>CM059014.1:7266962-9858574 GCA_030272315.1 Paspalum vaginatum | reverse complement strand
GACACACGTGTGCATTGTTTAAATTCAGAATTCAGGTTTAAGCAAGGTGTCATAAATGCTTAGGCATCAACTTAACAAATGCATACGACGAGCATATCCAAGCATGTAAAGATAGCGTAGCATTCAACATTCCTACACATGCTAGATAGCCAAGTCAAGTGGTGATCATGGTTTTTGATTTTCTAGAAATAAAAGTGACTTAGCTCACAAATGATATTAGACAGATTCAAGGAGCTTAGCCAAACATGATCGCCAAACATGATCATGCAAGCAACTGTACAATGTAGCACAAGCAAGTACTAACTCGTCATACCAGAAGAGCTCTAGTGCTAGTGAAGTGAAAGTGCATATGATACAATGCAATGCATGATATGATACAAAAATGCAAAGGAAAGTAAAGAAAAGCAAAGAGAAGCAAAGAAAAGGCTAAAACAAAACCTAAACTACAACAAAGTTACCCCAACCTAAAAGGGGTAACAAACACCAAGCTCCCCACGCAAGCGAGCAAACACGCTAAGCTCTAAGGGCTTGGTGAAGATATCTGCCAACTGGTTCTCAATCACTACATGGATCAAGTCTATGTCTCCCTTCTCATAGTGATCTCTCAGAAAGTGAAACCTCACGTCTATGTGTTTGGTTCTAGAGTGCAAGACGGGGTTCTTAGCTACAGAAATAGTAGAAGTGGAGTCTACTAGGAGAGGGATCTTCCTAAAACTGAGACCAAAGTCACTCAAGGTGGACTTCATCCATAGCAGTTGGGAGCAGCAACTAGCAGCAGCAATGTATTCAGCTTCTGTGGTGGAAGTCGCTACGCTAGATTGCTTGCGTGAGGACCAAGAGACAAGAGAAGAACCGAGAAACTGGCAAGTGCCGGAAGTAGACTTACACTCCAGCCGACAACTCGCAAAGTCAGCATCCGAATACCCTCTGAGAGAGAGCATAGAAGCTGAAGAAAACCAAAGACCAAGCTTAGGAGTGTATTTCAGGTACCTGAAGATGCGCATCACCGCTTGACAGTGTGATGTCCTCGGTGAGGCCTGAAAACGCGCACAAAGGCAGACCGCAAACTGAATGTCCAGCCTGGTTGCCGTCAGGTACAGAAGTGAGCCGATCATCCCTCGGTACTCTCTTTGGTCCACAACCTCCCCTTCTTCATCTGCATCAAGCGCCGTTTGTGTTGACATTGGAGTAGCCATAGGCTTGAGGTCTCCCTTGTCAAACTTCTTCAGAATGTCCTTCCTATACTTGGCTTGATGAACGAAGGTTCCTTCTGGGTCTTGCTTGATCTGTAGCCCGAGAAAGAACTGAAGCTCACCCATGAGACTCATCTCGAACTCACTGCTCATCCATTCAGCAAACTTAGACACCAAAGTGTGAGATGAACCACCAAAGATAATGTCATCAACATATATCTGAACTAGAAGGGTGTCACCGCCACGACTCAATAGAAACAAGGTCTTATCTACTGAACCCATCACAAACCCCAGACTTGAGCAGAAAAGCTTTCAACCTAGCATACCAAGCTCTAGGAGCTTGCTTCAGACCATAAAGGGCTTTTCTCAACTTATACTCCCGGTCTGGAAACTTGGCACTCTCAAAGCCAGGAGGTTGTCTCACATATACCTCCTCCTCTATGTAACCATTTAGGAAGGCTGATTTGACATCCATCTGCTGCAATTTGAAACCTTTAGAGGTAGCAAAGGCAAGCAGAATCCTAATGGCTTCTAAACGATCTAGAGGAGCAAAGGTCTCCTCATAATCTATCCCCTCCTTCTGATAGAAACCCTGGGCAACCAATCTCGCTTTGTTCCTCACAACCATCCCATCCTCACCCTGTTTGTTCTTCAAAACTCACTTGGTTCCTATAGGGTGGCAGTTTGGTGGAAGTTCAACTAAATCCCAGAAATGGTTTCTCTCAAAGTTCTCCAACTCCTCATGCATGGCGTTCACCCAAATAGGATCAGATAAAGCATGTGACACATCCCGGGGTTTGAAAGAAGCAACAAATGCGGAGTGGCAGAAAAAGGCTAGAGAGTTAACCGAAGAGCGTGTGACACGCTGGTGTAGATCTCCAATCATCCTGTCTGGGGGGTGATCCCGCTGGACCTGCTGAGATGGAACAATCTCGGAGGCCACCTCCCCTGCGTCCTCAGCGGGGCCAGCCTCTGCTCGAGCTTGCGGTCGGGGGAGTGAGGAGGAAGCCGCCGGCAAGGGTCCTCCTTCGTCTTCAGAGCTCGTAGCGGAGGGGGCAGGAGCTGCAGCCGGTGCAGTGGCTCTTGCATCACCAGCATCTACCTAAACTTCCTCATCTTCAAAGATGGGAGCTCCTTCTTCATCATCACCTAAAAGCTCAAATGCCGGGGTTGTGCAAGGCATAGATTCATCAAAGGAAACTTCACAGGTATCAACCACTTGTTTGGTGTCAAGAATCCACACTCTATATGCCATAGAGCTCGAGGCGTACCCAAAGAAAATACCATCCAAGCAGTGAGGTTCAAATTTGTCCAAATGCCCCCCCTTTTTGAGCACAATACATCTGCAGCCAAATGCACGCGGGTGCTTGACGCTGGGCTGCCTACCAAACCGTAGCTCATATGAAGTCTTTCCTAAGAAAGCTCGTAGGAAGATGCGGTTGGCAATGTAACAGGCCGTATTCATAGCCTCAGCCCAAAAGCGCCGTAGAGTCCTATGCTCATCAAGCATCGTCCACGCCATCTCTACAAGTGTGCGGTTCTTTCGTTCCACAACACCGTTCTGCTATGGGGTATAAGGAGACGAGAATTGGTGATCAAGACCTAGGTCATGACAGAAGGTTTCGAAACGAGAGTTATGAAATTCTCCGCCATTGTCGCTGCAGATAGCCCTCATGGCCTTATGACTCTCATTTCTTAACCTCAAGACCAGATCCCGAACAAAACCAAAAGCCTCATCTTTGAATTCCATGAAGAACACCCACGAGAAGCGAGAAAAGTCATCTACTACCACAAGCACATACCACTTCCCGCTGACCGACTGTACCCAAGCAGGACCAACCGTGTCCATATGCAGCAGCTCACCCAGGTAAGAGGTCATCACCTGATTAAAAGGTGCATGAGAAGTGGCAACCATCTTGCCATGACAACAGGGGTGGCACACTAAGTCTTTTTCTGCTTTCAAATTGGGCAATCCTCGGATCAGACCCATCGAGCTCAACCTGGCTAGCAGATCAAAACTCAAATGGCCAAGCCTCCTATGCCACTTCAAAATATCAGCAGAAGGACTAGCAACCAAACACCGAGGAGGGCCAGAAACGGATGCAAGGTCAACCTTAAAAACCTGCCCATAGGGCAAAATCCGACAAACAAGATTTTCCTTAGCATCAAGCACACGAGAAGAACCGTCCTTAAAGCGAAACTCATACCCTTCCTTGAGAAGTTGCGAGACAGAAATCAAATTGAACCCCAAATTCTTCACCAAAGCAACTTCTCTCAGGGAAAGCTTGCCAGAAAGAGCAACAGAACCAACACCAAACACTTTACCTTTACCATTATCCCCGAATGTGATGTACTCCTTGGTGCTCATGGGGTTGAGGCTAGAGAACCATCTGCGGTGCCCTATCATGTGCCTAGAGCAGCCGGAGTCCATGATCCATATGTCCTCCAAGCCTCGATCCTGCAAAATTCAAGGAAAGCAAGAGTGAGCAAATGGTCTGGCACAGGGGTTAGTAAAACTGCTGAACCAGTGCTGAGCCATCTACTCAAAAGTAGGGTAAACACAGTCAAAGTAAGCATCACGTCTATCTAGGTACCCACGACCTCCAAAGCATGAGCTCTCAAACCCTCTGTCTCCAAAGCCTCGGTCACGAGGTCCATAGAGGCACTGAAAACGACTAGGAGCTCGACTGGCAAAGTGTCTCTCACAACTTGGAGCACGGGCACGAACAAAGCGGTCTCTCATCTCACCGCGGTGGGGAGGATCTTGCCTATCACCCTAGTAGAACTGATCCTGGTTCCCCAGGCTCTCTTCTGCCTCTCGGCTCGCTTCCTCTTGAATCAAAACTCCTCCAAGTGGCCATTCCGCTAGCAAAAGTCACAGTGGTAGACAGGCCTCTTGGGAGTGGGGTTAGGCTGGGCCTTGGGCTTAGGTGGGGTAGCCTTGGGTGGAATAGGCTGCTGGACTCTCTCTTTGTTCACTGGAGGCTTTAGGATCTCAGTCACTACTCTGTCCAGCTTAGCCTGTGAGGGCTTGGGTGTCCAGAAATGCTTTTTTGGGGCAGCCTTGGGAGGCTCGTGGTAAACCCCATCAACAGTAGGATTAGGCTGAGGAGAGGCAGTCTTAAGCTTAATTGGGGAACTCTTTTTCTCACCCGAAGTACTGCACTCTCCTAACCCAAGTCCACTCATATCACCCTCAGCTCTCTTGGTGCTCTCTAAAATCATCCTTAGTTGGGGCTCTCTAGCATACATCCAACTGAGAACCTCTCTCAAACGGTTGTTCTCAGCAACCAAAGTCTGTTTCTCCTCTCTCAGATCCTCCAGAACTAAAGTCTGGGAAGCACAAGTGGGGCAGTCTAGAGAGATAATAGAGGGAGCAGACTTCTCTAACTTCTTAATGGTGGCATCCCTATCCACCAACATCAACATCAAAGTGAGACAGCTCTCATAAGTGTCAGGGGGTGCGGACAGCACCTCAAAGTCTACTCTCAACGGCTCAACCTCACTCTTCAAAGTAGGACAGACCATGCACGCACCCAAAAGCGTGGGTCTAGCCCTAAGCTCCTCCAACTCCTTGAGTTGTTCTTCGCACCTTACTTTCAGCTCTGCTATGTCAACAGCTAGGTGAGGGCACATCTCACACTCAGGCTCATCACTCAAAATAGGCTCATCCAGTTTAGACTAGAGCTTGCCAAACTCTACCTTCAGCCTATCCATCTCCTCTACCTGATGAGCGTACTTGCTCTTCTGCTCACAGAGATCTCTCATCAAAGTCTCACAGGTAGGGCACTCAGACTCACTAGGCTGGGCTGGCACACTCTTTAGCATCTCAATCTCAGCTAAAGCATCAGCCAACTTGGCTTTCTGCTTCTGCAGCTTCTTGGCTGCCTTCTCCAACAACTTATCCTAGGCTCTCAACTCATGATTGTTTGCCTCCAACATCTCAAGAATTTCAGCTTGCTCAGGAGTTATCTCTTCATCGGAGGAGTCATTGTCGTTGCCCTTGTCGTCCTTGTCCTCAAGCGTCATGGAACAAAAGGATCTCCGGTGCATCTTGTGCTTGTGCTTGGACTTGGTGGACACGAAGCAGAGTCCAGCTGGACTGCCTTGGTCCCTCCTCTTGTCCCGCTTGGTGATGATCTCCTCATCGGTTGAGCTTGATGAACACAAGGAGGAGGAGGACGAACCGCCGCACAGACCACCAAGCTCGGTGAAGAAAGCCTTGTCCCGCTTCCCGTTGTCCTTCTGGTAGCTCTTGAAAGCCTTCCTGAAGTTCTTGATCTTGTCGGAGCGGTGCTTGGTGTGGTCACGCTTGCCGTAGTCGTGCTTGCCAGAGTGGTACTTGTTGGAGTCGTGGGAGTGGCTCTTGCCCTTCTTGTAGTAGTCGTTCTGCTTGTTCGGACATTCGGCAACGAAGTGGCCGACCTCTCCGCACTCGAAGCACTTGGGACTCCCGCCTCTCTTCTTGCTCATCCGGTTGTCATAGGCATGCTGAAAGTGGCTAGACACCAGGCAAAGCTCATCATCCCCAAGTGACGCTAACTGCTCCTCTGTAACAGAAATAAGAGCAGAAAATGAAAAGTTGTGAAGCTGGGGGTTAGTAGTGGCCTCACTGGAGAGAGAAGCCAAAGCCAGGCTCTTGGAGTCGGTACAAGCGAGAGAATCTCTCAACTTGTAATCCACCTCTGTGGCCTTGAGCTTGCTGGAAAGAGCCTCTACTCCAATTGTGTCATAGGCCTCAGACTCGATGATCAAGTTAACCTTGATCTCCCATATCTTCCTGTCCAACACATACAACAATTTGACAGCCTGCTGATGGTTGGTGTATGGGATCCTCTCAGGGCTGGAGTTAACACGGAACTTGTTGATGATCGATTGAAAACGACCAAACAAGTCATCGATGGACTCACTAGGCTTCTGAACGAAATTCTCATATTCGCGCCTGTAAGTCTCAACGAGACGCCCCTTGATAGTAGTAGTACCCTCATGGTGTGCACTCAGGAAGGACCAAATCTAACAGGCAGTCTCAAGGTGGCTCACTCTCTCATAATCAACCGGACCAAGTCCTGAGAAGAGAAAGTTAACAGCTTTGGCATTTGCCTCATGCTGAGCCACAATCGCTAGCAACTGGAAGCACCACAAAGTTCGCACTCTGAGTAGCATCCCATATGTCTTGGCCCTAGCTAAGCAAAAATGCTCTCATCCTACCCTTCTAGTAGGAGTAGCCATCGGAGCCAAGGAGCGGAATCTTCCCAGAGTGAGTCGTAGTCGCTACTGGTTTCTCACCGGTAAAGGTATGAAGAAACCTAATCGGCTCTGATACCAATTGTAGGACCGAGACGTGAGACTAGAGGGGAGGGTGAATAGGAGCAATTAAAAACTCAAAATCACAATCCCCAAGAAGGTGCTCTGCAAAGCTCAAGAGAAACCAAAACTAGGCATCGTCCACTAAACAGATACGTGCCTAGCAGCGCAAGGGTGCCGTCCACTGTGAGGATACGCACCAATGCAAGAAAACTTAAGATCTGACCAAGAATGGCACCGAGGCGACGAACTATGCAAAAACCGCTACACGACACTCACCGCACTGACATGCGTCTCACTGACTCAGAGCAAGCAAAGCGAATGGCCTTAAAGTGGGGAATGCAAAAATCCAAAGCAGAATCACAGTGGAAAAACCAAAGTGGGAAGAACACTGCAGGTCGCTGGCAGGACCGGACTGTCTGGTCGCCAACACTAGACTGTCCGGTGGGACCAGACTATCCGGTGCCTGTTGCCGGACTGTTCGGTGGCACGGCCCAGGGAGAGCCTCACACGGGACTGTCTGGTGGGCGCTACCGGACTATCCGGTGGAACCGAACTGTCCGGTGGCCTCTGCTGGACTGTCCGGTAGAGTCGCAGACAAGGGGTTTTCCAACCCAAACCAGACCAAATCTTGTCCGATCTTCACAAAATTTTGCGCAGGCTATCTGGACCCTATTCCAAAGCTTTTCCCAAAAGATCAACACAAAATGATCAAGGGATCAGTGGGAATTTCAGATCTCGTGAGATGGCAATCTTTGGGCAAGAAAGGGGAAAACACAAAGGAAACTAGCTCGTGGCAATCCAGCAGGATAGAGATAAACTAAGTCATGATCTCCACGTCCTAGCAAGTCCAAAGCATTAGCAAGAGAAATGATTCAAGCTTGGCCGACACAAACACCCAAAAGCCAAGGATTGAACCCAAAAACAAAAGAGAGAGAGGAAGGGTATGAACACAAGGTTGCTGCACGAATTTGCTTCGATTAAGTGCCCAAGATGGATCTAAAGATTCAGCATACAAGTAGAAATTCATCCCAAGCAACCACCCTCACCTTCCCTCATAATTAGGAGGCTAAATCCTACTCTAACATCCCTAATAATAGAGCTCAAGGCTTGAGGACGAAAAGTAGCAAGCAAAACCTAATCCTAGCAGCCAAGAGTCACTCTAATGACCTGCCTTGGACCTATTTATACCCGACTGCTGTTTAGACAGTTTTGCATTTAGGTCCCTATAACTAGACAAACCCTAAGGACTCAAACGAAAGATTACAGGATATTTCGGGACGGACGACCACAATGAAGTTTTGATCTTCATAAGTTCCACGCAATCCTCGGATGTTCTCCACGTGGCCAGTAGTCCAATCTGCGATGCGCCCCTGGTTTTGAAGTCAGAAAATGGGAAACTTTAGGAAGTCTCTGGCTGGGCCGGATTTGGCCCATCTTCTCTATCTTGGCGAGTCAAGGCCCAACTCACCAAGGCTTGGGTAGCTTGGTTGACGGTTTTGAGCTTAAGACGCTAAAGCCTCTCTCGCACGTCTCCGCGCCATGCATTTGGGTTGGAGCACCACGGTGGCACCCGGCATCCCTTGTCCATCGGGGCAGCCTTGCAGTCCTTCGGAGGACTTACTCCTACCGTCGCCGTGCCGCTCCTTCGTGTACCGAACTCCCATGGGCGACAGACGCCGAGCATGCCTCCAGTCCTTCGTAGGACTTTCTCCTCCATCTACCTCTAGTCCATCGGAGGGCCTCCTATCCATCAGAGGTCTTGTGCTCAAGTCCTTCTGGGTCTTGCTACTGTTGACAATCACTCATCACTCTAGAGGCAATGGAGCCGGTCTATTGGCTCTCAATTGTCTTTGTTTATATGCTTATCTCATGCATGCATTTATATTTGCACATTCATACACTCATATAGGTTTTACTAATCCTTGTTTTAACTGGAGTAATTAAGCCACAAGTTAGGAATCATTGGATGTGTTAGATGAAAGTGGATTCTATCTACTTCCCAATCATCTCCCCGGGAGTAGATTTGTGCGCTCAATTTGTTTTGTAGGTATGGAGATTTTGCAATCAAATCATGAGGATTAGATGAATCATTTGTGATGAAGATGAAGGAGAACATTGAGGGAAAGTGTTTCGAGAATCAGCACATATGCCACCATGGTGCCCAAGGATTGAAGGATTGAGAATTTTCAACATTTCTAAAGCTCAAATCTGTAACCTGAAGAAGTCAGCACGTTTCTAGTCGACTCTAGAAGATAAAAGCAGAATATTTTCTTATATTTGGAAGCCCCATCAAGTTAGCTTTCCAACATATCAAATGAAGCTTCATTGGAATTTTCTATAAGGATTTATGGCCAAAACATTAGACGTGACTCGAGCTGGAAACAGTTCTGACAGAACGAAGTCTCTGCAGTAAAGATGGCATAATTCCTTCATTTGAAATCGGATTTTGGTGTACGAGTACTCTTTGGAAAGGTAATTTCAAGGGCTAGATAATAGATCTATTATTAGAGGCATGTTCTGTTGAAGATCAAGGAGATATTCCATGAGGAAGAGGAGGTCAGGTACAATGGTGAAGATTAGAGGATGAAGACGATGGCAATAACAAGTAAGAAAGGATGGGTAATGCTTACATAGAAGACTCATGAGCCAATTCAGAGGATCATAGTTATTTCAAATGACTCCATGAGTTAGTACAACATTTGAAGATGCCATAAGAGGAGCAACTTGAACAACATGAAGAGGCATCAGCTCAGCTACAACAACACTTTCTTTATATGGAGAAGCCACAATTGGAAAGATTGAAGATTGATGGATGATGAACAAGCGAAGTGTGTGAATATGAGATTCCTTGTACATTAGCAAGCAACCAATAAGAAGCTTAGAAGACCATCTAATTTCCGTCCTTCCATGATAAGAGAGATTTGGCTACACTTCATCACACGGATGGTAACATTTTCTGAATGCTCCTCTTTACATTTATTATATACCTACTATTTATTTGATGGTTATATCTTATGCTTTGAGTGATGTTGCATTGTTTAAGTGTGGGGAGGTTTATCATCAAATATGTTTAGGCTTTGTGCTTAGTTTATAAAATAATTTTTTTTGTGAGTCTTAGTTTGTGAGTTTAGAAATAAAATTTCTCACTTCATTTAAGTGTGTTCTTCATGATTACTTTAAATATTAATCTTGTTCAGATTCATAATAAGTTTATTGTGGTGCTTAAAAAATTGATTAGTAATGCATAACCCATGATTTGTTTAGATAGATAATGTTTTATAGCTTTGCTAAACTTCTTCAAGAAAAGATTTGGATGATGATTTATTTATTTATATAAAAAAACTCTTATGATCAAGTGTTCCATCCCTTTGTCAAGAGAAAGGATAAATCCTATTAGAGCCTAGTTGAAAACACAGTTTATAAGCTGGTTATGTCAAATGAGTTTAGTTAAGGTTGATTCCTTTAGAAAGTTTGATCTCTTGAAAAATTTGGTCATCTTTTTTTTATCTCTTGATTGCTAGCCTCCATATATATATTCAGTACTAGTTGTTCTACACCGGAGCACTAGGATTGCTGAATTCTATATCCTTTAAACTCTTTGATCTTTCGACACTCATTACCCATATAGTGAAGTTTTTGCTCTTTTAATCACGAGGGAAAATTCTATAGTTATTTTGGTATAGCAAATCAAAAGGTAGAGTAAAAAAGGAATAGAGGTTGAAAAAAAAGAGAAGAGAGAGATAGAGGGGGCAAAAAAAGAAAAAAAGAAAAAAGGTGGCACCCAAGTAAAAAAAGAAAGGGAAAGAAAGTAGAATTAGGAAATTTTTGGAAAAGAGAAAGAGAGGCTTAGTGTTTATTAGTGTAATGAGCAAAAGCTTTCACTTTTCCAACCATGTGCAATTTCCGGGAATTATCCCACTTTATTCATTCAATATTGCATATGTCCACTAACTATATCTTCTTTTTCCTTCTCTCTGTTTATGCATATTTATTTTCTTATTTCCGATGACCAAGTTAATTCAAGGTGATTAGATGATCTTTAGGGAGATATCTTAGCTGAAAAATAAGTTGATTTAACTTTGCTAGCCCTTACCAAGATCTACATATATACCTGGGAGAGGTGAGGTGAGTAATGATGAATAGGATAGCCACAAAATATGAGTGCCTACATGTGAGCTTGACAAAGAAGGACCGATGTAATTTCTTGATCTATGGACATTGTTTTTCATTAAAAAACCCCCTCCATTTTGATTCTAAAGGAAGTCTTGGTTTTGCAACGATTCGTTTAATTTCAAAAATTCCCATGGGGATCTCTATGCATGAAAGTTGATTAAAATGCCCATGTTGAGATTAAATTGAGTTCTAAACTTGATTAGTTTGAGAAGTGATTGTTTAGAACTAGCTTAAATTTAGTTGAGTTACTAGCTTAAATTTAGTTGAGTTTTTGATCGATCTCTTTGCTCGAGGACTAGCAAGATCTAAGTGTAGGGATCTTGTTGACGCAAGATTTTGACTAAATTTATGCTCTATTTTTACAAAATTTTATGCATTTTTAGAAGTTAATCTTATGATTTAGTCTGGTTTTGCTAATAGATAACCCCGTTTTCGAGAATGCTCTTTGTTTTTGTGCAATATTGATTTTTGCAGGAAAATAGGGTATAATTGTGATAATTTTGACGATTTGTCAAAGAAAGGATTTATGCTACAAGTCTAGGGAGGTGAGATGATAAATAAAAGAAGGACAATTGAAGCCCAAAAGAAGGCCCAAACCCATTATGAAAAAGGTTCCGAAGGCTAAGGATTGCTTGAGTATGAAGAATATGAAGATAAGGAAAGTTTATCGAGAGACCAATCCGAACTCCAATTAAATCTCGAGATATTCTTGGATTTCAGGACAGCAGCACTTTGTGGGCCCAATTCGGAGACCTTAAAGACGTCAAATAAAGAAAGTTTGAATACCAAAGTTGTAATTCGAGCTCTAATATTTAGAGTCCGAGTTTGACTTATTTGAAATAAAGACGATGAAGTTATGGTCGAAATACTAAAGGCTGCAAAATATGGAAAGCTGATTTCGGGAAGGACTAGGACAAAGACTTCTTCTACAAGCAAGGAAGTATATGGACGACCAGAACTCTTCTAGAGACTTGTATATACATAGAAATAGGTGTTTTAGGTGTCTTAGGACTCTTAGAACCGACCTATTAAATTCCATGTATAGGGGACTCTCCGGAGTATAAATATATGGCCTCCCTAGGAGGAGAGGCATCCAATTTAATCAAATTCATTATGAACCAGAGCTCCAAAGTTAGGGTTTAGGGTCCATCTTCGCAAGACTCGTCCAGAAGGAGATCTCAGCGAAAGGAGGAGGCAAGAGAAGGTAGGATCAGAGGGGGCCGGCCGACCTACCTGTGATGCCCCAGGCATCTCAAGCGTATTACATTAGAATCATTAGCTAAATTGCATCATTAAATGAACATTTCATATTAGGGGCATGAGCGGGTTAAGTCTTTAGAAGCGAGTTAAAAACCGATTTTTCTGCAACTGCATTTGCATTTGCCCCGTAACTTTAATACTGTTGTGAATTTGACAAAATTATACATAACAAACTTGTAGACAATTTCATAATGAACAACTTTGGTATTTTGTGTCATGACATGCATACAGGTTTGAATAGAGTTTTAGGTCATTTTCTGTAAAACTGAGAAATCTGTCCAAATTTGATCTGAATAGAGATTTCAAATTTTTGTGAAACAAAAGTCAACATTTTGAAAAACTTTGTATATCAAAGTTGTAGTTCCTGAGCAACTGAACAACATTGGTATATAACATTTACCATGAAAATGCATAAAAATATGACTTGTAGAATTTTTAATTTGGAAGATTTTATTGGTCAAACTGGGGTCAGCAGGTTAAACTCAATGTAAATCATAATTATACTTGGAATCTGGTATTACTCCTTTTGACAAAGATGTAGATTATCAAGTTTACAATAACTTTTCTATTTTAAGTTTGGTCTAATTCGGCCTCTAAGATATTCAAAAATGTGAAATTCAGAACTCTATCATCCTGGTCAAATAGCCATTTTTCTATTTTCGAGTTTTATTTCCCTTTTGTGTGTATGACGCGTGGGACCCACCCGTCAGGCTATGGACCCGGGCGTGGACGGCTTCAGTTGTGGGCCCCACTAGGCCATCCCACCCGTGCACCCGGTCCATACAAGTCAAGTTTATTTCCTTCCCGCGGCCCCACCTGTCAGCGACCTCTGGTCCATGGACCGAGTCCACGGCGCGCCTCTTTCTTCCTCCTCCCCTCCCCTGCGCCCACGCGGCGGGCGAAGGGCGCCAGCGCGCCACGCCCTGGGCGCCAGCGCGCCGCGCCCCGGCCACGCGCCGCTCTGCCCGTGCCCCGGCCTGCCGTCTGGGAGGAGCAAGGCGCGGCTCTTCGATCCCGCATGCGCGCCCGCTATCATCCTAGCGTCCTCTCCGCCACTCTCTCGCCGAGCCTCTCGCTCGCTCCAGAGCCGCGGCCGCCATAGCCGGTGACCTTGAGCTCGCACTCTGCCCTCCTCCCACCTCCCCGACGTGCGCCTCAGCGTCGCCCTGCCCCGAGCCACGTTTTCCCTAAGCCTTCGCCCACCGTCGTCGTCTCTAGCACCCGCCCCTACGCGCCGCCGCCGTTACCATCGGCCCGAGCTCGAGCTCACCGTGGCCGGCCACCCTGGCGCTTCCCCTCGCCTCCTCGACTCCGCCGCCGGACTCCCCACCTCGCCGCGCCTCTCACGCGCCCTCCCGCTCCGCCGCTCCCTGCTTCCCCGACCGGATTCCGTGCAACGCGGCCCCGAGCGCCGTGCGCCACCACACCATCAGTTCACCGGCGTTCCTCACGCGCTCCGGCCTCCCCGTGAGACACCGCCTTGGGGGAAAGAGACCCCGTCGCCGGGAACACGTTCCGGGACCGACACGGCTCCAAGTCCCCGCCTCCACGCACCGGCGACGCCGCCGGAACGCGAGGCCGCGCCGTGCCCCCCCTCCCTGTCCAGAGGTAGAAGAAGGGGCTGGCAACTTTTAGATCCAGCCCCTCAGCTTCTTGTTTTTATGTTTAAGTCCAGCGAACAGTGGTATGAGTCTTGGAATATTTCGCAAACTAGCCCCTGTAGTTTACAGTTAGTAACGAAAAGAACCCTAGATCTGTGGTTTTTTCTCTAAATAATTATTAATTCGGCTGAAACTTTGAAAATTCATAATAAATAAAATAAAAATCAGAAAAATACAAACCTTGTTGCATTGTACTCCTCTTATGTAGATCTACAGAATGGATATGATGTTTGGACATGAAAGGACAGTTTTGCCCCTGTTTTTGTGCATACTTGATAAATCAATATAATTGGGAAATGTGGACTAAATGGTCTCCAAAAATTGCCAAACTTGGTCAGCAGTGTTGTTAGGGTATATAGGCTCATTGTGATTTTTGGTAGCTCAAGTGCTCACTTTTAATTACTATTTTACCCCTACATGTGATTTTAGCATAAAAAGAAATAAGGAAAAGGTAACCATATTGAAAATTATGCTCTAAAGGGGTTTTACACCTTTTATTTGTACTCCCTGCGGTATAAATAGCTCATTGTTGAAATGGGGTACTATGCATGTAAGGTTGACCCTATTTTTGAAAATGGTAGGCATAATGCTTATTTAAGTAAACTTCGGTTGCCTCGCATAAAACGATGTTACCTCGTCACACACCCCACGTTGTTATATGCGATAAGCTAAGTTACCGTAGGTGATGGCTTGTACGATTTCTTAATACTAAACCAGTTTCATCACGAAAATGCATCACTTTAGTCCCTAAATCATGATTCCTTGCATCACACTCGCATCATGAAGCAAAGCATTGCACTAATACATGTTCCGATTACACCATGTCATGCATATAGATCCTGCGAGTGAAGGATATCAGCCGGGCCAACCGATCGTAGAAGAGCACGAGAAGGAGCTGCATCAGGAGCTGGAAGACCAGCAGCAGGAGCCCGACTTCGCTCAGGAAGCAGCTACTAACCCTAGTGAGGAAGGTAGGCAGGACCATAAATTCCCAGCAAATATGATATTGAATGATGTTTAGACATCCGCATTAGGAGTTGTTTGAAAACAATTGCATTAGACTTCTTGGCCGCCCTGGCCCTAGCACCTACAATAGAGTACGTAGGACGAGTATGCCTAGAAATGCTAGGTGCGAGTAGACACGAGTGAATTGGAGTCACTTGTCGTATAGGTGTTTTCAAAGGAAAGGCTTTCAAGATATATGGAAAACTTTAAACATGATTGTGATGGAACTAAATTGAGGCCGGGCGGAGATTTGGGTATATTATGATGAAAAATGATGTGGATGGTTTGGTGGACTCCGCCCGAGTCGTTTAAGGCCCGATTCGCTGTTCGCCTGCTGATCGGCATAATATTGCTAGAGTGCTTATCCGGGATAATGGACCGGTGAAAATCTTACTCGTGCCATCCGAAGAATAGAGACAGGTTCCTACCATTCTTGTTGGAGGGAGTTAGGCCTGGGGGAGCTTGTACTCGAAGGAGGGCTGACCCGGTGCGGCCGTGGTATCGCTCCTAAGGGAGGGCTGACCCGGTGCGACCGTGGTATCGCTCCTGAGAGGGCAAAACCCGGGGGAATGGCGGGATTGAATCAAACTTGGGATGGGACGAGTGGAGATGGGGGCTATATGTGGGAACGCGATGGCTAGTAAGCATATACCCCTGGCATGATAGTTATTCCCGGGAATTAAAAATCGATTCGAATCGCTGATGCTCACCAGGTGTGAGAATGCCAAGGTCACACACGGGCAACGTAGTAACAATCTAATTGTATTTATGACTAAATATGTTTTGTTTTCAATACCACATGTTCGTATTTGTATGTTTACATTCCTGCAAGTTATATTATGACGATGAATATTTCGATGATGTTGATAATTACATGTTAACTTTTAATTACTATAAAAAGAATGGCTAAGGATCAACTGTTAGTTGCCAGCTTTGCGTCAGCCGTAAGCTCTTCCATTAAGTCCTACTGAGTAATTAGTACTCAGGGTTTGCCCCCACTGTTTGAGCAGGTACTGATGTCTTTTGGACACTAGCTTGGAGGAGAGCAGTACCGGTGGGCTCGGTGCTTCTCGCCTCATTCTTTATTGCCTGAAGACTCCTTCTTAAAGTATTATGTTTCCGCTGTGAGATTTATTTTGAACAACGCTTCCGCTTTGTATTTGAATAGGTATTTGACTACCTATATTTGGTTTGTAAGCACTTTAACTTATTTTCTACTATAAACTGCTTGTGATGATGTAACTGTTGTGGCTCCATCGAGGGCTGGATGTGTGTGATGTCGGTTCCTCTGGGAAAAGGTAATATCGGGAGTCATTTTGACTCTCGACGGACGACCGGGTTTAGTTCGGTCTAATCACACTGCGAGCCATGGGTGGCAGGTGTGCTTAGTTCGGATTAAATCGGCGGTTCCGCCACACTACCCCCCTAGGGTCGGCCGACCTCACCTGTTCCTGGGGAGATTCGTGTTCATCTTCTGATATGTTGTTCGTCTCGTCGAATTCGACAACTATGTGCTTCAAGTTCATGATGAATCTCGAGTAACTCTCTGTTCTTCTTATTTTACCTTGATAAACCTTGAGTTCAATCAATAAAATAGTCTATTTGCTATGAGTTCTTTGTTTATACATGATCTATGATCCATGTCTTTGCAATGCTTCATCTCTACATGTGATCGGGCCCGGTTGATTAATCCACATGTCTTTTAGTAGATCTTTTTACTTTAATTAGTTGATTGAATCTGCTCATGCTTAGAGATGGTTAGGGTTTACTAGTTCGTCGATTACCTGGTTACTAGTGACAGTAGAGCCCAGGGAAAGGTTCGAGTAAGTTTTTGACATTCATGATCATGTTTATTCTATGTTTCACGATTAGATCCATGCTTAGTGTGGTTCATAGTTTATAAGAAGTTTGTCTCATATCTCTTGCCAATCCCTTAGCCATATTGCCTTCATAATCGATCTTGATTTTGATCTTATTAAGCTTCTATTCTTGATCCAGTTTATGCTATAGTTAGTTTTATATCTAGTTTATGCCATAATTTAGATATAGATTAGTTAGTAATTAGACTCTCTTTTATCCTTGGCTTATTAGATCTATTAGAGCTAGTTGGTAATTGATTAATCCTTGATTAATAGTATTTTAAACCTAGTTTTCCACGGATTGACAAAACCCAAGATACTCATCCAGGGAAAAAGCTACCACGATACTGTGCGTTTGCAATATAAGGTTTGGCGTGCTTAAGTGCCGTCAACAAGTACTCAGTACTATGGCGGTGGAAATGCATCATATGAAGTTAGTAGAGACCATGGCCACTCTACATCAGCCTGATTCCACTCCGATAATGTGGCCAGCATCAACTCCTCGATCGGGGAGATGAACTTGGGCCACTACGATCAGAGGTTGTACCAACAGGTAGACAACTTCGCCCAACACGCCGCAGAGATGGACCAACGGCTCCAGGACAACACCAACATGATTCAAAACCTAAATGAACAAGTCAGAGCCAGCTTCAACAATGCTCAGGAGTTCTACAACTACTACTACCGCCAGAACCCCTAGCTTCATTGAAGCTTGGTGGTAAACCAGCACGAGCATGCCTCCTCACGTCCCCATGTCAGAGTAAGGCCCCCGATTCCCGTCTTTGTTTCTCCCTGAGTGTAACTCCCTGATTTTCCAAACATGCAAAGTTCTTCATAAATAAAATAACATAATAGGTTTTTGTGATTTGCATGATGTTATACCTATTTATTGTTTTCCAAAATAATTAAATAAAATAAATCCTAAGGTCAACATGATTGAGCATTCATGCCGTTGCATATTTTTGGATGCATAAGTTAGGTTGTATGTTTTCTTTTCCAGCTTTTCCATTTCTTTATTTAGTTTTGGTCCGAACCTAGATCAACTCAGAAGCTCGGTCTGTTTTTTTTCCTTTCTCTCACTACCAGGCAAGACACCACGATGGTCATCCTTTTCGTTGAGCCCTGCTGTTTAGTTAGCGTACGTGTTCAAACCTCGTGGTTCCAAACTGAGCTGGACTCTTTCTCCACGATCGCTTGTTTCCTTTCCCACAAGACACAGACCTATAGCAGCTATAAGTAGCCCTAGCAGCCGCATTGCGCCCAGGCTTGCTCGCACCACCACCGCTAGGAGATCATCGTGGGGATTTCCATCTGCAAGCCTTCACCGCCGTCAGGAGCCGAAGGCCATCGCCGCAAGGAGCACCACCACCTATCCCCTTACGTCGTTGCTGCCTCACCGTGGACCACATCTACACCTGTAGCTTCGCACCGAGGTGTGGAATCTATCTAGCCTAGCCATGCCCTCAATCGTGCCTTGCTTCCTTGGCAATTGGTCGCCGGAGTCGCGCCGCCCTGTCGTTCGTCGCCAGCCGCCGCCAATTCCTACGCCGCCGTCGCGAGGTCCCTGTATGCTTCGTCGCACCGCACCCTCGCTCCCACGCCTTGCCCCGCTTGTTCTAGCCCACCGGAGCCACGGCTACGCGAAGCTCCGGCGAACCTCCGCCACGCCCAGCAAGCGACGCCGGCCAAACCTGCCGTCGTTCTCTCTCTCCCCGATCTATTCCCAGCCGTCCAGATTGAATCAAACGACCCACAGCTCACCGCGAGCCGGAGTCAATACCGGTCAGCGCTGGTGCTTTTGCAAAAGATCCCCTGCACTTTTCGCTAATTAACCCTCAGTCCAGATTTGTTACGGCTAGGTCTAGGTTTTCACGTTTTAGTCCCCGTAGATTCAATTCTTCTTTATTTAAGGCCTTTTAACTTGTTTTATTCGTATCTTTTGCATCTTAATTCCAAATTGAGCGATTCTTGAACCTATGGAACCGTAGTAAAATGTAGATTAATTCTATACTCTTTTTAGTTTCTGTTTTCATTGTTTGGTGTACTATTTTTGTTGCTTTGTGCTTACTGCTTGTATGTGTGAAACGTGTAGGAGACGAACCACCTATTTTTGCTGATAATCAAGCTTGGGAAGCCCCTGAGCAGTATTTTGCTGAAGAAGGCAAGTATTCTTTGATCTATGTCCTATTCACATTCAAAACTTACTTTATCGCACAACCAAGCATGCTCAACCTAAGGATGACTAGGCACTTATTTTTCTGTCAATATTTCATCCTATGGGAGGGTTGTGATGTGTAGATTAATGCTAGTGCTCAACAAATCTTATTCATGTTGCTACCCTTGATTAATTAATGATGAATTGATGATAAAAGTTTGGTTAATGGCAACATGGGGAATTGAGCATGTCTTGTGGGTTTGCTCGATTGCCTCACCCTAAGCATCGGTTCGCCGAGCGACCACCCAGGAAAACAGTACAACCACAAGGGATGGAATGGGACCTCCTTGACCGATTAATTAGATGAACTAGGGCGGGTAGTTTGCTTACCTGAAAGATGGCGTAAGGGGGGACGCTGATGAGTGTAGGACTCGCTCTCCTATTAGGTTGCAGTTTGGTTTATTTGGTTTTGTTAGCCACCCTTCAGGAGGGGACTTCTATGCCTAGGTTGCGGAAACCTGTAACAGGTGGCTACACCCTAGGTAGTCTTTGTAAAGGTCTCATAGTGAAACCCTGCCACTCACCAAAGGCGTGTTTAATGGGTCCTGCAAACCCGAGGCAAATGGGAATCACGACTTGTGGGTAAAGATGTACAACCTCTCGAGAGTGTTTCAAACTAATATATCAGCCATGCTCACGGTCATGAGCGGCCTGGACCCTCACAGACTAGTGTTTTCCCAAGAAAATGACTCATGGCAATGATGGTATGATAATGGGATGGTGTTGGAATGATGGTGGTTTATTATAGATACTTTATTGTATTTATGTTATTCCGGTTATGGAATGGGTATATGCTAATCACTGTTAGTAATTAAAACTTGACTAACTAAAAGCAACCGCTATGCCTATCCACTATAAAGCCAGTCCACTTTTATCCAAACGAAATACTTGCTGGGTACGGAACATACTCATCCTTGCTTTGTTTTATATTACCTTGCATCCATTGCAACCGCTGCTCAAATCCAGAAGGAAGTTGCGGTGACCCTAACTAGGAGTTCCAAGACTATGACGAGTTCTAGGCTGGTGTGCCACCCGTCAGTCACCTATGGAGCATGGTCGTATTCCGCTGTCATTTAGTTATTCGTCTCGTTAAGACTATTCGGTTCTCGTTAAAACTATTCGGTTCTCGTTAAAGACATTTATGGTCTGTAATACTTGGTTATGCTCTTAAGTTAAAGTACTAGTTGTGCTATTACTTTTGTTTATGCTGTGTATGTGGTTGAACGGATCCTGGCACAAACATGGTTAGCACTTTGTTTTCTTCCTAAAATTGGGTGTGACAAAAGTGGTATCAGAGCCAAGCAGACCGTAGGACGCAAGCCTAGAGTAGAACTGGTCGATTGTTTAACTCAAATACAATATTCTATGTCCGCTTACCTATTCCATAATAGAGCTCCTTCTCACATTTGCTTTCGTTGTGGGCCTCCAGATGTCGAGCTTCAAGCGCACCGCCCGCATGCGAGTCAGTGGATGCCCCTTTCGGAATGGCAGCTGAAAACATGCCAACTTTGGTTAAGTCAGAAGGGTAACTGACCAGAAGGCTAGGCCACCCGGCCCCACCAAGGCCACCCAGCCTGACATTGGGTCCAAATGGCCTCATCTTCGACCTGCATGCACATAAAAGACGTGTCAACACAGTACTGAAGTATAAATGCCAAAGCCAACGTGTTAAGTACTAGAAGGCTTGCCACCTCATTGATCCAACACTTGGATTGGCGAAGTCAACAATCCGAGAGACTTCAATCCTGCGGCTAAGGAAGAAACACAAGTGAGATCCAATGGCTCGGGGAAAAGCACACGTTTTAACCGCCAACCGCCATGCAACCGACTTGGGCAGTGAAGATGGACCGTAAGATGGAGTAATGTGGTGGATCCAAGGGCTGGCTAGGCCGCTCGGCCTTAGGTGGGGCTAGCTGGCCTCCTACCTGGCCGTCCAGCCTGCCACCTACCCCCATAACCGCCTTACCGACCCTATAAGTACCCCCACTCACTTGGTGACTATAAATACCCCTGGTAGCTAATTTGTGAAGTGTGGAAGTTGGGTGGAACACACTATTGTCTTAGTCTTGTAGCACTAGGTTAGTCCTATGAGTTAGAGTTGAGTCTGAGTCTTTGCCTTAGGGATTCCGGAGTTAGCTTTGAGTCTTGATAAAGCTCTTGTATCCTTTTTATCATTTGTACTCTTGCTACTCCAGTATAATATAAATCATTGCTCTATCTTTCAGCTATACTTTACTTTATTTCTTGTACTTGCCTAGTGTGGTGTACCTTTTTGCATACTAGATCAAGGCTTAGGTTTGTGTTGTTCTTTAAGTTCTGTGAATCTTGCTAGACATGCCGGTGCTATAAACTTGCCTTAGGCTCTAATCTAAGGTTAAGTTAGCTCACACCCTCTGATCAAGGATGAGCTTTAGGGATCAAGTTCTCACTTGATCACTAGTTTATCATGCCATCTTACCCACACAGTTTAGAGTCGCTCGACGCAAGACTCTAGTTCGTATTCGATTAACTTAGATCAACCGCAAATACACCTTTGCACCAGTTAAGGAATAGAGTTTGGATATCTTAATCTCACTCGTTGTCCTCCCAAATAGCTATACCTAGTTGCTGACTACTTTGTTCCATGTTTAATTTTCCTACCATACACTATGTTGTTTATCTTACCCCCATTGTAAGAATAGCTGTATTTATCTAAGTTATATAGTACCGTTGAAAGTTCGACATTTCGTTCCACCTATTCGCCCTTGCTTCCCTGAGGATTTTTACGATACTCGGAATACTCTGAGTGAAAAAGCTACATCGAATCTCCGTGTACTTACGGAGTAAAATCTATTATGCTAAGAGACGTCAACAATGAGGAGATCTTAACATTTGGTGATAATGCTGCCGATTTGTCTGCCAACTTGGAGGAGATGTTGCGTGACGCGGTGGGGTTAGGTGAATACACTGATTTGCAGTTCAAGAAGCTAAAAAGGTTGGTAGAATCTATGAAGACCCCACTATATCCAGGCTGCAAAGAAAAGTGGATCAAGTTGTTTGGGTCACTCAAGCTTCTCCAATTAAAGGCAACACATCATTGGACTGACCGAAGTTTCAAAGCTTTGTGTGAACTATTATGTGGCATTCTTCCTAAGGGGAATGAGATACCCAAGAGCACCTATGAGGCCAAGCAGAATATTTGCCCTCTAGGATTAGAGGTAGAAAACAATACATGCTTGTAAGAATGATTGCATTATGTTTCATGGTGATGACTATGCCAAACTAACAGAATGCCCTGAGTGTGGAACTCTGCGATACAAGTGAAGAAAGGATGGGGGTGATGAGGATAAATTGCATGGGGCTCCTCAAAAGGTGGCATGGTATTTCCCCCTAATTGCTCGCCTGATACGGTTGCTTGCAACCAACAACGACGAATGCATGTTGCGGTGGTATAGGGAGGGGTGCAAGACTGATAATTGTCTACGGCACCCAGCAGGTTCTGCACAATGGTGCATCATTGATTTCATGTATGGATCCTTTGCCCAAGAGACAAGGAATCTTCTGTTAGCACTTAGCATAGATGGCATGAATCCATTTGGTCAGATGAGCACCTGACACAGTGTGTGGCCTGTGATACTTTCAATATACAATCTTCCACATGGTTGTGCACCAAAAGAAAATACATGATGATGTCAATGCTTATATCAGGTCCACTTCAGCCAGGCAATGACATTGATGTGTATCTCAGACCACTAGTTGATAACTTGAAAAAGCTATGGTCAGAAGGTATTAAGGTCTAAGATGGATACAAGCGAGAAACCTTCACCTTACGAGCCATGTTGTTTTGCACTATTAATGATTTACCAGCAAGCCATTGCTTGTCGGGGTAGTGCAAAGGAGAAAAAGATTGTGCCTAGATGACACCGAGACTTTGTGGCTTAACCACTCAAAGAAACAAGTTTACATTAGGAATCGACATTTCCTACTCAAATCGCATGGATATCGGAAGATGAAGTATCAGTTTGATGGCATGAGGGAGACAGCATCAGCCCCAAGACATTTTAGTGGGGAGTATGTTTATAATCATGTGAAGGATCTTGATGTGACCTTTGGTAAGAAAGGTAAACTTGGCAAGAGGAAGCATGCGGACGAAGGCAGCATCGGAAAGCCAAGGTGGAAAAAGAAGTCAATTCTATGGGAGTTACCTTACTGAAAGGACTTGGACGTTCGCCATAGTATCGATTTCATGAATGTGACCAAGAATGTGTGTGCGAGTTTACTTGGTACACTCTTGGGGGATAAGGGAAAAACCAAGGATAATGAAAAAGCTCGAGCTGACTTGGAAGACATGAACATAAGACCTGAGCTATGTTTTGATGGTACCGGCTGAGGGACTTAAGTGTACCGAGTTTGGTCTTTCATCCGAGCTACGATGAGAGCTTGTCAACACCGAAGACTTGCTGAAGGACGAGCGAGCACCTCCTAAGTGTGACCTAGAGGAAAGTCCACCTAAGCGTGACCTAGTGGTGGCGCCCGAGTACTACCGTGCATCCTCTCAAAGCGCTCGTCACTATGGCCCTAGCGGTCTAATAGCTGCTCGAACATCTTGTCGTTGCGCTGTTGCTAAGCCATCATCAACTGAAGAAGAGAGGCCACATCTGTTGGAGGAGGTGGGGTGGTAGAGGAGTACGCGAACCACTTGCCTCATGATCATGAGGAAGGCAAGGGTGTTGCGCGCTCGTCGTCAGAAGAGCCATCCCTAGTCTCGTCATCTGCAGTTGTCACCCCCTATCTAAAGGAATATCTTAGACTCTGTAGCTCAAGAGGGAGACTCTGTCTAGGGACCCTCAGGTGGTACAGGACCCTGCGCTGGAGCTCTGTGAACCGTAGGTAGTTAGGCCCTATACGTCAGAAAAGAAGTACGGATCCGTCAAAAGAGACTGAGGTGCAGTGTTAGTTAGCTCTCAGAGTCATCATCTATCTGACTCAGCATGTGAGAAATGAAGTGGGCATATGGAAAGTTGTGGTGAGAGTCCATCCTGTCGGAGATCACGCCATCTCTGCTATGAGAAAATCCACCACACAAAATTGTATCCTCTCTAGGAGGGCTCTGAGCAGGTGTTGCTATAAGGTGGTGATCCCCTCTTCGTATCCCTCTTGGGGTAGCAGGCTCTTCCTCATCACACTATGGATCATGTCTGCTGCTAGAGTAAGAGCTGCTAGGGACCTCTCTTGAAAACCCTCTGTGAAGTAGACTGCCACCTCCTAGTCAGTAAGCGTTGTCCCCCCACTCTTGGACCGGTGAAGGGGCTCCAAGTGTCCATAGACATCGGTGTGGAGGTGGCGCTCTGAAAGCTCAAGCTCTAGTAGAAGTGCCACATTCTACATGTAAAGTCTGATCGGCTGGCCATAAAATACGAACTAAATATAAGAATGATCTAGGCCAATGTAAAGTGTGGCATAGAAGACGCAGACCCAGTCCTCCACAAACTTGTTGCAGTGCTCGAGGATGTTTGGTAGTCCAGGGATATGTGAGCAATAGAGAAACAGGTTCTATCCAATCGCATTCCCCCATCCCTGCAACACTGAGCATGGCATGCTGAAAAAGACTCATGCCAGTGTACCTAGAGATCTCATAGAGGGAGGCCTCGACAAGTGTCTGAAACCTACTGTCCACTCGAAGATCTCACTGCTATGGCCGCCATTGTGTGTTTGTGACATAGTAACGAAGCTTCTTGAGCTTCCTATCCCACGTAGTCCCTGTAGTCTGACAGCTGGGCATCCCCTGTGAGGAGAGATGGAGCCAGCATGGAAGAGAAAGTGAATCTCTCCCATACGACAACTGGTGACTCATGCTATGTCCGCTGCCCTGACTGTCCCTTAGCTGTTGCCTCTGCTTGAGTTGCTGCCTCTGCCTTTTGCTGAGCGATGATCTCATCTAGTGATATTGTGCCTCGACGGTGTCTCAACTCGCTAGGAGGTGTGGTGTGCTTGGTGCATGCCTTGTACCCCTTGGGTGGCAGAGTGTCCACCTATCCTCTCGGGCCTCGAGCTGAGTGGGGAGGGCTCTGTCGCTCTCCAATGTGAATATCCCCCACTTTGTGGTTCTGCATCACGTCAAATGCATCGGCCACTCTCTCAGCCTACTCACGCTAGCTCACATTCCTCCTACGTGCACTTCCTCTTATTGCTTGGCTCGGGGACAACGGCTTTGCCCTTGTCTCTCTTTTGTTTCCCCATCTGTGATAATTTCAAGAAATAGATAGACGAGAAGAGTGAGATAAGTGAAAAAATTCACTAGACAAGGTGAGACCTAGAGCAAGAATTCGACTTGTGAATATGTAGCGTGCATGTTGATTTTCAAATCTAGAGAAATTTTAACTAGAGTGTGTGACCATCTCACACTATAGTCAAATTTCTCATGTCCATAAGCAAAATCAACATGAAATGTTCAATCCTTTTGGGCAAACACATGCTACATATTCATAGAAAATGAAAACCTAGACATGGTGAGCTAGATAGCAAGGGGAAAGTAAAGATCGAGGCTGACCATGAAGATTGAGAGGGAAGGAGGCACCGGATAGGAGGAAGAACAGTGACAACAACACTAGAAGGGGTGGCACCCAAGATGGCGGTGCACAGAGCAGCGCTAGGGAAAGGCAGGCATGGGTGGCAGCGTGCAGCGCAGAGAGGAGCTGCGATAGCGAGGGCCGGCGGCGGCGGGGTCTGATGGCGGCGGTGAGGCCGTCGGCGGTAGCGGGGAAGGTCAGCGCAGGACATTGGGAACAAGCGGCAGCGATGTGGCACTGTGAAGGCAGCTAGGTCATGGGACGAGCAAAGGTGTGGGTGCGAGAGAGAATAAATAGAGGAAGATGGGCCCCATGACTTAAAGACTTAAGAACGAAGTATCCATGCTCGGGTGCACCACTGGGCAGTCCAGTGCATGAGTCCACCATGGTCTGATTCGTGCACCGGATGAACTAGACCGAGAGATGATATTTGATGAAAACCGGTGGGAAGAGCACCAGGCAGTCTGATGGGTGACCACTGGATGGTCCGGTGCTTGCCAGATAGCAAGGGGAGAAGGGATTGCTCATAGGTAATTTGTACGCATCGGATGGTTTGGTGCTTGCACACCAGATAGTTGGGTGTGTACTAAGATACACTGAGAATGATGACAAGTCTTTTTCTTGTTCAACTTTTGAAGATTCAAATAAACACAAGTATGGACAATACAATGTGAAACCCTTACCCCTCAAACACTCAAAAATAATTGCATTTACTCATTCTCTATAAGTTTTTCATTTTTCAAACATAAAGACGACGAATTCAAGAAATTGATGATTAAGATCTAAAGAAATGTGTGAGTCTATTCATAGGAGAACTAGAGATGTAACTCCTGTCTCGTTTGAACTTGACTCAATAGGCATGAAGAACAAAGCCAAACCTTTAATTGGTTCTCTTTTCATGATTTGAGATGCTTACACTTAAAACAAGTCTCCATATCATCAAGAGTGCCCCTATGTGATACTACCGGATGCAATGCAAGTGCAAGCTGCCAACAAGCATGGATAAGAATTGAGATATGCATGCACATCTATATGACAAGGAATGCAATGCACATGATAATTTAAATCTACACTTCCTATATTACTTCTCCCCCCCCACAAGCTTCTTCATGAGGAGCCTTTCGACATGCCATGAGCGACTTAGGACCATCAGCTCATGCAAAACTCATGCTCCTCACTATCTTGCAGCGGTTAGGCAAGTGACTAGCATGTACATACGAATGCAAAGTATATGGCATGGCAACTTACATGATGATACTAGCATCTAACACGTTAAGCTCACTTCACAACCTACAAAAGTTACTCTCATCTAATCGTTTAGTGAAGATGTCCACCAATTGCTCCTTAGTTGACACACTCCGCAAAGTGATGTCTCCCTTTGCGATACGATCCCTCAAGAAGTGATGGTGAATATCTATGTGCTTTGTGCGAGAGTCTTGAACTGGGTTATTGGCAAGCTTAATGGCACTCTCGTTGTCACAAAGGCGATGAACCCTATCTAGTACCACACCATAGTCCAAAAGGGTTTTCTTCATACATAGAATTTAGGCACAACAATTCCGCCTCCGCGGTAGACAAGGCCACGGAGTTCTGCTTTTTGGAAGACCAAGAAACAAGCGATCGCCCTAGCAAGTGACAACCCCCGGAGGTACTCTTGCGCTCAACACGGCATCCGGCAAAGTCTGAATTCGAGTAGCCCAAGAGTTCAAAACTAGCGCCCTTGGGATATCACAAGTCTACGTTAGGGTATGCTTGAGATACCGAAGAATCCTCTTCACCGTGGAGAGGTGGGATTCTTTGGGGATGGCTTGAAAACGAGCACACAAGCACACACTGAACATGATATCCGGCATAGAAGCACATAAATACAACAACGAACCTATCATGGACCATTAGAGTGTTTGGTCCACCTTGATGCCAATTTCGTCGGTGTCGAGATGTCCTTTGTAGGCATGGGGGTGTTGATCGGCTTGCAATTATCCATCTTGAATCTCTTGAGTAAACCTTTGGTGTACTTTTCTTGATACAAGTCTATGCTAGGGGTGTGCTTGAGATACCGAAGAATCCTCTTCACCATAGAGATGTGGGATTCTTTGGGGTCAGCTTGAAAATGAGCACACAAGCACACACTGAACATGATATCTAGCCTAGAAGCATAAATACAACAATGAACCTATCATGGACCACTAGAGTGTTTGGTCTACCTTGATGTCGCTTTCGTCAGCGTT
This sequence comes from Paspalum vaginatum, assembly GCA_030272315.1. Classification (NCBI taxonomy): domain Eukaryota; kingdom Viridiplantae; phylum Streptophyta; class Magnoliopsida; order Poales; family Poaceae; genus Paspalum; species Paspalum vaginatum. Next base: position 9,831,125 of record CM059014.1, on the reverse strand, counting down.
GAGGCATCCATTTGTAGGCATGGAGGTGTTGATTGGCTTGCAATCATCCATCTTGAATCTCACGAGTAAATCTTAGGTGTACTTTTCTTGATGGATGAATGTCTCTTCCCTTAATTGCTTGATTTGAAACCCAAGGAAGAAGGTGAGCTTGCCAATCATGGATATCTCAAACTCCTTTGCCATCATATTGCCAAATTCCTTGCAAAACTCTTCATTTGTTGAGCCAAAGATAATGTCAACAACGTAAACTTGACAAATGAAAAGGTCATCATCCATCTTCTTGGTGAATAGAGTGGTGTCAACTCGGCCAATCTTGAACCCCTTTTCAATGAGGAAGTTCCTAAGCCTCTCATATCAAGCTCTTGGTGCTTTCTTTAATCCATAGAGAGCTTTAGACAACCTATACACATGATTGGGATTGCTTGGGTCTTCAAATCTAGGTGGTTGCTCAATATAAACTAGCTCATTGATGTATACATTGAGAAATGTACTCTTCACATCCATTTGATAAAGCTTCATGTCATGGTGAGATGCATAAGCTAGTAAGAACAGAATAGCCTCCAATCTTGCAACCGGTGCAAAGGTTTCTCCAAAATCAATTCCTTCAACTTGACAATATCCCTTTGCAACTAATCTTGCCTTGTTTCTCACAATGTTGCCTTCATCATCTTGCTTGTTGTGAAACACCCACTTAGTTCCAATCACTCTACCTCCCTTGGGTCTCGCTTCAAGTATCCAAACTTGGTTTCTTGTGAAATTGCTGAGCTCAACATTTACCCAACCGAATCACTCAAAGCTTGATCAACACTTGTAGGCTCAATGCTAGAGACGAATGAGTATGCTACACAAAATGTGGCTTGATTGAGAGACCTTGTTGTGACTCCTCTTGATGCACTAGTAATGATGAGATCTTGGGTGGGTGCACTTGTGAGTTAACTTTTTCTTTAAGGTGCCACTTGTGGTGCTTAAACTGGTGCATCAACATCTTGACCTTGTTCTTCAATTTGCTCTTGTGGTACATGAACATCTTCATTTGAAAGCACTTGATCTTGTTCACTACGAACTTGAGGTGCCGTTGATGAGGACAATTGATCAACAATAATGAACTTCTTCTTCATCCTCATTGGGCTTGATGTCACTCGTTGGCATGTTTTGCATTGCTTCTACAATTGGTTTCTCATCTACATCTCACGTATACCTGTACCATGGGTACCCGAAGCGGTCTAGTAACTGCACTAGGTCAAGCAACAGAGGCCGTCAGGTCTAAGACACAAATGTCCCAGTACATCTGCAAGACCCCCTCGGTCTCATGGCTGGAAGACCTCCATGGTCTAGTAGCCGCAAGACCTCCTCAGTCTAGCAACCACAGCAACTCCTCGGTCTGGTGGCTGCAAGACCTCCTCAGTCTAGTGGCTGCAAGAGCCCTCGGTCTTACATGACCTAAAGATCATAGCATGCAACTAGTAGGGGCATTTATGATGCATCTCCCCTCATGCATGCACCCTCCCATACTTGCACCTGACAAGAAAAGACAACTCACCTAGCAAGAGCATTCATGGGGCTACCCCCACGCATGTAGAGATGGCAATGGGTACCCGAAACCCGAGTACCCGACGGGTTTTACCCGATATAAAGGCAGGTATGGGATGACTTCTCCACCCGCGGGTACGTTAATGGGCACAATCTTATACCCATCGGGTACGCGGGTGCGGGTATGGGTGCATACTACCCATACCCGCGTACCCATGGATAATTTATACCCGGCTCAACCGTACATTTATTCTACATAATTAAGCATACATAAGTGTATATTAGGCAAAAATATGGTTAACTTGCGTGTTTCAATATCATTTATTGTTGTCTTCAATTTATTTACTCATATTTAGTGTTCTATATTTTTAATTATGCCATTTTTAATTATATTTGTGCTATTTAATTATATGCATTGTCGGTACCCAGCTAGCCGGGTACCCGCTTACACTTGACAAAGATCACCAGTATCGGCAAGAGCTGCAGTACAAGAAGGGCCTAAGACCGCGTACAGGCGGGCCCGGTCTACTCCTTATAAAAGCTGGGCCGCGCACCCGGCCCACAGGGGAGGCCCCGGACCTCCTTCAGCGAGGTCCGAGCCCCCCTGACCACGCGAGGAGTCCCTCAGGAGAAGGTGAGGTCCGGACCTCTCGGAGGTCCGGAGCCAGCGCCTTCGGTGGTCCGGGGCCGCCACGTGCCCACAGGGCATGGGGAGGTATAGCGCTGCCACGTGCCCACAGGGCGCGTGGCGGGGCCATCAGGCAGGGGCCTCGCCCACCTACTGCATTTAATGCGGGCAGGTGAGCGTGCCCCGTTGCCGCTGACACCACCGCTGTCAGACGGGCACGCCCCGATGCCGCTGACACCGCCGCTGTCAGACGGGCGTGCCCCCGTAGCCCGCTGACGCCGCCGCCGTTAGACGGGCGTGCCCCCGTAGCCCGCTGACGCCGACGCCGTCAGACGGGCGTGCCCCCGTTGCCGCTGACCCCGCCGCTGGCAGGCGACGGCGGCGAAGCAAAGGGGCGCGCCTTACTGAGGCACGACGGCAGTAGCAGGACACTACAGTCGATTTCCCCGGCTACATTGGGGTCTATATTGAGTAAACAAGTACGCTGTGCCCATCATGAGCCGCGCCACGCGCGGCGACCGCGCTCAACCTAATACTAGGTAGCGGCGCTGCAATGCCGCAGCTAGCGCCCCATCCTGTCACGCCAGCACGTCGTCTGCCCCCTCGGCCTCTGAAGCCTATCACCGGGCTTAGCGGCCGATGGAACAGGACGGCGTAAGACAGGACGGCGCGGCGCCGTATCCGGATGGCAGGACGGCATGGCGCATCTTCCGGGCCATACCGGGTCGCATCAGTGGTACAGGCGCGACGCATGGGAGCATTGGACATCAAGCACAGGATAGAACTATAGCATAGAGGAAATGGGTCGGGACCACCTGTCGGGGCCCGGCCACCACGTACGTGCCCCCCTTGGGCTATAAAAGGGGAGGCATACGCAACACAGGAGGACGGACTCAGGAACTCCTCTGAAAACACACAGACTCATCCAACAGACTGGTTGGATGCCCACAAACCACACAATCACAAGCTCACAATCTTCACTGTCTTCTCCTACAGATAGGAATACAAGAACACACCCACAGTGGACGTAGGGTATTACGCTCCGGCGGCCCGAACCACTCTAAATCCTCTCGTCACCATCGTGCCACCATCGACCCAGCTAACAACGATCGCTCCCCCTAGCTACTCTTAGTACTTAGGATCTTGGCCGGGTGCGTTCCGCCACCCGACCAGGAGCACACACGCTCTGACATTTGGCGCGCCACGTAGGGGGAAGGCATCAGTTAGTATCATCCCTCACGGCATGATGGTTCGCATCCGCGACATTCATGAGGATGCAGCCACATCAGAGGAGGTGGCCTCGACTGGGTCGCAGGCCTCCCCCCACCATTCTGAGGGCGCGGCGCGGACGCCGCGAGCCCCTCGACGCCCCACGGGGGGCGCCGCTGCTGCAAACACTGCAGTAGCGAGCGCTGTAGCGGCAAACACCGCCACGGCGAACCCCGCTGCTGCCAGCGGCCCGCTCGCCGCAGCCAGGGAGCTGCTTCGTAACCCCCCGGGGCCGACAGCCTCTCCTAGCGCCCTGGCGCAGTGGCGGAGCGATGTGGATCGTCTGATCCACCTAGCTGAGGTCACCCCTGGCCCAGCTAGGACTGGATCGCGACCCCCTCCCAGCAGTGGGGGGAGGTCGAACCGCCGCAGGCAGCACGATGCGGTAACATCCGCGCGCTCCCCCTCAGTGAGGAGCGCGCAGACGGAAGACCTGCGAGCTGAGCTCAACCGCCGGCGAGCGGGCACCCCCACCACCGTGGAGCAACCACGGGTGCAGCCAAACGCCGCCAAGGGCAAGAACCTTGACGCTGCGTTCGCCACTGCTGCACCTAAGCCCCCGGCTTACGTGCAACCCCCGGTTGGCGTACAAGCGCCACCGGGGATCGTATCGGCTGGAGTTGGCTGCGCCGCGCTCGCGGACAGTCTCCGCTCCGCGCGCTGGCCACAGAAGTTCCGGCCGCACCTGCCGGAAAAATACGACGGGAATACCAACCCGTCAGAATTCCTGCAGGTGTATGTCACCGCTATCACAGCGGCTGGTGGAGACGACGCCGTTATGGCGTCATACTTCCACGTCGCCTTGTCTGGGCCGGCCCGGACTTGGCTCTTGAACCTCTCTCCTGGGTCAATCCGATCCTGGGAGAAGCTCTGCACTCTGTTCCTGGCGAACTTCGCGAGTGCATGCCAGCAGTACGGTGTGGAGGCCCACCTCCATGCAGTACGTCAGGAGCCCGGGGAATCCCTCCGACCGTTCATTGCTCGCTTCGCCATGGTGCGGGGGACAATACCTCGCATCTCCGATGCGTCCATCATCACAGCCTTCCGGCAAGGCGTCCGTGATGAGAAGATGCTGGAGAAGCTGGCGACCCGCCAAGTACAGGACGTCGCCACCCTGTACGCGCTGGCGGACAAGTGCGCTAGGGCCGCAGAGGGGCGTGCATGGCACTCCCCACAGCAGGACAGGACTGCCCGGCCAGGCGCCTCTGCCGGTGCTGCCTGAGAGGGCGGCAAGAAAAAGAAGAAGGGCCGATGCCCTGAGAGGTTCCTGGAAGGGGCCCCTGTCGCCGCAGCACCACCTGGAGGCCGCGACACCGGCGGCAAGCGCCCGAGGCAACAGGCGCAGAACAGTGGCGGCTCATGTCCTGTTCATCCCAACAGCGGTCACAACGCCGCCGACTGTCGCGAGATACAGAAGCTCGTGCAGCAGCGTCTTAGTGAGCGCCGCGAGCGTCCGGCCAAGGACGACTCGCCCCCACGCCAGCGCCCTGGCAAGGGGAAGGCTACCAGCGATGGCAGGGCCGCCGGTGGAGGCAAGGAGATGGGTTACCAGCCCCCGGAGCAGGAGCTTAAGAGCGTCTACGCTCTAGGCCACTCCAGCTCCGAATCCAGCGACAACGAATGTCGCAAGAGGCTGTACGTCATGTACGGTGGAAGCTGGGAGGTCTCCTCTCGGCGGGACGTGAAGGCCCTACGCCGAGAAGTGCTCTCGGTCAGGCCGAGCGTCCCAGGGGTGGCTCCACACCACAAGTGGAGAGACACCACCATCTCCTTCGGGCCAGCCGACTGCCTGGAGAACATGGCTGGGGCTGGCGTGCTGCCGATCATCACGTCGCCAGTGGTCGCCAACATACGGCTCCACCACGTGTTGATCGACGGCGGAGCCGCCCTCAACATCATCAGCCACGCAGCCTTCAAACAGCTGCAGATTCCGGAGTCACGCCTGGCTCCGACGCGCCCATTCTCCGGCGTGGGTCCAGTGCCGATCTACCCGAGGGGGAAGATCGACCTCCCGGTCACCTTCGGGACCCCGGAGAAATTCCGCACGGAGAACGTCCAGTTCGATGTCGCGGAAGTCAACCTGCCGTTCAACGCCATCATTGGCAGACCGGCACTTTACCGCTTCATGGCCGTTGCCCATTACGGGTACTTGGTCGTGAAGATGCCGTCCCCGGCGGGTGTTCTCACCGTGCCGGGAGACCGCCACGCAGCCGTCGCCGCGGTAGAGAAGCTCCATGCTCTCGCTACTGACGCAGCGAACCCTACGGGGGACAACCCCTCGACCTCTCGGGCCAAGGTTCCTGTTAAGGAACCGAAGGTGCCCAAGGTACGCCCTTCCGACCCAGAGGACGTGCCAGTCAAGACCGTCCAGATCGGGGCGGAAGCCTCCCAGACCACCCGCATCGCAGGGAATCTGGGAGAGAAATAGGAAGACGCGCTCATTGCTTTCCTCCGGGCAAATGTTGACGTGTTCGCCTGGGAACCGTCGCAGATGCCTGGGATCCCTAGGGAGGTGATTGAGCACCGTCTGAAGATCAGCCCGGACGCCAAGCCGGTGCGGCAAAAGCCACGGAGGCAGTCCGTGGAGCGCCAGGACTTCATCCGTCAGGAGGTCCGGAAGCTCCTGGACGCGGGCTTCATCGAGGAGGTCCATCACCCCGAGTGGCTGGCCAACCCGGTGGTCGTCCCCAAGGCGAACGGGAAGCTTCGGATGTGTATCGACTACACCAGCCTCAACAAAGTATGTCCTCCAGACCCTTATCCCCTCCCACGCATAGACCAGATAGTAGATTCCACCTCCGGGTGTGAACTTTTGTCTTTTTTGGATGCGTACTCTTGGTTTCATCAGATCCAGATGGATGAGGAGGATAAGAGGTATACAACCTTCGTAACAGTAGATGGGTTGTATTGTTACGTTGTAATGCCATATGGTCTGAGGAATGCTTTACCTACGTTTCTGCGTGCCATGAAATTCACGTTCCATGACCTGATCAGAAACATAGTAGAGGTCTATGTCGATGACATTGTTGTCAAGACCAGGGTAGGGTCGACCTTGATGGAAGACCTAGCCCTTGTTTTCGACAGGTTGCGCACAATGCGCACGAAGCTGAACCCCGAGAAATGCGTCTTTGGCGTCTCGGCTGGTAAGCTGTTAGGTTTCCTAGTGTCACATCGTGGCATTGAGGCAAACCCAACCAAGATCAGGGCAATCGAGGCTATGTGGCCGCCGGCCTGCATCAAGGACCTCCAGAAACTCACTGGGTCCTTGGCAGCCCTCAGCCGATTTATCTCAAAGCTAGCCGAGAGAGCCCTGCCCTTCTTCAAGCTTTTGAGGAAGTCTGGACCATTCATATGGACCGAAGAGGCTGAACAAGCCTTCCAGGAGTTGAAGCAGCATCTCACTACTCTGCCCATTTTAGTGGCGCCAGAGTCTGGTGAGACCCTGTTTCTCTACCTCGCGGCGACATCCGAGGTAGTAAGCATGGTCTTGGTCGCCGAGCGACCAGTCCATTCCCATGAGGGAGACACCGGGGTCCCCCAAGTGGAAGGTGGTGGTCCGCCCACCACAGGAGCTGCAGCTGGCCCCGATACCGGAGGTCCGGTTAACACACTGCCCTGCCAAGGCGGTGAGCCACCAGAAGCTGGAGGCCAAGCCGCCCAGGGGGCCAGCCTGGCAGAGGTAGGTGGCCTCGGACCTACCACTAAGGTCCGGATCACCCAGAAGCCAGTATATTACGTCAGTGAGGTCCTCCACGGGGCAAAGGCCAGATATCTGGAAGCTCACAAGTTCGCCTACGCATTACTTATTGCTTCCAGAAAGTTGCGCCATTATTTCCAGGCGCATAAGGTTGTCGTGGTGACCTCTTACCCGTTAAGAGCGATCCTGCACAATTCCAACGCCACTGGGAATATTGCCAAATGGGCCGCGGAGCTGGCAGAGTTCCAACTCGACTTCCAGCCCCGCAGTGCTACCAAGAGCCAGGTCTTGGCCGACTTCATCGCAGAGTGGACTCCCACCACCACGGAATCTGGAGGTCCGCAAGCCGAGACGGAACCTTCCCGGCCAGACAGGACCGTCCGGGTTTTCACCGAGCCGCACTGGACTCTCTTCTTCGATGGGTCCGCCCGCGAAAAAGGGTCCGGAGCAGGCGTGGTCCTCATGGACCCGAACGGGGATCAAGTAAAGTACATAGTATGCTTTGAATTCAAAGCCACTAACAACATGGCGGAATACGAAGGCTTGATCTTCGGGCTCATGATCGCCCAGTCACTAGGAATCAAGCAGCTCCTGGTTAAGGGAGATTCCCAGTTAGTGATCAGACAGGTCCGGGGGGAGTGCTGCTGCAATAACCCCCAGCTCGCAGCATACCTCATGCGAGTGAGGGAGCTCGAGAAGGACTTCGAGGTCCTGGAACTGCAGCACGTTCCCAGGAACCTCAACTCAGTAGCAGATGACCTCTCCGCGAGGGCATCGACTCGGGGCCCAGTACCCGAGGGCGTCTTCAAAAGACAGCTACTGAGACCAACCGCCCAGCCAGCCGAACTAGGCGAAGGGGGCAGAAATAGCACCTCGAAGCTAGCAGTCCCGGTGGTCCTCCATCTCTGGAGTCCACCAAGGATCGTGTGGACTGTTGACCCCGGCATGTCATCAGGGACACATCCAATGGCTCAGGGCAGTCCCAATGCACGGATCTCCGAGATCCGGGACTACCTAAAGGACAAAATCCTTCCCGAAGAACGTGTGTCTGCTGAGCGCATAGTGCGATTGGCTAAACGCTACACGCTAGTAGAAGGGGATCTCTACAGGCGTGGCGCCAATGGCATCCTCATGCGATGCATAACCCAGGAGGAGGGCCGCGATTTACTCGCAGAGATCCATGGAGGCGAGTGCGGGAATCATTCAGGGTCCCATACGCTGGTCGGTAAAGCCTTTCGGCATGGCTTTTACTGGCCGACAGCGCTCCAGGATGCAGCTGAGCTAGTAAGGTCCTGCAAGGCGTGTCAGTTCCACGCAAAGCAGATACACACACCGGCTCAGTCTCTGCAGATGATTCCACCCTCTTGGCCCTTCGCGGTATGGGGGGTGGACATCCTGCGACCTTTCCCTAGAGCTGTCGGTGGGTACCGGTACCTCTACGTCGCCATTGACAAATTCACAAAATGGCCTGAGGTAACCCCAGTAGTGAGCATCACCCAAGGAACTGCAACAGCTTTCCTTAAGTCCATTGTGTGCCGGTTCGGCGTCCCTAGCCGTATCATAACGGACAACGGGACCCAGTTCAGGAGCCGGGTCTTCCAGGACTACTGCGACGGCGTTGGCATCCAGTTATGCTTCGTGTCTGTAGCACATCCTAGGAGCAATGGACAGGTCGAAAGAGCTAACGCGGAAATCCTCAAGGGGCTCAAAACCCGCACCTTCAACTGCTTGGAAAAGCACGGTGCGAAATAGGTTGATGAGCTCCCCTGCGTGCTATGGGGGAACCGGACCACACCCAGCCGAGCAACCGCGGAAACCCCATTCTTCCTGGTATACGGGGCCGAGGCATGCCTCCCACCAGAAATACTCTTGGGCTCCCCACGGGTCCAAGCTTTTGATGAATCTTTGCAGGAACAGGCAAGGCGCGACGACGTCGACCTCGTCGAGGAGCAAAGATGGCAGGCTGCAATCCGGAACGCACGGTACAACCAAGCGCTCAAACGCTATCATGAGCGAACCGTGCGGGGTAGGGTACTCCAACCCAGAGACCTGGTCCTGAGGCGCATCTTGAGCCGAGAAGGGCGCAACAAACTCTCCCCCAGCTGGGAAGGCCCCTTCAAGGTGACAGAAGTTAGTCGCCCCGGTTGCGTTCGCCTCGCCACGGAGGAATGAGTTCCGATACCGAACCCATGGAATATAGAACACCTCCGTAAGTTTTATCCGTAGGCAAGAAGTTCAGGGCAACCCTCTTTCTTTTTATAAGCTAAATAGGACCACCATGTGGACCAGAGCGGTGAAGGTCCGCCCTTGTAATCCCGACCTCTGGCTGACATCACATGACACCCTGTACCGCTTGATTAAAGAAAGAGTTTAGCCCTGAAATACTTGTCTCCGCGGTTACCCTACTGCTTACTCAGCTACCATCTGTTTCAATTTTTTCTAACCCCTGCGTGGAACCCTACTCTTGCCTAAAATCTCCGTGGAACCAGCAGGCCTTAGCGGTTTGAGTGTGAAGCGGTTAGCACAGAGGCTGGGAAGGAGGTCCGGAATATTGGGTGCCAGGTCCAGAGAAAAGGGGCTCGCCTTGGTAGCTCGGAGCTGTCAGCAGCTTAGCCTGGTCTCGTACCCTAAGCACTGAACAATCCCTACCACGCCGTGAGTTCCCCCAGTATCAGGAACAGTGCGTTTAGTGCTCCGGACCACCCCCTAAGCTAATGGCACACCCCCTAACCTCAGCAGCAAGGTCCGGCTGCGACTCCAAGGACTTCGAGGCAGCGCGGTTACCTTTGTTTCGCTAAGAGAGGTCCGAACGGCTGCAGGACCGGACCAAGGCTAAGATGTTTTGGACTAAGGATGGTCCAGGGCTGTGTCGCAGTTTTGCCTGGTTCCGTACCCTTAACTCACACACCCTGCTATCCCGCGAACAGACATCCTGGCCCCTGGCCCGGACGGCAAACGCTCCGGACCACGAATAGCGGAAAAGGCCAACTCAGAGTAGGTCCCGTAGGTGCGACACTGACGTTTGCCGTGAGTTGCATGCAGGTCTGGCCTCTGACTCGATGGTAGCCAGCCTCAAAACTTAGAGCCTACCTACCAGGGGGCCAGGGGGTCAGATAACAGCACACCAGCATGCATCAAGGAGTAAATGGAGATAAGTCGCAACTACCATTCTCATATTACTTGTCCATACTAATGTTTTGCATAGCCTTATATAAAAAAAACAAAACAAAACAGCAAGAGCTGTTGCCCTACGGCGCTGGGGAGGCTCCTGTCCCTGGTGCATCCGGGTCCTCGTCCGCAGGGGTCCGCTGGAACCGGGCGGCAACGACCTCCACCACCTCCTGCACGCTCTCTCGGGCGGCGGCCTCTGCCTCCTCCACCGGACCAGCAATGACCGGGTCCAAGGAGATGGCGGGGTCGTGGCTCCGGAAGCAGACCAGGAGGTGCTCCACCACGAGGCGGCACAGCTCGCGGCCCTCGGCTTCAAGGCGCTCCCCGAGCGTGGAATCCAGGCGCCGGAGCCGCTCCACCGTGGAGTCAAGGACGGGGAAGGCGTCCGCAATGGTGGACCGTGGCTCTGTCACCCAGATCGGACTCAGTCCGAGCGGTACCAGAGCCGAACTCGCCTCCCCGGCCCAGTCAGCGATGCGTTGAAGGCCGGCGCGCATCTGCTCTCGGTCCTCCGCCGCCGCCTGCTGGGCAGCGCCCTGCCTGCTCCAGGGCGGCCCGCTCAACCAGTAGCTGCTTCTCCTGGTTTGCCAGCTCTGCCTCCCTGGACTTCACCCAGTCCTCACGGACCTTGAGCGTGGCAGCCTGGCGAACAGCGGATTCCCTGAGAGCCTTGGCCGCCGCCTCGCGCTGAGCAACGGAGTCCTCACGGGCCGCAACTGCTGCCTCGCGCTCGACAAGCCTCAACTTCATCTTGTCGAGCTCAGCGTTGACAGCAGCCTGCCGCTCGGACACCTCCACCAGCTCTTGCCGGCGCTGCTCCACGCGGACTCCAGCTTCGCCTGATCGAGCCTCAGCCGTGCCTCGCCCACCTCAGCCTGTTTCTCGCGGACCCCGACCGCGCGCTCTCGGCCAATAAGCCTCTGCAGGTCCTCATGGAAGGCCGCACGGTCGGCATCGAGCTCTGTGCGGGCGGTGGAAAGCTCCGCACAGGTCCAGGTGTGCTGGGCAGTGGCGGCTTCGATCTGCTCCCCAAGACGGGCCCGCCAGCCATCCAGACCCTCGCGCTCCTGCTGCAGCCGCGCCCACTCCAGCTGGAACGCTTCCTGGGCGTCGTCCAGGGCCTGGCGCGCCCGACGCAGCACGCGAGGGAGAGGGGCTCCACCTGGCTGGGGCAGGAGCGGCCTACCCAGAACCTCCTCCAGTTCCCCCTCGGCAGGGGGCGGAGATCTGGGGCTGGCCGTCTGGACGACGGGCGACGAAGGCTCTGAGGTCCGAGCGTCAGGAGCCGCCCCCGGCGCAGGCCCTTGGCCCGCAACGCCTTCCGGCATCGGGCTACTTGGTGCCTGGGACTGCTCGTCCGGAGCTGCCCCCCCAGCAGGCACTCGGGGTGCGGTCTCGGCCCCCGAGGCGCCCCCGGCGTCGGTCCACCCGGGCCCTGGGGCCGGACAGATGGGGCCGCCTCCGGTGCAGGCCCCTTAGTCGTAGCCCGGGCCTGCGAGGCATTCTCCGCCGTCGGACCACCAGGGGCGCTCTTCTCCGCCGTGGCCGCCTGGCCACCAGAGCCGCTGGGGGGAGAAGCACCGGCCGGGCGTGTCGGCCTAAACAAAACACACGGCGAAAGGTTGAGAAGCCTGAAAAAGCTAGCCGTGGTACCGCGAAGTGTTCGAGGCTAATTAAAAGGACTTACCTCAAGGTAGGCGCCGACCAGCGGCCACGAAGGCCAGAGCCTCGCCGCGGCTGCCGTTCCGCGGCCGGCGGTGCCGATCGCTGCTGTTGCCGCGGGCCCGAGGCCGGCGGTGCCGGAGAGGGCTGCCGCTGCTGGTCCGGCGTCGGAGGAGGTGCCCGGCGCTGTGGGTGCCGCTGGTCCGGATTCGGCGGTGGCACTCGCTCCCCTTGCCCAGAGGAGCTTCCTTCCCCCGAGGTTCGCTGGCGCTTCGGGTCGGGCTCCGAGACAAAGGTCCCGTCGCCGCGAACCAGCCTTCGCCGCGTCTCCTTGCCGCCCACCAGCGGAACAACGGGGGACGCTGCCACCGGCCTCTTGCCCTTGTCAGCAGGAGTAGTGCCTCTGGCACCAGAACCCCCAACCGGGGCGTCGTCGATGTGGACCCCCCGGTTGGGGTCGCCCCCAAGCTGCCGCGCCGCAAGGCCGCCGTCGTCGAGCGTGGGCATCTCCCGGAGCACCGCCGTCCGCAAGGCCTGGTCGCGGCAGAGCGGCACGATGGCGGACGGCAGGCGCAGCTGCTCCGGGGAGAAGCTCTCGTCCATGACGCACCGCACCCATTCCTCCAGCAGGAGCGGCGTCAGGTCGTGGTCTTCGCCACGCACCACCCGGCTGCAGTCGTTGGAGCCGGTGTAGCTCCACGCCAGCCTTGGCTGCATCTGTAGGGGGGCGAGCCTTCGCCTGAGGAAGTCTGCGAGGACGTGCATCGAGGTCAGCCCGCTGCTGACGAGCTCGGTGATCCTGGCCAGCACGGGGGAAAACTCGGGTGGCAGATCCGTTGAAGCACCCCACTCCGGGAGGGATGCGTCGGGACTGCTATCAGGGAGAGCCAGCCGGTCATTCGGCTCCGCCCTGACGATCACCCAGTCGTTGCGCCAGTGCTCCCACTTGGCGCTGGCAAAGGTGGGGAGGTAGGTCAACCTTCCCCCGGACCCCTTTAGCAGGAAGTTGTAGCGGCCAATCTCGGTCGAGCTCCTCCCGGAACACCTCACCGAGAAGAAGTGGCGGAAGAGCGTCACGCAGGAAGGAACCCCCACGAACATCTCACAGAGGTGGGCAAAGATTGCCGCATGAAGGATGGAGTGGGGGGTGAGATGCTGGAGCTGCAGCCCAAACGCCTCCAACAGCAACATGAAGAAGGAAGAGATCGGAATCCCCAGACCACATTAGAGGTAGGGGACAAAGAGGACGAACTCCCCCGGCTGCAAGTTGCGGTGGGGGAGGGAGCCCGTGCGAACATTGTCGCAGCGCTCCGCGTCCATCCAGCCGAGCAGGCGGCGGACGCGGTTAAGGTTCAAACCCTACAGGCCTAGCTACTGTACCCTTTATTTATTTATTTATTTACTCTCTTCCACACACATGTAAACTAGCCCTTCCATGCTATATAAGGGGAGGCTAGGCACCATTTGGAGGGACGAGCAAGCTGCAGCGTGCCACATGCACATGCACAGCTCCATCTCCTATGTAGTTCTAGGATCACAACCACACGAGCTCCGTGTTCCGACTTGTAACACCAAGAACTCAGCGCAATACAAGCTCAGCACACCATAGTGAATGTAGAGATTCATTCTGAACCACTCTAAAATCTCTGTCTCCCTCTATTATTTCGTTCTTGAGCCTCGAAGTTTAAAACATCGGGGATTGCAGTCTGCGAAAGCCCTTAAGCCTAAAAAAAATCTACGAGGGGTTTGCGTGCTGCAAATCGTTCTCCGATGGCTCTAGTCACCGGCAGCAGCTATACCATCCTCAAGATCGAGTTCGCCCTCGTCACTCCAGACTTTGTCATCGCGATGTACGGCCTGTTGCTGCTCGCCACCAACGTCACGCCGTTGGTACCACGGATGCCACAGCAGGTTTGGCCGCGCATTTGACTAATCAACGTGGCCGCAACTCGCTAGCGCTGCGCTCAAGCATGCCCAATGGACGGGGCGACAGTCACACGCTTCACGCCCTCTCCAACGTCTTCGTGTGGAACATCGAAAATATAAGCAAATCCTACCCTCAAGACTTATCGCTTTAAGTCCTTTTCTTGATTCCAAATGATTTCTGTGCCCCTGCCCTCTAGCTAAATGAGCCCGACCGATGACCCGCCCCAAGAGGCAGTCTGAGGTTAGCATGTTTGGGTGCGGTAAACAGGGCCTAAAAATTCGTGTGCATTCTCCAGTCAACTAGCACAGTTGACGACCTATCCCGATGACAGTCCAAAGTCAGCTACCTGACCGGAGTCATTCACGTCGTTTTAATCGTCTCTCTAAGTTCCTCGAGAAGCTCGCGGTTTACAGCCGGTCCCAACGACCCCTAAAGGCTATTACTCAAGTGCGATTAAATCTGAAAACGAACGAAAAACGACTTACTACACATGCAATGGCCCATTGGCCAAACTTGCACATATTGCAAGAAGTTGAGTATGACCAAGGCTTTTCTCTCATTCGTTGTTTCGTTCATTTTTCAACGATATCTGTTATTTTTGGGCCATCAAAAGCAAGTTGCAGCGCTAGGCTAGATGCATGGCGCGGCGGTAGCATCAATGCCTATGGTGCCAAGCGAGGCGCGTGGTGCCGCAGCAGCATCAATGCCTACAGTTGTGACACATCGCGTCATGAACAGTGCAAAGTGTGGCAGAAAAAGGGTAGCACGGCATGGGTCAAGCTGTGCGTCAGCAGCGCAGCAAGTTAGGCTTTGTAGCAGGAGCTCTACAGTGTCACGAGTGTGGGAGTAGGCAAGAGCATGCACCCTACTTTCTCTATCTTCCAAATCAAAAAAGTCAAAAAATCGTCCTGTCAGTCAAAAAGTGTGTTCCTGTAGCAAACAGTGAGCAGTCGCTTCACATCTGCACCCGCCACCTACACAGAGTAGGTGATAGGCACCAACTACACAGTGGATCCAATTCCCCGACCGACGGCCTCCCGCGAGTAGTGCCGCACCAACACGACGGCCTCTCCACGTGCGCGAGGGATAACCCAAAAATCTTATTTGACGTGCGCGTTGGGAGGGGGCACCGGCACGCACGCCTTGGTGTGCGCCACGTGGCCATTGTCAAGATGGGGATGAATGGCACAGGAAGGGCTGGTTGGGCGGTGGGCGGCAACCAACAGGCGGGGAGGTCACGGCGAGGGTGCCGAGATGCCAACGGCCTCCCAGGCGGCGGCGGGTGGGGCGACGACGGCGCTGGCGGTTAGGGTTTGAGTTTAGGGTTAGGGTGCGGGCCGCTGCCGCCATGTCCATGCTTCCTCCACCTCTGACCATAGAGGGAGGGCTAAGAGCAGCTAGCGAGCCAGACGGTTGGTGGAATGGCGGAGAGACCATCGTCGATGGCGCCACTGGTCGGGCAGCGGGGGATGGCGGTTGGGAAGGGCCGGCAGCAGGAGCATGTGAGGGATAGATATTCCCTGGTCCCTCAAGTGACATATTTGGTGCATGGGCTGACTGAGGGCTCAATACAGAGGACGACCGACTGACTCGGACCCAAGGTGCCGAACACCTTGGCGCGCAAGACAAGGACTCTTTGGGGAAGATTTGGATCACGAATTATATATGATCTCTTGTAATCTAGACCGTCTAGGAGACATAGAAGAAAACCGACTTATAACCCAAGCCATGTCAGACTATATAAGGCAGGCTAGGGACCCCTCCCACACAACTCTCCAGATCCCTCCAACCTTTAGATCGGCAACTCTCCCTCAAACCCTCCTTGTACTCACGCATACTCAAAGCAATACAGACCACCACAAACAAGACGTAGGGTGTTACACGATCTAGCAGCCCGAACCTATATAAATCTTGTTCTTTGTCACGTTTCACGTGAACTGTGGAGCTACAGTCGATCTAGATGCCAAAACAAAAGCACTGCGTGATACATCCCATAGTGCACTGCCGATACTGAACACCGACAGTTGGCACGCTAAGTAGGGGCATCTACATTGACATCAGGCTAGCTCCATGGCTGATCTCCACCAACACATGAAGACCGCACCCGAGGAGATCTTTCGCTCGAGATTCATCTTCTTGGTCGCCATTTTTTACTGCACTTAAGCACACTAAACCTTATACTGCAAGCGACAGTATCAGTGTAGCTTTTTCCCAAGATGAGTATCAAGGGTTTGTCAATCCATGGAAATGACTAATAGAGAATTAACTATCTCAAGCTTAAGGTAAAGCTAAGGTTTAGATGATATCTAGTCTACATCTAATCTACCTCTAATTCTAGGTCTAATTTATGTCAAAGTTAGATGATAAGAAACTAGAACATAATTAGAACATCACAATAGGAGGAACTAAACATAGTCTAATCAAGCTCTAATCGGATCCAAAACAACCATGATAGGAACAACCAAGAGATTAGAGCACTCGAGATAACTAGTAGCTCAACATAGATAAAAGCATGATCAAGCCTGCTCCTCGTAGCATTATTAAACCAAGATCATCAACCAAACCCTCTCAATTGAGGTTAACATTTCCCTCCAACCGCTTGTCACATAAGTCAGGGTGATCGACGGGAAGCTCTCATAAGGCATACACTTATTTATAGTCTAATAAGATAACTAGACTTCTAATCACCATGATCACAAGAACAAGCAATGCAACCACATTACTACTAAGCAAGATCAAAGACCAAGATCACTAGAAGAACATAACCCTTCAGAACATGATTCAAGAACTCATGCATCTAGATCAAGAACATGAAGAACTAGAACTAGAACATGAAGAATTGAATCAAGAATATGTAATTAGAACAAGATCATTACTTCATTGATAATCATATCAAAGTATACAACCACGATCGTACCTCCCACAATGACATGATTAGGCCTCAAGAGCTAGGTAATTAGAAAGCCATGCAAGGCCTCTAATTAGCCCTAGGAACTAGAAGAGCCTTTAATCCCTAGCCTAGAACTCAACCATCAGCTCTCCTCTGATGGTAGTCCCTCTTCTCTACATCTTCTAGCCTTGATAATGAATTGGACGCCCGACCTCTGGGCCTAGCCTCGCTATTTATACCCGGGGGAAGGTGCTGTAAAAAAGGAAACCACGAACCGAGGTAGGAATATGTTTGGTCGGCCAATCTAGGGGGGTCAAGCTTAGCCGATCCATGCCTTTTTTGGCTCCTCTCGTGCTCATCTTTCATGAGGTCGGCTGATGCTTGATTTGATAGATAAATGGCCACTGCATGTGGGCCTTAAAGCTCTGGAATATTCGGTATAAGTCGGTTTATGCCAAATCTTCCATGTTTGAGCATGTCTTCATGATTTCCTGAGATCCCTTGGCAAAACCCTTCCATAATTATGTTGATAAGGTTGAGTCAAAGCAAATCCCCAAAGGTCTCCTCCAGAAGCTTCAGGAAGGGGGTGACTCGGCTGACTTAAGGGGGTAGGGCCGATCGAGCCAAGCTGATTTTGGGGCTTCTAGGCTTCATCTTTCTCTAGGATCTTCCACTTTCATGGTGGATCAATTGTGAATATGCAAAAATAAGCCCTAAAACCTGCAAAAATCAAATATGGTGCAATTCCAAAACAATATTGCAAAATTTACAATAATCGATGATAAATGTTAGTGAAAGACATAGTTGACGCTCATATTCAATGAAAAATCACATAAAATGGTGCATTTATTTCATCAATATAGAGCGCCAATGACACCTCCACTCTTAGACCTTGCTCGTCCTCGAGCAAGTAAAGAATCAGCATTGCCTTTCATTAACTCGCTCATACCTTAATCTCAATCAATCAAATTAACAAGCTCTCTCAAATTTTTAGTGTGAACCGGCAAATCATGAAAGAAAAGATATTCAGCTCAGCTCATCCCACAACAAAATATTCAACAAGAGTTCAAATTTATCAATGGCATATCTCCTCATTTTGGCAATATGTTTTTGAAAAAGATAATCAAACCTTTAGAGATAAATTCTTACAAAGCTAAAGGAACACACTCAACTCTCTAGTCTCTCAATATCAAAATGGTCTTCAATAAATATATATATGAAATGTGGAAGCTTATCTGCAGCTTGGTATGTATCCTAATCAAAACTTGTTCTCAAAATATTGTCAAACCAAGAAAGAAATCAGTTGGTTTTAATGAGACTTGTCAAAAAGGTCATGGAATCAAATAATGTTGAGAGGGGATGGATGGAACACACATTTAGAACAATGGACATGTGCAAGTGTCAATGGGTGATCTCAAGGAACAAATGAAGTCCTTGCTATTGGATTGCACATGGTTGGAAACATTAGACTATGAATCTCAAGAAAATTTTGAAATGTCCTGAAGAACTTTTGCATCAGGCATAGAGAATTTGAGGAGCTCTTTTCTCTCTCTTTTTTTTAGACATGGCGCCACATGGCTCCTTTTTTTATTTTTTTTCTTGCCTCCTCAAAGACTCTTCTTGCCCGATTTTTTTATAACAATTGACCTGCACCCCCACTCTTGAATGATACTCATTCTCGAGTATGAGTGGTGGATTTCAAATAAAGCTGCTACAAGAATTTAATAGCACCAATCTCCAAGATTAAAATTTTCATACTCCAATTGAAATAGGTTGTGGATGAAAGGGATACACGAAGAGATATTTTTGGTTTTTGGGTAGATATCCAGTGAAGTTTGCATTCCTTCAACGTAGAGAATCACAATGCATGGATAGAAAAGGCTAGCAATGAAAAAGGTAACACACAATGAATGACCAGCTTTTTAAGTCTCATACCATAGAAAACAATCTTAACCCAACTCATTTGAAAACAAATCTGATAAATCTATAGTTTAAAATTATATGATTCTAGTAGGAATGGCAATGGCAAGATAACTCCATAAAGTTGATCATGACATTTATAAGCAGTAAAAATAAACAAGAAGATGATCATGATAAACATTAAACCTTGCGAAATTAAACCATATGGGTCTTTATGAACAACCATAATAAATCAAAAATTTGCTGGCTGGTTTAATTAAGCATGTTTTGTGAGAGCCTACTATTTTGACCAATCAAAACCAAAGCATGATAAAGATAAAGCGACAACTTTCATCATTTTCTTGAAAGCATTGTTGTCATTATCCAATCAGTTAAGCATAGATCAAGGTTGTAGAATTAATCATACTATAAATCTAGACTAACACACTAAAAACAAGAGAAATACAAAGGGAACACCAAGTTGATAGAGATAGGAAAATATTTGCAGAATTCAAAATGAAAAGAGAAGGTGTTTGAAACTAGTTACCAGAGATTCCTTCAATTTTCTTGTCGTTAAATCATTTCCTGCAAAACAATTCAAGTGCACATACTATTCTCGAGTTAACAGTCAAGAGTAGAAACAAATTGCCATCATCCAAAGCATTCCCAATGACTTTTAACTCATGGCCTAGTCCATCTTAGTAAAAACAAAAACCTAGTGGGTGTACGTGAGTGCAAGTATATATGTATGAAGTTAGTGGATGATACGCGAGAGAGGCTTTGGTGGCTTCAGCTCAAAACCGTCAACCAAGCTACCCAAGCCTTGGTGAGTTGGGCCACGACTCACCAAGATAGAGAAGATGGGCCAAATCCGGCCCAGGCGGAGACTTCCTAAAGCTTCCCGGTTTCTGACTTCAAAATCAGGGACGGATCGCGGATTGGACTACTGGCCACATGGAGAACATCCGAGGATTGTGTGGAACTTACAAAGATCAAGACTTCATCGTGGTCGTCTGTCCCGAAATATCCTGTAATCTTTCGTTTGTCTAGTTGTAGGGACCTAAGTGCAAAACTGTATAAACAGCACTCGGGTATAAATAGGCCCAAGGCAGGTCATTAGAGGGACTCTTGGCTACTAGGATTAGTTTTTGCTTTGTGTTTTTCATCATCAAGCCTTGAGCTCCATTGTTAGGGAGGTCAGAGTAGGATTTAGCCTCCTAATCATGAGGGAAGGTGAGGGTGGTTGCTTGGGATGAATTTCTGCTTGTATGCTGAATCTTTAGACCCATCTTGGGCACTTAATTGAAGCAAATTCGTGCAGCAACCTTGTGTTCATCCCCTTCCTCTCTTTCTTTGGTTTTTGGGTTCAATCCTTGGCTTTTGGGTGTTTGTGTTGGCCAGCCTTGAATCCCTTCTCTTCCTGATGCTTTGGACTTGCTAGGACATGGAGATCATGACTTAGTTCATCCCAATCCTACTGGATTGCCACGAGCAAGTTTCCTTTGTGTTTTCCCCTTTCTTGCCCAAAGATTGCCATCTCACGAGATCTAAAATTCCCACTGATACCTTGATCATTTTGCATTGATCTTTTGGGAAAAGCTTTGGAATAGGGTCCAGATAGCCTGTGCAAAATTTCGTGAAGATCGGACAAGATTTGGTCTGGTTTGGGTTGGAAAACCCCCTGTCTGCGACTCTACCGGACGGTCCGGCAGAGGCCACCGGACAGTCCGGTTCCACCAGATAGTCCTGCAGCGCCCACCGGACAGTCCGGTGTGAGGCTCTGCCCAAGCCATGCTACCGGACAGTCCAACAGTAGGCACCGGATAGTCTGGTCCCACCGGACAGTCTGGTCCTGCCATGGAGCCGCAGTGTTTTTCCCACTTTGGTTTTTCCGCTATGATTCTGCTTTGGATTTTTGCATTCCCCACTTTAAGACCATTCTCTTTGCTTGTTGTGAGTCAGTGAGACGCATCTCCGTGCGGTGAGTGTCGTGTGGCGGTTTTTGCAAAGTTCGTCGCCTCGGTGCCATTCTTGGTCGGATCTTAAGTTCTCTTGCATTGGTGCGTATCCTCTCAGTGGACGGTGCCTAGTTTTGGTTTCTCTTGAGCTTTGTAGAGCACCTTCTTGGGGATTGTGATTTTGAGTTTTTAAGTGCTCCTATTCACCCCTCTAGTCTCACGTCTCGTTCCTACAATTGGTATCAGAGCCAATTAGGGTTCTTCGTACCTTTACCGGTGAGAAACCAGTAGCGACTATGACTCACTCTGGGAAGATTCCGGTCCTTGGCTCTGATGGCTACTCCTTCTAGAAGTGTAGGATGAGAGCATTCTTGCTTAGCCAGGGCCAGGACATATGGGATGCTACTTAGAGTGCGAACTTTGTTGTGCTTTCAGTTGCTCAGCGCACTACCCCAGCGATTGTGGCTCAGCATGAGGCGAATGCCAAAGATGTTAACTTTCTATTCTCAGGACTTAGTCTGGTTGATTATGAGAGAGTGTCCCTGCTGAGTGCACACCATGAGGGCACTGCTACTATCAAGGGGCGTCTCGTTGAGACTTACAGGCACAAATATGAGAATTTTGTTCAGAAGCCTGGTGAGTCCATCGATGACTTGTTTGGTCGTTTTCAATCGATCATCAACAGGTTGCGAATTAACTCCAGCCCTGAGAGGATCCCATACACCAACCATCAGCAGGCTGTCAAATTGCTGTATGCGTTGGACAGGAAGATATGGGAGATCAAGGTTAACTCGATCATCGAGTCTGAGGCCTATGACATGATTGGAGTGGAGGCTCTTTACAGCAAGCTCAAGGCCACTGAGGTGGATTACAAGTTGAGAGATTCTCTTGCTTGTACTGGCTCCAAGAGCCTGGCCATGGCTTCTCCCTCCATTGAGGCCGCTACTAACCCCCAGCTTCACAACATTTCGTTTTCTACACTTATGTCTGTTACAGAGGAGCAGTTAGCGTCACTTGGGATGATGAGCTTTGCCTGGTGTCTAGCCGCTTTCAGCGCGCCTATGACAACCGGATGAGCAAGAAGAGGGGTGAGAGGCCCAAGTGCTTCGAGTGCGGAGAGGTCGGCCACTTCATCACCGAATGCCCGAACAAGCAGAACGACTACTACAAGAAGGGCAAGAGCCACTCCCACGACTCCAACAAGTACCACTCTGGCAAGCATGACTACGACAAGCATTACCACACCAAGCACCGCTCTGGCAAGATCAAAAACTTCAGGAAGGCTTTCAAGAGCTACCAGAAGGACAACCGGAAGCGGGACAAGGCTTTCTTCGCTGAGCTTGGTGGTCTGTGCGGTGGTTCGTCCTCCTCCTCCTTGTCTTCATCAAGCTCAACCGATGAGGAGATCATCACCAAGCGGGACAAGAGGAGGGACCAAGGCAGTCCAGCTGGACTCTGCTTCATCTCCACCAAGTCCAAGCACAAGCACAAGATGCATCGGAGATCCTTTTGTTCCATGACGCTTGAGGACAAGGACGACAAGGTCAACGACAATGACTCCTCCGATGAAGAGGTAACTCCTGAGCAAGCTGAAATTCTTGAGATGTTGGAGGCAAACAGTCATGAGTTGAGAGCCTAGGATAAGTTGTTGGAGAAGGCAGCCAAGAAGCTGCAGAAGCAGAAAGCCAAGTTGGCTGGTGCTTTAGCTGAGATTGAGATGCGGAAGAGTATGCCAGCCCAGCCTTGTGAGTCTGAGTGCCCTACCTTTGAGACTTTGATGAGAGATCTCTGTGAGCAGAAGAGCAAGTACGCTCATCAGGTCGAGGAGATGGATAGGCTGAAGATAGAATTAGGCAAGATCCAGTCTAAACTGGATAAGCCTATTTTGAGTGATGAGCCTGAGTGTGAGATGTGCCCTCACCTAGCTGTTGACATAGCTGAGCTGAAAGTGAGGTGTGAGGGACAGCTCAAGGAGTTGGAGGAGCTTAGGGCTAGACCCACGCTTTTGGGTGTGTGCATGGTCTGCCCTACTTTGAAGAGTGAGCTTGAGCAGTTAAGAGCTGACCTTGAGGTGCTTTCAACACCCCCTGACACTTGTGAGAGCTGTCTCACTTTAAGGTTGATCTTGGTGGATAGGGATGCCACCATTAAGAAGTTAGAGAAGTCTGCTCCGTCTATTCCCTCTCTAGACTGCCAAAATTGTGCTGCCCAGACTTTAGTTCTGGAGGATCTGAGAGAGGAGAAACAAACTTTGGTTGATGAGAACAACCATTTGAGAGAGGTGCTCAGTTGGATGTATGCTATAGAGCCCCAACTAAGGATGATTTTAGAGAGCACCAAGAGAGCTGAGGGTGATATGAGTGGACTTGGGTTAGGAGAGTGCAGTACTTCGGGTGAGAAAAAAAGTTCCCCAATTAAGCCTCTCCTCAGCCTAATCCTAATGTTGATGGGGTTTACCACGAGCCTCCCAAGGCTGCCCCAAAAAAGGAGTTCTGGACACCCAAGCCCTCACAGGCTAAGCTGGACAGAGTAGTGACTGAGATCCTAAAGCCTCCAATGAACAAAGAGAGTCCAGTAGTCTGTTCCACCCAAGGCTACTCCACCTAAGCCCAAGGACTAGCCTAAGCCCACTCCCATGAGGCCTGTCTACCACTGTGACTTTTGCAAGCGGAATAGCCACTTGGAGTATTTTTCCTTTAGGAGAAAGTGAGCTGAGAGGCAGGGGAGAGCCTGGGGGAACCAGGATCAGTTGTACCAGGGTGGTAGGCAGGATCTTCCCCACCGTGGTGAGATGAGAGACCGCTTTGTTCATGGTGAGAGAGGAGGCGGCCTTCAAGCCCGTGCTCCTGGTGGTAAGAGACACTTTGTTGGTCGAGCTCCTAGTCATTTTCAGCGTGGCTATGGACCTCGTGATCGAGGCTTTGGAGGTAGAGGGTTTGAGAGCTCACGCTTTGGTGGTCGTTGGTACCCAGATAGACGTGATGCTTACTTTGACTGTGTTTACCCCACTTTTGAGCAGATGGCTTGGCACTGGTTCAACAATTTTACTAACCCCAGTGCCGGACCATTTGCTCACTCTTGCTTTCCTTGATTATGCAGGATCGGGGCCTGGAGGACATATGGATCATGGACTCTGGATGCTCTAGGCACATGACAGGGCACCGCAGATGGTTCTCCAGCCTCAACCCCGTGAGCACCAAAGAGTACATCACATTTGGGGATAATGGTCAAGGTAAAGTGTTGGGTGTTGGTTCTGTTGCGCTTTCTAGCAAGCTTTCCCTGAGAGAAGTTGCTTTGGTGAGGAATTTGGGGTTCAATTTGGTTTTTGTCTCGCAACTTCTCAAGGAAGGGTACGAGGTTCGCTTTAAGGAGGGTTCTTCTTGTGTGCTTGATGCTAAGGAAAACCTTGTTTGTCGGATTTTGCCCTATGGGCAGGTTTTTAAGGTTGACCTTGCATCTGTTTCTGGCCCTCCTCGGTGTTTGGTTGCTAGTCCTTCTGCTGATATTTGGAAGTGGCATAGGAGGCTTGGCCATTTGAGTTTTGATCTGCTAGCCAGGTTGAGCTCAATGGGTCTGATCCGAGGATTGCCCAATTTGAAAGCAGAAAAGGACTTAGCGTGCCACCCCTGTCGTCATGGAAAGACGATTGCCGCTTCTCATGCACCTATCAATCAGGTAATGACCTCTTTCCTGGGTGAGCTGCTGCATATGGACACGGTTGGTCCTGCTCGGGTACAGTCGGTCAATGGGAAGTGGTATGTGCTTGTAGTAGTAGACGACTTTTCTCGCTTTTCGTGGGTGTTCGTCATGGAATTCAAAGATGAGGCTTTCGGTTTTGTTTAGGATTTGGTCTTGAGGTTAAGGAATAAGAGTCATAAGGCCATGAGGGCTATCTGCAGCGACAATGGCGGAGAATTTCGTAACTCTCGTTTCGAAACCTTTTGTCGTGACCTAGGTCTTGATCACCAATTCTTGTCTCCATATACCCCACCTCAAAACGGTGTTGTGGAATGAAAGAACCGCACGCTTGTTGAGATGGCGCGGACGATGCTTCATGAGCATAGGACTCCGTGACGCTTTTGGGCTGCGGCTATGAATACGGCCTGTTACATTGCCAACCGCATCTTCCTATGAGCTTTCTTAGGGAAGACCTCGTATGAGCTACGCTTTGGTAGGCAGCCCAGCGTCAAGCACCTGCGTGCATTTGGCTGCAGATGCTTTGTGCTCAAAAAGGGGGGCATTTGGACAAATTTGAATCTCACTGCTTGGATGGTATTTTTCTTGGGTACGCCTCTAGCTCTAGGGCACATAGAGTGTGGATCCTTGATACCAAACAAGTGGTTGAGACTTGTGAAGTTTCCTTCGATGAATCTATGCCTTGCACAACCCCTGCATTTGAGCTTTCAGGTGATGATGAAGGAGCTCCCATCTTTGAAGATGAGGAAGTTCAGGTAGATGCTGGTGATGCAGGAGCCACTGCACCGGCTGCAGCTCCTGCCCCCTCTGCTACGAGCTCTTAAGACGAAGGAGGACCCTTGCTGACGACTTCCTCCTCACTCCCCCGACCGCAAGCTTGAGCAGAGGCTGGCCCCGCTGAGGACGCAGGGGAGGTGACCTCCAAGATTGTTCCATCTCGGCAGGTCCAGCGGGATCACCCTTCACACAGGATGATTGGAGATCTACACCAGCGCATTACACGCTCTTCGGTTAACTCTCTAGCCTTTTTCTACCACTCCGCATTTGTTGCTTCTTTCGAACACCGGGATGTGTCACATGCATTATCTGATCCTAGTTGGGTGAACGCCATGCTTGAGGAGTTGGAGAACTTTGAGAGAAACCATGTCTGGGATTTAGTTGAACCTCCACCAAACTGCCACCCTATAGGAACCAAGTGGGTCTTCAAAAACAAACAGGGTGAGGATGGGATGGTTGTGAGGAACAAAGCAAGATTGCTTACCCAATGTTTCTATCAGAAGGAGGGGATAGATTATGAGGAGACCTTTGCTCCTGTAGCTCATTTAGAAGCCATTAGGATTATGCTTGCCTTTGCTACCTCTAAAGGCTTCAAACTACAGCAGATGGATGTCAAGTCATCCTACCTAAACGGTTACATAGAGGAGGAGGTATATGTGAGACAACCTCCTGGCTTTGAGAGTACCAAGTTTCCAGACTAGGTGTATAAGTTGAGAAAAGCCCTTTATGGTCTGAAGCAAGCTCCTAGAGCTTGGTATGCTAGGTTGAAAGCCTTCCTGCTCAAGTCTAGGTTTGTGATAGGTTCAGTAGACAAGACCTTGTTTTTGTTGAGTCGTGGCGGTGACACCCCTCTAGTTCAGATATATGTTGATGACATTATCTTTGGTGGTTCATCTCACGCTTTGGTGTCTAAGTTTGCTGAACAGATGAGTAGTGAGTTCGAGATGAGTCTCATGGCTGAGCTTCAGTTCTTTCTCGGGCTACAGATCAAGCAAGGCCCAGAAGGAACCTTCGTCCATCAAGCCAAGTACACAAAGGACATTCTGAAGAAGTTTGACAAGGGAGACCTCAAGCCTATGGCTACTCCCATGTCAACACAAACGGCGCTTGATGCAGATGAAGAAGGGGAGGTTGTGGACCAAAGAGAATACCGAGGGATGATCGGCTCACTTCTGTACCTGACAGCGACTAGGCCAGACATCCAGTTTGCAGTCTGCCTATGTGCGCATTTTCAGGCCTCGCCGAGGACATCACACCGTCAAGCGGTGAAGCGCATCTTCAGGTACCTGAAATACACTCCTGAGTTTGGTCTTCGGTTTTCTTCAGCATCTTTGCTCTCTCTCAAAGGGTATTCGGATGCTGACTTTGTGAGTTGTCGGCTGGAGCACAAGTCTACTTCTGGCACCTGCCAGTTTCTCGGTTCTTCTCTTGTCTCTTGGTCCTCACGCAAGCAATCTAGCGTAGCCACTTTCACCACAGAAGCTGAATACATTGCTGCTGCTAGTTGCTACTCCCAGCTGCTTTGGATGAAGTCTACTTTGAGTGACTTTGGTCTCAGTTTTAGGAAGATCCCTCTCCTAGTAAACTCCACTTCTGCAATTTCTGTAGCTAAGAATCCCATCTTGCACTCTCGAACCAAACACATAGACGTGAGGTTTTATTTTCTGAGAGATCACTATGAGAAGGGAGACAGACTTGATCCATGTGGAGACTGAGAACCAGTTGGCAGATATCTTCACCAAGCCCTTAGAGCTTAGCGTGTTTGCTCGCTTGCGTGGGGATCTTGGTGTTTGTTACCCCTTTTAGGTTGGGGTAACTTTGTTGTAGTTTAGGTTTTGTTTTTGCCTTTTCTTTGCTTCTCCTTGTTTTTCTTTACTTTCCTTTGCAGTTTTGTGTCATATCATGCATTGCATTGTATCATATGCATTTTCACTTACACTAGCACTAGAGCTCTTCTGGTATGACGAGTTAGTACTTGCTTGTGCTAGATTGTACAGTTGCTTGCATGATCATGGTTGGATAAGCTCCTTGAATCTGTCTAATATCATTTGTGAGCTAAGTCACTTTTGTTTCTTGAAAATCAAAAACCATGATCACCACTTGACTTGGCTACCTAGCATGTGTAGGAATGTTGAATGCTATGCTATCTTTTCATGCTTGGATTTGCTAGTCGTATGCCTTTGTTCAGTTGATGCCTAAGCATTTATGACATCTTGCTTAAACCTGAAATCTGAATTTAAACTGTGTACATGTGTGTCTTATGACCTAAAAGGAAAAGATCCAGGTGGGTTCACTTGTCACACTGATCTAGTTTGAGATAGCTCGCCTTTGCACTTTGGCATGAACTTGGACTAGGCTGTGTATGACCAAAACCTTGTCTTAAGCTTCTGATGGTTCTCTGAACCTAGGCTTGGCATTGGTTTGTAAGAAGTGGCAAAGACAAGTGAATAACCCCTGGCATATGATCTGATTTGCTTGAAGTTAAAAATTGCTAAATCTGAAATCTGCAAGTCTCTAAATTGCTTATGGCCTATTGTATATGCTTTGGTTGAGAGTAGCACACCTTGTATGTCTTGCTAGCATCTTGCTGTTCATGCCTATCTTGCTAGATGCTATTCATGTTGGTGATGCTTTCTTTTCAACAACCCTGAAAAACATGCTCCTGATCTGTATAAGATAGATTCAATTGAGCTTGTTTGCATGCTTCCTTGCCCTCACTTGCTCTGTATGCTAGAACTTGTATTTACTAGCTTTACATCCCTGCTGAGCTCTTCATGGTACACTTCCTGCATTTCATGGCATATTTTGAGGGGAAGTTGTCCATTTCAAGGGGAGTTGAGTTCTATGAACCCTTAATGTGTCCATTGTCAACAAGGGGGAGAGGATAGATGTTGACCCTTGAGGAGAGAGATGTTCCCAGGGGGAATTCATGGACCAAGGGGGAGAACTCTATAGAGATCTAGTTGAGGGGGAGTTTGAGCTTTTAGCATGCTCTTGCATCGGTGTGTTGAGCCTTTTGCCTCTTTCTGGAGGAGCCGATGCTTTGCCTTAACATGACTGTGTTGAGCCAGTTTGCCTCTTTCTTGTAACACCCTAAATTTAATTTCCAGCATTTTATAATAAATTCAATATGCTTTATTTATTTTCTAGGATTTATTGTGCCTAGTATGCATTTTTCATTATCTTTTGAACTAAATATTGCAATATATCCTAAGGTCAACATGTTTGTGCATTCATGCTGGAGCATATTTTTATTTGATGAGTGGCATAAGGTTTGAATTCAAATTTATTTGAATTCATAGTTTGCTTTTGAGTTTAAAAGAAAAGAGAGAAATAGAAAAGAGAGGGAAAATGCAGGAAAAAGAAAAAAAAGAGAAATCAGCCCACCTCCCTGAGCCGGCCCACCAGCCACCCTCACCCGAGCCGGCCCAGGCGAGGCGGCCCAGCCGGCCTCCCGCGCGCCGCCTCTCTCCCTCGCGCCGCTGACAGGCGGACCCGCGCCCGTCGAGCCGCTGACAGGCGGGACCCACCTGTCATCCCCAACCTCCTGGCTTTCCATTTCGGGCGACGGCGACTTTCCTTTTTCGGCCGCCGCCTTTCCTTCTCTACACCGGCCGACTCCGAGGAGGAGAGCTTCCCCCGCCGCCTTCCCCGTATTCCCCGCTCTCCTGCGCACCGAGTCCCCAAAGGAATCGAAGGATTCCCTTCCTTCCCGAGAGCGCGCGCCGAAGGAAACTCCGGCCGCCGCCTTCCTTACCGCGCCGCCCCCTTCCGAGCCGCTCCGGTCCTATAAATAGCACGCCGGGCTTCGCCCTTTCCCCCTCAACCTCGCCAGCAGCCGCAATCGAGCCCTAGCCGTCGCGAGCCGCTCAATTCCGCCGCCACCGTCCGAGGTGAGTAACGCCGGCGAGGTGCAATTCGCCCTCTGTGGTCGCGCTCCCGCCGCCCTAACCCCTCCGCCGTGCTCTGCAGGACCTCGCGACCCCGTTCCGCTAGCTCTCGACGCCCGTGGACGCTCCGACCGAGCTCTCCGCGAAGCCCCGAGCCGCTCCGCCGCCTCCGCTCGTCGCCGACCATCCTCCGGCAGCTCCCGGTCGTCGACAACCCCACGGTGAGCTTCGCCGTGGTCCCGTCTTGCTTTCTAGCTAGGTCCGGTCCCAAATCGCACCCCGGAACACCGGGCATCGCGAGCTCCGGCGATGCGCCGCCGTCCCCGATGGTCGCCGCCGGCGAAACCTCGCCTTTCAACCTCAGCCGTCCGATCCAGAACGGATGCACGAGATTATAACGTGATCCGATCTCACCTCGGCCGTTAGATCTAGATCCGACCGTCCGGACCAGATGGTGACCGGTCAACTGCGGTCGTCGCCGTTTTTTTTTGTTAAAGAGACCCTCGGTTTTTCCGAAATCAACCCGCGGTCCACGCTAGTTCAAAAATAATTACAGATCGGCCCAGTTTTTAATGCTTTAGCCCCTGCGCTATTGAAAAATAGAACCCGCAGTCCAGAGGCTGTGTTTTTGTGCTTTAGACCTCGGATCTTTCCTGAAATTACAGAATTGGTCCCTGGTTTTTCCAAAACAGCCCAGATTTTGAGTTTTCTTCATAAATAGGTCCCTAGAACCTTGTTTTGGCCATAACTTTTCCGTTTTAACTCCGTTTTGGGCGATTCTTTCGCTCACGTGACCGTGGTAATATGTAGAATAGTTCTAAACTAGTTTTGTGTTCTGTTTTGATGTATTGGTGTACTGTTTCTTATCTTTTGTCCATTGTTTGCATGTATGCTCGTATATGGATGCTTGTGTGACGTTTGGACGTAAGTAGACGTTGATCTGTCTGAGGTGAACGAGGAGCCACCTTTTGACATTTGTGAGCAGCAGCAAGAGCACCTTGAGGAAGGCAAGTATAACATGAGCAACACCTATCACCTTTAATTCATTGCATATGCATGTGTCGATCTTGTATGCCTATAAGGACGATACATTAGCCACTTTGATCTCAATGTGAACCTTTTGGGTTGCATGTGGTTAAGTTTTTGCTAGGTGCTGCGCCAACATACACCTATGCTATGTTTTTAATTAATGTTGATTAATGGATCTATGCAATTAATTGTTTGAGCGTGACCCTCTGTGCCGTGTGCTTGAGTGGTGCATGTCTCATTTAAAATTTGTTTTTTAGCAACTTGGTTTAGGGGGCATGAGCATTGTGCTTAGTGGTTTTGCTCATAGCTACTTTCCATAAGGACCGGTTCGCAAAGCGACAACCTGGGACAACAGCACTACCATAAGACTGGTATGGGACGGTCTTAGCTGATTAATTAGATTGTTTTAGTTTGGGAGTAACTTACCTGCGGGGCAAGAGGGGAGGTGTGCTTCTGTGGCCCTCGCGCTGCTTGGGTTGAGTGTGATGTGTTCTTCTCCCCTTGAGGCTTGCTCCACCGTTGCATAACCTGAAACCTTAGCGGTTACACCTTACTAACATAATCTTTGTAAAGGCTTCGTAGTGTGGCTTGCTAGTCATCTCATCTAAGGTATGTGATGAACCACTAGCGTAGCTCACGACTTGTGGGTAAAGATGTGCAACCTCTCGAGAGTGTAAAACTGATGCATCAGCCGTGCTCACGGTTATGAGCGGCCCAGATCCTTTATGTGATTAGTTGGGTTATGGATGGTTTTTGGTAAAATCCTGGTTAACCATGATGCTTAATTTCTTCTATGCAATATCTTTGAGATAAAAGTTTCTCTACTCACTTTAGTAAATAGCTTTACTAAAATTTGACCAATTAAAAGCAATGCAGTGGAGTCAGCCAACCTTAGAGCCTCATGGTTCTGTTATACTTGTTGAGTACGAGTTGTGTGCTCACGCTTGTTCTTTTCCGTTTATTCCTTGTTGGGGGGACAAATCCAACCGCTGCTCAGTCAATGGAGATACGGAGGATTATCAAGAAGTCTAGGCTCTTCGCTCTTCCAGTGGACGTCCCTGTGGCGGCTCTAGTTGCTTTCCGTTTACGCTTCCGCTTTTACGTACTCTATGTTAAAGACAAGTGTCTATTATGGTAATAATACTTATGATGTAATCGTTAAACGTTATATTATGACATGTCCTGTGATGACAATTTGTCCTATACATGTGAGACTCGTTCCTGGCGCATGTATAGTATGCACGGTTTTGGTTCATTGAAAACCGGGTGTGACAGATTGGTATCAGAGCCGTGTCGACTGTAGGACGGAAGCCTAGTTAGTACGGGTCGAAATTTAAGGATTTCCTCCTTCTCTTCCTCCTGTTTTTAAAAGTTTTCTTTTCTTTAAGTTTATACTACAACCCTATGTTCCTACATTATTTTCAATTCTCTTAACTCCTTTTTTAGAACTGATCTTAACCCAATCTTGGTCGTTTTCTTTGTAGATGGCCCGTACCAGACTGACCGCCCGCAAGCAAACCGGTGCACCCCCGCAAGGCTACCATGTTCCCTTGGCACCACGGAACCCAGAACCAGAAGATCTAGTGCCACCCCCGCCTCTGCAGGAACCCATCATAGTGGGAGATGACTCTGAAGACCCCAGTGAAGCCAGCTCTTTCACTGAGAACACAGAAGAGGATCCAGAGGAGAATCCAGCCCCTGAACCAGAGGTAGAAGCACCTGAGTGGTCACATCACATTGCCGTTCAGATAGAGGATGATCAAGGACCTGCTGTCAAAAGAGAGAGGGTGATCGCCACCTGGGTCAACATCGACCATACCCACCCAGGCAACGGTCTCAACTTTCCCGGACTGCTTCGGGAGTGCCTCCAGGAAATCGGCCTCGACAACTTCACCACCTCCTACTTCGCCACTCAGAGTACGCACCCGATTCTACCTGACAGATGGGTGGCCAATGCGTTGATCGAACGCTACAACCTCATCCACGGAGGGAAGACCATTGTGGGTGAATACTGCTGCGTGACGATCCATGAGACGATGGAAGCTGCCATTGAAGATGCTGCACGCCAAGCTCTGGGAACCATCTGCTACGACCACCGTACCCCGTTGAGCCAGACCTGTTTCCGCTACTTCCCTCGCCGCATAGAAGGCCAAGCTGGGCACGAGATCGCTTCGATGGTGTTGGAGGATGACCAGAGGGTAAGGAAGATGGCACGGTACATCGCGGCCCTCAACTCCGCCCACGACATCGTGTTGGACGAGCTTCACCGCAAGACCAAGAGGGTGGCAGAACTTGAAGCTACACTTGCCGGCCTCCAAGGAACAAAGCCTCGAGTGCCAGACGTGACTCCGTCCCAGTGCAAATCCCGCAAGAGGACCCACAAGGGGGAAACTAAATGGTGCCACTAGGATTCTTTTCCATGAGGATTAGGATTACCCTTATCTTTGCTTCACATCGCTAGTACGTTTGAGTCGAGTTGGTCTATAAACGCTTTGAGTCTAGTTCAGTGTTTGGTTGTTTGTGCTTGTGAACTATGTTTGAGTTGGCATTTTGGTTGCTCGATCATGTCCAACTATGGGGATTGTCCATAGTCAAACCAGTTTGAGTTGAGTTTAATAAAAATAGTCAGTTGGGATGAACAACTACTCTATTACTCCTCTCTACCTCATCTAGCTGACGCTCGTTCATCATGGACTAATGACCAACCTGCAACCTCAAAATCTACTTCACCTGGAGGGGAAATAAGAACCAATGTGATCTGTACCAGAGTCAGGATTAACATAAGGGGGTTAGAGTTTCATACTAGTCTGTTAGTCATAGAACCGATGGGCATCGACGTCATCCTAGGAATGGAAACATTGACCAAATGGGGAGTCAGAATTGACTGTGCCAAGAGGACTGTTCATATGACAACGCCAGATGGCCAGGAAGTAAGAGTCGGCGCATCCAAACCCTCCGGTTATCTGCATCGGATGGAGGTCCAACCTACAGATGGCATTCGAGTAGTGTGTGAATATCCTGATGTCTTTCCGGAAGAGTTACCAGGTATGCCGCCTGACCGAGACATTGAGTTTTCTATAGACCTTTTACCTGGTACTGCTCCTATATCTAAAAGACCATATAGAATGGCACCCCCAGAACATGAGGAAGTTAAACAAAACATAGATGAGCTGCTAGCAAAGGGATTTATTCGCCATAGTACCTCTCCGTGGGCTTTTCCTGTTCTGTTTGTTGATAAGAAGGAAGGGCCTGCTCGACGGATGTGTGTGGATTATCGTGCATTGAACGAGGTGACTATTAAGAACAAGTATCCTCTGCCACGCATTGATGATTTGTTTGATCAGTTGCAAGGTGCCTGTGTATTCTCCAAAATAGACCTGAGATCTGGCTACCACCAGTTGAAGATCCGTCCCTCAGATATTCCTAAGACTGCTTTCATCACAAAGTATGGTCTCTATGAGTATACTGTGGTGTCTTTTGGTCTGACTAATGCCCCTGCTTTCTTCATGAGTTTAATGAATAAGGTGTTCATGGATTATTTGGACAAGTTTGTGGTGGTATTCATTGATGATATCCTGATCTACTCCAAAACCGAGGAGGAACATGAGGAGCACTTGAGGCTAGTTCTGCAGAGATTGAGGGATCACAAGCTGTATGCAAAGTTGAGCAAGTGTGAGTTCTGGATTGACGAGGTACCATTCCTTGGTCATATCATCTCTAAGGGGGGGATCTCAGTGGACCCTGGCAAGGTCATATCAGTGTTGGATTGGAAGGTGCCACAGACTGTCAAGGAAGTACGTGGATTTTTGGGCTTAGCAGGATATTACCGGAGATTCATAGAGAATTTCTCGAAGATTGCGAAGCCGATGACCACGTTGCTTGAGAAGGATGCTGAGTTCATCTGGAGCAAGGAGAGGCAAGCAGCTTTTGAAGAGTTGAAGAAGAAGCTGACCACCGCACCTGTGCTGACATTGCCAGATCTGCAGAAAAGGTTCACAGTATATTGTGATGCTTCAGGCGACGGTCTGGGTTGTGTGCTGATGCAAGAAGGAAAGGTGATTGCCTATGCCTCCCGACAGCTACGCAAGCATGAGGTAAATTATCCTACACATGACTTGGAGTTAGCAGCAGTTGTCCATGCACTTAAGATATGGCGTCACTATCTCTTTGGGCAAAGATGTGAGATATACACGGATCACAAGAGTCTTAAGTATATCTTCACTCAGAATGAGCTGAACATGAGGCAGCGCAGATGGTTAGAACTGATCTAGGACTACGACTTGGAGATACGTTATCATCCAGGGAAAGCCAACGTGGTGGCTGATGCTTTGAGCAGAAGAAGCTACGTCAACATGGCCATAGCATTCCAGATGCCACGTGAGTTATGTGAGGAGTTCGAAAGTTTGAGTTTGGGTTTTGTGCATCATACTGCAGCTACCTTTGAAGCCGAACCAACTCTGGAACAAGAAATTCGAAGACATCAAGCCCAGGACGAGAAGATCCAGGAGATACGCGAGCAGATCCAGATAGGCAAAGCGCCCAACTTCAGGGAAGATGAGCAAGGTACAGTATGGTACAAGAACCGGATTTGTGTGCCAGATGTGGACAGAATCAAGAAGTTGATCCTGAGTGAGGCCCATGATACAGCTTACTCTATCCATCCCGGGAGTACTAAGATGTATTATGACCTCAAGAAGAGATTCTGGTGGTTTGGAATGAAACGTGCCGTAGCAGAGTATGTGGCAATTTGTGACACTTGTCAGAGGGTCAAGGCAGAACATCAGAGGCCAGCAGGACTATTGCAACCGTTGAAAATTCCAGAATGGAAGTGGGAGGAAATCAGCATGGACTTTATTGTTGGGTTACCTCGCACCCAGAAAGGTTACAACTCCATATGGGTAGTAGTGGATCGTCTGACCAAGGTCGCCCACTTCATACCTGTGAATACTACCTACTCCGGGGCAAGGTTGGCAGAACTATACATCTCTAGGATTGTGTGTTTGCATGGGGTTCCTAAGAGGATTATATCCGATAGGGGATCACAGTTCACTTCTCGCTTTTGGGAGCAATTGCATGATTCACTGGATACCAAGCTTCGTTTCAGCACAGCTTACCATCCGCAGATAGACGGTCAGACAGAAAGGACCAATCAAATACTGGAAGATATGTTGCGAGCATGTGTCATCCAATATGGCACAAGTTGGGACAAGTGCTTACCTTATGCCGAGTTCTCCTACAACAACAGCTATCAGGTCAGTATCAAGAAATCACCATTTGAAGCTTTGTATGGTAGAAGGTGTAGGACTCCTTTGCTCTGGGATCAGAAAGGAGAGAAGCAAGTGTTTGGACCGGACATTATCAAGGATGCGGAGGAACAAGTACGGATAGTTCGAGAGAACTTGAGAATTGCTCAGTCTAGGCAGAAAAGCTATGCAGATGTCAGACGGAGAGATCTCACGTTCAAGGAAGATGACTTTGTGTATCTGAAGGTGTCACCTATGCGGGGAGTACGCAGATTCAACATGAAGGGAAAACTAGCACCCAGATATGTTGGACCATTCAAGGTACTAGAAAAGAGAGGAGAAGTGGCTTATCGCTTAGAGTTACCTTCTAGTCTTTCAGGTGTGCACGATGTATTCCATGTCTCGCAGCTGAAGAAGTGCTTGAGAATACCAGAGGAGCAGGCACCTTTAGAAGGGTTGGAAGTGCAAGAGGACTTGACCTACACTGAGCACCCTATAAAGATTCTGGAAACATCTGAGAGGGTGACCCGGAATAAGAGGATCAAGATGTGCCGAGTGCAATGGAAATACCACACAGAGGAGGAAGCTACTTGGGAAAGGGAGGATGAGTTGAGGGCAGCATACCCTGATCTCTTTGCTAACCAGCCTATGTGAATCTCGGGGCGAGATTCCTTGCAAGGGGGGTAGGTCTGTAACACCCTAAATTTAATTTCCAGCATTTTATAATAAATTCAATATGCTTTATTTATTTTCTAGGATTTATTGTGCCTAGTATGCATTTTTCATTATCTTTTGAACTAAATATTGCAATATATCCTAAGGTCAACATGTTTGTGCATTCATGCTGGAGCATATTTTTATTTGATGAGTGGCATAAGGTTTGAATTCAAATTTATTTGAATTCATAGTTTGCTTTTGAGTTTAAAAGAAAAGAGAGAAATAGAAAAGAGAGGGAAAATGCAGGAAAAAGAAAAAAAAGAGAAATCAGCCCACCTCCCTGAGCCGGCCCACCAGCCACCCTCACCCGAGCCGGCCCAGGCGAGGCGGCCCAGCCGGCCTCCCGCGCGCCGCCTCTCTCCCTCGCGCCGCTGACAGGCGGACCCGCGCCCGTCGAGCCGCTGACAGGCGGGACCCACCTGTCATCCCCAACCTCCTGGCTTTCCATTTCGGGCGACGGCGACTTTCCTTTTTCGGCCGCCGCCTTTCCTTCTCTACACCGGCCGACTCCGAGGAGGAGAGCTTCCCCCGCCACCTTCCCCGTATTCCCCGCTCTCCTGCGCACCGAGTCCCCAAAGGAATCGAAGGATTCCCTTCCTTCCCGAGAGCGCGTGCCGAAGGAAACTCCGGCCGCCGCCTTCCTTACCGCGCCGCCCCCTTCCGAGCCGCTCCAGTCCTATAAATAGCACGCCGGGCTTCGCCCTTTCCCCCTCAACCTCGCCAGCAGCCGCAATCGAGCCCTAGCCGTCGCGAGCCGCTCAATTCCGCCGCCACCGTCCGAGGTGAGTAACGCCGGCGAGGTGCAATTCGCCCTCTGTGGTCGCGCTCCCGCCGCCCTAACCCCTCCGCCGTGCTCTGCAGGACCTCGCGACCCCGTTCCACTAGCTCTCGACGCCCGTGGACGCTCCGACCGAGCTCTCCGCGAAGCCCCGAGCCGCTCCGCCGCCTCCGCTCGTCGCCGACCATCCTCCGGCAGCTCCCGGTCGTCGACAACCCCACGGTGAGCTTCGCCGTGGTCCCGTCTTGCTTTCTAGCTAGGTCCGGTCCCAAATCGCACCCCGGAACACCGGGCATCGCGAGCTCCGGCGATGCGCCGCCGTCCCCGATGGTCGCCGCCGGCGAAACCTCGCCTTTCAACCTCAGCCGTCCGATCCAGAACGGATGCACGAGATTATAACGTGATCCGATCTCACCTCGGCCGTTAGATCTAGATCCGACCGTCCGGACCAGATGGTGACCGGTCAACTGCGGTCGTCGCCGTTTTTTTTTGTTAAAGAGACCCTCGGTTTTTCCGAAATCAACCCGCGGTCCACGCCAATTCAAAAATAATTACAGATCGGCCCAGTTTTTAATGCTTTAGCCCCTGCGCTATTGAAAAATAGAACCCGCAGTCCAGAGGCTGTGTTTTTGTGCTTTAGACCTCGGATCTTTCCTGAAATTACAGAATTGGTCCCTGGTTTTTCCAAAACAGCCCAGATTTTGAGTTTTCTTCATAAATAGGTCCCTAGAACCTTGTTTTGGCCATAACTTTTCCGTTTTAACTCCGTTTTGGGCGATTCTTTCGCTCACGTGACCGTGGTAATATGTAGAATAGTTCTAAACTAGTTTTGTGTTCTGTTTTGATGTATTGGTGTACTGTTTCTTATCTTTTGTCCATTGTTTGCATGTATGCTCGTATATGGATGCTTGTGTGACGTTTGGACGTAAGTAGACGTTGATCTGTCTGAGGTGAACGAGGAGCCACCTTTTGACATTTGTGAGCAGCAGCAAGAGCACCTTGAGGAAGGCAAGTATAACATGAGCAACACCTATCACCTTTAATTCATTGCATATGCATGTGTCGATCTTGTATGCCTATAAGGACGATACATTAGCCACTTTGATCTCAATGTGAACCTTTTGGGTTGCATGTGGTTAAGTTTTTGCTAGGTGCTGCGCCAACATACACCTATGCTATGTTTTTAATTAATGTTGATTAATGGATCTATGCAATTAATTGTTTGAGCGTGACCCTCTGTGCCGTGTGCTTGAGTGGTGCATGTCTCATTTAAAATTTGTTTTTTAGCAACTTGGTTTAGGGGGCATGAGCATTGTGCTTAGTGGTTTTGCTCATAGCTACTTTCCATAAGGACCGGTTCGCAAAGCGACAACCTGGGACAACAGCACTACCATAAGACTGGTATGGGACGGTCTTAGCTGATTAATTAGATTGTTTTAGTTTGGGAGTAACTTACCTGCGGGGCAAGAGGGGAGGTGTGCTTCTGTGGCCCTCGCGCTGCTTGGGTTGAGTGTGATGTGTTCTTCTCCCCTTGAGGCTTGCTCCACCGTTGCATAACCTGAAACCTTAGCGGTTACACCTTACTAACATAATCTTTGTAAAGGCTTCGTAGTGTGGCTTGCTAGTCATCTCATCTAAGGTATGTGATGAACCACTAGCGTAGCTCACGACTTGTGGGTAAAGATGTGCAACCTCTCGAGAGTGTAAAACTGATGCATCAGCCGTGCTCACGGTTATGAGCGGCCCAGATCCTTTATGTGATTAGTTGGGTTATGGATGGTTTTTGGTAAAATCCTGGTTAACCATGATGCTTAATTTCTTCTATGCAATATCTTTGAGATAAAAGTTTCTCTACTCACTTTAGTAAATAGCTTTACTAAAATTTGACCAATTAAAAGCAATGCAGTGGAGTCAGCCAACCTTAGAGCCTCATGGTTCTGTTATACTTGTTGAGTACGAGTTGTGTGCTCACGCTTGTTCTTTTCCGTTTATTCCTTGTTGGGGGGACAAATCCAACCGCTGCTCAGTCAATGGAGATACGGAGGATTATCAAGAAGTCTAGGCTCTTCGCTCTTCCAGTGGACGTCCCTATGGCGGCTCTAGTTGCTTTCCGTTTACGCTTCCGCTTTTACGTACTCTATGTTAAAGACAAGTGTCTATTATGGTAATAATACTTATGATGTAATCGTTAAACGTTATATTATGACATGTCCTGTGATGACAATTTGTCCTATACATGTGAGACTCGTTCCTGGCGCATGTATAGTATGCACGGTTTTGGTTCATTGAAAACCGGGTGTGACATTTCTTGAGGGGTCATGCTGTGTTGAGCGGTTTCCCTTGTCTTAGGGGGTCGATCTTTGGTTTTGTTTTTGTTTTCTCAATTTGCTCTTTTCTGCTTATGTTTGGCTTTTAGGCATCTTGAGCAACTTCTTCTTTTCTTCTTTCTTTTTGGTTTTACACTTTTCTTCTTGTCTTTGTTCTATTTCAGGTTACAGGTAGAAGGTGTTGACAATGCACTCATCAAGGGGGAGATTGAGAGCCAATGGACCGGCTCCATTGCCACTGGAGTGATGAGTGATTGTCAACAGAAGCCAAAGACCTAGATGGACTTGGGCACAAGACCTCCGATGGACAGGAGGCCCTCCGATGGATTGGAGGTAGATGGAGAAGAAAGTCCTCCGCAGGAATAGAGGCATGCTCGGTGTCTGTCGGCCATGGGAGTTCGGTACACGGAGGAGTGGCACGGCGATGGCAGGAGTAAGTCCTCCA
Organism: Paspalum vaginatum; assembly: GCA_030272315.1. NCBI lineage: Eukaryota > Viridiplantae > Streptophyta > Magnoliopsida > Poales > Poaceae > Paspalum > Paspalum vaginatum. The sequence goes on along the minus strand of CM059014.1, from coordinate 9,791,592 downwards.
AAGGACTGCGAGGCTACCCCGATGGACAGGGGATGTCGGGCGCCACCGCGGTGCTCCAACCCGAATGCGTGGCGCGAAGACGCGCGAGAGAGGCTTTGGCGGCTTCAGCTCAGAACCGTCAACCAAGCTACCCCAAGCCATGATGAGTTGGGCCACGACTCACCAAGATAGAGAAGATGGGCCAAATCTGGCCTAGGCGGAGACTTCCTAAAGTTTCCCGATTTCTGACTTCAAAAAGGGGGGGCGGATCACGGATTGGACTACTAGCCATGTGGAGAACATCTGAGGATTGCGTGGAACTTACAAAGATCAAGACTTCATCGTGGTCGTCCGTCCCGAAATATCCTGTAATCTTTCATTTGAGTCCTTAGGGTTTGTCTAGTTGTATGGACCTAAGTGCAAAACTGTCTAAACAACACTCGGGTATAAATAGGTCCAAGGCAAGTCATTATAGGGACTCTTGGCTGCTAGGATTAGTTTTTGCTTTGTGATTTTCATCCTCAAGCATTGAGCTCCATTGTTAGGGAGGTTAGAGTAGGTTTTAGCCTCCTAATCATGAGGGAAGGTGAGGGTGGTTGCTTCGGACGAATTTTTGCTTGTATACTGAATCTTTAGACCCATCTTGGGCACTTAATCGAAGCAAATTTGTGCAGGAACCTTGTGTTCATCCCCTTCCTCTCTTTCTTCGGTTTTTGGGTTCAATCCTTGGCTTTTGGGTGTTTGTGTTGGCCAAACTTGAATCCCTTCTCTTGCTGATGCTTTGGACTTGCTAGGACATGGAGATCATGACTTAGTTCATCTCAATCCTACTTGATTGCCACGAAGTTTCCTTGTGTTTTCCCCGTTCTTCACCAAAGATTGCCATCTCACGAGATCTGAAATTCACGCTGATCCCTTGATCATTTTGCGTTGATCTTTTGGGAAAAGCTTGGGAATAGGGTCGAGATAGCCTTTGCAAAATTTCGTGAAGATTGGACAAGATTTGGTCAGGTTTGGGTTGGAAAACCCCCTGTCTGTGACTCTACCGGACAGTCCGGCAGAGGCCACCGGATAGTCCGGCAGTGCCCACCGGACAGTTCGGTGTGAGGCTCTGCCCGGGCCGTGCCACTGGACAGTCCGGCAGCAGGCACCGGATAGTCCGGTCCCACTGGACAGTCCGGTGTTGGCCAGCGGACAGTACGGTCCTGCCAGGGAGCTGCAATGTTCTTCCCACTTTGGTTTTTCCGCTGTGATTCTGCTTCGTATTTTTGCATTCCCCACTTTAAGACCATTCTCTTTGCTTGCTGTGAGTCAGTGAGACGCATCTCCATGGGGTGAGTGTCGTGTGGCGGTTTTTGCAAAGTTCATCGCCTCGGTGCCATTCTTGGTCGGATCTTATGTTCTCTTGCTTTGGTTCGTATCCTCTCAGTGGACGGCACCCTTGCACTGCTGGGCATGTATCTGTTCAGTGGACGGTGCCTAGTTTTGGTTTCTCTTGAGCTTTGCAGAGCACCTTCTTGGTGATTGTGATTTTGAGTTTTTAAGTGCTCCTATTCACCCCCCCTCTAGTCGCACATCTCGGTCCTACAAGTTTATCCACACAAGAGACATGATTAGCAAGGAACTTTCAATCAAACCAAATGATGATGTTCTCAAATTAAATCTAAGCACCATGCTTACAGTTAATTTACCAAGAAGAAACCCCAGCTTTGAGTATCAACATAATTATAAAGCATCCATCATGAAGTTTATGAAAATCCCCTTACTAACATAACAATTGTGAAGAAACAAATGAAATATGGTGATCATCTAAAAAAACAAAGGTTAGACTAAGTTAACTAGCATCAAGCTAAAGATTCAAAGGGTGGTGTCATGCTTCCCATTTCTCTGTAAAAAGACTCAAAGACTCTTAACACTAAAAAGAACGGGTTGCCTCCCAAAAAGTGCTTCATTTAAAGTATAGACCTAGACTTCTCACTTACCTCCATTGAAGTGAAGCCATGGTCCTTGGAGTAAGAATCCAAAGTGTCCATGCAGCTTGATACTTGATGCAGCTTCATCGTGTCTTGATCATAGCATCACTTGTGTGCACAATCCTCTGCTAGTGTGTTCATGTACCAATGTCCTTGAAGCTCTTTGCAACTGAACTTGATCATGAAAATCCTATGGAAGATTTGCCCAAGCCTTCTTCATCGTTGTTGTCATCATCTTCTTCAAGTAGACATCACCATTCTTGCTGCCACCTCATTCTTCATGGTATATCTCATTGTTCTCGAACAGAACATGCCTCAAACAGTAGATCCATTGGATAGCCTATGAAATTATCTTTCAAATGAGTGCTTATGCGTTGAAATCCAATTCCATATGAAGGAGTTATGCCCTTTTACTCAAGCACTGCATTCTGTCAAGATTTCAATTCAGCTCACGCAGCCTTCAATGATTTGCGCATTGCTCTTTGTAGAAATCTCCAAATTGAGTGATTCTTGTTGCATTGGAAAGAGGACTCCATGGGGTTTCCAAATATAATGAAATAGTCTATTTTTGCCTCTTGAGGTCAAGCTTTATGTTGATGACATTTTCAGCTTCCTGTTTTCAGCTTTGTTTGTGTTGACAATCCTCAACCTTTGATACTTGGGCTTTATGGAAACTGAGTCCACCATTATTGATCTTCAACCTTCAAATATTCTCTCAATTGTTGACTTGATCCAAGTTCTTTTATATGAAGCATCATTGTCATCTAATGTCAATGATGGCTTCAATTCTTTCTTCTATCTTCATGGATCAGTTAGCACCACCAACTTCTTCTATTTTGATTCACTTGGCTTCATTCATCTCCATATCTAGTCAAATAGCTCCTGGCCATCAGCTGTTTGACTTCAATGGGGTTCTTCTTATCAAATGGTTGATCTTCATAAGTTCCTCAATCACTCTTCCTCAACCATCTCAAGTAGATCATTTTCTTTCTCACTCTCAACCCAAATGTTCATCATGGCTATTGGTGTTTGCCATTGATGTGCTTTTCCGACATGTGAGAGTGAAGTCTTATAGCCTTCTTGAATGTGATGCATATCTGAAAATATGTCTTGATTATTGACTTTCAACTTCTTTCCATTGAATAGCTGATTTGATCTTCTGATTACTCTTCATAGGCTTTGTACTTGTCTCCAATTTCTCATCCATTCAGTCCAATCACTCTTCAATTTGAAACTCAATTAAACATTTGCAAATTCTGATGATGTCTTCAAATTCTTGTCAAATCCTTCTATTAATCATCACGAATTTGTCTTGTATTTTTCCACCACATTGATCTCATCATTTCAAATGAAGCGTAAATTTCTCTTCATGGTTATCTCATAGTGCGCGCGCGCGCGCACACACACACATATAAAACATAATATCATCATGGCATTGATTAGAGAGAAATACAGAGTCACATGGTTGATTGGGGTTTAAACAAACATTTAATTTATGAACAAAGACAACCATAATTCAAATGAAATCACTTAGCAAAACACTAAGGCACATTTAACTCATAGAAGAATTTGATTCATAAAATCAAACAAGGGATAAACGAGAAGATGTGTTCCTAATTATTTTGGCCAAACTAGAGAGATGATTTTGAAAGAAATAAAATAAAAGTGGGTTTAGATAAAATTCTAACAAGGGATCTTTTTTAGAGAGCCAAAGGTTGTGAAATTCCAAATTTTCAAATATAATCTTGTGCACATATAATATGTCAAGAAAAACATGCACATGTTCATGTTTTAAAATTTCAAAAGCAATTTACACATAAATTAAATAAACATGGGCTAAACCACCTTGGCGAGAAGTGGTCAACCCCTTCTACTTTTACACAAATCTTGGCACTCAATTTTTTACATAAACATAAAACTATCAACCGAATATGGATTAGGTGAACAAAGGTTTCACAAAAAATAAAAAATAAAACACAAGAAGGGATATGATTAGTATCAACCAAACAATATCTTAATGATCATTATGAAACATCTCTAAGAAAAATCATGCATTCTTCAATTATACTTAGATTCAAATTAGGATTACCTTAATCCTGAAGAAGTGAAGTTCAAATCTCATCATTGAACTATGGCGGCTTCTTCTTTAGAATACCATGATTGCATGCACCATTAATGTTGCAGAGGAATGCTTCTTGTCTCTCCCGAAATTTAGCTTCTCTTATTCTACACCTTTAGTATTTTGACCATAACTTCCTCATCTGAAGTCCAAATAAGCTCGAAGAGATATACAACTTTGGTATTTAGACTTTATTCATTTGACGTAGCTAAGGTCTTCTAATTGGCCCCACAAGGTGTTATTGTCCTGAATTCCGAGAGTATCTTGAGATTAAGTTGGAGATTGGATTGATCTTGTGATAAACCTTCCTTATCTTCGTATTCCTTATACACGAGCAATCCCTAGATTCCGGAACCTTCTCAACTAATCTTCTTCTTTTTTTTTCTGTTCTTCTCTTATTTGCTTCCATTATCTGTAGCTTAGAACAAACAAGCTTACAAGAGCATTAGTCTTAAAATATAATTGACACAGAAGACTTACCTTTCTCATCATGATTACTTCCACATGAGAGCCGTAGAAAAACTCAATAGTGGATGATGGACCACTAACAGCGTTACCACCTACCATTACAGAGTTAGCTTTGGAAAGATTTTTTTTATTGGACTGTGGTCATTATACCTTTTAATGTTAGCAAAAGAAATATATATACAAGAGAGAGATATTTACAAGAAAGCAAGAAATAATTCATATAAACGAATTCACATGATCTAGACGAAAGGAATAATATTTACAAATGATTAGAGAATGAGAGCATAAACAGGTATATATACAACGAATCAAAAAAATGAATCAAAAAGAAGCTATACAAAAGACATATATGAATAAATATGAACAAGTCATTATTTAAAAAAAAATATTTGCATAAGCTTAAGCTAGTCTAAACTCGATTAGTTTCCCCGGCAACGGCGCCAAAAAAGCCTGTTGACGTCACTTAAGCACACCAAACCTTATACTGCAAGCGACAGTATCGGTGTAACTTTTCCCCCGAATGAGTATCATGGGTTTCTTAATCCGTAAATATGACTAATAGAGAATTAACTATCTCAAACTTAAGGTAAAGCTAAGGTTTAGATGATATCTAATTTACATCTAATCTACCTCTAATTTTATGTCTAATCTATGTCAAAGTTAGATGATAAGTAATTAGAAAATAATTAGAACATGTGAATAGGAGGAACCAAACAGAGTCTAATCAAGCTCTAATTGGATCCATAATAAGCATGATAGGAACAACCAAAAGATTAGAGTACTCAAGATTACTAGCCATTCAAGACAGATATAAACATGATCAAGCCTGCTCCTCAATCGAGCTTAACCTTTCCCTCCAACCACTTGTCACGTAAGTCAGGGTAATCGACGAGAAGCTCTCATAAGTCATACACTTATGAATAAGTCTAATAAAATGATAAATATAACTAGACTTCTAATCACCATGATCACAAGAACAAGCAATGCAACCACATTACTAGTAAGCAAGATCAAAGACTTAGATCACTAGAAGAACATAACCCTTAAAAACATAATTCAATAATTTATGCATTTAGATCAAGAACATGTAACTAGAACTAGAACATGAAGAATTAGAACCAAGAATATGTAATTAGAACAAAATCATTACTTCATTGATAATCATATCAAAGTATACAACCACGAACGTACCTCCCACAATGACATGATTAGACCTCCAGAGCTAGGTAATTAGAAAGTCATGCAAGGCCTCTAATTACCCCTAGGAACTAGAAGAGCCTCTAATCCCTAGCCTAGAACTCGACCATCAGCTCTCATCTGATGGATGTCCCTCTTCTCTACACCTTCTAGCCTTGATAATAAATTGGCTGCCCGACCTTAGGCCTAGCTTCGCTATTCATACCCTACGAAGGTTCTGTGAAAAGAAAACCATGAACCGACGTAAAAATAGATTAGGTAGACCGAGCTAGGGGTTCAAGCTCGGCCGACCCCTACTTTTTTTGGTTTCTCTCGTACTCATCTTTCACGAGGTCGGTTGTTGCTTGATTTTATAGATAAATGGCCAATGCATGTGGGCCTTAGAGCTCTGGAATATTCGGTATAATTCGGTTTGTGCCAAATCTTTTATGTTTGAGCATGTCTTCATGATTTCCTGAGGTCCTTTGGCAAGACCCTTCCATAATTATGTTGATAAAGTTGAGTTAAAGCAAATCCTCGAAAGCCTCTGCAGAAGCTCCGACCATGCATCAAAACTACATCTACTGTTTCCACTTTGCTATTGTCGCACGTGAATTCATTGGAGGGCCATGCAGCAGGGTGGCCAAGTCCATCAATCTTCACCAACGCTAGTTATGCATGCAGCATCGAGACAAACCTGAGCTGCTACTACTCAGAAAACGTCAAGCCGACGAGTTTGATCTCTGAGGCCAAGTGCATGCAGTCCGGATTGGATGGTCTCCTAATCAATTCAGCGTTACTCAGATTCATTCCCTTTCTGATTCCGATCAGAATTGATGTCAACAGGTGCAGATTTAGTCTAGCAAAGTTTTCAGTCACCGAGGCTGATCAAGACGGCATTTGTCAGATCAAGCGCACCGAGTCGGGTCAGAGCCATCCGCAGTGCAGCTTGCACCTGGAGTCTGTTATTGCTCAGACTTAATTTCAAACCAGTCGGCCGCAGGCTGGACTACTCTAAACAGCTAAGTCATTTTAAATTATGCATTTAATTATGTTAATTAATTTTCCATTAATCCGACTAGTTCAATCAAATTGCTCGAATATTATTTATATTTGAGCATTCTCTTTGCAAATAATACTATTTGGTGTTTCTTGATCATCATCTTAGGAGATTATTTCACGTCAGAGTAAAAATCAATAACATGCCAAAGCAGTTTACCTGCGCTATCATTGACTATCACTGATTTCTGCTAAAAAGGCAGTAAGTCATCTCAGGCGACGGACTATGAGCCACCAGCCGACCGCAATGCGTCGTCCAATCTAAGTGGCACTCATACTGATTAATTTACTTCATAATCATCCGGGCTGTGGATCTATTGAATTATTTTCTAATTATCCGGCTATTGGATCACAATTGAATTATTTCTGGAATATCCGAGCTGTAGGATCAATTATTTATGAATGACTCGGATTATCTATATTATTTCTGAATCACTGAAATTACTATTTCTGGATCACCCGGATTATCTCAGGATTATTCATTCAAGTTCTGGTCACTCGTATTGGATCTCTTGGGATTACTCGGATTAACTCTGGATTACTCACGCTATTTCGGATCATTCATATTTATTTTAGGATCTTATTTATTTCTAGATTATTTATATTATTTCAGGATCACTCGACTACTAGTATCATTATTTCTGATCAGTCATGTTACTCCAGATCACTCATATTATTTCAGGATCACTCGGAGTTTCATAGGGTCTGTTTGGTTGCTTGTTCAGCTGTAGCCTGGCTCCCTGCCCTAGCCAGCCTATCTGGAACCAAGCCACCTTGGGCTATTGTACTCCAGCAGATTGTATTTGGTTCCATTCCCTACATAGCTCGTCCAGACCTAGCTCTTGTTTGGATCTCTCCCGTTCCTCCTCCCCTCTGCTCTCTCTCTCTCCACCGGGCACTCGCCGCCGTCAGCCCCTCCGTCGCCGCAGATGTGGCGACGCCGCGGCCGCCATCTGCCTCTCCTCCGCCAAGTGCTCGTGGAGGCGGTGCAGGCGTGAGACAATGCGAGGAGGGTGCTCGAGGAGCATGAACCCGACTGTGGTGCGGCGGCGCGATGACGGTGAAGGAGGTAATCGACGCTGAAGATTTAGGGGAAATAGAGAGGAGCTTCAGGGTCGCCGATGCGTGCGTTGGATTAGAGTGAGATGGACAGGGATGGCCAGCGCCCGAGCTCGAGGTTGGGCACGGCAATGGTGGGCGATGTCTAATCTGCGTGAGCGAGGAAGAGAGTGCAAGCAAGGAGAGCGAAGGAGGCAGAGCAAGTGGGAGCGAGCCGGGTGGCGGTGGACGACATCGAGGAGGCAGGATTCGGGCAGCGGCGGGAGCCAGGCCTGGCAGTGCACTTCTAGGCGGTGGCGGCAGGAGCCGAGCGAGCGCTTGCAAGAGCCGGGCGAGCTCTACGGGAGCCGGGCCAGAAACAAACGGCCGATTTGGCCGTTCCTGCAGGGCCACCCTCTGAGGCCAGTTTGGCCAATTTGGGCCTGGTTAGATGGACAGCCTGGGTAGCCAAACAGCGAGCCTCGTCCCCGTGTGTCCTGGCCAGCCTGCAGGCCAAGCAACCAAACAGCCCCATATTACTCAGATTATTTCTGGCCATTCATACCGTGCATTACGCACCTTGATCTATGCATGTAACAATGGGCGTCATGAACTCTATATGTCCACCGTTGCATCGGGGCAGTCGGTCTGGCCTGCCACCGCTACATGCCCTCGCAAAGTCAAAAAGGGTAAAGTCAAAACCCTTCTTGCAGGGCAATCGGCTTAGGCCGTAGCCCGACCTATTGCCGGTGTTGTATGCTTTCGCTCATTCAGTAGAGGGTAACCTCTAAACCCTCTTTGCGGGGCAATCAGCTTAGGTCGTAGCCTGATCTATTGCCGGTGTTACATGCTTTCGCTCATTCAGTAGAGGGTAACCTCTAAACCCTCCTTGCGGGGCAATTGCCTTAGGTCGTAGTCCAACCTATTGCCGATGTTACATGCTTTTGCTCATTTAGTAAAGGGTAACCTCTAAACCCTCCTTGCAGGGCAATCAGCTTAGGTTGTAGCCCGACCTATTGCTGGTGTTACATGCTTTCACTCACTCCTCATGGGTGCATCTAAACCCTTCATACAGGGCAGTCGGTCTGGCCAACCGACACACTATGCCTTCGGTATACTCGGAATTCAAATGGGGAGTTAATGCAAATCGGTTCACTTTACGCTGCACCATCGACTTGTGGGCTAGGATGTTGCCCACCTTACTGACTCACCACTTTGTCGACTCGGGGGCTGGGCTATTGCCTGCCTTGCCGACTCACCACTTTGTCGACTCAGGGGCTGGGCTGTTGCCCCCCTTGCCGACTCACCACTTTGTTGACTCAGGGGCTGGGCTATTGCCCGCCTTGCTGACTCACCGCTTCATCAACTCGGGGGCTGGGCTATTGCCCGCCTCACCGACTCACCGCTTCATCAACTCAGGGGCTAGGCTGTTGCTTGCCTTGCAAACTCACCGTTTCATCGACTCGGAGGCTGGGTTGTTGCCCGCCTTGCCCACTCACCACTTCATCGACTCAGGGACTAGGCGGTTGCCCGCCTTGCCGACTCACCACTTCGTCGACTCAAGGGCTGGGTTGTTGCCCGCCTTGCCAACTCACCTCTTCATCGACTTGGGGACTGGGCTGTTTCCCGCCTTTCTGACTCACCACTTTGTCGACTCAGGGGCTGGGCTATTGCTCGCCTTGCCGACTCATCGCTTCGTCGACTCGGGGGCTGGGCTGTTGCCTGCCTAGCTAACTCATCACTTCGTCGACTCAGGGGCTGGGTGTTGACGCAAGATTTTGACTAATATTTTATATCATTTTATGTGGGTTTTCACAATTTTTAAGCATCAATCGTATCTTTTACCAATAATTATCACCAATTATCGTGGATTTTGCAACATTGTCTTGGAAATGTGCTATACCTAATTTTTGCAGGATTTTGAGTTATTTTTCGCAAAATTCATCATAATCTACGTTGAGTAAGAAAAGACCTCTGAGATGGTATTCTAGAAGGTAAATAACAAGGAAAGATTGATTGATTCATTCCCCCCGTGAGTCGATCAAGGCTTCCTATTCAGAAAACTTCTAGAAGACATTATGAGCTATGCTGGATTACAAGCTTCTGGAAGCATACAAGGGAAAGACACTTCATATCTATCCAAAACCAGAAGAATTTATCAACTTTCGATCAATACCGAAGATTCCAGAACTCTACGAGTCTGAGTAATATTGCAAAGTCCTTACTTAGGCAACAGGAAAAGATCCCGCAAAAGATGGAAGGAAACAGACCAGGGAAGGGCCCAGGTCGGCCTACCCCACCCCCCAAGTCAGCCGACCCAGGGACTCTAGATGTCGGTTGCTGATTTCCTTTTTCCCACGTCTTCTCCAAGGTATAAATAGCGAGTCTCGGCCACAAGACGAGTCATCCAATTCATTATCAAGGCGCAAGCGCGACGACAAGAGGGACAACAACCAGAGAAGAGTAGAGGGTCGAGTTTCTAGTCTAGGATTAGAGTTCTTCTAGTTCATAGAGGTGATCAGAAGCCTTGCACGGTGCTCTAATTATCTAGCTCCAGAGGTCTAATTGTATCATCAACGGAAGGTACGATCATGGTTGTATATATGATACAATTTATTAATGAAGCATTGATCTTGTCTAATTATCATGTTCTTGTTCTAATTATGCTTGTTCTAGCTCTAATTAGCTTTAGATCTATATGCTTGTTGATTAGAGCATGTCATTAAGGGTTATATTCTTCTAGCGTTCTTGATCGTTAATCTAGTTTACTAATGATATAGTTGTGTTTCTAGTCCTTGTAATCATGGTGATTAGAGGTTCTAGTTGTGCTAATTATGTTATTAGACTATGTGAAGTAATTAGAAGCGCGTTCTCTAATTATGTATGCCTGTTGAGAGTTTCTCGTCGATTAACTGGTTTTAGTGACAGTAGAGCCAGAGAAAGGTTAAACTCGATCTAGGGGATTAGATTATTCTATCTTGATTTAATCATGCTATGAAGTTTATGCTTGTTCATGCTTATTTCAACATTGAGCTACTAGTTATCTTGCTGCTTTACTCTAGTTGTGGCGCCCACAATCATTCATGTCTTGGATCCAATTAGGGCTTGATTAGACTCTAGTTAATACCCTTTGATTAGTGCTCTAATTCTGTTCTAATTGCCTATCTTATCATATAATTAGTATAGTTTATACATAGATTAGATATAGTTTCAGTACTGGTTTAGTGATAGATTAGAGCTTATCTTTTACCTTTAAGTTTACCCTAAACTCTTGTTAATTAATTCCGATTTGTTAATTTCTTGGATTGACAAAACTCATGATACTTATCTTGGAAAAAAGCTACACACGATACTGTCGTCAATACTGTTGCTTGCAGTATAAGGGTTGTCGTGCTTAAGTGCCATCAACAAGCTTTTCTGGCGCCGTTGTCAGGGAACTAATTAGTTGAGTCTTAATTAACTTGTGTTTATGTATGTATTTAATTTTAGTTTTTTATAATTTAGCCTTTTATCTTTAATTTTTCGCCATTTATCTTATTTTTGCTTTATTTACTTTATTTCTTTATTTGCTTGTATATAATTTATAATTAGATAATATTAATTTTGATTAAAAATAAGTTTAGCTCTTTTAATTTAATATTTTGTGTGATAAAATCTTTAGAATATAGTTTCTCTTTGTATATATTCTCTTCTACTAACATTAGCAGGAATTGATGGACCACGGTCCAATAAACCTACTAATTATGTGGATGATCCAGAGAAGTTACTGAAAAAGTCCCGAAGCTCTGCCAAAAATTCTTAGAAGGAAGACGAAACTATGACGAAAATGGGTGAACTCATTGAAGAAAAGAAGCTCATGGACCTGTGTGTGCCAACCTCGACTGATTTGAAGATTAGAGATCTCACTCAACCTCGCTTAGTGATCAGCATGGTACAGAATCAACCATTCAGTGGAAAAGAGGATCCAAATCAACACTTAAAGACATTTCTACAGATTTGCAACACGTTCAAGATTGAGGGAGTCACTGATGATCATATCAGAGCAAAGCTGTTCCCATTTTCACTAATCGGGAAAGCTCATCAGTGGTTGTCTACACTTCCAGAAGCTACAATCAACAACTGGCAGCTGTTGCTTCAAGCATTCATCACCAAGTACTTTTCACCTGGAAAGACTCAAGCTTTGCGCAACAACATTTGTGCAATACCCCACCAATACATTTGATGAAGCTTATGAGAGATTCAATGACTATGTGTCAGCCTACCCTCACCACAATTTTCAGAAATGGGATCTAATTCAGAAATTTTATGGTGGACTCAATGCAGTGTGTAGAGCTCAGATTGACGCATCGTCCGGAGGATCAATACTCAGTCTCACTCCTACAGAGACTGAAGCTCTATTCAAGAAAATTGCTGAGAATGGAACAAGGGGAGCAGATAGGGTGGCGCACTCTTCTACATCTACTGGAGTGCTGAAAAGTGTACTAGAGGTGGACAAGATGGAAATTCTAAGTGAAAAGATCGAATCACTCGTGAGAAGGTTCGAGAAGATGGAAAGTGGTAGAGCAGAGGAAGTGATGTCTACAGAAGCTATGATGACTTGTAAAGAGTGAGGAGACTATGGGCATTCAAAGGAAAGTTGTCCAGAGGAGGCTAAAGCTTTGGACTACGCAAGAAAAGAAGGTTGGATTCCTCCGTCCAACTATAGACAGAATTGACAACAGTTCACTCTGGATCAGCTATTCAAAATGCCATTCCTCTACGGATTCAACTGAAAGATTTTATTGAAGAGCAAGCTAAGATCAACAAGGATACACACTCTAAGTTTAAAGCTATGGACAAAGTGCTAGAAAATATTGATGGCAAGATCACTACTGTGGGAAGTTCAAATCAACAGCTCATGGGAACGATGAAGATTTTAAAGAACCAGCTCTCTCAACTAGCAGAATATCTTCCAAACAAGAATGAAGGAAAGTTGCCAGGACAGCCACAGTCAATTGAGTCACTCAAAGAAGTCACCACCAGATCTGGAAGAGAGACTAGAGACCCTGAGTTGACTTCAAGACTTGCCAAATCAACTGAATTAGAGATTCAGAGTGAGGAAGAACCTGAGGTGACAGTTGATGATACAAGGATACTTCTAGAAAAATGCAAAATTCGATCAAACAAGACAGATGAGCATTTCAACAAATTCATCGAGGTGATCGAGCAGCTATATATCCATATGACATTATTGGATGCACTCCAAGTTCCCACTTATGCCAAATATTTCAAGGATATACTGGCCAACAAGAGAGGGATGCCGTCTGAATTCGTGAAGATGACTACTGAGTGTAGTGCAGCTATCATGGATGCTCCTCTACAGAAAAAGGCAGATCCGAGATGTCCCACTATCCCATGCTCTATTAGTGCACTCAACATTGACAAGGCTTTATGTGATCTCGGAGCAAGTGTAAGTGTCATGCCTAAGTCAGTGTTCGATAAGCTTAAGCTGCCTAAACCAAATCCTACATCCATGTGTCTTGAGCTAGCTGATCGTTCAGTGAGATATCCAAAAGGAATAGCTGAAGACGTTCCAGTCAAGATTGGAGAGAATCTTGTACTAGTGGATTTTGTAATCCTAGAAATGGGAAGAGATTCAAAATCACCAGTGATACTTGGAAGACCTTTTCTCAAGACAGCACAAGCCAACATCAACGTAAGAAAGGGAGAGATTAAGTCCAACATCAATGGAGAATCAAACTCATTCAAATTTCGCCCCAGATATGAGATGTGTCGAGCAATTGGAGAAGACGAAGATTGAAGGAGAAGATTCATCTGCAGTGTCTACACAGGACATTGGATGGAATGGATTAGAGTCTGGCTGAAAGATTTTGAATTACAAGCGCTTTATGGGAGGCAACCTAGGTATTTTTAGAAGTTTAAATTTAGTTTAGTTTTTCTTCATAGTTTTTACTGTATTAATTAGTTAAACTTCATTGCTATATGAACTATGGTTGAATTAATAAAGTCTTCAATTTGAGAAATGAATTTTGATTTTAATTAAGGATTGGATAGTTAAAATATAGCTATTCTCCCACTTAAATAGATGTCTAAACTTTGAAAAATTGCGAAGCCTTGCCGTTTTTTGGATTCGATTCGATTTTAAGCGATTTACTTAAAAAAAGAGAGAAAAGAGAGATAATTTTTAGATTTTAATTTTAGTGTCTTTATTTTATTGACCTCAAAATTTTCTCCCTATTTTATCCAAAAACTAGGCGCTAACCTAAGCCGCGCTAAACAAAGGAAGTAAGTAAATTCAATTCATAATTGAATTGCTTATCTTTACTCTGAAATTAAATCGGTTAATCAACCGGACAATTCTTTTTATAAAACAAAACAAAAGTTTATCTTCAGTTTATCAAATAGAGTTAATGTTTTAATATAAAAATAACTTTTTCTTTGAGTGATGCTTGATATTATTAACCTACAGTTAGTGTATATATATATATATATTGCATATTTGGAAGATAATTATTTAAGGATTAGTGAAGATAATTAACTACTTAGTAAAAGAAGATAGTTTAGGCAACATAGGATCCTTCTTTGATCATGAAAGCGCTAGCCAACATGTAGACATGGACATGTGATCAAAGTTTAAAAGGATTGGAATCGAAGGACAAGAATCCAAGGAGACAAACATGTAAGATTAATTGGAGATTTGTCCTAGGCTGCATGTATGTCGACAAATCATACAGATAGCCATCCATTATTTTAAAGGATCCAATAATTAATCCATGGGAAAAAGATGGGAGCCAGAAGAGGCCTGGATCGGCCGACCAGCCCCCCTGACTCGGCCGACCCTAGGCACCCCTCCACCAGATGGACCTCCCCTTTGAACCCCAGCTTTGCCTATAAATATAGAATATTTGTTGTCCCGTTTAATCACCAACACAAGCTCAGGAAACCAGAAATCGTCGAGAGAAGTAGAGGAGTAGAAAAGAAGAGAGTTCTTGGAGAGTAAAAAAATTCTTGAGAGGCAATATGAAGAAGGCCACCAAGTTTTTCAAGAAAGCTTTCAAGGGTTCTTCATCAAGAGGAGGCTCTCAATAAGAAGATGATAATTCATCAAGGCATTCATCTAGGAGACACTCCGTTTCAGAGATGGGAAGTTCCAACTCCGGTCGAAGCATTCGCCGAGATCAAGGACTACAAGGTTGTTTTTCTCGATTCTCGGTAGAAGTTGAAGATGTGTTAGAGCCAGCAAGGAGGCCAAGGACTCGGTCTTATACTCAAGCTCAAGCCCCTCAACCAATGAATATTGATGATGAAGACGAAGAATGGAATTATTCTTCAGAAGGATTTTCTCAAAGGACCTCCATTGAAGAGCAAAGGTATAATAGTTGTCTGAACAGAATCACCTCCAACTTCGACATAGACTTTGATTGCATGACTACTTTAGGCTTTACACCAAGTATAGAGAGAGCATTCAATAATTTGGGTTGGAGCAGTTTTATTCATATTAGTACTATTTATCAACAAGACATAGCACTAGATATTATGACAACTATGGATATAGTTCAATCCTCTGATTTGGTGCATAGCCTAAGATTTAGGATCAAAGAGAATTGGACAGAAATACCCTTTGGCTTCATTGGCTTAGTACTGGGATTTTAGGAGAATGCTCATGAAAGTATTGAGGTAACTAATGACACTTTGGAAAAATTTTGGCTACAAATTGCTACTAGTTCTACCAAAGAGAGGATGAAGATAGTGAATCCTATCATCAGAATCAATCATAGATATATGACTTGTAGAGTCTTAGAGAGGCTAGATGACACTAAGGTGCAGTTTGCAGAATTAAAGTGGTTATATATTGCACTCTGTCAACCCATTGGAGTTAATCCTATCAATTCCATGATAAATCATTGGATTACTCAGAGAAATATAAGCAGTGGGTTACTTAGTTTTGGGCATTACCTTACTATGATTGCTTCATCATTGAAATCTGAATTGGTTTTTAATCCAATCTACACAAAAACACCAGCCAATATTGATAAAAACTCTTAGAGAAAAGGTAAATATATTTATGAAAAGTTGGCCGGTGGATACTTTGTCACCAAGACCAATTTCAAGATTCCTAGTCCCAGACTTGCTCTATTTACTCAAGATAGAATTAACGGGCTAGAGAAATTCATGTTTGAGGAAGAAGAATCAAGTCAACCACCATCGTCTGCTGGATGGGGTGCCTGGGAGATTCCTTCGACACAACCTAGTCAACAATTCATGAGTGAACAATTCAGAGGAGCAGGATTATCTCATGAGCATGTGTTTAATCCAAAGCCAATCAGCTCTTATGATCTTACTACTACACCAGTGTTTCAACCTTCAGTGCATATTCCTCCACCTGCAACATTTGTTCCTAGAAGAGCAAGACTTCATACTACAGAAGATGCCACAACAAGCATTTTATGGCATTGAATCTATAGTGGCACAAAATTATCAACTTATTGATCAAATGAGAGGAAATATCAACCAATATGAGCAGAATACTCAAAGCATTGAAGAGCAGATGCATAACCTCCATCTATGGAATCAGAAGCAATGAAGATTTCGGTTTGCATTTTATTTTATTTTATTTTATTTTATTTTATTGCGCCATTTATTTTATTTTTATGTTTTGTTTTATTTTTATCTACTTATGTATAATTATATGTGATCTTATTTTATTTTGTGTGAGTTAGTTTTAATCATGATCAAGTATTATCTCTTTGATGGAATAAAATAAAATCTTTGTTTTCTTATATTATGATATCAATGATTAGACTAATCTATGCTCTCATTAAAACAATTTAAATGAATTATGATCAGCAATTATGTGATAGATATGTTATTTCATAAAGACCCATATGTTTATCATGTTTAGATTTTAATTTATCATGATAGATCTCTGTAACATTTATTTTGCTATCAACTCTATAATCAATTTCTTATGATTATTTTGTATGTGCCCTACCTATTAGAGCTATATTGAAAACCATAATTTAATCAAATTTAATTCTTAAATGAGTTAGATTAAGATTCAAATCTAGAGATTGAGATTTCAAAGCTAGTCATTCATTTTTGCTTATCTTTTCAATTGCTATCCTTATTATCCATGCATTGTCTCTATACATTAGAGAGATTACAAATTTCATTGGGTATCCATCCTTAAACCAAGATTATCTTTTTATAAACTATCCTTGACCACAACCTATTATTTTCTGGAGCATTTAAGGGTTTAAATATTATTCTAGACAGTTCTATCCTCTATTACAATTTTTGTCTACAAAAATACTTAAGGATGAGTATAATTCAAGAGTAGGGATGGAGAGCTGCTATATTAAAAAAATTAGGTTTTATATTAAGATTTTGAGGTTATATTGGGATTTTGAGGAGGCATAAAAAAAGGAGACCATGTGGTCACCGAAAAAAAAGGAAAAAAAAGCCAAGTGGCCGTCTAAAAAAAAGAAGAAGAACAAGAAAAGAAGAAATGCCCCTCAATAATCTTCTAAGTATTTTAGAGATTTATATGGGATTTTCTATCATCTATATACTCCAGAAAAATATTCCAACCATGCGCAATCCGATAGCAAGGACTTCATCTGTGCCTTGAGATCATTGATTTATTTGCACATGTCCACTTTTCTATATATATATATTTCTTCTAATCTTTCATCAATTTATTCTCCATGACCTTTTTGAGAAATCTCAATAATATCAACAGATTCTTTTCTTAATTTAACAATATGTCGAGATTAAATTTTGATCAGAATCCTTACCAAGCTCTAGATAAGCTTCCACTTATACCACTTATATTAGTTATATTTTAGAGATTATTTAATAATAAGAGACTGGAAAGCTAAGTGTAATTCATGAGCATTATACAAAATTGATCTTTGAAATTTTTGATCTTTTCTTTGAAAACTTTTATTGAAAAAAATAAGGAGATTTGTCATTGATGAAATTGATTTCTTCTTATATCTATTCTGGGATATGCTTAAATGAATATCTATTTATCTATATAATTGCTGGTCCAAACTTGAAAAAGAATTGAGAGTTTAAATTTAGTTTGATTATTTGATTTTAGAATTGTAGGTAAATATTGTTCTAAAATTTGACTTACTCGACGACGAGCAAGGTTTAAGAGTGGGGATGTTGTTGACGCAAGATTTTGACTAATATTTTATATCATTTTATGTGGTTTTCACTATTTTTAAGCGTCAATCGTATCTTTTACTAACAATTATCACCAATTATTGTGGATTTTGCAACATTGTCTTAGAAATGTGTTGTACTTAATTTTTGCAGGATTTTGAGCTATTTTTCAAAAAATTCATCATAATCTACGTCGAGTAAGAAAAGACCTCTGAGATGGTATTCTAGAAGGTAAATAACAAGGAAAGATTGATTGATTCATTCCCCCCTGAGTTTATCAAGGCTTCCTATTCAGAAAACTTCTAGATGACATCATGAGCTATGCTGGATTACAAGCCTCTGCAAGCATACAAGGGAAAGACACTTCATATCTATCCAAAACCAGAAGAATTTATCAACTTTCGATCAATACCGAAGATTCCAGAACTCTACGAGTCTGAGTAATATTGCAAAGTCCTTACTTAGGTAACAAGGAAAGACGCTGCAAAAGATGAAAAGAAACAGACTAGGGAAGGGCCCGGGTCTGCCGACCCCATCCCCCTCCCCTAAGTCGGCCGACCCAGGGACTCTGGATGTCGGTTGGTGATTTCCTTTTTCCCACGTCTTCTCCAAGGTATAAATAGCGAGTCTCGGCCACGAGATGAGGCATCCAATTCATTATCAAGGCGCAAAGGCAACGACAAGAGGGACAACAACTAGAGAAGAGTAGAGGGTCGAGTTTCTAGTCTAGGATTAGAGTTCTTCTAGTTCATAGAGGTGATTAGAGGCCTTGCACGGTGCTCTAATTATCTAGCTCTAGAGGTCTAATTGTATCATCAAGGGAAGGTACGATCATGGCTGTATATATGATACAATTTATTAATGAAGCGTTGATCTTGTCTAATTATCATGTTCTTGTTCTAATTATGCTTGTTCTAGCTCTAGTTAGCTTTAGATCTATATGCTTGTTGATTAGAGCATGTCATTAAGGGTTATATTCTTCTAGCATTCTTGATCAATAATCTAGTTTACTAATGATATAGTTGTGTTTCTAGTTCTTGTAATCATGGTGATTAGAGGTTCTAGTTGTGCTAATTACGTTATTAGACTATGTGAAGTAATTAGAAGCGCGTTCTCTAATTATGTATACCTGTTGAGAGTTCCTCGTCGATTAACTAGTTTTAGTGACAGTAGAGCCGGAGAAAGGTTAAACTCGATCTAGGGGATTAGATTATTCGATCTTGATTTAATCATGCTATGAAGTTTATGCTTGTTATTGTATATTTCTAACTTGAGCTACTAGTTATCTTGCTGCTTTACTCTAGTTGTGGCGCCCACAATCATGCATGTCTTGGATCCAAGTAGGGCTTGATTAGACTCTAGGTAATACCCTTTGATTAGTGCTTTAATTCTGTTCTAATTGCCTATCTTATCATATAATTAGTATAGTTTATACATAGATTAGACATAGTTTAAGGACTGGTTTAGAGATAGACTCACCACTTCGTTGACTCGGGGGCTGCGTTGTAGCGTGCCCGGCTAACTCACCACTTCATCAGGTTCGGGGCTACATCGCCTCGCCATTGACTCAGGGGCTGCGCCACTTGCCAAGTGGATGATTTTCCCACTAGCCGGCCGCTGCGCTGCCTCACCTACTGCTTTGATGCCTCACCAAGATCACTCAGAGGAATAAGTCGCTTGACCCTCAACCTGATTATGCTAATCAGCTTGAGGCTCGGGGGCTGCATGGAGGATACCATCAGAATTTTTTCAAAAACTACAAGACTACAAGGCAAGACATTCAGAAGGCAGAATTTGGACCTTCAAGCCGATCGTTGCTCAAGTTGACTTAAAGTTTGGGGGCTTGTGGGGGATAGATATCCCCTGGTCTCTCTGGTGACATATTTGGTGCATGGACCGATAGAGGGCCCAATCCAAATGACGACCGACTGACTCAGACCCGAGGTGCTGAACACCTTGGCGCGCAAGACAAGCACTCTTTGGGAAAGATATGGATCGTGCATTCTATGTGATCTCTTGAAATCTAGACCATTTGGGAGACATAGAAGGAAACCGACTTGTAACCCAAGCCACGCTGGACTATATAAGGCGGGCTAGGGACCCCTCCCACACAACTCTCCAGATCCCTCCAACCCTCAGATCGGCAACTCTCCCTTAAACCCTCCTTGTACTCATGCATACTCAAAGCAATACAGACCACCACAAACAGGGCGTAGGGTGATACACGATCTAGCGGCCTGAACCTGTATAAATCTTGTTATTTGACGCATTTCATGCGAACTGTGGAGATACAGTCGATATAGAGGCCAAAACAAAAGCACTGCGTGATACATCCGCGGTGCACTACCGGTACTAAACACCGATAGAAAGCGATGTCTAGATTAACGGCGGGCGGCGGTAGATCGCCAGCGATGGGCGGCGGGTGGAGCGGCGAGGCGTCGGGGAGGCACAGGCCACAAGTGGTGCGCGAGGCGAGGGCGAGAAGGGTGGGGTAGAAGGTGGAAGAAGAAGATAGAGGTCACGTCTGGAGTCCCAGGGGTGACCCGCAAGCAGGTTGCGATAACCCCAACCGCGTGCCCCGACCTGCTCGGCGCCCCGACCTCGGCAAGCTTCTCCATAGACGACCCCGACCGGTGCCCCACAGCAGCGACCTCGACTGGTTAGGCCTGAGCCCATGCATGCCTCCACGCTCGGTGCCCTCGCCCTACCTCCTCCATGAGTGAGGGCAACCCCAGCTGCAACCAGTGGCCTTCGCAACGCCGACCCCGACGCAGCGACGTGGCACTCCGACTCCTCGAACCCATGCCGTGGCCTAGGCGGTGGCCCCAAACCATTAGCACCCTCTCCGCGCCAGCGCCCCAACTTACGCGCGCCCAGCCGACACACGCATCGGTGCCCTGCGACCCCGACCCCTCCACTCGCGGACTCCACGCGGTGTCCTGACCCCACCAACTCCTTTGTGGCCTTCCGCACGCAGCTCGTGACCCAGCGGTGTCCTCGGCGTCCTATGCCTTCGGCCTCCGTGGAATTCTCCCCGACCCGCCGTCAGGCTCCAGCAACCCTGGCGGCCATCTCCCTGACCCGATGTCCTCGTGCCCATGTGACACCCAACCGCAGTCACGCCCCGGTGGATGGCGCTCGACCCGCATGGAGGCCTCCTCCGGCGCATGGCTCTACCCCACCGGCAGGTCACTCTAGTCTAGTCCAGGACCAACGACTCCACCTCGAGCCCGACCGACGCACGGCCTGACTTAGTCTACTCTCCACGCTATAGCCTCCTCAAGTTCTCCTCGAGCTGCGTGGCCATGCGGCCTTCCCCGACTGACATGGTGGCCCTTGACCTTGATCCGTGGCACCCGCCTTAGTTTGCGCAATGACCTTGACCGTATGGTAGGTTGTATCCTAACCCCGTGCCGTGACCTCAACTAGTAGGTCACTGTAACACCCCGAAGAATGATTACCTTGACACAAGCAT
Organism: Paspalum vaginatum; assembly: GCA_030272315.1. Lineage (NCBI taxonomy): Eukaryota > Viridiplantae > Streptophyta > Magnoliopsida > Poales > Poaceae > Paspalum > Paspalum vaginatum. The sequence continues at coordinate 9,770,132 of CM059014.1, read as the reverse complement.
TTTAAGTGTGGGATTCATATACCCCCGATTACCCAACGACGGCTAGTCGGATCATCCTGACAAATGGGACGGGAGGTTCTGACTCCTGCCTCAAGGAACCGGCCAGCGTGGACTGCAAGAAAAACTACTCGGATCTCGGAAGATAATGTTAGTGGGGATCTGTTCCTGAAAATCCGGCATGTAGTCTCACGGGCCGATTGTCGGCGGCTCCTCAGGGACATGTTTTGTAACCCTAGCTCCTCGGCCTATATAAGGGGAGCTAGGGGGCATGGCATAGATCATCCCCATCTATTGCTCAGGCATCTGATAGTACTACCCACCTCGTACAGGACGTAGGGTATTACGCGACCTAGCGGCACGAACCTGTCTAAGTCGTCGTGTTCCTATGTGTTGTACACCATTCACGATCTTCTTGCCACCACAACCGATCTCAAAACCACCATAGGACCTATCCTGTGGTGGGCTGCTGGGACCAAACTCCCACATTATGTATCTGTAATTTTTCTAGCATGATTTGGCTGAATAAAATTTGAATGGTGTGAAAGGACTTATGTTTATATGTTTAGATGTCTTGTTCTCCCTATTTCTGGGAACTCGCAGACTCTGCAAGTCCAACCTCGGAGAAACACAGAACAGAAATGGTTTATGTTGTTTGGGATGTTCCAACGACAGCCTTTAGCGTATGCAGAGACATGGGAGTTTCTGTCGAGTTTGAATATTTGTATGGTGGACTGTACGGGCCTCAAGTGCAGACTGTCTTCAATACAGATATAAATTTCAGGGACTTAGTTTATATAAAGATAGGCTTTTCAACTGCAGACTGTCCACAACTTGAGTGCGGATTGTCCGCAAATCACATCGCTGGTAGCGAAATATCGCCGTGGCGGGCATGCATGCGTCGTGGGGGCACGTGCCTGACCCCACGCCCCTTTTGGCCGACCTGGCCCCTTCAGAACCCTTTCCCTCTCATTTCCTCCTATCTTCCTTCTCCAAACACTTGGGTGAAGCTTAGGAGACCCCTTCCCACATTCTTCCCCAAATCCGATGATTGAAGCCATTGGAGGCCTTTGAAGCTCCACCTCCTTCCACTCCAGGTGCTCCTCCCTCTTTCCCCTTGATTTCCCCTTCGATTCCATGGTGGGTGAGCTCTAATCCCCTCTCCAATGCTTCTTTCAAGCTCTAGGTCAAGAACATCCCCGAGGTCTGATCTCCTCCACCGGCAACCTCCATCAAGTTGGGGGCACTCCATTCATCTTCCCCCACCCAAGTTGAGCCTATCCCGATGATTTCTCCACATTCCATTGAAGTTGATGGCTTGGTCATGGTGGCCATGGAGTACACCTCCATGAGTGACTTGAAGCTCTAACCATAGTTTTCTCTAGTGGATGATGTGCTAGTTAGTTCTTTAAACATGGATCTAGTTAATGATTTCCTAGGTTATATCACTGGTTAGGTTTTGGAAGTTAGACTCCTTTTATTAAGAATCTCAATTATTTATACCTTCGGAAAACATTTTAATGTTACATGCTAGCTTGGAAATATTATTGCTCACTTGTTTATGCATCTCATGCATTGCTTAGTCACATCATAAAATATTAACTGTGTTCTCTATCACTTTTTGGTGTTGGAACTACTTATTGATAGCTCTTAATTTTAAATACCTTGTTGGATGCTTGTATGTTCCTCCACTAGTTATTATACTTGAAGTTTAGATACATTTGTTTAAGAGCTAGTTGAAATTAGAAACAAATGCTAGGTTTGTCCTCTCATTTTGATGAGTTGTTTAACCATCTTGTCGTGTTTAATTTCTTATTCAATGGTTTGTTCTTAGAAAACACTATGTTTAATTGATTTAAGTCATAAAAAGGTGCTTCTACTTTAAATTCTTGTAGTATCTAAATTTAATGGAACTTAGATATCTTGCATTCCTATATGGTTCACTTTTATTATATAAAAAGTATGACACTTTAAAATGATGATTGGTTTGATTCTTGCAACCTCTTTAAAAGATAAAGTTACATGTTATAAAGTTGATCAATTTTGCCAAAGGTGCTAGCCTCTCTTAAGGTTTATATCTAATGGTTTGTGATCTAGTTGGAATGGTGGTGCTTAGCATGATTAAGTTATGAATGGATCTTTGCACTTCAATTCGCACAATGTCTAAAACTTTTGAAGTTGAACTTACTATTTTTATATGTAATCCAGGTGTGACCATTATTTCCTTCTTTGCTCATGCTTTGGTTCAAAGTGTATGTTCCATCACATTTCATATGCGCATGCATTCATGCCATCTTTTCTAATTCACGCATCCATTTAATTCTCTAGTGATGACATTCCCAAGTGTCGCAATCTTAATGATTGAAGTTAAATTTGGGTTCTTTGTTGGCGGAGCACCAAATCAGGCAGGCACCTCTTTTTCACCCTATTTTGGATCAAATTTAGTTTTACATATTGTTTGTGCATGGGATTAGCTCTATTAGTTCATATGTGATGAGTAGAACCTATTCGACATATCTCCTAGGCTTAGAACAATTTCTAGTTGAGTATGCTTGCTAGACGTCTCGAATTAATAGCTTAGGCTTGCTTAGAAGTCGAGAGGTGGGAAGGTCACCACCACCCACGAGCTTTAGGAGTTGCATTTAATCAATTTCAACTCGGAATGGTAAAAATTGAGCTATGAGAATGTTTAATGTGGATCGGGACTTGGTGCAAGACGATGCTTGCTCAAGTCAAATAAGGTTGCTAGTTGTTGCATTCGGTTTTGAGCACCATTCCATACTCACCACATATTTTTTATGGGAGGAAAAGCTAAGTTGCATAAGTCGCCCGAGACATCCAATGGATTCAGGCGAGTTGGTTGAGGTTTAGCTGGAGTTGCCTGACGTACTAGGGACTCGATGCATCTGGCCACCCCGTCCATTCAGAGGGCGTTTGGGCGGGTATGTGAAAGTGGAGGGTATGAATCGATCCTTATCCTCGGCCAAGGGTATGGTGGTTCGGTCTTATGCCTCACATGGGAAAGGAGTACACTCCAACTGGGTGATAAATCTATTCGAATAGCCACGCTCTCGGTCATTGACCACGCTCATTTCAGTTGACTTCAACATAGAGTTCCGTGCACGAGCTATGGAAGATTGGCTCTAGATCATGGTATTTATTTTATATAATTGTATTGGTGATTGTTTAGTGTAAGGATAGAGGTATTTTCTTTTGCTTATTATAACTTGATCAAATGCTACCGCTTTCACAACGTTCAAATTTAATTTGGTAGAGCCTACTTGCATCCAGCATATTTATTTTTGGGATAAGTCCTGCTAGTATGAAATGTACTAACGGTGTTGCCGTTAAGTTGTTTTGCAGGTACTAGGAAGGTGTCTTCAACCATGTTATCCTAGAGGTGCCAGCAAAGCGGTTGCATGGTTAGAGCTCCTTCTATACTACGGTGGTAATGCCCCTTGAGCAAAGACATCACTTTATTATGTTTCCGTTGCGTAAACTCTCAACATAGAAAACATGGTAGGATAGCCACCTAGTTTAGTGGTACGACTTAACCTAGATCTATTGAGTCTTGTTTTACAGGTTTAAAATTTTGCTCTCTTATGTATATATGTGATGCTTGCCATGACGTGCACGGTATGTAAGTTGTCCTGGACAATGTTTCGGACGCATACCGAGAAATGTCGGAGTTAAATCTAATAAATTGAGCTGGTCAAGTGATTGATAGTTCGGTTCAGTGGATTTAACTTGGGCGGCTCGGCTCCTAACAGTCGCATCAAGACCCCACGCGACGGCCCCGACCAGCGCGCCCTGGCAAAATGGCGCCCCGACTGACGTGCGCCCCACACCCCAGAGCGTCACTCCGACCCACACGAGGCGCGGCCCTCGGCCGATGCACGGCGTCCGACCCACGGCACCCTGACCGTCGGCGCGCCCCGATCCCATGCGGTGGCCTCTGCACACAGACTCTACCCTTTCTTCCTCACGCAGGCGCCGCAGCGTCACGACCGCTATCTACCTCCTCCCGCGGCAGCCCCGACCCCCGCACCACCCCACGCGTGCCCTTTCGAGCACGGCGCCAACCAAACGGCGCTTTGTGCGGTGGCTCCGACCCTACGCACCGCCTCGACCACTAAGCGACGCAACACCTCGACCTCACCTCTACCCTACGGCGCCGCCCTGACCGGTGGCTGCCCTCGTGCCCACGCGGCACCTCGACCAGTCGTGCCCTGACCCAGCCACGACCTACGCGGTGCACCCGACCGACGCAGCTCCCTCGGTCGCACCCCTGTGCGGTGGTTTCTTCGAGCGCACCACGACCAATGACCCTCGACCCCGCGCAGTGGCTCCCTGGGTCGCGCCCGACCTCAGCGGCCTCCTCCCGAGTGGCTCCGCCCTGACTGACGCGCATTCCGACTTCTGACCCATCGACCTCGTCCAAGCATGGGCCCCGATCAGCGAGTCACGCCTCCTCCCGTGGCTGAACGGACGATATTCTGTGCAAAGGTTTGCCAAAGATTAAGAAGCAGTATCCTAAGCAAAGAAACATAATATTTTATTATATGTGTTGTACGTCTCTATGCATGCGTTTTACATGGGAGCTGCCCAAGGTAAGGATAAGAGTAAATTCCCTATACGCCATTGAAACATATAACATTCCCTTACGTGGCATTGGAAATTATGTATTCCTTTCTACGCCATCGATTTTAATTTTCGACCTCTTACATGCCATCGCCATCCATTTCTGAACAACGGCATCAAACGTCGGCCTCACCCCATATAACGTCGGCCTTGGCTTCCTTGGCCCGTGCCTCGCGGTGCGCCTGACTCCCTCACCTCCATCCGCAGCGCCGCCACGGCCTTCGCCGCCGGCTCAGCCTTAACTCGGTCTGCCATCGCCCGCTCCGCCGCCGCCTCGACCGCCTGGTTGGCGCAAGGCACGGTCTGAGGAGGCCACCGCGCAGCTTCAACCCTATCGATGCCGCCGCAGAGGGGCGGAGCAGGCGCGCGAGTGCGAGCTGGCCGTGGCGGGGCGGAGCGATGGAGCGCACACGTCATGGAGAGCGGCCGCGGTGGGCCCCGGCGTGGCACAATGGCTGCGCCAACTGAGACAGGACGGAGCAGCTGCGGCGGATGGAGCGGCGCGCCCTCACGCGCCGCTAGGGTCATGCCCGAGGGCATGGGCGAGCCTGTCACCGCGGCGGTCATGCGCGAGGGGGCGGGCAAACCGACTGCATGCGAGGCACGCCGACTGCGGCGTGACGTTGCCAAGTGCAATGGCAACCATGCCGCAGCCCTCCACGCGCTCTCTTCCCTATCGGCTGCGTCCTCCCACTCCACCGCGCTTGACCGCTTCGTGCTCCCGCCGGCCTCAAGTCCACCGCCGCGCTCCGTTCCATCCACGGCACCGCGCTACGCCATGCTCCCACCCCTTACCCGTGATGCGGCGACCTCCGCGTGGCGCTCGTGCCCTTCGCCGCGTCGGCCGCCCCCGGCGGCGCAGCAGCTGGAGGTGGGTAGGGGCGAGGTGGCTCCACACAGAGGCGGAGGTCAAGGCCGAGGCGGCGGCGGCTGCTGTGGCGGCACCGTGGGTGGAGTTGATGGGAGGCGGGCGAGGCACATGCCAAGGAATCTGAGGCGGACGTTTGACGAGGTTGAGGCTAACATTTGATATCGTTGTTCAGAAATTGACGGCGACGGCACGTAAAGGATCGAAAATTAAAACCGATGACATAGAAGAGAACATATAATTTCGAATGGCACGTAAGGGAACGTTATGTTGCAATGGCGTATATGGAATTTACTCTAAAGATAATGCATATGCATGCCTCTACATTGAGCTTGGTACGTAAGGAGTAGTATGCATCTTTACCCATATATCTTTATCTAATAATAAAAGACGAAAGGATTCTGCGGTCCGACCTCACATATCTTACGCGTGGGCCCCGTTTGTTTGAAATTTAATTTATTCGTGGACCAGATTCGGACTACCGGAGGAAGGTACGTGAAAACAGATGCCCAAGTCGAATACGTACTCCGTTTTCGACGTTTTATATATCAATGGAAAGGTAAAGCGATAAACTTTCAAACTCAATTGAAATCGCTCTAAAATTCACTTGCAGTCAACGGGAATCGTTGAAATAATATGATATAGAAGTTATTCGCGAGTCTGATTCAGATGGCAGAAAGAGTCGCTCAAGTTACATACGTACTCCGTTTTCAACGTTCTATGTATCGATGGAAAGCTAAAATGACAACATTTCTAACTGAATTGAAACCACTCTGAAATTCACTCGCAGTAAATGGGAATCATCGAAATAATATGACGTATAATTTATTCGCGAGGCTAATTCGGACAGCAAAAGCAGGCCACTCGAAAACGGACACTCATGTCGCATACGGATTATGCTTTCGACGTTCTATATATCAATGCAAAGCTAAAATGATTTCCAACCAAATTGACATCACTCTAAAATTCGCTTGAAATCAACGGGGATCGTGAAAACATTATAACCTAAATTTTATTCGCGAACCGATTAGGACATTAGGAATGGCCCACGCAAAAACGGACGCCCAGATCGCATACGCTTACGGACTTCGGTTTCTATGTTCTATATATTGCCAGAAAACTAAAAAATATTATTTCTATCCAAACTAACACCACCTTAAATTTCGATCACAAACAATTGAAAAATTCGAAATAATATGATATGAAATTTATCGAGACATATTCTCATAGATGCTTAAAAACTTTTTTGTTACGTTATAACGCACGGGCATTTTGCCAATGTACTTCCATGCAAGGAACCCAGGCATTGATCAAATGGTGATAAGAGAGGGCTCTTTCGATAATCTAAAAGCGAGAGTGTTCTCGCATTAGACTTTGGGTAAGGGGTAAGTCCGTTCTTCTCATATGTTGTGAAAGAAGAGTCCGAGTAGGACCGGGTCCTATCCCCTATCAGGGTCGGATCCTCCTCTTAATTGCGTACACCCATGCATATATATATGCATGATGAAAGCAAGACTTGCCTGTCGAGGGAAAGCGACTGGTATTTAACTATATTGGAGGGAGACAGCAGGACAGGATACAGTAGTATGTCGCAGCGCAAGAGCTCCTCCGATCAGATTGATCCCCGTGGCGACCACGCCGCCAAGCGGCCAAAGCTGTTGCCGAAGCCGAAGCAACATCTCTACCTGGTGGTGGACGACTGGGAGAGGGGCTACAGCATCCGCAAGTTGGACGTGGACGCCTTCTTGGCCGAGTCCCCCGACAGCGACACCGACCTGCTGCCGCCGGAGCAGCTCACGGAGCCGCCGGTGGCCCGCATGGAGGCCCTCCACGAGACCTCATGCGAATTCATCTCCCACGGCACCAAGATCTTCGCGATGCAGCCCGGAGAGGCCAAGCCCGCCATCCCGGCTTTCGACACGGCCACGCTGGGCTTGGCCATCTGCCCGTGGCCCTCCTGCCGTGGCGACTACTCGGACCCCCTCTTCGCCTCCGTCGGCGGCAAGCTCTTTCTGTTCACGAACGCCCTCGCCGAGTACCTCGGCGACCAGCCGTCCTACGACAGCACGGCGCCGTGGTCCTGGACCCCCATCGGCAAAGCGCGGCCGCCGTTCTACACCAGCCAGGTCCTCTGCCACGCGCTGCACCCGGACGGCCGCACCCTCTTCGTGTCCGCTGGTTCTCGGTCTCGGCGGCAGAGACACAGGGAAGGCGCCCATCGCTCGCCGCACGATGGGCAGGGCACCTTCTCCTTCGACGCGGAGCGCCTCCGGTGGACGCGCCACGGGGACTGGGTGCTGCCGTTCACCGGCCAAGCCTACTTCGACGCCGAGCTGGAAGCGTGGGTCGGCCTCTGCGGCGACGAGAGGAGGAACGGGGTCGGGTACCTCTGCTGCAGCGACGTCGCTCCCGTCGCCGCCGAGTTCACGAGCGCGCCGCGCTGGAAGCTGGGCCGGCGCCAGGACAAGGTGTGCCGCAAAGGGACGGAGTTGAGTCTTGGCGCCAGGCTTCTCTATATGGGCGACAGCAGGTTCTGCGTCCTCGAGTGCCTCCTACACAAGGACGACCAGCATCTAGGCCAAGACCATGTCCACGACGCACAGCACCCACGGCCACGCCGCCGCGTGCTCCGCATGATGACGTTTGGCCTCAAGTACAACAGCAAGGGGGAGCTCCAGATGAAGCTGCAGCGAGCTGGGGCCTGTAAGATGTACGAGCGACCTCATGATTTTGGGGAATCGTTATTGGACCCGTTGCCTTTGGCATTCTGGCTCTAAGTTTCAAACTTGATGCCTTGATGGTTGCGTTGCGAGCCAGGGTTCCAAGAACAGGCAGAAGAGAGCAACGGAGGAAGGCATTGTTCAATGAGAGAATTCCTTATTTGGCGTTGTGGTTCTTTATTTGGCTTAACAAACTCAGAAGTTTTTTATTTAGTCCTAGCTAAAAGTTTTGGTTCCTTATTTAGGACTTTCGTCCATTTGAGTTGATAAAGGTATTAACAGTAGGGTAAAAAGACGAAAATACCCCTTTCTTGACTTGGCTGTCAAGATTTCCATTAATGACACAAAATTGGGCTGATAATTTTGTTCAGCCTAAATATTTCAAGTTTTTTATGAACATTGTTTAACATATTTGAAAAAATGGTGTCCCTTTTTAAGTTAATATATTAATATTGATTAACCGTACATCATCATTTTACATTAAGGACCTTGAAAGATAATAAAATTACAACGAGGTCCGTTATCTTCTTCAACCTTCGACGTCCTCGCCCCCGCAAACCTTCGACGCGGACCAGCGGCGATGAGGCGTTGGGAGGAAGGCAACGAGACCGGGCTAGGCGTGGAGGCAGGCGATGGCGTGGCGGAGGACAAGGATGGGCTAGCCATCAAGAGGGTGCCGTCGCAACCCGGCTTGCTCCCAAAGCACCCCGACCCAGAGGGGAAGGACACGGTGTGGGCCTCTAGCGGGAGGCGGTGGCCCAGGTGCACCAGAGCTGGAGGAGGAGGCCAACCAGAGGGGAGGCGGTGGCAAAGGGTCAGGAGGATACGACAGCCAGTGGCCGAGGTAGGGAGGGTACGACAGCCGAGGAGGAGAGGCAGCGCGGTGGCCAGGAGTAGGACGGAGGAGGAGGGGCGATGCCCAGTGGGCGCTGCCGCCCAAGCGGCGGAGGGTAAGGGGAACGCAGAGGCCGGCGGCCGGACCTGGTGGCCAAGGAGGAGGGAGGGAGGGTGCGGCGACTAGGAGTAGGAGGACGAGGTCGACGGGAACTGCCGCCACAGCGGTAAAACTGTCCATTTAGTCTATGATGTAACGGAAGTTTTAACAGAGTGGACAGAAGTCCCATGAAGGGAACCAAAACTTTGAGTTGGGGACGAATAGAGTTTTTTAGGCCAAATAAGGAACCACAGCTTTCAATGGGCCAAATAAGGAATTATCTCTTGTTCAATCTCCTCATGCTCCATGCAGCCTTTTGTTTTCTGTTCTTTGAAACTCACAGACCACACATTTCATTCACCAATGTGATCACAGAAACCACCCATTACCAAGTCGCTTACAAAGCTTTGGACAAGATCGCTCCATACATTGGAGGAATCTGGCTCGCCAGCAAGCCCCAACTTAGCAAGTTTGCGAGCGCTGCCATTAGAAGATCTTGATACATGAAACATGTTATGATTAAAATGAACACAAATTAGATCTTTAATATCACCTCCGACCAATCTGTCAAGGTGCCAAGCTTCTGTTGGAATTTTAGTGGGCTTGGTCCATTTACAATCCAATAAATTGTGGAGTAATAAATCTCAAAGGCAGTATTGGATGGTGGTGGGTTTAGTCCCACGTGGAAGTTGAGAGAGAAAGACAACTTAAATAACCTGCCTCTTGCCATTCCTTGAGTGGTGGAACGAGAGAGGAGCTAGAGAATCACGTATTCGTGTATTTTCGCGTGAATACCCGCATGACTTGTGGCTTGCGACGTGGCGACTGACACTATATCCAGATCTTCTTTTTGTTGTTTTCTACTACAATTCAATTTTTACCATGCACGTCAAGTTAGGAACCGAATCGATTAGATCATGTAGATCATGAGCGAATTGGTTTCCTTTCTTTTTTCGTGTGGTTATCCTGAGTCTAATCCCCTATACAAAGAGAGGGCATTCTCCATGGAAAGACATGAGAAACAACCAATCTAATCAAGTTAGGGTTTTAGGCAAATGAGTCCTCCATGATGTGCGACCTCATGTTCCTTCATCCCTGACGCCGGTGTGATGCCTGTCAGTGTTTAGTACCAGCAATGCACTACGGGATGTACCACGGGATGCTTTCAATCGACTATAGCTCCAGGGTTCGTATGAAACACAACAAAGAACAAGATTTATACAGGCTCAGGCTGCTAGATCGCGTAACACCCTACGTCCTGTCTGTGGTGGTCCGTATTGCTTTGAGTATGCGTGGGTACAAGGAGGGTTTGAGGGAGAGTTGCCGATATGAGGGTTAGAGGGATCTGGAGCGTTGTTTGGGAGGGGTCCCAAGCCCGCCTTATATAATCCGGCGTGGCTTGGGTTACAAGTCAGTTTTCTTCTATGTCTCCTAGACGGTCTAGATTATAAGAGATCACATAGAATCCACGATCCATATCTTTCCTAAGAGTCCTTGTCATGCACGCCAAAGTGTTCGGCACCTCAGGTCCGAGTCAGTCTGTCGTCCTCTGGATTGGGCCCCCAGAGAGCCAATGGACCGGCTCCATTGCCTCTGGAGTGATGAGTGATTATCAACAGTAGCAAGACCCAGAAGGACTTGGGCACAAGACCTCCGATGGACAGGAGGCCCTCCGATGGACCGGAGGTAGAGGAATGTCCTCCAAAGGACTGGAGGCATGCTCGGCGTCTGTCGGCCATGGGAGCTCGGTACACGGAGGAGCGGCATGGCGACGGCAGGAGTAAGTCCTCCGAAGGACTGCGAGGCTGCCTCGATGGACAGGGGATGCTGGGCGCCACCGCGGTGCTCCAACCCAAGTGCGTGGCACGAAGGCGTGCGAGGGAGGCTTTGGTGGCTTTGGCTCAAAACTGCCACCCAAGCTACCCAAGCCTTGGTGAGTTGGGCCACGACTCGCCAAGATAGAGAAGATGGGCCAAATCCAGCCCAGGCGGAGACTTCCTAATGTTTCCCGGTTTTTTACTTCAAAACCGGGGGCGGATAGCGGATTGGACTACTAGCCACATGGAGAACATTCGAGGATTGCGTGGAACTTACGAAGATCAAGACTTCATCGTGGTCGTCCGTCCCAAAATATCCTGTAATCTTTCGTTTGAGTCCTTAGGGTTTGTTTAGTTGTAGGGACCTAAGTGCAAAACTGTCTAAACAGCACTCGGGTATAAATAGGTCCAAGGCAGGTCATTAGAGTGACTCTTGGCTGCTAGGATTAGTCTTTACTTGGTGATTTTCGTCCTTAAACTTTGAGCTCCATTGTTAGGGAGGTTAGAGTCAGATTTAGCCTCCTAATCATGAGGAAAGGTGAGGGTGGTTGCTTGGGATGAATTTCTGCTTATATGCTGAATCTTTAGACCCATCTTGGGCACTTAATCGAAGCAAATTTGTGCAGCAACCTTGTATTCTTCTCCTCCCCCTCTCTCTTTGGTTTTTGGGTTCAATCCTTGGCTTTTGAGGTGTTTCTATTGGCGAAGCTTGAATCCCTATCCTTGCTGATGTTCTGGACTTGCTAGGATGTGGAGATCATGACTTAATTCATCTCAATCCTGCCGGATTGCCACGAGCAAGCCTCCTTTGTGTTTTCTCCCTTCTTGCCCAAAGATTGCCATTTCACGAGATCTGAAATTTCCGCTGATTCCGTGGTCACTTTGTGTTGATCTTTTGGGAAAAGCTTTGGAATAGGATCCAGATAGCTGTGCAAAATTTCGTGAAGTTTGGACAAGGTTTGGTCAGGTTTGGGTTTGAAAACGCCTTTTCTGCGACTCTACCGCACAATCCGGCAGAGGCCACCGGACAGTCCGGCATGAGCGCTGTCCAGGCTGTGCCACCGGACAGTCCGGCAGCAGGCACCAGACAGTCCGGTCCCATCGGATAGTCTGGTCCAGCCAGGGATCTGCTGTGTTCTTCCCAGTCTAGTTTTTCCGCTGTGTTTCTGCTCTGGATTTTTGCATTCCCCACTGTAAGACCATTCTCTTTGCTTGCTGTGACTCAGTGAGACGCACCTTGGTGCGGTGAGTGTCGTGTGGCGGGTTTTGCATTGTTTCGTTGCCTCGGTGCCATTCTTGGTTGGATCTTGAGATTTCCCGCATTGGTGCATATCCTTTCAGTGGACGGCACCCTTGTGCTGCTAGGCACGTATCTGTTCAGTGGACGGTGCCTAGTTCTGTTTCTCTTGAGCTTTGTAGAGCACTTTCTTGGGAGTTGTGATTTTGAGATTTCAAGTGCTCCTATTCAACCCCTATAGTCGCACGTCTCGGTCCTACAATTGGTATCTGAGCCGGTTATGTTTCTTCATACCTTTACCGCTGAGAAACCAGTAGCGACTATGACTCACTCCGGGAAGATTTCGGACCTTGGCTCCGATGGCTACTCCTACTGGAAGGGTAGGATGAGAGCATTCTTGCTTAGCCAGGGCCAGGACATATGGGATGCTACTCAGAGTGCGAACTTTGTGGTGCTTCCAGTTGTTCAGCGCACTACCCCAGCGATTGTGGCTCAGCATGAGGCAAATGCCAAAGCTGTTAACTTTCTCTTCTCAGGACTTGGTCCATTTGATTATGAGAGAGTGAGCCACCTCGAGACTGCCCGTCAGATCTGGTCCCTGCTGAGTGCACACCATGAGGGCACTGCTACTATCAAGGGGCGTCTCGTTGAGACTTACAGGCGCGAATATGAGAATTTCGTTCAGAAGCCTGGTGAGTCCATCGATGACTTGTTTGGTCGTTTTCAATCGATCATCAATAGGTTGCACGTTAACTCCAGCCCTGAGAGGATCCCATACACCGATGATCAACAGGCTGTCAAATTGCTGTATGCGTTGGACAGGAAGGTATGGGAGATCAAGGTTAACTCGATCATCGAGTCTGAGGCCTTTGACACAATTAGAGTGGAGACCCTTTATAGCAAGCTCAAGGCCACAGAGGTGGATTACAAGTTGAGAGATTCTCTCGCTTGTACTGGCTCCAAGAGCTTGGTCTTCACTTCTCCCTCCAGTGAGGCTGCTCCTAACCCTCAGCTTCACAACTTTTTGTTTTCTGCTCTTATGTCTGTTACAGAGGCGTAGTTAGCGTCACTTGGGGATGATGAGCTTTGCCTGGTGTCTAGCCGCTTTCAGCGCGCCTATGACAACCGGATGAGCAAGAAGAGGGGCGAGAGGCCCAAGTACTTTGAGTGCGGAGAGGTCGGCCACTTCATCGCCGAATGCCCGAACAAGCAGAACGACTACTACAAGAAGGGCAAGAGCCACTCCCGCGACTCCAACAAGTACCACTTCGGCAAGCGTGACCACACCAAGCAACATTCTGGCAAGATCAAGAACTTTCGGAAGGCTTTCAAGAGCTACTAGAAGGACAACAGGAAGCGAGACAAGGCCATCTTCACCGAGCTCGGTGGTCTATGCGGTGGATCATCCTCCTCCTCCTCGTCTTTGTTAAGCTCAAGCGATGAGGAGATCGTCACCAAGCGTGACAAGAGGAGGGACCAAGGTAGTCCAGCTGGACTCTGCTTCATCTCCACCAAGTCCAAGCGCAAGCACAAGATGCACCGGAGATCCTTTTTCTCCATGGCGCTAGAGGACAAGGACGACAAGGGCAACGACAACGACTCCTCCGATGATGAGGTAACTCCTGAGCAAGCTGAAATTCTTGAGATGTTGAAGGCAAATAGTCGTGAGTTGAAAGCCCAAGATAGGTTGTCGGAGAAGGCAGCCAAGAAGCTGCAGAAGTAGAAGGTCAAGTTGGCTGATGCTTTGGCTGAGATAGAGAGACTGAAGAGTGTGTCAGCCCAACCTAGTGAGTTTGAGTGCCCTACCTGTGAGACTTTGTTGAGAGATCTCTGTGAGCATAAGAGCAAGTACGCTCATCAGGTAGAGGAGATGGATAGGCTGAAGGTAGAGTTAGGCAAGCTCCAGTTTAAACTTGAAGAGCCTATTTTGAGTGATGAGCCTGAGTGTGAGATGTCCCCTCACCTAGCTGTTGACATAGCTGAGCTGAAAGTGAGGTGTGAGGGACAGCTCAAGGAGTTGGAGGAGCTTAGGGCTAGACTCACGCTTTTGGGTGCGTGCATGGTTTGTCCTATCCTGAAGAGTGAGCTTCAGGAGTTGAGAGCTGACCTTGAGGTGCTTTCCTCACCCCTGACACTTGTGAGAGCTGTCTCACTTTGAGGTTGATGTTGGTGGATAGGGATGCCACCATTAAGAAGTTAGAGAAGTCTGCTCCCTCTATTCCCTCTCTAGACTGCCCCACTTGTGCTGCCCAGACTTTAGTTCTGGAGGATCTGAGAGAGGAGAAACAGACTTTGGTTGATGAGAACAACCGTTTAAGAGAGGTGCTCAATTGGATGTATGCTATAGAGCCCCAACTAAGGATGATTTTAGAGAGCACCAAGAGAGCTGAGGGTGATATGAGTGGACTTGGGTTAGGAGAGTGCAGTACTTCGGGTGAGAAGAAAAGTTCCCCAATTAAGCTTAAGACTGCCTCTCCTCAGCCTAATCCTACTGTTGATGGGGTTTACCACGAGCCTCCCAAGGCTGCCCCAAAGAAGCAGTTCTGGACACCCAAGCCCTCACAGGCTAAGCTGGACAGAGTAGTGACTGAGATCCTTAAGCCTCTAGTGAGCAAGGAGAGAGTCCAGCAGCCTATTCCACCTAAGGCTACTCCACCTAAGCCCAAGGACCAGCCTAACCCCACTCCCAAGAGGCCTGTCTACCCCTGTGACTTTTGCCAGCGGAATGGCCACTTGGAGGAGTTTTGCTCCAGGAGAAAGCGAGCCGAGAGGCAAGAGGGAGCCTAGGGGTACCAGGATCAGTTCTACCAGGGTGGTAGGCAGGATCCTCCCCACCGCGGTGAGATGAGAGACCGCTTTGTTCATGGTGAGAAAGGAGGCGGCTTTCAGGCCATGCTCCTGGTGGTGCGAGACGTTTTGCTGGCCGAGCTCCTAGTCGTTTTCAGCGCGGCTATGGACCTCGTGACCGAGACTTTGGAGGTAGAGGGTTTGAGAGCTCACGCTTTGGAGGTCGTGGGTACTCGGATAGATGTGATGCTTCCTTTGACTGTGCTTACCCCACTTTTGAGCAGATGGCTCGGCACTGGTTCAACAGTTTCTCTAACCCTATTGCCAGACCATTTGCTCACTCTCGCTTTCCTTGATTTTGCAGGATCGAGGTCTAGAGGACATAGGAATCATGGACTCCAGATGCTCTTGGCACATGACAGGGCACCGCAGATGGTTCTTCAGCCTCAACCCTGTGAGCACCAAAGAATATATCACATTCGGGGATAATGGTCAAGGTGATGATGAAGAAGGCGCTACCATCTTTGAAGATGAGGAATTCGAAGTAGATGCTGGTGATGCAGGAGCCACTGCAGCGGCTGCAGCTCCTGCCCCCTCTGCTATGAGCTCTAAAGATGAAGGAGGACCCTTGCCTATGGCTTCCTCCTCGCTCCCCCGACTGCAAGCTCGAGCAGAGGCTGGCCCCGCTGAGGACGCAGGGAGGTGACCTCCGACATTGTTCCATCTCGACAGGTCCAGCGGGATCACCCTCCTGACAGGATGATTGGAGATCTACACCAGCGCGTCACACGCTCTTCAGTTAACTCTCTAGCCTTTTTCTGCCACTCCGCATTAGTTGCTTCTTTCGAACCTCAGGATGTGTCACATGCATTATCTGATCCTAGTTGGGTGAATGCCATGCACGAGGAGTTGGAGAACTTTGAGAGAAACCATGTCTGGGATTTAGTTGAACCTCCACCAAGCTGCCACCCTATAGGAACCAAGTGGGTCTTCAAGAACAAACAGCATGAGGATGGGATGGTTGTGAGGAAAAAAGCGAGATTAGTTGCCCAGGGTTTCTGTAAGAAGGAGAGGATAGATTATGAGGAGACCTTTGCTCCTGTAGCTCATTTAGAAGCCATTAGAATTATGTTTGCCTTTCCTGCCTCTAAAGGCTTCAAACTGCAGCAGATGGATGTCAAGTCAGCCTTCCTAAACGGCTATAGAGGAGGAGGTATATGTGAGACAACCTCCTGGCTTTGAGAGTGCCAAGTTTCCAGACCGGGTGTATAAGTTGAGAAAAGCCCTTTATGGTCCGAAGCAAGCTCCAAGAGGTTGGTATGCTAGGTTGAAAGCTTTTCTGCTCAAGTCTGGGTTTGTGATGGGTTCAGTAGACAAGACCTTGTTTCTATTGAGTCGTGGCGGTGACACCCTTCTAGTTCAGATATATGTTGATGACATTATCATTGGTGGTTCATCTCATGCTTTGGTGTCTAAGTTTGCTGAACAGATGAGTAGTGAGTTCAAGATGGGTCTCATGGGTGGGCTTTAGTTCTTTCTCAGGCTACAGATCAAGCAAGGCCCAGAACGAACCTTCATCCATCAAGCCAAGTACACGAAGGACATTCTGAAGAAGTTTGACAAGGGAGATCTCATGCCCATGGTGACTCCCATGTCAACACAGACGGCCCTTGATGCTGATGAAGAAGGGGAGGTGGTGGACCAAAGAGAGTACCGAGGGATGATCGGCTCACTTCTGTACCTGACGGCGACCAGGCCGGATATTCAGTTCACGGTCTGCCTCTATGCGCGTTCTCAGGCCTCACCAAGGACATCACACCGTCAAGCAGTAAAGCGCATCTTCAGGTACCTAAAATACACTCCTGAGCCTGGTCTTTGGTTCTCTTCAGCTTCGTTGCTCTCTCTCAGAGGGAATTCGGATGCTGACTTTGCGGGTTGTCGGCTGGAGCGCAAGTCTACTTCCGACACCTGCCAGTTTCTCGGTTCTTCTCTTGTCTCTTGGTCCTCACGCAAGCAATCTAGCGTAGCCACTTCCACCACAGAAGCTGAATACATTGCTGCTGCTAGTTGCTGCTCCCAGCAGCTTTGGATGAAGTCCACCTTGAGTGACTTTGGTCTCAGTTTTATTAAGATCCCTCTCCTAGTAGACTCTACTTCTGCTATTTCTGTAGCTAAGAACCATGTCTTGCACTCTAGAACCAAACACATAGACGTGAGGTTTCACTTCTTTGAGAGAACACTATGAGAAGGGAGATATAGACTTGATCCATGTAGAGACTGAGAACCAATTGGCCGACATCTTCACCAAGCCCTTAGATCTTAGCGTGTTTGCTCGCTTGCGTGGGGAGTTGGTGTTTGTTACCCCTTTTAGGTTGGGGTAACTTTGTTGTAGTTTAGGGTTTTGATTTGCCTTTTCTTTGCTTTTCCTTGTTTTTCTTGCATTTTGTATCATACCATGCATTGCATTGTAACATATGCATTTTCACTTACACTAGCACTAGAGCTCTACTGGTATGATGAGTTAGTACTTGCTTGTGCTAGATTGTACAGTTGCTTGCTTGATCATGGTTGGCTAAGCTCCTTGAATCTGTCTAATATCATCTGTGAGCTAAGTCACTTTTGTTTCTTGAAAATCAAAAACCATGATCCCCACTTGACTTGGCTACCTAGCATGTGTAGGAATGTTGAATGCTATGCGATCTTTTCATGCTTGGATATGCTAGTTGAATGCCTTTGTTAAGCTGATGCCTAAGCATTTATGACACCTTGTCCAAATCTGAAATCTGAATTAATTTTGTTTACAAAGTGGTGTCCTATGAGCTAAATTGAAAAGATCTAGGTGGGTTCACTTGTCACACTGATCTAGTTTGAGATAGCCTACCTTTGCAATTTGGCATTAACTTGGACTAGGCTGTGTATGACCAAAACCTTGTCTTAAGCTTCTGATGGTTTTCTGAACCTAGGCTTGGCATTGGTTGGTAAGAAGTGGCAAAGACAAGTGAATAACCCCTGGCACATGATCTGATTTGCTTGAAGTTAAAAATTGCTAAATCTGAAATATGCAAGTCTCTAAATTGCTTATGGCCTGTTGTGTATGCTTTGGTTGAGAGTAGCACACCTTGTATGTTTTGCTAGCATCTTGCTGTTCATGCCTATCTTGCTAGATGCTATTCGTGTTGGTGATGATTTCTTTTCCACAACCCTTAAAAACATGCTCCTGATCTGTATAAGATAGATTCAATTGAGCTTGTTTGCAAGCTTCCTTGCCCTCACTTGCTCTGTATGGTAGAACTTGTATTTACTAGCTTTTCATCCCTGCTGAGCTCTTCATGGTATACTTCCTGCATTT
The DNA here is from genome assembly GCA_030272315.1 of Paspalum vaginatum. Taxonomy (NCBI): domain Eukaryota; kingdom Viridiplantae; phylum Streptophyta; class Magnoliopsida; order Poales; family Poaceae; genus Paspalum; species Paspalum vaginatum. The sequence continues at coordinate 9,751,782 of CM059014.1, read as the reverse complement.
CATGGCATATTTTGAGGGAGAGTTGTCCATTTCAGGGGGAGTTGAGTTCTATGAACCCTTGATGTTTCCATTGTCAACAAGGGGGAGAGATGTTGACCCTTGAGGAGAGAGATGATGGATCAAGGGGGAGAACTCTGTAGAGATCTACTTGAGCTTTTAGCATGCCCTTGCGTTGGTGCGTTGAGCCTTTTGCATCTTTCTGGAGGATCTGATGCTTTGCCTAAGCATGACTGTGTTGAGCCAATTTGCCTCTTTCTTGAGGGGTCATGCTTTAGTTTGATCGACTGCGTTGAGTTGTTTCCCTTGTCTTAGGGGGTCGATCTTTGGATTTGTTTTTGTTGTCTGAATTTGCCCTTTTCTACTTGTACTTGGCTTTTGGGCATCTTGAGCAACTTCTTCATTTCTTCTTTCTCTTCGGTTTTACGGTTTTCTTCTTGTCTTTGTTCTATTTTAGGTTACAGGTTGAAGGTGTTGACAATGCACTCATCAAGGGGGAGATTGAGAGCCAATGGACTGGCTCCATTGCCTCTGGAGTGATGAGTGATTGTCAATAGTAGCAAGACCCAGAAGGACTAGGGCACAAGACCTCTGATGGACAGGAGGCCCTCCGATGGACTGGAGGTAGAGGAAAGTCCTCCGAAGGACTGGAGGCATGCTCGGCGTCTATCGGCCATGGGAGTTCGGTACACGGAGGAGCGGCACGGCGATGGCAGGAGTAAGTCCTCCGAAGGACTGCGAGGCTGCCCCGATGGATAGGGGATGCCGGGCGCCACCGCGGTGCTCCAACCCGAGTGCGTGGCGCGAAGGCGTGCAAGGGAGGCTTTTGCGGCTTTGGCTCAAAACCGCCACCCAAGCTACCCAAGTCTTGGTGAGTTGGGCATGACTCGCCAAGATAGAGAAGATGGGCCAAGTTCAGCCCAGGCGGAGACTTCCTAAAGTTTCCCGATTTAAACTGGGGGCAGATAGCAGATTGGACTACTGGCCACGTGGAGAACATCCGAGGATTGCGTGGAACTTACGAAGATCAAGACCACATCATGGTCGTCCATCCCGAAATATCCTGTAATCTTTCATTTGAGCCCTTAGGGTTTGTCTAGTTGTAGGGACCTAAGTGCAAAATTGTCTAAACAGCACTCGGGTATAAATAGGTCCAAGGCAGGTCATTAGAGTGACTCTTGGCTGCTAGGATTAGTCTTTACTTGGTGATTTTCGTCCTTAAGCTTTGAGCTCGATTGTTAGGGAGGTTAGAGTAGGATTTAGCCTCCTAATCATGAGGGAGGGTGAGGGTGGTTGCTTGGGACGAATTTCTGCTTGTATACTGAATCTTTAGACCCATCTTTGGCACTTAATCGAAGCAAATTCGTGCAGCAACCTTGTATTCTTCTCCTCCCCCTCTCTCTTTGGTTTTTGGGTTCTATCCTTGGCTTTTGAGGTGTTTGTGTTGGCCAAGCTTGAATCCCTTTCCTTGCTGATGTTCTGGACTTGCTAGGACGTGGAGGTCATGACTTAGTTCATCTCAATCCTGCTGGATTGCCACGAGCAAGCCTCCTTTGTGTTTTCTCCCTTCTTGCCCAAAGATTGCCATTTCATGAGATCTGAAATTCCTGCTGATTCCGTGGTCACTTTGTATTGATCATTTGGGAAAAACTTTGGAATAGGGTCCAGATAGCCTGTGCAAAATTTCGTGAAGTTTGGACAAGGTTTGGTCAGGTTTGGGTTTGAAAACGCCTTTTCTGCGACTCTACCGCACAATCCGGCAGAGGCCACCGGACAGTCCGGTTCCACCGGATAGTCCGGCAATGCCCACCGGACAATCCGGCGTGAGCGCTGTCCGGGCCGTGCCACCGGACAATCCGGCAGCACGCACCGGATAGTCCTCTCCCACCGGTGTTGGCCACCGGACAGTCCGGTCGTGCCAGGGATCTACTGTGTTCTTCCCAGTTTGGTTTTTCCGCTGTGTTTCTGCTCTGGATTTTTGCATTCCCCACTGTAAGACTATTCTCTTTGCTTGCTGTGACTCGGTGAGACGCACCTTGGTGCGATGAGTGTCGTGTGGCGGGTTTTGCATTGTTTCATTGCCTCGGTGCCATTCTTGGTTGGATCTTGAGTTTTCCTGCACTACTGCGTATCCTTTCAGTGGACGGCACCCTTGCGCTGCTAGGCACATATCTGTTCAGTGGACGGTGCCTAATTCTATTTCTCTTGAGCATTGTAGAGCACTTTCTTGGGGGTTGTGATTTTGAGGTTTCAAGTGCTCCTATTCACCGCCCCCCTCTAGTCGCACATCTCGGTCCTACACCCACATTGGCCTATGTGTCAGCCCATGCACCAAATATGTCACCTGAGGGACCAGGGGATATCTATCCCCCACAAGCCCCCGAGCTTTAAGTCGACTTGAGCAACAATCGGTTTGAAGGTCCAAAATCCACCTTCTGAATGTCTTGCCTTGTAGTCTTCCGAGTATCTTGCTTTGTAGTTTTTGAAAAAATTCTGATGGTATCCTCCATGCAGCCCCTGAGCCTCAAGCAGATTAGCATAATCAGGTTGAGGGTCAAGTGACTTATTCCTTCGAGTGGTCTTGGTGAGGCAGCAAAGCGGTAGGTGAGGATAGTTGACGAAGTGATGAGTCGGCAAGGCAGGCAATGGCCCAGCCTCTAAGTCGATGAAGCGGTGAGTCAGCAAGGCGGGCAACAGCCCAGCCTCTGAGTCGACGAAGTGATGAGTCGGCAAGGCGGCCAATAGCCAGCTCCAGAGTCGATGGTGCAGCATAAAGTGGACTGATTTGCATTAACTCCCCGTTTGAATTCCGAGTATAGCGAAGGCATAGAGTGTCGGTTGGCTAGACCGACTACCCCGTATGAAGGGTTTAGATGCACCCATGAGGACTGAGTGAGCGAAAACATGTAACACCGGCAATAGGTCGGGCTACAACGTAAGCCGATTGCCCCGCAAGGAGGGTTTAGAGGTTACCCTTTATTGAATGAGCGAAAGCATGTAACACCGGCAGTAGGTCAGGGCTGTGACCTAAGTTGATTGCCCCGCAAGGAGGATTTAGAGTTCACCCTTTTCTGAATGAGCGAAGGCATGTAACACCGGCTGTCGGTCGGACCACGACCTAAGCTGATTGCCCCGTGCAGAGGGTTTAGAGTACACCCTTTTCTGAATGAGCGGAAGCATGTAACACCGGCAATAGGTCGGACTACGACTTAAGTCGATTACCCCATGCAAAGGGTTTAGAGTTCACCCTGAGAGCCAATGGACAGGCTCCATTGCCTCTGGAGTAATGAGTGATTGTCAACAGAAGCCAAAGACCCAGAAGGACTTGGGCACAAGACCTCCGATTGACTGGAGGCCCTCTGATGGACTAGAGGTAGATGGAAGCCCTTCGAAGGACTAGAGGCATGCTCGACGTCTATTGGCCATGGGAGTTTGGTACACGGAGGAGCGGCATGGCGATGGCAGGAGTAAGTCCTCCGAAGGACAGCGAGGCTGCCCTAATGGACAGGGGATGCCGGGCGCCACCGCGGTGCTCCAACCCAAGTGCGTGGCGTGAAGGCATGCGAGGGATCCTTTGGCAGCTTCACCTCAAAACCGCCAACCAAGCTACCCAAGCCTTGGTGAGTTGGGCCTTGACTCGCCAAGATAGAGAAGATGGGCCAAATCTGGCCCAGGCGGAGACTTCTAAATTTTCCCGGTTTCTGACTTCAAAACCGAGGACGGATCATGGATTGGACTACTGGCCACGTGGAGAACATCCGATGATTGCGTGGAACTTACAAAGATCAAGACTTCATCGTGGTCGTCCGTACCGAAATATCCTGTAATATTTCGTTTGAGTCCATAGGGTTTGTCTAGTTATAGGGACCTAACTGCAAAACTGCCTTATCAGCACTAGGGTATAAATAGGTCTAAGGTAGGTCATTAGAAAACCTCTTGGCTGCTAGGATTAGCCTTTGCTTTGTGTTTTTCGTCCTCAAGCCTTGAGTTCCATTGTTAGGGAGGTTAGAGTAGGATTTAGCCTCCTAATCTAGAGGGAAGGTGAGGGTGGTTGCTTGGGACGAAATCATGCTTGTATACTGGATCATTAGACCCTTCTTGGGCATCTAATTGAAGTGATTTCATGCAACAACCTTGTGTTCTTCTTCTCCTTTTCTCCCTTTGGTTTTTGGCTCCAATCCTTGGCTTTTGGGTGTTTGCTTTGGCCAAGCTTGGAATCCCTTCTATTGCTGTTGTTTTGGACTTGTTAGGACGTGGAGATTATGACTTAGTTCACCTCAATCCTGCTGGATTGCCACGAGCAAGCTTCCTTTGAGTTTTCCCCTTTTTTGCCCAAAGATTGCCATCTCATGAGATCTGAAATTTCCGCTGATCCCATGGTCACTTTGCGTTGATCTTTTGGGAAAAGTTTTGGAATAGGGTCCAGATAGCCTGTGCTAAATTTTGTGAAAATTGGACAAGCTTTGTTCAGGTTTGGGCTAGAAAATCCCCTACCTGCGACCCTACTGAACAGTCCGGCAGAGGCCACCGGACTATCCGGTGTTGGGCTTAGTCCGGACCATCTCACCGGACAATCCGATAGGAGAGACCGGACTATCCGGTGCCACCGGACAGTTCGGTCGAGGCAGGGTAGCTGCTATGTTTTTCGCTGATTGCTTTTTTCACTGTGTTTTTGCTTCGGATTTTTGCATTCCAAACTTCCAGAGTATTTTCTTTGCTTGCTGTGAGTCAGTGAGATGCACCTTGGTGCGGTGAGTGTCGTGTGGCGGATTTTGCAAAGTTCGTTGCTTCGGTGCCCTCTTTGAGTTGGGTCTCGGTTTTTCTCGTATTGGTGCATATCCTCTCAGTGGACAGCACCTTTGCTTGGCTAGACACGTATCTGTTCAGTGAACGGTGTCTAGTTCCTCTCTTTAGCACTAGTTTTGGAGAGTTGTGAATTTGAGTTTTAAATTGCTCCTATTCACCCCCCTCTAGTCGCACGTCTCGGTCCTACACACCCTTTTCTGAATGAGCGGAAGCATGTAACACTAACAATAGGTCGAACAACGACCTAAGCCGATTGCCCCGCAAAGAGGGTTTATGTAATAGCCCGTATAACTAAGTGCATCTTAAGCATTCAAATCATGTAATTATATGCATAAGTCAAAAATTTGGAAGTTAGGATTCAAAATCCTCCAAATTAAACTTGAGTTCAAATGTTTTTTCTAAGGACAAAAGTGCAAAGTGGTAGTTTGAATTATGCCCTTTCACTTTTGTATTTGGACCTAGGTGAAATTCTGCTTTTACATGGGGTTAAAATGGCAAATTTGTTTGGATAAAGTTAAAAAAAGAAAAGAAAAGAAGAAGGAAAACGGGGGCGGTGATCCAGGCGCCACGCGCCGGCACAGCCGACCAGCTGAGCCACACTGGCCTCGCTCCCGCCCGCCACCGAGGCGGCCCGCTGAACAGCGGTGCCTGCCAGGTGGGGCCCGCCCGGGCGTCTTCCTTATCCGGCCAGGGAAGCGAGGGGATGAGCCCCTCACTCGCCCGCGCCGCTCCGTCCAGCCCCACCGCCGCCTCCTTGCCCCGTCTGACCACTGCCTGAGCTCCCTTTGCTGCCCTTGACCACTACCCCCATCTACCGTCGCCACTCTGCTCTCCCATAGCCATCGCACTGCGAGACCCGATCCGTCGCCATACCTCGCCGACAACCGCGTCCTCCGCCGCCACACCTCACCGTCAGAGGGTGAGAACCCCAGCTCCTCGACCTCTTCTTCCAGCTCACCCACCCACGTCGAGGATTGAGCCCTGGGCAGAGCTCAATCGAGCTCAGCGTCATCCATGGCGTCGGTGGCCGTAGTGACCGTCTCGCCTGTGTCCCCCACGCGCACGGACCCTAATCGGGCTCCCCATCATGTGCACCCGGTGTGGGACGTCCGCGCGCACCTCGTGCGGGCACTCCCTATCGCCGTCATGGCCTCACCGCCGCGTGCTCGCCGCGGCCGACGCGAACAGAGAAAGGAGAGGAATAGAAGGAAGGGAAATGAAAAGAAGGGAAGAGAGGGGAAGGTGAGCACCGCCGCGGGAGTGGGTCATCGCTCGCAAAGCTGGAACGCGCCGCCGCATGAGGGGGATCGACGAAGCTGCCGCCGTAGCATTCACACCATGGGTGTCTGCGCGTCGTGCGGCCCGTCTAGGCTTGGGCCACCCCAGGGTGAAGCCCAGCTGGGCCGAGATATTGGGCCGGAAAGGAGAAAAGGGAGGGGTAGGCCAAATGGCCGTTTTGGGCCCAAATGAGAGAGGAAGTGAGAGTGGGCTGGCCTGGCCTTCGAGCTGGACCGAGTAGAAAGGAAAGGAGAAGGAAAACCAAACCCTAGGAGAAGTTTAAGGAGGAAAATAGAATTTATCATTCAGAACTTATTTTGAGCCTAGAGCTTCTTTTAAATTCTTATTTTCTAGATTCATTCTTTTCTTATTTTGAATTACTATAATTTGGGGTGTATTTAGTTTTCAATTCTAAAAAGAGTATGGATTTGAAATCTTAATTACTTACGTTAATTGTTTTAATCCTTTATTTTTAATATTTTAGTTAATAAAAATAGTTAATAAATGTTTTATTATAAATTATTATTAAGTCCTAACAATTGATTTAAAACTTTTAAAAATTATCAAAAATACTAGAAAAAATAAATAAAATACTTTAAAACTCTGTAAAATTATTTAAGCCTGTGACAAGGCTTGAATAATTATTCTGGTGCCCTAACTTTTCTTTAGGAACTTTTGTAGCTCTTTTTACAACAGGTTGATCATCCTCATCATGTTAAAATCATGCGTTACTCATTTCATGCATACATAGGTATGCTAGTTGAAACAAAATGATATACAAGAGCAAGTGTTGAATCTTATTATCCTGAAGTTGGATGAATGCAAGATATAACACAAGAAGGAGTTTCGAAGTTTATTATCCTAAAGCCTTGGTATTCTCGGAGGAGTAGTTATCGAAAGCCTCAAGTGCTAATTATTTTTTACTGCTGTTATTCCCTGAGTATCTAGGCAAGCCCCGGTGCATTACCTATTTTCTGAGTCCTTTATATTAAATATGGGTTATATCTGTGCATTAGGGTTAGGAATTGATAGAAACTCTAGTGCACAACCACCCGTTATGCAAGCATGATTATCCTATACGCAGTAGATGGCTTAGGTGGCATAGGCCTAGGAAGGGAAATCTTTTACCCAAGTTAATTGGTTAAGAATGAGAAGGACGTTAATAATTTGATAGAAATGCGGTGTGATCTGTTTCGCTTTCTGATATGGATATGCTTAAATATTGCCATGGACCCTGATCCTGCCTGTGTCGCATAAGGCCGTCCGATGTGTGGCCCGGTCGGGCCGAACGCAGCCTCGTTCACTTGTCGTCCTTAACGAGCTCCGGTAAACCTCTTATCCTCCTATACCTAAAAGTCAGAGCTACATGAGACCAACTGGAATGAGGGAGATAGGCGGGTGTCGACGGACTGACACCCGAGTTCAGTGAGGATAGTTCCGACTAGGTGGCACTGGATGTTAGGTTGTCATATGTGGGGTCGTTGTACACGCATATGATGGGTGTCTAAGTATCTCTCTCGAGAGGTTAAAAATCGATTCGAATCGTTGTGGCTCGCCAGATGAGAGTAGCCTGATCATGACCAACATCGTAGCTAAGAAGTGGAACAATCTAGTAATGAATGATTTTGCAAAGTGATTGCTTTGATTGCTAATAGAATAGGATAACTTAGTATAAATAGGTCAAGTCAAAATAATAAGAACATGTCCCCTTAAAAAGGCTAAGGATTCACAAATAGGCTGCTACAGTGTGAGTTGATCTAACCAGCTCTAGGCCATAGGTTAGCAAGTCGGGGTTAGACCCTCGTGGTTCGGTAAGTCTTGTGGAGTACCTAGTACTCAGGGTTTGTTGTTTATGTTTTCCTTCAGATATAGAATCTCGAGCTTATCCCTGCTGCCTAAAGAAGATGTTTAAGACAATGTTCTCATGGTGGTTCTCTCACCCCTTGAGGTTGAAGAAATAAAGAATCTAGATGTGGAGTTCCTTTTCGCGTCCTTGAAGCTGTTTGATGTGAAGCAACATCGGTGGACTCCTTGTTGGTTTCAGCGTTTGGTTTGTCGTGATCATTAGAGTTTCGGTTGATGGTACTCGCTTCCGATGTAAGTTTTAATCCTGGTTTATGCAGATTACTCCCGTTCGTATCTCTACTTAATAGCTTTTGGTTTGTAATAATTGAACTTTATTTTCATACAACTGCTTGTGTTGAAGTAGTCCAGTGGCTCCGTGCGGGTCAACCAGTGTATATTTGAGTCCTGGAAGTAATGGCGTGGTCAGGGACCTTTGAGGGACCTGACAGACCACCAGGATTAACTTGGCATTGGTGTTTTAGTCTAACTAAAGTACTAAGACCAGGTTAATTTGGGCGATTCCACCACAGCTGGTATCAGAGCCGAATATACACTGGAGTGGGTTACTTCTAGCATTATTTTGTTTTTTCAAAGCTATTTTCAACTTAATTTGAGTAAATCAACAGGAATAATTACGTTTAAGCCCTATATTAAGGCAATAATCTTTGTTGTTGGATCCTACTGAGCCGGGTGGTGCTCAACCATATGCTCTAACCGTGATCCGTAGGTCAAGCGTGTAGAAATCGACTAGTATATACGGGTGAGAGGATGTAATAAGCCACCGCCATCTTCGTTAGTTATAAGTAATAAGGATCTGTGAGGACGTATTGAACGATCATGCATCAAGTTATTGCATTTACATGGTGGGACGTTCTCTCCTCCTTATACTTTCAAAATTTATATTATTTCTTTGTAAATACATGAGATGGCTCTAGCCACTAAATATTGGATCAATCTGGTGCCTTATGGATTGATGTCCTATAGCTCATCATTTTGCACCCTAAGGAATGATGTTCGGTCTTGTGCTACTGAGTTCCAAGGAAATTCTAAAGGACACTTCTGATTTTTGCCTTGCCAAAAGTTGAGGACAATAACTAAAGACAAACAGAAAGGACATTCAAGATGTTACCTATAGTTTGAATTGAAAGTAAGCTTCTTGTTAATTTGTTAACTCCCTGACTAAATCTCATGGTTCCAGAAGCTGATTGTGAGAACTATGTTATCCTTTAAGCTTCGTGGGAGTGGTAACGATCTCCTTGATCCTTTAAAAAAACCTTGATGTACTCTTGCCATGTTTAGTTTTCTCCTTTTTTTCCTTGATACAATGGTTGTGCCCTATGCATCTAATCATCGAATCAAGCGTCCCTCACATTATATTAAGTGACTTCAAAAAAAATTTCAGTTTCACTATCAGCTTCTTTTATTTATCTAAAAGAGCCTTATTGCCATCAAGGGTCTCAAACAAGTAACATTTCTAATTCCCAAAAGTATTCTATCTCTTTCTTGAATTTTATGGCATTACCCTCCCATATCGTCGTGTATGTTGACTAATCTTGAGCTAGTCTCGGTATCTCTTTTTACCTAAATAGGTTGAACCTTGTTAAACTCATGAAAAGCTAATCTCTAGAGTTTATTCTCGGTCCGACATCGAGATGTGCCCTTTATGTTTCGACCATTGGTACCCTAGTAGTTGTATGCTGCAGAGTTGACAAGTTCATTAGATGTAAAGTGGTGGTCTGTGAAGATAATAGAAGATGAAGTAGGATTTAAAGACAAGATCCCCGTTTAACATAAGTTTTTGGGTAGTTCTATTAATAAGCTTCATTGGGCTGAAGACGAAGGTGCAATTGTTTGAGCTATCTCCACCCCTTGTTCTAACTATACAACCCTAACTTGTCCTAAAGATGTCACAATCCTCACCGAACCGTTCGACCTATGCCCTAGTAGAAAGAAGCCCATGGAGACTAGGAGGACAACCCCTAAAGGTAGCCACAAGAAGAACACAACTGCAGAAAGCTCCAAGCGGACGACTTTGGTTCAACATTTGTGACCCGGGGTGATTCTTCTAAAAGGATTCATCATGACCGAAGATCAAGTCAAGATAGTCGTACATGTCAACAGCTTGATATTGGTCCGGGCGGATTCTATCGACTTACTTATAAGAACGGTGCTCCACTGAAGTTATGGATGATGTGCTTAGGAAAGAATTGGGATCTGATTACATGCTCATATGGACTAACACACTGATTCGATGGTGCACAAGTCCCTGTAATACCCGAGTCTTTCAAGATGATTGTTCACACTGCTATTGCTAATGCAAGTAGCATTCCTAAAATCAAGTCAGACGTTTGCATCGTCAACTACTACGATGACTTGGGGAAGCTTGGCCTTCACCAAGACAAATATGAGTTAGAATGTAGGCTCAGCCAAGGTCTACCTATCGTTTCCCTCTCAATAGGTGACACAGCCGAGTTCCTTTTCAGGGATACCTAAGATAAAGATTGAGCCACCAAGATTAATCTTGAGTCTGTGACGTTCTCATACTTGATGGTAGATTAAGGTTACTATTCCATGGCATCACCTATGTTAAGCCCAACGCTACACTAACATGGTTGAAAGAAGAAACTAGCCTTCGTCCCGGACGTGTAAATCTTATGTTTAGATAATACTAAGCAGCTAACCGTAGTATGATAATGAGCGCCTTCAACTTTTGAAATCCAAGGTTCCAATCTTGTATCTTATCTAGTTCTCGTATTCTAGTTCCATGAAATCAATATGTATCAAGCTCTCATGAATATGGTATTTTCAATCCTTGCACCAATGTAATTAAACTCTCGTAATCTTCAAGCTTCGAACTTTATCACTCATATGTCTCATTTCGAGTAACCGATGTGACTCAAGCTTTGGGTTCTTATGTGTTATGTTCTTAATTCGTGGATTCCTATACACCTAGCTCTTAAAACCTTGGTATTTTCCTGTGTGCAATCAAAAGTTCCAGAAGTTCTTACATTTTCAACTCTTGAAACCTTTGAGCACCAAACACTTGTAACTTATGTGCATTACATTCTTGTGATACTCCTACTTCCACTACTATTATTTCCAAGTTCTTATTACGCATTCACGTGCCGATTATTATGTCACGATCTTTCCTAACCATTTATTTTCATGGTTTTCCAGTGGTGAAACTCTTGTCCTGCATATGCATATCGACTGTTATGCCTTGTATTTATAAAACGCTCAGTGGATAGCCAATCTGGTCTTGTCATGGTGTTTGACCTAAGCATTCTATGATGCCACGATGGACCTAAGGCCCCGTGTGTACGGCCGTCACTCGGTTGGGCCACTAGGTGCACGTTGGTACCAAGATATGCGACGAAAGAACATCACTTCAAGAGAGAACAATCATCTTCCGTTATATCTCCTTGTTAAAAAAACGTCTTGGGTGGTACCCCTCTGCTATCCTATTATGCATTTCCATCGTGTTAGTTAACCTTTCTTCATTTGTGAAAATAACTCACTTTATTTCCACCTTCCTGTTAATTGTTTCATTGATCATTGTACCTTACCTTCTTGTTTGTAGGAAAAATATTAAATCTAATTCACTATTTTAGTTGATACCCATTCCTTTGGTTGGATGCTGTTTGATGGAAATAATTTCCATAATTGTTCCTAGCACCAACAATTGTCCCAACTGGGGTTCATCGTCATATCAATCAACCATTTCTATATTTTCTATCTTCGTATTCCCTATCTTCTTCTTTATAAGAAAGTCAACATCATCCAAGAATACGTATTCTAAGTATTCTTGAATAGCCTTGACCGATTATTTCATAAATCGTACAAACCATCACCTCTTGGTTAGATGGGTATAATCTACTTTGTTTCTCACCTAGACAATCTCCTATTTCTAGTCTAAGTGGATATGATCCACTCTGTTTCATGTTTAAATAAATACAATTCATTTATTTCTGATCTAGGTCAAAATGGCCTACTTTGTCCTTGGATCTATTCCCCCAAGTGAGCACGATTCATTGCGTGGCTCTCGAAACCGTCTTACTTAACCTGTAAGTCCTCGAATCAAAACTTGTATCTCTTGAATCAACCTTAAATGGTTTTCCTACTTTATTTATTTATTTCTTCGATATCTTGATCCCTAAAACGTTTATACCATTGGTATCAAAGTCAAGTGTTTCATTCAAAGTTCTCAGTACATATACTCTCATCCTCCATATGATTTGATCCTTGATTTCCCTATAAGAACATGGATGGGATTTTGTTCTTAACACTTGGTCATCATCAATTGGTTCATTCACTCTCATTATGTGATCCCTAATCCAATTTCATCTCTCATGTATCCCAACCTAAGAATCGCTCTGGCATTCCCTTTAAAGTAGTTGATGGTACGCACCTAGACTTAGATCTACAATAGGAAGATCAACTTGAAAGGAGACCGTCAACTTCTACAAGTCCAATGGAGTACCATACACAGGACAAGGCTACTTAGGAAACTAAAAGAATCGTATAAACAGGTTGTTCAAGTCCAATTCTTTTAAGCTAAATATGGTTTAGAAAGAAGGGTTACACTTCTTTTTTCACAAGGCAATTAGAGTTAGATAAATGACGCGTTTTCCTTTCCATTGCTTAGCCTAAAACCCTACACTTTCTGAAATCTCAGGATGAGATTTCGTTAAGGGGGGAAGGCTGTGACACCCCATATCACTAAGTGCTTCTTAAGCAATCTAATCATATAATTATATGCATAAGTCAAAAATTTGGAAGTTGGGATTCAAAATCCTCCAAATTAAACTTGAGTTCAAATGTTTTTTTTAAGGACAAAAGTGCAAAGTGGTAGTTTAAATTATGCCCTTTCAATTTTGTATTTGGACCTAGGTGAAATTCTGCTTTTACATGGGGTTAAAATGGCAAATGTGTTTGGATAAAGTTAAAAAAAAAGAAAAGAAAAGAAGAAGGAAAACGGGGGTGGCGACCTAGGTGCCACGCGTCGGCCCAGCTGACCAGCTGAGCCGCGCTGCCTCACGCACGACCACCACCGAGGCGGCCCGCTGAACAGCGGTGCCTGCCAGGTGGGGCCCGCCCGGGCATCTTCCTCCTCTGGCCAGGGGAGCGAGGGGACGAGCCCCTCACTCGCCCGCGCCGCTCCGTCCGGCCCCGCGGCCGCTCCACGCCACCGCCGCCTCCTTGCCCCGTCTGACCACCGCCTAATCTTCCCTCGCTGCCCTCGACCACTATCGCTGTCTACCGCCGCCACTCTGCTCTCCCATAGCCATCGCACTGCGAGACCCGATCTGCCGCCGCACCTCACCGTCAACCGCGTCCTCTGCTGCCACGCCTCACCGTCAGAGGGTGAGAACCCTAGCTCCTCGATCTCTTCTTTCTCCTCCGCCCACCCTAGTCGAGGATTGAGCCCGGGCAGAGCTCAACCGAGCTTGGCGCCATCCATGGCGTCGGTGGCCTTAGCCGCCACCTCGCCTCCGTTCCCCACACGCATGGACCCTAATCGGGCTCCCCATCACGCGCACCCGGTACGGGACGTCCGCACGCACCTCGCGCGGGCACTGCCTGTCGCCAGCATGGCCTAGCGCTGCCGGGCGAGCACCTCACCGCCGTGCGTCCGCGTGTGCATGGCGCGTTCGCCGTGGCCGACACGAACAGAGAAAGGAGAGGAGGAGGAGGAAGGGAAATCAAAAGAAGGGAAAAGAGGGGAAAGCGAGCACCGCCATGGGAGTGGGTCATCGCCGGCAAAGCCGGAACGAGCCGCCGCGTGAAGGGGGTCGACGGTGCCACCGCTGCAACATTCACGCCGCGGGTGTGAGTGCGTCGTGCTCCCGCCCTGGCTTGGGCCACACCCTGGGCGAAGCCCAGCTGGGCTGAGCCGTTGGGCCAGAAGGGAGAAAAGGGAGGAGCAGGCCAAATGGCCGCTTTGGGCCAAAATGAGAGATGGAGGGAGAGTGGGCTGGCCTAGCTTCGGGCTGGGCCGAGTAGAAACGAAAGGAGGAGGAAAATCAGACCCGAGGAGAAGTTCGACGAGGAAAATAGAACTTATCATTGCGAACTTATTTTCGGCCTTGGGCTTCTTTTAAATTCTGATTTTCTAGATTCATTCTTTTCTTACTTTGAATTACTATAATTTGGGGTGTATTTAGTTTTCAATTCTAAAAAGAGTATGGATTTGAAATCTGAATTATTTGTGTCAATTGTTTTAATCCTTTATTTTTAATATTTCAGTTAATAAATGTTTTATTATGAATTATTATTAAGTCCTAATAATTGATTTCAAACTTTTAAAAATTATCAAAAATACTAGAAAAAATAAATAAAATACTTTAAAACTCTAGAAAATTATCTAAGCCTGAGACAAGGCTTGAATAATTATTCTAGTGCCCTAACTTTTCTTTAGGAACTTTGGTAGCTCTTTTTACAACAGGTTGATCATCCTCATCATGTTAAAATCATGCATTACTCATTTCATGCATATATAGGTACGCTAGTTGAAACAAAATGTCATACAAGAGCAAGTGTTGAAGCTTATTGTCCTTAAGTTGGATGAAATCAAGATATCACACAAGGAGTTTTGAAGTTTATTATCCTGAAGCCTTGGTATTCTCGGAGGAGTAGTCATCGGAAGCCTCAAGTGCTAGTCATCGGAGGGTTATATATGTGCATTAGAGTTAGGAATTGATTAAAACTCCAGTCCATGACCACCCGTTATCCAGCATGATTATCCTATACATAGTAGATGGCTTAGGTGGCATAGGCCTAGAACGGAAATCTTTTACCCATGTTAATTGATTAATAATGAGAAGGATGTTAATAATTTGATAGACATGTGGCGGGATCAGTTTCGCTTTCTGATATTGATACGCTTGAACATTGCCATGAACCCTGATCCTGCTTGTGTCGCATAAGACCATCCGATGTGTGGCCCGGTCTAGCTGAACGCGCCTCGTTCACTTGCCGTCCTTAACGGGCTCCGATAAACCTCTCATCCTCCTATACCTAAGAGTCGGAACTACACGAGACCAACTAGAAAGAGGAAGATGGGCGGGTATCGACGGACTGACACTTGGGTTCGGTGAGGATGGTTCCGACTAGGTGGCATTGGATGTTAGGTTGTCATATGTGGGGGTTGTTGTACACGCATATGACGGGTGTCTGAATATCCCTCTCGAGATGTTAAAAATTGATTCGAATCGCTGTGGCTCAACAGATGTGAGGTGTCTAATCACGACCAATATCATAGCTAAGAAGTGGAACAATATAGTAATTAATGATTTTGCAAAATGATTGTTTTGATTGATAATATAATAGGATAACTTAGTATAAATAGGTCAAATAAAAAGAATAAGAACATGTCCCCTTAAAAAGGCTAAGGATCCACAAATAGGTTTTTGCGGTGTGAGTTGACCTAACCAGCTCTGGCCATAGGTTAGGAAGTCGGGGTTAGACCCCAGTGGTCGGGTAAGTTTTGCAGAGTAGCCAGTGCTCAGAGTTTGTTGTTTATGTTTTTCTTCAGATATAGAATATCGAGCTTATCCCTGCTGCCTGAAGAAGATGTTGAAGACGATATTCTCGTGGTGGTTCTCCCACCCCTTGAGGTTGAAGAAATAAAGAATCTGGATATGTAGTTTTTTTCCGTGTCCGTGAAGCTATTTGATGTGAAGCAACATCGGTGGGCTCGATGTTGGTTTCACATTTGGTTTGTCGTGATCATTAAAGTTTCATTTGATGGTACTCGCTTCCGATGTAAGTTTTAAACCCGGTTTATGCAGATTACTCCCGTTCGTATCTGTACTTAATAGCTTGTGGTTTGTAATAATTGAACCCTGTGTTGAAGTACTCCAGTGGCTCCGTGCGGGTCAACTGGTGTATATTTGAGTCCTGAAAGTAATGGCGTTGTCAGAGACATTTGAGAGACTTGATAGACCACCAGGATTAACTTAGGATTGGTGCTTTAATCTAACTAAAGTACTAAGACCAGGTTAATTTGGGCAGTTTCACCACAGTTTAGATGTTACCCTTTATTGAATGAGCATGGGCATGTAGCTCCGATGGACTAGACCGACTACCCGTTGTTACGGTGGTCATATAGAGTTCATGACGCCCATTGTTGCATACACGGTTCGAATGACCAGAAATAATCTGAGTAATACGAAACCTATGTGATTCAAAAATAATCTGAGTGATCTGAAGTAATATGACTGATCCAAAAATAATGATGCTGAAATAATATAAGCAGTCGAGTGGCCCTGAAATAATATAAGTAATATAGAAATAATGATTCTGAAATAAGTATGAATCATCCAAAATAATGTGAGTAGTCCAGAGATAATCCGAGTAATCCTAAGGGATCCAGGATGGGTGACCAGAACTAGTATGAAAAATTTAGAGATGATCCAGGAATAATATAAATAATCTGAGTGATCCATAAATAATTGATCCAATAGCTCGGATATTCTAAAAATAATTCAATTGTGATCCAATAGCCGGATAATTAAGAAAATAATCTAATAGATCAATAGTCTGGGTAATTAAAAAATAATTTAATCAATATAAGCAATTATAGCAAACTATATTTGGAGAACTGAGTGCGGTCAGTTGATGGCGTATAGCCCTTTGCCAGCAGAGGACTTGTCGTCGTTCTGACGGAAATCTAGAGTTGCTAAGTCGGAGATAGTCGGCAATGGCGCAGGTACGCGATTTCAGGACGTTGTAGATTTTTGAGCCTTGAAATATTTTTTTGAAATAGTAAGCATGAAATAATCCGAGTAGTATTATTTGCGAACAGAGTACCCAGATATAAATAATGTTTGAGCCATGTGATCGAACCAGTCAAATAGATGAAAAATTAATTGTATAATTAAACACATAATTTAAATATTAGGACGACTTAGCTGTTCAAGGCAGTTAATGACGTCGCCGACCGGTCTAGCCTCGAGCATGAGTAGATGCCATCAGCCGATGCGTGCATGTCCGACCAAGCGGCCGATTCACTCAATCAACCAGTTGTACGCTGGTCATCCATGATGAGCGCTTGTAGATGCATGTTCGTAGGCTGTTTTTTTTTCTAAGACCCCGAACAGAGAGATGATTCTTTCTTGATATTGTAGCGACCTGGCTCGAATTTGGTCCCAAAAGCATATACGTGTCTCCCCTTTCTGTGCTCACGTGCTGCAGCAAAGAGCTAATATTTTTGAGGTGTACGTGCATGCAGCCATCCCGGTGTTTAATTCGAACTGGGGATCAATCAGGACTCCACTTCCTGCTCGTAGTTGACGGTTTGCGTCAATGTAGTCCCTGGTAACTTGGTTGATCTGTTAGCTTCTTTGCTTGACACGCTGATGTTTATTCGGCGTCGATCAAGATTTGCCCCGCTTCCATCTGCACGCCATCTTCTCTGCTAAATTGCCTTCTGTAGACGTGTTAAAAAATATAACTAACTCCTTCGTGATGATGGCTTCCCTGTGCATCTAGCAGGCCAGGAACATGACTCCAAACAAGACTATTGTTTCGCTTCGGACTTTGCAAATTGGAACAGTTAACTAAAACTGTCCTCTTCTGTGAGAGGATCTGCGGCGGCGGTACGGGGCGGCCGGATTTCTACCTCGTGCGCTCAGATGATGAGTTCCCGCTCAGGAGCGCCGAACTGTAAGTCCGAGTTGCTCGTCGTGGAAGGTGTTGCGGCCAAGCGATTTTGTAGATTTCCTCGAACCCAAGCTTTATATGTATCGGTAAAGATTAACTATAGAGCTAGCTTGACGTCGATATAGACACCCTCTACTTTATGCATCAACCGTCTGTGTTTAGTTTCGACAATGCACCACGGGATGTTTTTAATGGCATATAGATCTCCGGACCCAAGCTTTATGTATCGATAAAGATCAACTATGGAGCTAGCTTGATGTCGATGTAGACACCCTCTACATGACGCACCAACCGTCATGTGTTTAGTTCCGACAATGCACCACGGGGTGTTTTTAATGGCATCTAGATCGACTGTAGTTCCATGGTTCGCAGTGAAACGCGACAAAGAATAATATTTATACAGGTTCGGGCCGTTAGATCGCGTAACACCCTACGTTCTATTTGTGGTGATCTGTATTGTTTTGAGTATGCGTGAGTACAAGGAGGGTTTGAGGAAGAGCTGCCGATACGAGGGTTGGAGGGATCTGAAGCGTTATTTTGGAAAGGTCCCGAGCCCACCTTATATAATCCGGCGTGGCTTGGGTTACCAGTCGGTTTGCTTCTATATCTTCTAGACGCTCTAAATTACAAGATATCACATAGAATCCATGATCCTTATCTTTCCCAAAGAGTACTTGTCTTGCGCGCCAAGATGTTCGGCACCTTGAGTCCGAGTCAGTCGGTGATTCTCTAGATTGGGCCCTCTATCGGCCCATGTGTCGGCCCATGCACCCAATATGTCACCTGAGAGACCAGGGGATATCTATCCTCCACAATGCCGGCAACGGGGGGCGAGCAGTGTCTCCGAAATCTCGCTCCGCTGAAGAACCTGTATGGTATGGAGCGAATCAAGTTTTTTGGCAGTGCTGAATCTGCAATGTTCTACGGACTTCGTTAAGCTCTCAACCTCAACCTCTTCGTTGGTTAAGCTAGCATAGGAGCCATCCCCACCTCTTCATTGGTTAAGCTAGCAGAGGAGCCATCCCCACTGTAAGCACCATATTTTTCTCGATCATGCTAGATCTATTCTGCTACAACGATATGTTGTTTTATGCGATTTGTCCGATGAGACCCAAAGCAGTCCTATTGCTCGTTTTGGGTCTCCAGGGCTCCATTTTGTGTGTCGTTTATTTCCGCTGGTTTCTTCTGCTGAGTAGAATATGCTGGTTTATCCATAGTTCACGTAGCATATGTTTTAGGAATTAATTTCATCTATAAAGTATGTTTATTTACAACAATTCAAAAACTTGATAGGCACTTTAAGATGGGTAATAGCTTTGCTGATGCGATGAAACCCACTTAGAAGTTTTGAGAAAAGGACTTCAAGAGATGGGCAAAAAAAAGATTGAGTTGTAGTTTACTGCCATAGATGATAGATCTTAATTGGGTCCTTAAGCCTGCAGCTGCTCCCCTAACTTCTTAAAAGCAGGCGGAGTTCACAAGGGCTAATGAGTTGGAAATAGACTGCAGCTTGAGCGTGTTGTCTGACAAGCTCCGCAATGTGTACATGAACACAAAGAGTTCAAGGGAGCTCTAGGAGGCTATCGAATATAAGTACGGTGTCTCTGATGTTGAGCGCTATCATGAATTCAAGATAGGTGACAACCACTTTGTGGTTGACTAGACTCATGAAATACAACTCATTGTTGATGAGCTTCAGCACCTTGGATGCAATTTGCCAGATCAGTTCCTATCAGGGGGCATTATTGCCAAATTACCTCCATCTTGGTGCGATTTTGCCACGACCCTGAAACACAGGAGGGAAAGCATGTCTGTTGAGGATCTGCTAGCCACTCTTAATGTGGAAGAGAAGGCTTGAGCAAAGGATGGTGCATCCAAGGCGCATGAGGTGCAATCCAGTGTTAATTTCATGCAGCAGGCTGGAAAGAAGAGAAAGCCAAAGGTTGTTCATACCACCAACTTTAAGAAGAAGAATATCAACATGGAGGAGATCAAATGTTTTGTCTGTGGAAAGAATGGGCACTTTGCCAAGAGTTGCCAGAACAGGAAGGACAAGAAAAAACAGCAGCAACAGAAGAATGCTGCCAACATGGTTGTGAGCGAGGATGGAGGACCAAGGTATGGTAATACATACACTATTTTTTCAGCGTGTCAATCCACTGAATGGTAGATTCATACAGTGCGCTAATATTCAGGTTTGTGTTAACATTTCTTTGTTTACCTCTTATCAGGCTACACGCAGTGCCTCCATCTTGATGGAGAACGAGTCGTGTGCTTCTCTTTATGGTGTTGGTATGGTAGATCTGAAGTTTACTTCGGAGAAGATCGTGTAGCTGAAGAACACGCAACATACACTAGGAATAAAGAAGAATCTCTTTAGCGGATCCTTGCTATGTTGAGGTGGTTTAAGTTGGTCTTCGAGTCTAATAAGGTAGTCATGTCTCATTTTGGACTATTTATTTGTAAAGGCTATGATAGCGGAGGCTTGTTCCGTTTTTCTCTTTTGGATTTTAATAATTCGATTGTGAACCAAGTTAACCATTTGAGTAATGATGATGAGGTCAGTGTATGGAACACACGTTTATGCCATATTAATTTTGAAAGCATCACAAAGTTATCTACTATATTTCAATACCTAAACTGCTTGTACTCAAAGGTAGTTGTCAAGCTTGTGTGCAAGCCAAGCTACCGACAACCTCACTTTTCTATTGAGAAAAGAGACTCGACACTTTTAGAACTCATACATTCTGATCTTTGTGAGATTATTAGTGTTTTGACTAAAGGACACAAGAAATATTTGATGACTTTTATTGATGATGCGACTAGATTTTGTTATATGTACTTGCTAAAACAAAAGATGAAGCATTAGATTTCTTTAAAATCTATAAGGATGAGGTTGAAAACCAATTAGACAAGCGCAATAAGAGGTTAAGGTCAGATCGAGGTGGTGAATATTTTTTGAATGAGTTCTCTCAATACTGTGCTGAGAACGGAGTTATACATGAAAGAACACTTCCCTATTCTCCCCAATCAAATGGGGTTACCGAAAGGAAGAACTGCACTATTACCGACTTAGTTAATGCTATGCTAGATATTGTGGTTTGTAGGACCAAACACAAGCAACCAAAGGGGGTGAATGGGAGCTTCTTGGAAAACTTTGAAAACCTCAACCCGAAACCCTCACGAGCAAAGACTGCCAAGAAAACATATCACCACACGCTACTGTCCCTTGGAACGATCTACTCGGTGATAGAAACCAACGGAAATAGACGGCACGAGAAACAGAGACCCGAAGACCCAAAACAAGCAATTGGGGATGCTCACTTGGTCTCACTGGACAAGCCTACGAGGCGCCGGACTAGTCCTACGACACCGGACTAGTCCTACGACACCGGACTAGTCCTATGACACCGGACAAGTCCACCGGACTAGGCCTATGACACCGGACAAGTCCACCGGACTAGTCCAGTATGCTGTTTCAGCCTGACTAGGTCACAAAGAAAAATCTCAAAACCCATTTAAACGGACTCCAAAAACTATGAAAATTTAACCCTAGGCTCAAAAAAATATGGGGGACAACTCCACAAATTTTGGGCTCAATTGGAGAAAAATAAAATCACCGAACAAGCTGGTAGTTCTCACCGGACAAGCTAGTGGGACTCGACAGCCTCGGGGAGATTTTGGGACTTCGATACAAATCGACCCAAATCTCCACGAAACCTCCCGAAACTTGGCACACACCTAGAATACAACTTGGTGAAGGTTATCCCATGGGCAATTGGTCTCAAGAACTGGGATTCACCACCAATTGCATCAAACCCTAAAAGAGGAGGGCAAGGAGGCCAAGAACTCCAAAAGAGGGCTGCTCATGGATCCAAACGAAATCGCTCAAGGCAAGATCAAATCATCAACTTACTAGCAGCACAAAACACTTAGTGAACCAAGGATCTAGCCCTTGCCCAAGGAAAACCTCAAAACGGGCAAGGATTCGACCAAGATCCAAAGACAAAGAGATGGAAAACCACTCAACTCACAACTCAGATTGGGGCTGCTCAAAATCACTTGATTAGAGGTAGGCTCAGATCCGAACACAAGTGGAAGAGCAACATGTTGAGGGAGGGGGTGCCTCCCTCTATTTATAGCCTTAGGCAGGCTACTTGCCACTTTTCTACATCACCCCATAGACTTAAAAAAATTGAATCAATGCATGTAGAAGCTCAAATAAGAGGGTACAAATCAGCGCAAACTCGATCCAACAGTCGTGATCCATGTCATGTTTGGTTAATTCCAAAGCAACCTTCCTGGTGATGCCACATATACCCTAGGGATCCTTCCCGCGGTTCTGAAGGCCAAACCGGAAAACTTGAAGGCCACAGCTCTAAAAACCGTGGGTGATGCTCTCTGTGGTGGTTTTGAGCGGGAAACCACCAAAGCGTTGTAGCTTGGGTTGGGGTGGTGGTTTTGAGCTGAAATCGCCAAAGCTTCACCCAGTGAGCCTCGTCAGAGTCAGCTCGAGCCGACCCAGCCTAGCCAGCTCCACGTCTCTCCAGCCACAGGCTCTCCGTCCTCGCCCCTGGCCATATAAATAGCTTCCAGCCGCTCGCCCTCGCAGCCACACCCTCGGCAAGCTAGCTCACCGGCTCACTCTCTCCAGCCAAGTGCCCTCATGTTCTTCATGCCAAGCTTGGTAACCTCAGCTCTAGTTCCAGCTTCAAGTACTCCAGCAAACAAGTCCTCCCCTGTGTCCTCTGCCTATGGCCAAGTCCTCCCTTGCACCATGCCTTGCAAGCCACCAGGCCTAGCTCATCACTGCACACGCTTGAGCTCTGTGACACTAGCTCATCTTCTTCTAGCAAGTGTTGACAATCGCTCATCACAAGCTTCCTCGACCTCTCCTTTGATGAGTACATTTTCAACACTTCTATCCGATCTCCTCTCATGGTAACCTGTGAAAAAAACATGAAAAGGAAAACGACAAAAGAAAAGAAGATAAAAGAAAACGGTTCGCTTGAATGACCAAAACAGAGAAATCTGAAAGGGGTCATTCAAGTGAACAAAACCAAAGGCAAACGATTGACCCTCTAAGATAAGGGAAACTACTCTACGCAGCCAATCAACTAAATGCAAGGCTCCTCAAGAGGAAAACGCTCAACACAACCTTGCAGGCCTAAGTAGGGCAAGAAACGCGCAAGCAAAACGCACCAGGAGGCAAGCACACGTGCAAAAGCTAGAAAACTCCCTCTAAAGTGCAAACCCCCCTCACAATGCAAGCTCTGCCCAATGAATGTGCACTCAACAATACCCAAATTGTGGTGGATTGGATGTCAACTCTCCGCCAACCCTGGACGACCTGGGTGGAGAGTTGACATCCAATCCACTATTCCCAAACCTAGGTGGCGGCCGACCCTAGCCGACCTAGGCAGCAACAGCTGCCTAGGTTGAGGATGAGAAGGCGGTGGCTAAAGAAACGACGGTCAGGTACATCGAGCACGGCTGGGGCCGAGCAGCGCCAGCCCGCTGGCAAGGCGGCGATAACGATTCGACGGGCCAAGTGAGCTCCAGGAGCTCCGGGAGGAGGGCAGCTGCGGCGAAGGGTGCGGTGGCCCTAGTACGCGAGATGGAGTGAGGACTGTCTCCGTAGTGGGCGGTGCCAGAGGATGGAGAGGAAGAAGAATCCCGCGGACAGATGGCGGCAGGCTCGGCGCTTTGCGCGATTGGGAAGAAGAAAGTCAGAAGGCAGGGCTATTTTAGTCCAAAATGGCATATCTCAAATGGGTGTAAAATTGCAGAAACATCTATACAATATTGCAAATTGTAATGGCATATTTCGGAACCGCGATATTCGTGTCGGCGCCCATCTAAGGCTATCTCCAACGACGGTCATCATCTCACTCCCTCAAATCCCACTCCATTCTATATGTCATGTCAACTACAGTGTAAAACGGTGCAAACAGTGTTTTGGGAACCATTTTGGAAATCCCATTGGAGAGAGCCTAAGGGCTTTTTGGTTCTTTAGACATAAACACAAACTGACTAAATTTTAGTCCAAAACTGACTGAACTACCAAATACTATGTACTAAAGTAGACTAAAATGGGTAGTTTAGGGGGTGTTTGGATACCGGACTAAATTTTCAGTCCCCTTCACATCGGATGTTTGGACGCTAGTTAGAAATATTAAATATAATCTAATTATGAAACTAATTATACAGATGAGTACTAAACGACGAGACGAATTTGTTAAGTCTAATTAATCCATGATTAGCAAATGTGATGCTACAGTACTCGTTGTTAATTATACAATAATTAGGCTTAATAAATTCGTTTCGCCGTTTAGTACTCGTCTATGTAATTAGTTTTTTAATTAAACCATATTTAATACTTCTAAGTAGCGTCCAAACATCCAGTGTGACACGGACTATTAGTCTATGGATCCAAACACCCCTTAGTCCATAGTGTTTAGTTTAGTCAGTTTTGCACTGAGATTTAGTCCGTCCAAACTAGGGATGGCAACGGGTAAAAACCCGTCGGGTATTATAATTCCATACCCGTACCTGCGAACAAAAATCGTACCCGCTACAATACCTGCGGGTATGAACTTTTACCCATACCCGTATTCGCGTGAGTAAAAAAACCCGTCGGATAACCAATACCCGATTAAATACCCACTAAGAACATGTTTAAATAGCACAAATATAATAAATAATGTCACAATTAAAATAATAAATCACTAAATATGAGTAAATAAATTGAAGACAATAATAAATAATATTGAAACATGCAAGTTGATCATATTTTTGTCCAACATACACTTATGTTTGTTTAATTATAGTTAAATAAATGTATAGATGAGAAAAATATAAATTACCTATGGGTATGCGGGTATGGATAGGCTGCACCTGTACCCGCATCTGCATACCCGACGGATATAAGATTGTGACCATTAATATATCCGTGGATAAAAAAACCACTATATATCCGTTTTTATATCGGATAAAATCCCGACGGCTACCCGCTGGTCCAAACAGCGCCTTAACCCAATACCTTTTCCTCCAGTCCATCCCCGTACTCGAAGGCGAGCCAAGCCCTGAGCGCCGCGCCGCCGCCGCGAGCCCGCGATGGCCTCCCCCGACACGGAGCCGCCGGCGCCGACGGAACCCGAGCGGTGGCGCGACCTCGACATGCTCCTCTCCCGCCCCGGGAACCTTGTCGAGGCCTCCTTCGACCCCAGCCCCAGCGTGAGTCGCCCGCTCCTGACTCCGTTGTTTTCTCGCGTTTCTACTCCTAGGTAGTGGCTGGTCTAATCGGTTGGTCCGTGCGCGCAGCTGCGGGACCTGCTGGGGAGCATCGCGGAGGTGCTGGTGGTGGGCGCGGGCGGGCTCGGCTGCGAACTCCTCAAGGACCTCGCCCTCTCCGGCTTCAAGAAGCTGCACGTTATCGACATGGACACCATCGATGTCTCCAACCTCAACCGCCAGTTCCTCTTCAGGTCCGTACGGCCGTCGTGGCTAGTGGATTCTTATTTGTTGATTGTCTGCCGGGTGTGTGCGCGCGCGTGGGTGGGAAAATCTGTGGCTTTTGCTGAGGAACACGGAATTTGCTGCAGAACATTACAAATTTGTACTTCCTCCTCCCATTAATATATGACGTTTTAAAGTTCAGTTTTGAACTAAAAAGCGTCGTATATTAATGACAGGAGGGAGTATCTATTGGCTGCTAGACACGACTTGGTGTCCTTCAGTCATTGTTATAAAATGCGGCTTTGCTAAAAGACACTAAGTTGTCTTAATGAGTCGGGGAAAAAAAATCTTTCTTCAGATTGAAGCTGAAATTTGGCTTGTTTTATCATCTCATTAAGCTGAATCTTCAGTCATTGCAATCGCAACTATTGTGTGCCTTCATATCATGTCCCTTATATTTATATAAATTTACTTGTAATCTTTTGTTCTCTCAACGGGAGCTGTGTGTCCACTTGTACAGAGTTCAAGATGTTGGGAAGTCCAAGGCTGAAGTAGCTGCAAAGAGGGTTATGGAGCGTGTTAGTGGGGTGAACATCGTGCCTCATTTTTGCAGGATTGAAGATAAAGAGATAGAGTTCTACAGTCAGTTCCACATAATCGTCCTTGGTCTGGATTCAATTGAAGCTCGAAGCTATATCAATTCTGTGGCTTGTGGTTTCTTAGGTATGTTTTTTACTTTTTATGCCAAATTTTATGTAGATATATTCTGTAACTCAGGATAACAGGCTTCTAAAGTACCTCTGCAGCCTTGGGTCTTTGCTATAATGCTGGTTGACTGGTTGTAAGATTACACCTTGAGAATCATAATGAACTTGCTGCTGCACATTCATTGTACTTGTAAATTAATACTAATGAAGTTTAACAAAATATAGTGTGACAGAGATTAGCAATCAATCGTATTCTGTCCCCATGTTAACCTAAACTATCAATGGTCAATGATGGATGCTTCTTCTAGTTGTTTAAAATTGTTATTTTTGCGCCTAGAGATAATTAAGATGCTGTGCAGATAAATTCATGGTCTTGGTTCTGAGTGCACTGTCTGTCCTCGGTTGAATGTAGCTGTTTGATCTTTCATGTTTCTATATACTTCCCAGCTGATTAGAGGTTACTATATTATTACTTAGACTGCAGAAATAATAATATGTCATGCATAGCATAATGGTGTACTGTATATTCATTCACTTTGCAGAGTATGACTCAAATGACAATCCAATCCCAGAAACTGCCAAACCTATGGTAGATGGTGGAACTGAAGGCTTCAAAGGCCATGCTAGAGTCATAATACCTGGAACAACACCTTGTTTTGAATGCAACATATGGCTTTTTCCTCCCCAGGTTAAGTTCCCCTTATGTACCCTTGCTGAGACACCAAGAACTGCAGCTCACTGCATTGAGTATGCTCACTTGATCAAATGGGATGAGGTACTATTCTTTTCTCCGCATGGTTTTGCTTTCGGACCCCACCCAACACTGCTAACTGTTATATTTACTGTTGTAGGTTCATCCTGGAAAACCTTTTGATGCTGATGATGCAGAGCATATGCAGTGGATTTATTCAGAGGTATCTATACCAATATGATGACATGTAACTTATTTTATCGATAGCATGCATGTAAAATCATCTGAAATATATACTTATACAGGCTTTAAAGAGAGCAGAGCTTTTTGGTATATCTGGTGTAACGTATTCCTTGACTCAGGTTTGTTTTCTGTTTATTGCCAAGTGCCCAAGTGTCACCTATGATTTATGGATCACAAATGTTTGCTTCTCCAATCGATAGAATGTGTTCATCCTCAGTTTGGCAATGATAGACGAAATCTAGTTTACCAATATGTTCTTTTCTGGAGTCATAATTTATGTCTTAATCTTTTTTGTATGTAAATATGTTAAACAATCCAACCCTGTCTATTAAATTTTATGCTCCAACTTCCAAGAGGATATTAAGGCGGGCCTGGCTATGTAAGAAAAATAGACTGGAATAGCTTGTTCTCTTCTTATATGTCAGCTTGAGCTATATACAAATCTAAGTTCTCTGCTTAAGAATAAGAATGGTTCTTAATAGGAGTGCAGTTTCTTGAAATCATGGAATTTTCATATGTTAATATGGTAACTGGCTAACTGCATATGCTCTACCCTGGTTTCAAATATATCTTTCCTGACTTTTATCTTTGATTTTAGCGCTATTGCACATGTGTTTATTTGATGGTTCATGCACAGAAATTCCATCATCTATTTATCATTTCTACACGATTGACCTGGTGCTTATGCACTTTGTGGACCATTTGCTCAACATATCAGCAACTTATTCTCTGTGCATGTTATAGATAGTGCTTTGGTTTTAGTATGTCCATGTAATGACACATTGGAAAGGAAAATATATTATTTTGTAGATTTGTCCTGGTTTGATGTTGGCATTGAAATGATTTAGCTTTTCATGGTTACTAGTATCTGGAATTATTTTGTTATTATTATTACACTTGGTAAGTTTGCTTCTGTGTTTAGTTATGTCTGCCGGTTTGAATTCTCCATTAGTTGGATAGTGGAGTTCTTTTAATCTAATGCATAATTTTCTACTTTATGAAAAGTCTATTCTTAGGAGTGTGACGAATGCAGTACTGGGATCTTTTATGAATTTCAGGGTGTTGTAAAAAATATAATCCCAGCCATTGCTTCAACGAATGCGATTATATCGGCTGCTTGTGCATTGGAAGCCTTCAAGCTTTTTTCTGGGTGCAGCAAAAGTGTGTCAAACTATCTCACGTGAGTTCTATTGTTTCATAACCTATACTTACCGTAAACATTGTTTTCAAGTGTAGAATTAAATGAGTTAATTAAATATATTATTTAGAAATGTTATTGTTCCATCTTTAACCAAATCTTGTGCCGCCTGAAAACTTAACTAAGCATAATCTTAATTTTTGAAACATTTTTTCTTTGCATATTAGACCAAAGGAACACTTAATATCCTGTATGTTAGATTACTATTTTGCAAATGCTCGGTATAATACTGTAATTTTGCAATAAGCTGGTAGTACTATTCAATATAGCTGCAATTACGTGTGGAGATAATAATGCACATGCAGATTTTGAGAGAAGCAATGGTCCTTAACTAGATAAATGTATTATTTTTACAGATCATCAGTCTTTAGTGGTTTAATTGCAATCGTCCTGATACCTCAACAGTACGCTAAAGACCGATCTGTTGAATGAAATGAAACTGACGAAAAAAAATGATAAATATAGGCGCTCATTCATCTTGAATGCTATAAATAATAAGATCTCATCACAACTCATCTTGTCAGCTAATTTTGCTGCCTGTATGGCACTAACTTAATGCTATGACTATGATTGTCTTGAAGAATCCTTTATCAATACTTAGCCCATTTGAATAATGAACAGCTAAATACATCTACCAGACTCAATTGAACTAATCAAATACATGCAGGCACATGCAACCTATGGATGCACATACAATCTGATGCTTATGTGGATTGTAGAATAGAGTAGTGGAAAAGTGGAACAAGAGTCTAGGTACGAGTTAGCTTGCACATCTAGGTACTTGTATCTTTAGAGTTATTGGGGCTGAGTTTTTTTAAGTTTAAGTAGTCCTGGGGTCGTGAGGCAATGGAATAATATCAAGGAGGACAATGCATTTGGACACCTCAATTAGTGTCACAAAATAGGTCGAATTTTTCCTTCCCAAAGCTAGTTCATAGTCTGGCATGCTCATGTTTTTTGGAACACATGATTCCCTAGGTTGAGGGAGATGAGTTTAAAGTAGTTCAACTGCAGCATAGAGGCTGTCAATATAAGTTGGTCTGTGGTGCTGAGTTTTGTTATTGTTACGCTTAATTACGTCACCTGATTTATTAGTAATTATATCTAGAATCGAGTGCATTTCTTAATGGGGTTAAAAACACAACATATCTCAGTTTGGACACTAGTCATTATTATGTCTATTTGCAGGTACAATGGTCTGGAAGGAACTCACATTAAAGTAACCGAGTTTGTCAGAGACAAAGATTGCCTTGTATGTGGGCCTGGTACCCTTGTTGAGCTGGACACATCATCTACTCTTTCGGAGGTGAGTACCAATACCAAAACGTCACACCAATGTCAGGGGAGGAAATTTCAGATGGCATGAGCAATTTTCTTTCCCCAGGATTACCATATTAAATTCCTGCAATGCTGCGCTCTTTTAGTTGTGTATGCTAGTCTGTTGTAGATTGATTCATGTATGCTAGTAGGTGTTATGGGTGAAGTTGTGAAAGGGACATAGATATGAAATATTTTAGGTATATATGCTGATACACAAAAGTATTAATTCTAATTAGATTGCATATATAAACGTGAATCTATGATCACAAACATCATATAACAATCAAATAACTGACTTCTAAAAGATGATCGTACCTGGCTATATTATTTGCTAGAGTAAATAAAAAAACATACCACTATTTTGACATTATTATCAAATAACTACAACTTCTAGATCCTATTTCAGAAGCCTACAACTACTTTGACATATTTAAAAAAAATTGCAACTTTGTGACCACATGATAATGTGTGGCCCCACATGCTGGTCTTATGACATGCAACATGGCTCCATGAGGCAGCATGTGAGGCGGCATTGCCATGTGGTCACAAGCTTGTAGGTTTTTTAGACTATATGTCAAAATAGTTGCAGATTTTGTAATACCACATATTGTAGTTTTTTTTATACAAATGTCAAAATCGTTGTAGTTTTTTAATTTGTTTACTCTCTTTTTCAATTTTTTCGCGCCATGTTATTGAGCTCAAGAGCATCTGTGCAATCTATGTTACCAATTTAATTTAAAATTACCCACTGCTTGATCTATCTAAAGCCCATGGCCCTAATTGGCAGTTTATTAAGATGCTTGAAGAACACCCCAAGCTACTGATGTTGAAAGGCAGTGTGACGCACGAAGGCAACAACCTGTACATGCAATCACCGGAGGTGCTGGAGCAGATGACGCGACCAAACCTGAATGTTCCTATGTTTGAGCTCCTCAAAGGGGTACCATACACCACTGTCCATGCCACGGGCATTGTAGAGAACAACGGGAAGAAAGTGTCCTCTCTGAGGAAGCTCCGCGTGGCCTTCAAGGGTGTCGAAGAAGCCTCGAAGATGGATTTGACCACAAGCTCGTGATGCATCATTATCACTTTGCTGCTAGGTTTAAGTCTCCCTTGAAAGTTGCTAATTTAAAGTCTCCCGCAAAAGATGAGTATTGGCCCAATTTTATTGAGACGGCAGGTTTAGTTTTCAGCGTCGAGACACAAATTGAAATGTGTGCTTGATAACATTCGAAGGAGATATGCTTTTGGTAATTTATTGGTTAGCTGATAAAGAGATTTGCGAGATATGGCTTCATCGGTTTGGCTGGCATGTCTGCCATGCCGTTTTATACTTATTGATTCAAAGTCTTTCGTAACTCTAAATAGGGCAGAGACGTAGAGAGCAATTACATGTAAGGCATGCGACTCATGGTGGACATATATATAGTCTAATCACCCACCAATGTCCGTACATTTTTATTCTTTGTTTGATTTGATTGGTTTCTAGTAGTTTGATTATGTCCCTCTTCAGTAGAAGTATGTTTTTGCAATTGTATGCTTGGGTCAATTATAATTGCAAAAACCAAAATAGAAAAGGCAAAGACTTAATTATGGCTCACCGTATTTTTATCCACCTGCACGCACACATTCGTCTCTTATCCGTTCACACGCCGCACTGCAGCCTTTCTCTTCGTCGTTCGGCTTGCCCCCGCAGCTACACGCCATTCCCGCCTACGGAGGACGCCGACTCATCTCTGACGAAGCTCATCTTCATCCAGGCCGCCTTCGACCTCGTCTTCCCCCTCCATGGGCCCCGTGCCACCACTGCATGCTCCCCGCCGCCGTCCTCCCTCCCAGCGTCTTCTCCCTCTGCCGCAGCATGCACTCGCCATCAAATCCGGCGGGGAGGCGGCTGGATCTGGCGGGGAGGCGGCACACGATGGCTGGATCCGGACGGGGAGGCCCGCCCTTGACCTCGTCGTCCCCCTCGCCGTGCCTTCGCTCAAGGTGTGCCTCCTTCCCCGCCCAAGTCAGGGAGGCGCCCCGCGGCTGCCAAATCCAACGGGGATGCGGCATGGACGGTTGGATCTGGCAGGGATGTGGCCCGCGGCAGCCCAATTCAAGCGGGGAGGTCTGCAGCGGCCGCCTTGCCCTCCCCACTGGCCATGGCACTTCCCGGCGAGCCTCCTTCCTCCGCTCCCCACCTCATCCATTAGTCAAATTTGTATGTTTTCATTAGGCAAAATACTTATTTTCGTTAAGCAAAAATGCATTTTCCATTTGATAAAAATACCTTTTGCATTTTTTGCCCAACGATACTTGTGTTTTACCTGGTGACACTAGTGTTTTTCTTAACAGAAAGCACTGTAATTGTCTATTCGTGATTTCTGCGTGTGCATTTTTTCCTTTTCTCATTTGTGTGGAATGAAAAACACTTGTTGATCCTGATCCAAAATCACACGGTGAGAAAAACCTGCTATGAAGAAAAATACAAAAATAAGAAAAAGTTTTCCGATTTGGACTGTGCGTGGGGAAGTTTTTCTGATTTGGTGTGTGCGTGCAAAAAATCATTTTTACGGTCATGTGTGCAATGGCCGCTCCCAATGAAAAAAAAAATAGTTCCTTCAAATCAAGGTATCTTTGCTACCATGGTTAGTGCCATGTTTTTTTAGGGAAAAGCTAGGGATTTCATCTCAAGATGTTCACAAGCCATATCCGTCGGCTAGCTCCAAGAGCAAGGATACTTTGTAAGTCATGTATCCTCTTGTTATAAGCACATGGAAGCATCATATCGTTGATATTCGTGACAGTATTCTAGACAACCTATCGCAACAAGCAGCATATTGATTCTACAATCTTGTGCAAGAGCTAGCGCCTCCAAACAAGAGAATATTTAATTTTTTTTACCATTATTATGGATGTCAACTCTTATTTATCATTTTTATGGGCATCTTTGCATATTTGTCACGGGTGAGAAATATTTTTTTTATAAATTTACCCTTTTGCTGATGTGGCAAGCCACCGTGACCATTTTTGCTGAAGTGGCGCGCCACCGGAGCATGCCAACATGTCCATGACACAATGCACAGGTTGTCTCTGATGCACTCTACCTACGACGCGTGGGACCCACCTGTCATCCTCTTCTTCTACCCCTCTACTATGCCCGCAGCAGCTCGCCGCGCCGATGCCGGCCAAGCGCTCACCTACGGCGGCTTTGCCGCGCCGCTACCATCCGCGGGCCAGCCCGCGGCTGCTCGCGGCGCCACTGCCTGCAGCGCGCCCCTCTAGGTCCATCCCCACGAAGCACTCCATCCAGTCGCTGCTCTGACTGCCTCACGCCCATCTTGCGCACCGCCATGGCCAGGAACGCCACGAGATCAATGGCGCCGGCTCCGGCGTCGTCCAGGAACTGCCGCGCTTCCACCTCGTCCAGGAACCGCCGTGCCTCCGGCTCGTCCTGCCTTCTGGCCCAGCGAGCGCAGGTCTGCTCCCTGGCTCACGGACGGTTCCCTGCGCGCTGCTCCAGCGGGGTCGAGGCCGCGCGCGGGTCCGACGGGAGCGTGGCGTTAGGGCGGGCTGGTGGTGGGGCGTGGTCGTGCACTTAGCCGACGGGCGAGCGGGGGCGGTGCGTCGATGTAGCATGTCCTGGTGTAGTCAGGCACAGGGCGAACAGGGGAGCATCGGCGCTTAGCGGCCGCGGCGCAGCGCGGCTTGCGGGAGCGTGTGTCAGGTGCAGGCGAGCAGGCGACCCTGATGAGCGGCTCACGGATGGAAAGAAGGTTGAGGTTGGTGATGGCACGTGGACCTCACATGTAAGTGGGACAACGGAGGGAGAGAGGAAAACCAAAAATGGTCTCTCTCCCGTAGCAAATATTCGAAGACGCTCGGAAGAGTTATAAAGAGAGAGTCGACGTGCTCCAAGTTAGCAACCTCAAGTTAGCAACCACCGTTTGGGCCTCACAACACTAGTTTTTAGCATCGCGGGCTTGCCGGGCCCATACCTGCCACCGGACCCGGAGTATACCAAGCCGAAAGGGAAATGACAGAAAACCCTAGGCGGTGGCGGCGCATCCCCTGACCGCCGTAGCAGCAGAGACAAAGGCGCGCGAATCCTTTGGTTTCAGCGACATCCCAAGACCGCAGCGTACGACCGGAGGCGGGGGAGATGACGCAGAAGCAGGCCCTGTTCAAGGGTAAGAGCAAGAAGAAGACCATCCCTCCCAACCGCCACGGCAAGGCGCCCCAGGTTCGCAAAGGTACGCGTGCCGAAATTGACCCCGCGTCCTAGATTAGTAGATTGAATTTTCTTTGTGTGCTGCTCTTCCTCGGTGTTGAATTGGTTAATTATCTGTTGGATGATTGGTTTGCCACTCGCTGTTGCAGGGAAGAGGGTTGTCAAGCCGACCAAGTTCACCAAGGACATGGACGCGGACAAGGTATAATTTGAGGGCACTAGTCTAGTACAGCGTAGCATTAACAAAGGCCAGCACCGGAGCTTGTCTTCTTCATTTAGAAATTAGAACACAAAGATTAATCGAATTTCTTGCTCAAGTTTGTAGCGTTTCAGCAGAAACTGGGTGTTTGGGTGCTGAGAGGTTATCCCAGTTGCTAAATTTGGCTAGGGCTTGTCAACTTAATTCGATTGCCACGACCTGTCTATTTCTTAGCAATTAGCATGTTTTGGGGTCGATTGTTAAGGGTACTAGATAAATGATACTAAGTTTTTAATGGTACATAGTATAGGCTGCAACAGGATTGCTGTTATGTTTGTAGCTTTATTAATCGAATCTTGTTTTGATTGTAAATATCACTTGCGATGGTGTTTTCATTAAGTGTCGCAGTGCATTGTTGTTGGTATTATTAATGTTGACAGCCTTCCAACAAAATTTTGTTGCTATTGTTGAATTCTGTCATTCTTGCAACTTGAAAGCTGGAACATACATTTTGGTCAATTAATTGCCACATGCCCACATCTGTTGGTTTCTCACAAACTACTCCCACTGCCATGAAATACAAGTTGCCATGGATCCATGTGGTCAGCCTTTTAAGATCTTATATTTTCTAGTGTTTATAGTAGTATCATATGCCCATACAATAGAATAGTCAGTGTGAATCATGTTACCCACAAGGGCCATTGTAATAATGATCTAGTCCTGCAGAAATTGCTTCATTCATTTTGCAGATGTCAAGTTTTGTCAATCAGATATGTTTCAGTGCTGTATTCTGTCAGTGATAACTGATAAATAGCAAATGCGTTGTTTGAAAACTGGAATCTTGAATCATAAGTAATTTGACTATGAATGCATATTCAAATTCTCATTCCAAATTCCTGTGGGTTTCAATAATATTAGTGAGTTACCAAGCATTTTTAGCAGGTTAAATTCATAGCATTTTCCCTAATAAAGTACTAACAGTTTCTACCACTCTCTGTTTGATATGAATTATATAATGCAGATACCCACATGCACCCAGAGATTAGCACTACTTGACTCAGGCATATGTTTAGTCTGATGAGCAGTTTTCCCCCGTTTTTGTTTAGTCATGGTCACATCGAGCTACTATATCCATTAGTTGAATTATCTGTGTTTCCTATCTCGGGCTGTCTGTACCATGATTTGAGTGCCTTCTTCTACTGAGATCCAGTATTGTGCCTTGTGGGTTTTTCAATCATGCCTTCATACCTAGCTATTTACTATGAAGTATGAACTGAATTAGTTAGGACTACTACAAATATAAACACAATTTGATATGTACTTCATTGCATATGCTGACTCAAGTTTTCGACTTAAATACACTAATAGTGTCGCATGAATATGAAATACATGTAACCTCCTCTTCAAAAAGGAACATATGTAGCATGTTACTGCAGGAACTTATTTCATATACCGTGCTTAGATGAGCCAAAGAATTCCTTTGCTTTGCAGGAACTCACCAAGTTCATCAACCAGTGCAACGAAATAAAAGCTGCAAATCTTGCTAGCAAAGAAGGTGGTGACCTCAGCATAGTGAAGGCGGACTGCGACCAATCTAAATCAAAGAAGTAGGAAGCCAGAAACCGAAGATGAGTGTGTGAAATTTGATCTGTGGTAATCCCGTGCATACTGATTTCCTAAAGAAATTCAGTTGCATATGCCTGAGTGAATGGGCATGTTTAGCTCTAAGTGACGGTGTAGCTTGCAACTAGGTCAAAGGCTTACATGTTTTGTTATGTTGAAGTTTGTGTGAGATTACCGGATCCGATGAAACACTGTAAATTTTTTTGGCCTGGGCCATAGGGGTGCCGTGGCAGAATGTCAGTATAAAAGCAGGACGTTGCAATCATCGCAGGCATAGTGGCTGGTTTTCTTTTGCATGCCGTTGCAATCATGCCTTCGTTGCCTTTTGCGCTTTTTTTGTACCCTAAAGTTTGAAGCAAATCGATGCTTGCAAGCAACAGTTCGGCCTGGCATTCGTTTCCAGAGAAGGACATTTGACTCCCACTGTACACTAAATTGAACTTCAACAGTGATCCGTTTACAATATTTTGTGAGGTTTTATTGAAATATATCGGTGCTGTTTCTTTTTTTAAAGGATCAAGGTAAATACTACTAAGTCCACCTGTAGGCTGTAGGTAGTGCATCTGTTTTAAAATAAAGGTCAGACAGGGAATAAGAAGGTCAAGCATTATAAATCTTGGCTAACAATTAATCAGATTGTGCATATGCTAATATAGAACATATGTACTTTTATTTTCGTATTTCGATTATCTTATAATATAATTTGATTTCCTAGCAATGATGGTATTTTATAAGAGAAATTAGTGGTCAAAGAATACTCCAAAATACCTTCTCATATCCTATATACCTTATAAAAAGAAACATGTGGAGATTTGAGCACTGAAATCATTGAATTTTTTATATTTCTATATAAGTGAGTACTGCTATATACATGCCACAACCCTCCAAAACAAGCGTGATTAAAACGCTTGGGTGGTTGATTAATGATTACTCCTCCGTATCTCAAGTCACCTGGGCTCCCTGGCTATAGTATAGTTGTACAAAGGGGATGTCGTGAAGTATTTTCCCCGTATAATTTGAAGGAAGTGGGCACTTCAAATCATGCCATTTTTAAACCCATCATGTGCCTAATATTTAGAGAATGTATGCCAGGTCAATGCTATGATCATGCTAGAAAACCTTGACAGGAACCAAAAAGAAAAGAAAAGGAAGCAGTCATATTTCCTGCGTGCTGCCAGATCACTCGTAAACCATCTCGAAACTGCAAATCAGCTCACTGAAACCAACAAATCAGCGGCCATGACTTCCGAAAAAGAAAGCGAAAAAAAAACAATAGGGCCCATGAAAAGGACGACGTCAAAGCTCTCCCTGTGGGCGGTGGGTCTGCCGTTGACTCGAGCCCTTGACCAACTGGCTGACATGCCGGCCCCACGACCACCTGGTAGGAGCGGGCCCACCTGCAAGCGGGGCGTTGCCGTCTCGCTAGTCGCTTCCGCCGCACTTCTTCGCCATTCTCTCTGACGACGGATTCCACGCCATTAATTCTCTCGAATTGCGGTACTGCCATTTGTTAATTCTTCGAACTCGCACGCCAAGAATTCTACTAGAACCTCTATCTAGAGAGTAGAGAGAGTAGGGGGAAAGAGAGATGAACGCGGCGGTGCGAAAGGCCGCGGGCGGCGGCACGGCGCGCGCTCCGGCGCTGGTGCTGGTCCTGGTGGCAGCGGGGGCGTTCCTGATCTCGTACAACTTCTTCGCCATGCTGCTGCGCGGGGGCGGAGCCGGCGCGGGGGCGGCCGCGGGGACGAGGGACCCGGTGGTGGCGATGCCGGCGTGGATGCGCGCGGCGGCGGGCAGCGAGGCGCGGCGCCGGCCGTTCCACGTGGCGCTCACGGCCACCGACGCGGCATACAGCCGGTGGCAGTGCCGGGTCATGTACTTCTGGTACAAGAGGATGCAGGCGCGCTCGGGCGGGGAGGCCATGGGCGGGTTCACGCGCGTGCTGCACTCGGGGAAGCCCGACGGGCTTATGGACGAGATCCCCACCTTCGTCGTCGACCCGCTCCCCGCCGGCAAGGACCATGTACGCAACCGTAACAACAAAAATAACGCCTCTTTCCATCTCCTTCGGCCTGTTTGTTTGTTTGCTCATCAACGTGGGGCAATGTGGGGCTACAGAAGACTGATATAAAATTTTCTGCCGCGGTTCAACTTGCAGTGACAAACCGATGGTAAAAAAAAAAACTTTAGCTTTCGGTATTATGATGATGATATGATTTGGCAAGAAGCTTGCTTGTGGAATTATAAAAAAAATGGTACCGCGTACTCTGTAATCCATTGATGTCGTGATTGAAGTACCTCCTTCAACCTATTTACTTGTCTGACAATTAGCCTTCATGCTCTCTACTCTGACATTTCCATGTTCTCCTGTAGGGATACGTGGTCCTGAATAGACCATGGGCATTTGTGCAGTGGCTTCAGAAAGCAAATATTGAAGAAGAGTGAGCTCAGATGGATCTGTGTATTTGGTTTACTAAGTTGTTTTAGCTGCAAATTTTAAAACTCCACCCAAACCTTGTGATTTAGCATTCAGTCAGTCATGACTTAAATAGCAAGACTTCGTCCATGCTTAAATAATATGGGTGTTTTCTAATGCAGCTGTGATTGTTCTGCTTTGGTGACAATTGTAGGTATATACTAATGGCAGAACCAGATCATATACTGGTGAAACCTTTACCAAATTTGGCTTATGACAATGATCCAGCAGCATTCCCCTTCTTTTACATCACACCATCGGAGCATGAAAAAATTATCAGGAAATATTATCCTAAAGAAAGAGGTCCTGTTACAGATATTGATCCTATTGGGAATTCTCCTGTGATCATTAAGAAGGTAATTTCTTGTTGCAGACATGACACACTATCTACAAGTGTCGTGGATTTGATGAACTTCCATTTAGTGCAATTTTTCCATGGGCTTTATATTTTACTTGCTATTTTTTGTTTGGAGTTCGCAACTTCATTTATACCTCACATCTGGATCTCTTGTCATCTGAGAAAACATTTTAGACACTGCTTGAGAAGATTGCCCCCACATGGATGAATGTCTCTATACAAATGAAAGAGGATGAGGAGACGGATAAAACTTTTGGATGGGTCTTGGAAATGTAAGAATTATACAAGTTCTTCTCTTCACTTGTTACTTTGTTATGATTCCAGCTTTTCCTTTTTTGTGTGTGTTTCTCATCTGAACTCTAGGTATGCATATGCTGTTGCTAGCGCATTGCATGGGATTCAGCATATCCTTCGTAAAGACTTCATGATCCAGGTGCTCCACTTGCTTGAGTCTTATTCCCAGTATTGTTTACATCAAATGATGTGTCTGAGTGACATGCTGACATTTGACAACCAACAAATGCAGCCACCGTTTGATACCAAGCTTGGGAACACATTTATTATCCACTTCACCTATGGATGTGACTATTCACTAAAGGTATTAGAATCCCAAATTGCAGAATTTCGTCTATACATCTGGTTTTCATACAAAACAATTTATTTGAGAATAAATTAAATATATCACTGCTCCTGTTAGTTTACTGACATAAACTATTTGACAATGATAATATGTAGGGTGAACTGACCTATGGAAAAATTGGTGAATGGCGATTTGACAAAAGATCATTCCAAGATGAACCGCCACCAAGAAATCTTACATTGCCCCCTCCTGGAGTCCCAGAAAGTGTGGTATGTATATCAGTACATAAATCAGAAAAGTGCCCAACATGGTTGTTAGGACCAAATACCGATACACCTATTATGATATTAATTTGTTTTAAAAATGATCACCATCCACTTGAAGTTTTCTTGTCATTGCTCATGTACTAGACAAATCGCCTTGCCTGATATTTTGTCCATACAGGTTACACTAGTTAAAATGATCAATGAAGCTAGTGCAAACCTTCCTCGGTGGGATGATGGAATATAAGCTCTGGCTGATGTCAAACATGTCCCTTGTACGGGGAAATGCCTAAGTATCAGGTGCAGTCGGCCATTTGGACTCAAGCAGTTTGCACCTACATAGTTACATCATACCGGATAGAAGAAGATTGTTTTCTCATTATACTTTTAGAAAAGAAAAGTAAGTTAGCACACAGTTCTCCGTTTAATTATCTTGTAACTGCTACTCACTGAAAATCCCAATATAATTTTTTGTGCGAGTGCAATTGTGCTTGCATTTCTTTGACAGTGTTGGTAACTTCACATTCGAGCTCGCAAGCCGTAAAGTTCTCTGTTCGGACTTGTACTGAAAAAAAGGCTTATGATTTGTGAGTGTAGTTTGTCTCACTTGCTTTCAGTCGTGAATTCTTCTATTTTAAAAATCGTGTAAATTCAATTTGGGGGTTTATAGATTGTCATGTAACGGGTCCGAGAATCCACATATTTGTTAGCTATTGCATACAAAGTTTTGTTTCAAGTATGATGTTACTTGACTTCTTGTTTCCCAGTTCCATCTATCAGAGATTAGAAAATCACGGTGACCTAGGAGTATTTCCTTTGTTTGAAATCCGGATATTTTATTTTGTTAGAACAATACTTTAACCAATGATTATTCTATTAATATATCACTTATGTGATGCAAAACTGTAATTAGATGCAAGATTTTTTTTTACATAGGAATCCAATGTATCATTTTTATTTTAAGAACATCATCAGTAGTCTCGAATTCCCCCTCCCAATTCCCATAAAGCTGTTATATGGGGGACAAGCAGCTTGTTTCTCCATAGGGTCCTCCAGCAGTCTCCCAATCACCCTCTCAATGATTGGAGGGAAAAAAAGAGCTCATTTTCACCAAAAGAGAGAGGGTTGAGACCTCTACCAATAATGTATGAGTCCATGGTAGAAAAAAAAAAGGTTCCTTCCAATAACCTTGGATATGGCATTGGTCCTCTTGGAACCACGTTTTGCTGGTTAATTCTTCGAGAGGCCGCTGGCGGTACTTTTCTAAATAACGAAATTAAACATGTGTATTAACCTCAAACGGAGAAAATATTTGGCCAACGGAAAAAGAACTATCATAACTATGAATCCATTTGGACATCGACATTGCTAACAATATGTATAATATCAATTTTTTCACAGGGAACCTACTAATGCTAATGTTGCGTTATCAGTACGTACAGATTCTCTGGATACTAAAATAGTCTAGTATAAAAAGGTTTAATTTAGAACAAACCAGTCTAAGAAATCCAATCCAAAAAGAGAGCGAATTAGATCATTAATTGCTTGGCTAAACAGAAAAAGTCTACATAATCTCTGAGCTATACTAATATAACATTTAACCTTTCAAATTAAAAGGCCGGATATTTAACCTCCTAAACTTTAGAACACCGGATAAAACATCCTTGGACGGTTTTGCTACCGTGGAAACCACGTCAGCGCCGCATGGATGGAAACGTGGCGCAGGGCCCAACGTCAGCTCCTTTGTCTCTCATCTACTGCCTGCCATCTCTCTCGGGGCGATCCGCGTCCTTGCTCGCCGCACGCCGCTCCGGATGCTCCTCCCTGCGCCGCCCCCCAACCAGTTCACCGCACCTGCTCCTCGAGCTCCCTTGCGCTGCCCTCGGCACGCCCGCCACCTCGCACTGACCCAGCCGGGGTTGTGCCGACGCGCTGCCCCTGACCGGCCCGTTGCATCGCACCGCCCCAGCCGGAGCTTCCCTCCGCGCCGCCTCCCTCCAGCCCAGGCCAGCTCGCCACCTCACGCCGACCCCGGCCGGCCTGCTGCCTTGCACCGCCGCAGCCGGAGCTGCCCAGCAAGCCGCCTCCCTCAAGCTCGGGGCCCGGGCCGGCCCGCCATTCCGTGTCGCCCTCGACCGGTCCGCCGCCTCGCATCGTCACCGGCTGGTCTGCCGCCTTCCCTCCAACCTCGGACGGCCTGCAGCCTCGCGATGCCTCCCGGCCGCCCCACCGCCTCACAACACCCTAGCCGGCGCCGTGGTGTGCGTAGGGGCCCGGCGGCGGCGGGGCGGGCTTGTCCCTGCTGTGCGCCACGAAGGACAAGGCACGAGGGGGAGAGTAGAGATGGGCGCTGGCGTGTGGGCTCCACACCACGTTTCCATCTATGTGCGCTGACATGGTTTCCACGGTGGTAAAACCACCATCCAAAACCACCCAGGGTGTTTTGTTCGATTTTCTAAAATTTGGGGAGTTAAACATCTGGTTTTTGAGTCCAGGGGGCGTTTTTGAATCCGAGGGAACTATGTATACTGTTTAGTATAGCTTAGTGAATTATATAGACTTTTTTTAGGCTAAACTTAGAACTCAAACTATTACATAAAATAAATCTATTTCGTCTTACATTTGCTATTTGCTAGTTCACAACTATCAAACTAGTTGTGCTCCAGTTCACACTTTCTTGGTTTATTGCTAGTTCATAACTATCAAATTAGCTGTACTCCAGTTCACACTTTCTTGGTTAAACCGATGACAATGAACAAAACTATCCAACTAGCCGCTATATTCCAATGACTACTTAATATACCAACATATAGACCGACGTAGGTGCTAGTTTAACCGGTGAGTATATGTGCTCGGATTGGTTGAACCACTGACCCTCGGCCAGATGTTCAGTTCTTCCTATTGTCGGTTTAATTGATGCATGTATTTCTTTAGTTTTCATCTTTCTTCCAACTCAAATGCACCGACTTGTGTATGGCTTTTCTCCATTTCTTTCAAGGGCTTCACATTGAGTCAGTCTACCCAACAACTTAATGTTTCGAAGGCATCCAACAACTAATTTTGGACCATTGGATTTTAAGGGAGAGAATTTTTATTCGATACTGAGAAACTGGTTGGTTCCTTCCTTAGACTAGTGTCACTAAGGAGTGAATATAGATGTAGAAAACACTGTTTGCGCAACGTACACAGAGTTGCAAAACAATGTTTGCGCACTGTATAAAGTACGGATGCACAGTCTGGTGACCCTAGTCTTAGCCCGCAAAACTTAAATCTTTTCTATTTGACACTCAACTTATCTTTGGTTCTTTATCTAGCCTTCCGTCAACATTTACCATTAAATTCCATCCATTGCCGTCATCTTTCATAGGGTAGACGAAAATACCCTTCCTTGTCTCTTACATT
Source organism: Paspalum vaginatum (assembly GCA_030272315.1). Classification (NCBI taxonomy): domain Eukaryota; kingdom Viridiplantae; phylum Streptophyta; class Magnoliopsida; order Poales; family Poaceae; genus Paspalum; species Paspalum vaginatum. Next base: position 9,709,459 of record CM059014.1, on the reverse strand, counting down.
CATCTTTCACCGCCCTGCTCGGTGCCTCTCCCTCAGCGCCTCCCCTCCTTGTGCGTCGCCCCTCCCCAACGCCTCCCGCCCTCGCTCCCCAGCGCCATATGGCATTGGCGACCCTCCCTAGCCCCTTCCGAGTGTCAGTGACACCCCGCCGCGGAGCCCCTCCCTGTCGTTGCACCACCCCACCAGCGGAGCGCCTTCTTAGCGCCGCGCACCTCCCCTGTGGCACACAACCAAACCGCGGAGCCCCTCCCCTGGCATCGCCCCAGTACCGCTGCAGAGCCCCTCCCCCGGCTGTCGCCCCTGCCCCACCACGGAGCCCCTCCCCAGTTCCTCACCCTAGCGGCAGCACAACCTCCCCAGCGCCTACACCCTGCCATAGCGAGCCTCCCCAGCGCCTCCTCTCCCCGTGGCAGCTGGCAGGCCGATCCTGCTCAACGGCTTGCTCAGCAAGGGTAAAACTGTCTTTTGACACACTAGTTAAAACCGTTGAAGGTTGGATCGATGCCTAAGATGGAGAGGTGAATTAGGATTTTTAAAACTAAGGACTCTCTAAAAATACAACTACTTAATAAAATCTAATGTAAAATAAAACTAAATATAGACACTAAGGTTTTGCTAAGTGTGACTAACTCTATGTGGCCAAGTCTTGTAACATAGTTTCACATATAAACTAACCTACAAAGCTAGTATAGAAATGTAGGCACACAATTGAAAGAAAGTAAATGCAAAAGCTAAATAAATGGGTAGAGTGATGCAAACTCCCGGTGACGATGGCACAAGTTGGAGACCGTAACATCCCAAAAATTTAGCACCCAAAAATCCTCCCCTAAATTCACCGTTAGCTCGAAATCAAATCCAACAGTCATGCACTTGCTCAATATAAAAGCCCAACCTCTCAAAAACCCCCTCACCATCTACCCTACCAATGCTGCCACAAAAGTCCCCACAAATTCCACCAAATTCCGATCAAAAATTCCCTAAATTTCAAATAAATTTCTGAAAAAGGATAAAAGGAGGGTCAGGGTCAAACCCCCACCCCCCTCGGCCCAGCCCACCAGACCCCCCTCCCCTTTTCGGCCCGCTCCGCTTTCCTCCCTCCCGCCTGGGCCGCTTGGGCTGTCCCCCACGACCCACTACGGCCACCGCCCCCCTCTCTCTCCCTGACAAGTGGACCCCACCCATCAGGGGCGTCGCGCCACCCCCTGGCCGCCGGAACCACCCCGCCGGCAAGGCACCCCGGCGAGCCACCGTCTCCCCCACCTCGACCGGCTCGCGCTTGGCCAAATCGGACTGTTGTCCACCCCCCCTCGCCCACGCCGTTACCCACAAGCCCCGGACATGCGGGCCCAGCGCTAAGCGCCGTTAAGCGCCCCCCCACCCCCCGCACGCGCGGGCACCTTGGGCCAGCCCGTTTGCCGCGCCACGCTACTCGTGGGCCGCTGGCAGGCCGCACTCACCTGTGAGTCTTGGGCCGTGCCCTAAGATTCGGCCCACCAAGCTCTAAAGTCCCTTTTCAATTATTTACATCCTTTCTTTTCAATAAAAATCCATATCTCTTTCAAACCAACTCCGTTGTAGGTGATCCTTGCACCCAAATTCTTCTAAAAATCCCCTCTACCCAACCCACCTCTTTTTAAAGTGTTTTGAGCATGAATGATTGCAATTATTGAGTGTTTATTGTTTGTGTCCGCTAGACGTCGAACTAGAAGGACTCCAGGAACCGGAGACGACCGTTGCGGACTAGGAGGGCGACGACCCTGATACTGATCTCCAATGCAATGAGGACCTAGACGACGGCAAGTCCAGTGGAACCCTTTCTTGATGCATGAAATACCTAGATTTGCAAAACAAATATTTTGGACAAGTGCAACCAATTAAAAACCTGCATGTTTTGCTTGCTAAGGAAAAACTCTGGTAGGATAGCCATAAAAAACCTATTTAGAAGTAGCGCGCATAGGAGGGATCGCTCATTCAACTACATGAACTAAAAGTTTGTAAGAGGCAATGGATGTAAGTGGCAATGGGTTGGGGTTGAGGTCGTTGGGTTGATTTTCGAAATAAAGTGGGGAAGAACCTCGGCAACAGACTTGGTCGGAACATGGCTTCGAGCCGAAACAGCCATAAGAGCAGGGTTGAATGGGTAACTTAGCTACCTGCGGTTACCCAATGTCTCGGGATTCGTAGAGAAGACCGGGTATGTGGATGCCCGCGGTGACGAGTAATAGAAAGTGGTACGGTGGTTGGTTCAACCCAAGCTCTCCGTAAGGACCGCTATAATTTTCATCTTACCGAACTCTTCTAAGTACAACTACCCGCTCTGTATGAGGCAGTGGCTAGGCCCTAAGCTGTAGTGGATAGCCCAGTAGCTTTTGTGTTGGCGCACAAGGGGCTAAGGGAAGGGTGGGTGTCAACGAAAGTACCGCGGGGTACCGGAGTGACTCTGTTGTCCGAACCCCTAAAGTTCTGCTAGGTGATGAAACAAAGGCGAAAGGCTTGGTTTAGAATTTCAGGCGCTTATTTGGCCGTAAGCATCGCTGAGTCCAACTCGTAGGAATTAGTACAATCTCTGATCAGAGTAAAAATCTATTCGAATAGTCCGTGTCCATTGGTATGGATGGGTTACGTCTTGGTTATTCATCTAGTATGTGTTTTTGAATATAAAATGGATGGTTGAACGTAAGTGGATCAGAGTGATTTGGTGGATCAAGGTTGTGGATAAGATAAGTTGGGCCGCTCGGACCTAGCAAATCCAGGTGGCAATCCCCCTTTATACTAAAATTTGTTTTCACAAGTTAATAATTGGACCACTAAAATGACCATGCATTGTTCTTCCGCAAATGTAAGCTCCAGACATAGCCTTGCATCTACAGATAGGTACCCTCCTCGCTCAATAGGGGAAAGGCGGGCTTGCGGAGTACGTAAGTACTCACCCTTGCTCCATTGCTTTGTTGGTACTTTTTAGATAGTTCCGACGAACTGTTCGAGGCACTCTTTGGCTAGGTCATGATCCTACTTCCCAACTAGCCTATGGCATTGGGTCCTGAAGGATTGCTTCCGCTGTATCTTACTTTTCCTACAGTTATCATGTCATGGTTTGTAATCGTTAAGTTTAACTCTATGCTATCTAAAATAAATGTGTTGCTAGAACTCTGGGACTAGCATTTGTATCATATTTAAGCTCTCAAAAATTTGGGAGCGCTTCAGAGACACTGCGATTTTTTTACTAGAGTATCGGGTAGGCGCACAAGCCTTGACTGCTCGTTTGGCACCCCTCATAAAGCTTTGCTCTTGCGGAGTCCGTGCAAGGACTCCAGCCTCGATCCTCGCAAGGAAGGTCCATCATTAGAGATGGCAATGGGTACCCGAAACCCGAGTATCCGACGGGTTTTACCCGATATTAAGTCGGGTATGGGATGACTTCTCCACCCGCGGGTACGTTAATGGGCACAATCTTATACCCGTCGGGTATGCGGGTGTGGGTACGGGTGCATACTACACATACCCGCGTACCCATGGGTAATTTATACCCGGCTCAACCATACATTTATTCTACGTAATTAAGCATACATAAGTGTATATTAGGCAAAAAAATATGGTTAACTTGCGTGTTTCAATATCATTTATTGTTATCTTCAATTTATTTACTCACGTTTAGTGTTTTATATTTTTTAATTATGCCATTTTTAATTATATTTGTGCTATTTAAATATGTGCATAGTGGGTATTTAATCGGGTATGGGTTACCCGACGGGTTTTTTTACCCACGCGGGTACGGGTATGGGTAAAAATTCATACCCACGACCGGGTATGGGTATTGTAGCGGGTAAGTTTTTTGTTCGCGGGTATGGGTATGGAACTGTAATACCCGACGGGTACGTACCCGTTGCCATCCCTATCCATCATAGGTATTTTATCATAGTCCTTCTCCAGATCGATGAAAATCATGTGCAGGTCCTTCTTTTGCTCCTTGTACCACTCTATCACTTGTCTTAGTAAGAAAATTACTTCTATGGTGGATCTTCCAGGCATGAACCCAAATTGGTTCATGATGATATGTGTCATCCCTCTCAGTCAATGCTCGATAACTCTCTCACATAACTTCATAGTGCAGCTCATCAGCTTAATCCCACGGTAGTTAGTATAGCTTTGGATATCTCTCTTGTTCTTGAAGATTGTACTAATGTGCTTCTACTTCCATTCTTCTGGCATCTTGTTTTCCCGAAAGATATGGTTGAACAACTTGGTTAGCCAAACTATAGCTATATCCCCAAGGCATTTCCATACCTCTATTGTGATACCATCCGGGCCCATCGCCTTGCCCCATTTCATCTTCTTTAAAGCCTCTCTAGGCTCAGCTTCTTGATCCTACGCACAAAGTGTCTATTTGTGTCATCAAATGGGTCACCCAACTGGATATCTGTATTCTCATCCCCCCCCCCCCCATTGTACTTGGTTGTCAAAATGTTCCCGCCACCTATGCTTGATGTCTTCTCCCTTCACCAAGAGTTGATCCATCTCATCTTTAATGCATATAACTTGATTGAGGTCCCTTGTGTACTCAATCTTTGGTAAAGACCCTCGTAGGCTCGGCCCTTTCCCTCACGCACAGCTCTCTTCGTGCCCCTCTTTGCCACCTTTTACCTTTATTCGTTGTCTGCATTTTTGTCATGGTACAAACGTCTATAGCTCTCTTTCTTGTTTTTAATTGCCTTTTGTAACTTTATATAGGCACAACATCCCTGTTTGGCATACATATTTTTGATCAGGGTAATGTTGATAAGAAATTCGGACATGGAAGGTCAGTTCCAATCAGTAATGCATGGTTGCGGTGACTGCTTTGTCCCTGGGTACCGTATAACAAAGCCAGCTTGTTTCATAGCTTCTTCCAAATCCAGCAAGTAGTACTCGTCAATAAACGAACAGAACTGGGATCAGCTCCTGCAATTGCATCAGTATCTAACCGGCTAATGTGAGCCATTCCTTCGATGGCGTAACTGCCTAAGGCATATGGTTGGAATATGTTGCTGAAGCTTATCTGGAGCATTTTGGATTCTGGATATAAGCCACTGAGTAATGTTGGTCCTTTTTTTATTTTATTTTTTGTGCATACAACTGTTAGGATAGAAAAACGCCTTATTGAAAATTTTGCATACTATTGTGGGAAAGTGAATGTTATAAGGCGATGATTATCTTGGAATGGGAATGATCCTCCACCAATCCGGTTATTGCTTATACTGTTTTTTCAGAAGGATCATTACTGCGGTGATGGTGGATCATACTCCGTGCACTTGGTTAGCGCATTCTTAAAGAATGTTGAAACTATAGTGAATTATAATAAAGATCTTCACAAAGTCAGAAAGTACGTGGTTTAGGCACGCGTATGGACGCACGATGACAGCAGAACCGCCAAAAACATGAAGTGTGTTAGATTTTGCACTATTAAACGCTTTCTATTGGCCAATCACTACCAGCATGGAGAAAAGCAAAGAACAAGTGTAGCACAAGACAGATTTCACTGCATTACAGAAGTGACGAAGCATAGCCTTCATGTCCATGACGAACAGACGAAGTAAACATTGCAAAGACAACCATTGATACTGAGGATTAATCATAGAAAGAAAGGTTCACAAAACACATACAGGGATACTAGCTCAACTGTTTCCTTGCTATGGAAACCGACCGACATGGGTCTTAATCTAAAGATAAGGCTTGACGAAGAGCATCATATTGATAGACAACCTCAACAAAATTTCCCTCCTCCACAGCCTTTTTAATTTTATCCCGCTGCTCTATCAAGCTGGCCAGTAGCAGAGAGGGCTGCCAAGCTAAAGTGTGGATGGAGAGCAGCTGAACAAATCGTTATAGGGAAACTTATCCGAGCCGCCGCAGTATCGCTATCGCTCAGAAAGGCGGGCAAATGTGCAGAAGGCGTGGCGGCGGCTGCAGTGGCGCTCTGAACCTACCTGTCAGCCTTGAGATCGTACATTTGAACGGACTCCGAGGCTGTATTCTCCACGAAGTAGACGCAGTCGGGTTCAATGGATGGGATCTTGTCAGCGTCGAGAGAGAGGCACCTGAAACAGCCGCAGAGAAAGATGGTGCGGTTGCCGATGCTTTCGATCGGCTCGAGTGCAGTTCCGTCCCTGTCCATCTTGAAAACTCCATGCGATTCTCAAGCTTGAAGATGACCAGCATTTCTCCGGCGGATTCTACCAAGAAGCAGTGGTTTGGAGATGCGGTGTCGTTGTTGTGGTCGGCTGCAGCGTGCGGCGTCATCAGTTCGGTGATCTTGTTGGCCACCGATGCCGGAACTAGAGGTAGCGGAGTGCCGTCGTCTTCCCAGCCGTCGACGGCGATGCAGCCGACGACAGCCTTTCTGACCAGAGGATACGTGTACTTCTTGTACCTGACGAATTATACAGCCATGCTCTGCTCATACACTCATGCTACGTTACCGACGAAGGATTCGCTGTCCGAGGTGGCCCTGTACACCCTACGAGAATCGCAATAGAGCAGCAGCGAGGGGGGAGACGACGAACCGGCGGCAGAGACAGCGGCGGCGATCACACTCTTGACCATGGTCCATGGGTGCCGCGAAGCGGACCATGTAGCCCGTCAGGGGGTTGAGGACGCACGAGGCGTAAGGGAGAGCCCAGTCCGCCAGGACGAGGAGGCCATCGGCGGTGCAGCAGACGATGCAGTACCCGTCGAGCACTGGGATCTCCTTGCGGAGGAAGCGGCCGGTGGCGGTGTTCACCATGAGGCGGCCGACGACACCGTAACCGATCTGGTCCTGCAGCATCACCCAGTGGCGGGGGCGGAAGCGGGGGTCCAGCGTGTTCCGCGGGTCGGCGGTTGGCTGCGATACCAAGAAAAGAAAATAGGAGCACTCAATTATCTTCTGTGCATCGTCTCTTCGTTCCCTGACCGGCGCAGTAATTGGGCGATCAAAATGAAATTATGGAAAAAAAAACTTTAATGAACCCGCGCATGCAGCCCGCGCGTCTTTGCCAAAAAAAGAACCCGCTGCAAAAATCAATCTACACCCGTGATTTCTGCCGGCAAACGAATCCATGACGTACTTCTCCGTCGTCGTCGCTATCAGGAGCCCAGTTCACCCTACGGATGAACGTTTCTTCCATCTAGACTTGACTCAGTTCCGTTCACGGTTCACTCCGTCGATAGCAGGAAATGGCACAGCAGGTCAATCGATTTCACTCCGTACGTGACTAAATAGGCAGGTGAGTAGCAAAAGAGTGCACGTTGTAAGCAGGCCCAATGCCAAAGAGCCGCGATGCAATGGCCACGTGCATGGAAACTGGAGCCCCATGCACGCATGGAAATAAGAGAGGCCACAATTGGGGTTTATGTTTACTACGGCCAACCACTGATTTACGTTTATTTTATGCGTATACCGATTTGAGCTATTATTTGCTATGTAGTTCTTGTGTAATTGCTTGTCAAACCGATGTTATTAAATACATGTTCCGTAACCCCATCACGAATGATAGAGTTGGTAAATGGGTTTGCGAGTATCAGATGAAAATGAATAGGATCTCATGCGATATTTGCGAGTTCTTTTATGTTTAGGGTCCTTTCCTAAAAACGGTTACCCTGTCATCTGTGATTGAAACTGTAAAAAAAAAACGTACCCTTCGCCATTTTTCCAAAAAAAAAACCGACATGTTTGCTGGCTGTAACATACCAGTTCTGTTTTAAAATTTCATTGATTTCCATTTATCGGAGTTCAGAGAACCAGAGTCAACTAGCAGGCTATCGCCTATTTTCTTTGCTTTGCTTTGTTTGGGGATAAAATGGTTATATAATTTTTTAAGGATTGGGAGTAAATTTCAGCGGAGCTGTTGATCTCAAATTCAAAGATTACCCTTCCACTTCGAAATCCGCAGGTCCATCCTCCGAAATCCATGCGCCAAGGCATAGCATAGGATAAGGGCTTTCTCCAATGAGTAAAATGCACCCCGTGGTCCCTGAACTTGGCACGTTGTGTCGATTAGGTCCCCGGACTTTGAAAACCAGGGAAAGCAGGGTCCCGCAACTTGGTCCCACCATCCACTCCCGTCCAAAACAAGGTTTGGGCAATACCGGACGACGACGTGGTGGCCATGTTGGTGCCATCGTGGCACCCGCGCGGGAGGGGAGCGTTTTTTTGGGCGTGGCACTCGGTTTTCTTACAAAAAAGCCCTCATTTGACCCTATTTTATACCCTTCGGTGCATCTGTTCCTCTAAATCCCCAAATCGCAGGACGGTGGAAGAACCCTAGGCGTCTCTCACCGATTCCCCAAATCTCTTCCCCTAGACCCTAGGCAAGTAGTCCCCTCGGTCCGCAACGGCCCCAATCATGGAGTCATCCTCCTCCACAGGTCAACGACGACAGCGGAATGCGCATGTGCTTCCACTCGTTATCTGCGACCGATGCAACTCAAGGAAGGTGATGGCACTCAAGGCCAAAACACCTATGAACTTTGGACGCTACTTCTACATCTGCCCGACATACGAGGTGAGATGGGGCTTTGTATGGAGTTCGCATTTGGTTTTTTGGATTTTAAGTGTTTTTTCGTGTCTCTGATGACTATGAAATTTGTCGGTAGCGTGATGGTAGTGGTTGTGACTTCTGGTATTGGGAATATGATTATGAGCAGTATTTGATTGACAATGGGTTGGTGCCACCTAATTACAAGCGCGTATTCAGCCAACTAGAGAAACTGAAGATTTCAGCTCGTGCACCTGAGGCAACCGGAGGCTTCGGCAAGGATGGAGATAAAGAACATGATGGGTTGATCATGAAGAAAATGGATGTAGTTGTAGGTCTACTTAGTGAGGTTGTTGTGCTACTGAAAATACTACTAGGCACATGTGTGTGTATGTTTGCTATCTGCCTATGTAAGGAATGGATGATGTGAACTTAAGTACCAGTTGAATTGGTACTATGCTGAATGAAATTAGTTGGCAATTTGGTGATGAAACGAATGCATTTATATATTACATTTAGATATCAATGCATGCAGATATTGTCACAGAAAACAAAAGAGTGACAATCAGCTAATTGCATTGCATGGTAATATATTCAGTTTTCAGTTCCTGTGTCCTTGGCACAGATACTCCAGATAGTACCATGTTCAGTCTGTGCGACATTACACCATGTTAAGACTAACATCCTAATTAGAAGACAAGCGGCAGCATTCCTGTTTAGCTATTACAGTGCATTGTTGATTAGGCATTGCTGATTAGCTATTACAGTCCATCACAAAAAGATTATGGCACAAAAGCTGTCATTTTCCTTGAACTAATGGCACGAAAGTACTTCAGGTCGTCTTCTTCTTCTTGCCCTTTGCTGCTCCCTTCTTTTGTAGTACTCCTCCCTCTTTTCTTAGTGTTGTGGCCTTCCTCTTTCTTGCCGTGGCCCTTCCTTGCTTGGTTGCTGTTGTCAATACAGCAGGCCTTGGCACAAATATATTGGAGTAGATGAACTGAGAATCAGGTAGAGCATGTGATGCTGCATGAGTAGAGGTGCTCTGTCCAGCCTGCAACATTGAAAGAGGTTGATTAGCTTAGTTCATGATGTAAGTTGGTGCAAAATGTGTTTTACAGAAATAACCTATTCCATCATGTTAAGTAGCATAGGTTGAGCTCATCTCTGACATCAAATTGCAGTAAGTTGGTGCGTTACCATCTTGTGTCATTTGCTCCACTTGATGGCACCCCTTCAGTGTTGAACTGGGGAACAATAGGCTCATCTTGTGTGTGCATCTCTAGCACAAAGTTACTAGGGATAGCATCATCATCCATAGGTTGCACCTCTGCAATGTAGCTACTTTTTGGTCTCACACCCATCTTCTTGATAGGACAGCCCCTGACATTATGGTTCTCTCCTTTACAGTACCTGCAGGTCATTTTGACTCCATGCCTTGTGATTGTTGGCCCATTTCTCCCAAATACTTCCTGTGGCTCTTTCCTACTGCACCTCGGTGGTCTTCCAACTTTTTTTTCGTACACAGGTGGTAGTACTTGTGCGCCAGGAGCTTTTTCCTAGCTACTCATATCCTTGCATGGCTTAATGTTTGGACCATAAGCCTTATTGAATGAGTCTATTGTGTAGCATTGGTGGACAGCACTCTCTGGTGGTACTCTCTCATGCCTTAAGCAACTAATAGCATGTTGGCAAAGAATTCCAGTCAGATTCCACTTTCTACAATCACAAGTCTTTGCTGCTAGTTCTACAGTGTACTGATTTTCTCTATCCAAGACTTGGAAAACTCCACTTCTAGATGGTAAGACATAACAAACATTGGCCCATTTAGCAAATTTAGCTACTTTCTTCCTTATCTTTGGGCAAATTGTGCCTACCATATCCTTAAGCTCTTGTTGCTTATTGTAGTATCTAGTCAGTGAGCTGTTGTTTAATTCTCTCCAGCATGCTTAAGATAGGCAATTCTCTAGCTTCTAGAATATATGAATTAAAAACCTCACAGGAATTGTTCAAGAGGATATTAGACTTTGGAAATTCTGAAAAAAGGCTCTTACCCAAGTGTTGGGTGCCATTTTGTCCAGCCATGCATGAGCATCTGGGTTCAGTTCCTTCATCTTCTCCATGTGTTTCTTCCACTTCAGTTCAGTGGTGGCCCTCGCACAAGTCCATAACTGGTTTTTGAGGATCTCACCCTTGAATCCAGCATCCTTAAAGTTTGACCACAAGTGTCTGACACAGAACCTGTGTTCAGGGTCTGGGAATAGTTTTGCAATTGCTGGTATCAGGCCTTATGAACACCAAGAACATATTAGTATTTAAGCAATAACAAACAATACAGCAGCAGTAAATAAGTACAGGGATATGTGTTTACCTTCTGCTTGTCAGTCATAAGAGTCCAAGGATGTGTGTTTACAATACCCAAGTCTTTCTTAAGTGTTTCAAGAAACCATTTCCAAGTTAACTTTGACTCCACCTCAACAACTCCCAATGCAATTGGATTGATGCAGTCATTTGGATCTAGCCCAACAGCTGTCAGTATATGTCCATCAAATTTTGTCTTAATGTGGCATCCATCCAAGCAAATAATGGGCCTACATCCTTCAATAAATCCCCTTTTGCAAGCATCTAGGGACATGTAGCAGTTTGAGAAATGGTTGTCCACCATATTCAGATAGAAACTGCTGCCAGGATTACTCCTTCTTAACTCTTGTCCATAGTCCCAAAGCTTGTTATATTGGTCACTCTCGTCACCATAAATCTTCTTCATTGCCATCATCCTTGCCCTAGCCAATTTACTTCTATTTGGAGTGACATTCCACTGCAGTTGAACGGTCCTTGCAAAATTTGCCAAACTCATCTTATCATCACTTCTGAATGAGTCAATGTACTTCTCAGCTAGCCACCTAGCAGTACATCTCTTCAAATGCCACACTTTCTGACATCTATGGGTGGGCACATATGTCTTCACCATGAAGAACTTTGACCTGCTATCCATAGAGGCATACAGCATCCAAGGGCATCCAGCAGCACAATGAGCCCTCAGTCTCCTCTTATCATTCCTAGGAATTTTTATTTCAACTAGGTTTTTCATGCTATAATCAGTAACTGCTTTCCTCAGTAACTCCACTGACTCAAAAATCATGCCAACTTTGAACACAGGGTCACTAAGATCTTCCTTTCTAAATGAATTGAACTTAATGTTGACTTGTCCCTCCATTTCTTCATCTGGCAACTGAAGATCGTCTTCATTAGTTGAGTCAGGGTCATCTTCTACAACATTTTTTCGTAAAGGAACATCTACCTTTAGCCTGCTGCCATTAGCCTTCCTTGCCCTTGACCTAGTGACAACATGATACTCATTCTCTACTTCATCATTGTGAGCAGTTATGTCATTATCCCCTTCATCCACTTCGTTGTCACTGTCCACTATGTCTGAATCTTCTTTCTCTTCTTCACTGTCACTTCCAACTTCTTGAATATCTTCTGGACGTGTAGGGTTTAAATCCTTGTAAAAAACAGGAAGTTTGTCCTTCTTATTATTCATTTGTACCTTGACAAGGCTCAAGACCTTTGGGAGGGAAGCAGTTGGGTTTTCCACTACATCATCCCAATCCAAACCACTAACATTGTTCTCATGGTCAAAATAAAGTATCAGGTTCTTCACTCGATGAACAACAGCACACATTGCATTGGTGTCTGCATCAGAGGCCAATATCCTCAATCCATCATCCAATTCTTTTTCTAGTAGCAGCCAATACACTTTTAGATCATCAGATTTCTCATATCTAAGCTGCTCAAAGAAATCTTCAAACCAAAGTGTCGACCAAGTGTCTACTTCGCAGTGATCAAACTAGGAAACCTTGCCATCAACATAGGTGCGCAGGTGACCAAACCCAACGAAAAATCCACCATGATTTATCTCCACTGTAAACTCATCAGCACTACCACCTATACAATTGTGAACTTTCATTAGAGGCTGCACACCTTGAATGCAAAATCAAAACCCCAAATTTTCGGAACCCTAGACCCTAAGACATCAGCTTTCGTCATCTACATCTCAACTATACCCACTACTCCGCCCGTCCCTCTACCCATAAGCATAGAACAGAATCACGATTGAAAGCATTCGTGCAGGCTAGAATCACTCACCATAGGATGGAGGGTCATGCCCTTTTGGCCGCAATCTGGGAGCCATCACGAAGCGTTGTGGGCGGCGACACCCCAACGGCTTGTCGCCTCCCTTCTCACTGCTCGATGTGCCACCGCTCGTCGCTGATCACCTCCGCGTGAAGGCCGTCGGCGGCGACGAAGGTGAAGAGACGCGGAGTACGGAGTGGGAGAGGAGAGGACGGGGTGCGAGAGGAGAGGAGAGAACAATGTTATAACTGGGCCCAAACTAGTACTTGGGCCAGACCTCACCATCCGCCTTGGCCCAAAGAGACGCTACCCTCCCGCGCTGAGTGCCACAATGGCGCCAGCGTGGCCGCCACGTCGTCATCCGGTATTGCCCAAACCTGGTTTTGGACGGGAGTGGATGGTGGGGCCAAGTTGCGGGACCCGTTTTTCGGGTTTTCAAAGTCCGAGGACCTAATCGACACAGCGTGCCAAGTTCAGGGGCCGTGGGTGCATTTTGCTCTTCTCCGATGGTACTAGTCGAAATGAGAAATTGAGTAGTGTTGCGGTACTGTTTTGGCACTGTAAGTCGAAATGAGAAATTGAGTACTGTTGCGGTACTGTTTGGCACTGTACCTGGCATGACGCACAGAGTGGAGTGAGATTTGAGAAAGTGTGATGAGTAGTGTTATTGGAGATAAAGGCTCAATCCAAGGATACCCCATATTAGGCTATTTCGATGGGGTTCTTCATCCATATTCCTCAAACCTCACTACACTCTGTATGTAGGGTTGGGCATTCGGCTAGTGTGGTTAAAACTGTTCGGGTTAATTTAGTTTTGAAGTATTTCGGTTATGTTAAACTCTTAACCGAAATTATGGCTAGAAATCTTTTAACCGCGTAAATTTCGATTGCGGTTAAATTGGTTCAGGTTTTACGGTTAACCGAAATATATATTATACATTAACAACAAGCAAATTAGAATGACATTATGACATCAATTACAAGTTACTAGCCACTAAAACAAGCTTAGAAAGCTAGAAAAACCAATAAATATAGTCTCATTTAAATAGGTTAAGTATGAAAACTTGAAAATCTTGATATCTCATATAATTACACGTATATTTAATATACAAAATGCATAAATATTACACTCGCTAATTTGGTTAAATCGTTAATGCCACATCAAAACCGAAATAATGTGTAGTTAAAGGATATGGCAAAAATTTTAACTGCGGAATTAACCGTTAACCAACTTTTGCGGTTAATTTGGTTCGGTTCGGTTAATCGGTTTCGGTTATATTTTGCCCACTCCTATCGGTATCTGTATGTCACATCATCTACAGTGCCAAAACCGTGTTAGATTTCTCAAAATAAGTAACACCATTGAAGATAGTCGTAGACTTTAAAATTAAATAATGTATTGTTACGGTACTACAGACTGTTGAAACGGGGAATAGGACGGAGCGAGGGATGGGGGGAGCCGGTGGGTTCAGTCTAACGCCTTCCAAGTTCCAACCCGGCCACGGCGAGTCGGCGATAGCATGCAGTGAGCAGCCGTCAGTCAAAGTGTCAAACTAGAACCGCAGGTGCCCCCTCGCTCGCTCCCCTTTCCCTCAACGTCCTCGACGCACGAACGCACGTTCGCACCAAATCCGCCCAGACCCAGAGTTCGCGCGCGCGCGCCGTCAAGTCAAACTGGAACCCGCGACGCGACGCGACGCGACCCGAACCGCTCCAGCCCCCTTGGCCCTATAAAACGGTCGAGCACCTGGAGCTCCACTTCCACACCACGCGCGCGCACCAAGCGATCGAGCAACCGGCGGCCAGCACCAAGCCAGAGGCTCCGATCCGTCGTCGTTTCTGCTCCGACTCCGATCGTCGCGGCGCGCCTGCTGCAAAGACGATCCATGGCCGCTGCCAGCTCCCGCGTGCTTCTCCCCGCGCTGGCCCTCGCCGGCATCTTCTTCCTCCTGATCGCTCCCGCCGTCGTCGCCGGCGCAGCCGCGCCGCCGGCGACGGGGCTGGAGTTCCACGTCGGCGGCCCGCGCGGGTGGCGCGTCCCGGACGCCAATACGAGCTACGGCTGGTGGGCCATGAACAACCGCTTCCACGTCGGCGACCGCCTCTGTGAGCACCTCTACCCACCTCACGTGCTGCCTTCTCCTCAGCTACTTCTTCGTCCCATCCCATGCATGATCCCAATGCAGACGCAGATTCTTGAAACCTCGCGTGCCGAGATCATCTGCTAACCATGCGATGGGATCCTTTTCTCTCGCGCAGACTTCAAGTACGCCAACGACTCGGTGCTGCTGGTGGACCGCGCCTGCTTCGACGCCTGCAACGCCACGGAGCCGCTCGCCACCTTCGCCGACGGCGACACCACGTTCCCGCTCGACCGCCCGGGCTTCTTCTGCTTCATCAGCGGCGAGCCGGGCCACTGCGAGGAGGGCCAGAGGCTCATCGTACGCGTCATGGTGCACCCGGGCGTCGCCGCGGCGCCGGGCCCCGCGGCCTCCGCACCGGGGACGACGCCGGCGCAGCCGGGACCGGGACACGGCGGCGGCCGCACCACGCCCGACACACCCTCCGGCGCAGCCACAGCGGTTGCCTCTGCTGCTGGCGTCGCCGTCGCGGCGGCGCTGGCCGTCTTGGCCAGCCTCGTCCTGATGCTCCAGTGATCGAGCAGTTTGCACTTTTGCAGTGTGTGCGTGCGGACTCCCGTACGTAGTTGGCCAAGTTATTAATTTGCATGTTTTTATTTCTGCTTGGATGGATGTCTCTGTGTCTTTTACATATCTCATGACTCGTGAAGTATTATTGGTAGTTTTGTCGTGAATCGCGTGATTCGTGTCAAGACAATTCCTTATTAGTAGTATCTCTACTGAGCAGTTATATTCTTATTTAGTTTCTAGTACTATGTAATGTGGTTTATTTGATGTCCCTTGTTAATTTGTTATATACAGTATTTCATGACTCGTGAAGTATTGGTGCTGTATCGTGTGATTCGTTCTCAAGACAATTAGCTGGTTTTACTGAGAAATTATACTGTTTAATTCCTATGTGATGTGATTAATTTATTGTGACGCCCCTAGCTAACAAAATAGTGCTGGTGTTTTGCACTGATTTCTTGGTGTATATGATCCGCTCATCATCTATAGAACGAACCAGTGTGGTATACAGGAAGCAAAAGCAAGCAAACCCTCAAAAAGTTTACATTAACCTCGTATTATTCAATAC
Organism: Paspalum vaginatum; assembly: GCA_030272315.1. NCBI lineage: Eukaryota > Viridiplantae > Streptophyta > Magnoliopsida > Poales > Poaceae > Paspalum > Paspalum vaginatum. Next base: position 9,693,617 of record CM059014.1, on the reverse strand, counting down.
GATTATATCTCAAAGAAGTTCTGAATTCTGATACCTCGAGACATAAATTTCATTGGTTGGCTAGAGGCTGAAGAAACATGAGGATATGCTGTATTGTATTAAATCTATTCAAAAATATATATAAGCCCTGCAAAATTCAGATGGTTCGTTTTCGACCATCGAAACAATGTGGTCTATAACACAGCAGTTCAGTCCACTCCATCCCGCATGGATTACCAAGCCACTGTATAATATTACCATAGTCGAAAATCCTATATACAACATGTACTTGTTTGTTTCAGATGCAACGATTGTCAGCTATCTAAACTACCACGGCTCGGAGATCTTGGTCCAGTAACTTGCCTGCCGGTCTGCGGCTGCTCCAGCCATCCTCTGCTAAAATTAGCTTCACCCGTGCTTTGAGAGTACTCACAGCCTCGTCTTCCAAGATCTCCAATAGACTGCTCGGGGATTTCTCAGCCTGCAAGGAAACAATGCAGAGTGGTGTTACATATTGATGGCTTCTACATTTTCTGGGTCCCTACCATGACAGGGTCGTGTATGAAAGAGTTACCATGGCAGTTTGATATGATGATAAGTAATGTAGGCAGTCTTCATAGTACCCACAGTGGTACAGAAGGGCTGCGTAGTCCCTCAGATCGTGCGGATCGTGATGCAGTAGTATCAGTCGCTCACACGCTGAAACAGAAAATACAAGATATGAAATTAGTCTGTGACTAGAGAGAAATGCAGTGCAAATAACAGTCCGTCATGTAAATAGAGTAGCGGCATAGAAATGACCCCATGGGGCCACGATACATCCAAATTCTTGTAGGAAAAAGGTACCTGCTAAAGCACGACGCATATCACCAAACCGAACACAAGTCCATACTCCACGCATCAATCTATGATGAGCAGCTTTAGCAGCAGCCATCTCTATGGCACTGTTAAGCAAAATTGGCATCACTCCAGGTGACCTTTATATGGCCAAAGAAATGGAACTACACTCAGCAATTAAGAGGAAGTACCTTATATTGCCATGTGACCTTCCTTGGTTGTCACCTAAAGTACCAAGGCCATGGTGATTTGAACAAACAGCATTCAGAAACAAACTACTAGACCGATCAGACTGGAATGGCCAAAATGTACCCTTCAGAGTTCTCAAAATCTGCAAAAGAAATAAATTAAAATAACTCCAAATGTTACTGCATACAAACAGCCAATAACTTTTGCAGCCTGGTTTACCAAGCATTGTGATAAATATTAAGAGCCGACACCAAATTTGTAAGAAAAATAAGGAGTCAGCAAGGTTGTTAGAAAAAAAAGTGTAACGGGTCCTGAGTCCTGACTCAATCTATTCGTTTGAAACACAACAGATCACAAGGAACTTCCTGAATCGCAATTTCACAAGCTTGCAGCATGCATGTGCATGTATACTTTGCTAGGACTATCAAGTTAGGAAGTTCAAAGTTGTGTTAAAATTTTATCAAACGCAGGAGAGAGAACAGAAAATCAGTTAGAAATAAGTTACTGACCAAAGGATGTTTCTCTTGTTTGTTGTCTGATATCTAAGAGAAAGCTTGTACAGGCAAGAATGGAACAAACAGAAATTCAGTTTAGATCTATACATCAGTGCCGATCAAATGAATCCTTTTTTTTTTACTGTCGATCAAATAAATCCTCATCGTGGTAGGGACCGAAGAAAACAATATTGGTGGAATTTTTTCATCCTAACATGTGGGCTATTGATTTGAACTGTCTCATTAAAATGTGAAACCTAAATGCAAACTTTTTTTTTGTTGTGAACGCAAAGAGAGGAAGCGGGCAAAATTAATATGAAAAAATCCCAGTTGTATGATGCATTTGGAAACATCTTGGCTTTAACACTTGTTGCTCAAGACTTGCACAGATATTAAGCACAAAAAGAAACTCAATACACTTGAAAAAAATGAGGATTGAAAGTTTGAATAAACTCACCTCAACCAAAAGTAACTGTGAAGTCATAATATGTGGCTCGTCACCCAATTTGGTTTTTTGTTTGTCATAGCCCCTAGGGAGGCTATTGAGATCATTTGGAAAGAATATTTCTGCATCAAAATCCAGTAAGCCATATATTCGAACCTTCTTCAGTACTTCTGAATATATCAACGCGAGCATGAGATCTGTTCCACAACGACATGTCAGGACCTGTAAGCACAACCAAGAAACAGCAGCTAAGTCGTAGCCTACAAATGTTCACAAGGCAGAGATCCCGGCATACCGAGTGAAGATACATAGCCCGCACGTCAGACACTCGATTTGCTCTTCGAAACCCCTGAATGGAAAATCCTAGTGAATTAGCACCAATAATTAATTGTAGGAACTGTATGTAGAGCAGAAATTCTCTCGAACACAATCGTGTTTGGGTGGCTGAGACCTGACACTACATGCTGTCATTCTTCGATCAAACGACAGCTGAGATGACTTCAAATTCCAGTTACATTACCATATGGACAGCTGAAACGAGACAATTACATTACCTTATGGACGTAGAGGTAGCGGTCAAAGTAATCGAAGAAGACCACGGGCGGCGCGCCAGAGGGAGGGAAGTTCCCCCCGGCGCAGAAGCCCGCGGCGAGGTCCTCGAGCCGCGCGATGAAGGCGTCGACGGGGAGCGGCACCGAGGAGTGGGAAACGAGCGAGTCGTCCTCGGCGGCGACGCAGAGCGCGGCGCGCGCGAGGTCCGCGCCTCGGCTGACGGCGATGCTGCTCCCCGCGCTGACGCTGGTGAGCCGCTCCACCTGCTCCGTGAACCCCTCACGCGCCGCCATGGCGTGCGCGGTGGCCACCCCGACGGCGTCGAGCGAGTCGTGCAGCACCAGCCGCGGGCGCGGGGCCTCCCCGGCCGCCGCGCGGGGCCGGACGGAGGCGCAGGACCGCCGGCCCCGCCGCATGCCGCAATGGCAGCGGCGGCGGCCGAGGGCCGGGGAGGGAGGAGACCACACCGCCGCGCAGCTCATGGCCGACACACGCGGTGGGCAGGATTCGCCGGATGCGGAGAGGTGGCGTCGCGGCGGGAGAGGACACGGCGGGGGGCAGCGGCGAAGTTGTAGTGGGCCTCTGCTCGGATGCACTACTTAAGCGGCGAGCTGTGCTGTGCTGGTCTTTTTACTGTATGCAGCAGTACCTACAGCGCAGCAAGAAGCAGCCAAATCGAGCTGATAATGATATAGACATATGGTGATATATCTGTATGCAGGCATGCAGCTGCAGCGCAGCATATAAATATGGGTGTTCTTCTTTCCATCAATTATATTTTACAATCATTTAATTTTTATCGAATGGCTCTTAGAACTGATGCAAGAAAATTCAATCTATCAGTTACATTTTACATGATCACATAGGACGAGTAATGAAATTTTATCTATCAATCATACATTCAAAATTACATAATACAATAAAAAATTAGAGTGCAACAATAAATAGTAATTTTTTTTATATATAGTAATTTAACAAAACATACTCAAACCAGATCCAAAACCTATGGATTATTAATCCATCCATCACATTTTACCACCTACATCCATGGGTTAACAATCCATCGGTCACATTTTAGAGTTTATATCAATCCAAGTCGCATTTTAGTGACTACATCAGCTCCGTGTGGACTCCATCGGACGGTTAGAAAAGTTAATGGATAAATAAATATCAAATGATTCAAAAGAAAATATGAGCAAACGAGAAATTTTACTGTGGTTCAAAAGGTATGCACCCATACCAGGCGATATCATTCCTTTTTTTAATCAAATTATTGAATAATTAAAATAAATAAGAAAATATTGTTGGACCGGTCCTATTATTTTCGGTACCGGACCTACCGTCTGGTACCGATACCGTAGTACCGTGTATTTCTAAACTGTTGGATTTCGCTCGATTAACTGTTCTCATTGTTCTAGACACCGTAAAACTTTGTATGAACGAATAGATGCTCCTCCCTGCAGCTCGCTACCTGTCACGCTGATATATTTGTTTTCTGGCTGTACACTAGTAGCAGTAGATACCCCTCTATATTTGTTTTCCGTGTCACTACTAGGCGAGGCGAGTGGTGATCGGATCCCGGCCACCAGTGAGACGACGTCGACGTGGACGCAACCGAACACAGTTCATAAATAGGGGAGCAATAGCAATACCTCTGCGACGGGAGCGACAAGAGACTCGCAGCTGCGGTTTGTTGGACCTTTCTGGGGTCGCCATGACTGTTGCACCATGCATTGCAGCTTCTTCAGCGTCCTCTTGCTCCTCTCCAACAGTGATTGCCGTTTTGGTACTCAGCCCAATTCCGTTCTCCGCCACGGAGTGGCCTGCCTTCTCCGCGCGCGTCACCGTCGGCCGTCGTTGCCGACTTCGTCGCCTCTGCTACGGATTCGAGCGACTGCGCATCGGAGGTTGCTTTCGCATGATCCACCCCCTGCCCCACGAATATGGGAGTCACCGGCGTCCAGGAATTCGCTCGCCTTTCTGTGGTTCAGTTTTTGGGGTGCCAGCTCTCCCAAACTTCAGTTGATCATGGCTACTGTGTCCTTTTGCGCCGGCGACTCTCGGTGTTGCTTCATCAAAGATGGCCGCCATGGCGCCTGTGGTTCCTGTGCGCCCTCCGACCAGGCTGCGTGCAGCCGTTCCTCTCGACGTGTATCTCTGCCACGACTGCGTGTCGACCACAAGGTTCACAATTCCGTTTCATTGTAACTAGAATTTCGTTTTGTTTAAAAAAATTGACTTTCATATTTTTGAATTTGAAATTGGAATCCATCCCTTACCAACCAGAATCCGCATCCTGTTCAGGTCTGGAAACGGAGAATTTTACCAAAATTTCGGACTCTCCGTCTCCGGTAAGAAAGGTAAACCATGGTCCACGATGTTGGCCACCGGTCTCGTACTTCCATGCGTGTATCTATACGTGGCCAAGATCTTCTACGTTTAGCATTGATTGAAGTTAACACATGGAAGTAGTGGCAGAGCATCTGCTAACATTCGTTCGGGTAGAGCTTAGATACTCGTCGAAGCTGGTCCTCAGATTCAACGTTGGTAGATGTGAAGCCAACATCTCAAGTCCGGTGAAACTCACTCTATATGTACGGCTCTCAAGACCCCAAATCCTCGAAGGCATGATCCGGTCAGACAGTCGAGGGGTGTCCACTTTACTATCGGAGTGCGAGCATGAGAATTCCTGATGTTTTTCAGTGGTCATTTCTCTTGTGAGGCCCAACGCTCCCCGCGGATACATCACCTATGTTGTTTTCAATAGACTAGCACAACAATCATGAATAGACCTTTGTGTATTGTCATGTACGAGCATATATTTTCAAGTCACTCGCTACCCCACGAATATGGGGGTACCGGCGTCCAGGAATTTGCTAGCCTTTTGTGGTTCAGTTTTGGGGGGTCAGTTCTCCCAATCTTGGGTTAATCCTGGCTATTAGTGTCCTTATGCGCTGGCAACTCTTGGTGTTGCTTCATCGAACATGGCTTCCGCCATGGCGCTTGTGGTTGTGGGGACCACTATCATATGGTTGTACGAGGAGAGCCGAGCATAGCTCGGATGGCTGGTACCGCCGACGAGCGGACAGCCCACCCGGGTTTGATCTATGTCTGCGACGATCCCAGGTGTCTCATCGGGGATTTATTTTCTGAGGGGACTGAGCGTGTGTATGTGTGTAGGTATGTGTTAGTGTGTGAGTTGCTCAGTAAGCGCGTTCTGGGATCACCTAGGCAGCCTCACGTGCGTTTCAGCGTGCGGTCAGCGTGAATGTTCATATAAATTCTTAAATGATGTATCAGTATTCCTGTTGTAAGTTCGAAAAAAAAATGTGGTGGTACGAACACGAAGGATCCCCGATGTTTTTGCATTGGTCATTTCTCTCGTGAGGCCCAACGCATCCCCAGAGACTATCATGAATACACCTTTGTGTGCTGTCATCTACGAGCATCTTTTTTTAAGTCACTGTGTTGGCTTCTACGTAGTAGCTACAAAGCTACATGCCCGAATCTTTGTACTCTGCTTTCAATGTTTTAAACATGTCTTTTATAAAAAAAAAGCGCAGTTCATAAATCGCCATAGTTTTTCTTTGGGAAAATTTTGCTGTGGACCATCCAGAAAACCTAAAGCAACTTCACACCACAAATTACCAAACTAGCTGACCACCATTATGAAATCATGCTCGTTTGAAAGGAGAAAAGGGAATTTGGCTGTTTGAGGTGCAATTGGCCGATTCCATGTTTCTTAAGTGTTTGAAAGCAAAATTTGTCTTTTTCTTAAGTATGTCTGAGTGTGTACTTTATTAGAGGGGAAAATAAATCACAATTGTGAATCTTTTAGGAGTGTTTTTTCATTTTTGACTCCTTAAGTAATGTTTTAATGTAGCCCATCAAAACTTCTTTTTACAAATCTAGCTCCTTTGAACGTGTCACCGCTACTAGGATAATGTATGTGTTGTTGTACTAGTAAATGATGCATGTTAAGTATGCCAGTTGCCACCATGGCAAGACAGCAACCGGTGTTGCTTTCCCAGTGATATCTTGCCTAGCACATCAAGGCAAGTAACAGTAGTGCGGGCCATTCCAGACTGCTTCCTTCCACCTGCATCTTGCTTTCTTCTTCCCAACTCGTTGGGGCGGTTGTGAATTGTTGGTGCAAGACGGCTCTCGTGTCCCTAGGAAGATATAGGATCCTCCATTCCCATGTTCAGTTGTGCTAGGATCCTCCATTCCCATGCTCCGTTGTGCTAATGCCGGACCAGTCGACTTGGCACCCATTGGATGAGGTCTTCATGACATAGCCATTTAACCTTCATGCCTAAATCTAAATGGTTTGTGCCAATGCTGGACTAAGACACCCATTTGGATTGCGTGGCCAAGGATGGCCTCTGAGGTTACTATAGAGCATGGATATAAACATGCAAAACATTGTATACATAGTCCTAACTGTGAAATAGTAGCAATGCTGCGGAACCGTAGCCCCAGCCTCCCTCACCCATTTTTTTACTATGGATTGCGAGTTGCAACATTCCAATTTCCGCATGGACTTATTCCATCCCTCTGACTTTTAAGAAAATGCGAAGTTCACGCTTCAATTCAAGATGTTTCTCTAAGACGTTACATCACACTTCATTTATTAGCCTTTAGAGAACTTATACTACAGATTTAGCTATCAATATCCTAGCAACACAGACGAATATAATAATTCGGTCTTTTTTTAAGTGTGGATGAGGTATGCAAAGTTGCGCAGTTGACATGGACAAATAGTCTAAGCATACTAGCAATTAACATAAACAGTAGATACAGTTCTCACTTAGTAACAAGAGTGTACGTGCCATTGCGCCATAAAGGTTCTACTGTCACCATCGCCGATAATACGGAAACAGCATTCCGATTAACCATCCATATGAACGGCCCAAAGCACACTTCAGCTCTTCTGGGCATTGCCTCCCTCTAGTTCTTTCCTCAGCTGCAGTGAGAAATCATCGTTCACGTCATCGTCATCCCAGTCGTCCTCCCACTGCTGGACAGCTTCATTGCCTTCTTCCTTGTCATCCCATTCTGCATAATAGAGGAATGTGTGAGTAACAAACCGCTCAAGGGTCTAATAGGCTTGGGAATTCAGCATGGCATGTATACGACATCGATTCCTATATTATTTGCAAAAACAGAAATATAAAGGAGTGTTCCAGGCTTTCAGCCACAACAAATAAGCAAACTCTCATCTAACCAAACATTCTTCCAGAGCAAAATCCTTCCTATTGAGTTCCTATTGTGGTGAACCAGTTCATTGCAGTCATCTGTCCCAAAAAAATCATCAAACACATGAACAAGTGGAAATTATTAGGTTTTCGCACTGGCCACTGAATCAGCCATTTGCATAGTTTTAAACATATGCTCATTACAAGCAAAGTTAAAACTTTGTGACAACTGACAACTAGGGCAGGTTATTTCAGGTTTGATTGGTTATCGTGCATAATTGTTTGCACACCCTCTAGTAGCAACAGCAAAGTTCACATTTAATCTATCCTCCTCCCCCCGCTCCTCTCCACGAAGAACCCTTTCTATTGTTTTTCACCAACACTGATTCCATATAACAATACTTCCGATGATAGCTTTCATCTTGGTGAATGAGTACATGGTATCTTGTCCTATGGTCCATAAACATCACTTATATTGCCCATTTTATAGGTGTTGCTATGGTTATATAACAATACTTCCGATGATAGCTTTCATCTTGGTGAATGTGGTTCATGAGTACATGGTATCTTGTCCTATGGTCCATAAACATCACTTCTATTGCCCATTTTATAGGTGTTGCTATGGTTATATAACAATACTTCCGATGATAGCTTTCATCTTGGTGAATGTGGTTCATGAGTACATGGTATCTTGTCCTATGGTCCATAAACATCACTTCTATTGCCCATTTTATAGGTGTTGCTATTGGTTTTTGTCATCGTCCATTGAGATTGCAAACTAGCCATGCGCATGTCCTGGAGGTGGAAAGCGCTATGTAGAGGGGGGGCTCTAGATAGGTAATAGAAAACTCAAAGACGTCTTAAAAGGGAGATTTGTTGGCACTCAATATTTCAATGCTTGTCAAAGCTGATAACACATCGGAGACTTAGGAGCCATGCACATAACCAGCCTAATCCTATCATGTATGGCTAACGATGCATGCTAATCTAATTCAACTAGCAAATTGGGCAAAGATCTATTACAGATAACAAATCTACTCTAGCCTTCCATATTCACATGTTCACAATAATAACTATACACAGTTCAGAAACATGACAAGTTGAAGTGGTCCATGGTCCAGAGTCCAGAGGTATGACATATGTTATACCGTAGTGCCCTAAAATGTAATCATAATGTTGGCCATGGTTATCACGGCGCCCTGGCAAGGGCAAGTCGCCAGCTGGGCGCATATGCAACAATCAGGCGCTCGACCTTTAGGTAAAAATGCAGCATGACCATAACCATAGCATTTAGACAAACTTCATAGTTCATAGAAATATAACACAAGTTCATAGCTGCTCTGCCTGACTTCCTCTACTCTGCTGGCTGCTGCCCTGCTGCTGCCTAGGGCGGCAGGGCATATGCAGACCCCAAGCCTGGCGGTGGGGGGTGGCAAGCAGAGAGAGCAAGGAGGCTGCACATGGGAGGGGGAGGCGGAGAGCGCAGGGTGACTGTGCTGGAAAGGGGAAGCACAGGGCGTCGGCCAAGGGGAGTGCAGGGAGCCAGTTGTTGCACACAGGGGAGAAGGCTGGCAGTTGTGGGCTGAGTGGCGATATGACCGTGGCACCCAGCTGGAAGGCCCCACATGACACCTAGACGGGCCTGGGTGCTGGCAGCAACACCCAGGCAGGCGCCTACTGCCTTCAAACGAGGCAAGAACCCACAGCGAGCTGCGCCGGACAACTGGACGTCTAGATGTCGCCTAGGCGATGCAGTGACAACCATGATGTTGGCTAAGCATCTATTATAACTAAAAAACATTGTTCCTTGTCTACATAATTCAGGGGTTTGCTGCACTGATTATATAACTTTTGGAGAATATAGCAATGAGTAGAGATCTGTAATAGCAATATTTTTACCATTCTAACACAAAATACAATCATACCATCAGTTTCACAATGCATTTACCAAGGTGGCCCCAGATGTAATTGCTCCAAAGCAAATGCAACCGCTAGACAAAGCAAACTCACACTCGAGTCATTTCACAGCCACAAAAACAATGAGACAGCAAATTTAAGTAACAAGCTAAAGTTCCATGTGATGGTAAAACTAGGGATAGCAGGAAGAACCAGCTAGTCGCCCTCCCTCCAGAGGCTCTGAGTCTCTGACTGCTTTTAGGTTCTTCTTGCTTGCCTTTAATAGATACATTCAATCTCCTTACATAGAGATGTTTGCTTGACCCCTAAGCTATCCCTAATCTTATCTCCAACTAATTCTATCCTAATTGCCTAGGCTAGTCAGCCTAATGGGCCTGCTGACTGTCGATAACACCTTAACATACTGATTTGTCATTTTAGAACAAAAGGTTGCAGAATAACACAAGTTCTCATTTGTGGCAAACAATGAAAGGACTTAACTACACCAATGTCAGAACAATGTATTGCACTCATTGCTAAACTAAATGTGAAACATACTACAAGGGGAATTTTTTTTTTTTAAGACGAAATTACAAGCACCATGAACCTCACAGATTAGAATACACAGAATAGTTACGCCTGAAGTAGCAGCACGGGTCCAAATGAATTTCAGGCACCAAATTAACAGCATCCATGAAACAACTAATACATTGTAGTACCCCACTAGTCCCACCGAATTCCTCCCTAGCAAATCTAACTGTCAAACATGATGCTAGCAAAGCACCAGGCCACTCACAAACTAGAGAATACAGACACTATTAACTTGTTAAGTAGCAGCGTGCCAGCGCAGGTCTAAAAGAATTCATGTGCCAAACTAAAAGCATCTAACACCTTGGAGTTCCCCATAGTCCCGCACAAATCTATCCCTAAGAAATGGGAACTGTCGCAAGAGATGCTAGCAAGCACCAGGCCACTCACAGATTAGAGAACACAGAGCTTACAGTTGTTTCTGAAGTAGCAGCGCGGGTCCAAACGGATTCAGGCGCCAAACCAAAAGCATATACGTTTATGCCGCATAAAAAAAACAACTAACGCCTTGTAATTCCCCACCAATCGGAACTGACGCTCGTGAATCGTGATGCTACACCACACCGCACGGGTTCCCATCTAACCAATGAAGAATGAACCAAACCTACTCGCCCAAATCAACAGACCGCCGCGAACGGAAGCAGCGGGGGGCATGCGCGGAAGTACCTTGGTCGATCTCGAACTCCTCGAACTCGTCGTCGTCCTCGAGGAGGTCCATCTTGGCGGCCTCCGCCTTCGCGTTCGCCGGTGCCGGTGCCGTCGCCATCAACGATGCGCCCTACCACGCGGCCGAGCGGGTCAGAGGGGGAGCGGATCGGTGCAGAGGGGAGAGAGAGACACTAGCGGTCGCCACCAACCTGCCGGTGCGGGGGAGGAGAAAACCCTAGCTAGACCTGGATGCGGATGTCCGTCGGGTTCGCGTCTGCTCTGGCAGTCTCGGTGGGACGGGACGGGGGTACTCGAACTCGGGCCTAGGCACCTGCCACCTAGGGCCCACGTAGTCAGCGACCCACTGGCCTTGACACGCCGTGTACGAAGGCCTCCTTGTCAGGGCATTATTACAAATGGCTTTAATCTAAAACCAAATAAGTCCGAAAAACCATAGAATTTATTTTTTTAATTAAAAAACGATTTCTTATCTCTATATTTTTAAGTCGTTTTTTAGAAAAATATTTGGTGCAGTCAGATAGCGGGCCGGGCCGGGCCGGCCTTCGCCGAAGGTCCGAACTAGCCGTTGCAGAGGGTCGGCGGGCCGCGGCGGAAGCTGTCAGCCCGCGCCGCCTCCAACGGTCACTAGAGACTCGCATCCCCACCCAATCGTCTTCTCCCCTTTAAATCCCACGCCCACCGCCGCCTCCTCCCCCACCCCTCCCTCTCCGCTCTCTCCACTCCCCGCCTGCACCGATCCGATCGCCGCCGACAAGAGAAAGGGGGGAGAGAAAAGCCGAGCACACCGTCTGATCACCGCCATGGCCCGGGGAGAGAACCAGGAGGCGCAGACCGGCAACGTCCCCACGGCGGCTCCGGGGCCGAAGCCGGCGTCGGCGGGCGCCGGGAAGGGCGCGGAGGGCCAGTCGGTGGTGCGGCGGCTGCAGTCGGAGCTGATGGCGCTGATGATGGGCGGCGACCCGGGCGTGTCGGCGTTCCCGGAGGGGGACAACATCTTCAACTGGGTGGGCACCATCGCCGGCTCCGCCGGGACGGCCTACGAGGGTACCTCCTACCGCCTCGCGCTGGCCTTCACCGCCGAGTACCCCTACAAGCCGCCCAAGGTGCGGTTCGACACCCCCTGCTTCCACCCCAACGTCGACGCGCACGGCAACATCTGCCTCGACATCCTCCAGGACAAGTGGTCCTCCGCCTACGACGTGCGCACCATCCTCCTCTCCATCCAGAGCCTGCTCGGAGGTAACGGACCGCAGACGCCTGCTGCCTTTGATTCCTTCCCTTGTTTGATGGATCGGTGGATCCCCTGTGCTGTGCTGCCGGATGGTTTCTGAATTCTGACGGATGGATTGGTTGGTGGTGGGTTCTCATGCAGAGCCGAACAACGACTCGCCGCTCAACACGCAGGCGGCGGCGCTCTGGGCGAACCAAGAAGGTATGTGACTCGGCATCTGGATCCACATCTCGTCAATGATCGCGCGGCCGATCGGTTTTCTCGTTTTGAACCTTCTGCTATTTTCCTCGTTCAGAGTTCAGGAAGATGGTGGAGAAGCTCTACAAGCCCGCCGCGTAGAGGAGGAAGGCGCCTGATGCCGCTGCGGCTTCGCGGATGGTCGAGGAGCACTGCAGGCGGTGGTCACGCCTGGATCAAGAAGAGATTAGATGATCCTTTCGTTGGGTCGGTTCCCTGTCTGTTGGTTTAGCAGGATGATGATGCGAGTCGCCTCGAGCTTGGCGAGTCTGTAATTGGTTTCATGATCTGGATATTCAGAGACATTGATTCGTTTTACCCTACTTGTTTTCGCCTCTTGTTTCATTCTGTGATGCCTGACGGATTCGATCTCGAACACGCCCAAGAAACATCGTCACCGCAGTTTTCAAATTAAAATCTGTTGAAAACCGTTGCTTGATGCTGCTAATTTGAACCAAACAAGAATTCAGCAATTCGATACCAAAAACCAGTACGAGAGATTTCCCTTCTAGCGCAGCGTTGCTTGGCTGATGGAATGGAACCCGGTTCAAGGAAATGGACAAGCAACAAGACGCCCAAACAGAACCCTCAACTGCAATTATTTCTATAAGATAAGATGCAGCTATGCAATCATTTTTTGAAAACCTCAAGACACAAGTGCGTGGATGTATTACTGGTTTTGCACAACTCATTGCACATCGTGTTCTACAAGGAAGTTTGTCATTTTGACTTGAGGACCACATCAACTGTAAGGTGTTTGAGTACTCTTGGATTGGAGTGAATGGGAGGAAATGAGAGATTGAGGAAGGATTTTGATCTATTGAAAATTTAAAGTCACCTCAAACTCAACAAATCACTCCAATCCAAGAGAGTACCCAAACTAGACCTAAGACCAAGATCACCAGAAAGTACATCCGTACTGTGTACAGTGCGCAATGATTGTTTTTTCACTATGTGTACAGTGCGCAAACAATGTTTTCCACACCATTTTTCACTTTCTGGTGACCTTAGTCTAAGGGGCTTTTCCAAGGGGACAAAAATAGCTATATGCATGCTGTTGCTCCAAGGGGAAAAAATCAGCACAAGACAACCCAGTGATGAACACCTAACCCCATGAACTGATTGATGGCAGTAGGTGACACGATGAAGGGCTATGCCTCAGGCAACAACACTCTCAACACAGGAACACTTGCACCATAATGATAGTTCTGCCACAAGATAATGAGATAGTGGCGTGTCAATCATTTTTACAACTGGACGCAGGGACTTTCAGGTTCACTTGTTAAGTTGTGGTAAGCGAAGTGGCTGTCACCCTTTTGATATAATGCTTGATATCCTCTCAAAGAACATACGACACATGTTCATGCTGAATCTTATATCTTGCTTCATCCAATCAACAGCTATCCTTTCCAGGGTGCCCAGCGAAGAGAGCTTATATGACCATTCACCTGGTTTCTCTAACCATGTGAGGGTGAAGCAGTAACCTGCACAAATTTCAACAACTCTGTAAGGATCATGATTAACGATCAGTTCCTTTATACTACATGACTTAAGAGTGAATATATCGTATTGGATGAAATGAAACCATAAAAGGTGCTATTCTGGTTTAAGAATATATCATGTTAGATGAAATGAAATATAAGGTGCTATTCTGGTTAAAGAGTGAATATAACATGTGGATGGAATGAAACCATATAAGGTGCTATTCTGGTTTAAGAGTGAATCTAACATGTTAGATGGAATGAAACCATAGAAAGTGCTATTCTGGTTTAAGAGTGAATATAACATGTTGGATGGAATGAAACCATATGAAAGGTGCTACTCTGTTAACATGGTAGTTGTTGGAGTCACAAGGTCTGAAAATTCAAAACACATGAAACAGCTCCTAAACAAATGTTATTTCATACCCACAACACACAAGAAATATTCTTTATTCATAACTATCAGATGTTTAATGGTAGAAGTTAGGCAGGAAGGCCAAATGCAAGAGGATACAGGGACATGGTAACTCTATATTCTTAAGTGTAGGACAAAATCTTGATACACATATCAGAGCTTACCCACCTCCACCCCCAAAAAATCCCCATGCCACTAATATCTTCACAGGACATTTTAGGCTGGCATCGAAAATAAGTTAGTGTATCTGTATCATCGTATTATAAATTCCAGTTCTTGACAATTTATAAGTATTAGAAATATTCATAAAATTCATGCTCTACCATCAGTAATTCGCTTTACAGTCACCATGAAAATATTACACATTTTTCCACCCAATAAGGTCCAGCATGCAGCTTTGCCACATAAAAGGAAAGGCCAAGTGATAGAGCATAAAAAAATTATGCTTCCTTTTTTTGTAAAGACCACAAAACATTACCAATGGGCATCAAAAGGCAGTTTCAGAAAATATTTTAAGGCTCAAGTTCTTAGTATAATTAAAATATACACATTTAAGCTGGCAACATATAAAAGTAACAGCAAAATACCATAATGATAGCAACAACACAATAACAAATATAAAGCACAGTAGCTAGCGCTCTTCTAGTATTGAGCTGCAGTAAAACAAGACAATGAGGTTCAGCGTAAACAGGTACCACTAGCTTCATGGGAGACTGAAACAGAAAATCTTTCTGTTCCATCATTTACTGAGACCTTCATGCGAACTAAGGACTGAAGCATCAAATGGAACATATGAGTGTTGGGACATTCTTTTGTCCCGTTCCCTGAACCAACAAACATGATGGTTAAATAATTTGAAGGCGTGCAACAAACTAGTAACAACATATATATTTTCACTAACCTGAGGTGCACGCATGATTTCTAGAGCATCCTAGCTGTAGGATAAGAACAATTCAAGCCATAAGAAAAAAGATTAGTAAACAAAGTTCACTCGCATACTTTGTACATTACAAGGAACTAGTTTGCCTTCTACAAACAACTGACCTCTAGAGATTCCTCATCAGGGATACTGTGAGGAACGGTAGCATTTTCGCTCAACTGTACCCTCTTTGCGTTGCTGTCTGACAGTGGTGTATTCCTTTTAGGCGATATAGGATTTGGATTTTCTAGGATAGCTTCAGGTGTTTGGTCTGCAGACCCAGTAACTGTAGAATTGTTTTTCTCGGTCATGTCAGCCAAGAGTTGCTTAAGCTTCAGAATCTCACTGTCCCTTGCTGGATAAAACAAATTAAAAAATGAAAATAAGTAAATCTTGTGGGACCTAAATCAAGTAACTTGGTACCAAATAGATAAAGAAGACAGGAAAAAGAAAACTATTGTGGCAAACCTAAAAGGTGATGCCAAAGGGTTTTCCATCTCACAAATTGTGATGGATTATATTGTTAACAAGATTAATAACTAAGTGCACACAAGCTATGAATTAAATTACTTCAAGGTTATAGTAGGGTTGAAGGATAGTGTAATAGTGTTGGTCATGTAGCACTGTTTAATAACCATGCGATGGTCAACAGAAAAGGAAGAAAGGAGGGGGGACGACAGAAACTCAGAAAGACATGCGTACACGCACAAGTAAGATTTCAATGCAGCAGCCTCCGAAGACTACTAATAAAACTTGAATACAAAGTTGAGTAGTTGTTTGACCATATTGCAAACAATACAAAACCAGTTAAATTTCAATAATATATATGGCATAATTGAGACACATCTGTGTGGCGACCTAACAGGCCTACAGCCTACTCCAACTAGTATATGATCCCTCCATTTCACATAATTTGATCTATCACTCATGATTCCCTGTTCAAAGTATTAGACCATCAAGGAAAGCAAGAGCCTGTTATTGCAACGCTTCTCCTCAATTCATCTCATAATAATGTGAAAGGTTATAAATGATTGCCGTATGCCCATTTAATACAGCATGTGTGGCTATTTCTCATTAACATTTCCTAGGAGTTAGAGCCTCATTGGACTTTGTGTGTTTACAGGCATAAATACAAGTATAAAACACATTAGGGGAATCAGCTCAAAAGGATTAACTCAGTTCATGTCTACTAATCATGATCAATTGAAGAAAAGCTTGTGCAACTCCGATTAAGATGGTTTGGGAATGTGCAACGAAAACCTCCAGAGGCACCAGTGCATAACGGCATCATAAGGCGAAACAATGATGTGAAGAGAGGTAGGGGCCGGCCATATTTGACCTGGGAAGGAGACAGTTAAGAGAGATCTAAAAAATTGAAATATAATAAGAGAGTTAGCCTTAGATAGAGCTGCTTGGAAAGCAGCTATCCACGTGCCTGAGCCTTGATTAGGCTCTTCTTTGTGCTTCTTTCCAAAATCTTCTAAAACCCTTGTTTTTCTTGTTGAAAGCAACTACTCAAAAACTTTTTCTAAAAAAAATCTTTCCCTTTTCTAGGGGTCTGGTCTGAGTTTCAACTCTAGCCTACCCCAACTTGCTTGGGATTAAAAGGCTATGTTGTTGTTGTCGTCATGTCTACTAATCATGAGCGGTATTTGCACCATTCATCGCAAGTAAGATCTCTACTTCTCTAGATATCCACACAGAGCTGTTTATAATGCAAGGTAATTTTGATCAGAGAAATGACATTGCCTCCATTTCCCAAAGATGTGCATCGGTTCCAGACATGTGCCAGGCTAAACATTTCTGTTCCAAGAGCGAGCTAAAACAGTCCAACTATGCTTTTAAAGGGAATTGAACTTGAGATTCAACAGATAATCTTACACCGAATATCTTCAAGGAAATCCTGGCGGGCCTTCTCAAGCTCATCCTCCTTGTCCGCCCTGGCGCCATCAAATTAGGAAAAATAAAAACAAAAGAGAAAAAGGACATAAGCAACAGTGTAGGCGCCATTCTCAACCCCCAAACAACGAAACCCTAACCCGCACAGAAGCATTGCAATGTCATCTTACAGCTTCTCGCTAAGCTCCTCTTTGTCTTTCTGGAGGCCGCTGACCCTATCCTTCAGTGCTGCATCAACGGAGCAAAAAAAAAGAATCAAAATGGGGTGGAATTTTCTCCCAAAACGCTCCCTCCGCTAATCCCGCCCAAAAAGTCAGGCCGACCCCGAGATGGGGTTGGGCCTGGCCTTACCATCGTGGAGCTCCTTGTGCGCGGCCTCTCGCTTCTGCTGCAGCCCCTCGTCGAGCAGCTTCCGCTTCTGCGGCGCGGCGAAGGATTGAACCGGGGGAAGAAACGATTGCAGCGTCAAGCCACCACGGGCAGAGAAAACGGACTAGGAAGAAGTGGGCGGGCGGGCGGTACCTTGAGAGCGGTGTACTTCTCGTAGAGCTTGGAGTCGAGCCGCTCCATCTGCTCCCAGGAGAAGGATCCAGAAGCTTCTAGACGCGGGTTCGAGCGGGAGGGGTGGGCGTGGGGTGGGTGGGTGGATGGAGAGGGCCACAGGGGAGCGGAGGAAGGAAGGAGCTGGGCTGGAGGAATTTTTGAAATCCGCGGGGGGGCAGGGTTCTGGCGGCGGGTGGAGCTTCCGGGTTCTGATCAATCGAGCGGGATTCAGTGACTTCATCAAGCACGGTTCGGTGACCTTGACGTGGCCCTGGACCGTCCGATCTACGATACATTGAACGGATGAGTCGCTACAATGCAAAATAGAATCTCTTTGAAAGTGTTTTAGGTACTATTTGGATCCATCCAGCTTTAGCTCACCATTTTTAGCCACTTTTAGCTATTTGGGTATCCAAACAGGAGAATAAAACTAGCTAAAAGTGCAAAACTATTCTTTATCTCATAAGCTGGGATATGGTGCTAAAATGAGCTACAAATGATCCCTTGAACCACTTTTTCACACACTGCCCTCCTTACCCCGCACTCTCCCTCTCCTTATGCCCCGCCGCCGCTCGCTCACGCCACGCCGAGCGCACCCGAGGAGGAGCAGAGCATCGCGCCGCCGTCCTCCGGGTCCAGCCGTGCCCGCTCCGCCTCCCACCGGCGGCGCCTCGACCCCGCGACTCCGGCTGGCGACCTTGACCGCTCGCCTCCGCGTAGCCCAGCGCCCTTCCCACCGACTCGTCTCCGGGCTCACCACCGCTCGCATCCCCGTAGCCCGCGCCCTCCCCACCGGCTCATCGCCGGGCTTGCAGCCGCGAGCTCCCGCTCCCGCGGTGAGGCACATTCGAGGGCCGGCGGGGAGGAGGTCCGCGGCGCTTGAGCGGATGGGAGGAGAGGATGTGCCGGCGAAAGAAGGGGAGCGGGAAGGAGGACACCGGCAGTGGGGTGGGGGCAGATCCGGCGGCAGCAGAGGCGGATACGGTCACCGGCGCGCGAGCAGAGTGAAGGAGAGTAGGCTTGAAGCAGCGGTGGCCATGGAGCTAGGCGGCGACCAGAGGGGAGGATGCGAGGCCGACCATGGCACGGGAGAGGAGGAAGGACAGGGGGACCATTAATTAGAGGTATGGTTGTCTTTATACACGTATGTGCTAAACTTTAGCGGGGTGTTCCCCCATGTGCTAAACTTTAGTACTCCAATTGGGAGAGCTAAACCCATGGGATCCAAACATGGCCTTACTACAGTGATCCATATTTCCGGTACTGTTCATCAAGGCACGGTACTGTTTTTCCTGAATCCAGGTGACCCTCGCCGATGAGATCGAGGGCTCCAAGCGCAGCGGAATGGGAGGTCGACAACGCTGCCGTGGAGGTGGGGATCAACCGATCAAGTTTGGATCTAACGAATCTGTGCAAACACCCTTAACCCTTCCACGCTCCATTTGAATTTGTATTTATTAATGAAGTATCAAGTTGGCAAGAGTATGAAGAGTGACTAGATAAGATTGTCATAGAAAAACACCATATTTTTCTCCGAACCATTGGAAAACTCATGGAGCCATATAAACCATCGAACCACTTTTTCAGTTCTCTACGCGCCATTTCCATCAATAGTATAAGTAACGCCAGACCGCCAGTTAAGTTTAGGGTGGAAAGACAATATTGCCTCTGCTGCCTGTCTTTATCTTCTCTCACCGACACATGGGCCCCACACGTCATCGCCTTCCTTCATCTTCACCATGTGGAATGTAGACGTCAGACACGTGCTCAGGCTGCGTTCCTTTGCGATTGTGGCGTGGATCCGTGCCGCGCGGAAGCGCGGAGAGAGGCTGTGTGGCCGTCTGTTCTAAGTATCTAACGGCTAAAAAGGTATCAAACTTTCTAGACGTTGCGTATAATCTCCGCATACTCAGAAAGGAACGATGCCTTAGATCCAGGAGTTGTTGCCCACCCCACTACCCATCGTGCCCTACTCCAACACGGGCGGTCTTCCTCCTCCTCCTCGTCGCGCCCGCCGCCTTCCGCCTCCTCGTCTAGGACGAGGACCCCTCTTCGGCGAAGGCTCCATCGTGGCCCTTCGACGCACAAAGGCCGAACTCAGAGCCCCTGTCGTGAAGCCCTCCTCCCAGCGACGATGGTAGAACCGTCCGCCGGCGCGGCCAAGGAGGTGTGGGACCATCGCAGCGGCGCAATGGACGCCGATCACGCCCTCCCTCCGTCGTTGTGCGCCTCGCCCTTGAGCGGCTCATGGCCCTGTCCCATGTCCCCACATCCCCACAGGTAGAGCCAGCAGCCCAAGATGTGCGGATAGCGTGAGGTGATTGGAGAGGCCGCGAAGTCGAAGAGCGGGTTAGTGCGGGTGTCGGCATATTTTTCATGGAGGTGGTGGTTCGAGGGCTCGAGGCCACGGGTGTGGGGTGCGGCGCAGAAGGAGCAGGAACAAGAGAGGCAAGGGCGCAGGGCACCGGCAGGAGGCCACGCGCATGAACCGCAACCGCGAGCAGTTCACCAAGGAGTGCGCTATCGCGGCCTCCTGCGGCGTCGTGTTCCTATAATGTATCGGTGGAGGCTAGGGGCAACCCGTGCACCTGCCTCCCCACAACGTTGTCCAACGAGCAGGGGCAGTATAGACATATACGAAAAGAGTCAAATGCATGAGTGGCCCCTAAACTTGTAGAGGAGTGCCACTTAGGTCTACGAACTTGCAAATCGTGCTTCTAGCACCCTAAACTCGATTTACTGATACCATCCAGGTCCCATACCGGTTTGGAGCCAGCTGCTAGCGTACGTGGCATCCATGTGGCATGCAAACGTAGCCAAAAGGTCCTCCCTAGGTGTCGAAGGCCGTCAGGAGCAGCTGTCATTGCACGGCGCTCGTTAGCGCACAGGACAGCGAGGGCGGGCGATGTTGGCCAACGCCGTTGAGCGGCAGCGTTGTGGCACTGAGGTGGCCACAATCTCATGAGTCGAAGGCGGAGCAGTGGCGTGAAGGCCGGCAGTGGTCTGGTGGATCTCCAGCAGAGGAGGACGGCCTCGGGGTAAGCGCAAGAGCACCAAGTTGCAGTAGCTGAACGGATGAGACATCCTTCAGCTTCAACCCACCCGTCATGGCTGCCGACATGTTGTGGGACCACCCACGTCAAGCTCTTGGGTGCCCATTCATCCCAGACGCACTGCTCCTCTCGAGCAGGCTCTACTTCGTCGCCGCGCACCTGCGCGGCACATGGTCGAGCAACCTCCTTGAGCGGCGGGGGCTTCATCCAGGAGGGAGGAGTGCGAGCGACGAGATGGTGAGCACGAGCACTGACATGGCGGGGAAGAAGAAGCTTGTCACTGTGGGAGGCGAGGAAGGCCGGAGCATGGGGAGCGAGTGCAACGATATGGCAAGCGGAGGAGAGGAAGGAGTGTGGCAGGGTTGCTGTTGGATGCTGTCGTGAAAGGGGACGGAGATGCCGCCGTGCCTGCCGCAACAAGAAGGAAGCGGAGGACCTCTTGGCCACGTCCGCACGCCATCAGCGGGCTCCGAACCGGTATGGGACCTGGATGGCATCATAAAACATGTTTAGGGTGTTAGAAGTATGATTTGCAAGTTTGTGGAGCTAAGTGGCACCCTTCTACAAGTTTACGGTGCTAGAAGCACGATTTGCAAGTTCGTGGACCTAAATGGCACTCCTCTGCGAGTTTCAGGGGCTCTTATGCATTTAACTCTATACAAAAATATGTTACCTCTACGTGCCTTCAGATGCTGATGGAAGCTAGCAGAAGCTAACGGAGTGGCACGCAGAGAACTGAAAAACGGGATCGATGGTTCATACAGCTTCACAGATTTTTCAATGGTTCAGACAGCAATTTGGTGTTTTTTGATGGCCTGTAGAGAATTCTCTCCAAAAAAATACCCATGGGTTGCTATGGGTATATCTAATCTAAAGTGGTGCATATGCATTGTGTTGAGCAATATATCGATATATTTTTTCCAATACGTGGGTTTAATGTAGCATGTTAATGATGTAGCATCCGAGCTAGGACCTTGCACATCTGCTTTGTGGGGAGCAATGATAATTGCGAATAAGAAATGCTATACAGGCAGACATGTGGTATTTTTCTAAAAAAACGGTTCATTTGTGAGGATTGGCTGATTTCAAATCAGAGCCACTTATTCCATCTCTTTGCCTTTTTTTCAGATTTGAGAGTATTAAAAAACAAGTGAATTTCAGAGTCACCATTAATCATTTTCCTTGTACACACCGAAGAACTTGTATCTTTGAATACATTATGGTAGTCCTTGGTGGTACACAATCATGTACGATTTCCTCATCTTGTAAATACCTTTTAATGTATCTAATTTACAAGATTATCACATTGTTTCGAGTGTTGATACTTTCACATATGTTGATATATCCACCATAAGTTATTATAATTATTACATACTGCGAGCACCTACTTGCGTGTTAGTATTTTAGTGCATGATATGGGGACTGCAGAGGAAATGCATGAGGGTAGAATAGGATAAGGTTATTCAGACTGATACACGCACTCTTTTAGAAATTCAGTTGGCATATAGATCTTTTTAGTTGTTTACCATTTGAGCATGTGCTACACTGGCAAGTGGCAATACAGCATGATCTTGAAGAAGTCATTGAGTTGTTGGCTCCATGCTAAGATTTATCTGAGTAGTGCTCAAGTTTAATTGTTAGATTCTGTCTCAATACTAGGAGGATAATTTGGGTATGGATACTTCAAACCCTTTGTTTAAACTGTACGCATCTTGATTTGGCGAAACAATTGGTCTAGCTATTGGATATGCCTAGCAATCGTTCCTCTTTCAGAAACTTTGCTAGCACATGTAAGGAGTCCTAGAAATTCTTCCTTCGGTGGTGGTACCTGTGACTAACCTTGGAATTACCGAAGTCAATTACCCTAGTAGTGGGGATTCCAATATATAGATGATATAATGGATCACATGGGCCTATAGTATATGGGCCTTAACACCCCCCCTCCTTCAAACTCAAGGTGGAAGTGAATGATCTGAAGGATTGAGTTTGAGCAAGTGAAGATGATGTTGCTCTTGCTTTTGTGCCTTAGTGAAGAAGTTTGCCACTTGCATTTCTAATGGTACATACTGAAGAACAATTGTGTTTTGATGACAATGAGACCGAGTAAAAAATGCATCAACACCAATATGTTTTGTAAGTTCATGCTTGATCGTATCATTGGCAATCTGAATAAATCAAGTATTATCGCAAAGAAGAGGAGTAGGTGCATCACACCTAATACCAAAATCAGCTAACAACCAGCACAGCCAAACAATCTCCGATGTGGTAGTGGCAAGTGCTCGAAGCTCTGCCTCAGTACTAGACCGAGATACAACTGCCTGTTTCTTGGATTTCCATGCAATATGAGAAGAACCAAGAAGAATGCAATATCCTGTGATAGATCGACGATCTGTTGGGTCACTTGCCCAAGTAGAATCCGAGTAAGCATGAAGCTAAAGCGGACTATTACGAGCATAGAATAAAGACTGAGACGATGTCCCCGGTAGGTATCGCAGCACACGAAGCAAATGGTCGTAATGGACTGAAGTAGGGGCACTCACAAATTGACTCAAAATGTGGATGGCATGAGCAATGTCCAGTCTAGTAGCAGTGAGATAAACAAGGTTGCCCACAATATGGCAATATCGAGAAGGATCCTTGAGTGGTGTACCATATGTAGGACGAAGCTTTAAATGAAGCTCCATGGATGTCACAGTCGTTCGACTATCAGTAATGCCAGAGCGAGCAACAAGGTCTTTTATATATTTGGACTGGGACAGATAGTATCCCTTGTCAGAGTGCATCGCTTCTATGCCCAATAAATAACTAAGGGGGCCCAAATCAGACATTTGAAATTGCTCACCAAGTTGTTTTTTCACACGAGAAATGTGTTCAATATCATCTCCTGTAATTAACATATCATCCACATATAAAAGGGCCAAAGTGCGACCATGTGGGGAGAGGTGAATAAATAGAGCGGGATCATGATCACTTGGTGAAAAACCAATTGCCCTTATCACAGAGACAAAACGCTCAAACCAAGCATGAGGAACCTGCTTAAGACCATATAGAGCACGACGAAGGTGACAAACATGGCCTGGTGGTGCATCAACACCAGGTGGTGGATGCATATATACTTCTTCATGCAGATCACCATGAAGAAAAGCATTTTTGACATCCATCTGAGAAGTGGTCCATGAACAAGAGGCAGCAACGGCAACCAAAGTACGTACAGTAGTCATATGCGCAATAGGGGCAAATGTCTCATCATAGTCTCGTCCTTGAGTTTGCTGAAAACCTCTAGCAACAAGACGAGCCTTATACCTCTAAATGGACCCATTAGACTTAGTTTTGATTTTAATACCCACTTGGATATGATAGGTACAGCATTAGGTGGTAATGGAACAATATCCCAGGTACTTGTGCGAGCAAGAGCTTCAAGTTCCTCAGACATGGCAAGCTGCCATTCTAGAATAGTAGAAGCTTCATGATAACTGGATGGCTCATGTGGCGGAACCGCCGATTTAATCCGGGCTAAGCACACCTGCCACCTCTGGCTTGCAGTGCAATTAGATTGAACTAAACCCGGTCGTCCGTCGAGAGTCATTCGGTTCCCGATAATACCTTTTCCCAGAGGAACCGACATCATACACATCCAGCCCACGATGGAGCCACAACACTTACATCATCACAGGCAGTTGAAATAAAGTATAAGTAGATTTACTTTACAAACCAGTTTGAAATAAAATACAAGTTTCAACATAATGCCATACGAAAGGTAAGTTCGAAGCAGATAGCGGAAGCGAATTTGAAAATATCTCACAGCGGAAACAAAAAAACTTTAGTAGTCTTCATGCAATGATGATCGAGGCGAGCAGCACCGAGCCCACTGGTACTACCCTCCTCCAATCACTTGTCCAGATGTCATCGGTACCTGTTCTAAAAAAGTGAGGGCAAACCCTGAGTAGTAATTACTTAGTAAGACTTAATTGAGGGGCTTACGGCTGACGCAAAGCTCTCTTACTAACATGTGGATCATTAGCCATTGATTTTAATCAGAGGTATAATATCATAAATTGACAAGTTTCATCATTTGCATATAATTCCATAATAATAACTTACAGAAATGTAAACAATACAGTAGTACAAGCACTGTACTATTTGAAAACATGTGTAATGGATATAATATATTCAATTAGTTACTATGTTGTCCGTGTGCATTATCAGCATTCCCATACCTGGTGGGCATCAGCGATTCGAATCGATTTTAATTCTCGGGAATAACTATCATGCCAGGGGTATATGGTTACTAGCCATCGCGTTTCCACGTATAGTCCCCATCTTCACCTGTCTTGTCCCAAAATTCAAAGCGCCCCCACCGAACCCCCGGGTTGTGCCCCCATGGCGAGCCTGCCGACATCTCGGTCTCCCCACCATGAGTACCAAGCTCCCCCGGGCCTTTTGCCTCTATCTAGTGGATGGGCGGCACCTCGAAAACTCCGGACGAGCCTAGATAAGACTTCACCGGTCCCATATCCCGGTTAAGCAATCTAGCAATGTTACGCCGATCAGCAGGTGAACAGCGGACGGATCTTAAATGACTCGGGCGGAGCCAAATAGTACAACAATACACACCCCAAAATAAAATTATTCTCCGCCATGTGTCCATTTAATCATGAGCATAATATTACTTTCTCAATAGTAAAAGTTCTTATGATTTTTGAAACCACCTACGCGACGAGTGACTCCTTTCACTCGTGTCTACTCGCACCTAGCAATTCAAGGCAACTCGTCCTACAAACTCTAGGTATAGGTGCTAGGACCAGAGCGCCAGGGAGTCTAATGCAAGGGTTTTTAATCAACTCCTAATGCGGATGCGTAATCAACAATCAAGATAATATTAGCTAGGGAAATTCATGTTCCTACCTACCATTGCTTTTGTTTCACAAAACTAACAAACTAATCTACGTTAGTTTGCCGGGTTGTGGGGCATTGCCCCAGACAACCCCTTGATCGCTTGGACTGCTCCTCCTTTCAAATACGACTGATGGGCTCTCCAGCTTGTGTTTGGGGCTTAGTTGATCTTTTGGACCACCGTTGCTCGAAGTAGCTCCCACACTTGTTTCTCGATCACGTATCTGCATTAAGCGTCACTATATGAATGACATGTACGATGTAATGCAGAAGATGCAAAGAGATAGAGCACACACGTAACAAATCACTTCATGAATAGACAGAAAGGTGATTGATAAAATACCTACGAGATTTACGTAGAAAGGGTGTGTTACATTGTGATATAGCAAACTAATTATACCAAGTAGCATATACACGACCTTACAGATTCACATCTGATCTCACATTAACTTTCTTGTTTCATGTTCTTTATTTTTAAACCTACTAAAGTGATTATACATAATCTCCTCATGAACCAGCACCCAAAATACTTGAATGAACCACATAAGCATACCTGCACAATAACACTACTTTATGAATTTTGGTGGGATTTTTGGAGCCCACTAAACCCTACTTCTCTATTTTATTATGCTCAATTGCATAGCCTTTATCATTTTCAAATCACTCAGCAAACAGCAACTAACGCACATGAAACTTTGTTTCTGGTTTACACTAGACTAAGCGAGTACGACATATTTACTAGGGATTTATTTGAGCACAATTCATAAAGCATGTATTTTATTATTCAATAATTATCTAAAAGTGGACCCTAGGGGTAGATCTGCCATTTACCAGTAAAACTAGGGGTACCAAAAATATATGTGACAATACTTGGCATAAATAGTACTCAGTCCAAGTTTCATAATTTTTGGGGGTTGTTTATTCTACTTTTATCATTTATTCATTTTTAACACGCATGCACAAAATCAGGGGTAAAACAGTCATTTCACTATAGCAAGGCCTAACCCACTGTGTAGATCTATTCATAAGCAATCCAACAAAATAAGTTTCACATTTTTATGATTTTTCTACAAATTTATAGAGCATTTCAATTTTATATGCCAAATCCGGAAGCTAGTTAAAAATTAACCCTGTAAATGAATCTATGCGTAATTAACTCTAGATTCCAGGGAGTAGCATATAATTGTTCACAGACTCATCAAACAGTGTGTGTGAATGTCGGAAAGCCAAGGGCTAGATATGCAAAATTTTAGGACTCGGGTCAAAGTGCGAAACAGTAATAGATCTGGGGGTTATTCGTAGTTCTTGCAAGACACATTAGACAGTGAGATAATAAGTGAAAAATGAAGGGGCTTTCTGCAAAGTGGTGCCTCTTTCTTCTACCTTGGGCCGGCCAGGGAGCTCGCGCGCAGGGGGAAGTCGTGGGGCTGCGCCGGCGGCTTGGGGGTCGGAACCCGCGCTGATGTGGTCTTGGAGGGTGTTCCCGGCGACGGGGATCTCCTTCCCCTAGGTCTAGTCGCGCGAGGGGGACGGGAAGGCCGGCGCAGAGGCGGTGAACCGAGGCGTCCATGGCAGCGCATAGAGGCCCGTGGCATGGCTCGATCCGACGAGGAGGTGGAGGAGGGAGGCCAAGAGGTGGCCAGGGCGGTGGAGCAGCGCCGGGCGACGGTGGTGAGCGCGTTGTCTTTGGGGGAGAGAGCCGGAGGGGGCTGGCCATGGGAGCTCATGGTGGCGCCTCCAATGGCGGGCAGCGCACTGGAGAGGGAGAGCGAGAGAGGCAGAGAGCAGCTGGGGCGATGGAGCGTGAGGAGCAGAGTGGGAGGAGGAGCGCGGAGCTGGGGGCTCCCAGCCGAACGGAGTAGGGAAGGCGGGGAAAAGGGAGACCGACTCGGTCTTATGGCCGGGACGGTGACCATGGCGGGTGCCTCAGGCGCCAAGCGTCGCGTGCCCGCGGGGGAGAGGGAAGGAAGACGGTGGCCGCTGCGTGGAATGGGTCCGTAGACCACGACCTAGTGACATGTGGGACCTGCTGAGGTGTAGGGGAAAAGGTCCGTTGGACTGGGGCTACGGGGCAAGCTAAGGTGGGGCCCATTGGGGCGCCGTCGGCCTCTCATCCAGTGGGAATCCGAGGCCGTTGACGTCATCCGGGCCCGCTTGTCAGTGAGACAGCGAGAAAAAGGAAATTCGAAAAATAGAAAAATGATGTTTGACTGCCATACCCCTTGTCGAATATCGCATTTTTGAGTAATAATAAGGCCAAATCATGGAAAACTCATAATACAAAAAGTGATCTATACTTCATGGTCTACAACTTTGTTTTAATTTGTGCCACTATGTTATATTCAAATTTCAGGAGAAATTTGAATTCAAAAGCTATGACCCCAGTTTGACCAACATCAACTCCCAACTTGTAAATTCCATAAATCCATTTTAGATCCAATTTCACATAAATATTTATATACCAATGTTGTTCATAATTTCATTCTCTACAACTTTCATATACAAAGTTTTGCATGATCATGTATTTTGTTTGCTCAAAATTTGAAATTTCCACTCAGGCCTAGTTTGACAGATTTCACTAAAAGACAAAAAAATGGGCTAAAACGGCATGCAAACCTTTATGCATGTCAACACACAAAATACCAAAGTTTTTCAGCATAAATTGTTTACAAGTTTGGTATATAAGGTTTCTTCCAATTCACCACAAATTTTGAAATATAAGGCCAAACACATTCAGAGGTTTGGTAGAATAGCAAGTTTACTTCATGTGGAGTCTTTCTTGTTTTCAAGCTTTGGGATATCAAATGAAGTCCAATGAGAGCACGGCCTAGTGCATTTGAAAAATGATGAGTTTAATTTCATTTCATAGAAAAGTAGATTTTGAAGTTGTATAATGAAATTGAAAATAATTTCAGAATAAAATTTGAGAAAGAGTGTCAACCCTATACTTAGCAGATTTTCCCAAGGGCAATCTGTGTTGGTTGGCTTTGAACTTTTGAGCCTCATAACATCTGATTTTGAAAATGGTCAATATAGCATATTTGAAGACAACATCTTGAACTAAAACTTTTGTATTTGATGTCTTGCATGAAAATGTATAAATGTCTAACTACTCAACCAAGCAACGGAGAGTTTTGCATATCCAACTTGAAAATTTTTGACTTAGTGGTTTTCTGGTTAGTTGTTGTTCTTCTCTAAGCATGATTAAGTCCAAATACTTAATTAACATTAATCTAATTGCGTGTCAAGGCTTTTGAGATGCCGGGGGCATCACAGCTCACCAATAACAGTATACACGCTAGGCTTAATAGTAGCACGATCTCGTAGATTGAATCTCAAACCCACTTGTAACTCAGCAGAAATAAGAGGTGACTCATCACTGTTAGTGGATGCATCAACAGCAAGAGCATCATGACTGGCCAAATTGGTAGAGCTAGAATGACGAGCGTAGACTTGTTTGACAGTGGGTTTAGAGAAAGAATGTGAAGGTGGTGCAGAAGTAGGTGGAGGCGGCTGAGGAGAAGGTGGTGGAATGGGGAATAGGGACAACAGGAGTGGGTGAAGAGGGGGCTGGTGTAGTAGATGGTGGTGGCACGGAAGAAGCAGAGTCAGATGATGAAATAGGAGGAAGACACACAAAGGAGGTGGACTCCGTGCGAAAATATGAAGGGTGTGTAGAGGGGTTATAAAAGAAACGGCAATTTTTAGCAAAAGTCACATCCCGTGAGATATGAATGCGATGAGAGCAAGGGTCATAACACCTATAGCCTTTATGCTCAGGACTATATCCTAGGAAAACACACTCAACATTAGTCCGCTCACGAGGTGCAAGCAAGACATAGCACATATAGCCAAAAACTTGAAGATGGTCATATCTTGGAGGAGTACCAAAGAGTACTTCACCAGGACATTTTCCAAAGAGTGTGAAGGACGGCTGTCTATTGATGAGATAGACCGCAGTAGAAACCGCTTCGCCCCAAAAATGAGAAGGATCAAATGAAGATATCAAAAGGGTGTCAGCAGTCTCTATAAGATGACGGTGTTTGCAGTTCAGCAACGCCATTCTGTGCATGAGCGCTAGGACAAGAGAGCTGAGCTAGAGTGACTTCTGAGGCCAAAAACTAGTGAAAAATATCAGATAAGTATTCACCACCAGAATCTGAACGAAAAACTCTAATAAGAGTCAAAAACTGAGTTTGAACCATGTGAACAAAGGACCGGTAAATGGAGGCCAATGGAGATCGATGTTCCATGAAATAAATCCAAGTATAACGAGAATAATCATCAATAAAAATAACATAATATTTATGACCACCCTTTGAAACAAAGGGAGGAAGGCCTAGACATCAAAATGAACAAGATCAAAAGGTCGAGTAGAATGAGAAACACTAGATGGATATGGAAGCTGGATTTGTTTGCCAAGCTTACAACCCTTACTATGAAAATTAGACTTGATGGGTGTCTAACCCAAACAACCCGACTTTATTAAGCTGGACAAGCGAGACCCACAAAGATGACCAAGACGATGGTGCCACTAGGCAAACGACGAAGCGGCGACCGATGCAGCAGAAGACATATGGGCTGGAGACACAGTAGATGAAGGAAGACGCAAGGTGTCCAAAACATAGAGGCTCGGAGCACCTTTACGGCGATGGCCAGCCCCGATCACTGCCCCGCTCTGACGATCCTATATAAAACAAGATGAGTTATCAAATCCAACCAAACAATTGTAATATGTAACTTGTCCTACCGAGAGAAGGTTCATAGATAACTGAGGTACAAAGAAAACATTAGGTACAACAAAATAAGAATTGCAAAGAGTACCCTAATGAGTAACGTGACAAGATGTATCATCAGCTCTCTGAACAGAAGCACCATCTATGACTGGCTTGCAAGAGGCTAACAGAGACTGGTCAGATGTAATGTAACATAAAGGAGGCCCCTGAGTCAAGAACCCATGATGATGATGAAGCAGTAACAGGGGAACAACAACAACAGATATAAAGCCTCTAGGAGTGGAACCAGTACCACGCTCACGAGCAGCATGTGCAGCACGACGTTCACGGAAATCAGCTAGCTTCTCTGGATGTTGTGAAAAACAGTTCTGTGAAGTATGATTGGTCTCGCCAGGATGCTTACAAGGCTCTGATGATGAAGGCTTCTGTGTACCAGTCCAATGAGAAGCAGCCAACACACTGTGAGGACCTAAACTAGAAGCCATAAACATGGACTTAATACGAGTCTCTTCTGCAAGCAGGTTAGACAAAGCCTGTGACATAGTGAGAATAGAAGAACTCTACAGTCATGTACCAAGAGAGTCATATTTAGCCTGTACTCATATAACAAATCTGTATGTGAGAAATTTCTCAATGAACTGGTGTGCTTGACAAGAAGCAGTAGTGCAAGCAGGCACCATGGAGGTCAATGTACCCATCAGACGATCAAAAGCGGAATAATACTCATCGATAGTCATGTCATTCTGCTCAATGACATGAGTTTGTTGCATGAGAGTGTGTAACAGAGCCCACTGTCTTGAACATGGCGCGCTTTTAAATTATTCCATATGCCATGACTTTCCCATCATTAATATCCCGATCTTTAACAACAGCAGAATTAGTACCATCATTATTAAGGACAGGTTTATCAGCAGTCAAGTGAGAAAGCAAACCACAGCCCTGCAGTGTAGTTTCAACACAAAAGGCCCACTCTGGGTAGTTCTGACAATCAAGAATGATGTTGATAACAATAGTCTTGACTAACATGTTGAAAGGGCTATGGCAATCAGCACAGAAATATGATGAAAACAACAGAGATATGCAAACCAAGGTGACAGTTGAGACACCACTGCAGAG
This sequence comes from Paspalum vaginatum, assembly GCA_030272315.1. Taxonomy (NCBI): domain Eukaryota; kingdom Viridiplantae; phylum Streptophyta; class Magnoliopsida; order Poales; family Poaceae; genus Paspalum; species Paspalum vaginatum. The sequence continues at coordinate 9,662,247 of CM059014.1, read as the reverse complement.
AGAGAGAGGCAGATAGCCTTGATAGAAGGGGAAGAATACCAACTGCTCCTGGGAGACGAAGAGCAGGCGCAACCGGTCCTCAACGGGCGACCGAGGCAACGATCCGCACGCGCTGGGATGGGCTACGGGCGGCGGACGAAGGAGCCGCACACGCAACGGACGGGCACAAGGTCCGCGGGCGTCGGGCGGGCGAACGGTGCACGGTCCGCGGGCGAACGGCGCACGGTCCGCGGGCGACGGGCAAACGAACTGTCGAGGAGGAGGCCGCAAGCGATGGGCGAGGCACGACCAACGGGGCTGTGGGCGGCGGAGGAAGCGGAGACGAGCCGCGGCGGTGGAAGGCCGCGTGATGAGCGGGCGGCGACAGCCTCACGAGTTGACTTCAGCCCGTGGAAAAAAATGATCTTGGGTGGGTGATTAGACTAACCCTAACCCTAAACCTTGCTCTGATTCCATGTGACTAACCTTGGAATTACCAAAGTCAATTACCCTGGCAGTGGCCAGTGGGGATTCCAATACATAGATGATATAATGGACCTCTATTCCATTTATATTTGTTTCAGTTGAATATCTTTGTAGGCCTGAGGGCTCTGTCCCTGGAGCAACATCCTTAGCATTCGTTGGCAGTATTCCATGACCAACTTATACCTTCTCAGACATGAGATACTGAAGTATGCTAGTTCTACTTCGGGATTAAGTGGTATTCCTCCATTTCATCATTAAATGATTCAATTATTCACCTTCTTACATATAGAAAATGTTAGGAGGGATAGCCAAAAGAATTGTGTACTCCTTTAAACCAAATTGTAGGTACTTGTCAGAGATTAGGCCATACTGTGTTGGCTCAAGAGATAGCAAGGTCGAGTTCATCAAGATCGCCCTATTTTAAAAGTCTACCTTAGGGGCAACGCTGCAGGTGTGAAGACTTCAAGTGGCGCTAACTCAGAGTCCAATGTTGAGGACAGCTATAGCAGCGATCAAAGAACATAGGATGTAGATGTGCCGCATGATCGTTGTTGTGAGGCAGTAACCCTCCTTAAGCGTTCCTCTCTTTTTTGTTACTAATACGGCAGAGAAATCCGATTATTAATGCAACATGAGCTGTGTTTTGGTCTAATCAAACTATTGTTGCCTCAGGCACTTTGCAATTCCGATGGGAAGCAAAGTATCAACTACACCATACTCTGGAAAATTTTAAATGTGAAACATTGTTATGTGTCCATTCTAACCATGGTGCCTAACTGCCTATGATGGACCCATTACATTTTATGGTAATTCTTGATGATTTATAATTTCTGTAAGCGTATGAGAACATCTTAGTTGCATGATAGGCAAAACAATTTGAAAGAGTTGTCATGGACTTGGTTATCATTTGGACTTGCTTTTTTAATTTGAACCATGCTCTTGGATTTTGTGTTTTAGTTTTTTTTCATGCTTACGATGACCCAATTGTATTAAATTGATGCTTACCTGTCCAAACGTGGCTCGGTTGTAGTGTGTGATGGTCTCAAAAGAACAATGTTTTTTTTTCATTCTCAACTTATTGCTTTGAATTATTTTATTTCACGTGGCAATGCGCAGGTATATACCTGGTGCAGCATAGAAAGTCAAAAGTGATTTATTTGACCTTTGGAATTTCGGTAAATAGCAAATGGACCATGAATTCAAAGAAAAAAATGTCTATTCTTTGGACAACGCTAACGTGCGACCCCTCCGCGTCGTGCCACCGCCGTCCTCTTCCTCGCCCACGTCATCCGCGCTAAGCTCCTCACCCCCTAATCTTCGCTAAGCTCCGTCATCCGCTAATCTTCGCAGCCTTCCTCGCCCCCTAAGCCCATCGTCGCCACTTACCTTCGCGGCCTTCGTCACCCCTGCCACCTCCACCACCTCCGTCTCTAGCGGCTACCGCTGTCTCCCTCACCGCCAACCTCACCGGCACGCCTCTTCTCCGGCCACCTCTCCTCTGCTGCCTCCGCCGCCCACCGGGCATCCTCCACCGCTGGACGGCGACCTCTCCCAACCCCTTTCTCTAGGCCTAGTTAGTACAACCCCCCTCACTGGCAACCCCAATCCCGAACACTAACCCTAACCTTGCCGCAGTGAGCGCCACCGCTGCCCGCTTAGTGGGTCGTGGGTCGCGCGAGGTCACGTGCGCAGGGAGGGAGGGTCGCGGGCTTGCTTTTCTGTAACTCTTTACTCGCCTAATGATTCGGTAAATATTAAAGCATCCTTTGAAATGCAAGAATTTCGCAAGGAATAGAGCAGTAATTTCACATGAAAAGTTCAATTTTACAGTAAAGACATAGGAAATGTAAAAAAATCCGGCATTCCAAATGGGCTAAATCGTAAAACCTCACAGCCTGCTACTTCAATAGAGCCCGTGTATCCAGTCCAGGGTAGAAGTGGACATCTGCAAAACTTGAGGGGGGTTTGACTGCTTGAGGTTTCCACTTTCCTTTCTCTCCTCCCTGTTCCGCCGCTGCCACCAGCGACGCGATTAGTTTCGCGTCATCGCTGCCGGCGACGGGAGACAGGCCTGCACCTGCTGGAGTCTCCTTCTTTCGCCGAGAAGAGGTATCGTCTTCCCCGTCTCTCTCCTGGTATATATATTAAATTATAATTCTTTCCCCTCAGTTTATTTGGTGCTCGTAATTGATGTTGGAACCACATAATTCTTCTTCTGTCGGCAGAGATTGCAAGTGACAGGATGGAAGCAGGACTAGCATTTGCACAGGACAACCCGCCGCTCTCCATCATTTGTGCTGCCAAAATTGCCGGTTTCACCCTGACCATCGATCCTAGCCTTGCTTCAGGCTCAGTGCCAACGTTATACCTTGGTTCTGTGTAAGTGATTGCAATCCCTTCCAGGCTTCCATTTGGACTCTCCACATGGCAAGACCTCACCAACTGAGGCTATCCAATCGATCAATACACAAAATACATCTGCATTTTATCTATCTGGACCTTTTATCTCTCTTCCTCTTCTTTTTTTTTTTTTGACTGTCAATCTCTCTTCCTCTTAAGAGAAATTTGTAGGTGTTTGAGGTGGCATGCTGACCTTAGCACAGCCCCTTTGGGGCACCTACCCCAACGAGGTCCCTTCTAGGTAGGTGTTCATAGGTGCATGTGGAAACTGGAAACCGCAGCATCCAGTTTGTACAGATTCACCTCGAGGTGTGAATTTGCGGATTACATGTTGCATGCTTGAGTGTTTGGCCAAATTTTGCGCTAACACTACGCTTTGTCTTTCAGCGGTAGTTGTGGTAGAATGCGATGTCACTAAATGCAAGATTTCCTTATAACACTAGCTTCGTTAGCACTGCTTTGGGTTACGATTTAATTGTTTAAAGTGATGTGATTAATGTGTATGTCTGCTTAGATTCTATACTGGGGTTTGGCAGTGCAGCTTTGAGTATTCTTTTTTTTTTCATCTCACTGTAATAGTCACAATTCTGGAATTATTTTTTACAGATTTATTCCTCCTCAAATGATGGTAATCCTTCTTATCCAGTCAAAATTTGTAACCTTGGATGTATTTTATGATTTGTTATATAGGAAAACTGAGTCAGATCTTGTTTATGTATAATAAGTCAGTGTTTCGCTTAATACAAATAATGTTCCACTGCATAAGAAAATTTTCTTGCTTCAATAAAAGAAGTTATAGGTAAACTATATGATTTGTTCCATAAATTTGACTTATGTAAAAGCAAAATCTAAGACACAAAAATAATGTTCCACTCAATAAAAAAGTTCCAACTATACGAGAAAAAAGTCGGGCCGAATAAACAAAATGTTCCAACATCACAAGAAAAATATTCTAGCTTAAAATACAAAAGTTCTAGGAATATATGTGATTTGTTCCATAAATATGACTTATGATAAAGCGAAATCTAAGGCACATTGATAGGTTGATTTGGGTGGTTCAATCTGGATCCAAAATGGTCTAAAAAGGGGACCTACACATAAGCAAGATCTAAGACACCTTACAAGAACTTTATTTTTATATAAATAATGGTTATTAGAGCAACAGCTCTTAAACAGAACAGATTCTTCTTTTTTTTTTGTGAAACAATTACTCTACTGTTCTGATTGTTGATTATGTTTTGCCAGTATTGTTTTTGGGCTTGATGGTTTCTCAGTCAAGTTCTCATGATTCTGTGCAGTGACTTCATCCATGGCATCAACACAATCCTTCGTTACATTGCTCGTGTTGCAATTGTTTCCAACTTCTATGGTCAAGATGCTATTCAGGCAGCACATGTATGTTTTGGTCAATTTTTACCATAATAATTACTCGTCCACAATAGTGATACTATTGATTGCCTTGTGATTCGTCTGTAGGTTGATCAATGGCTTGAGTATGCCCCAGTCATTCTTTCAGGCTCTGAATTTGAAGCTTCTTGCTCATTTATTGATAGATACTTGGCATGTCGAACCCTTTTGGTTGGCTATAGTCTGTCGGTAGCTGACATTGCAGTATGGTCAAATATTGCAGGTTATTTTCTTGCTTCTTCAATATGTGCATAATACTGTAACTTGATTTCCGAAAACACATATTTCTTACTTTAGAACTTATGCCCTCTTGTTTAGGGACTGGTCAACGATGGGAAAGTCTGAGAAGGTCTAAGAAATATCAAAACCTTGCCCGCTGGTTCAATAGCATAGCTGCAGACTATGCAGGTACACTAGATGAAGTTGTAGCAGCTTATGTTGGAAAGAGAGGAATCGGAAAATCACCTGCGCCAAGCCTGAAAGCAAAGGTGCATGATTCGAAGGAGCACACCTCAGATCCTGAAATAGATCTACCAGGTGCAAAAGTTGGGGAGGTTTGTGTTCGTTTTGCCCCGGAGCCTAGCGGGTATCTCCATATTGGTCATGCGAAGGCTGGACTGTTGAATAAGTACTTTGCTGAGAGATATAAAGGGCGTCTAATAGTTCGTTTTGATGACACCAATCCTTCCAAAGAAAGCAATGAGTTTGTAGAGAACGTTCTGAAAGATATTGATACAATGGGAATCAAATATGATACAGTTACATACACATCGGATTATTTTCCGAAGCTAATGGAAATGGCTGAAAGTCTGATTATGCAAGGTAAGGCATATGTTGATGACACACCGAGGGAGCAAATGAAAGACGAGAGGGCGTCCGGTTTGGAATCAAAATGTAGAAACAATACTGTTGAAGAAAATATGTCATTGTGGAGAGAGATGGTTAATGGAACCGAGAGTGGTATGCAGTGCTGCGTACGGGGTAAGCTTGACATGCAAGACCCTAACAAATCACTCCGGGATCCTGTTTACTACCGTTGCAACATTGACCCTCATCATCGTGTTGGTTCAAAATACAAGGTCTACCCAACATATGATTTTGCTTGCCCTTTTGTTGATGCATTGGAAGGAGTGACCCATGCTCTTCGCTCAAGTGAATACCACGATCGGAATGCACAGTACTATCGTATACTTCAAGATATGGGTCTGCGAAGGGTAGAAATCTATGAGTTCAGCAGGTTGAATATGGTTTACACCCTTCTTAGCAAGCGTAAGCTTCTCTGGTTTGTACAGAACAAGAAGGTGGATGACTGGACTGATCCACGCTTCCCTACTATACAAGGCATTGTACGTCGTGGCTTGAAGATTGAAGCATTGATACAATTTATACTTGAGCAGGTAATTCGTACTTCATACATGAACTAATGTTTATGGCCCTGTAACCATTTGAATGTTCTCTAAATTTCTTTTATTTTTCTCTTTCTCCAAGGGTGCCTCAAAAAATCTAAATCTAATGGAGTGGGATAAACTCTGGACAATCAATAAGAAGATAGTTGATCCTGTGTGTGCAAGGCATACTGCCGTGCTGAAAGACCAGCGTGTGCTCTTGACTCTTACAAATGGCCCAGAGGAATCGTTTATTCGAATCCTACCAAGGCATAAGAAATATGAGGGTGCTGGAAACAAGGCTACAACTTTCACAAAAAGAATTTGGTTGGAGTATGCTGATGCATCAGTCATAAGAACCGGTCAGGAAGTCACTTTGATGGATTGGGGGAACGCCATCATTAAAGAAATCAAGTCAGAGAATGGAACAATCACTCAACTGGTTGGTGAACTCCATCTCGAGGGGTCAGTGAAGTTGACCAAGTTGAAGCTAACTTGGCTGCCTGATATAGAAGACCTTGTATATCTATCTTTGGTTGAATTTGACTTCCTAATCACAAAGAAAAAGGTAAGACACATGCTACAAAAGTTGTTTGTACAGTTGAGTTCCTTTGCACTTAGACAAGCCATTTGCATATCTTAACTCTATATCATAGCTGAATAATTATTTCGTTTATTAAAGAACAAGTCCAAGTGCCCAACTTATCTTCCTCAGCAGTTCAATATGTTCTTTTATGAACTGAATGGCCATGAAACTCAACACGATACTCCAAAAGCTTACAACTTTCTTTTTTAGAGAAGTTGACAATTTACTCCAATTTCATAGTTTCATTCTGTATCTATTATGATTCATGGTACTACTGGAAAAGGCAAATAGGTATCTATTATGATTCATGGTACTACTGGAAAAGGCAAATAGGAAGAATCTATTTCCTTGGATGAATAATCTCTTTCATCAATCCATTTGCACTCTTCATTCTACGATACAATCTTTCCTGTATGATAAATCCTACTATCTGACATCTTCGCAGCTGGAAGAAAATGACGACTTCGTTAGCTATCTTAATCCTTGCACACGGCAAGATACTTCGGCTCTTGGAGATCCAAACATGAGGAATCTCAAACAGGGAGAGATCATACAGATTGAAAGGAAAGGGTACTACCGATGTGATGTTCCATTTATTCGGCGGTCCAAACCCATTGTTCTTTTCGCAATACCAGATGGCCGACAACAGGCTCCAGCAAACTAGGAGTCTGCATGCTTTTTCGGAGCACACGAATTACAAGTTAAATTGGATCAGTCAGTAGTAGTTCAGATTTCTGGGCATTGTTGCTTTTGTGATGATAAAAAACTGAAGTTCAGAATGTAAGATTTTGATGTTTTAACTGAGCTTCGCGTTGCATGCTTTTCTGCCAACGGCCGAAAGGACCTGCAAATTGTTGAATGGTTGTTATGCAGTCTATCTTCGTTATGACGACTGCTACTCTGCTATGACTAGTGTCTGGTCTATGTTAAGACGTTGACTTAGCTCCACATTTGCATTTACTGCCCTGAAATGACGATACCAAATAACCATGAATCACGACAATGGCTAATAAAAAAATACAACAAATCATACTGTGCAACTCCCAATCCTTTCAGACCATTAACAGTGAACTTCAAACTTGTACAAGATACAAAATGGCAGAGTTAAATACTGCAAACTTTATGAAATTAAATTCCATTTCCATACATTAACATGTGAAGTAAATGAGGGTTAAAAAGAAAGGCAACAATAGTCAGTGCAGCCCAGTTCTTGTATCTGCTAAATTTATAGAACCAAAACAAAGAGAGAAGGGCCATCTCTGATTTCCTTTTCCCTCTGTCAAATCGGGTGATGGTTTTGAATTTGCAATCTCAAGGTTGGCCTTTTCTGCCAGCTTCAACTGTACCCAACCTGTAGAAGAATTCACAAGACAGATAAAAGGGCAAACAACCATTTGGAATTAGCAACAGATTTTGCTGGGTTGAAGCAATGTACAGTGACCATATAAGTTATGAAAAAATGGACCTAAGAAACACAGAGTTTGTGCAACTGGCCTCTCAAGTTGTGATGCTTGCACTTAAAATGTTAATACTGCTTTGAAGCCTTAAACATACCGTAATAGATAAATGATGGTTTGGTATTGCTAGATGAAAAAGGTATTCGTCGACTGGAACATGGAAACAATATGTGCATTTTGCGGAACTGTTCCCAAAACCACCGCAGTAAAATAAGCTGAATAACTGTCAGACACTAGAAGGCCACCTATTACACAACTAGCTTTAGCTAACAGATCAAATTGGAATCTGAGTACACATACGAGGGCTACTCCCCAATATGGAGCGAGGCAGTGGCCAAAGATGATTCTAGTGCTATTATCCCTAGCATGGTTCAATGCCACCCCATAGTTAATGGTGTAAACTGATAAATACTCCTAACTGTTTAGTGCAGAGTGCATAAGTATGTGCTTGAGTTCAATGAAAATACCAAAGGGGGAAACAGATGCCAACATCAAGAGCAGATCCAACCAATACATTCCTTGCATGCCACATCATTGAGCCTGGCACTGAAGACACAAACGTCACTCCAAGTGAACTCAGTATGCAAAGCACTATCCCAGGTTAGCACTAATAATTTCCATAGTACTGGAATCGGGAAAAAAGAATAAACAATACGACAACATGATTACGTTGTGCAGAAAAAGAGATAAAATAGCAACACACCATGAAATATGCTCTCTCCATCCAACTTTGTAAGGCGTATAAACATCATTCACCAAGACTAAGGAGCCAATTACTACGCTCCTATGCAGGCAACCATGCACCAAAAGTGAGAAATAGGATTGGGTGAGCAGTAGAGAAATAAGGCTGTACTACTAGTGGAGGAGCAAATAGGCCTAACATTTTGTGGATGCTTTTTCAAGGCAAATGCAGTCTAACAAAGTTGGATGGAGAGAGTACTGCACGTATCATACATCTCCGAACAGTAGTGGGATAATGGGTTAATCAAACACCTCCGAGAGTCATGGTTAAAGATTCGGAAAAAAAAAGTCATGGTTAAAGAGCATCAAGTAGACTGATTCACCTTCGCCAGTTCTACGGAGTACACATATACACGTCCCATCCATCGTCACTCGTCAGGTACCTTGTCCGACAAAAAGTTCACGTGCGATGCAGCCGAGAGTAGACGACAGGAACTGACGGCGCATCGGGATTGAAGCTCGCAGATCCCGCAGCTGCTGGCTGGGCTGACTCTTCTCCGTCCTTTTCTTTTTCCTGCGGCCCGCGTAGTAAAAGCTTTGAAGCGCAAGGCGCCTCGTGCTAATTTCCAAGATGTTTAGGTCCTCGTCATGCCGTCATGGCAGCGTGCATGATCGCGTGGGTGGATCGGATGTGGATCCCCGCCAAGATCTGCAAATGCGCTTTCCGTTGATCCAATCAGCAGGGGCATGCAATGATCTATGATGCACGGTCGTCGTTCGTCTTTGGAGTGATGTCGCTGGCGGGAATTTCGAATGGTTCGGGGGCTCGCGCTTCTGCAACTTGGGAAACTCTTGGCATCTCATCCTTCTCGTTCCTGCATTGCACCAGCAGTGCGGATTGAACCTCAAGGTCATCAGAAATTCAGAAGTCTGAACTGCCTAGTTGCAGATCCATCCACCCATCATGCCCTCTGGCTCTGCCTCTGAAATTCCTTGCTCTGAGAGGTGAGGTGTTCGGCAACGTCCGATCCATAGTTTGGTGAGGCTAGTTTACCTTATCTCCATTTCCCCGGGCCACGTTGAGTTGTTCTCTTCGTTGTTTACTCTATCTACCCATCCATCTTTGTTTTGCCGATTGACCGGTGCATGGCTGTTTTTGGACGTGGTCTTGGACACACTCCTCCACGTACAGTCACAGCTCACAGCAGGCGGCGGCCTCATCGGATTCCCTGCATGCGCCCCGCCTCCACGTAGGACATGTACACCTGCCCAGCTCGCCGTCCATGCATGCAGTATGCAGACGATGAAGCAGACGGGGGCCTGCTGCCCGTGCCCGGCCAACCATATTCTGCTCGGCAACTAACTGAACACCGAGCTAATAGGCGCAGTAGAATATCTCTGTATCCTGTCTGTACCGGCCCCTACCTACGTCCCGCCACCTTCTGCGCATGTGCTCGTCGCCGAGCTCACGCGCCACATGCTGCGCTGCTTCCTCTCGCGCTCATCGATCGACCAGCTCGTCCTAATGGCCCTCTCGATCGATGCCCAATCAATCAAACCACTGCCTGCATACAACCACGCTGCTAGCTGCTTAATCATGGATAAAGGACAGCGGGTTAGGCGACTGCTGTCGGGGCCGCCCAGAACTGGCGCTGCTCTCCAGTGTCCAACCATGCATGAGGAAAACCTATAATTTCGCAATTATACCACCTAACACGGGCTCTCTCATCATGCAACAATATTATTAATTTCTCCATTTCAGCAAAGCATGTAGGAGTGGTCTGCGACTGCAAATATAATGGCCCGCTGGAATCTTGACCCTGTGCCGATCGATGTGATGCTATGCGATGCCGTCGCGGCGATGGCACCACGGCGGACGGATGCAGCATCAATGCCCGCTACTAGGCCGCTAGCTAGATTGGCCTCATCATCATGCATCGTCGAACGACCGTACGGGAGACCAGCCAGACAGGACACATGCAAAAGCGTGCGTGCCGGCGCCGGGCGAGCGAGGTCGTAGCCGCGCGCGGCGCCTCCAGCTTGTGTTCAGACTAGGCATTCTCTTGATCCTCTTCGATCGGTTAAAATGGGCCAGGGTGGTATGCCATTTGCACCGGGTGCTAGCTCAGTGTTTGCTCAGCTCAAGTACGCCTGCAGTCGCACTTGCTCGACCGGCGTACGATCAGGTAGGTGCGTGTGTGTTTCCGAGGTGCTGGCCAGAGAGGAGAGGCACTACGTACGTATAGGCGTAGTTAGGTACCCGTAACAAACTTCAAGTCCGTGCATGATCGATGCATGTTACCCAGCGGTGGCGTCCCGGTTGGGCCTGATTGTGCATCATCACCTCCCAATACTCCGTGTCGGGCGCCGCGCACAGAGTGGGCCGGATCGATCACGCTCTCGTCACCAGCTGACACGCTCCTCCGTTCCTTCGGAACGGAGCACTAAAACCAGTGAATCCGCAGAGGAAAGGCGCCAAAACCCTCCTCTTCTTATCTCCTGCGCTTTTTGGGATAGGATCTCTCCTGCGCTAATTTGGCCAGGGAACCCGGGAAGCCAAGCTAATCAACGGCACGCCGCAAAGCACGGGCTTTCTTTCTTTCTGCCGCGCTTTCATGCCACCGTGTGTGTTGGATAAATCAGCAGTACTACTCCCGTGGCATTTAGTTGTAGAGATACGTATGCTTCACAAATACTCCATCTGCATTTAATACAAGTCGTAGTTGATTTTTTTTCAAAACTTCAATAATTCGTCTTATTCAAAAACTTATAATTTATAATTTATTTTGTTGTGATTTGTTTTATTGTTGCAGAGAGTTTAAGCATGCCTTATTTTTCTAAAATTTATTAATAAGGATGAACCATTAAAGTTTTAGAAAAAAATCAACCGTGACTTATATTTAAATACAAAGGGGGTATTTGAGGAAGCATGAAGCGAATGCGAGACAGTGGGGAAGTCCCAGCAAAAGAAACCTCAGAGTCAAAATAGATGAGACCAAACGATGAGAGTAGGGGAAGTGCAAAAGTCGCAGCAAAAGAAGTCTCGGGGCTAAAAAAGATGAGAACTAAGGAGGGCAAAATAAATAAGAGTTGAAGTATTCTAAAGGGAATTGTATGAGATTTCCCATAAAGAAATCTTTGATATGGAGTTAAAAAAAAAGATATGAGAAAATATCATGCTCCGTATTTGTCTTGATGCAACCAAGGTATTTCCCTTACCACAAAAAACATAGTGTTTAGCATTTGTTTTGTCTTATAGTCTTCTTAACTAGCACAATATGGTTTTGCTAGTCTCTTTCTCACTTGGAAGACAAAAAAAAAAATTACTATAGAGCAGAGTTTACAGTACTCAAAAAATATACCATGGTATGTATGTTGACATTTGACAACGCAGCAAAAGTAATCTCACAACTAAAGTGGCTTATGGTGCACTTTTGTGTGAAAAAATTAAAGAGGCTCTGCTCCTTTTGTGTTTTGCAACACATGCTCTCCATCTCTCCAACTCTTGTGTTGTGGTCTTAGGACCGGAAGCGGATCCGCTAACGTGTGTTCTGCTGCCACTGGCTCACTGTCAGGTGAGACCAGACCCCAAGTGTCAAAGGCCCCAGGGCTGCGGGATACTCATCCCCTATTTGAACCTGCCTCCTCCAGGTTAGAAAGCCAACGTGGTACTAAACGGATACTTGCGAAGCGTGCGCGATCCGTGGCATCAAGGGCCCCGGCCGGGAATACCGGGCGGATTGGGATTTACGCGACGACGACGACGACGGCCGTCGTGTCCTGTCGTGCGCCGGCCGGCCGCCGGTCCACTAGCGACCGCTGCCCCACCGCCCGGGATGGCGCGCTCGCGGCCCCGTGGTTCCCTGCGGATTTACGGCCGCCGCCGCCCGGTTGCGCCCAAACAAAGAACAAAAAGAGAATCACCCAAAAAACGTCCCGTGTCCCGAGCAACGAACCAGCGACGAACCCACGCGGCGCCCGCGCGTAGGAATGTCGGTCCCGCGAGCAGGCCAGGTGCCGCGGCGATCACAGTACAAAATTTGGGTACAGAAGCTGCGTGCGTGCGTGTTCTCTTCTCCCGGCAGGCCATCCCGAGTTCCCGACTGGGGGACTTGGGGAGACGCGGCGCGGCGGCAGCCGGCCGGGTTGCCCGGCGGGCGAGGGGCAGGGGCGGACAGGCAGGGGTCAAACGCCCACGGCGCGCTCGTGGTCGCCTCGCCCGCACGCGCGCGGAGCGGAACTTGTACAGTACTAGAGCGCGCGCACAGACACAGCTCACTACCAGTTACCAGAGGTGAACACACAGCACACGGTACAATCGTTGGAAATGAAACTACGAGTAAAAATTACTACTGGTGCGACTGTTCCGAGCAAAACTGAAGACCGGGGTCCGCCCGCCGCAGGGCCCGGAAAAGGCGACCTACCGCGTCGTCTCCTTTTGCGCACATGCGCCCTGACCCACATGTGGCAATCCATGTGTACGTACACATCGCCCAAGCGGCGCGCGGATGCCATCCATCCATCATCTCCACGCAGCCAGGCACCACTGTGCACACGCCGCGGCCTCGAATCCCTCGATAGCCCTCTCGCTAGCCAACAGAGGAATGAGCCACTTCTTTTATTACGCTCGTGAACCTTGCCTCGATCTTTCTTTTAGCAAGCGCCTCGCTTTTACATCTGGTAAACGCAGTGCACCGTGTGCAACGTATATAGAAAGAAATATAGTTGGAATAATGAATAAACAAACTATATAGACAACGTACTACACATAGTTTAATGGCACCGATAGGATATCATCTGGTATTCTGGTTAGGCCATCTAGTACCTCACTTCTCCAAGTTTGCACTTCGTGAAATATTATCGTTTATATGTCTGACGAGTGACGCCTCTCGTGTATAACCGTGATCAACGTAGTGCTGTATACGAAAGAATGAAATTCTGATTTTTATCCTAAGTCAAACATGGTATATTTGACTAAGTCCATCTTAAAATGTGTTAAAACTTATGCTGTTACATTAGTACCATTTTAGATTTACGGTGATATATATTTTTTATATTACATAAATTTAATATCATAAATATTATTACATTTCTGTATAAACACTTACGATGTCTTAACTTAGGATAATGCTAGAATTTCATTCTTTTTTTCGGAATGGAGTGAGTACCTACAAACAGTAATACGAAAATATGTGAAACTTACGATGTATTAACCTACAAATAGTAATGCAGAGGGCATTATCCTACGCTAAGATATCATAAGGGTTTATTTAGAAATGTATAGTAACAGCATTTATGATACCAAACATGTGTAATATGAAAATATATTTCGCCATAAATCTAATTTGGTAGCATAAGTTTTGATATATTTTAATATAAACTCAAACTTACGATGGTTTGACTTAGGACAAATTAAAATAAAATTTTATTCTTTCACAAAGGAAAGGAATATATAATATACACATGAGTGTTGTGTTAAGAGTTTTTGAATATATTGTGGAGAACAAAGATAAACAATTTCGGTTAGGAAAGATCACTAAATTTAGTTATCCGTGAATTTCCAATGCCTATCCCTCATAAAACTACTGGCCCATGCATGTTTATATACTTACCTACAAAATCTTTGGGGTGGCTGATAGGTCATCTCCAACAACGTATCCATCACAATATTCATATTTCAAACTCCACATATTGTTGGTGCTAGAACTGTGCTTTGCACATCTATTTTTGCGTGTTCCGCTGCAGTTGACCTTAACCCAAAGAGGCAAAGAGCAAGGACTTTAAAATACGGTGGAATACACTGCGGGCCTTGAAATAGTGGGACTGACGTTTTGGTTAAACGCCATAAATGAATATACACGCTTCCTTTGCATTTTCTAGCTGTCACATACCCTATGAAACACAACAAATCAAAACAATTAATTGCCACCCGTCAAAGACCACCAGTGCAAGGAGGTTCATGCACATCATCCCAGCTCATGTTTTTGCGGGGGACACCTGGTTTTTCTTCACCAACGAGCGAGCGATAGATGACGCCCCCCACGGCCCACGTAGAGTCGAGTCGAGTGCCGCCCCTCCCCTGTTTGCGCAGCTGTGCTTTGCGCCCTGATATAGACAAAACCATGGCGCCCTTCCAACCGAAACCATAAACAAAGCTTGCAAGCTGGGGTGGTCTAGGCAGAGCTAGCGAGAGCCGCCACGCCACATCACTGTCCGCGTCCTGGCTGGCCGCGCCCTGTGCGAGCGAGTGATGAGCGTGCCATTTGTTTGCTTGGCACCACACTTTGCTTTCGCGCAAAGCTGCCGGGACGCGCGACGGGCGGGCGGGCTGCTTGTTCTCGGTGCCCGGCCCCTATAAAACCCAGCGCCGAGCCGCCCCTTAATGACACTGTCATCACCAGACGCCACGCACCGGCCGAGAGCCCGCCCGGCCCGCCCGTTCGCTCCCTATTCGTCCCTCTCTCCCCGCCATCTCCTCCGAGTCCGAGCTCCCGAGCTCCCTGGCCTTTCCTCTTCCTCGATCACTGTTGCCCTGCAGAGGACGCTAGCTCTCGGTCGGTCGGTTAAGGAGAAAGGAAGAGTGAGAAGATGAGGAGGCAGCAGGCGGGGCGGCGGCGGGGCGACGCGGGGGCGGCGGCGGCGGCGTGGTGGTGGGTGGCCGCGGTGGTCCTGCTGGGCCATTTAGTGGGCTGCGCGCGGGCGGGGCTGCTGGAGTCCAACCCGGGGCTGGCCTACAACTTCTACCAGAAGACCTGCCCCAGCGTGGACTCCATCGTCCGCAGCGTCACCTGGAAGATGGTCGCCGCCGACTCCCGGCTTCCCGGCCGCCTCCTCCGCCTCCACTTCCACGACTGCTTCGTCAAGGTCCGTCCGTTCCCCTCCCCCTCCTCCTCCTTCCTCGCCTCCGCCCCACCCGTCCTCTCCCGGTCACCAACCGCCCGTCCCCGTGCTCTTCGATCTGTCGGTCCTACTGTAGGGCAACCATTTCGTGTCGATCCCGTTGCATTTACTCTGTCGGCAACGCGTCCGTCCGTCCGGCCGGCGCTTCCTCGCCTCCCCCCTCCCACTCCTCCCCAGAAACGCCTGCTCGCTCGGCTTCTCCTCCTCCGTCGTCGCCCAAGCGTACTCCACGAATACTGCATCTGTAACAGCATTGATCCGCAGCACCAGCTAGCTAGGCCTAGGGTGTCCATCTCTGGCCTGGTCGTCAGGAGCCAAGCCCAAGCAAAGCCATGCAGATTCAGGCGCCGACCACGGCCAGCCAGACATGCCGGCCTTCCGCATACGGGATAGTAGTAGTAGTGTACAGTAGACTGTTGACTGTAGCAGCAGCGTATCCGGATTCCTGCGGCTCATTTTCTTTTTCTTTTTTCTTTTTACCGCGGGTGGGTTGGTTGGTAGAGTAGTTTTCTTCTGGCCCGGGCCCGGGGAGCCCAGCTGCCGGCCCCCAGGGCTTTCCGCGGAGTGTTTGAGAGCACCACCGCGCCTTTTGTCAGTTTTACCGAGGACAAGCATGGAGCTCAGAATAGCAGTATCCCTCGTGTTCTGCACCGATAGGCGACGTGAGCACTACGGCACACCGCACCCTTTGCTTCCCCTGGGTTGGCACGCACACAGGCCGGCAGGAGAACTACCACCACTTCACGTACCCGCGCGCGGGAGGGGAACTGGGAACAGAGCAAGCGGATCTTGGCATTTTCCCCGCGAGCCCTGCCGCCCCCTGCCCATGACCGGTGCCGCGCGCGCGCCAGGCGCGGATTCAAGGCCGCCGTACGGCGCTCGGTCGCCTTGGCCCCTTGCGCGCGAGATTTTCAAACCCTCACCCCAAGGCCCAAGCGAAGCCCCGGCCGCTGATTGTGAGGGGCAGGCGTGCGTGCCGCGTCCTGTCCTTGTCGTCGCGCGCCATGCTTGCTGCCCGCCTGTGCCTGTGCTGCTGCCGCTGCGACTGACTGTGAGCTCGTGAACCGACGGATGGACCCCCCCCCCCCCACCTCGACTCGTCTCGTCTCGTACTCTCGTATGTCGTCTCTCTCTCTCTCTCTCTACTCACTCACGTGCGTGTGCGTGCGCAGGGCTGCGACGCGTCGATCCTGCTGGACAACGCGCAGAGCGAGAAGACGGCGGGGCCGAACCAGTCCGTGGCGGGCTACGAGGTGATCGACGCCATCAAGGCGCAGCTGGAGCAGGCGTGCCCGGGCGTGGTGTCGTGCGCCGACATCGTCGCGCTGGCGGCGCGCGACGCCGTGTCCTACCAGTTCCAGGCGTCGCTGTGGCAGGTGGAGACGGGGCGCCGGGACGGCACCGTCTCGCTGGCGTCCAACACCAACGCGCTGCCGTCCCCCTTCGCCGGCTTCGCGGGCCTCCTCCAGAGCTTCGCCGCCCGCGGGCTCAACCTCACGGACCTCGTCGCGCTCTCCGGCGCGCACACCATCGGCGTCGCCAGCTGCTCCAGCGTCACGCCGCGCCTGTACCAGGGCAACGCCACCAGCGTCGACCCGATGCTCGACGGCAAGTACGCGCAGTCGCTCATGTCGTCCTGCCCCAACCCGTCCCCCGCCGGCGCCACCGTCCCGCTGGACGGCGCCACGCCAGGCAGGTTCGACAGCGGCTACTACACCAGCGTGCAGGGCAGGCAGGGCACGCTGGCGTCCGACGCCGCGCTCATGCAGAACGCCGCCGCCGCGCAGATGGTGCAGGACCTCACCAACCCCATCAAGTTCTACGCCGCCTTCTCCATGTCCATGAAGAAGATGGGCCGCGTCGAGGTGCTCACCGGCACCAACGGGCAGATCAGGAAGCAGTGCCGCCAGGTCAACAGCTCCTGAGCGCGCGCGCTTTCGAGTGCATCATCATGATTTTTTTCTCTTCCTCGATCTAGCTCATATATTGCACCGATCGATCGGCGCGGGAGAGATCAATATATTTCGCCCGGCGCCGCCGCGGGCGGAGGAGAGGACCTCCTCGTCCTCCGATCCGCCAAAGTCCTCCTTGCAAGATCTACGTATTAATTGGTTTGTTATGCGCTCGATTGCCTTGCGAAATGTAAGAAAGATTAAGACCGCTCGTCGTCTCGGCGCTGCCGCCGCTCTAAGCAAGCCAAGGGATTACTTACTGATTTACCGATGATGATTCTCGTGAACAGACGACAAGTGCGCATCTACACATTTTTAATTATCGATCCATCCACTAGCTCGCGAGCGAGATCGATCATGGAGATTAACGCATTGGCATTGGTGCGCCACTAAGCGCTGATCCCACCACTAATCGCTCCCCCATTTCTAATCACTCCCCCACCACGAGCTGCCTGCCGCCGAACCCCCACTTGACCTCGCATCGCAAGACGTAAAAAATATCCCGCACCGTGGGTTTTGATTTTTGAAAGCTACGTACACTTGCTGTTCTTGTCCAGCCACCCATACCCCACTGGTATACCACACGAAACAAGAGCTTCCGATTCGGTGAAGTGGATAGAGTGCGCGACACCCTCCGGTCAGGGCTTTATGTCCAATTTACACAAGCATGCAACGCAAAGCGGTGGTGCAGCTGCACCGTACCGGTCCCCGCTGAATCCGGTCAGGGAGGGCACCGTGCTCGCATTCTGCGTATTCACTGGCCTGTGACGCAGGATCGAGCTCAAAAGGAGAGGCAGAGAGCTACTAGCGGCGCTGTACAGCCATGAGAGTTCTCGGTTCTTCTTCGCATGGAAACTCCGAGCTCCAACCACGCCTTCCAAACAGGAAAAGTTTGTGTCGGCGCGGCAGGCTCACGTACGCGTGAGACGCTCTACTGCGACGACGAGCCTACGACGACGACATTCTCCCGTGCCCCAGTGCCCCCAGATACGGTCGCCGTCGATATTCCCTCTCTCGACAAAAAGCGAAAAGGAGGCCGTCGCAGGACCCCCCAGAGCTTTGCTTGTCCTCTGCGCCAGGACGCACGCAGCCGCCTCTGTAGCCGCAGCGCCACGGCGCCCTGGCGAGAGATTCCCGCGGCGAGTGCGAGTCCCTCCCTCCCCGCGCCCTCGCACATTTTCTCGGGTTACGAGCCAGCGGCGCGGACCGCCGACAGGCCGTCGAGATGGCGATGCCCCCACGGCGCCGGCGGGCCCCGTTCTCCGCGTGGGATCAATCAGAGGAGAGACTGGTCCACGGCTTGTCAAGGCCATGTTGCCGGATGCCGACGGGCAGGTTGGCCCGTGACCCCGACGGAGAACATGCGTGAGCGGGCGGCCGGGCGGCGAGTGGCTAGCGTGTGCAGGCGCAGCGCGCACCCCATGTTCCCGTGCTGGATCTCCCGGTCAGGAGGCTCACTAGCGCGCCACGGGATGAGCACACGGTAGCAGTAGCAGGCAGCCAGGCAGGGGGTCTTTGTCCTGCCCGTATTGTTAATTTGTTATTAGGACATTTGATTAGGAACTCGTGATTGGAGGCAGCAACCCCTCTCCCGTCGCCAGGCAATAAGCTGGTGAAGTCGTCATTGCTGGAATGCAGGTATTTCGTGGAAAAATATAGAAAATTGGCAGAAATATTTTACACACTATTCACAAAATTAGCAGAAATACTCATTTTAAGGATTCTGACATTGTTTAGCACTATTCTAATACTAGTACACGCTAGTAGAGTTTGGAATGAAAAATATGGGATAGAGATGCTACTGGAGAGAGAGATAGCCCAAGGGAACCTTGCACTTGAATAGCGTGATAAGAACCGTGGGCGATATTAGACACAAGGGAAGTTAGAAGATACATCATAACCTAGTAAGGCTGTATGTAATGTGTATGCACCGTCTCCCTTCCCTGTGTCACGTCGTGAAGCAACTAGCCTGGCTAGCACTGTTGTCGATGCAAGCTATTCCCTAGCTGTGATTTGCTGTTAATAAAGGGTCGATTTGGCGGCTCCTTGTTTAGGCCGCGCCGTCCCCATCATTCCTAAACTTGTCTTTGATTTGAAGCTAGAGAGCTACGTACGCTAGAGAGTTGGGCCACGCGGGTCGTGCCGTTTTGGTCGCTTTCGCCAGGTTGGGAGCCATTTCCGCGACCGCGTCCGCGTATGGCCGCATGGGGGCGTCAACCGCAACAGCTAGCTTTAGGCCTCGTCTGTTCGTTCGTTGCTGCCGTCGCTCTCGGCGTGGGGAGGCCACATGCACATGGGGAGCGTTTATGCCGGCCAGCCTGCGTCCTGTTCGAGGGTCACGGCCGCGGCATGCTCGACACTTCGACACTCGCTGTTGCGAATCGCAAGTTCGCAACGCAGAAGCAACAAGCCGGGGACAAGGCCCGTGGTGCCGACTTTGACGTGAAAGCTCTTCTCGATCCTTATCAAGTGCATTCGAAGAATAATTTCTTCGTCTTGCCTGTAACAAAAACTCTACGTTAATTCTTATGAAAAGTGCTAACAATAAAAAGGGTAAATATGTAATATTTATCCTATGTATGGGCATAGGAACGTAAGACTCTGCTCGTTTGTGAGAAACGTGTCGCGAACCTTCCCAACCCTTCGACCATCCCATCCAACGATGTGCTTGCCATATCCCTACCTATTAAAATTGCAGTATGATACCTAAACATGAGAATCAAACAAAGACCTAAGACCCTAGATCACTTGCTAGGGGGTGTGTGTGTGTGTGTGTGTGTGTGTGTGTAACAGGGGAACTGATTTCGCTCCATAGGCCGCTTCAATTTGCAGCGCTTATTCCCCACTAGAGACTAGCCTCTTGCTATTTAGTGGGTCGGCAGTCGCAAATGTTTGGACAAAGAACTTCATAGGAGTTTGTCCTTATGAAAAAGGGAGTTTGTCACTTTTGTTGCTGTGTTCACCTGTCGATCCTAGAAAAAGCAAAATAACTATAAATCTTATGCCTGCGAAGAGTACTTGAGCTAGATTCTTTGTCTAAGGCTATCATCGACATGCAAGGACTTGGGAGCGTGCAAAGTTCTTGTGTTCTCCCATGAGTTGTCTCATGGATTGGTTTTGTTTATTCTCCTCACCGGCTCACCCCCCTCGTTCAGTTGTAAAACACTTCAGTCTTCTTAATGGAAAACATGATCATCATGTAAACTACAAATGTTATTTCAAGAAGCCTCAAGGCATGGTTCGCACACAGATGGCACCAAGGTTGTTACAGCTAAATTTTGGGAATGGATGTAAACAAGAAATACATGCTCTCAAGTCTAATCTCATGTCGAAATTTAATACGCGATGAATTATGAAACCTATATACACATTAAATGTGTTTTTTGGTAAATTATTGTTTTGAATTCATAAATATCGTGCCACATCTTTTAGAACTTTACTTGCGTAAGCAAGGTTTCATTAGTCTTAGAAAACAAGAGAAATGTCTAGAAAATTTATAGTTACAAATATTCAAACGATTTTGAATTCGTAGTTTAATGAGAAACCCTAGTGAAAAATAATAAAACAGAAATCAATAAGGATATCCAAATAGCGGAGTGTGTGACTACTGACCTTGTGGGCTGCAAATGGGCTGACGGCCGTGCTTTGGGCCCCGTTGTCTCGGTCGTCGTCAACCACCAGACGAATTTGCATGCAATCAAAGTATATCAAACTGAACCGTCCTGCATCGCCCAAGACCCAAGAGCTGAAGGTTTACTCCCCTGTCCCCTCCCACAAAGTTCGGCTCGCCACATGCATGGCACTTCTCGCGAGGAATGGACTAGCGGCTCTGCATCGCCGGGAGATACGCCAAACTTAGTCCGGTCGCGGAGGAGGCGACCGCCGCCGATCTATATGTACACCGCGGTGGCGTCCCAGGGTGCAAAAATAGACAGTCGTTGCTGCTGCTCCTCCGATCTTCTTCCCTCTTCTCCTTTCCTTCCTCCCAGCCGCGCGTGCGGAGGGAAGGGGAAGAAGAGATTAGAAGGACGCGGGAAGGAAAGGAACAGGCTGCTCGATCCATAACTAGTAGGAAAAAAAAATTTAAAAGGAGGGTCCGGCCGAGCAGGCGGCGGCGGCGGCGGCGGCGGCGGCGGCGAGCGGGGGTGGGGGTTTGCTTTGCACGCGCCCTTCTCCCTGCCCTCATCTGCTCGATCGGTTCAATAACTCCCCGCTTGAACTGAAGTCTCGCATATTGCACATACGCCGTCGAGCCTTTGATCCATGCCTGCGCCTGCTGCCCTTGCCCTCGCCACCACCGTGCCGCCGCTGAGCCGATGCCATTGCTGCTACTGACTGGTCGCTCGATCTGGATGTAGCTAGGTACCTCTCGATTGACATGCTGTTCTATGCTAACTTCTAACAAGCCGAGAACACAAATTCACCAAGGTACTACTTACCATCTTAATTGTTGCTGCTGTGGATTGGGAATTTCTAATTGAGTGACCTGAATGCATATGAACCCGGGAAAACACCAAGAAGCCGCCTTGCCACTGGCGCCGGAGGCAACAGCCGCTCCTTGGCGAGGAGGATGGCAATCGCGGTCGGCCATTTCCACGACCTCAAGCCACCCGCCGTGCGGGGACGGCACTGCCGCCTCCACTCCGTCGCGCAGCTCGACAGGGGCTACAGAGAGCACAGCGACGGCCCCGCGGGAGCGGGCCACGCCGGCCTGTCGCCGCGGCGCCGGAGCCGGTCCTCCCCGTGCTTCACGACCGTCGCGGAAAACGGAGAAAGATCAGAGAGCAAGATGCCGCGCGTGGAGATCGTCGCGGGCCGCCACGCCCGCGGCGTGCGCGAGCTCATCGCGGAGGCCGGGGCCGCCATCGCGTCCGGGACGCGGCTCGTCCCCGCGCAGAGCGGCCTCGGCGGGGCGCTGCTGCTCAACGGCAGCCGCGGCGGCGAGCACGTCGCCGTCATCAAGCCGCTCGACGACGCCGCGACCGCGAACGGCGGGTACGCCAACAGGGCCGTGCTGCGGGAGGTGGCCGCCTTCCTCCTCGACCACGACGGCTTCGCCAGCGTGGAGCCGACCGCGCTGATCAGGATCTCGCGGCCCGCGATGCCCACGACCATGGCGTCGATCCAGCGCTTCGTGGCGCACGAGTACGACGCCGGCGAGCTCGGCCCGTCGCGGTTCTCGGTGGCGTCCGTGCACCGCGTCGGCATCCTCGACGTCCGCCTCCTCAACATCGACCGCCACGCCGGCAACATCCTCGTCAAGAACCCGCCGAGCCGCCGGCGCGCTGACAGCGGCAGCGCGCATCCGCTCGACCTCGTGCCGATCGACCACGGCCTCTGCCTGCCGGAGCAGCTCGACGACCCCTACTTCGAGTGGCTGCACTGGCCGCAGTCCTCCCTGCCCTTCTCCGACGACGAGCTGGCGTACGTGGCGTCGCTGGACCCGTTCAAGGACGCCGAGACGCTCCGCGCCGAGCTGCCGTCGCTGAGGGAGCCCGCCATCCGGATCCTCACCCTCTGCACCATCTTCCTGAAGCGCGCGGCCGCGGCGGGGCTCTGTCTCGCCGACATCGGCGACATGATGACCCGCGAGTTCACGGCTCAGCAGGAGGGGCTGAGCACGCTCGAGGCGCTCTGCAAGCAGGCGCACGACTCCGTACTCCCATGCCCGCCGCCCTCCCAGTCCCAGCTCCCACAGCCCTCACCCGACGGCGACGGCGTCGACGAGGGCACATCCTTCTCCGGCGGGCGGAAGCACGTGTCGTTCGGGGACCTGAGCTTCGCCGAGTGGGCGGCGTTCCTGGACAGGTTCGAGCAGCTGCTGCCGGCGGCGCTCGAGGCCAAGAAGCACGCCGCCGAGCTTGGGACGTCGACGTCTTTCTGAGCGAAGCTGACCCAACTCCAACTACGACTACTACTAGTGATCAAGCAACTACCAGTACCACCACCATTTGCTTGCGTGGACGCAGGATCTGTACACGTGTGCATGCCAGCTTTGACGGGTACTACCACTGAGCCTGGATGTGCATGTACTAGCTACTAGCTCCATCTGGATTGGAAGCCTTTTGTGTCTGCGTAGGCCACCGACGAGGAGACGGGATTGTACGGTGACATGCTGTCGTAGGGGGTCCGTGACACCCTTCCAAAGACGCTGGCGTGTCCGGCAATGCCAGCCGATACTTTGAACAGCAACGACTCTTCTTCCCCCAGGCAGGCGTGTTTCTACAACTCTGTCGCCATTATATTTCTTTATACTCGTACGAGAAGTATACCGCGAAAATGTATATAGCGTATAGTTCGATTTGTGTGTGGGTTTTCCACATTGACGGTCACACAGGAAACTACATATAGCTACAATAAAAACCCGTGCTTTCCGACGGGATTATCATGTTAGAAAGCAGCTAGAGATCGATGTAAAATTGTACCTTTTGGAATATACAGTATGGAGGAAGCTGGTGATGGGGTCTACGTGGCGGCAGGAAACTCGAAACTCAGCAGGCATATGTAGGTCGTGTTGATTTCATACATGGTTATCCAATTTGGTTTATGAAACAGTTTTTGGCGTGATTCATCCATGCCTTGGTTTTCGCCTTTTCGGCCACCACACTGCAGTACCATACTGCAGTAGGCTGCCATTCATTCATGCCTTGGTTTTCGCCTTTTCGGCCACCACACTACAGTACCATATTGCAGTAGGCTGCCGTAGTTTTTCTAAAAATGGACCTAGACCTTAGCATACTGGCCGGTACACCACGCCGAAGGTACACAGCTTGGCATCATGTTACACCACGCGAGATATGACACGTCAACTATTGCCAATCCATGGTCAAAACCTCGGCGTTGTTGGGCATCACGCCGAGCTGATGGGTTGAAAGAGCAGCCAACCACCAGCAGCAGCACAAGTGCATCCGCTTGGGATTCTCTGACTTCCTCAAGGAAAAATAGAGAAACACTGTAGGGGTGACTTTTGGTGGTATGCGAGTTGTCCGATTCGAGATGGATGGAACAGATGTATCGTTACAGTGCAGTATCAATCAGTTCCCTGATGAACAATACTCGTGCTACAGTGAATCATGTCAGGTTCCTGTTCATCGAGACACAGAGTACTTTGCATTTTGGTGACTTCCTTGAGGCAAGTTAGAAAAGTTGAACCCAAGTGCAACGTTTGGTCTCTGTGCAATGGAAAGACTGCCGCTCCAAGTGCTACTGCAAGAAAGATGTCCCTTCTTTCCATCAAGTCTACGGCGCAAACATAAATAGTAAGTTTGGATACCCATTGAAATTCCTTTACACAACAAAGCATTATAAAACTAGGAGCAGAAGATAATTTCACGTAAAAATAATATGTATATAATGTATTCTGTAAAAATATCAGCAAGGTAGTTGTGAAAGGGGCATAGATAATTTTCAGATTCAACCTTATCCAAACACGCCCGCACCGAGCCGTTGTGGCCCATAAATGTCCCGGGCACGGCCTCGGTACTCGCGCTATCGTTTGACTGCCGGGCTCCCTTGAGACCCCCACAACGACCGAGGGGTCGTCCTGGTGTTGCCCCGACCTTCAGGCCACTCGACCAACGCGCTCTCTTGGTCGTGTGATAAGGGGGAAATCCTCGACCCGACCAATCGTCAGCCGTGCCACAGCATCGTTCGTGTGGTCCGAGGGTAGAGCGGGCGCTTGTGAGGGCGCCACTCTCCTGGGCCTCCTCGTTTGCCTTCTTTCGACCTGGTACGGTTGTCGGTCCGTTGGGGGTACCCCGGATATAGGTACACGTCACAAACATAATTAGGAATAAAAACAACGATAAAAACGATCGGAAAAAGATTAAATTCTTTTTTAGTTTTCTTTTTTTCAAAAATAGAATAGAAAACGATATTGTTAGAAATAAGTATGGTGCCATTATTAAAGGAACTTTGGGAATAAAATTATGTGATCGGACAGGAGCGCACTATCAGGAATCAATCATTTAGAATCCAAAAATAATTATTAGCACACTAAGTAAAAACTCAGAAACAACGGTTGGAATCAAAAATTGTTTCCATTTTTTACCGTTATTCGTTTATGCAGTTTCTTTTATGTTTCATCCCTAAACATAATACAGACGTAAACAGGCACACATAGTACTACCCCGTCTCAAAAAAGAAGCAGTTTTTGAACCACATGTGAATGTTTGATCGCTCGTCTTATTGAAAAAAGTTTTATAAATATTATTTATTTTCAATTCCATTCATAATCGTAAATATTTTAAATATAACTTTGTTTTATAAAGTTCTATTAATTTTTTGAATAAGACGAATGATCAAACTTTTATACGTGCTTTAAAACGACTTCTTTCCTAGTACGGAGGAAGTATTTCCAAAAAAATTACCAGCTTTTAACCACTGTTTGTACTTAAACAGATTTAGATAGTGCTTAAACGGGTATACAATTATTTAAGCGGAAACTGTTGATCATGGATAGAATGGCCGTTTATATATAGAAGTATTTTTATCGGCACATTTACTTCTTTCTACTGTGTAAAATAGATATCTCTTTTTATCTATCCCTCATCATTAGTCACCGATGTGATGGAGCATGACTAGCATGACAGAAGTAGAACGTGGAGTAGACCGCTAGCTGACCCTGGAGCTCGGCGCGTGACGAAGAAGCGTCGAGGCGATCTAGCTCGGCGTGATGTCCAACAACGCCAAGGTTTTAACCATGGATCAGTGATAGGTGATGAGTCATACTTCAGCGCGATCTCACATGACACCGAGCTATGTATCTTTAGCATGTCGAACTTTGATCCATTTCTAGAAATAGTTTTACTAAAAGTCTATTTATAAATAAAAATTTGTCGAAAGAGTTAAAATGAAAAAAATACCACATAGGGTGGCGCACAAAGTCCGATCTAACAACAAGCTAGCCGTCTAGAAAGCTTCCTGAGATGACTTATTCCTTTTAGAGCAAGTATAAGGCCATCTTTAACACTTTGATGTTTAGAACACTGTTCTGTTGTATATAGAGTAGAGTTTGAAATTTGAGAATTATGATGGGTATGCTGCTAGATATAGCCTAATAAACCTTATAATAACCCTACAATATGCAAGTGGATCGCAAGAGTTGTAACTTGCATCCAATAAAACGAAAAGTTCAAGACACTTTGGAAGAGAACGTATACGAACAGCAAGTTATCCTTTAGATAACACCAGCATTGCTGGTCATTATTGGACTCTCTATCAATTTTCTTCCAAGCCGACAAAAAGTCCATCTCTACTCCCACATTCATCGGTCGTCGCTAACATGAAGAAACCACCGTTGCCTATGCCACTCCGTGTGTAGCCTCCCGTTTGTTTAGCGCTGGGATGGGGGTGGGATATGAAAATCTTATCCTACCCTCTCATCTATTCTCTATCCTATTCCATTCATACACACATTAATTTTTCTATCCCACAATCCAAATACGGTATAAAATTTATCTTACCTCACGTTTTCCTATCGCACTCTACATTTTTCAATCCCTATCCCAATCCAAATAACAATACAGTGAAAATTGGACCAAATATTCTTTCACCCCACTAACTCTAAAGGCTTGTTCGGTTAGCTAGGATTGAATGCGATCGAGAAAGATTAAATCTTTTGCAAGTTAAAATACCACGTATTGCCTTCCGGTTCTCATCCGAACAAGACCGGAAGCACAGCTGCTTCACGGTGGTGTTTGAGCCGTTTTTGTTGGAACTGGAGGAGAAACAGCCAGATCCTAAATAGCATCGCGAGTTTGCGTGCGACTGTGCGGCAACTTGGATCGCTACTGCGATAGATGTGAATACGGCCCAAAGCACAGTGAGCGAGTAGTATTTAAGGCCTGCAGTGCATTTTCGGGCTTACGTGCACGGCCCAAAGCACAGTGACTGTGACATTCGGCCCTTTCTCATCTTCCGTCCAAACCAACAAAGCCCAGCCCAATCCCCCATCCCTCGCTTACTCCCTAAGCAACCGCCGCGCGCGTAGCCTCCACGCGTCCCCGCACGTGTCTCGCAGCCGCCGTCCGCCGTTCGAGGCCGAGCCGAGAGCCGAGGCGCTGACGGCCTGACCCCCCAACCGACCCACGAGCGACTAGCGCCATTCCCCTTCCGCTGCCCGTTGCCCCCGCGAGGAGCAAAAAAGGCAAAACCCACCACGAAGCAAAGCAAACCGCCGTCCTTCGCCAGAGCATGCGCGTTGCCGCGACGCGACTCGACCCGCGCCCCCTCCTCCTCCTGCTGGTCCTCCTCGCCTCAGCGCCCCTCGCGATCGGAGCAGCCATGGCCGGCCACGTCCTCGGCGGCGTGAAGGAGAACCCCGCCGCCGCCAACAGCGCCGAATCCGACGGGCTCGGCCGCTTCGCCGTCGACGAGCACAACAAGCGCGAGGTCAGTGCAGTGGCGCCCGCGCCTTACCTTCGCTTTCCCCTTCCGGATCGCTAGCTGCGCGGCTCGCTTGAATCGGCGATGCGACGGGGTTTCTCTTCTGATTTGCGGGCGGCGGCTTTTGCTTGTCCGTGGTTGCAGAACAAGCTGCTCGAGTTCGTGCGCGTGGTGGAGGCCAAGGAGCAGGTGGTGGCCGGCACGCTGCACCACCTCACGCTCGAGGCCATCGAGGCGGGGAAGAAGAAGGTCTACGAGGCCAAGGTCTGGGTCAAACCATGGCTCGATTTCAAGGAGCTTCAGGACTTCACCCACAAAGGGGACGCCACCACCTTCACCAACTCCGACCTTGGCGCCAAGAAAGGTTTGCGCTCCTGCCTATGAGATGAGACCTCGCTGCTACGCTTGTTGCGCTGTGCGACTTTTTTTTTCTTCTGCCTGGTGGGTGAGTGCAAGGTGTTTGTAGTAATGCCTAGCGCTGATTGTTCAATAAGGGCGATCATTTTTGCTTTTATGGAGGAGACAAATCCTCAAGAGTGCGTGCGAGGCTAGGTGATGATCTAGTTTGGAATGATGGGTGGGCAAATTTCATTTGAAATCTAAATCTGAGTTCATGCTAATTTGAGTAAATATGGAAGCGGTGGCTAGTGCGACCTTTATTGCTGAAAATCGAGATCATTTCAATAGAATCTTGAAAGTTGTGATGGGGGTAAGGGTATAACCATTGTAAAACAAGAAGGGAGACGGTAGAGGCCATTAGATTCCAATGATCTAATAGACTTGAGGTTAATTTGATGAAAAACTGACTGGCCTAGGTCATGCTTGTGGGGTGGGAAAAACCATGATAAGTCGTCTCCAAGCACATAATGGGCCTGAGCTTCTGCTGGAGGGATTTGAAATTATCTTTATCGCTTGTTTGGTTAATCCCCTCCCCAAGGTGATTGGGAGGGATTTTGACTTGCAAGGTATCTAATTCCTAATCGAACAAGGTGGTATAAAGGCTGCAGTCATGTGTCCATTTGGCTTAGCGTTACCACTAGTTATGGTGTTCGGGCTGAGTTTTACTCTCTGAAGCCTCAAGTGTATCAGGGTTTGAGTCACATTGTGCAACAAGAGTGATGACTTGGAAGTTGGGGTTTAAGATCTCTATCAGATGCTTACAGAAGTGATTTTGACAGCTAGGAAGAATAACATCTTAGAGGTCGGCTTGATAGGTTGATACAGAAGATAACATGTAACTCGATAGGCTGATAGGCAAACTTGGTTCGATGGCACACAATGTTCTGGACAATGAAATGCATTTTCCACATTTTTGTAGCACCACAACCAAGTCATTCGATTGCTAAATGGTGAGATTGGTCCACGTTCACTGGTTTGCTTGGTTGCATATGGGGATCGTGGATGTTAAAAACTTAGTAATATATTTGATTACTTAGTTTGTTCTTGTTTATTTGGTGTTTGATCTAGGAGATCCTTTTGATGCTGGAAGTTGATCAGTGTTCATGAAAGCTGACATTTGCAAATGTGCCCCTCAAGTTCATTCCTAGTCACAGTGTGGTGGCTTTTGTTTTCCACCTTTATACTGGTGCTCTGACGTTCAGAGCTTGTATGCTAATTTTAATTGCGCATTTGTCATGCAGTATCTGCCAAACCTTTGTGGGGCACCTAATAGTCACCGTGGTGTCATGCACACAGGATACATTCAAGTAAATTGTCACTCTAGGATTAGTGGCAGTTGGCCCTTTGATCATATATTCATATTGCAGTGGCAATCCTTCAGTCTCAGTATGTTGATTGTGGCATGAATGTTCGAACCTAGCTCTTGAGCTGACAACAAACCAGAGTTCTTATGACGAATATATTCTTAAGAACTTGTATAGCTGTTATTTAATTTGTGATATTTCAGGTGGGCATGAGCCTGGTTGGCGTGAGGTGCCTGTGCAGGATCCTGTGGTCAAAGATGCTGCAGACCATGCTGTGAAATCAATCCAACAGAGGTCGAACTCCCTGTTTCCCTATGAACTTCTTGAGATCATTCGTGCCAAGGCACAGGTTAGCTCCTTCACAGTTCTTTTAATGTTGTGACTTGTAGTTGTAGTTTAAAGTTCTGTTTGATCATTTGATGGTACTTCTTTGACTAGGTTGTGGAAGACTTCGCGAAATTTGACATTCTGATGAAACTGAAGAGAGGCAGCAAGGAGGAGAAGATCAAAGCTGAGGTCCATAAGAGCCTGGAAGGAGCTTTCGTGCTCTTCCAGCATCAGCCGGCAGAGCATGATGAGTCGAGCAGCCAGTGAAACTTCTAATGTAAAGAGAGCCGTGGTCATGTAGTTTGTGTCTACTGTAATAAGGAGAAAACGTGATCACTCCGGGTTTAATCTGAATATATCGTATAGTCGTGGCCTGGGTCTGTCCCAACTCGTTTGGAGGCTGGTGTACGGTGTACCTGTTGTTGCTGTTGCGGTTAGGCATCTGAACTTTTGAATTTCGGAAGCTACTTGTGTTAGTATTGTTGATATAAACCATATGTGGATATTTGATGAGGCACCACACTTTCGTCGGTTGCAACTTGCGAGCCATGTATGCGGCATGTCACTTGAGCTGCTATGGACTATCGTCACTATGAGATGTATAGCTTTAAATTACTTTTCTCCCGCAATCTTCTTGCCAAAGTTCTACATGCGTGAAAATGCCAGTCTCAAGAACAATAGTAAAAAAAACATCTCAAAATTTATTGACAATTTATTCACAGCTTGTCAATGGTTCATTGGCAAATCAATCTTAAGCCGAAGCACCGGACATGGGCTCACAGCAGCACACACGGATATACTAGGAGACGATGGGTGCGCGTTGCCGCGCCCGTGTTGAGAGACGTGGTTCCCGTGCATGCGTCGCGCGAACGACGGAGGTGGCGTAGGCAGGCGCGGCGCAGGTGGAGGAGGAAATGGCGGCGGGCGTGTGGCGCAGGCTAAGCCGGGGGTGGCTGTAGGGGTGGCGGAAAGATAAGCGGTCGAGCGCCGCGCGGACGACGAAGGTGGCACAGGAGGGTGCGGCATAGGTGGAGGAGGAAACGGCGGCGGGCGCGTGGCCGTAGGCGAGGGTGGGGGGTGGGGTCAAGGGTGCACGCACGGCGCCGGAGAGAGTGGGCGCGACGACAGGGATGGCGGAAAGACTGGCGAGCGCACGACGCAGTAGGGCCGAGGTGCGGCGCAGGCGAGGGAGAGGACGATGGTGTGCCTAGGTGCCGAGCGATAGAAGCCCGGACGCGGCGCAGGCGAAGTTGGGGGCGGTGGTGGAAGTGTGGTGTCATGAAGCGGCGCCCCAATTGGGATACCCTGTGGGCACGGCGCAAGGGGGGAGTGACGGCGGCGGGAACACAACCGATCGGAAGCCTGCCGAGCAGCCGACAGAGCCCGCCCACATGAAGGAGGAAGCGGCGACTGCAACATAGGCGAAGGGAAGAGCGACTACAGAAGCTGCGGAAACACTAGCAAAGGAACGGAGCAGTTGATGAGGTCGAGAAGAGAAAACCACCCCTAAAGGAAGACACCCTGGCACGACTCTCGCCCGGCCCTGGCGACGGCACGCCTGTGACGTGGCGCTAGGACCCCCACCTGAGGTGCCGGCACGGCAGACAGAGAACCTAGCTGGAGGCACTCGGAGACCTGCCTCGCGTTGTAGATAGTAGTATACAGAAGGCGGAAAGTTCAGAAACCGAAATCAACAGCATACTTGTACAGCTGGATACGAAATCGAGGCATTCATTCGGCGATACAGGCGAGTCAGCAGCATCGTAACATTCGACGGCTACCTTATTGCAATCTCACGGGTAGACCACCTTACATGCCTAGATGGTAAAGAAAAAAAAAGCATAACAATCTCCAAAACCATACAAGAGCTAACCGCATATAACAGAACAATATATATGGCTGGTAACAAGTAGCCCAGGTGCTAAATGACAATTATCCTCACACCTCAGGCATATAGGTGCAGCAAGCCATGTCATTTGATACCTTCGTCGATTTTATGGTCCTCGTTCACATCCACTACGGGAATGGAACCGCTTACCCATCAGCACCTGTGCCCAGGATCATCTTTATCACTGAAATATAAGTAATCAATAGCTCGATCTTCTCTATAAACTCTTGGTCTATTTGGATGTATCTTGGCCTCAGCTATCATTCCCTCCACTAGAGAATCGAAAATTATTACACCGAAGAAGTCAATCTCCCTGAGTCTTAGGAGTTCCTTAATGCCAAAAATACCCTCTGCAGGCTCTCTCACAAAAGCCAGCGTGAGCCTCTCAAGATTAGAGGCACCTCCATCAAATCTGAGTTCATCAAGGTTTGGTGCATTGTCTACAATCAGCTGCTTCAGCCTGGGAAATAGACCTTGTTCAAACCAGAGCTTTGTTCCCATAAATGACGCATGGTAGAGTTTGAGAGATACAAGACTTGGAAGTTTCCCCAGTTGCCGCAACAATTCTCCATCCAGAAAATTCTCCCGGAGGGATAGGTCAGTTAAGTAGTTGAGGGATAAAATCCATGGAGGAAGGACACTTAGCTTTCCCCACAAGTACATCTTTTCTAGGAAGACAGGGGGTGATTCTAGATTCAGAAAGATTTCAAGTCCCATGTCCTTGTGGCGGCAGTGGATGATAGACAGGTGCTGAATGGACTCACGCAGCATGTTCAACGAGGCAGCAAAAGGTTTCCATTTTTCTCCTCCAAACTCATGATTTATAGCACAAAGCTTGGTTAATTGGGACAATGCACCCACCTCCTCCATTGCGTGGGAGCTGGATGCCAATATCTACAGTGGGCTATCTTTTGAATACATTTCATGTTCCTCAAGCCACGGGGTATCCTAAGGGCATGGTGTGGTTCAAAAATCTTGACTCGACTGATCCTTGTCCAGTGCCTATACCTGCCGCCGAGTAGATGCTTCAGCTTTCCCAGCCATGTAATGGTTTCAGGTAAGTCCCTAATGGAGGTGTCCCTTACATCCAGAGTTACCAACTCGTTCAGTCTCCCAACTAGCTTTGGCAGCTGTGTAACATTTGTTCTTCTAAGGCATAGATACCTTAGCAGAGTCAGTTTACAGATTTTCTTCAAGTCTTCATTACTCAGCCATTGACAGCCTTCAAGGTCTAGAACCCTTAACAGTTTTAGGTGAGCAAAGCTGATGGGCAGTGGTTTCTTGCTGCAGCGCAGAATTAATAGCGAACGGGTGTGAGAAAAGTTAGTGCCGGGGTCCTCTTGCTCTTTATCACCACCACAGCTATCAGTATGGATTGAAAGTCGCCTGATCTTGTCGTGCCCCATTGCGCTGTATTGTCGATTGCCTATGAAAGAGATGAAGTTCTCTTGGATAGACTTGGATGTGATCACTTCTAGCATTATATCATGAACTTTACAGCACCTGACCAAACCAGTGCTAGCAACGCGGG
Source organism: Paspalum vaginatum (assembly GCA_030272315.1). Lineage (NCBI taxonomy): Eukaryota > Viridiplantae > Streptophyta > Magnoliopsida > Poales > Poaceae > Paspalum > Paspalum vaginatum. Next base: position 9,629,179 of record CM059014.1, on the reverse strand, counting down.
TTGGTGTAACAATGCTTCTACTCACGAATTCATCAAGACATTTTGCTGCAGCCTCCTCCAAATTTGATTCGTGAATTCCGCTGATAAAACCTTCAGCAGCCCATCGCCTAACCAGGGGTCCTCTCTTGATCTCGTAATCCTCGGGGAAGACACTAAGATACAAGAAGCAAGCCTTCAAATGGTAGGGCAAATCATGATAGCCAAGAGAGAGTATCCTTCTCATTCCTCCTATAGTGGCGTTTGTTTCTAATCCTGAACCCAATCTATCACACACCTTTTCCCATTCTGCTCTTGTCTTATTTTTCATTCGGGCTAGCATTCCTCCAATGCTAACTATGGCTAGAGGCAAACCACCACATTTTTTCAGTATGCTGTCAGACATTGCCTCCAAATCATGATATGATGGAGGGCATGTGTCCAACTTGAACACTCTATTATAGAGCAGCTTCTTAGATTCTTCAAAGGGCAGAGGTTCCATGTTGTAAAGATCGTGGGGATCAGAGCAGCAACTTTCAGCAACATTGACATTCCGAGTAGTAATTAATATTCTACTTTGTTTTTCATTATCAGGAAAAGCCACCTTCAAGTGCGCCCAATCCTCTGGACTCCAAAGGTCATCCAGAACAATGAAGTACCTATGGTATGGATGAAGTGATGCTTATCAAGCAAACAAATAACAACTATAAAAGTCTCAGTATGTGATTTGGCCTCATCTCTCAAAATTAATTGATTGAAGCAATTTTCAAGTAGTACACCCATTAGTCAATTATTTCATATAATTGACATGATGGATGAATTGACTGAGAAGACATGGCTCACTTTTGACAACAAGTCCACCAATATTTGTTCTATGGGGTAATCCAAATAATTTTCACAATGGGCATGGTTAAATCTTACGGGCACTCATTCTAAATGGCATCCATGTATTTAGCCTGAGGAATGTAGTGGAATAAGCTTGATCCAAGGGTACTGCAACATTAGTTCTGTACAACTTGAGCTATCTGTTTGCACCTATCTTTGCATGAATGAGCCAGATACAAATATGCACATTTCAAATCAATGTCAAACCTTTGCAATCAGAACTAATTGAGGAAGACCTAGTTGTTTGATTCAGTACACCATTGAAGGAAAAAAACGGATCTTAAAAGCAAATCAGTAAATAATAGATTGGAAATTCTGTATCATACTAAATGTTATACTAAACAGAAGGTTTGCCCCCACACCACCCTATCATCAATTTGGTCTAATCTATTGTGTAGTACTTATTTGTCCCGCCCAATATAATAAATTGCGTTTGACATTTACTAAGACAAAACAAATGTTTGTGTCCACCAAGAGAAAATCAATCATGAAACCTAGCGCCAAAGATTGAACAGTTTGCTTAGTTATTGTCCAAATGGAAGGTTTTATGGTTGACAGTAGAGAAATAAGCTGAGGCCACGATTCAAGGTTGAAACGTTGTTTTAGCCAGTAAATGTTAACGAAAAAGAGTTTAGGATCCTCATAAATTAGGAAATTACAGCTGCATTTGCATGCCAACATCTAAAACAAGAAAATAATGGTGGATATCCCTACTGTCCAAACTGGATACCCTTTTTATCTCTATACATAAATGCAAATGGAATAAGGAATAAATTAGTAGCATATTTATGACAGGAGTATTATTCTTAGTATTTATTTGTGCACTTGTACCAATATTGATAGAGATATTCGGTGGAAAGAAGAAAGGAAGAACTAAGATACAGTAAACATGATTTTGAAACTCATAATTCTTGATATTACCAGGAAGTACCTTTTGTTCTCCAATTGGGTTCTGCACCTTCCAATGAGTTCGGATATGTCCCAGGTCTCAATGCCTCTAAGGGGATCCATTTCTTCCCCAGAGCTCCTTGGATCTCTAGTTATCGGGATGAACTGCCTCAATAAAGTTTGTAGAAGTATGCGAAGATCATAATGCTGGGACACAGTAAGGAAAGCCCGACTTTGTATCCCCATCACTGTTGGGCTCTTGTAAATGGTCACCTCAAGGGTTGTCTTGCCCAGGCCACCGAAGCCAACAATTGGAACAACTTTGAGATGAATCAAGTTACCATCTTCCAGCAGCCTCATGACCGATTTGGTCTTCTCACTCACTCCCACAAGGCGGGATTCATCAATGTTGAGTGCAGGCAACCAGCGATCCAGATCATTATAGTCAGGAGAAGAATGGCCAGCTGTGTAAGCATCACTTGCACCTCCAAATGCTGCTTCCACTTTGTACCTCAGCCTACGCTCACTCACCTTCATCGCACGGGCTTTGAGGTCTCGTATCTCGATGGCCAGGTTGTGCATAGCTCTCAATGTCTTCAGGGGGCGAATTATCTTGCGTAGCCAGTCCTCAATGGGATTGTGGTTGCGATGCCGGTGGCCGTTGTGATACCAGAAGATGTCAATACAGTCCTCCGCATCATAAGCCACCTCCCTTACTTGTTTCATCCATGTCCTTGTCTACAAAATAAAATGGCATTTACATTAATAACAGGCATCCCAGTAAGACGTAAATTGTAGTCCATTTAATAACTTTCATCTGCCTTAGATGCAAACTGTCGAGGAAAGACTATAAGCTAAAGTATAAAACTGATGATGAGCTAACCAAGCGTTTCGTGCAAACGACACATCGGAAATGTGCAGCTTGAGGTATACTAGGTTCAACGAGGTCACGGTGTGAAAAATGCAAAACAAGCCACAGCCAAGAAAGACAATCAATTAATAATTTTGAAGCGAGAACTTCACAGCAGTCAGCAGAGTGAACTACTCTAAATGGCAAAATGTTAAGTTTTGGTAACAAATTAGCAGTGCACATATTAGAGGCGGAATAAACCATAGATTGACAGAATACCAGATCAGGTGAGTTATTGATCTGTTAAGGCCTATCAGATGAGGAGCGTGCTCCTCCCCAGGCCGCGCCGCTGCTGGATGCCATCTCCTGCGCCCGCGGGCCGCCGCGACAGTAATGTCCCCAGCGAGCGAGAAGAGATCGAAGGAAGAAGCGTCGCCGTCGATGCCCGGGGGCAGCATAAGGTAACAACCGCACAGCGGACTCCTCTCGTGAGTCTCGTCAGAGCGGTGGCACCTGCTGGATGGCATCTCCGGCGAGGGAGACACAGGGGGATTTTGCCTTACCACTCACCAAAGGCTATTTAGACTTCACAGCATAATCCAAATGATTGTATTTCAAATTTCTCTCTATCTACACCGTTTACCGTGCAAAACAGTGTTTTGGACACCCCAACGAACACCACCGATGAGAAACACCTTAGAGTTGGCACTTTTAATTGAAACCAAATATTAGAGCACAAAAATTTTCCTCCGTTGTTGTATTTCTTTATAAAATTAAGTTGTTTTTTAGAAACTTGTATGTGATTACGGTGAAATTTCTATATTTCAAACATATCCTTAACACTAATTTTGGTTTTTATTTTTAGATATATAAATAATTTTCGCTCCGGACTTAACTAACCAAACTTACCGAAATAGCCAAAATATTGGGAAGACCCAATACAACCACCATAAAAAACTCTAAATATGTGGCTAGCAGATATAATTATCATGTCTGAACACTAAGATTGTATTTTCTAATGTATTACTATTTATGTTGCTGCTACTGTGTTGTGGTTTATGCCTTAAATAGAGGATATGTTGTTGAAATATACTGTCAATTATGCTATTTCGTTGTTGTTGCAACCTATTTCGATTAGTTTGGTTATATCCTACACCAAATTGACCGAATTGTTTGGTTCTGCTTTTTTAGTCATTGAGATTTGGTTTCTAGAAAATCAGTTTTTAAAAAACCAAAAACCCGAATGACCACCCCTAGGAGAGGTTGGCAGACCATGCATATGAGTGTACATGTGCAAACTATGCACTTAAGATATGTAGTTAAAAGAAGATAGGAAGATGGCGGTAGGCCAAGGTCACATACTGTGAATATGTATATGCATAGCATTGTATATGAATCGTAGACACAATGAAAATTGAAATATAGATAACATGGTGAATTGAGTGTTGTTATTAAAATGTGCCCACATGCATCATGTGACATGCCATAACAACTTTTAAATGATTCACAAAATATAAAATATTTAAGGACATGTTTAGATACATAGAACTGGAGTTTAGCCTTGACTAATTTTTTAGTCAAGAGCTGCTTAGATATACAGGAGTCTGATAAGTGTGTTTGTTGGTTGAAGATACTTCGTAAATAATGCCTCCATGTATCTATGTATGTAATGACAGGGTTGTGAGTGAGAAATCATGTCTCTAGTATGCAATGGTTTGGGCCATGACTGAGGAACATAGTCATCTTCGCATAATTAATGAAAAAGTTAATCCACTTTATATGTATCTCACCACATCACCATTGAGTTGATGGAAGTTGCTAACACCATCTTCAATGGAAATTTTATGGCACTATTACCAATGAATTCTATATAAGTTTTTATCTCGATTACAATATACCATGAACCTCTCTACCTTCTATAAAACTCTCTCTGTTGCTCTCCATAACAACCTCGTTATGTCGTCAAATATTCCGGTGTATTATATGGAGTAGTATTTAATGACAATGAAATTCAAGGTGTGTTTGGGAACAAAGTTTTTCAATACTATAGTTTTAGAATACCATGGTATATATTGGTCATGACGTAACCAAAGTATTTTTTCTTCATACTAAAACCATAGTATTTTAAAACATGTTTGGTTGTATGGTCATACTATGGTTTTACTAATGTCTTGTTCTCTTAGATGAGAAAACTTTGGTACGCAGTGAAGTTTACGGTACTCCAAAAATACCATGGTATTGAAAACAAAGTTTTCTCAAAAACTCCTAAACACCTTTTGACCTAAATACTATGGTATTCTTAAATAACATAGTACCGTCTTTAGACAAAAAATACTTTATTTCCAAACAGGTCCATATATGGCCTAAGATACAAAGTCTCGTTACCTGCTCGCTGTGGTAGTAATAATCGCCGGCGGTGGTGAGATCACGGAGGCAGGCGTTCATGCTCTCCAGGTCGTCCTTGAGCTCCTGGATCTCCCGGCCGACGCCGCTTAGCAGTATGTACTTGTCGGCGAGGACGGCGCCGAGCTTACCCAGCAGGATCCGCAGAACGCCCTCGGTGGAGCTCACCACGGCAGCCTCCATGGCTGGCGCGCGGGCCGCGGACAGGCGTGGTATCAGTGATCAGCCCATCATTTGGGCGCACTACTTCTTATAAAGAAGATTTGTTCATAATAAGAGGAGAGTTAGTACTCTCTCCATACATTCAACTCATCGGACAGTAGTAGTTGCTACTGACAACTGGAACTCCATATTATTTATTAGCTTAATGATTAATGACGGAGTATTATTTTATTTTGGAGCAGGCGCAGACGCGTAGTCTGGGCGATCGTGTTGACCTGACCAAGACGAGACCATCATACCAGGCGTGATTAGCCCAGCGATCAGTTCATACTTCACTTTGACGGACGGGGAATCCTCTTCCAGATTCAACTGCTACTATATTATTCAGTGAGGGAAAGCAACAAGACACCCTATTTATAATTTATTCTGGGAGAAGGTATCGATATTCTAAGGAAGCTGGGAGCTTGGGACCATCTATGGAATCTGGACAATGCACCCTGTTAGGTTGTTCTTACCTAGTGTGTGTGAAGCGAAACCGTGGGAAAGAAGACCCACAGCCTGGAGGGAAAAAAAGTTTGTATATTTCCACACTGAAAATGATGGATTTCCTTCCCTTCTGTCGCATCTTGACTTTTGGCGTATCCTGTGCAATTGACTAATGTGTGTAATTGTGCAATCAAACCATCAGAAGCATCCAACCAATATCCAATAGTAGTGGGGTTACCAGGGGTTTAAGCAAAATTTTAGAGCTAGTTTAGCAACTTCATTTTCCCTAGGGAATGGAGGGAAAGAGAAAAAATTAGTTTATTTTTTCCTCAATTCACTTAAATTCTCTCAATTCCATAGAAAAAATGATGTTGTCAAACTAACCCTCAGGGGAAATGAGAGGTTTCGGGTGGGAGAGTTTTAAATGCAAAATAGTAGCCACTATTGGATACAAAATAGATGTTTCAGATTGCTTGATTACACGCTTGCACACATATAAGTGATTGTATGATAGTTTCCCATCTTTATATTGATATTTGCCTCCTAGCTTGGCGTGCTGTTTATTTAAACTAGTCTAATCTATCTCAATCACGTTTGACTTTGCTATGGCCTATGTTTGCGAACAAAATTTGGTTTAGCCATCCTTATAAAAATTTAACCATGTTCAATATTTGACGATGGCCAAAATTTAGCATAGCCATCTTTGGCTCTTAGTCAAAGATGTCCTCGGTGATCGACGTTGCCATACATAATGTGGACCTAGCAAACCGATTCAAATTTATGTGATCCAATCCCAACACAAGTAGTTTGTTCGGGCTCCGTCCATACTAACACACGACACTTATTCTGTCCTTTTTTTCTTGAGAAAGACGGCTGTCTAGCTTTATTTAAAATCTTATAATATTGCTAAAGTTGCTAGTTTACGGTGTAGCACAATATATATATATCTACTACACGATCTCTTTCTAGTGTGTGTTAAGGACGCGCAGCATGTCTGCGTGTGGCGTGAATGTGGTGTGTGTGAGTTCATGGCGTCTCTTAAAAAAAGAGAAGGGAGTGACTACTCATTTCTAGAAGATTTTTTCTACCTACAACTTTCACTTTTCTCCCTTTATATTTTTTCTCACTAAGCCCCACCAGCATTTGACTATCTCCTCCTCCAATGAAAATGCAGAAGGAGATGAAAAAGTGGAAGATGAGAGTTTGAGAAATCTACTTGAAGATTCTTATAAATTCTGGAAAAAAAATTCCCTCTACTGCATAGGCCTGGATCTTCAAGCCCACCTGGCCTTTCCTGCTCTTCGTCCAGCAGAGGCCCACCAGCGTCTGCTTGCCGACGAAAGGGCCCAGTGGCCAGTTTACTTCTTCTTCGTCTTCCTCGAAACCCTGCGCCCGCCGCCACGCCATACTCGCCGCCCGTCCCCTTCGCCATTTACAGCCGTCCGTCCCCTGCGCCAAGTACCGCCGCCGGTCATCCCTTCCTACTCCCTCAAGCTCCGTCGCAAGCGCCCTATACCACCGCAGAGCCGAACGGAGCCTCACAGGCACGCTGCCGCCATCTCCCGCTCCCCCTTCCCTTTCTTCTCTTTCGTCTGCTGGGCAAACCAGCGCTGCCAGCCACTGGTCGGCCAGGAGAGTGGCAGCCAGGCGGATCTGGGTGGTGGCGTAGCTGCGGATGCGCGCTGGCGAGCGCGGCGGACGAGCGAGGTGAGTTCTCCGCACGACGGGCAGGGACAGGGGCACGGCGCGCTCAACTGGGTGGCGACACCGGAGCGCTGGCATAGCGTTTTAACGCTAAAACGGCGATTAAATTTTTAATAACCATGCTGAGAGTGCACCCCTTGGGTACCACTCTCGCTCAGAAGAGGTTGGACTAGGAGAAGGGTACACAATGACGGGTGGATCAGGAGTGGTGGTGATAGACAATGGGGGTGGTCTTCTCAAGGCTGGCTTCGGCGGGGACAATGATCCAATTGCTGTTGTCCCCAACTGTATGGCCAAACCCCCTGGTGGCAATGCCAGCTCCAAGAAATGGCTTGTGGCTGACCAGCTGCAGGCAGAAGATGTCGATGTGACTGGCATGACTTTGAAGCGTCCTATTGACCGTGGCTACCTTATCAATACCGAGGTGCAGAGGGATGTGTGGGAACGGGTTTTGCGCAATCTTCTCAAGGTTGATCCTACTAACTCGTCCTTGTTACTGGTGGAGCCCATGTTCAACCCTCCAGCAATACAGCATGCAACTGACGAGCTAGTGTTCGAGGAGTTTGGCTTCAAATCTCTTTGCGTTGCAGATGGTCCTTCCCTTGTCCACCTTTATGAGGCTAGCCGCCAACCAACGCTGTTTCGTGCCCAATGCACCCTTGTTGTTGATTGTGGCTTCTCTTTCACCCATGCGTCACCTGTACTTCAGAACTTTACTCTTAATTATGGTGTTCGGCGTATGGACCTTGGTGGCAAGGCCCTTACAAACTATCTCAAGGAGCTTGTCTCATACCGTTCCCTTAATGTCATGGATGAAACTCTTCTCATTGATGATGCAAAGGAAAAGCTATGCTTTGTCTCGCTTGATGTCCCCGGTGATCTTCGCCTTGCCAGGTCAGCTTCCTTCATAATCTTTCATGTGTCAACCCTTGTTTTGTTTGTTTAGGGTTAACGTTTAATGTAAGTTCTGATTCAATTTAAAGGTCGGACAGTGACCTTGATGTTGAAAGACCATCTAGGAACATGCAGTGTTTGAACTTTCTGCTTAACCAACTTAACTGCACGTATCAATAGCCTTTTTTTTTCCAATCTGGATTTTTTTTTATCTTCCAGAGCAACAGGTGTTGTGCGTGTACATATGTGCTTGTGGGAGGTGGTGAACTAGCATTTTGAGCTGAAACTTCACTATTGGCATTAGAAGGCATGAAAAACATTAACATTTGAATTTTAAGAACGCAAAACTTAACTTTGTCAAACGAACAAACGGATAAATAACCTAAGAACACTGGGTTGTGTTTTTGGGACTATCCTATACTTGTTTTTTTTTTTCTACATATTGTTCTTTATGGTGTCTTTTACCCTGAATCTAACTCCAGAATCCAGATGCCATTAATGTCAACCAATGCTAAGATAATGTCACTGAGTACATGTTTCCTTTGCTAGAAAGTTGTTTAGAGGCATTTTCCTAAAGCATATTGTGCTGTATTAGGGAAGAAAGAATGTGTTAAACGATGTATAATCACATTCCTTGTAAATTGGGACCTACTAATTAGTTGAGTAAACTAAGGGATTTTATGCTACTCAAATCTCTTAGCAGCTTTCTGTGCAATTTTTTTTGGCAGGTTATCATTTAAGGATAACCCTTTTAGATGTTCTTACATTCTCCCTGATGGTATCATATACAAGAAAGGGTTTGTCAAAGATATGGATGAAGCACTTAAATATCGCACCCTACCTCAAGAATCAGATGGTAAAGACCATGAGATGGATACAAATAAGTATGAGGATCGGAAAAAACCAGAACTAAGTCAAAATGTAACATCCTTGCCTCCGTGGTCTCTGCTGCCATATGGTATTATGATATCATTAATGAAGTTTTAACTCTGTAGGAATTTGTCTTGACAAATGAGAGGTTCCTTGTCCCGGAGATGATTTTTCATCCCATTGATCTTGGTTAGTGCCAATGTTAAATGCCCTGTGTACTTTTGCTCATAAGATTTTTGAATATATTCTTTCATCTGTGCTCTCAAGTTATTGGACAGGATATCCATCTCATGCTTCTTCTTTTTCAGTGTATTTCCTAAAAACATTGCAAAGCACAATAATTATTTGTTCTTCCCATATGCACTTGACCAGCCACAAAATCATTTCCTGATGGGGAGGATTTTCCCTGTAAACATTCGAATGCAAAACCACTGACATATCTAAGCTCAGTTACTAGTTTAGTACTCGGATAATAACCTTGCCAGTGACTCAGGGAGTCAGGAATAGCAATTTAAATGTTCAATTGACCTGCTAGTTCATAACTTCATATGCATATTAGTCCACCTATGCTTGCTGAATTTCACTTCAACTATTCTGTTTTTCCTTTAACACTGGCGACGACGACTGCAGTGCAAACACCACAGCGGTGCAAGCGTACGAGCAGCTACTCCAGTCCACCAGATTGCCATCCGACAACACTTTGGTTTTTTTTTTTGCATTTTGACCCTCCACTCATCCACCTCTGTTGCAAAACAAAAACGCACATATATCCCCTGAAATCGATCAAAGTTGTCCCTTCAGTTTCCTCACTGCTTCCACTGCCGCCTGTTGAAGCTGGACTTCTACATTGCCGCCACCGCCCCTCGCCGGCGAACTGCTGTGCCCGCTGCGCCTCCTGCATTGCTACCGTTGCTCGATGCCGGAGCCACGAAAGTGATCTGTGCCAGAGCCTAAAGAATCGTCCGCGCGCCGTGGCGCTCTGAGCTGCTGCCTGCCACGATCCGCTATAAAGGGACTGCAGAGGTCAAGTGCCGGCAAAGGTTACGGTGTTGCCCATGGAGAGGTGCGGGAGTTCTGGTGCGCGGAGACAGAGCACTGCAAGAGGTTGCCCATGGAGGCGCGGCAGCCGTTGAAGGCTCTGGCTTCGAGCAGCACCTTCGGTTTGGATGGGAGGTGGTCGCCTAGGAGGCTCCGGTTGCTTTGGCTTATGTGGGGCGGCGGCGATGCAGCAGTCGCGTGTGGAGGAGACAGCGTTGATTGATTCCAGGATTGTATTGGCTATTTTGCTTTGCAACAGAGTGGAGGACCAAAATGCAAAAAACCAAAGCGTCATTGGATGGCAATCTGGCGGACCGGAGCAGCTGCACGCTTGCACCGCTGCGCTGTTTGCACAGCAGCCGTTGCCAAGTGCCAACACTGGCAAACAATAGAACACAAGAGATTCATAGTTTGTCCATCTTTCTTCTGCACAGTAGTAATCTTAGGTTCATAACAATTGGACTCTGCTATGTTAGCACATCGTCTAAGCTGCTCATTGTTTCCGTACTGATCTCTGCTGTGCATATTTATAGGCATAAATCAAGCTGGGCTTGCTGAGTGTATAGTTCGCGCTGTACAAGCCTGCCATCCGTATCTTCAACCTGTGCTTTTTGAGAGGTATCATTTTCATTTACATACATCTGCACCTGCATTGATCTTTGACCATGGGTATGCATGTGAGTTCACATTGTTGGGATGTTTCCAGCATCATCTTGACAGGCGGAAGCACATTGTTCCCCAGATTCACTGAAAGATTGTAAGTTGTTTCTTTAGCATTTTAGACAGTATATGCCTTTTTTCTGTCATGAAGGGCCATCGGATACACTTGTTATTTGGTGTCTTTCGAGGTGGTCACTGAGATTGCATAAACTGTATTGACAGGGAGAGGGAACTTCGGCCTCTTGTCCCTGATGACTACAAGGTTAAGATAACTCGTCAAGAGAAGTATGTCTCTCGCACTCCCTCTTGCTTGCCCAATTTTATCGGTGGCAAATGCTGAAAAATGAAATATCCCGTGCATATGATTGCCATTAACATTAACATTTGTTTGATTTGTGTAGCCCGATTCTTGGTGTCTGGAGAGGCGGATCTATTCTGGCATCAAGTCCTGATTTCGAATCAATGTGCATAACAAAGTCTGAGTACGAGGAGATGGGATCAGCACGGTGCCGACGAAGGTTTTTCCATTGAAGAGAAGGCCATTTTTTGGGGGAAGTAGCTTCAGTGCAGGTCAATCGCTTAGGAGAAGCGAATCTTGTTGTAAATATGGCGTTGTATGCCTTTAGACCAGATGTTTGGCAGTTTCGTGGTATGTGAATTAGAAGTTCGGTTTACACTTTACAGTTACCCTTTTCACCCTGATGACAAATGCAGCTCATGAGATTGAAATGGCAAGATGGTTGACCCTTGCGTATGACAGTGGCTTGAAAATTGAAATGCATGGGGTTCCTTTCCCCCTTTTTCTTGTGGAAATGAGCGCTGAGCTAAAACTAACCCCATCATCATAGAGCTTCCTGAAAATGTTCAGGAATTCAATATCCGCTTGGAGAGAAATTTTTGCAACCACAACCGAGCAAGACTGGAGATGTGCTAATTTCTGAGATCTAATTGCATTAAGGTTCCCAACATGGCAACATCCAACTGAACGAATGACAGCTAGGCTGAATAAGTAAAAGAGTGATTTGGGTTTGATCGCTTGTACTGCCACGAATTAATCCAGCACGACCATTCAGAAAGGAACGTTGTTGATCAGGTTAATGCAGTGTGGCTCAAAGACTATCGAATTGTGGAGTCCCACGGAGGGATCCCAAAGTGGAAATACTTCGCCGTGAAGTTCCCAACCGCGGCGGCGCCGCAGATCTACAAAGCTCGCCTCCGCCGGCGCATTGAATTCGCAGCGACCATCCTCCCCCTTCTTCACAGCTTGGCCAGCGACATATAGCAGGACCGCAGGAACCTCAGCGCACTCTTGCACGGCCTATATTGGTTACGGCTTCGCTCTCGGCGGCAGGGTGCTGCGACGGCAGGAGGCACTGTGTGTGGCTGACACCGCTCGTTGTTGCGTGCGCGCGGTGCTCTACTGATCTCGATTTTCCGGCGAACATGGCTGAGGCGGACGCCGGCTCCTCCCCCTCGTCTGTGGACGGCGGTGGCGGCGGCAGCGTCCAAAACGACTACCCCACCATCGACCCCACCTCGTTCGACGTGGTGATCTGCGGAACGGGCCTCCCGGAGTCCGTCCTCGCCGCCGCCTGCGCCGCCGCTGGGAAGACGGTCCTCCACGTCGATCCCAGCTCGTTATACGGCTCCCTCTACTCCTCCATCCCGCTCCCCTCCCTCGCGTCCTTCCTATCCCCCGACCCATCCCCGCCCTCCTCGACCGCCGCGGCCCCTGATTCGCACACCGTCGTCGATCTCCAGCGACGCAGCTTGTACTCCGAGGTCGAGTTCTCGGGGGCGGCGCCGGAGCCGGCGAGGAGGTTCACCGTCGACCTGGTGGGGCCCCGTGTGCTGTACTGCGCCGACGAGGCAGTGGACCTCCTGTTGCGATCGGGGGGCAGCCATCATGTGGAGTTCAAGAGCGTGGAGGGGGGCAGCCTCCTATACTGGGAGGGCTGCCTCTACCCGGTGCCAGGCAAGAGGCAGGACATCTTCATCGACAAAACACTCGGGCTTTTAGAGAAAAGGACCCTCAACAAGTTCTTCAATCTTGTAAAGGAGCACGTTGCCGCCGCTTCGGTTTCTCCTGATGAGGCAGGAGAGGTGGATGCTTCAGCTAAGATACCCGAGGAAGACCTGGACCTTCCCTTTGTGGAGTTCCTCGAGAAACAGGGGCTTTCTCCCAAGATGAGAGCGTAAGGGTGTGATGAATTGGTCAGAGTATATGCTATTTTTAGCAACAGGACTAATGTTGGGCTCTCTGTGCTTTTTGCAGGGTTGTGCTGTATGCGATTGCCATGGCAGATTATGATCAAGATGGAGCTGACCCTTTGGAGAGATTGATTACGACGAGAGAGGGAATCCAGACCATTTCTCTGTACTCTTCATCCATTGGGAGGTGAATCAGCTTGTCTTGAACTTTTTTCTTATCCATTTTGGAAGGCCACAGATATATTCTACTATGAAATGCTTTGCTTATTACTCCATTTTTCACTAGGTTTAGAGAAATGTACCTTAACATGTAAAATCGTAAGAGAGAACTTAGCTGTGGTGTTACAATGTTACATCTTACTTTTTGGCTGCACCAGGTTCGCTAATGCAGAAGGTGCTTTCATTTATCCTATGTATGGTCATGGTGAGCTGCCTCAGGCTTTCTGTCGCTGCGCTGCGGTCAAGGGTGCCCTATATGTAAGATGATCTTCACATATATTTTACAGCGATTTACGCTTCAGCTGTCTTTTGTCTCTTTAGTCATGTGATCGTAGAATCCTTTGCCCCAATGATCTGTAATTGGTATCTTGCAATTGATTGCAACCCAAATATTTAGGCTTAGTGATGTGATATGCCATGGGCATGTCATCTCTCTGCTGGAATGGCATCCTACACCTCATTTATTTCTTCTTTCTTTTAAATAACCTGTGCCATTTTCCCCGTACTTAGCATTACCAACATATTTTGTTATCCAGGTATTGCGGATGCCGGTGGCTGCACTTCTTCTGGATGAGGTATGAAGCTGAGATAAGTTGTATTGTGGCTATATTCCTGCAACTTTTTTTTTGCCTGATGTAGTTATCATACACCGGATCCTTTTGAAATCTTGCTTATTTGAGCTATGTGTCAATCTTTCATACACAGCGTATATTTTCATGTTTGCATTAAATTTGAACTATATTCATGATATATGTAAGTGAATATAGCATAGATACAGACCAGTAATTATTTTCTTTATTTTGTTTACTGCGGCGAAGATGCATGCTTTGCTTGTGGCGCTGCACTACCAATTCTCTACTTCTCTTAAACCATTTTTTTCATGTCTAACATGAAACAGTTTACACTTCATTGATCAGGAAAAGAAGCATTTTGTAGGTGCCAGATTGGCATCTGGTCAGGATATCTTGTGCAAGCAGTTGATAATTGACCCATCATATGAGATTCCTACATTGGATACCTCATTTGGTGGTCCAGATTTGAAATCTCCAAGAAAAGTTGCGAGGGGAGTATGCATAATTAGCAAGTCCGTGAAACAGGGTTCATCAAATGTTCTGGTTGTTTTTCCTCCAAAATGTAAGCAGAACTGTTTTTTATGTGTGCTTATTCCAGGTTTCTTTGATGTAGCCATGGTGTTGTTTCTCTTTGTTGACCCAATTTCCACTCTTGATTTAGCACTAGAAGAGCAGCAGGTTGCAGCTGTTCGGCTTCTTCAGTTGAGCAGCAATCTTGCAGTATGCCCTCCTGAAACGTAAGTTTTTTTTTTATCCTGCCATCGTAGCATGCAACAATTGCTGTTTTCGCGTTACTGCTAGTTGCTACATGCCTACATCTACCCCCAGGAATCACTGTCTTCAAGATTGCCATTAGTGTAGGCAGTTAATTTATCTCACAAGCTAATCTGTCACGGGGTATGATGGGGGGGGGGGGGGAGGTGGCGAGGACAGAGGCTATATGAGTGCAAAGAAGGCAAATGCTGAACTGCACACTTGAACTTCAAGGCACTGGATAGGAACTGGTTTTGGGTTATGAACTTTCTTAATTAATGTCTCACGTTTAGTGTTTACATATATGGTATCGATCTGAACTCCTAACATACACAACTCGGAATTCTATCTCCTAAGGCTGGTAGCAGTGGTGCACTGTAAAGGGCCCTGGACCCGTAAATATACTGGTTCTGGCCCCGAGACCCCTGCAGCGGTAACCCGTATGCTGTCTCCATCTTCCAGGGCCTGATTTCATCCCCGTAAATGTGGGGGACGGCGGCCGATCCGGCAAATGGTCCCTCCCGAGCTGCGGCCAACCAGGTCCCTTCGCGCCTCCCGCCGGAAGTCGAGAGAGAGCAGCGGTCATGAGCGTCCCGGTGAAGGATGCATGGAGCTCGACGATGATTTGTGGTGCAAGCTGGGTGACGAAGACGGGCGGGCGCTGGTGGACGGTGGCGCCGTGGGAGAAGGCCTGTGAGGTGAGGGAGCGTGGTGTGGCAGTGGACGCACGGCCCAGCGAAGGATGCTCGTTGCGGTGGCACTGGATCGGAGGCCGGCGATGGGGAGAGGCGACATAGAGCGGCATGAAGCCAACATTGCAGCCACTGTCATCGCGAGCAATGGCGAACAAGGCCTCCAGCGCAGCCTGTGTCATCGTGAGCAGCAGGGCACGTGGGCTCGCGGCGGCATGCGGGTCCGGAGCTGGGGCGTGCGCGATGACCACGTCGCTGCGTGGCAGACATCGGAGGTGGCCACCAGGGGAGGATGCAGACGCGGGAGGCGAGCACGGCATGGCAGCACGCGGGCGAGGCCGCTCCGCGACGGCGAGTGGCGACAGGCGCCAGGGCGGGCGGCGGCAGGCGCGCGGGGCCACGGTGCGGGGGCGGCTGACTGCGTTTGTGGGCATGCGGTTGAGGGCACCGCGACGGTGGGCGGCAGCGGGCGGTCGAGGCGGCCAATGGCGTTCGAGCGGCGCCGGCGCGGGCGGCTGCGGGCAAGCGGGGCGGGTGCGTGGGGCCATGGGGAAAGAGCGGCCGGCGGTGGGGGACCGCGGTCCGCAGGCGCGGCCAGCGGCGGAGCGCCTGGGGAAGAAGGGGAAATTTTGGTGGGTCCAGTTCATCAGTGGTACATCAAGAAAATAATAAAAAACAATATATAGAGGGATGACATATAGAGGACACCGCTGCGGATAAATGTGATTTAGGGGATAAAAGTGTTTGGAGGAAACTGTAAATATTCATTTAGAGGGGAAAATATAGAGGACACCGCTGCGGATAGCCTAACAAATTCAAACTCCTAAGAAACTCAGACTGCCAATTGCTGGACTCCCTAACTGACTGATGTGCCTACGGTGTCAATGCTCTCCTGGTCGGCATGGTGTCTTCCCAAAGCTGATATTGTGACCCCACATGACATAATCTCACCTGCAGATTTGTGGCATATCTGTCTACTCCATGTACCGATGTCTACTCCGGAAAGCAATGCATACAAAAAGCAATGCATGCCCTTTTCAGTCCTCAGGCTTCAGATGGTTCGGAAGGCCACCTTGAGACAGCCGATGAAAGCACTGTGAAGCCAACATTAATATGGAACTGTGTATATGTTCAAGAGATCAGACAGGTGCCTTTTTTTTTTGTTATCATTACAAATTCATGTTGATTTCAGAACTGTTAAATGCATCTGCTTTTCAGGTGTACATATATACGTTTTTCCATTAAATGCTTTCCCTGTTCTGTCTTACACTATCAGGGAACATCCCGTCCTTTATTATCATGCCCCATGCCCGATGAACATCTTGACTACAGGAACATATTGGAATCAACAAAAAAGGTATTGTATCTTGAGATGTTTCTGTTTCTTTTATGATTTATGATTATGAACACATATACCTGCATGAGTAGGTCAGAAGCTGTGACTAATAGTTAAATTTTCAGTAGTCACAAGCCCTGTCCTGATAAGTCACTTGCTCTGCCCTGATGAATTCGCTTTATGGTTCTTCTTTTGCAGTTATTCACAGATATCTATCCTGATGAAGAATTCTTGCCTAAAAAGTCAGCTCCTGTGTATGCTGACGATGACACTGATTCTGAGTAGTAAACCAATCTTCTTAGAGGTGAAAACTTGCACTTGCACAGTTGCATTGTCTCACTTTCTAGCATATCAGTATATTACATATGAAAAATGTCAAAATGTTTGCTGATACCAAGACACTGTTTGCTCCTATGAAACATAGCAATTACATATGGAAATATCAGTGTCTTTGTTCAGGGAGCCATGATTTTTCTCTTTCGTTTCATTCCTCTTTAAAATGTAGAAGTCCTTGCAATCGAAGTTTTTAGACAATTTCCCCTGGCCAAGCGCCTGTTTAGTTGCTGAGCAGGGAGGAAGTACAGGGGCTCTGCTATGCAAAATGTGCTGAATTAAACCAGGGGAACGCGTGTCTGTTTCTATAATAACCATGCATCAAATTGCACTGCAGTGCTGACGGCCTTGGTCGATGCCTCAAATTTCCAAATATGGCTAGAGAACAGGGCTGTAACCAATGAAAAATACAAGAAGCTTAAATGTTTGTATAGCTAAGAAAGTAAGAATCTGTGTAATAAACCATCACACTGAATAATTCTTCCTATACTGACAGGATTTAGCATGGAGGCATCATCATCTATAGCACGGTGTTCCTTGAAGTTCAGAGTGCAAAAGAGGGTCGCAAGGGGGGCCTGTTGCCTTGATGAACAGTTTTGCTGGATTTCCAATGTGCAGATGGCTGCTGGCTGGTCACATATAGTTTTTTTTTCCGCATGTTCGATGGCGGTGCAGGCTTGCTTTTTTGCATAGTTGTATGGGCTCTTGCTACCCTTTTGTACACGTGATCGCAGGATGCTATACGGGGCACATGCCGAGCGCTTGATATGGTTCCCCAGTTAAGTTCGGCTTACGTTAGCGGAGACATCCACGAGGGACGAGGAAAATCTGTGTGCTTGCACCATCCGTATTTAAATATAAATTGCAGTTGATTTTTTTCCCAAAACTTATCCTTTGTCTTATATTTAAATGCAATGGTAAAATAAATCACAATAAAATAAATAACAAATTGTAAAATTTTTGAATAATACAAACGATTGAAGTTTTGGAAAAAAAACCAACCGTGATTTATATTTAAATAAGGAGGAAATATTTTTTTTTTACCCAGGGGCTGTTTGGAAGGTTTTTTTTTTTTGAAGTAATCTCGAAATCCAAGACTACTCGACCATGCTTCAATGAGTATCGGTGTGCGTAGATGACATAATTACCAGGCAACTTTATACCCCAAGCATTCGAACAGAATTTACAGGCGAAAAGAACAGCAAAGAATTTTTCTTGTACACAATAAGCTACAAACCGATGGCTGTTACACTAGTGCATACTGCATAATTCTGCCGTTCTTCCAAACAGACCCGTACGTCCTTGAGAAACAGTTCGTCCGTCCACACTCTACAGACGAAGCAGCTGGTACTCCCGCAAGATAGCAAGAACAATCGTGGAACAATTGACACGGGAACATGGGACTCCTGCACACAAGGGGAGAAGGTCTCTCATTTTTATATCCTTAATAAAAAGATTTCTCATCTTATCTTTTGCCCAACCCCGGCTAGATTCAACGTCAGCAACGGCCCACCGCTCCCGTTGCCATTTTGCCAAGCAAAACTGCGCGAGAGCCCAAAGCGGCGACGCAACCACTCCGGACTCGCCTCGCTTCCTCCCGTTCCCACCCGCTGAAGCTTCTACAGCAGTAGGAGCGCGGATCGCCTCGGCTGGCGGCTGGCGGCTGGCGCAGCTGCGCTCCGTCTCCGACGTCCGAGTGTCCGACCCCGTACGTGGCCCGGCCGCCGATCGGGATGAGGGCGCGCTGACCGGCGGGAATTGAACGATGCTGTCGGCGTCCACCAAGGCCTGCTCTAGGCTAGCCTCACCGCACGCCTCCGCTGCCGCTGCGGCGGCGGCCGCCCTGGCGAGCTCCCCTGCGCTCGGCTCCGGGATGCGGGCCCTGGAGAGCCAGCCCGCTCCTCTAGGCGCTGATGGGTTGGGCGGGGCCGGAAGGGGTCGCGCGGCGTCGCCTCCGCCGCCGCCTTGCAGCTCGTCCGGAGTTTCAAGGTGAGCATCGGCTTCACTTCCCTTCCTCCCTCTTTAACGAAATACGCGTTCAGCGCGCTCTGGGGGTGGAAAAGAGTTCAGGCTTCACAGCCGCGAGCTGAGGTTTGGGTAGCGGCATTGGTTGATCAAATTGTTAGCAACTAGCCAATGATCAATCCCATCTCATGTTCAGCTGAATTGATTAGTTGATTGCCAGGAATTAGTTTCCCCAACGCTTGCTCTCAAGCCTCAACTCCTAACTCGCATGCTGCACAAGCGAAATGCTCAGTGGCTTCCCCGGATCGAAACAGTTGCTTTCCCCCCACCATCATTATTCTCTTCAGCTAAAACTTCCACCTCTTGTTTATAAATAGGGAACATTATCAGTGGAGTAGACTGGTGAATCAAAGGCAGCCGATGCCGCATAATCAGGGGAAAGTGACTGCTGGATTGAGCCCTCATGTTTTTGGTGCAACCTGTTCCTCATGGTATCAACAGAGTTACAGATATTTTTCATCTTCTGCTGATCGAGGGAGGATATGGGACGGGGTAAGGTGTGTTCAAGTAATCAAGTATCCATACCCATACATTTGCTTGCTTGGTCTGCTTATACCATTCTCGTAGACTCCAGAGATAAATTTACTTACCAGGAGTTTCAACTATCATTATTTTAAGTAAGTGCCTATGTTTCCAGGTCATACATGGTCTTCCAAGGTGTGTAAAAATTGTGGAAGTGGGGCCACGAGATGGACTACAAAACGAAAAGGACATTGTACCAACGTCAATAAAGGTTGAGCTTATAAGGAGACTGGCCACTTCTGGATTACCTGTTGTGGAGGCAACAAGTTTCGTCTCTCCAAAATGGGTACCTCAGGTATAGTGCTTCATAGAAGATCTAGAGATGATTGCACATATTAGACATATGTCTTATCTGCACCTATTGTACACATTGGTTTTCTGGTGTCACCAGATGATTGCTGCAATATGATGGTTAGTCTGTGGCTTTGTGCATATGTGGATCCTTGGCGGGGATGCGCCACTGTCTAAGGTTCAATGGAATTTTTTATGTTAAGTCGTCTTAGTAGAAGCAGTTACCATGTATCCATAGAACCTCTGTATCTTTGTTTGTACCTTCACAACTAATATTTCCTTTAATATTGTAACCATTTGGACGAAGTATACCTGTTCCAAAGGTGAACTAATAAATACCTTCTCCAGTTTGGTTGATTGTGTATGTATTCTGTTGCTGGATATTGGCACTGTTGTCTGGGTGCAGCACCTGGATATGAATTCGAGTTTCCAATAAAATAGACCCATGTTGGGATTGTGGACATTCACGTACCTTTAAAGGAACCGTATAAATAGAAGAAATATTATGAAGATGAAACACGAGATCTAAATATATTTACTGAAATAAGAAAAGTTATGAGTGCTACATTGACAAACAAATAGTTTCACTGCACCATGGAGGAAACTTTCGAAATTAGGTTTCAGGCATGGTAATTTGCGATACATGTCCAATGTCACATAAAGAGATGGAAGTGAATCTCTTGATTGTAGTCTTCTGTGCTCGATTCATCATTCTTTCCATGTTTACAAGCATTGGTATTATTTGTATTTGCTTGCCTTCTGCTTATTTAGTTCTTGTATCCAGTCCTTATTTCACTAAAACTGCCTTTCTTTCGCTTGCCCATTAATTTAACGTTGTCATGTAATTACCAGCTAACCTCTCAAAATATGATGTTTATCATTTCAGTTAGCTGATGCAAAGGATGTCATGGAAGCAGTTCGGACTATTGAGGGTGTACGTCTTCCTGTATTGACCCCAAACCTTAAGGTAAACTATGTTCATTCAGATAGCCTTTGCTACTATTTGTATGTTTGTTATTAAATATTGTTCATTTGCCTCGTTTAATATCCTGTTCTTTTGCATGTCAGGGTTTTGAGGCAGCTATTGCAGCAGGGGCAAAAGAAATCGCAGTATTTGCATCAGCTTCTGAAGGATTTTCCAAGTCTAACATAAACTGCACCATCAAAGAGAGCCTTGCCCGCTATAATGATGTTGTTGTTGCTGCAAAAGAGAAAGAGATTCCTGTCCGAGGGTGAGTTCTACTCTGTGCAACATCAGGTTCAATTGTTCACACTTTCAAAATTTCTGTGGGTGTTTGTATAAAGTAACTATCTGATTTGCAACCATCATGCCAGCTACTATCAATATTTAACAATTGAACACAGTAGGCTAGCCTAACACATGATTTATTTTTGCTGGTTGCAAGTACAGTTTACCAGATCTTTTTACATAAATGCTAAACACTAACTCATGGGCCAAAGAACTAGCTCATTGCGTATAAACCAATAGTAAAACTAACATGAGGCGTGAATATCACTTGCCTTAGAAGAGGCACACTAACATCTTCAATCCCTTTAGCTTGAGAATATCATGATTTCAAGATTTACTTCAAGTTTGCTACCTCTTTAGTCTGCACCTTTCTTCAATAATGTTTACTAGTTTCTGCCGTGTTACTTTCCCTGCTTTCGCTGCTAGTTCTACAATCTTATATACTCCTTCCTGTCTCAAATTGTAAGGGGGTTCTAAGCCCTCTTTTTATTTGTCTACATTCATATGGATTTTGATGAATTCAGAGTTCTACACACATAGATAGAGGAATGAATGAATTTAGTAGATGCCTAAATCCCCTTATAATTTGGGACGGAAGGAGTACATATTAATGTGATCCTGAGATAATTTTAATGAAGTGAACGAATTTTAATTATCAGCAGAATAATGTCATATGTTTTGATGTCGGCTCTTTGGTCACTAAAATAGTTTAGGGGTTGCTAGACATTTGTGCAACCTAAAGTTGATATAATGTAGCTCTGTGGGACAAAAGTGCAGGTATGTTTCTTGTGTGGTTGGATGCCCAGTAGATGGATCGGTACCACCTTCAAACGTAGCTTATGTGGCCAAAGAGCTTTATGACATGGGCTGCTATGAGGTTTCACTTGGTGATACCATTGGAGTCGGTACCCCAGGTGATTTTTCCTGTTTTTGTTTCTGTGAGATTTATGTTGGTTTCTTCTAAGCTATTTTTTCCTGCTGCGCTTAGACGCCAATTTACTTAAAAAGTTGTCTGGTGAGAATAATGGCATCTTTCTAGCGACTAGAGTGGACTTTTTAGATGCCTATTGGACAACAACTTCATGTTGTCTTCAGACAAACATTTCTTGTGGTATGAAGCTAATTTATTCCGGTAGATCCTTGAATAAATTTTTAAAAAAAACTGTATAGTTTCAGACATGGATCTCTTTATGAGACCAGCGCATCACTTGGGAAAAAAACATTAGGGTAAACCATCAGGTGCACATAAATCCCAACCTTTATCTCAGATCACGTTTGATTATTTTGCAGCTGCACAAACCTTGTGTTCCTGTGGTGATTCTGAACAGTTTCCACTTTTCTCCCAGGCACCGTGGTCCCAATGCTTGAGGCTGCTATGTCCGTCGTTCCTGTGGAGAAGCTTGCTGTTCACTTCCACGACACCTACGGCCAGTCTCTCTCGAATATCCTCGTCTCTCTCCAGGTAACACAGCCGAACATATATCAACACAATCTAAAGTGACGTTGTGATCTAACCATGACCTCTTCTCAATCAGATGGGAGTCAACGTGGTAGATTCTTCAGTCGCCGGCCTCGGCGGCTGCCCATACGCAAAGGGCGCGTCAGGGAACGTGGCAACCGAGGACGTTGTGTACATGCTCAACGGGCTGGGGATCAAGACGGGCATCGACCTGGGCAAGGTGATGGCCGCCGGCGAGTTCATCTGCAAGCACCTGGGACGCCAGTCTGGGTCCAAGGCAGCGACCGCGCTGAGCAAGGTTACCATGAACGCCTCGAAACTCTGAGGATGGACTAATTTACGATGACCCGCCTACTGCAGATAATTGCTGTAGAATGATAAGATTGCATAATAAGCAATGCTATCCTGTCGTCAGAGATGTATCCATTGCGGCAACAAATAAGTACAGCAATGCTATGCCGTCATGAGGTGGCAGATTTCTATTGATGTACATCTAGCAAAATGAGTGCAACATTGCCAGCCATGAGTCTAGCAAAATAAGCAAATGTGACAACTTTCACCAGAAAGGCTCCCAATAATCTCAGCAGGCCAAAGTGAGACATCAGTTGGTTCATTCTAGCTTCCAACATTCTAGCTTCCAATTAGTACATGTTTACAACATCCAGGCCACATCTACGCTAGCCTGTTACACTCGAAATACAATGAGAAATGCCCAACACATTCCACGAAAGTCCTGTTTGGAATCTGAGTTTTTAATTGTAAAATTTGTACTTGATGGAACCTCCTAATGAAATGCAGTACCATCACTGTTGAAAATGGCAAGTCAATCAGTAATCACCATCAACATTAGACTGGAGCTTTGCTGAACTTCCCTGATGGCAATAAAAGGCCTTTCCCATAGGCTGCTAACAGAAGAGCCTCTGCTCGCCCTGCTCAGGGACACAAACACATGTCCGGCCTTAGTTAAAATATACAAGTACTTCTATCTTTATACGTTGGACACCGTTGACTTTTAGACACGATGTTTGACTATTCAGCTTATTCCAAACTCAATACAAATATGCAAAAAAACATGTCATATTTAATGCACCTTTAATGATAAAACAAGTCACAAGCAAATAAAATGATCTTTACATAGCTTTTTTAATGTGACAAATGGTCAAACGTTGTGTTCAAAAGTCAACATTGTCAAATATTTAAAACCAAGGTATTATATTGGCAAAAGCTCTTGATGTAATTATGGATTATGCTACCGGTAATCAAAAATTTATGCAACTTATCTCTGGTGCATAAATCCACATGAGTACATGATCCTCCCAAGTTGTCACAAAAATAGCATCTAATGTGCACCGCAGAGGCACCGACTAGTTGGGGTGCATTTGGTTGGGAAGATGTGCTGGGATGGAGCCATTCCATCTAGTTTTGATAGTGTTTGGTTGGAAAGTTGCAGAATGGACTCATCCCTCAAACTGAGGAATATTCATGAGATTCAGGACGAACTCATTCCAGATAAAAGGTGGAATGTAGCCATCCCACTTGGCACTGTGAAGATGACAGTAGGCCAGTGTGTTAAAGTGGGATGGAGACATCCTAATCCTGAAATCTAGGATCTGGGATGGAGCCATCCCATCCAACCTTGCTCTCCAACCAAACACACCTGAGGTTTTACTCTATTTTGTCAGTGCGTCTTGCACAGCAAACAGAAAAGCAACATTTACACCACTTGTTTCTGCTGTGTCAAATTCCTTCCAGCTAATCGACTAGAATTAGAATTAACAGAAATGAGAGAAACTAACAATAATGTTGACAGAGTGGCACTCAGGTGCCAAAACCACTTGAAGGTAGGCAATTAATAATTTAATATTAGGATGCATACCATGATGTTTTTTCAACTTCAGGGAGAGGGCTTTGTCAGGGAACAAAATTGATGCAGCTTGTCTGCTATCATCCTGTAAGAATTATTAGCACAAACATAAGAGAATTATTTTAGATCTGACAACAATGTATATCCCTGCAGTAATCAATGGGATAGGTTATACTAAGGGGCTGCTTGGTTTGGTGCCAAAATTTTGGCAAGCCAAATTGACTTCATAAACTTTTGGCAACAAACCAAGCACACCCTAAATTCGATAAAGAAAAACAATTAATTTTCCCTTTAAAGTCTAAATGCTCTAAGCTATTCAATAACGAGGTTTACTCATTCATATATCATTTATCTTTATTCTTTTAAGAAGACATTTTGCTACAGAAACTTACTGACATGAGACATCAATCAAAATGGCAATGGTAAGGCTGGAGTTTCAGCACTAGTGATGTATTTTAATTAACAAACAACCAAAGTTTCTACTAAAATTTGAAATTGAGAGCCATGAAGCTACAGTATGTGCCACATACAAAGAGTGACAGACCTTTGGTGTTTCACTTCGGGATAGCCCAAAGTGGGCCTTCCATGTCTGCGATGCAACTGGAACAACTGAAAACCCAGAAGCCACAAGAGAAGCAATCCACAAGCCATATGAAAAACCTGTACTCCACCATCCCTGCATGCCCGAAAACAATGGAGGAAATTCAAAATACATGAAATTGAAATATTCAATCGACATGGTCATATCCCATATTCAATAAAACTATGAACCAGGTGTATTCCATTGTCTGTATATATATACCTCACTTTGGCTTATGCAAGAAGCCAAGTGCCCAAGAATCAACTCAGAAACATGAGATACATAAATGCCACAGACATTGTTTAGTAGTATTGGCCATCAGCATGTTGCACTAAGTTATACACTCGGATAGCAATAAGACATAAAGTCCAAACTACTCTTATGGGCACAACCTGATGGAATAACTTCTCAAATAATTCATGCAGAGAAAATCAACTTACTAACTAAAACAATCTTAAAATCAAGAGCATTTAGTGCATAATGTTTGGAAGACAAGGAACAGACCAGCTTTCCATCGGTTGGAAATGGACTAGACTTCTCAATGTACGCTGTGGTTCCTTCAAAATGACAAAAACGGACCGTAAGGAAATAGCTCTTTATCCTGCATAACGTCTACAAACAAGAATACGATCACTGATTTACAACAATTGTTGAGTATTAAATGTGGCCATAATGCCACTACTTTTGCTTCAAGTACACAGTTACCAGGGGGCGCATCGAGGCCGCGGAGCAGTTGGATAATGGACTTGGTGTCCAGGCGCTTCCGGATTACCTCTGACACCACAATGTGCACGAACGGGTTGTCGAACACCTGCATGATGCAAAAGCTTCTGCTAAAACCACGCTTGCGCAGAATACACAACCATTCGAGCGCTATTCAAGCATGGGAGCCTGCCGGCGAACCTGAGAGGATCCGTCGGGAGTGAGGACGGCGATGGCGCCGCGGGTGTCGGGATCCACCCCAATCGCCCAGCCGTTGGGGGCGGCGTCGGCACCGGCGATGTCGCCGGCCGGGAGCAGCGAGAGGGAGGCGAGCCAGGGGTCCCGGGCGTCTGCTTCCGCCAGGAACTTCGCCCGCGCCTCGGCACTGGCGCGGGACCTCCGGGTACGCTCGGCGGCTGCTGGAACGGGCGCTCGGCGGCAGCGGCAGCGGCGGGGACGGAAGGGCGGGGAAAAGAAGGAAGCGGCGGCGGACGACCAGTGCAGGTGCAGAGCGGCGGAGGGAGGCTGTGCAGAGCGCGTTCATGGGGTCTTGGCTGGCGACGGCGACCGATGCAGCTCCGGCCGCGGCGGCGGCAGCTGCCATAATTCGAAAGGACTGCGGCGGCGGGTTAGGAGGAAGGGTTTCGCTTGTTTTGCCGTGGCCCGCGGGGGATAAGGGAGGTCGGAGTGTCGGGCAAGGCGAGTTGCCTTGCTCGCGTATTTTTCCATGCCTTTGTCTATGAATTCTTAAAATTTTACTCCCTAAATGACGTTTCTTTTAACTCAAAGCTGAACTAAAAGATACAGTATCATACGTTAATGTGAGAGGAAGTAGTGCTAGTTATTATCTACTCTTTCCGTCCCAAATTATAACCGGTTCTGGCCTCTAGATTTATTCATTAGTTATATATATGTGTGTGTTTAATTCGTATCTACATTTATCGAATATCTAAAATGTGGACGATAAAAAGAGACTCTTTTCCAATTCAGGATGAAGGAAGTATTTTTTTTATTTTATTCTGAATTATTTTGTCAGTAAGGCCTAATTTGGTAAGTCGAGAGGATTAGGTGGGTTTAAATCTAAATAAATCAAAATCCGTTAATCCCATGAGAATTGATAACCTATTTCTTTCAATCTGAGAGGTATCTAACTAGACCTAAAGAGAGTTTGAGTTACGCTTTTTTTTATGAATTTGAATAACTTTTTTTAATAAACCAAATGATTGAAGTTAGTTATTGAAAAAAATCAACCGTTTTATACATTTCTAAACTGAGGTATTCAAATTTCTTCCAGCACCGAAATTAACTTCTCACGTGCCCTTTTCAGAATCTTTATCTTTATATATCCTGTACTCACTTTCACTCTACCAGAGCACGCACAGGCTGCACGTTTTGAAAATTCAACCTCCATTTTACTTGCACATTCAGCAGCTACAGATGATGATATATATGAGGACATATAGTAGTTATATGAATACGCAAACAAAGATCCGTGCATCCACTCCCGTTATGCTGATTGCAGAAGATGCAAATGTGGAAGGGATCCTCGAACCGTTTTTACGAGTCAACGATGTTATGTAATTAAAAGTGGTCACACCACTTGTTAAATTTTGAGTATGCCCAAATGTCATTCCTCCTTTCCCTTGAACTCGTGAATGGCAACAAAGGAACTCAACACGATCCATGTACATTGCTGGGACCAGTTCGAGAGCTGTAAACCTCTGATGAATTGTACACTTTCAATGTATATATAATCTACCCTACAAGCTGAATTTGGGACGGTAAATTCCCTGTATGTAAGGTGGGAGCAGATCTAAAATATTGACATGATCAAACTAACTGCCACAAATGTTTGCTGATTTCCTAAACCGTTGATTGACCTAGAAGGGTAGAACTGTGTGAACAAAGCCACTAATCTCCCATCTGTCGTCCAATGTACGTCAAAATGTTTGTTCATCTTGGATGATAAGCAATTCCACCATCCTGTTGCAGTAGCTTAGTTCAACGAGACTGTGCTTCCAGTAGGATGTTGGTTGCCACATTTATGTCATTTCTAGCTCTCATGAGTGCCTGTCTTGCGTCGTGGCCATCAAAGCCCATTGAGACAAGCATGGCAACGGATGACTCTGGAGGCTCCACGATAGGCGCAAATCCAGTTGATGACTGACTCTGCTTGAGAGAAAATACAGTCAGTAATGAACGCTACACTGATCAACTAAACAACAATTGGCCATTTATCTATTCCATGAAATGCTTAGTAATACAACGTTGATAAGAGACTTGTGCCTCATAAGTCATAACCTGATATGAGAGTACCAGAATAACAATGATACACAAGAACATCATGACAATTAAAATGAGACCTAGAAACCCATAGATGAATTACCAATAATGTAATACCAGTCTGCATCCACAATAATTAACCTATATCTATTAACAGGCTTAATAGTCAGTTGCACTTTGTATAAACACAAAACTGTCACATATACAAATAATCAGCACAAGATTCGAGAATGTTAAATACTTAAATGATATCTGGATTCTATATCCAAGGGCCTTTGTGTGCATCAATCAACTACAAATTCTTCAGAACCTAACCTGAACACCTCGGCCTGTTTGAGATGGTGTGTTTCCAACAATACTCCTGGAGGGTCTAGATGTACTTCCTGGGGAAGGGGCAAAGTATCTTGCAAAAAATGATGAAATAACCTGTGGAATCTGTACAGGAGAGGCAGGGACTTAAGACCAAACAGGAAAGAAAATAATATTGCATTCACATATGTAATAACCCCTCTGATGGTCCAATTCAAAATATCAATCAATAAGGACATCAACACATTCTACAAGGTGACATTTTGACCACCATTTCATATGGAAATATAATAATCCAAAGAAAAACAATTTACAATCAGGTCAGCACTTTTCATGATGAATCTAATTATCTAACATCAACCTTATCTATTCAATCTACATGATTTTTCATCTATTCGTGGTCAAAGCTAAATTCTTTTTGACTGACTGGAATTTCAAAATGACTTATATTTAGGACTGGAGGGGGTAGCACTTGCAAAAACAGACAACATATAGAAAGAGACAGTAGTAAAAATTTTCAGCCAAACATAATAGTCCAATGATAAAAGCAAATATGCCTAAACCCCACAGCTTCAACCCTCATAAGTAGCAAAAAAAGTGTTACACTTAAACATACCTGAAATCTGTCGCATTAAGTGATGATACACTACAATAATATTGAACTACAAACTAAAGTAGTACCTTCATCTTGCGGATGCCAAGGACATTTAGACGATATAGAGAACCAGCAACCAAACCAAATATACCAGGAATAAGGGAGCGCTTCCAAGAGGATAAAAGAAGCTGCCAGGTAAGATAAAAAAGATATGATCACTCAGTTAGAAGAACAAAATCAGATACAATCAGTTATGATTATGACAAGAGACTGACCTGAAGACCAGCTAAGTAAATAAACGATTTGTCGCTGAAATTTACGCCAAAAATACGGAATCTTGATGTGACCGGGATGTCAAGAAAGAATGGAACAAATGAGGCAAATATGAGACCATAGGGTCCTGATGCTAGCATACTGATGTAGTTTGTATCTGCAAGAAAAACCAAGACAAAACACAACTAAAAAAATGGAACAGATGAACAACTACTGCACAGGTCACTTTACCTCTAACCTTGACCAGGTTTTTTTTTTCAAAAAATATGCTTACATCTAATTTACCAAATAAATGCACTATCAAGACAATTCATTTCATGGTGGATTCAGTACGACTAATTTGATGTTGTAAATGTTCCATTTTCTATAAACTTGGTCAAGAAGTTTGACTTAGGACAACGCTTAAGTGGCCTATTAATTGGAATAGAGAGAGTAAGATAAATTTTGAAACATGGTGAGAAAATAATGCTCATAATTAAGTCACTACTCCATATAAGATAAAATTTTGAAACATCAAGGGAATAATGTGACAAATAGCAGAAACAGCGCTTATCAAACATAATTAAAACGATACCTATCCTAAAATAGTGAAGAACATTCAATCAACAGTTCTGTCCTACAGAATCAGGGAGAATCAATTTTTCCTGAATATTCTGGATAGGGGTGAAAACATATCAGATACCTCTAGACATGGATACCGATATTTTTTTCATGGACTCAGATCCGGGTACGAATAGTGCCAGTTGTGTCAGATAAGATATGAATGGATATCACCATCACATATATCTGACTTAAGTGTCTACAGTGTCAGAGACCAAGTATCCAGACTCAGATACGGACGGATCATAATCCCTCTAAAGCCCTCCAGACATGGATACGGACACCCTACTTCTCGAACAGATGAATACAGCTCCTCTCTAGAGAATGCAATTGCACTTTGTCTAGAAAACACAAATACAATGTTTCACACTGTAGCAGCTTTTTGATAAGCATTCCCAATGCACAACATTTCAATATATTAACTAATCGAACCCTTCTTCGGAATATGAACCAAAAAAACCTTTTTGGAATTCCCTGTAGCTAAAATGAATCTGCATCATGTTGCAGGGCAGCACGATGAAGCAAGCAGGGCCTAAATATCAGATTTACTAAAAATAAGAAATGGACATTATCCGAAATATTATACTAGTTTGCAGATATTACACTAGCCTGTTATTTGTACTAAATAATGCTTTACATCAATGACATGCCTGTTGATATCTTATCAAACGTCAGCATACACTATAATATTTCCTTTTGCGATCAGAGTACGGCAGTCATGTTCTGATTGTGTAATTCTAATCCTAACTACAATGATTATTGCAGAGAACAAGAGAACAGAAACATTTTCAGAGTGAACGGGAGCGATTTAGGAAGTAAGCGGATCACATAGCATTAACTACACTAAAAGACATGATTACTCGAATAACCCCAAATGACATTATTTAGAAGTTTGCTCATTTCTTCATTAATGTACCTTTCAGGATAACCAGTGACAGGATCTCGAGAAGTGATGACACTGTGATAGTGAACAGGCAAAAAACCTGCACAGTAGATGGAAAAATGAACAAGCATTTTATCATAATCTTCTAATTTTAAGTTCTAACTTTTTCCCTGAAAAAGTGGTCTGGCAAAGTGGCAATCAAACTGCATCACATGCCCATGAGATTTCATGTATTTTGGACTTAGGTAGCCACAGTCCACATGCACTTGAGAACTTATATAGCATGGGACCACTCTCCAAGTCCACATACGAGGAGGCCAAGTTCTCAAGGTCATAGTAAAAAGTACAAGAGCCATGCTGCTTATGGGACTACGAGTGCAACTTACTCTTTATAGCATATCTTTTATCATTTCAATTAGACAAGAGATAACTAGAAAAAGAGTACAGTGCCTACCGAGTATTTGTTAGAGCCTATCTGCCTCTCAAACACACGGAAGTAATACATAAGGTACAGTCCAAACATCAACTCTGGTGTTGACTGAAAAGCGAATACAGACGGAAATATCTTCCATAAACGAAAATTCGTTATAATGTCCTGAAATAATAACAGAAATAACTGATCAGACTTTATCTCAGAATGATCAAACTTCTTACACATAAACAGTTCAAGATAGCAGTCGTAATAAAAAATAGGAACAAAAAAAGTTGCAGCCAACATGTACTCTGCAGTCTGCATAGAGTAGATGGAGATCAAATCACAATACAAATTAAGACACCTTGCTACATTCAATTTCCCCATAATTTTTTAACAGGATCTTAACGCTTGTAAATACATATTTAGGAACAAAACACAAGTGTGTGAATAGATAGGGACGCCAAACTAATGAAAATGCAATGCCACACAACTGAGAATTGCAATTGCTGTTCTCATGGTTAAAGGCAGAGAAAGAGACATGAACTGTAGATTTACCCATTGAGAGTTATGGAATAAATAGCACCTAATCTGAATTTACACTGAACTTCACATTCCCAGGTAATTCTAAGATGCACTTCAAGCTCTCTCTAAGCTCTGGTGGTTTCCAATCAGTTTCAACAAGCAGACTTTCACTGAACTTCACAATACTCCGGTAATTCTAAGATGCACTTCGTGGTCCGCTTAATCTCTAGTGATTTCCAATAAAATTTTAATAAGATAGGCAGACACTCATATGGAACACAACATGACACATGGATATAATGATATCTACATGCCGACAGCAACGAATAAAGCCTTTTAATCCCAAGCAAGTTGGGTGGACTAGATCGCTAGAGTCAAAACCCAACAAGCCACAACAGAGGGTAAAAGAAAGAGAATAGAAAATAAATATGCATAATGCATCAATAATAGCGATACTGTTAGGGGATCTAAAGCCTGTTCCTGGTTCAGGCATGCAAATGAACCTACATGGCACTGCTCATGAATGATCTTCTGAGATTACAAGTCTATCATTAAAACTACATAGTGCACACATCTGGTGCAACATATCAAAGTGGGGGATTTGGCTATAAAGTAATTGTGTAATACTGGCAACATTATCTTGCACCCTAATTATTGTTGGTGATATTAATCCATTACATAAGCTTCCAAACCTTCTGTATATCATACATTTTAATTTGTCAAATCAATTCTCAGAAGCTAGACTATGCAAAAGACATACATAGTTTGACCATGACATTGGTGGTTAACCGACAAACCAGTTCCACAGGCCTGAAGAGGTACAGTAGTGAATTCTATTCTATACATCATTTCCTACATCAACCATCTAAAAATTACTGTACTGGACTTCACTAGTTTGTTCCACTGAGTCACTGACCAGCTAAGAAATTTGAGTCCATCCAGGGTTCCTGAGTACTAACTGGAGCCTAAGTTGTATGTCTAAATGTTTTCTATCTCACGAGCTGACTCATCCTCCATATCCATTATTCCTAACAGCATAACTCATGCCCACCCACCAATGCCGTCCCTCTATGTCTACAGGGCACCAACAGCCCGTACTCTCAGTTCCAGAACAGACACAAAACCAGCTGAAACCCTAGATATCAATTTAAGCTGCTGCATGAGATGAAACTTCACATCACCATCATTTCGCCAACACCACAGAGACAACCTAGCATCAGCTCCAAGCACTACGGGCACCACATCACCTACAACTCCGGATATATTAGACCCTATGGACCGCTCATACAACCAAACAAGTGCGTCACCAAGTAACGCTGACGGGTAGGGGCGGTACTGCGAGGGCACAGATTCGGGAAACCTAACCGCGAGCGCAGCAGAGGCCGCGAGATTCAGCCCACCTGGTATGAGATGCCGAGGGCGCGGGCGCGGCGCTGCGCTCCGAAGACGACGGAGAGGAGGCCGCTGGCGAGGACGACCGCCCGCGTCACCGGCGCGTTCTCTGGAACCCAAAAAAAAACCGCGATCAGAAAACAGTACAAACGCGAAGCGCGAGAGGCGCAGAATTCGGGCGATCTAGGGGCGGAGGCGGCCTACGGAATCCGGAGACGCCGCCCTGCATCTTCCGACGTGGGCCGCCGGTCCGATCGGGGAGGCGAGGTGGAAGTTGGGTCGGGAAACGCCGCCGCCTCCCCCGCCCGTTCGATAGGGGGTCGCGCAACGGGGGACGCGGGCCGGGCGCGGCGCGGCGGTGGTTTGGTTCCCGTGGGGTGGGGATGCGGGCGGCGGGTCGGAGACCGGGAGGAGAGGGTGCGGAGAGGAGACGCCGACACGGTCAGACGGGGGTGGTGAGAGACGGAACGGAAGGAATTTCCTGTTGACGGAGGTGGTGGTGGCGGTGGTTGGGCTGCGCCGCGCGGGTGCTTCGTGGATTGGACTCTCCGCCGTGGAGTTCTCTAGACGGCCGCATGTACTGTCGGAAAAAACCACCCGTGCGCCAACCAGAACCAGCCGAGCTCAAACATTAGTTTATCCAGTTTAAATAAATTTAGTTTTATTACTGGCTTCTTCTTTCAATATTCCCTGTATCCCAGTAGTTTATACGTCGTTTGATTTTTTAACATTGAATTTGATTGACTCATCTTAGTTTAATATTTACGAAAATAAAAAAAATCAATTCATACTTAGAAATATATATTAAACTAAATCACAATAAAGATAAATAATAATTATGATTTTTAATAAAAAGAGCAAACCTAAATTTAATATA
Organism: Paspalum vaginatum; assembly: GCA_030272315.1. Lineage (NCBI taxonomy): Eukaryota > Viridiplantae > Streptophyta > Magnoliopsida > Poales > Poaceae > Paspalum > Paspalum vaginatum. The sequence continues at coordinate 9,595,406 of CM059014.1, read as the reverse complement.
AAAAACCAACGAACTGCGAAGGTTTAGGCCGCCCAAGAGTAGAGAGCAGGTGCCCGGTGCATTGCTCTCGTCCACCCTCTCACTCCTCCCTCTGGCACTTATCTATAGGATTAGGCTGTACACTGTTGAGAGAGAAATTTAGAATTTGGCTATTGTAAAATATGGATTTCGCTGCTTTGTCATTCCGCAATTGGGTTTCATTCAAATGTCGTTATCAACCATAGCACACATACTAAAATACCTTTTGAGGATTTAATAGAAAATAAATGATTTAATCAATTCATAGCATAAAGATTGACCAATTTGCCACTGCCTTCCTCTCCAACTGACCGGCAGGCCGCTCAACGTCATCTCAGCTCGCTGCTATTTCTCAGTGTCATCGGCAGGACTTCGAGGGCGGCCGACTAGGATTCGGCGGGCAAGTCACCGCGGTAACTTTCTCATGCATTTGGGCCGTTGGATCTGAGATCAACGAACGGATCGGCATGAACAGTAGTAGCAGATACAGTGCCAAACCGAATAGTGAGTGAAACAGTACATGTGCTGCATTAGAGATGTAAGCGGGTCTGCTAGAAGGCATAGCGGCAAGTCATTTTCTAACAGCGCTAAACCTTCTAGCAGGAGGATATTTAATTTTTTGTCACTCTTATGGATGGCACCTCTCCATTTATCACTTTTACGGTCGTCTTTACAAATTGGAGAGATGATTTCTTACAAATTTGCCATTTTTACTGACGTGACACCTCACGGTGGCCATTTTTGCTAATGTGGCGCGCCACCTAGGCCTGCCAGCGTGGCATGCGCAGACGCCTGCCATGTGAAATGACAAAATTGCCCCTTGGTTTCCCTCTCTTTCCCTCCGTTGTCCGACTTACACATGGGGTCCATATGTCATCACCTCAGCCTTCTTTCTCCTCGCCAGCTGCTCACCCGCTCGCCCTGTGCTTGACCCACGCTCCCGCGAGCCGCAGCGAGCAGGCGGAGGCATGCGCAGCAAGCGGGCGGGCGCGCGCACAGCAGGTGGCGGCGCTGCGAGAGGGCGGGCGCGATCGGGCGGGTGCCGCGCGCGGCGAGGGAGCGAGGCGTTGAAGCACCCAAATTTCCATAATGGGACTAAAATGTGCTTTATTACTATCTTAGGAGTTTGGTAATCACATTCTTATATCAGAGTGATACAGATCCGCCCTAAACGGGTCGGACAACTAGGGGCACAGCTCTGAAAATCTAAGCAGCGGAATATAAAACGTAAACCCAACTTCCTCACGGTACGGTTGGAAAGCAGGTTGTAACTCTTACTCGAGCACACATATGGTGACTTTGTCTTCTCTGAAAAACATCAACTCCTCAAGGGTGAGTACATATGTACTCCGGAAGCCCATCTTCTTTCTATAGAGTTGGGGGAGTTCGACTATTATTACATGTAAGGCTATATTTGGAGCTCAAATTATTTTGCGAAAAAGCTACGCGTGGTTCATTTTAGTAGCCAAACTTTATGTTATGAAAATAAAATTTTATTTCATAGGGGTGCCACAGGATTTGCCGGTCCTGCGGCTCATTTCTATAGTAACCAACAACCAGCATTCACTGTTGTCCCACAACCACAACCATTCCATCTAAGCCAATCCACTCTTTTAATTTATGAAAACTTGCTAACTGAAGAACCAAGCCGTAACCCATCCATATCGATAGACACGGACTATTCGAATAGATTTTACTCTGATCAGAAGTTGTACTAATACCCACAAGTTGGATTCAGCGGCAGTTTACCGTCGTAAACACCCGAATTCCAAACTAAGCCCTTGCCTTTGTTTCATCACCTAGCAGTACTTTAGGGATTCGGGCAACCGAGTCACTCCAGTACCCCGCGGTACTTCTGTGACACCCAACCACTTCCCTAGCCCCTTGTGCGCCAACACACCAGCACTAGGCTATCCACTTCGGCTTAGGCCCAGCCAATGCCTCACACAGAGCGAGTAGTTGTACTAAAAGAGTTAGACAAGATGAAAATAAATGCAATCAATGCAGTCCTTACAGGGCGCAGGTAGAACCATTCCACCTTTCCATTGCTCGACACCGCGAGCATCCACATATCCGGCTTTCTCCACGAAGCACAGGACTGGGGTAACCGCGAGCTGCTAAGTTACACGTTCGAACTCTGCCCTTTAAGATGGCGGATTCCGACCCATAGGTCGTTTGTCAGGGTTCTTCCCCATTTTATTTCAAAAACACACCCACACGTCCGCTTCCATTGCTCGACACCGCGAGCATCCACTTACCCGGCCTTCTCCACGAAGTACGGGACTGGGGTAACCGTGAGCTGCTAAGTTATCCGTTCAAACCCTGCCCTTCAAGATGACGGATTCCGACCCATAGGTCGTTTGCCGGGGTTCTTCCCCATTTTATTTCAAAAACACATCCACACGTCCACTTTTCCACACTCATCAAGTTCCACAACCATAATCCAACTCAACGTCAAGGTTATGATAGATATAATTAAATGAGCGATCCCACTTATGCGCGCTACAATTAAATAGGTTCGGATGGCTATCCTACTAGGTTTTCCCTTAGCAAGCAAAATCATGCAAGTTTTTATTGGTTGAAATGGCCAAGGTGAATTTTGTAAAGCTAGGAATTCTATGCCTCAAGTGAGGATTCCAGTGGACTTGCCGTTCAACTTCAAGATAGAGCAGTTGCCGCGCGAGTGGGATGCTTTCTCCGGTTGCTAGGTCGAATTTCTCAGGGACCGAAATGATCAGACTCTCCGATGTCGCCTACATGCACAAACAAGGAAAACATACAAAATCGGGGTACAATATGAGCTCAACGGGTTTTTGGGGTTTGGATAGAGGAGATGGAACTATTTGGGGTTCTTACTAGCGGTATCATCGTAAGCGGTTGAGGTTGTGTGGCGAGCCTTCGGGCAAGCTGATGGGCTCAGTAACGGCAGTTACAGAGGCGCCATGGTAAGAGGGACGGACGTGAGCTTGCGAGGGCGGCGACGCCGAAGGGGTGGTGGTCGCATGATGATGACGGGGTGGGAATACTTTTGTGGAAGATAGAGATGAAGGAGTGGGACTTGATGGAATGCAAGTGGCGATGGTGTTTACAAGATTTCTGGGATCGTCATCATCTAAATCGAGGGTTGGAAAGACCAAGACATAAACCCTTTGGGTTTACAGAGAGTAGGAGAATAACAGATTCAATCGCCAAACCCACAAAGTTTATGGGGCCAGTGTGAGGCACTGACTGGGCGTAGTACGGCATCACGGTGGCATGGCGACATCTTTCGGCCAGGAAAAAGAATGTGGAAAGTGTATGGATAGATAAAGCTTGACTTTAGATGAATTTAGGCACAAGAATCACCTAAATCGGAGTTGAAATGGGGAAGATGTGTGGTATTTAGTGGAGGAGGGGTAGCAATAAACTTTCTGGAAAGGTTTAGGGGGTAGAAATGGACCTTTTTCGTGGCAACTAATGAATTTGGCCAGCGAGAGAAACATCCTGGGCCGGGGGTGGTTTTAGCCAAGCGGTCCACACGAGCAGCGCGCGCAGTGCGTCAGCCTGGTGGGCCGGCCCAGTCCAGCCGAGGGAAGGCGGGACGACGACCGACGGTGTGGGGCACATGGCCCACATGTCAGAGGTGGAACGGGGTGACAGCGTCAGGGAAGGCGACGGTGACCGGTTCGGGTTGGACCGGGGCGGACCGATCGACGCGGTCGGGCTCGGCTCATCGGTGGCTCTGGCCGGTGGGGGCGGTTCCGGCGAGGGGTTCGGCGGTGCGAGCACCAGGAAGGCGACGCGAAGCAGATGGGGGTACCGTGGACGCAAATTGGTGAGTGGGGAGGGGTTATCTGTGGTGGTGTCGAGGGGGGCGCACCAGCGGTGATGAGGGACACGCATGGCGGCGGTGCTGGTGGAGGTGTAGTGGTGACGACAGAAGGCCGAGGTGGTAGAGGCAGACGAGACGGAGCTCGTGGCTACATCAATTGAGCTTTAGTGGCCAGTGGGAGGTGGATTTTGGTGGCAGCACGGTGGGTTTCGGCGAGCTTGGGCGGAGGGTAAAAGAGCCTCGCATGGTGGAGCAGTGCGGCTAGCGACGCCGGGGGTTTCGGGGCCGATCGTGACGTCCAGGTGTGGTGAAGTGAGGGGCGGAGAGCGACGGCGGGGGCAGGGAGGCTATTTATAGAGGAAGGCAGCCATGGAGCTCAGCGCGGCGGCTGCGTGGAGGCACGGTGCGAGGGCCAATTGGCACGGAACCGGAAGAGCCAAGTGGCGGCGCGATGCATGGGCGTGGTGCGGTAGAAGGTGGGGCCTGGGTGGTGGCACAGCGGGGTCCAAAGGCGGTGCGGCGTCGCGGCGCGATGCGCTACCGGACAAAGGTGGGAGAAGGGAAGGAGGAGCTGACAGGCGGGGCTGGCATGGCACTTACTGAAAGGTGCGGGCCCGGGGTGGCAGTGAGAGATGGGAGGAGGAGCAGGGCCGCGCCGTGGGCTGGCCTGGTTTGAGGGAGGCAGGCCGGCAATAGTGGGTTGAGGGAGAAAGGAGAAAGGAGAAAGGGAGGAGATGGGCTGCGGGGAGTGGGCTGCGGCGGCCTGGGAAGAATGGAAGAATTTTCCCCTTTTTTGGATTTTGTATTTGGATTTGAAATTGGAAATTGAAGGAGATATTTGGTGGGAAACATTTTTGGACTATACGGAGATTTTTGTTGAGCTCATAGTAACACACATGACAACCAGCAAGGTTTTTCGAAAACTGATTTTGAATTAGAGGGAGACTTAGAAGAAAATTTTCGGGGCTCAATTTCCAGGTGTTACAGGCGCGCGCGGTAGGTGGCGGCGCGGCGAGGGGGCAGCGGCACGGCGAGCGGGCGGGCGGCGGTGCGGTGAGCGGGCATGCGCGCGACAGGCGCTGGGCCGGCAGGGGCGCGGTGTGCCGGCGGAGGCACTCGCCGCAGGACGTGGTGCGGCGAGCGGGTGGCCGCACGGCGGGTGCTGGGCCGGTAGAGGCGCGGCGAGCTGCTTGGTAGAGTAGATAGGCAGAAGAAGAGGATGACAAGTGGGTCCCGTATGTCATATAGATAGTGCATTAAAGACATCAGGGTATCGTGTCCTTGCCACGTTCGCATGCTCCAATGGTGCGCCACGTCAGGAAAAATGGCCACGATGGCGTGCCACATCAGCAAAAATAATGAATTTGAAAGGAAATCATCTCTCCCATGGCAAACATGTAAAGACGTCCGGACTCTCATCATCCATAAGAGTGGCAAAATATAAAACATCCATATGCTACATTATAATCTATGGTGTCCATGCTACAGTAGACGTCTTGTCCTTCATGCTGAGACGCGCCAGTTAGGTAGCGTTTGGTTGAGAGGCGAAGTAGGATGGGATGGAACCATCCCTAATTTCAAGGACGGGACGGGGCCAACCTATCCCATGTCATTGTTCGGTTGGAGGGGATGGGATGATTCTGTTTGGTTGGAGGGACCAGAACAAAATGGGACAAGAGATTGACATGTGGGACCCATCAGGCATCCTCTCTTTCCTTTCTTCTTCCCCCGACGCATTGCCTGCTCGATACTCGTCGGCCGCCTCCGCCTCCGCTAGGCCTCCGCTCGGCCTCTGCTCCGCGCCGCATCTCCACCTCCACCTCCGCTCGGCGTCTGCTCACTTCCGCCCCTCCGGCCGCGTCCACCTTGACCCCGCCGCCTCTGCCTCCGCTCGGCCTCTACTCTCCTCCGCTCCGCGCCGCGCCTCCCCCTCCGCGCCGCGTCAGCCTTCGCGCCGCGCCTCCACCTTTACTCCAAGCTGCCTCCACCTCCGGCGACGGGCCACACTGCATTGCTCCGCCACGGCTAGCGGAGGTGGAGCGCGAGGCGAGGCAGCTCGCCCCACTGCCGACCTGCGGCTGGCGAGCGGGTGCCGGAGTTGCGGCCGTTGGGCGGGCGGGAGTCGGAGCTACGCTGGGGGCAGGTGCCGGAGCTGTGGCCGGTGGGCAGGCAGCCGAGCGCTGCAAGCAGCTGAGGATGGCGTGATCCCACCTTCTGAAAGGGACACTGAGGGACGGTATATGAGGGGAATATTCCCATGTGAGATTGTCATATTCCCATGTGGGATGGTCCCATCCCTTGCTTGTCCCCGAACCAAACAGGGCCAAAAGTGGGATCACTCCAACCCATCCCACCTCGTCTTATGAACCAAACACTACCTTACACGGTGACTTGCCTCAACGAAGTCACTCATCGGTGGCCAGCCTCCTATTCTCCCCTCATCGCCTGACCCCTACACCTCCCCCCTCCCCCGCCGGTGAAGTGGCGGGCAGCGGCGCTCACAGACCGGCGATGGTGCTACCCATGTATAGGCTCTACTGCTCTACGGTCGTGCTCGCGCCACCTGCCTGGACGGAAACTGGAAGGAGTCTACGCGGCAGCAAGTCCCGGCCACTGCAGCGTAGTTCATCGGTGAGTAGTGTCGTCATGCCGACACCGTACCTGTGTGCGCCCGCTCGGGCGTGGCCTGGTCGAGGTACTCAGTGACAAGCACCGGGTACGCGGCAATGTTGACCACGCAGCTGAAGTACTTCCACATGCCCAGCCAGGAGCGAGCCACGCGAGCGGCCCACTGGACGAAGCAGTCGTTGCTCGAGAGCGCGGCGGCCTGCTCGGCTGTGACGAGCGACTGCAGGGCGCCCCACGCGAAGAAGGTAAGCAAGCCGAGGAGCATGTGGAGCACCTGGAGCAGCCTCTTCAATTTCTTTCCATTCTTCAAATCATAGACAGCAGCAGCCTCGATTATCTCTCTTTCCCAAAATCCTATGTCTAGCTCATCGATTTCTTCTCGTTCTCCAATCTCACATACGAGGGGATCAATTCTCACAGTTGGCACAGGGCAGCAAGGTCGGAGGGCAGCATGGCTGCCCAATGCACAAGCTCATGGGCGGCAGGGGCTGCAGAGTGCCGGGTGTTGTACTGCCTGTGCTACACTGTGGTGGCTGGCCGGTGAAGTTGCAGTGGCCGACCAATTACGAGAGAGAAGAGAGATTGATTGGGGACGGGGAGAGACTTTACCATCCACGTGGTAAAATAGATATAAGGCTACCCCGCTCATCCTACTCTAAATTTCTAACTCTAAAAAGAATATTTCATCCTAATCATAATCTTTTTGAAATACAGTTTCCAATTCTCCGCATTCATATCGACTCTGTATATCAATCCTATACCAACTGCTGCATTTTTTCGCCCACCACCCACCTTTCCCCTTCCTCCTCCCTCGCGCGGCTACTGCCGTCTCCGTCCTCCCGTTCGCAGCGCATCTTCCCCCGGCCCGCCACCCTGCCGCTGCCGATGCGCCTCCCCGCCTTGCACTCCACTAGGCTGCCCCATCCTATCCTCCCGCCTCCACATTAGAAGTCGGCCGCGCCCCCGCCCCCGCCTCATCTCCACACCACCGCCATGGCTGACCACGCCCCCGCCTCGTCTCCAGTCCGCCACCATGGCCGGCCGCGCCCCTTTCCTCTCCATTCTGCCGACATGGCCAGCTGCACCTCCGCCTCATCTCTAATCCGCCGCCATGGCCGGCTGCGCCCTCGCCTCCTCTCCATTCAGCCGCCATGGCCAGCTGCGCCCCCGCCTCGTCTCCAGTCCGCCGCCATGGCCAGCCGCGCCCTCGTCTCCTCTCCATTCCGCACCATGGCCGGCCGTGCCCCCCTCATCTCCACTCCGCCGCCATGGCCCGCCGCGCCCCCACCTCATCTCCACTCCGCCATCATGGCCGGCCGCGGCCCCGCCTCTTGGGGTTGGATTCGGGCCTCCTTGCACCACATCCGCTCCATGGAGGCCGCCATGGCCGCGCCTCCTCTCCACCTCGCGCTGATCCGGCGCAGGGAATGGAGCGGCGTGCACCGTCTGGCACCGGTGACCATGGCAGCGTGAGTACTCCACCGGCGGCATCCTCCTCCCTCTTCCTCTATCCGGGCCGTGGCGCAAGCAACCGTGTCCGTCAGCGTGGAGGAGAGAGGCAGCGATGGAGTACAACTTCTAGTCCCTCAGTATTTGAGGTGAGAAAGGGCTCACCCTATCGTAGGGTGTAGCTTTCCAGTTGCCCGCTGTAGACCTCTCACACTCTAAATGTGACTGCATCCGCATATAGAGTTCACGAGTGCAGACAACCTAATGATTTTTTGTTTTATAAAACTTCCGAAAAACATTTTAGCATGTGTGCCGCTATCGATAATGGCATTCGGGTGAAATCAAATTGCAAAAATGGCAAAATAGCGAAGTCCACGTTTTGTAATGGCCAAATTCCAAATTTCTAGGTGTTGAGGGGTATGGTGAGGCCGTGAAGGCCAGCAGCAGGGCGAGCGAATCTGTGGCATCCAGATTTTTCAGAACGACAGCAGTCGTGGCGAAGATGAGAGCGAACTTGCTGTGGAGGCCACGATGATCATCCAGAAGAAAAGCCCAATCGCCTAAAAATTAAAGCTTGTGCCCGCGAAAAAATTGCTAATGGATTATGGATTCATATCTCCCGTCTATTAATATTCATGCTGCATATAGGAGAAATCTGGTGGCCATTGATTTATGTGATATTACTCTTGTGTATACTTCTTCTCATCAAGATAGGCACAAGCAATGCTGCATATAGGAGAAACAGCTAGTCCTGAAAGCTGCTTGTTATTGGTATGATACACAAACAATCGACAATATAGGCACTTCCATCACCGGTCAACGATATTTTTTAAACTACATTAACATTTAAATTATGACTGCAATGGTTTAAATATTCACATTCTAAAAAAACAATTACTTGCAACATAATTTTTTCTATATGAACTATTGAATGATATGAGCATATATCTTTTTTACAACTAAACACCATCTTAAGGGCATCAAAGACATTTCCTAGCAAATCCTCACATTTTGGGAGCTAGAGCTAATTTGCAAGCCAAACTAAGTATAGCTGCTCCATGGTACAATTTCAGCTCTGTGTAGAGTTGCTCTAAGGTGGAAATTTTGGATTTGAACTGAAGCAGTTCCAAACATGTGTTTATAACAAATGCAATCTTCTCTAACCTACTGCACGCACTTACATTGCACTGTGTCAATCATCATGCAAAGGGATTACATTGTCTCACACTCACAGTTACCAGACATGAACCATGCCAAATACTCCGTGTTACGAAGAGAAGCCAGCACTGCAAGCTTGCTGCAACCAGGCACAAGCAGGCAGGCAGGCAGGCTGTGCTTTCCTTGTTTCATGCAGGGCCATTCCTCTGCGCCTTGTGTTTGTTTCCCAACAAAGGCTGCACCTTCCGCAACCGCACGCCCATTTTCCTCACGCATGCCGCCGCCGGCGCCGCGGCATTCCCCTCCCCTGCCTCGCCCGACCGCCGCGCTGCCACGGCAGCGCCGACCGCCTCATGACACAGCCTGCCCGGCGTCCCACGACCTCCACGGAGGCCTCCGAGATCGCCTTCCTCGGCGCTACCTCCATCCCCGACCCGCAGTCCTCGCCGGCCACGCCGCTCCCGGAGATCCACTTCCTGCACGCGTCGACGCCGCCCCCGCCTCCACCGCCGGCGCCGGTGCCGGTGGCGCAGAAGCAGAAGCACGGGAAGCAACGGTCGCGCCCGGGCCGCCTCATCCGGTCGGTGCGCGCGGCGTTCCGGTCGTTCCCGGCCATCCAGCCGCCGTCCTGCCGCGGCATGCCGTCGCTGCACCACCTCCCGGGGCTCCACGGCGGCGCGGTGCGGAACCACTTCCACGGCTCCACGAGCGCCACGGGGACGCTGTACGGCCACCGCCGGGCGCGCATCACCGTGGCGTTCCACGAGAGCCCGGGCGCCCCGCCGTGCCTGCTGCTGGACATCGGCGTGCCCACCGGCCAAGTTCATCCAGGACGTGAGCGCGGCGGGGATGGTGCGCGTCACCCTGGAGTGCGACAAGCAGCAGCCACCACCACCACCACGCGCACGCGGCCGAGGGGTCGACGCCCCGGCGGCTGTTCGACGAGCCGGTGTGGACGGCCGAGGTGAACGGCGAGAGCGTCGGGTACGCGTCGCGGCGGGAGGCGACGGAGCGGGACGAGCGCGTGATGCAGCTGCTCCACGCCACCTCCATGGGCGCCGGCGTGCTGCCCGCCGACATGTCCCATCCGCACGACGGCGAGCTCACCTACATGCGCGCGCACTTCGACCGCGTCGTGGGGTCCAAGGACGCCGAGACGTACTACATGCACAACCCCGAGGGCGGCGCCACCGGCCCGGAGCTCACAATCTTCTTCATTAGGATCTAGGCTACTCGAATCAAAACCAGCAACTTTTTGATCTTCATACATGTTCTTTCTTCCCTGCCAATATGTGCGTGTCTGTATATATCACTACACAGTATCATTGTTGGATTAGCCTGCTAGCTGAAAAATGTTCAACTAGAATACTAGATGAAGATGTGGAATGAATAAATTTCCTGCGTTTCTATGGCCATCACAGATACTAGATCATGCATACAGTATACCATACCGTTTGGATGTTGCGGTTTCCCAAAAATAGCAGCAGGGAGAAACCATAGTTTTAAAAACCATAGCTACGTATTACTTTAGTATTTTCGATACGGTAAAAAATCATAATCGTGTTTGACTAAGGGCATGTTTGATCCGGTCAGATAATCATAATCTGATAAAGTTTAGCTATAAGAATCCAAACATACCTGATTATCTACACCTAAATTTCCTATTATCTCATAATCAACCAAAACCTAGATAATATCAGATAATATTCATATACGGAAGATTATTGGGCTGAGATGTCCACAATACCCCTCCTATTTTACCGAGATCGACCCGTTAGACGCCAAACCAAGGCCCAAGGATATAGACTTTCCCTCTTTTCTCTGATTCTTTAGCCAATCAATTATCAGTGGATCCAAACACTCTCTGCTATTTTCTATCCAACTAAAGTTTATCTAGTTACTACTAGCTAATGCTAGATAATAAGAAATGCTAGTGAATCCAAACAGACCCCTGTAGTATTGACGGTAGTTGTGCGTGCATGCAACATGCATAGAGATTCGACGGTGTTGCTCCGTACGTTCTAACAGTCAGAGAAATATATTATATTTAAATCCCATGGTACAATGAGCAGTCGAACTTTGATCCTAAGAGGGTCTCTAGCGGATCGTATATATGCGTTGTCTATAGTACAAAACTAACATTGTAGTGTTCTTATAGATAGAGAATGGGTGGATAGAATCATTGTTCACCTACACGGCTATTTAGTCCTTTTACACGCGTGTAAACGCTACTTGGTACTCTACCGTGCAGTTTAGGGCCTAAACGGTGATTACATGGTTAACCACTTTAACCCGTTTACATGGCCGTTTAATACATTTATATGTCTTGTAAAAGATAATTGAGAGCTATTAACTCTATCTAATCATGTCTTAGTATGACATCTGTTATTTGTAATTAATATGTTGTTAGGTGATTCAAACTCTGCCAATAGTAATAGCAGCTTATGGTTTGATCTTTTGTTTATTTGACTCTTAGATTGGTAATTTATCATGTTTGGCTAACAAAATACCAATTTTCATACATTTCACTTGCATAAATATATGTCAATGTATTTATTTTTATAAATAAAGTAAAAAATGTTTAATCCATGTAATACCGTGTACACACTGTGTACACAAGTCTAAACGCTACACAGTGCCTCACCGGCTATTTACCGTTACCGTTTAGCAAAACACTAGTTGGAATAGTGATAGACAACGGTGGATATACGATCCGCTGGAGATGGTCTAATTGAATGGTGTGTACTGTGTAGTCTTGCCAATACCTTTGTGATCATACCTTTGCCTAGCGAATCAACAACGACTGACCTAGCTGTGGTTTTTTTAATGTAGCCTTTTTTCGAACTATTTTCACAAGTAGACCCTTGGAGAAACTATTACCAAAAATGGACCCCGAGGTCGGCGCGTTATGGATCCACACCGAAGGGCTAATAGCTTGGCATGCTTCTGACGCAAGCGTCTAGATTGTCCACGTCAGCCGCCGCACTGGATTGTGGTCAAACCGATCGGCGTTAGGTCAGTTAGCGTCCAGATTCATTATCTCAGTCGCGTTTTGAATAAACTGCCGAGGTATTAGGCCTGTCCACGCCAAGTGCCGGCCCAAAAAGGCCTGCATCGCGGTGTGGAAGCTCAACGCGGAGTCCTTTAACGCCGAGCTGCTTGACCTCAGCGTATCTCAACTCAGCGCCTGAGGTAGCAGTCATTTAACCGCGCGTCGCCTTCTTCTTCCCCATTCAGCCTGCTCTATCTGCCGTCGCAGCTCCCAACTCTCTCACCCTCTCCAGTTTGCCTGAAACCCTAGGGGCCTAGATCCGCCCTTGGGAGGCTAGATCCGCTGAGCGACATCGGTCCCCCGAGGTAGTCCGTCACGCCGCCCCAACCCCAACAGCCCCGACAATCCTTTACCCTTGCATGGCGAGGCCGTAGTCTAAGACTACGTGAGAGAAGGGCTCGTGTGGATCTATACTGGGGATATCTGGAAACCCAACCGGGTTGCTTAACCTCAGTGGAGATCACTTTGCCATCCATCCACATTTGCTGTGGGCGAGGCTGTATTACTTTGAGGACTACTCGAGAGCAATGCCCTACGGGAGGCGCCAAACGAGGTGTAGAGGGTAGAGACACGTTACACGTTGGTCTCCCCGAACCTCTGGAAAAAAAATCTTTGTGTCTCCTACGTGTGCCATCGTCGACATCGTCACCGAGAGTTTGCATATCTCTGTCTTATCCCTTTAGCTTCCGCATTTACATTCTTACAGTTGTGCGCTTACTTTTCTAGACTAGCTTGAAAGGTTAGTTTCTAGATGCAACTATGTTGCAAGACTTGGCCACAGTAGAATTAGCAACACTTGGCAAAACCGTAGTGTACATAGCTAGATTTATCTTGCATAGATTTTACTTAGTAGTTATAGTTTTTAGGAGCCTTAGCTTTTAGCGTCGGTCCAACCTTCAATGGGTATCAGAGCCGAGCCGCTTAATCTAGTCCATTTTATTGTCATTAGAGCACACAACTTATTTTTGGACTTTTGGCTTACCACCGGATTGAGTACTTGAGACATCTTAGAGTGGGAGGATGAATACCGATAATGCTCCTCACTTTGGCGGCACGAACTATCCTTATTGTCATGATAGAATGGCTAGTTATCTAGAGGCCATAGGGTTGGATGTTTGAAGAGTGATGAAAGAACGAACCCCTCTCTCGGTCGGAAAAACTGACAAAAGCCGATGATAAAGAAATACAATTTAATGCCATAGCACGCAACGCTTTGTTCGGAGCTTTGAGCATTGATGTATTTAATAGAGTATATAGCCTCTGAGCACTCATGAGATTTGGCAAACGCTTCAAGCACTCCACGATGGCACGAGTGACGTCAAGGAACAAAAGTTTGACTTGGTTAGAAGTGCTTTAATTCTTTTACTATGTTACTAATGAATTGGCTAATGACATATACTCACGCCTAAATGTTATTGTCAGTGAGTTCAATTCGATAGGTGACACCAAGCTAAGTGATGCCGATGTCTCAAGGAAGATCATCGAAGTGCTTCGATAAAAAAATATGCAAGCATCATCACCTATCTTCTCAACCAAGACATGAGCAACATGACTGCTCACCAAGGTTCTTGGCAAGATCATAGCTTTTGAGCACTACCAAGGGATTGGTGTAGGACCGAGACGTGCGACTAGAGGGGGGTGAATAGGAGCACCTGAAAACTCAAAATCACAAACCCCCCAAGCAGGTGCTCTTCAAAGCTCAAAGAGACAGAACTAGGCACCGTCCACTGAACAGATACGTGCCTAGCAGTGCAAGGGTGCCGTCCACTGAAAGGATACGCACTAATGTAAGAAAACTCAAGATCCAATAAAAAATGGCACCGAGGCAACGAAACTTTGCAAAACCGCCACACGACACTCACCACACCACGGTAGCGTCTCACTAACTCACAACAAGCGAAGAGAATGGTCTTACAGTGGGGAATGCAAAAATCCGAAGCAGAAACACATCGGAAAAACCAAAAAGAGAGAAACACAACAGCTCCCTGGCTAGGACCGGATTGTCCAGTGGCCAACACCGGACTTGTCCGGTGGAACCGGACTATCCGGTGCCTGCTGTCGGACTGTCCGGTGGCACGGCCCGGATAGCACCTCATGCCAGACTGTCCGGTGGGCGCTGCCAGACTATCCGGTGGAACCGGATTGTCCGGTGGCCTCTGCTGGATTGTCCGGTAGAGTCGCAGAAAGGACATTTTCAAACCCAAACCTGACCAAACCTTGTCCAAACTTTACAAAATTTTGCACATGCTATCTGGACCCTATTCGAAAGCTCTTCCCAAGAGATCAACACAAAGTGACCACGGAATCAGCGGGAATTTCAGATCTCGTGAAATGGCAATCTTTGGGCAAGAAAGGGGAAAACACCAAGGAGGCTTGCTCGTAGCAATCCAATAGGATTGATATGACTTAAGTCATGATGTCCACGTCCTAGCAAGTCCAAAACATTAGCAAGGAAAGGGATTCAAGCTTGGCCAACACAAACACCCAAAAGCCAAGGATTGAACCCAAAAACCAAAGAGAGAAGGGGAGGAGAAGAACACAAGGTTGCTGCACGAATTTGCTTTGATTAAGTGCCCCAAATGGGTCTAAAGATTCAGCATACAAGCAGAAAATTTGTCCCAAGCAACCACCCTCACCTTCCCTCGTGATTAGGAGGCTAAATTCTACTCTAACCTCCCTAACAATGGAGCTCAAGGCTTGAGGACGAAAATCACAAAGCAAAGACTAATCCTAGCAGCCAAGAGTCACTCTAATGACCTGCCTTGGACCTATTTATACCTGAGTGCTGTTTAGACAGTTTTGCACTTAGGTCCCTACAACTAGGCAAACCCTAAGGACTCAAACGAAAGATTACAGGATATTTCGGGACGGACGACCACGATGAAGTCTTGATCTTTGTAAGTTCCACGCAATCCTCGGATGTTCTCTACGTGGCCAGTAGTCCAATCCGCGATCCACCCCCGGTTTTGAAGTCAGAAACCGGAAAACTTTAGGAAGTCTCCGCCATGGCCGGATTTGGCCCATCTTCTCTATCTTGGCGAGTCGTGGCCCAACTCACCAAGGCTTGGGTAGCTTAGGTGGCGGTTTTGAGCCGAAGCTGCCAAAGCCTCTCTCGCACGCCTTCGCACCACGCATTCGGGTTGGAGCACCGCGGTGGTACCCGGCATCCCCTTGTCCATCGGGGCCGCCTCGCAGTCATTCAGAGGACTTACTCCTTGCCGTCGCCATGCCGATCCTCAGTGTACCGAACTCCCATGGCTGACAGACGCCGAGCATACCTCCAGTCCTTCGGAGGACTTTCCTCTCCAACTACCTCCAGTCCATCGGAGGTCTTGTGCCCAAGTCCATCTTTGTCTTGCTACCCTGTTGACAATCACTCATCACTCCAGAGACAATGGAGCTGGTCCATTGGCTCTCAATTGGCTGTGGCGGAACCGCCCAACTTAACCTAGTTTAGTTTAATTACATAACACAAGTTTTGCGCCTAAACCGGACTAAGACCGGTAGTCCGTCAGGTCCTAAAAGGCCCTGACTACGCCAGACAGGATCGAGTATACACCATGTCTATACAGATGGTCCTAAAAGGCACATAACACATGGGTTTAACGTGTTTTCTAATTTTTAATGTACAATAATAACTATGATTTGATCATATCATCCTGGAAAGAAGTGAATGATGATAGAGGCGGGACATACGTAAACACGTAGTAACACACCAGACCTTTCTTAAAATAAAAAAAATTTCTCTCTTTGTGATGTCATCTTGTTTCGATGATTCGCATCGACTTCGAACGAATTCGAATTCGGATTAGAGTTGTATCATCAATTAACCATATCATGTGAGACCAGTCTATGTGTCATATTTGTGAGTAGACAGACTAAAAGAAGCTTATTCTCTTCAGATTAGACTTGTAACACCAATTAAGTGTATCGTATGCTATTATGTTTGTGAGATGACAGATAAAAAAACCTTATTCTCTTTCTTTAATATTAGGTAGAGAACAGAGATATGATAGGTAAATCCGGTTGGTTTATATATGCTGAGCTGATGTGGATTACATTATCTCCATAGATCGTATATACATTGCAATGTCCGATGGGCAAGCGCTCCGAGCGAGCGATCCGCTCGACGCTAAAAAGGAAGGTGGGCTCAGGTGGTGGACGTGAGCTGCCTCACGCGGAAGGGGAACGGGCTTAGGTGAGTTTCTTTTTTTCTTTTTTTTTCATGTTGTGGGCTCCACGATGAATTATGCCCGTTCGGACTTGCACCTCGCAAGTGACTGTGTCTCTTTTTTCTCTTCTTACCATACTTATTATCTACATAGTTTCTTCTTTATATATGCTATATAAATATTTTATATATAAATAACTTATGTCTTTTTATGTATAATAACTTGATGCATATAACCTATATCTCTTTTCTAATAATACCTTCTACTTTTTATATACCTTTCATTTCACAATAAAATTAGATCAAAAAGTTATGATCACGATAAGTTATGTTTTAATAATTTTATATAAACATAATTTATCATTATATTTTATAGAAACATAATTTATCAGAATAAGTTTACGGAAACATAATTTATCACGATAACTTTATGTAAGTCTAATTTATCATTATGTTTTATGAAAACATAACTTATCAAGATAATTTTATAGAAACATAACTTTTTTCTTTTTTTTTGTGTTTTTCTCTTTTCTTACGATTATTTTATGAAAACATAACTTATTAGGATAACTTTACACAATCATAACTTATTATAATACATTTATGTAACCATAAATTATCATGATATTTTATGAAAATATAACTTATCAGAATAACTTTATAGAAACATAATTTATCAGGATAACTTTACGGAAGCATAATTTATCACGATAACTTTATATAAGCATAAATTATGTTTTTATAACTTTATGTAAACATAAATTATCACGATATTTATATGGAAACATAAATTTATGTAAGCATAAATTACCACGATATTTTGTGAAAACATAATTTATCAGGATAATTTTATGGAAACAAACATAACTTATCAGGATAACTTTACGGAAACATATCTTATCATGATAATTTTATGTGAATTTTATATGAGCGTAAATTATCACGATATTTTTATGGAAAAATAATTTTACGTAAGCATAAATTATCATGATATTGTATGAAAACATAATTTATCAGGATAATTTTATGAAAACAAAATATATCTAAAAAGTTATATATCTAGGATCCCGATTACAAAAGATAAAAAAAACTAGAGGTTGCGGCCTCCATTGAACGCGTGTGCAGGGTGAGTGGGGGACCAGGTCCTTGCTGCCCGCACGTGGGCGATTCAGGAGCAGAGGGCATCGCTCGCTAGATTCTAGAGGAACGAGCGTTCGTGAAATAGGTGCCTATATACATGGATGCACGGTTTGATGTGGATCTTGGTGTTCTTTTCGGGCAAAAAAAAAAAAAAGCATCCATGTGATTCCAGCAAAGATTTGTTGGAGCTGTAGCCCTCCACAGCATCCTTGCCACGAGATTCGCGCACCCAACTTGACACACTACGGTGCCGGTGCATAACTCGGTGGTGGTCGTGGCGGTAGTCGTCGTCGTCCTCATAAATGTGGCGATATTGTCTCCTGTAGTCATGACCCCTATCCCCCTCTTCTTGTTCATGTGTATCTCCGACTGAGGCTGTAGCACCATCTCTCTAAATAAACTCCCAGCGAGGTTTGCGGTTCATGGGTGTTTGGATCTTCGGGCTAAATTTTAACCCCCGTCACATCGGATGTTTAGACACTAGTTAAAAGTATTAAATATAGTCTAATTATAAAACTAATTATACAGATGAGGACAACGGCGAGACGAGTTTATTAAGCCTAATTAATCTATGATTAGCAAACGTGGTTCTACAGTAACCATTCGCTAATCACGGATTAATTAGGCTTAATAAATTCATCTTGCCGTTTAGTCCTCATCCGTATAATTAGTTTTTTAATTAAATTATATTTAATACTTCTAACTTGCATCCGTACATCGGATGTGATATATGCTAAAATTTAGTGTCCGGATCTAAACACCCCTCAGTGCCCCGCCATGCCTCCCCCTACCCATGAGAAAAGACAGGTCCTTCCTGATCATGTCGCCGCCGTGGAGGGAGTCGACATCATGGTTGTTGCCGTCGAAGTACGGGTCGCCCAAGTACCTCGCCGCCATGCCACCCGCATGCAGCGCTTCCAGGGAGGAGCTTGGTCGAGGTTTGTGTTGCAACTGAGGATACAGAGATGTTGAGGCTCGCTCCCTCTGTCTCCATTTATCCTGATGCTTCCCCCATCCGTTCCTGCATGGGCATTCTGATGCCTTGTGTCCAGAAGCCAGATAGGACCAGCATGCTGTAGAGGCAAGACATGAGCTCGCAAAGATGGTTTGGGGAAAGGCAGTTACAGCATTTCCTGCCAACTCTCTGTTTGAAATAATCTGTGCCGTTGTACCTCCGGCTTGAAAAGTTCGTCGTGCCTTCTGAATTTGAAATGAAGCCTCCTTTTCTCCACCAGTGCTTTGGCTTAACGGCTGCCCAACCCTCCTCACTTGTGGCATTCAATGTCTCTGGGACTTGCAGACGCGTGCTTGACGGCTTGCTCCTTGAGGATCGGGTCATCTTCAAGATCCCCTGGGTTATGGATGACAGCTTGCTTGCTTCCTCTTGCATCCACTTCCATCTTCTCTGAGGTCGCGATTCGCTTCCGCAGTTCTTCCTCTGGATCAAAATCTCTCTTTTGGAAGGTTGCCTTGTGGTTGTTGATTCCCCTACTGTCGGATATCGGGTCACTCGTTCTTGACCGGGAGAGAGGCTCCTTGTGCTGTTGCACATCTTTGATGAGCTCTAAGACAAGGTCATCAGGAAATGAAAAAGATATGAAAAACATTGTTTGCGCACTGTGTACATAGTGAAAAAAACAATGATTGTGTTACAGTACGGATGCATTTTCTGATGACATTGTTCTGGACATGTGCCTCAGCCTGGATCACTGGATCCATTGATTGCGGGCCCACCGGCGAATTCCTCTGATCCTCCGTTCCTCCATCAGCTTCAAATGTACATTGATTTGCTTGTTGCTGTACCTCAGGATGGTCTTGATCCAAGAGGAGCCCCTGAGCCCCTCGATATGTAGATCAGGGTGTGGTGATGGCAAATCCGAGGTGGGTTTATCAGATTTGGTGGTGATGTGGGCAGGATCTGTGCTGGTGATGTGCGGAGGCAGAGGAGGAAGGGGGTTACTGTCGCAGAGACAGGACGACATTGGCTTCCTTGACCCAGCTAGAGGTCAATCGCCGTCGCGGGGACTTGTCGCGAGAGCGGCGACTCGTCGTCGGCAGGCGCAGCGGATCGTCGCCGGTAGACAGCAAGAGGCATGTTTCATCCTTCTAGCGGCGGTCCCCATCCGGCGACCAAGCTCTTGGAGAGGGGCTCCCGCTGCAGGTATAGCTCTCTTGGACTCTCCGGCCTCGTCCATGGGGGTGTAGCTGGGAATTGAACCCCTTCTGTATCTACTTCAACCTCCGTGGTTTCTGGACCTTCTTGACTCCATGGTTCACACTCCTTCCGCGGGATTTGATCTGATTTTGCCCTCAGGCTTGATAGATCAGGACATGGGGATGGTAGATCAGAGGTTGGGTTGGGTGGCTTATGGCTGGATCATGCGGTAGAGACGGCGGAGGGGGGAGGAAGGGTTTTGCAGTGGTGGCGGCGGCAAGGGAGGCCGAGAAGGCGACGGCAGTGATGGGGAACGCAGAGTAGAGGGAGGATGGCTGGCTGCAGCAGGGGAAGGAGGTGGATCTGGCCGGGAGCGGGCTTGTGGTGGTGGCAGCGGGGGCAGAGGGCGCGGGAGGTCGCTCCATTCAAAATCCTGTCCAGATACAATGGAAATGGCATGCTTCTGATTTCTCTTCATGCATGTTTTTTATCTTGGGAAAAATGTAGATGTGAGTAAATATGACTCTCCCAGTAGACAGAGGAGCTCACAACCGATGTTTCGAAACACCTTATATTATTGATACTCTTACATTACTACTCCCTCTATTTAAAATTGTAAGGGTTCTAGGCTATTGTCCAGGCACATGATGGCAGTCTATTCCTATCATCGGATCAAGAACCACTAGTTTATCATCATGGTTGTATGTTCTAAGCAAAAGTCTGAAGTTTATTCAACGCTTGTATTTTTTATAAATAATTAGGAAATTAGTAAAGTTGCCTTTTTATTAAAAAAATGACGTTCGTCTTGGATGTTAGTAGTATTGGTACCCAAATGGCAAGCTTTTCGAGAGCAATATTCGTACAATAACAAATACTACCTCCCCATTAATACACATGAAAAAATTTATGTCACAGAGGGATCATATACTACAAACTTATAATATGTGAAATTTTCAAGAGATAATTCCAAGGTAGCCGTAGCCCGATAGACTTTGAGGGTCGTAGAATGCGTGCATCTTCCCGCTTTCAGGGCATTGTTCTTACATGCATGCAGAACAATATGTGGGGCCGATGAGAGGCCCTGACCATCACTCGGTAATCCGGATAAAGCATTCGATAATCCATCCTTAAAATGGACCCACCAGTTTTACCTTGACATCGAGAACTTTATATTAACCCCATTCTACAAAGGAACCAGCTGATCCATCGAAAAAGAAAATGTAGTCACTTGCCCACTCTGAGTAGAGGACTTTGAATTGGTACGACTTATATGTATAGCTCAACCCGTTGCCAATAGAACTGGACAGTTTGAGATGAGAAATGCATGCATGCACCTGGACGTGTTCTCGGCTTTGTTCATGTCTACAGAGGTGGAGTAAAAACACTTTGGTTGGCTTTAGACCGGCCATACTCGTACATAGCGATGCGCATATGCAGACATGCAGTGTGACCGCACGTATGGCATCATCACGGATCGTCAGAAGGGAGAGAGAAGTTAATCAAGTTATGGATGAATAACATGAGAATAAGGGAGTACAGTAATTAACTAAGAACACAATTTTAGTACCCTAAAAAAGATGATCATAATTGTAGGGCTGGTAAAACAACACTCATCAGAACTGTCGGAGCGGGAGTGCTCCTGGTCAGGTGGCGGAGCGCACCCGGCCAAGATCCTAAGTACTGGGAGTAGTTAGGGGGAGCAATCGTTGTTAGCTAAGTTGGTGGCGGCACGATGGTGGCGAGAGGATTTAGAGTGGTTCGGGCCGCCGGAGCGTAATACCCTACGTCCACTGTGGGTGTGTTCTTGTATTTCGTGGGCTAGTTCGAGCTTGTCTGAGTCTGTCTGGATCTGTCCTTTGTGTTGCGTATGCCTCCCCTTTTATAGCCCAAGGGGGGCATGTACATGGTGGCCGGGCCCCGACAGGTGGTCTCGGCCATTTCCTCTATGCTACAGTTCTATTCTGTGTCTGATGTCCAACGCTTCCATGCTTCGTGCCTGTACCACCGTCGTGACCGGGTATGGCCTGGAATCCCGCCATACCGTCTTGTCGCCCGGATACGGCGCCGCGCCGTCCTGCCTCACGCCGTCCTGTCCCATCGGCTGCTAAACCCGCTGAGAGGCTTCAGAGGCCGAGGGGCAGGGGACGCGCACGCGCGACAGGACAGGGCGCCCGTAGCAGCGTTGTAGCGCCGCTGCCTAGTATTAGGCTGAGCGCGGCCGCCGCGCGTGGCGCGGCTCATGATGGGTACAGCGTACTTGTTTTCTCAATATAGCCCCCAGTGTAGCTGGGGAAACCAACTGTAGTGCTCTGTCATCGCCGCCGTGCCTTGGTAAGGCGCGCCCCCTTGCCTCGCCGCCGCCGCCTGCCAGCGGCGGCGTCGGCGGGCGACGGGGGCACGCCTGTCTGACAACGTCGGCGGGCGACGGGGGCACGCCTGCCTGACACTCGTGGTGTCAGCGGCATTGGGGCGTGCCAGCCTGACAGCGGCGGTGTCAGCGGCATCGGGCACGCCCACCTGCCCGCAATAAATGCGGCAGGTGGGCGAGGTGCCCGTCTGAAGGCCCCGCCACGCGCCTTGTGGGCATGTGGCAACGCGAGACCTTCCCTTGCCCGGTGGTCACGTGGCGGCCCCGGACCACCGAAGGTGCTGGCTCCGGACCTCCACGCGCTCTGCGGGCACGTGGCGCCCCCGGTCCACCGCGGGCGCTGGTTCCGGTCCTCCACGCGCTTCTGCACGTGGCGGCCCCGGACCACTGAGGGCGCCGGCTCCGGACCGCCTCGTGCCCACAGAGCACGGGGAGGTCCGGAGCCGGCGAAGGTACGGGCTCCGGGCTCCGGCCCGAGAGGTCCGGACCTCTCCTCGCGTGGCTGGGGGAGGCTCGGTCCTCAAGGAGGTCCGGGGCCTCCCCTGTGGGCCGGGTGCGTGGCCCTAGCTTTCCCAAGGAGTGGGCCGGGCCCATCTGTACGCGGCCTTAGGCCCTCCTTGTACTGCAACAGTTACCTACATAGTGATCTTCGTCCAGTGTAAGCGGGTACCCGGTTAGCTGGGTACCGACAGTGGCCCCTGGGCTCGCCTTTGGTGAGTTCTTCTAACCTGAGGTGAGCCCACCGTCGCTTACTACACAAGCCGCCGGGAGCCGTGTGTGGCTACCGGCGCTTAGGCGTTAAGCTCATAGTTGGGCAGCTACCTGACCCCGCGAGGTGGCCGCGTGGGTTCCCATGATCTGGAGGCGCGCGATCGTGGGAATCTCTCGGGGAACGTGGGGGCAGGCCCGCGTCGGAAACCGCGCAGCGGTTCACCTACTTCTTCTCCTGCCATTAAGGCGGGGCAGACGGCTACGTGGGCAGCCGTGCGTAAAGTGGAAAAGGCAGGGGCCCCGCACGTCGCGCCGGGACGCGCGTCCGCGAGCTGCGCCGGTTCGCCTTCCTGCCTTGCTTGCTCTTCTACCCGCCTGCCATGACTGCCTCCTCGGGCCCCTGCTGTCATAGACTCGGTGGCCCGTGGGTGCGCCCGAGCGTGCGTACACTTGTCGTCCGCGGCTTGCGGAGGATTGGGGGCAACCGTCAAATAGGGTTCTCGGCCATCGGCCGAGCACGTCCTTCTGCCATTTGCCTTTGCATCCCTTGCTTCCGCCGCGGCGCTTCATCTTCTTCGCAGCAGAGCTTTCGCTCCTTGCCCGCTGCGTGCTCCTCGCCTTCTCCATCGCCATCTTCCTCAGCGATGGGTCCGAGCCACCAATCCCCCCGGGAGACTGAGGAGAACCTCACCCGCGTCCGTCGCCTGCTCGGCTGGACGGACGCGGAGCGCCGCGATAATGTTCGCACGGGCTCCTCCCACCACCGCAACTTGCAGCTGGGGGAGTTCGTCCTCTTCGTCCCCTACCTCTACTGCGGGTTGGGGATTCCAATTTCTTCTTTCTTCATGCTGGTGCTGGAGACGTTTGGGCTGCAGCTTCAGCACCTCACCCCCCACTCCATCCTCCATGCGGCTATCTTTGCCCATTTCTGCGAGATGTTCGTGGGGGTTCCTCCCTGCGTGACGCTCTTCCGCCACTTCTTCTCAGTGAGGTGTTCCGGGCGGAGCTCGACGGAGATCGGCCGGTACTACTTCCTGCTGAAGGGGTCCGGGGGAAGATCGACCTACCTTCCCACCTTCGCCAGCGCCAAGTGGGAGCACTGGCGTAATGACTTGGTGATCATCAAGGCGGAGCCGAACGACCGGTTGGCGCTCCCGGACAGCAGCCCCGACGCACCCCTCCCGGAGGGTGCCTCGACGGATCTGCCACCCGAGCTTTCCCCCGTGCTGGCCAGGATCGCCGAGCTCGTCAGCGGCGGCCTGACCTCGCTGCACGTGCTCGCGGACTTCCTCAGGCGGAGGCTCGCTCCCTTGCAGATGCGGCCAAGGTTGGCGTGGAACTACACCGGCCCCAACGACTGCAGCCAGGTAGTACGTGGCGAAGAGCACGACCTGACGCCGCTCCTGCTGGAGGAATGGGTGCGGTGCGTCACGGACGTGAACTTCCCTCCGGAGCAGCTGCGCCTGCCGTCCGCTATCGTGCCGCTCTGCCGCGACCAGGCCTTGCGGACGGCGGTGCTCCGGGAGATGCCCACGCTCGACGACGGCGGCCTCGCGGCGCGGCAGCTTGGAGGCGATCCCGACCGGGGGATCCACATCGCCGACGCCCCGGTTGGGGGTTCTGGTGCCATAGGCACCGCCCCTGCTGACAAGGGCAAGGAGCCGGTGGCAGCGTCCCTCGCCGCTCCGCCGGCGGGTGGTGAGGGGACGCGGCGAAGGCTGGCCCGCGGCGACGGGACCTTTGTCTCGGAGCCCGACCCGAAGCGTCAGCGGACCTCAGGGGAAGGCAGCTCCTCTGGGCAAGGGGAGCGAGTGCCACCGCCGCCTCCGGGCCAGCGGCACCCTCAGCGCCGGGCACCTCCTCCGACGCCGGACCAGCAGCGGCGACCCTCTCCGGCAGCGCCGGCCTCGGGCCCGCGGCAACAGCAGCCATCGGCAGCGCCGTCCGCAGATCGGCAGCCGCGGCGAGGCTCCGGCCTTCGTGGCCGCTGGTCGGCGCCTACCTCGAGGTAAGCCCTTTGGATTAGCTTTGCATACTTCGTGATACTACGGCTAGCTTTTTTCAGGCTCCTCAGCCTTTCGCCGTGCATTCTTGTTTAGGCCGTCACGCTCGGGCGGCGTTCCTCCCCCCAGCGGCTCTGGTGGCCGGGCGACCATGGCGGAGAAGCGCGCCCCTGGTGGTCCGACGGCGGAAGACGCCACGCGGGCCCGGGCTACGACCGAGGGGCCTGCACCGAAGGCCACCCCGTCTGTCCGGCCCCAGGCCCCAGGTGGACCGACGCCGAGGGGCGCCTCGGGGGTCGAGACCGCACCCGGAGTGCCTGCTGAGGGGGCAGCTCCGGGCGTGCAGCCCCAGGCACCAGGCAGCCCGGTGCCGGAGGGCGTCGCGACCCAAGGGCCTGCGCCGGGGGCGGCTCCTGACTGCCGGACCTCGGAGCCTTCGTCGCCCGCCGTCCAGACGACCAGCCCCAGATCTCCGCCTCCTACCGAGGGGGAACTGGAGGAGGTTCTGGGTAGGCCGCTCCTGCCCCTGCCCCAGCCAGGTGGAGCCCCTCTCCCTCGCGTGCTACGTCGGGCGCACCAAGCCTTGGACGACGCCCAGGAGGCGCTCCAGCTGGAGTGGGCCCGGCTGCAACAGGAGCGCGAGGGCCTGGACGGCTGGCGGGCCCGTCTGGGGGAGCAGATCGAAGCCGCCACCGCCCAGCACTCACGGACCCGTGCGGAGCTTTCCACCGCCCGCACCGAGCTCGATGCTGACCGCGCAGCCTTGCAAGAGGACCTGCAGAGGTTCGCTAGCCGGGAGCGCACGGTTGGGCTCCGCGAGAAGCAGACCGAGGTGGCCGAGGCACGGCTGAAGCTCGAGCAGGCGAAGCTGGAGTCCGCGTGGAAGGGCGTGGAGCGGCGCCGGCAAGAGCTGGTGGAGGTGTCTGAGCGGCAAGCTGCCGTCAACTCCGAGCTCGACAAGATGAAGTCGAGGCTTGTCGAGCGCGAGGCAGCGGTTGCGGCTCGCGAGGACTCCGCCGCTCAGCGGGAGGCGTCGGCCAAGGCTCTGAGGGACTCTGCTGCTCGCCAGGCTGCCACGCTCAAGGTCCGCGAGGATTGGGTGAAGTCCCGTGAAGCGGGGCTGGCGGAGCAGGAGAAGCAGCTGCTGGTTGAGCGGGCCGCTCTGGAGCGGCTGAAGCAGGGTGCTGCTCAGCAGGCGGCGGTGGAGGACCGGGAGCAGATGCGCGTCGGCCTCCAACGCATCGCCGACTGGGCCGGGGAGGCGAGTTCGGCTCTGGTACCGCTCGGACTGAGTCCGATCCGGGTGACAGAGCCGCCGTCCACTATTGCGGACGCCCTCCCTGTCCTTGACTCGGCGGTGGAGCGACTCCGGCGCCTAGACTCCACGCTCGGAGAGCGCCTTGAAGCTGAGGGCCGCGAGTTGTGTCGCCTTGTGGTGGAGCACCTCCTGGTCTGCTTCCGGAGCCACGACCCCGCCATCTCCTTGGACCCGGTCATCGCAGGTCCGGTGGAGGAAGCGGAGGCCGCCGCTCGGGTCAGCGTGCAGGAGGCGGTGGAGGTCGTCGCCGCCCGGTTCCAGCGGACCCCTGCAGACGAGGACCCGGATGTACCGGGGACGGGGGCCTCTCCAGCGCCGTAGGGCAACAGCTTTTGCTGTTTTGTTTTTTCTTTTTTTTTATGTAAAACATTAGTATGCCAAGTAATATAAGAATGGTAGTTGCGACTTATCTCCATTTGCTCCCTGCTGCATGTTGGTGGGTTGTTACCTGACCCCCTGGCCCCCTGGTAGGTAGGCTCCAAGTTTTGAGGCTGGCTACCATTAAGTCAGAGGCCGGACCTGCATGCAACTCACGGCAAACGTCAATGTCGCACCTACGGGACCCACTCTGAGTTGACCTTTTCCACTACTCGAGGTCCGGAGCGTTTGCTGTCCGGGCCAGGGGCTAGGATGTTTGTTCGTGGGATAGCAGGGTGTGTGAGTTAAGGGTACGGAACCAGGCAAAACTGCGACACAGCCCTGGACTATCCTTAGTCCAAAACACCTTAGCTCTGGTCCGGTCCTGCAGTCGTTCGGACCTCTCCTAGCGAAATAAAAAGGTAACCGTGCTGCCTCGAAGTCCTCGGAGTCGCAGCCGGACCTCGCTGCTGAGGTTAGGGGGTGTGCCATTAGCTTAGGGGGTGGTCCGGAGCGCTAGACGCACTGTTCCTGATACTGGGGGAACTCACGGCGTGGTAGGGAGTGTTCAGTGCCTAGGGTATGAGACCAGGCTAAGCAGCTGACAGCTCCGTGCTACCAAGGCGAGCCCCTTTTCTCTGGACCTGGTACCTAGTATTCCGGACCTCCTTCCCAGCCTCTGTGCTAACCGCTTCACACTCAAGCTGCTAAGTCCTGCTGGTTCCGAGGAGATTTTCGGCAAGAGTAGGACTCCACATAGGGGTTAGGAAAAATTGAAACAAGTAGTAATAACGGAGACAAGAACTTCGGGGCTAAACTTTTTCTTTAATCAAGCGGTACAGGGTGTCATGTGATGTCAGCCAGAGGTCGGGATTACAAGGGCGGACCTTCACCGCTCTGGTCCACATGGTGGTCCTATTTAGCTTACAAAAAGAAAAAAGGAGTTGCCCTGAATTCCTTGTCTACGGATAGAACTTACGGAGGTGCTCTATATTCCAAGGGTTCGGTAGCGGAACTCCTTCCTCCGTGGCGAGGCGAACGCAACCGGGGCGACTAACTCCTGTCACCTTGAAGGGGCCTTCCCAGCTGGGGGAGAGCTTGTTGCGCCCTTCTCGGTTCAAGATGCGCCTCAGGACCAGGTCTCCAGGTTGGAGCACCCTGCCCCGCACGGTTCGCTCATGATAGCGTTTGAGCGATTGGTTGTACCGTGCGTTCCGGATTGCAGCCTGCCATCTTTGCTCCTCGACGAGGTCGACGTCGTCGCACCTCGCTTGTTCCTGCAAAGATTCATCGAAAGCTTGGACCCGTGGGGAGCCCAAGAGTATTTCTGGTGGGAGGCATGCCTCGGCCCCGTATACCAGGAAGAATGGGGTTTCCCCGGTTGCTCGGCTGGGTGTGGTCCGGATCCCCCATAGCACGCAGGGGAGCTCATCAACCCACTTCGCACCGTGCTTTCCCAAGCAGTTGAAGGTGCGGGTTCTGAGCCCCTTGAGGATTTCTGCGTTAGCTCTCTCGACCTGTCCATTGCTCCTAGGATGTGCTACAGAGGCGAAGCATAACTGGATGCCAACGCCGTCGCAATAGTCCTGTAAGACCTGGCTCGTGAACTGGGTCCCATTGTCCGTTATAATACGGCTAGGGACGCCGAACCGGCACACAATGGACTTAAGGAAAGCTGTTGCAGTTCCTTGGGTGATGCTTACTACTGGGGTTACCTCAGGCCATTTTGTGAATTTGTCAATGGCGACGTAGAGGTACCGGTACCCACCGACAGCTCTAGGGAAAGGTCCCAGGATGTCCACCCCCCATACCGCGAAGGGCCAAGAGGGTGGAATCATTTGCAGAGACTGAGCCGGTGTGTGTATCTGCTTTGCGTGGAACTGACACGCCTTGCAGGACCTTACTAGCTCAGCTGCATCCTGGAGCGCTGTCGGCCAGTAAAAGCCATGCCGAAAGGCTTTACCGACCAGCGTACGGGACCCTGAATGATTCCCGCACTCGCCTCCATGGATCTCCGCGAGTAAATCGCGGCCCTCCTCCCGGGTTATGCATCGCATGAGGATGCCATTGGCGCCACGCCTGTAGAGATCCCCTTCTACTAGCGTGTAGCGTTTAGCCAACCGCACTATGCGCTCAGCGGACACACGTTCTTCGGGAAGGATTTTGTCCTTCAGGTAGTCCCGGATCTCTGAGATCCGTGCATCGGGACTGCCCTGAGCCATTGGATGTGTCCCTGATGACATGCCGGGGTCATCAGTCCACACGATCCTTGGTGGGCTCCAGAGATGGAGGACCACCGGGACTGCTAGCTTCGAGGTGCTAGTTCTGCCCCCTTCGCCCAGTTCGGCTGGTTGGGCGGTTGGTCTCAGCAGCTGTCTTTTGAAGACGCCCTCGGGTACTGGGCCCCGAGTCGATGCCCTCGCGGAGAGGTCATCTGCCACTGAGTTGAGGTTCCTGGGAACGTGCTGCAGTTCCAGGACCTCGAAGTCCTTCTCGAGCTCCCTCACTCGCATGAGGTATGCTGCGAGCTGGGGGTTATTGCAGCAGCACTCCCCTCGGACCTGTCGGATCACCAACTGGGAATCCCCCTTAACCAGGAGCTGCTTGATTCCCAGTGAATGAGCGATCATGAGCCCAAAGATCAAGCCTTCGTATTCCGCCATGTTGTTAGTGGCTTTGAATTCGAAGCATACTATGTACTTTACTTGATCCCCGTTTGGGTCCACGAGGGCCACTCCTGCTCCGGACCCTTTTTCGCGGGCGGACCCGTCGAAGAAGAGAGTCCAGTGCGGCTCGGTGAAAACCCGGATGGTCCTGTCCGGCTGGGAAGGTTCCGCCTCGGCTTGCGGACCTCCAAATTCCGAGGCGGTGGGAGTCCATTCTGCGATGAAGTCGGCTAAGACTTGGCTCTTGGCAGCATTTCGGGGCTGGAAGTCGAGTTGGAATTCTGCCAGCTCCGCAGCCCATTTGGCGATATTCCCAGTAGCGTTAGAATTGCGCAGGATTGCTCTTAATGGGTAAGAGGTCACCACGACAACCTTATGCGCCTGGAAATAGTGGCGCAACTTTCTGGAAGCAATAAGTAATGCGTAGGCGAACTTGTGAGCTTCCAGATACCTGGCCTTCGCCCCGTGGAGGACTTCACTGACGTAATAGACTGGCTTCTGGGTGGTCCGGACCCTAGTGGCAGGTCCGAGACCATCTCCCCCTGCCAGGCTGGCCCCCTGGGCGGCTTGGCCTCCAGCTTCTGGTGGCCTATCGCCTTGGCAGGGCAACGTGCCAACCGGACCTCCGATATCGGGGCCGGCTACAGCTCCCGTGGTGGGCGGACCACCACCTTCCACTTGGGGGACCCCGGTGTCCCCTTCGTGGGGATGGGCTGGTCGCTCGGCGACCAAGACCATGCTTACTACCTCGGATGTCGCCGCGAGGTAGAGAAACAGGGTCTCACCAGACTCTGGCGCCACTAAAACGGGTAGAGTAGTGAGATGCTGCTTCAACTCCTGGAAGGCTTGCTCAGCCTCTTCGGTCCATATGAATGGTCCGGACTTCCTCAAAAGCTTGAAGAAGGGCAGGGCTCTCTCAGCTAGCTTTGAGATAAAACGGCTGAGGGCTGCCAAGGACCCAGTGAGTTTCTGGAGGTCCTTAATGCAGGCCGGCGGCCGCATAGCCTCGATCGCCCTGATCTTGGTTGGGTTTGCCTCAATGCCGCGATGCGACACTAGGAACCCTAACAGTTTACCGGCCGAGACGCCAAAGACGCATTTCTCGGGGTTCAATTTCGTGCGCGTTGTGCGCAACCTATCGAAAACGAGGGCTAGGTCTTCTATCAAGGTGGACCCTACCCTGGTCTTGACAACAATGTCATCGACATAGACCTCTACTATGTTTCTGATCAGGTCGTGGAACGTGAAGTTCATGGCACGCAGAAACGTAGGTAAAGCATTCCTCAGACCATATGGCATTACAACGTAACAATATAAACCATCTACTGTTACGAAAGCTGTATGCCTCTTATCCTCCTCATCCATCTGGATCTGATGAAACCCAGAGTACGCATCTAAAAAAGACAAGAGTTCACACCCGGAGGTGGAATCTACTATCTGGTCTATGCGCGGGAGGGGATAAGGGTCTGGAGGACATACTTTGTTGAGGCTGGTGTAGTCGATACACATCCGAAGCTTCCCGTTCGCCTTGGGGACGACCACCGGGTTGGCCAGCCACTCGGGGTGATGGACCTCCTCGATGAAGCCTGCGTCCAGGAGCTTCCGGACCTCCTGACGGATGAAGTCCTGGCGCTCCACGGACTGCCTCCGCGGCTTTTGCCGCACCGGCTTAGCGTCTGGGTTGATCTTCAGACGGTGCTCAATCACTTCCCTAGGGATCCCAGGCATTTGTGACGGTTCCCAGGCGAACACGTCGACATTTGCCCGGAGGAAAGCAACGAGCGCGTCTCCCTATTTCTCTCCCAGATTCCCTGCGATGCGGGTGGTCTGGGAGGGCTCCGCCCCGATCTGGACGGTCTTGACTGGCACGTCCTCGGGGTCGGAAGGGCGTACCTTGGGCACCTTTGGTTCCTTAGCAGGAACCTTGGCTCGAGAGGTCGAGGGGTTGTCCCCCGTCGGGTTCGCTGCGTCAGTAGCGAGAGCATGGAGCTTCTCTACTGCAGCGACGGCTGCGTGGCGGTCTCCCGGCACGGTGAGAACACCCGCCGGGGATGGCATCTTCACGACCAAGTACCCGTAATGGGCAACGGCCATGAAGCGGTACAGTGCCGGTCTGCCAATGATGGCGTTGAACGGCAGGTTGACTTCCGCGACATCAAACTGGACGTTCTCTGTGCGGAACTTCTCCGGGGTCCCGAAGGTGACCGGCAGGTCGATCTTCCCTTTCGGGAAGATCGGCACCGGACCCACGCCGGAGAATGGGCGCGTCGGAGCCAGGCGCGACTCCGGAATCTGCAGCTGCTTGAAGGCTGCATGGCTGATGATGTTGAGGGCGGCCCCTCCGTCGATCAACACGTGGTGGAGCCGTATGTTGGCGACCACTGGAGATGTGATGATCGGCAGCACGCCAGCCCCAGCCATGTTTTTTGGGCAGTCGGCCGGTCCGAAGGTAATGGTGGTGTCCTTCCACTTGTGGTGTGGAGCCACCCCAGGGACACTCGGCCTGACCGAGAGGACTTCTCGGCGCAGGGCCTTCACGTCCCGCCGGGAAGAGACTGCCCAGCTTCCGCCATACATGACGTACAGCCTCTTGCAACGTTCGTTGTCGCTAGATTCGGAGCTGGAGTGGCCTAGAGCGTAGACGCTCTTGAGTTCCCGCTCCGGGGACTGGTAGCCCATCTCCTTGCCCCCAGCGGCGGGCCCACCGTCGCTGGTAGCCTTCCCCTTGCCAGGACGCTGGCGTGGGGGCGAGTCATCCTTGGTCGGACGCTCTCGGCGCTCACTGAGACGCCGCTGCACGAGCTTTTGTATCTCGCGGCAGTCAGCGGCGCTGTGACCGCTGTTGGGATGAACAGGACATGAGCCGCCACCGTTCCGCGCCTGTTGCCTCGGGCGCTTGCCACTGGTGTCGCGGCCTCCAGGTCCTGCCGCAGCAACAGGGGCCCCTTCCAGGAACCTCTCAGGGCGTCGGCCCTTCTTCTTTTTCTTGCCGCCCTCTCGGGCAGCACCGGCAGAGGCGCCTGGCTGGGCAGTCCTGTCCTGCTGTGGAGAGTGCCATGCACGCCCCTCGGCAGCTCTAGCGCACTTGTCCGCCAGCGCGTACAGGGTGGCGACGTCCTGTACTTGGCGGGTCGCCAGTTTCTCCAGCATCTTCTCATCACGGACGCCTTGCCGGAAGGCTGTGATGATGGACGCGTCGGAGATGCGAGGGATTGTCCCCCGCACCTTGGCGAAACGAGCGATGAACGCTCGGAGGGATTCGCCAGGCTCTTGGCGTACTGCATGGAGGTGGGCCTCCACGCCGTACTGCTGGCATGCACTCGCGAAATTCGCCTTGGAACAGAGTGCAGAGCTCCTCCCAGGACCGGATTGACCCGGGGGAGAGGTTCATGAGCCAAGTCCGGGCCGGCCCAGACAAGGCGACATGGAAGTATGACGCCATAACGGCGTCGTCTCCGCCAGCCGCTGTGATAGCGGTGACGTACACCTGCAGGAATTCCGACGGGTTGGTATTCCCGTCGTACTTTTCCGGTAGGTGCGGCCGGAACTTCTGCGGCCAGCGCGCGGAGCGGAGACTGTCCGCGAGTGCAGCGCAGCCAACTCCAGCCGATACGACCCCTGGTGGCGTTTGCACGCCAACCGGGGGTGGCGCGTAAGCCGGGGGCTTAGGTGCTGCAGCGGCGAACGCCGCGTCAAGGTTCTTGCCCTTGGCTGCGCTTGGCTGCATCCGTGGTTGCTCCACGGTGGTGGGGGTGCCTGCTCGCCGGCGGTTGAGCTCGGCTCGCAGGTCTTCCGTCTGCGCGCTCCTTACTGAGGGGGAGCGCGCGGATGTTGCCGCATCGTGCTGCCTGCGGCGGTTCGACCTTCCCCCGCTGCTGGGAGGGAGTCGTGACCCAGTCCTAGCCGGGCCAGGGGTGACCTCGGCTAAGTGGATCAGGCGATCTACATCGCTTCGCCACTGCGCCAGGGCGCTAGGTGAAGCTGTCGGCCCCGGAGGGTTACGCAGCAACTCCCTGGCTGCGGCGAGCGGGCCGCTAGCAGCAGCGGGGTTCGCTGTGGCGGCGTTTGCCGCTACAGCACTTGTTACTGCAGTGTTTGCAGCAGCGGCGCCCCCCGCGGGGCGTCGAGGGAGCCGCGGCGTCCGCGCCGCGCCCTCAGAACGGTGGGGGGAGGCCTGCGACCCAGTCGAGGCCACCTCCTCTGATGCGGCTGCATCCTCATGGAAATCGCGGATGCGCACCATCATGCGGTGAGGAATGAAGCTAACTGATGCTGCCCCCTACCTGGCGCGCCAAATGTCGGAGCGGGAGTGCTCCTGGTCAGGTGGCGGAGCGCACCCGGCCAAGATCCTAAGTACTGGGAGTAGTTAGGGGGAGCAATCGTTGTTAGCTAAGTTGGTGGTGGCACGATGGTGGCGAGAGGATTTAGAGTGGTTCGGGCCGCCGGAGCGTAATACCCTACGTCCACTGTGGGTGTGTTCTTGTATTTCGTGGGCTAGTTCGAGCTTGTCTGAGTCTGTCTGGATCTGTCCTTTGTGTTGCGTATGCCTCCCCTTTTATAGCCCAAGGGGGGCATGTACATGGTGGCCGGGCCCCGACAGGTGGTCTCGGCCATTTCCTCTATGCTACAGTTCTATTCTGTGTCTGATGTCCAACGCTTCCATGCTTCGTGCATGTACCACCGTCGTGACCGGGTATGGCCTGGAAGCCCGCCATACCGTCTTGTCGCCCGGATACGGCGCCGCGCCGTCCTGCCTCACGCCGTCCTGTCCCATCGGCTGCTAAACCCGCTGAGAGGCTTCAGAGGCCGAAGGGCAGGGGACGCGCACGCGCGACAGGACAGGGCGCCCGTAGCAGCGTTGTAGCGCCGCTGCCTAGTATTAGGCTGAGCGCGGCCGCCGCGCGTGGCGCGGCTCATGATGAGTACAGCGTACTTGTTTTCTCAATATAGCCCCCAGTGTAGCTGGGGAAACCAACTGTAGTGCTCTGTCATCGCCGCCGTGCCTTGGTAAGGCGCGCCCCCTTGCCTCGCCGCCGCCGCCTGCCAGCGGCGGCGTCGGCGGGCGACGGGGGCACGCCTGTCTGACAACGTCGGCGGGCGACGGGGGCACGCCTGCCTGACACTCGTGGTGTCAGCGGCATTGGGGCGTGCCAGCCTGACAGCGGCGGTGTCAGCGGCATCGGGCACGCCCACCTGCCCGCAATAAATGCGGCAGGTGGGCGAGGTGCCCGTCTGAAGGCCCCGCCACGCGCCTTGTGGGCATGTGGCAACGCGAGACCTTCCCTTGCCCGGTGGTCACGTGGCGGCCCCGGACCACCGAAGGTGCTGGCTCCGGACCTCCACGCGCTCTGCGGGCACGTGGCGCCCCCGGTCCACCGCGGGCGCTGGTTCCGGTCCTCCACGCGCTTCTGCACGTGGCGGCCCCGGACCACTGAGGGCGCCGGCTCCGGACCGCCTCGTGCCCACAGAGCACGGGGAGGTCCGGAGCCGGCGAAGGTACGGGCTCCGGGCTCCGGCCCGAGAGGTCCGGACCTCTCCTCGCGTGGCTGGGGGAGGCTCGGTCCTCAAGGAGGTCCGGGGCCTCCCCTGTGGGCCGGGTGCGTGGCCCTAGCTTTCCCAAGGAGTGGGCCGGGCCCATCTGTACGCGGCCTTAGGCCCTCCTTGTACTGCAGCAGTTACCTACATAGTGATCTTCGTCCAGTGTAAGCGGGTACCCGGTTAGCTGGGTACCGACAAGAACCTTCCTAAAAAGAAACTCACCAGAACCTTCTTAAAAAGAACTAGAAAATTAAGCGACAATAAATAACAGAAACGCTATTACTAATGGAAGTAGTGCGGCAATATTTGGTACACATTTCATGCTAGTGCCATACAGTTAAAACTATTAACGTAGACAGGCTAAGAGCACAGGCACTGCTGAGAGCACAGGCACTACTGATATATAATTACATGGTCACAGTCCATACCATAGTTTACATGTCAAGGCCAGAATTCATTAGTACCAAATAATTTATCTAGTACTTTAGAATGTTAGCCTAAATTTACGTTCAGATCATCAAATCAAGTTAATTACAACTAATACTCAAACAAACAACTGGTAGCCAGGTTGCTTAAGACAGATTGCTTGGTAGTAGGCCAAATGCACACATACAAAAGAGCAGGCTAGGCAGTTCTTGTGATCGTCTGCTCAGACAGACTAAGTCGTGGACAGTGAACCATCACCACAAGGAGTACCACGCCGCACTGGTTCCTTTCACCAATGGAACACCATGATCCAGTGAGAATCTGGGATACATTATGGTATTAAAAAAATTACAACATACACAAAAGTGGCATTAGCAAGCACATGAGATGCATTTGAGGAACACAGCAAGCCATATGTTAAGCAGATAACGGTGACTTGTGGTTTTAAAGCACAAGTAGAACATACTGTTATGTGCTGGTAAGTCATCTAATCAAATACCAAACATTTTATTCATATAATGTGTCCGTCGTTCATTTGTAGATCAGTTGACATGTGACAAAGCCTATTGCCCATGATAGGGAACTATGATCTACAGTAGCATAGTACATACAGGTCTATAATACAATATGTATGTCATTATTTTGCTAAGAAGAACATCGAGCGTAGAGGACAAAACATGCATGAATGAAGAAGATGGTCCATGTTATTTGCCTATTTGGTCTACCAATATATCTATTAAAATTAGCACACATGACAACATGTAATCATCTCCCTCTTCAATCCAAAATACGCTGTCACTTGAAAAGTCAAAACAGCAGTAGCAGCAGGCAGCCACACATCAACAGGTCTGGCTGCAACTGGGAAGACAAAAGGTCCATGTCCCTCTCTCTACAACTCAGCATATCTACTTTGCACAAAAATGAAAAACAACAGAGACATGTAGATATATGCATTGCCATGATGTCAAAAATAAAATAAGATAAGATCATGCTACAGACTGCACCAAGTTGGTAATCTAGTAACCATGCTGCAAACTGGAACCGCGAGAGTTTAGAAAAAATAATGTAAATTCAAGTCAGATCTCAATCTGATTATACATGTGCATTTTTATTCACTTTTGACAAGTATGTATACTTCAACGTATATGATTTAAGTAAAAAGTGACACAGTTTGCAGTGTCTTGGAGATGTGTATATTTTTAAACTTCATTCCCCATCTACTTGGAGACAACTTTCTCCAGTTAGTGGTACATGGCCACACAAGGAAAAAAAATTCTCATATCCTACGATGCTAACTGAATGTATCATCGTAATGTAAGGTGTTAGTATTTCCATGCAGCAAAATAGGATAAAAAACTCACCAATCAAGCATAATGTTGACACTATAGATAGCACGTCACTTCGTAACGCATTGCTTATTCTAATAATCTACTATAATATCCATGAGGTTCCTAGAGCAACAGCAACAGCATGGCGATGAAATGGCAGCACTGAAGGATGGAACAGAATGCGCCTACAGGTGCATACTGAATCCGTTTTTGCTGCTATGCAGGATCCCAAGCCATATGAGCCTATATTTATTGGAATCACTCTCCTAAAAGATGGACTGAAAGTGTTATTTTAGCACACATTATTAAAAGCACATCTACGGCTGAAAAAAGGGCAAACATAATAGAAAGACTGCAGCCTTATCGGATTGAGGAAAGATGCCACAAGCTGCTAGGCATGGCCATGTTCTCCCTGTTCTATGCATCAGAATCTGCGGTATGTTGCAATTTGGTCAATTTGCAACTCATAGTGATACCTAATGAAAAGCAATAGACAGTTACTGTTAAAGGAAATGCCTAAATTTTCGCCATAGTACACCAAAAGGAATGTGAAACAAATACATTGATTGGAGTGATTGCTCTAACTCAATTTATCAATGTCATTTTTTATAATGCTACGTGGTCCAGGGAACAATCTGCAGAAGGGACTTATTTAACCTAGTCTAGCAACACCATGGTGCGTATGCACTATTCTTGTAAGCTAGATAGTTGTTGGGGAAGCAGTCATCCGAAATGACATTCCTGCATGTAACTTGTTTCCGAAATATAGATTCTGTATTGTTCTGCAGAAGGCACAAGGTTTGACTAATGTTTAGTTATCATATTTAATAATAATAAATCATATGCAAAGAGCAAATAAATGGCAAAACACCATCCTGATTGGATTCTTTAGCCCTAATGTTCGGTTGCAAGGTGTCTGAAATTTCCTGTCAGCAAGGCAAAGCCAATTGCAACGTTGATGTGCGCAAGACTACGCAAATAAAAATAGCTTCAGCTTTAGGCAATTGCATCACTATTGCTACATTCAAAAGAAATGAGAAAGACAGACGATGATTATGTTTGTCACACCTTCCCGTTACAGACCGGCAAGGACATCTAGACATCTAGCAGGAATCAAAACGGCTTCACCAAGTTTCTGCTGAAGCGTCCAAGGTTCAACACCTACTATATAACAAGCATGCCATCACATAGGAGAATAAAAAAGGCAACAGCTTGAAAGACTGCATTTCTGAATGCTGAATAGTTCACTAAGCATATCATTCCTTCATCTTCTCTAACGATAGACAAACAACCTGCATTATTATCAAATAACTATTGTTTAGAGAAGGGAAAACAAGGGATATATATTTCAACAAATGCAGCGAATAAAAATACCTACTTCACGATCACAAGATTGCAATGGATGTGTAGAAATTCAGAGCCATGCTTTCTAATATAATGATGTAATATGTCTGCATAGACAATATCGTACAAGTTAGCACAAGATTGGAGAGGAGCAGCACAAAGGGTAGGACCTCAGGAGGAGAGGAATCAAGCGTGCCTAGGCCTCTAGGGCCTACCTAACCGGTGGTAAATTCAGGATACCCCCAGCTCACCACGGCTTGTTCCGCGCCGCCGGAGCCAGAGCCACTCCGCGAGCTAGCCTGCCCGCCATGTCCTGTGTCCTCACTCAAGCCGCGCACCTGCAGCTGGATGCCTGGAGGCACACACACTGCCCAATGGAACCCAACCTGCGTGAGCGAGAGGCTCGGACGGGCGGCGGCGCATGCTGAATCTGGGACATGTGCGTGAAGAGGATGCTCCCTGTGCCGCTGTGTCGAAGCCTCGGATGGGCTGCATCAGCGGTATAACCTCCTCCCCACCGCTCTTGCTCGCGAGCACCACCTCCCGTGCATATCAGAGTGCACTCATCCACACGGAGAGTGAGAACGGAGAGGAGACGGGAGAGAAGAGGGTGGTGGCGGCGGCTAGGGTTTATTGTTTTAGGGTGCACTCGAGTCGCCTGCACGGGGTGGTGGACTATAGGAGCTGTGGACTCAGGGTGCTCCTCGTGCACGTCGTGCCTTCGTACCCTCCCTCACTGCATGTGGGGACACGCAGATGCAGGTCCCATTGGTTGTGCATGCTGGCACGGTGACGCTGGGTTGCAGCCTCGCGGGCGCGCTTGGGGCTCAGGCACTCCACTCGTCCGCACGCGGTGCGTCCACGAGGGTGTGAAACTCTGTGGTGCGAGGGATCCACCTCAGGTTTTAAGAGAGATGGAGTTTGTGCAAAAAGCTTCAGCTCAGCGTACCCGTAATGGTGTTTGGTGAGCAATGGACGCCTAGTACCAATCGGAACGGTGAGAATGAGATTCATCTTAACTCTGAAGTCGTAGGCCGTAGCCACAGACCGGCGAAAAGCCGAAAAGCCTCGGTGCACGGCCGCTCACAGAAAGAGGAAATGCGGAAGAAAGTTTTTTTTTTCCAAATTGACGCGAACGCTAGGAAGCTGACCGAGGCCTTTCAGTGTTCAGTCAGCGCGCAGAACGGTCGCCAGGATTCATGTGAACGTGTTGGAGTAGTATTAAGAAACCGAAGTTGAGGTCGGGTTCATGTTGCGGACTCAAAATAGGGAAGGTTCAATTCGGTAAAGGTTCGCGTCAACGGCACCTTCGCGTGTTCTTCCTCTGCGGAGCATTCAAAGCAAGCAACGCTCTCCTCCTGTGAAGACGAGGCGACCAGCTTCAGCGCTGCCTGGTCAGTGGTCTCTGAACTCATCCTAATCAGCTCAAAAAAAAAAAAAACTCATCCTAATCAAGCCCGTCTCCACCGCCGCACAAGGCCAAATCCGCCATGCAAATGCAGCTTTTGTAGACTCCACAGAAAAGTAATTTGCCGCGATTCCGACTGAGTCTAGACATGCAAAGAACCTGTGACACCTGACAGATCCAAACATCAAAACCTATTCATACGAAGTACTGCGAAATAAATAGAGGATGAGACAAGGCACGAGGAAAGCAAATGTCACTGTATCAGGAGATAAATAAAAGCACATTACACCGTATCAGTGGCAAAGATGGCAGCACCCAACCCACAGCAGGAACACCCCTGAACTCTTCCGCCAAGGCCAAAATGGGTTACAGAAGTGCCACAAATGGACCAAACGTTTCAGTTAGGAGTGCCAGGAAACAAGGCAAGACACTTGCCATCCTGGATCCCATTCTAATCTACATTTACTGCTACGCTAGCGCCAAAAATTGTTGGCCAGGAATCAAGTCCACAAACGCTTGGTTCCTGTAGGAGAGGTAAGAACAGCAGCAGGTAGATCTTCTATGTCATACACGGAAAGCTCAGTATTGATGCCCTCAAATGTCAAGTTGGTCTATGTTGAACATGCTTGCAGCATTCTGAATCAATTGCTTCCTATATTCAACCTGGAAAGGTGCAGAGCGGACTTAGTAATGTCAAAACAGAACCAAGTGCGTAAACATGTTATTTCAGGAGTGCTAGGAGGAATTTTGTGTTGCTTACCCGGGAACCCATAAGCGAAGAGAAGACAACGTTGGCTTCAGCAGCATCGTCAACCTTAAGCTGCTTTAACAGCCGCTTCTCAGGATCCATTGTTGTTTCCCACAATTGTGCAGGCATCATCTCACCCAAACCTATTGCAACACCAGAGAAGCAAACACAAGATAAACACGGGAACACAAAGACTTGTTGAAGACGTAACAAAACTTGAAATAAACATGAGACGATATAGTCGTCTAGTCAGGGGAGTAGGTAGGTTGAGAAAGATGAGCTGGCAGGCACAGATGGAGGTGATGGTACCAGTTTGAGAGGTTTTAAAGTGAATACTCATCTTGTAAAGATAAAGATGATACAGGAGACAATGAATATGTTCACTAGGGTGAGACAAATCAATTTCAAATGTACTGGGATTGTTTGTCAGAGTTTAGTTAAATGTACCCTTAAACCTCTGAATATGATATGATGCATTTGGAGGGAAGGTGTTAACTATCTCTTTTAGATCAGCATCGTCATAGCAGTAATGTGCTTGTTTCCCACGCTCAACCTAACACCACAGCATAAATACACAACTCTTAACAGTTAAAATCAGTTCGTCTTCAAACCTAATAAAGTTTGAAGTCACAATCAAACCTTATAAAGAGGAGGTACACCAACGTAGATGCAACTTTCATCAAATAGTGCCCTCTGAAAATTGTACAGGGAAATCAAAACCTTCATTGTTGAAAATATAACTATCAGCCAACATCTTATGGTATGGACAGTTGCCAGCTCAAAGCAAACTCTCTTGTGGAAGTTCAAAAAGAATATGCTAGTGAGAAAACTGACAAAGGCCCAACCCAGCCCTAATTGTCCCAAGGGCTTCTATGAATGATACTAGCCTTTCAATCGGCTGAATAGTTGGGTAATTAGATTGACTAATAAAATATCTCATTTCCACCCTGGAGAAAAACAACCATGTTTTTTAGACCAAGGGAAATCACAGTGTTTGGGTATTCCTGGATTTTTTTTTTTTGCAGCACAAACAAGATAAAAGGATTTTAGGATAACAGACAGTCCAGGTTTGACCTGTTCTCAACCCCAATTACAAGCCCAATTGCCCTTTTCAGCCCAAACCCCATCCTAACCCAACTACCAACCATTTTAGTTTCCCTTTTCAGATGAGTTTATCCAAATAAAACATAATGTTGTAGCCATATTCACCCAATCCATCAGCAGGTGTTGTGAAGTAAAGTAATGGTAACAAAAAAATAGACTGCTCAATCAGATGCAAACTCTTATGAACACAGAACCTAACAGATAAGGTCTACTCTTCAGTTTGCAAATGCTCCAGGACAAGTACCTGATATCTGAAAAAGAAAGTAAGGAGCAAAGTCCGGATATGTGCATCGTCTACATCAGCATCAGTAAGTATTACTATCTTATGATACCGAAGAGCTTCCTTCTTAAAATCCTCACCCTGAAGCATAATATATTAGATAAGAGCAAAAAAAGAGTAACAGAACAAGAGAATAAGAAAACATGGAACCTTCACTCCTAATCCAAGAGCAAGAATAAGGTTTTGGATCTCTTCATTTTTGTATACAGCTGCTTCGTCCTTTTTTTCAATGTTAAGAGTTTAACCTCTTAGAGGCAAAATAGCCTGCATTCAGTTGTTCACGATTAGATTTAAGTGAAGGCTACTAGGAATATGGCATGCTAGTTGCTGACATAGCTGATGTAGGAAAACAATATACTAGCTATATATTAACTCTGCAGCACAAATGAACTGCATATTGTTCCAACCATTTTGTTGCTGATTCCTATGAGACAACTAATATACTTTGGCCAATGCCATGCACCTTAAAACTGATATGGTTTTGTAGCATGCTACTAAATAATAGAATCTGAGAGCTTAGGAATCACTGATTCTAAAGAACTGAAAGAGCGTCCCTTTACAACTAATTGCTACAGCTATACAAATAGTGCCAATTTAGCTGCTGGTCCCTCTATACTAAATAAATAAATATATTTGCACTACTGAAGGGAAACCGGACATATCAATGAGATGAGTCATTACACTTAGGTAAAGTGAAATCCTCATGCAACAAGTAACCCAAAAGATGGTAAACCTCACATAGAGAATCACATCTCTGGTGGCATCTGTTGCTATATCTAGGAATAATACTTCGCTTACATATAAAAGCTGAAGAACAGTAATTTCCCTAACTAAAAAT
Organism: Paspalum vaginatum; assembly: GCA_030272315.1. Taxonomy (NCBI): domain Eukaryota; kingdom Viridiplantae; phylum Streptophyta; class Magnoliopsida; order Poales; family Poaceae; genus Paspalum; species Paspalum vaginatum. The sequence continues at coordinate 9,553,387 of CM059014.1, read as the reverse complement.
ATTACTTTGTCTAATTAAAATACTACTTTGCCTAACTAATGACAATACTTTGCCTAAATAATAATAATGATTTGCCTAACTAAACATAATACAGTGCCTAACTAATGATAATATTTTTGCCTAATTAATAAATATTCCGCCTATGTTGTGCCAGCATATATTGTCACAGCATAGCCTGGTCCCAAGCCCAGGTAAAAGGAGAAGGGTTACGTTAGCCGTGGCGAGCCAACTATAAAAACTTAGCCACTCAAATGAAGATGAAAACCCATAGAAAACCATTGGGGGCAAAAACCTCTTAGCGACGCGCCATATCGGAACCTGGGTGTGGTGTTAAATGGGCAAGGGCTAGGTCATCACCCCCTTAGTGACGTGTCGTGTCGTAATCTGGATGCGGTGTCAAGTGGGCAAGGATCGGGGTGCCGGGGGGTTGTTTGTGTCCGGTGGCGCTAGAGGAGGGGGTCAGGGGAGGTTGCCGGCCTGCGGTGGAGGCGGTCAGTGGGCAACGAAGCGGAGGTCGTGAGAGCCGCCGGAGCTGGGCAACGGAAGATAATTTGTGGATGGTGGAGGCGGCTAGGGAGAGGAGGCCGGAAAAAGAACTCGATGGCGTGGTTAGCGGTGGCTGCTGGAGCGAAAAGCGGCGATGTTAGCGAGTAGCGACGGGAAGGGGAGGCGGGCGGCGATGAAGGCGACATGAGCCACGGGAGTCGAGGCGGGGGCAAGGTGGCAGGAGGTGGCGATGGCGCGGCGGAGCAACGTATCACACGCTCTCCAAGGACATGGCCGATCGTGCCTTAGCAACCTCCCAAAACTTACCTGACGCGCGCTCACGGCCCTATATATTTGCTTCATCTCTCAAGGCTTTCGGTTTTCCTACGCTTTGTTTCTCGGCCAAACCCTAGGACAGCCGCCGCCCAAAATGCAGGCCCGACGTGACAATCCACATGATTGAATATTTGTGATTTCTATTGAAACGGTTTTCAAGTTAAAGATGTCTTTGGGGCAAACAATTTATGCAATTATGCTACTGTAGGTTATTACGGAATTTTTGCGGAGTATCCATGATCCATCAATAATCAACATGTTCGAATATTTGTGATTGGCAGGAGTACAGTAAGATGGAAGACATCGCTTTGCATGGATTTGTTTGAAATATCAAAACTAGCGCACGGTAATGCGCTTTGCCGTTTCTGAAACGTAATCAACCGCTCGCGAATCACACAACGACCCACGACGGCGGCGGCGCATCTTCTGTTCGATCGATCTCTCCGCCGCCGCGCGACGGATCGGAGCGGCTTACAAGGGGCAAGGGCAGAGTATTCGCGGGCCGGGGCGCGCGGTTGTCGCTCACGCGGCCGGGCCGGGCCTCCCGCGCGCGGCGCGGTTCGTCGACCGATCAGTCACCTGGAGAAGGAGAACGAAGCAAACAAAGCAGCGGGTGTCGGAATCCGAATCGGACACTAATCCCATCTCGCGATTTCAGTCCGAAATCGGAGGCGGATAAAGCGCTCCCCGTCCGCCACTGCATCGCCGGGTCTGGGTGCAGGCCTGTTACTCCAGCGCGCGGAGGGCACTGCTGGCGAGGGAGAAGTTGAGAGGCATCCATGACAGGACACGATTTCTCTCCGGCGGGACCCAGCGCGCGCGTTAGCTCGGTTTTTGCGGTCACGATTTCTCTCTGCTCGGACCGAGCGCGCGCGTGGCTCGGTTGCGGGAGCCGCCGGAGTATCTTGTTTCTAGGGTGGTTGCGGATCCGGGATCGGGTGCGTTGAGCCCCGTCAGACCCACGCTCTCGTGGGTCAGGCCAGGGGTGGGCCCCTCGGGGTCTCGGGTTGGGGGAAATAAATTTTTGTATATTACCCTCCAATGAAGTCGCTGAATGTAGAATCCTAAATGAGAACCGGGCTATCCCATTTGGGGTATGAGAGTCAGCTTACCGGTTTAGCGGTGGGCACTCATGTGGTCTTATATAAATAAAGACATATGAGGCCTCTCGTCTACGCGGGAGGCGGGGTTTACGCGGCATTCGATTCCCCCAAACCAGCTTTTTTTACACTACATCTTTTTTTTGTTTGCTGCCTATTTTTTTAAATATTGCAAGTATCATACTGTGAATTTTTAAAGTTGCAAGAACACCTTACAGCATGAGCCGCCGCCAGTCACATAGAACCAACAAAGAGCTCTGACAATTTTTTTACTAGGAGAGAAATTTGTAAATAAATAAGCATACCAATGGGGCTCTCATCCGCGGGCAACAAAAGGTGGGGCAAGCTCCCTAATGAAGATGGTTTTGTTAATGAAATCTTTAAGCATCCATAGTTGTCGTAGCACCAAGCTCATGAAAGTGTAACGTAAGTCTTTCGACCATGCGTTAGTGTTGGCTTCGCCTCTGCCTCTTATCCTAACTGAGCCTAGGTTGCAAACTTTGAACTCCCCTTCACCAAGTACTCCCTCTATTCTTTAAATATAAGTGGTGTAAACGGATAATTATTCAGATAATCTTTTTTCATTCATGGTGAGAAAATAGGACATATAATTTTTCATCCAAATTTATATTCTTGCTTTTGGTGTTAATTAAGATTGTTAATTTCCATAAAAAATGAATTCTAAATCTATTTTATATTTGCTAAAATGAGTTTGGATGTAATCAGATTCAGATACGGCCAGATACCGATGCTTTTTAACTTTTTCCTATATTAGAAGTAAATGAGGCATAAATTTTTTTCATCCAATTTTATATTCTTATTTTTTATAATGAAATTGTTAAAATGCATAAAATATGAGCACAAAACTCATTCTAATTTGAAAACATTAAATTTATTCAGACAATTCAGATATCCATTTAAACCAAGTGGCGCTTGAATTTTTTCACAACTTTGATCATTTGTCTTATTCCAAAAAATTGTGTAAACATATAAGAAAATAACTCACACCCAAACTTTCTACAATAACAAAAAAATCGCAATAAAATAAAAAATAACTTATAAGTTTTTACTAAAATGAAGACTAAAGTTTTAGAAAAAAATCAACCACACCGTATATTTAAAGTGGAGGGGTATTGCTCTTTTTCTATTTTTTTTGTTGTGGTTTTAGATTATGAATTTTCGGTCTGTGGCATCCACATCTCTAAATTCTATCATCTTTCCCTTTTAAACAAGCTATTAAAAATGCACGTGCATATCGCATGCGACAAAAATGATGTTGTATAATTTTTTAAAAATTATATTCTTAGTAATTTGGTGTTTTATTTTTGTTTATTTAGTATTTAATTGAAACAAGACATGTGAAGTAGTGTTGTAAATTATATTTTATATTTCTACAATGCATAATAAATACTGTTATCTATAATATTAGTATTTTATTTCTATAAAGAACATGTGTTGAAATTATTTTTAAGTCTATGTATGTAGACAAAGTTATATATGATTGGTTTCCAAAAAAAAGAAAACAAGGGTCCATAAAAAGTAAGAGCAAATGTGTGAGTCCCAAAAGACCTGTTTTCCGTTGACGAATCTAGAGGAGATAAAATAAGTTTTTCATCCTTTGATGGAACAAGAGCTTGGGTGCAGCCAGACGTACGTCAAGTGGAGTTTCAACGTGGTGATGATGCGTGGGGGCGACCCGTGGACAGTTGACATCATCCCCGTTTGGTTGATACGGGTGGTTTGCCTATCCACAACTGGTCCTAGGCTTTTGCATATAGCAAATTATTCCAAAGAATCACTTAACTATTACCTCCGTCCCATGAAGTATCATTCTAATTTTTTGATAGATTAGTGTTAAGGTTATGTTCTGCCCATCCCCATTGGTTGCAGGGGTATTAAATAGTGCTATGCAGAAAATAACCGTCGAAAATAGCCATTGACCTTTGAGGGAAAATATAAAAATGTTAGAGTGGCAATCAAAATAAAATAATTCTTGGCTCAGCTTTTTTTAGGGCAAAATGTAAAAAACTAAATTCACTGTATAAGGCTCGGCCCAAGGCCCAAACTGGTAGGCAGCCTGCTAACGCTGGCCTACCGGGATGAAATGGCGAAATCCCAACCGTTTAATTGAGTCATCTTTGTTCATGTTTTTCTTGGATTTCTTCAAGAAGAGTTGCAGAGGTTCTTCTCAATTGATTTTGTTTCTTGAGTTCTCAAATCTCAACTCATATATGCATCGTCATTTGTGTGTTTTGTTGGGCATGCAGATGGATTATGGGTCAGTTTGTTTCCCTGTCCCTGGACTAGGGGTGGCCGGTATTAGTAGATATGCAGCACAAGAAAAACATGTGATAAGATATGCAGTGTCTCGCTTGTTTTCCCTGCATATCTTATTCAGACTAGAGAAGTTTGTGTTTGTTTTACCTGTATTGGCCCTGGGCTGTGTTTGTTTCCTTGCATGGAACTACAATGCCACCCCTCCGCCCCCGCCCGCGTCACCGTCCCCTCCGCCTCCGTCTTGGCCGTGGCGGCCATCTCTCCCCCTCTGCCTCCGCTTCGCTACCGCCGCCACCTTCTTGTCCACCATGCACCGGTTGACCGGCCTCCATCTCAACCTCTCTGATGCCGACGCGCCCGCACCCCTCCTGCTCCTCGCCGTGCCCCCGCGCCTGGTTGGCCACCTTGACCGCCTCCGCCTTCAAGTGCATCGAGCCTAGCCTCGTCGCCGCCCCGGGCTCACTCATGCTGCCCCTGCTCTTGGATCTCGACCCCGAGATCTGGCAGCGGCGCCATGGAGGATCTTGCCCCTACCGCAGCAACTGTCGCCAACGCTGGAGGAAGAGGAGGGCCAGGCGGCGACGAATAAGGATAGGGAGAAGGAGGAGGCGGGCATGGGGCGCGGCGGCAGAGGCGGCCTATGGTGCGGTGGGAGGAAGAGGACCAAAGGGGGTGAGGGATAGAAAGACAACAGTTCAACCAAGGGTGCATTGCCGGTGCAGTGAGGTGCGTTAAGTTGCATTGCAAGGTGCAGGCCGCGGCACTCCGGTGGCCTGCATAAGATAAACACTTGATTCCTGAGTTTCCAGCAATGCAGCATATGAGGCATCTTTACATTACCTAAGCTTGCATAAAGCCCATGTGCATGAAAACAAACATTGAGAGGGTGCACCCAGGTATGCTGGATAAGGGGTTACGCAGGGAAACAAACAGATCCATAGAGTATACAAATCCTTGTTTATACATACGATGTGGGATTATAATCACTTGATTCCCTGTGGGTTTGTTTTTTTTTGCCAAATTTATGGTCTTTTTCTTTCTTTTGCTTGTTGCATTTGCATTGGGCCTCTCGCACATAATAATGATTATTGGGCCGTGATTTATGGAAGAATCGTGTTGGAGGGTTACACGTCCAGATCCGTGCTTAACTTCTTTAAATCTTTATAATCACTGCCAATAGGAGGAGGGATCAGATTCCTTGCCTTCTTCTATTTCTCATTCTTTTTTTTTTGTGTTTTATTGGGGGTAAAAGAAGATCATATTACTGTCAAGTCGTGACTTTTGCTAGGTTGAGGAACTGATATTCTTCCTTCTTTGGATTTTTTCGCTCTGAAGGCTCAAAGAGGATGCCTAAAACACTAGACAATGGTGATGCTGAAATATGAACGGTTGGAATAGGCTCTCTGATAAGAATAGCACCAGAGGAAGGCTGCCATCAATGAACTTTATTGATAGGGAGCATCGGGCGTTTGCGTGCTGTCGTCCGTACAAGTGTGTTGTTCCCGATACCTACTGTTTGCTTGGTTTATTTGCACCATTGGGTGAGAGCAAGAACAAGATACTCCGCTCAGATGATTCAGGCAACAGCAGCATCTATAACACTGAGATGAACTCCTTCAGTGAACTTGCCCAGGATGAACTCGCCCAAGCGGCTGCCATGTACCGTGGCTGTTTCCACACCCTGCCCCGCTACTGGCAGCATGTCCAAGGACAGCCTCTATATCTTGGATATGGACTTGTTCTCTTTTGAGGTGCTTTCCTACAAACCCGTGGATTCTTGGCGCCTGCTCCCGTCGCCGCCATTCTTCGATGCCCCAGAGTACAATGCCCCGCCGCTGCCTGCAGCTGTGTTGCTCTCTCTCTCTCTCTCTCTGCCTTCACACACCGATCTGAATGAACTCGCGGTTGCGGCGGCCAACACGCACTCGTGCGTTGTGATACCTGTCCAAACCAAATTAAGATTCAGAGTTCAGACTAGTCAGAGGAGAAACAGCTACTCCTAGTTATTAGTAGCTCCGATCCGACCCAAATCCAACCAAGTTTTCGGTGCTGGCCGAGAGGGAAGAGGGCTTTGCCCTTTACACCCCTCCGATCCGTCGCCATGGATGCCATTGCCAGCCAATTCAAGACGATGCATCAACCACTGTTCCCCACGCCCACATGAAGCCTGCACGTACGCGCACACAAACACAGCTACCTGCCTGCTAGCCCCAACCAATTTGATACGGGGGACCTGCTCTGCTTTCACATCGGCCTCCAATTCCAACTGTTTGTGTTTGATACGTACTAGCTAATCCAAGCTGAGGGTAGAAAATCCTCCGACCACTGATCATGGCGGCAACATCTGAAGCATTGTGCGTCGATCTGATCTTCGATGGCATGCAGTGGTGGCTCGGAGAACAGACATTCCGGCTGGCCAGAGGACGCAGGGGGTGTGGCAGGGCTGATGAGCTCCAGTGACTGTGTGCCCCTCCCATGTTGCCGTCTTGTTGCATTGCATGCATGATTTGATTTGATAGGTGGAGCCTACCTAATATCACACTATCCACCACCAACCTAGTAGCCCCCCTTAGTCTAATTTCCTTCTCTCTGGAAATTAATTCGTCAGGTTGTCAAACAAGTTGATCCCCTTAGAGTGTACTTGTGTTGCCTTTTTTTTCCCAAGATTTGGATTTGGTCTAGTGCAGCTCGTGGGATGCCAAGGTACTGGCGATGTAACATACCACTTGTTCATTCATGTTGCTTGTGATTGTGAAAATCAGGGAAAGCAGCATTTTTTTATTCTAGGGTTTGGTATTTAGTTAAGGCTACTAATTAAGGAAAAATGAATGCGCTCCATTTTGCTAGGTTGACAGAAGTTGTATTAATAAGTCCACCCGTCCTAGAAAATAAGGCATTCTAGATTTGTTCTAAATCAAACTTTATAAAGTTCGACTAAGTTTATAGAGAAAAGTATTGATATTTATGACACCAAATAATATCTCATGAACAAATATGTGATAATGAATCTAACAATACTTATTTTATACTATAAATATCTATACTTTTTTATATAAATTTGGTCGAATTTTATAAAGTTTGATTTAGGGCAAAACTAGAATGCATTGTTTCATGCGACGGAAAGGATTAGTATTACTGCCGCACAGCACGTCCTGAAAGGATCAGTTCACAATCGTGAATCGTCAATGCTTATTTTAAAACATAAAACTAAGAACAGATATTCTAGAACACTGATTTTTTACTCGGTCCAAATTTTCAAATTTATTTTTTTAAAGTAACTATGGCATTTCCTGCCTGAAAGGCTGAAATATGTTTTCTCACTTGGGAAAGTTGTCAATCAGAGTAGGAATATATACCATCCTCTTGTCAGTACAGGCTACAGCTACAGAATCGGTGATATGTGAATATATTCCAACGGCCTTTCCTTTTCCTGATAGAACAAAAATGTGAATCTCTTTATCACCGGTTCCACCACAGAAGACAATGGGACAAGTTTGGCTGCTGAAAACGACCGTTCTGTATCTTTGTCGCCGCTGTTGGAGTCTACTCTCTACCGGTCTAGTCGATTCTACCACAGCACCACGAATCCTTTTTCCTGTTTCCTGAAGGGATCTCTCAACCCAACCCTACCCTGACAGGCAGGTATCAGTATCATGGCATCTTTCATGTATTGCATCGTCCTGTTCATCATGGTCCATTTGGCTTGGCAGTATGGAAGAATCTCCCTGAAGTTCTTAGCTACGTTGGCTTATCTAGACTTCGACAAATCAGACACGCACACCATGTTTTCAAATATGGCCAAATAGGCACAAGATCTGAACTCTGAACTTCTGAATTGAAGTGATGGTGCCTTTATTACCCATGATACTGTAGGTACCCTCCAGGAAATGCATGCATGCATTCAAGGAAGCTGTTCATATCACAGAGCTACACAGCATCACACACACACATCATTGAGCAATATAATGGCGACCTGATGAATTAGAGGCATGGAGCACATACATGGTTCAACTGGTCAGATAGATGCCCATCAGAAGCAGGAGGGAAAAACTAGAGGGAAGGTGGCACAAGCAAGTCGCACAGGACGGAACGGAAGAAAGTCAATTGGAGAGGAGTGCTTCTCTGTCCAACCTCCAATCGATCGACGAGCATCCGAGAAAATTAAACCTTCTCTTTTCATGCCTGATTTTTCTTCTTCTGCTTCGTGTTCCTTGTTCGTACACTGAATCTCCAAAAATCTGACCGAACTGGACGTGCAGTTTGCCCTTTCTTTTCATGTTTCTTCGTCAAGATGTCAGCGTCAGTGAACGGAAACCTTTCTCGACGTGGGCAGCAGCTAGACGAGGGAGTCTCGGTCCAGCTGAGACCCATTAGACGTTTTGTCAAGTCAATTCAGATCTAATCTTGTCCACTAATGGACCTACTACTACTAAAAGTGTTGGTTTTGGTCATGCTGGTCTTTGACAAATAATAATACTGATCGCTAAACTGCCACATTTATTTTAGTGGCTCCATGGTAGCAGCACCACAAGGAAGGTTATACATATATATCGCCTTTTGTTATTAAAATGAACAATTGCTACTTGAAAAAAAACCATGAATTACTAATTTGCTATTTCTAAGCTAATGGCGTATGAATCTATAGGACTCACGTGCCATTGTCATACACACAGCCGATGACATATAAGAAATTACATTTTTTTTACTGGCGCATGAGGGGTTATCTCGGTAAATAAGCACCATGCCTAATAGAAATAGCAACCAAATAAACTAATCCGTGCATATATTAAATAAAAAATAAATCATTTGTGCCAGCATAAATGGTTTCGCCAAAACGTTGCCCTAGCATGTGATTTATAAAGCAGCATTGGACCACTACGTTCCTCGTGGTATCCATCCCACACGAAAATTTTATAAAAATAAGCTCAGAGCAGCACGCATTGCCATTTTGGAGACAAAACGTGTGACAATAGTACAATATACACGACGGGATAAACAATTGTTGTAAGCACGCGATTCGTAAAAGTTGTATCCCAACAATGCTCGGTGACTCACGGCCCACCTGGAAAGTAAACTTAGCGTAAATGAAAAAGGACGCCGAAGACACGCATCTCCACATCACGAAACAGGAGCGCGCACCAGTATATGTATCAGGCTCCTTCCTTATTAATGCGTGTTTCTTATTAAGAAATGATATTGGGATTACTCCATGACTCCCTATATAGCTAGTACTATCTTCTTTCTTTAAAACACAAATCACGTGCAAGTGTAAACAAAAACCGAAAGCTAGCCGCGCCATACGTCAGCAAGATTGGTTCTTTGGCCCGTGATCTCCCCCGTCTCTCTCCCACGCATATAAAATGGTCAGTCCTCCAAACAGGCTCCCAAGCCAAGCCGTGCTCCTTCCATCTGAAGCTTAGTCGACGAGCGGATCGGAGGGGGGTCCGAGCTCGATCGATAGGTTACGCCGCCGCAACAGCACCACCGATGGGGCCTCAGCAAGACCGGCGGGCGGTGGCGAACGGCACGGCGGCGAGGAAGGAGGAGGGGGAGGCCGCCGACAGCAGCAGCAAGGCGGTGGTGCACTACCGGGAGTGCCAGCGCAACCACGCGGCGTCCATCGGCGGGCACTCGGTGGACGGGTGCCGCGAGTTCATGGCGTCGGGGGCAGAGGGCACGCCCGCGGCGCTCCTGTGCGCCGCCTGCGGGTGCCACCGCAGCTTCCACAGGCGCGTGGTGGAGGCCGCCGCCGACTGCGACTGCTCCTCCGCCAGCTCCGGCTAGCTAGCTGGCTAGCTGATGATCCCATGCATGAACCACCAGCACAGCACCACCGTGTGTGCGCGTGCGCTTGCTGATCTACACATGCAGGTGACAGATGGGCATTGAAATCATTGGTAGGTACATTATATTCAGCCGTATTTATGCATGGACCGGTATTTATATTTCTCCCCCTTTTTTCTTTTAATAACAACCCTTGGCCGCCGTGGATTATATTTAATTTCCGATGCAGTAAAATACAGAATGAAATCTGTGTGTGATGTAACATATGTGTTGATCTCCTTGGTATATTGGTGCTTGCAAGTTGCAACTGATAGATGTGTGTTTCTCTCTGTGTGTATATTTGTAGTGGCGTGGTTTCATTCGCTGTTATTATTCTCTCACGTATAGGAACGAACATCTCGTACATATATATGGTGTACTTATTACCTGTGATGTGTGTGAGTCTTGTTTGGATGGATCACACTGTAATTTTAATTCCCTTGGGGAGCTGAGAGGATTTTGCATTAGTTGACGCTTTTGTTTTTTTAACAGACAACTACCAAATAAAGTTTCTCGCTTCCCAGTCTGATCTTATTTAAATTTGGACTATGCAAAGTGCGGATTACCGGAGGACTGCCGATGGAACTGATGCCTTCCCTTGCACTGAAAGAAAGCATAAGTCCGCTTCCGCTTTTGTTTTGTTTACTGCAATTATATCTACTGAATGGGATCACTCCTCCTCTATTGTAGTATATGTTATCCTCCCACTACTTAGTACGGGTGATGCATGCGTGACAAAAATAAATTTGCGTCACAGGTGCTTAAATATCTTGGGATGATTCAGGGACTGTCTGCAGGCCCATGGTTAGCGATTTGCCAAGTCGTTGCTGCTACATGATATTCATATTGCTGCTGCGTTGATTCAGAATTTCAGACTAAGGCAGGCAGGCAGCGTCGTCGTAGTTGCATGCTTAGGACGACAGGCGAGTAGGCGACGGACGGCTGTATGCGAAGCTAAGAAAAATCTGAAATTATCGCGGCATCAATCCAGAGAGAGATGATTCAGATGAAGGCTGTTCCTTCCCTCCCGTGTGAATCTCTTATGCTTTGCGCGCAGTTGATATGGTGCTGAATCGCACGCGCGGCCGCCGGCAGGGCAGGTCCGACAGCTCGCGCCCGCGCGCTGCCACCACCCATCTCATGAATGGTGCATCCACGAAATTGCCATATGCTTTCTCCAATAGCTAGTTTTCATCCTGTAGCATTAGTATATATTCAAACTCCTACTCTATCAACAATGTTCAAACATTACACAAACACTATTCTATCTATCTATAGTGTTCGAACAATGCAATCCTTATCAGCCAACTTGCTGATGCTTAGCTCTCCCTCCAGGCTCCGGCTAACACAAGAACGCTCGGTCTCTCGCCAAGTCGCCATCCTCCTACTGTCTTAGCAAGCTTCTGTAGTTCTGTTATTATGTAGTTCTGCTGTGAGCACGTGAGCTGTGGCTCCAAGTTATATGCAATCTTTTGTCCTAATTCCGATGCTAATTACCAATTACATTTCTATTGGATTTTATGAAACTGCCCCCCCCCCTACATTTTGCTTCACCCTCCGCCACTGGCTCCCCCTCCTGTTTACTTACCTGGAGCCTCTGTGGGACACTTTCTGCCTAGGCGGGCCGATACATGTCTCCTATATCCATGCATAGCCTTGGCTCGTGGATGCTAGGTGTCCAAGTCTCACACTATCTGCAGTGGCGTCTGAGAAACCACCTAGTACCCCAAATTTGGTGGATGAAGCCTCTGCTACCCCGACCATCGGTGCCTTCTACGCACCTGTAACAATGGAGAAACGAAAGAGAACCCCCAACCTCCCGTACCCTCGGCTTGTGGGGCTTGCACGTGATGTCGGAAGCTTGGAGAAGCATCGGTGAGGAAAGGCACAGACACTTTTCTTCCACCATAGCGGCCGGCCCCAGATCGAGGAGGCACGGCGACAAGGAGCTCTGGTGAAGGCGCAGAGAAGGAGACATGGAGCTCAGGCGGAGGGCCTTCATGGAGGAGGGGCGCGTCAGCTACCGCTCATGGGGGAGGAGGGTGGGGACGGCTACTGCACAAGAGGAGAGGCGGTGGGGCTGCACTAGCCTCCACGGACACAGGGGGGATCTAGTGGCGAGTGGGGGTGGACGGAGTGGGAGGCGGACGAGGAAGAGAGAGATCGGAGAGGGGTGGGTAATGTGGCGGAACCGCCCAACTTAATCTGGTTCAAACTCGTAAGACGGGCCTTGCATTTGAAACAGGTCAAGCCCGGTAGTCCGTTAGATATCCCAAAGGACTCCGACACTGCCATTGGCCATTCCAGACCGAAGATACACAGGGAGGCCCTCAAAGGAGCGCGCAAATTACAATACACATACTTTTTTATAGAAACTAAGATGATTACAATCCAGTTTAGATATTACATAGCGGAAACTGAGTTATACAAGCCAAAGTTTTTCAACCGGTCAGGACTCCTTGAGAGACTATACAGAGCCTGACTTATTCACGACGATGAAATTTAAACATGCATTTTTCTGATGACCGATGCTGAGCCCACTATCGTCGGCTCACCCACGCAACCCTAGGGAATTGTGGCATTCTTTCCGCGTTGGTCGCAGAAATGATATTCCACTCCTTAAAAAGCTAGTAAACAAGCACTGAGTACAGGGGTACTCCGCAAGACTTACCCAACCGGTGGGGTTATCCCCGACTCCAAGGATATGCAGGCCTTTGAGCGGTTTGGCTGGCAGACCCGCGCTGTGCTTAGTTAAGATATTTTCTTTGTTTCCAAGTTTTAGCTCAGTATAGTAGTTACTAGTCATTCTAGGTTTGCACCTGTAACTACTTCAAGCAAATCAAACATGTTGATTCGAAAATCATGAATTAACCATCCCAGGTTCCATCCAATTACTGATGTGAACATTCATGTTCAATATGCTTCAGCTAGTGCAACTGGATCTGATGTGGCCATTTCTAGCAATTCTGAAGTAGCTAGTGCACTAGAGACTGATGTCATTGTCCATGCTCCCATAGTCGCTCCATGTGCCAATGAGAGCAAGGACCATACTACTTCTGAAGGAGACAACAGTTCAGCTATGGTGAAAAAAATTTCAAAACCAGAGGCCATGATTATTCAATTTGTTCATACCAAGGTTCTTGTGTTCCTCAGGAGGGAGAGAATTGCACAGCTAATTTATCTTTCATACATTGCTGCTAGTAATTCTAGAACATCTAGTAATGAGGAGGAGAATGTGATCATCAGTTCTTTAGTCATCGATTCTCAGAATAATTGTATGGACTCAGAAACCGCAGTGGGTAATTCTTTAAGAACTCACCCAAATCAATTTGGGTTCTTTGGTGCTGACGTGAGGGAGAATGAGAACATATTGATTGGTTCTATACAATGCACGCCTATAGTTTCTGGCACTGATCTGTTCGGTAAGGAAGCTTCTATATATATGTCAAAGCCTAGGACGGTTTTGTTTCAAGGGAAAGAGGATGATGAGCCCATGACTCCGCAAAATATTCCTATAAAAACTTCTGATGTTATTTTAAATATGGCAGCGGGTAATTATCTAGAGTCATCTGGTCTTCGATTTGGTGTTTTCTATATGGATAAAAGTTTCCAGAAGTTGAAATTATTTTCTAATGCTCCACAACAAGCAAGTCAGAACTCAGAAACTCACTCCGCACAAAAACAAAAAGCAACATAAAGCAAGAATAATAAATTTATCATTGAATATGTTATTAACATGGATGCATACTTTTTATTGCAAAACTTCATATTCCATACAGATTGTTAGAGTTGGATTCACAATATTAAAAGATGCTAGTTAGCTGGTACTGTACATCTTAACAAATCACCCTCTACTAAAACAATTGCCTTCCGCATAAACGCTACATTGCACAAAATAGAAGGAAAGATGACCGCTACTAATCCATTACTTGAGTAGAAAAAAAGAACAACCTTAATCACTGGAGATATGCTGATGAACGGAGAGTTGAGGTTGCCTATTGTGCTGCCCTTCTGTGTTCCTTCGCTGTGTCCGGAGCCAACCCACAAGGATCAGCACTGCTGGTGCCTTTGTGCTGGTGCCTTTGAAGTCTGAGGTGCATTTGGAGTCTGCTGGGCTAGGAGAAAGCTGATTTTTTTTTGGCCGGTATAGTAATTTCAGGCCCCACTGGTAGAACTGATATATTGAATTTATTGACATATTTTGGATGGAAAAGGAAACTCAGACAGACAGAACACGCACATGCACCTTTTCCACGGCCACTAAACAACTCACAAAAGTGGCAGTAGAAGCGAAGCAAAATTTCAACTAGTGGCACAAGAGAAGTGGAGTTTTGAAGTGCACGTGAGGGAATGGTAGCATAGGCTGAATTTACTCTAGAACTGTAGCCTGCTGTTTTGGTTAGTTTCAAATGTGCAATAGAATTAGTTTTATGTAGACATGGTGGACAATGGTAATGTGGTGTCTATATAGAAACTAAAAGATCCAATGTTTTTTCAGGGAAAGGCATGATCCTGGCACCAGAACATTGGGAAAGGTAGATGATGCACAACTGATGGAGGAAAGGAAGTGAAATTGGCAATCGTCTTGTAAGGAACCTTTGATCTAACAAATTGATTGTAGCTGAGGTTAGTCTGGTCCGTACCAGTCGTCAGTCAAGGAGGGAGCTCCAACCTCCACGCCTAGCCGCAACCTAAACGCTGGTTCTATCCCGGCCAAGCAAGCAAGGGGAAGAGGAGTCTAGGTTGGATGTGATGTTGAGGTGTTCAATTTTTTCTTAAAGCTGTGGCGTTCTAGTGAAACACAGTTGACATGCTCGTAGAAAACTTGTCTGGCCATTGCAAACTCATATGATGTGCCAGGTGTTCCTCATGCTGCTCTCTTTTGTGCAACCTCAATGGAAAAATGAGTACGCATAAACTCCACACCTACACATCCTATTTCTTGCATTTTTGACTATTTCATGCATTTTTTTTGTACAAGTGCATTGGTCCTAAAGAATATAAGGACATGGGGCATGCTGGAACAAAGTTGCGAACTGCTCGAGCTTGTACTTCGGTTTGAAATGTTCTATGGCCCTTTGTAGCGAAAATGGCCTCATGTCATGTTTCACAAAGTATTTTGGTAAGTTGATGACAACTCAAGCAATTAGGACTAACAAGGTTGCCAAGCTTGTGATTATAGGGTTTTAGGTTCCAAGGGTGAAGTATAAAGAGAAAAAACAATACAAATTATATATAAGTATGATGATCAAGATAGATGGAATTTTCCATAACATTGTAGAGCTCTTAACAAGCTTTCTAAAAAATCTAAGGTCATTAAAATCGGAGTTCGGAGTAAAAAGTTATGCCCAAAATACAATGACCTAGTTTGCTGAAAATAACAGAGCGGGCAATCCGGTCCTCACAGGATACAGGATGATGAAAACATCAAATTCTGTACAAATCTATAAATCCAATCAAATGAGCTTTTGTACAACATTGAATAACTCCTCACAGGCTTTCTAAAAAGTCCAAGATCATCGAAATCGGAGTTCGGAGCCCAGCCAGAAAAAAATGGTCCGGTCCATTCATTTCTCTAAGACCGGACAATAGTAACCCCATACTTCGGACAAACCTAAGGACAAAGAAACTTGAAACTACGAAGTTGAGAAAAATCAGCAAAACAATGGACCGGATTGTCCTAACCCCATACTTTGGACAAACTTAAGGACAAAGAAATCTAACGCTATGTTTTTCAATGAAGTAGAGAGGTGTTACATTGACCGGATTGTCCAAAGTACATAGACCGGACAAATGGAAGGACAAATTTACCTGCATAGTAATGGCTAGTTTTGTAACCGTTGGAGAAGCTCCTATGTAGCTCCTGCATAGTAACGGCATAGTTTCGTGAGTAGCTCCTGCGTGAGCTAGAGGAGAAGCCTTGGCTCCAGTCAAGCCTGTACTAGTTGCTAAACCCACCTTCATTGGTGTGGAGTGGCGGCGACAACTTGTGCGGGGACGAGAAAACCCTACAAACCCCATAGTGAAGCATCCGATGCATTGTGACCGAGATAGACGGTGGCAATGGCCAAGCCTTGGTGGTTTGGTGACACTTAGCCTTTGCTTGTCAAAAGTCTTTGTGGCGAGTGCAAGACGGTGATCGGGAGAATCTTGGTGCCCGGCTCGGATTTTGTCTTCGGTGGCGAACCCGTGGACGTAGCCTTTAGTGGTGAACCATGTTAAATCCTCGTGTCTTCTTGAGAGCTTGTATCCATTTGCCCTTACCTCTTTACTTACCGCATTTACGTTTCCGCATTTACTTTCTTCTGTGCCTTTAGTTTTCCTAATTAATTTGATTAGGTTTAGCTTCAGATTGCAAGTCTTTTGGATAAGTTAGAGAGGTTATAGATAAACCTTAGACTTAACTAGCATGTGTGTCCTCTTTCTCTTGAGTCGGATACCCTGACACGTTCCTTTCACCCTTCCATGATATGATTAAGCTCATTTTAGCGACATTCAAATAGTTATCCAGATTATTTGATTCAGATGGGATGCCAGACGCTGGTGCTGGAGCGTGATTCTTTCTGATTGCGTCTGTCTTCTCACGCCATGAGTTGATCAGTCATGGTGCCCTCTTCTTTGGGTGGCGATTGTGGATGGACCGTGAAGCGTCACCATCTGATCATGAGTTCCCAGTAAAATTGAATTATTTGCAATGCAGTATATTTTTTTTAGCAAATTACGCTAGTGGTGACTAAACTATTGTGACGTTCTTATCTAGGTCCCTAAACTATGAAAATACAAATCTAGGTATCTAAACTATTTATTTAACTGAGCCATCTCGGTCCCAAACCTGATATATCATAGCACATGAGCGATGTAGATCCTACATGCAACCTAATATCTCATCTATCTTAAATCATCTCCTTTCTTCGCATCTATACTCTCGTTCCTCCTCACTGATGGCAGAGCGCATGTCACCCCTACTCATCCTCGCTATCACCATCCTAGCCTCATCCTCGTTGCACCCCTCTTGCCCTAATCATAACCTTCGTCAGCTCTGGCACGGTGTGTGTCACTATGCCTATGCCACCACACTTCTCGGTACTCATCACGGCCTTTGTAGGTGTCACCATACCACTCACTGTGGACCACACTCCTCTTGTTGCACCTCGCCGCAACCTTAGTCGTATCATGGCATCTACCTTGCCTTTCACCTCTCGCCATCTGCGTTAGGATAGGTAGGAGCATGTGTCTAGATAGGCGGTTGTATGTGAGCAGCATGGGGCGGGGGGAGGGGGGGTAAGGCTGGCAGTCACATGCGTGCAACGATGGCAAGCGGACATGCTAGGCTGCGGTGAGCAAACATGCATGATAGTGGACCGGGGGGGGTAGGAGAAGGATAGAGCGGAAAATAAAGGAAAGGTAGGGCAAATAAGCGAGGTCTATTTATCAGGTGTTGATCAATATGCAACGTAACGCTAGCTCCTAGAATAGTTTAGGGAACATGATGACCTGCTTAAATAGTTTAGGGAATTGGATATGCAATTTCATAGTTTGGGGGACCCATATAAGAATACCATAATAGTTTAGAGACCGCTAATATAGTTTACTTCTTTTTCTCTTCAGTAGAGCTGAGACCACCATCCACGTTAGAAAAAAAGGTGCCTTGTGACTGAGGTCACCAGACCGTGTATATAGACTTAAATAACACATGTTCACACATTGTGGACAAAGTGGATTGAAGGCTTTAATATTATCTTTTAACCATGTCACTTGATGCAGCTCATTTCACCATGGACTAACCACCCTTCGTATACTCAAATGAAATTGTTAGACAATTTAGTCATCATCAATTACCAAAACACAAATTAGGGGACTCGATGCTTACGATCTCTCCCTTTTTGGTAATTGATGACAACAACTCTTAGGAAGTTGAAATAGAGATTTCAAAGTTATTTTATACCACAGCATAAAATTGGTTTGAGATTGAAATTTAAGATTACTTATCTTATAAATGAAGATCGATATCGTAAGTTTGATAAGCAGTCTCAAACTTCAAAAGCAGAGAGACCCCCCCCCCCCGGGACAATGTTATATACACTACCATTTCTTTGTTAGACTTAAATATTTCATTTATTTCCTCATTGGATATTTTAGTAACTTAACTAGGCATTTTTTCTTTGTTTTCCTAGATGTTATCGCAATCTGGCCATATTGAACGAGTGTTCAGGTGCATACATAATCATAACCTGGTATATTAAAATTTCCAGATTACATCGTTTCTGTTTTCAGACTGTTGTTATATTTTTTTCAAGAAACTGTGTTTAAATTAGTATATCTTCTAATTCAAGCCTCCATGTTTTCTGGCAGTGGTTTTTTTTTTCAACATCAAAAGATCAATTTTGTCAAATGTTTGTCCAAGACTGCATATATCTGACTTCTCAGAAGAACACCAGGTGCCTTTTGTGTTTCTGAAGAAAATAAGAAGTTGATCTGAACTACAATATCGTTTGATCTGAACCACGAGACAAACATGCCATTTTAGTAGCCTGAATTGCTCTTCCTGATCAAATAAGCAGCAATTGTATGCGGGTACAAAGATTTAAGAAGTGTTCCTGGTTTTTTATCTATTTCTGTTGATTTTTGTGCGAAAAATTGCTTTTTCCATGGTTTTAGTGGAGCTCCATCCGCCGAAGCCTCCAGGCTCCAGAGCAGATTAGACCTGTTTTTTTCTCTGTCCAAGGGGTAAAAAAGGTATATGAAACGCACGGAAACTTTGTGTGAGCCCAACTTGCACGGCGCTTGCTATTTCCCGCGCTCGGCGCACATCCTGCGTGCTGGACTACTCGCTTCGCGACATAACTAAATTCTCACAGCACCCCGGCATTTAGTTACGTCCGCAGTTAGTCCAGCTTGCATCCCTATCTCAGCACACATGTTTGTCCGACAAAAATGAAAAGTACGTCAAATATTAATTACTAATTTGCCAAAATAAGTAGCGTGCGCATTCTAACCGGCCGAATCCTGCACACGCGCTAGCAAAATCCATCGGCTAAATTTTAGCCACCTGTCACATCGAATATTTGGATACTAAGTTAGAAGTATTAAATATAATCTAATTATAAAATTAATTACACAGATGACGATTAAACGGCGAGACGAATTTATTAAGCCTTATTAATATATGATTACCAAATATAATGCTACAGTAACAATTCAGTTAATCATGGATTACTTATGCTTAATAAATTCGACTCGCCGTTTAGTTCTCATCTATTTAATATTTCTAATTAGGGTCAAAGATATCACGTGGGCTAAATTTTAACGTGCGATCAAACAGCTTACAAGACCAGTAGATCTCTCAAGTTGGTTACAAATCTTTCCCCGACTGGAGACCCGGCCCTCACAAACACTGCCGGGTACCCTACCCTGGCCTCCACCTCGGCCTCGAACCCACGACCCACGCCGCCGCCGTACTCGTCGCCGGTCCACACGTGCCTCCACGCGCCAGCGCCGGCCGGGAAGTAGGCTGTCACCTTGCTGCGGCCCTTGTCCAGGACGGGCACCACCAGCATCTCCGTCCCGACCAGAAACTGCTGGTACGTGAGCGCCTGCACGCGCTCGTCCGCGGGGTAGTGCAGGAACAGGTGCCGCGCCACAGGGAGCCCCGCCGCCGCGGCCTCGCCGACGAGCCGGGCGCGGTAGAACTCCCAGGCCTTGTAAATCTTGGCGCAGCGCGCGAAGTGCGCCAGCGCGCGGCGGCTGGAGTAGATCTGGCAGTTGGAGGCCGGCTTGTTGCCCTCGTGGGTGCGGAAGACGACCGTGAAGGCGTTCACCTCCATCCACCGCAGGAGGAGCTCCTCGCTGCGGCGGTAGCGCAGGAACGGCAGGTCCACCGTGCAGTAGCCGCCGGCGTCGCTGTGGTTCAGCGGGAACCCCGAGAGGCCGCCGCTGAGCAGGCCCACGACGCTGCTCTTGATGCCGTCGTTCGCCTGCCAGCTCACCATCTGGTCGCCTTCCCAGAACAGCATGGCCCAGCGGGAGCTCTCCCGGAACCCCGACCGCACGAAGAACACCAGGCCGTCGTCGGCGTCCTTCTCCTCCGGCGCCGCCGTCTCCGCAGCCGCAACACGGCTCGCTCTCCACTCGTCGGCGAACTCGCGGTTGACGCGCGCCCACAGCTCCGGGTACCGGTTGTGCGCGGCGACGGGGTCCTCTCCGGAGTGCAGCCGCGCGTCCAGGGGCAGGCCCTCGCCGAAGTCGGCCATCCAGCCGCTGACGCCGTCGTCCACCATCCCCCGCAGGATGTTCTTGAACCAGGCGCACGCTTCCGGGTTGGTGAAGTCGAGCATGGCGACGTCGAACGCCGTGTTGGGCATCATGTACGGCTCGCCGGCCTCGTCCCTCACCAGGATGCCCAGCTTCTTGGCTTCCTCGAACAGGTGCCTCTTCGTGTTCGGCTTCTGATCCATCTGAACAAGAAGAAGCAAAAATTCAGAACACCTACACGTTACTGCGAAAAAAAATAAGGAAACGTTCAAGCGAATGGCCCTCATCCAGAAGCCAGAAACGGGCGGTGAACGTACCGGTACAAGGCAAGGGTTACAGTAAGTCATCGTCCTAATGCCGCGGCTGCGAAGGTCGCCTACTAGATCCTTCCATCCACTGTACTGAGCGTCGTCAACCTCCCAGTTCCACCAGAGCTGAGATCCGATGGATGTCTTTCTCTGACCAACCCAATCCTGCAAATGACCAGCAAATAAATATACAGAAGTTCAGGGTTAATATATATATAGTTTAGAGCGCGTCAGGAAGGAGATCGTCAACTGTCGGTCCCTCGAACCTGTAGCCAGAATGCCGAAACTGGGACGTCGTACTCCTGCAGCTGGTCCCAAACTCTGCGGACGGCGTCCGTGCCTCCCTGCATGCCGACGACGGCGCCGGATGTGATCCACCGGGGAAGAACCGGCGGCCTTCCGGTTGACTCAGTGTAGCTGGTGAGCAGCTCCGTCGGCGAGTCACCATCTAGTATCCGTCCCTGAACTGAATCACCATAAATCTGGAAGGGGGAAAAAAAAGAGTGAACGTTGTCCCATGAGCTCAGCTCTACCGTGTTTCACTTTTTCAAAGTGGTTGTCTGAAAAGCTACTGTTGTAGTTACCTGAATCTGCACTCTGTCAGGCTTCGTCAGGTCAAAAATGGAGTAATCGTATCCTTCCAGGTATAAAGATCTCATCTTTGAGGTCATGTAGAAGGGAGAGGGCGCATACGTGGTACTCCAGTTTCCTCCTGACCTGCAGAAAACAAACCACCAGCAAGGACACACTAACTACATCATCTCCATAGTCAAACAAAACGTTGGCACCAGTTGAACCATACGTCAGAGATAGCACTTGCACTTCAGATGCTGGGATAATGCCATTCCATTATCTGAAAATACGTTCAGGACTGAAAGAGAGAACATTTCTTTCCTCACGTTTTCCCTTCTACTAGTATGCAAGTACTGCTAACCCCAAGCACACACGCACAAGAAACAGTGCGCAAGTAGACGCCGCAATCGTTGTCGATGTGATGAGCTTGTAGCTCGGGGTGTCGGGGTTCAGTGCAAACCACAGTTGCTTGCTCAAATTGTTTCTTTCAGACCACACGCTGCTAGTGTCGTTTTCGACCATAAATCCTTGTACGTTTCAAGTCCATCAATGGCTGCAATAAAGTGGCAAGACCAAGCTAAGGTAACAGGATAAGCTCAATAGTTCAGACTTCAGACATCTGGCCACCCAGGCAGTCTGGTCCTAGAACTTGCATAACAATGAAAGCTATCCCATACCCTTGTTTTAGGAATAGGAATGGCCTCACCAGAACTGAAAAGACTATTTTGCAGTACGGGAAAGGGATTGCCTAGAGATTGCAGAGACTATTTTTCGCAGAACACGCACAAAAAGTCTAACACAGATAGGAGTACTATTTGCAGCCTATGGATTGACACTTGAATTTCATATTTTTTTTTCTCCTCTGAGAAACACAAGGGCAGTAGTGTAATTTTTCAAAGTTTGGTGTAGTCAGCTGTAAGAGCGGTCAGATTTTAGGAAGGAAAATTACCTGTAGCTGACGAGGTTGGCGGCAAACGTGATGGGCTGGTCTCCCCTGCCGATCCCCTGCTCCTGCACCAGCACCGGCACCCGCTTCCCCTTGAACTCCATGCGGCTGAACTGCTCACCGAACCCAAAGAACCGCTCGTCGCGGCTGCTCGCGTACGTCAGGAACACACGGTTGAATTCCTCTGCCTTCTCCGGCGCCGGCAGGAGCGCCGACACCTCCTCGCGGCTCGGGGCCAGCCTCGTCTTCTTACCGGTGGGTCGCTGGACGCGCGCTGACACACGAAGGCGCAGGCTGGGCCGGTGGAGCCTCGTGGATGTGGTCACCGTCGCCGCCGGGGCCGGCTTCGCAGGGTCAGCGTGCGCGCAGGTCCATTGGTAGTCGCCGATCTTGACTCTCAACGCGACCTGCGTGTCGCTCTTCTCCTCGAGGAGGATCCAATACCGAGCCGAGAGGACTGGCCTCCCGGCCGCCGCGATCCGGGCGCGGCGACCCGCGCGCAGCCCGCAGCAGCTGCACGACGGCGACGCGCCCGCCTTCCTGGCGGTGACGAACCCGGTCATCACCAGCACCGGGAACCGCGTCGCGTCGGACGCCTGGAACGCGGCGCCGCGCAGCAGGTCGGCGCCGGCCTCGGCATCGCAGCGGTAGAATGCCCTGATCTTGTCCACGTGCTGACGGTCAGGGACGAGGCGGGCGCGGCCGTCGCGGAGCGCGAAGGAGCCGCGGCATTCCTCGGCCTTGGTGGTGGCGGAGGCCGCGGAGAGGAACGCGACGCCGGGGACGGTCTCCCACATCGCGCGGCGCGTGTCTTTGCCTGAAGAGACCCTGGACAGCGACACCACGCCGCCGAGGAATGGATCCCAGCGGAGGCGGAACCGAGTCCCGACGGCGAAATCGTGCGCGTGCGCGAGCTTGGAGGATGGCGAGAAAGAGAGGCGCGGGGCCGCGTCGCAGTCGCGGATGGCGGGGGCGGGGACGGCGCGGGGGAAGGGGTTGTTGAGGCGCGCGTGGTGCTTCTTGGCAGCCTTGGGCGGCGCCGACGACGCCATGGCGACGGCGGTGATGGCGCGCGCGGGAGATTGGAATGGAGCACGCCGGTGCTCTGCTCGGTCCAAGCCGATTGGCTGAAATAGATTCTGGAATGAGAGGGGTGGTGGGACCAAATGGTGGGGATGGAAAAGTGGGCCCGGAGAGCACGCGCTCGTTTTTGACTGACGTGTGCCTCGGGATGAAACCGGAGAGAAAACAAAATTTTCAATATCATGAATTTTAAAATATCATAATTTTATATTGATCCATGACATAATCAAAGTATTTATTCTTTCTACTAAAATCATAATATTCTATAAAGTATTTGGTTCTATAGCCATACTATGGTTTTAGTAGTCTCTTACTCATTTGAACGAAAAACTTTGGTATGGAGTGAAAGTTTACAATACTCCAAAAATACCATATTATTGGTAATACCAATACCATGATATTTTCAAATACCATAATATTATTTTAAAAACCATAAAAATATTTTGTTCCAAATAGACCATAATTGTTTTCTTTTCTCTGACCAGATTCATGTACGAAAAGTGCCCATATTATGCATCACAGTATCAGCTATCGATATACATCTCGTATTCAAATCTTATATTCACACCTATATCATGTCAAACATTTAACCTCTCGATACGTATAGGGATTAAATGTTAACCATTCGGATTTAAATATCAGGTGTTACATTTAATATCCGTTCTGTTTTTATTGTGTCCTAGTTTTTGGTCGTAATTGCTAGATTTACTAATAGTGTTCAGCAGGCTTGCTTCGGCGCCAGGATGAGAGAGACGTGCGGCCCAAAATCTCCACATGTTTTTTTATTGCGTTGCGGCAGAGTTACCGCGCACACCGAACACTCTCTAAGACACAAAGGTTTATGACCTGTTGAAGTACATATGAATTTTGGGGCATACTACTATACAGTGAAATCACGCCAAATAAATCTCTGCACTTCAAATTGAGGGTTAATGGACTTGACTACTAGCACACAATTGAGCTTGATTAAGCTGCATGGTCAATATTAATTTGAGCAATTCGTATGGTGTGTTTTGTAAGGGGTGGACTATTTTTTTAGCTCATGCTTATGGTGTCCGGGTGTTATATGGATATCTATACATCTAAATAATATTATCATTGTTTTTAATATATAACCTCATTGAATTTTCAAAAAAAATTAGTATTTCATCTTATTCAAAAATTTATATAATACAAAAAAAGTATAAATCATACTTAAAGCACCATTCATGGTAAAAACATAAAAAATAAATTATAGTTGTATAATTTTTTAGCAATATGAATGGTCAAATATATGTTAAGAAATCAAAAGTTTCATACATTTAAAAATAGAGGCTGTATGTTCCATGTTTCTAACTCGATCAACCATGTTTGGTGGAGGGGAAAATTGCAAGATTTAATTAGCTACACTTGAATAGTTGATTAAACTCTAAATGTTGCAAATATGCTAGATACATAAGAGAAATAATCACACATAAATTCATACTTGGAAAGCGTGCGTCCTTCTTTTGACACTTTGATATTTACCTTTGTCCCATTTAGTTTCTCTAATTCAAAAGAGCCCGGTCACAAAAGGTTCGTATATGTCAATGTTCAATCTATACGTCAAGGGGTTATGCAGATTTTTTTCGTAATGCATAGCATTGCTTTAACTGAAATTCAATCATAAAGATAATTTGTTCTTTCAATACATTTCGAGACTAAACTAGTCGTCTAAGGACACCCTTATCAGTACTTGCTACTCTCTTAATGCATCACAACACTCCTGGTATATCAACGATAGAAATTAGTGACTGCAGAGCAACTATCAGCAGTAGGCGCAGTGGTGTTGTGTGATCAGTAGTCGAATAATAGAGTATGATGGGTAAATCTGGTTGGTTTATTATCTGGACTAGATGCTGAGCTGATGTGGATTACATGATCTCCAAGATCATACATGGATGCACGGTTTTTATGTGGATCTTAGAGTTCTTTTCGGGCCAAGATTTGTTGGAGTTGTTAAATGTTAATCATGCATGATGCATATTTTCATATGCAGCCATAACTTGCTACTCACTTTTAGTACACTATCTTACAACTTTAAGCGCGTACAATCCACATGACACATTCAGCCTGGGTCATAGTGCCTTCTTTTAATTTCTAATGTTGTTTCAACTTGAGGCAAACAGGACGTGTAATGTTTGGTTCCTTAATTAAAAAAGGTCAGCCTGATGCTAGATCTAGCCCCTTTTATCTGTCCCTGCTGGTAACTTTTCAATAACATTGATAAGGTTCTTTTTGTTTTATTTTTTCGGATTATTTCTGTTCAACACGTAGAGGTGTTTCGCAAAAAAAAAAAGGAAAGAAAAGAAAAGAAAAACTTAAAGGCCAGAGTTGCCCTTAACGGTTGCTTGGTTACCATTCTTTGGAAAGCTTGTGGCCCCTTCTCATGAACGTGGCCACTATTGTGGACTTCTGGGAGCATAAGACCAGCACGCGAACTAAGCCGCATACATTCATCTGGCAGCTTATTACGAGCAAACTGGATAGTGCCCAACAAATTCGTTCTATTAATAGAGTGAAGCAAACTAGCTGATTTGCATACGTGATACGTGCCAAAGTTGTCCAGATACAATGGACCTTGCCCGAACTCCCTCTCTGGTTGTGACTTCTTGCAAAACGACGAACATGGCATACTTCTGATTTCTCTTCATGCATGCTTTTTTTGGGGAAAATGTAGCTGATAAGTAAATTTGACTGTCCCAGACCCCAAGAGTAGCTCACAACCGATATTTCAAAGCACCTTACGTTACTATTCCCTTCATTACAAATTCCAAGAGGTCCTAGCCCTCTTATATTCAGTTAGACATCCTTTTGTAACGCAAGATTTCAGCAGGAAACACACAGAAATTTAAAAAAAATAGTTTAAAAACACAGAAAACATACGATTCGAGAAGAAATCGTCCATTCCAAAGGGGGCCTTAGATGGTGATAAAATCGAGACACATATATACGTGCATAAAAATGGAAAGTTGAATGAATCGTTTAAAGTCTATAATCTCTTACAATTTCGAATATGTGTATTTAAGAGTGAATTGCACGTCATATCCTTAAACTTTTCCAGCGATACCATCTGGGTCCATAAATTTTTAAAGTACACAATTAGATCCATGAACTTTTTTCGCTATACCATCGAGGTCCATAAACTTTTAAAGTGCACAATTAAATCTATGAACTTTTCCTACTATACTATATGGATCCAACAGACTCCAGCTAGGGCAAACTCTGGCCTACGTGGACATGCCTGCGCTTGCCACCATGGCTGCCGGTGTCACGTGTGTCACTCGCGGAGCGACCACACTGGGAGGCCACGCTGTGCGGCCACAACCGCCGTGGACGGCAGTAGTAGCGTGGATGCAACGCCAGGCAGCTTATCTAGCACTGCCGCGCAGGACGCCGCTGAGCCTAGGCGAAGGCGCGAGATGAGGTCATCTGTGGTGGATTAGGCAGTGGGAGAGGCGGCGGAGGACGACGGGGTGGGCGCGGTCAACAACGGGAGCGAGACGGTGTGGAGGTGGCTGCACCGCTCTGCCGCCGCCGACGCGTCCTTCCCGCAACGAGCGACTTATGTGACGTTGGCAGCCACGGTGGCACATTTGGATGTGTCCACATTAGCGGAGTTTGTCCGGCTGGCCTCTGTTGGACTTCAGATGGTATAGCGAAAAAAGTTTATGGACTTAATTGTGCATTTGAAAATTCATGAACCCAGATGGTATAGTGGAAAAAAGTTCATGGACCTAATTGTGCACTTTAAAATTTTATAGGACCTAGATAGTATAGCAGAAAAAGTGTAAAGACACGTCGTGCAATTCACTCGGTATTTAATTGGGTCGCAAACGTAAGCTTAAGTTGTGGGGATTCGGTACATGTGGTTTTCTTTCTCTCAGGCACGTGGTGGAGGTCTATTCCTTGGATCGAAAACCACTAAATTATCATCGTGGTCGTATGTTGTGGCGGAACCGCCGATTTAATCTGAGCTAAGTACACATGTCACCACATGACTCGCAGTGCACTTAAACCGAACTAAACCCGGTCGTCCGTCGAGTAACCCAAAAGGGCACTCGATGTAACCATCAGCCAGGGATGTTGACATCACACACGTTAAGCCATCGAAAGAGCCACAACAATTGCAACAACTCATCATTTCATACAAACATAGATTGATTTGTTATAAAATATTTGCTAAAAATGAGGTACAATCGTAATAAAATAGAGTTTCAAAATAATCTCACAGCGGAAATTGTAACGTAATACCGATATACTCTTGCAGTAGAAATAAAATATCGAGCTATAACATTGAGCCCACCATTGTCATTCTCGATCACTGAAGTTCCTGAAATAAAAATATCAATAACGTAGGGGTGAGTACGTGAGGTACTCGTAGGATTTACCTGTGGACGGTTTTAATCCGACACATTTGAGAGTATGCAAGGCTTTTTGTGAACTTGACTCTAACCGGACTTACGAGTGGGCCGGTTTTAATCTAACACATTTGAGAGTATTCAAGGCTTTTTGTGGACTTGACTCTAACCCGCGTAAGCTTACTAAAAGTGAGTCCTTACCTTCAAGTATCATCCATTTTTAAAGCAGAAATCTCATTTGATTCATTATAGTTATCATCATGATCCATAATTCATATATCTCATCATCTCATATATATCATCATAAAGTAACTTGCAGAAATATAAACATACAAGTACAAACATATAATGTAAAAGTATGATTAAATGAACAAGATATTAAAGTTATTACTACGTTAGAACATCAGTGGCATTGGCATTCCCACACCCAGGTGAGCATCAGCGATTCGAATCGATTTTAATTCTCGGGAATAACTATCATGCCAGGGGTATATGGTTCCTGGCCTTCGTGTTCCCACGTATAGCTACTATCTCCACTTGTTCCATCCCAAGTTCGATTCCAACCCGCCATTCCTCTAGGTTTAGCCCTCGTGGAGCGATACCACGACATCCCAGGTCAGCCCTCCCATGAGTCAAGCGCCTCTAGGCCCCATGGTAGGACCAAGTCTCTGTTCTTCGGATGGTTCAACTAAGACTTTCACCGGTCCCATGTCTCGGTTAACTACTCTAGCAATGTTATGCCGAGCAATAGGCGAACAATGGACGGGCCTTAAACTGACTCGGGTGGAGTCCGCCAAACCATTCACATCATTTTTCATCATAATATACCCATATCTTCGTCCGGTCTCATCTTTTCATCACATCATATCATATTGCTTTCAAAATTTAAACTTTTGTAAAACATTTTTGAGTCATATCATCTCGCGAGTCAATATCTTCACTCGTCCTCTACCGTCTAAGCTTGGCTAAGCATAGACTTCGACCTATCCATTCTACGTAGGATATCAGGGATTTATGCAGGTGGAGTTTCAAACAACTCCTGAACGTAAATGCACAATCAAATAAAGGGTGGTGAGACTCCCTAAGTAGGTATATATGCATAAGGGGCCTACCTTTGTTGTTGAAAACTTGAACAGACTAATCTAAACTTAGTTTGCCGGGTTGTGAAGCTTTGCCCCAAGCAACCCCTTGATCACTTGGACAATTTCTTCTTCCAAACATGACTGATGGACCCTGCAGATCGTGTTTGGGGCTTAGTTGGTCTTCTACACCACCGTTGCTTGATGTAGCTTCACGTACTTGCTTCTTGATCACGTATCTGCAGTAAGCGTCACTATATGAATGATATGCATGATGCAGTGATTGAGATGCATGAATATCAAGCACTCATATGAACAATCATTTCAGAGACGAGGACAAATCGAAAGATGATTGATTTCACTACTTAAACAAGAATTACTCTTATGCCCCTAGGACATGCAAACAATATGCAATCAAATATTCACAATGCAACATAGAAATATATTACGTGATCGATTATCAATTTTTACATAGCCCTTTACCATACCACATGCAAGCAAAACATCATATGAGCATGTATTTACACATGCAATGGTCCATTAGTTTGAAACATTTTCCCTAGCGCTAGTGCCATTAGTACTTTTGTAGACCTAGAGCAAGCATTCACTCGTGCAAATTATACATATAAACTTATCAAGTTACTAATCATAGGGGAGACATGTGAAATGGCACTTTCCTATTTTTTCTAAATGATCGTAACATTTGCCATTTTCAAAATTCATAGCAATCAGCAAGCAAAACACATAAAACTTTATTTCTGGGCTACTTTGAATCAAATGGGTACAATATAATTTCTATGGATTTTTCTAGACAAGTTTTATGTAGCATGCATTTTCATATACATAAATCTACTAATTATTAGTATTAGGGGCAAATCAGTAATTTGTAGCAAATGTTAGTAGCAACCAAAAATATATGTGGTCACTACAAGACATAAAGAGCTCACAGTCCAAGTTTCATATTCTGAGGAGCTCATTTACATCACTTTAACTATTAATCATTAAAACAAGGCATGCACAAAATCAGGGATAAAACAGTCATGTTACCATACAAGCCCTAGTCCACTGCATAGATACCATTTTTATCTTTCTAACAAAACTGATTTCACATTTTTATCATTTTTATGTGATTTGTTATGAAATTTCAAAATTCTCGATTTAAAGAAATGCATTAAATCGAAAATTCCTAATAACCAGGGACCTTAACACGATTAATCATGGACTTCAGGGGCCTGTATGAAATGGAGCAGAGACTCAGCGCATAGTGACTCGTATGAAACGAAATAACGTGAAATTTCAGAGGGTGTTTCGTGAAACCACCACCTCCTTCTTCTTCCTCAGGCCGACGCGCACAGAGGGGAGGAAGGTGGTAATGCGCCGGCCGCGTGGAGGCCGTAGTTGGAGCCGATGTGCTCTGGGGAGGCGTTCCCGGCGACGGGGCTTCTTTTCCCCAAGGCGGCGTCACGCGGGGAGGCCGAAGCAGACAGGGAACGCCCCGTGAACCGAGGTGAACCCGGAGGACGTGGCCGCGAGGGGGCGGGCTCGATCCGGCGGTTGCGAGGTCGAACGGTCGCGCCGGTGAGCTCGTGAGCTGCGCGGGTGCGAGGGGAAACAGGAGGAGGCAGGATTGGAGGCTGCGGAGATGACCGGGAGATGGATGTCCGCGGCGGTCCGAGGTTCAAGCCGAGCGGCCATGGCGTTCACCCGTGGAAGATGGCGATGGAGGAGGTAATCGACGCCGATTTCTTGGGGAAAATGGAGGACGCCATGGCGCTGTGGCGCTCCGTGCGAGTAAGGGCGGAGCGCAAAAGAGGCAGGGAGTGAGAGGAGTGAGGTGAATGGGGGAGGGGACGGGCCTGCTTCGACTTGAAGGGAGCTCCCGAGGCCGGCCGAGCGGCAGTGGCCGGGTGGCGTGGCGCGCAGGTGGCTGGCCGCCGCGTGGGCGCGCTAGAGCGGGGAAGAAGGAGGGGCGACGCGGCGTGGGCTGGGTCCATAGACCCATAGGCGCTGATAGGTTAGACTAGTTCGGGAAAACAAATTTTAACGCGTGAACCGAGTGCGTGGAGGCGCGGGCCTGTGGGATCCACGACCGGATGTCGACATTCTGATCAGGGTGGAAATCCGACGAGTGGGGTCCATTCGTCATAGACACACAGAAAATGGAAAAATGCCGAAAATAGGAAAATGGGGTTTGACCTGCTGGACGTCAGTTTGAAATTCACCGATTTGCACTACTTAGACTTAGATTTTGGGGAAGATCAAAATACAGGAAATGTTCAAAATTTACTCCTCTGCAACTTTTTTATAGACATGTATACCAAGTTATATAGTAAAAGTTGGTTTAAATCTGAATTAAACCGACTCACCACAGTTTGACCAAGGTTTAATGCAAACTTAGAAATTCAATAAGTCCTTCTTAGCATCATTTTCATAGAATGTGTATTATACCAATGTTGTTAAGTTTTTCATAATATAAAACTTTCATATATAAAGTTTGGCATGACAAGAACTTTTGTATGTTCAAATTTTGAATTTTCCATTCAGGTCTATTTTGACAGATTTCACTAGAAGACAAAATGAGCTAAAACACCATGCAAACATTTATGCATGTCAACACATAAAATACCAAAATTGTATAGCATGAAATTGTCTAAAAGTTTTCTATAGAAAGTTTGGTATAAATCACATTATATTTTGAACTACAAGCACAAATGTATTCAAAGGTTTGGTAAAACTGCAGCTTTAATTCATGTATAGTCTTTCTTTTGTATAACCTTTGAGTGACCAAATGGGGTCCAATTACTTTAAGGTTGGGTGCATTTGAAAGGTGATAAGTTTAATTTCATTTCATAGAAAGAAAGATTTTGAAATTCTATAGTGAAATCAAAAGTAATTTCGAAATGAAATTTTGGGAAGGGCTGAAAATCTTGACTTAGTGATTTTTCTACCTAGTTCTCATCCTTCTCTAAGCATGATTAAGTCCAAATCTATCATTAGCATTCATCTAATTATGTGTTAAGGGCTTTTGAGATGCCGGGGGCATCACATATGTTCTAAGCAAAAGTCATAAGTTTATTCAACGCCTTGTATCTTCTTGATAAATAATTCTTTGACATTATTAAAGTTGCTTGTTTTATTCAAAAAAATGCCTTTGCCTTGGATAATAGTAATGGTACACAAATGGCAAGCTTTTTGAGACCAATATAAACGGTACAATTAATATATGACTTCTTTAAATTTCAAAGGAGGGACTATACACTACGAACTAATAATTTGTTGGGTGTGTCTCTGAGGTGATTGATTTTTTTGTTCCAATCAATCATCAATATTGGCCATTGGATCTGCATCCAAATGTTGAGATCTCTATCAACCCTTCCCCCTTTCGTCTTCCTACCCCGCCCAAGCGAGCGCTCATCCTCTTCCTCTCGCCCGAGCGACGCGCCACCGGCCGCGCTCCCCCGCCTCTGGCCCTTCCCATCCCGACTCCTGGGGTGGGTCGCCGCCACCCTCCTCCACGGCCTACGCTAACCCGGCGTCGAGCCCTTCCCTCCCCCCCCCCCTCCCACCATTTTTTTCGATTTTGAATTCACCATAGCATTTCTCCTTTTTTTTTACCCCAAGATTTGTTTGGATTTATCGAAGCGTATGTTGTATGCCCCCCATCCATTCATAAGCCAGTGTTGCCCTACCGAGACGAGAAAGGAGTGCGGATATTTCCAACGGGTCGACCCTCCTACCCTGTCTCTGGCGGCGGCCCCGCCACCCACCGTCAGCTAATCCGTCTTCGCTGGAGCGACACCTTGATGCCCCTGCCGCCAACCCTCCCCAACCACCTTCCTCCCCTGCACACAGCCGGTCTTAGCTGGCTACCGCACGCCACCACCGCCGGGCCGGCATCCGCCCATGACCCTCCCTCTAAGGCCAGCCGGAGGTGAAGGAGACCTCCCCAATGGCCCCCACACCCAACCTCAAACCCCTAACCCTAACCCCGGCGAGGAGGAAGTTGATGGCGGCAGCGGCACTCTTCCCCGACGAGCTCACACGCCAACGATGGCGCGACGGCGAGGCATGACAGAGGTGAGTCCCCTTCTTCTCGGCAGCAGCAGAGCCACTAATCGGCCAACCTAGGTGCCCTCCCCCCCCCGGGCTCATGGATTTTTTAAGTGATCTAGTCATGCATGTGATTGATTTTAACACATTAGCGGCTCGACTTGCCCACTAGCAGTTGTACAAAGAGGATAAATCTTCAATATTTCTGACAGCTGGTCACCAGCCTGCATGCTTGGCTTCGTTGCTCTCCGCGCTGCTGCACTAGTAGAGCCTCCATGCTTGGCTTCTTTGCTCTCCGGCTGCCACACTCGTAGAGCACTGTCTAATGTAGCAAATGGTATTAAGAATGATAGCAATTCGGTCCCCTCTTCTTGGCTGCTGGCTCAGCCACTGCTTCTCGGCGATGGGTGCATTGTCGAGCAAGCCGTCGTCAGTCGACTGACAACGAGTGAATCTCTGATTTGTGAGATTTTTAAGAAATAATTACAAGGTATAGCCGTTGCCCCCATAGACTTTAAGGGTCCTAGAATGCGTGCATCTTCCCGCTTTCACGGCATTGTTCTTACATGCATGCAGAACAATAATATATGGGGCCGGCAGCCAGAGAGCCCCTGACCATCAGTAATCCGGATAAAGCTATCCATAATCCATCCTTGAAATGGACCCGCCAGTTTTATATTAACCCATTCTACAAATGACCGAGCTGACCCAAATTCCAACGAAAAAAGTCATGTAGTCACTCGAGCGGAGGACTTTGAATTGGAACGACTTATGAATAGCTAGCACCTTAATCCGCTGCCAATAGAACTGGACGGTTTGAGATGAGAAATGCATGCGTGCACCTGGACGTGTTCTCGGCTTTGTTCATGTCTACACGGCATACTCGTACATTGCCGTAATCACGGCAGTGTTCTGATAGCGGAGCGATGCACATATGCACTGAGTGTGTGACCGCATGTATGGCATAATCTCGGAATGGAAGTAGTGAGAAGTTGTGGACGAATAAAATAAGGCACTACATCCTAAATTGTAAAAGGGTTATAGGCTTTTCTATTAAATTCATTCATTGCTCGATGTATATGTATTTATATTTAGATTTATCAACATCTATATGGATATAAATGGATACGATAAAACCATTATAATTTGGAACGGAGGAAATAATACAATAACTACGAATATAATTTTAGTACCCAGTACCCACAAAATGAAGATCATAATTTTAGGGGCTGACAAAACAGTAATACCCCTCCATCCCAAATTGTGGAGTTCTAGCTACAAGGGTCGGTAAAGTGTCCTTAAATTAAATTTTATAAGAAAAATTTAAGGATCAGGACTCAAAAGGGAGCAGAAAGTTATAAATCACAAAAAGCTCATTTGGATTCTGAAGAAATATTTGGACAAGTTCCAGCCATCTTTTTATCCGTCCACGTTTATATAGATGTTGATGAATCAAGACACATAGAATACACGTACATTGAGAGGTTGTTTGGTTGTGTATGTCTAGATGCATCATTCCCAAGTTCTAACATTTTATTTCATCAACCAAACACCTCCTAAGTAATGAATGAGCGTAGTAGAGATGTAAAAGCCTAAAACCCTGACAATTTGGGAATGAGGGAGTAGAAATTAAACCAACCTCACCAGATCCTTCCTAATTCCTGATAAAAAGAATGGACTTTGGTGCACAAGGCATCAGCTCAACGTCCCCGAATATATGGACGCCTAGTACCAATTGGAACCGGTGAGAATGAGATTCATCTGAAGTCGTAGCCACAGACCAGCGAAAAGCCCTGGTGCACGGACGCTCACAAAAAATGGAAATGCGAAAGGAAGTTTTTTTTTTTTCAAATTGATGAGAGCGATAGGAAGCGAGGCCTTCAGTATTCGGTCAGCGCAGAACGTGCACCAGGATAGATGTGAACGTGGACACTTGGACTAGTATTAGGAGACCCAAGTTGAGGTCCGGCTCATGTTGCGGACTCAAATTAGGGAAGGTTCGATTCGGTAAAGGTTCATGTCAACGGCAGCTTAGCGTGTTCTTCCTCCGCGGATCATTCAAAGCCAGCAACTCTGTCCTGCTGTGAAGACGAGGCAACGGCAGCTGACATATTCCGTGCCCGTTTGGCAGCGCTCCTCCATCGGAGAATCGCTCCGCGCTAGCCAAACAGCAAAAACGCAGTTCGCTCCGCCCGGAGAGCGGACGGAATCGCTCCGCCGTTCCTTCGTCCGCAAGGGAGCGAAAAAAACCCGCTCTCCCGGCTCCTCCGTCCGCCCCCGACGCGCCCGACCCCAAAGCAAGCGAGTCCTGCAGGCGCCGCCGCCGGCCACCCCGACACGCCCGACCCCCACACTTCTCCCGCCGTCGCCGGTCCTTCTCCTGTGGGCGAGCGACGTCATCAACGGGGAGAGCGCCCGTGAAGGCGTTGGAGTGCAGGGAGAGGTCCCGAAGCGTGGCGGCGCAGGACGGGAGCACGCCGTTGAGGCGGTTGGCGGAAAGGTCGAGCAGACGCAGCGTCGGCGCAAAGGTCGAGCGCGAGCACACCGGAGACGGAGTTGTTGCTGCCGTCGAGGGACGGGGGCGCGTCGAGGTTCCGCAGCACGCCGTCAAGCAGGTTGGAGGAGGTCGAGGTCATGGAGGCCCGCGAGCTCCGCCGCGGGGAGAGCGCCCGGGGAGCCGCATCGCCTCGACGCGTCCGTTGGCGGCGCAGGTGATGCCGTCCTAGGCGCAGCATGCGGATGAGGATGAGGAGGACTTGGCGGCGCAAAGGGAAGAAGTGAGGTTGGCAGCCACGGAGGCAGTGGACTAGACTATGACAGACGAGGTCTACAGACGGTTTCCCTAACGGTGTGAAGGTGGGAATCATCCCATCCCCAGTCAACCAAAAGCAATTCTACCGAAGAATGACTCAAAATCACTCCAATCAGCTCCCGAAGCTGAAGAATCAGAAAGCAGAACTCTGACAAACGAACCCTCAAAGCAAGCAACGTTGACGAGGCAACCAGCTTCACCGCTGCCTGATCTCTGAAGTCTGAACCATACCATCCTAAGGTCCTCAAGCCCCGTCTCCGCCGCCGCACCAGACCTTAGGCAGATCTCACCACATCCAAGTCCGCCATGCAAATGCAGATCTCACCACAGCCAAGTCCGCCATGCAAATGCAGCATTTGTAGACTAAGGCTCTCCCCAACGCCTCCTCCATCCTCTATCCCCTTTCCCATCACTATTTCAACTACTCATTTGTCTGTCTACAGTGCAGTAACAATACAACATTTAATCGTAATAACAGTACAACATTTAATTTTGCAAAAACAGTACAGAGGAACCGCTAGGTTGAGCCTAAGTCAGAACAGTTTGCCGCGATTCCAACCGAGTCTAAACATGCAAAGAAGATGGGAGACCTGAACTAACAGGTCCAAACATCAGGGCCTATCCATAAAAAGTACTGCGAAGTAAATCGAGGATGAGACAATGCACGAGGAAAAGTGTCAGGAGATAAATAAAAGCATATTGCACCGTATCAGGGGCAAAGATGGCAGCACCCAACTCACAGCAGGGAACACCCGTGAACTCTTCCGTCAAAGCCAAAATGGGTTACAGGCTTACAGCAGTGCCAGGAAACCAGGCAACACATTTGTCATCCTGGATCCTATTCTAGCCTACATTTACTGCTACGACTAGCACCAAAAATTGCTGGCGAGGAATCAAGTCCACAAACGCTTGGTTCCTGTAGGAGAGGTAAGAACAGCAGCAGGTAGATCTTCTATATCATACACGGAAAGGTCAGTCTTGATGCACTCAAATGTCAAGCTGATCTATGTTGATCATGCTTGCAGCATTCTGAATCAATTGCTTCCTATATTCAACCTGGAAAGGTGCAGAGAGCATAGACTTAGTAGTGTCAAAACAGAACCAAGTGTGTAGACAGGTCTTTTAGGAGTGTGCTAGGAAGAAAATTATGTTGCTTACCCGGGAACCCATAAGTGAAGAGAACACAACGTTGGCTTCAGCAGCATCGTCAACCTTAAGCTGCTTTAGCAGCCGCCTCTCAGGATCCATTGTTGTTTCCCACAATTGTGCAGGCATCATCTCGCCCAAACCTATTGCAGAACCAGAGATGGTACCAGTTTGAGAGGTAAAAATGGAGGACACAGACTTGTTGAAGATGTAATAAAACTTGAAACAAATGTTAGATGATATAGTCGTTCCAGTCAGGGGAGGAGGTAGGTTGAGAAAGATGAGCTGGCAGGCACAGATGGAGATGATATGGTACCAGTTTGAGAGGTTTTAAAGTGAACATTCATCTTGTAAAGATAAGGATGGTACAGGAGGCAATGAATATGTAAACCGGTGTGAGACAAAACAACTTCTGATATGCTGGGATTGTTCTGCAGAGTTTAGTTAAAGTACCTTTAAACCTCTGAATATGATATGATGCATTTGGAGGGAAGGTGTTAACTATCTCTTTTAGATCAGCATCGTCATAGCAGTAATGTGCTTGTTTCCCACGCTCAACCTAACACCACAGCATAAATACATAACCCTTAACAGTTAAATCAGTTTGTTTTCAACCCTAATAAAGTTTGAAGTCAGAATCAAACCTTATAAAGAGGAGGTACACCAACGTAGATGCAACCTTCATCAAATAGTGCCCTCTGAAAAGTGTACAAGGAAATTAAAATCGACATTGTTAAAAAAATAAATACCAGCCAACATCTTATGGTACAGACAGTTGCCCACTCAAAGCAAACTCTCGTCCTTATCAAAAAAAAAATCTCGTGGAAGTTCAAAAAGAACATGCTAGTGAAAAAACTACTAACAGAAAATAGCAATGATAGATTTCTGTAAACAGCAAAAATCCACTCAGAGCAGCAAAACTTTTGCAAATCAAAACCCAATCCTACAAGTTTCAAAAAAAAAAAACAATCCTACAAGAAAAAGGCCCAACCCAGCCCTTGAACAATAATTGTCCTAAGGGTTTCTATATGCTGAGAATGACACTAGCCTTTCAACCAGTGATCTGTTGGGTAATTGGGTTTGAACCAATAAGATCTCATTCCCACCCTGGGGAAACACAACCATGTTTTTTGGACCAAGGGCGATCACACTGTTTGGGTCTTCCTGGGTTTTCTTTTTTCACAGCACAAACAGGATAAAAGGATTTTAGGATAAGCAGACGATCCAGGACCTGTTCTCAATCCCAATTACAACCCCGATTGCACTTTTCAGCCCAAACCCCATCCTAACCCAACTACCAACCATTTTAGTTTCCCTTTTCAGATTAGTGTTATCCAAATAAAACCTAATGTGTAGCCCTATTCACCCAATCCATCAGCAGGTGTTGTGGAGAAGTAATGGTAACCGAAGTATAGACTGCTCAATCAGATGTAAACTCTTATGAACACAGAACCTAACAGATAAGGTCTACTCTTCAGTTTGCAAACGCTTTGCGACAAGTACCTGATATCTGAAAAAGAAAGTAAGGAGGAGAGTCCGGATATGTGCCCCATCTACATCAGCATCAGTAAGTATTACTATCTTATGATACCGAAGAGCTTCCTTCTTAAAATCCTCACCCTAAAGTATAATATATTAGATAAGAGCCAAAATGAATAACAGAACAAGAGGATAAGAAAACAAGGAACCTTCACTCCTAATCCAAGAGCAAGAATAAGGTTTTGGATCTCTTCGTTTTTGTATACAGGCTGCTTCGTCTTTTTTTTCAATGTTGAGAATTTTACCTCTTAGAGGCAAAATAGCCTGCATTTAGTTGTCCACGATTAGATTTAAGTGAAGGCTACTAGGAATATGGCATGCTAGTTGCTGACAGAGCTGATGTAGAAAAACAATAGATTAACTATCTTCTCATATTGTATAGTAATGAACTAATGGCCTCTACAACACAAATGAACGGCAAATTGTTCCAACCATTTTGTTGCTAACTCCTATGAGACAACTAACATGCTTTGGCCAACGAAATGCACCTTGCAACTGATACGGCAAAAACTAAAGAATAGAATCTGAGAGTTCAGGAATCACTGATTCTAAATAACTGAATTACTGAAAGAGCGTCCATTTACAACTAATTGCTACAGCTATACAAATAGGGCCAATTTAGCTACTGGTCCAGCTATCCATGTAGACCTTGATCCCATTCATAATAATTAGTTAATTACATCTAAACAAAAAGAAGAAGAACTGGTGCAAGCCTGCAACTATATCAATTCTCGGTAGGTGCAATCATGCTCCATGCAGAATAAATGATGAACATGCTTTACCTGAAATCTCCTATCCCGTCCTTGCTTTGCACTACCACCCGCAGAATCACCTTCAACAATGAAGATTTCTGCATTTTTCATTGGTCAGCATATGTCAAAGGCAAGAAATGTGGTCCAAGAGGCCTAAGCCACATTGAAATTTGAACCCAAGGATGTTACAGATTGACAGTGTAAGTGTAGATTCACCAGATTCTTCAGGATTAGTTGATGCACAATCAGCTAGTTTCCCAGGGAGTGAAGAAGATTTCAATACACTCTTTGTCCTCACTAGTTCCCTAGCTCGCTTGGCTGCCAATGCAGCCTGCAAAAGCAAGAGTTTATCACATACTGCAGCAGAACAATAACTAACAACCTCCTTGGCAATCCATCTTGCAAGAACAACGAATATGATACTTTTCATTCAAAATATAGGTGGAATTATCACTAGATCCATGTACCTTGAGAGCGTTAAGGGACTTTGATAGAATTGAATCCAAAACATCTGGATGAAGCTCTAAGTACTCTGTCAAGTTTTCTTGAAGAGACTGTTCAACTATTCTCCGTACTTCTGGATTTCCCAATCTTGTCTATCAAGCAAACGAAAACAAAATTGACTGACCATTGGAAGTAGAAGAAATGGTATTGCATTAATCATCACGTAAAATTTGAAGAATAATATCAGGAGACACAAGCTGTTACCTTTGTTTGACCTTCAAACTCTGGACTAGGGACCTTCACTGAAATGACACATGTCATTCCTTCCCTGACATGCTCCCCACTCAAGGTAATATCCTTGTCCTATAAAGATAACTGGTATAGTTTATTGTTTTTATTTGGTTGGATAAATTATGAAAAAAATGTTAGAACTAAGAAAAGTTTCCAATAAAAATGTTTAGAATCATCTGGTTACAGTTAAGCATAAGAAAGACAATAGGGTGCATGTGCATTCATACGAAACCAAAGAAACAGCAGCCTGTACTTTATCACCTTAACAGTCTTCGACTTCTTTGCAAGGTTGTTAATTGTTCTTGTCAATGAAGCCTTCAGACCATCAATATGAGTACCACCATCAATAGTGCGGATACTATTTGCGTACCCTAGCACTGTGTCAGAGTAGGAATCAGAGCACCTGTAAATGGTAATGATTCATTGCTTCAGAACAAGGCACAAAATCACTCCTTAATGGCCCGTTTGGATCCTAAGAATTGGAACTGACTCAATTAATTTGATTCAAATTCAGGCTTTTGAAATGAATTGAATTCACTAGAAAGTGATTCAAAGCCAATGTTATCGTTTGGTTGTATAAGAAATTTGTTTATGGGAATCAGATTCACAAGTCTGTTTGGACGTTGGGGAATTGGTCTGGACGTCTGGTTGTAAGGCGCTATACTTAACTATACTAACACAGATTATAAGCAGATGTAAGAGGTCGAAAGAGAAGTGTAATCCTTTCCCAAAAAAAAAAAAAAGGAGAGAAGCCCTCCACATTGTCGTCGCAATAGGCGACAAGCCGACAACTGCCGCCGAACCACTCACCAGCTGCGGCTGCCATCGCAACAGCAGGTAAATGATGCCACGCTCGGTGGCTGTGCGTGCAGGGCATGAAGTGCAACAGCACACACAGAGGGATGCTCGGACTGGTTGACGACAGTGGGGATCCATCAGTAGCAATGGGGGACGTGCAGCACAAAGGAGAAGAGTGGGGCTGTGGGGTCCAAAGGGGCTTGAGGTTGATGGAATCATGTTTTCCAGCTAATGGCCTCCGCACATCCTGAAATGTTGATTTTCCTTCCTCAGTGGAGCCAAACAGGCCAGCTATGGGAATTGGGATGTAGGGTCTGTTTGGATTGAGGCCGAAGTTGGCTAGGCCAAATTTTGGCCAAATTTGACCATGTTTGAATCTAAAGAAATATTTTACCAAATAACAAATTTCTTGTTCGTAGGCCTTATTTGGCGCCCAAATAAGGCCTAGGAATAAAAAAATTGTTATTTGGTCAAATATTTCTTTAGATTCAAACATGGTCAAATTTGGCCAAATTTTAACACGTTTGAACCTAAAGAAATATTTGACCAAATAACATGGTCAAATTTGGCCAAAATTTGGCCTGGCCAACTACGGCCTTAATCCAAACAGGCCCGTAATTCCAACTCTTACCAAGTCAACGGGCCCAGACAGGTCTATGGATCAAATAATATAGAATACTCCTTCCGTTCCGAATTAAAGGCCATTTAACTTTTTGACACCAAGTTTGACTTAGCTCGTCTTATTCAAAAAAATCATAATTATCATTTATTTTCATTGCGATTTAGTTTAGCTATGAATTGATTTTTTTTCTATATTTTCACAAATATTTTGAATAAGACGAATTGGTCAAACTTGGAGTCAAAAAAGTCAAACACCTATAAATTGGGACAGGAGGGGGTAATAAATTGCAAAAAAGTCCATGAACATACCAGGTAGATGCAGGTAGGTTCGTGAACAACATTACCATAGAACTGTCCACAAACATGAGAAACCAGACAAAAATCATAGTGGGTTTTATTAAGTCCTAAAATCAGGATTCCCAATCATCGAAATTTTTAGCCAAAGATAAAGGCCATACAGGGTGCTTCATTTTGAGAACTCCAATGTAACAAAGATAATTTTAAACTTGGAAACAAGAATCGATATATAAACTACACAAGATATCCTAAAACCGTACATAAGTTGAATCAGGCGAAGTCTCTCTTCTTCCTAAAAACGGCAAGATGTGACGCAGTACATAACTGTAAGGTTTTGCAAAAATTCAAGGAAAAAATTACCATTGAAGGGAGACATCCACTGTTATACCATCCAACTCTTTTCTGAATGCAATAGGGTCATGCAGAGGTTTCTAGGGAAAAAGGCACATCAAAGAAATAGAGTTAGGTTGGTTTGTTGCTGGACGACAATTTAATGCTATGCCTGTTACATGCAAAAGTAGACTGCAAATCTAAATATCTGATGACTTCTTTCTTAAAGTGGAACAGGGCACTGGGGAAGCCTCAATAATTATGTACTAATTACTAACATACAAATTGTTACCCTAACTTTGGGGTAAGTTCATGATAGTCTCTTCAGTGGAACAGTAAAGAAATGCACACAATAAGCAACTATAGGGGGGAAATCATTCAACATTTAGGGAAGAGACAATAAGTCCAGTCTAAGCATCTGAACATATTCAAGCATTCAACGATGTAACGTGATCATGGAAAAACATAAGCAAATCTAACACATTTTTCAATATCTAATTTTGGAATCAGCAACATAGAATATTATAGGCTGGTCAGCATAAAATTTCTCTAAGAAATCATCATTAGTGAAAACACAGCACATTCATCTATCATTCATTTCAGCTATATAAAATATAAAAAACAACAAGTAAAGGTAGTTCTTAATATATTTCGTGAGTTCGCCAGAAAATGCAACTCAAACGAAAAACTTGTTTGTGGATACTAAAATTAAAAATAAACAGCATGTTTACATTTTTAAAATCTCAGCAAAATGGAATATAATGGAAAACACAGCTTTTAAATGCTGCAGAGCAAACCTTGTCAGTATTCAACCATTTAACATATTCAACAAGGCCACCAGCATAACAGTATTCATTATGCTGAACCTCTGTGTGCCCTTCCTTCGTCAAGGTTATTGTCAGCTGGAGAAACAGAGTAGTTTAATTAACCAGAGGTACATTTTATATCAACCTGAGAACAAAAGACAGTGAAGTGCAAACAAAAACTGATGCCAAAACCCAAGTACCGAACTACCGATTCTTAGCAGAATTTTAAATAAACACCTAAAGGTTTGACACAAAAAAATAAAGAATAATATGTGTGTAATAGATGACCCAACAAAGAAAAGTACAAGTGTACAACCGACAAAAATGCAGAGCAATAAATGCAAAGGAAACATACATGACAAGGAGTAAAAGACAAGGGACCCATGAATTCATGATCAAAGTTTTAAATGAAGGTTATATAGCACGATATAAATGATATTTTTTATAGTGTGGCAACATATGGGTAATTTTACTTGCTATCATTGTATTTGTGATACATCTCCACAAAAGGAGATTAGCTACCATCATCACAGAGCATATCGTCATTTCTCTACATAAAGATTCTATCTAGTAGAATGGTTTGACTAAAATGTAATAGTCTATATTGTTACTGTGAATAGAAATAAAAGGGTATAAACTGCTTAACTGCACATCAATGAAATTATTAGCTACGAATTTGTTTCTTTTCTTTTATAATCTAGGTTGAAAGAAAAAAGGATGAAATGTGTACTGTAATGATAATGGTGAGTCTAAACAAGTATTCTACTCCAATCATCTGACAAGCATGTACTCATGGTCTGAGTTTGGCCTGGGTCAAGTAAAGGTAAACATGAATCTTAAATGCCTGACACAAAACAAAGATCAATAATGAACAAGCTAGCCAATAAACAAACAAACGAAAGAATTTAATTCCCTGCA
Organism: Paspalum vaginatum; assembly: GCA_030272315.1. Taxonomy (NCBI): domain Eukaryota; kingdom Viridiplantae; phylum Streptophyta; class Magnoliopsida; order Poales; family Poaceae; genus Paspalum; species Paspalum vaginatum. The sequence continues at coordinate 9,509,942 of CM059014.1, read as the reverse complement.
AATCAGGCTAACAAGGACTATTAGTTATCTAGGTGAAGGATTAGCATACCTCAGGATTTAGAAAGGCAAGCTCCCGGATTCGACTGGAGATTGTATTGAAGTCAAAATCGATCGTGGTGGTAAATACTACATTTAAAATGGAGCAGGATCACTTTTAGAGCTTAGGAGTTAGACCAGAAATTTTTTTAAGAATATAAACTTACTGTCTTTATCAGGCCAAAATCTGATACGTGTTCCTTGACGAGAACTTGTTTCACCAGTCAGTGTGATACTACTTAGCGTTGTCATTGGTTTCCCACGAGAATATCTTTGTCTGTATTCCTTCCCATTACGCCAAACAGTAACTTCAAGTGCCTGGTACAGTGACATCACGATACATGATGATCAATTATATTAAAAGCATGAAACGTGCAGGGGATAATAAGACTGTCCCCAATGGGGATGGATAAAATACTGCCTATAGTACAAATCGACACTGTAGCGCTACTGTAGACAGAGAGAGGGATAGTTAGGATAGTAGAGGAATAGTGGATATGCAAGATTTATAGGCAATGGTTGGGGATAGCCTAATAAATCTAAAACACTAGGGTAACAACACTATGTAATGCATTGTATCCCAAACAAAAATACAAATCCCAGTACGAAGTAGAGATAATTCTGCAAAAGAATTGTACGATAAAAGCTGATATGTATTGTAAATTTATAGTTGTATAATCATGCATGTTCTTCCTCCGCGTAAGTAAAGACATCACAGTATGAAAGGCAAAAGTTATTTACGAATATATACCATTATTATCATGTAGTATGGACTGAAACATTAACAGACTGAAGCTGTTCCTGCAACTATACATCTGCCAACCCGTATGTGCCATGTTATGCTACACTGTATATAAAACTATTTTGCCTTTTGGTCTTTGCCAGTCTGCTTCCCTCAGCCTTTCTTCCCAAAAGAGAGAGGGGCATGATTCCAGACATGCACAAGCATGTATGCACAGTTTTAAAATGTTATATACTGTTCAGTTCTTTTCAAAAGGTTTGTGCTCTTTCAAGTTTCAACATTTCACTTATAGATAATCTGGTGGTTTCATTTTTTGATAATCTAGCCAAATATACAGGTCATGTCAGAAACAAGTCGATATGCCAATTATTCCGGTTGGATCTCATCCCAGTCCTATTGCTTCTGATGAAGTTGGACGGTATATCAACATAAGAATGGAAATCAACACTCTACAATAGATGGCCATAACATCAGATACTGACCAGCAAAGAAAGAATTTGACATATTCTGATAGTTCTCGTACGTCAATAATTGAGGTATACCACAGAGCTGCATTGCTTCTCTGTTTTAATGTCAGCATGCTCAAAGGAGACTTCTGAAGGACTGGTAGTCCTTACCACATTTCAATTATCCAGTTGCTACCTAAGTCACATTTCAATTATACAGTTGCTACTTAAGCCACATCTCAATTCTATTGTTGTCGGCAGCTGGGGCCTTCAGTAGCGCTTGACCAGCCCAAATTAGATCTATTCCTAAGGAGTCAAGTCGCCTCTCTATATAAACAGGGGAGCTATGTATGCCCCACCTAAAAAAAAGAAAGAAAGAAAAACTCTGCTAAGCAACAGAGCAGCCAGGCAATGGCCTAGGCCCGCTAACCCCTGGCCATAACATATAAAGGTTATGCGAGTTAATTCAGGAATTATTCACAGGAAACATTATAGAAAATGAAGCTACCAGATTACCATCTTTAAGAAATAATAATACAGAATCTACAAACTTAATAGCAAGTTGAGAGTTTAACAAACATATCTGTCAACCAGCAGATCATTTTTTACATATCGAACGTCTCTTTTTTCTAAAGAACGTTATACTCAAAACCAACAAGGGATCAAAATAAGAACCTCAGATAAAGCATTAACAACGGACAAGCCAACACCATGAAGCCCTCCAGAAACACTGTAACCACTCTTTGAACCTCCAAATTTGCCACCAGCATGCATTAACTGCGTCATTAAGAAAATAAAATATGCACAAAGAGTTAATGAACATTAAAATTGCAAGTACTGACATCCAACTAAGGTATCATTATTTAGAAATGGATAGAAGTGTTTATAAATTGTGAGTTAACAAACATACTTAAGGATACGAAAGTAAACAAACAAGCACCAAATACTCCCGTCATCCCAAATTATAGGTCAATGTCGACTTTCGGATACAATGTTTGACCATTCGTCTTATTCAAGAAATTAGGGTGAATACTCAAAAACATAAGTCGGGCTTAAAATAATTATGATGATAAAATTAATCGTAACAAAATAAATGGCATTTACGTTTACTAATAGGACGAATGGTCAAATGCCGAACCCAAAAGTCAAACACTTGGGCGACAGGAAGTACTTGACAAACAAAAGAACAGATGAAAATCCAAGGACATCAAAGTTAACTCACTAACAGAACCTTCCATTTACATGGAGATAACAGTAGACAACAAAGCACTTTGCCAGGATTACTCAAATCAAGCAGACCAGAGGACGTATGCAACAAACTAGAAAACTAACCCAACAACGAAAATAAAAAATGGCATCACTACAGGAAGCCGCCATTGCTATCCTTCTTCAAAAGGCAGAACTGTTCAAAAAATTTTCCTTTGTTCATTCTTACCTCAGTGTTTCACAAAGTTCATAAAAAAATAATATAATTACATTGCAATTGTGGAACAGAGTTTCAGACTTGCACAGTTTTGTTTCATGTGCATACAAATGCAATAGCAAAACAATATTTCATCTGCATGGCTGCAATCCAAAAGGCTACAAAATGCACAGTAACCAAAATCTGTGTATGCAAACGAGGCGACTGAAAACAGATAGCAGAAACAAGCCTCAGGATTGAAGTAATCTACCAATACCTAAATAATAATCAGATGATGTGCTCTCCCACGTAGAAAAGGAACCATTCAGTCTACAAAATCTAAGCAAAAGGTGTAAGTATACCGTTAAGACGGTTTCCACACAAGATTTCTTCGTCTGGGGGTGCATATCAGTAGGAATCTGCAGTAGTTTAGATTAAACAAGTAATTCAGTACAATGACAGACAATGGAATTCATGTAGGCTGATCAGTGTAAGATGATACATGTTGGGTAGTCAAAATTTTCTTTTAAGTTGTACAAATATACAAGGAACAAAATAGGGCTAGAAATGACAGCCAGTTGTTCAATCAATAGATTTATTTGAACTAGAGCACTGAAATTCTACAATCCTATTCAGGGAAAACCTATTAATAGCTAAGACTAAGATCATAAAAAGATGCATCAGTGCTATAAAAGAAAATAAGTGCATCCAATTAGACATCTGGCAAAAGGAAGAGAATGTGCATCAGACTGTGAAAGAAGTGTTATCCTTCAGTAAACAGGTAAAGCCTAGCCTACTATAAGCATACAGCCAAAATAAAAGGTAGAACCCTCTCCTTGTGCTAACTAATACCCTGTGGAAATGGGGAGGATGACATCAAACTCCTAGTATGAAAAGGGCCAAATAAACCCTTCAGTTTAATTATCCATACTTTTGTTTGTGACACAGTTAGTGGCTTAATCAACACCTCTGGCGCCTAGAACAGATCCCACTCTTTCACCCTGAATTGAAACGCGTGTTCATTTAGGCCCTGTTTGGTAGCAAAGTATTTTCACGGTTTCAAAGCAAAACCGCGGTATTTGAGAATACTATAGTATTTCAGGCTTAGAGGTGTTTGATTGGTCTTTGCAAAACACTGTTTTCAATACCGTAGTATCGCCAAAACTGCACTTGTGTTTTGGAGTATTGATACTGTAGTCTGAACCAAAGTTTTCAAAACCATTGTATTTGTGTCACAGGCAAGTGCCGATTGTGGTATTTTTAAACCACAGTATTTTGAAACTTTGGTAGCAAACAGGCCCTTAAATGTTAACGTTATCGATTTAAATTATGATTTGATGAAGCATGCCAAGGAACATAAACAGTAATTCATTGCTTGGCATTTCAGAAGTTAAATAACAGCATGAATAGCTATTCACCTAATGAAGTTTCTTAAATATGTACTCCCTCTGTTTTTTATATGATGTTCGGACAGCTTCAGACTAGTGTTTTTCTACAGTATTTTTTGGTCCAAACGTCATAAAAATATGAATGGAGGGAGTATTTGACTAATTGACTCCACAACAAGTAAAACTGTCAGCCAAAATATATATGAAGTTATGAACATAACAGCATAGCACATAAAGATCACAAAAAACGCATTCTTTTTTAATATTTCAAGTGCTGAATTATATCCTCCATAGAAAAGCCAAGGAATTTCAGATTTTTAGAAACTGCATACCCCTCGGCCATTGTCTGTCACACTAACTGAATTGTCATCATGAAGAACTACATTAATCTTCGAGGCGTGCCCCGCTTGAGCTTCATCCACAGCATTATCCAATATTTCATACACCTACGACACACCAACAAAAACAGCCATCAAATAAGATATAAAATAAAACACCTCAAAATAGGAGAAATGGAAGCATAATCTCTTGCATTCTATATACCAGATGATGCAATCCACGGGGTCCTGTGCTCCCAATGTACATACCAGGCCTTGTGCGAACTCCATCTAATGCTTCTAAGACCTAAATTAATTGAAGATTGAGCATACAACCAAAATCAAGCTCAACACAATAGCTCATCCATAGAACAATTTAGTTAAAGATTGAGATACATATAGAAAATCATGAGAAGGAATGCACATTATTTCTCGTCTTCATGGAAGATCATTAAGTTTTACGCTACACTGGCAAATAACTAAGATGAGTGGCAACATTGATAAACTAATAGCACATTGTTAGCTTCTTGATAGTAAGGATAAAAAAATGCCACAAACACTTGAGATCTGCAAGGGAGCTTAAGAGGATAGGCAACAAGAAGTTGTTTCGAAAATGAGGCCATGCATACAGTGCTATCTAAATTATAGAAGAAAAGGCAGTACATATGGCTACCTGTATGTACAAAACATAAGAAGATGACAAACATGCAAAAGATAGTGTTCATGGTATATAGGTCAACAGCTCAAACAGTACCCCAAAAACCTACAGAAACCAATGGTAAAAAGTTTGCACTGGGTTGCAAGGCCACTTGGCACTGTTTAAATGACACTCCCTCCAACCTCCCCCTCTCGTCTCCCTCCCTACACATTCACCCGGCTGTGCTCCTCCAAGGTCTTCCATTCCTTGTTCTTTTCCCCCATGCACATTGACGGGGAGACACTACTGACAGAAAAAGCTGACAGACTTGTGCACCTCCGACAATCCAAACTACAGAGGTAGACTACTGAACGACTGTCCATTTGTATGCCCGAACTATAAAGCGGCCTCTGCAGCCAAAAAATTTGGAGAGAAGCTCTCAACATGCGAAGAAGGGCGCCGAGAAATCGCCGCGACAATCACCTGGACATTGGCAGCGGTGTACTCCCCGGGCACCCGCTTGTCCTGCATCGCCTCGGACGCGGCCGTCGAGGCCATGAACGCCCGCACGGAGACCCCATTACGCCGCGGGGCGGCCGACACCACAACCCTAGAGTGAACATGGAGAATGAGAACACCACGAAATCATCAACGGTCGAGCTCCATCGAGGGAGGTAGTATGTAGGAATCAGGCGGGCGTACCTGGGCCCGAAGAGGAACCGAGGGGCGGCGGCGGTGGAGAGGGCCGAGGGCAGCATCCGGGAGGGAAAAGGGGCGGCACCGGTGGAGAAGAAGCGTCGGAGGAGCGCGCGGAGGTGGGGAGGGGGAGGCGTCGGACGGAGGAGCAGCGCCATCCGCGGCGGCGAGCCTCGCGCTCGAGGGCTGCTCGCTCTGGCTTTGCCGGCCGCCTGCCTGTGGCTGGGGGGAGGCGGGGGAAGGAGGGGCTGGGGTTTAGAGGCGCGGGTAGTGGATGAGGAGCAGAGGCGAGGCCCAGGGTTTAGGCTCGGATTTCGAGAGGGGAGGGGGCTTTTGCTTCTGGAAACGCGGAAAGGAAAATGAGAGCCTGGGCCGTACCGCGATGCAAAACGGACAAGCAGGCCGGATTTTGGAGCGGGCCAGATCCATCAGATTTTCGGAGAGGCCCTGTCTGGGCATGTGGGTGGCAATCCAGCCCCGTTCCTGTCGGTACCCGCGCGATTAATGACAAGGTGGCCATTTCTGCCATAAATTTGGTGCTCCAGGAGACAGGACCAGGGATGAAAACGGATGGGAACGGTCGGGAAATACCCTCTCCCGTTCCCATTCTCATATTTTCTTATCAGTATCGGGATGGGAACGGAATGGCCTGTATGGGTTCCCGTTCTCATATTTTCAGTTCTTCACAGCTAACCGCGTTCATCCGTATGGGCTGTTGCCTGTTGGGCTAGAAATTTGGCCTTTCCCAAAAAAATAACATCCAGGATGAAAACAGGGAATTTCCCGATCAAATACAGGATACCGCAAATACGGTCGGGAAACACCATTAACCATTTCCGATCCCATTCCCGTTTACTGCCATCCCGTTTCCGTCCCGTTACCTGTTTTTTCCTGTAAATCCAAAAACGGGCGGGAAAAAACCAGAATACGGCACGGGACGGGACGGGATTTTTCCCGTTCGTTTTCATCCCTAACCAAGACGCACAAGGCACAAGCACTAAATTTCCAGCCTTTTCTGCTTACTATCAACAATAGTCTACGTTTCCGTTGCGAAAAAACAAGCATTGTGCGGCTGTAGGCTGTAGTGCAGCGGCAATAAGCAGCCCCGTTTGGATACACCCAACTAGTTATTAGCTGCACAAAATTTGTAGAAATTAATTGATTCGGATTTAAACATGTAGCTAGAGATCCCTCTTATCATTAATATAATGGTGTAATTGAGACTAAAAAGTCATAATTAATGACTGTGTAGGGTGTGTACAATTTATTAAGTATCAATTAACTGATTAGTTATAGCTAATGCTAGCTAATTTTTAGCAGCTCCTCCCTCTATCAAAGTTTGATGTACACATTTGGTCTTTGACCAGCACCATCACCGCAGGTTAAGGCGCCTACTATGCTAGAGGAGTAGAGGTCCGTATACCTCATTGAGTGGTACTTCTAAACCTGTCCCGGTCATTGATTGATCCTTGCGTCTGATGTCCAAGAATCACGGCAGACAAAGTAGCTGCTAAAAATTAGCTAGCACTATGGGTTTGTTTGGATTTATAGCTAAGCTGTCTCACCTAAAGTTAGTTATGCCACAACATATTTAGATATTTGTTTGGTTCTTTGTTAAGGTAAGTCATGTCTCACCTCGTTTATTATAGTACAGTTCATTTTTCTTGCCTCAATTTATTTCAAATTAGGATTTGAATTTTGACACCTAAAGTTAGGCATCGTCGGAAATGAGGTGAAGCACTTTAGTCACAAATCCAAACAGCCCCATATGTAACCAACTTAGCAACAACTTAGCCCATGTTTGGCAGAAGTCTAAACGAAATGAAACTTTTAGATCGAATACAGTGAACGGTTTTTTTACAGAGAACTGATTATGGCTAAATCTTTTAAGTGTCTATATGAAAACAGCTAATATATTAGGAGCTCAAAAAACTAGCTTCTTCCGATTCACTACTACACTAAATCACTTGTTAAAGGTTATCTTAGAGAACGCATCACTTCCACCCATATCACTACTGCGACAGAACAACTTGGTACTAACAAACTATCATTGTGCTTTGGACCCAATGGGTGATTGTGATTTCGCAAAAAAAGGTGATTGTGATGAGGTATCGCTGCTAGTCCGTTGCAATAATACCTATCTATACCGGATTTTTTAGGGGAAGGGGGTTATGGTGATGGTGAGTTTTGTTGTCGGGTTGCAAACCTTCAGCAATAATAGCACTATCGTATCATTAACAAGTTGTAATTACAAGGGACATACAATTGCATCTGAACCAAAAATTTTAATTCAATGTGATTCGATCCCCCGACTAGCCCCCATTGGCTATCTCTCTTCTTATCCACTCCACCCTCCTCTATCCAACCTGCTCCTCCATCCTTCCCTTCCCCATCTCTAGCCATCATGTCGTGTTGTTTGCTCTTTCCCTCTCAATTTCTCTACCTGCCATCCTCTTTCACAGTGATCATCCCTCCCTCTCATATCTTCCTTTGTCTAACCATCCTATCCTCCTTTGCTCGCTTATCACTTGCATTGAGGAGGTGATGTGTGCCGTCCAGCGATTAGGGACTAGTGTGATGGTGGGGATTCCGACAGGCTAGTGCGTTACCAGGTGATGGTAGTGTTGTAGGGCCTAGCGGTAAACGGCAGTATCGTCCCTATCCCGTGGCGGTGATGAGGATTTTTGCAGGCTAGTGCTTTACCAGTGTAGCGAAAATGGCCTCATGCCATGTTTCACAAAGTGTTTTGGTAATTTGATGACAACCCAAGCCCCTAGGACTAATAAGGTTGCCAAGGTGATCATAGGGTTTTAGGTTCCAAGGGTGAAGTATAAAGAGAAGAAACAATACAAATTATGTACAATTATTATGATAAAAAAAGATGGATTTTCCCATAACATTGTAGATCTCTTAACAAGCTTTCCAAAAAGCCTAAGATCATAAAAAACGGAGTTCATAGTGAAAAGTTATGCCCAAAATACAAAGACCCAGTCTGCTGAAATGAACAGAGCGAGTTGTCCGGTCTTCACAGGATACAGGGTGAAGAAAACATCAAATTCTATACCAATCTATAAATCCAATCAAATGGGCTTTTGCACAACATTGTAAAACTCCTCACAAGCTTTCCAAAAAATCCAAAATCATCAAAATCAGAGTTCGGGGGAAAGAGTTATGACCAAAATACGAAAGTGTCTCTTCGAGCCCAAAAAATGGCCGGTCCACTTTCTTAAGGACTAACAATCTGGTCTTTGCCGCAAATTTTTTGACCGTTGGCCAATTGCTAGTTTTGGTATTTGGGCCTATTTATAGCCCATCCATAGGGTTATTTGAGCTTGCTGGAGACACCTAAAGCATAGATGAGTTGAAGAACACTTGAAGATTATCTCCAAGCCACCATAGTGCTAATTGACCACATCAAGGCATTAGTGCACTCTTAGTGGGGGATTAGTGCTTGTTTAGGCTTAGCTCTTGCGAGGGTTGAGTGATTAAGAGATGTCTTGCTGCAGCAAGCATTGTACTCATTGCTAGACCCTCATTCTTGGTGTGGAGTGACAGGGACAACTTGTGTGGGGACGAGAAGACTCTACAAACTCCGTAGTGAAACTTTCGGTGCCTTATGACCAAGTTAGACGGTAGCGGTGGCTAAGTCTTGGTGGCTTTGTGGCACTTAGGCTTTACTTGCTGTGAGCATTTGATGGCGAGCGTAAGACGGTGATCGGGAGAGTCTTGGTGTCCGGCTCGGATTTTGCTTTCCGTGGCGAGCCCATGGACGTAGCCCTTAGTGGTGAACTATGTTAAATCCTCATATCTTCTCAAGAGTTTGCCCATTGTCCTTACCTCTTTACTTACTGCATTTATATTTCCACATTTACTTTCTTGTGTTCCATTAGCTTTCCTAGTTAGTTTGATTAGGTTTGGCTCCAGGTTGTAAGTCTTTTGGGTAACGTAGAGAGCACATAGATAAACCTCAGACTTATCAAGAATTTATAGGGCGAAATAGATTTATATTATGTACTAGATAAGTCTTAGATTTTAAAGAGCGATTGGTGACCAAATTCACCCCTCATTCTCTTAGTTTGGATACCCCGGTACGTTTCTTTCAACCAAACGGTGGCAGTGGTGCAAGGCCTACCCGCAATGATGGTGTCTCTACCGAGCAGCAGTGGTCGCTCTTCTCCAACAATGAGATTTGTGGCAGGCAGGGGTGAGCGACGTGGGAACTAGCACGAAGAGACAGCAAGTTACTGGCATAGCGATGACGCAAAGGTGGAGTATTGGTGCATCTACGACGTGACTGCGACGACAGCACATTGGCTATGCGTGATGACAACATTGCTGCTAGGGTGGCACCTGGTTTAAGAAAAACTAAAATTGGACCATCGCCATGTGTGCAACCGATAGCGGTATCCAACACTACCACTATCAGTTCCCAGTATTGCCTAACATAACCGATAGTGTAGGCCGGATTGGAACAGGTAGTGCTCACTGATTTTGTGGTAGGGCATAATCCCTTATCTATAAAATGTCTTTCTCAAGGTGAATTAGGGCATGTTTAGTGTGAGGATCCGTCCAAATTAACCTAAATAAATTGGGTTATAAGAGATTCAATCCACCTAGTTCAACCAAATTAACTCTGATACCCCCCCCCAATACAAGAACCTCAATTGTTCCTAGGATCCACATTCCTACTAATAAACATCTTGAGGATTCAAAGTTAGAGTATATGGAGATAAAGTATACTTTCGGTTTATTTTGATTACAAAAATAATTACCAGTGCATGATTAATGTTAATTTTGCAAATAGCTCAATGTTAACTAGAGACTACTATAGCCAACTCATGAGATTAATTTAAACACATAAGAATATACATGTGAGCCATGAAAAGGGTTTGTTAATAACGCTAAAGTGTTATGCCCAATGACTATGTCTTGCGATCAATCACCCTCTCATTTATGGACATCTGCCTTGATTCGTCATCAGGATATCCACTGCTCTGTGTATGCAACAATTTAACATCAACACCATGAGTACAAATAGGTAAACTGTAGGTCCTACCCAAATAATGAAACAAATTAGGAGTATCCATTGCCATTAGCAGGTTTTGGGTTAGGTAAATAAAGTGCAAGAAATAAATTTATTGAGTACATGAGCTCAATTGTCTTCCATAAAGCTCTTTTATGAAAAACATTATTGAAATCTAGAACTAAAGAGTGTGCTCATAACTGAGAGCATAGTTATTCTAATAGTTCAACACCTTGCCAAAGTGTATAACGTTTTCCACGGGGTCCCAATCCCGCTACACATACTTATCGGTATGTAAGGAATATCTCATTCACCAACCTTTCACATACTTCTACCTAGCACTAAACGAGCGATAGAGTGAATAGAGGCACTAAGACCCTTGGTAGGTGACTCCATCTACATCTTAGACTAATGGCACAAGTTTTGTCTAGAGAAAAGTGTGATGCACAATACTTGCTTATCCTTCCATTTTTTCCACGTGTATGTATGAAAAATGTACTCAAGAGACAAAGCAGTGGCAATACGATTCTCAATCAACTTAAGTGAGCCTATGTAGCAGGGAGGCCTCTCTTGTCTCAGCCTTACCACTCGCCTGAGTTCAATTTTCAATCCATGTGGCTCAAGTTTTAGCTTCATTCATATATCGAGTTGTGATTAACAAACATTCCTAAAAGGAATGCCATTAAATCATTCCATGAACAAAATGAATATCATGAGGGGAAAGGATCTCTCTGCCTAAGGCCTACACTGCGGCGAATCCAATGACCCGAGGTATCATTAAGTAGGATCTTCATGTTGGCCATGGAGAGCAAAGTGGAGACCCAATTTCTATAGGTTGGTGGACACCCAAGGTCTTGAAAGAGGCCGAGAAGAAAACACACATGTGACATAATCAAACAACTTGGCAATGTCTAGCTTTATGAGGGGGTTGCCTTCTTGTGTGGAGGTCTTTGATTGCCCTTTAGTGGAGGTTGACTAGCTCACTAAGGGAGGGCATGTGAATGGACTGAGTATACATATATGGGGTCCGACAATAACTATTTATATCCGACAAATCTCGACGTTACACGTAACTGAATTTGATCTAGGAAAGAATAACTATCTATCTATCTATTTATTTACCTCTCTCTCTCTTTATATATACACACACACATATACATATACATACATATACATACATATACATACATATACATATATATATACATATACATATATATATACATATATATATATATATATCAAGTGTGCATCTAACCCGGTTTCATCTGGTGCAAAACTTTGGGCTAAAACTTTCCAAAGCTACATGAATGAGGCCAATCCCCGCGCTCCGATGTGTCAAATCGTACTGGACCTAGAGCATCTCGCTGAACAAAACTAATACTCACTCTGTTTCAAATTATATAGTTTGATTTTTTTCCATCAAGTTTGACTCTTTCATTATATTCATTTTTTGAAGCATGTAAATTCATGCTCAAAGTATGTAATATGTTTAAATATTAATGAAAGTAATTAATGATTATAAACAATCAATAAGAAAAAGTGGATCAAAATTTGTGTTAAAAGTCGACGACGAAGGGAGTATCAAAAGCCGTTTTTGTCAAGCTGATTAAGACATCTTAAAACGGCAAGTTTACTCCATTAAGCTAGTCTGCTCAAGGTAGCACTATTTTTTGAGTAGTTAGCGTGTATTTGGTTCCGAGACGAGGTAAGGTGGGACGATCTTGTCCTAGATTTTAGGGATGGGTTGGTCTCATCTCCTGCTTGGTTAAGAGGGATAGAGTGATCCTTGTTTTCTGTTTGTTTGGAGGGATTTAGATTTTGTGGAACAAAACTGTTTGCGCTGTTAGACACCGTTAGTGGGACCCACTCATCACCCTCCGCTTCCTTCTTCCTCTCGTGCCCATGATGGTCATCACCGCCTGACCTCTCACTGATCCCTGTTTCGGCCACCGCCCTCGCCACGCAGGACTCTCCCCACTGCCTGCTCCAACCGCCGCCTCGCTGCGCCCGCATGTCATTCCTGACCTGTCCCCTTTCCGACCGCCCTGCACTTACCACTACCCGCTTTGGCCCTCGCCTCGCTGTGCCTGCGTGGCCGCCACGACCTCTCCTTCTCCAACTACCTCCCTCATCGTAGCCAGCCTCTCCGGCTCTTGCCGCTCCCCACTCTGGCCCTTGCTTCACCGTGCCCACACGTATGCCTAGATCTCTCCACGCTCTGGCCTCTGCCTAGATGTGCCGGCACCGCCGCCCCTACCTCTCCTCACTCCCGCGTGTAACACACCAAAAATCTACATCCCAAACCCCCCCTAAGTTCACCCTAGCCCAAATCACAATCCCAAAAATCACGCACTTATTAAAAATTGGAGTTCAAACCCCTCAAAATATTTCCCCGCCATCCACCCTACTAACGCCCTCACAAAAGTCCCCACACCATTCCACAAAATTCCACTCAAAAGCCTCCCCCCTAAATTTAAATAAAATTTGAAAAAGGGAGTAAAGGAAAAGGGCAAAACCCCCATCTCAGCCCAGCCCACCATATTCGCCCCCACCCCTTTCAACCCGCCCCACTCCCCCCACCCCCGCCTAGGCCACTTGGGCCATCTCCCCCCCCCCGGCCCACTCCATCCCCCGCACCCCCTCCCTCTTGCGCTCCACGACAGATGGACCCCACCTGTCAGTGGCGTCCCCAACCCCGCGCCGCGCCCGTCCCCCACCACCGGCGCCCACTACCCGTGCTCCGGCGTGCCACCGCTTTTGGCCCCGACCCATCGCTGCGCCTCGCACCGTGCCCGGCCCCGCCGCGCCCTGACGCGCCTCGCGCTATGGCGCGCCACCGCTCTCGTCCCCTACCCCGCGCTGCGCCCGCCCCCCACTCTGGCGAGCAGCAAAACCCGCACCAATCCTATAAAACCCCCCACCCTTGCCTCGCTGGACCACAGCCCGCCCCCCTCCTGAATATTCGCCACGGAAAAAGCTCCGACGCGGTGACACGCCGCCGCCCCCACTCACCGCCACCAAGCTCCCCGAGGTTACCGCCTGACCCGCCCCTGCGCAAGGTGAGCACCCTCTCCCTTTCCCAGGCAGAGACCCTGCACCCCCTGCTCCTTTCCCCCCTCGTGCCGATCCCCGGCAGCGGTGGCAGCTCCGGCAGGGAGACACGCCACCGCCACACCGTGCCCAGGTGGCGCTCGCCGCCAGAGCCAAGCACTCCCCCACCCCTCTTCTCCGCCTCGCACCAGGGCCGTCGTAGCCACCCCCACATCGCGCCACCCCCCCGGCCACCTGAACCCTCGCCGGCAAGGAGCCCCGGCGAGCCGCCGTCTCTCCCTTCTACCTTGACCGGCTCACGCTAGCCCTAGGCCGCACCGCCGTCCACCCTCCCCGCCACGCCAAGCCACCGACATATGGGCCCGGCGTCAAACACCGTTATGCCGCCCTTCCCCACCCTGCGCGCGCGCACCGGCGCATTGGGCCGGCCCAGCAGCCGCGTTGCGCCTCGCGTGGGCTGGAGGCAGGCCGAGCCCCCCGTGAACCTTGGGCCGCGCCCCTGATTCGGCCCACAAAGCTTTAAATTCCCTTTTCAATTATTTAATCCTGTCTTTTCGATAAAAATCCATATCTTTTCCAAACTAACTCCGTTGCAGGTGATTCTTGCACCCAAATTCTTTTAAAATTTCCCTCTACCCAACCCACCTCCTCTTAAAATAATTTGAGCTTGAATGATTGCATTTATTGATTGTTTATTATTTGTGTGCGCTAGACGTCGAACTGGAGGAACTCTGGGAACCGGGACCGACCGTCGCGGACTAGGAAGGCGACGACCCTAGTACCGACCTCCACTGCAATGAGGACCTAGACGACGGCAAGTCCACTAGAACCCTTTCTTGATGCATGAAATACCTAGATTTGCAAAACAAGTATCTTGGCCAGTGCAATCAATTAAAAATTGCTCGCTAAGGAGAAACCCTGGTAAGATATCCATCAAAACCTATTTAGAAGTAGTGCGCATAGGAGGGATAGCTCATTCAACTACATGAACTAAAAGTTTGTAAAAGGCAATGGATGTGGGATTGCAATGGGATGGGATTGAGGTTGTTGGGGTTGAATTTTGAAATAAAATGGGAAAGAACCCGGCAACCAACTTGGTCGGAATAAGGCTACGAGCTGAAACAGCCATAAGAGTAGGGTTGAACGGGTAACTTAGCTATCTGCGGTTATCCTACGTCCTAGGATTCGTGGGGAAGATCGGGTACGTGGACGCTCGCGGTGTCGAGTAAAAGAAAGTGGTACGGTGGTTGGTTCAACCCGAGCTATCCGTAAGGACCGCTGTGATTTTCATCTTATCACAACCACTCGCTCTGTATGAGGCAGTGGCTAGGCCCAAGCTGGAGTGAATAGCCTAGTAATTTCTGTGTTGACGCACAAAGGGCTAAGGGAAGGGTGGGTGTCAACGGAAGTACCGTGGGGTACTGGGGTGACTCGGCTGACCAAACCCCTAAAGTTCCGCTAGGTGATGAAACAAAGTCAAAAGGCTTGGTTTGGAATTCGGGCACTTATTTGGGCGTAAGCGTCGCTGAGTCCAACTTGTGTGAATTAGTACAACCTCTGATCAGAGTAAAATCGATTCGAATAGTCCGTGTCCACTGGTATGGATGGGTTACGGATTGGTTCTTCGTCTAGTGTATTTTTCTTAAAAAGTGGGTGGTTGGAACAAAGGTGGAACCTGGAAGTTGGGTGGATCAGGGTTGTGGGTGAGTTAAATCTTGGCCGCTCGGACCGGCAATGGCACTCTCCCTTCATGGTAAAACTTTGTTTTCAATAAATTAACAACTGGACCACTAAAACAAACCCTGCATTATTTTCTACACAAATATAAGCTCCAGATATAGCCTTGCATCTAGAGATAGGTATCCCCCACTCAACAGGAGGAAGGTAGGCTTGCGGAGTATATAAGCACTCACCCTTACTTTGTTGATACTTTTCAGATAGCTTCGACGAGCTGTTCGTGGCACTCTTCGGCTAGATCATGATCCTACTTCCCAACTAGCCTATGGCATTGGGTCTTGAAGAATTTGCTTCCGCTGTATCTTACTTTTCTTGCAACTATCATGTAATGGTTTATAATCGTTAAGTTTGACTCTATGCTACGTGAAATAAATGTGTTGCTAGCACCTTAGGACTAGAATTTGTATCACATTTAAGCTCTCAAGAATTTGGGGGCGCTTCACCGCGCCTCCAGCCATCACTGCGCCTACCTGCCCTACCTCGCCGCGCCTACGCAGCCGCTGCTAGCTCTCCACCTCATCCCGTTGGGTGCCTCTAGGAGACGGATGCGGACAACGTCCAAAAGGGATGCCCCCGTCCGCTCGAATTGGGGGGACAGGGCTGCCCCACATCTGAGGAGAATATTCGTCTCGGTGATGGTCCCGTCCCTCCTAGATCTCCAACCGAACACTAAAAAAGAGGGACCATTCCAACCCGTCCTTCTTCATCCCCTTAACCAAACACAACCTTAATGATTGAAGGTGTGGCGACGAGGGATCAGCTGCGTATCGATGCGAGTTTATAATGCACTACACCTACGGATCCATGACGCCAATCAGTCCTCACGCGGTCCCACCCGAAGAGTAGTAGCACTGTGGTATACTCTTCAACATAACATATCTATTTTCTTCACACCCACTTATATATAAGAGGCTATGCTTGTTTTAACTTTCGCTGAGATTGTATCAACAAGCTGGGAAAGCAGATTATTGGACTGTGATGATCTAACCCATTATTGTTACAATCATTTTTTAGAATAGGGAAAAAATATATTCCAGTCTGATGGCTATAATACAGGACATGGTTGTTTCAGCTTGCGGGTTACCACATACTAGCATAGATGTATGTGCGACGTACACGTGTTGTAAGATGATCAACCAGACAATAGAAAGGAGAAGAAAGAAATTGAATTAAAAGGAAGAAGACTTGATCGATTGGCGTCATTCCTTTCTCATTAAATTCAAGAGAAGGAAAGCAACAGTTAGTTATGGGTACAAAATAAGATGAGAAAAAAAGAGAAAAAGTGGATGAAACATTTTGCATCTCTGAGTTTTGGGCTTTTTCACCTTTTTTCAAACTTTTACAAACTGCACAGTGGGGCCAACGTGAGGAGTATACCTTAGCCTTCATTCGTAAAAAAGGTTCTTAGAAAACTCGTTCTTTTATATTACCATATATTATAAGCATAGCCTTAAGACCGAGTCTACTAGATCGTACAAATATTCGTGTATACGTGTTTTCGACAATGGATTAGATAGTACAGTAGATCGTACAAATGTATACTAAGAAAGCATACAGAAAATGAGGTGTCAAGTTGTGCAAAATAGACAGTCAGATAAGCGAGCTGCTAGAGTGAGTCTAAAGCTGAATCCAGTCGTTACCCATATCTATCTTCCAAAATTAAATGCGACACTGTTACGACAGAGAGAAGTAGTTAGAATAGTATTTGAGGACGGAGAACGGAGGAGCTATTGGGTTCAGCCTAAGTTACCCCTCAACACATGCAAGTGGCTGGCCGTGCTCGACGTGATAACTTCGGATGTGTTTGGTTAACTATGGATTTTGACAATCTAGATAATGCGTGGTACCTAAGAAAATGCAGATAAAAATGAATAATAGTAGATTGTGTCTTAGAGCCGAAAATCCAAGAAAGAAAATAAGATATTATTTGGTCTTTTATAAGATAATATTATCTTAGATCCTAATTATGTCTAGAAACTAAACCCCCCTTTCGTTGCTCTCACCGAACATTGAGTAGTACTGTACATTTATATATTTAAAAATAACTACTTATATGATCCCGAGAAGGACGATGCCAGATCAGACGGGATCAGAGATGGACAAAGAGCATACGAGAGCATATATGAGCCGATCAGAAGGGAGACTGTGCATGGTGGGTTTCCGAGAAGGACGGTAGCAGATCACTCCAGATCAGATGGGATCCAGATCTGGAGTAAGGACACACGCGAGCCAGCGAACACTGTCTCTGGCTTATTTGCTACAGTGGCTGTCACCTTCCGTCCGATCGAGAGAGCCCAAGCACGTATACCGATCGAATGGCCGTGCAGTGTCAGCAAGAGCGACCGGCCGGTACAGCGGCCATCAGCGCGTTGCAGATCGTAGCACGCGCGGCGCTGCATGGGATGCGCCTCCGCAGCTGCTGGTCCAACGAAACGTGCTCCGGCATCTCGCTGCCGGCCTCTCCATCCAGTGGGCCACACATCACGATGGACGCAGCGCCGCCCGTGCACGTACGGTGGTGCCGTCGTGTGGCGTGGACCTGACCTGGAAAACGTGGCTTGGGCTGCGAGTCCGCGACAAGGCTTGCTTAATTAGCAAGAGCTACGCATCGCGACGACGATGGGAACCATTGTTTTTTTTTTTTTGTTAAAAAACTTTTTGGGTAAATTATAATTCCATACCGTGCCGCCCGTCGTGGTCCGTCGGTACAGGCTCTGGGTCCCATTCCCGTCCCATCACCACCAGCTAGGCCAGGCCATGCCCCCATCGCGTCTTCCCTCTTCCGTCTCGATCGGTCATCAATTTAGTGCAGAGATGGAATCGTGCTGAGTATATGCTGATGCCTACAGGGCGCCAGATCCAATCGATCCAATGGAGTTCGTAGTTCGTTCAAGGGTGCTGCCAGCGCCTCTCAGCGGTGTCAGCGCATGCAGCCGTGCATATCCATCATAGTTGTTGTGTCTGAGTTTGATATGCTATGTGGGAAACCGAGACGTGGTAGCTTAGGCAGCACGAGATACGTCGTGATTCGTATCACGTTCGCGGTAGGATGAACAGATGGTCGCCGTGTCAATTATTGGGTATTGAGTGTGCCAGTGTGTGCGCCGATCGAGCATTGAACGTATAGGATGGATCGGAGTAGCGCGCAGTAGCTGTACATGAGAGGCACCCGCCAACCAACGCATGCATGCGCCCGTCCAGACCCGATCATCACCCGACCAGACGTCATGCATGGCGGCTGAATGATTACACGAGGAACACGCGCCGTACCGCGCCGCCGCGCCGGCTACTACGTAAGGAGGAGGAGGAGGAGTTGGACTTGCCGGCGTAGCGGAACGGAGCTGCTTCGTCTCCCGTTAGTCAACACACGACTGAGGCGGTGCCGCGCGCGGCGGCTACATATCACAGGTCGATCTCCGGCGCTGGCTGCTAGCTGCTGCCTGCTGCTGCTTCCTGCCGTCCTGCGACCGTTCATCCGTGGTGGCTGCGGACTGTGTACGGTGGGCGCCTGGGCGGTAGGCATCTACGGATCTACCCATGCATGCGGGCGGGAGCGTGAATGATCGGTTTAGTCGCTTTCCATCCACCTGCAAAGCTGTACTATAGGAGTGTGATTAGAGACGGAAATGTACGCGGATTTACCGACGAATGAATGTCCTGTGGAATCGGGCATGGGTGCTGGCTGCAGAAACCGGTACAGAAACTTGTAAAAGTGATAAGAAAAAGAAAAGGTATATCCCTAGGGCTCGACCTAAGACGTGTAGGTTCACGTGCAATAATTCTTACTTATCACTGCACTCCGCAATCACTTATGACTAGATAGATGATACTATTCTTTTATTTTATTAAGTTCTCAGAAGATTTTAATACCGGTTGGTGAGGGAGTAGTACCTGTTGGTGCTAAGGCTGGCTCCAGCCAGAGGACGACCATTCCACTCTCTCAATTCAAACTTCACTCTGTGTATAGTGTTGCTACAATACAAATTCTGTATTTTAATCTGTCTTTTGGTCCTCCTAGTGAACACAGCATAAAAAGTTAAGAACTGGTATTGGTAACAAATCCATACAAATGACTTCTCAGGGGCTAGGCGTAACCTTTCCAATCGGTACTAGAATTTACATATGTGCCGGTTACGACTTGCTTTGGTACCGATTGTTGAGACCCAATGTTATTTCTCCAGCTGTGTTCGTAGGTACCACACCCTACCGCACGAGATGCACACAAGAGGGTCAGACATGGAGAAGGAGAGTGCTTTGTAAACTATCCTTTTTGAACGTACGAGCCATCATCAGCAAAGACGCACGCAGGAGGAGCCCACTGCAATCAATCAAGATTTAAAAGCTAATATAAATCACTTATAGCCTTATAGGTCAGTCCAACCTTCAATCATACTAATAATCAATAATGGTGACAGGAATCAATCAGAGACATCTTAACCTTGCTTTCCAAAAGAAAAGTTAATAATATAGCACGTTGTCGGGTGTATAGGGTATAGTTAACTAGTAGCACGTCTATATAATAGATTATATTGGTACATGTTGTATAATTACTACATGTCTCACCACTTTCTCTCGCAGAGTCAAAGGAGTAGGGATGGCAACGGGTAGGTACCCGTCGGGTATTACAGTTCCATACCTATACCCGCGAGCAAAAAGCTTACCCGCTACAATACCCATATCCAGTCGCGGGTATGAATTTTTATCCATACCCGTACCCGCGTGGGTAAAAAAACCCGTCGGGTAACCCATACCCGATTAAATACCCACTATACACATATTTAAATAGCACAAATATAATTAAAAATGGCATAATTAAAAATATAAAACACTAAACATGAGTAAATAAATTGAAGACAACAATTGATATTGAAACACGTAAGTTAACCATATTTTTGCCTAATATACATCTATGTATGCTTAATTATATAGAATAAATGTATGGTTGAGCCGGGTATAAATTACCCATGGGTACGCGGGTATGGGTAGTATGCACCCTTACCCGCACCCGCGTACCCGACGGGTATAAGATTGTGGCCATTAACGTACCCACGGATAGAGAAGTCATCCCATACCCGCCTTTATATCGGGTAAAACCCGTCGGATACTCGGGTTTCGGGTACCCATTGCCATCTCTACAAAGGAGCCTATAAGGTGCTAATGAATGCCTCGCTTCTCTTCTCTCTCATTTCCTCTTACTTTCACCTTGTAACCAATTTAACATGGCGTCTTTTGCAACCGTCTAGGTCACCTCATAGTAGTCGCTCTAATACTTGAAAATATAAACAACAAGAGCAATCATGTATATGCATATGTGCGAAGAATATAATAATCCCGGGAAGCGGGAAGAATCAATAATGCATATGCATGACGATGTGAACCAGAAACAGCCAAAACGATTCCATAAACTTCGTCGTCTCTACCGCGTCAAGTTTCTGTGTGGCTGCACCAAATGCACCGGTCAGAGATCGAACAATAATAATCAATGCCTCCCGTGCAGTGCGTGGCCCGTTAAAAAACGTGGCTGGTTTGGCGATCGACTCCTAGTGCTAGGTAGTTGAAATGGGAACCGATCGAGAGGCAGCGACGGCCTATCTTTTCCACATGCATCAAATTGAATTTGTATGCGTGCCGCCCATGTGGCCGTCCGCCCTAGCAACACCGCTGTATATACTCCGGCCGTGTCAAAGCTAAATGCAGGAGTGCCATGGATCCAGATCGATCCAATCAGGTCTCGCAAGGCTGTCAGTCAATGCAGCCTAGCAGCCTACCGTGCATCCGCCCCTGTGTGTGTTTGATATATGATGATAGGGGTGGAGAGTAGTCACCAGATACGCCGATAGCCATATCAGCAGGCGTGTGAAACTTCAGGCGATGCTTTTTCCATGACAAGAAAGAGATCCAACGCATTCTTGTGGCTTGCTTTCTTCCTATGGACAGAGCGATGCTCTAAACTTTCGGTCCGGTTTAAAACACGGGGATTTTTCTCTGTTCTTGCGTTTTTTTTAAATTGAACGGTTTTTCTATGAAATTTTTGCACAATTCATGTGAAATTCCTGCATTCCAAGCAGATCCTCAGAAGGCGTGTAAAAGTAAAAAAATTGTTTTGTAAATTAAAAATAAGTGTCCCAAGATAACAACTTAAAAACATGCTGCGAAAAAGGAAGAGAGACCTTTTTGGTTCTTGTTTTTTACCTATTCTCGTTTACATCAGTGTTAACCGTAGCCATATAACCACCTATATTAATCATGAAAAACACTATTACTTCCATCTTTTTTGTTTGATGTTTAAAGGACAAGATTACTAATTCATTTTTGAACAAATGCCCGTGTACTAAATGTTATATAAAAGAAAACAGAGGAAGTACAAAGACAACTGGCCTTAGCCACCGTAGTAGGTTATAAAAAACTACAATGCATCCAAATCATGCACTAAACACATGGAGTGTGCCATTATTAAACGATACTCCTAGAAGTAACAATTAACGCTTGTGCCATCAGCACCAATCAACCGATTCGTGTACTGCCAGCACTGTATCTCTCGGTTGTGACGCACTGTGAGCGGACTGCTCATACGAGGTGTCTACAGTACTAAAATGACATTGCAGTGCTACAATAAACAGGGAGAGATGTGGTTAAAATAGTGATAGCAAATCCATTTAAACAACCAATTGGAGATGGTCTCATGGTATGATGCTCCTGTTTACATCGTCTTACATCGATCAGGTCCAATCAGGGCCAGAGTTAGGGCTAGACGATCCCAACCAAGATTATCTTTTCCGTTCCTGGTCCGGTTCGGGAAGTTGCTTCCGGTAGTTCCTTGAAAAATTTCAGTCCATTTTTTAAATTATAAAAACAAAAAAAGATTTTCCGCTTGGATTTCGGTGCTTTCCAACATGATTACGTCAAAATTCTCCATTTTTCACTTGCCTACAGTGTTTTCCGGTGTAAAACAACAAATTTTGACCGAAAACACTAGTCCGGTCGGAAAATTCAGAAAGTACCGGTTTGAGTTTGAATCTTATTTCCATTCGGAAAAATCGAAATCCACAAAATTTTGGATGGAACTATGTTTTGGGTCTCTCGCGGAAAATGGTACTCCGAATTTTACGATGCGGATGCTGCGCGTAGGTGATGCGACCAGATCGATCTAATCAGGTCTCGCAAGGCTCAGCCTACCGTGCATCCGTCTCTCTTGTGTGTGCCTCCCAAATACGCCGATAGCCATATCAGCAGGTGCCTGAAACTTCAGGCGATGCTTTTTCCATCACAAGATCAAGATCCAACGCATTCCATGTGGTTTCCTTTCTTCCTCTCGACCAACAGAGCAATGATCTAGAATTTAGGAGGTGTATGTAACAACAATTTGTTTTGTAAATTAAAATAAGTGTCCCAATTAGCTAACAACTTAAAAACATGCTGTGTAAAGGATAGCTACTTGGGCTGCGAATAGAGACTTTTTTTGGTTCTTGTTCTTAGCTCTTCCCGTTTACATCAGTGTTGTGTTTAGGCATTGGCCCTAAGGTCTCGTCACGGCAAACGTAGCTATATTTTTTATTGTTTTTATTAAAAAAACCACCTATGTTAATTACGAAATAAACTATTACCCCCTTATGTTTGATGTTTAGGACAAGATTACCAATTCATTTTTTGAACAAATGCCCATGTACTAGAGGATATATAACATAACGCGGAGTACAAAGATAACTGGCCATATCGCAGGTTATAAAAGAAGTACAATCCATCCAAAGCATGCACTAAACACATGGAGTGTCATCAGCATCAATCAACCGAGTTTTGTATTGCTAGCGTTGTTTCTCTCGGTTGTGATGGTATGATGCTCCTGTTACATCGTCTTATGTGGATGGGGTCCAATCAGGGCCAGAGTTTGGAAAAGAATTCCATTTTTCCGGTCTGGTACGCGAAGTTGTTCTCGGTAGTTTTCTGAAAAAATTCAGCCTAAAAATTAGAAAAATATATAAAAACGAAAAGCGGGTTTTCCGACCAAATTTCGATGCTTTCCAACATGGTTTTGTCAAGTTTTTTCAGTTTGTTCACTTGTCTATGGTATTTTTCAAGTCTAAAACAATAAATTTTGACCGGAAAACATCAGTTCCGGTCGGAAAATTACCGGTTTGAGTTTGAATCTCATTTCTGTTGGCAAAAATCGAAATCCACCCAATTTTGGATGGAGCTATGTTTTGGGACTCTCGCGGAAAATGATACTCCGAATTCTGTGTCTCGCAGCGGCTGCAAAGAGTGACCTCAGGCCAAACGCGCAGTCAAACACACATGCGCATAGGACGAGGGGATCATCGATTGGGATCAACACCGGATCGATCTCTTGCCACACTGGCACGGCCACGCATGCGGCACGGCACTGCATGTTCCTGAAATCCAGAGGCGTGCATGCACGCTGCATGTGCGCATTTGTACCGCCCAGCCCCCACACTCCGTGCCGCGTGCGTGTCCCTGTTTGCAGGGAACACGGCCCAACGGGGCTGTGCGCCTGTGCCAACAACCAGCTAGCTGTACGCCTGTACCTGCACGTTCCAGACGAGTAATTATAATTACTATGCGCAGACTATTTTGGCTGTCGGCGGAGAGATCGAGTATTATAAGTATACTGCTGTGTACTACGTAAACTTGTACTGTACTATACTTGTACTCCACTCGTCTACGGCACTGCCATGTCGCGGTCCGTCGTACGAATTATTGATCCAGTCCTGGTGCCGCCAACTGTATATCTCGATCGTCTTTTTATGAAACGTAGAGTGCGTTGTTGATATACATGCATGGCCAGATCAACCAATCAGGCCGGCCGGGCTCTACTAGTCGGGTCCCTACGGCGTTTTGTCGATATAACACATGTAAGTGACCACTGACCAGCACCGGCAGCACGGCAGCTTTGATGTGTGCCTGCACGAGAAATTTGGGAAACAATATGTAGCAAGTCTTCAGTGATTTGACCTCTTTTCTTATATGAAAAAAAAAGAAGAAAACAAACGCGCGGCAATTGTTCCGTTTCAAGTTTGCTGCTACTACTACTACCTGCTCTTCCCCTTGACCTTGATAGATAAATGGCCTTATCTTCCGTTCCAATTGGATGACATCTGACGGCTAACCGATCATGCAAATCCCGAATTGGCTGCTAGCGAAGAAGCGATAGCGAGTAGCGCCGTCTTCCTTCCACTTTGTCTTTATTTTGTGTATTACAGCGTATTTTTGTCAAGAGAAACCCGCACGAGCTGTCAGTTTATTTAGTAACTGACAAAGTGAAATAAGAACAACATTTACAACAAACAACTGCTCCCTCCGCTCTTTTTTATTTGACGTTTTTATTTAAAAATGAACTAAATCGCGACAAATCTTTGAGAACGAAGGTAGTATAATAACAACCCACGATGGAGGTATAACCACACACCAAGCACCACGCTGAATTAAAGAAACTACCAACGGTGAATTGAGTGTAAAAACATGTCCATCGTCTGGATTCAAGTCTTCGACTCCATATGAGTGCTCGTATTTTTTTAGTTTCATTCTAGAATTAGATTATTGTGATCTTGATGTATATATAAGTCGGCTCAGTTATTGGACGTCAGTTCCAATACCCCATTGCGTCCATCGAGCTAGTGGCTTTAGTTTTTTTTTTTTCATATTGACTCGTCTCTGGCTACAATTATCCACCGGTCTTCTTTACAAATTGTCATCCATGGCCATATCTATAATCAAACGATCCGATGTCCTCCAGTCCGGCAAGTATACTCAATCGATCACTAGACTATTCGGTGAGGTCGGTGAGGACCTCCAAGTTTTGTTTGTGCATTGGTCTAGCTATTTGTTGTTCGACACTCTTTTCTTGGTAATCATCGGGTTGTTCAGTGATCACCATTTTATTGGTTCTTCGTTGGGTTGGTTCTTCGTTGGGTTTGCTTCCGATCTTTTCTATCTCCTTCCTTAAGATACATGTAATTGGCATGCTCAACACTTTGTATTAATCGTAGTGGTTTTGTTGTGACTTGATCACGCTAAAATCATGACAAATATGGTATAAGAACCCATTTTCTGTGCACGAGATATTGAAAACTGCCGGAGTAGTAAAATACCACAAACTACTCTAGATACGAACGTTTTTAAGGGAAAATAAGAACCAATGACGATACTCTTAATGCGCTAGCATCACCAATGATGAGTCCATCGTCTTATATATCCTCTCACATATAAATATTCATTTTTGCCTCCTTGTTTAATTTCATTTTTGTATAACAAACGACATTAAACAGATATAATACACACACATATATACATTGGATTTCCTCTAACTAAAGCATGCCATGCACCATATTTCTTGAATATATATTACTTCCGCCGCCCCTGGCTCACTCGTCGTCTGCACATCTCATGGTCCATCAAAACATTTACACGAAATTATGTGCTGATGGGGCACAGATCTGAGAACTAAAGGTCAAACGCAGATCCAACCACAGACATATAGTAGGCCTCTTATTTGAATGTGGCCTATTGACATGCACGCACCTTAATTAATTATCAGCACGTCCAAAGAGCTGATGGAACACACGTATTCCTTTGGTCATACGTCCACTTCCTCTTTTTTAAAATATACCGACCCACGTATGATACTATATGATATGAGTATTATAGAAGCAGCAAAATTACAAGTAGACGCTTAGCAGAGTAATATCTAATTACATCGGCACACTTGTCACGTACACCCTTGAAGCCACCCGTTGCCCGAGATGAAGGCGCAGACGCTGCAGTGACAGAGAATGGAACGCATGATTCAAACAAGTAGGCTTCAGCATAATTTATTATTTCTGTACGTATCTAGACGTGCATATGTCTGGATAGATATCCGTACCAAACATCTCAAGGGTAGCTGGAGCAGGTCAGCACTCAGCAGGGTCAGCCGTCCTTCCTTGTCTCCACTCTCCACCGAGGAGCGAGCAGGAGAGGGAGGGGAGGGGCGGAATTGCCGGAAAGCTTGGGCGCTCCGGCCACTTGAGATTCTGAGAGCTACTCCGTACTATACGTGTGTTGGAATCAACCGTTGAGATTTGCATTCAAGGTAGAGGATTACACCGCCTGTAACACGAACAAAAGTAAAAAAAAAAAAAGGCCCTTTTACAGCTTTCTTCTGAAACGATTAAGCCGAACGAAAAGAAGGGGTGCGTATCATAAAGGGTGCGCAGCCGATGGTTGATGATAAGGACCGGAAATGATGGTACGGCGAGCAATGATGAACCGTCGTGAAGACAGTCCACAGCGTCAGGGTGGGCCCCCCGACGACGACGACGATGACGACAGATCCAGGCCCAGCACGGTGCATGTGCTCACTGTCCCGGCCTCCCGGGACGCGTCGCTCAACTACGCGCGGGCCGCGGGCGGGAAACATGTGGCCCGGCCGTGCACAGCGCGCTATGCTCCCGCGTCGTGGTCCGCCCCGGGAACTGTTCGAAGAATTGATGGCTCGTTTTTTTATGGCGCGACGCCGACGCCGGTGACGTGCACATTGGCAATTGCGGAGATGCTTCGTCTCGGAACACGAGTTTGGAGCTGCTAGGTTCTTCTGCTAATCTGCCTGGTCGTTTACGGTAAGGCCGTACTATGAGAAGAATGTTTTGAAGAAAGGAAAAATAGGTTTTGATGGTGGGTAGCGGAACAGAGGCCGTTGCTATGCGCCGACCTGGGCCTTGGGCATTTGGGCAGGCACGCACGAGCTCGCCCGATCCGTGCCAGGCTTCTGATTAAAGCCGGCCGGCCGGGAGGGAATCAAACCCCGCCGCGAACCGGCCGGCCGTTCCGCCGCCGCAAGGGACGGACCGCCGGCGCCGCGTCCCAGCTGGCGGTGGATCCACGCATCCCCCTGCCGGCAGCGGCCAAACCGCACGAGAAGCACGCGCGCTAGCGCCAAGGAATTCCATACATTATTCTTCCAAAAACGATGGGACCGTGTGCTCTTTTGGGCCTGCGATGTCCCGTGCCCCGTCTCGCCCGTCTCCACGCGAGCGTGGTTTTACCACCGGCGCCGGCGGCCGCAGGTAAGTTTCCTTCCCTCACATTACAAAAAAGAAAAACAGTGTTAAAACCTATATAAAAAATAAAGTAAAAATATTTAGTGGATAGTTAATGTAAATTTCTACACTCATGCAAATCTTGAGAATGAACAAAGTTATGTACAAAGAGAAACAAAAAAGACAAAAATCAGCATCTAATCGGGTCGCAGTGTATTGCGGATCCAGACCCACAACCCGTTAGTAGAATGCTAAAGTTCTCTCTTTTTTTTCTCCCTGCATAGAATTTTATTTATTCTCAAAATTTACACGAACGTAGAACTTTGCATCATCTATCACCCATATTTGTTTTCAATTTTTTAATACACTTTTTGATCATTTTTTAGCTCCGAAATGAAAAAAAAAAGAAACTTACCAGTCTCCACGCAGACGCAGCGCAGCCGCCGAGCCGACCCATTTTTTTTTTCTCTCTCGCTCTCTCTGAGCGTACGTACCCGGTGCGCCGGGGCAGTATTTAACGAGCGGCGCGGCTCCGCAGGCGGGACGGACGAGACGAAGCGAAGCCCCCGCAGCCAGAGCCGAAACGCGCGGGCCAGTTGGCACTTGGCACCCAGCCCTCCTCCTGCCCCCCGTCCCGTCCCCTGCGCTCTGCTGCTAGGCGCTAGCCTTGCCGCGCCTCCGACCGATCCCTCCCAGCATTCCGCCGGCGGCGGAGAGCGCCACCGCGGGGCCGCGTTGGTCCGGGGTTTGGATCCACGTGCTCCTGCAGAGCCGGCGAGCGAGATGGGCAGCAGCGGCGGAGGAGTCACCCCGCTGGGGGATCCGCTGCTGGAGAAGAAGGGGAAGGCGTACCGCCCCAGGTGCCCCGGCTGCCGCGTCGACCGCATCAACGCCGAGCGGGAGGGGGTGTTCCCGCTCAAGGACCTCTTCCTCATCTGGCTCATCACCATCACCGTGCAGTAAGCTACCGCCCCAATCCGTACCATGCATCGGCTCCACCCCCTTGCTTGCTTGCTGTGGATCACCCGCTTCGGCTGCAGCTATTGGTGTTCGTTTTTTTTTTTTTTATACCAAAGGACCGCGATAGAGATATTTCAGCTGTAGCCACCCCTCCTTGCCTTTGTTTCTTCTACCCACCTGGACAGCCGCGGGCCGCCGCCCAAGCGACCTCACTGTGCTGCTCACCCCTCCCACCTTTGCAAGCTCTGAACGAACTCCTTCACGAGCTCGGGGCGTGACGTACGGCCAAATGCCCAAATCCCCAGTGCAAAATGCAACGGTGCCTAGCAAGCCTCTCTGACGACGGAGAAAGAGGGTACAGCTGTACTGTACCCCACCTGTGACTAGGAATGTAGGATACATAGTTTGCTTTTCGTACTCGCGATCCGAGGTCTCCTCCATGGCTGCCGGCCGCTAAGACGGTCAACGATTCAGGTCACACTCCGTCTCTTCCAGATTCAGTTCGATCATATTTGGCCAGGCGCGAGCGTCCAAATCGACTTCAGTTCATCCTCGAAAAAAGAACTCGTAACTGACTCCAGTTGCTCATCACCAATTCACAAGAGCTTCTCCTGCTCCGTTCCTGTGTGACGATGACGTTCTAGCCATCAACTCGCAATGGACCTAAACTGATGGGTCCGTTTCAGTTCATCTAAGTGTCTAACCTACCTAATACAGTCCTCCGCTCCGCCCAGATTCGGGAGCACGACGAGCATGCATTACTGCGGTGTTGAGTCCGCAGTGGCAATAAATAAATCACGATCCCTTGGCCCTGTAGGATCGCTGTCAAGATGCAGAACGATCGGTGGTAAATATAATCAATAGAGATACACAGTGCTAGTGGTACCACTATCTAATCAGTAGGCTGTCTTATATAGTTAATAACTGGGCAGTGCATCTTTTGTATACCAACGAACTGGTTTTTTATCGGTACGCTGACTTATACATACGCGGCAATTTGCTGGTCAGTGTATCTTATAATATATACTACTACCAACTAACTGGTTTAGGGCCTGATTGGTTAACTGGGCGCGACTAGCATGGCTCCCGCGAGCCTAGCCCCCCAGATACGGATTTTCCTCTCGTATCCACGCATGCAGGTCGAAGGCACCGGAATGGCTTGGAGTGCGCCCGCAGATGCAGGCTCAGCTCTTTGCATACAGGCAACCGAACAAGCGCACAGCCACGGTCAATGCATGCAGCGAGCTTGGCTGCTGCAACCCAACCAACCAATCACGCCCTAGGGGTCAAATTGGCTGTTCGGAGTTGACGCACTTCCTGTATCTCAATTCTCAAATACCTTTTCCAAGACGTTTGTGATTGGCGTATCTTGTGGACTTTTTGGAGTAGATAGATTAGAATAATAGAGTATCATATCGTTACAACTCCGGTGACGGTGCTCCTTGGAGTCTCCCACAGTTCACACTTCACAGTCCCACACTTCGTTTCCTTGGCGAATTCCTGCTGTCCAGCTGCACATCGTAAACCTTCTCAGTTCAAATCTGCTCTTCACTTTTGGCCTGTGAACAAAAATCACTATACAACCTAATAATGCTGTCACTTCCAATGATTGCTATTCGCAGTACTAGGTGTGATATGCACTGTTCGCTGCAGCTACTTTCAGCTGCAAACACTGTTCATGGCTGTTTGATTGTGAGAGAAAAACACTGTTCTATGGCTGAAAAGAAGCTGAAAGTAGCTCAAGCGACCAGGCTGGTTGATAACCCATTATTGTACTCTGTAGATTTTTTTCGCTTTTTTAGTCAAGAAGCTGGTTTTTATTGGAATTAGGCGCATGTCTCTGAATTTACTGATTGCATGTTTTTTACTTGTATGATCTCTCTTAGTAACCAATTAGAAATTTACATGGCCCTGTTTTTTCTCTCTCTGCAGCACTGCCGATCCAGTCTTTGTTTCCCTTCCTGTATTTTATGGTGAGTAACATCAGCTCTCTTTATTTTGTTTTAAACACAAGGTATGGTTGCAAATTTTTTTGGACTATGTAAAGGGAACGGCTACAAGTTGAATCCAAAATTTTGCATTCTTAACATATGTGTTCCAATGCATTTTTGTCTGTAGACTGGATCACTGGATAAGACACTATTAAAACTGATTATGTCTGCATTTGAGTAGCTAGATCTCATTACTAAACGCGGGCAGGGTAGGGCTTGTGCTTTGCGTCTAAACAAATAGCTCTAAGATTTCGTGGAACAAGAGCTAGCTGGGGTCATATTAAAGGTTGACAAAAGGTATAACAAAGAGTGTTCTGGCGAAAATAAAGAAGATAAGTTAGCATAATCAATCGCTGCGCGCCTCTCATCATTTCCTGTGCTTCCGCTAGTATGCCAGTAAGTAAGTTTCCTGTTCTGTTTGCTGGAAGGCTTCTTGCATTCTCCCATATTTGCCTTCAATAGGCTAAAGGAGGAAGTAAGGCTGGCCTATTTTGCCTTAACTGCTTAAGAATGCACATTGTGCAGGCCGGTCAGGATGCCTGATTCCTGTACCTGGGACTGTATAGGAAGGTAGACCAAGTCTCGGAAGAAATGTATTTGGGTTTATACCCCCTGCGGAGTAGTTCTCTAAGCTAACTGCTAAACGTTTGCCATAAATTTATTCTCTATTCTTTTAGGCATACAAATTAGTTCTTGTTTGTTAACCTTGAACTTTTCACTTGCAGATAAGGGATCTGCATATTGCTAAACAAACACAAGATATTGGATTTTATGCTGGTTTTGTTGGTGAGTTTTCTGCAAAAACGTAGTACCTCCTCTGTTTCTATCTTCCAAAAGAACTTGCATATAGCAGATTATGGATGTGTGTGGTGAAGGACATACATAGGATTTATCTATCATTATAAACCTATCATGATTTTAAATCAATGTAGGCGCTTCATATATGTGTGGGAGAGCAGTCTCCTCAACAGTATGGGGAGTCGTGGCTGATAAGTATGGAAGGAAACCAGTTATCGTGCTGACCCTTGTTTCAATGTAAGGATCTTTTTCCGACAGGACATGTCCACCTGTACCATAACAAATGGTAGCGTGGGCTTTGTTTTGTTGATGGATCCAGAATTTGAGCATTTCTTTCTCTGTTTCAGAGCTATCTTCAATACTCTCTTTGGACTAAGCTCAACCTATTGGATGGCACTAGTCACACGATTTCTGCTTGGGGTCATGTGTGGCTATCTCGGACCAATTAAGGTACCTAAGCATCAGGATACTGGGATCCACCGACCCACCATCATATCATGTCTATTTACTTGTGTTCACTAACTGCTTAGATGATGAGTTCCATAATCCTATGTTATATTCTACAGTGATTTCCCCCCCCCTAATTGCACCAACTGTTTTCTGACACCTTTTCGCAAGAGGACAATATCCCACAGATTCAATTTGTTGTTTACTGATTTGCCACTACCAATTTTATCCTAAAACTTGTTCCTTGGACGGTTTCACTGCAATAAGTTTATGCTGTGATTTTAAGTTTATGCTGTTATTTTGGTGTATTCAGGCTTATGCTACAGAAGTGTGCCGAAAAGAATACAATCATCTGGCCTTAGCAGTTGTAAGATGCTCAATATTATTATTTTCTATTATTCAGTCTGAAACCCCAAAATGTTCATGAGTTTTGCTGATCCACCAGGTTTCTTCCTCCCGAGGCATCGGTCTCATTATTGGGCCAGCTTTTGGTGGTTATCTTGCACAGGTAATATTCAATCTATGGAGAAATTAAACTATGTGTTAGTACCAACTTGCCTACCAACTTTATCTGTATGGTTTGAATGTTCTTTCTCTTTTGACTATGAATTTATAAATAATTAAAACTATGAATTATGCAGTCATGTAGTGTTTTGTCTTTCTTGTTTGCCATTTTCTGTTGCGAAAAATCCTTTGTAAAGTTTGAGTGCTTCAGTTGATTGGTTTACATTAACTATTACTCAGCTTGACCTAAAAAGGCAAGATGTTTCTCCACTAATACATATTATCTCAAACCACGTTGATACATATCCATGCCGCACAGTTTGATTCTTCAATGTTCTACCGTAACGTCAAAAGGCATGCACAGATTATCTATTTGTTAGATTATTGTACCGACATACAGTTTAGAAAAATAAAAATATATATACAATCCTTGTAAACTTATGTGCTTGCGTATTGCTGTTATATCAGCCTGCAGATAAATATCCAAGCATATTCTCTCAGACGTCCATTTTTGGGAGGTAAGCATCTGCATTTTGTATCTTATTTTTTATGCCGATTGCTTCTGTTATTCTAATCTGTTATAACATGCAATTTTTTAGGTTTCCATATTTTCTCCCGTGCCTGTGTATATCAATCCTTGCAGTTCTTGCTCTATTTGCCTGCATCTGGTTTCCGGTGAGTTTGCCATTCCTATATGCCTACCATACGCATTTGTATTGAAGAAAACATCAATTCAGGCAAAAATATACCGCATACCATCATTATATTCTTGTTGTTCACCAAGAGTCAATAAGCCGAGAAACCTAGTGTAGGTCCACAGCAGGTTGTAACAAAACCTAAACTGATACAAACGAGGCTCAGCGACTTCCTATTATGCTGAGTGTTGTGCTTTTGGTAAAACACACTAGGCATCATTATATTTACTTTTCAATGTTTTCGTCATTCAATGTCTGCAACAAGTGTAGTTGCACGATTCATATGTACACAAAAGGGTGGTATTTCTTAGTGGCAGCTTTATAATACTGGTACACTTTTTGTGATGTGTGGAAGATCTGTTGTTGCAATGATTTAAGAATTCATAAGTTTTGATAGATTATATATAAAACAACAGAAGGATGAGTTTACCGATTACTTTCCAAAAAAATAAAAGGACAAACTGATAAATTTAAACAAAGGAGAGCCGTAGGACTTCTTATAGTTTGCAGAATTATGGATGCCATTGTCTTCCATTTGTAACTTTTCTTTCTTTTGGAGTAGAAGGTTTGCTCATTTCTCCCCTTTAAGACTTTGAATTACGACTACTAATGGTAACTGCGTGGTGCCAATTTCACTTTAGTCCAACCTAACCAAATCTCAATCTGCAACTCTGCATGATTCTTGTGAGTTGTGATGACCCATAGACTCATTGAGAATAAGCTAAACACTGGACACATCAAATTTGACATCTTTCTGCTGTTTAGCACCAAACATAACTGCAGTGCCAGAGTCCCAGTACTCAGTAGGTCTTTTTGTCATTTAATATACGAACTGAGATTTAAATTGGACGTGCAATGTTACAGGAAACTTTGCATAAACACAATGAAGATACAGTTGACAAATCAGTTGAAACTGTAGAGGAATCTCTTGTCGACACAGACACTGAGGGAAATGAAGGTGGATGTCTAAAATTATTTACAAACTGGCCATTGATGTCAGCTATTACGTTATATTGCATTTTCTCTCTCCAGGATGTGGCTTATGCAGAGGTAAAATTGCTACTTGTTTGCTGAGTTGCCTTTCTGCTGTTGCATGAATTATTTTACTAGAACTTTGAATTCTGCCTCTGTTTCTTTCCTGCAACATTGCTTCCAGTGCCCATGTTTCTGAATTAGGAAAAACTTGCAGGTCTTCTCCCTTTGGGCTGTCAGTGACAGATCGTTTGGTGGATTAAGCTTTACTACCACAGATGTGGGCAATGTCCTTTCACTTTCAGGTACCTCAAAATAAGCGCAAAAACAAAATTCACTAATATTGGCGTTGGACTAGTCGTTTAGTCTCACTTTACCTCAATAGCTCGCTTTTGGTGTGAAAATGGCCTATTATGACCGAGCAAGTGGTCTTAGAGATGGGTTTTAACACCCCTGCCTGAGGGTGACTAGTGCGTCAAAGGCCTGATATATTTTTAGTGGCCTGGTTAAAAAGTGAGGACAAATTATCAATATGTCCTTTTCTTGGGTGAGAAGAACCTCTATAATACAACAGTGGGAGTTCCGAGTATATGGGTAATGGCATACAGGTTTTCCACGAATTTTGTAATTTTTAATATCGACGATAGTTACTTGAGGTAGGGGATGCAAAGGACTTAACTACTTAAGCAACTTGTGATATGAGCATGTGCTTATTGCTCACTAGGAGTGCACACATGCCCAGTTTGATGTGACTAGTAATATGTGCTAAAATGAAGAATTGAGTCTTCCAATAACTATGTCTGAAGTGCGTGAGAACTTACTTGGAACTCTGTTATGTGCATATTGAGGCTCTATTTTATTTTAGAGAAAGCTAGATATGCTGACTATATTTTTTTCCTGTCAGGGCTCTTACTTTTTCTATATCAAATGCTGGTTTATCCATCAATTGCAAAATCAGTAGACCACATCACATTAGTTCGTGCCGTGGCGGTAAGAAAATTGATTACGTGTTCTGTCTAACTATATCCAGACACTTTAATTAACTAGACATTCTGATGTGCAGATATTGACTATACCACTTCTTGCAAGCTATCCATTCTTTCCTGCACTGTCAGGGTTCGTTCTTATGTTGGTAGTAAATTGTGCATCTTTTCTGAAGAATACTTTCTCGGTAAGTGCAAAATTACTTTATTACTCTGTACCTTTTTCTGTTTAGAACAGGCTGGCACGTTTCAAGTGAGATGTTAAACCTTGTTAAGACATGCTTTTCAATCAAAACTTTCTTGTTGTGCGTAAGAACTAAACATAGAAGTTTAGAGACGCTGATACTTCAAGTATGGCACTGTTTATCTCATTGCTCAATCTGGGTCCAACGTCTTTTCTTAGCATAATAGGCAGTTTTCCTTTCTGTTCGTTTTTTTAAGAAAAAAAATATTTAGGCTCTTTTAAACTGTTTTCAGGTAACTACCATTACTGTGTTCAACATTTTAATGAATGAAGCTGTGGTAAGTTCCTAATAATGCATAATTTTGTTTCTTCTATGAATATTGTTCAGATTTTTTTTTCTAACATCAGTATGCCACAAACAGACTCAGGATGTAAGAGCAGCAGCCAATGGCATTGCTGTAACACTAATGTCCATCTCGAAAGCTGTTGCTCCAGCTGTTGCAGGAATTATGTGAGTATTCGACATTCATGTCTAAGTACTTTATAAGCCGTGCATTAGAACCATTTGAAGATCAATAGCTTACTGTTAAGAAATAATATATCAATCTGTTTGGCCGGATCAGCTTTTGGGGTTGCCTAATATTTAGTATCTACTCCCTTCTTTGTTTTAGAAATTCAGAGAGCGTGCAGTAAAACCTCTTGAGTTTATACTTGAAAATGGCTATTCAGATTGTTCAATAAAGGAATGGTATCACTGGATTTTTCATGAAAAATAGATATAGTTACTTCACAGATTTTGAATGTTATTTCCAAATCAAAAGTAGTAGTCGAAGTTGCATACCAGCCATATCGATGTCTAATGTCTTCACAAACTGATGATGTTATTCCTATTTTCAAACATAATGGCGTTTTTTATTAATATTAATGTCATTTCTTTGATGAATTATCACGTCAATATGCATATTGATATTTGTTCCTCTGTAGATTTTCGTGGGCACAGAGGCGTCAAACAGCTTCATTTCTTCCAGGTATTACACAGGGAAATCTTTCTTTATTTCGTTCTTCTTTTTTTTTGCTATTTCGTACCTCTGTTAAACATCTGGTATGAATTTTGCAGGCGATCAATTGGTGTTCTTCGTGCTGAACGTGTTCACAGTCATCGGCCTTGTGTTCACCTTCAGACCATTTTTTGTTAGAAGCAGCGTGAAGCATTAAGAAGTGAATGTACACTGGCAACCCTGCGTGCTATCAAGGGTCAGGGAGATATTATTTTCTTCTGGCACGGCCGAGCCTGTACGACTCAGGCAAGAACACAAGTGCATGTTGCATAGCAAAGCCGTGTTGATGTAATTTTCGTAAGTTCTTATTCGCTTGGAAGCATGCAGTTGCTGTATATGATGGAAGAACAAACATTCTGTTGCTGGGCATGCTGCTCGGTTTCACGGGTGTAAGTAATGTAGAAAGTATTCTAGTAGGTGTCTCCATATTGTCGTTAGTGGAGCATTCATTTTTGTAACAAAGCTACGATGCCATTTTTCCGGGCATGAATAAGGAAGGGGAAACGTGCATGTGAAAGTGAGCAAGAGATTTGTCCTGTATTCGTGATGCATTGAACCGCATTTAAGAAAAAAGGTGACACCATATTTGCGCAAAAACATTGCGCCTTACTCCTTAGTCCTTACGCTACCTTAACGTGTTCTCGCTTTATGATGTGCTAATTCTGGATGACATCATTCTCTTAGTGTGCGTTTGGTTCGAGGGACGAGAGAGGACGGGACGATCCCAGTTTTAGTCTGTTTGGTTGGAGGAACGCAGCTGAGATGGGATCATCCCGGGACGAGAGCGCCTCCAAAATCTGGGGACGGCGTCGTTCCTCGAAATCAAGGGGACGACACCGTCCCTCTGCTACGGCGTGAAGGGGCGTGAAGGGGCCGTCAGGAGGAGCCGCCCGCCCGCTGGCTGTCGCCCATCGCGCTCCCCGTCGCCCGCCCGCGAGCTCGCCCGTCCCCATCCTGTTGCCAGCCCGCCCGCGAGTTCACCCTGCAGCGGCGACGCGCGGGAGGAAGAGGAGCGGAGCCGCGGCGGCTGCGCAGCGGAGGAGGAGCAGGGCCGGAGCGGCTACGCGGGAGGAGAAGCCTGGCCGTGGCACGCGGTAGGAGGAGAAGCCTGGCCGTGGCACGCGGGAGGAGGGGCACAGCCGCGGCAGGCGGCGCGCGGGAGGAGGGGCGCAGCCGCGCCAGCGCAGAGGATAGGGGTGGCACCGGTGGGGAGTGGGAGAGGGCGGCGCCTTGCTTGCAGTGACAGACAGATGGGGTCCACTCACAGTACCGCTAACAGTGTTACTCTGTCATCCATCCATACTTTGAAATCCCTTAAACCAAACACAAAACGGAGATGACCCTGTCCTTTGAACCAAACACGCATATGGAACCGTCCTATCTCAGAAACCAGAGACGAAATCATCCCATCCCACTTTGTCCTCCAACCAAATGCTACCTTAATCCTTGTATCTTGGGTTTGTTATAGAACTATGGTACGAGCTTACGATGAATCAATTCACAAAATTATTATATTGGCATACTTTATCATAAAACCACACATTTGTTGTCACTTTTGTACCAGACTCATTTTTTAGTAATTGAAAAAAAATGTGGTTTTGTGATATGAAATGAGCACAAACGTGTAGCTTTAAGGACATGAACCAATAGCAAGAGTGTTGTTCAGTGAAGCTGATTCTTAAAAGTTGGGATCCTTATGCGAAGTGTGGCTTTGTGAAATTAGTTTTGAAAATATATTTAGGCGATAGTTTCTACAATTATGGATGTGGTGCTATTTTAAGAAAACTACGTAGAGCGAATACAGAAAACTCACCTTTGACGTCAGTTTTCTCAGGTTCATATCATTTTTTTGCCAAGAGCCTTTCATCATCAGTTGATGCCTGGATCTCCAACGAACGATGTGGGTGGGGGTGTGGACTCATACACCAGTACACCTCTTTTCCGGTGTTTGGCTTGGCAACATGGGTGGATCCACCACCAGGTTGGCCAAGGCTCGAGCCCTAGCTACTTTGGTGCGGACAATGAAGCCTGACCTAAGCTCTTCTAAATTTTTTTGGCATAAATATAAAATATAGAAGGAAAAATATAGGCATAAAAGGTAGAATAACCAGCTCTAGTTATATGTTATCCTAGACCCGCCACTGTTTGGCAGTGGCAATGTGGCATTACCACATACATGGGCGACAACAATGACCTAAGGGGCAGCGGGCAGTAGGCGGCGACGGTTAAGGGGTAGCGCTGAATATCGGATCAGTGTGATCGACGCTCATGGGTCAATGACGATCTAACGATGAGACCGAGTTAGTTGCTAACAATGGGCCTTTGATTTAATGTTCAGGCCGGAGACAACCTACACATCCACCACTCATATATGTACATACTTATCAGCGAAGGAAAACACGCTCCCTGGTGCATTCTCGCTTCTCCGCCTACCCTCGTGCGCCACATGGCCCTACATGTTTGGACTGCTCTCAGTCTGGCCTAATTTCCATTCCATACTGTTTCACTGCGTGTGACTGTCTATGCTGGTCCGTCGCTTTACATACTGTTGTTTCGCTCATTCTATACTACCAGCTAGACCCACATTTATGTCCGCATAAAAATGGCCCACGTTCTCTTCCATATGTCGATGATCTTATTCTCATCGCCTTTTATATGTGTACATACTTATCAGCGAAGGAAAACACACTCCTTGGTGCATTCCCGCTTCTCTGCTTACCCTCGTGCGCCACATGGCCCTGCATGTTTGGTCTGCTGTCAGTCTGGCCTAATTTCCATTCCATATTGTTTCACTGCGTGTGGCTATCTATGCCGGTCCATCGCTTTACGTACTGTTGTTTCGTTCATTCTATACTGCCGGCTAGACCCACGTTTCTGTCCACGTAAAAAAGGCCCACGTTCTCTTCCATACGTTGGTGATCTTATTCCCATCACCTCACCTTTTATTCAAAGACACAAATCAAGCCTCCATAGTCCATACATCGTCACCGCTAAAATTATTGGCGTGCTAAAACAGATAGTACCTCTATTCACAAATTTATAACACGGTTAAATTTTATCTACAACTTTAATTCTTTGTCTTATTCTAAAAAACTTATTCAAACATGTGAGAATATAAATCATACTCGATCCACTTATAGTGATAAATGAAATGGCAACAAAATAGACAATAACTTATTAAAATTTTGAAACAAGATGAACGATCAAAATTAAAAAAAACAAATGTGTCATACATTTGTGAATAGATTGAGTACATACATTACTCCACCACCACAATTACGCAGTAGTTCACTGCACTGTCAGAGCCTACAACACTATTACGGGTGCAGCGTTAGCGCACCCTCCTACCTAGACTCACTTCTCATGTCTAATCAAACCCTACACCTATTATGTGTGCTACTCTATATATTTAAATATAAAACCGTGGTTGACTTCTTTCCCCAGCTTCAAACATCCGGCTTATTTAAACATTATGTGAACATATAACAAAACAAATCATGCTCAAACTCTGTACAATGATAAAACAAATCACAACAAAATGAATAATAATTTATATATTTTTTAAATAAGACGAACAATTGAAGTTTTGGAAAAAAAATAAACGTAACTTATATTTAAATTGGATGGAGTACCATGTGAAATTTTACAAATGCACAGTCATTTGCGGAAGTGTGGATAGTCTTAGTGTGTGGCTTTGCACATTTGACCACACATGGGTTCACAATAGGGCTTTATTTGGTCATAATGTCTAGGGTTATCTAAAAAAAGTATGAGGGATTTCCGGTTCTAAAAAACTACAATCTATAATTTATTCTAAAAAAACAAATTTGAAGAAATTAGGTTTCGGTATGATGTATCCTGAGCTACACGAAACTTCAAACATTATATCGATAGAGCCAAAATTCCAACATAGGAAACCCAAATGTAGATCCATGAACAACAGTAAAAAACTTTGATTGATCCCTAAATTAGAACGGTGATACTCATACACTAATTAAGAGAATTCATCATGATATTGTCAAAAGACAATAGGAAAAAAAACCAAGTTCCCTGCTGGCCTCGAGCAGCGGCGGCGAGTTGCCAGTTGTGGCCACAGTCCGTCATGGAGTGGTGGCGCGAGGTGGAGAAAGCCATGGCCACCAGGCACCAGCTTCGAACAGCGGGGGCGAGGTTTCCCACAACAAGATTTCAAGATTAAATTAGTTTAAGGATTTCCATAGGAACACACAGGGTATCAACTAATATTCATATTCGTAGTTGTATCTACAGGAGAACCATTGGAGATACAAATATAGTTTATGTGCATAATGCCTACCTCTTAGAATTAGCAAAATTTAATATCCTATGCATATAATTTATTATGTTATTAACCCTTAGGTTCTATTTTTGATGTGTTTACTAAGTATTTGCTTGGTTGCAATGTAAAACATTGCATTGGAATTGTGACGCTATACTGACACAATCCAAACAATATTTGTAGTAGATTTTTGGTATTGCTGGTATAGCTAAGGATAGATGTTTGTTCGGTCCTTTAAGGTTTAAAGACGCATGTTTGTTTTCCTCATTGTTTTGAAGTTTAATGGTTAGGTTTTGGCTCTTCCGGCGTGCGGTCTTTCACATGCAATCCTTTTTTCCCAATTTTTGGAGACAAATTCTAAGTAATATTGTTTGATGGAGTGCTACCCACCGACAATATTTTAGATGTTTCATGGGTGAAAAACCTCAAAATATTTGTGCCATTTTTTGGCTGAATTTGAACCAACCAACGCGATCACATGCGTAAAGAAAACGCATGGCGCAGTACGATGAGACTACGAGCAAAATTTTAGTACGCCAAAGTTTTAGGAAAGCCAAAATTTTGACAACCATTTGGTTTCACACCAAATTTACAAACATCTCACGTTTAACACGCCAAAAGTTAGATAGTTTTTTTTTAATCAAAAATTGGCTTGTCAATAATATTGGCATGACAATTTTTTGGCCCTACGACTTCGAGAGACACCTCGCGTGGAACCCACGGTCTCGGATTGCCTCTGACCTCCCTGCGCCCTTCTCTTCAGTTCTGACCGCCACTCGTGCCTCCATTCGCGCTTTGCCTCTGCCTGTGTTCCTCCCTCGGTCGGATCCCTCGCTCCTGTTGCCATGGCGGACCAGCTCACCGACGACCAGATCGCCGAGTTCAAGGAGGCCTTCAGCCTCTTCGACAAGGACGGCGATGGTATTCCCACCCTCTCGCTCTCTATCGCTCTCTCCCCCTCTCTCCCGACGTTCGTTGCTTGATGCGTCGTGGTAGATTCACGGGAGCGGCGGGAGATTTCGCCCGGCCTCTGGCTGTGCACGTTGCAGCTCGCATCAAGCGGGTCGCGGGTAGTTTTTGGGGACTTTTTTTTTTTGTCTCCGTGTATGTCGAGATGTAGATGCAGATCTCGCATATTTTACCTCTTGCGGGCTCTATCGGGTTGCGGTAGCCAGTCTCGCAGTTTCTCCTAGTAGGATCCCAAAGCG
This sequence comes from Paspalum vaginatum, assembly GCA_030272315.1. NCBI lineage: Eukaryota > Viridiplantae > Streptophyta > Magnoliopsida > Poales > Poaceae > Paspalum > Paspalum vaginatum. The sequence continues at coordinate 9,468,338 of CM059014.1, read as the reverse complement.
GGGAGAGTGATTATGGCCGGTCCGCGCTGTTGGCCCTGGAGCCGCGGAGGTGTTAGCTACCCCTATACCCGGCCAGAAATGTCGACGCAGATCGATTGGCTGGGTCTAGGGATCGGCCGTTTGAGTGTTTTGTGGGATTTTTGGCCAAGGAATCATTCCATAACATGCGAATTCCCCTTTTATGGTAAACCGGGATAGTGCTAATAGGAAGCATTGAATGGTGTGAGGTGGTAGAAAGTATTGAATCTTGTGTGGGAGTGGCGTCACCGTTGGTACCACAGACATGGTGTCTGTGACCTGTGACTGCCGGCAGCTAGTGAGAGCTCACTAGTTAGTCAACAGGAATACCTTATAAGTGGTGAAGGGCACACGTGGTTGAGGTTGCATGGCGAGTCACTAGAATACTAGATAGCCAACATGAGTAGCCAGCCTGTAGGCGTGGGCATGGCAGAAAAGATGGTGCTTGGTGTGACGACGTGAGGGAAACGGAATGAATGTTCAAGTGTTGGAGCTAGCCGTTGGGTATCTGTTACGTAACATGGCATTATGCTGCACAGGCGGTAGTACCTTTGATGTGTTGTGGGTAAAAAGTTGCAAGCGCCGTTTTGGATGTGGTTGTGTGCTGATAGAAATCTGTTCATCAAATTGTTGGACAAATTGTGGCAAAAAAGACTTTGCGCTGTTGCTACTTGCTAATGAACCAAATACAAATGGTGTTGCAGTTACCAATTATTGATTACAATTGTGGACATATTGAGGGGACTGTCATTCCTAACTTGTAAGTACAATAATTGCATCAAAACATATGTAGCTTACATCTAGATACTTGGAGTTCGATAAATACAGTTGTCTACTTCTCATTGATTTTACCTGGTTTTCGTTCATTTCTCTTTGATGAAATATATTGAAGTTGCTTTAGCGTTAAGAAAAAATTACTCCCTCTGTCCAAGTTTGATCTACGCATTTGGGTGGAGAAAGCTGTGCAGAACTGATCTTCGTATTGTTGCATGCGCATGTGTGGGTAATAAATGCAGTTGCCTCGTACTTCTACCAGCCTATATAGCATGCGTGAGACTCCGGTTTCCATGCATGTGGCCATTGCATTGTGTCTCTTCAGCAACTGCATGCGGCCTGCTTGCAACATGCATTCTTTTGCTACTCACCTGCCTCACGTATGGAGAGAATCGATTGACCTCCTGTAGGCTGGAGTGTTCATGCCATTTCTTGCTATCGAGTGAACGGAAGGACTGAGCGAGTGTCTAGATAGGCTTATATAGTCATGTACGCGGGCAAAGTTTATTTTTTTAGTTTTGCGGGCAGAATACACGGGCTGCCATGGGCGTGGGAAATCCACCACAGGGTTTCTGTCCTTTTCGTAATTTCGTGTTGATTGCGCGGTTACTACGGCAGCTGGTGGGGAACTGAAGAGACACCGGCCACACGATATAAGTGCATGCTCGTATCTCCTTGGTATTGCGGCCAAGACCAAATGCGTAGATCGATCTCGGACGGAGGGGGTAACTCGCTAAGAACTGCACAATCAAAACCTATGAACCTTTGGAAACACATATTTCATATGGAGTGCATAACTGTTTTAGATCATGCATTCACGCCATCGCTAGTTATACTTGTTTGCTGGCATTCCTAGAATGAAGAAGCCACATGTTTCATGTTGCGCCAGGCTCTGAACGTTCCCTAGCCCTAGCCAATAGGTAAGAACCTGTAGGCAATTGGCAAGTCTAGCAGTTTTCCCGTTGGATTAATTTTCTCTTGTTTCTGATCATTCCCATTGTTTTCTTTCTACAGTGGGAGGGTGGTATTTCCCTTCCTGGCCGAGTTTTACAGTCTTGTATAATGCTTCAAATGATTGAATCTATATGCTTTTAACACGGCAGCAGCAGCCCTTACAGTGCTAGAATACCTTTGATCCTCAGGAAATATGGCTCCGTGGGTTGCCAGTAAACTGAATCTGGTTCCATCTTTGTGATGCGCTGGTGAACAGAACATGACACATCTAAGAGAAACAAGGTGGCTTTCTAGTATGAACTAGGCACTCAGATTTGGATGGTGGCCATTTGGGATTGTGCACTTACCGAGTCTGCTAGTTTAACGTGTAGGAATAAAGGCGGTTCTTATTCACTTCATGCTGCCTAAAAAAATTAAGAGTGCTGGTGCTCATCTAGTATTGCATTAAACAATTACTATTCTTCACACTGCAGGCATTGATTAGCATGTTTGATATATTATGCTGTAGCAACTTTGCAGTGTGAGGATAGTCAAACATTCATTGCAACTTTAAATTGTGTCTATGGATATAAATATCTGCACTAATGATATTGAAATCATGGAGTCCACTTTCTAGTTTCTATCCCAGTATAATATAAAACAAGGCTCTTATATCATAATAAGTGCTCAGTAAACTGCACCTGTGTTTTGATTTGGGGAGTCTTAGTCTTAGCCCTATTAAAACAGGATTCTCGAATATCTTTTGAGGCATTGGTCTCTAATAGTATTTAGAAGTTATTAACAAATTTTCACTAATCGCCATGATAATTTTTCACATTTTTTTCACTTTTCCAGGCATTAGTAATAATCAAGTTAATGGCATGCTTTATTCCTGATCTATTATCTGCAAATGTAACCCAAATAATTAGGCCTTGAGTGAAATTCCTCCCTGGAAATTCTAGGTTTCATGTGTGTTTACTTTTCTTCCCTTGAACTGTTCTTTCTATCCTGGTAAAGAAAAGCTATAGGTAGATTCCTATGTTGTGTAGGTAGTTGACTTTCATACATTTCCACTGACTGTTACAGAAGTTCTGTTGGATGGCACGATTAATTTCTTCATGGTTTGCTGTCAAGTGTTATATAGCTGCTTGCAGAGGCTTGCAGAAGGGCTCTGCACCTCTGAAATACATTAATTTATAGTGTCAGATAAAGGAAACTATGGTATAAATGTTAAATTATAACAATGTCTATAACTGTCTGTCACTTCCTTGAGGGGTATCATGTAGCACCTGTAGTCTTGTGCTGCTGTTCTGCCTGTGGCAGGTACATTAATGAACTCATGACAAGTCTTGCTATTTTTGTATTAACTTCCAGGCCACATCGAGGATGATTGTTTTGACATAGTTGTTACTCTTACTAATAAGATAAATATTAGATAGCAACAATTAATGTCTTAATGGTTTGCTCTCTAGTGTGCTTGTGGAAGGGATCTGTACCTCTGAATACATTAATTACATGATACAATATAAATGGAAATATGGTATCGGTGCTTATAATAATGTTGATATCTGCCAGTTTCTAGAGGGGTTTCCTGTAGCAACATTGCACCAGTAGTCTGGTGGTGCTTTTCTGCCTATGGCATGTACATAGATTTAACTCACAAAGTATTGCTGTTTTTGTATTAACTCCCAGATCACATTGGTGATGACTATTTTCTTTGACAGGGTTAGTTACTACTAATAAGATAAAGTGTTAAATACCAACATCATATATATAGACTAAGAGAGATGGAACTTTTAGGGGATTAGTTGATAGCATTACTGTTGATAACATATCATGATTTTGGAGCTCACCCTCAGGAAATGGTTTAAGCTGTCATTGTTAATTGTTATATCATTTATGTAATTTGACATAACAGTAAGCAATGTTCATCTCGTGTAACAGGCTGCATCACCACCAAGGAACTTGGAACCGTGATGCGCTCGTTGGGGCAGAACCCTACTGAGGCTGAGCTTCAGGACATGATCAATGAGGTGGATGCTGATGGCAATGGAACGATCGACTTCCCTGAGTTCCTCAACTTGATGGCACGCAAGATGAAGGACACTGACTCTGAGGAGGAGCTCAAGGAGGCCTTCCGTGTGTTTGACAAGGACCAGAATGGCTTCATCTCTGCGGCTGAGCTCCGCCATGTCATGACCAACCTTGGTGAGAAGCTGACAGATGAGGAGGTGGATGAGATGATCCGCGAAGCCGATGTGGATGGTGACGGCCAGATCAATTACGAGGAGTTTGTGAAGGTAATGATGGCGAAGTGAGATGCATCATTTTGAAGCTAGTTCCTTTCCTGATGGTAGTAACTAGTCTAGTGTTGGAAACTGACTGCATTTGGTTATGCCTTATTCCTATCTGTGCGTCAATGGACATCTGTTATATTTGTTTTCTCCCCAGGGATATTACCATGTCGGTAATTTCGTTTGGATTTGTTTGCAGTTGTATTGCATTTGTGTTACCTTGGTACAATGATCATGTATGTTCCTTCCAAATTTAGTGTTCCATTACTTGTGGTAATACGTGGTATGGAGATGCAGCTATATCTGGTATTTCGGTTTGGTTTAGTTGTTGTATGTGCAGCTGTGCTGTGAATTTCTTTACAGCATTATCGGATCATTTCGCGGCAATGACAGTTAACTTGTCGAACAGTGTTTTGGGGATGCGCTTTGCTTCTGTTTCATTCTAAAAGTCGATTGCAGATCTCATTATTGTTGACCACTACCCTCCGTCCATGATTTTCTTCGCATCTTGCTTTTTCTGCTTCTGTAAAAGTCGATGTGTACTTTATCCTGTTTACCAATCTATTGATAGTCCTTTATCTATCCTGACGGTGGTGACATTTATAAAAAGTCGGTCATCTGTATTAAATTGGAATATGAAGGAAATGCAATAAACTACATCGATCTTCTTGTTTCTAAAAAAAGGTGCCGGAAGATGAAGATTGGCTATTTGTCCATCCTCAAAAGAGGGGAAAACGTGGAACAAGAATCGTTCAACAATGGAATTCGTCAATGTAGATTCTCTTTGGACTGGATCTTGTCGTCGATCATCCTTTTTCCAGAAAAAAAAAAGCAAACTTTTCAATTGTTAGGGTTTCCACTCCTTTATACTTGGATTAAAGAAAAGGCGGCCTGACTATTCAAATAACGTAAGACAGACGTTTAAGGAAAGGCTGATCTTATAAAAAAAAATACATATGAAGCAAAGAGACCAGCCTTATGGTTCAGCGCCAAGTGACATTTCAGACTCCGGTCTGCAAAACCTTCTCCAGTTTATATAAATATATATGGAGGAGATGCAAAATTCATTTACGTTCATTCATATCTAGTTTCAATTAGTCTCTCTGTATAAGTTTCCATTGAGCGTAAATTTTGAAAAAAAAATGCACTAGCTACTGCAAACACGTGGAAGCAGGGTGTGCTAATCAAAAATATCTTTTAGAAATCGCAAGTTGGGTATACCTATACCTATATATATATAACACACACGCTGTTTTAAAATACTGCAGATTAGCGGGGATGTCATGAATATACTTTCCAAGAGTAAACTTACATCCATTGACTCCACCCAGTCCTTTTCTTTTCCATGCTATACAGAATATTTTATAAGTAATTTAAAGTTATAGGTAGACTAGTAGAGTTCCCCCTATCTCTAGTACTCCCTCTGTCTAAGTTATATGTCGTTTGAATTTTTTAACACCAAGTTTGATCGGCTCGTTTTATTCAAAATATTTGTAAAAATATAGAAAAATTCAATCCATAATTAAAGTATATTATATGCTAAACTAAATCACAATAAAAATAAACGATGTTTGTGAAATTTTTTGAATAAAATAAGCAAATCAAATTAAGTGTCAAAAAAATCAAACGACCTATAAATTGAGACGGAGAGAGTACTGTTTTTCTAACGAAAGAATTTTGAAGGCTATGATATTATTGGCTTTCTTCTCCGAAGCTGATCCTCCGAAGATCCGATCCTCTATCTAGAATTTATCCATCCCTTTTCTCTCTCTCTCCATTAAATAAATCAACTAAAGCAGATTAATTAGCAAAAGTAGATACCAGTTAGGATTATATAATGAGCAAGCTTTCATGGGCTGTCAGTTCGCAGACTAGATCAACTTCAGCCGCTTTGTTTCCTCACTCTTTCTTTTCTCCTTTTCACAAAGTAAATCAGATCAAAGAGCTACCAGGCGTCAGCTTTTCTACGGTTGCATGCAGCATGCGTGCAGGGTAGTTCAGCAGCTAACAGTTCACATGATGGCCATCTCATGCCTAAAGCAAAACAACAATGTCCTTCTGATGCTGCCGATGCCTGTAGGCCTCATGCCAGCATGAGGCATTTTACTATCTGAACTCCATGAGCTGCCCGTGGCCAAATCGCCAAGCTGCCTAACAACCTGCCCTGGTTTGACATCGACTACTCATTCCATATATATATATATATTATATATATATATATATACATCCCATACATTGGCAGAGTTCTGGTAGAAGATGCTTTAGACTTTTGGCGACAATGACAATGAAATGCATGGTCCCAATCTGAAGTCAATGATCAAAGAAGCCGAAATTTCAAACGGTGAAATGAGGTGCATGTACATCACTACATCATCCATATCTCGAGACTGACGTATCTTGCACGAAGCTGCACAGCGAACGTGACCATATATACCGAACAAAACAGTCTCCTAGACTAAAATCTCATAACTGCTCTGACAGTAACAGTCTTCCGTCCTGTGATCTGCCGTACAAACTAGCACTAGCACTAGCACTAGCAGTAAACTTAACATCCATGATCTAGCCACGCGCTAATGGAAAAACGAGACCCCATTCGCTCTCGAAACAGGGCATTTTTAACTGTTGGTTTTCGACCGGTCGGCTTCATTCGCCTCGTTTGAGTGCGCCGCCGCCCATGTCGTCGTTGTTTGGGTGCAACGGCACCGGCTGTGTGCGCGACGAATCCTGGCCACCGGCTGATGGTGCCACGCCGCCGCTCCCGGAGTGCTCGGTGCACTCGATCTTGGTCGCCCTCACCCTCTTGCTCCTCCTTCCCACGCGCTGCCCCCACGACGCGACGCGCCTGCACACGCGCTCCACCACGCCGCGGGCGTGCCACCCACGCGGCCCGTCGTGGCGGCGCCACCCGGCGTCCTCGAGGGCGCCCTGCAGCTCGGAAGCCACCTCGCTCATGGCCGGGCGCCGGTCCACGCTGTCCGAGACGCAGCGCGCCGCCACGGCGAGCACGCGGGCGACGGCGCCCTGGGCGCGCGCGGTGGGCGGCGCGGGCACCCTGCCGTCGAGCACCTCCCGCGCCCGGCCGGCGCCGATCAGCGGCACGGCCCAGGCCACGATGGACGACGGGCAGGAGTTCACGTCCATCACCTTGCGCCCGCTCACGAGCTCCAGCAGCACCACGCCGAAGCTGAACACGTCGCTCTCCGGGCCCAGCCGCCCGGGCTCCGTGTAGCACGGGTCCAGGTACCCGATCGTGCCCGCCGGCGCTGGCCCCGCCGCCGCGCCTTCGTCGTCGTCCTTCTCGGAGTTGGAGGAGGAGCTGGAGGCGCGCGCGGCTTCCCCGCCGGCAACGCTGACGGCGAGGCTGAAGTCGGCGAGGCGGGCGCGTCCGTCGCGGCCGAGCAGGACGTTGGCGGACTTGACGTCGCGGTGGATGACGCGCGGCGCCGCGCCGTGCAACGCCTGCACGGCGCGCGCGACGTCGAGCGCGATCTCGACGCGGCGGGGCCACGGCGGCGCGCTGGGCGACCGGTGCAGCAGGTCGTGCAGCGATCCGTTGGGCATGTACTCCATGACGAGCAGCGGGGGCCCCGGCGACGACGGTGACGGCACCGACACCCCGACGACGGCGACGACGCCCGGGTGGCGCGGCGCGGCCGAAAGCACGGCGATCTCGTTGGCGAGCTTGGCGTCCGCCCCCTGCGCGTGCGACGCCCGCTTCACGGCCACGACGACCATCCTGCCGCAGCCACCTCCCGCTCCGCCGCCCCTCAGCCTGGCCCTGTACACGCTGCCATGGCTGCCCTTCCCCACGAGGTTCTTCGCCGCAAACCCGCCCGTCGCCGCCTCCACCTCCTCGTACGAGAACTCCTTCATGACTTGGCTGCTATGCTATGGTCGGAGCTAGGAGGTAGCAATGGAAAGAAGTTTGTTAGCAGCAAAGCAACGCATCTAGGCTGGGAATAAAGGGAAAAGAAGGGGGGCCAAAGAAGAAAGGTAAAGGCGGCACGGATCATCAAAGGCAAGAGGAAGAGGAGGGTGTGTTGTTAAAGTCGATCGTTGCAAATTTTTGAGGGAGAGAGAGAAAAAGATTGCGCTAATCTAGAGAGAGAGAGAGAGAGGATATGATGATGGTGGTGCTGTTAAGTTGCTTGGTCCCCTAAAGAACAAATTTTGTCTTCTCAAGGAAAAAGGCAAACCCCAGAAAAGGAAAAACAAACCTAACACAGACCAAGCAATGGGATAGATGAAAGCTCAATAAACCAAATGCCTTACTTGCTGTTTCCCTCCTCTTGACACCTTCTTCTCTCCCTCTTTCTCTCTCCTCCAGCTTGTTGTTTTCCTACCTCTCTCTCACCCTCTTGTCTTCTCTCTCTCCCCTCTATTGTATATTTGTCAGACAGTGCTTGGGAATTCTATCTTGGACCTGACCTGAGATTGTTGGAGTGGTTGTGCTCTGCCTGCTAGCAACCGGATCGGAAGGGCCTCGCAGCAAGCCAACAAATCTGCAGCAGAGAATGTTTTCCTGTCAAGAGGGGGATGTGGACTGGTTGCTGGGACACTTTGGACTTGATATGCCGCCATGAAAATACAAGTGGCCGCCTGGCCGTCCTGGGTGGGAATGGTGAACCTACGCGCCCATCTCCATCTGATATGAACCCTAAATTGCCAAAGCGTCGTCCTCTGAATATATATCACACCGTACCTGTTTAAAGTGTAAAGAAGCAAATTTGTTTTGGCTTTGAAGATAAGCAAGGATCCTAAACAACGAGCCTAGCTAGATATGCGGTAGGAGCGCTGTTAGCTACTAGCTTCCTGTTAGTTATATTATATCTCGGAAGTTCTCTTGGGATATACTTGAAGTCAAAATTCTAGATAGCTTGTTGTTGTTGGCCAACAGGGGTAGATTATATATTGTGGTTGGGCAGAGGGCACAATCAATCTTGGTACGTGGAGATGGATTTTAGTTTACGAGCTATGATGGGAATGCAACTTGCATGAAAATTGTGACCTCGATCGATCTGTGATATGATGGGATTCTTTTTTTTTTCTTATTAGTCTCTAATGGATATAATGCTAGTAGTTACATATATCTATCTACATGAAAAAAATCTCTGTCTGGTCAAGCTCGGCTTATGTGGTTTTCATGCATGTTGCATATATATGTAGCCCAGTTTCCTATATTCTTTGAAACTAAAATGCTAGAGCCACCATTTCCTATATGATCCTTTGCATAGTGTAAGCTTTTTTTTGTTGAAAAATACTCTATATATCTTGAGTACTCAAACCTACACTAGCTAGGATCACAAAACTCCACTTGTGTGCTGACGTTTGACGAGATGCGTAGCAAAATTATGTCTTCAGCGCCATCCATGAATCCATGTTCGTCGTAGTAGTTAGTACCAGTTATCATTTTCACTGGCGGGGATTGGCATACAACCTGCCATTTCGAGGGCTAATTTTGTTCCAAGATAAAACTCGGTCAAATGATAAGATCTATTTCACGTCCACTGAGGAACTGATTATACGGGGGCTCACTAGTTTCTTTTGGTGCCATAGATGCAAGGTGGATTGTCCACGGGCCCGCGGATTCTATAAAGCCAAGTCTATAATTCAAATTTCACTATGTCTACAACGGTTACATAGACGAACCTGTTAGGCTTAGCCTGAAACATGCGAAAAAGAGACCTATTTACGAGCTGGCGAGTAACCCTGCCTACTTGCATTCCTAGGTACGTGGTGCGCTAGACGCTGATCGATGCTCCTATTTTCCTCTCCTCGCACCAAAACGTTGAATTGCGTCACCTACGTCGTACCTAATTAAACATGCGGAAGAAAAAAGGTTATCCAGAAGACCAGTTATTAGTTTTTTTCGCCCATGGAACGAACGAAGATCCTAACCAATTTCAATTGCAGGATTCTTTGACTTTCCTTTTGAGACAAGCTGATCTGGCCGCTCGTTACAGTAATTCATCCCAAGATTAAACAACACTACTTGATGTATTAAGAAGCACAAGGGCAGGCGCGGTAGCTGAGCACTGTGGAATTACGCTAGCCGTAGCATTAAGCCTAGGTTACTGGAGAGAGAAGAGCAGAGGGCAGAAAATGTAAGTACATCATCATGGCGCCAAATTAGAGCAGGGGAAAGCGGTGATGATTCGCCCCACAACGAGTCCACCGCCACCCACGCAAAAAGAAGTTTATTGTTGTCTTCTCGGAACCCCCCTGGGGGCTTGCTCTGCCCAGACGAAAGAAAAGGGGAGAAAGATTCGCTTCGCGCTTCTGGGGTCGTCGTGATGGGTTCCGTGATTTCTTCGTTTTTCCTCACCCCGGCCCCCGCACGGCCGGCACAAACCGATCCACATCAAACATCATTCCCCGCAGCGCAGGCGCAGGCGCAGGCCACTGCCCGCTGGGAGGGACTACTGGGAATAATAATAGCGTAGCGGAAGAGAGGCGTGCTTAGTTAATTACTTGCGTTGTTTTTTCCATCAGCAAGTAGGCGACAGCAGCACATTTGATCCATTCGCCGATCAATCACGGTCAGGGTAGGTATAGATATATACTGTGTATTGTATCGTTCACGAGCTCTATATACTGCTCCCTCTGTCCCGACGGCGGCCTGGAGGCACCAGGGAGGCGCGCCCCGCTCGGCTGCATCTGCGCCGGCGAGGGAGAGGCCGCGCGGCGACAGCGGCGGCGGCAGGAGGTCGAGCTGCGGCGGGGAGAGCTAGAGCGTCGGTAGCGCGTGGAGCGGTGGGAGGGAGCTGGAGCGGCGGCGAGCGCGGCCACCAGCGCTTCGTCGGCCTTGGCGACGGGCAGAGGGGGCCATTGGGTGGCCTCGGAGCGGAGCGGCCGAGTGGCGGCAGCGAGGGAGGGGCGGAGGAGAGCGCTACAGAAAGTAGCATTAATGGAGGGTATGGTGGTCTTTTCTCCCCCCGGCTGTTTTGCCCTCGAAGTCGTAGAGCGACACTTGTTTTGGGACAGAGGGAGTACTACTACTGCACAGTACAGCAGTACAGCAGTGGTAGTATATCTGACGCGTAGTCGATCCAGAGGTTATCACGACGCCAAGCGAGCGAGCTGTAGCGCGTGCGTGCGTGCGCCCGACACGCGTACGGCACTGGTGGATGGAATGGAATCATTTGCAAACCGGCGCGTGGGTGGAATCAGGCAATAAGACGGCACTTGCATCGATCGCATGATTACCGCAGAGAACACAATGGATGATGGCAGCACCAGCAGCGACCCACAGCATCATGTACACTACACAGCCTGCCGCAGCAGGCCGGCTCCCTGCTTATACTCCTAGTATATTGTTACGAGTCGACGGCGCCATGATTCTGTCCTCCACGGCGACGGCGACGGCGACGGTCGTTGTCTCGTCGGAGGGACAGAGAGAGATGAGCACGGCGTGGCAGCGACGGACGTGGACGTGGACGGGCTCGGTTGACGTCGCATCACGGCCGGCGACATGATCCCGCTTTGGTTGGGCATGCTTTGGTGGGTTTGTTGGGTTTGCGTTTGGTGCGCGCGTGACGACCGACGACGGACCGCGCGGCCGGCGAGCTCGAACGCTCCCACATGGCCCCAGGTGCGCGGTGGCCGATCGAGTCCCCCTGTTCCTTTCCGGGGGCCGGACCCGGACGCCCGGACGTCGTTTCCTCTTTTTTTTCCTTCTTCTTCCTCGCATCGAGGTTGCTGTTCTGCCTTCTGCCGCGGCGGCGGCGGCGGCGCCTGTGTGCGTGTTGACATCGCCTGCTCGCCAATTCGTCACGTGCAATATTAACACTTCTTTTCTTGGCTGTTTGTTTGACGGATTTTATTAATATCACTTAGATGGCATCTCTTCTCTACTTTTAAAAAGAAAAAAAAATTATTTGCGAGCAAGGATTGTCGCCGGGATTGACGCTGATCGGTCATCTACACACCGCATCGGCCATGACTCTTCAAGGGCTACTCCTCCAAAGCTCCCTTACAACATGCTCAACTGGCTAAGACCATCTGCACTCCATTCCGCTACGCCTCCGCCATCCTGCATGCCGGAACAATATGGAGTAAAAACACTTGCACCCGTCTCCTCCACGGCTTCCTCTATGGCAACGGAGACCGGCTGTTCCGCCAGATACAGCGGAATCCTTCCCTCCCGCCACGCACTGTAGCTCGTGGGCCCGTGCTATCGGCTGCTCTGTCGCGCACGCAGACGGAAGAGGGAGAGACCGGTGGCGGAGGCCGCCTGGCCGGGCTTGGAAAAGGCCGCGACGAGGGGGATAGAGGCCGGCGGCGACGGATCCACGCGGAGGAGGCGGCGCGGTGTGGCCCTGCTCTTACGGTCTGACCTCACTGCGGAGAAGGTGCGGAGGCGGTGGAGAGAGAGGGCGACGGGGAGCTGACGCGGGGGTTGGAGATGAGGCCGGTGAGGAGGCGAGGAGGCGGACGGGAAAGAGGACCGGGCCACGCGGGTGGCAGATCCGGCCTGGCCGGCGGCGGGCAGTAGAGGCGGCGTCGCTGAGGGAGGCGGGGGAGGCGGTGGAGGGAGGCGGCGGTGTCGAGGGAGGCGGGCGGCGGTGGGAGGGAGAGGACGAGGTGGAAGGGTCACCGAGCGGAAGCGGCGGGGTCCAATCGAGAAGACGGAGGAGGAGGAGCTCCACGCGGGGCCACAGGGCGGAGGCGACGGGGTCCAGTGGCCGCCACCGCCGTCATCTCCGCCCGCCGCCCGCCGCGGAGGAGGCGGATCCAGTGGCGAGTGGGAGAGGCAGGGGCGTGCAAGACGCGGGCCCCGGCGGCTGCGTCGAGCGCAGGGGGCGAGGCGAGGGCGTGGAAGACGAAGGCGCTTCTGGATGGCTCCTGGGACCACTCGTCAATGCGAGAAGAAATATGGAAGGGGAATATGGCAGTTGGGAGATGGATAATAAAATATATGGTAGTTGAATGTGGAGGAAATATATAGAGGAACAGGAGTGTAGGAAAAATTGATTTGGATGAAAGAATCTTGCTGACTGGACTCGAATATTCCTTTTAGAGAAAAAATTTGGAAAAATAGGAATGCAGATAGTCTCACTACACATTCATGCTCCTCCTACTCTCCTAGACACTACTACTACTACCGAATCCTCCCTAGAGTTGATGTGTGGTTACACTGCAACTAGCTAGGCCGCGTCTGTCTCCTAATAACACAAGTTATTTGCAGATAGTACTCCGTAATAAGCATCATCTGCACCATCAGACGCGAAAATAGAACGGAACAGCACGGATGTGGTTTCGTGCGTGCCCCTCCGAGGTCCAAGGAAACAGGGAACGGAAGGTTCATCAACCACAACGTCCAGCCCACAACGAAGATAAAGAGAAGACGGCCGCGAAGCTTTCGGCCCGATAGAGTGCTTGAGTAGCGCGTGGCCCATTTTGTATCATCCAACACTATTCTAACGCAGAGCCCAATAGCCCAGGAGGTTCGAATTCTGGCTGCGCATCTTGATTCTTGCCGGCCCAGGAAGTTCATTCTTTTCCCTTTCCTTCTCCTTCCTTTTTTTCCGACAACGTGACTTTATTCTTGCCTCTCGGAACGGGCCAGCATTTCTCCGTTGGTCCCCATCTCGTCAACTGAAGGTCTGTACCAAATGATTCCCTCATAAGTTCATTAAAAAAAATATTCAAGCTTATCCGTGCGGTTTGAACCCTTTACGACGGTGATGTACTACTGACGTTCTTAGCAGTAGCAGGGCACTTTCTTTATTATTAAATGGTTAGAACCTTTTACAATTTGTGAGGAAGGGAATATTAAGGTGGGATTTCTTTTGAATCTTGCGTTTTTTTTAACGACATTGAACTGTTATTTCAAATTCTGCGTTTCTTTGGAAAATTTCTAGGGAAGGAACCGCCAGCCTGGCAGGGCAGCCGAAGAAGCGCCGTTTCAATTCGGCGCGTGCGCCCCCTCGTCTCCCCTTTCCCCCCGCCCGCTTCCCCCAAATTTCCCTAGCATTCGCCTTCACCTCCGGATTCCCGTACACCCCGCGGCGACTCCACCCCGAACCCCAACCGCCTCCCCCGACATCCGGCCATGGCGTCCCCCTCCCTCGCCGCCGCCGCCACCAGCCCTGCGTCCTCCCCGCTAACCCTAGACCCCACCCCCCTCGCCTCCCGCCCCGCCCCCGGCGCCGCCGCCGCCGCCGCCCCGCGCAAGCGGCCGGTCCTCCTCCTCGACCACCGCCCGCACCCGGCCTCGCCGGCGCCGCCGCCGCTCCTCTCCTCCACCGCCGCGGGCGCCGCCGCGTCCGTCCCGCCCCGGCGCAAGAAGGCGTCCCACCCGCCGCGGCCGCGGTGGCAGACCGCGCTCAGCATCGCCGCGAAGAACGCGGCGCTGCTCGCCGCGCTGCTCTACCTCGGCGACCTCGCCTGGCGCTGGTCCCACCCGCCCCCGCCCTCCCCGCCGCGCGACCGCGCCGCGCTCGAGGGCTACGCCGCCCGCGTCGACGAGGTCGAGGCCTCCCTCGCCCGCACCTTCCGGATGATCCAGGTGCAGCTCGAGGCCGTCGACCGCAAGATCGACGGCGAGGTCGGCGCCGCCAGGGGCGGCCTCCTCGCGCTGCTGGAGGAGAAGCGCCTCGCGCTAGAGGGCCAGCTCGCCCGGCTGGACGCCAGGGCCGATGAGCTCGGCGATGCACTGGCCGGGCTCAAGCGGATGGAGTTCCTCCGGAAGGACGAGTTCGACAGGTTCTGGGATGAGGTCAAGGGGAGCCTCGGCTCGGGGCCTGGGAGCGAGGTCGACCTGGATCAGGTTCGAGCCTTGGCCAGGGAGATCGCCATGAGCGAGATTGAGAAGCATGCTGCCGATGGGATCGGTAGGGTAGACTACGCTGTGGCGTCGGGTGGTGGAAGAGTTCTCCGCCACTCGGAAGCCTATGTGCCTAAACGTGGTAATATCATAACTGACTGGTTTGCTGGGGATAAAGCTGACCCTGAGAAGATGCTTCAGCCGAGCTTTGGGGAGCCTGGCCAGTGCTTCGCAATGCAGGGCAGCAGTGGATTTGTAGAGATCAAGCTTAAAACGGGGATAATACCTGAGGCAGTCACACTGGAGCATGTGTCTAAGGTAAGTTGGCTTTTGGACCGCTGCTATTTTAGTTTTGCATTGCTATGCGCTCTGATAATTGTTTGTTTGTGATTTCTACTATCAAATCATGGATGAAATTATCTGATTGAATTCTGTAGTTGTTAAAAGTTTAGAATAGCTGCTTGATGAGCGCGTTATGTTTGTAGCAGTGAGTCCATTGTAGTCAATTGCAGATATAGGACCTATCCAAGTTGGTTGTGTTTTATGGTTCTAATCCAACTAGTAATTACTGATCCATGCTCCACTGCTATCATCATGATACTGCAAGGAGGAACCTTACAGTCACAATGCTACCTCTTGTATGGCATTTCCTCCCTGTTGTATGCTAGTTGAAATTGAATTAGATAAACTCTTAGCTCCTATGTTAATATGAAGCTGTGGTATGTCACTGATTCACATGTGATGCATGTCTTCATTTAGAGTTGTCATTGGACCATGCTTGCTATTGAATAACTATTCAGCTTAAAAACCTTTTTATTTTAACACTTAACCTTCTGACACCGAATCAATTGCTCCTTATCAAATAAATACATAGAATCCATATTGTGCCAAGAGGACCATGCATATTGCATTGAAGCAAATACCTCCGCTTTTGTTTATGCCAAAAAAAAGTTTGTCCTCTTGTTTATTGAAGATTTGTTATTTGGAACTAAAGTATTCTTGATAGTGGTAAATTGACAGTGTTTATTGATTCCAAGTAAATGGCTATGCATTTTTTGGGGCGGTGCTGTACTGTTGAATGGGATCAATGTGATATTAAGTGTAATCATCCTTTTAAAGATTGCACATTTTGATTTTGAGTTCATGGTTTATTCCCAAGTTCATTTAGATTGTATACCAACTGATCTTTTGTTTGGGTTTCGCCTGTTGTCTGTTTACAGTTGCATCTGATCTTTAGGTAGGGTATGTTTATCTTTTGAATAGAAACTGCTTTTGTTTACTGTTAAGCTGCTACCATAATTGTAGCGATTATCAAAAGGCAAATAACTATACTGAAGCATTCACTACCTCTTTATTCTATATAAAATGAAAATACTGAGACTGTAGGGCTTGGCTGGTAGATTGCTGGTGTGGAGATAATCGTCTTAACGGAAACAGGGAAACCTCATTAGCATGTCTTAGCCTTTTTTGTGTTATGGGGATTCAGCTGTAGTCTTGGTAACCCTAGACTATTTTCAGTCAAACATAATTGTTGAGTGCATGTATTGATCATATATATTTGACCTTATGATAGATTACATCAGTTGGCATTGAAGCAAGCAGTGTGATATCATGTACTTGCTGTCACTTCTGCTTTATAGGACATTCTTCCAATCCATAAGTTATATTTGTTTTGGTCAGTGGGAAGATATTCTTGGCCTGTTGGCCACATATGCCTGGATACTCACTCTGTTGCATGGCATGCAGGATGTGGCGTATGACAGGTCTACAGCTCCAAAAGACTGCAGGGTGTCTGGATGGTATGAGGAGACATCTGGCGAGGCCCAATCAAGTCATGCTGCAAAGATGGCTGTCTTGGCAGAGTTCACATATGATTTGGAGAAGAACAATGTGCAGACGTTTGATGTGGTGGCCCCAGATGCAGGCATGATCAATATGATCCGGTTGGATTTCACTTCAAACCATGGAAGCTCACTGCTGACGTGCATCTACCGCTTCCGGGTGCATGGCCGCGAGCCAGTCTACCCAGGAACAATTGGTTCTCATGCCTGAGACTGGAGCGAGCCTTATGTTTCAATTCAATACGCTTTTCAGTTTAGTACTTGCTCTTTTGTGCCCATTGTAGTTTAGGCCTGGATGCTGTCATGTACACATGTAAATTTAACAATTGTTTCCTGGTAGCCTGGTGTCTTCTTAGAATCCTAGTCCAGTGACTGGTAGATGGTTACTTGGTTAGTTTGTGCTATGAATACATGGCATTTCAACAGCATTCCATTCTGTAATTGGTACTCTCGTCCCAAATTGTAGGTGGTTTCTAGGTTTTTACAATATGTGTCTAGATTTATCAATATTTTTATGAATATGAACGGATAAAAAGAGGGTTATAATCCTTTACAATTTGGGATGGAGATATTATTTTTTGAACCCGGTCAAGGCTTCTTGTTTCGAACGCAAATAATTTATAAAAACTAGCATAGACATACCTGTAATACGCATGTGTTATGAGATGATCTTCAGGCTGAAAATGAATTAAAAAGAAGGAAACATGTTTCTTTTCTCATTAATTCCAAGACGAGGAAAATATTGAGATGAAAAAAATAGAGACTAAATGAACTCCAACAATTCCAAGAGAGAATTTACTTATTTGGTCCAAAAAAATTTGGCGCTTCTTTCTTTGGTCCAAAAAAAACAGAAATTGTGTTTCATTCTTTTGTTGGCACTTTTGTCCATTTGAAGCCATAACAATGCCAAATAGAGTAACAAGAAAATTCTCAAAAATACTTTCTGGTCCCTATACAGAACCAACCTGCTTCCCGATCTTTAATGGAATTTATTACGCACATTATATAAAGATTTTTCTATTATCTAACTTTACTTCAATATCATTATCATTTTCGAGACACCCATTAAGATTTATATGCTGAGGCTCAAACTTTTACAATGAGCTACGTATACGGAACATGCAAAATTTTGTGTAGCATTTGGCACACTCTTCCTATAACAAGTATTTTCCAATTCAATTTTATATCTAAAAACAAAGACAAAGATAGATCAGTCATTTAACTGTAAATTCTAGTGCTGTAAAAATCATCACAAAGCCAAATTATTATACGAAGGCTATTGTCCAAGTTGCATGATTTTTGGAGTTTGTTTAGCTCATTTTTAATATTTCTTTTGTTTTAGACAACCTGCAATAAACCGAGGGCATAAGAGTCTTTTAATGGATCTCCATCTTTACCGATCTGTAGATCTATGATAATGAATACAACTCAACACATTTTAAATTTTTAGTATTTTTATTCGATTTTAGTGGATTTTCAAATGCACGGATGTGCTAAGAAAGGAATAAAACAAAATTTCTGGGTCAGGTAGGGAACAAAAATTTTGTCCTTTTTTGAGCCAGATAGGTAATTCTCTCCAATTCCAAAAACCTGTTACGTTAAACAAAAAATACTTAGATGTAGGTTACAAATTAGAAAAAGGTTGCCGATTGTTTTGGGTGTTTTAAAATGTTTTACCTAGGATCTCAGGTGCCGCTTGAGCTGCTGCAACCACTAGGGTACATGCCCTTTGGCTATTCGAGAATGCTCAAGTCCGAGCGTCCGACGCTAGGAAAAAAAATCAGACATTGCCTTTCCAAATGTCGCGGTAGTTTTTCTGGTTTGTTGCGGTATTTATAAAAAATATTTCAATTGTATTTTTTATGTGTTTCATCAATCTTTTTACTGGATCTGCGGATCCAAAATTTTTATTCAGATTAGTTAGTTCATACTTTGTTGATGTTGCAAAAAGTGAATTTCAATGTTGCATATACTATTTTTAGATGTTGCAGACATGTATTCCTAATGTTGCACGAATCTTGCCGTTTGGTTTCAATATTACGTGAAATATGAACCGATGGTGTGGTGAGATTTTTTCCCCTAGTTGGGATGGGGTGCGGTGATTTTTTCACGCCAAACGTACATGTTGCAGATGTTGATTTTTAATGTTTCACACGCTATTATTCGGTGTTGCAGATGTACATTTCGAATGTTTTACGGACCATGCGCTGGAATTGGATGCATCGGACGTCTGGGCGCTAGTAGCGCCGTTGGCTATTACGATCGTAGATGAAACGATAATAAAGAAGATAAGCATTAGGCCTGAATAGATGAGATTACCGTCATAGTGCCTTATTTTCAACTCAGCGACCGCGACTCCTCGGACCTTGTCTGATAGCGACATGCTGCGGCCTCTCCTTTCCCCTTGCCCGGCCATGGCTCCCCCTTCCCCTTCCCGGTCGCCCTCCCCCTGTGCATGGCAGTAGGTTACAATAGCTGCTCCGGATGATGGAGGTTGGTTGGTAACTTCGGCGTTAGAGGTAAGTCCCGTGTTACTTTGGTTATGAAATTAGATATTCCCTAATTTCTGAAAAATTCCCTAATTCTCCTTAACTCTAGGTTAAAGAATTGAGCCACACCTAGGGCAACGGATTAGAGGTAGGCCACTAGGACCTACAACACAACAGAAACTGCTGCTTTGCGCTGTCACCGAAATGGGAATGAAGCTGACATCGATGGTGCTCACAGACCTAAGGAAGAAGATGGATAAACGATCAAGGCGGAGCGCCCCCGGCTGCGCTCTACGATGGGGAGGCGTCTTGGAGAGGGCGGCCACAGCAGAGGTCTGTTGCCGATGGGGAGGCGTCGGGGAGTTGATGGGAGGCGGAGGTGCTGCCGAGAAGGAGGAGGTGCGGGTGGGGAGACGGGACGTACGTCGGCAGCAGCTCCGTGGGCTAGAGGGTCGCCGCAGTGGCTGGGGGAGGGAGAGTCTCACGAAGGATGATGCTCTCGGGGAGAGGTTGCCCGACCCAGATGGGCGCTCACAGGGAGAAGAGGATAAGGCAGGGGATATGTTCGTCATTTCATTTGGCCTGGGTTTGATTAAATGATTTTTTCAAATTTCCCAGATTCGACCATTTCTTACGTGTTGGCCTCTTTTTAGTGGCAATCGGGTAAAACTCTTTGTAACGATGGCAAACTAACAGAGCAATTTCTCCTCGTCGTCGGCCAACGGGCAAATTTCTCCTCGTCGGGGACGGGGATGATGAAGAAAACGTCCCTGCCATGATTAACAGGATGGGGATGATGAAGAAAACGTCCCTGCCATGATTAACAGGATGGGGAGTGCGGACGAGGAAATTTGAGTTCCATGGAGACAGGAATGGGATCCTATTCCTCCGACAGAGAATTCTCCATTGACATCTCTGATCCTTGCTCTCCACCTCTTCCTACTGATTGATTGGGTTTCCTTCCACACGTGCTTTGGGTGTGCAGGGAGAGACATTCGTCAGGCGTGAATGTTCTGGGCGCACGACAGGAGGCCGTGGATCAGTGCACGCAGGTTTTGGGGTTTATTTGGTTTAAGGCCATTGGTGTCCAGGCCAAATTTTAGCCACGATCAAACCATGTTTGACTCTAAGTTAAAATGTAACCAAACAATAAATTACTCATTTATATAGATTGAGCGTAGCCAAATAAACCATACAGATAAAAATTATGTTATATAATAATTCTAGTTTATAGTCAAACACAGTCAAAGTGTGACCAAAATTTAGCATGACCAATGAAGACCTTGGACCAAACATGCCCTTGGGTCCTAGCTTGAAGGGCCACCATCTTATATTGGTTGCTGAGCTACACAACGACCCCTTTTCCCTCGTCTGGCCATGTGCTTCTTATTTTACTTTCATTTTATGTGGAACTCACGCTACCCTCCCTAAAGACATCTTCAATGTATTTAGACCAAATAGTCCATATGGATGAATCATATTGTAAGTGGTCTTTAGTTATTATAATTATCACAATGTGTAAAGCTTAAGTAGACCATAGTGGTAGGGACCACATATACTTCTACATCCAATAGAAAGAGAGACATTGAGGAGAGATGAGAGAATATGCAAGAGAATAATATTTTATATTTTTTATGGGCAACACATATGCATATGGGTACCCTTTACTATGGGCTACTGTATAGACTACCTCCGCAATGGTTCAGTTCGGTTGCGTACAATGTTTAATTCACCAAGGATTACTTTTAGACTACATTGTGGAGGCCCTAATAGGTGGAATCAAATGACCTCTTAATGTTTCTTGATTTATTAGTTTACATTTAGATCTACAAATTGTAATTTGTAACATAGTTCCATGTTTGATTCCGTTGTTCTGTGTGCCGGATTGTGAAGCTAAAATTCAACGGTAGCTGCGACGTTGCCCGCCGGTGTGATTTCACTGCCCGACGCAATATAGTTGTTCTGTGTGCCGGATTGTGAAGCTAAAATTTAACGGTAGCTGCGACGTTGCTTGTGATACCTCGGGTATCACGTTTTGCACCTCATGAGCATCATGGTAAATTTTTTCTCATGTATGAATGTCGATTGAATGAATGGGTACTGTTTCGTTCGTCGAGCCATGAATGCAAGTACTTGGAAAAGGAAACCGAAGTCCCAAAATTCTTTTTCTTCCAAGTGCTCTTAATGAGTCTAGAACTTTGTCTCTAAATTCTGCTAATTTCCGGGCAGTTTCAAAAAAAACTT
Organism: Paspalum vaginatum; assembly: GCA_030272315.1. Taxonomy (NCBI): domain Eukaryota; kingdom Viridiplantae; phylum Streptophyta; class Magnoliopsida; order Poales; family Poaceae; genus Paspalum; species Paspalum vaginatum. The sequence goes on along the minus strand of CM059014.1, from coordinate 9,446,977 downwards.
TGCATTACGAAATTGCAGAGCATAAAATTCTAAGCAACTTTCATATATAAACTTTCTCTAAATTCATTCGTTTTCATTCTCTAATCTTCAATTTAAACAAGAGGGATTTTCTAGTCGAAAATTCGAAAGGGAATTATTTTTCCTCCTTCCTATGACATTTGGGCCCCACCAGCCCCTCCCTCTTCTCTCCTTGGCGAGTGGGCCACAGCCCAGAACCCTCTCCCACCGCCCCCTGCCTCCTTTTCTCAAAGAACCGGCGCCGCCCTCCCCTCGGACGACCTCTCCCGCAAGCCTCGCCCTCCATGGCGCCGCCCCCTTCCCTGTCCATCTCTGGCCTTCCCTTTCCCCATGGCCGAGCTCCACCAGGCTGCCATGGCCTTCCTCCCTGCGCCTCCCCCTGCTCCTCCTTCCTCTCAGCGCCCTCCTCCTGCGTCACCCCTTCCCTAAGCCGGCGCCTAGCAGCAGCAGGCCAAGCTCCCCCTGCTTCTCTCCATGCCGGCCCCCTCCTGCTCATCCTTTCCATGCCGACTGCCCATGGCGCCTTCCCTTCCTGCACCTCGCCCCCCCCCCCCCCCCCCCCACTATATGGGCAGCAGCAGCATCATCATCTCCCTGCCTCTCCTCCCTGCGTGCAGCAGCAGCAAGCTGCTCCCCTCCTTTGATTCCTTCAGCAGCAGTTGGGCAGCAAGAAGCCGAACCTCTCCACTCAGGCTGACCCTGCATCTTCTCTTCCTTTGGTCGCTCTCTGTTTTGATAGCAGAAGGTTAATTCTGCCCTTTCGTTCAGTTGCTTAATTGAATGACCAAAAGCTAACCTGCAAAAGTTAATCGGTTAATTCATTTATGTTGTTTACATCATTAGCTGTCTGTTCTAATTCTTGTAGAGATAAATAGTTTTTCCATAGTTCGCAATTATATGTCTTGCGCTGCGATTGAAAAATATTAATTGTGCTATTAGTATATGCTGTGTAGCATAGGATTTCTTAGATCCTTGATTGTTTGTGATGGTTATCAGTTCCAGAATTCAGTACTTATTAACTCTATGATTGTCCAAATTGTTCCTTGTGCATAATTTAATAACTGCATGGTTAGTTTATCTGGAGTTCTAGAATTTTGAGATCCAAATACCATATTAGTTTTAGGGCATCATGTTTCCAATGCGTTGGCAAACTGAAGGTGTCCCCTCCTTTCACTTTTGCCTGGTTAATTCTATTCAAGTTTATGTGTGTACCTGTGTGTTCATTCTCTAGTTGGGGGTCAATTAGAATGATGAGCCCCTTGGTGCTTGGCGGTCCATGATTCATGCTATGGTTCAGAAATACATTCATGTTAATAGTATGCAGGTCTTGTTGCTGAAATTTTGAGTTCAACTATGCTCAATGTTACCTTTTTGCACTACTGCTTTCTTGACTAAATATTTAAGAGAGCATACGTTATCTCACTTGTAACATATCATCCGAGTTAGACTAGAATCTGTTTTCTACTTATCATATGCATAATTGTTACCCTATTTCTTTCATGTAGATAGAACCAATTTTTTTTAAAAGCCCATGCAGAACCTAGTTTATCTCTTGTCATCACCCTTGAATTTCATGTACAGTACTCATTGTTTAGAGCAGCTCAACTAAATGTGAGTTCATCTGTAACTCGTTTCTCTTATCGTTGTTGGGTGATAATTGCCTTGTCTTGTCTCTGTCTAGGCAGTATAATGTTTAGACCTGAGCTTGCTGGTACATGTTGTATTGTGAGTGAACTTGTTATGCCATGTGCTTAAGCATGTATCACTATGTTGTGAGAACAATCTTTCTTTATGAACAAATAGCATGTTTACTTTTCTTTTACTCCTTGTTTCCTTTATCTCAACAGATTGATCATCCTCATATTTGTGTGCACTGTGCTTGTCATTCCATCTCTAGTAAATATCGGTCTTATACCTCTGTACTTATTCATGCACCCTTTCATGTTTACTTGTATTTCTTTTGCATTATAATGCATTACTCTTTCCATGCATACCTAGGTACGCTAGTTATAAAACGAGATGACGTGCAAGAAGCTGTGGAATACGCTATCATGAAGTCTTGGTATTGTTTGGAAGAGTAATTACCTGAAGCCTGAAGTGCTGATTATTTCTAACTACCGATGTTCTCTGAGTATCCAGGCAGCCCCGGTGCATTATCTATTTTCTTTGAGTTCTTTAAATAAAAAAATGGGTTATGCCTGTGCACTAGAGTTAGGAATTGATTGAAACCCTAAAGCATGATTAATCAGTATCCAGCATAAAAATCTTATACGCAGTATATGGCTTAGGTGGCATAGGCCTAGGACGGAATTTTTTTACTAAAATTTATTTGTTAAGAATGAGAAGGATGTTAATAATTTGATAGGCATGCGGCGGGATCAGTTTCGCTTTCGTATATTGCATATTATGATTATTGCTATGGACCCTGATCCTGCCTGTGTCGCATAAGGACCGTTCGATGTGTGGTCTGGTTGGGCCGAACGCGCCTCATTCACTTGCCGTCCTTAACGGGCTCCGGTAAACCTCTCGTCCTATTGTACCTAAGCGCGGAACTTGACGAGACCAACTGGAAGGAGGAGGTTGGACGGGTGTCGAAGGACTGACACCCGGGTTCGGTGAGGATGGTCCCGGCTAGGTGGCATTGGATGTTGGGTTGTCGTATGTGGGGTCAGTGTACACGCATATGACGGGTGTCTGAGTATCCCTCTCGAGAGGTTGAAAATCGATTCGAATCGTCTGTGGCTCGCCGGTTGTAAGCTGGCTGATCGCGACCAACGTCGTAGTTAAGAAATGGAATGATCGAGTAAATGAATGTTTTCGCAGAGTGTTTGCCTTGATTGCTAATAGCACAGGGGAACTTAGTTTCCTAGGGCAAATGAAATGAAAAGAAAAGGTTACATTTAAAGCTAAGGATCTATGGATAGACTGCAGCAGTGTGTGTTAACCAACCTACCTCGGCTATATGTTAGAGTCGGGTTAGACCCCATTGGTCGGGTAAGTCTTGTGGAGTACCTAGTACTCAGAGTTTGTTGTTTACGTTTTTCTTTCAGATATAAACTCTCAAGCGTATTCCTCTTGCACTGAAGAAATCGTCTAAAGACGATGTTCTCGTGGTGGTTTTATCCACCTTTAAAGTTGAAGAAATAAAGAATCGTGATATGAAGTTCTATTTCACATCCCCGAAACTGTTTGATGTGAAGCAATCTCGGTGGGCTCGATGTTGGGTTCACATAGAATTTTGTCATGACTAGAAGAGTTCTATTTGATGGTACTAAATTCCGCTGTAAGTTTTAAACTCTGTTCTATGAAATTTATGAGAATTACTCATATTTGTATCTTTACTCCATCAAAATCGGTTTGTAATAACTAAAGTTTATTTTGTACAATTGTCTATGTTGAAGTAATTCAATGACTCATTGTGAGTTAACCAGTACATATTCGAGTCTTGGAAGTAAGACGTTGTCAGAAACTTTTAAAAAACCTGAAGACTACCGGAATTAACTATGAACTAGTGTTTTAGTGTAACTAAAGTATTAAGACCAGATTAATTTAGACGGTTCTGCCATGATGCCCGCCGGTGTGATTTCACCGCCCGACGCAGTACACCGCCGGTGCCACCAGCCGACAACTATTCCCCGTGGTCATGTACGCTCGAATCTCCTCTTAATTTTGTGCTCAGCCGTCTCCTTTTGCGGTGGTCGTCGCCTCGCAGCTGACTCGCCATGCGCTCCTTGGCATCTCCTCCTGCTGAGCCCGCAGCGGTGGCGCCGCCTCCTCCATCTTCTCCCGCTCCTATGGACAGCGCAGACGCCTCGCGCTTCTTGCTCAGATGCTCGTGTCCGCAGCCCAATCGTTTTGTGCTCTTCTCCAACATCGTATGTGTCATATATTGTCAGAGTAAGGATGCAGAGGTGATGCTGAAGATGGGAAGCACCACAGACAAGCGTGAACAGTATAGATTGATGAGAGATGCCATGGAGAAAAGGTTCATCCGTGTTGCCAAAGGTTCACTAGTCGGGGGCATTCGTCTAGGGATGTTTACTGCGACTTTCTTTGGTGCGCAAAACCTCCTTATTAATACTCATGGAGTTCATGATGTCTTCAACATTGCTGCAGCTGCTTTTGGGCTTATATGTATGTCTCTCATCATATCCTACCATGTAATTTATTATTTGGTTAGACAAACAATAATTCAGTCATAGAAAGACACTTGAATTGCAGTATAGAATTTAGATTTAAAACTATATGATTTGGAGTAACCTTAAGAATATTTGAAGTAATATGAAATACATAGAAAAACTAGTATGGAATGAACAAAAGCAGAGCACTTACTGGTATTTTCAATCCTTTCTTGTATTATTAGTGGCTATTTGTTATAAGATCCTAACTGTAGGCCCCCGGTTGTGTTGCAACACGTTTGGTTGATGTAGTTTTTACAAGTAAAAAAAGCATTACAATGATTCTACCACAACTTGATTCATTAATGAGATGCGGAATATGAATATGGCCTAGCAGAGCCACCTAGGCCAGTCCTCAGACATGCTACAAGGGCCTACTCACAAGGGGTGAAGACGTCCATGCCCAATGATGGCTATCGGAAGGGCGGTGTACTGGTGTGCGGCGAACTAACCATGAGAGGAGGCACCAGAAGAAGAGAGCCATGTCATTGGGCTCGGTTTGACTTGTAACACGACAAAGCGGGTCCCATTGCTATGCAGGTCTAAAAGCCTATGAAAACCACTTGGTGAGGAAAAACGAAGAGTTTTGACAATTGGGAGAAGAGTAATACCCGTTTTTTCGGATGGGCAAAAACTGAACCTTGAAATTAGTTCCTGGGATCAAATAACTTTTTCCAACGAATTCATAGCACAGATGGGTTGTTCCCCTTCTCCCAATGGCCCCGATTAGTCCTCCAGTTCCGATGTGTTGTCCCCGCCGCCAGCTGGTGTGATCTCGTGGCTGCGACGCGACACACCATCGCCCGCGCGAAGGGCGGATTTAGCCCATGGCCACCTAGGCCGTCCGGGGCCAGGCCCAAAAAATTTTCAACTCCTCTCAACTTTTGGCCCATTTATCTCCGTTACCTCCGAAAGGCCAAAAAAAAAAAAAAAACCAAGGTGACTCCTCCGCTTTACCGCAGGCGCCGCCGTGCGTCGCCCCCCGCCGCCCTCCTCACGCCGTCGCCCCCTCCCCGGTTCGCCCGGCTCCTTGCCCGCAGCCCGCCGCCAGCTACTCCACTGCTCCAGACTCCCCTCCGGTCCTCCGGGCGGCCGCCGGTCCCTCGTTCCTCCCTCACTGCTAGCCGCCTCACGGCCTTGGCTTTCAGCTGCTCCCTCCCGGCGGGCGGCGGCCAAGAGGGAGGCGGCCAGACGGCCAGATCTCCGGCGGCCAGCCGGCGGGCAAGCAACCGGCGCGGCACATCAGCGTATCCAGTGAGTAGTCCGTCCTATTCCGACTATTGTTTGCATCCGTTGCTTCCTGTTGTGTTTGTTGTTTGGCCCATATTTTACTGATGGACGATGATCGTCCTGCCGCTAATAAATCAAGACAAACTTGTGTATTAGTATATAGCAAGGTCTTTTGTAGGTGCGTCTGTTCTATCCGGATGCTATTCCATTGTTCTCGGTACTCATCTCTCGTTGTCAAGCTGCATTCTAGCCTCTGGGGAGTTCAATTGGTGTTTAAGCGATTGTTACAGGAGAATGCCTAAATAGGATCAATATCTGCATTAATAGGACCTCTTTCTAGAATAGTATTTTCTGGTAATTTTTTCACACCCTTATCGGGTGATGCAAAATAAGGGTAATGGCTAGAGGTGCATTGTCATGGGATAAGTTTGGTAAAGATTTTACAAGAATACTTGCTATACTATCAGACCATCCCAGACTAGATGCTAAATCACGAGGTGTAGGTTATTGGGTGGATGTTTAAAACTTGCAACTAAATATAAAGTAATTCTTGGAACAATTGATGAAGAAGAATAAAGATACTGTTTCGCAACTACGCTTTTCATATGTTATCTATCTTTACACTATGTTGTCATGTATATTTTGAACTATGTTTTTTAGTCGTCGTCGTCCTTCGTCGTTGTTGTTTGTTTTTCATCGTGCTTTTGTCACAACTCGGCTCGGGGCTCCAGTAAATCCTGACTGGCCGGCGCCACCAGCCGACAACTATTCCCTGTAGTCTTGTACGCCCGAATCACCTCTTGATTTCGTGATCAGCAGTCTCCTTTCACGGAGGTCGCCGCCTCGCAGCTGATTCGCCATGCCCGCCTCGACGTCTCCTCCTGAGCCTGCGGCGCCGCCTCCTCCAGCTTCTCCTGCTCCTACGGTCAGTGCAGCCGCCTCGTGCTTCTTGCTCGGATGCTCGTGTCTGCAGACCAGTCATTTGTGCTCTCTTTATTTTCCCCCGCTTCTGATTATCTGAATGTGGCTTGATGATCCAGGAGGAAGCGGAGGCGAACTATCGGCTCGCCTTCGAGGGCTTCGGCCGTGGGGACGGTTAGCTGGGGAACGGCCACCCTCGTTGGGGTCTTCGCGGGGTTGCTATACGGTGGGAGCAAGGAGGCCTCCGCCTCTGTCGTAAGTCTACCCTCTACTCTAGTCTCCTTGTGTTAGCTCACTGCGACGCGGATGCAGAATTGATTATGTTACCTAGATAAGTTTTTCCCTGTAAAACAGACTGATTCAACTGATGAAAAGATAAAATGAAGAATAATTGTTGTTGTTCTTCGATGAACATTTTTTTTGTGAGTTCATTTAATCCTGCTGTTCTTCGTTCCTAAAACCCAACCCTATGATCTCATATTTCATATCCCACAATTCGGTTTATGGGATTGGACATACCTTTCTAAAACTCTTATTGCATAATAGTGTAAAACTGCTAAATACATATAAGATTAACAGTCCATATATAGGATCTGATTGAATGGAAATTAGATGCTCACGACTGTTATTATAGTTCCTAACTTTGATAGATGTGGCACTCACCTCAACCTTCCTTTTAGGCTAGGTGAATATTTCTATCCACCTTCTTTCCAGAATTTTGAACATGCTATAAAAGTGACAAGTGCCTTCTCTGACAACACCGTATGTGTCATATATTGTCAGAGTAAGGATGCAGAGGTGATGCTGAAGATGGGAAGCACCACAGACAAGCGTGAACAGTATAGATTGATGAGAGATGCCATGGAGAAAAGGTTTATCCTGTGTTGCCAAAGGTTCACTAGTCGGGGGTGTTCGTCTAGGGATGTTTACTGCGACTTTCTTTGGCGTGCAAAACCTCCTTATTGATACTCGTGGAGTTCATGATGTCTTCAACATTGCTGCAGCTGGCTCTGCTACAGCAGCTGCTTTTGGGCTTATATGTATGTCTCTCATCATATTCTGCCTTGTAATTTATTGTTTGGTTAAACAAACAATAACTCAGTAACGGAAAGGCACTTGAACTGTAGTGTAGAATTTAGATTTAAAACTAAATGATTCAGAGTAACCTTATGAATATTTGAAGTAATATGAAATACATAGAAGAACTAGTATGGAATGAACAGAAGCAGAGTACTTATTGGTATTTTTAATCCTTTCTCGTAACAGTGGCTATTTGTTATAAGATTCTAATGTAGGCCTATGTCAAATTCTGCCAGTCCATTTCATTTGTCGTCATCTATAAGGTTTCTGCCTTTGGTGGCCTTCTATGACAATCTAATGCCCCATGGAATAGACATTTCGAGATTGTTCTAATTTAAGTTTTGTATCTATGAAGACCCTTCAAATTTTTTTATATCTATAGCTCAAACTAGTTGGGCTGAGTAAGAAGCTCATAAAAAGTTGTTTGCTGGATTACATTACAATGGTGTGAACATGTGTCTTCACAAACTGTAAATTTATTTCAGGGTTTGTTGCTATTTTATCTCTTTTTCGACACAGCGTAATCATGTTATTGTATTGTTTATTCTTTCTTCTGATTCCAATACTATGGAAATTATTAGTGCTAACCTTGGACAATGCTTTGCATACTGAGTTCACTTGGAGTGACGTTTGTGTCTTCAGTGCCAGGCTCAATGATGTGGCGTGCAAGGAATGTATTGGTTGGATCTGCTCTTGGTGCTGGCATCTGCTTCCCCCTTGGTATTTTCATTGAACTCGAGCACATACTTCTGCACTCTGCACTAAACACTTAATAGTATTTATCGATTTACAACATTAACTATGGGGCGACATTGAACCCTGCTAGTGATAATTGTGCCAGAATCATTGGCCACTGCCTTGCTCCATATTGGGGAGTAGCCCTTGTATGTGTACTCAGATTCTAATTTGATCTGTTAGCTAAAAGCTAGTTGTGTAATAGGTGGCCTTCTACTATTTGATTTTCAGTTATTCAGCTTATCTTTCGGGGTGGCTTTGGGTACTACTTCCTCAAAATGCACATATTGTGTCCATGTTCCTGTGGACGAATACCTTTTTCATCTAACAACCCCAAACTATCATTTATTTATTATAGAATGTTCAAGACTTGAAAGCAGCATTAACATTTTAAGTGCAAGCATCACAACTTGAGAGCCAGTTGCACAAACTTTGTGTTTCTTAGGTCCATTTTTTCACAACTAGGTCACTGTATATTGCTTCAACCCAGCAAAATCTGTTGCTAATTCCAAATGGTTGTTTGCCCTTTTATCTGTCTTGTGAATTCTTCTACAGGTTGGGTACAGTTGAAACTGGCAGAAAAGGCCAACCTTGAGATTGCAAATTCAAAACCATCACCGGATTTGACAGAGGGAAAAGAAAATCAGAGTCGTGTGGGTGCTGCTATCGAACGGCTTGAGGGTAGTCTGAAGAAGTGAATAGTACACATAGATGGCCCTTCTCTCTTTGTTTTGGTTCTATAAATTTAGCGGTTACAAGAACTGGGATGCACTGACTATTGTTGCCTTTCTTTTTAACCCCCATGTACTTTGCATGTTTGCAGCCTTTAACTCTGGCAATTTGTATCTCGTACGAGTTTGAAGCTCACTGTTAATGATCTGAAAGGATTGGGAGTAGCACAATATGATTTCTTGTATTTTTTTTATCAGCCATTGTCGTGCTTCGTGATTATTTGGTATCGTCATTTCAGGGCAGGAAATACAAATGTGGAGCTAAGTCAATGTCTTACCGTACGTAGACCAGACACTAGCCATAGCAGAGTAGCATACAAAATACGGGGTATGTTCTAACCACTGGTCCCTTGGTTGTACATAGTCGTCATAACTAAGATCGAATGCATAGCAACCATTCAACTATATGATCCGGTTGGATTTCACTTCAGACCATGAAAGATCGCTGCTGACGTGCATCTACCGCTTCCGGCCTTCCGGGTGCATGGCCACGAGCCAGTCTGCCCCGGAACAGCTGGTTCTCATGCCTGAGACTCGAACGAACCTTATGTTTCAATTCGATACGCTTTTCAGCACTGCTTGCTCTTTTGTGCCCATTCTAGTTTAGGCCTGGATGCTGTCATGTACACATGTAAATCTAACAATTGTTTTCCTGGTAGCCTGGTGTCTTGCTAGAATCTAGTCCAGTGACTGGTTGATGGTTACTTGGTTAGTTTGTGCTATGAATACATGGCATTTCAACAACATTTTTATCTGTAATTGGTACTCTTTCGTTCCAAATTGTAACATGTGTGTGCTCAATATGTGACTTTATTAGCATTTGTATGAACTAGTACGTGAACCCGTGCTCACACAGGGGTTAGGGTTTTAGGGAATCTAAATTTAATCCGTAATAATATTAAAGTTGATTGTTTTAATTCATTTTTGTATATGCAAAATTAGAAATTATTTTAATTTATATTTTATGATGGCACATTGGTTAATTTATATACAGATTTATGGTTTATTTTAGTTTATCTTTTAGAATGACATGTTGAGTAATTTATATGCAAATTTAAAGGGTTATCTTAATTCGTATCTCATAATGGTATGATGGGTAGTTTTATGCAAATTTAAGGAGTTATTTAATTCATATTTCATAATGGCATGATGGACAACTTTTATACAAATTTAGGAGATTATTTTATTTCATCTTTCATAATATCATGGTGGATAATTTTTTAGAAACTATAATAGATCTAATGACTACTATTATTAGAGCTACACGATGGATAACACGATGTTTTTATTTTTTGAGAGAATCATTAGGATTTATCTTTTCTTTAAAAAACATATTTATTATTAGAGCTACATGATATGAATTATATAGAAAATAAATCTAATGGCTATTAAGATTTCAATCTGCAATTGATGATATGATGTTTTTTATTATTGTGAGAATTTTTATGATTTTATTTTTTATTTATCGCATCCTGTGAGGATTAATAAGGGGCTCAAAAGGAATCCCCAATTAGTAATAGCAAGATTAGGGATAAAATATCTGTTTCATAGAAAGGTTTCTAGCATCTTTATGGAAAAAGTTATGAAGATCTGTAAATGGGAAAAAAATTGACAAAAAAACTGAAAGTAAATTTAAAAATAGAAAAAAAATCTGCCAAAAAAAGAAGAAATTTGATTTCGTTGAGAGTTGAAATCAAAACCTTTCATAATGGAAGATAGTGGGTAATTACTTAGAAAACATATCTAAAATATAGGAAAATCTACCAAAAAAAGAAATTTGTTTTCGTTGAGAGTTGGACTCAAAACCTTTCATAATGGCAGAGGTGGGTAATTACTTAGAAAACAGATCTAATAGCTATTAATATTCTAATTTGGCAATTGAAGGTTGGATGTTTCTAAGTTTTGTGGGAATTTCTAGAATTTATCTTTTTTCTGTTGCGTTTCGTGAGGATTAACGTAGATGCTTCAAAAGGAGCCTCTCTGATCAGTAACAGTAAGATATGGACGGATAAAAAAGTGCTAGAACCCAACAATTTGGCTTAGAATGTGTATTTGTTTGAACCTAGTCAAGGCTTCTGCCTTGAAGTTGAAGTGAATTTGCCAGGGTGGTGTGTGAGGGGGGTATTATGGCTCGTTTTGAACACAAGAATTTTACATAAATTTTATAGGAAATCGTTCAATTTCATAGGTAAAACATAAAAACAAGAAAAAAATTTCTTGAATTTTCTTTCTGATAAAATTGAATTGTTTCTGTCAGAGCGAGCGTGCTCCGGCTGGGTGGCGAAATGCACCCGACCAAGATCCTAAGTACTAAGAGTAGTTAGGGGGAGCGATCGTTGTTAGCTAGGTCGGTGGTGGCACGATGGTGACGAGAGGATTTAGAATGGTTCGGGCCGCCGGAGCGTAATAGCCTACGTCCACTGTCGGTGTGTTCTTGTATTCCTGTCTGTTGCAGAAGACGGTGGTGATTGTGAGCTTGTGCTTGTGTCTGTGTTTTTTTTTTAGAGTCTCGTATGCCTCCCTTTTTATAGCCCAAGGGGGGCATGCACATGGTGGCCCCGTCCCGACAGGTGGTCCCGTCCTACTTCCTCTATGCTACAGCTATATCCTGTGCTTGATGTCCAACGCTCCCATGCGTCGCGCCTGTACCACTGACGCGACCCGGTATGGCCCGGAAGACGCGCCACGCCGTCCTGCGACCCGGTATGGCCCGGAAGACGCGCCACGCCGTCCTGCGACCCGGTATGGCCCGGAAGACGCGCCACGCCGTCCTGCGACCCGGTATGGCCCGGAAGACGCGCCATGCCGTCCTGCCACCCGGATATGGCGCCACGTCGTCCTGTTTTACGCCGTCCTGTTCCATCGCCCGCTAAACCCGGTGAGAGGCTTCAGAGGCCGAGGAGGCAGGCGACGTGCTGGCGTGACAGGACGGGGCGCTCGTAGCAGCGCTGTAGCGCCACTACCTAGTATTAGGTTGAGCGCGGTCGCTGCGCGTTGCGCGGCTCATGGTGAGTACAGCGTACTTGTTTACTCAATATAGACCCTAACGTATGCCGGGGAAGTCGACTGTAGTGCCCTGTTACTGCCGTCGTGCCTCGGTAAGACGCGCCCCTTTAGAATAGTCGCCGTCGTTTGACAGCGGCGGTGTCAGCGGGCAACGGGGCAGGCCCGTCTGACAGCGGCGGTGTCAGCGGCAACGGGGGGCACGCCCGTCTGACAGCGGCGGTGTCAGCGGCAACGGGGCACGCTCACCTACCCGCAATAAATGTAGTAGGTGGGCGAGGCCCTGTCTGAAGGCTCCGCCACGCGCCCTGTGAGCACGTGGCAGCGCTAGACCTCCCCGTGCCCTGTGGGCACGTGGCGGCCCCGGACCACCGAAGTCGCTGGCTCCAGACCTCCGAGAGGTCCGGACCTAACCTTCCCTTGAGGGACTCCTCGCGTGGTTGGGGGGCTCGAACTTCGCTGAAGGAGGTCCGAGGCCTCCCCTGTAGGCCGGGTGCGCGGCCCAGCTTTTATAAGGAGTAGGCCGGGCCCGCCTGTACGCGGTCTTAGGCTCTCCTTTTACTGCAGCTCTTGCCGATACTGGTGATCTTTGTCTAGTGTAAGCGGGTACCCGGCTAGCTGGGTACCGACAGTTTCTCATATAATTACTACTCAATTTTCATAAATCCCTGTGTTCCAAATGAACCAAACAATTCCTAAAACCAGTTACAAAAATACTTAGACACAAGGTGCAAATTGGAAAAGGTTGCTGATTGTTTTGGGTGTTTTAAAATGTTTAACATTTTAGGAATGGGTTTTATTATGGGTGTAGATGAAACGAACGAAGACCTCCAGAGGCAACAGTGCATAGCCCCATCATAAGACGAAACAATGATGTGAAGAGAGGTAGAGGCCGGCTTTATTGGACTTGGGAAGAGGCAGTCAAGAGAGATCTAAAAGATTAAAATATAATGAGAGAGTTAGCCTTGGATAGAACTGCTTGGAAAGCAGCTATGCATGTGCCTGAGCTTTGATTAGGCTGTTCCTTCTTTTCTAAATCTTATAAAACCCTTGTTTTCTCGTTTGAAAGCAACTATTCAATTTTTTTTTAAAAAAAACTTTCCTCGTTCTAAGAGTTTGGTCTGTGTTTTAATTCTTGTTTATCCCAACTTATTTGGGATTAGAAAGCTGTATTGTTGTTGTTGATGAAACGATAATTATAAGAAAATTAAAATCATTAGGCCTGGTCGGATGAGGTCGCTGCTGCTGCAAGAGGCATACACGAATCTCAAAGCTAGCCTTCTAGAGGCAAAGCTCCTGCGGTCCTGCCGTCCTGCGTGTCGTGTTCCTCTTCCTTCTTTCGCGTGCCCAGCTGAAGGAAGCCGCCTTTGCACGCGGATAGCCTCCGACCCTCTTCGTACGCCTCGAGGAATCGCCGACGGGGGCCGGGCGGCAGGTACGGCGCCGAGCGCGGAGCGAGCATCGACCTCATTCCTTTTGCTGTCCTTCCTCCCACTCTCGATCCACCGTTTTCTGCGCCTCGGCATTCCGTTCCTCGTGCTTTCCCCAAATCCTCCGTGCACTCTGCTTCCTACTGATTTGATTGGGTTCCCTTCCGCGCGTGCGTTGGATGTGCAGGGAGAGACATTCCTCGGCCGCGAACGTTCTGGGCGCGGAACAGGAGGCTGCGGATCGGCGCACGCAGATTTTGGGTCCTAGCTTGAAGGGCTACCGTCTCCTTTTGGTTGGTGAGCTACACTGCGACCTCTCTCTCCCGTTTCCCTTGTCTTGCCCTGTATTTCTTATTTTGCTTTCATTTCCTGTAGCACTTATGCTGTCGTCTCTAATATGTGGAATCGAATGACTTCTCAATGTTTCTTGATTTATTAGTTTGCATTTAGATCTATAATTTGTAACTCAGTTCCATGTTTGATTTCATTACCTTGTGTACCGGATTGTGAAGCTAGAACTCAACCGTCCTTTATCTCTTTGGCTTTGGCCTTTGGTCCCCATATCGAAGGCTCTCGGCGTCGCTTTTCAGTAATTCTTAGGGATCCCATCTTCGAGTATATCAGGAGTTTTTTCAAATTTATAGTATAAAAACCAAAACAGCGATTATCCTCATGTAAACATTGCGTTTACTTTATTTTCTGAGACACACAGGTTACACATTGTCCTTGCAAAATTTAATCATAGACGTGCAATCTATTGTTACCTGTTGATGAAGCCTTAATATTTTTTTCATGAGACCAACGGCCTTTCTCTTTCTGTCACAGGGATGGCCGGAAAAGGAAGCTATGTTCCTCCACAATATATTCCTTTAAATGGCCTAGATACTGAAGAGGATCACATTTCTGCTGCTGTGGAAGAGAATCATGCTGCACATCATAAACTAAATCGCGATCCGACACAGTGGTCATCTGGCATCTGTGCTTGTTTTGATGATCCCCAGAGCTGTATGCCACTTTCTGACCTGTGACCCTTGATTTACAGAAGAAACTATAAAAGGTGCTATTTGGTTGCATGATAGGTTGTATATAATAAGTAAACACAAAAATATAATGCCTTTATTTTCTCTGCTGCCAAATGTCGCACGCTGTCATGTTTACGTAGTGTAATAGGGATGGATCTGTGCTTCAGCGTGAAATGTTCGACTTCAATTATGACATATTAGGATAAGCTTCCTTTTTAATCTGTAACCATTCTTTCCTCTTTTCCTTGCTAGTGTTGCTTTGCTGGAGGATTTCTAGGATGAAACTATTTCTTGTAGATAAAATAACAATATTTCTGCATCTCCCTTGACATGTGAGGTGCTCAATCTGTTCGATTTACTATTTATCTGGTGCATGTATCACTATCAAGTAGCTGTTTTTTCATGAAAGTAACACAGCAAGTTCCATAAATCCTTATTCTGGTAAATGCCCCAGATATAAAAGCTGTTCTACTCTGCTGTTGTGAATGACTTGATGTTCAAACATTCTGCACATGTGAGAATGAGTTCATGTCTGAAAGTTTTGTAGCTGTGGAGAATATATATTTGTGTTTGTATTTATAGGGATATCAATAATGTAACGCGGCCCTCATTTATGGGTAGTAAAAAATTGGAAAAGATTGGTCACTATTAATGGTGAATAATGCAGTTACTTACCTACCATCCTCATGATCATATGTGGTGGACTTTGACTTTCTTTTACAAGTTTAGTAAAATACTGTAGGATTTGGTTGATACAGATCTTACATTGTTTCAATAAAGCAAGTTAATGTCTCTACTATCACGCTTGTTGCTCCTTTGAGCTGTCACTCAAAATAATAGGAACAAGGTTTTTCTTAATATGTAGCTGTCTGGTTTAGTCTGTCCCTCCGTTCTTTTTTATTTCTCGCATTTTAGTTCAAAAATGAACTAGCGAACGACAAATATTTGAGAACGGAGGTAATAGATAGTTTTCTGCCTTTCCATTTCACAAGTAAAATTATGTTGCTTCCTTCCTTGGCTTTCATAAGTATAAATAGGAATTAGAATAAAATAGATCATTACTATATATTTCCTAACGCTTTGTTTTATCAGTGATGTATAAACCTGCCCAATTGGCAGTGATAACAAGATGTAGCCTTGGTAATTAGGACCAAACAAGATGGGGATAAGATGGAATTGTGCTTGAATAGCACCTCTTTTGTCTTTCTATTGGGTACTGTAGTATTTCTTTAATCCAGTTTGGAAGTGTCACCATCCGTTGCATAATCGTGTAATATTGAAAAATCCCATACCTGCATAATAGGAAAAATGCACACTGATATTCTGACCATTTTTCTAGGCTGTATTGGCGCAACTTGCCCCTGTTTCCTTTTTGGAAAGAATGCACAATTCTTGGGATCTGGAACTCTTGCTGGATCAGTGCACTACTCATTGTATGCTGTGGGGCCTTCTTACAAGTCTATGCTGTGTATTTACTGGAGGCCTAGTATTAGCAGTTCCAGGGTCTGCTGTTGCTTGTTATGCTTGCGGATATCGCAGCGCACTGAGAACAAAGTACAATCTTCCGGTATGTGGTTTGAACCTCTGCAGCTACTATATTGTTTCTTAATATAATTGTGCACAAATGTCCTGTGCGTCGTAGAAAAAGAAACAACATTGTCATTTATTGTTTTTTATTTTTCCTCGACATGGATGTCTTACAGTCTTGGGTGTATATCAAAGGCAACATATTTTTTTTTACATCCTGCAACTTGTTACACCTACTGTAATTTGGCAATTAGGAGCAGTCTGCATTATTTTTAGCTTTTAGTTTTATTTTTTTATTTACTAGGGACAATTGTATACTAGAGATACACTAGGGCTTCATAAATGGCAACACCATCCACTGTTTCTAACAGTGAGCTCTACCATATAACCGATGTGCCTTTTCTAGGCTTCTAGCCCTGAAGCTGTTAAATTGATTATCAGGGACACATTCTTGTACCCTTTGTAGCTATTGTGTTTGCAATTGTATTGCACAAATTCACTGTCAATGAAACAGTGGCACTTGGTACCAAAAGAAACAGGGCATACTTAGCTGTATAAACAGCCAAACCATAAAGTGGTGACAAAAGTGACAGCCTCTTAATTCAATGCCCCAGAATGGACTATGGAGAAAGAGGAGCTAATCAGGCTTTTATTAATAGGATGCATACTTCATAATTCTAAGCTAACATGGGGTATTTATGGTTTAATCGAAATGTCTTTGGAAATTGGAACTGGATGGTTTGGAAGTTGACTTATGAGCGCAGGTCTGGGAAATAACCAATGGATGAAAGGTGTCGCTATTACACACAATAGATTGACTACTTGGTTTATGTGTTTGCTCTGAATATGATGAAATCATAGGACATGTAATTTACCGCTAGAAGTCAGTCACATTTGGGTTTTTCGCCGTGTGATGATTCTGACATATGCAACAAAATTTTGCAGTTTCAATATTCCTGTTATTCATCATTATCATGTTTTTTTGGTGTTCCTATGGTGATATTTGTGAGTTGTAATAAAAAATACTGCCGCTCACCCTGAAATGTTTTTTTCTTATGCAGGAAGCACCCTGTGGCGATTTGACCACACACTTATTCTGTCACTTGTGTGCTATATGCCAGGAGTACAGGGAGATCCGTGAGAGAACAGGCAGTAGCTCCACATCAGCTCCTAATGTGACTCCACCTCCAGTTCAAACAATGGATGGACTTTGATCTTCTTAATTGATATGAATGTATGTTTATCTAACAGACTGACAAACCTTTGGCGTGCCATATGAATGCCCGGTGCTGCCTTTGCATGCCGGCGTTTGGCATATTTTTGTTCTTGTCCTCCCACAATGTTTACTATGTGGTTTGTAGAGTTGTAAAGTTGACTTTTGAACTAATGAGCCTGTGACAGTTCACGGAAGTTGTAGCGCAGTTGTTGTATGATGGGACTGTAGCTGAATTGTTACATGTATTTTTTTTCTTTATATATATTGGTGAGACGATGGCAAGGGAAAAGAAAAGTACTCGTCTTGGAGAATGTTCCACTGTGTTTAGTTATATGAAGTGTTTCCTTTGTCCAATAGTCAGCAGTGTCAACTGCCTGCAGATGAACAATTCAATATTGTGATGAGTGGATATATAAATTTCAGTTTATTCAAAAGCTTTCGGTATACAAACATAGCTCACGCAAATTCTTCAAATTACATGTCACACACACAAAGCTGCTTTATATTCTGCTGTTCGTGCATACGTGCACAGAGTCATGCACACATGTTCAGTTGTTGTCTTCCTTCAGCTTCATCACTCAGCCAGCCAGAGGGTCCACCACATGCCCAAGGAACAGCACGACTCCGCTCCTCTCCTCCACGATGGCGAACAAAAACGGCCTGTCCGCCACGGAATCCACAGGCGGTGGCCGTACCCTCGCCCGTGGACGCCGCAGCCACGGTTCCCAGCTCGTCGACCTCAATGGTGGCCTTATGGTACACTCCGCTGATGAATAGCCCGTCTCCACCGGTCACCATGCCGGAGAAGTCGCCACCTCCGAAAGCTCTGGTGACTCCCAGATCCTGCATGTCCTGGGACGCCTCGAACTCGAACGTGAACTTGAACTTTGGCACCATGAACCTCCCGACCAGAACCACCTCCACCGGCGTGTGCTTCCCGATGAACCCCGGCGTCGAGACGGCCTTGTCGTAGAGACCGCCGATCTCAAGAGCCTCGCCGTCGGGGAGCAGCAGCAGCATGTAGAACGCGGCGTCCCGCGCGCCGCCGTCGTTGTAGGGCAGCTTGAGCGCCTTGAAGCCTGGGAACACGGCGACCAGCTGCTCCTTGAATCGGCTCGTGGTCATGAACGGCGCGCGAACGGTGCCGCCGCCGGGGACATGGAACGGCGCGGCGAAGGTCATCCACGGGTCGAACGGCCGCGCCCACGCCCCCCTTGAAGTAGAGCGCGTTGGCGAGGACGAGCACCGTGGACGAGTCGACGGATCCGGGAGGGAGGACGTCGGCGATGAGCCCTCTCGTCGCCTCGCCCACGAAGGCGTTGACTCGGTGCCTCGCCGCCTCAGGCTCCGAGGCGAAGTCGGCGGCCTCCGCGACCGCGGCGTAGCGCGACGCCGCGGTGTCCATGAACTCCGGCACGAGCGCCCGGCCCCTGTCGACCCAGACGCCGCACGCGAACGATGTCTGCGGGAGGCCGCGCAGCGTGCCGACCAGCGACGTCGCCGGCGCGCGGTGCAGCTCGTGGAGCGACTCCGGGGAGCCCAGGAAGCACAGGAGCTCGCACTGCGTGTCCCCGCGAGCGCCGCGTGGAATGACAGCGGCGAGACGAGGAAGTTGCGCGCCTTGCCCCCGACGCCGCAGCCCGCTGGCCGACCTGCCTCACGAGCGGCAGGCACGACGCGACGACGGGGACGGAACGGCTCCCGCCGCCGACAGGGAACACGCTCGGCTCGCCGGTGTTCCCTTTGCTGGGAGCCGCTGCGCCTGTCCCGCCCCCGACGTAGCCGACGTCGACGAAGGGCACCTCGTGGGGAGGTGCCCACGGCGGCATGAGCGACGCCGAGGGAGCATCAATGGGCCCCCCCAAGAGCACGGGCGGCATGTTCCACGGGAAAGGATTATTCGGCAGCTGCGCGAACACAGGAGCGTGCGCGCGCTCAAGCGCCGCCCAAGGGTGCGGCGGGGCGAAGGCGAACCAAGGCGCCGGCGCGGAGCCGAAGCTGAGTTCGCCCGCGCCTCGCTCGTGGCCGGGGATCGCGCCACGCGCCCGGCTCCCGTCATTGTCTCCGAAGCCTGCTCGTGACGAGGTGCGGTCGCCGCCGCCGCGCCGTGGGGAGCTCATCGCGTACCGTTACCACCGTACGTACGTGCTTGACTGCGAGGTTTCAGAGGTCAGAGCGCTCGGAGTTCTCGGTTCTGGTTGCGACGGCGGCGTGGTACGTAATAGCAAATGGAAGCACGGCGCGGCGGGGATCGATCGATCGATCTACCTACGAAGAATCCGCGGACGATGTCATGTCCTGCGTGTGTGCTCTCTCCTCTGTCGACGGGGACTCACCGGCGGCGGGATGGCCGCAGAGCCGGCCGAGTGGCGCCGTCGATCGCTGAAATCGGAATGCTGAAGAACTCGGACGCCTGCTGGGTGGGAGTGGGACGAGATAATGTGGATGCGCGGTGCTCCATTTATAGAGAAAAACTAAGCTCGCTCCATTGGAGCGGCTCCAACAAGTCAACGGACGCTATGGCTCTGCTCTCGAGAGTAAACTAACGACCAGACCGTTCGGTAGTAGTGAGCGCGTGCAGCTTGGTTTAGAGCTTTGATGAGTCTGGTTCTGGTAGCAGCTTGGCAACGAAGGCACAGCGTCCGCTCCACGCAGATTTCACGTCATTAAAAAAACATAAACGGATTATATTTCAATGAAATGCCGATAGGCTCGGGGAACAAATACTATTGAAATTGAGATTGAATTTCATCTGACCGGATTGCACGAAGGTTCCAGCTCGTCTTCTCAGATGAGTTCTCAGACATAGACGATCGAACACACCGCTCACCACAGCATGGCTGCCCAACTACGAAAACAGAATTTCTAAGCATCTTTTGGCAGATTTTTGTTGTTCCCTATCTCCCATTTTTTTCTAAAGGCTATGATCGGTCTTTGAGATGTGTGTGCCTTAGTTGAGTTGGTTGGGTATTGCGTTATAGGCCCGTTTCCACGCGGCCATCTGTATCTACGTCTACGTAGATAATAAGAGGTAGGTAGAAAAATAACAGTTTATGCTTTCCACACCTATTATTTCATCTATCTCTTTCACATCACTAAAATAGAAAAAACTGATAGGGAACCTTTTTTTTTTCAAAAACACAACAAAAAAAAGTTACCATGTAAATTTCCTAAGAAATGGAAACTGAGGTTACAAAGCAACTAGACCATAAGAAACAACTAAGGCCCTATTTGGGAACAAAGTATTTTTGTGGTTTTGAAAGCAATACTATAGTATTTGAGAATACCACAGTATTTGGACCAAAAGGTGTTTGTGAGCTCTACGTATCTAAAACCATGGTGTTTTTAGAATATAAAAAACTTTAGTCTAGACCAAAGTTTCTATTGTGGGAAAGAAATGGGGCCAAAATACTATGCCTCCAAACATGTAGTAGATAGACCATGGTATTGAAAACTATGGTTTTGTCATGACATTTGATAGACCATGGTATTGTAAAACTATGGTTTTGAAAATTTTGTTTCCAAACATGCCCTAAACAACAACTTGTCTGCTGGCCCGACTAGAGCATCTCCAACACTCCCGCTGTAAACCTTCCCCGACAGAGAGGGTATCAAGGATGACCTAATATCAGCTTATGGATTATTTAGGGGGGGGGGACTTGTTTTTGCAGTTAACAAGTAACATCACCTAAACAGATAGACCTATTTATCAGTGTGTTTTCCTATTTTTTTCTTCTTCCAACAACTTCACATGTACTCCCAAATCTTCTGGCCTTGTGCTCTCTGCTCCTGCATCCAGCCTCCTCCCAAAATAAGACCAGATCACGGCCCACTCGACCCAATGTCCCAACCCGCTAAAAAAAAATCCAACCCGAACAGTGTGTTGAGTAGGCGCATGCCGTATATTTTTTGCCCGAAACATTCGTCGGCTAGGTGTGAGCCATGCTTTTTACCCAAAATCCAAGCCAACCCGAAAAAAGCTGACCGACGCACGCATCTATAGGGATGATGTGGGCCAACCTGACCTAACCCAACATTAGGTGTGGGTTGGGTGTAGACCATCATGACCCGTCCTTGACCCGACAGACTTTTGAACAAGCCTATCCAAAATGCAGGCAAGTCGATTGCTCCACGAGGAACTACCTCCAGGCAGGGACAACAAGCATAGCGCAGGAACGACTCAATGACACCCTCCTATCTTCCAATTCATGGCGTGGCGAAGGAGCGGACGACAGCTTAGGTTGAGCCGGCAGGAAGGCAAAGATTAAGCTCCTACACCAAGGGCAAATGAAGGCATAGGGACTATGAGATCCTCTCTCTACCTCGGCGATGCATCGATAGTGGTGCCAATGGGGTGGCCGCAGGTGATGGCGCCTCGGTTGATGCAATAGCAAAATCACATGGCTTACGTGGAGCAGCCCCGGTGAGGCCTTCTAGCTCAGGGCGTTGTGTGTTGGCACTCAAGTGTGGGATAGCGTGTGGGTGCCGATGAGCTTTCCTCTGTCACCTTGGTATTTTTCCTCCCCTGCCCTCCATGTGACTATATGAGTAGCTTGGTCGTCATGTCTGAGTCACCGTGGGCAGAGGAGGAGCTTGTCGTAGCGAAGCTCGAGCTTGAAAGAAAAATCTCAATAGTTGGAATTGCTAAGATGTATTGGGACAACCGTCCATTCCCTCTGTATTTTGGGAGATGATATGATTGTTGGGGTGGTCCCAACTAGCGGGGTCGAGAAATGAGATCTAGAGAAGAAAAATGTAAGTTTCAACCTCAGTAATAGTAGGGTATTGGTGAGGGAAAGAGAGTCTTATAGAGATGTTTGAAGGAAGGAGTTGCACAGAGCTTGGGGGAGAGGTGAAATGGGTGGGGACTGTAATCTGATGTGACGTTGTATAAAATTCTTGAACGGTGTTCTTTTAGAATATACTGCCAAAAAAAAGAAAATAAAGCCATTGAAATATTGGACTTATCAAGCTTACAGACAATATTTTCCCTCCATGAACAACCATTTAGAAATGCAAATTATGCAACATTACAAAAGCAAACGATAAAAAATGTGAAATTTTTTATTGTTTTAGAGAAAAGCAGCACTAGTCAAGTATGTGAAGTCGTGAAGATGAAGAGAGGATCACTCGGCAACAGGATCCACCACATGGCCAAAGAACAGCGCAGCGCCACTCTTCTCCTCGACGACGGCGAACAAGAACGGCCGGTCCGCCACGAAATCCACCGGTGCACTGGCGGTAGAGAACAAACATACGGACACGGCCGTGGCCGCGGTTGCCACAGTTCCCTCCTCGTCCACCTCGACGGTAGCCTTGTGGTATACTCCCGTGATGGAGAGCCCATCTCCGCCGGCCACCATGCCGGAGAAGTTCCCACCTCCGAAAGCTCTGGTGACACCCAGCATTCGCATGTCCTTCGACGCCTCGAACTCGAACGCGAGCTTGAACTTGGGGACCATGAACCGCCCGACCTGAACCTTGCCCACGGGCGTGTGCTTCTTGATGAACCCCGGCGTGGAGACGGCCATGTCGTAGAGATCCCCGAGGCCGCGAGCAGCATCGTCAGGGAGGAGCAGAAGCATGTAGAAGTACGCGGCTTGGCGCCACTGGCTGCCTCTCTTGCAGCCGCTGCTGTAAGGGCAGCTTGAGGGCCCTGAAACCTGGGAACACAGCGACGTGGTGCTGCTCGAACGACGCACGCGTCATGAACGGCACGCGCACGGTGGCGCCGCCGGGGAGGTGGAACGGCCCGTCGAAAGTTCTTGTCGGGTCGAACGGCTGCGCCCATGTCCCCTTGAAGTAGAGAGCGTTGGCGAGCACGACCACCGTGTATGAGTCGACGGAGCTAGGAGGGAGGACGGCGCCGATGCGCCCCTTCGTCGCGTCCTTCACGAAGCTGTTGACGCGCTGCCTCACCTGCTCCGCCTGCAAGATGGAGACATGGAGAGATATGATGTCAAGACAGTTTATAGTAAATTACTCCTAGTTAGCTTAGCGTACTCTTTAGGCTGACATAAAGTTAGTTACTTGGAACTCCTGGTTAACAGCAAATTAATATAATCTTGTTTCCATGTGCTGCTGAGATTAGCAGAGATTGCTCCACCTGTGACCCGAAGTCCACGGATTCTGCGACGGCGGCGTAGATGGCAGCGGCGACGTCCGCGAACTCCGCCCTGAGGGCCCGCCGCCGGTCCACCCAGACGCCGCACGCGAAGGACGTCTCCGGGATGCTGCGCAGCGCGCCGACCAGCTTCGTGGCCGCGGCGTGCCGCAGCCCGTCGAGCGACGGCGACCCCAGGAAACCCAGCAGCTCCCTGCGCGTCTCGCCGTTCGTGCCCGCGGCCACCAGTGCGAGCGCCGCGTGGAGCGACAGCGGCGAGAGCACGAAGTTGCGTCCCTCGGCGGCCGCCTTGCACCCGGCGCGCCTCGCCAGGCGCAGGCAGCCGGGCGCGTCGACCTCCGCGCCTAGCGGGGGCGAGGCCACAGGGATCCCACATGGGGCCAGGATGTTCACTCGCACGGTCCAGGACGAAATGCTCGGAGGTGGAGGCGGCGGCGGCGCGGACGTCGGCAACCACGGGGGCAGGGCCGCGGTGCTCTGCTGGAGCTGGAGGGAAGGATGCTGGAACTGAGCCACGCCAACAGGTGGTCGGCTCGTCCAAGCGTGATGCTTTGGCGGCTGGGGCGACTGGGAGGCGAGGTAGCCAGCAATGGCTGCCGTGACGCTTGGAACGGGGAAGACCTGTGAAGACTGGCCACCGGCGTCGTCGTGCGCCGGAGCGGGGCGGTCGTCATGGGACTCACGGCGCCACGACGACGTGGAGTTCTGTGAGCTGGCCGGGTAGTATGACGAGCCCATAGTTCACACTCCACAGCTACAGTCTAGTAGTCTTCGTGTGGGCCGTGGGGTGGTATGCTAATAGAACAATAGTGAGACGTTTTATAAGAATCTATAGCGTTGTTCCCACGCAATTAAGCGCGTTACAATCCAACTTTGCTATAGACTGCTTGTCAGTTAATTTGTTATTAATTATAAAGTTCCTGCTGTCACGTTATAGGGCAGGTTTAGATCAGAAGACCTTAGCTTGAGCCTATTGTTGGATGTATTGGGATAAAAGGGGGCAATAATAACACACCAGATAACCACTCAACTATGATGAGATGCGGAATAAAATTAATCACATGCATGAGGATACCATGATTTACATAGAAAACCTCTTAAGGTAGAGAGTAAGAACTATGAGAGACAAATCCTTGAAGTAAGTGATTTTGGTGATTAGTGACAACGATAATCATAATTGCTAACAAATTAATGATGTGGAGGCTTACATTTAAAAAGTGACCATTGGTTAACATCAAAGGAGGGTCCCCAATTCAATTTGGTTATTTATATTGGGTTGGCAATGTACTATATCAACTATCGTCAAGGTTAAGGGCTAGTTAAGTGCCGCGAACAAACTTAAAAGAAGGGCACATAGGGTTCTATTTGTTAGTTTGTAGACATCCCTACTATCAATCAGCGATCCACCTATATGGTAGGGTGGGGCAGCTGGCCCAGCTAGCCGTTGAGAGGAAAATTCCCTACACCTTCTTCCTCCATTGCTTAGATCATTTTTGAGGTAGTCATTAGACGTGTTGGACGTCGATACCACAGAAGAGGAAGACGATGACGTCTCAAACAATCAACAATCGATGCTTGCCTTCATGTTTCGATTTGGCCCATCCAGCCAGCTACAACCCCCAGTCCAACAGGCTCAATAGCCATCACGTTCACGGTGTGAGACTAACTAATTCCTCTTCCGCCAGCCTCTGCTTTGTTGGTAACAACTTCTGCCATCCGCCTCTGCAGCCACGCACCCACACCGCAGCATGACACGCCATTGCTTGGTGCCCCTGCTGTCCACTTGTCCACCTTTGCCCCGCCCTAGAGGGTGGGTTGTCACTAGCGAGGTGTCGCCCTGCTGTCTACCTTCACCCGGCACTCCTATCGTCTGCCTTCACCCCACACACCGCTCGTCGCCCTATCGAACTTGCCACACCTAAAATTTAGAGCTAGACCCGCCGCTGCTATCAATAGGGGTCATGACTAGTAGGTGGATCTGTTTCTTGTTAGAGGTAGACTCTCACTCAAGATCTTTATGATCCTAGCCACATTACCTGGAAAATGCTCTAAACGACAATACAAAACCACACAAGGTCACTAAAAAAGATTTAGCAAGAAATTAATTGAAAACATCTTAGATTATTCCTTATCCACATTTTTTGTATATACTTGACCTGACTGTCTGGTGCTCATATCTAAGGAGTAACTGAGATATGTCCATGCTTAAGAAAATATAAGCATTGGACCATCCCATATGAATCACCTCAACATTCAGTGAATGCACTAGACACAAGTCATAGAACTTGTGCATTTGAGGGCGTACAAGGTTAAGGACACCAGTTTAACCATGTCATCGTTAGGCAATGAAGTAGAAATTGGAATTAGGATTGGATTGATCTTTGGCTTAGAGAATTGAACCCTCCGAGCTCTAATACCACCAAAACTCCAAAAGCATACTCTTTTATCCTCTTGATCGTATGATGTTTCCTAAAATCACTTGATCTTGAGAAGGAACGAAAAGGCTTGATTTTGAAATAAAATGAGGGGTCTCCATCAAACTCCAAGCACATCATATGATCTCAATTGCTTTTAATGTGCTAGTGTACTACTATTATCCCTTTGAACACTAGTTTGTTCTAGTTGTACTAACTTGGCGTTCGAAGTTTGTGGTATAAATTTCAGGATTGCCTATCCCCTTAGGCAATTTTCATTTCTCATTGGCTCTCTTGTGAGGATTTGATATTTAAAGGCTCTCGCGTCACTCATTTTTTAACCTTTGGAACCAAAAACTACACTGCATATCCAAGGGTCATTTTGAGCACCAAAACTTCCAATTTCTCGAGCTTTTGGACTAAAGAGCTTGAGAGAGTGAAGTATCTTGTGTGAGGTTGATCAACTGAAAACCAAGGTGTGTTACTCTTGGTGACCGTGATCACCTATGTGAGAAACATGACCCTTAGAGGTAATGTTTTTTTATGATTAATGACAACCTTAACTGTGTTACTAGTGAGCTCATGAAATGAAGGGTGTATTTATTATGAACATGCTCATTGGATGACCAAAGGAGACCTCTCAACTTTGATTTCAACAAATTCGACTTTGATTGGATCATCTAGCGAGAAGATCAGGGATTGCTAGCTCTAAGTGTCACAAAGTTGAAGGAAGGACAATTAGGGATTCTTTTGCTAGTTTGACAGTCGTACTATCAAGGGGGGGTCAAGGTGAGTAGTTTGATACACCTTGCTCAATGCAATAATCATTTTGAGTCTATCTTGGTCCTGAAGCTCATACACGTAAAAAGTGCTAAAATACATTCACAAACACTCATATAAACTAATGAAACTCCCTCAAAAAGAATTCGAATCAATTTGACTTAAAATCAGCGCAAACCCTAAATTTTAGTACGCACCGACCGTCTGGTGTGCTCAACGGCCTTTTGCCCAAGTCTATGCGGTTTGTACGTATCGGACTGTCTGGTGATCTCACCAAACCGCCTGATGTGTTCACCGAACGATTTGGGTCGAGGGGTGGTCTAGGGCATCCCTATGCGGTTTTATTCAAATCGAACCGTCTGGTGGTCAACCAGTGCACCGTCCGGTGTGATCACCGGATGTTCTAGACCGTGGGTGCGCCTTTGCTCTGTTTGGCGCCGTTTGAACGCACCGGACCGTCTGGTGTGTACCACCGGACTGTCCGATGAGTTAAACGGACCCTTGGCGCCAAAATTGGGATTCAAATTTTAGTACGCACTGGACTGGCCGGTGGTGCTACCACCGCACCGTCCGATGGTCATGTAGAATTGCACAAAGAGCTCTGATGGCTATTTTCTTGAGGTCTCTCCTATTTAAAGGCTTTCGCTACCCTCATTTTCTACCTTTGACACCAGGAATAATTCATACACACACAAAGGTCACTTTAGCACCAAATTAACAAATCTTTGAGCTTGGGTCAATAGACGAGAGAGAGAGAGACAGCCTCCTGCGCAAGGTTGAATCAAGTGAAGACCAATTATTGTTACTCTTGGTGATCGCGATCACCTAGACAACTTGCGAGTCATGCCTCTTGCGAGGTTGTGGAAAAAGCAAGAGAAGGCCCTTGCTCTGGCATTGTGCATGGTTTAGAGTCCGCCGCTCCGGAGCAAAGAAGGACTTCCACGAAGAGAGTGTTTGATCCTTGCGCAGATCAAGGGGGCACTTTGCCCTTCCACGGCTGCTCTAACGAGGACTAAGTGGTCACGATTCCTTGGTACCTCAGAAAAAATAGCCTTGTCTCTCTTATTTTTATATTCCGCATTACTTTCATGCAATTTATATTCTGCACTTACCTTCCACATTTACATTCCTAGAATTGAATGCCTGGCTTTAGGTTGAAAAACTTATGTTATTGTGTAGCAATCTAGACACACTCTCTAAGCACTAGGGTGAATTGGGACTTGGACGATAAATTTTATTTTTAAGTTTCAAAATTAGAGGTCCAACTCACCCCCCCCCCTCTTGGATATCTTGATCCTTTCAACCTAGAGAGTTTGCAAGTTCTTTCACTTAGTGAGCTTCCAGGAGTTTAGTGGAAGAAGCAAGTGATGGCCCATTGTACCAGTGGTGTTCATGGCTTGGAGTCTGCCACTTTGAATGAAGGGCATCCACCAGAGAGCACTTGATCCTTGCACGGATCAAGGGGAGCAAGACCCATATGTCCGTTCTCCAACAAGGACTATGATGGGGTGTAGCAATTTCTCAATACCTTAGGAAACAATCTCATTGTCCTAACTTTTTTTACTTTTATGCAATTTACATTTTACAATTTTAATTCATAGAGTTGCATGCTAGTTTAGGATTGGTTGCAACTTGCAAGTCACTTTTTCCAAATGAGTATGTCTGCATTCAAGCTTTCTTCAGGAACTAGAGTGAATTAGGACTTGGAACTTAGGTTTTAAATTCATGTTTGAAATTAGAAATGCAATTCAACACCCCTCCCCGCCCCCACACCTTGGACATCTAATTCATGTTTGAAATTAGAAATGCAATTCAACACCCCTCCCCGCCCCCACACCTTGGACATCTTGATCTTTGCAAACACCATAGGACACATGTGTCCAATTAAAGCTTCCACCATAATGAATAATGGTTAAAAGGAGTCTTCCCTAATGTCAATAAGGAGTAAGGACTAAGGACACATCCATCTAGATGTGGCTTGGCATTACAATCACAACTATCTAATAAGAGGAATTGCCATAAACACATGCTTTACTCCTTCGGTAAAAATTTCATATCTCCCTAAACTTAAGCTGCACTGTGTGTGAAATTTGGTGGGCAAGTAGATCATCGAGGTCATCTGCATCTAGTGCATTGGTAAAAACATGAATTCATTTAATAACTATTCTTGAAGTACAAAATCTTGGAAAAAGGGTATTTATTTCTCGAGTTTCTATAATTTGTATGTATATGAGTCTGCGAGTTTCTTATTATATATAAATATTCAGATTTGTTTGAACGTGGATCCTCGCATATATTGTCACGCGAGATCACACCTCATGCAGAATTGTGTTGAGTGTGTGTGGGAGCGTTAGGGGCAGCCGAACCGTGGCTGTGATTCTGTAAGCTAGCTAGCCATGTGTTTCATTTTGTCTGTGTCTTGTCACACGTGTGTTAATGTTATCATAAAAAGTGTGTCATCCCTACCATTAATTATGGATTGTGTCTGTTTTATTAAATTACTACATATATTTAAAAAAATTATCATTTACTATTGCACTGCGATTTATTTATGTTGTGTTTTGTAAATTTTGAATCAATACAATATGTTTGTCTTTGTGAGCAGGTCGAACCTGTTACGTTATTCGTATGTGATTGTGTAAAATATGACTGGCGAACTGAATTTCTCGGTCACACTACTGAGCTATGTAAAATATGACCGACGGATTAAATTTCTTCACTCGCCCTATGG
Source organism: Paspalum vaginatum (assembly GCA_030272315.1). Classification (NCBI taxonomy): domain Eukaryota; kingdom Viridiplantae; phylum Streptophyta; class Magnoliopsida; order Poales; family Poaceae; genus Paspalum; species Paspalum vaginatum. The sequence continues at coordinate 9,417,837 of CM059014.1, read as the reverse complement.
AGCTGTTGGATTCATATTAGATGGTTGTAGAATGTAACTGATAGAAAGTCCACATCCATAAATATTCAATCCTTGTATATAAAAAAGTGACTTCTCATAAGCAATAATCTTTTTTACTAGTATACAATCTGAGTTATATCTGTAGCCAATCGGATGTAGAAGCCGTCGTAGTGTTGTGCGTGGGGGTTGGGAGGTGGAGGGTAGCATGCATATTGCAGGTCTGCCTAACTCTCTTTCCAACGCGGCGACGGCGGCTCTCGTACGTTGTTCACGCGAAGCGCTAGGTAGCCTCCACCCTCCATCCTCGAAACATAGAGTTCAGTCGTCACGCCATTGGATGAACAACGTTGTTGGCTGGGATTTCCTTTCTGGTCTGTAATCTGGGCGCCGCATCAGGCCTTGGCGCAGTTGCCGTCGCCTCCTCGTCCTCAACCTCAAGAACAAACAAGCAGGTAAATCACTGGCCGCCTCAACTCGGTGTTTCGTGTTGCTGGAACTGGAATTCGTGGTCCATATATGAACAAAACAATCGTCGCTGATTCTTCTTGACAATAGATCGACCGTCTACGATTGAACTTTTTTTTCTCCTACCGAACTACTGTCGTGAAGAAATTTTGTTTCAAGGCATGGACATCTGCTTGGATGGCTTTGTTATCATTCATTATGAACGTTTGGGCACCAACGTTTGTGACGTACGTTGAGGTTGAGGAGGAGCTGCGGTGGCGCCTCGATCCTGAGCTCCACGCCTCCGCCTGCCTCAAACGGAGGCTTGCTAGGCTGCCGGTGCCGGCCAACCACGCAGGGAGCGCAGTGGCTTGTTTGTATTTCGGGCGGGGCGGCGGTAGACGACGGCCGCGACGGGTGCAAGAGTATCCAAAGCGCTTGAATTGAATCCCTGACTCTGCCGGCTTGATTTGCAGAGCCACAGAGGGATTGGTTGGGTTTTGATATTGCATACAAGACCTCAAACACATCGGAGTCATTGAATTTTGAGAAATAAAATCGTTAAGAAAAAAGTCTACTTTATGACCTAGGCTATATTGTACTGTCGAAACCGGACAAATTACACCCCCGAATGAAAACCATCCTATTTTCGTCTCCATCTCCTGTCCACATCACCACCTCGCTAGCTCAACGTTAATTTTTAGCTTGGGACAAATTACTCCCCTCCGCCCCTCAAGCTGAACCAGTGCGAAATTTGCAAATTGTATTCAATTTACTTGAAATTTGTTGGCGTCCTTTTCTTTATAAAGGAATTTGTTACGATAGTTGTCATTTTTATGCAGGCGATAGTCACTCGCTGCTTTCCGTCGGATTATATTGGTTTGTTTATGGATTATCAAGGGAACAATCTTAGGGATTTTCTTGAAGACAATGGCCATGTGGTGCTTCAGAGAGTGAACAACTATAATTTGAGATCTTTCACAGAAAAAGAGATAGAACAAATTACTAATGGATACAACAGTTTGGTGGGGAAAGGGGCATTTGGCGAGGTTTATAAAGGAGCATTAGATGATCAACGTCAGGTGGCAGTAAAAAAATACAAAGATGGAACCAGGAAAGAAGAGTTTGCCAAAGAGGTTATAGTGCTCTCTCAAATAAATCACAAGAACGTGGTGAGGCTTTTGGGTTGCTGCGCCGAGGAAAATGCTCCGCCGATTGTTATGGACTTCATTTGCAATGGAAATCTTAACATCCTTCACTGCGGCAATGCTGATGGCCATGTTCCCTTCCCTTTGGATAAGCGTTTGGACATTGCCATCGAGGTAGCTGAGGCCCTGTTCGCTGCACTGCAGCTGCAGCTGTTTTCAGCTGAAAATATTGTTCCGGCTGAATGATTGTGAGAAAAAAATGCTGTTCTATGACTGCAAAGAAGCTGAAAGTAGCTCAAGCGAACAGAGCGTCAAGTACTATCATGCATGCATTCAATGTATACTCCTGTTCTTCATGGGGACATCAAACCTGCTAATATACTACTTGATGAAAATCTTGTGCCGAAGTTATCGGATTTTGGAATAGCAAGATTTCTTTCTACCAATGAGGCCCAGCAAACCAAAAATATCATTGGCTCCATAGGTTACCTGGATCCTTTGTTCAGTCAGACTGGACTTCTAACTCCGAAGAGTGATGTATATAGCTTTGGAGTTGTTTTAGTGGAGATGATCACCAGAAAGAAAGTGGCAGATGGGAATGTCAACCTTATTCAAAATTTCACCTATTTCCTCAAAAGAGGGAAAGCAGTGAGACAAATGTTTGATGATGAAACTGTGGATGGAAAAAAGAACATAAAGGTGCTAGAATATATTGCAAAGCTAGCAGCTGAATGCTTGAGATTGGAGGACAAACTGCGTCCAGAAATGGTTGAAGTAGCAGATAGATTAAGGAAATGTAGAAATGATCTGCAGCCACGCAGGAATGGAGAAAAGATTGGTCCTTCAGCACTGCTTGGGTCTCCAGGTAACGATGTATTGTGATTATGTGAGAGAGAAAATAATACATACTTTTTACTTCACTGGAGCGAAATGGGATATTGAGTGCACCTGTAGCAGTCTGGCCCATAGTACACCCGGTATATGCGCGAGTGAAGTGCTAACTCAAAACATTTTTAGTGAAGCATATTGGATTTCTTTTACTAGTATTTCCCTTTTCCCCAATGCAGGCAACAACTTCGTACCTGTGCAGCCAACTGCCCCTGTTCCTGTTGACCTCACTAGAAAAAATCCATCTATTCCAGTATTGAATTTTACCCTGTCTGAACTAAGGGAAATAACCAGGAACTTCAGTGATGATACACTAATAGGACAGGGCTCGCATGCTAAAGCTTTCCTTGGAGAGCTGAAAGATGGACGAAAATCTGCAGTGAAGAGGCTCGTCCAGAATCCTGTGGTGAAGAACCTTGATGGTTTTTTTTCTGAGCCTGATGAAGAGTTTATACGTCAGGTGGTGGTGCCTACCTTGTCTTTTTAGTTAGTGAGGCATTTAATGGTGGTTGAATTTTACCTGCTGTTATAAAATAAGGAATTAGTGATTTAAAAATATAAATTTATATGGATACCGGATTTAACTTTTTTTTGGTACCGGTTCTACCTATTTAGCACCGTATGGTATCTATACCATATATTTTTAAATCGTTGAATCTCGCTCAATGAACCACTCTTTTTTTTTCTAACCACCATAAAACTTATATTAGTTTAATCTACGATCTGCTAGCACTTCTGTCGCAGGAAGGACTGATTTCCATATTCCTCTTCTGTTGCAGGTTCGGGCCATTTCAAGACTGAAGCACGATAATGTCGTCCAACTTCTCGGCTACTGTGTTGATGGGAACACCCGCGCTCTTATTTATGAGTATTCACCAATTGGTTCCTTACAAAACATTCTTCACGGTGATGTACAATTAAACCTTTTACTTCCATATAGTATGTCTTAAGTCTGTTGCTTGGTGCATTCTGGTATGCAGTATGCTTCTTGCTTCGTGAAAGCAGTTGGCCGCTTTTTCTTTAATTTCCATTTTGTGAGGATTACTAGCGAAATGCTCATTTTTTTTAGCATCTGTAAAACACATCAACTGCTAATGTTCTATCATAGATGAGACTGTGTTAAATACGTCAACTGCTAATATTCTACTACCATTGATGAAACTATATTAATCATATTTCTCTGCTTATTTGAATATTTTAATTTAGTGTATAGTATAGAGGCAATTCCTATAAGTTTTGCGAGTGAATCTGATATTCTTCTGGTTCATGATCATAGGGAAAAAGGGCGTCATGGGAACCCGACCAGGACCAGTTCTGTCGTGGGTCCAACGAGTGAAGATTGCCTTAAGTGCTGCACTGGGGATTGAGTTCCTCCATCAAGAGACAGAGACTTGTATCATTCATAGCGGCATCAATTCCAGTAACATTCTTCTCTTTCATAATGATGTTGCAAAGATTGGAGATCTTCGTGTCACCGAAAATCGCCCCGGTGACTTGGATGAGCTTATTTTGGATTCTATTATTCCTTCCTATAATGTTTATGGGTATGGAACATAAAATTCCAGTGCTTTCATATTCTTCCACTAGGTTTGGATTACAGATGGCATGTATGTCGTACTTACTTCGTCCTCCTTGGTTCTGCTAGGTGTGGAGAGTTTGCCAAGAAGAGCGATACATTTGACTTTGGGGTTGTGCTGTTCGAGCTTTTAACCGGTCGCGGTGCAGGGTATTCTCAGAATAGCCTCATTACAGGGGTATGTAAATGTGCAACCAGCCAACCAGAGTCATAATCTCTTTGAAAGATGATGCAGAAGCTGAACTATATATCGCATTGATACGCAGGATATGTCAGGACTTAGTGAAAACATGGTGCAACAATATGTGGATCCAAGGCTTCGAGGAAAATACCCTCCCAAGGCTGCTGTCAGGGTAAACTATTGGCTCTCGTACTATGTAATGTCTTAGGAAGTGTTTTTTTTTCTCTGAGTTCACTTCACTTTTTGCAATAGAGCTTTTTTCTCATAAAAGTTGAATATGCCTCTTTTACAGACACCTCTAGTCAACATATCTGTTTGGTCTAAATTTAATGTGAAGCATAGCAGCAAAAGTGCCCTAAGAGTTAGACTGCTCTTTCATCTTTGAACATTTTAGAAAAAACATATGGCCTCCTTTGAACACATCATAAGGTATGTCTCCTTCAAGAGATAAGGCATCATTTGCTTTGAATGTGAAACGTCCTCTCAATTAGTTTCGCTTCCACTTGTATAGGAACTAGGAAGGGGTAAGCGGGGATATTTCCTATGAGACCTATTGGTAACTTCAGTCTCGCATATTAACTTATTAGGGCGAAGGTGATTTTTTTAGTAGATGCAAATGTGAAACCATGCTATTTGTAAGTGCACATAAATCATACACCGGTAGTAGTTGCACTGCTGGGTCTACATATATGTTTCTCATTGGTTGTCTCTACTTCTGTGCTAAAATTGTGTACAGACCCTTAATTGAAGCTTCAATGGAAAACTGAGTAAAAGTTTCGAGTTAACAAACTGCTTATATCGTATGACTAATTAACAATTAAGGTATAGCTGAAATTGATATTATGACCTATTTGGCCAAGCACTGCTTGTGAGATCTTAAAGTCTAATTTCTGAAGAAGCCTGCTCCCAGTAAAGCCAGCTGGGCCATAATAATTTCAGTCTTCTAGGGAAAGGAAACAGAAGCTTCACAAGGGTTGCTTCTTCCTTTTGGCTGATTTGGGTTTGAAAAATCAAGGCTTTGTAATGCATACTGTAGCCTGGTGTGTGGTGTCTGTTGATTCCTCGTGTTAGGTGAGAAATTTTAGCGTTGGTCCTAACATGACTAGCAGATGGCTGCAATCGCATCCCGCTGTGTGAAATACGGAGGCGCCCAGCCCAGCATGAACATCGTCGTTAACGATCTACGCTCCTTGCTGCAAAGCACACACACTGGCGTTGGTGAAGCTTTGGGAGCGCGAGGCATGTCTGTTCTCCAAGATGTGATGCCATTTCGTCGACTCTTGTGGTAGGAAAGTCCAGAGATTCATCCTGGCGACCTGCTGTGTAACAGAAGATTTCTGTTTTCCCTCGTAACGACACAAGCACCCAGATGCATTCTCAAGAGAGCATTTTTCTTACCATCTGTTGTATCATTTTCAATTACTCGTACTAGTATGTACTTTTGTGTCTCTCTGAAATAATAACTACCAGTATCTAACAATGCATAAAGTCCTTTCTTGATGCATAACGGTCTGGAAATTAATTAGAAGCATGTAAAGCATGTGCACATAGAAAAAAATATTCTACGTAGCATCATGCATATATGTACCATCGTTCTTATAAACTCATTAATTAACACACTATGAATTCCTTATATGACAAGTATCAAGATCCCAGATATAGTCCCAATATCCCATATATCAGTTGATATGTAGACCGTCCACACAGCAGGTCAAAGTCCCACTTGGCTTCTGCCCCCACGTTGCCTTAATAAAGAGCTACAGCAGAATGCGTTCATAAACAAACCATAGAAACAATATGTATCTGGCGTCAATCTCATTGCATGTGTCAAGCTTCGATAAACTTAAATAGTAGGTATTGTGTAGATGTTTGGATCAACAACAGTAGTAGGCTAAAGCTAAAAGACAACCGTGTCGAGCATGGTTCCAAGGGTCTGAACTATGTTCGATGACATTAAATTCGACACGTGCTCCTCCAAATGCTTCTTTGCATCTTGCCGACCTACATTTGCTATCGCAAGTTTCTCAGGTGGGAGCTCATCCTCCTCTTGCACTGCCTTGTTGTACTTGATGGCTAGGTTCAACATTTCCTGGACAAGAAGATACATCAATAACAAATAAAAGAAAATATACTTCCACTTCGAGTATGAAACATCAACAGAACAAAATTCCGTCTACAACTAAGGAAGGAGGAAGGTGAATGGTATACACACCTGGACAGTCTGCTCGTTGGTTTTCGAGTGTGTGTCAAACCTCTTCAAAATTAGTCCATCTGTCCATTTCTTTTTATGCAGGTTCAGCAACATTTTCTCCTCAAGCTCGTTTTTCCGGTAATTGATTGCAATCGAGTAGTAGTGTCTGTTCAACCCATGAATAAGAGCCTGAAAAAACAGATGTGATCAAATTTATTTACAAAAAGGGAACAAAGCAAGTTCATATAGATGGCTTATTTAGTATTTACCTGAATAGATGGCTTATTTAGATGCCCAACATTTGATGTTGTCTGCCGTGGCTCCTGGCCAAGCATCATGGTCTGAGGATTAATGAGGCGGAATGCATCAATAACCACCTTCCCCTTCACACTCTGGATGGGGTCTATCACAACAGCAACCGCCCTGGGGTTCAAAGCTTCAAAACTCTGCACATTTATATAAAATTTAGGCATATGAATGCACAGTGTTTGGCACTTTGCAAACTTATCATATCATTGCATATGACTTTCAGTTTCAAGATCATCGATACAGAGTATGCAAAACAAAGCACGCAAGAAGCACAAAAGCTACTTAATAGAAGAAAAATCACAGCGTGTTGGGATCAACAATTAGCCCATATATCTCCCAATTTTAAAAACAAAATGTCTCCCTGACAACACAAGGTTAACTAAACTACTGCACAGATAATGCTACTCAATGACAACGTGATAGGTTCACTGACAACTTTCAGGGACATGGAACCAAAAAGAAGGTAGTGCAATTGAAATGAAGCCAATGGAAACAAAACAAAAGCTAACTGGTGCCTCTCCAGTTTATATTGATTAACTATATCCATGTGTTGTTAGAATAATCACAAGACTATCAGTATTTATTGAAATGGCATTGAGTAGGACTACAGCGGTTATCTCATTTAGACAGACCACGAGAAAAGGGCCCTTTTTCCAATACATAGAAGATAAGTGGCATATGCGCAGGGACCTGTTGAGTGTTGATATCAACTCCTGAGAGCCAGCAACCAAAACCAGGATGTGAGTGATACCAGCCTACAACCATTTCTGGTCTGTAAAAGGGAGGAAAATGGTCAATACACTTGTTTTCCACTTTTCCTACAGAATATCTGAGTAAAAACAACAGTATTGAGTAAGAGTAAGACATAAGTATTGACCAAAGAGAGAACATGTATGTAAATCTATGGCCAACATTGTTATTTGTACAATTTTATGATATAAAGATGGTGCACATCATGTATGAGCCACAACACCATCCCTTCCAGCCTCCGTCTCCATCATTTAGGGAAAAAAAGATAGGTGTGTAATTGATGTATGAGGAAAATCAGTAAGATTTCAATTTTCAGGAAAAAAGGTATGTCAGTATGTGCAAAGAAAGCCATTAACAGGCTACAAAGTAAGCCACGGATGAGATAACAAATTCCAAAAAATATATGTGCAAACAACCTTTGGGGGGGGGGGGGGGGGGCATATGCGCAAACAACCTTGGATGACCAAAAACATATCTGATGTTTACAAAATACTTTTCTGATTATATAGCTGATAAATCTATTTATGTGTAGTCTTAACAATAAGGAAAAACAACTAAAGACGTGGCCACAAATACATTTTCACAGCACTACGAAACACTAACATAATGGTTTAGCCCACTCAGGCTGTTGCACAATTTTCAGTTCATTAACCTTTAACATCCACACAGTTGAATACCACAAAATGAATTCAAGTTAGTCTACCAGCACCACTGTATATTTCATAACCTGACTAGCAAAGCCCTTGAGTGAAGATTTGAAGGATTGTGATCAGAGAAAATAATAACAACTTCTACAACCCTATTATTATCTCTGACTGGATCATTTATGCAAAAGGTCCTTCATGATTCGAACCACGGAATGTGTGTGCACCATCGTTGTTAAATAACTGGGTGAAATTAGCTTGTAGTGGACAAAATTACATGGGTAAACAAAACATCAAGACACATAAATCTTCTACCCTATAGTCTATATATATAACATCAGAAAATAATTTCTCCAGTAAGTCCTTAACTTCCATTGTGCTAAGCAGAAAGTACAGTAAAATATCTCCTTTTGGGCCTATCGATTATGAGGGTTTACTGCTGCCTAAAGAAATTTGGAACTTTACTTGTCAAAAAAATATGAATAATGGCACTGCCAATGCCAAATGTTGCCCTGAAAATTTTCATATCTTTTTTAATCCTTAGGAGCTCTGTTAGCAGTAGCAGCAAAACAACCTCAATTTAGTCCAAACAAGAAAATCACAACCAACAGCCTCGGCGCAGTTCAAGAGCATGATCCTACCCAATGTTATGAACAAGTACAAGGAAATCAAGTGCTGAGTCTGAACCAATGACATCAAGAAAATGAAAAGGAGAAATTAAAATCATGCGTTACAGATCCACTAAGAAAATCATAAGCGGTACCCTACCTTCCGGTCTGCTTGAGCATGTCAAGCATGTTTGTCTGAAATACGTGGTCGACGGCCTCGACGCTGACCCCGGTCCCGCTCTGCGGCATGGCGAAGACGTCGACGACCCTGACGGTGTAGTCGTCGACGAACTCGCCGAGCATGAGGCCCATGACCTTCCATGGGCACGCCCGCCCTCCCTGCGACCAAAACCCGCGCGTCAGGCCGGAGCGCGAGACGAACCCTAATCCTAGGCTCGAGGGGAGGAGTGGTGGGGAAGAGGGGGAGGAGGATCCACGCACCGTGCTTGAGCATCTTGAGGAGCGCGAGGGAGGAGATGTAGACCTGCTCGGAGGAGTCGAGCAGCGGCGAGTCCGACGGCGGCTGCCCCATCCCGGACGCGCCGAAGATCCGCTGCAGCCGCTCCATCGCCGATCCCGCCGCCTCGCCTTGCTCCGCTGTCCGCTCTCGCTTCGGCTCGGGGTTGGTTCGATTTGCTTTGCGAGCGAGCAGTGAGAAACCGTGGGTTGCCTTGCGGCTTCGGCCGGCGTTCTAATTTTCTTTCTTCGACCGCACGCCTTGTGACGGGGCCGGATCGGCCACAGCTGGGCCTGGGCCGCCAGCGCCAGGTCGGAGACTCGGAGTACAAGGTGGGCTGGATTCGCCGTTTGCGTGGGCTGCCCGCTGGGCACTCGTGGGCTGCGTTTAGGTGGCGACCACTTGGGCTGCCCGCCTAGGCACTCGTGGGCTGCATTTAGGTGGCGACCACTCTCACAACGGATAATTCGTTTTATAGCTTCTACATAAGCAAAGTAGTTGTTCTAGTTGTCCAGAGATAATTCAGTTGCTGGCGTCTTAGTTAAGCATGGTTTATTTGTCTAGAAGATCAGGATGAATCCAAACTGCAGCTGGATCATTTCTCATATCTTTGTAATCATTTTGTGTGGGCAGCTCTGCTGCGCTGGTATAATGGAATTATGGAAGACTTTTCCTCTAATAAAAGTCCAACTTCCAGCCAAAAAAGCTACCGACTTGCACTGAAAATTAAAAAAGAAGAAAGGTGCCAACCTGTCAACCTCTAGTTTTGATTTTTCTTTCCACTCTGAGGCTCTCTCCAATGGTACTCCTCAAAATGAGAAATCAGACACTGTTTTGCACTGTAGCTGAGATGACGCATAGAATGGAGTGGGATTTAAGAAAAGCGGGATGCAGAGTGATATTGGAGATAGCCTGATATATGTGATCCAAACAACCTGGAACTTTGTGGTATGTAGAGAGGCAACAGGGTTATAATTAGCTCCTTCAATTTACCAGGGCCAAGCAGAAAATGATGAATCCGGCAAACCAAAATGGCATGCTACCTGCACTGCACTGCTTCTGCCCCGCGCACCTAATTACCACATCATCACTTAATTATCATGGCATTATTGGAAACACAACACTCCGGCCCCAACGAAGTGCAAAAACCAGATGGCATGTCCGTTTGCTCCCCTCGTCCCTTTTCTTTACACCGGAGCAGCAGCCGGCGCTTCTTTTATGTTATCCCTCTCGCTCGCCCCTCCGCACTACTATTCTGAAGAGAACCAAAAAAAATAATTTAAAGGTGAACGCCGCAACCGCGCAACGCAAGCCACAGCGGTGGGCGCCGTGCCAAATGGGCGTACGTCCTTCTCGATGCGAACGGATATGCATTGCAATTGCAATGCTCTCCTGCTGCCTGATTAATGGTAAATTCTTTATATGCTATCACCATTGCAAATTATATATTTTCTTGTGCCGTCGGTTTTAATTTTCAATCCATTCTGCACCACTGCCGTCAACTTCAAGGTGACACCTATACTACGTACGGGTGCCGGCGCTCAGCTGTCCTGTGCTCTCCCGTGTCTTCGCTTCGCCCCTGTCCCGCCGTCACCTTGCCCCCCTTCCGTCCCCACCACGCCACTCCGCTCCGCTCTTGGCCTCGCCCCCCCCGCCCGGGCCTCTCCTGACGCTGCCCTTGCCATTGCTGGCCACCACGGGGGGAGGAGCCACAGAGAGGATGCTGCAGCAACAGAGCCGCAGGGGCCGACGGGCACCGGTCGGTGTCGAACAGTGGCATAGCCAAGGGGGGCCAGTAGGGGCCATGGCACCCCAAGGAAATGGCGAAAGGAATTTTATGCTCATGTATTATACATTGTATGATTGTTGTTCTTTGCATTGTTGATCTAAATAAAAAAATACTCTCTATCCCAATTTGTAAAGGGTTTTAGCCCTTTTTTATTCATCCACATTCATATAAATATTAATGAATATAGATACATATTAAACATACATGCATTGAGTAATGAACGGATCTTGTAGATGTTTAGAGCCTCTTATAATTTTAGACGAAGGGAGTAAATCACTACTTTTTAATGGCCCTTGGTCGTAAATAAATCCCAGGAGAGGTAGGCTAGTGGCTGGTCGCAGCCTCTAGTTGGTGTCATAAGATGAGTACGTAGACTTCTTGATACAATACATGATCAATCCGTCATTGGGAGGAATGCTAATTCTGACATTTCAACATGTCGTATTTAGATATGAGAACGAACCCTCACTAGAAAATCGGACCAGCCATGCTAATTGCGCTATTCACGCACCACCTCAATGCAGGGGTGTCTCTACTGCTCAATTATTATGACATGTTGACATTTACAATTTTAGTTAGCTTTTCATAAAGTAAACAACTAGCTAGCATTACATTATATACGTTGAATTTATATTGGCTATTCAATTACAGTGACATATCAACTTGACCCTCTCTAAGTAAAATTCCTGGCTATGCCACTGGTGACGAACGCCACAGCCCACCGCGCGGCGATGTAGCAGTGAGCGCTGCTCGGGGTGGGAGGGGCTGCTTGTCCACGACCGCAATAGGTCGCGCGATGCCGGCCGACTGGGAAGGATGGGGAGGAAGAGAGGGGCAGTGGCGAGGCAGCGGCCAGCGAACCCTCCCGCGCGTGCCGATGGTGTGCACCCAGCCGACCGCTCCGTGCGACCGCATTGCGCCGTGTACTACTACACGGAGGGCCTTCAGTGCCGATTGGGAACCCCTTTTAGTACTAAATTCGCTACAGGTACTACGAAATCGGCACTAATGCCTCTTAGGTTAGTACCAGTTGCAGAAACCACGGTAGAAACTGGTACCAAAGTTCGTAAAAAGCTGAAAAATATATTTTCCGTTGGAGCTCAGACTCAAGATCAATAGCATTATGCGCGAATCAACCAACCACTTGCACCACACAGTCATATCTGACTGTATAGGAGTATTTTTTTTCTTTTATTGTAAGTATTTGGAAGGCTTTAGTATGGATTGGTATTTAGTATGGGTTGGTATTAAGAACCAATACTAAAAAAGTACATTTTAGTACCCGTTGATAACGACAACCGATACTAAAAGTCTTCGTGAGCATTAATGTCTGTGTAACTTTCCACCTGGTACTAAAAGATATTTTTTAGTATGAGTTCGTGTTGCCAACCGGTACTAATGTCTCTCTAGGGGCCAGTACCTTTCCACCCGGTACTAAACGATATCTTTTAGTATGAGTTGTATTGCTGCTAACCAATATTAATGTCTCTCCAGGGGCTAGTAACTTTCCACCCGGTATAAAATACAAAATCTGTATCGGTGCAGATGTTGGTCGATTTCTATGTTAAATTGGAACTCATTCCGAAACCACATTCTCTAGTAGTGGTTGCCACCACATCGTGGCCCCATGCCGTCGCTTCGTCTCCTGTCGTACCTCAGCGCACGACTCCTCTCTCGGCCGCCATGCGGCCTCCCCACCGCCCCTATACAGCTCATCCCCTCCCAACACGGCATAGGGTCACGAAGCGGTGGCACGGAGCGGACACGCCAGAGGACGCGCCGGCGCGGCGCGGGAGGGCTCGCCGGTGCGGGCGGATGGAGACCGTCAATGACAAGTGGGCCCAGTTGCATGGACACTGGACTGAAATTCTAAAACTATGGCGATGAAGAGAATGTATAATTGTTTACGGCGTATAAAGGATTGGTATAAGTTCCCTCGGCACATAAGGGATTTACTCCTGATTCATCCTTGATCCTTGTTATCTACTCCCTACTACGCAGTACTCTCTCCATCTTCTAATATTTGACACTCTTTAGTAATATTGTATACTCTCTCCGTTCACAAATTTATGACACGATTGATATTTTTTTAAAACTTCGACCATTCGTCTTATTCAAAAAATGTATTCAAACATGTTAAAAACACAACACATACTGAAACTATATTTAATAATAAAATAAATCATAACAAAATAAATGGTAAATTGTTTTTTAATACGGCGAGCGATAGAAGTTTGAAAAAAAAAGTTTACCACATCATATGTTTACGAACGGAGAGTTACTCAAACGTCAAATAAAGAAAGCTGGAGGTGCTTTTTTTTTCTTTTCTGGTTTCTTCTCGTTTGTATTGTTGTTGTCAGTGTCATATATTTGATCCATGTCAAATCGCAGTGGGTGTGCGAAGGCAAAGCTTCTCTTTGCTAAGCCTTTCCGAGCCACTACTAGCTAATAAAAAGCGACGAGATTGCAGGTACAAAGCGCAGATGGATGAATTGGAAAAAAAGGTTGACGTGAATGGCCACTGCATACGCCGCGCCGGCACGGACAGAGCACCACACGTGAGAACAAATGGGCACGCTGGCCGGCTGGCCGCTGGTGCTGTTACTTTCGTGAGCGGCCATGATTATGTTCAGCGATTACGTAATGTTCAGTGCACACGACATTAGGGGCGACCTGATCGACAACTCGGTATGAGTTTTGCTTCTCGGTTTGCATTGCAGTCAGGTCTTTTTGTACGCAGAAAAAACACAAGAATATCACAAAAATTTCACACAAAACAGTTCAAGAATATAGAAAAAACATAAAATTGGGAAAAAAAATCCTCCAATCCAAAAGGGTCTAAAAGGTTGTATATAGTACAAATCAACACTGTAGCGCGACTGTAAACAGAAAAAAAAATAGTTAGAATAGTAGAGAAACAGTAAACAGAAAAAATTTATAAATAATGGTTGGAGATGGTCTTAGCGTGCCTGGCCTCAAAGGTTACAACTTTCTCCTTGTGGTTGGTTACTTGTGTATTGAGCTCAACAAGTGGACGGCCAGGACGGCCACAGATTCCCGTGGCTGCGAGACAATGCAGGCAGCCTAGAGAGAGAGCTAGACATGTACTAGTAGGATTGCCCCTCTTTCCGCAAGCAACCAAACTGGCCTAGGACTGACTGGTGTCCGCATGCATATGCATCCTTCCTAGGGCGGCCGAGCCTATCGATCTGCTGTGTACGCGGATGTGCTTCGTGAACAGTGAACACTAGGCTCGGTGCCGTTCGATTTTATTGCCGGCCAGTTTGTCGTATACTCGTATGGCAGCTGGCCAGCTGCGACGCCGCGGCACGACGGCGCGGCGTGCGATGCTGACAACGGAGACGATCGTGGCGAACTGGCGATGCATGCGCGCCAGACGGCAGTAGGCGGCTATACTAGCTAGCTAGGTGGCCAGATCAGATGACGATCGCACTCGTCGTCCGACTTACTTAAATTTCAACGCAATCTCTATGCACAACGGTATCAAATAGTACTGAAATAGTATTTAATTCTTTATTTTGGATTGTATCGTTGGAGAGAACCTCACTGCTCCGAAGATCACCGCTGAGTTGTGTTTTTCCTTTTTTATAAACAAGGCAAATAAATAAAATTTCCTCTATGTTTCTCGTGAAATTGCAAACTCTCTTGAATTCGTATGCTCCAAAGGAGGGCCATGGACATCATATCGAGTTTACTCGGTGGAAGCAGCAAAGAGCCAGTCATGATGCAAAGTTCTTTTATTCCCATGGATCATCCTAATGGGCAGGTGCTAGACCGCGAACGGACCGCTGCCATATGGCATACATGACCGAGATCAATGCATCATATGTGACTAGATCTAGAAACTTCAGATCACTTGATAACTGGCGATCCCTTCAGCCGTCTCATGTGGGCTCCTCATATTTTAATGGGGCAACTTAACTGCTACGAAGCTGAACTCTCATGGAGCAGTGAATGTCTAGGTGCAAGTTCTTAGATGACTTGACTGTCTTGTTTTGCTTGTGGCTTGGTTTATATGGAAAGAGAGGAACCCTTAGGTTCTGTAGGTTTTCGACAGCAATGCTTTGTGATGCTCAGCCTTTAGTTGCAAGAATTGTAGATGAGGCCTCTGCAAGGTCTATAGGAGGGTTTAGTAGGGGCTCTTTTTGAGCCTTATACTAGTGTCATCAAAGAATAAATATAGATGTGAAAAGCACTGTTTGCGCATTGTACACAAAGTAAAAAACACATACAGTACGGATGCACTATCCAGTGACACCAGTCTTAAGATATTTCCATCAGTCACGTATGTAAACTCCAGTTTGCTTGTGTTTTCTTCGCTGCGCTGGCTCTAGTAGCTCTAGGGACTTTGTACATTTCATCTTCTTGATTTAATACGCCATGTGTGTATGTTACATTTTATATGATAAAGTCTTGAGGCTCTGTTTGGTTCAACCTCTATGTGTGGAGTATTCTTCGATGTTTTTTTATGTGCAATGCTTTTTTAAATTACTGTGCTCGATTTAGATGGAGCGATAATTCCTCAACCAATCATGGTACTTGTCAGAGCGTGTGTGCTCCGGTCGGGTGGCGGAATGCACCCGCCCGAATCCTAAGTACTAAGAGTAGTTAGGGGGAGCGATCGTTATTAGCTAGGTCTGTGGTGGCACGATGGGGACACGAGGATTTAGAGTGGTTCGGGCCGCCGGAGCGTAATACCCTACGTCCACTGTGGGTGTGTTTTCTTGTATTGCTGTCTGTAGGAGAAGACGGAGGTGATTGTGAGCTTGTGCTTGTGTCTGTGTCTGTCTTTTTTTCCTTCTTTCTCCGAGAGTCTCGTATGCCTCCCCTTTTATAGCTCAAGGGGGCATGCACATGGTGGCCGGGCCCCGACAGGTGGTCCCGTCCTACTTCCTTTATGCTACAGCTCTATCCTGCGCTGACTTGGTACCCTACGCTCCTTCTGGCGAAGGTCAGGTCTCTCCAGCGGACTCTCTGTTGTCATGTCGCGTGCTCCTCGTAGCGGCAACTGTTGACTCTCACGTCTTGTACTTGCACAACTGACGCGGCCCGGCGTGGCCCGGAAAGTGCGCCACGCCGTCCTGGTTTATGCCGTCCTGTTCCATCAGCCGCTGAACTCGGCGGAGGGCTCCAGTGGCAGAGGAGGCAGGCGGCGTGCCGACATGACATTACGGAGGGCTCACAGCGGTGCTACAGTGCTGCTACCCAGTACTAGGCTGAGCGCGCCCGCCGCGCGTGGCGCAGCTCATGATGAGCACAGCGTACTTGTTTATTCGGTTTAAACCCCAACGTCCGGCGGGGAAGTTGACTGTATGCCCTGTCACTGCCGTCGCGCCTCGGTAAGGCGCGCCCCTTTGCTTAGTCGTCGTCGCCTGCCCGCGGGGTGTCAGTGGGTGTCAGGGCACGCCCGTCCGTCAGCGGGTAACGGGGCACGCCCGTCTGACAGCGGCGGTGTCAGCGGCAACGGGGCACGCTCGTCTGACAGCGGCGGTGTCAGCGGGCAACGGGGCACGCTCGCCCGCCCGCAATTAATGCAGCAGGCGGGCGAGGCCCCTGGCCGAAGACTCCGCCGCGCGTCCTGTGGGCACGTGGCGGCCCCGGACCATCCCGCACCGGGGGTAGGTGTACGTGGTAGCTCACGGTTCCACCCCCCGAGTGCGCTAGCTCCAGACCTCCGAGCGGTCCGGACCTGGCCGCTCCGGACCTCCGAGTGGTCCGGACCTGGCCTTCCCTTGAGGGACATCTCGCGCGGTTGGGGGAGGCTCGGCCCTCGCCGAAGGAGGTCCGGGATCCCCCCTGTGGGCCGAGCGCGCGGCCCAGTTCTTATAAGGGGTAGGCCAGATCCGCCTGTACGTGGCCTTGGGCCCTTCCTTTACTGCGACACTTGCCGATATTGAAGACCCTGCCGAGTATAGGCAAGCCAGCCCTTGTGCTGCCCAAGGGAATAAACCCAGCTTGTCAGGCTGCGTGGAGCCTTACTAAGGACTGTTTACTAGACTTTGCCTAGTATAAGCGGGTACCCGGTTAGCTGGGTACCGACAGTGGCCCCTGGGCCCACCTCTGGTGAATTTTCGAACCTGAGGTGAGCCCATCAGCGCTTATTACTCAGGCCTCCACGAGCCATGTGTGGTTTCCGGCCCCTGGCTGTTAAGCACGTAGTTGGGCAGGGCCAACCACTTGATCCTCGGCCGAGACTTGGCTCGCCCGACCCCGCGAGTTGGCCCAACAGGCCCCCACGATCTGGGAGCGCCTGATCGTAGGAATCTCTCGGGGAACGAGGGGGCAGGCCCGCGCCGGGAACCGCAGCGGCGGTTCGCCTCCTTTTCTTTCTGCAATTAAGGCGGGGGCAGACGGTTACGTGGGCAGCTGTGCGTAAAGCTGAGAGGCAGGGGCCCCACGCGTCGCGCCGAGGCGCGCGTCCGCGGGTGGCCGCCGGTTCGCCTCCCAGCTCCACTCGCTAATTTACCCGCCTGTCGTGATCTGCGTCCCCGGGCCCCTGCTGTCATAGACCTGGGGGTCCGCGGGTGCGTCCGTGCACGCGTACGCCTTAGGCCCGCGGCTCGCGGAGGATTGGGAGCGACCGCCAAATAGGGTCCTTGACCATTGGCCAAGCACACCCAGCCATTTGCCTTTGCATCCCACGCATCCGCCGCCGCGCTTCGTCTCCCTCGCAGTAGAGTTCTCGCTCCTCGCCGGCGGTGCAGTCCTTCTCCTCCTACCGCCGGATTTCGTAACGATGGGTTCCGGCCACCAACCTTCCCGGCAGTCCGAGGAGAACCTCAACCGCGTGCGCCGCCTGCTCGGCTGGACGGACGCGGAGTGCCGCGACAGCGTTCGCGCGGGCTCCCTCCCCCACCGCAACCTGCAGCCGGGGGAGTTTGTCCTCTTTGTTCCCTACCTCTACTGCGGCCTGGGGGTGCCAATTTCTTCTTTCTTCATGCTGCTGCTGGAGGCGCATGGGCTGCAGCTCCAGCATCTTACCCCCCACTCCATCCTCCATGCGGCAATCTTTGCCCACTTTTGCGAGATGTTCGTGGGGGTTCCTCCCTGCGTGACGCTCTTCCGCCACTTCTTCTCGGTGAGGTGTTCCGGGAGGAGCTCGACCGAGATTGGTCGCTACTACTTCCTGCTGAAGGGGTCCGGGGGAAGGTCGACCTACCTCCCCACCTTCGCCAGCGCCAAGTGGGAGCACTGGCGCAACGACTGGGTGATCGTCAGGGCGGAGCCGAATGACCGGCTGGCTCTCCCTGATAGCAGTCCCGACGCATCCCTCCCGGAGTGGGGTGCTTCAACGGATCTGCCACCCGAGTTCTCCCCCGTGCTGGCCAGGATCACCGAGCTCGTCAACAGCGGGCTGACCTCGATGCACATTCTCGCGGACTTCCTCAGGCGGAGGCTCGCCCCCCTGCAGATGCGGCCAAGGGTGGCGTGGAGCTACACCGGCCCCAACGACTGCAGTCGGGTGGTGCGCGGCGAAGACCACGATCTGTCGCAGCTCCTGCTGGAGGAATGGGTGCAGTGCGTCACGGACGAAAGCTTCTCCCTCGAGCAGCTGCGCCTGCCATCCGCCATCGTGCCGCTCTGTTGCGACCAGGCCTTGCGGACGGCGGTGCTCCGGGTGATGCCCACGCTCGACGACGGCGGCCTTGCGGCGCGGCAGCTTGGGGGCGACCTCAACCGGGGGGTCCATATTGACGACGCCCCGGTTGGGGGTTCTGGTGCCAGAGGCACTACTCCCGCCGACAAGGGCAAGAGGCCGGTGGCAGCGTCCCCCGTTATTCCGCCGGCGGGCGGCGAGGAGACGCGGCGAAGGCTGGTTCGCGGCGACGGGACCTTTGTCTCGGAGCCCGACCCGAAGCGCCAGCGGACCTCGGGGGAAGGAAGCTCCTCTAGGCAAGGGAGGCGAGTTCCAACACCGCCGCACCCGGACCAGCGGCAACCGCAGCAACGGGCACCACCTCCGATGCCGGACCAGCAGCGGCGGGCTCCAACGGCACCGCCGGCCTCGGGCCAGCAGCAGCAGCAGCGACCGGCACCGCAGGCCACGGGCCAGCAGCCACGGCGGGGTTCTGGGCTTCGTGGCCGCTGGACGGCGCATATCCCGAGGTAAGCCCTTTCGATTAGCCTCGAACACTTCGCCGTGTCGTGGCTAGCTTTTTCAGGCTTCTCAATCTCCCGTCTTGTGTTCTGTTTAGGTCGACTCGCCCGGTCGGTGCTTTTTCCCCCAGCGGCTCCGGCAGCCCCTGTGAACACGGCGGAGAAGAGCGCTCCTGGTGGTCCAACGGCGGGGGATGCCTCGCGGGCCTGGACCCCGACCGAGGGGCCTGCACCAGGGGCGGCCCCGTCTGCCCAGCCCCAGGTCCCGGGTGGTCCGACGCCAGGGGGCGCCACGGGGGCCGAGGCTGCGCCCCGAGAGCCTGCCGGGAGGGCGGTCCTGGACGCGCAGTCACAGGTACCAGGTGGTCCGATGCCGG
Organism: Paspalum vaginatum; assembly: GCA_030272315.1. NCBI lineage: Eukaryota > Viridiplantae > Streptophyta > Magnoliopsida > Poales > Poaceae > Paspalum > Paspalum vaginatum. The sequence continues at coordinate 9,398,357 of CM059014.1, read as the reverse complement.
AAGGCGTCGCGGCCCAAGGACCTGTGCCGAGGGCGGCTTCTGATGCGCGGCCCTCAGAGCCTTCCTCGTCCGACGTCCAGGATGACCGGTTCCAGGTCCCCGCCCCCTGCTGAGGGGGAACTGGAGGAGGTTCTGGGTAGGCCGCTCCTGCCCCAGCCAGGTGAAGTTTCTCTCCCCCGCGTGCTGCATCGGACGCACCAGGCCCTGGACGACGCCCAGGAGGCGTTCCGGCTGGAATGGGCGCTGGCTGCAGCGGGAGCGTGAACGCCTGGACAGCTGGCAGGCCCGTCTGGGAGAGCGGATCGAAGCCGCCACCGCTCAGCACAACCGGGCCCGCGCGGAGCTTTCCACCGCCCGCATAGAGCTCGACGCCGACCGTGCGGCCTATCATAAGGACCTGCAAAGGCTCGTCAACCGAGAGCGCGCGGTCGGGGTCCGAGAAAAGCGGGTTGAGGTGGGTGAGGCGTAGCTGAAGCTCGACCGAGCCAAGCTGGAATCTGCACAGAAAGGCGTGGAGCAGCGCCGGCTAGAGCTGGTGGAGGTGTCCGAGAGGCAGGCCGCCATTAGCGCGGGGCTCGACCAGGTGAAGTCGGGGCTTGTCGAGCGCGAGGCAGCGGTTAAGGCCCGCGAGGACTCTGTTGCCCAGCGCGAGGCGGCGGCCAAGACCCTCAAAGAATCCGCCGTCCGCCAGGCTGCTATGCTCAAGATCCGAGAGGATTGGGTGAAGTCCAGGGAGGCAGAGCTCGCGGACCAGGAGAAGCAATTGCTGGTCGAGCGGGCCGCCCTGGAGCAATTGAAGCAGGATGCTGCCCAGCAAGCGGTGGTGGAGGATCGGGAGCAGATGCGCGCCGGCCTCCAACGCATCGCCGACTGGGCCGGGGAGGCGAGCTCGGCTCTGGTGCCGCTTGGACTGAGTCCGATCCAGGTGACAGAGCCGCCGTCCACCATTGCGGACGCCCTCCCCGTCCTCGACTCCGCTGTGGAGCAGCTCCGGCGCCTGGATTCCACGCTCGGGGAGCACCTTGAAGCCGAGGGTCGCGAGCTGTGCCGCACCGTGGCGGAGCACCTCCTGGTCTGCTTCCGGAGCCACGACCCCGCCATCTCCTTGGACCCGGTCATCGCTGGCCCGGTGGAGGAGGCAGAGGCCGCCGCCCGGGAGAGCGTGCAGGAGGTGGTGGAGGCCGTTGCCGCCCGGTTCCAACGGGCCCCTGCGGATGAGGAGCCGGATGCACCAGGGGCAGGAGCTCCCCCAGCGCCGTAGGGCAGCAGCTTTTGTTGTTGTTGTTTTTTTTTATACAAGACTATGCAAAATATCAGTATGGACAAGTAATATAAAGAGATTTTCTATGGAATGGACTAAGCTGAATAGAAGCTGCGACTTATCTCCATTTACTCCCTGTTGCACGCTGGTGTGCTGTCACCTGACCCCCTGGCCCCCTGGTAGGTAGGCTCTAAGTTTCGAGGCTGGCTACCACCGAGTCAGAGGCCAGACCTGCATGTAACTCAGGGCAAACGTCAGCGTCGTACCCACGGGACCTGCTCCAAGTTGACCTTTTCAGCTATTCGAGGTCCGGGCCATTTGTCGTCCGGGCCAGGGGCCAAGATGTCTGTTCGTGGGATAGCAGGGTGTGTGAGTTTAGGGTACGGAACCAGGCAAAACTGCGACACAGCCCTGGACCATCCCTAGTTCAAACATCTTAGCTCCGGTCCAGTCCTGCAGCCGTTCGGACCTCTCTTAGTGAAACAAAGGTCAACTGTGCTGCCTCGAAGTCCTTGGAGTCGCAACCGGACCTTGTCGCCGAGGTTAGGGGGTGTGCCAGTAGCCTAGGGAGTGCTCCGGAGCACTGAATGCACTGTTCCTGATACTGGGGGAACTCACAGCGAGGCAGGGAGTGTACAGTGCTTAGGGTATGAGACCAGGCTAAGCAGCTGACAGCTCCGGGCTACCAAGGCGAGCCCCTTTTCTCTGGACCTGGCACCCAGTATTCCGGACTTCCTTCCTAGCCTCTGAGCTAACCGTTTCACGCTCGAGCCGCTAAGCCCTGCCGGCTCCGAGGAGTTTTTAGGCAAGAGTAGGATTCCACGCAGGGGTTAGAAAAAATGAAACAGGTGGCAGCTGAGTAAACATTAGAGAAATAGCGGAGACAAGGATTTCAGGGCAAAACTCTTTCTTTTTATCAAGCGATACAAGGTATCATGTGATGTCAGCCAGAGGTCGGGATTACAAGGGCGGGCCTTTACCGCTCTGGTCCACATGGTGGGCCTATTTAGCTTATAAAAGAAAGAGGGTTGCCCTGAATTTCTTGCCTAAGGATAAAACTTACGGAGGTGTTCTATATTCCATGGGTTCGGCAGCGGGATTCCTTCCTCCGTGGCGAGGCGAACGCAACCGGGGCGACTAACTTCTGTCACCTTGAAGGGCCCTTCCCAGCTGGGGGAGAGTTTGTTGCGCCCTTCTCGGTTCAAGATGCGCCTCAGGACCAGGTCTCCAGGTTGGAGTACCCTGCCCCGCACGGTTCGCTCATGGTAGCGTTTGAGCGTTTGGTTGTACCGTGCGTTCCGGATTGCAGCCTGCCATCTTTGCTCCTCGACGAGGTCGACGTCGTCGCGCCTAGCCTGTTCCTGCAAAGATTCATCAAAAGCTTGGACCCGTGGGGAGCCCAAGAGTATTTCTGGTGGGAGGCACGCTTCGGCCCCGTATACCAGGAAGAATGGGGTTTCCCCGGTTGCTCGGCTGGGTGTGGTCCGGTTCCCCCATAGCACGCAGGGGAGCTCATCAACCCATTTCGCACCGTGCTTTTCCAAGCAGTTGAAGGTGCGGGTTTTGAGCCCCTTGAGGATTTCCGCGTTAGCTCTTTCGACCTGTCCATTGCTCCTAGGATGTGCTACAGACGCGAAGCATAACTGGATGCCAACGCCGTCGCAGTAGCCCTGGAAGACCTGGCTCCTGAACTGGGTCCCGTTGTCCGTTATGATACGGCTGGGGACGCCGAACCGGCACACAATGGACTTAAGGAAAGCTGTTGCAGTTCCTTGGGTGATGCTCACTACTGGGGTTACCTCAGGCCATTTTGTGAATTTGTCAATGGCGACGTAGAGGTACCGGTACCCACCGACAGCTCTAGGGAAAGGTCCCAGGATGTCCACCCCCCATACCGCGAAGGGCCAAGAGGGTGGAATCATCTGCAGAGACTGAGCCGGTGTGTGTATCTGCTTTGCGTGGAACTGACACGCCTTGCAGGACCTTACTAGCTCAGCTGCATCCTGGAGCGCTGTCGGCCAGTAAAAGCCATGCCGAAAGGCTTTACCGACCAGCGTACGGGACCCTGAATGATTCCCGCACTCGCCTCCATGGATCTCCGCAAATAAATCGCGGCCCTCCTCCCGGGTTATGCATCGCATGAGGATGCCATTGGCGCCACGTCTGTAGAGATCCCCTTCTACTAGCGTGTAGCGTTTAGCCAATCGCACTATGCGCTCAGCAGACACACGTTCTTCGGGAAGGATTTTGTCCTTCAGGTAGTCCCGGATCTCGGAGATCCGTGCATCGGGACTGCCCTGAGCCATTGGATGTGTCCCTGATGACATGCCGGGGTCATTAGTCCACACGATCCTTGGTGGACTCCAGAGATGGAGGACCACCGGGACTGCTAGCTTCGAGGTGCTAGTTCTGCCCCCTTCGCCCAGTTCGGCTGGCTGGGCGGTTGGTCTCAGTAGCTGTCTTTCAAAGACGCCCTCGGGCACTGGGCCCCGAGTCGATGCCCTCGCAGAGAGGTCATCTGCCACTGAGTTGAGGTTCCTGGGAACGTGCTGCAGTTCCAGGACCTCGAAGTCCTTCTCGAGCTCCCTCACTCGCATGAGGTATGCTGCGAGCTGGGGGTTATTGCAGCAGCACTCCCCCCGGACCTGTCTGATTACTAACTGGGAATCCCCCTTAACTAGGAGCTGCTTGATTCCTAGTGACTGGGCGACCATGAGCCCGAAGATCAAGCCTTCGTATTCCGCCATATTGTTAGTGGCTTTGAATTCGAAGCGTACTATGTACTTTACCTGATCCCCGTTCGGGTCCATGAGGACCACGCCTGCTCCGGACCCTTTTTCGCGGGCGGACCCGTCGAAGAAGAGAGTCCAGTGCGGCTTGGTAAAAACCCGGATGGTCCTGCCTGGCCGTGAAGGTCCCGCCTCGGCTTGCGGACCTCCAGATTCCGTGGTGGTGGGAGTCCACTCTGCGATGAAGTCGGCCAGGACCTGGCTCTTGGTAGCGCTGCGGGGCTGGAAGTCGAGCTGGAACTCTGCCAGCTCCGCTGCCCATTTGGCAATATTCCCAGTGGCGTTGGAATTGCGCAGGATCGCTCTTAGCGGGTAAGAGGTCACCACGAAAACCTTATGCGCCTGGAAATAATGGCGCAACTTTCTGGAAGCAATAAGTAACGCGTAGGCGAACTTGTGAGCTTCCAGATATCTGGCCTTTGCCCCGTGAAGGACCTCACTGACGTAATATACTGGCTTCTGGGTGGTCCGGACCTTAGTGGTAGGTCCGAGGCCACCTACCTCTGCTAGGCTGGCCCCCTGGGCGGCTTGCCCTCCTGTTTTTGGTGGCTCACCGCCTTGGCAGGGCAGTGTGTCAGCCGGACCTCCAGTACCGGGGCCAGTTGCAGCTTCTGTGGTGGGCGGACCACCACCTTCCACTTGGGGGACCCCGGTGTCTCCCTCGTGGGAATGCACTGGTCGCTCAGCGACCAGGACCATGCTTACCACCTCGGATGTCGCCGCGAGGTAGAGAAACAGGGTCTCACCAGGCTCTGGCGCCGCTAAAATGGGCAGAGTGGTGAGATGCTGCTTCAACTCCTGGAAGGCTTGTTCAGCCTCTTCGGTCCATATGAATGGTCCGGACTTCCTCAAAAGCTTGAAGAAGGGCAGGGCTCTCTCGGCTAGCTTTGAGATAAATCGGCTGAGGGCTGCCAAGGACCCGGTGAGTTTCTGGAGGTCCTTGATGCAGGCCGGCGGCCGCATAGCCTCGATCGCCCTGATCTTGGTTGGGTTTGCCTCAATGCCCCGATGTGACACTAGGAAACCCAACAGTTTACCAGCCGAGACGCCAAAGACGCATTTCTCGGGGTTCAGCTTCGTGCGCGTTGTGCGCAGTCTGTCGAAAACAAGGGCTAGGTCTTCCATCAAGGTCGACCCTACCTTGGTCTTGACAACGATGTCGTCGACATAGACCTCTACTATGTTTCTGATCAGGTCACGGAACGTGAAGTTCATGGCACGCAGAAACGTAGGTAAAGCATTCCTCAGACCATATGGCATTACAACGTAACAGTACAAACCTTCTACTGTTACGAAGGCTGTATGCCTCTTATCCTCCTCATTCATCTGGATCTGATGGAACCCAGAGTACGCATCCAAAAAAAGACAAAAGTTCACACCCGGAGGTGGAATCTACTATCTGGTCTATGCGTGGGAGGGGATAAGGGTCCGGAGGACATACCTTGTTGAGGCTGGTGTAGTCGATACACATCCGAAGCTTCCCGTTCGCCTTAGGGACGACCACCGGGTTGGCCAGCCACTCGGGGTGATGGACCTCCTCGATGAAGCCCGCGTCCAGGAGCTTCCGGACCTCCTGACGGATGAAGTCCTGGCGCTCCACGGACTGCCTCCGTGGCTTGGCGTCCGAGCTGATCTTCAGACGGTGCTCAATCACTTCCCTAGGGATCCCAGGCATCTGCGACGGTTCCCAGGCGAACACGTCAACATTTGCCCGGAGGAAAGCAATGAGCGCGTCTTCCTATTTCTCTCCCAGATTCCCTGCGATGCGGGTGATCTGGGAGGCTTCCGCCCCGATCTGGACGGCCTTGACTGGCACATCCTCTGGGTCGGATGGGCGTACCTTGGGCACCTTCGGCTCCTTAGCAGGAACCTTGGTCCGAGAGGTCGAGGGGTCGTCCCCCACAGGATTCGCTGCGTCGGCAGCGAGAGCATGGAGCTTCTCTACCGCGGCGACCGCAGCGAGGCGGTCCCCCGGCACGGTGAGAACACCCGCCGGGGATGGCATCTTCACTGACCAAGTACCCGTAATGGGCCACGGCCATGAAGCGGTAAAGCGCCGGTCTACCAAGGATGGCGTTGAACGGCAGGTTGACTTTCGCGACATCGAACTGGACGTTCTCTGTGCGGAAGTTCTCCGGGGTCCCGAATGTGACCGGGAGGTTGACCTTCCCTTTCGGGTAGATCGGCAACGGACCCACGCCGGAGAATGGGCGCATCGGAGCCAGGCGTGGCTCCGGAATCTGCAGCTGTTTGAAAGCTGCGTGGCTGATGATGTTGAGGGCGGCTCCGCCGTCGATCAACACGTGGTAGAGCCGTATGTTGGCAACCACCGGCGACGTGATGATCGGCAGCACGCCAGCCCCAGCCATGTTCTCCGGGCAGTAGGCCGGCCCGAAGGAGATGGTGGTGTCTCTCCACTTGTGGTGTGGAGCCACCCTAGGGACGCTCGGCCTGACCGAGAGGACCTCTCGGCGCAGGGCCTTCACGTCTCGCCGGGAGGAGACCTCACAGCTTCCGCCGTACATGACGTACAGCCTCTTGCGACGTTCGTTGTCGCAGGATTCGGAGTCGGAGCGGGCTAGAGCATAGACGCTCTTGAGCTCCCGCTCCGGGGGCTGGTAGCCCATCTCCTTGCCACCAGCGGCGGCCCCGTCGTCGCTGGTAGCCTTCCCCTTTCCAGGGCGCTGGCGTGGGGGCGAGTCGTCCTTGGCCGGACGCTCGCGGCGCTCACTGAGACGCCGCTGCACGAGCTTCTGTATCTCGCGACAGTTGGCGGCGCTGTGGCCGCTGTTGGGGTGAACATGGCATGAGCCGCCACTGTTCCGCGCCTGTTGCCTTGGGCACTTTCCGTGGGCGTCGCGGCCACCACGCGCTGCCACGGCGACAGAGGCCCCCTCCAGGAACCTCTCAGGGCGTCGGCCCTTCTTCTTTTTCTTGCCGCTCTCTCGGGCAGCACCGGCAGAGGCGCCTGGCTGGGCAGCCTTGTCCTGCTGTGGGGAGTGCCATGCACGCCCCTCAGCGGCCCTGGCGCACTTGTCCGCCAGTGCGTACAGGGTGGCGACGTCCTGCACTTGGCGGGTCGCCAGCTTCTCCAGCATCTTCTCATCACGGACGCCTTGCCGGAAGGCAGTGATGATAGACGCATCGGAGACGCGGGGTATGGTCCCTCGCACCTTGGCGAAGCGGGCGATAAACGCCCGGAGGGTTTCCCCGGGCTCCTGACGTACAGCATGGAGGTGGGCCTCCACACCGTACTGTTGGCATGCACTTGCGAAGTTCGCTAGGAACTGAGTGCAAAGCTCCCCCCAGGATCGGATTGACCCGGGGGAGAGGTTCATGAGCCAAGTCCGGGCCGGCCCAGACAAGGCAACATGGAAGTATGACGCCATGACGGCGTCGTCCCCGCCAGCCGCTGTGATAGCGGTGACGTACACCTGCAGGAACTCTGACGGGTTGGTGGTCCCGTCGTACTTTTCCGGCAGATGCGGCCGGAACTTCGGCGGCCAGCGCGTGGAGCGGAGACTGTCCGCGAGCGTAGCGCAGCCAACTCCAGCCGATATGACCCCCGGCGGCGTCTGCATGCCAGCCGGGGGCTGCACGTAAGCCGGGGGCTTAGGTGCTGCAGCGGCAAACGCAGCGTCAAGGTTTTTGCCCTTGGCGGCGTTCGGCTGCACCCGTGGTTGCTCCACGGTGGTATGGTTGCCTGCTCGCCGGCGGTTGAGCTCGGCTTGCAGGTCTTCCGTCTGCGCGCTCCTTACTGTGGGGGAACGCACGGACGTTGCCGCATCGTGTTGCCTGCGGCGGCTCGACCTCCCCCCGTTGCTGGGAGGGGGTCGCGACCCGGCCCTAGTTGGGCCAGGGGTGACTTCAGCTAGGTGGATCAGACGATCCACGTCGCTCCGCCACTGCGCCAGGGCGCTAGGAGAGGCTGCCGGCCCCGGGGGGTTACGGAGCAGCTCCCTGGCCGCGGCGAGCGGGCCGCTGGCAGCAGTGGGGTTCGCCGCGGCGGCGTTTGCCGCTACGGCGCTTGCTACTGCGGTGTTCGCAGCAGTGGCGCCCCCCGCAGGGCGTCGAGGGGCTCGCGGCGTCCGTGCCGCGCCCTCAGAACCGTGGGAGGAGGCCTGCGACCCGGTCGAGGCCACCTCCTCCGTTGCGGCCGCATCCTCGTGGATGTCGCAAATGCGAACCATCATGCCGAGGGAGATGATGCTAATTGACGCCTACCCCCTACCTGGCGCGCCAAATGTCGGAGTGTGTGTGCTCCGGTCGGGTGGCGGAATGCACCCGCCCGAATCCTAAGTACTAAGAGTAGTTAGGGGGAGCGATCGTTATTAGCTAGGTCTGTGGTGGCACGATGGGGACACGAGGATTTAGAGTGGTTCGGGCCGCCGGAGCGTAATACCCTACGTCCACTGTGGGTGTGTTTTCTTGTATTGCTGTCTGTAGGAGAAGACGGAGGTGATTGTGAGCTTGTGCTTGTGTCTGTGTCTGTCTTTTTTTCCTTCTTTCTCTGAGAGTCTCGTATGCCTCCCCTTTTATAGCCCAAGGGGGGCATGCACATGGTGGCCGGGCCCCGACAGGTGGTCCCGTCCTACTTCCTTTATGCTACAGCTCTATCCTGCGCTGACTTGGTACCCTACGCTCCTTCTGGCGAAGGTCAGGTCTCTCCAGCGGACTCTCTGTTGTCATGTCGCGTGCTCCTCGTAGCGGCAACTGTTGACTCTCACGTCTTGTACCTGCACAACTGACGCGGCCCGGCGTGGCCCGGAAAGTGCGCCACGCCGTCCTGGTTTATGCCGTCCTGTTCCATCAGCCGCTGAACCCGGCGGAGGGCTCCAGTGGCAGAGGAGGCAGGCGGCGTGCCGACGTGACATTACGGAGGGCTCACAGCGGTGCTACAGTGCTGCTACCCAGTACTAGGAAGAGCGCGCCCGCCGCGCGTGGCGCAGCTCATGATGAGCACAGCGTACTTGTTTATTCGGTTTAAACCCCAACGTCCGGCGGGGAAGTTGACTGTATGCCCTGTCACTACCGTCGCGCCTCGGTAAGGCGCGCCCCTTTGCTTAGTCGCCGTCGCCTGCCCGCGGGGTGTCAGCGGGTATCAGGGCACGCCCGTCCGTCAGTGGGTAACGGGGCACGCCCGTCTGACAGCGGCGGTGTCAGCGGCAACGGGGCACGCTCGTCTGACAGCGGCGGTGTCAGCGGGCAACGGGGCACGCTCGCCCGCCCGCAATTAATGCAGCAGGCGGGCGAGGCCCCTGGCCGAAGACTCCGCCGCGCGTCCTGTGGGCACATGGCGGCCCCGGACCATCCCGCACCGGGGGTAGGTGTACGTGGTAGCTCACGGTTCCACCCCCCGAGTGCGCTAGCTCCGGACCTCCGAGCGGTCCGGACCTGGCCGCTTCGGACCTGGCCGCTCCAGGACCTCCGAGTGGTCCGGACCTGGCCTTCCCTTGAGGGACATCTCGCGCGGTTGGGGGAGGCTCGGCCCTCGCCGAATGGAGGTCCGGGATCCCCCCTGTGGGCCGAGCGCGCGGCCCAGTTCTTATAAGGGGTAGGCCAGATCCGCCTGTACGTGGCCTTGGGCCTTCCTTTACTGCGACACTTGCCGATATTGAAGACCCTGCCGAGTATAGGCAAGCCAGCCCTTGTGCTGCCCAAGGGAATAAACCCTAGCTTGTCAGGCTGCGTAGGAGCCTTACTAAGGACTGTTTACTAGACTTTGCCTAGTATAAGCGGGTACCCGGTTAGCTGGGTACCGACAGTACTAATTATCAGGAACGATGCGGTGATAAATCAATTCATTAATATTCCACTGACAAATCAAAAGTTTGAGAACTGTAAGAGTAAGGTAATAATAGAGTTCACTGCTGGCCGTATAAAGTAGTATTTGGTTTGAAGGATATGATGAGATGGGATGGGACGGATCCTCTTTTTCCAGGCGGCGTTTGGTTCAGAGTCACGGGGGACGGGACCATCCTCGAACAGGACTATTCGGTCCAGGCGATTGGTTCAGAGTCACGGGGAACGGGACAATCCCGGAACAGGAATATTCGGTAGATATCGGGGCAGCGCCGTCCCTGTTTCAAAAAAGGACAGGTGGGACGGCCCCCTCTCCGTTGTTTCCCGTCAGCGCGCTCCGTCCCCGCCTCCCGGCCCTACCGCTCGGCCCCGCCGCTCCTGCCGCCGGCGAGCACCCTCGGCCGCGGCCCGCCGCCGCCGGCGCGCAAGCTCGGCCCCGCTCCGCCCGCCGCCGATGAGCGCCCCCTGTCCCCAGGGCGCAAGCTCGACCCCACCCGCGCCCCGCCCTCGACGGCACGGCCACCTCGTCGCCGCCTCCCTGCCGGCAAGTGAGCCCATCCGGGCCTCCACCGCCGCACCGCCTGGCCGCGCCTCGTCCCCGGCACCGGCACGCCCTTCCCTGCCTCCTAGTCCGTCCTCCGCCGCCGCCTGGCAGCGCCTCGTCCCCGGCGCCGGCGCACCCTGTCCTCGCCGCCCCCCGCGCCCCATCCCTGCCGTCGGCAAGCGTGCCACCCAGCGCGCCCGTCCCGGACTCCACTGCCGCGCCCTCAGCGTCGGCCGCACCCCCACCCCACTCCGTCCCCGGCGCGGGCCTTGAGGAAGAAGAACGGGGGCCACTGACAGGAGGTAACGTTGTGAAGAAAGAGTCAATCCCATCCTCTGGGATCCTGAAACCAAACACAAAATAGTGACGTCCCCATCTTTCAACCAGAGATATAGTCCCATCCTAAAAAAACAGAGATGGTGCCATCCCATCTATTTTGTCTCCCAACCGAACGCTACCTAACAGTGCCACGTCACATGTAGCCCGTTGGTAGCTTACTTATATAATAGATGGCTATTAGTATAAACTACATTATTATTATCTGGCCCACATTGCTCACTCACAAAGGTTTTTTTTTTCCCTTGCTTCAGTTGGCTGCAAAGTAGTAGCCTACTTTACTTATTATTTTTATTAAATCTAATATGACATCTCAGTCTAAAGATCGTCAAACCAAACACCCAAAATCGACGGCGCTAAACCGAATATCCCTGAAGCCCTAGATAGCCGCGTCGCACCATGGGTACAGTGTACACGTCGCATGGCATGGTGCGTGGCCCCAAGAAGCCCCAAGAAGCCCCTACAGGGTACAGTCGGCATGTGAGGCTTGAGGTTTGAACAGGTCTTGCACACAAACAAAGACAACGGTTGGGTTGGCTCGACAGGAGTCACAGGAGAGGGCAGCGGAGCCATGCGCGCCTGGGCTGGGCCACCGATTTGGCCAGCTCGGGTACACGCAACGCACCGGACCTCGCTCGGACCACGCCCAGAGAGGCTTTACTAAGTGCGGACGTGCCGCAGGGCGCGGCCCAGGCCGAGCGGGGCCCGGGGGTAGCCCGCGACCGGGGCCAGAACCAGCATGGGGCGGCCACGCGGCGCCGAAACAGAAGGGCCGCGCCCTCGCTCGCGAGGCGAGGCGGCTGGCGAGCCGCGAGCGGCGGGCAATAAAGATCGCGCCAGCCCTCCTCCCGTCCCGTCCCCTCTCGGCTTCGGTTCCCCTCTTCCCACAGGCCTGTCTCGTACTCTCGTCTCGTCTTCCTCTGCCTGCCCTCCAGCCAGCCCAGCTCCCCCGCCCACTCCGGCTCGCGGAGATTGGAGAAGGAAGGAAAGCCGCTCTGGCACCGACTCCCCCGGCCTCCCCCGCCCCGCCGCCTTCCCGTTCCGGTACGTGCCTCCTCGCCCTCGGTTCGTTCTTCGTCCCGCGAGCGCGCCGCCGGGAGGATTGGTTGGTTGTATTGTATTGGTTGCTTCCCGGCCGGCTGCGTTGGAGTGGAGGAGAGGAGCCTGGCTTCGATCTTGCCGCTCGTTCTCCCGTCGCGGGCGCGCGGTTGTTGCGCGTTTCTCATTGGGATCTTTTCGACTTCTCAAAGGTGGCCATCTCCTCGGCGGCGGACCGGCGGCCATGCCGTGACGCGTTGCTGCTTGCTTGCCTGCACTTTCGCTATATGTGTCCAACTGGGCGCGTACTGTTTGATTGTTTGAGTTCTTTTCATTGTTTTTGTTTATAAGAATGGTGTTGTTAAGGCGATTCTGTACTGTGCGGTTTGTTCGGAACACTCAATTCAAATCCGGGACTTGTTTATCAAAAAAAAATAAAAAATCCGGGACTCGACCGAGCACCGTGGCCTGTGGTGCAACCACGGCAGATAAGATATATTGCATTGGAAAGAGAGGGGAGGGGAGGTTAAACAAGTTTAGATTTTGTCCATGGCTTGTGTGCCTGGTTCATGTGGAAATAATAATAATTGTACGGCCTCTAGGATAGTGAGTCGTGGTTTCGTCTATAGCCTACAGGACGAGGACCATTTAAGCTCAAAACGTGCAGCGCGTGCATCTTGCAGATGCCGGATGTAGTTTTTCGAGGCGGTAGACCAGTAGAAAAGTTTTACCTACCAGTGTCTGCAGTGTGTTAATGCGTTGACATATACAGTACTTCAGGAGTAAACTTCAGGGGTAGTTTGGAGAACTATAGAAGTCATCTGCAGACGCCAGATGTAGTTTATCGGGACGGTAGACGGTAGAAAAGTTTTACCCCTGAAGGACCACACAGACTCTCACCCTCCCTCTATCTCTGACTTGCCGGAAGCACGAGAAGATTCTCGCTCGCCGGTATATTCTATTTTGTGATCCCATTTGCTATTCATATCTGCTATTCTGTCAATACTTTGCGTTACCTTTGTTCTTTTTGTTATAATGTTGAACTGAAATGTTTTGTCTTCCCATCTTTTTTGAGTTAAAAGACAAAAGAAAAGGTAATGCAATTTTACTGTAGGCGGCTTGGTTCCTGTACAGAGAATAGTTTGTTAATGCTTCAGAAGTATCAAATTAACGACACATCTGTTCGTTGTCCAATCCTTCTTCTGTAACTTGTGCCTCAGGTCTGGAGCAGAGATGGGTGTTTTTGGTGGAACACCTCCAAGGTGCCCCGCGTCCGGGCACTGCGCAGAATGGGCCCGAGTGTACCTGAAGTACTGCTTGTGCAGCCAGAAAGATGTTGCTGCCCTGTCACTTGGTCTAGCTAGTGTTATAAGCTGGGGCATCGCCGAGGTGCCGCAAATTATAACAAATTACAGACAGAAGTCAACAGAAGGACTCTCTATTGCCTTTCTAATGACCTGGATAGTTGGGTATGCTGTTTCAGATGCCTTCTGCTCCTTGGTTGTCATTATTTTGTGTCACATGTCTTTGTTCCTTGGATGCGATTATATGGTATCTTGATAATTGTACTTGAACCACAATGTTACGTGCCTGTCTAATTCATTGTTATTCTTCTATAATTATGCAGGGATATGTTTAACCTTGTCGGCTGCTTCCTGGAACCTGCTACTGTAAGACCCATCACTTGTACCTTTTTGAGCCATCTTAAGCAATAACTTGCACATGTTGATATTATAGGACATTAACAGTTTTGTATTTGATTTACTAGTGAATACTGGGTTTTATATGACTGAATACCAACTTCTCATTAAAAATGATAGCATTTTCTTTTGGACAGTGAAATTGATTTTTTACATTAATAAATATGGAGATTATCGCCGCTCATTTTTGCCAGCTGCACTATTCTCTGAAGGCCTGAACCGGCTTTATTAAGATATTTATAGATTTGTAATTTGTAATTATCCGTATACCCACACACTATTGTTCTATGGAATATGGACTGTTAGACAAGAGTTCCAATTATAGTGCTGAAAGGACAAGTTACAACTACACTACACTATGGGTGTGTTTGGATCGTTAGCCACACTTTGCTGCACGGCGCCATGCCTCAATTGCGGCATGGAAGTCCCGTGTTTGGTTGCTGTCGTAGATTTGGTGTGCCGAAGAGTTACCACATGATGCTAGTTCATTTTTCTGCCATCGGCCCATCGCGTGCCAAAAGTCTGGACGATTCATCCGCTGCACTTGTGGCGCAGTCAGCATTCAGGCGTGGCAGACTGCAGTAGCAAGCCAAACAGAGTTATATCTATATTGACCTTTCTACTATGTGACATCTATAGCAGACGACTTCTGTAGCTCTCCACAATTAAGTTGTTCTATGCATTTATATATTCATTTTTTCCTTTCCGACGCAATTAATCTATACACGATACTAAACAATAATTTCCTTTTTCTGAAATGTCAATTTAATACTCTTTTGTATTGCAGTTGCCAACACAGTTCTACATGGCATTGGTGAGGCACAATACCAAGTTTATCTTATATATATATATATATTTTTTTCAATTCCTGCATCATAATGATTTAAATATTTGACTTGGCTTTTGCAATGCAGCTATATACCATCACAACACTAATTCTTACCGGCCAGACAATATACTACAGCCACATCTACCATCGTCTTAAAGCAAAAAAATGCAGGGCAACTAGCAAGGTAGAGTACTTCAAATCACGCCGGCATCCTTTTTTGTCATTAACTATTTTATGGAGTATTAGGAAATTGATGCAGCACTTAACAATTGTGGCACAGAAACAATATAGGGCATGTACTCATGGTTTAATGCATTCATAGATTCTCCAACTCATAGCTTAGCAGTCCAGTGTTCTTCATGTGCTCTCAGTTGTCTTGTTAGACTATCCTTTTCTTGATATTGTAATGGAGCTTTAACTTCTACTCCATTCTAAATATTCCCCTCCTATCCCTGGGACATCACGGTTTTCAGACTCAAAAGCAGCAGCTCGGGGATGCTTCATTGCTCGAGAAGCTTTTGGGTGCCAAGGATAGTGGATTTTCTGGAAACAACATGCCAGATGCTACAGTTCCTATTTCAAGCTCACCTATACCTGTTAATACGAAATCTGTCGAACAATACCAAGGAAGCAGCCCCAACGCAGACTACTACTACATGTACTGTTCTCAAGCTACATAATGTTTCCCTATATTTCTTCTGTCCTTCATAAAAGCTATTGTCCTCCATTTGTTTCAAACAAATATGTTTTGCAATTTTTCCTTTATTTCTATGGGCCTAATAGGCCAAGAATTATGCTCTTACATTTTTACTTCTCTGAACTGATGGATGGTTCTGCTTTTACTACTACTTGGCAACTGCGCAATATGCTAACAGATACAGGTTGAGTACATTTTAAGTTTCTAGTTGATTTTACACAGGTCAGCAAGATCTCTGTCAAGGAGTCCAGTGCCAACTTCTGGTACATGGTTGGGCAATAATAATCAATCATCAAGGACTCCTCCTCAAACAAATGATCGAAGGGGTTCTTTAATTGGTGAGATCGCTTCCGCACACTCTGCACCATCTGCTGTAACAAAAAATGCCCTCTCAGTGGTAAGTTAACCTGCAATCAGCTTGCTAGTTTATATCCTAAGGTTTGGAACTACTAAAGTGTTTGTTGATGTAATTCAGGTACCATGGATGGGACTTCTCTTGGGCGCAAGTGTCTTGCACATTTTAGTTGGAAACACTCATAAGGAAATCCCAAGTGGCACTATCATACCAGTTGGAAGAAGGCTTTTATTGTTTGCGGTAAGCTGATATATACTCTCCAATTCCAGTCCTATGGGCTCAGTTACAGAAAAATTTGTATAAATTAAATTAACTGGTTTAAATTTTGCAAAATCACCTTGATGATTAACTATCCTAATTATTTTTTACACCATAGGATGATGATGGCACTGGAAGTGAAATCGGAAGCTTTCTTGGTTGGGCTATGGCAATAATCTATATGGGCGGGCGGCTTCCTCAGATTTTCTTAAATGTGAGAGTTAACAAACGATTGAATATTGCTTTTATGTTTTTCTTATAGGAAGTACACTTCCATTCTAAAATACTGGGATTCCAAATAGCTCTTGGTTCTTTTTTTTGTGGGATGAGTGGTGGGAGGTCGAATGTTCCCTTATCAGGAACATCATAGTCTGCATTACTGATACAAAAGTTGTTTCCATTACTGATATTAACTGTTATCTGCATGAATGCTTCATAGTATGTTCTAACCACTGAATTTTCTTTATTACTACCCTGCAGATGCAAAGAGGCCATGCTGAGGCAAGTTCATATTGATCTCCATTGATCCTCTTATCTGTTTTTACAACAGGAGAGACTTTTTCTTGTGTTGTTTGTAATTTTTCATTTTTTAATAAAGTAATTTAATATGAAGTTTTTAACAAAGAGCGTATTCCAGCATACAGATAAAGTATAGGTGAAAAAGTGACCAGAAAAAGAAAATTAGCTGTATTAAAGAGTAGTTGCATTTAGCTCAAGGGCTGTTGGCATTTGGAACTTTGGATTGCACACCGTGGTTCTTGTATTGTTCCTTACACAGAAGATCATGCATTTGTAACAAAAATGTGAAGAGCCATAGTTTATGCTCCAGTTTATCCTATCAGGGAAAGGTTGTCGGGTGTAGTACTCCTGGTTGATGTTCATTCAGTGTCTTTCAAAATAGAGTCTTGATAAGTCTTTCCATCGAAATTTTTTTACTGTATCTCGCATTGAGTGAACTGTCATGAATCATGATACCTACCCTAGATACCTACTTGTTTACCTACTGTTCAATTTAAGAGCCAATATTTTGACCATTTTGTTTCTGTAAGATTAATTGTGATGTCACCTAACATCCTAGGTCTTTTGTAATGTTTTTCCCCCTATGACGTTTAACTAATTTGATTTATAATTCCATTCAGGGGCTCAATCCATTAATGTTTACTTTTGCTTTAGTGGGAAATTCAACATATGTAGGAAGGTAATCCACGAACTTAAGTTTCCTAGATTTGTTATTTTTTGCAGCAGTATCTTGCTGAGCTACATCATGCAATTTCTGTGGAGTAATCTTCTTAACTTAGTTGCATCTGTTACATAACAGAGTTTTCTTTTGTGAGAAAATAGCTTTCCTTACTGTGGTATGTAGTCTGCATAACTTATCACTGCATATTTGAAGTTTGATCTGGAGAGAATGAGTGTGTTATTGCATAAATCTTCTCTTATCCTGTGATCATGAGACCTAACTGTATTTTTTACTGTCCTCATGTTCCTTCTTTCTCAATGCAGTATACTTGTAAACAGCTTGGACTGGTCAAAACTGAGACCGAATCTCCCATGGCTTGTAGATGCTGGAGGATGTGTTTTGCTGGATTTTTTTGTATCCTTTATACCTCTACTTGAGCACCATACGTGTCTACTTTGCTAATTTTAGTCTCAGTAAAAATACAACATTATTTTAGAAGAATGTTAAGTTACAGAAAAAGATTGGCTGTTTGGTGAGCACAGTAGCTAATCCTCCATACTTGACAAAAGATTAGTGCTAATGCTAACCACAATTGTTTTACTTGAGATAACTCGGACTGTTTTCATCTACATTCTTTATCAAGAAAAATGGCATGCCTCCATGCATGCACATGCCAGCTTTTTGTGCACTTGTGAGCCTGTGCTCAATTGCATTAAATATTTGGAACAATTGAATTACCGAAAACAACCCCTTAACCATCTTGCACAGATTATTCTTCAGTTCCTTTATTTTCATTATCGGAAGCAAAGGGAGCTTTCACATGAGCACGACAATGCAGATAAACCTTAATTGAGAGCAAGATAGAAATCTTGCTTCTTCTTCGGTACAAAAGGTCAGTTCCTTTTTTTTATGAACATATGCTATTGTTATGCTACATTATAGTCTTCGTTTGAAGTGAATCCTTATGCATGAATTGACAATCATGCGGTCTATCCCTGTTCAACCACGGTTTTAGCTAGATTAGTGACAAAAACCATGGCAACCCGGTACCTGTCCAGTTTCATGGTTTTGTTCGATGGTTTCAAACCGGCAAGTAGTATAATACTACCTGGACTCCGACGTCTGGGCACGCATCGTCCACCTGAACTAAACCTCTCCTTCCCGTTCTTTCATGTTCTTCCCGAGAACATGCAGCCTAAAAAGCTCCAATCTTCCATGGTCGAATCAGCAGTTGCTTAAAGAGGAGCTCTGCGTGTTCGTTGTTAATTTCTACAGCGGGACCGCATATTATCCTTTCCGTCTCCAGAGCTTTGGTTGACGTGGACTTATGCTGGACCTCATCGTGATGTCCATGGCGGAGCTGCTGCCACCAAAGCCCGTCGTCACGGCTGGCCATCGATTTTCTGCAGTGCCTGCTATGGACCTCACTGCGATATCCATGGCGGTAGGCTGCTGCTGCTACCACCAAAGTCTGTTGACACAACCCCGGCCGTCGAGCGCACCTCTAACTTTGGCTAATGTTTGCTGGTATTGCTTTGTATGACGTGACACCTTTGTTGTCTTGCGCTGGACGCTGGCCACCGCTGAGCCCAGTAAGCTTAGGCGGGATTGAGCGGTCCAATCTGCAGTTTAGACCAACCCGGTGAAAACTGTATAGCACGGTTTTTGACGGATGGTTTGCTGGGCTGAGCGGGTTGGTACCAACCCGTGAGCAGGGCTATTGCGGTCTGTCTTTACATATTAATAATCAGCTATGCAACTGTAAGGGAGAAGCATCTCTGCATATTCAGCAGCTCATTCTATTGTTTCTATGTATCTTCAGACCTGAAGCTGAAGGGTACCTCCGCCCTGGGTTTCTGAGATGTGCTGTAGCATCTTTTTTACCTGGAGAAACGCCGCTGGGTCGGGACATCTTTGGAGCGTTATTTCATATGTTGCTGCTCGGAGGGTGTCTCTCACGGCGTCATGTCTTACGAAGATGCTTGCTGCAATTGTTTTGTAGTGTCAAAATGTCTTGTTATATTAGTGCGTATCAGATGTTGACCTGCCTGCTTTTGTTTTCTGTTCTTTTCCCCCCTTTACTGATTTCTGTGCTCTGGAAAACTTGCACAAGCAATGGACATTCGAGCCGGTATATATCATCGAATGGAAATCTGTTGATTCTAGTTTTAGAGTTCCTTTGGTATGACTTCTTGTGTGGTTTAAGTTTCGGTTTGTCATGGCTTTAGGTGAAGCTCTGTCAAATATTTTTCTAAAAGATAGCTTCAAAGAGAAACCATAGAGGTAAGAAGCCGTTTTTACACCGGAGAAAAGAAGCCACTAAAACATAGTTTCTTTGGTTGCTTGGTTAAAACCATTTCTAATAAGCCATGCAAAGGGGGCTTAATAGTCGTTTGATGAATGTGAGCTTATATGCTGGCTCCTTTATTTGAACCCTTGAGAGAGGCTCAGAGGCTCAGCCTTACTCCTGGTCTCTTGCTAGCTAAGCCATATTTCGTTCAGTACTTCAGTACTGAAGCGGCAGCTTGGTTTGCAGGCTGCAAGTTCATTCACGTCGACAAAGTCATCGTACCGTTGCTCTCGTATCTCCGCAGAAGTGGAAGTGAGGCATTTGCAATTTTCGTATCCACACGATCGAGTCAGAACATATGGATGAAAACGAATGATACTGGTCAGAAAAACCCCTATGTTTTCACTTTTGTATTTTGCCGGAAACAAAGACATGATTACATGAATCACTTTCATATCTGTATTGAAAACGAGATAAAAAATGACAAAGAAACCGAAAATGAGAATGAAAAGCAGAAACAGGAATGGACCTAGGATTTGCGGAATGAGAAATATTTGAGTGAAGATACGATCAGCAACAACACATAATTTTGAAGTCAATTGCAAGTAAGTCTTCAATAATTAAGCACACCACATAAAAGTGCACAATTACAAAGAAACAATTCAGCACTTTACAGTTTAATCACACTCACAAAATAAACTAAAGATACCAGTTGTGTCACTAAATAAACTAAGGATGCTAGAAATGTACTAAAAAACAGGATAACTCAAAGAAAAAAGAGAGGGAAATACGAGAACAATAGAAGAAAAAAACACTAGATTCATTTTCATCCTGTTTCATTTTCCCAAAAAATACAAAAGGGGGAGCAATCTAAAGATAGAAAACGGACTAAAACAGGATCATAGTAGTATGTTAGTAGGCAAGTGAGCATGGCATGGTTTTAGGCAAGCAAGATTCAAGCTTATTGTCTATGTACTTCCTCCTCAGGGATTCTGATTTTATTCTAAGTTAAACTGCCCAAAGTTTGATTAAGTATGCATAGAAGAGTATTAATATATACAACATCAAATAGTAAAACCATGAAAGTATATTTTACAATTGATATAATGTTAGTGATTTGTTTCGTAAAAAATGATGATGCTGATTTATTGTCGATCTAATGGTTTTGATTTAATATCATAATATCACTATTATTTTCAATAAACTTCTATCTAGGAAGAAATATTTTTTATTTTAATAAAGACTGGCATTTGGGTGAGGAACATTTAGCATTTTTGTGTCGCTTGCAAGGATAGAGACGTTTCCATTTGTCCATTGAACAGAGAGAACAGAGACGCCTCTTCTTGGGGCCCAGTAAAAGTGGGCTTGGGCAGACGGACGAGAGCTTGCCCATATGCAATGGGCTGGGCCCAAAACAATCCATTTTATTCGACGGCGAGCCCAACACCAATTTGATCCAACGGGCATGCGGTGCCAGCCTCTCGGCTCCTCCCACATCTCCCCGCACTGTCCACTTTTGTGTGAGAGAGAAACCGAAGAGAAGAGAGGAATCCATGGCGGCGGCGCTTGCGAGGAGGGCGGGGGGCTCCGCTGGGGCGGCGGCGCTGTGGGACGCGGCGAGGGGCTTCGCGTCGGTGGGGTCAGACATAGTCTCGGCGGCGCCCGGCGTGTCGCTGCAGAAGGCGCGGTCCTGGGACGAGGGCGTCGCCACCAAGTTCTCCACCACGCCTCTCAAGGACATCTTCTACGTACGCAGTGCCGCTCCTCCCACCCGACCCATGTAGTCTTCTTCTACGTATCCAGTTGAATTGTGCTGACCCGGTATTCCTTTCTTGTTATCCTTGTGTTTGCAGGGGAAGAAGGTGGTCATCTTCGGTTTGCCCGTGAGCTCCTCCTCCCCATTTCTTTCATTCTGGTATCCGGATATTTGGACATTTAGATGAGACCGTTGTTTACATTAGTGCGGAATTGTTCCATTAGGCGGGCCAGTTCTGAATTTACATTAGGGGATCTGGAATTCCCCAGTAGAATGCTGATTATTGGTTTTCTATTGCTAGAACATTGATTTGGGAAATGGATGAAGGATTTGAGAAGTACGGTTGCGAAATCTGAAATGACTCATCTACTATATTGAATGCAATTCTACAAATGAGGATGCTTATCTCTGATGCCTTGGATTAAACATTACATTTCATCGTTCCTATATATCTGGTACTGGTAGGTAAGGACAGGTACGAGTACCGGAGGATAATCTAATAAGAGCATCACATGGAATCCGTGTTCCATTTTCCAAGCCAATAAAAAAACATTATGAAACATTGCACCCTGCTCGGCTCCCAGAATTTCTAATTGCTGTTTGTTTGCCTTCCTTGGTCTAAGTGTTGTTTTATTCGTCTTCCTTGGTAGTCATTGACCCAATCCATTGAAATTTGTGAATTTCCACCTTCAACATTGTTCTTTTTATTGGCCTTCTCCTCAACTATCTTTTCAATTTATTTCAGGGTGCATATACAGGAGTTTGTTCACAATCGCATGTTCCTAGTTACAAGAACAATATTGATAAGTTGAAAGCAAAAGGTATCGACTCTGTTATCTGTGTAGCTGTGAATGATCCGTATGCTCTGAATGGATGGGCAGAAAAGCTACAGGCTAAAGATGCAGTAAGTAACTACCCTTTCATCTATATTCTTTTATGTGATCACCATTTAGCAGATAGTCAGAAATCTAACGAGGGTATGCAATGTATGAATCCAGTTATTGTGCTATTAATCTATTATCAATGAGATATTACTATCTGCCTTTCGCCATCAGTTGCTGGTATTTATTTGGTGTTCTCAACTACCTAAATGTCCATTGTCACTATAATCCTCTCCTATCTTCCTCACTCCTCAGCAATTCATTTCTATTGATTAATTGTCCTATATGCATCACTAATCGTCCCACCTAATCTGCTGAAGCACATCCCTAAATTATTGAGAGTCTGAATCAAATGTGGCGCTTTTTAATACTTCTGCTGCACTTCCTTCACCTTGGAAATTTCATGTTATGTCCCATAAAGCCCAATGAAAATTGTCTATATTGATGAATGATTTAATCTGGATTTGCAGTTAGGGTTAACGGAACATATTTAAGGTGTATCTTCTTAGGATCTTACGGAAATATACAAATTTGAATCTGTGCAGTCGCTAGTTATTTATACTACCTTCGTTCCAAAATGGGATGGATGTAGTATTGATTTTCTCGAGATCATGTGTATTCTAATTTTGCCTATGTGCAATGATTTTCGAAAATTTGTACTAGATTGAGTTCTACGGTGACTTTGATGGGAGTTTCCACAAAAGCTTGGATTTGGAAGTAGATCTTTCTGCTGCTTTGCTCGGGCGCCGCTCTCACAGGTTTATGGACTCAACTCTCAATTGTTCGTAAACTGCTGACTTTGTATTACAGTTGAAGAATGGTGTTATATAGTTTATTCCTAGTTACTTATCACACTACCTTCCTATCCTAGCTGATGCCCTTGTCACTTTTCAGCAGGAAAAAACTCGCTATAGATCAATAGAAATTGTAATTGATCACAATCTGGTGAAATGTTGCTTTCATTTCAGTAGGTTTAAAATACTATACACACCCTGCAGGGTCATGATTATAGCCATTTTAAGAGTACCTTTTACTTTTTTCGAATGAAGCAACACGGATGAAATATGCTTAATTCTAACCATATGATCAAGAGTAACGGCAATACATCTTATGCTTTGTTTCTTCTGTCTTGTGGTCTAACATTTTTTAGGTGGTCAGCCTTTGTTGACAACGGTAAGATCAAGTCTTTCAATGTCGAGGAAGCACCGTCCAATTTTAAGGTCTCTAGTGCCGAGGTGATCCTAGACCAGATCTGAGCTTCTGCTTGGTTATGCTGCGCACTTCGTCTGCAAGCAGTGAATAAATTAAATCTCTTTCGATCCGTGTAAAGAGTTAGATGCACTGTGTGCATACTATGGAGTATGGAACCAGAGTGTTTGAGCTTGTTTTTCTGGAATAAATCAACCGATGTTCAATGTTTGCAATATTTCTGCCTGCATTAGCTTGAATTGTATAAAGAATGCTGACAGGGGATGTATTTATAAAAAAAAAAACCCATGAATGGAACAAAGGGTGAAGGCGGGTTTTATTTGACGCCAAGGTAGCCTAGACGCATTTCTAGGCTCTCAGAATAGTGAGTTCGCACGATGCACTTCAATTCCTATTTCAATTCATCATGTTGTCTTGGTCGAGAGATGGGGACAAGCTCGATGTCGTCACTGCTGATTGCAACACACTCGACAGTCAGCACGACGCACTCGTACCATTATACAGAAAGCCGACGGCTATTCATTCCAAGACTAGCAAAGAAAATACAGTAAAGAGGAGCAGCTACAGCCTACTGGTGACCGGAGGCCATAGTCCAGGTCTCCAGGAGACGAGGAGCCCTGAGCTGCTTCGTCATCGCAAGAATGGGCAAGAATGGCATCCGGTACGCAGTGGTCAGTACTACATTCTTACAACGATGCTCCTTTTCTTATCTATTCGCGCGAGGCGTGACGTCGTCGCCGTGGTCGTCGCACGCAGGTGGACGCCTTCGCGGCGGAGCCGTTCAAGGGCAACCCTGCGGCGGTGTGCCTCCTCGAGGACGCCGCCAAGGCCGCCGACGAGCGGTGGATGCAGTCCGTCGCCGTCGAGTTCAACATCTCCGAGACCGCCTTCCTCCTCCGCGACTCCTCCGCGGCCGGCGCCGCCCCACTGTTCCAGCTCCGATGGTTCACCCCCGCCGCCGAGGTACGCATCCACCTCGTCGTCGTCGCGATTACTCTACTCGGTATTCGATCTTGACGCGAGCGTCCGTGCCGGCGTTTCCAGGTCGAGCTCTGCGGCCACGCGACGCTGGCCTCCGCCCACTTCCTCTTCACATCGGTTCTCGCGGCGCAGGAGACGCTCATCGAGTTCTCAACCAAGTCGGGGATTCTCACCGCCAAAAAGGTTCCTGCCCCGGAGAGCACGGGCGTGTCCGGCGAGGGGAAACTGTTCATTGAGCTTGATTTCCCCATGATTGACCTTATCGATTGCCATCCTGCCGAGCTGCCGTCCATCCCCGAGACCCTGAATGGAGCCTCCGTCGTCACCGTTCATAAATCTGCAACTGCTGGTGACCTCATTGTAATTACTCTAATTCTTGATTCACTTTCCTGCTTGAATGGCTAGCTTTCTCATAGCTATTGACGTAGGTGCCCGGCAATGAACTTCATGTTCAAACATCATTTACGAATTTTCCGACATGAAAAATGGATGGAAATAATCAATTCAATGCAACTGCTACCATGGTCATTTTCCTTGGCCAATGAGCAGGGCAGGAGATATCTTATATTCCAAACAGATTTTTAACATCATAATCTTATGCACAACGGCACCAAAATTATTTGTAGGCTGCATAAACTTTTAAGTACAGGCAAAGAAACAAAGACGAACAAGAGTGGTAATGAGAAAGTCCAATCTATTCAGTTTATTTATCTAAAGATAAATCTGATTTGGCTTTCAGGTGGAGCTTTCATCAGGAAAAGAGGTTGCTGATATCATTCCTAACATTCACGAAATTAAAAAGTGTTCCGGCAGAGGAGTTATTGTTACGGGGCCAGCGCCTGCTGGATGGGGTCACGACTTCTTCACCCGTTTCTTCTGCCCAAAATTTGGGATAGATGAGGTGATATCATACTCTTTGTCCAGCACCTCATGAAGGCTTTATTTTCTGGCCTCTCTCCACCATGAATACTGCATGTTTTTCTTTTAATTACAGCATGTAATAAACCCCATATGTTTATATTCTTGTGACTTCCTTTTCTCAAACTAGAGGCCGTGCATATTTTGCCCATGGAGAATAATCTATTGAACAGCTATTCTCTATCATGATACTCACATTCCATCTCTCTTGTAAGGCACTTAGCACCTTACAAGTATGTTTCACTGTTGTTGTATATACATCAGAATCCTTACCTCGCTGCGACTGAGATTATGTTATCATGGAATTGGAATTGCTTAGTGTTGGACTTGTGGAAAAAAATCCACTCTTTTGTGCAATAAACACCTTGGCGAACAACTTTTTTTCTGGTTGGGAACTTCAGGATTATAAAGATCATGCATTTGGTTAAAAAAATGTGTGAAAAGCTATAATGTGTTGAATGTACACATATATTTTATAATAACAAATGTTTGTGAAGAATAAATGTTCTGCCCTACTGGGCCTCGACCATTTAGGATTTCTGTATTGGTTTTTGTGCTTGTGTTAATTTTGCAAATTTCTTACAGACCAATCGTCTAAGCACTATGTTTTGACAGGATCCCGTTTGTGGCAGTGCACATTGTGTTTTAGCACCCTATTGGGGCAGGAAGCTTGGGAAACAAAAACTGATAGCATTTCAAGTATGTTCTTGCAACACTTTAGTGTTTCCTTGATCAATTATCTACATGCGTTTGATATTCATCGATATCACCAGGCATCTCCACGGAGTGGAATACTATACCTGGAGTTAGAAGCTGCAGGCAGGAGAGTGCGAATTCAGGGAGAAGCTGTTACTGTGATGACTGGTTGCCTCCTAGCCTAGCAGCTATTCATGCTTCGAGATTTGAGGGGCAGCAGGCCAGCAATCGTTGAACCTGCTGGAGATTATGTTTAATTTTATGTGCTGGATTACCATTCTTACTTTATGGATACAGAGCTCCTGAACTTTGGAGCATTAAATAAAGTTACAGTGAAATTATGATGGCATAAACCAGCAGTTCCTTTGTTTTGTCATCTAGAATGGTTTCTCACCTTTTGGTGTGCATTGCAAAGAGTTCTGGAATATATATACTGCATTTTTGAGTTTTTTTTGTCATGTTGATTTTTTTTCGCGGACGCGATGGTGCCATGTTGAAACTTGATTGGCTTAAAAGATGAATAGGAATTCACACTGAACTGTGGCAGAGAAAAGGAAATCATGCTAAAAACTTCATCCAAATCGTGGACGTAGAGGTAGATCTATTTGCTTGGACGCCACCACAGCGTTCTGTTAATGGGCTTGTTTACTAATCTTAACTCTACTCTCTTTATTCCCTTTGCAAAACATAGCGTGGGATGTAATTCAGCTAAAGTTACTTATTTTGTTCTTAATATTTGTGGCAAGTTAGTTCATTTTTGAACTAAGAAGCGACAAATAAAAAAGGACGGAGGGGTACACTACTAGCATATTTACCAAAGTGTCCCTGTGGTGCTCCTGTGCTGATTTTGTTGGCTGTGTTTTAACTATATGTACAAACGTAGGGTCGGGTTCGGATCGGGTCGCGTGTTGTATAGGACGGGCCAGCCTAATGCTGGGTCGGGTCAGATTGGTCCGTGCTCTCCGCTGTCGCGGCGGGTCGGGTTTTAGGTCTAAAATCATGACCCACGCCCGGCGCTGATTATTGCTCACAAAAATAATATGGTTTGCGCCAACTTGGCGTGTTGCTCGAGTCGGGTTTTTTCGGACAGGTTGGGTTGGTCGGGTGACTCATGCCAGGTCTAGTTTTTACTGGATGTTATTATCTTATCAAGCTATTCTCACCGGTCCGTCCATCTAACTGTTCACATTTCAAACTCTTCTCTAGTGTATACATATAATACAAAACATTGTTTTGGGCGCCTCCAATGAGCACACCGGTGAGGTTAGTATCAAATCCTGCATTTTTATGTGTTTTTATTTGTTTTCTGTGAAACTCCGTTTTCCAAGGGGTCTCAATGTTTCACAAAACCTGTGGTTAAGCTCAAGTATGCAGTCCCTGGAAGGATTGCCTTTCAGGCTTTCACGACATAAATGGTTTGAGGATTGACAATCATCATTACTTTTTCGATAATGAACAATCGCCATCCTGTTAAGACTCTAAAAGAAGTCTACTGAAGTTGTGTGAGCGTGACGGTCCGATAACCTAGGGCTATTTTCCATGTTTTTTCATGTGAATTATCGTTTTATTCTGACAATTTTGCCATGCTGTGGTGACTGGTGAGTGCCATTTAAGCCCCTCTTAGAACACACGATTTTCACAGCAATCGTGCAACAGTTTTACGGAAACAATTCAATTTTACATTGGTAGAATACGGAAACAATTCCCACGTTTTCAAAGGTGTGACAAGCTCGATGTCGTCACAGCTGATTGCAACACTCGACAGTCAGCACGAAGCACTCACGTATTGTACTGCATAAAGAAGATGGCTATCAAATCGATGACTTCTTGAAAGCAAATCTGTTCGAAGACTAGCAAAGAAAATCAATACTCCCTCCGCTCCCTCCGCCGTAGTAGCTAGGCGCAGCAGCCGCCGGCAGCCATAGCACAGGAGCCCGGAGCTGCTTCGTCATGGCTGGCAAGAATGGCATCCAATACGCGGTGGTCAGTCCTCTGCACTCTCTTAACCGCGATGCTCCTTTATTTTTTCTGATCGACTCGCACGAGTCGTGACGTCGTCGGCTCGTCGCCGTGGTCGTCGCACGCGCCGCAGGTGGACTGCCTTCACGGCAGAGCCGTTCAAGGGCAACCCCGCGGCGGTGTGCCTCCTAGAGGACGCCGCCAAGGCCGCCGACGAGCGGTGGATGCAGTCCGTCGCCGCCGAGTTCAACCTCTCCGACACCGCCTTCCTGCTCCGGGACGACTCTTCCGCGGCCGCCGCCGGCACCGTCCCCCGGTTCCAGCTCCGGTGGTTCGCGCCGGCCACCGAGGTTCGCGCGCGTCTATACCTCATCTTCCCATAAATTACTCACTATTCAATCTTGAGTCATCTTGACACGGGCGTCCATGCCGGCGGCGCTCCAGCTCAAGCTCTGCGGCCACGCGACGTTGGCCTCCGCGCACTTCCTCTTCACGTCGGTTCTCGCGGCGCAGGAGACGCTCATCGAGTTCTCGACCAAGTCGGGGATTCTCACCGCCAAAAAGGTTCCTGCGCCGGAGAGAGCGGCTGTGTCCGGTGAGGGGAAACTGTTTATTGAGCTTGATTTCCCCATGATTGACCTTGTCGATTGCCATCCTGCCGAGCTGCCGTCCATACCTGAGACCCTGAATGGAGCCTCTGTCGTCACGGTTCACAAGTCGGCGACTGCTGGTGACTTCATTGTAATTGCTCTAATTCTTGATCAACTTTCCTGCTTGAACGGCTAGATTTCTTATAGCTATTGTCATAGGTGCCTGCCGATGAACATGTCCAAACATCATATACGAATTTACCGACATGAAAAATGGGTGGGAAGAACCAATTTAATACAACTACTATCATGATAATTTTCCTTGACCAATGACCAGGACAGGAGATATCTGTTATTCTAAACAAAACTTCAACATCATAATGTTATGTATAATAGCACTAAAATTATTTGTAGGCTGCATAAACTTTTAAGTAGAGGCAAAGAAACAAAGATGAACAAGAGCAGGTAATGAGAAAGTCCAATCTATTCAGTTTATTTGTCAGAAGATAAATCTGATTTGGCTTTCAGGTGGAGCTTTTATCAGGAAAAGAGGTTGCTGATATCATTCCGAACATTCACGAAATTAAAAAGTGTTCTGGCAGAGGAGTTGTTGTTACGGGGCCAGCACCTGCTGGATCGGGTTACGACTTCTTCACTCGTTTCTTCTGCCCAAAATTTGGGATAGATGAGGTGATATCATACTCTTTGTCCACCATCTCATGAAGGCTTTATTTTCTGGCCTCTCCAACATGAATACTGTATAATTTTCTTTTCGTTACAGCATGTAATAAATTATAAACCCCATATGTCTATATTCTTACGAGTTCCTTTTCTCAAACTAGAGACCATGCATATTTTGCACATGGAGAATTATCTATTGAACAGCTATTCTCTATCATGATAGTCACATTCCATCTATCTTATCAGGCATTTAGCACCTTACAAGTACGTTTCACTGTTCTTGTTTATACATCAGAATCCTTATCTCGCTGAGACTGAGATTACTTTGTCATGGAATTGGAATTTCTTAGTGTTGTACTTGTAGAAAAAAAATCCACTCTTTTGTACAATAAACACCTTGGCTAACAACTTTTTTCTGGTTGGGAACTTCAGTATTATGACTATCAGTGTTCTGAAAATATTTTAAAAAATAAAGATCATATGCATTTGGTTAAAAAAATGTGTGAAAAGCTATAGTATGTTGAACGTACATATATATTTTATAGTAACAAATGTTTGTGACTTGTGAGTAGTAAATGTTCTGCCCTACTGGGCCTCGACCATTTAGGAATTCTGTATTGGTTTTTTTGCTTGTGTTAAATTTGCAAATTTCTTACAAATCAATCGTATTCGTCTATGTACTTTGTTTTGACAGGATCCCGTTTGTGGCAGTGCACATTGTGTTTTAGCACCCTATTGGGGCAGGAAGCTGGGGAAACAAAAACTGATAGCATTTCAAGTATGTTCTTGCAACACTGTATTGTTTACTTGATCAATTATCTACTTGGTTTTTGAATACATCCATATCACCAGGCATCTCCACGGAGTGGAATACTATACCTGGAGTTAGAAGCCGCAGGCAGTAGAGTGCGGATTCAAGGAGAAGCTGTTACTGTGATGACTGGTTCCCTCCTAGCCTAGCAGCTATTCATGCTTCGAGATTTGAAGGCCAGCAAGCCAGCAATTGGTGAACCTGCTGGCAATTATGTCTATTGTTATGTGCTGGATTACCATTATTACTTTATGGATACAATGCTCCTGAACTTTGGAGCATCAAATAATGTTGTAGTGAAATTGTGATGTCATAAACCAGCAGAAACTTTTGTTTTGTCATCTAGGTTTTTCACCTTTTGATGTGCATAGCAATTTGGCAAAGCGTTCTGGAATATATACTGCAATTTTTAACTTTTTTGCCATGTTGAAACTTTTTTTTCGCGAACGCAATGGTGCCATGTGAACTTGAATGCCTTAAAAGATGAATAGGAATCCGTACTAAACTTTGGCTGGAGAAAGGAAATCATGCTAAAAACTTAATCCAAATTGTGGACTTAGATGTAGCTCTCATTGCGTATGGTATTGTAGGGAATTAAATCTCTTTCTAGTCAAATTTTAATAGAGGGGATTTAATCTCTCTCAACCACTTCAATCCTCCTCAAATCGAACAGGGCCTTACGATTCTTAATTCTACTCTCTTTATCCCCTTTACAAAACATAATGTGGAATATAATTCAGCTATAAGTTACTTCTATCTCTAGCGTTTTTCCTATCTCCTATTTCTCATTTCAAACTCCACTCTATCTAATATGTTAGAATAGTACCAAACAGTGCCAAAATCTTCAAAATAGGGAGACCATTGGAGTTGGCCTTATTACACTGCAAGGGTATTTACTTAAGTGTCCATGTGGTAATGAACCTGCTGGTTATGTGTTTTAACTAGGTTTTATTACCTTATCATTACATTACCCATTTTAAGTCCCCTTTGGAACACGGAAACCTTTCAGGCTTTCACGGCATAAATGGTTTGAGGATTGACAATGGTCATTACTTTTTTGATAATGAACAATCGCTTTTACTGTTGTGCCGTTAAGACTGTAAAGAAGTTTATTGAAGTTGTGTGCATGATGTCTGATAATCGAGGGCTATTTTCTATGCTTTCATGTGAACTATCCTTTTATTCTGACAGTGTTATGGAAACCGTTCAATTTCACGGTAGCAGCATACACAAACAATTCCCTATACGTTTCAAATTTCACGGTAGCCGCGATGTCATCACAGCTGATTGCAACACTCGCCAGTCAGCAGGAAGCACTCACGTATTGTACTACATAAAGAATATGGCTATCCATTTCCATTCGACGACGGAAATCTATTCGAAGACTAGCAAAGAAAATAAATAGCTAGGAGCAGCCGCCGGCGACCGGCGGCCATAGTCCAGGAGACCAGGAGCCCGGAGCTGCTTCGTCGTCGCAATAATGGCATCCAGTACGCAGTGGTCAGTACTACACTCTTACAACGATGCTCCATTCCTTTCCTACCGACTCGCACGATGCGTGACGTCGTCGCCGTTGCCGTTGCGCGCGCTGCAAGTGGACGCCTTCGCGGCGGAGCCGTTCAAGGGCAACCCCGCCGCGGTGTGCCTCCTCGAGGACGCCGCCGATGAGCGGTGGATGCAGTCCGTCGCCGCCGAGTTCAACCTCTCCAACACCGCCTTTCTCCTCCAGGGCAACTCATCCACAGCCGCCGGCGCCGTCGTCCCCCGGTTCCAGCCTCGGTGGTTCGCACGCGTCTGCCTCATCGTCGCGCAAGCAATTACTCATTATTCGATCTTGAGTCGTCTTGACACGAGCGTCCATGCCGGCGGCGTTCCAGCTCAGGCCACGCGACGCTGGCCTCCGCGCACTTCCTCTTCATGTCGGTTCTCGCGGCGCAGGAGACGCTTTGTAAGGCCTGTGTGCCCAATGCAACGCGGAACACCCTGAATTTTACTTTCAGCCGTTTAAATAAAATTAATATGTTTTATTTAATTTTTTAAGGATTATGCCTAGTCTTACATGTTATGATTTAATTTATTTGAGCAAGTGATTAAAATATATCATAGGTCAATTTTGTTGATGCATTCATGTCAACATGCATATTTTTATTTGTGTGTGAAAAACTGTTCTAAATGCGTTTAGTTATCGTCAAGTTGTTTCTGGGAATTTTCCGGATTTATTTGGAGGCTTTTCCTATTTTTCCTAAGCAAACTCCTTTTATTCGAAGCTCTTCTGATTCTTTTCATGAGCTCTAAATATTTTATTTGGGTTCATTGGGTGCCAAAATATTTTTAGGAATTTTTTTGGAATTTTTGGAGCCATCGAAATATTTTTTGGAACACGAATAATGATTTAGATTTTCTGGAATTATTTTATTTTCCGAAATTGAATATTCTGAAAGGAGATCGAATTTAACTCGACCCAAACCGATGCATATATATATTTATCAAAATCCTCTCGTCGCGTTTTTTTTCTAAATCGGTCTCCATTTTTCAATCACGCAACCCTACCTCCCTAGGTCTTCGGAAGCTGACGTTTGGGCGCGGATTTTCTTCGCCTCCGGTTCGTCTCGTCGATCTTGATCGGGCAGTCTCCGTTTTGACCGGATATCACCGGTGTTTGCGTAGATGTAAGTTTTTCTAAACTTGATGAGCAGTTTTTTCCTTCCTTCTGCCTCTCCGACGACCTCGTTTCTTGTGCCCCTACCTCCTGCGCCCAGTCACAAGCGAGCTGCCGCCCTGGGCCCCACCACCCTGCTCCCGCGTGCACCACTCCTGCTCCCCGGCGAGTGGAGTTGGAGAGCCACCACGTTCCAGTTCCCTGCCCCACGCTCGCATGCATGCCCCGCGCCACAATCCCACCATCTGCCCTCTCCCGTACACGTCACTGCAAGCACATCAGCACCCTGCCACACAAGATCCCGGAGATCCTCTGCGTCCACAACTCTGCAGGCTCCCGCGTGACACCCAATCCAGCCAATCAGACCGTGCCACATCGCCGCAGCCAGCCTGTTTTTCCAGAGAGGCCCTTACCATTTTGGGAATGTAACGCGCAGTCCGTCCTACGAAGAGGAGGCCCTGTTTTTAGCGTTTTAGCCTAGGTTTTTGAAAATTAATTGCAAACAGGTCCTATCAGCGTTTAAAAAGCCATATCTCCTCCGTTTTAAATCCGTTTTCGACGATTTTCACGCTCACGTGTCCGTAGTAACGCGTAGAATAATTTTATAATTGTTTTACACCCTGTTTTTATGTAATGGTGTACTGTTTCTTATTGTTTCGCTTTTGTTTGTTTGCATGTGTGATTATGTAGATACTTGTATGCCGCTATGATCGTGTGTAGACGTTGATCCGCCTGTTGAGTTTGAAGAACTGCCTCCAGAAGCCTCTGAGTAGCAGCAAGGAAATTTTGAAGAAAGCAAGTATAACATAAACAACACCTAATAACTCTTTTTAATCACTGCATATGCATTTAATTTTGTATTACTATAAGGATATTACCTTAGCTACTTTTATCCTGACAATCACCCTCGGGAATGCATTTGGTTATGTTGTGCTAGGTGCAAACGCGAACTTGTGTCCTTTTGGTTAATTAATTTTGACTAATGGTTCGATGCAATTAATTGTCGGGCTTGACCATGAAGCAGTTCATGTCCATTTTAATAATCTGTTTTTTAGCAACATGGTTTAGGGATGCCTGAGCAATGTGCTCGTGTGCTTTTGCGGCTTCTCTCCTTAAGGACCGGTTCACAAAGCGACCACCTGGAACAACAGTGCTACCATAAGGCCGGAATGGGACGGACTTAGCTGATTAATTAGATTGTGTTAGTTTGTTGTAACTTACCTGCGGGGCAAGAGGGGAGGCTAGCTTCTGTGGTCGCTGCTCTGCCTTAGGTTGAGTGTGCTTTACGTGATGTATGTGCTTCTCCCTTTGTGAGATGGACACCACCATTGCGACGCTGAATCCTTAGCGGTTACATCTTACTAAACTGATCTTTGTAAAGGCTTCGTAGTGTGCTTGCTAGTCATCTCACCTAAGGTGTGTGATGAACCCCTAGCGTACTGCATGACTTGTGGGTAAAAATGTACAACCTCTCGAGAGTGTAAAACTGACATGTCAGCCATGCTCACGGTTATGAGCGGCCCAGACCCTTCCCAGTGATTAGTGGTTTATCTTGGTTTTGGTTATGGTGATGGTTATATCAACTAAATGTTATTTATTTCTTTATGCAATATCTTTGGGTTAATTGTTCTTTAATCAATAATAGTAAACATGCCTAAAATAAAGATGTTCAATTTAAATGCTCATGCAGTCTATCAGCTAAACCTAGAGCCTCATGGTTTATGTTATATTTGTTGAGTACGAGTTGCTGTACTCACGCTTGCTTCTTTCTATTTCTTCCTTGTTGGGGGAAAAATCCAACCGCTGCTCAGTTGATGGAGATGCTGAAGATTATGTGCAAGATTACGATGAGTATTAGGCGCTTCGTTCACCAGTCGACGTCCCTGTGGCGCCCTAGTTATATTTTGTTTTACGCTTTCGCAATGCTACGCTATACTCTGAGTTAAAGACTTGTGTCACTATGTAATAATGAGATGTTTAAATGTTATATACGCTTTTATCTTTAATATGTGTCAGTGGTACCTATATAATTTGCCATGTATATGCGAGACTTGATCCTGGCGCATATATATTTTGCACGGTTTTGTTCGTTGGAAACCGAGCGTGGCAACTCCACCATGGTAGCAAGGGTAGGGTGTTTAGTCCCACCTTGCTAGCCAAGAGTGAGTGGAGCCAACTTAATAGCTTGTTCTAGGGAGAATTGCAACTTAGGGTTAACCTTTTTATGCAAAGCGAGGATGAAAGCGTAAGCAGGTTGCAGTGTAGTTGTGGTCCACTCAGCGTGTATAGTGGGTCTAAGCCGGACAGGGACATTACAGTGGTATCAGAGCCGACCCTTGAAGTTTCATGGGCGTGGGCATATGGCACATGGTGCATGTAGGCCCAGAGTAGTCACATGGCCTGGCATATGTACCGGCATGGCCAAGAGGGACGATCCTATATATAATTGTCCTGAAAGGGTAAGATGTACTTTTGGCACTCGACGAGGACGTCAAATCCTTTGAGGGTGGTAGTGTTGTAAGGCCCATGGGCCCAATGCAATGGCAACTCCACCATGGTAGCAAGGGTCCAAGAGTGAGTGGAGCCAACCTAAATAGCTTGTTCTAGGAAGCATCGCAATCTCGGACTAACCCTTTTACGCGAAGCGAGGACAAAAGTGTAAGCAGGTTGCAGTGTAGGTGTGGTCCACTTAGGTCTAAGCCGTTTTCAGCCTAGACAGGGACATTAAATGCTCATCGAGTTCTCGACCAAGTCAGGGATTCTCACCGCCAAAAATGTTCCTACACCGGAGAACGTGCGTGTGTCAGGTGAGGGGAAACTGTTCATTGAGCTTGATTCCCTATGATTGACCTTGTCGATTGCCATCCTGCCAAACTGCCGTCCATCCCCGAGACCCTGAATGTCCATGATTCCATGTATATGTATGATAACAGATTCTAGAATGTACAGTGAAGTAGTATTCCAGTACCTTCTAGCATGGTAACAGAGCAAGGTTCCTGGGTTGCGCCGCCGCCGGCATCCCCGGCGATCTAGCCCACCATCGTCAGTTTTTTCTGCCACCAAATCTCCTCCGTTCCTCGGTATCGTATCCCCTAGGCCATCTCCGCGGACTCATCCATCGCTCGGGCCATTGCAATTCATGCCGCCGTCGTGGCCGGTGTTAGGGTGCCGCTGTCGCCGTTACATCTGGTCCTCGTCAGGTTGCTAGCACTAGATGCATCTTAGGATGTCCTCCCTGTTCTTGTACACATTTGTGTCATAAGCTGGCTGCCTAGTCTCTTCGTTGTGGCTGGTTCTAATCCTGCACTTGCCTTCTCAAATTAGCAAGGTTCTTCAGCTGCTCCACAATTACCTCTACATTTTGGCTGTTTCATATCAGTTTGAGCTGCCCCTAGACATTTTTCGCTGTTTTAAGTTGGGGAAGGGCCAGTATTGAGTATTATTGCAAATTGCTGACCATGAGTTCAGCTACTGCATCCACCTCTACTATGGCACCAATTGCTTTTGCTGCACCGGTGCTTGATATCAAATTGACTGGCCAAAATTATCGACAATGGGCATTTTCATTTAAAATGTTACTCCGGTCTACTGGTCTTGTCTCACATCTTACAGACCCTCCACCAAATGCTACTGATAAGGAAGCAAAAGATTGGCACATTGCTGATGACCGAGTGATGGCTGCTCTAGCCATTAGTGTTGATCCAACTATCTGGTTTCGTCTTGAGGATCACAGCTAAAGAAATGTGGGATTTCTTGAAGGAAAGATACCAGCAAAGCAGATTAGCTCTTCGCTATTCCACTCTCAAACAGCTTAATCGTCTTCAGCAGCAGGATATGTCCGTGGAGGACTATTATGCTTCTTTTAGAGTAAAATCCATCTCCGGTCCCTAAACTTGTTTTGGTGTGTTAACCCGGTCCCTAAAGTTTCAAAGTGACCATCCCGGTCCTTAAACTTGTCTTGGTATGTCAACTGGATCCCTAAAGTCTTAAAATGACCATTCCCGATCCCTAAACTTGTCTTGGTGTCTCAACCCGACCTCTAAACTTGTCTTGGTTTGTCAAATCGGTCCCGGTACAAATGGTCACTTTGAGACTTTTAGGGACCGGGTTGACACACCGAGACAAGTTTAGGGGCCGGAATAGTCACTTTGAGACTTTAGGGACCCGGTTGACACACCAAGACAAGTTTAGGGACCGAGATGGTCACTTTGAAACTTTAGGGACCAAATTGACACACCAAAACAAGTTTAGGGACCGGAGATGGATTTTACTCCTTCTTTTATGAAGCTATCCAGTCAGTTAGACTCCATGCCTCCATGGTGCCTAAGCCCAACTCATCTTGTAAGGACTGTCTTGCTAGGGACAAGTATGAGCAGCAGAGCAAAGTATTTCACTTTGTCATTGGCCTTCGATCAGAGTTTGAACCAGTTCGTGCTCAACTCCTTGGCCGTTCTACATTTCCTACAATGCTGAGGCACTTTCAGTTGTACTTGCTGAAGAAACACGTCTTCGCACTATAGATGCCTCCTTTTTTGTTTCTCAGCATTCTGTTCTAGCAATATGCCCTCAGTCTATTGTGATGGATAACGCTCTCATTTCTAAAGAGAAAGTTAAATGCAAACATTGTGGGAAAAACATGCATTCTAAATAACGTTGCTTTAAGAAATATCCACATCTCTTAAAAGAGTTTGAGGCCAGATGTGCAACATCTCAGAAGGGCACAACAACAGCTCCTCCTCTTGTCACCTCTCTTGTTCTAGCTCCTAGTACCACTCCATCAGCACTTCAGTCTTCAACACCTGTTAGTGCCTATATTGTATGGTGGCTCTATTCCTTCAGCTTCTATTTCAGGTATTTTTGTACCTTGGGTCTTGGACTCTGGACCTTCTTTTCATATGACCTCTGATAAATCTCACTTGGTTTTATGTCAACCTCTAACTGAGCATCACCATGTCCAAACTGCTGATGGTAGCACATGTAGTGTTACTCATCATGGGACTATTGCTACTTCTAATTTCACTATTTCAAATGTTTCCATTGTTCCCCAACTTTCCATAAATTTGATGTCTGTTGGTCTGCTAACCGACATGAATTGTTTCGCGGGTTTGATGATACCTCTTGCTTTGTTCAGGGAACCCGACCTCTTCTTGGTACTGGCTGTCGCCATAAGGGTTCCTTAGGCCTCTATATTCTTGATCATCTACGTATGTCATTGTCTCTATCAACATCTTCACCACCATCACCTTTTGCTTCACACGTTGTTACCTTTTGTCAGTGGCATCATTGTTTGGGTCACTTATGTGGTTCACGTCTATCCACCTTAGTTCAGCAGGTAGTTCTTTGGTAAAGTGTCTATGGATCCCTCTCTTGAATGTACTGGTTGTAAACTTGGCAAGCAAATACAATTTCCATATCCCACTAGCACTTCTAGAACTGCAAAACCATTTGATACTGTTCATTCTAATGTATGGGACCCTGCTCCTTTTGCTTCAAAGGGTGGTCACAAATACTATGTTATCTTTATTGATGATTACTCTCGCTATACGTGGGTCTATTTTATGAAGCGTCGTTCTCAATTATTGTCTATATACCATCCTTCCATTCGTATGATACATACCCAATTTTCTTCTGCTATTCGGGTTTTTCGTTCGGATTCAGGGGGGTACTTGTCAACTGCTTTTCGTCAATTTCTTTCATCCGAAGGAACTCTTCCTCAGGTGTCATGCCTCGATGCTCATGCACAAAATGGTGTTGCTAAGAACAAACATTGTCACATAGTTGAAACTACTGGCATTCTTTTAATTGCCTCTTTTGTGCTTGCTCACTTTTGGACAGAGGCCATTTCTACCGCTATCAATCTTCAACCCTCCTCTCGCTGTCAGGGCAAGAGTCCTAGAGAAGTTCTATATGGGTCCCCTCCTAGCTATGATCATCTTTGTGTTTTTGGTTGCTTATGCTATGTTCTTCTCCCCCCTCATGAGCACACCAAATTATCAGCTCAGTCTGCAAAGTGTGTTTTTTTGGGATATAGTCTTGAGCATAAGGGGTATCATTGCTATGATCCCTCTTCTAGGCACATTCGTATATCATGTGATGTCACCTTCATTGAGTCTCGTCCTTATTTTCACTCGATCACATCCAAACTATCTTTGACTCTCTTTATTTCTTTTCCCTTCCTCCTATCTACATAGATTCACTATCATCTTTACCACCCACTCCACCTACATATTCTATTACACCTTTACCTAATATTTCTCATGTTCCTACACAATCTAGTTCTCCTCCAGAGCCCCCTGTTCCTGCACAACCTATACCTCCACCCGATCCCGATGTTCCTGCATAACCCATTACATCATTGTTGACGCAAGATTTTGACTAAATTTAGGCTCTAATTTTATATAATTTTATGCTTTTTCAATGGTTAATCGTATGATTTAGTCTTATTTTGCTAACAAATAACCCCATTTTTTAGAATGCTCTTTGTTTTTGTGCAATGTTGATTTTTGCAGGAAAATATGGTATAATTGTGATAATATTGAAGATTTCTCGAAGAAAAGATTTATGCTAATAAGAGCGGGATTTGGAATAAGAGCTAATTCAAGCCCAATTGAAGGTTAAAGCCCAATACTAAGGAGGTTCTAGAAGATAAAGATTGCTTGAAGAGCTGAATCCTAAGATATTCTCGAGATTCATGACAGCAACACCTCGTGGGCCCAATTCAGAGACATTAACAACGTCAAACGAATAAAGTTTGAATACCAAAGTTGTAGATCTCTTCAAGCTCTATAATTTAGAGTCCAAGTTTGCTTTATTTGGACTTCGGATGAGGGAGTTATGATCGAAATACTACAGGCTACAGATTATGGAGAGTTTGATTTCGGGAAGGACAAGGATAAAGACTTCTTCTACAAGCAAAGAAGTATATGGACGCCCAAGAATCTTCTAGATACTTGCATATACATTGAAATAGGTCTATTAGGACTCTGACAACTGACCTATTAGATTCCATGTATATGACACCCTTCGGGGTATAAAAGTAGAGCCTCCCAAGGGGAGGAGGGATCGATTACCAATCCATAGAACGCCAATTCATTGTAAGCAGAGCGTTTAGGGCAGAGTTCGGGGTCCAAAGTCGTTCAACTTGTCGAGAAGGAGATCTCGGCGAAAGGAGGAAGCAAGAGGAGGCAGGAACCCGAGGGGTTGGCCGACCCAGGGGGTTCTCGAGGAGGCTCGAGTTCATCTTTTGACATGTTCTTCGTCTTGTAGATCTCGACGACTATGCTTCAAGATTACGATGTATCTCAAGTAATTTCTCGTACTTCTTATGTTACTTTGATGAAACCTTGAGTTCGATCAATAAAGTTTGTCTTTTAGACTCAGTTTCTTGTTTATGCATGATTTATGATCCATAGCTTTGCAATGCTCAATGCCAACATGTTGCCTGACCAGGGTTTAAACGTTTTCATGTTCTTTTAGTAGATCTTTTTACTTTAATTAGTTGATTGAATCTGCTCATGATTAGAGATGGTTTGGGTTTACTAGTTCGCCGATTAACTAGTTTTAGTGACAGTAGAGCTGGAGAAAGGTTCGAGTAAGCCTTTGACGTTCATGATCATGTTTAATCTTTGCTTCATGTTAGATCTTATCTCAAGGTGGTTCTTAGTATATAACTTGTTTGTCTCATATCTCTTGTGGATCCTTTCGCTATGTTTAAATCGTATCTTTCTCGCTTATTAAACTAAGCCTAGTTTTATCATTTTGTGCTATAGATTAGACCATAATTAGAGTATAATTAGAATAGTTCTAATCCTCTTTTAAGCTTGTTTAGATCTATTAGAGCTGGTTAGTATTTAAGTTAATATTCGATTAATAGTAGTTTAAACATAATTATTCCTCGGATTGACAAAACCCAAGATCCTCATCCTAGGGAAAAGCTACTACGATACTGTGCGCTTGCAGTATAAAGTTTGGCGTGCTTAAGTGCCGTCAACAATCATGTCATCCTATTCTTATTCATTATAGTTGTCGTCCATGTGTTCCTTCAAACTCCAATCCACCACATCCTCCTGATTCTCAAGTTAGTACCACAGATGATCCTTCTAGGTCTCCAACTAGTCCAACACCATGTTATAATCTTAGAGATAGAGCCACCATTCATCCACGTGACAAGTATGGTTATCTTGCTGTTAGTGATACTAGTGAACCATCTTCATATCAGGAGGGTGATGCCATTCTAGCTTGGGAGCATGCCATGTCTGAAGAGCTCGCTGCCTTGCAACGTATGGGTACTTGGGAAGTGGTTCCCCTTACCCTCTCATGTTGCCCCTATCACCTGCAAATGGATATTCAAATTTAAGACCAAAGCCAATGGTTCAATTGAGCGATACAAATCTCGCCTAGTTGCCTAAGGTTTTCAGCAGTCTTATGGGCATGACTATGAGGAGACTTTTGCTCCGGTTGCTCATATGACTATAGTTCGAGCTCTTATTGCTGTGGATGCCATTCATTCGTGGACTATCTCTCAACAAGATGTCAAGAATGCCTTCTTTCATGGTGATCTACATGAAGAGGTTTATATGCAGCCATCTCTAGGTATTCACGTTCCTAATGGTTATATTTGTCGGCTCCACCATGCCCTTTATGGTTTAAAGCAAGCACCTCATGCATGGTTCGAACGATTTACTTCAGTTGTTAAGGCTGCGTGTAGGGATGGCAATGGGTACATACCCGCCGGGTAGTGCTATTCCATACCCATACCCGTCAAACGTATTTATACCCGCTAAGAAACCCACACCCGCACGTGGGTACAAAATCGTTTCCATACCCGTACCCGGTGGGTAAAAAAATACCTGACGGGTACGCGATAGGACACCACTATTAACATGTTTAAAAACACTAAATTAATAATTATATTGCATAATCAAAACCATATAACTTAAAATATAGGCAAATACAATATATAATAATGATAATAAACTACAAGTGCATTAGTCTTTTTTCGACCTATATATACACTTATTTGTGTTTAAGTAAGTAGTGGTTTATGTATAGACTATGCGGGTAGAAATTACCTACGGGTACATGGGTATGGGTACTATACACTCGTACCCATACTTGCCTACCCGGTGGGTACAAGATCTTACCCATGAGCATACCCACGGGTAAAGAATTCATTCCATACCCACCTTCATATCGGGTAAAAACCACCGGGTAATCGGGTTTCGGGTACTCATTGCCATCTCTAGGTGCTGGTTTTACTCCCAGTAATCATGATCCTGCTTTATTTGTCCATGTTTCTAAGCGTGGACGCACTCTGATTTCACTTTATGTGGGTGATATGCTGATTACCGGTGATGATAGCGAATATATTGACTTTGTGAAGGCACCTTAATGAGCAATTTATGATGTCGGATCTGGGTCCCTTAAGCTATTTTCTTGACATTGATGTTGCATCAACTCTGGATGGTTATTATCTGTCTCAACACAAATATATGACTTGATAGCTCGTTCTGGCATCACTGATGCTCGCATTGCAGCAACACCTATGGAACTCAATGTTCAGCTACGAACAAATGATGGCACACTCTTCACTGACCCTACTAGATATCTTTATTTTGTGGGTAGTCCTGTCTACCTTACTATCACAAGACCAGACATTGCTTGTGTTGTTCATATTATTAACCAATTTTTTAGTGCTTCCACCTCAGTTTATTATGCACATTTGCTTCATGTTTTGCGGTATTTGCTGGGGGACAACATCATCAAAATTATTCTATGCAAAATCAAGCTCACTTCAGTTGCATGGTTACTCTGATTCAACTTGGGTAGGTGACCCTGCTGATCGTCGCTCCATCACCGGGTATTGTACTTTCATTGGCAATTCTCCTATTGCATGGAAATCAAAGAAGCAAAGTGTTGTATCATGCTCTAGTGCTGAAGCAGAACTTCGAGCTCTTGCCACCACAACCACTGAAATAATCTGGCTTATGTGGTTGTTGGCTGACCTTGAAGTTTCATGTGATAGCCCTATGCCTTTACTATGTGACAATACCGTTGCTATTCAAATAACAACAAATCCAGTGAAGCATGAGCTAACTAAGCATATTAATGTTGATGCATCATTCATCAGATCTCATTGCCAACAATCCACGATCGATCTCCAATACATTTCATCTGATATTCAAGTAGCTGGCTTCTTAACCAAGGCTCAAACAAAATAACAACATCGTTTTTATCTTCTCAAACTCAATGTATCTCTTTAATCAAGTCTCACCTTGAGTTTGAAGGGGGGGTGTTAAGTGTAGGAATATATATATATATACTTGTACAGTAGTCATTCTCTTTTATGGCCCATATGGCCCATAGCCCAAATGGCTGTTGTATCCATGTATATGTACGATAATAGATCCTAAATTGTGCGGTGAAGTAGTATTCTAGTACCTTCTAGCAAATACAACTACGACATGATCATTTTCCCAAACTCTAACCCGTGTCAGGGTCGCATAGGAAGCCAACCGCGCGACCCCACGCCTTCGGCCCACGCGTCCCCACGGCCTACTCACCCCACGCCTCTGTACGTTCTGGTCCGCGCGCACACCCACGTATGGCGGAACCACCGATTTAATCCGAACTAAACACACCTGCCACCCATGGCTTGCAGTGTGATTAGGCCGAACTAAACCCGGTCGTCCGTCGAGAGTCAAAACGACTCCCGATATTACCTTTTCCCAGAGGAACCGACATCACACACATCCAGCCCTCGATGGAGCCACAACAGTTACATCATCACAGGCAGTTTATAGTAGAAAATAAGCTAAAGTGCTTACAAACCGAATATAGGTAGTCAAATACCTATTCAAATACAAAGCGGAAGCGTTGTTCAAAATAAATCTCACAGCGGAAACATAATACTTTAAGAAGTAGTCTTCAGGCAATAAAGAATGAGGCGAGAAGCACCGAGCCCACCGGTACTGCTCTCCTCCAAGCTAGTGTCCAAAAGACATCAGTACCTGCTCAAAAAGTGGGGGCAAACCCTGAGTACTAATTACTCAGTAGGACTTAATGGAAGAGCTTACGGCTGACGCAAAGCTGGCAGCTAACAGTTGATCCTTAGCCATTCTTTTTATAGTAATTAAAAGTTAACATGTAATTATCAACATCATCAAAATGTTCATCATCATAACATAACTTGCAGGAATGTAAACATACAAATACGAACATGTGGTATTGAAAACAAAGCATATATAGTCATAAATACAATTAGATTGTTACTACGTTGCCCGTGTGTGACCTTGGCATTCTCACACCTGGTGAGCATCAGCGATTCGAATCGATTTTAATTCCCGGGAATAACTATCATGCCAGGGGTATATGCTTACTAGCCATCGCGTTCCCACATATAGCCCCCATCTCCACTCGTCCCATCCCAAGTTCGATTCAATCCCGCCATTCCTCCGGGTTTTGCCCCCTCAGGAGCGATACCACGGCCGCACCGGGTCAGCCCTCCCTCAGGAGCGATACCACGGCCGCACTGGGTCAGCCCTCCCTCGAGTACAAGCTCCCCCAGGCCTAACTCCCTCCAACAAGAATGGTAGGAACCTGTCTCTGTTCTTCGGATGGCACGAGTAAGACTTTCACCGGTCCATTATCCCGGATAAGCACTCTAGCAATATTATGCCGATCAGCAGGCGAACAGCGAATCGGGCCTTAAACGGTTCGGGCGGAGTCCACCAAACCATCCTCATCATTTTTCATCGTAATATACCCATATCTCCGCCCGGCCTCAATTTAGTTCCATCACAATCATGTTTAAAGTTTTCCATATATTTT
Source organism: Paspalum vaginatum (assembly GCA_030272315.1). Lineage (NCBI taxonomy): Eukaryota > Viridiplantae > Streptophyta > Magnoliopsida > Poales > Poaceae > Paspalum > Paspalum vaginatum. The sequence continues at coordinate 9,354,308 of CM059014.1, read as the reverse complement.
GAAAGCCTTTTCTTTGAAAACATCTATACGACGAGTGACTCCAATTCACTCGTGTCTACTCGCACCTAGCATTTCTAGGCATACTCGTCCTACGTACTCTATTGTAGGTGCTAGGGCCAGGGCGGCCAAGAAGTCTAATGCAATTGTTTTCAAACAACTCCTAATGCGGATGTCTAGACATCATTCAATATCATATTTGCTGGGAATTCATGGTCCTGCCTACCTTCCTCACTAGGGTTAGTAGCTGCTTCCTGAGCGAAGTCGGGCTCCTGCTGCTGGTCTTCCGGCTCCTGATGCAGCTCCTTCTCGTGCTCTTTTACGATCGGTTGGCCCGGCGGATATCCTTCGCTCGCGGGATCTATATGCATGACATGGTGCAATCGGAGCATGTATTAGTGCAATGCTTTGTTTCATGATGCGAGTGTGATGCAAGGAATCATGATTTAGGGACTAAAGTGATGCATTTTCGTGATGAAACTGGTTTAGTATTAAGAAATCGTACAAGTCATCACCTACGGTAACTTAGCTTATCACATATAACAACGTGGGGTGTGTGACGAGGTAACATCGTTTTATGCGAGGCAACCGAAGTTTACTTAATTAAGCATTTTGCCTACCATTTTCAAAATAGGGTCAAACTTTACATGCATAGTACCCCATTTCAACAGTGAGCTATTTATACCACAGGGAGCACAAATAAAATGTGTAAAACCCTTTAGAGCATAATTTTTAATATGGATACCTTTTCCTTATTTCTTTTTATGCTAAAATCACATGCAGGGGTAAAATAGTAATTAAAAGTGAGCACTTGAGCTACCAAAAAAACACAATGAGCCTATATACCCTAACAACACTGCTGACCAAGTTTGGCAATTTTTGGAGACCATTTATTCCACATTTCCCAAAAATATTGATTTATCAAGCATGCACAAAAACAGGGGCAAAACTGTCTTTTCATGCCCAACCATCCTACCCATTCTGTAGATTTACATAAGAGGAGTACAATGCAACAAGGTTTGTATTTTTCTGATTTTTATTTGATTTATTATGAATTTTCAAAGTTTCAGCCGAATTAATAATTATTTAGATGAAAAACCACAGATTTAGGGTCCTTTTCGTGATTAACTGTAAACTACAGGGGCTAGTTTGCGAAATAACCCAAGACTCATACCACTGTTCGTTGGACTTAAACATAAAAACAAAAAGCTGAGGGGCTGGATCTAAAAGTTGCCAGCCCCTTCTTCTACCTCTGGACAGGGAGGGGGCACGGCGCGGCCTCGCGTTCCGGCGGCGTCGCCGGTGCGTGGAGGCGGGGACTTGGAGCCGCGTCGGTCCCGGGACGTGTTCCCGGCGACGGGGTCTCTTTCCCCCAAGGCGGCGTCGCACGAGGGAGTGGGAGTGGGCGGGGAACGCGGTGAACTGATGGTGTGGCGGCGCACGGCGCTCAGGGCCGCGTTGCACGGAAGCCGGTTGGGGAGGCAGGGAGCGGCGGAGCGGGAGGGTGCGTGAGAGGCGCGGCGAGGTGGGGAGTCCGGCGGCGGAGTCGAGGAGGCGAGGGGAAGCACCAGGGTGGCCGGCCACGGTGAGCTCGAGCTCGGGCCGATGGTAACGGCGGCGGCGCGTAGGGGCTGGTGCTAGAGACGACGGCGGTGGGCGAAGGCTTAGGGAAAACGTGGCTCGGGGCAGGGCGACGCTGAGGCGCACGTCGGGGAGGTGGGAGGAGAGCAGGGTGTGAGCTTGAGGTCGCCGGCTATGGCGGCCGCAGCTCTGGAGCGAGCGAAAAGGCAGAGGGCGCAGTGAGTGGAACGCGTGTTCGCGGCAGGACTTGCAGGAGCGAGTGAGCGCGGAGGGAGCTGGCACGGCAGGCCGGACGAGGGTGGCGCGTGGCCGCGGCGTGGCGCGCTGGCGCCCTTCGCCCGCCGCGTGGGCGCAGGGGAGGGGAGGAGGAAGAAGGCGTCGCGCGGGTGGACGCGGTCCATGGACCGGAGGTCAGTGACAGGTGGGTCCGGGCGGAGAAACTGTACCTCGATTTGGTGGACCGGTTTCATGGACGCCGGTCAGCGGGCCCCACGAGCGGAGGTCGACATCCGACCGCAGGCGGGTACCCGACATGTGGGCCCCACATGTCATAGACTCAGGGGATGAAAAGAAAAAGCAAAAAATGAAAAACTCTGTCTGACTGCTGAGACATGTTTTAGAAATTGCGGTTTTTGAACATCCTAAAGGCCGAATTTGACAAAACCCAAAATACAAAAGTTGTTCTACTCTTCCAGCTCTACAACTTTGTCAAAATTCTTGGTACTAGGTTCTATTCAATTTTTGTGAGTTTTAAAGAATTCAAATCTGGAGCTCTAGTTTGACCAACTATTCCTTAAATTTTTAAAATTCTGTTAAGCCTATTTATGGGCATTTTCATAAAGAGTGAGCTATACCAATGTTGCTTAGAATCTCATGAACTACAACTTTGGTATTCAAGTTATGGTAAGATTTTGAATTTTGTTTCACAAAAATTTGAAATCTCTATTTAAATCACATTTGGACAGATTTCTCAGTTTTACCGAAAATGACCTAAAACTCTATTCAAACCTTTATGCATGTCATGACACAAAGTACCAAAGTTGTTCATTAGGAAATTTTCTACAAGTTTGGTATGTATAGTTTTATCAAATTCACCACAGTATTAAGGTTACCGGGCAAATGCAAATGCAGTTTGCAGAAAAATCGGTTTTAACTCGCTTCAAAAGACTTAATCCACTCATGTCCCTAATATGAAATGTTCATATAATGATGCAATTTAGCTAATGATACTAATGTAATACGCTTGAGATGCCTGGGGCATCACAGCCCACCCCCCTTAAACAAATCTCGTCCCGAGATTTTTGATGTGACGTGGGTGGTATAAGTTAAGAGAGAGAAGGAAAGTGCATTGTGTGTGAATTTCAAATTTAGACTCAAGGTACTTGCGACGTACCCCTTTTGAGTTGATGGAAGAAAATTAGGATAATGAGTGCGCAAATATTCTTCTTGCTCCCAAGTTGCCTCCTCTTCGGATTGGTTACTCCATTGAACTTTGTAGAAATTGATTCTTGTTTTCCGGGTTACCCTTTGTTTTTGATCAAGCACTCGGATGGGATGTTCTTGGTATGTGAGGTCAGGTTCAATATGAATATTTGAGGTATCTACAATCTGGTCTAGCACGCGAAGACACTTTTTGAGTTGTGAGACATAAAATACATCATGCACTGCTGCAAGGTTTGGTGGTAACTCCAACCGGTAAGCAACTGACCCACACTGCTCTATGATCTGGAATGGACCAACATATCGTGGTGCTAACTTTCCCTTTACTCCAAATCGATGCACTCCCTTCATTGGTGACACCCGAAGGTACACATGATCACCTTTTTCAAAGGCTAGCGGTCTCCTCCTTTTATCTGAGTAGCTTTTCTGTCTAGATTGTGCTCTTTTCAAATAACTTGCTGTTTTTTAATGAAGCGCCCCATTTTCCATAATGGGACTAAAATGTGCTTTATTACCATTCTAAGGTTTGGTAATTACATTCATATATTAGATCGATACAGATCTGCCCTAACGGGTCGGACCACGGGCGCAGTTCTGAAAATCTAAGCAGCGGAATATAAAACGTGGTCCTAATCTCGCAGTTGGGAAGCAAGTCGTAGCCCTTACTCGTTCTCGCTCCAATATATGTCCATAGTACTAAGAAAACAACAAAAAAGTAAGGGTGAGTACATACGTACTCAGCAGCCCATCTTCCTACGTAGGAATTTTGGAAAAGGCTAACACTATATGCAAAGAGATATCTGGAGTTCAGGGGAGGTTTTGCATAAAAGTAGTTTGTATGCAGGGTTTGAGATAGTTGTCAAGTTTTATCCTTTCTAAAGACTGAGTTTTTCTCAAAAAGGGTTACCACTGGACTTTCCGATCCAACATGGCTCATGGCTTTCCAGCCAACACATTTTTTCCTACACTCTGCATCCACTTTTGAACCAAAAACCATTTTATCCGGTCCCAAACCAATTTCATTTTATTTTATGAAAACTACTACTGAAGAACCCAGGCGTAACTCATCAATACCAGTGGACACGGACTATTCGAATATGTTTTATTCTGATAAGAGATTATACTAATTCCCACAAGTTAGACTCAGCGGCTCATTACCGTCGTAACTGCCCAAATTCCAAACTAAATTGTTGCCTTTGTTTCATCACCTATCAGAACATTAGGGGTTCGGCCATCCGAGTCACTCTAGTACCCCGCGGCACTTCCGTTGACACCCACATTTCCCCTAGCCCCTTGTGTGCCAACACAGAAGCTACTAGGCTATTCATTCCAGCTTGGGCCTGGCCAATGCCTCATACAATGCGAGTGGTTGTACTAAAAGAGTTAGGCAAGATGAAAATCATAACGGTCTTTACGGAGAGCTCAGCTAGAACCATTTCCACTTTCCAATGCTCGATACCGCGAGCAACCATCCACCTGGTCTTCTCAACGAATACCGGGACATGGGGTAACCGTAAGTCGCTAAGTTACCCGTTCATACCATGCCCTTATGGATGTTTCGGCGCGTAGCCGTATTCCGACAAGGTCGGTTGCCGAGGTTCTTCCCCATTTTATTTCGAAACCACACACACATCTATTCTCCCATACCCATCATTTTCAACATCCATAATCTAACATAAAGTCAAGATTATGATAGATAATTAAATGAGCGATCCCAGCTATGCGCGCTATATCTAAAATAGCCTTAGGTGGCTGTATATTTTGCTGGGTTACCTTAGCAAGCAAAACATACAAGTTTTTATGTGATTATCAGGTCAAGGGTTGTGTTTGTAAAACATAAGAAATTTATGCATCAAGTGGGGATTCCAGTGAGCTTGCCTTACAACTCGAAGGGTGAGGGGCTGACGTATGATCAGTATGCTTTCTCTGGTTTCCTGATTGAATGTCCCAGTGATTGGACTGCTTGGCCTCTCTGGGGCCTCCTACGTGCACAAACAAGGAATACACAAATCGAGACATAATATAAGCTCAATGGGTTTGATGGTGTAGAGCTTGGATTGCGGAGATGAGAGTCTACTGGGTTCTTACCGGTAGTGTTATTGCAAGTGGTTGGGGTGTAGCGAGTTTTCGGGCGAGTTGGCAGGCTCGGTAACGACAGTTCTGGAGAAACCAAGGTAGGGGTGCTGAACGTGAGATGCGGGGTCAACAACGCCGATGGGGTGATGGTCGCATGTTGGTGTTTTGGAGAAGATCTTTTTGTGGAGTGGTGGAGAGAGCAATTATGTTCAGATGATTTTCGGTATCGTCATCATCTAAATTCAGGGTTCGGACAGACTAGGACAGGAACCTTTAGGATTTGTGTGGAGTAGGTGGATAAGGGCATCAATCACCAGGCACACAAAAATTGTGGGACCGGTGCGAAGCTTTGACTGGGCGTAGGACGGCGTCATAGTGGCATGACGGCGGCTTCCGGCCAGGACAAAAGATGATATGGAGTGTATGGTTATGTAGAGCTTTATTTTAAATGAATTTGGGAGAAAGAATCACCCAAATCGGGGTTGGAACGGAAAAGATATGGATTTTGTATATTCGGAAAAAAAAAGAAAAAAAGGAATATTCATGGAATATTCTAAAATCCGAATATTTGGAAACTGGAGAATAAAATCGTGTTTTTGAATTCTGGAGGAACAGAAAATATTTTAGACTGCTTGTGAGCAGAGTTTCAGGCTAGTGTCAACGGTCCACGCCTACGGTATCGAATGTGGACCGGCTTGTAGGCGGGACCTAAAAGCTTCTAAAATCATGACATTATTTCGGGTGGTAGATATAGATTTTAGATAAATTTAGAAAGAAGAATCGATGGATTCGGAGCTCGCATGGTCGAGGGATTAAATCGGGAATAAATGGACAGAGGAAAAGATTGGTGCACAATTGAACCATCGGCTACCAGGTGACTTTTGATGGGAGCTTCTCGTGATTAAGCTAATCACATTTTAGACTGGCTCTGTGCTTTTGGTGTGTGCAGTGCATGGGTGCGCGCTGGTGGGAAGAAAGCTGAGCCCACCTGCTAGGGATGGGAAGGGGATTAATCAGAGAGACAGAGCAGGATGGGCTCGAGCGGAGCAGCAGCTCGGCTGCTCGCCTTGTGCCGCCGTGCGCAGCGGCAGGGACTCACCGGAGCTACACCAAAGTAGAGGTTCCGGCCATTATTTTCTGATCCGAGGCATGGAAAGAAGGAGGATGACGAGGGGGTTTCACTCTAGTGGTTGTCAACGTGGTGGAGGTGGTTCTCTATGCTAGTTTAATTGGACCGAGATGATTCAGTTGTGGAGAATTTTGCAGCGAACTTGCTTGCGGTCAAGAACAGAGAACGGAGAAATTGGAGCAGGAAGGAAGATGTTCGCGGCGGGCAACGCCCGGGTGAGCCGGGGGCTAGTCGTGGCGGTGGGGAGCTCGGTCTGAATGGAGGCATGGGGTGGGGGCTATTTATAGTCAGTGGAGGAGGGCTTGCATGACGTGTCGCAGAGATGGAGGGTCCAAATGGCGCGGAGATGGAGGATCCAAGTGGCGCGGAGATGGAGGGTCCAAGTGACGCGAGGATTTTGGAAAGAAATTTTGGCAAGAATTTTGATAGAGAATATTTGCGATATTTGGAATTTTATTGAGCTCATATTAACACACTTAAAATAAATAAGCAACGTCCAAAGTTTTCGAGAATTTGATTTTTAATTAAGAAGAGATTAGAAGAAAATTCCGGATGCTACATTTTGGGGCGTTACAAATAATCATTTACGTACACAATTTGCACCTCATTTTTCAATAACTTGCTAGTTTTTTTAAAAACGCTATGGCTTCCATGAAGTTGCTACATAATCATAAGGACCTGCTACACATTACACAAATTTGCTACATAATCACATGAATTTGCTACAAATAAGAACTTGCTCTACAAAATCCTATGAATTTGTTAAATAATTGCATGGACTTATTAGACATCTACGTAATCATATGGACTTGTTACACATTACACAAATTTGCTACACAGTCACATGAATTTGCCACAAACAAAAACTTGCGCTACAAGATCCTATGAATTTGCTACATAATTGTATAGATTTATTAGACATCTATATAATCATATGGACTTGCTACACATTACACAAATTTGCTACTTGATTACGTGAATTTGCCACAAACAGAAACTTTTGCGCTACAAGATCATATGAATTTGCTACATTATTGCATGGACTTATTAGACTTCTACATAACTTGCTACATCTTTTCGTACAAAACTTGTTATATCTTTTTTTACATAACTTGCTGATCTTTTTAGACCATCTTTGTACCTACCGATTTCCATGAACTTGCCACAAAAGAGAGGCGACGCGGTCGACGGAGGGTATGTTGCTGTCATCGGAGGGGGGAGGGTGTCGCGGCAGGGGAGGGAGGCGCCGCGGCCAGGGACGGAGGTGCCACTGCCAGGGGAGGCAGGCGCCGGCGGCGAGGGAGGGAGACGGCGTGGTGGTCGCGGGAGAGGGAGGCGTCGGCGGCGGGGGAGGGAGGCGGCGCGGTGGTCACGAGGAAGGGAGGCGCCGGCGGTAGAGGAAGGAGGCGGCGCAGTGCGGAAGAGCCGCGAGGAAGGGAGGAACCGGCAGCGGAAGAAGACAGGCGACGAAGCGACACGGAGAGGTTGCGCGATAACGCCGTCCATCATTTTGCTTGACCTACCAGGACAGGAGATATCTGTTATTCCAAACAAAATCTCAACATCATAATCTTATGTACAACGGCACTGAAATTATTTGTAGGCTGCATAAATTTTTTAGTAGAGGCAAAGAAACAAAGATGGACAAGAGTGGTAATGAGGCAGTTCAATCTTTTCAGTTTATTTATCAGAAGATAAATCTGACTTGGCTTTCAGGTGGAGCTTTCAAAAGGAAAAGAGGTTGCTGATATCATTCCTAACATTCACGAAATTAAAAAGTGTTCTCACAGAGAAGTTATTGTTACGGGGCCAGCATCACAATGACTTAAATATTTAACTTGGCTTTTGCAATGCAGCTATATACCATCACAACACTAATTCTTACTGGACAGACAATATACTACAGCTACATCTACCATCGTCTTAAAGCAAAAAAAAAAAAAAAAATGCAGGGCAACTAGCAACGGTAGAGTACTTCAAATCATGCCGGCATCCTTTTTTGTCATTAACTAATTTATGGAGTATTAGGAAATTGATGCAGCAGTCAACAATTGTGGCACAGAAACCATATAGGACATGTACTCGTGGTTTAATGCATTCATAGATTCTCCAACCCATAGCTTAGTAGTGCAGTGTTCTTCATGTGCTCTCAGTTGTCTTGTTAGACAATGGAGCTTTAACTTCTACTCTGTTCTAAATAATTCCCCTCCTATCCTTGGGGATATCACAATCAACAACACGAAAAACTTTGAAATGCTAATAGATCATACAGAACAACAAAACAAAGCATCCAACAGTTAGTGGAGGAACTGCTACCTGCCTTAAACATTGTTTGCCCGGTTCTCTACATAAACTTTGAAACAATCAAGCACTACTAAAACTTGCATGCAGAAACCATGCAGTTGTCCCAAACATAATCTAGTCAAATGATTTCACCACTGTTCTTAAAAGGTTCCAATCTCGAACAGAGTACAGATGTAACGAGCAGATGTAATCAATTGAAGTCATCCACATTCAAATATCAAAATTACCAAAGGTGCTTATATTGTGCAAGTACAGACTATAAAGTACAAACAATATGTCCCTAGAATCTCCTGCTCCGTTCCTCCTCTGTCACCCCCTTCTCTCACGGCGTTCACTATCTTTGTCATACCTTGACCTCTTGCTACCATCATATTCCACATCATATTTGCGTCTTTCTGATCTTTCTTCTCTTCCTTTGTCAGATCTGTCATCATTCCTCTGCCTTTCAACTCTAGATCTCTCAGGTGACTTGTCATGCCTGTACCTGTCCCGATCTTCAGCTCTTCTATCATCATGCCTACTCCTAGATTCTCGCTCTGATCTTGATGATTCACCATCCCTAGAACTCTGACGAGTGTTTAAATTTCTCTGAAAGCATAATGCACAACCATCAGGATAGGATGTAAGATGATTCCTCTGTAATTAAGGAGATTACCGGTAAGCTATAAGCCTATAAGCCCAATTACTCTCTTCGTCCCAAATTGTAAGAGGTTCTAGGCTTCTACTGGATTCATTCATTACTCCTCCATGGCTCCATGTATGTGTGCTCAATATATGTTAGATTCATCATCCATATGAATGTGGACGGCTAAAAAAAGGGCTAGACCCCTTACAATTTGGGACAGAGGAAGCAGGATAAATATCTCCACCAAGTAAAAATAGAAGTATAGGGGCACCTGATGTAACATTAGCATCAATTTCCACATTCAAAGAAGTGTATGCACGTGTAGAAAACTAACATAAATTTGTCACAAGTGTGCATAGTTTTTATGTAATAAAAAGCTCGCTTTGCATTTGTGTAAAGCCTTGCAACCTGCAGTTACAACATATCTAGAAACAAGGACACATGGACACACTTGCATGAAACATTGTGCGAAATTGACATGATGCACATTTTCTTCTACAAGCTAGTACTGCATCTGAAGAAAATTTTTAATAAACACGTTACTGCAATCAAGTATTGGCTACTCCTAGTTTACTGTACATTCCCCATGAATAATCCTACAATAATTCACCGAGGGCATCTATAGTCTATTGACCTACCTGACCATCATGTAAAAATTTGCAGGATGCTCCGCGATTGCACTCGCCTTTCTGGAAAGCATAGCACATGCCACGGCTCTTTGGTACATCACTGTGTTTGTCATGCTCCCATCTTGCACCGCTATCCTCTTTAGAACCCCAACCAGTGTTTGCGTTTCTCTGAAAATATAATCCACGAACATCAGAATGTCATCCGCCCAATAACAATACATTATACAATAACCTAACTTGTTGCTACACAGTGAATAGTGATTGGCATCAGTATACATAAAAAGTAGAAACATGTAACCCACAAGAAGACATGACATGAAAACTAAGCACAGACAACAATCTTTCATGTCCTGTCTGGACCCCAAATAAATCATAAAAGTTCGTATGGTGTCCCTGTCTCCAATACACCTTTTCATTGTCAAAAAACAGAAAAAAATGTTTTACACATGCCATGGAATCCCAAAACAGAGCAAAGCAATCTTGGAAATTGACCCTTATTAGGCCATTCAATTATTCAACCAAAGTATAGGTTATGCAATGTTAATGCAAAGGCCTAGCACATTTCAAGCTTATGTTGTTTTCAGCAACCACAATGCATCATTAAACTTCATGGAACATGTGTAGTGTGATGAGAGGATACTGATCTCCCCTGTAGCTACCAATTATTCTTAGGGCAGCTAGCTACCAAATTGATTGACAGTCAACATAGTGTTTTATCAAACATGTTATGGAATTGGTCTGCTTACTGATATCCCCCAATGAATGATATACTGTAAGAATTTTGTCAATGCATTCACAGCAAACAGACCTGCTCATCATGGGAATATCTGCAGGAAGCTCCGCGGTTGCACTCGCCTTTCTGGAACGCGTAGCAGACTCCACGGGCCTCCCTCTTCTTCTGCTGCTCCTCCTCGTCTTCCTCCTCCTTCTTCTTGTACTTGCTCACATGGTCAACCCTTATGATCCTCCCAAGAACTTTAGCTCCATTCAAATTGTCTTCGCCACGCAAGAATTAGGCAAACAGTAAAGATCGTTAGGGCTTGGGCAAGCAAACGATTGAAACTGAACACAGAAGCGACCAAAGATGAGAGGGAAAAAGAGGGGCGAAAAGAATGCTTACCCACAGCAAGAATGGTGCTTCTCTGATCCTCGTATGCGAGGAACGCGAATCCCTTGGATTTTCCGGTGCCCTTGTCGCGCACGAGGTTCACGTCGACCACCTCGCCGTACCTGCGAAAGGGGAGATCGGGGACTCGTTAGATCTCCCAGCCGCCAGCATCATTCCAAGGAGAGGAGAGGGGAGCGGAGGGGCATTGGCGAAAGGAAGGCATCAAGTGGGTGAGATGAAGCTTTGCGACTCACTGCGCGAAGATGGCGAGGAGGTCGCCCTCTGTGAGGTCGAAGGGGATACCGCCAGCAAAGACATAGGCAGAGTCCTTAAACTTGGCGTGCCACGACGCGTCCTCGCCGATGCCCAAGAGCGCCTCCTTCTGGTTGATAACCTGCGTCCGCTTCACTTGCGTCAAAGGATTCATCGCCACTGCCGCCGGCGGTGGCTACTCGAGCAGCGACGGATTGGGAGACGAAGAAGAAGACTGGAAGAGGAGAGAATTTCAGTATTTGACACTGAATTCGCAGGCCTCGACTGATTTGACACCTTTTATCTCATTTTCTTTTTTCTTTTACACACCAGGTAATGTGAACTCCCCATTCTACCCTTGATCTCTCTCTCCCTCAAGTCTGACGTGTGGCACCATGCGTCATCCGCTACCTCGATCTCTCCCGTAGGCGTGACTTGACCTGGGGAGCGGCGGCGGAGCGGCAGGCGGCGCGGACAAGGTGGCGGCCGGCCGGGGGAGCGGATGGAGGCGGGGGCCATCAGGCGGCGCGACCAGAGGCGGGGAATGGCGGGCGGCGTAGACGGAGGCGCTCCGGCGGGTGGCGCGGACGGAGGCGGCTCGGCTGGCAGTGCGTACGGAGGCGGCAGCCGCCTGCGGAGCGAACGGAGACGGCGGCCAACGGGGAATTTGAGGAGGCGGCAGAAGATAGGGAGGGAGGAGTACCTGAGCTCTTGCAGCGGTGACGGCCTCGTCGGAGATTAGTGCGGCGGCGCGGGGTCGGGCGAGGACGCGTCCCTCTCCGATCGATCTGAGAAGAAGGGGATTTGGGGCAGGGGTAGAATGGTCCTTTCACGTCGGCTGGAGAGGGAAACGAAAAAGAAAATGGCGAAAATGGGGACAATCCCTCGAAATGAAAGATTACATGGTATGGTCTGCCTGCCAAATATTGGAAGACATACCATTGGATATTAAATTTTAAATTTGGTGAGATGAACATGGCGTCAATTATTGAAATTTCTCAGAAAAGGATGGGGTCGGTGTCTTGAGTCATGAATCGAACTGGGAGGGGAACACTTTGGATTTCGCACCACGACAGGGTTCCGAGGAAGTAAAAACGTCTGTACGTAAATTTGCCTTGTTCATACAGTCATGCAAGACGATTCCCCAGTCTTATTCTCGTATCAATTGATATTTAAATTAATCTTTCCTTAAAAGATAATTATCCATTTATTTCCGCATAACCTATATTTCAATTACGGTTACTTAATCAAATAAAACAAAAACCCAGCACTTAATTTTCTATATGTGCAAGAAACGGAACAAAAACTTAATATGGTTTTGGTTGGGGTGCCCCCGGCCCTTGCCAGCCGTGCAACGGCTAGGGGACACGTGAGGGGCCAAGTGGCAAGCTATTGTGGTGACCCTTCCACACAAAAAATAAATTAATATCAAAGTGGACATATGGTCCACAATTAGACAAACTAGTGAAGATCGTTAGCGGTTGAAGCTGAAGACACAGAAGCGACGAAAGATAAGAAGAAGAAAAAAAAGAGATGAAAAGCATGCTTACCCACAGCAAGAATGATGCTTCTCTAATCCTCGTAAGCGAGGAGCGCGAATCCCTTCGATTTTCTTGTGCCCTTGTCGCGCACGAGATTCACATCCATCACCTCGCCTTACCTGTGAAACAGGAGCCCTGGGGACTCGTGATCTCCTAGCTATCGGCATCATTCCAAGGAGAGGAGATGGGAGGGGCATCGGCGAAACAAATGCATCAAGTGGGTGACACAAAGCTTTGCGACTCACTGCGCGAAGATGACGATGAGGTCGTTGTGGGGGATAGATATTCCCTGGTTCCTTAGGCGACATATTTGGTGCATGGCTCGACGGAGGGCTCCATCCAGGGGACTGACCGACTGACTTAGACCCGAGATACCGAACACCTTGGTGCGTAAGATAAGGACTCTTTAGGAAAGATATGCATCGCAGATTTTATATGATTTTTTGTAATCTAAACCGTCTAGAAGATCTAAAAAAACCCAAGCAACGCTAGACTATATAAGGCCGGATAGAGACTCCTCCCGTAAGGCTCTCCAGATATCTCATCATGAGATACACAACTATCACAATCTTCCCTCGACTCTCATACGCCCTCGTTGTAATATCAAAAGCAATACAAACCACCGCACACAGGACGTAGGGTGTTACGCGATCTAGCGCCCTAAACATGTCTAAATCGTGTTCTTTCTTACGTTTTGTGTGACCGAAGTTACAGTCAATCTAGACGCCGCAAAAAACATCTCATGATACATCTCATGGTATACTGCCGGTATCAAATACCGGCGGTTGGTGCGCCAGGTTAGGGCGTCTATATCGACTATCAAGCTAGTTCCATGATTGATTTTCACTAACACATGAAGCCCGCACCTAGGGAAGATCTTTCGCCCAAGATTTATCTCCTTGGTCGCCGACGAGGAAAGCAATCTACATCTAACGACGTGGAAGAAGAAGAAGCTTGTTATGGCCGCTGGATCGGTCCTAGCTCTGAGCGGCACCGCGCAACCGTCGACTACCCTGACAAGAATAGCATATTGAAGTTTCAGATAAGATTGGAATCTTCGCTGGAGTTTCAACGCTCAAAAAGTCGAGAAGTTCGTCGCCCAATCGTCTAATGCTGCCAAAAATCTAAGCGGAGATGTTAATCAAAAATCATCCGCGCACAGAAAAAAAGGAAAAAAATTCCCCAAGGCGTAACGCCTCCTTCCATGATTTGTCACCTGCTGTTGTGCGGAGATCGAGGCAGAGTTAGGCTTCCCGGCGTCGAGACCAAACGGAGGAAACCGATTCCGATCAGAACGTACAGCTGCATTGGTCAAAGCAAAGTATTTTACAAACCAAAAGATACCATGTCAGATCAGAGCCGTTGTTCCGTTAAGAACTTCAAAGGTCTACCAAGCAAGCTCTAGGCGAACTGCCACAGCTCGAGCTCAGCCACAGATCGGACTCAGACTACGTTCGATGATGGTTTCTCCATTTTCTCAATCTTCAACTATAGATCTGTCCGCCAAAAATATTTTGGCCTCTCATATGCTTATGGCTCGTGCTCGGGGACCGCCGAATTCCAGTCCGACTGAAACGAAAATCAGTCAGCATTATCTCTGTACTATTTTGGGATTCCGGATTGCTCATTTTTTAAAATTATCTTTTTGAATTCACCCGAGATTTCGGATCACCCACAATATCTGATCACTCGAATCACTCGAGATATTGGATCATTCATATTATTTCATTATCAGTATTATTTCAGATTATTCATATTTATTTCAGGATCGTTATTTCAGGATCACTCGGTTTATTCAAACTAGTTCTGTTAACTCGTCCTGAATCACTTGGGATTACTCGGATCAACTCTGAATTACTCATATTATTTCGGATCATTCGTATTATTTCAGGACGATTATTTTTGGATTATCTATAATATTTTAGATCACCTGACTACTAGTCATATTATTTCAGCATCATTGTTTCTGGATCAGTTATATTACTTCAGATCACTTAGACTATTTCTGTATCAATCGAGGTTCTGTATTACTCAGATTATTTCTATTCATACCGTGCATTACGCACCTCGCATCATTATTTCTGGATCAGTCATGTTACTTCGGATCACTCAGAGTATTTATAGATCAATCGGGGTTTTGTATTACTCAAATTATTTGCATTACGCACCTCGAAAAGCATTGCTTCTATGTGTCTATATTCAATCTCATACATTCAATTTTCATACTTAGATCCAAGGGGGCTGGCGCGGTTACGAAGTTAATCATCCTAGCTACCTAAACCCTTGTGGTGCAGATTTCATATTCTTATCAGAGGAGGCTGGCGCTGTCACGCGATTGACCATCTAGCTATCTAAACCCTTGCGACATTCAGTTTTTGAATCCTTTGAAATCATGCTTGGCGCGACTCGGAACTCATACCCAACTGCTGGACAATACAAGGGCTACTTCACGACTTCACGGCTGGGCTGCTGCCATCATCTGCTCGGGGATTGGGCCGTCGCTCGTCTCGCCGACTACTTTGTCAACTTGGGGGGCTGGGCCGTCACCCGCCTCGCCGACTCGTTCGTTGACTCAGGGGCCTGGGCTGCTGTCCACCTCGCTGACTCCTTCATCTGCTCAGGGGCTAGGGTCGTCGCTCGTCTCGTCGACTTCTTCATCAACTCGGGGGCCTGGGTTGTCGCTCACCTCGATGACTCCTTCGCCGACACAGGGAGGGGGGCTGGGCTATTGCCTGCCTTGCCAACTCCTTCGTCTGCTTCGGGGGCTAGGTCATCACCTGTCTCGCCGACTGCTTCGTCAACTCAGGGGTTGGGCCGTCGCCCGCCTCACCAACTCCTTTGTCGACTGGGGATGGTAGGCTGTTGCCCTCCTCGCTAATTCCTTCATCGACTCAGGGGGCTGGGCTGCTGCCCACCTCGTTGACTCCTTCGTCAGCTCGGGGGCTGGGCTGTCGCCACCACCTCGCCGACCTTCGCTGACTCAGGGGCTACGTCGCTACGCTGCCGCCTCGCCAACCTTCGTCAGCTTGGGGCTGCGCTATGCCTCGTCGAGTGTCTCTTCAACTCAGAGGCTGCGCCGCCGCCGCGCTGACTTGCCGACTACTTCACGTACTGCTTCATCAGCTCGGGTGCTGCGTCACCTGACTGATTACTCTGCGCGTTCCTGAATTACTCGGGGACTCACCAAGACTACTTAGATGGATAAGCAGCTTGACCCTCAACCTGATTATGCTTTAAGGTTAGGGGGCTGCAAGGAGGATAATATCAGTTTTTTTTAAGACTTCAAACAAGATTTTCTACAGACCTTCAATCTGATTGTTGCTCAAGTCGATTTAAAGCTCAGAAGATTGTGGAGGATAGATATTCTCTAGTCCCTCATATGACATATTTGGTGCAAGGGCCGACAAAAGGCCTAATCCAGAAGTCGACCGACTGACTCAGGCTCAAGGTGCCTTGACGCGCAAGATAATGACTCTTTAGGAAAGATATGCATCGCGGATTCTATGTTATTTTTTGTAATCTAAACCATCTAAGAGACATAAAATGAAATCAACTTGTAACACAAGCAACGTCGGACTATATAAGACGGGCTAGGGAACTCTCCCGTAAGGCTTCCTAGAGATCCCATCCTGAGATACACAACTCTCCCAATCTTTCTTCGACCTCATACGTCCTCATCCTGAGATACACAATTCTCCCGATCCTTCTTCGACCTCATAAGTCCTCATTGTAAGGCTAGTATCACCAAAAAGTGCATTTTACCGTCTACAGTGCGCAATCACTGCTTTTTCACTCTGTGTACAGTGTGCAAACAGTGTTTTACACACCTTTTTCCACCTAGTGATGCTGGCCTAATCTCAAGAGCAATACAAACTACCGCACACAAGACGTAGGGTGTCACACGATCTAGCGACCCAAACATGTCTAAATCATATTCTTCCTTGCTTTTTGTGTGACCATCGAGCTACAGTCGATCTAGACACCACAAAAAGCACCTCATCATACATCCTGTGGTGTACTGCCGGTACCAAACACCGGCAGTCGCCCTCTGTGAGGTTGAAAGTGATGCCACCGGCGAAGACGTAGGCAGAGTCCTTGAACTTGGCATGCCACGATGCATCCTCACCGATGCCCAAGAGCACCTCCTTCTGGTTGATAACCTGCATCTGCTTCACTTGGGTCAGGGGATTCATTGCCGCTGCCAGCGGCGGTGGTTACTCGAGCAGCGACAAATTGGGAGACGACAATGAAGAGGATGGTGTCGGTGTCTCGAGTCGAGAATCGAACATGAAGATTTTGCACCATGTTAGGGCTCCGAGGAAGTGCAGACTTCCTTTGATTTTGGATCCAACAGCGAAAATTTGCCTTGTTCATAGCGAGACGATTTTCCCCATCAGTCTTATTCCTATCTTAAATGATGTTGAAATTAATCTTTTCCTAAAAGATAAGTATCCATTTATTTCCGCATCAAAAATATTACTATTTCAGTTACTAATCCAATCAAATAATTTGGTAACCCAGCACTTAATTTCCATATGTGCAAGAAACGGAATAAAAACTTAATAGGTTGGGGTGCGCTAGGCCCTACCAGCATTGCAACGGCTAGGCGACGCGCGACGGTCCCAGTGGCAAGCCACTGTGGTGACTCCTCCCCCATAAAAGATAAATTTAATATCGAAGTGGCACATGGCCCACAATTAGGCAAACAGTAAAGATCTTTAGGGCTTGGGCAGTGATACCCATATTTCTAAACCTTAATTAAGTTACATTTAAGCATGTCATCATATGCATAATTCAAAAATTTGGAGTTTAATATTTTCAAATCAGATTTTTATTCAAACCCTTTCAAAATTTAATTTTATCGAAGGATAAAAGTGTAAAATGCCAGTATAAATTATTCCCTTTCACTTTTGTATTTGAACTTTTCCACAATTTTGCTTTCCAAAAGGTTTAAATTTGTAAAAAACCATGAAATAAAACCTAGGGGGAGCCGGCGGCCCAACCCTGGGTGTTCCGCCCGGCTGGGGCCACGCGCCCACGCTTGGGCGGCCCAACCGATCTGTGGGTTGGCGTGGCTGAGCCCGCAGTCGACACGGAGGAGCCGGCCCATAGAAGCGCGCCTCGCCCGCCATCTTCGTCTCCGCGGTGACAGGGGAGTTCACCGCCGCCGTCCTCGTCTTGTCCACGCCGTCATTCCACCACCCTCCCCGCCCTATTTAAGCACTTCCGAGCACCTCACCGCCGTCCTCAACCCAAGACACCATTCATCCTCACTGCTTCACCTCCCTATTAGCCCCGCACCGCGTGCTCTCGTACACCACTGTTGTCCGCCGTCGACCGCCGCCTATGCCACCTCCGTTCGCCATTGAAGGGTGAGACCTCTTGTCCATCATTCTCCTCTCCCTCCCCACCAACCCTCGTCGAGGTTTAGGGACCCGCCAATCTTGAATCGAGCTCATACCATTCTTGGGCCCCGACGGCAATGGCCACCGCCTTGCCTCGCTCCCCACTCCCACGAACCCCTCCAGGCACCCTACCTTGCACATCCGGTGCAGAGCACCCACACACATCTCGCGCTAGTGTTCTTTGGCACCGGCATGGCCTAAGGCCACCGGGAACGTGGCTCGCCGCCACGCTCCACACGTGCACGCGGCACATCCAGTCGTGTCCGTCCCAAACAGAGAGTAGGAGGAAAGGGAGAAAGAGAGAAGAAGAGGGAAGAGAGTGAAAACAGTGCCGCCGCTCGTGAGGTTGTCACCGGCGAAGGCCGGGGACACTCCGCGTCGCGCGCCTGCTCGACGTGGGCTGTGCCCTAGCGCAAAGCCCTGTTGGGACCAAGCCGTTGGGCCAAATAAAAGGAGGAGAGAGCAGGCTGAGTGGGCCGGCCTGGCATTCGGGCTGGGCCAAATCGAAATGAGAGAAGAAGGAAGGTTAGGCCAAATGATTAATTCAGGGAGTAAAATGGAACTTTTATAGAGAAAGTTAATTGTGGGCCTCGGCTTCTTTTTAAATTTCTAATTTTCTAAAATTATTTTCTATTTTGAATTATTTCAATTCAGATTTTATTTCCTAAAAAGGATTATGTATTTTGTTAATTAGTTTTAAAAATCCTTAAAGGTTAATTTTATTTCTAAATTATTAATAAAGATAATTAAATAATTACTTTATTATTTTGAAAATACTTTTTAATTCCTATTAATTCATTTTTGGCTTTTAAAATTTTAGATTTATTCTAAAACCTGAATAAAATTATTTTATTATGTTAAAATACATATTTAATTCTAATAATTTCTTTTAAGCCTTTAAAAATACTAAGAATTTATTTTAAAATTTTCGAAAATTATTTTAAAACACTAGAACATTATTTCAACCTTAGAAAAATTATTTAAACTTAAGAATGGGCCTGAATTTTGATTTAAGTGCCCCACCTTCTCTTTTTAGGAACTTTTACAGTTCTTTTAATTACAGGTTGATCATCGTCATATTTAAACATCATTCATAGCATGCATTTAGATTTGATAAGTCGAGTAGAACGTTAATGAAATAGTTCAAATAGAAATCCGGGAGTCAAGCTCTGCAATACGACAACAGTACGAAGAGGAGCATTGCTGATCAAGGTACTAACTTTCCATGCCTCAACCCTTGGAGTAATCTAGGCAAGCCCCGGTGCATTTTTCCCTTTTTCTTTTGTGTCTTAATCAATGAGTTATGTATGTGCACTAGAGTCAATAATTGATGAAACCCTAGTGCATGAATTGCTCCTAAATCCAGCATTATTGATCTTATACGTGATAGATTAAAATGCTTAGCCAATCTTATTTCTAGGCCGTTTTTATTTTCAACAAAACTTGAATCTGGATAAGAAAGTTTCCTAAGATGTTGTAATGGAGACATTGGGCAAGAAAGCTTTGGTATTTCAAAAATGGTGGTTTATATTCCTGCCTGTGTCACTTAAGGCCGTCCGATGTTGGCCATGTTTTCGGTTTTCGAACGCAGCCTCTTTCACTTGTCGTCCTTAGCGGGCTCCGTTAAATCTTTCATTCTTTGTACCTAAGAGTTGGAACTGTGGTGAGACCAATTGGATGGTGGGAGACAAGCGGGTGTATGTGTCGATGTACAGTACACCCGGGTTCAGTGAGGGCAATTTTGACTAGGTAGCACTAGAAGTTAGGTTGTCATATGCGGTAGTCGTTATGCATGCATATGACTGGTGATTGAGTATTATTCCCAAGAGTATAAAATCGATTCGAATCGCTAGGCTTACCAGGTGTAAGAGCTGAATCATCACCAACACGTAGTTAAGAAGAATAATGATTTTGTTAAGAATGATTTCGCAAAGTGCTTGCCTTTGTTTGATAATAGAATAGAGATAACCTAGTAATTGTAGGGAATAATTAAAAGAAGATAAAACTTAAAAGCTAAGGATCTATTTTTAGGCAGCTGCAGTGTGAGTTGACCTAACCAGATCGGCCATAGGCTACAAAGTCGGGTTTACACCCAGTGGTCGGATAAGTCTTGCTGAGTAATTAGTACTCAGGGTTGTGGCTTTAATTCTTTTTCAGGTATAAGTCTCTAGGTCATTCCTCTTTTGCAAGAAGGCATTGAAGCCAGGTGTTCTTCTGATAGCTTCCTTATACCTCCAAAAGTTGAAGAAATAAAGAAGCTAGAATGCTTAAGCTTCCTTTTCTTTTCATCATTTTGTTTAAAGTGAAACAACACCAGTGGGCTCGATGTTGTTCACATAATCACCTATATAGCAGAGTTCTATCATTTGGTTCTCGTCTCTGCTGTAAGTTTTTACACTTTCGTTATACAATTTATAAAACTTTTGTTCTTATATGTTTTGTTTTATTAAAGTTTATTGTTAAATTTCTTGTATTGGAATAATCCAAGGACTCTTTATGGGTCACCTGGTGTATATTCGATCCTGTCTGGCGTACTCAGGGCCCTTGGGGACCTAACGGACTACCGGGCTTAATCCGGTTTAGGCGCAAAACTTGTGTTATGTGCTTAAACTAGGTTAAGTTGGACGGTTCCGCCACATGGGCAAACAAGCGATTGAAACTAAACATAGAAGCAATGAAATATAAGAGGGAAAAGAGGGGCAAAAAAATGCTTACCTTGTATGCGAGGAACACAAATCCCCTTGATTTCCTGGTGCCGTTGTCGTGCATGAGGTTCATGTCGACCACCTCACCATACCAGTGAAAGTTGAGACAGGGGACTCGATAGATTTCCCAGCTACTGTCATCATTCCAAGGAGAGAATAGGGGAGGGGAGAGGGCATCGACAAAGGAACGCATCAAGTTGGTGATATGAAGCTTTGCGACTCACTGCGCGAAGAGGTCACCATCTGTAAGGTCAAAGGGGATGCCGCCAGCGAAGACGTAGGTGGGGTCCTTGAACTTGGCGTGCCACGATGTGTCCTCGTCGATGCCCAAGAGCGCCTCCTTCTGGTTATTAACATGTGTCCGCTTCACTTGGGTCAGGGGATTCATTGCCGCTGCTACCGGCGATGCCTACTCAGGCGGGGACGGACGAGGAAGAGGATGTGGTCGGTGTCTTGAGTCGCGAATTGAACAGGTAGATTTCGCACCACGTTAGGGCTCCGAGGAAGTACAGCCGTCCTTGGATTTTAGATCCAATGAGGAAATTTTGCCTTGTTCATACAGTTAGGCAAGATGATTTTCCCCATCAGCCTTATTCCCGTAATAAATGATATTGAAATTAGTCTTTCCCTAGAATATAAGTATCCATTTTTCCCAAACATGTTTCAACTTCAATTACTTAATCTAATCAAATAATTTGTTAACCCATCACTTAACTTCCATATGTGCAAGAAACAGAACAAAAACTTAATTTAGTACTGGTTGGGGTGCGCCAGGCCCTGCCAACAGTGCAACGGTTAGGCGATGCGTGAGGGACAAAGTGGCTGGTGACCCCTCCCCCACGAAAAATAAATTTAATATCAAAGTGGGCACATGGCCCACAATTAGGCAAACAGTGAAGATCGTTAAGGCTTGGGCAAGCAAGCTATTGAAATTGAACGCAGAAGTGACAAGAAGTAAGAGGAAAAAAGAGCGGTGAAAAGAATGCTTACCTACAACAAGAATGGTTCTTCTCTAATCCTCGTACATGAGGAACGCGAATCCCTTGGATTTCCCATTGCCCTTATCGAGCACAAGGTTCACGTCGACCACCTCGCCAAACCTATGAAAGGGGAGATCCGGGGACTCGTAAGATCTCCTTAATACTAGCATCATTCCAAGGATAGGAGAGGACAGGGGAGGGGCATCGGCGAAAGAAAGGCATGAAGTGGGTAAGGTGAGGGTTTGCGACCCACTGCGCAAAGATGGCGAGGTGGTCGCCCTCTCTGATGTCGAAGGGGAATGCCGCCAACGAAGATGTAGGTGGAGTCTTTAAACTTGCCATGCCATGACTGCATTCTCGCCGATGCCTGAGAGCACATCCTTCAGGTTGATAACCTTCGTCTGCTTCACTTGGGTAAGGGGATTCATTGCCGCTACCTCCTGTGGCGGCTACTCGAGCAGCGATGGTTTAGGAGACGACGATAAAGAGGATGGGGTCGATGTCAATCGAAGCACCACATTAGGGCTCCGAGGAAGTACAAATGTCCTGTTGATTTCAGATCCAATGGCAAAAAATGGCCTTGTTCATACAGTTAGGCAAGACAATTTTCTCCATGAGACTTATTCCTGTATTAAACTATATTGAAATTAATCTTTCCCTAGAGGATAATTTTCCATTTTTCCGCGTCAACCATATTTCTATTTCAATTACTTCTTCCAATCAAATAATTTGTTAACCTAGCACTTAATTTCCATATGTGCAGGAAACAGAACAAAAACTTAATTTGGTATTTGTTGGGACCTTGCCCTTAACCCATAACCACTGGATCTACTTAGAACATAGAGATTATACCTTCGAGAGCCTTGGATGTGGATGCCATAGCGATGACCCATGCGTACTTGGGGTAGGCGCGACAAGAGGGAGAGCGAGAAGGTCCTTGGGATGTAGGTGTACGGTCAAGAAGACACCATCGGCGTGGAGGACAACAACGTTGGTGGTGAGACGGCGCAGTGATGGCGGCATCCTTCCTATCACTTCCAGGCACCCAACACTGGATTTCCCATCACTTCCTGGCACCCAACAAGGATCGTGCGTGTGTGTGTGTGTGTCAGTGTGTGGTGAGGGTTTTAGGCGGGGAACGTTGGTTCCCGAGCCGGCTCCCCCCACCCACTTTTCTTTGGCGCTAGCGTGTCAGGGGCCACAACCAATGAGGTTGTTGCGCCCCTGATTTGGGTGCGATAGGGTGACAAACTCAATCTTCTAACCAAGCCGTTTGTGAGATCAACCCAACAGATATGAACTGACCAAAGGGGCAAAATATAAAAACTCTCTGTTTGTCTTATCTCTTCTTAGAAGGTTATGGTGGTTGTTGTTGATGCCTAGTTGTATCAAGGTGGATGTGTTGTTGCTGTTGTAATCCTTTGGTGGATCTAGTGGATCTAGAGAAGACTCCTTGTATCGTTGTTGATTATAGTGGAGGCTTGGAGTGGACCAATTGGTCCCGTGGTTTTCACTCCTCAAGACCTTGAGGAGGCGGGTTTCCACATAAAGTGCTGTATAAGATGCATGTGATTGATTTTATTCCGTTGCTTATCTATTGGTTAGGTTATCTTCCTTGTGCATCACAAAATGAGGGATTAGTTGGTGTGGTGTTATTGCCATTTTATCCCAACAAGAGAATGGATTATCATCACAGAATGAGTACACTAGGGCACAGAGGATAAGAGAGGAACATGTTCTTACTCTATTGTTTAACCACATTATGGAGATTATAGACAATAAAGTTGTTGCTCTATTACTGAATTATTTCTGATCTTGGAACTGATGCCATGTGTTTCGTATCAAAAAAACACATTTATCTAACCGATGTCCATAAATCACATATGGAAAATAAACTACTACTATGTGCGTACTAGCAGTTTAACTAAAAGGTAGTTTAATAAGAACTGGAGTAAAGAAATTCATCTCACTGGTGGAAAACGCGCAATGCAAGTGGCTACTGCATACTAGATTTAGACACTTGGTTAAGTAGCATGCAAAGAAACGAGTTACAAAAACCTCAAACGCAGCGAAGCTATGAACATGTGGAGCAACTAGTACAATGCGCCAGATCCAAACAACCCAGATCCAGACGACAACCTCACGTGGCTACTGCCGTTTATCAAACAATCACAAGCAAAATTCATCAAACGGAAAACCAATGTTGGGTCAAACTTGATGCACAAGAGAGACCCAAGCGGAAACATCTCAACTACCAAGCTCATCCACACCATGTATAGTATACTATGAGGCCAACAAGCACGCCCACCTCCCGAACCCATGCGGCGTGGCGCCGCCGCCGGCGATCAGCAAACCCTAGCCGCCCGGCGAGGAAGCTGAGACCGAAAAGCAAAAGGCCCGAGGAGAGGAGCGCACCTGGTGAACTACGGAGGTGAAAAGTAGGAGACGCTATGACCGGGAGCCGCTCTTATGGCCACATCGCCGTCCAACCACCACCACTCCGCCGTGCCATACCGCAAACTGTGGCGACAACGTCGAAAAAGGAAGGCGCATTGTGGCCACAGCGCCGAAGGATGAAGAGGACGACTCCTGGCCAACGAGAGAGCGCCAGCGCCCTGGCGCAATGGGCCCCAAGACAGCACCCGTCACGGCGGCGGCAGCCGGGCCAGGCGCGCCCACGGCGGCCGCCGGGCGGCGGGCCCACGCTGCGCGGCTCCGAGGTGGAGTTGCGCGCTCTGGCTCCCCGGTGCGCGCGGGCCACACGCTCGGCCATCGGACAGCCGCCGATGGGGAGCAGTTGGAGCTGCCCTCAGCGCCTGGAAGCGCTAGGCGCTCTCTTGTTTCTAAATTCGCATAAAAATGAGGCAAGACCTGTGGCTGAATCTGGCCCAGAACACATGCTGAGGCCTAATATGCAAGTGGGGGTGCCAATCTTGCAGAGTTGCAGCAGCATGTATCTCATCGTGGTATATATGTACCAACAGTAACAACAAGGACGTATACGTACACACACGAAACAATGTACAATAATAGCCCTACGCCGATTGTCAAATAATGGTGGCCGCACAGGCTGCACATACTTCACCAAATTAAAAACCGCGGTTCAGTGTCACGTGACGGAAGTTTCCTCCTTACATATAGTCGTCGTTTCTTGTAGTAGTATTCCTCTTTTGATAACTGTATGCCTAAGTTGCCGTATATATAGGTGTATATTTGTTCCAAATCCTTATTCCACGCGCGCGCTACCGGCCGCTCCCCACACGCGGCCTCTCGCGCCCGCCACGTGGCGCTTCGGGACAGGGGCGACCGGTGCGGGAAGGGGCCGGAGAGGCGGCGGGCAGCGGCGAGCGGGCGGGGAGGCCGCGGCGAGGGTGCGGAGGCGCCGGCGGGCGGGGCAGGGGAGGCGGCGACGACGGTTAGGGTTCGGGTTTAGGGTTGTGGACCGCCGGCGACCTTCCTCCTCCACCGCCAGCCATAGAGTGAGGGCCGGGGGTGGCCGGCTGGCCAGGTGGTGGAGGCGGTTGGTGCGGTGGTGGAGAGACCGGCGATGAGGGCGCCGCCGCTCGGACAGGGGAAGATGGCGCTCGGGGAGGACCGGCGGCGGGGGCGTGGCGGGCCCTAGGTTAGCGGCGGACGGCGGTGGGCGGAGCGGCGAGGCGCCGGCGTGGGCGGTGCTTGAGGCAGCGACTGGAGGGACATGAGCGAGGAGAAAGACGAGATTAGCGAGAAAGGGGAGAAGAAGAGAGAGTGCGGTGCGTGACGCACACGAAGAAAAGGACCCTCGATATTTGTTTGTTTACCATCCTGATAACAGCTGGGCACGGTACAGCTGAGATAAACTTACTGTCATGCATTGTGCTATATATAACCTGGCCAGGCCCTCACCATCATCATATCCTCCCTCTCTATCTCAGTCATACGTCGTCGTCTCTTGCTCAAGTGCAGCTAGCTAGTACTGTACTAGACTTGTAGCGAGAGCCTGCTGAGAGTGAGATGATCGGATCGGAGCCCCCGGCCGGCGCGCGATCACCGGCGGCGGCGGGCAACCATGGCAGCAAGTACTGATCTTCGCGTTGGCGCCGCCACGCCCTGGGGGTGCTGTTGTTCGTGACGATGGCAGCCACACTCAGCGGGTGCACGGACCTTCTGGATCCAAACCAGTAAGGGCGTTGTTCGCGCGCTGTTATTTCCTCGCTCGATCCTGGCCTGCTGGGTCGTATTATGATTGGTCCTGATGTGTATATATACATATATGTGTGTGTGTCGTCGTTGTGTGCGCATGATGAAAGCAGGAACTGGTACCAGCCCTATGGTTTCCTGAGCTTCAACGTCGTCGCTGACGACGACCTCAACCTTCTCACGGCCATGGCCAAACTGCTGACGAGAGCCACCTCCGACCCCGCCGCCAACTACATGTACCATAGCATTCCGGTGCTGCACCGTCAAAATGTGAACAACAGGCCCTTCCGGTGGCTCATCCTGAAGGCGGGAGCTCGTCGGCGCCGGGGACAGCCGTACCGCGCTCGCAATACGACAGGACACACTGTACGTGACGGGCTTCACCGACAAGCAATGGAACTGGTACATCTTCAGCAACCTCCCGCGGCGGCTCATCCCGCGTGTTCCGCTTCTCCGACGGTTACGGGGACCTTCTTGGCGGCTACTTGAACATCTACAAGCTGCGCGCCGGCAAGCAGACGACGCTGGATGCCGTCGAGACCACATAGCCAACTTCGTTCCCAGGGACGACACCGACGTCGGCTACGTCGCGCGAGCGCTAGGGATCATGGCCGTGACCTTCTCTGAGGCCTCGAGTTTCTCGACGTACCAAGACCAAGACCTGATCCGGAGGAACTGGGAGTCTGGGAGACCGGCACAGCGGCACCGATCGACATCGGTCGGCTCTGCAACCTCGTCATCAAGTGGCGAGTCCTCTCCTGCGCGCTCATGATCTCCCAGCAGGAGCAGGGCATGTGGAGCAGCCCCGAGACAGATTTGCGTCTTAGGGCATGTTTGGTTGCCGGCCACACGTTTGCCACACCACTTGTGCGGTCAATTTTAACCATATTTAAATCTAAGTAAAATTTATTTAAACAACAAATTTTTCATTCGCGTGTTTTTTTCGTGATAAAGAAGCCATATAAATGAAAAAATTGCTGTTCAACTAAACTTTAGCTTAAATTCAAACACGATCAAAATTAACCACAAATGTGACGTGGGAAAGCACAACGGCAACCAAACAAGCCCTTAATGCTGACATCCGCAACGTCCACGATCCATTCTTGTATGTCTTGTAACTAAAGAGGAAGGGAATATGGTGACCCAAAGCTTATGCATCAAGGAGCAAGTGCTGTGCTGTAAACAAAGAATTAGAAACATGTCTCAGCTATGCAAACAAAAACCATACTGGAGCAGCACTGACATGCATTTTTGGAGTACCCAACACGATTTGCTATTATTCTCTTAAAATGTACTCATAAAGCACGAGTATGTATACGCAAGTAGAGAAGGAAAAGGGCAAAGAAAAAAGAACTTTGGGACTTGCAGCTCAAGAGTCAAAGAGTTATGGCATAGTCAGACTAAAAATGCTAGGCATCGGCTGCACCAAATAGTCAGCCAAGTGTACCTTGAAAGGCTGAGGCAGTGGTAGAATTTGTATACAAACTGTTCAGAGTAGATTGAGAAACTCAAGAGCGAGAATGACAAGTAGTTGAACTGTATCTTTTATTGATCGGGTGTTTTACATTTATACACAGCGAACGGGTGTATTCCTGTCCGTTCGGAGAGCCCGAGCGGGGAACCGCCTCGCGAGGAGGCGTCCCTGAGAAATCGCCTCCGAGGAACTGCTTCCGACTTTGTGCGTAGAGGGAGTCCGATTGGGATGAGATCATCTAATATTTTGTTCATAACACAAACATTGAGTCCGCAACACTATATCTAGTGTAATCCCATCAATAAATAACCAAAGCCAAGCCTCTCAAAAACTTATTTACTGAAGGTGAACGTTATCCAGATGTATGATTCGAACTTGTAGTTGGTACAGGAGAATTGATACTCTCGATTCGATGGCAATAAACTTTATTCCATCGGCGTTATTCCTCGTAGTTAAAATCTAGCTTGGTAGATTAAGAAACAACAATTGGTTTGGGTTGTATTGTATGGGGCCGGCGTGCGTAACTGATCAAGAGTGGTTCATCAAAATCCGTCGTCAGTTGGCAGCGTACGTTTGGTGGTACTGGCCCCTGATGTCGGCTTCCCGATCGAGTGCCCACGTTGTACTAGCTAGCGCACGTAGGAAGGATATGATACTGCACTTTGCAACACTTGCTCCTGGGGCAGTGGGGCCAGGCGAGAAAAGAAATGAACAACCTTTAGGATATGCTAGATATACTACACTACAGCAAACCTGATAATCGACCGACGGAAATTAGCCAATGAATTCCGGTTTCAATTTCAAAAGTAGTTTTTTTTTAGTAAAAACGGTTTTCGAATACAGCGAAACGGGTCGGTAAACCCTTAGTACGAGCAGCAGCATAGCAGCACCGCGTGCAGCCAAAAGCCCAAAACTAGTGTGCGGCCGCGCCAAGTCGGTCACTGTCACGGCCACACGAGGTCGACCGCTACCCTGAACGCCGCGAGATCCTCGAACGATTCCTCCCCGCCGTCGTTCCTCTTCTCCCCGCACCCTGCTGCGCCGGAGCCAGGCGCCGGGTGGTGCCCTCCCACCACGGCCGGCTGTTCTTGCTCGTCTTGATGATTGGCCGCCGCCTCAGTCACTCTGGAGGGCCGCCGCCGGAACTCCGGCGTGCTCCGATGGCCGCCGCCGCCGCCGCCAAGCATGTAGCGTTCGGCCGCCAGCACGCTGGCGCTCTCCCCGCCCAGCAGCTCCGACAGCAGCAGCACGATGGACGCCATGGAGTGGTCGTGTGTGTCGTACTGGATCGTCGCCACTGTTACCGGAAATGGAGTTAGTACGCGGCGCTACGACGACGATAGATGGTGCGGTGGGAGAAGCCAGGGGATCGGAGGGGGAGGCCCGGGATTTTATTGATGCATGCATGGAAGATGGCGGCGGCGGCGGCGCGCATGGTTTTCGGCTGCGGGGGCGGCTGCTGGCTGTTGGGTCGGTAGCCGCCGCGCGCTACGTACCACGTCCAATTCCATGGTTACGTCCAATTCCATGGTTGGCGGCTTGGCGCGCTGACCTGCATGGCAGCGCGCGCATAGCTCCGTCCTACGCCTGTGCACGCGTCAGCGGGCGGCCGGACTACCTCGACCAACGGCCGGCCGGCCGCTGGGTTTGACTGACCAGATGAAACTGCAGATTGCCTCGTGCAGCTGGGAGCGCCGGCCTGATGGGTGGTTGATGGTTGTTGGGCTGCAGGTGGCTACCTAGTATGGGCCCGGGCCCAGCCCCCGCGTAGGGGGTAAAAACGGGACGGATACGGACAGACAGAGCGGATCATCCTATGTCCTATCCTTATATCCTATTTTAATGTTTTTTAATCGGATTCGGGATCAAATACAAATAATTTGAAACGGAACGCATACGGAACCGGATATTAAGCTGACATAGATGTTAAGCGGTGAGAATATCCATAAAGGAGCCGAATGAAATCAAAATTTTTTTCAATTTCCATTCAAGAGTTTCTATCTGTTTCCACGCCTTTTTTTGAGACCTCGAAACATGAAATGGACAAATTCCTTCTCTTAGGAACACATACAAGAAAAAGGATAATGGTAGCCCTCCCATTAACTCTACTAGTCTTCACTCTTGTGGTTTTATCCGGACGGATAACGGGCGGATACGGATATTAATTGACCAAATAGATATGGATACCAAATACTTCTCGGATAATGCATGAAATGCTTATCATTCTCGAGCATTGTACATGCCATATATCAACGTGACAATATATTAAACATGAGTATTGCATATACTATAGATCAACATGATAATATAATAATAATTTCAGATCATGCAATAGTCCAACACAATAGTTCAAATATAATGACAGTTTTAGTTACACAATTGTAGAGAGTTTGAGCACGACATATTTCCTTATATGTTTACATAAAAAAAATTTTGAATAAAATGAATGGTTAAAGTTTTTGAAAAAATCAAACGCGATTTATATTTAAATATGGAGGGATTATAAAGATCGGTACGCGTAACCCTATAAGTGTATAACATATAGTGATATTTTATATTGTATATGCGACGCGTTGACATAGAGTTTATGTACGTTACTAACCTAATTAACATGCTAAATAGACATAGAGTTTATATACGTTACTAACCTAATTAACATACTAAATAACTTATTTTGATTATTTCATCACCAAGGTGGTTTTAAACAAAAAATTGATGAACTACAAAGTTGTAGATCTCATTGAGCACTACAATTTTCATATAAACTTTGTTTTGATACGAGTTTATATGTGAAAGTTATGATTTTTGTAAGTATTAAACACAAAGAAAAATAAAAACGGGTACCCGAACCCCGGTACCCGTATCTGACCAAATGTTCCGTGTATTTACCGGGTAGTAGCCGTTCCGTATTCGGTGAATTTTTATCCGAGTAGTACCTGTATCCGGATAAAAAAAAATATCCATATCCTTATCCGAAAACCGTTACGTTTTGCTATCCGTACCGGTACCCGAGTCCCGTTTTCAACCCTAACCCGGCGTACGTGCAATACTTTTGCAGTAGCGCACGTAGGAGATGCTAGTGCAGTAGTGCATTTTCCATATTACCTCATCCGTTGACTTTTTAAGCGTGTTCAACCCAAGGCAATCTAGAATAAAAAAAGATAAAATCAAATTAAATCCTTGGTCCCTGCCTCCGTGGCAAGCTAATCCGTCCCAGTCCATGCGTGCAGCAGTCTCAGGGTCAGCCCACAGGCCAAAGCAGCAGGGGTCCGCGGCCTGCTGGCCCGGTTCCGCTTCCGCCGGTGGGCGGGTTTGCTTTGCGGCTCGCGAATGCTCCGACCCCGACACGTCACCAACTGGTGTAGCGCAGACCAGACCAACGCTGCTGGTTTTTTGCGTTTCTCACCGATCGCCGCCAGCGGCGATTAGCCGATTACACATACGGCGAACGCAACCTTGTAGCGTTATAGCGTAGGCCCATTTTTTTTTCTGCGTGAGATGGTCAATGGGGGACGGCCCCAGCTGGCCATTCTGGTGCGGTCTGGCCACTTTTTTTTTTTTTTGCGCAACCTGCAGCGACGGCCTGCCTGCGTGCGGGCATGGCACGGTCACGTGGCGTTCATCTGCTCTTGTCGACTGCGGACTGCCGTCGCACGGCCTTGGAGTATACCGTATACCCAAAGCCATCATATATTATTGGAAATGTCACAAAGCTTGCACTGAGAATGACCGCGGCCTGCTGTATATTGAAACCTCCGATCCCCTGCTACCTAAGACGAGCCATGTCGCTGGTACAAAATCTGAGGATGCACAATATAGCTCTTGCCAGAGCATCACTAGAAAGGGATAACAGTATAACACGACTACCTCCATTTTTTCATATTTGACGTTCGTGTAGCTCAAATTTATGCTGGCCGGCGTCAAATAAAAGAATACGAAAGAAGTACTATGCAAGTGAGAATCAGAAATTCGGAATGTACTCTTTCTTTTAAAGAGAGAGAGAGAGCCCGGACACACTTCAGTCATCCTTTCACAGAAGACATATTTACATGTTATACTACTCCGTAGCGTATGTGTTACAAAGAACCGGAAGAAAAAGCGACCAGAGGAGCGCGTGTGTTACGCGACGAACACAGCAAGCAAGGGAGGAAACAATTGACACCCCAAATCGGAGTCGCTCTCTCAAGGCCACATGACGTCGACCGCGATCCTGGACACCGCGAGATCCTCGAACGAATCATCGCTCGCCTTCTTCTCCTCCCGCGCCTTGCTGGCGGCCGCGCGCCGGTCTTCCACCGGCCGGACGTCCTGCCTGGCCGCCGACGACGACGACGACGCGGTCACGGCCCCAACAAAGCTCCGGTGGCCGCTGATGTAGCGGTTGGCCGCCAGCACGGTGGCGCTCTCGCCGCCCAGCAGCTCCGACAGCAGCAGGACGATGGAAGCCATGGGGCGGGGCGGGAACGGAACGGGCAGATGACCAAGAAGAAACCGACGGCGGCGGAAGCAACCGGTGGTGTGGAAATTCAGAGTACGGTGGTGTGCGTGTGCTGTGGCGACGATGGCTGGGGAAGGGGGAGACGCGGACCCGGGAGATTTATGCGTCAAGCGTCATGGTGTACTAGGCGCTGCGAACGGTGGGCGGCGCGTGGTTTTCGGCGGCGCGGCGCGCCATGATTGTCGTCGGCCGGCACCTGCCTCTGCCGGTTTTTGATGGCGGGATGGGATGGGCACGCGGCAAGGAAACGACGCTTCACAGCCGCCGGGTTTCGGGGAAAACCAGCATCCTGGGCACCCGGGATTGGGGAGGCGGGGCCAGCCAACACCCCCGCTCGCTTCGTCCACTTGACAAAATAAAAACTTGGCTCGCGACCTCCGGCGTCAATGCGATCGTGACGGTTCTTTCTGTTGTCTGTCACGGTACTGGAGTGGCCGAACCGCCAACACACTCAAAAAGACGAAAGTGGCCATGGGCCAGGTATCAGATTACCAGCACACTGTGTAACACCGTTATGTTTTACCATGGTGGCAAAATCGCTAGTATCTTTTTTTTTTAAATAACGACACATCAAAGCTTGATCGGTGGATTTGTATGCAAACTAGTAAAACGATTTGACATTTGAAAACCTGCATCGGACACGCACTCCTCACCTGGAATTTTCGACATGCAGACGCAGGTCATCGTGCTCTGTTTTCTCTAGCCTCACCCACACCCACACGGCCACACCTGACCCATGCATGTCATGTAGGGATACTCACAGAGTATCCTATGTCTCGTAACCGTGGAGCATTATGTACCATTTTATTATAGTATTAAAGAGTAGACTGTTAGATCATCTGTAGTTGGATTCTGAGTTAGAGCTAATATTCTGTTGTCGCAAGAAAGTTGGCCGACTGACTTTTCGCTCGCAATACATCACGGTCTCACGGAGCCGGGAGATCCAGCGTTTACAATAACATCTCTGAGATGCGGGTCCAATGAGACCTTTGAACCGGAATCCGGCATTGACAGTTCTTAAGAAAATGAAATGTTAGTTTGAACGAGTATGCTATCAGGCGTCGTGCTCTGCCATAACACTGGGCCGTTGTGGGCCGTTGGCCATTAGCCCTAGCCATAGACAATGCAAATGCCCGATGCCCCTATTGTCTCGTATCTAGGGATAGCCGAGAGGCATGCTTTTTTCTTAATGAACTAAATCGAAGGAGCGATGGACCGGGGGGATTGGAAGAGAGACACAACGAGGCATTCAGGACGACGTTGATGCTGCTTGCCAGTACTTTTTATATTACACATTGTTTCCTGAAAAGGTTAGCTTAACAACCACATGAAGTTGAATGCTCGAATGCAGCAACGCCAGGTGAAATCGATAGCCGAGAACGATACCAGATGCAACCTTCGACCAAATGCAAGGATGACTCAAGCCCCGTTTGGATCCATTTACTAAAGTTTAGCACCCGTCACATCGGATGTTTGAACGCTGGTTAGAAATATTAAATATATTCTAATTGTAAAACTAATTATACAGACGAGAACTAAATGGCGAGATGAATTTATTATGCCTAATTAATCTACGATTAGCAAATGTGATGCTGCAGTAACCGGTCGTTAATTATGGATTACTTAGGCTTAATAAATTCGCCTCGTCATTTAGTCATCGTCTATGTAATTAGTTTTTTAATTAAATTATATTTAATACTTCTAACTATCGTCTAAATATCTGATGTGACACGTGATAAAATTTAACTACCGAATCCAAACAACTTCTAAAACTCGACTGGATATTATACTTGTTGCATAGTCAGAAGTTAAGTTGGTGGATTCCCTTTCCAGTGGGCGGCAAGCTTGTTGGATATAGTGTGGATGTGTATGTGTACTAGGATCACCAGGCGGCCGTGTAGTGCACAACACCCTTTTGACCCGACATGAGCACACCACGGCACCATGCATGGTGGACAAGTCGTGCCTAGGCCGTTGGGGACAAGCTAGCCTAGGCACATCCCGATTTATATATTTTTAGATTAGTTTATACTCCCTCGGTTTTAAATTTTAAAGGGGGTTTTAGCCTTTTTTATCCGAAGACATTCATATACATGGAATAATAAATAAATTTAATAGAGGTTTAGAATCCCTCCTCCCCCTCCGTTCTAAAGTGTAAGGGATTCTAGCCCGCTTTTTATCCATCCATATCCATATACATGGAGTAATGAATAAATTCAGTAGAGATCTATGTTCCAGAACAGCTTACAATTCGTGATAGGTGGCATATTATCTACTGACTTGATAAGTAAAATGTATACTGTCTTCGAAGTTGGTAGTGTGTGTCACTTAGTCTATCTCCAGTGGGATGGACAAATGATCTGTCTGTAGTACAAATCGACACTGTAACGCTACCGTAAACAGAGAAAGAAATAGTTGGAATAGTATATAGGCAATGCATTTGGACAATCGGTTGGAGATGGTCTTAGGTCTTTGAACTTAGAAACCAGAAATCTAGGTCCCTACACTTGGCTAGGGTGTCATATAGATCCAAAACTGCTCTAAACCATTTTCTACTCTTCAGTGCTCGTGTGGCACACTGACATAACATTGAGTCCCTAAACTTAGCTAGGGGTGTCATATAGGTTCTAAAACATTTTATTTTTACACGGAGTACACGTGTGGGCTACATGTGGGCCTGAGTACAAGTGGACAAGATGACGTGGCAGGTTGTGCCTCCAAGTCAGCGGAAACCGTGGTCGGTTTGGCTCAAGGATGGCGTTTGCTCGGTTTCACAAGTTCAGAGACCCGCCGTACCTAGTTTTCAAATCTAAGGACAAAGCCTGAACTTTTCGCTACAAGATGAAAAGACCCATGACAGAATTTTTTTCTTTGTTTTTGCCAATATTTACCAGAGTGGGCTGCATCCTGTAACACAGCCTAGGAGTAGATGGTTGCTGCGGCCTTTAGTTATGCTCACCAAAAAGTTCATCCAACCATCAAATTTCAAACTCCTCTCTATCTATGATGCGTTTACAGTGCAAAACAGTATTTTTAGCACTTTCTTTGAGCCCATTAGTGAGCATGGTTTTACTGCAGTGAGCTGCAGCCTGCAACGCGCCAGTGCAATGTTGCCGCGGGCATGTGGGCGCACAGGGCAGCCAAGCGCACGACACTGAGGCTGGATCTAGAGGTTGTCTCATTTGGAAAAATTTGATATTTTTACACACACGATAATAAAGTGAAGTTTGAATTTGAAAATATGCTGCTGAAGATAGCATGATGTCTGAACGGCTCTGTTCCATTTCGCATTTTCCGCCAGGGTCTGTCCACTGCAGGGTTAACCATTTCGTTCGAAACACAAATCCTGGAGCAGGCCGGAAATGAAATTCCGATCAAAATTTTAGACTTTTTGAATTTTCCAAACGAAAAGATAATTCAAATTCAAAAACAGAATTTCGGATTTTTCGGTTGACATTCCGGATTTTCCAGTTGGAATTCCGGATTTTTCGCCGAAAAATGTCATTTTTCGACTAGAAAATGCTTCCAACATATGAAAATTTTAAATAATTTGACAGAACATTACTTGTATCTTTTGTTTATTGCAGTGTACAATACATATTAAATATATTTCACATAAATTATTCATAACAAATGCATACAAACATATGTTGTCACATGAAATCACAAATAAAATGCATGGAAACTAAATATATCACAATAATATAAATACATAGTTACAAGCCATAGACCATAATAAAAATTTATAGTATATAAATTGCATAGTCTATATGAAAGGCCAAGTTCAATCTAATAAACAATGTCTATGTATATCACATTATCACGCAGTATTTATAAGTAATGAAGATAGTATGAAAACCCAAATTCAAACTAAATGTACGTTCTTGGTGGTACTAAAACTCAAAAAGTCCAAAATTCCATCACAAGTACACACTACTCTTCCATCACAAATACATGGACCGAATGGTCCGAAGTATAGGGCGATCATTTGGTTTGTGTGTGCATCCATGCTCAGGCATATCTCAAAATTAAGCTACTAATCTAATCTTGACCCTTTTATAGTGCGGACACTAAATAGCTATAAACTATGATTCATTAGACTACAAATGAACTGACTTTCAACCAAAACGCAATTTCATCCAAACAAATGATCTTCAAATTGAACGTGTTCTAGTCCTACTTGCTCAGAAAAACATCTAGTTTTTATCATATATTTTTACGGATTTTTTAATAATTTTTAAAAATTTTAAAATTCAAAACGAAAAATTTCGAAAAATTCCGGAATTCCATTTCCGTGGTAGCCGAAAACGGAAACTTACCGAAATTTTGCCGAAATCCGAGCGAAATTGTTTTCCCTCCACTATCGCAGTATACGACGAACCACCTCTGTGGCTGGCTGGCTGCAGTCTGGCCGACGACGACAGCCCTGCCTGCCTGCGTGTCCTCTCCCGTCGTATTGTTGACGTGGTCGCTGGCATCAGCCGCTGGTCTCGTGCGGCCTATCTCTGCTGGCTGCCTTGCTGCAACCTGCTGCCCTGCCGCAGGAAGGGTGAAGGGCGGCTGCGCTGCCTGCATAAAACTAGAACTTGGACAGCGTGCATGCATACTTCTGTTCTATGTCAGCCAGGGTTTTCAATTCCGAACGGATTTCGCGAATTTCGGCTCGATTTTTCGTTACCGCTAGTGTAGATTCGAAATTCCGGTATTTTCTGAAGAATTTCGTTCTCAAATTCAAAAATTCAAAAAAATTCATCAAAAAATCAGAAAAAAGTATTAAAAAACTAGGTATTTTTATGAGCAAATAGCACTTAAAAACACTCAAATCTAAGATCATTTGATAGGTTAAAAATGCAATTTAGTTTTCGGACCGGTTAACAACCCAATGACCCGTTAAAATTGAAATCTTATCCATTCACTCCCAACCCCCGACCGGCCGACAGCAGCTCAGTGATCCCTCCCCCCCCCCCGCTCGGCCGCCCCATGCTTGCGGTCCTGCTTGGCTCCCCCGCGCCGTACCGCCGCCGCGCACGCATTTTCCGGCCACGGGAGCGGAAAGCCGACTTGCGCCTGCCGAATCCCGAGCGGGACGGGCGGATCCCGACCGCAAGCCACCAGTGGGACCAGGCAGTGAGCGGGAGTGCGCGGGAGCGGGAAACCGAGCTTCCCAAGCGGATTTCACCCTGTCCCGAGCGGATTTCAACCTTCCCGAGCGGATTTCGCCGACTGCCGCCCGTAAATAGAAGAAGGTATGCATATTCTCTGATTTTAATGGTTTTTGTTGTCGATCTATGATAGGCAGTGGTCATTTGTGAAGAGCATTCATATGTGCAGTACAAAAACGAGGTTTACATTCATACGTTAGGATTTGTTAGTATACTAGTGAGTTAATATGCTTACAATGATTGTAGGGCAATGTCGGCAGACCTAGTGTGGGAGCATGGCCAAAAATTAGGGGGTGGATTCAAATGCAAGTATTGCAATTGTCGTATTCGTCTTTGTTTCGTCGAGTTACATGCATGTGTTTAATATTGTATTTGTGTTATGCACTGTACATTGTCAGTATTAGATACTCTGCCAAAATTTTTATTTTTTACAATTGTACGCATCATTTCCAACGTTTTCACATTTTTCCTAGTCGAAATCTCGGTTTTCCGGTCGGAATCATCGGTTTTCCGATCGGAAAGTGTGATTTTCGTTTTCTCAAATTCAAATTTCCTTTCCGTTCGGAAAATTCGGAAATCAATCCGGATTTCGTTGCCGCTAACTTCCGGGATTTAAGCCGGCTTCGGAATTGTAAACGCTGATGTCAGCTATCCGATCGATCTTGCTACGCCATGCAGCTTGGCGGCGGGGTGGTCGAGTGGGCACGTCCGCACGCACGCCGCGCCAGGGCTACCGCCGGCCTACTATACCGAGCTGCCTTACCTACCGCTACCGGTGGTTCGTCGACCTAACGTAACTGCGCCGGCCGGAACCACCGCTCTTCATCGACGGACAGCAGCAAGACTCAAATATTCGTCCAGTGCGCAGTGCTCCATGGTTGCACGAAGGAAACCTTTTGCACACGCATGCTCTTATGGGGTCCACCGCATAATGTGCTTCGGCAAGAGCAAGGTGCATGGCTAACTGGCGCCATACCCTCCTTTTTTGCAGTGTTGTTTCCTAATCTGGCGATGTACAAGCTAGAAACCAAATAATGCCTACATGCGTATTTGCAGATTAAAAATAGTTCTTCATCACATATGCAATAATATAGCATGGCGTGGCAAAGCTGGCCTAATCCATAAACAAAGAAAGAGCCAAGACAGAAAATCATTGGTGAAAGGTGCAAATCTTACACTCCATCGAGTCACTATAATCATGTGTACTAGGTTCGTTGCAATTTAGATATTTTTTGTTTGAAATGACAATTTGTGTCGGTGTTTTGAACTAGTAGTCCATCCAGGGATGCTTTACTGGACGGGTTTATCGTATGGGTTAGTTGCGAAGGAATCTAATGATGTAGAGAACACAAGGAAATGGGATCTTAGACATGTTCAAGCCGCCAATCTACGTAAAAACTCTACGCCATGTGTGTTGTTTATTGGATGGGTATGACTAGGTTTACAAGATGGAGAAGACGATTTCGTGAACTCAAGTTTTCCTAAGGGATTTGATGTGTGTTGGTTGATCGATTTAAAGGGACCCCTACCTAGCTCATATACTCGGGGGCAGGGTTAGAGTTACAAGGTTAGGTTTCATAGTCGGTTCAAAATTAACCATGTATGCCTCCAAGGACTCTTCCTCCCTATAGCTAACCTAATATACCTTGTATACATTGAGTCCTTGCCTGGCACGCTTTGCCAGATCATATCTCTACCTGGCCGACCGACCCCACTTGCCAACCGACTGATTTCTCGTACGTGGTATGCCCCCATGAGTTTATACTCCACAACTTATATCAACTAGGAGTAATAAAAAAAAAAGCATGACCGGATAGAAAATTACATAACTTATTATTAGTTCATGAATACTTGAGCAATGAGGCGGATTTTACCTACCCTCTTTGTTCGTAAACCATGACTGATGAGCTAGGTAGAAATTATATAACCATCTAATTTCACCCAATTGGTTATAGATGGCTATTTTGTTCTCTCTCTAATGATATAGCCAAGGGCGTGCTTTATGTTACCACCACATCATCTATAGCCAACTTAAATGCTCACTCATATCATAAATTGGCTAATCGTACATACTGAACCCATTAATACATAGCCCCACCTTTACCCCTCACATTCCCTCCAAATTCTTAGAGCTTGTGTTCCAGTCAACTACTTGTCTGTAGTTGTTTTTCTTCTCTTTCCTCTCATCCAACTCACTATAAATCTGAATGTGGCAATGCATATAGCCCGCTTGCGTAAGAGCCAGGCTAATGATATAATTTAGCACCCTACAAGCTTCATCCTATTGCAACATCATATACAGCAATCTAACATCCCACCTATATAATAGTTAGCTACACATACACCAATGACCATTAATACTTAGCACACCTTCATCGTCACATTATGTCACCTAGTTTCTTGGTTTCCATGCCTGCATTAGGTTGGGCTATCGATCAACCGCCAGCTTCTCTTCTCTTTCGTTTCCTCCCTCATCCAACACACCATAAATTTAATGTGGCCAACCACCCACTCACGTCATCTTATTATACCTGCTCTAACCTTATTATGCTTGCTCTAAAGAGGATGAGGAACTCGGGCTATGTGGAGTGGGTACTGGGTGGTTTACTAGATGTGGTACTAGAGTACCAATATAGCATATCGAGACCTGCACTAGGGTAATGTATTCCATACATCAAGCATTCAAGCCTCGTTGCCAGCCACAATCCACCATGTCCAGGGGATGTACGAACCTGCATGACAACGTAGTACCAACAATGGGCGAGTTGGCGGCTAAAGATCTAGATCCTTGGGTGACCTAGACTTACCTCACCACACCGATGCAGGGTGGGGATATGAGAGTGCACTAACGCCTAGAGAGGAGAGGAGAGGAGAGGAGAGCCATGCTAGCCTACGCTCACCATGTCGTACGAGGATATGGTAGAGGATGTTGTTGGCCCACAACTCCTGCCTCCATTGGTGCCATAGGAAGGAGATAGGAGTTTTGGGCGGAGCCGCGACTGCGTGGACCAATGGCTCAGAGGTTGAACAGTTGTGCCCAGGGTGGAGCATAAAGGAACGAGTGACACCTCTTCGACGAAGGTCTAGAGCAATGAGGGCCTTGGAGGCATTGCAAACATTGAACCGTATACAAGCTAAGGCTAATGTCATCACACTACCTTACTATCCATATCTCAAACTCTACTATGCATCCACAATGTTACGCACACCTATATACACGCCCTATTATTTGGTTTGGAAGCATCAAGGTCATGCGTGCTTTTGGAAAGATATTTTCATGTTCTCATAAATTTGTAAAAATAATTGTGAATGGTGTGTTTGGTTTGTGCACGTATTCATAGCCAAAATTTAGCCACGCAGTCGACCACAAACCAAACAGGCCATCAGTGGCCCGTGACCATAGCATACTCAGAATGTTGAGCGGAGGGAGCAGACTCATTAAATTACCAGAGGGTAGAGAAAATTTCCAGATAGTACAAGTGTACAACCACCGTGTTAGCCCAGACCAAACAGTCTGCGTCGACGATCACAACTTAAATAGAAAAGGCAGTCTTGTAGCATGATTACCATTTACCAAGTTGGAGCAAAATTTTACAGACTCCAAACACTAAACAGGATGGAACCTAAAAATAGCCTTAGCACAACAGTTCTCCTTCGAAGTTGATCTAATGTCATTCAACACGTGGCTAGTGTTCTTGCTTCAAAACCTTCATGGATCAAAGTCCGAGGCACCAAAAAAGGAATAGTCTGGATCCGCAGATGATCCCAGCAGAGGAATATACTCTGAACCTCTCACATGAACACTGAAGCAAGCTGAAACGGAAGCATACACAAAGTTAAATGTTTCCGAGCATTTGATGATTCTCTTGGGAAAAAAAGCATGCCAGCAAGACTTTGAATGTGTCTGAAAAAGTAATTCAACACTGGCAAACTGGAAACACATGATAATATCAAAAACCTGAAGATATTGCAAAAATAACTTTTCAAACTGATAACAAAACACTTATGTACATCAAATATATACTTGGTTAAATTAGACCACAACAACATTAAAAAAATAGTGACTAGGATAGCACTAGCCACAAGAACATAGTGCAATATGTTCTTAGAAATTTAACTATGAGGTAATTACATAGGAGAGTTCAAAGCAGCAGAAAACAGAAAGATGGTTTAATGATAAAAATGATAAGCAAGTTCATGATGTGGGTTACAATCTCCTGTCTCATATTGTCAATCACTACATCTATAAGTCTGAAATCCTTTCTTCATCGGGTACAGTGGGTGATTGATGAATGAGGACACAAGCATTTAAGATTGCGGTTAGACTAAAGAGTGCATGTCATCTTGTGTTTTCTCCTTCGTACATGTGCACAAGAGCTAAACAACAAATAAAAAAAGAGCAGAGACAGTTCTTTAAATCATATTGCCTTCTGGCCTTCTGGGAAGAGGCTTCTAAAAGCAGTAATTTCAGAAAATGTGCTCACAAATCCTCTGTTGGATTAGCTTTTCTTATAAGTAACTCAGCATCAGTGCTCAGGTCTTATATTGCATTGCAGGCGATAAGCACTTGTACAAATTAAAGGGATCAGAAGCTATTATATTATGCCATGTAACTAAAAGCAAAGATATTTTTATATTTCATCTTTTAGCTGAGATGTGGCTGGTGTTTTCTGGTCAAGGCTATAGTCTTAGAGCAACAAATCGAAATATTAAC
Source organism: Paspalum vaginatum (assembly GCA_030272315.1). Taxonomy (NCBI): domain Eukaryota; kingdom Viridiplantae; phylum Streptophyta; class Magnoliopsida; order Poales; family Poaceae; genus Paspalum; species Paspalum vaginatum. The sequence continues at coordinate 9,312,509 of CM059014.1, read as the reverse complement.
ACTGTTGGGAATCAATGAAATAATACCATTTTCAATTTTTACTACACTTTGCAGCATGACCTCCATTTTCTTCTTCATGTCACTGTTGTCATCCATTAGAGGCACCACTAGGGTCAGCTCCCTATAAATATCACGTACAAACGCACAGATGGTTTTTGCATATTCAACTTCCCCATCAGATATACGGCCTATTGCAAGCCTCATAAGTTCTCCTGACAAATCAGCAACCTTGGACATGGAAAATGCGAATTATTAATGGCTTCGAGTGAAACAGTATTTACAAACACAGGGAATTGAGTTATAGATGTACGAGTGTATTTACCCCTAAAAGATAGTCAAGCACATTTAGCTGTAAAGGCTCAACAGATTTATCACTTAGTGCTAGTAAAGACTCATTAATTTCAGCAAGACTTAATAGAGTGCCGGTCTTGCAAAATCTACACAGTGTTGCAGCTTCGACATATTCTTGTACCTGCAATGGTCACAGCAAAAATATCATATCTACTAGAATGTAAAAACAAATGTAGAAGAGTAGGAATTGTACTAACACCAAAGGTGTAGGCTCTTCTGAGCTTCCAGAAGTCGGTTCCTTGTAATTCTTTTACTAATTTTGCAATGTGTTGGTTAACCACTGCAGCAAGATCATTTTCTGCCTTGGAGAGAACTTCATCCTTGTTAACTTTGCTGATTCTGAAACAAATCAACAGTATATGAATCCGTGTTTTAAATAGCCGCTAAAGGGGTTTAGCCCGCACTTCTCGAAATTGCAAATATCAGGCTATAGAGGGCTAAATAGTGTAACTTTTCCCTGCTAAAACTGCTATAACCGGCTATTTAAAACCTTGATATGAATACATATGAAGTGTGCAGCCAAGAAACCAGTAGAGCAGTTACATAATTCAGTTACGAAGCATCGATCTAAAAGCTTCTTGAGATGGTGCCAGCACTCAGCAACGTAGACAATCTCAACATGTAAAGACACTTACACATGACAGGCTCATTGTTTGACATCTGATGTTTTTTTTAGTATAGCTTCAATCAATTCACAGGCATATTATAATTAACGAAGGATCCTGTGTAGTGGAAGTCGACTTTAAGCTGAAATTTGATCTTGATCAACCACAATTAAGGGAGGAAAACAAATGCCCAAACTGGCAACTGCCTACTTCATGTGTACTTCTTGATTGTAAATACATTAAGGTTTAGCAGCACAGGATGGGTTTTGTAACCCAGCTCCATGTGTATTTTTTCGAACGACGCAGGAGAGCTGCGTGTCATTTCATTAAGGAAGGAGAATTTTACAGTGAGGCAAACAGAATCCAAGTGGCATATAGACATATCTTATGATTGTGACCAACTACATGATATATCATTTCATTAACAAGGCTCAGAGTGATGAAGTGACTACAACAATCAGAATTTCTGCAAATAAAACATGCAAATACCTTTTTTTACACAACATACTGAAAAGCAGCCAGCAATGATGTCTAATTCTCAAATTGAGTACCTAACATGTAATGTACTGATCTAAATCATTTTATCATTCTGAGAATCACAATCTCTGCCAAAAAATGTATGAGTTTTTCTCTAACTTTCTTCTTTTGCCAAAATAAATAAACAAATAATGTAATGCAGCAGCACAATTGCCAAATGTTGAAATCAAGTAGAGGTACTGCTCTATAGTCTATACTACTTAGTACTTACCTGTGGACCTGAAAGATGACCTTCTTGCTGTTCATTGTCACATCCCGACTTGCTTTCACAAGCCTTTCTCTCTTGTCATTCTACAATGAAAATAGAGAAAATGTCAGAGACAAGATAATTTACACAGTTAAGCATTGTAGAACCTACTATGTGATAATAATTCCAGTATGTAAAAGGAGGAAAACATTTGACAAACTATAGAACTGGAGTGGTGATGCCAATTTCTTGATACACTTGACTCTCAGCTAACCAAACTTGTAGCATACAGTTCAAGTGGACCTAAAGAGCTATGGGCTTCTACAGTCAAAGACTTAAAGAGGTCTCCTACGTACAGGAGCTTTTTAGGTCTCCTACACACAGGAGCTTTTCTTTATTATGCGCATGCATGGGTATGACTGCAAAATGTATTGCAATCTTGCAAACTACCCTGCATTATGTCCTTTTCTCTTGTCTGGGTTAACTGCAAATTCTTATTGGAGACTGGCATAATCATAAGTCATAACACACATATATGTATTAAATCATGGCAATTGCTACAGTACATCAAAACAACTGTGAGCCGCTGATCTAAGCGGATAAAATTAGGGTAATACCTAAAACGTCAATTAAACTTTAGTAAAAAATAGGATAATCATAAAAAACTAATTACCCGTTGGAGGCGTGATCTATTTTGTAACTGGGCGCGCACGGAGACGTGATCTATTTCGTAACTAAGCGTGGATGGAGACGTGATCCTAGCAAATGTAGTATATTAAATAACAATGTTGGACGATCTCAAAAAAAAAAACACTGGGCAGAGCAATGTTTAGGTTTGGAACTAGGGCTTGCGGAGAGATAGAGTTGAGCAATATTAAAAATGAACAGGTGAACGTGTCTTGTACACTTTTCGTGAACGTGAGAATGTCTCGATTCTTGAATAATAACATACTTGTACATTTGTTTTCTAATGTTTAGCACTGACTGGTTCATTTTTAACTTAAATGCATCACTGACGAATCCATCTCTCGATAATGTCCCTCGTGGAACCGTCGCTCCATCGGCGCCGGATTGCGCAATGAACAGGTCGGAGCTGCAGAGGCATGGGAGAGAATACGGGCCTTTTTTCCTATTTAATTTTTCCCCATTTAATCTATTATAGTAAATATTTTATCTTATATTAATTCAATGGTTTCGATCTAGTTGAAGTCTTACCTCTTATGAGGTAACAGGTGTACCATAGCACGTCCCTTAAATCATTTGTATATGAAAACAATATGCTAACAAAGTCCGACTTCAGTCAAGGGAAATGAACACATTTCATATCAACTGACCATCTTGAGTGGGATTTGATGTCGACCCTAGACCCATAATTGTATCCAGTGATCCATAGTTCTCACGAGTACTGTAACTCTGAATGGAGAAATGGCTTCAGGTTGGTCCAAAAGAAGTGAACCGGTATCAGCCATCTTGGCTCTCAAAATGTTCTCACTCGACTACATTGATTTAACCTGGACTCGTGTGACCCCATCTTGAATTCTTGATCAGCGAAACGAACCACCTAGGCCAAAATCTGACTTTGTACTGCACACACCTAGCGCACATTTGACCCTGGTAGCTAATTGCACGCATCGCCCTATGCGTAGCATACGCCAACCCCTCTTCACGCAGGATCGAATTCGAGCATCGAGAGCTTCATGGACCTATAGGCACAAGCGGGGAGCCAAAGAGAATCGGGCAACGTACCAGGGCGTTCAGGTAGTCGGCGTGCTTGGCAAATTCGGCCTTCATCGCGGGGCACCCCTTGGACGCCGGAGGATCCGCGGCGGCGGCGTCGGTGGCCATCGTCATGTGCCTCTTGGGCGCCGACCCGGAGGGTGGAGCTGGAGAGAGAGGAGAGGAGAAGTGACTGCGCCGAGAAGGGGGAGCGAGTGAGGGGAGGAGATAGAGCAGGAATGAGGTTGGGTCTCAGACGTACACGAAGGATTGGGGCGCAGGAGTGTTTTGCCGGGTTGCTGGGGCGCCGCCATGGAGAGTAGGGAGGAGAGGCGCAGGTGGGCGAAGCGGTGGCAGCCGCGCAGAAGCACCATCTGGCCCGCAGGGTTTCGGTAGGAGGGGTATCTAATTGGGTCGAGTCGTTCCCACGAGACGGCGCTTCGGCTTCCCCGAGCAATAAGCGCAGGTCTCGACTCGAGCCACCTGCCCACCTCCTCAGTCCTCGTACAATCCCCATTCCCCTATCACCCACCGAACATTCGAACTGGTCTCGGACTCGAGGAGTTGAGCCATCACCGTCGCCATGGGCAACCCCACCCTGGCGCTCCCCGCGCCGGAGGGCGACGGCGGCGCCGACAAGCAGCTGCAGCAGGCGCCGCCTGATCCTCCGCCTCCCCCTCCCGGCGCGAAGGTGGACCCCCCGGCGACGGTGGCCACCCACACGCGCACCATTGGCATCATCCGCCCTCCGCCGCGTATCCGCGTCATCATCGAGAAGCTGGCCACCTTCGTCGCCAAGAACGGGCCCGGGTTCGAGCGCCGCGTCATCTCCGACAACCAGGGCCGACGGCGGCGCCGCACCCGCAGATGGCGCCGCGGCGGACTCAAAGGCCGCGCATTCTGCCGACTCTGCGCCCTTCTGCTTGGCGCCGCCGCCCCAGGTGCTGGTGCCGCCAAAGGCTGCGCTTTACACGGTGCGGCTGCCTGAGGGAATCACAGGAGAGGAGCTGGACATCATCAAGCTGACCTCGCAGTTCGTGGCGCGGAACGGGAAGAACTTCCTGACGAGCTTAGCGCAGCGCGAGAGCAATAACATGCAGTTCCACTTCATCCGGCCCCTGCACAGCATGTTCCCGTTCTTAACGTCGCTCACGGAAGCATGCCCCAGGGTGCTTAAGCCGGAAGAGGGAGTTCCTGCGCTGATAAGGGAGTTGAGGGAGGGGTCGAAGTACATGACTAGTGTGCTGGAGGGATGCCTGAACCGCTTGGAGTGGGAGCTATCACGGGAACAGGCGAGGCAGCAGGCGGAGGATGAGATTGAGCAGGAGCAGATGCAGATGCAGATGCCACTAATTGACTCGCATGATTTTGCTGTTGTTGAGACAATTGAGTTTGCAGATGATGGGCATGAGGGACTTCCTGTGCCACCTACACGAGAGGAGTTTAAGCGCCGGAAGACGATGGAGAACTTGGGAGAGGAGGAAGCCATGGAATTGGCTGAACCTACTGGGGAGGTTGAGACGGGGATGGACGAAGAGGAGATGCAACTTGTCGAGGAAGAAATACGGGCAGCACAGTTTGAGGAGAATGGTGGAGGGGAACAAGTTAAGGTGGCTGGTGATGACGAAGCACCTATGAGGATTGTCAAGAACTACAAGAGGCCTGAGGAGATGATCCCTGCAGAGAGAGACCCAACTGAGTTTGTTGTCTCACCAATAACTGGGGAGCACATTCCCATCAGTGAGATGGGGGGAAACATGTGCATCTCACTCATTGACCCTAAGTATAAGAAGCAGAAAGAGATGATGTTGGCCAGGATCAAGGAGAAGACCAGCCCTGATGATGAGGTTTCACGAAACATTGTTGGTCTTGCTCGTACTTGCCCTGATGTGTTTAGGACCACAGAGGAGGAGGTTTGTAATTCTGTCAAGGCAGAAATTGAGAAGAAAAAGAATGAGCAACCGAAGCAGGTTATCTGGGATGGTCGTTCTGGTAGCATTGACTGGACTGCTACCCATGGATTGTCTCAGCCCCAGGGTGGCGAGGAACAGTTCGATGCCTCAAGTGTTGATGATGGGAGACCTGATCCTGGTCCAGTTCCACTTGTTAATGTTCCTCGCTTCATTGCTCCACCAGCACCATATCATGTCCCAGCTCCAGGCCCTCATGTGCCTTCAGTTCCACAGACATTGCCTCACATGCATCCACCACAACAGATACCAGGGCACCCGCTGATGATTAGGATGCCGGGCCAAATGGCTCATATGCCAACCAGTATTCCTCCACCTCCTGGTCACACTGAGTTTATGCCTGGTCCAGCGTGCTCATTTGCTATGCCCCTGCCACCACATATGCTACCAATGGTTACTCTTAATCCCATTGGAATCCCTTGGCCTCCGCAGCCTGCTTCTGAAGAGCGACCACCTCTACCTGATGAACCAGAGCATAAGAGGCAGAGAACAGATGATGCGTCTCTTATCCCAGCAGAGCAGTTCCTTGCTCACCATCCGGCAGAAACTGAGAAGAAAAGGGATGAGCAGCCGAAGCAGGTTATATGGGATGGTGATTCTGGTAGCATTGGTCAGACTGCTACTCATGCATCATCTCCGAATCAACCCCAGGGTGGTGAGGAACAGTTTGACCTTTTAAGTGTTTATGGGAGACCTGTTCATGGTCCAGCTCCTCTTGTCCAACCTGGCATGCCATTGCCCTGGCCTCCTCAGCCACCTCCTCTTGTTAATGTTCCTCGCTTTATTGCTCTACCAGCACCATATCTTGTCCCACCTCCAGGCCCTCGTGTGCCTGGAGTTCAGATAATGCCTCACATGCATCCACAACAGGTACCTGGGCAGCCACTGATTATTATGATGCAGAGCCAAATGGTTCATATACCAACCTGGTATTTCTCCACATCCTGGTCATGTTCAGTTTATGCCTGGTCCACCGCACCCATTTGATATGCCCCCGCCACCACATATGCTACCCATGGACAATCCCATTGGCATCCCTCAGCCTCCGGCACCGCCTCTGCCTCCGCAGCCTCCTGAAGAGCAACCACCTCCACCTGATGAACCAGAACCTAAGAGGCAGAGAATAGATGATGCATCTCTTATCCCAGCAGAGCAGTTCCTTGCTCACCATCCGGTAATGGCTCTGGCAGTCCATTTTTCTTTCTTCCTTTCTTTCCTTGCTTCATCTATTTGTTATTTAAGGACTGTGGTATGCTACTCTAATATCTTATCTGCAGGGTCCTGCTAGCATCTCAGTAGCTGTACCCAACCTTGATGAAGGGAACTTGCGAGGCCAAGTTTTGCAGATTCCGGTCCAATCACTGTCAGACACAATCGGTGGTCTGAAGGAGCACATTGCTGGAGAGTTGCAGCTCCCTGCTAATAAGCAGAAGTTGAGTTTGAGGACTAGTTTCCTCAAAGATAACTTTACTCTTGCTTACTACAATGTGGGTCCTGGAGTGGTGATCCTTCTAACACTGAAGGAGCGTGGTGGGAGAAGGAAACAAGTCTTTCCAATTTAAGTATAGTGGCAGGTTAATGCTTACAATAATACTTCAGCAGCTATCCTGGAGAACCTTTTTTTTTTGCTGGATCTTGCTGTTGTATTTTTCGCATTTATTTTTATTTTCCATGCTAAGCACAACCTTTTCAATATATGTGAACACCGTACTTTCCTCTTTATCTTGCTACAGTTAAATGTTGCGAGATGTTCTGCCTCGAGATATCGCCTAATACGTTAGTGATTTCTACTGGATATCTGATTTTTGTGAGGTGCGCCCCTATATTTAGGTTGCAAACTTTGTTTTCTGTGTTATGATTGTATTTTTCTTATTATGTGAAATACATGTGTTTTATATTCTTCTGTGCAACATTGATGGTGGTACTGTTTCTTCGTTGGTTATTCTGAAAGGTTTCGACTGATGCATTGTTTTAGTTCTATTTTTGATGCTTCTGATTATTGAAACTTCATGTTTTTTTTCTACAGAATGGCATGGCATCCATTGCATCGCTACCGCTGAAATGCTTGAAGTAGGAAATTTTTGTTGCTTGGGATGCATTTTCTGGTTGTTTCCTCCTGCTATTGCAATAAGTTTTAATGATTTAGGTAAGCACTGCACCTGCAGAAAAGAATGTTGTATACTAACAAAGTTGTTGTACTGAATGTTTTCACAAGTCACTGGCATACCCGGTTCTTCAGTGTGGTGCTGCACCTGGCCCGTGCATGTGCACCTGTGCATATGAGTTTCCAGATGTCTATGTGACCCTGAGGGAGTCTTATGTATTCTGTGTTTTTTCTTTATAAAGTTATGTACTCCCTCCGGATTTTAATATATGACGTTTTTTAGTGCAAATTACACTAAAAAACGTCATATATTAATGACTGGAGGGAGTATTCTGTTTGAACTCCAAGCACGGTTAGCGGATTAGATATTCATGTTTGTTGATTTCACTTTGGCAGTGGGGAAATACGTCCTTGAGTTCCAAGAAATTTGTGCTGACTACGAAAACTGTTGAAGTGTTTTTCATGACGGATCAGTAAACTATTTTCACTTGTTTTTTGGATGGTTGCTTTCAGTTCTATCTGTTCATGTCCGCGAACCTACAAAACCCTATGTGATTCCAATGTCCAGTTTCTCAGTTGATGATTTGTATGTGCCTCCTCATAGACAGAAATTTTGTGCTGCCTTCTCTCGGCGCCATGCTCATGTAATTGGAGTATCAGACATGTGCCAGATGAATAATTTCAGTTTCGCTCGAGCCTTGTTTGGTGCATATACTCAGCATTAGCAATTTGGTACCGATTGCTGATTGAGCACGGCGACTGATCCTGAGCGTGTGGTCGGCTGCCAACAATCGAGCGTGCGACTGATCAATTTAAAACTGGCCTGGCTGTCGACTTAATGAGGGTCTCGCCCCCTTCCAAGTTCTCCTCGGCTCCTAGATGGAATTCTCGCGCGTATAGTAGAGACAAAGTGGTCCTACGAATGCTTCATTTCTGATGAGTTCAGTGCATTGCTCATGTTCTCAGTTTGATATCGGGCGGTAAGAGACTCGATGACGTTCGGTGGCCTGTACTTATGCTGTTCGTAATGTCCTCGCTACCGTTGCCGTTGCCTCTACCACCGTCCCGCTCCATCCATCACCACGAGTTGGGGATTGGCTTACCAACAAAGCTGCTGATGCTAACATGTGACTTAAGTTGGGGTGTTAGGCCGTCTCCAACGGTTTTCTCATCCCATTCTTCAAATTCAAACACCATTGTTCACTCTATGTCTACATTGTCAGATTTCTCAAAATGAGGTAACCGTTAGAGACACACTCTATGTCTACATTGTCAGATTTCTCAAAATAAGGTAACCGTTAGAGACAGCCTTAGCAGTTTGCACACGTATCCGTGAGTTCCTTTGCCCTTTGCCAACCAAAACGATACAATAACACCCAAGTTTCAAATACAATCTAGTTTAATAGAACTAGAGATAAGTAGCAAAGCAAGGGAAGTCAAGTAGATTAGAGGAACATCAGAAGCTTCAGTCAGGTACAGGAAGGGAAGAGATACTTGAGGGTTAGGGTAGAAGGGGAACGGTTTGTCACTTTGTTGTGTTCTTCAATATGCTCCAAGCTGCTAGTGTTGGCTCGTTTATCCCGTTATCCTGTCTGTTTGGGCCGTATATTGGCCAGAACATGTCAGCCCATATATACAACACATGCCACCAGACTTTGAATGGGTCAATTTTACAAGCTATTTTTATCTATCTACCTACACTATAAAAGAGAGTTTATGTAGTATCATTTTTCATCTAACGAAAATCTCAGTACCCTCACGTTGGCTCCGCTGCACATGTTAGAAAGGATTGGAAAGTGTTAGAAATTGTCTAAAACCGATAAAGAGAAAAAGTCTCCACTCTTTAATCTTTTATTTTCTCGCCTCGTTTTGTAACTACACCCACACCCTTTAATGGTAAAGGAATGGTGTAGGTCTTCTTCTTTTTAATTCCATTTTTTTTTCTTTTCCTGTTTCCTTAGATTGCCCAATCGGTCATCTTGTGCTATGTGTATGTCACATGTACATCTATGTTATAAAGGGCTTACAAATTAATTGCTCATGTTGTCAACAACTTCCCGTGCCAAACTATAGGAAGATCGGTTGACAAGTAAGGCTTCAGTATTCATTTTTCCCGAAACGCAAACATACAATCCCTTGCTGTTAAGTTAGAGGAAGGGGTTTTAGGCAAGCAAGCCAAGACGGTGAGGCGGTGGTAGGTGCCGGCCATGAGAGAAGGTGGGCGGGATCATCAACCAGAGAGGAATCCGATGCGAGGGATCACATGATTGATTGCAGGTTATCGTTGTTCTATTTTCCATTTGACAGCTCCTTCATGCATAATTGTTTTCTTTGTCTCATTTTCCATGTTTTTAACTTCTCAAATGGGAATGAAAAAGTTTGCATAACCTCATGACGTATGGATGGTCATCTCCATTGCCCCTTAATTTTCAAATTTGGATGTTTATTAGCTTAACATATTTAAAACCAGACAAATTCAGAATAGGATGCCATATTAGATAAAATGCGGTGGCGGGACACACATGTAAGGTTTTTCCTCTGTTTTCCATTTCTTTTTTTTAAAAGATTTCAAATCACTCTCCTATGTATGGAAGTTGGATAAACTCTTAAAGTAATTTTATGTTCAATTTACCCCTTTACTTCTTTTAATTTATCTAGCCTACCTCTTGATAAAATTTCTCTTTATTATTTCTCCATGTGCGAGTCAAGTGTTAAGTTAAATCTTGTGGGGTGCTAATTGGGGCCATAACTTCTATTAGAAAATATCTCATATGTTTTATTACTTTTCATACATTTTTGTAAATACAATTCAAAAGTCATCATATATATTTTTGAGCATAAGTTACGATGCCCTCTTTCATCTATACAATCTTGAACTTAAATTCAACTTGTATACAAAGGAATGAAAAAGATAATTTTTATTAAGCAGTGGGTCAGACTAACCGAAATAGTTGGGTGGGTGATTTGATCATAAAATTAGACTAAGAGGTTATGTAGACAAACCTCCATATGTGGGGATGTGGAAAAAAAAAGTGACATGTGGATCTAAATAGCTAGCCCCGATTACTACATTTCTCTATAATTTTGTGAAGCCGTGTCATCATAGAACCAACTAAATCATACGCCATGTCATCACCCACTAAGACTATACATTGATGGTTTCCATTGATCTTCTGTGACTAATAGCATTTATGCATGCAAGCCATACAACACCAACGCAAACCATACAACTGTTGACGCGGCTTATGTACGAAATTTATGCATCATTTTATATGATTTATCATTGATTTTATGCGTCAACTATATCTTTCACTAACATTTATCACCGATAATTGTAGATTTTGCAATATTGTCTTGGAAATATGCTATATGTGATTTTTACAGGTTTTAGACCAATTTTTCGCGAAATTCACCATGATCCACTTCGAGTAAGAAAAGACCGCTAGATGACATGGATTGAAGATGAGGAACAAGGAAGACTTGGTGTACTCATAGCCCCTCTGTGTAGATCAAGGCTCCCTAACCAGAAGATTCAATGAAGTGTCCAAGAGCTACAAGAAAATAAAGATATTTATTCATTAAAGATGATGAATATAACAAAGGCTAGAAGAATTCATCGAAGCTCGACCCATTACGAAGATTCCAGAAGGAGTCCTGAAGGCCCCGCACAAATATTACTTAAGCATTAAGTAACTACCCCGCGAAAGATGGAAAGAAGAAGATGCAGGATGAGTCCGGGTCGGCCGACCCTGACCCTCCTGGTCGGCCGACCCCACCTATTCCTAGGTCGGTTTCCGATTCTTTTTCTCCCACGTCTTCTCCAGGGTATAAATAGTTAGCATAGGACCCCGAGGTCGGGCATCCAATTCATTATCAAGGCGTGAAGTCGGCGGAAAGAGGGACAACAACTAGAGAGAGCAGAGGGTCGAGTTTCTAGTCTAGGATTAGAGTTCTTCTAGTTCCTAGAGGTGATTAGAGGCCTTGCACGGTGCTCTAATTACCAAGCTTTGGAGGCCTAATTGTATCATCAAGGGAAGGTATGATCATGGATGTAATGTTGATACAATTAATCAATGAAGCCTTGTTCTTGTCTAATTATCAAGTTCTTGTTCTAATTATGTTTGTTCTAGTTCTAAGTAGATTTAGATCTAGATGCTTGTTGATTAGACCATGTCATTAAGGGTGTTATTTATCTAGCGTTTTTGAATCTCTAATATAGTTTACTAATGATATAGTTATGTTTCTAGTTCTTGTGATCATGGTGATTAGAAGTTCTAGTTGCCTTAATTATGTTATTAGACTATGTGAAGTAATTAGAAGCGCGTTCTCTAATTATGTATGCCTGTTGAGAGTTTCTCGTCGATTACCTGGTTACTAGTGACAGTAGAGCCCGGGGAAAGGTTAAAATTGATCTAGGGGATTAGATTGGTTGATCATGATTTAATTATGCTATGATGAATATGCTTGAACATGCTTGTTTGCCTTAAGCTACCAGTTATCTCGCTGTTTTATCTTAGATGTGATACCCGTTATCGCATATGCTTTGGATCCGTTTAGAGCCTGATTAGAAGCTAGTTAATACCCTTTAATTAGTTCTAGAACATCGTCTATCTTATATATCAACATATCTAGTATAGATTAAGGATTGGTTTAGAGTTAACTATACACCTTTTGCCCCTTTAAGTTTATCTTAAACTCTTGTTAATTAGATTACCTTAAGTTCGTTCCTTAGATTGACAAAATCCACGATACTCATCCTGAGAAAAAAGCTACACACGATACTGTCGCTTGCAGTATAAAGTTTGCCGCGTTTAAGTGACGTCAACAACAACACTATAGAGTTCCTGCAGCAACGTGCAGGGTATCATCTAGTTCACTAAGATATGTTAGCATGCAAGCCATACAATACCAACGCAAACTATACAACATCGTAGAATTCTTCCAGCAACGTGTATGGTATCATCTAGTTCACTAAGATGCTATGTTAGTGTGCCATGTCTTCAAAACATCGTAACAAAACCACATGGGGGATTATTTGTCCTTTTTATGCACAACACCTGGTTTTCTTTCCTCAATATTACTCCTGCACCCATTTGGATGTTATAATTGAAGGGTCGAATTCAAAATTGACATTTGTCTACGTGAACACCACGGTTTTGTGGGGGAAAGATATCACTGGGTCCTCATGAAGCGTATTCTCTGCATAGGCTGTTGGAAGGCCCAATCCAAGAACCGACCGACTGACTTGGCGCACAAGACAAGGACTCTCTATTTTTGTAATCTAAACCGTCTAGCAGAGATAGAAGGAAACCGACCTGTAACCCAAAGCCACGCTGAACTATATAAAGCGGGCTAGGGATCCCTCCCAAACAACTCAACTCATAGCATCTCTCGAGCTCAAACAGATCATCCAATCTCTTTAGCCCTCATACATATTCAAAGCAATACAATTAGCCACAAACAGGACATAGGATATTACGCATCTTACGGTCCGAACCTGTATAAATTGTGTGTTCTTATATTTCGTCGCGTTACACGCGAAACATGGAGCTACGGTCGGACTCGCCTACCACGAAAAGCACTGCGTGAAACATCCCATAGTACACTGCCAGTACTAAAATCCCGACAGTTTGCACGTTAGGCTAGAGAGAGGCGACATCGACATCAGACTAGCTATATGGCCATCATCTTTGACAACAAATTTAAATTAGGGACGGAATAGATCCTGTCTGCTCAAGACATACCTCATGACAACTCGACGGCATATAAGTTTGGGATCGTCCACGACGATGGTGGCGATCTGATTTGCGCCGCACTTTACGGTGACCGCCTGCGACCGCCCTGCATGCGAATCTGTGTCCGGCCAGGTGCCTTGGCGGTGGCGTGCTTAACGCGCGTGCAACTACTACTGCCTCCGTCAGAATTTAACTCCAGATCAAGCCGGCCGGACGGGCGGACTTGTTTGTCGCCGGTCTACACCGGTCCGATCTGTGCGTCTATCGCCACCCCTGTACCGAAAACAGAGTTCAAGTTCAGGTCTAGATTGATCCGAGATCAGGCCAACGTAGACGTCAAAATAATATACTCCTATCATGCGACATGAGACAGAGTCAGACTGGGCCGATGTTGGCCTGGCTAGTCGTCAGATTGAATCAAGTACTGATGCGCCTTCGTGAACAGAGTCAATAAAAAAAAGGGCGTGAGGTTGATCGGCTGACACGAGACTAAGTCAGAATTCAGCTGTACCAAGGAGAGATCATGGTCTCGATCCATCCACAAGGAGCTCTAAACTGTACGGAGCTGATCCTCTATTATTTTCACCAAGTCCGATCCCGGCGGCCATCCTTGGAAGTTCACGTCATCAACTCAGACATGGATGAAAAACCAGTCAGCAACGCAGTTAATCGACACTAAACAGCTAAGTCGTTATGATTTTTAATTGTGCATTTACATATGCAATCAATTTTCGTCTACTCGATCGTTTCGTCTGATTTACATCTGAGTATCATCTATGCAAGCAATACTACTCGCATTATTTTCTGATTATTATTTCAGAAAAATATTTTATATCAGCATAAACATCTAATATGTCGAAGCAGCATACATGCGCTATCATTGACAATCTCTAATTTCCGCCATCTGTTGCGAAGGGCAATGGACCATCAGCTGACCGAGCTATTGGATCACAATTAAATTATTTCTGAATCACTCGGATTATATTATTTCTGAATCACTCGGAATGTCGGATCACTCATTATTTCTAGATCATCTTTCTGGATCACCGGGAACTTCAGGTCGCTCGGATTAGTCTCTTAATCGTTTTTCTGGATTACTCACGTTACTTCGGATCATTCGTATTAATTTTGAGATCATTATTTTTGGATTATTCATATTATTCTTGGATCACTCGAACTATGGATTATTCGTATTACTTTTGGATCACTCGAGCATTGTATCTCTCAAATTATTTCTGGTCACTCAAACCGTGCCCACTTTTCTGTCGCATCTCGTGTTTCGCTGAGTTAATTCTTTTCAGTTGCATCTTGTGTTCCGCTAAGCCTATTCTTTTCAGTCGTGTCTCGTGTTTCGTCGATACAACTCTATTGTGTCATATATCGTGTTTTGCTGAGCTAAATATTTTCTGTCGCATCTCGTGCTTTGATAAGTCTTAGTGCTTTCTGACAAAATCTGTGCGTGCGATGATAGGGTAACTTTAAACCCTCCATACGGGGCAATCGGTCTGGCCTACTGGTATTACATGCTTTCGCGTCCTCATAAAAAGGATGCAATTTGGCCCTCCTTACGGGGCAATCAGCCTAGACCGTAGACCGACAGCTGGTGTTACATGCCTTCACGTCTTCATTTAAGGGATATGTGGCGGAACCGCCGATTTAATCCGGGCTAAGCACACCTGCTACCTCTGGCTTGCAGTGCGATTAGACCGAACTAAACCCGGTCGTCCGTCGAGAGTCATTCGACTCCCGATGTTACCTTTTCCCAGAGGAACCGACATCATACGCATCCAGCCCACAATGGAGCCACAACAGATACATCATCTCAGGCAGTTGAATATGACATATAAAAACTTATTTTTCAAATCGGTTCGAAATAATAACACAAGTTTCATCGTATTACCATACGAAAGGCAAGTTTGAAACAGATAGCGGAAGCGAATTTGAAAACATCTCACAGCGGAACGAAATACTTTACTAGTCTTCATGCAACGTTGATCGAGATGAGCAACACCGAGCCCACCGGTACTACTCTCCTCCAAGCAGATGTCCAGATGTCGCCGGTACCTGTTCTCAAAAGTTGGGGGCAAACCCTGAGTACTAATTACTCAGTAGGACTTAATGGATTGGCTTACGGCTGACGCAAAGCTTGCTTACTAGCATGTGGATCCTTAGCCATTGATTTTAAACAGTGGTATATCAATATAGAGTATCAAGATTCATCTTTTGCATATAACTCCAATATAATAACTTGCAGAAATGTAAGCAATACAATACAAACAGATAGTATTTGAAAACATGAGTAACGGATATAATATATTCAAGTAGTTACTACGCTGCCCGACAGTGATATTGGCGCTCCCACACCTGGTAGGCATCAGCGATTCGAATCGATTTTTAATTCCCGGGAATAACTATCATGCCAGGGGTATATGCTTACTAGCCATCGCGTTCCCACATATATCCCCAATCTTCACCTGTCTTGTCCCAAGATTCAAAGCGCCCCCACCTAACCCCCGGGTTGTGACCCCTTAGGAGCGATACCACGGCCGCACCGGGTCAGCCCTCCCTCGAGTACAAGCGCCCCCGGGCCCATCGGCCTCCAGCAAGTGGATGGGCGGAGCCTTGAAAACTCCGGACAAACCCATGTAAGACTTCACCGGTCCCATTTCCCGGTTAAGCACTTTAGCAATGTTATGCCGATCAGCAGACGAACAGCGGACGGGCCTTAAACGACTCAGGCGGAGCCAAACGCACACCACATAATAAAATTATTCTCCGCCCGGTCTCCATTTAAATCATGAGCATAATATTACTTTCTCAATAGTAATAGTTTTGTAACCTTTGAAATCACCTACGCGACGAGTGACTCCTTTCACTCGTGTCTACTCGCACCTAGTAGAGCCTAGGCAACTCGTCCTACGAACTCTATATATAGGTGCTAGGGCCAGGGCGGCCAGGAGATCTAATGCAATTGTTTTCAATCAACTCCTAATGCGGATGCGTAATGAAACCATCAATCATCATATTAGCGGGGAGAATTCATGGTCCTGCCTACCTTCCTCGTTAGGGTCAGTAGCTTCTTCCGGAGCGTAGTCTGCTTCCTGCTGCTGGTCCTCCGGTCCTTGGTGCAGCTCCTCTTCTGGCTCCTCTACTTTGGTTTGGTTCGGCGGTTGTCCTTCGTTCGCGGAATCTATATGCATGACATGGTGCAATTGGAGCATGTATTAGTGCAATGCTTGCTTCATGATGCGAGTGCAATGCAAGAAAATCCGGGTTTATGGAATAACATTATGCATTTTTGTGATGAGACTCGTTTAGCGCTAAGAAATCGTACAAGCCATCACCTAAGATAGCTTAGCTTGTCACATAAAACGACGTGGGGGTGTGTGACTGAATAGCATCGATTTATGCGAAAAGACCGGTGTCTACTATTATCTAGAACTCTTTTTCATGATTCACTATATGCTTAACTACTAGGCTATATTGGATCAAATTAGTACAATATAATTTCTACGGATTTTTCTGGACAAGTTTTGTATGGTATATATTTTCATACTCTAAAAATACACTAAGTACATACATAGGCGTAGAATAGAAATTAAGCATTGCATACTAGGGTTTCCAAAAACCACCATAGATCCTAATCATCATATAAAAGTCACTATCCAAGTTTCATAATTTTTGAAAGTGTCTAGCTTTAGTTTTGCTAATTATTTAAGAAACCTTAATATGCAAGCATTCAGGGGCAACACAGTCATTTCATGGATCACTCTATTTTCCATTCTGTAGAGCTGCTTAAGAGGAGTACAATGCAATAAAGTTTGCATTTTTCTGATTTTTATTTGATTTACTATGAATTTTTCAAAGTTCTCGGTTTATAGAAATTTAATAAATCAAAAATCATAACAGACAGGGACCTATTCGTGATTATCTATTATATCGGGGGCTAGCACGTAAGGATCCGATGACTCAGTGAATAGCGCATTGGATCTGAATGTGAATCCGTGAAAACCGGAGGGCTCCAATGCAAATACGACATCTCCTCCCTGGGTCTTCTTCCTCCTCGCGCCAGGGAGGAGAGAGGGCGGCGGTGGCGCGGGCTCCGGCCTGCTAGGGTGCGGCAGCCCGGCCAGCGGCGGTCAGGGAGAGGGAGAAGAGCGCGGGGAACACTTACCCCCTACCTATAGCGGCGGGGAACCCGCGGAGGAGGCCGGCGACGGCGGTGAAGGAGCTCCGAGCGGGGTTAGGTGGACGGCGTCGGGCTCCACGCGGAGGAGGGCAGAGAGGCGCTGAGACCAGTTGGAATCGGTGGAGTGGAGCCGGGCGACCGCGGAGCGCTTGCTGCTGGGAGCAGAGGCGGCCGGAGGAGGCCGGCGCGCGAGCTCGGGGCGAGTTCCAATGGCGGTGACGGCGTTGCCGGAAGAGGCGAGGCCAGGGAGCAGGCGAGCCGGGAAGAGCAGGCGAGTGCGGGGAAAGGGACAGGGTGCCGAGGCGCCCTCCAGCTTCTGGAGCCGGGCGGGGGCAGGCCGGGCGGCGCGTGGCCAGCGGTGGCAAGCGGCGCGTGGCCGGCAGCGCTGGACGCCGGCACCGCGTGGGCGAGGGAGAGAAGAGGAGGAAGAGAGAGGGCGTGGGTGGACCGGGTCCATGGATTGCGGGACGCTGACTGGTGGGACCGAGCGAGAGAGAAGAGAAGCGGTCCACTGGACCGAGTCCGTGGAAGCTAATTAAGGTGGGACCCACAGAGCTGTCGTCCCCACGCGGAGCCGAGGCGGGCTGACGAGTGGACCCCACTCGTGACTGCAGGGTGGAAAATAAATTCGGAAAATTGAAAAAAAAGCTGTTTGACTGCTGAGACATGTTTTAGAAATTATTATTTTTGAACATCCTAGAGGCCGAATTTGACAAAACCCAAAATACAAAAGTTGTTCTAATCTTCTAGATCTACAACTTTGTCAAAAGGAGTAATATCAGATTCCAAGTTTAAATATGATTAAATTTGAATTTAACCTGCTGACTCCAGTTTGACCAAGGTTTAATGCAAAATTAGAAATTCCTAAAGTCTATTTTATGCTCATTTTCAGAGAAAGAGTATTATACCAATGTTGTGTAGTTTTTAACTATCTACCACTTTATTATATGATGTTTTGCATGATCATGTCTTTTGATTGCTCAAAATTTGAATTTTCCATTCAGGTCTATTTGGACAGAATTCACTAGAAGATAGAAAATGAGCTAAAACACCTTGCAAACCTTTATGCATGTCAACACACATAATACCAAAATTATTCCTCATGAAATTTTCTACAAGTTTGTTATAGAGAGTTTGGTCCAAAACACATTATCTTTTGAACTATAATCACAAGTGCATTCAGGGTTTTTGCATATTTCACTGGAAAATTTTTGACTTCGTGATTTACTAGCCTAGTTATTGTTCTTCTCCAAACATCATTAAGCCAAAACCTTAACTACCGCTAATCTAATCACATGTTAAAATTTTCAAGATGCCAGGGGCATCACAGGATACCTCTTGCCCTTTATACGGGGTAGTCGGTCTGGCCTTCCGACACTCATTGCCTTTGCTATACTCGGAATTCAAATGGGGAGTTCACTTTACACTGCTTCGTCAGCTCGGGGCTGTGCCGCCGCACGCCTCACCGACTCACTATTTCGTCGACACGGGGGGTTGGGCTTCTGTCCACCACGCCGACTCCTTCGCCGAATCACTGCCTCGTCGACTCGAGGGCTAGACTGTTGTCTGCCTCACCGACTCACTGCTTCGTTAACTCGGGGGCTGTGCCGCCGCACGCCTCGGCGACTCACTGTTTCGTCGACTCGGGGGGCTGGGCTACCGTCCGCCTCGCCGACTCGGGGGCTGGGCTTCTATCCGCCTCGCTGACTCCTTCGCTGAATCACTGCCTCGTAGACCCGGGGGCTGGGCTGTTGTCCGCCTCGCCGACTCACTGCTTCGTCGACTCGGGGGCTGGGCTGTTGTCCGCCTCCCCGACTCACTGCTTCTTCGACTCGGGGGGCTAGGCTGCCGTCCGCCTCACCGACTCGCTCCTTCGTCGACTCGGGGGCTGGGCTGCCGTCCGCCTCGCCTACTCGTCCCTTCGTCGACTCAGGGGCTGGGCTGCCGTCCGCCTCGCCAACTCGCTCCTTCATCGACTCGGGGGCTGGGCTGCCGTCCGCCTCGCCGACTCCCTGCTTCGTCGACTCAGGGGCTGGGCTGCTGTCTGCCTCGCTGACTCGCTACTTCGTCGACTTTGGAGGCTACGCCACCTTACTCGGTGACTCAGGAGGCTACGTCACCGTCCTCGCTCCACCAAGATCACTCGGAGGAATACGTTGCTTGATCCTCAACCTGATTATGCCAATCAGGTTGAGGCTTGGAGGCTGCATGGAGGATACCATCAGAAAATTTTCGAAGACTACAATACAAGACATTTAGAAAGCAGATTCTTTGGATCTTCGAGCTAATTGTTACTCAAGTTAACTCGAAAGCTCGGGAGCTACCCCATGGGGTGCACCTAGTCGGTGCAACCCATGTACTAGTTTAACTCAGAAGGAGTTGCAGATTTTATTGGCCCTTCAAGCTGATTGTTTCTTAAGTCAACTTGAAGCTCGGGGGCTTGTGCGGGATAGATATCCCCTGGGTACTCATGAAGTGTATTCTCTACATGGGCTGTCGGAGGGCCCAATCCAGGAGCCAACCGACTGCACTTGGCGCACAAGACAAGGACTCTCTATTATTTGTAATCTAACGCGTTTAGGAGAGATAGAAGGAAACCGACTTGTAACCCAAGCCACGCCGCACTATATAAGACCGGCTAGAGATCCCTCCCAAACAACTCAACTCATAGCATCTCTCGACCTCAGGCAGA
Source organism: Paspalum vaginatum (assembly GCA_030272315.1). Lineage (NCBI taxonomy): Eukaryota > Viridiplantae > Streptophyta > Magnoliopsida > Poales > Poaceae > Paspalum > Paspalum vaginatum. The sequence continues at coordinate 9,292,423 of CM059014.1, read as the reverse complement.
TCATCCAATCTCTTTAGCCCTCATACATACTCAAAGTAATACAATCAGCCACAAACAGGACGTAGGGTATTACGAATCTTGCGGCCTGAACCTGTATAAATCGTGAGTTCTTGTCTTTCGTCGTGTTACATTTGAACCATGGAGCTACGGTCGAACTCGCCTACCACAAAAAGCACTGCGTGATACATCCCGTGGTGCACTGTCGGTACTAAAACCCGACTAGGTTTCGCTGTCAAATGCACGTCAATTCCAACCGGTATTCACACCACGCGAGCCCTCTTGTCCCCAATGCCAAGCGCCACCCCTCTGATTTATGCAGAATTGCTCTGCACCCGCTGATTTGCGTGGAATTGCTCCGCCTCGTTACTCCACCACCTCACCACCGGTAGACGCTTCTTCTCTCGTCTTATCATCGGCGGTCGTCCCTTTCTCTTCCTCTCCGCCGGCGCCAGCGCTTGCCCCTTCTCTTCCTCAATGCTAGTGCCGGCGCCGCCCCCTTCTCTTCCTTTCCGCTGGCGATGGCACCTGCTCCCTTCTCTAGCTTCCTCTCTACTGGCATCGCCCCCACCCCTTCTGTTCCTCTTCGCTGGTGCCATCCCTACCCCTTCTTTTCCTCTCCACTTCTCTTCCAATCGGCACCAGCGTCATCCCCCTTTTCCTCATAGTCGGCGTCCCGCCGCTGCTCCCTTCTCCTCCTCGCCATCGGTGTCGCCTCCTCGCTGCCAGTATCGCATCCTTTCTCCTCGTAGCACGCAATCGCCGGCACCGCCCCCTTCTCCTCGGCTGCTAGCGCCACCCCTAAGGTCATGGAGGAGTAGGGCAAGGTGGGCATGGCCTATCGCCTCCGCGAGCTTGACGAGACGTCCTCTCAATTTGTACGTAAGTCATCCAAACAGCATGAAGAAATGAATTGCATCTCAATTCCTTTTTTCAATTTCAAATGCCACCCAAACGCTAGTAGTGAATTGAGGTCCATTTCAATTACCACTCAGATTTGGAGTTCGATCTATTTCAATTCCGTGGCTCTCAATGTCGACATCCAAATGAAGCCGTGGGGAATTGTTTGGTCCCACGTTTCTTAAGATTAGGGTTACACTCATGTGTTTGTATGTAACATCTTGTGTTCATCTGCAAAGAAGTAAGGAGTTGATGACATTACCTCTGGTGAGCATGATTACATTAGGTTCTATAGTGCCTTAATTTGTTAATATGATCACGGGCCAATGGAGTGATTGTAAGCTTAAAATTATAAAAGAAAATGACATAAATATTAATATTCTTGTAGCATTCTAGGGATCTTTTCCTTTGTCCTAAGATGATTTGGATACAATGATATGGGGTTAGGATAGAGAAATAAAGGTGACGATAAACCCTATGACCTCTTGGAACACAGGAATTCCATATGAAGCGGTTCAATTTCATAGAAAGAACAGGAAACAAAAAACCTACATTCCGAATGGGGTAAATGTAAGTGTATAGCTGCGGTGGAATCAGGAATGTGCTGGAACTAGAAGTTGGCTATATAAGTACACAACCTTTTTTTTTCTGTTGTAAAGCCATCTCCAGTGGGTTGCTCATATGAGCTACCTATAATACAAAATGACAATGTAGCAATATTGTAAACAGAAAAGGAGATTGTTAAAATAGTGATAAGCAATCTATTTGTGCAATCCGCTGGAAACGGTCTAACGACCAACACTCACATTCTCCTATAGATCCAACATGCCAACGATTAGAGCCTATATCGCTGTTCCATATCCTTTCATCATTTATAGCCCTATTTTTGTTACTAATTCAATGCTATTTAAAACCCTAGGCATGAATAAAATAAAGAGAAATTCAAGGCTAGTCACCGCTAGGTTGCAGATATAGATATTAGAGAAAATTCTCTGCAGACCATCGAAATTTGGCTGATTTCTTCATGGATTACTAGGAAACTTCTGGAGATGTGAAAGTCACTTATCGGATTTTCTGTTATGTACATGCCACTCTGGCTACGTTAGCATTCTGTGCTTTGTTTGGGACACGTTTCGTATAAGTCCATTTTGCCCCTGCTAAGGTTGGCCCATCCGGCATATCGTCCCGCTGTATCGCGGCTTCGGCTCCTGTATGGGCACAGTGCATGCGGTTTCACCGATGGTGGGACCAGCGGTGACCGCAGCAAGAGGTGTGCGGTAGCAGCTGACCTCCCCGGATCTGCCGGAGCCGACGATAGTGGCGGCTATGGAGGCCATGCGGACATGGCGCTGGTGGCCGAGGTGTTGTCCGTGCCCACGCGGCGCTGCTGCATCCCCGCGCGCGTAGTATCTGTGTTGATTGCCTCCTACCGAAGAGGGCGATAGGGGCAGCGTCGATTGCCTCGTTGAGCTTCTTTGTGGACTTTTCGAGCAAATTAAGGCCTATTTGGTTGCTATGTATATTTGCAGTTTTCATATAATACCTTGGTATTCATAAATACTGTAGTATTTGGAGAAAAAATGTTTGGTGCCTTCTTGCAAAACTCTGTTTTACAAACCACAGTATAGACAAAACCATGGTATTTTTGGAGTTTTGGTTACTGTACCTGGACTGAAGTTTTCTTCCGCATCCTTTTTTCCCCACCTGCCGCCGGCCCCTCTTCCCCGGCCAGCCCCACTACTCGCCGACGGTCTCGTCACCCCAGACGGCCCTAGGTCGAGCGGCAGTGTGCCGAGCGAGCCTCTCGCGCCTGGGGAGAGGGCGGCGCGAGAGAGAGCGGCGACGCACCGGGTGCGCCTGTAAGGAAAATGGTCTCATGTGCCATATTTCTATAGTTGTGTTTTGGTAATTGATTGACAACCAATACTTAGACTAACAAGTTCTCATGTATTTAGGTCTAAGGGATGAAGAAGGAAAAAAGCCGAAGGCAAGACCCGAAGGGTTCGGGCCGCCCCAACGGGGATTTCGCTCAGACTTGTGAGGACCAGACATTCCGATCTGCATGACCGAACAAACCTCCAGACCAAGTTTTCCGAGACGGCAGAAGAACCGGAAGCCAGGCAAATCGAGAAGATTGGACACCCCAAAATTTGACCCTAAGAATTTTCTCTAAATGTCCCTCTAATTCAAATTTAATTTTTGAAAACCCTAGTTGCTTGAGTGTACAATTGTGAGCTGAATGAAATCTACAAAACCTCCCCTCCAAGTATCCTATGAGACACTATAAACATTCCCTGCAAAATCCTCTCAAATCCTTCTCCAAATATTCAATTTCAAATCCAAAATCCAAAATAGAAAAAGAAAAATTCCTCCCCACTTTCCGGGCCGCAGCCCAACCTCCCCACCTCTCCTCCCGGCCCAACCGCCCCCTCTCTTCCATGGGCCACGCCCGTCATCCCCTTCCCTTCGCTCTCACTCTCTGCCCCGTGGACCCCACCGCCAGCGTCGTCTTCCTCCCTCCCTTCTCCTTGTCCGCTTCCTCGCGTCGCCTCCCGCCACTGCCGGTGCCGTCTCCCCTCCACCGACTCCGCAGTAGCCCTACCCTGATGTCCACCCATCGCCACGTCAGCACCGCTGAGTCAGCCTCGCCGCCAGCTCAGCCGGCCACCACCAACCTCCTCCTTTTCTACACTGGTTGCCACGCCTATAAGAAGGCCTCGGCGAGCCTCGCCGCCTCTCCCTCGGACACCCATGCCAACACGCGCACGCACGCACATACACACGCACACACCCACTCACTCCCTGCACCGGAACACTCACGGTGGGCTAACTTGCGGCGGTGAACTCCACCGTGAACCGCTGTAAGCTCCACCGCCTCGCCCCCAAATCCGCCCCCTCCAAGCCACCATTCCTCGATTAACCCCGCCACGAGCATCGCCCCTCCACCCTCCACCCAGTCCACCTCTTTCCCTGGCCAGAACCGCACCGGAACGCCAGTGCGCCGTAGCCTCTCTCCCCTCGTTGATGATTGGTCACACGCTGCTAGGACCACACATGCACGCATTCATCCCCACGTTACCCCTATCAAGTTCACCGCGCCACCCTCGCCCTCCCCGACCTGCTCTCGTCGCAGGAGCCGGGCCACAATGGTGAACCGCCGGTGAGCCGTGCGGCCACGATGGTGACCGGTTCGGCCAAACTAGACCGGGAAGCTGTTCCCGCACTGTCTCCCCAGGTGTGGCTGACGCGTGGGGCCCACCGCTCTACCGTCAGGCCGCGTCGTTCCGCCCTGTGGGCCAGCCAATTAAACCGGGAAGCTGTTCCCGCGCTGTCTCCCCAGGTGTGGCTGACGCGTGGGGCCCACCGCTCTACCATTAGGCCGCGTCGTTCCACCCCGTGGGCCAGCCTTTGAGGGCCCATGGGCGGGAAGACGGGCATGGGCCAAGCCAGGCCAACCTTTTTTTTCTCAATTTATGAATTTCTTTTCTAAAAAAACTTCATATCTCGATCATTCGAATTCCGATTTAGGCGATTCTTACACCTAAATTTTCCATAAATCGAGCTCTACACATCCGTACACTTTTCACACCATTTCACCACTTCCACGTGAGGTCGTTTGATGGGCTACACTCAAGCTGTTAAACAAATCATACGTGCGACCCTTTTTCTGGTAAGGCTAACCTATCCTTCTTCCGATCACAACAATGGGTAACTATCGGGCCCAGTGTTGCGATGAGTAGGTAGAGCCGGGAACTTTTCCTCGGTCGCACTAGTGGTTAACCGTCAGGCACCATAATCGCAATGGACGAAATGGTCTAGGCTCTTGACCGGAAAATTAACCGTCTGTCCCATGTATGTTTCGTTTATGCTAATCATGTGATAATCCGTCTCACTCTTCACCCTTGTTGTCCACGAGAACTCTTCTCATCGCCATGCGACCTCCACGCTCCCGATGCATTCGCCCTCGTTGCGGCCGTCCGTACCATCTATTGTGGCGCCTCTGTAACGAGCGCTATCAGGCCCGACAGTATGGTCGGAGGTTTGCAACACAACGCCTCACGGCGCAGCGCCTAGCCGTGGAGCAGCTTAGCTCGTTGGAGCTAGAACCACTGGTATGATTCACCGGTCTACTCTCAAATCCTTCACTTAACACAAAGCAAATCCTTGTCGAGCTCATAATATGCCTTGTTTGTTTATTTCTTCTGTTTGTGTGCTTAGGCCCCACCGGAGAGTTTGATTGGTCGAGCCCTCAAGAGGTTCTACTACGAGCTCGGGATTGACACCAGGTAGTTGTACATGCTACCCCAACTAAGCGAAGGGCAAGTCCACTAGAATCCCCAATTGATGCATAAAACACCTTGTTTTTACACGCACAACCCATTGCCTTGTTGAATGATAAAACATGCATATTTTGCTTGCTAAGAAAACATGATTGATAGCCACCGATGCCAATTTTAGATTTAGTGCGCTTAGGTGGATCGCTCACTTAATTATCTATATCAATCTTGTCATTGGAAACATGGTGGTGGGTACGGTGTGTGTGCGCGGGTGAGTTATTTTTTGGAAAACACGGGGTAAGACCCCGCAGACGACTTCGGTCGACCATGCCATTGTGTAAAGGGTGGAATGCTTGGGTAACGGTTTATTTGGGGTCCAGCCTCATGGGGAGGTTTGGACGGTGTGGCTCGGTTGTGAGCATTGGGTGAGTTTCTGCTCTGAAGGACCGAGTTAAAGTCTCATCTTGCTTAACTAATTTGGTATAACCACTCGACGCTGTATGGAACAGCACCTAGCCCGAGCCAGAATGGATAGTCTTGCAGTTGTCTACAGTGCCGGTGTGGTAAGAGGCTAAGGATTGAGGGCTTAGGTCACATGTCTGTTGGCAGGGCGACAAAGCTATCCGGATCCTCTTAAGGCAGTGCTCGGTGATAACATGATGGCATGGGCTTAGTTTGGAAGTGGAACGTTTATTTTGGCCGTAAGTCGTCGCTGAGTTCAACTTGTGGGTCATAGGACAACCTCTGATCGGAGTACAAATTTATTCGAATAGTTCGTTGTCTATCGGTATGGACGGGTTATGATTTGGTTTCGACAACTACATGTTTTATAAAATTGGGTGTGGTTGGTTTTGGTGGTTGTGTGTGTTGGGAAGCTATGGGGGCGAGGCCCAATAGCGTGGTGGAAGCTTGGTTTGGTTTTGGTTTGAGCCACGTGGACCTACAAGTCCAGTGGCATCCTTTTTATTGAAAAGATTGTTTTCTAAATTAAAATTTAAACAACTGAATCTTGCATATGAAAATATTTTTTAGCAAATTGTCCTGAGCTCTAGATATGCCTGGTATTTAGTAATGGCCTTTACCCCAACTCCTTACGTAGGAAAGTGGGCTTGCGGAGTACCTTTTGTACTCATCATTGTTTTGTTGTTGGTTTACAGAGAAGATGAAATTATCGTGGTCGTGGACAAGTAAGGGTTACGGCCTATCCCCAACTGGTTTTATGGAAAACTTGGGTCTACGTTTAAGTTCCGTTGCTGTTTGTTCGGGCCGTGTCCCGTTTGGTCTGTCCCGTTAGGACGGATCTGTACTATTCTTAATATAAGATGTGGTTATCATACCCTGGGAATGATAATAAAGCACATTTAGTCCACTTAAGGATGTGAGGTGCTTCAGGTTGCGAGCTTTTCTCGAGAGTAGCTCCTGCGTAAGCCGGAGAGAAGCCTTGGCTGCGGTCATCATATTGTATTCGTTGCTATACCAGCGGCGGTGACACTTTGTGCAGAGACGAGGCGACCCTTCAAACTTTGTAGTGAAGCATTCGGTGCCTTGTGACTGAGATAGATGGTGGCGGTAGCCAAGCCTTGATGGTTTGGTGGTACCTAGACTTTGCTTGTCGAGAGACTTTGATGGCGAGCGCAGGACGGTGATCGGGAGAGCGTTAGTGCCTCGCTCGGATTTTGTCTTTTGTGACGAGCACGTGAACGTAGTCTTTAGTGGTGAACCACATTAAATCCTCGTGTCTTCTTGGGAGTTTGTATCACATTGCTCTTACCTCTTTACTTACCGTATTTGCGTTTCCGCATTTATTTTTTCCTGTGATTTTAGTTTTTCTAATTAGTTCGATTAGGTTAGGCTCTAGGTTGCAAGTCTTTTGGGTAAGTTAGAGAGCGCATAAATAAATTTTAGACTTAACTAGCATGTGCAAGACGCAATATGTTTATCTTATGCACTAGAAAACCCTATGTTATAGAAGAGTGATTAGCGACACAATTCATCCCTCCCCCTCTTGGGTCAAATACTCCAGCACGTTCCTTTTAGCACCTCCCGCGGCCGGGGAGAGGGCAGCCTCCTCCTCCTTCGGCCTCCAACTCCTGTGGCGGCGATGCGGGACACGACGCTTGGCGGCTAAATGACGACAGCGTTGCGCTGAGGTGCACTGGTTGGCTACGGCGGAGGACAAGCTAGTGGTGGCACCCACATCATCCCTTCGGCGCCTGTGCCTGCGTCCCCTTCCTCCCGCGTGTCCGGCCGCGTCTCCCGGCACTGACCCGCCCTGCGCCGTACGCCTCCTCCAGCCGCCGCCCATCGCATCCCGCGTCCACTCGCCGACCCTAGGAGAGGGAGGGCGGCGGGGATGGCCAGCATGCCACGCTAGCTCTCTCCTGCGGCCTGTCCAGCGTCTGCGCCGCCATGCCCTCACGCGGGCTGTCCGAAGCTGCCCTCCCGTGGAGCGGCAACGCGACGCCCTCGTGCGACCTGTCTGGCGCCGCCGCCACCCTCCCGCAGAGTAACGCCGCAGCTCCCTTCCACGGCATGTCCGGTGCCCGCGCCACATCTCCCTCGTATGCTGGATTTTTGTTGTTGATGGTTAGTTGTATGTATTCCAATACCGTGGAACCAAATATGTGCCAGTTTTAAGAAAAACTGTGATTTTACCGGTACGTGAAAACCATGGTATTTGTGTCGTGACAATTGTAAATCATAGTATTTGAAAACTATAATTTTGAAATACTTTGGTTCCAAATAAGGCATACATGAATATCCTTAAGCAGGTTGGGTTGGGTCCTTGCGCTTTCCCTCCTTGGCTTGCTGTTCTTGGCTTCTTGCAGCCATGCAGGATGAGGAGCGACGACACCATGGAAAGAAAGCGCGCGGCGGCACGGTGGGCAAGCTGTGGCCCTTGGCCCGGTCCAGGTACAAGAGGGTGGCGAATGGTGACGAGCGCCCACCGATGCGGCGACAAGAGCACCGCGACGAGCAGCACCCGGTGGGCGCGACGCGGCGGTGGTCTTCGTGGCACACTGCTTTTGCGTCGCGTGCTTGCGCGGGTACCTCTCCAAAGGCGCGCCGCGCTCTCGCTGAGGTGCCCCGAGCCGTTGTGCGGCACGGCCATGGCGCGGGAGCTGGTGGACTTCGTGCTACTATCGGGGACGATGCGGATGAGGCGCAAGAGCGGTATTCTGGCTGTAGTAGAGCACATCATCGTCACTAGGCGGGTTGAGCTAGGCCGGCAGGTGGTGGCGGTGGGAGCCAGCGCGGACGGCGGCGAGGCGAAGGCCTTCGCAGCCTCGCGTCGGCAGGTGTGGTGGAGGCCAAAAGCAACAAGGCCAACCCTAGACTTAACGTCCGTTATCGTCACAGATGACGGAAGTGGCACACAAAGAACATGTGGCACACAGAGAACAGGAAATCTGATTCAGTGAGTTTCACGTCTTCATAAATTTTTCGGTGGTCTATGGAAAAATATGTGGTCTATGGAGAAATATGCTAAATTTTAGTGGTCCGTAGAGAATTTTTTCTAGATTGTCCTAAGATGATTTGGATACAATGATATGCAGTTAGCACAGTAGAAATAGAGGTCACGATAAGTCCTACAATTCCCTTTGCAACACAAAAATTCCGTATTAATTGTGTAAAACTTTCACAGAAAAATATAGAAACATAAAAAAGTTCTGCATTTTAAATGGGGTCTACATCTTGTTTGGATGAAAAAAAAATAGAGAAGTAAATGTAAGAGTCCGTTTGGAAAGCAGAAATTTCACCATTCACAAGAAATAGTTCAATTTTAGAGCTAGAACTAGAAGTTGGATATACAAACATACAGACATTTATTTTTGCCGCTGTTGTAACGTCCAACACTCACATTCTCCTATAGTGGCTGTGACTGATGTGCAATAAGCACAACTGATTAGGGCCTATATCTCTAATCTATAACTTTTCATCGTCTCTGGCCCTATTTTTCACTAATTCGACACTATTTAATGCCTACACATGAATACCAATAAAATAAAGAAAAATGCAAGGCTAGCCGCCGCTGGGTTGCAGCCCGCACAAAACCGCGGAGGTGGGCTGCGGGCGCGCAATCCCGGCAGCCGGCACCGGCAGGCCGCAGCCATTGGTAGTCCCCACTCCCAGGCTCTCCAGCAGTCCTCCAGCCTCACGCGCTCCACGCACGCGGAGACGCGTACACAGCCTCTCCCTCCTGTCCCTCTCTCGGCCTCTCCTGCCTCCCTCACTCGCGCTCTCGCCTGCCTCCCTCACTCCGACTCCCCCACCCAAAAACCCTAGTCGCACCTCTCTCTCTCTCTCTCCGTCCAAAACCCCACCCCCGCCGCCGTCCCGCACCTCGTCGTCGCGTTCCTCGCCGGCGCCTCCATGGCCGCACCAATCGCTGGCTAAGCCAAGAGGAATCTCTCGCTGGTCTGGGCCGAATCCTGCTCCTGTGTCTCGCGCTCTCGGCCGCAGCGGCGGCGGCGGCGGGTATAGAAACGAAACAGCCAGGTAGCCTCTGATTTTTTCTCCTGATTGGGTGCGTTGGCGTCGGCGATGGAGGAGCCGAATGTGGGCGGAGGCAACGCGGCGGCGGCGGCGGAGGCAGCGGATCCGGCTGGCGGCGTTGGTGGAGGCGCCGGAGTCGGGGTTGGCGCGTCGCCATGGAGGAAGGCCACGCCGCCGCCGGTGGCGTCCGGCGAGGCGGCGGTTATGGGGGCCGAATCCTGGCCCGCGCTTGAGGAGGCCAGGCAGAAGGTCGCCTCCTCGGAGCCCCCGGCAAAGGCAGGGGCGGGCAATGCTGCCGGTAGCGATTCGGTGAAGGGGCCGCAGGGGTCCCCTCCGCCGCCGCCTCCGTCGCAGGTATAATCTGGTCATGGTGGCTCTGATGTGCCCATATGCATAGTTTTATTTATATGTGTGTGTCTATTTTGGTGTAACTAACTTTTAATGCAAATTTGGCGCAAGCTGTAGCGGATGCGCACTTTTGTAGATGATACCTAGGTATGGATGGATATTACCTTTTTCATGCTGACTGGTTGGATGTTATCCCATTTTGTCGTTGGGTAGTAACGGGTTGCTACTTTTGGAGTGGCTCCAACTTTGTTGGGTGAGTTCGTGTTAGATCTTGGGTTCCCAGCGACCATGCTGTGCTACGTTAAAAGTAGGTTACGCTTGTCATGCTAAGAACCACCGAATCACCACTTTATGGAATGCAGTTAGATAATATTCTTTTGCATGACATGCCTCACTCGGAGCACGTGAAGTAACGCCCAAATTTAAACTCACCCTGAATGTGCTAGTCTTGTACTTATGTCACGGACATGAGTGGTTGAATCTGTCGAATAGTTTTGACATGAATGCTATTCTGAAGCAGGGGCAAAGCCAGAAATTTGTGTCACTGGGGTCACCAAGGTCTCTGTTCTAAGCATACCGCGATCTTATATGTAAAGAGAGATTTGCTATTTTTATTGTGTCATTATATTAGAATTTGCAAAACTAGTTTGGATCAGCTGTCCCCAACGAGTGAACACAGCTCTGCCCCTGTTCTGGAGTCTGATACCTGATAGACACCCTTCCTCTGCTGGGTAAAAGTGTCAATCCTTTTGTGTTTGTCATCACATCTCTGTACCACAGTGAAAATTGTGGCACTTCTGTGATTTGTTGATGGAAGTTATTGCATTTCTATTACTGTTGCATAAAGGATTACAGTCACTTCCTCAGTTGGACCCTATATGCATTTTCACTGTGCTATTCGTACTTTGCTTCAGTTTGATAAAAATGGTCAAACTTTTTTAGGTGGCTAGTCGTACGCACAAGTTTGATGGCCATGGGAATCCCAACAGGAATCACCAAGCCCATCATAGAAATGGGCCTAGGCGACGTTTTCCTCCTGCTAATGGCGCACCACCTTATCCTCCAGTGATGCATTACCCCCAACATCCAGGGCAACCTATTTTTTACCCTGTGGTTCCAAGTCCAATGATACTACAGGAATATCCTTACCAGCCATTTCCTGTTCCGGTCCCGAATCATGACCGACATGGAAAATCTGGGTATGAGAACTCCGTGCCTCCTTTTGTTCCAGTAGATCAAGTTGGTGCCCATGATGGTAACAGGCCAATGCCTCCACATCCAAGAGGAGATCCTCATCCTCGGCGGCCTCCTGTTACTCATGGCACTAGGCCCCATCCTGGTCCTGAAGGCCATGGCCATTTTAGTCAAGCCTGGCAAAATCATCAGATGTTTGGTACTAGAGAAAACACAGGTCTACAACAAGGTGTTGGGCCGAGAGCTTTTGTCAGACCAATGGTGCCTCCTGCTCTTGGATACATCAATGGTCCACCATATCCTGGTAATGCTCTATCACCAGTTATGACATGTTTGGAATTTTGAATTTTTTTGTGCTCTATCATTAATGAATGCTTTAAACTCAGGGCCTATGCATCCCATGTATTACTATGTGCCTGCTGTGCCTATGGATCCAATGAGAGGTCCACCACGCTACATTCAAAATCAACCAGCTCCTCCTGTTTTATCCCCTGAAGCTGTTGAGTTGAGATCTAATATACTAACTCAAGTTGAATACTATTTTAGGTAAGTTCTTAGTATCTTCTGTTGAACTTTTGAGAAATCATGATATCTATAAAAATAGGCACATGGATTTGTGACGGTATATTGAACTTTCATTTTGTTTTTGGCTGGTGCGCCAGATAATTTACTTTGGTTTGTTGTTTGCTGGTCACTAGCAACATACATGCAAATGCCAATACAGCCTACAATTCTAATCTTATCATGCATGTTTTGTTAAGAGTAAAATACATTATCTGTGCTTAAACTTTTCCTGTGATGTCATCTAGGTCCCTATACTCCTAAAATGCACATCTACATCCTTAAACTTGCCAAGAGGTCAAAATCACTCTAATCAGCAGGTAATTACACCATAACCAGCAAGTAAATCATATATGCGGCACTCTAAGATGTCCACATGATGGCTATTGTCCCTATCATGTCAGGTACCATGTCTAGGTGTCACATAAGCAGGTTTGTGTTGATTAGGATGATTAAGACCTCAAGTAGCACACTTGACAGATTTAGGGATCCAGATGTACATTTTTAGAGTTTAGGCACCTATATGAAAGCATGAGACAAGTTCAAAGGACTCTTCCATAATACCATGAGTGATTAAATGTGCTTTTAGCAAGTATGGCACACCATCTTTTGTTTATTCATCGTGATGTTTTTCAGCGATACTAATCTGGAGCGTGATGATTTTCTGAAATCTTTGATGGATGAGCATGGCTGGGTTTCAGTTTCGAAAGTTGCAGATTTCAATAGAGTATGCCTTCTTTGCAGATTGCTCAGAAATTGCAGTTCTTTTTCCCATCCTGCTACGAAACAATTCTTGTGTTTCTTTTTCTCATTTGCAGCTTAAGAAAATGACCACGGATATACACTTGATACTAGATGCGTTGGCAAGCTCAAGTCTTCTGGAAGTCCAGGTTGCTATGTTTATTTCAGTTGTCAGGGTTCAAATTTTATGTTCTGCATAGGCATTTGGTTTTACTTAATACTTTCTTGTCCGCTACCAGGATGACAAGATTAGAAGGCGTTCTGACTGGTCAAAGTGGGTCTCATTTACAACATCTGTTGCAAGCCCATCGTCTGCTAGTATGGATAGCAGTATAGGCGAGAAGAATATTGGTGGCTTTTCAAGTAAGGATGCTTATACTGAAGATCAAAATAAGCATGGATGTAATCCAGATATTGTTATGGAGGCAAAAGTTGCTGATGAACAAGTACAAGATGCACACATCTGTTCAATGAATAAGGAATTTTCTGCCATTGGTATTAATGAAAAGTCTAAGGGCCTTTCTGCATATCCTATAAATTCACGCAAACACGAATCTTCTTTTAGATTTGGTGAAGTTAAAGCTCAGAAAGTGAAGTCGAAGATACAATTACCTAATTCTCAAAATGAAAGAGATTTCTCTAATGGTTTGCCAAGTGACTTCTCTAGTTTTGGTGGTGACCAAAGCACATTCTTGCTTGATGAGGAATTGGAATTGGAACATGTGGAACATTCTCATGATGACCTCTATTCACATAAAAGGTAAGTTATGACCGGTATAAGATATATGTTCATGCGGTACTAATTCTTTTCTTGGTTGTATGCATGTGGTAGGATATAGCATGTGATACTTCATCAACAAGTTGACGTTGGAATTATATAATATTTTGACTTTTACAAAAATACATTTTATACTATTTCAAGACATTACCATGCTTATTTATGCAACTTAACTCTATTTTACTTTTTCATGGCAAAATAGCTAAAATCTAAGCCTTGTCAACCTTGCTTCCTTTAGTCATTGCTCGTATGGGTTAGGTACCTAGCTTTCTTGCTCACTAGGCAGATGTGTGCAGGCTTTTCATTATCCGTGAAAGCTGGGCACTCTAGATACAGTGGTGCAATTTATTTTCTTAGGAACAAAAGGCACTACACGTTAGATAATACAACTTTTAGATATTTGGTAATATTGTTTGTCGTGTATCCATAATGGAAAACTTCATGGCAACGCTATTAAGAAAAAAAAACTTAAACCAACTATTCTATATCAGAAAAAATATGCGTTAGGCTATATTTTAATATCGCTATTTCACTACAATAGTATTTTTTATTTGCATTGTGCATTAAATAATTGTCCAGCTCCTAATGTTCTGCTTCCATAATAGAAATAGTACATTAAATAATTTTCGAGCTCCTAATGCTCTGCTTCCATAATAGAAATGGTACATTTCTACGCTTTACAAAAGAATTTTGGTGTAGTAGATGGCATGTATTACCTAAATTCATGTTGACAGAGTAGCTATACTGCTGTGCTCCACCCCTCATCTCCTAGGTTACAGGGACTAGAAGTTGTGCATACAAGAATGATTTTCTTTTGCAATATGTTTGTTTCAAGCAGGGGTGACGACGAGGATGACGACTTTTTTGTTGATGATCAAGACGTTAATAGGCTAATGATTGTCACGCAGGTTGGACTTCAATAATTCTTGCTCCTTGCTTTGTTTAGCGACATCATGCATCTAATTTCCCTATTTCTTCTTGCCATAATCAGTCATGCACTTAGCTTATATTGGTTTCTTAATATCAAGTGGATGACGGTTGAATGACTTTGGGTAATTTGGGATATAAGTTCATTAGTTTTGGTCGTATGTATATCAATCTTCTATTTGATGCATCCTTTTCATATCACATCTACCAAATTTGGATGTTTTTTCAGTTAGCATGTGATGTATGCTGTCTGCCTGTTTTCAGATATTTGCATCTATGCCAGTCTTCATATTTGCAATTCTTTTGGTGTCCTTAAGGAGAGCACGCTCATAGTTTAGTAGTAGAACTAGAAATGGTTCTTGAATAAACTTTGTGGTGGACCAGAAAGTACAATTTTTTGTTGAATGGCTATATGTAATGCCATAGTACACTGTCACATCTTAATAAGCCAAAAACTATCTGATCTATTCTAATGTTCTTAACTTATTTAGCATTTATATTATTTAGTGATTGATTTTGCTATTGGTGCTCTAGATATTATCTTGTAACATTTTATTAGTGTTGTGGCAAACTGGTGATCTGTTAGAAAACATTCCTTAACTAAAGATATTGCACAGTTAGGCCTATTCGGTTACCCTTTGATAGTATTTCTAGGCTTCAAGGAGCACAGTTTTTTTTTCTGTTCTACTTGCACTTACTTCTGGACCTGTTTAGAAGTGTGTGTGTTGGACCAGGGATTTACAGAATCAAACTCAGGCTTACACTAAATTCTAACGATTGGATTTTGATCACTGCATGTCCGAACCGGCCCTTAAAGATTTAGTTCCAAGTTATGTGAATGAGAAACTTTTTAATGTCTTCCTCTATTATTCTCTGAAATCATGTTTATTTGTTCTCAGATTGCTCTCTCTCTCTCTAGATATTATAAGCGGTCCTTAAGTATTGTTAATTTATTCTGTTTCTTCCAAATCTTGCTACAAGTTGCATTGTATGGTGTTCGCTGGGGTCGGTGATTGTTGAACGCTCTGAAAATTTAAATGAGTGGCATCTAGAATGCATGTTTTCAAACTATTTTTTATTTGAGTGACATTGTCCTTATAATTTTTTGGATCAGCCGTACGAACAAGACGTGAGCTAAATCTTGACAATTCATATTTTTTCATTAGTTTTTACTGGGGAACTTGGTCGAAGTGTTTTGCGGATCGAGTCGATGTCTGAGATGAAACTTGTTGTGACTAGATAGGGATGCAAGTGGGTACCCAATGTTGTTTTTTGGGTCACCTCATTATTTACGGTGGCATGCCATTCTAGCTAATTTTCTCATCCAAATTAGTTACGAAGATTGCCACTCTAGTTCATTTTGTCACTTGTTTGGGTCAACCCAATGACCCGAAATAGATGGGACTCCCCCTATGACTAGAGCTAGTTTCAAGCTAGTAACGTTTATTGACATTTCGAGTATATTTCACTGAGGTATTGTTTCAATTTTGTGTCTCACAGGATACTAGGTTAGAAAAGGACGACGAAAATCACTCAAGCATACCACAGGCTTTTTCAACAGAGGAAGCTTCAAGAATAAGTGATGCCTTGTATCACTATGAGGTATTGTGTTGCTGTTGATACAATTACAAATTGGAAAAATTCCTTATATGCCACTGGTGAATGTCCCATTAACATACCAATAATCTTGCCTGCTACCGATTCGACTGCTAACCGACAGCTGATTGCCTGCAAAAAGACCATTTTGCCCTTATAACAAAGTTCCCTCCCAGTTAACGCCTCTGGCATGTCTTGTTCTGGTGACAACCTTCTCTCATCTGCAACAACATAGATTGCTGATTGTTTTGCTCCAGTTACTATTGACAAAGTTACCTGATTCATCTGTCCTTGTATCTTTGGTAAACTGAGTAAATGCTTCATTTGTAAATAAATTATATGTTCACACAATCACACTTTATTCTTTGCACTTGACATAGGATGAGGCAATAAAAAGAGACTTGAAAGGATGGAATATAGCCAGAGATTTGTCCTTGGATAGGTGTGGATAGAAAACAGCAATTCACATGCCTGAACCATGAACATGCTTTTATTTATTTCCTTTATTTCCTTTGTTAGTGGCTTTTGTTGGGTTTCAACTATAGCTTACCCCAAGTTGCTTGGGTCTCAAGAAGGCTTTGCTGTTGTATTATTTGAACTTCTCATCTATGAAAAGTTGAAAGGCATTTTGCGACTTGTTTCCAATGCCAGCTTCCCAAGGAAACATATTGTAACTTGCAAGCAATAGACAATGTTTCTATACAAGTTCCATGCCGCTATTTGAGTCCTAGGCTACTGATCAGCTGTTTCATTAGTAATCTGCAATGACTAGAAACAAGTGTGTTGGAATAAAGTTCCAAGGATATGCCTTGTTGGGCTATATTCGACTGATGCTTGCTTGAGTTCAAATTAGAGTGTGTAGTCTAATTGTATTAGCATTTTGCTTCTCTCAAAGGCCATTCTGCGACTTGTATGGTGATCTATATGCTACCAAATTCTATAATTTTACCTTTTCCAATTCTCATGCTAATTTTATAATATTGATCATGGCTTCAGAAACTGCATGGTCAGCGTGCTGATAATAAAAGAAGTTCACAGTCTGATACTGTAGATGTTGATTCTAAAAAAACCGATGGTTCAAAGGGGAACCATGTTGGCACTGGGACTAATGTTACTGAAGAAACTGGACAGCCTATTCCACGTAGGCGCCAAAAAGCCAATAGAAAAGCACACAGCTCACGTAAACAAAGGTTCTTTGCTGGTAATTTTGTGGGTAATCCTGATCAATTTGGTGGTGTATCAGAAAGTCCCCCGGGCAATTCAGTTGGATATTTCTATGGATCTACTCCAGAAAATCACAGGTGGGTCAACAGTTAATCCTTGTGTACTTTCGTAAAACCTACCTATTTGATGCTTCAAATAGCTGCTTTTTCCATTGCTGCTTAGTTATAGAAGTTCGAAGCTGAGTTCATCTCCTCATGGAATTCCTACTGGGAGCTCACCTGTTGGATCTGTGCCCAAATCATCTCCGCAATCTCATCATCTAACTTATCATCTTCTGGAGAAAAATAAACTCCAGCAACAGAGGTAAATGACTGCCTGCGGGGAAGTGCACCTATACATTATAGCTTTCTTTAAACATTAGTCATCAGTGCTCTATTCCATTGCCTCCTTTTAAATATGTCAAACCTTTTTTTGGTGAAGGTATAATAAGTTCAAACATCACTGCCTTACGGAACGTAAGAAATTAGGCACCGGTCACAGTGAGGTGCAACTTTCTCTCTTATATTTATTTTGCAATAACAGAGTTGTAAATACTTACTTGGGAAAAATAATACAGCTGATCAGGTTTGGTTTTTATATACTACTACATTTGGTGATTATGCCAGGCTAGACTGTTGGAGACTTATGATTATACTCCGTATTTATTTGTGTCCTTGTTTCTTTAACACATATATTTTTTGCACTATTATCGACATCTGTGCTTTCAATGGTCTGCAGCAAATGAACTCGCTGTATCGCTTTTGGTCATATTATCTAAGAGATAATTTTAACGATGAAATGTACAAGCATTTTAAGAAATTTGCACTAGAGGACGCAGCAGCAAGCTACAGATATGGGCTCGAGTGTCTCTTCAGATTCTATAGGTATGGACATAGAAGTTTTAATAAGAAGTTTCCCATTATTGTTTGTTCACATTCTGCAATATTTTATTTAATCATTACATTTTGCAGTACCGCAGCATCAGTTACTTTTTCTTTTTGCAGTTATGGTTTGGAGAAAAACTTCCAACCCAATGTATATGAAGATTTCGAGAAGCTTACTCTTGAATTCTACCATAATGGGGATCTTTATGGTCTCGAAAAATACTGGTAAATGTTAGCCTTTTACATTAATCTGCTCTATACTAATTTTGATGTTATCCCACTCTTTTACGAAATTGTTGTTTACATACTGTGGCTGCAACTGAGTTGTTTATGTACATATCGTCACTTATATCTAGCAGGTGTGATTTTACTGTTACCGTGTGACATGTTGCATGTGCTTTTCGTCTCTATACATGCAGTTTGTACACGAAAGTGGTGTATTGTATTTTAAACAGGAAACTGCAAGTCTCAACTTGAAAATGAAATCGAAAATTTAAGTGGGATTCGGTTTATTTGGACGGAGCAATCACTGATATTGGTTTCTGATAATTGAACCAGGGCATTTCACCATTACCGAAATCCAGATAGCGGTCCTGTAGATAAACTTCCTGAGCTGGAGAGGCTTCTGAGGGAGGAGTTCCGAACCCTAGACGATTTCAAGGCGAAGGAAAAAGCCCGAGAGGTGGCAGAGAAAGAAACCAGCATCAGTAACAGCACTGTGGCGGTGGCCGCAAGCCATAGCAAGGCTGAGATTAAGTAGGTCCAAGCTCGGCATGAATTTTTTGGCGGTCACCCCACATGAGGAGGAAGTAGCCCCCTTTTTTTTTCTGTTTGCTGAGAAGTAAGGATTTGAGTAGACATATGTGCAGATTTTGCTATACCCCCTGCCAATAGCTTGTGTTGTGGCTGCCCAGGAAATTTTCCTCTTTTTTTCATTACCTTCCTGGCGCCAATGTGGGAGCTGTACATAGATAATTTTCTCTCGTTTAAATGGACATAATAGAGCATGGAGTTTAAAGCCGTTATGGCTCGGTGGCCGGTGCTGTCCTTTTGGGCGTGTGACATGGTGGTGTCGCAGGCTCGCAGCCCATGATGTGTTCTGCTTTCGAAATTGTTGTGGTGAAAAATGATGACATCCATCATGGAAACTTCTGTCTTTCGATCTGCCTTTTTTTAGAACTTAATGATGCTACAAATCGTATCCTTTAAACTTCTTTTTCTAGCCTTTTTCTTCTCATTTCTGGTAGAACAAAAATGACGTCAGGATCATTCAGAAGACTTTTCACGTTAAAAAAAAACAAAGATTCTGAAGACTGAAGTTACGCCACTCATTTCTAAGATAATGTTGACGCAGTGCTACTCATTTTGAGAAGTGAGGACTAAAGGGTTGACATTCCATATGAATTTGGCTTCCGTCGTCGTGTTCGATGTCCGGTGGGCAGGTCTTGGTCTTGGTTGCCTCGTCTAGAAGCAGCGAGTGATCTCAAGGTTCGGGTGAACCCTTGTTATCCCTCTTCCATGCTCCCTGTTTCAGCTCAGCAAACAGCGCAGAAAACAGCAAAGAAGCTTGTGACGGCTGAGCGGCATCTCTGCCCTTGCAGCCAAACGGTCAGACGCGACTGGAATCTCTTGGCTGTCCCAGAGAAAGAAAGCGAAAAGGAAGACTACTGCTAACTGCTAAGTAGTAGCCGGGAGGGCAGAGGAGAGCTTTGGATCTCATGACCTCTCGAAGCATGGGGACAAATTGTCGGATTGGAGCGGTCACGAGGTCATCTGATTAATTCGGGAGAGGTACTGAGCAGTGCATGTTTCTTTCGGTGGTGTGTGTTTTATTCTTTACCTCAAACAGTATAATATGAATTATAATAGCCCTTTCCAAAAAAAAGAATTATAATAGAGGAGGAAGTACTTCTCTGCTCTACTATTTGATCCCTACTAATCTGTTGAACCATTTCCAAATTGCTAGTATGCGCGCAGGATACGGCTTCTTAATAGTTACGGAAGCGTATCTTCAAGAAGCTGACCACTGGCACTGTATACCCGCCTTAGAACACGTCGAACAGAAATATCTATCCCGGCGGCCATGTGCGAATTTGGCCATTTTACACCAAAACCCATCTCTAAGGGGAACATCTTTCCGAATAAGCATACATGCATTGATAATGATTTAGAGCACAACAACCTAGCCTCTTTTTGCCTCAATTGCTGGTAAATGTCCATCGACCGAAGTGATCCTATTGTTCATTAACAATCTGTAGCAATCCCCATCCATCGATAGCCAACAAAGGGATTTGGCTATCAACAGGTAGATGGCCATCGGGACTCGTAACCACTCCGCAGATACTATCGAGCGTGCCCATTCATGCGATCTCTTCTTCGATGTCAGTCCCCGATCCCCAATTCCCCATGATGGTTGTCGTCGTCCTACTGATGGTGTTTGGTTTGACTTTTGAGGAGGAGGCAAACACTCGGTTCTAAATCATCGTAATTGCTGGTGGAACATGTAAAAAGTGGGTACTGTAACATCGCTTGTATTAGCTAAAATGTGTATTCATTATGATTCATTTTCACTGTTATGATCTTTGCTTTTTTTCTCAACAAACACGACCCACAATGCCTATACTGCGACCTATTTTTTTTAGCTAAACATGTACTGCCTATACCAACATATCAAAATGCTAGACACCATTAAAAATGGTTCTTTGCTAAAGTTGGCTACCACGCTGAGTATAAAAAAGAACAATTAGCCGTCTTATGTATAACTATTGGACCAACTTGGACTTTCATGCTTTATTCACACTGCGGACAACATTTGGTGTGCTTATTCAACTTAGTTCAGCAAGCAGGGTAGGATAAGTTATAAACAAGTTTTGAAACAATGGTAAGCAATTTAAAAAATAAACCAAACCAGTTTCTATTAAAGAAAAATATCATCTAGAATATATAGGTGGTGGAATCTTGTTTCGAAGTTCTCATCGAGGGAGACACGATGACAATTTCAGATTTTAATTTAGGTGCTTGTACACACTTTTTAGTTTGAAATCGTTAATAGTCAAACCACCAATGCTTCAACTCTGCGCGTAGCAAAGCACACTCAAGTTTAGGGATACAAACGGATCGGATCGGAGCGGATAATGCCTTTTCCATATTCTAATCCTATTTATTTTGTCGGATTCGGAGTGGATATTATTCGGTTACGGACATGGATACGGATTTTTTAGATATCGGAAATGGTGCGGAATCGGATCGGTGTCGGAGCGGAAACGGATTTGAAAAACATCGGATAATACATGCTTACATGTAAGTTTTTTACAATGATCAATAATTCATAAAGTTAAGTATAATTGTCTACATCATAATTTACATATCGGTAAAAAAAAATAGTGACGGTATTTTTTGGCACAAAACAATCATCGTTGACCATTATGTACTTGCCTAAACTAATCGGATATTATCCTATTATAAACATTGGATAATCCGTATTCAAATATCGGATACTCCATATCCGTCGGATTTTAGTGATACCATATCCTACTTCGCATCCGCACGTAAATCGGATTCGGATTATCCATATCCGCATGTATATACAAATAACTCCTCTATATCTTTATAAATAGGATCCGGATCGGATCGGTTCGGATAATTATCCACACCATTTGCACAGTCAAATTAGATTTTCTTCGATGAGACAACAATAGGCTCCACTTTTTCTTAGGCCTCGATCCATGTGCAGTAATATGGGCTTTCTTTGATTGCCCCAGTGCTAGGCAAGGTCATTAGGTAGCCTTCACAGCATGAGAGCAAGTACTATAATAGACTTATAGCCTGTTTATGTGCCACTTTTGTCTACATGGAAGAGAGAGGAGTGTGGGCTCTCATGCAGTAGCCCAACTTTTCACGTGCTGCAAGATAAATGAAGAAGAGAAAGAATATCCAAACACATCCATTATATAAGTGGTACTAATACTGACTATATGTAACATGGTATTCATTATTAACTTTGCTATAAATGAGGGTGTCCACAATGTACTGCCCAAATCGCGACTACGTGGAACAAGATAGAATAAACAATCGAAAGATGCAGCCTCTGACCCACTCAACGTGAAAACAGGTGCATGGCTAGACACAACATTCCTCGTGAAACATGCGAGACTATCGTTTGCGCACTCGCTAGCGAGGTGTTTTTTCTGATCTCTCCACCACATCACATGAAATCTAATATAAGCAGGCTATTTCGACAGCTTGAAAGCGCTATAAATACGAGGCCCGACATTGGTACGTGGACAAGTGAGCATGGTGAAAATAGAATTTTGTTTCCTCTCGACTGAAACATCTGGTTTATATGAGGACAATTTTTGCTTCATTTTTTAAGCCTCTTTTTGGAAGATGAGAAAATTTCTCCATTCATGTGTTTTCATGTAAAATTAAATTATTTTTTGAAATTTCTATGTGATTTTTATGAATCCAAACAGGTCCGATAGATAAAAACCAAGGCTAGTTCTCTTGGGATTTTGGGAATGCTTAGTTGGATGCTAAATCTTTGGCATGTCAAAATTTTAGCATTTTTTACCATAGTTGAATTTAGATAAAAATTGAGTGAAACAATAAAATTTTCATTTTGATAGAATATTTGGGCCCCAAATAACTCATCTGAATGAAAAAATTTTATTTGGTTATATTTTAGTCTAAATTCAAATACGGTCAAAATTATTAAATTTTAGCATGCTAAAAGTTTGGCATCAAACCAAACAGGCTTCTTCCATGATTCAGGCCCAGGCCCAGCCCAGGAGATCCAACCATTTTTCCGTGTCATGGCGACAATGACAGCCCGTCGCCGCCGTTAATATCCCGGGGCACGAGACGGGTCCCTCGCCTCCTATCTCCGACCCCGACCCGTCGAAACCCTAACCCGCAATCTCCGGCTTCCAAGCAAAAGTCTCGCTCTCGCCGCCTCCCCGTCGCCATGGGCAAGAAGCGGAAGCTCGAGGGCAAACCCGCCGGAGCCGCTAAGGCCTCCCCGGCCGCTGCAACAGGGTCCGCCATCGCTAAGGCCGCCGCCCCACCCGCGGTCCTCGCCCCCGTCGAGGCGGTGAGGGAGGAGAAGCTGTTCCAGGAGGCAGGCGGTGAGGATGCGGTAGAGGAGGAATTCGAGGAGGTGGAGGTGGAGGAGGAAGTGGAGGAGGAAGAGGAGGACGAGGGCGAGAGCGACCCGGCCTCGATCCAAGCGCTGCTGGATTTGTTCCCCAAGGAGCCAGCTCGTCGAGCTGCTCCGCGACGCTGCCGTCGCGCACAGAGACGTGCTAAACACCATCAGGCGCGTGGCCGACGCCGACCCGGCTCAGCGGAAGATCTTCGTCCACGGCCTCGGCTGGGACACCACCACCGACACCCTCACCGAGGCGTTCGGCCCCTACGGCGAGATCGAGGATCTCAGGGTCGTGACCGACCGCAACACGGGCAAGTGCAAAGGGTACGGGTTCATCCTCTTCCGCCACCGCTCAGGCGCCCGTGCCGCGCTCCGCGAGCCCCAGAAGAAGATTGGGAACCGCAACACCGCCTGCCAGCTCGCCTCTGTCGGCCCTGTCCCGCCTGGTGGTGCGGCTAACAACCCTGCGGCAGCCCCGGCTCAATTGCAGCTACCACCGGTGTCAGAGTACACTCAACGCAAAATATTTGTCAGCAATGTTGGTGCAGATATCGACCCACAGAAACTGGTTCAGTTCTTCGCAAGGTATGGTGAGATTGAGGAGGGTCCACTTGGGCTTGACAAGGTCACTGGGAAACCCAAGGGATTTGCTCTTTTTGTCTACAAGACCATTGAAAGTGCCAAGAAGGCTCTCGAGGAGCCGCATAAGCATTTTGAGGGAGTTGTATTGCACTGCCAGAAGGCAATCGATGGACCAAAGCCGAACAAAGTAGGAGCAGGAGGCTTTTATGGTGCTGGGGCTTCAAGTGGGAACAAGGGGGTTGCTGGTTATGGACCTACTAGTCATTCTCTTCCTGGAAGTGTTGGTATTGTGCAGCCAATGTCACCTCTGGCGTCTGGCTTGGCTTCTCTGCCTGGAGGTATTGCTGCCGCCCCAGGGGTAGATCCTGCTCTGGGGCAGGCCTTGACAGCTCTGCTTGCCACTCAGGGTGCTGGGCTGAATTTAAGTAGCATTCTTGGAGTCGGTGCTAATGGCTCCAGGATGCCGCAGCAAGGGGCAACTGGAGGATTGGGTGGTAGTGCTGCGCCAGGGATGCAAGGTGGATATTTGGGAGGCTATGGTGGTTCTGGTGGGTATGGGGGTGCACCATCAGGAGGCCCTGGAAGAAATTACATGGGCCATTAGGTAAGATTCGGCAGGTTGATGTACCCTAACTGCTGGGAGCTACACATACTTCTGATTTCTGTTTTGCATAAAAAGAAGTCATGATTTTACAAAGTACACAAATTAGTTTTTGCATTTATATAGATATTAATCTCAGAGCTATCCTTTTTGTTTGCATTGATTTCAAGGTTAGATATTATGTTTTTCTGGTCAAAAATATTTATGATGAAATTTAGGATGCTCTTGGTAGCCATTTAGTTATTTTTTTCCGAAACTGTAGGCCTGCTGCTAAGTCGGAATTAGAGTATTTCAAATTTGCAACCATGACTTGAAAACTGTCAAGTGCCTTTGAAATCTTTTCATTTACTCTCCCTATTTGCTGTATACGGGCTAGCTGTGCTATTAGTTAGGGCAACAAGGTATTTAATCATCTCGGTGTACAGTGTCCTTGGTAGTTCATTGCCATTTACAAGCATATACTTGAGGTAGCTTGAGGTAGTGACATTTTCATGTGGCTCATTGCTGTTCACTGTCCCAGCATTCAACATATGACCTTCATTGTAATACATTAGTTGATTTATTCACATACATCATCCTTGGTAGGTAATATTTGTTTACACTCTACGATTGTAGGCATACATTAGATTCATGACAAGTCCTATCATTTTCATGTGCCTTCATTTTGCATTTAATATTGTTAGGCATGCCTATGAGTGTTTCTACTTTGACCCTGGAACCTATTTTTATTTCCTGTTTTCAACTGACAGTCCAGCCCGCAAAACCACAGTTATGTTTTATTGGAAAGGTTATCTTTGCTGCATACACAAATACTAACTCTGAGAACTATTTCACTTATTTTTATTCATAATGTTATTTGACAGGGTGGTTATAACTATTTTACTGTGGCAAGATGATTCTACATGTTCCTGCTTGGCCCTTATAAACTTGCCGTTTTAAGCTGTTTCTGGCTGCTCAATTATGTTTGTGGTCAAAGTTTTCGTAGGCACTTTGATTTCATCTACCTGCCGTTTCAAAATGGAACAGTGCTTTGTACAACTATTGAGAATTTGAGATTTTCAAAAGGCCATCTTGTGCATGCAAGACTATTGTAAAAGACTTCATGTGGATTTAAAGCACTGTGTTATTTAACTACATTACAGTTTTTTGTACGGTTTTGAAAAGGCCATTTGTGGCTTGCGATACTGCTGTAAAAGACTTAATGTGGATTTAAAGCACTGCGGTATTTAACATCATCAATGTTTTCTTATTTTTATGTACGTTTTTTAAAAGGCCAATTTGTGGCTTGCGAGACTATTGTAAAAGATTTCATGTGCATTTCACAATGTTTTTATTTTTGCATTTTTTGTTATATGAAAAATATAAACCCACCATTGTTATGTTTTAACATAATTTATACTCTGCATTAACAAGTGCCATTTTGCTATCTATGTGCCGGAATCTTGATGGTGACTCTAGTGGTTTCAACTCTAGCCTACCCCAACTTGCTTGGGACTAAAAGGCTTGGTTGTTGTTGTTGTTGTAGTATTAACAAGTGCCATTTTATTCACCTGTCTAGGCCTGTTTGGAAGCAATGTGTTTTTATGGTTCCAATGCAATACCATGTTATATGAGGATACTATAGTATTGTAGCCCAAATGGTGTTTGGTTTCTCTTTAGAAATCTTTGTTTCAATACCATGGCATTTCTAGGGTATTGTGAACTCCACTTCATATCAAAATGTTTTCATCTAAGTGAGGAAGAGACTAGTAAAACCATAGTATACTAGTTAATAAGACTCTGAGACCAAACAAGTGCTAGAATACTATGGTTTTAGTGGAAAAGGGGAATATACCACTGTTATATTAAAACCAATTGTAGACCATGGTATTATAAAACCATATTATCGAAAAAATTTAGTTCTAAACATGAATTTTCAGGCAATGTAGATCTATTTCTAAATAAAGGTTAATCTTTTTGTTTTTTACTCTCCATCCCAACAAAGAACGCCTATAGTTTTTTTTTTTGAAAAAGTCAACCTTTAAATCTTTGATTGATTTGATTGACTAACAGTTCAGTTAAATCCATAGGGCCTGTTTGGTAGGGTGCATGTCCTTATGGCTTGGTTTACTGAATGCAGCATCTTCCAATTTCCCTATGTTTGGTTACCTGCACTTCTTTCTAGCCTGGCTTAGCTTGTGCAACAGAGGAGCTCAGGCCTGGCTCTGCGGAAACGAGATGGCTGGCCGCTTCCACTTAGCCAGGACTAGCATTAACAGGGCACGCAAAATGAGATAATTTTAAACTCAGTTTATTTGTTACATCTCTAATCTCCGAACCTGATTTTATATTTATGTTTCTAATATTTTTACGAATAAAACTAGATCACATTTGCTGTATAATTTTTTTACAAATATTTTTTTGATTACTTATTTTCATGCTAGCTATACATTGTGCAGTCAACCAAACATCAACTATACATAGTCCTGCACAAATTTACACGAGCAACCAAACAAAAGCTATTGCATGAGTTAGCTTGGAAAGTACTTTAGTATGATGATGATTTTGTATATGTTGATGACATTAAAAAACAGATGGTCAAAGTTTCACTTTAAGGACCGTGTTAAAAATATATAGGTCTTATTTAGTGGGATGGAGGGAGTATAAAATAATCCTTCCTAGGCTGCAAGTAATGTGCTTCAGTTCTGGATAAACTGATAAAGTTGGTTATAGAGAACGTTTGCCAACTCAAGTGAAATATTTGTTAATGGCTTTGAAAAAAGAGGCTACTGCATGCCGATCAAGTACTTCTGTTTTTTTTGTTGCTAGGTCTCTGTATTGCTGTACTGACGATCCTGCATAGGTTGCACTGTCTGCAGTCATGAGGCCAAGGTGTAATCCTGTGGGATGTTAACTGTAGTCTGATAAATTTTGGAAACAATTATTAGACGTGGTTTTGGAAGAGGCATAATTGTGCATTATTTTTTCCCTA
The DNA here is from genome assembly GCA_030272315.1 of Paspalum vaginatum. Classification (NCBI taxonomy): domain Eukaryota; kingdom Viridiplantae; phylum Streptophyta; class Magnoliopsida; order Poales; family Poaceae; genus Paspalum; species Paspalum vaginatum. The sequence goes on along the minus strand of CM059014.1, from coordinate 9,265,220 downwards.
TTATTGTCACTACAACTCATGCGATTTTCTCCAAATTCATACAATTCACACTTCATTCAGATGTGTTGGTGATTCTCTAGGGAATGATGGCTGATGAGATTTCATTTGTTGCTCAGCAGAGGCAGATTAAGAACCTTGAAGAGTACTTGCATAATTTTTATTTTGGTATGACAAATGGTCAAATGTTGTGTCAGAAGTCAACAATGTCATACATTAAAAACTGGAGTGAGTAGTTTTTTACTGGGTTATTTGTTCTCTGCATTGTGGTAGAACACTATGACACTGCATGATAGCTTATCTTCTCACATTTGACCTGACAACTGATTACAGGCACATGCATACCTCTATATGTTATCCGATTTTGTAGGGATCAATTAGTGCATAGTCGGCAAAGGAAACCTTTGTGGTGCTAAGCATCTCATCATTGCTCATAGAAGTCATCTCATCATTGCTCATAGAAGTAAAATTTCCATACTCCTTTGCATGAACACATGAGAATACCACTTTGGAACTACCACAATCAAGGCATTGCATTATTTGATTAGAAACTCTGCATCAATCTGTTGTGTTACCTGAGAGCTCTTAGGAATGCTTTTAAATCATTATCGTTTCTTTGAATAACCACCAAAACTATTGGTTCTTATTACTTGATTGAGAAATGCAACTGTTTGTGCTTTGGCATAGATTGTGGCATTTCGTTAGTCTGAATTGTTGTCAGTATATGCAGTCTGGCCCTCCTGCAATATATACTTTGTCCCAATTTGTAAGGTTTTGGAGTTCTGAATACATTCATGTATTATTCCATATATATGTGTTATATGTGTCTAGATTCACTAATATCAACATGAACCTGGACGGAGGGTGTACTACCCATCTTTTTAGAGTGTGTTTGACATTGTAATTTGTTGAGGAAATCGGTAGTGCTTCCAAGTTCATTGTGACCACAATTTATTCTTGTTTTAATGCTGTTGAAGTCGTTGAATAGTTGTGCTATGCCATTTGATAGAGAATGGGTGGTACAATACTAGGTTATTCCTAGGTCCGATGTTGTGGCTTCATGTTTGCATTTCAATCGTACAAGAATTGCACATATCCTAGAGGGCAACTCTGTTCGATTCTCAGTGGACGTGTTAAGTTGTAGGGTGGCAGTCTGTTAGACTCTCGGCTGGAGTAATTCCTGCAAGAACCTGGCTACGGTGCTACAGCCTCAGGCGCCAGCCTTCTCAAGATGGTAACAGAGTGCTCTGGTGGATGGATGGAAGCTGAGTGGTCTTAGGCTATTCTGGTGTCTTGTTTGTTGTATATCTGTAACATGTCACTCCGTGCTGTAACTTGCGTGCAGTTTCAGAATACCAGATGCTGTGTTAAATTGTCAATGTCCACTTATATTGGAAATGTATGTTCGTTGCAGTGATGGCATGATACATTGTGAACGTACAGCCTGATTGATTGCCATCTGTGAATTCTACGCCGCATGAATCTTGGGCTCTTGGCACGAGTACTATCCCATTTTCTGGGACTTTGATCTGTCTTGTTGATAACGGCAGCAGCAAAAGATAGATTACAAATGCCAATATACTGTATATACACCAATTGTGTTTTCTAATTGTCATAGATCTCTTGTAGCTGTTTTAAGACCTGGGCGTGGATATAGGTGTGCAAAACACTGTTTGTGCACTGTACATAGAATAGGAAAACATTGTTTACACACTGCGTACGTTACAGATGCACGTCCTGATGACTATGGTCCTATTATATGAAAAAAAAATAAAGTGAATCTATATAGAAACTTGTAAGGTCATCTCCAGTGTCAGTCGAACTCTTAGGGTTTCTCTAACGGTCCTGGCTAGTATTAGGTAGGAAAAATCCACCTTATCTCGTGGGGTCATTCTATTACAACATTTTATTGGATAACACTCTCCATTTCTTGAATCGTGTGCTTAGAGCTAGCTAGAAACCAAGAGATAGCTATTTACTTTTTTTCTCTCTCTCCTCCACATCAGCTATCCAAACCTATTCAGCACCAAATAGCCAGCTCAAATAGCCTCATTGGAGACGCTCTTAGGTCTCCATGATGCGAATGCAAAGTTTGATCCCATTGCTCTAATGTAAATCGATTGAATGGGTCCGTATATACGACAAAGAAATGAAAACATCAGCTTTGTCACATGTAGGGATGTAAACGGTACGGATATTATCCGTCCGTATTCAAGTTCCGATCCGTTTAAAAAGGTTAAGATCCAATTCGTCCATATTCGAGTTCCGATCCGTTTAAAAAGGTTAAGATTCGATCCGTATTCGAGTTCGGACAATTAATATTCGATCCGTATCCGAGTATTCAAAGTTGGATAAATATGATACACATTTGATCAATATCGGTATCCCATTTGAATTCAAATAAAAATAAATAAAAACAAATACGATATCAGTATTATGTGTCCATATTGGATCCAATCACACCTCCTGTCACATGCTTTTACCTGAGCAAAGCTATTCTCCGGCGTCCACGTATGTGTGCTTCTCCTCCCCTCATTTTTTATATCGTGCATTGTTCTGCAGTATGCAAACCTAAACAAGATTCTTCATGTTCGACTCCTCAAGTGTACAAATTAAACCATACTCTGCCCTCAGTTCGGTTGAAGACTACGATGGAGATGCCCTAAGCACGGAGAAGCATAGCAAGTTAAATCTTAGATTGAATGGATCAAGCCAGACATTGTTGAGGGGGGCTAGCCTCGAGAGATGAGGCACCACAATGAAAAGGTCGGTTAATGAACTTCCAAAATAGCGTCGTCATAGTGTTTCGAGGACAATGCTATACTACGCTATTGACTTTTTGGTCCTATTTCGCTACACATACTAATAGTGCGCTAAACAACGCCGCTAAAGGCTCTTTTAGAACACATGAATTTTCACAATAAACAATTCACTTTCACAAGCAAATACATAAGATTCGGAAAAAAATTACTGCAATCAAAAGAGGGCTTAAAGGGCTATTTTAGTGGTGCTATAACATGGTGAGAATAATACATAGATCAAAGCAAAATTGCAGCAGCTTGTGGCCCGCTATGTCAAAGCCATATCGCATGCATAGTAAATTAGATTGCACAGGTATCCTCCATATGAGTATTTATTCAATAGACATTTATGTGGCTGCACTTCTTTGCTTTTGATTTTAGGCTAGTGTGATTATTTGTTGTTGAAGATGAAATGGATGAAATTAAGTTATGTACAATAGTTAAATTTATTCTTTTATGTAGTCATCATCTTAGTTTTCTAATTGTTTTTATCATGTTGGATAAGATGACTTAATATGTCTTGGCACCATTCGGTGCTGCTTTTATTCTGCTGACCATAATGGCAAACAGTTGCCGCACGTTTCGTCCGCGTTTTGATGTGAGAAATAGATGAGTCAATCTCACCGTTTACTTTTTGCCACTTTTATTCTGCAACCGAACACTAGCTTAGCTTGCACAGCATGAGAAAATGTTTCATCAACGCTGCTACGACGTTCTTTTTATAAAACTGTTACCGACGATTTTGGATCTAGTTCTAGCGCCTATAAAGGCTGAGGTAATCCATCACACCGTTAGATTTCACTTTTTATTTACTGTACATTTATAATTTTGTACACATATATGCACTGCTTTAGGGAGCTTAGGCCATTTTTAGTTGCAAATTTCATTTCACAATTTGCAAGATGTCAGGTTATCAACACTAGTTTGAAATTGATGAATGAAATATGGTCTCTCGATGAAGAGTTTTATTTCAGGGTTTTATATATTAGTCATGCAATTAATTGTAATGCATACGATATAATTAGAGTATAGATGGAATGAAACTCTCTAATTCTCAATGACAGTTTCAACATATTTTATAGTCTTGCAAATAGTGTGCACATAGTTTTATCCTATAAAACTCATTTAATCTTTCTTCCTCATAAATATACTGCTCACGTCACCATATTTGTTGACATGGCATGCAAGAATAAAATCCTTACTCTGAGAAATGGCTTGGTAATGTTCCTCCTTCAATTGCCCATTTGATTTTAGTGCCATACACTTTGCCATCGGATCAAAGACAGCGTCGTATATTTGCCACTTTTGATGATGTGACAAGCCACGACGGCACGTTAGCGGGGACTAGAGCATGGCAAATGACTATTGTGCCCCTAACTTCCCTCACTTTGGCTCATGTTTACGGCCACTTACACTAGGACCAACAGGTCATAATCATCTTCGACCTCTCATCGTATCCTCTTTTCTCACTTGCCATGCTGCTCGCCGTGACGCTTGCCCCTGCCACTCGCCATCGTGCCCACCTCGCCGCTTGCCCCGTCGTGGCGCCACACCCCTCGCCGTTGTTCCCGGGCCACCGCTCGCCCCGTCGTGGTGCCACACCACGTTCGCCCGCTCCGCCGCTCACCGCCCCCTACCACTGCCTACCCTGTGGCTCGCCACCCGCCCTGTCACGTGAAGCAGTTGGAGGAAGCAGCGGGATAAAGAAGAAGGCTCCACGTGAGAACGAGAGAGAAGAGATAAGATAAGGGCATGATGGTCTTTCTTGTGCCATGTCACTGTCCTCGCCACGCTGGCGCGACGTCGTGGTTCATCACGTCATCAAAAGTTAACATTGTCTTTGATCTCATGGAAAAAAATGTAGGGCACAAAATAAAACCGGCAATTGAAGTAGAGACATTCGTAAGGATGACAAACAGGACATGTTTGGTACATCTCGTCGGGCTGTATAAATAAACGAATAGCATGATCAAAATAAGTTGGTTTGAGCCAGCTTTGATTTTTAGGACATGTTTGGTTGCTCAACTAAATGTAGCCTGACGGTCTCCACCTTGCTATGCTAGCTTTGTCTAAGCCACAAACACACATGGAGGTCCTGTTTGGTTGTATTGCTTAGTGTAGACAGGCTAGGCAAGAGTTCCTATTTGGTTGTCTTGCTTCCTGTCGCTCCCTTCATCCTTGCTCCTCCCCTTGCGATAGCCATGACCACATGGCATGGTGCTCTCTGTCGCCGTCGCGGCGCTCCCGGTGGGCCCAGGCCTCATCACCAGTGCCTCGCGCCTCGTCCCATGCGGCTGCCGCCGCCCCTCTCCTGCTTTCCGCGCGGCCGCCGTCAAAGCTTACAGCGCCAGCCTCCCTGGCTCCCACGCAGCCGCCATCTCTCTCACCGCCGGCGCAGGGAGAGAGGGAGCCGACCAGATCTGGAGGGAGGTAGAGGTCATGGCGGTGCAGCCGGGGGTGAGGTCACGACGGAGCGGGGAGTTGAGGAGGCGGCCGTGCGTGGATGTGAGAAATCTCGTTCCTACAGAGACAGTCCAGTGAGCTCCTTTTACACAACCTAGGCTAGGCTCAATCACAAGCTAAGTAATTGAATACACGGTTGCTTAGCCACGCTACCAAACTTGTCCTTAGTATAAATACATGCGGTGGGAAAACGCGACTAGAAGAAACTAAAAACATTATATATTTGATTGTTAGCTCCGATTTATTTTTGCCATAAGTTAAAAAAAAGATCTATTAAACTGGACCATAGTTAAATACGAGATCTATTGGACCATAGTTAAATACGAAATACCAGGAATGGACTATGCTGATGTGAAGATTAATATCGTTTTCTCGATGCAATTAAGCGAGAAAACCACCCAAACGGCGTCTCGACTCTCGAGAACGCGGTTTACGGCGGAAAATCCCTGAGCGCCTTTTCCACCCGTGCCCCTCCTGCTGACCCGGCCGAGGGTTAGCGCTGCCGCTGGCCAGCGCGCCGCCACCGCCTGCCCACCGCCGTCCGCACACCTAAAGCCTCTCCTCCTATTCTGTATCCAAACGGTCCGCCACTGCCCAGAGGCTGCGGCGAGGGGGCAAGCCATGGCGGACCGGCAGCCTAGCAACGGCGACCACATGGCGGAGGACCACTCGATGCCGACGGCGGCCGCGGGCGAGGAGGCCACCATGAACGTGGACGACGGAGGCAAGGGCCGGAGCACCGCCGCGTTGGTGGGCCTGCTCCGTGGGTTCCTCGCCGTGCAGCAGCGCCGCGCCGAGGCCTACTCCACGCTGCGAAGGTACCGCCTTCGTGCTCCGATGCGGTCCAACTAAACCCTTACGATGTCACAGGGAGATTCCTTGTGACGTCTTACATACTGTCTGAATTACGTAGTTCAGGGCGGTAGGTACCTGCGGAGGACAAGATAAAATTAGAGCACTCATAAAATTAAGGTGTGGCGAACGACACCGTAGACAACAAAGTAAAATTTAAAAGTTAGAGTATAGTTCATACATGTGCAATGATTTGCTAGGTGCGAACAAAGAATGCATAAAGTGCCCTGTCTTCTTCCTCATTGCCAGTTTGCCACGGACAGTCATGGCAGCCAGCATGGACTTACAGGCAAATCATAGTCTGGCCAGATTAGGCCTGATTACTCATCCTTATACTGATTTTATTGCATTCTAGCTGTGTGTGATTAGGCTTCACCAAACTTGGGTGCATCCAGTTATTTGAGCCGGATGCATGACAGTTGATAGATCTTTAGGGTATGTTTCTATTTTCTAATGCAAGGACTTTATAAGAGCTTCAAAGGAAATTTCTCTAACCCAAGCCATGGATTCGTCATGTAATTGGTCCGGACCGCTTTCTACCTTTAATACAATGACACGTAGCTCTCCTGTGTGTTCGAGAAAAAAAGAGCTTCAAAGGAAACAGTTCAATTCCTGTCCTGTCAGAATAAGGAAAATTCTGGCAAAAATCATTCCATAGATATCCAACCTGTGGCAAGATTGCTCCTTTTATTATTTTGACCAGCCAATTCCATTTACGCTTCCGATGGCTGCAGTCCTGCCATCTTAAGTAGCGATTTTTCGTGTTGCAGTGAGATTGATATTATATTCGTTATTTTTAGGTTGTGTTGCTGGCGTGCCGTGTGAACTTGACTTTATTTATTTCGGTGGTTAGATTAGATAGTTTAGTTTTAGTGGATCATTGTGATTGGATTATAATTTGAACTTTGAAGGATCCTTGCACTATGTATTAAGGCTGCATTAGGAAACTGACGGATTCTGTATTATCTGCTTGTTAGCAAAAAATTGGATTCTAGCATCTCCTAGTTAGTACCGTTTGGTTGTAGGGATTTTCATGTGGTAACGTGCGTGCAGCTGTGGTAATTCCATTCTTGCCCTTTGCATGTCCATTTGAGCTGATGGTATTTTACGTACTATTGCAGGTAATATGGTCTTTCCACTCTGACATCACTTGCAGTATCCCCCATTAGTATCTTGTGCATGGATACTGGATTTTTGCATGGATTCTCATAATGTGGCCCCAAAATCAGGTGTGTTTGGCACTGTTTGGAGTCTTTGCTTCTGGATTCTGAGAATCCATTAGAACCAAACAGGGCCTAAAAGCTGTTTTAGGTAGAATCATTTGTTGAATTTATCCATGGTTAATTGTTATCAGCTATCCACTGGACTGGTAGCACGAATAAATGATTCGAGCCTGTTGCAAGACAGTAGCTATGTAGGCCTTGATGATCAGAAGCTGAAGGTGTGAGTAGTGCAATTCCTGGTTTCCAGTGGACAGTGGTCCACTGTCACACTAGCGATAAGGTTCTGACTCTGGTTTTATTACCATAGGAAATTTTAGTGTTGAATCCTATGAATATTCCGTTGTGCATCGAGTGTTTTCTTGTCTGTTGCTTTTGTTCAAAGAAAAGGGCATGATAACAGGCCTAAAATTCTTCAGACTCAAAATTTGACATTTTGTGCCAATTTAAATGAAAATCTGTGTCCTGTCCTTTGGAGGAAGATCAGATGCCATGTTAGCTTGGGAGAAATTTGAAAGGGATGGGATATATGCGTAGAAAGATTCATTTTTCTTCAGTTAGTGGTAGTCTCCTATGCCATTGTTACTTGGGATACTAGATAATGGCATAAGGCTCATTTACATTTTGATCTACTACCAATTGTACACAAAGGAATTGTCTGTGTGTGATATTAAAAAAAGTACACGATTCAATATAATGTGCTGAATTCTCAGTTGGTAATCTTTTTCCATCAGGGCCATTGCTGGATACCTTTCCGTGATTCCTTTGCGACTGCCTGTTAAGTTAGCTCTCTGGTCTGTAATATATTCACAAAAGGAAAACATTTGCACGAATAGTAGCAAAAGGAATTTCTGTGTATAACATATAGTTACCAGAATCATGGTCCGTCGGGTTCACAGTTCGCCTTTTCTTTTAAAAAAAAGAAAAGGTTTACTGGGGGTATGCATCTTCGTTTTGTGAATTGAAAATGTGATTCTTGAAGCAGTAGCATAGGCAATACAAATACTGCCTACAAGGTAAGGTCTCAGAAGATGAGCTGGCCCAGCCCAAATGCTGGCCAGCACATTTCTCCTTCCCCACAACAACACACCAGATCATGATCCATCAGCCCTCACCCACAGAGAGAGACATGGGACTTGGGAACTCATGTGCCGCCGCCGCCGCTACTATGCACTACGCACCTGAAGATGGAAGCTGAGCTGTCACTGGAGTTCAAGTCTGTGCGCCGACATCATTTTCATGTGCATCTCCTTTCCGTTTTGCTCGTAGTGGAGGCATACAGCAGCTGTGGCAGCAGGACAATGGAGATGAGGCACAGGGGATGATGTGAACGGACTGTGACAACTTGAATTGTTCGTACCTCTCTTTCATTCACAGGCAGCGCTTCCCTTCTCTCAGACGTTTGGGTTGATGACCTATGCCGAATCGACTACAAACCAGATGGCAGACACGGTTTAGATCATGATCAAACCTCAAATCGGTTCGTGCGATTTGAATTGTGAAAAAATCGCATCTTTGTGATTTTTGCTAATAAGTATAGTAAATCGAAAGTATAGTTTTTTTGGTACTATGGTTATGTGTTTTCTGAACAAGTTAAACCTTAAACCGTTATTTAGTAATCTATAATTCTGGTGATTGCATTTGCATATTTCTGTGTGAAAAGTACTTGAAATACATTACTTCTCTAAGTAAGCCTATGACCTACATGTTGTTTTCTCATTGATTCATTGTTATAATATAGCAGGGGTTTTTCTGAATATATGGCTAATGGAGGTGAATTGGCCTATCAACAACTTTGTGGCAGTATTACCGCGGAGTTCAATGCTTGCTCTAAACAAGTTAGCTCTATTTGTCTTGACCGTCTTATCCCAAAAAAACTTTTCTGGATCTAATTTTTCTTCTTCAGGTCCTTGAAATGATTTCCCTCCTCTCAATGCCAGAATTTTGCCGTAGTGATCTTGCTGATTTACTAAAGGGTGTTCAAGCACACGAGAAAGAGAAGTTGCATCTGGTAAGCTATCTTGAGCATGTTGCATTGTCCTTTTTTTTATCGGACACACAGGAGAGCCCCAGCACAAACAAGAACTCCCTACACACACATGAAAAAGAAATGCAAAAGTGTCTTGTTACAAAAAACCCACCTCAGGCAACCACAGAAAGCTACAAAAAGTCAAAAATTTGACCTCAGCTGGCCACAGGGCAGGCAAGTAGCTGATGCGCTTAGCACCTGCAAGCCCCCAAAGCTGCATTTCCACAGCAAGCCCCCAAAGCCGCATTTCCACAGTGACCAGGGATAAAACTCACATCTGGCAGTCCCATTCCAAAGTGACCAAACCCCAAGGATGATTACAGTGATTCCAAAGAGACCAAGCCCCAAGGAATACTATTGAATTGAATCCTTGTCGGACTTGGTCACCCACAGCTTCACTCGATCTGGACCACCATTCTTCAAAAGAAACATCAGCCAGCTGAGGGGAAATTTGCTGTGAGCCAACTTTCAAGAGTTGCTCAAACCAGAATTGATGAGTAAAACACATGTACTAGGTGATGGATATTTTCAACATCCTGCTGACATAATAAACATATGTGTGGTGCTGCAACCCACAGCGAGCAAGATGGTCAGCAGTCCAGTACTTGTTTGTGACCAACCACATGAAAAACCTAAACTTGTTAGGAGCCCAGCTCTTCCAAATCCTTTCCCAAGAGATTTTCACCTTATTAATTTAAAGCAAAAAATGGGTTCGTGTGTTCAGTTCAAAAGTGAAAATATTAGAACTGCAAGGACATGTTCTTACATTTATTTTGCCTGTGAAAACTGTGATTGTAGGAATTATTCGCATATAATAGATCATAGCTAAATTTCTCTTGTTTTATCCAAGTCAAGTTTTTACAAATGCTAAAGGAAACCAAACCTTTCCTTTTTGAAGACGCATTATAACACACTTCATAAGTTTAAAAAAGCTTCTAACTTGGTTTACTTTTCCCTGTTAATGTTGGTCTGCATTAAGATCGTTAAAGTGACAGATATTGCTTGTTTTTGGCTTGATAACTGTTCCAGGTTTGCTTCCTCTTATCGCACCTGATAACTACACTAGCCTTAGGCCCTTACTAGGGTACCCTTTAAACTGTATGGTAGTCCTACTCAAACTTTTCCACCTATTTGGGGTAATTTAACTTATTCACCTATTGTACTGACTGGAATTTAAACTTAAGCTAGTTTGTGCTTGCAAAATTCAAGACGCAGCATTGTTTCCATCATCTACTTCATATGTCTTCTATAGCTTTTATATTGTCATCTTCAGTCGCTGATCAGTTATATTTCTTGTCTTCCTGGTTTGGTTCACTGATTTCTGAAGACAGCTAAAATTCAGGTTCTGAAGAAAGCCGGAAGGCCTTCAGAGCGCCTGGTGAACCACGCAGACTGCAGGTCGCGCAGCATGGCTCAGCACGTGTGCGTGCACGTCAAGGAGATCACTGAGGCTGCTGGCACGGAGGACGCCGAGGCGGACGCGGAGTATGATGCTGCCCTCAAGGAGGCTGTACAGGGCGTGCAGGAGGCGGTGACCAGCATAAACGAGCACATGGAGGAGGTGCGGTATGAGATCGACGCGCTCGAGACAGAGATGTTTGGTAGCGAGTGGGCTGAAGTAGAGGAGGCGTTCCCTGGTACCCTGTCTATAAAATAGAAGAGAAAAACGTTAAGAGCGCAGGAGGCTGAAGAGAGATGGGCAGAAGTTCGGTACGAGATCTTCTTGGCATTGTTAGTTGAGTACTTGTGGGGGCACCCGAAACATGTGAAATTAGGTAATATCTCCGCTTTGCTGTAAGAATTTCTCTTAAACTATTTTTAAAAGTTATATTGGAAGGTAGAAACATTGGTATGACCGTAGAACAACATGTTTTTTTGGTAAAAGACAATATACTCACATATTCACATCAATCAGGAGAAATGAACTCTTTTATGTGTTGCTGAATAGAAAAGGTGCATAATAAAGAGATAAAAATGAGAGAAACCATTAGTGCAGGGATGATAGGGAGGAGATGGAGAACAAATGTCCAGTAGATATGGTTAGCGAAGATCGGATGGCTCAAAAATGATGTGTATCAACGTACTTTAGAGGAATATGAGTTAATAATTTTTATTGGCGTTTTAATGCTGAAGGTTGGACCGACGCCTAAGAGTGAGGTGAATTAGGATTTTTAAAACTATAGCTCTCTAAAAGCTACAACTACGCAAAATCTATGCAATATAAATCTAGCCACGTGTACTATGGTTTTGCTAAGTGTTGCTAGTTCTATCATGTCCAAGTCTTTCAACCTATCTTCACCTAGAAACTAACATATCAAGCTAGTAGAGGAACAGCACATAATTGCAAGAATGTAAATGTGGAAGCTAAAAGGATAGTCAGAGAAAAACAAACTTCTGATGACGATGGCACACGATGGACGCATGGAGATTTTTTTCGAGGTTTGGGGAGGCCAATGTGCCCTCTCAACCTCCTACTCCTCGTTGGGCGCCCCGTAGGCTTTGCACTCGCGTAATTCTCAAAGGAATATGGCTTTACCCACGCAAGAGTGGAAGATGGCAAAGTGACTTCCACGGAAGTCAAGCAACTCCGGTCGGGTCTCCAGATATCCTCGATACACACCCACACGGGCACTTCTCTCGCATAGTCTTGGACTACGGCCTCGCCCACGCAAGGGTAGAGGATTGTCGGGGCTGTTGGGGTCTTCTGAGTCCTTCTCGCGGATTTATCATGCCGTCTCCACTATGGGAAGCTTTCGCCAACGTACCGAAAGCCTTCATCCCTCCCACAAGCAAGGTAGCGGCCACTCCATATTCCGGAGGGTCTCCCAAGAGTTACAGCCGCAAACTTACAAAGGATAGATGTGCACGCAGGCGTGAGTATAGACAACAAGGCCTAAGCAAAGATGCACTAAGCACTAGCTATGCCAAGATGTGTCTAGTTATGCTCTAGTAATAGTTGAGCTCACAAAATGTGTTCCTACACTTCAAATGGGCATGGAGAATATGTCTCAACACTACAATGAGCTCAGGAGTCACCAACCATGGAGTGGAGGCCGGGCAAGGGGGTATTTATAGCCCAAGCCTCAAAATTAGCTGTTGGAAGCCTTCTTCCCTTTTCCGCGCGACCACCGGACCGTCCAGTGCGTGTAATCGGCTAGACGTTGAGTCGACTGTTGGACTGGAATTCGACCGTTGGAAACCACCTGAATTGTCCGATGCTGCCACCGGACCGTCCGGTGCGTGTTAGAGCCCGGTCTTCAAACTTGTAGCGCCTTGTCCAAAACGTCCGGTGGTTGACCATGGGACCGTCCGGTGCGTTAAGCTCCGGGACTTGGCCGCAGTGGCGGAGGACAACCAAAAATTTAGGTGTGGCAGTGATTTTGTACCAAAACCAAGGTTTATTCACAACTAGAGCACATTGTTTAGAAGTACCATACCTCAAACGAAGAAAATCAAGTTGAGTACACATCAAAGCAGGTGCCGATGCATCGCGGGCGCAAGCGCGCAGCGTAGGCGCCGGCCGCCGGGCAGCTGGGGTGTGGGCGCGGGGACGCTGGGGTGCGAGGCAACTGGCGTCGGCCCTTGGGATGGGGGTGCGGATCGGGTCGCCGGAGCATGGACCGCGAGGCGCGGGTGCGGCGCGTGGGGCTGGCAGCCGGAACGAGGAGTGCGGGGACGCCATGGTGCGGGACGCGCGGCCGCCGTGCCGCGAGGCGAGGGGCAGCTGAGCGCAGCGGTGCCTAGGGCACCTCCGTGTCTGGGACTGGGAGGGTGGGAGGTCGGGGTCGCCGGTTGGATTGGATGCTTCTTGGGCTGCTTCCACACTGAGGGCTGAGAATGATACATGGGCTGGAGTTTTGGTGGGCTTAGGTATGGCGCAGGCCATAACGGGCCCTCCACCCCTACTTGGCCGCTCGTTGTCCCTTCGATCTAGAACGTCCGGTGGTATCACCGGACCGTCCGGTGCATGATATTGCATCGGGTCTTGAATATTCAATCTTGGCCATCTTCTACACGCCAGACTGTTCTGTGGGGCACCACCGAACCATCCGATGCTCGAAAAATTCCAGCCCGCTGACCGGTCAGCGGGACCGCCATGTCAGGACTTCACGCTTCCAATGTTTGATGGCTTGGGTCTTCTCTCGTGTCTTTTAGGTCCTCCTTTGAGATGTTTGCACCCCAAGTCCATTTCTTGCACCATGGGACTTAAACAAAAACACTTGCACACACACTAGTCACAATTGGTATGTGTTGTCATCTCAACCACCAAAATCTCATAAGGGAACTAAGCACAAAGCTTAGGGCCCATTTTCCTTACAAATGCGATGGTACAAAGGGAAGCCTTGGCGTAGTGGTAAAGCTGTCGCCTTGTGACTAGGAGGTCACGGGTTCAAGTTGTGGAAACAGACTCTTGCAGAAATGCAGTGAAAGACTGCGTACAATAGACCTCAAGTGGGTCTGACCCCTCCCCGGACCCCGCATAAGCGGGAGCTCATGCACCGGGCTGCCCTTTTAATGCGATGGTACACCACCATGAGAGAAACAGAGAAAAATGCTTTTTCGGGGGTTTTAGTGTGATGATACACCATCGTGAGAGAAATAGAGGAAAGGTAGATTGGTGTTAATAGAGAAGGTAGAGAATGATTGTTGGGATTTTAATGTTTTCATCTAGAAAAAAAAGGGTTTTAATGTGACACCATCGTGAGAGTAACAGAGGAAAGGTAGATTGGGGTAAATAGAGAAGGTAGAGAATGATTGTTGGGGTTTTAATGCTTTCATCTAGAAAAAAAAGTATATACAGCCCTCTAGAGTTGTCACCGGACATTCTATACCACTTTTTATTTCAAATTCTACTCTAGGTATAGTGGATCTACAATGTTTTGCACATCCGTATACACGCTCTGGTGACGTTAGCCTAACTACTATTGTTGGTCTACTCCACCTCTTAACCTACAGAATTAGATTTTCTACATGTTGAACTAATAAAGACCAGACATCTAGCCTTTTTGATGGTTCTACAACCTGTTTTTGCCGACGTGGTACGCTATGGTATAAATGAATTCCACCTCATCAAACATGTTGCATTGGGCCCCACATGTTAGATTTTGCATTTTTATCTTTATTTTTCCCCTGTTCCTCCATCTTTTTCTCAACTCCATCGTTGTTGCATTGTGTCTAGAGGTGCTCGATGACATCCCCATGAACAGAGTGCCGAAGTTGCTCCAATTGGCAGTCATGCATGAGACGTTCTAGGTGCTGCGCGTACGGAGGATAGCCTGCCCATGGCAAGGGAGGCATGGATGCTGCAGCCAAGACATTCCTAGACCATCTCAAGCTCTCTCTCGCTCAGTTTTTCGCATACCACCGCTCATTACTATCTGTTCGTAGCACAACAAGAGCAAGCTGTACGAAGAAAAATTGATTACTAACGAATGGAGGCTAAATCTTTTGTTGCCATCTGAATGGATCCAATTTCACCGATGCATGTAGCTTCTATGCCATACCATGCCATACTACCATAGTGGCATAGTGCTTTACGCAGCTATGCTTTGCCTCGCACCCCACACCTCTTGTTCCATGCACGTTGGTGCCCTGTAGATGCCCCATGGTTCCTCCTTTTGCACAATGAAGCCCCCCTCACCCTCAGCCACTAGCACTGTCACAACCGGTAGCAATGCACTCGCTCACCTCGCGCTCGTACCTATTGTCACTCGCCGTTGCCTTTTACTCCTCACATGCCAGACCCCCCCCCCCAACCTCAACTATTGCGGCCTTGTAGCTGGCAAGCGCACACTCTCAGATATCATCATCCCCGTCTGAATTCAATGGGGGAGATTAGAGGAGAGAGAGAGAGTGAGTGAATACACAAGAGAGAAATTTGCAGGTGGATGAAAATGTTATTGACAGGTGATTCCAATACCTATGTGGCATCCTTATCCAACGTGGCTTGCGACTTCAATCAAATAGGTTTGCAAAAGCACCATAGGGGGGTGATATCTATTTTTTTTCATTAGTTTAGGGTGAAGAAAATCTGGTTTCATAGGTTATGTGGTGGAGTAGACCAACAACAATAGTTTGAGCGTTAGATAGACTTTTTTTTCCTGATGATCGACCATTGTATGAGAGAGGAAACATAGAGAATGAACGGTTAGCAAAGATGATTGCGTGTTGATTGCGTGGCTTGCTTCATGGGGTTGTGTTGGTTGCATGCCTTGTGCATGCAAGTTGATAAGGAACATGTTTGGCCATCTTGGAAGGCCAGGCGGCCAGGGGAGGGTCGGCCTGCCGGCTTGCCTCTGCCAGCCTTAGCCATTTTCTTATTCGTTTGTTGGCCTTCCGCCAATGGATTCAACTTAGGCTTGTTCCGATATGTGTGTATGGGACCTTGGTACCTTCCTTGGGTGAACAAGATGAAGCATGAAGCATGACACATGTGGGACACCTGTCTGGCCGGCTGGCTAGGAATTAGGCCGCTTGACCAAGGGTTTGGCCTCCCGGTCACTCTCCTGTGAGCTAGCAATGTTGATCTTGTGATGGCCATATCTTTTGTGTCTGAACTAAAAGTCCATTTCGATCATCTCGAAGAGCTCTTTGCAATGGTGCAGTCCTTGAGGGCATTTGATATACTTTATCATAATGTTATTTGTAGTTCATTAACAAACCCTCTTGTGTCCAAATCCTCTCTTGCTCCGGTTGATGTTGTCTTGCATGAAATTTGAGCATCTCTCTGTGAAATCCCGAAAACCACCAAAACTCATTTTATTCGTTAGTTCAAGGTAAACAATGCATAGACTTTGACTTATACCCTATTTATTCACCGAGCAATTGGCAGTTGAAATCGGTAAATAACGACCGCCTACGGTCGTTGAGGCTACAACAACAGCTCACCGCACACCAAACCTCACTGCCAGGTATGTCTAAAAGATGGACGTACTACAGATAAGTGTTGGCATCGCTTTGGAGAAGATTATTTCCTGATGATCGCCACACCAACGCTGCATACTCCATCGACACAAATTGGTACACTAATATCGGTGCAACAAACCATATCACATGTGAACTCAACAAGCTCTCCATGAGAGAGAAGTACAATGGTGGTGAACAAATCCACATTGCTAGTGGATCGGGTATGGATATTAGTTACATTAGTCAAAGTGTTTTGCATACCCTTGATTGCAATATTTTCTTAAACAATGTTCTTCATGTTCCATGATCTAAAAAGAACTTGGTTTCTATTCATTGATTCACCACTGATAACAATGCTTATCTTGAATTTCATCCAAATCATTTTCTTGTTAAGGATCAGCCCACGAAGAAAACAATCCTTATAGGGATTGTCATGGCAGCCTTTACCCGTACCCTTCATCAACCTATGGTAACTTCAGAAAGCATGTGTTCAGCACCATCAACCCTTCAGTTGAGAAGTGGCATATACGGTTGGGTCGTCCTTCAACTCCAGTAGTGCGTCAAGTCGTCCATCAAAATAATTTACCTTGTGTGTCTAGCAAGTCTTATTTTGAGTCGGTCTATGATGTTGAAAGAATGTGCTGGAGTATCCGACCCAAGAGGGGGAGGGGGTGAATTGGGTCGCTAATCACTCTTCTATAACCTAGGGCTTTCTAGTGCATAAGATAAACATATCGCGTCTTACACATACTAGTTTAGTCTAAGGTTTATCTATGCGCTCTCTAATTTACTCAAAAGACTTGCAACCTAGAGTCCAACCTAATCGAACTAACTAGGAAAGCTAAAAACACACAAGAACGTAAATGTGAAAACGTAAATCGGTAAGTAAAAAGGTAAGGGCAAGGGGATGCAAACTTTCGAGAAGACACAAGGATTTAACGTGGTTCACCACTAAGAGCTACGTCCACGGGCTCATCACCGAAGGCAACATCTGAGCCGGACACCAAGACTCTCCCGATCACGTCTTGCGCTCGCCACCAAAGGCTCACGGCAAGCAAAGGCTAAGTGCCACCAAGGCTTAGCCATCGCCACTGCATCTCTCGGTCACAAGGCGTCGGTTGCTTCACTACGGAGTTTGTAGAGTTTCCTCGTCCCCACACAAGTTGCCGCGGCCACTCCACACCAAGGAGGGTCTAGCAACTAGTGCAAGTGACTTAGCCGCAGCCAAGGCTTCTTCTCTAGCTCACGCAGGAGCTACACACAAGAAGAGCTCAAAAGCCGCAGCCAAGGCTTCTTCTCTAGCTCACGCAGGAGCTACACACAAGAAGAGCTCAAAAGCTCACTGTCTCTAAGCTCTATCTTAGCTTGGATGATGAACTAAGCTCACACATGATGGTTGGAGTGGTAGATATGCTTGAAATACTTCTCTACACTTGCTCTAGTCTTTAGTGGCTCCAACTCCCTCGAAATGGGCAAAGTGGGGTGGCTTATATAGACCCCAAACTCAAGCTAGCCGTTGGAAAGAAAGAGACGCTGACACAGTGTACCTCGGATTGTCCGGTCCATAGTTTTTTCATACTTTGGACAGTCCGATCTACGTACTTTACCAACGGGCACTGAATCAATACGTTATTGTATTTTTGTCCAGTCTTCAAGGGCGGACAGTGCGGTCCTCGTAAATACTTGAATCCTGAAAACTAGCCGTTGCAGTGATGACACCAATTATCCGAAGCTTTGTCTGGTCATCACAACCGGATAGTCCGTTCCATTATCCACCAAAATCTTTCAAAATTGCATAGCTTCGGGTTTCTTTGTCCGAAGCTTTGTCCGATTTTCATAATCGGATTGTCCGATCTGTGTAACTTGGTCGCTTCAACTCTGTCTTTCCAAACATTGTCCTGATCAATTTATTTCTTGAGACTTGGGATTGTGCGGTCTTCACAATTTAACAGCCTTTTCAATTCTTCACCTCTCCGGAAAAACTTGTCCGAGGTAATGTTCCTTGTACACCATGCCGAGGGTTGTTCACGCCTCATGTAAACAAAGATGCGGCCCCTACCAGGGGTTCAACGTTTCACAAAATACATCGCCTCGTACGCCTGCTTGATTATTCTAAAATGGAGAAGCTACTAAAACTATCGTGTCATAGCTCATAGGTATGGACAAATATGAGAGAGAGGTGAGAGACAAAGACGTGTCCGTGAATGATGATTATTGCTTACCATATATTTTTATATATATCTAATATGTTCATGCATGTACCCTAATCATCTTTCTTCATGTTTTTTATATTTCTAATATGTTCGTGCATGTACCCTAATCACCTTTCTTCCTCTGGATGTGATAGTGTGTGGACAGATGAGATATATGTGCTGCAAAACACTCCATTTCCAAGGGAAACCAAAAGTGTCCATTTTTACCAATGATTGGTAATTCAAAAAAAAAACAAGTGCTTACAAAATCTAATTGGACAATGAACAGCCTGCTTCGATGTGCTTAGTACGCACGTGGCCAATCAAACGCAGTAACCGAATGATGATAACACAGCGACAGAAATTAAAGAACGTGGCCAATCAAATCTAGTGACCCCATATGATAGCAGGCTGAGCCAACGGCTCCCCGAATGCCTCTCATATCTACTATACGCAATTAATTTTGATACTATAAACAGAAAAAATAATAGTCAGAACAGTAGATGAAGGACAAGAACCGTTACATTCAGCCTCTCTATCACGTTGCTGGCCACCAAAATGTCACCGGCTATCAACTGCATGCAATAGACACGCATTAAAGCCCCAACAATCATGTAGTCGGAGTACTACCTACCCAGTGTACATTCTTTAATAATTTTTAAAATTTTAGCTGGCAGTAGGCCACCCCTTGCTTCTGCCAGTAGCTCAAGCTGCGCCACGCCAAACCTCGCATGGCCCTTCAAACCAACTACCCCTGCTCAGAATTCAGCCAGCACCTACAACACCAGGAGCCGCGGTCCTCAAAGATCATTCTTAGTTTATAATTATAATGGTGCCACGCAAGCGAGAAGTAGTTCAAACCATAATAGAAAGAATCGTCGATGCATAATTTTATTCGGCACCCCTCCATTCATGAATGCATGATGCGGTTGATTTTTTAAAATTTGTCCATCTTATTTAAAAAATTAATAAGTAGTTGTTTATTTTGTCATCATTTAATCAATTACTAAATGAAATTTATGTATAATTCATATTTTTCACATGTTTGAATAATTTTTTTGAATAAGACCAAATTGAAGTTTTAAAAAAAAATTAACAGCATCGTATATTTGTGAATGAAGGTAGTACAATTTTATAGATTGCATGCAAAACTAAACATCGTACTCTTTCATTTCTTTCTTTTATTAACTATGTGTCGTGTCATCCAAACACTAACATGTCACCTTATCCTAGAGAAAATTTTATCTCGGTACAAATCTGATTTCCCCTTTACGGCCTGCTTGGATTGCAGTTTTTGCGGAGGAAAAGCATAGGAATAGTAAAACGGAGGAAATGAGCCTTCGGTGAACATTTGGAATGAGGGAAAGGTCGATTCATTTCCTTTGGAACACTGTTGCCAGCCAATGATTTCACAGGAAAATAAACATCCACTCTGATCTGATGTTTTTGTTTTCCTTCGCGTGAGCTAAATTATTTACACCATTACGTGCTCACTAACACACTTGTTGTAGTTGTGAGCTGATAGTTTTGCGGATAATCAATACTTGGATTCAGCATAGAAAAATAAAATAAAGTGTGGACAGTGCACCCAAGGGCGGATCCAGCACTGGGGTGGCCAGGGGCTCCACCCCAGGCTACTCCGGTGCGGACAGTGGAGCCCTTCCTAAGCCTCCGCTATAATTTATGGATATGGATAATGAAAGGAGAAGAGGAAAATAGAGGTAGAAGAAGAGAAATTAGGAAAATATGAAGAAAAATGGAAATAGAATGAAGTAGGCAGCCCCGGCTAAGTGTTGATCCTAGATCCGCCACTGAGCGCAGCGGTGAGCTGTTAGTCCGACATGATATGCGTGAGAGCTGATAAATTAATATTAATATTCAAATACGAAAAGAGCATAGTTTTGAGACTAAATACTTCTATACATGATTGTATTAGTTCTAATTCCTATGTTTTAGATTCCTGCGTTCCAAACACCTTTTCTATTCATTTTCTACGCCTTTTTCATTCCTCTGTTTCACAACTCTGTTACTGTAAAATTCTCATGTTTTTCACATTTCTGTATTTTTGATTCCTTTGTTCTAAACATGCCTAAAAGTCGACCAACATATATTTGAATGAAATGATCAAGGTGTCTCTAGCTGTTTTCAATAGGATGTAAATATTGGCACTCATAATATTGTAATTTTTCAGTAAGACATCTATATTGGCACCTATAATATTGTAATTAAGAGTGAAGTTTGAATATATACGGCGGAATGTACAATTGGTTGGAGTCGGCCACTCTTTTGGTCTTCAAGCTCGTGGATGTGACATTGTGACGTGTCCCTAGCCTTCTGTCCTCCATTATTATTGCTAAGTATTAGGTTAATATATGTCCATCAAGCGCATCAGATAATAAAAATGCAGTATCAGGATTTTGCTTCTCTGGATTCTAAGGCTACGCTCACCCCAGGGCAATATACAAAATGAGACAGATAATAAAAATGCAGTATCAGGATTTTGCTTCTCTGGATTCTAAGGCTACGCTCACCCCAGGGCAATATACAAAATGAGACAGAGAGATGTTTGAAATACAGACGATGAAATGGACCGTTTGGTGAGCAAAGCCTAAAGAATCCATCGCGTTCCAAAACATCGCCATAAATTTCTCAATCTCTGCCTTCTAAGGCTGAGTCAACGGATCGTTTATCTTGTTGTATATATTTAAACTTCACTCCATCTACAATATATCTATATGTTATTTTTGTATTATAGACAATCGCGCAGAGGATTTGCTGAACTCGGTTATGGTTGGTACACGCAGTTTAGTTTGCTAGCAACTTCCATATTCAATTTGGGAAAAGTCAAGTGCTCTGTTCGTTCGTATAAAGATAGAATGGACATACTCGCCGTTGCTGTTCATCGGTTGTGGTGTCCTTTGAACGCAACGTACCTCAATTGAAATAAAATATCTTTAGGACAATAAATTCTGTTCTACTTCTAACTGACGTGGAAACCTACATAATACTCACTATGGTCGCCTTTGGAACAAGATGGAGTAATTTTGTAGGATTCAAATCCATGTATAGAGTTTTTTTATGTGGCCCTTTGGAACAAAAATTGGAATTTCATTCAATCTTATAAAATTCCTATGGAATGCCTCATTGCATTGAGATTTTAGAGAAATTTTAATATGAGGTCTAATCCTCTTCGAAACTTTCCTTTGTGTCTATCTCTCTTCTATAGTTTCTGTGTTTTTTCTACGCTGTATCCAAACGTTTCATTAGAATTTTCTTGTGTTTTCAATTCTGTAGGATTGTGAGTGACATGCAACTCTACTCATATCTCTACTTATATGTTTTTTCATATTCCTATGTTTTAAAAATCATGCATTCCAAAGGAACCCTATATCCTAAATTACACTCTTTGCCTAACTTGGACATCTAGTTTTGACCAATTTCATCTGAAAAGAGGCACAGCCAATTATAACATCAAATATTCCCCCACCTCATAAACTATTACAAACCATCTAAATAATCTTAATTCTACAGTGATTTTATAGGCTGTTTTGCATATGTGACATCACATGTGGGCAATGATATGGCAAAGCTAAGTTTCAGACTCTATTTCACCTCTTAAACTATTGATGCTTAGCTGTATAACCCTCTCACTAAAAAAAAGTAGAGATTTGACCCCTCCCCTTTCGAGCACTCAGTAACATCTAAACCACCCTTATGATATTTTTATGGTATTTTGTGGTAACGGAAAATAACATGGCACTAGTCATCTATATAATATTTTATCTCATTAGTGGAGTATGACAAGAATCTAAAAATAGAAACAACGTGATATTAAGTTGTCATAGAAGCTAGAGCTAGGATGGTCCGGAGATGACTAGCAGGATAATGGTAGAGTAATCTCAAGCTTCGTACTAAGTAGCAAGTGGAATAGGCAGGATATTTATCTTAAAATAGTCAAAAGATTGTAGATTGATGAAAAAACAGTGCGTGAGTTCCATATCAGTGACAATGTGAAACAATATGAACAACCGGTCTATGTTGATGTAGTTCATATTGAATATTTAAAGGAGCTAAATACTCTCTTCCCTAGATTGTAAGATGTTTTAGGGCTATACTAAATTCACTTCATAGCTCTACCTATGTGTTCAATATGCGTCGAAATTCATAAACACTCCTAAAAATGTGGACGAATAAAAAATGTGCTACAACCACTTACAAGTTGGGACACGTGGAGTATATATTTATCATAAACTCTATCGTGCAGTCGCCAAGCGCGCGACTCGTCGCTGCCTTGCGCTCGCCGCCACTCACTCACCGCCAGGTGGGGCTAGGGGCCTGGGCAGGGGTTTGTGTGTTTACCGGACCTAGAAGAGGGGGTCGGGGGAGGCAGCCGGCTGGCGGTTGTGGTGGGCAGCTGGAGCCGTCGGAGACGGACGACGGAGGACAGCCTGGTGGACTGGTGGAGGCGGTGAGTGCCAGGAGGCCAGAGAGTGGCCGCACCGACTGATGGTAGCGCGGGGGCGGTGGTGGCGGGAGCCGGGGTGAAGGAGGCGGTGGGAGCGAGAACGCCGGCGGTAACGGAAACTGACAGGAGCTGTAGAGGTTGACAGAAGCGCCAGCAGCGAGGGACAAAGAGGCGGAGACGAGGGGCGCTGGTGACTGGGACGACAGGTCGAGCACGAGCCGTCGTACGATGAACGTCCCCCTATATTTATAGGTAGGAGATTACCTAAACCATCATTAGCCCATAAGTAAGGCTTTTTATTTACAAGCTGACAACTACCCGGCTTAGCCTCTCTGTGGGTGGATTGCACGGTCTGGCACCGTCCAGTGATCTCAATGCTTCTTGCGATGGGGTTTTGCAATGCTAGCAAAAGTCCCGTGTCATCCGCCGACACCGAAAGAAACACGCACCTCCGCGCGAGTGCACGAGCACGACACGGCCGCTCCGAAACCAAAACGGAGATTCGAGGGGTGTTTGCATCCGGGGGCTACAGTTCGGACGCTAGTAGAATTATTAAATACGATTTAATTAAAAAACTAATTATATATACGAGGACTAAACGGCGAGACGAATTTATTAAACCTAATTAATACATAATTAACGATTAGTTACTGTAGCATCATGCATGCTAATTATAGATTAATTACGTTTAATAAATTCGTCTCACCATTTAGTCCTCATCTGCGTAATTAGTTTTATAATTAAACTATATTTAATAATTCTAAATAGCATCAAAACATTCGAGATTTAAAAATTTAATCTGGTATCAAACACCCTCTTACCATTTCGTTAAGCATGCACCAGTTAAGTATAAACAAAGGAACACGCCATCACTATAAAGCAGCGGCGCAACCCGCGCTATAAAACAGCACCGACCCCTCCTTATCCCCCACCCTCCGCCCTCGCCTGCTTCCACTTCCCGTTCCCCTGTTCCCTCCTCGCCTGCCCGTTGAATTCATCTCCCACCTTGCCCCCCCTGCTTTCCGGTTCCCGCGGGCTCGCAGATCCACCCAGGGCACCCCGATGAGCCACCGGAGGGTCGAGGCCTGCGACTCGTGGCGCCCGCCGCGGAAGAGCCACGCGGGGGCGCCCCTCTTCCGCGCGGGGCCCCGGCTCCCCGGCTTCGCCTCGCTCTCCGTCCGCGAGAGCGGGGAGGCCGCCGCGGCCGTCGCCAAGGCGGTGGAGGAGGTAGCGCAGAGGGCGGCGGGGTCCCAGGACCAGGGAGAGGAGGACGAGGGGACGACGGCGAAGAGGAGGGCCGAGCGCAGGCTGCCCCCCGCCGCGCAGCTGCTGCGCCACCCGCTCGCGCTGCTGGCCCTGGTGCCCAACAGCGCCGCGCTCTTCGCCGCGGGCGCCGCCGCCGGGGCCGCCGCCAAGACCGTCACCGCGCCGCTCGACCGCGTCAAGCTGCTCATGCAGGCACGCCGCTACCTCGCTCGCCTCCGATGCCTTGTGCCTCCTCCTCGCCTCTTCTCTTAGTGCTGCTGTGTGGTGGCTAACTGACGGGGGGTTGTGGCTCTTTTCTCCAGACGCACAGCGTGCGGGTGGCGGGAGAGAGCGCCAAGAAGGGGGTTGGATTCCTCGAGGTAACAATGCCCACTGATCACCTCCCTTTCCTTAACTCAGTTTCACTTTCACAATTCGATTTCACTCTGACGATGTGCATTCAGAAATAAGAAATGCACCTTCCATTTGGATTGGTATTCCCTAATCCTAGATATGGGCTTGAATTGCGTGCATAATCCTCTCTTTTTTTTTCTGACTGCTTTTGATAGGTGCGGCACTGCTACCTGGAATAATTAAATGCTTACATCCTTTACAGAGTGTTGCAATCTGATACATCTGCAATTATGTAGGCTATTGCAGACATTGGGAAGGAGGAGGGGCTCAAGGGTTACTGGAAAGGCAACCTTCCACAGGTGCTTTGCTGTTCCCCGACACACATGTCATGATTCATGCTTGGTTTATCTTGCAGTCCTGTGCTGATTCCTCTTCTTCTCCATCAACTCCTCCAGGTTATTCGCATAATTCCTTACAGTGCGGTGCAGCTCTTCTCATATGAAGTTTACAAGGTCATAGTTACTCCTGCTTACACTTGGTCATCATTCTTGTTACATTCTTGTGATTGTGAATTCACTTTTTTCCCCCTCTTTCACAATGCTACTGCTTTCAATTCAGAAAATATTCCGGGGAAAGGATGGAGAGCTTTCTGTATTTGGGAGACTTGCTGCTGGTGCTTGCGCGGGCATGACATCTACACTTGTAATTTACTTGCTTATCCGCTAGCTAAAGTCCATGTATTTAATTCTGTTATATGTGGGAATTTGAACATACTTGGTTTCTGCTCTGGTCTCGAATCTGTCATGCCATGGAATGCCATCCTTGGCGCATTCTGAAGTTTCTTCTTGTACATGCTGATAGGTAACTTACCCACTGGATGTTCTCCGGCTCAGGTTAGCAGTTCAATCTGGACACAGCACTATGTCTCAGGTAACCACTATTGCAATTGTGAATTCCTGCTTTTTGGGGAACTGCCGTAACCTGATGACTTTGTAGGTTGCTCTTAACATGCTCAGAGAAGAAGGGTTGGCCTCCTTCTATGGAGGCCTTGGTCCATCTCTTATAGGAATTGCACCTTACATTGCTGTGAACTTCTGTGTTTTTGACTTGTGAGATTCCCTGCACATCAATACTATGATACATGAAAGCTCCGCTCAAAGTTAGATATTTACATCGCATTTTTTATATGGCATCATTTCTTATGTACAAGAATGAAGAAATCTGTTCCAGAGAAGTACAAGAATAGACCAGAAACCTCTCTAGCAACTGCTCTTCTTTCAGCAACATTTGCAACTTTGACGTGTTATCCCCTGGACACTGTTAGAAGACAGATGCAGATGAAAGGCACACCATACAATACAATTTTCGATGCTATTCCAGGTAGCCTTTTCTAGCATTGCATGAACTAATGTCAATACATAACATTACTCGTCTTGCAATTTGAACTATGATATTTGCTATTTCTGCAATTTGATCATGTCCTTTATGGGCTAAAATGAAATATATTTTTGTCTGTTTTAATGCTAAATGCAGGTATTGTGGAACGTGATGGTCTAATTGGGCTTTATAGAGGTTTTGTGCCAAATGCGTTAAAAAATCTGCCAAATAGCAGGTACCCGTTTGCACACTGTTTTGGCAAAAGTATTTGGTTTGGTTTTAGCAAAACTAAGAACATGTAACTTGTCTAACAACACATGTACTCGCTACTCACAGTTTTTGTTATATTCATGCAGCATTAAACTGACCGCGTTTGACACGGTGAAGACGCTGATAGCTACTGGGCAGAAGGAGCTGGACAAATTAATACAGGAAAATGAGGAGAAAACAAGCTAGGGAACCATTAAGGCTTTGGTAGAAAGAATGCCTCTTTGCATATTCCATGTTGCCGTGTTTCCTCCTTTCTTGGGGCCAGATTGTAGGATATAGGCTGCACATCCTTCTGTTCCTTTCAAATCAGTCCTATCTGCGATGTTTTTCTTTATTAGCATAAGCATTCATAGAGATAGAGGAGGCTGTGGAAGGAAATAAAAGGCAATGTGTATAGTAGCCAGTGCTAGTAGGAGCATTCCCCTACAGATCTTATTTTAAAACAGAGGCTAGTGCAAATCTCAAAAACTATACCTATACACTCTAGCCAGAACATATTGCACCTGCGGATGGTAGTCTTGATATTGTACATCACAGACCGAAGGCTTGAGATTCGCTATAGGATGATTTGATCCAGTTTAGAGTTTGGTCAGCATTACCTTGTGAACTATCTATTCGTTTTGTGTTTGAAGCCAGTTTGTTCTGGAGAAGAAGGCGACAGAACAGAAATCGTAGCTTAGGGAGATGATCAGAGGAAAATGTTTCTGTTTTTATATATATTGAAGTGATCTTATCTATGTATCTGTACATTCTAAGGAAAAAGAAGTCAATGATGTTAGAGAAAATGCACTCTTCTTCCATTCCCTCTACATTGTGTTGAGCTCGACTTTTCAAGGTTGTGCTTGTTGCGGTGGAGTTGAATACAATCTGAATTAACATTTTAGAACACTAGAGTTGGTTGGCTGGTTGCCACTGTCACTTGCCATGTTAGTCTACATCTCAGCTGTCCTGTGCTCCTGTCCTTCACAAACATGTGTGAGAAATTATATATTTTCCAAGCTCGCAGGCCAAAATTTTATTTTATCTAAAGAACCTTTTCTTTATGTAACTTTTTTTCTAAAATAGAAAATGTTTGATGTTTCATGGTCTATGCGCCTTCAATGAAGAAACACCTTGGTACATGGTACTATTAATCTAGTAAGAGAACGAGGGACGAAGGGCCTGAATGCCTGATCGGCTGCTGATGTTGCTGGAGACTAGGGATATACAACCTCGTTCTAATACGCTGATTAATTTTATTCTAAGTTAAATTTATCTTTGTCAATTTTACAGGAAATATATTATAAATGCAATATTCAGGCACATTCCATGGTGGAACTAAACAAGCATATTTGATATAGCAAGTGTTGATGTATTCTTATATGCAGAGGTTTGATTTTAGGATGAAACTAAGACGGACTAAGTTTTAGAATGGATGGAGAATTCAAATTATTTCTAATTTAACCATGGAGCTAGCCACACATTTGATGCCACACCACCTGACGCCCTTTAGCTCGTCGGCGGCGTGACAGAGGGTTTTTCTCTTCTTTTTTTCGAGTTAGTGGGGGTGTGGGGTTTCTTTGTGAGGTATATTTGTTTCTCCCTCCTGTCTTCTCGTTGTCCCTGTTGTGATTGTTGTATTTTGTTAGCTCTTCTTCTTAATGAAATAAATGTACTCAACATGTTCTAAAAAATATTTTTAATCGTGTTAACGTCCATAGTCTACTCCTCTTAAGACTGTTTTAACATAATACATAAGCACATATGAACCTTTACACAATATGAAGCCGCTTATGCTCTATCAATGAATGCCAGAGGAGAATAGAGATTAATGAAATCTTTAGTTATATTGTTGTTGGTCTACACGTCGTTCGTAAGATGTTGAACCAAGGGTTTGATAAGAGCAAAACCAAGTTTGCTAACTTCTAAGTAAAGCTGGTTCTAACAGTCTATGCCTTGTTTTGGTTGTTTTTGTTTAGTGGGAAACAGGTTTGCAATATAATCAATGTGGTCTAATTTGGTTTTGATGAAAAAATACTTTAGATCGGTTTGAACTAGGTTATATTGGTTGCAACTCGCTTGTAAATCATGGCCCAAATCGGTTCTATGATCGAGGTTTATGGGATGAAGAGAGTTCCGAGCTATCGCTTCCCTTATTTTTTTTTTGAAAGGTATGCTTCATGCTTTCGTACAAAACTGGCGTAGATATACGTGCAACACATACGTAGCACGAGATGACTATTGAACAATAATTGAAAGAGTGAAAGAAAAAGGAGGGAATTAAAATGAAGGGCGACCGCTTGACGATTGACCTTTGGGCAGGTGTACAAAACAAGGTGAGACAATAAAATAACAAATGGTGGAAACATTTTCCTTATATCAATTAGATCCTTCAAACTCTTTTCACTATGTGTATTAGGGCCAATGTGAAGGGTATAGAGATTTTTGTTAGGTGAAAAAAATAGTGTTAAAACTCACCTTTTTAAAGGTGAAAAATAGCATTATGGGGAATGTCAATGAACTCAAAATATCAATATACCTGGACCGCATAGGCACATTTACAAGCATGATACTCCTTTTAAAAAAGAAGTAGGTAAAAACATAGTTTTAGACATACTGCAGACTAAATATTGTTTTATTCGGGCCGTTAGCAAAAGTGCAAAGCTCGGCCAAAATTTGCCAAAACTTTGTCTTTTCTCAATTCCCCTTCTCTATGTGCGAGCGCACACGTGTAAATATTCATATCATACGACTTTCTTTCTGAAAAAAGAGGAGCTCGCGAAGCGTCGGTTGCACGCTGGGGCTTCAAACGAGGAGCGCGTGCCCACCCCTCCTGAACCCGTTCCACGTGCACCGCTGTCTACCCACGCGCACCAGCAGTCCAGCACCCCCACAGGCTCACACGGACCGGGTCCAGCCTCCGCGCCACCCACCCTGCCCTCGCCCACCTCTTGAAGCCCGCAGGCGCCCCCCGCATCAACCACTCGTCTCATTTTCTTCGCCCCGCCCGAAGCCGAGGACGGGGAGAGGGGAGCAGCGAGATCGCGCGCGCCTCCGAGATCTCCAGGAAGGTTGGTGCGGG
This sequence comes from Paspalum vaginatum, assembly GCA_030272315.1. Classification (NCBI taxonomy): domain Eukaryota; kingdom Viridiplantae; phylum Streptophyta; class Magnoliopsida; order Poales; family Poaceae; genus Paspalum; species Paspalum vaginatum. The sequence continues at coordinate 9,235,988 of CM059014.1, read as the reverse complement.
GCCGAGAGCTCCTTGTCTCGTCCCTGCTGTGACCTCATTGCAATTTTGGTTCGTAGGAGGTAATGCGGAAGATCTCGCCCCCTGGTCTCTCGCTGGTTCCAGATCTGTCGTAGAATGGGGACGCGGATCTGTGTTCTTGAGCCTAGTGCGAGCGCGTAGAATGCTGCTCTTGTTGCTTTCTGCGGTTTCTTATCGCTGCTCGCGCCATTGGCGGTCGGATCTCGGCTCGGCCCCTCCGTGTGCTCCGTTGTTTCGAGCTGCAGCATTTCAGTTTTTTTTTTTGGCGAGATACGGTGTGGAATTATGGTCTGCTCCGTAGATCTGTCGGCGTAGTGTAGGTTTATGATGTCGTTGGCTTGGCACGGTGACTGTTCTTGGAATTGGCTGAGGCGATCGCGTTTCTCGGAATATGTCGTATCATTAGGACTGTATTATGCATAAGATCTCATTCGTTTGAATGAATTACCATTGTGTCAAAATATTGTGTGCGGTATCTAGAGCGCAGTCTTTGATCTGGCGTCTCTCTATGCTCAAATTATCCTTGGTTGCCTTGCCTTCCGTATCATATTGATCACTGTCGGTTAATGGCTTCCGCAGTTGTCACAACATGGGGCTCACCTTCACGAAGCTCTTCAGCCGCCTCTTCTCCAAAAAGGAGATGAGAATCCTCATGGTCGGTCTCGACGCGGCTGGTAAGACCACCATCCTCTACAAGCTCAAGCTTGGAGAGATCGTCACCACCATCCCAACAATCGGTGAGAATCTATTCTGTACTTCTTCTGGTTTACAACTTTACATGCAGCTTCTATATATCTTGAGAATACTAGTTTCAGGCAATAACTCTTTGAACAATGTTTACACCACAATAGTTCTATACAAAATCATAAATTATTCCTGCCATTTAGCACATGCTTCATGTCCCTTAACACTATCACCCGGTCCATGCAACTTATTACTCATCTGTCCATATGTGTGTGCCACACTGCCACTGAACCTAATCTGTCTGAATTGTTTTGTTGCTGCATGCTTTTACGTGGCTTATAGATGTGACCTGATAGTTTGCATCATTGCTTTATATCCATCTTGTATCTTCGGTGCAACTTATTAATTTTTTGTAAAATGAACAAGGCATTCTTGTAGAAGGAGCAAAGCTGACAAATATTTTGCCTTCCGTTTCGTGATTTAAAGGGTTTAATGTGGAGACTGTCGAATACAAGAACATTAGCTTCACTGTCTGGGATGTCGGGGGTCAAGACAAGGTACATACTATAGCATACAATGCCTCTCTTCCCCTTACTGAAACAAGCCCACGGCACTAGTCTCCATTGCTGTGTTGTATCAGACATATCGATCAATACATCTGAGAATAAATCTAATTATGTTAAGGTTTTGAAATACCAATTAACTCGCAACATTTTATTTTCTGAACCACAGATCAGGCCATTGTGGAGGCATTATTTCCAGAACACCCAAGGTCTTATCTTTGTTGTTGATAGCAATGACAGAGACCGTGTTGTTGAGGCAAAGGATGAGCTCCACAGGATGCTGAATGAGGTAAACCAATCACGTTCATGTTTTTATGTATGTACACGCATTATGATTTGGAATTTTGATTTCGTACTGTTCTCTTCTAGCTATGTTCAAAATGATCTTTGATCTATTATCTGCTTGTAGAGCAATAACATGCATGGTCAATGACTTTCAATGTGCCAAAAGTTGTGTATAATGATTCGAATTCAAATAAGATGTGGGTATCCTCTCAAGAGTCTGAATGATTGCATGATATTAGTACCAATTTACTCAATCTGATTTTATGGGAAACACAAATAATATTTGATGCCAGAATTGCCTCTGAAGATTTGTAAGTGTCACAGTCGACTGGTTTGCAATATACACAATGGATTTAACAGACAGGTATAGATGTGTGCATGTGTCTGTACTTATGAAATCTATAGATGTCTGGGTTATCCTCAGCTTTGGAGTACACAATTCCAGTGCTTTAATCTCCTCCTAAGTGTTAATTATTTTGCTTTCAGTTACATTTGGGCTATGCTGCATATTGCATATACATAACACTCAGTGATTGCCTTCTTAAGATATAAGTTTTGAGTGCTTATCCATATGGCATTGTCAGGATGAGTTGAGGGATGCTGTCTTGCTTGTTTTCGCCAACAAACAAGATCTGCCCAATGCAATGAATGCTGCTGAAATCACCGATAAACTTGGTCTCCATTCCCTGCGCCAACGCCACTGGTAAGATATTGTTGATTTCTTTCACTTGTCAGACTGTGACATAACCCATTTGTCCTGGCAACCATTTTGTTTTCATACTAATTTGGTTTTACAGCTTCATGGTCCATCTTCTTTTCTGTATGTTTTATTTTAACTTGTCAGTTTCTATGCTACCGCAGTTGTTCCTTTTGTCTCAATTTCTCATAAGTCATAACTAAATCAATCTCTATGCATTGAATTCTATTATGTAGCATAGCCCCTCTGTAGACCTAGTATTTCTTATATGCTTTGAAGCCCATAGTTATATATTTGCCCTCGAGCTCCATTTAAACTCATTTGTTTGCACATTGAATGATAGGTGAACTTGCCTAATCTGCTATATTTTTGTGACCTGCAGGTATATCCAGAGCACTTGTGCTACCACAGGAGAAGGTTTGTACGAGGGTCTTGACTGGCTCTCTAACAACATTGCAAACAAGGTACCGTTTTTTTCCATTAGCCATTGCCACACTTGTTTGTGAAAATAGCATAGTTTAATCAGCTCTCATGTTCTTGAATCAAATTAGACCTTGTCGTCGGCAACATCTATACTGTTATGTAGTATACTGATCCTTATTCTCAATCAACTCAGGCGTGATTGGATGCTTCTGTGGTTTCATGGAGTACATGGCGAGGCATTTTCTGCAGAAATGGAGCCATGGTCATTTTGACCTTGAGACTTGGTTATTATTTCATTGGAATGTTTGTTAAGTATTGTATTTCTTTGTTAGGCTTTTCAGAGAGCTGGTTTGTTTCGATGTTGCGTGATTACTCTCGAAAAACCTGTTTCTGCATTAAGACACTGTAATTGGTCACTGGCACTAGATCGTATACTGAGTAATGCAGTTTATTTCTAATTATCGTTATTGTGCTGTATACTGCTGTGCGTCGGAACTTGCTTCAACTGTACCACTTGGCATCCTGGTTTGTGGGTGGCAGACATTCCCTCCAGTTAATCTGGAGGGATATCATCAGTGACATTGTAGCATACAGTTATGGACTTATGAGACCTATCTCGTCCTTGACATAGTGGCATACTGGCATCACACATTCACCGCACATTCTTGGGCAGTTTAAGGTCCGTGCGCAAAGCTGTAATGTTCACAGATTTTACATAGAAATTGAAATTGTCTGGTGAAATTGAATGCATTTTGAGTTAATTCCCGAGTAATGCAGCGTGTAGCAAAAATTCACTATTGTGGTTGAAAAAGGATAAATGCATTCAGAAACTTATTCAGCAGAGCAGCACACTGCAATAGGCGCTAGAGCCTACGCGCAGTTCTCCTGTCTGTAGGCTTGCAGTTGCAGTTCCAGCCGTCGCAGGCGCTCCACCTCCCTGCCGATGACGCCGCAGCGCACCATGCTGGCCACCGTCCGCCACAGCAGCCGGAGGTCGCCCCACGGCTCGCCGGGGACCATCCGCTTGTACAAGTAGCTCTCGAACGTCCGCCGCTGCACGTACTCGTCGGCGCACATCTCCACCAGCGCCTCGCGCCCGGCGTTCCCGCCGTAGAAGACGCGCTGCAGCAGGTCCAGGAATCGGAACATGAGCAGGAACTCGTCGTCCCACCGCCGCAGGTAGCCGCGCCTGAGCCCGGCCTCCGTCACGGCGCCCGTGCGCGCCCACTCCTCCGCCATGGCCTGGCCGCACAGCCGCCCCGACTTGGCCGCGAAGTAGATGCCCTCGCCGGAGCACCGCGTGACGTACCCCGCCGCGTCGCCGACCAGGGCCACGCGCCCCACGACGCGGCGCGGGCGCGGGTGCTCCGGGATCGGGTGCGCCTCCACCTTGACGACGCGGCCCCCGGCGATCTTGGGGCCCGCGCGCGCGCGGATGCCGGACTGGAGGCGCTTGATCTCCGGCTTGGCGGCGACGGTGCCGGTCCCCACGGCCACGTGGTCGCACTTGGGGAACACCCAGCCGTAGAAGTCCGGGGACACGTCCCCGCCCACGTACATCTCGGCGAGGTCGTCGTAGTAGGCCATGGCGGCGTCGGGGAGCCGGATGCGCTCCTGGAACGCGATGGCCGTCGTGTAGTCCCCGGCGCCCACCTCGCGCGCCACGCGGCTGTTGGCGCCGTCCGCGCCGACGACGGCGTCCACCTCCAGCACGCCCCGCCCCGTCCCGTCCTTACCCTCAGAGGTCGAGGAGGAGATGTAGTGGACGAGGTAGGGGTCGGCGGGTCCGGCGGGGAGCGAGAGCGAGGTGACGAGGCCCGGGACGAGCTCGGCCCCGGCGTCGGCGGCGCGGCGGCGGAGGAAGGAGTCGAGCACCTCGCGGCGGAGCATGGGGATGTGCGCCCCGGGGGGCAGCGCGCGGGAGAAGTCGGCGGCGAGGTTGGACGGGGAGAGCACGCGCATCCGGGTGACGCGGCGGTCCACGAGGTCCCGCGGGATGGCGAACTCGTCGAGCATGCAGAGCGGGATGGCGCCGCCGCAGGGCTTGGCGCCCGCGGGGCTGCGCTCGAGGAGGAACGTCCGGGCCCCCGCGGAGGCCAGCGCCTCGGCGGCCGACGCGCCCGCGGGGCCGCCCCCCACTACGGCCACGCGAAGCGGGCGGGCTGACGAGGAGGAGGCGGCGGCGGGGGTGGAGCAGGAGATGACGATGCGCGCTGTGGAGTAGCAGGCGGCGGCCATGGTCGCCGTGGTTTGGGCGGAGTCGGGGATTCACGGATCGCCTGGAGATTATGGAATTATTTAGCTTGATTGGGAGCTTGGGTTGCAGTGTTTGGAGTGTAGCTTTGGACGCAGCGTGGCGCTGCAGTGACACTGTCGGGACTCGGCAGGAGCGCACTGGTGGAATTCGAAAGCTTTTTTTTTATGAGAATTAGAAAGCTTTTTGGTTGACCACTGGATCTGAAATGGACAGCCCTAGATCGCCCTCCATCCCTCTATCCCTCGGCCCAAAAGAAAGAGATTTAGATTTACCCTACGGTCATCTGAACGTGCATCTAAACGAGAAAAACACTATCCGAACACTATAAACAATATCATTTTAAAATATAAACAGTGTGAAATTTAAAATATAGACGATTGGATCAGCCTTACAGCTCAATCAATCACTCGGACATTGAGGGGACTATTTTGAAGTTTTGAACATGGATTGGCTAGAAGGTTGCTAGACGACGGTGGTAGCAAGCAGTGGGTAGGACAGTGAAGCGGCAGTGCATCACCAATGTAGATGTAGAGGACAGCTAAAGTCATGCACAAGATACGGATTTCCGTGAATATTACTCCTTATGGCGACAAATCAAACACCCTTGGAATGCCTAGATCAAGTGCAAATAGTACCCTCGCAAGATGACTCTTGGCTATGAATCAAAGGAGTTATCTTAATTATATTGGCTAAACACCGTCTTTTAGTCATGACAAACACCCTTGAAATGCCTAGATCTAGTGCAAAGTAAGTAATGAATTGAGTAGATGGTTAGGTTTTTTTGTGGAACTTGTCCACCTGGGTTCAAGTTTTCGATTTAACACGGATGTTCGTATGATTTAACGGCTTTGTTTACTCAGCGTCAGGCGACACGCCCATTGATGCGAGGTATTCACATGATTTAACGGCTTTGTTCTCTCAGTCGCAGAGGGTGTGCCCCGTGCACTGTGTTTGGAAAAAAATGGAGAAAGTACAGTACCCACAAAGCTCCCCGGCATTCATCGATTGCCTCCCTATTGTCTCTGACGACGAGCCCCCACGAGCCGTTTTTGCACTCATCAAAGTAGGCACCATCAGATTTGGATATTTGGATTTAGATGGAACGGTCAGGAGAAGTGCATACATATGTATGCATCTCAAAACAGTCAGGAGAAGTGCGTCCGGTCGTCGGACAAAAACGGCTATATCAACGCAGTCCGGACATAGGACTATAGGAGCCCAAACCTCCAAACTCCCGAGTAAGTTCTTAAGAGGATGAGACATGAGAGTGCACTCCATGGCATTTTGAGAAAACAAAGCAAAAACTAAAGAACAGAAAGCTTCAGCTAATAACTCAATGTTATGCTACGAACGCTGGAGTGTCGACAAACATTTGCAGCGTTCCTCGTGCCACATGTTAGGGCACTCCAAAGAACTGTTACATAAATTTAGACTCTTGCTCCGTGTGGCATTTTCAGCAGCACAGATCTGCCTTCAAGTGATGGGAGTGCTAGGCACAGTGTACACAGTCAAACAGACTGGCGCAGATCTGACAACTGACACTCAGGTAAGCACAATGGGTCAATGGCTAATGGATCCTCCAGCTCCATATCTCGAACTTCCTTTCCGACTCTATCTGTAGTAGCAACAACATAACTTGTAAACATAGCCAGGAAATGGCTGCCTTGTGGCATCTCCACTTGACTTGATGGCAAGTAAAGAATGGTACCTCAAATTGGTTCCAATGCTTGTAAACTATGCCTGCGAATTGGTCCCAGTGCTGGCGTCCATGGGGATTCCCCTGTTAGAAAGTATGTTGTCACGGCTCATCTGGAGAGAGCGACAAAGAGAGATAAGAGTGCACGTACAGTTCTTTTGCTTCAAGTTCAAGCTGATCGATCTGATTCTGCAGGTTAACACAGGCAGCCTGAATAGCTATATTCTTTTGACACAGCTCCTGCCATTCCATTGTCAGGGCATGGAGCTGTCCTCCAGTGTTTTGCTGATAAAAAGAACAAATTATGAGCTGCCTGTGAATAATGATCATAATTCAAATTCTCAAAAAAAAAAAAAAAGAGCGCAATGCTTTAAAACCTGGTGGAACTTCCTCTCGCGATTGACAGTTTCTATCCTTTCATTATATTCTACAGCCATCTTTTGCATCCTGCATATATGATCATAGATCAATGTCTCAAGGGCATATAAGATTGAGTGATTGGTGATGTTGAATCTTAAACATGTAGAGTGCTTCAATGGAGGTGTAAGCTGACACTCTCACTGAGATATGGCACATAAGACCAGCAAGGCATGATATAGATACATCGATTTTTGTAGCCTCCCACATACTGATAAGACAGTCCACGAACCAAACTAACTTTCTAATGAAAAGCAAAGACAATAAAAGATACTACACTGCCAAACAACTCATGGACATAACTTACCTAGAGAGAACTGATTCCATTTGTCTGTTCTGAAGCTTCCAAACATCAACTCCATATTTCAGCATAAGCTCAAGATTCTCTATCCTGCAAAAGAAGCCCTGTTTCAGAACAGATAAAAGTTTGTTTGGCAATAAAACAACAGTAGTGAATATTCCCTTTGTTCACTTTTATAACGCATGAGAGTTTCAAGATTTGAACTTTGATTAATTTTACTAAAACTAACAATATATAGATTTAATGACACAAACAGGGCACTGTGAGATTTTATATGGCTATTATTTTGTATTTATCACTTATCAACCATATAGATTAGCATAAATGAATGGCCAGAATTCAATTGTAGCGATCGTGCCTGAGTCAAAATTTGCCTTATAGAAGAGAGAACTAAATACACAGGTTACTGTGAATTTGTAACCCTTCCTTTATTAAAGGGGTGAAATGCTACTATGCTAGGATAAAGTTCATTAACTCAGCATGATGTGGTTGGCTGTTACCACCAGTGTTTATGGCTTTATGCACTTTCTTTGTGGAAAAAACAACAGCAATATTCTGACTATAGCGTGGCAAGAATGATTATGGCAGATTATCATTACATGTTTTAGAGTCTAGAAGTTCTCCCACATTGTTACATAAATAGTACAATAATCATATTCATGATCTTAAACTGTCACAGAAATGCTTTCCTTAGTTCCTACATAGATACATAGTGATATAAATGGGCAAATCTATCATAAACTACGAAAACATAACCCTTGATGCCCCAAAAGTAATAATCAGCCTTACCTTGTAATTTGATGCTGCAACTGGCTCTGGGCATTCCGTAGAGCCTGTCTCCAGGCACCAACATCATTCCTCTTGTTCATTGGAGGTGGCTCCAAACCATAGCGAGACATATCTAACATAAAAGGAGGTTTGCCAGCCCTAACTCGTTCGTACTCTTTGGCAAGCATAGGGTGATTCTGAAACAAAAGTGATATCATATCTTACGTTACCAGCACCATGCCAGCATTCATGGGATTCTCAAGTAGTCAAAACTTGCAAGCATCTCAGCACACATCACTGTTTTTATACGGCATGCATGCATAATAATAAATAATCAAATATATGACCGATATATACAAATAAACAACTGAAGAAATAGATAGTAGCTTGACGAGGTCTGAGTTTAATAGCAGTACTCATTAAATATCACAGAATATTCTGTTAAAAAACTTAAAAACAAACTAGGAAAATTTTCAAGCCATGTTCTTTAAGGTTGTTTGGTGGCACTTCACTCCACAGAATTCAGCACCAGTATCAATTCTCTCAACCAAACACCTCTAGCTCCATGAAATCTGTGAATCTGGCCAGATCAATGAATTTTCATGGAACTCCTCAAGAGGTACTCCAAAAAATCATCTTTCAAATAACACATAGAGTTGTGGGGTAATTACAAATCATGCCATCAATGACACACCATACCCCGCACCGTTTAGCCAGAAAAAAATGAGAAGAGTGATTAGTCGTGGTGCCTAGTTCCCTCGTCTTCTACGCATGCCTAGTTGCACCACCCTCTTTTTCCGCTGTTGTTGGTGGTCTCCAACCATGGTGAGTGGATCTTGATGGCGCAAACCCTCTGTTTTGCACTCAAGTGCCCACCGCCGGAGGGAGCGTGTCCACACATGGCAATCCAACATCAATCCAATGAAGAACAACAAGAAATGCATTTTCTAGTTCTATATGTCAAACAAGTGGATCCTTTTCTAGGTCCAAGTAGTCAGTAGACATCCAACAAGAAAACCTTGAAGATGAAACCCCAGCTTAAAATGCATTTTTACAGAAAGGAACCACAATTCTGTGCTATATGTTACACACGTCGTGCACCCAAATTAAATGGTTCAGCATCTAAAATGTAAAGGGGTTATCAACTAAATCTTATTTCCTACACAAAAGTTCTAGAGTCTAAACAATGCAAAGATGCACTTATCAAGCTAAGTTAATTCACGTTCACAACAGTTCTAAAGTCTAAACAATGCAAAGATACATCTATCCAGCCAGGTTGATTCACTTCGACTCCACAAAATCTAAAACAACGAAAATGTATGGAGTATTCGTCCAGTCAAGTTAGTTCACTTTTACCTCTACAACTGCAAACCCTAGGTCCGCCCGTTTCCTCACTAGAACCCTAACGCAGACCGCACCTGCTAGCATCGAAGGAGCTGCAAGCCGATGCTAAGTCCCTAACATCCGTGAAAAAAGGGCAGATGCCAAGTCCCTAACATCCGCATCCTTAGAAGGTGGTATGGTTTCGAGCTATTTGGCTCCTATAGAAATTAGGGGCTTAGAAATTGGTACCTCGAATCCGGCAGTGGGGAGAGGGGGCAGGTCCCGGAGGAAGTCCACGGGCTTGCGCTTCCCTCGGCGCATCTCCTCCTCGACGAGGCGGTCAACATCACGCTTCACAGCCGGATCACCGTAGTCACCGTCGATGTAGGGCAGCGCGTCGATGGCCTCGGCGTCCGGCGGCGCGCGCCACGGCCCAGACGCGGGGTCGGACGGCGGCGCAGCCTCCAGCATGAGCACCTCCCTCGTCGCCGACGACGAGGACATCGCGGCGGGCCGTAGAGGCGCAGGCGAGAGAGCGGGAGAGGGGGAGGAGGGGAAGGTGCCGCCTAGGCCGCCGCGGAGGAAGAGGAAGCGGAGAGGCGAATGTGGGATGGAAGAAACGCGCGGGCGGCGCGGCGCGTGGGCCGTTTGGAGTTTTGGGTTGAAGCCCGGTTCCAAAAGCCCGCGTCCCTTTGCCCCGGAATTCCATCTTCCTCAGATTAGAAAAGGTTTTACTCATCCACGGCTGACTGAGATATTGTTTAGGTAAAGACTTATTTTCTACTAGAAATAAATGTTTCTAAATTTAAAAAGCGATTAGGGTCAAAGCTTTGAGGTTTGGCCATTTAGGCTTATTTAGGCTTTTGGGAAGCTAGACCTTCGAAGGCCTAGGATGTTGTATGCTAGAACTTAAATAACTGTAAAGTGGTGTTTGAATATAATGGAATAGCTATTCCATCACTCACATTATTTTTTCTATCCCTCTATTCACACACAGTATAATACTTATCCCACTTATCTTATCCAAATATCTAAGTACCACCAAGTATATTAGTAGATGGACAAAAAAATCAACCGTTGTGTCAGAGACTCAAAGCCTGTGGGCAGAGACTTAGTAGAGTACAAATCGCTCTAGTAGGTGTAGCAAGTTTGAGCCCGCGGGCTCCGGTCCTCTTTTTAAAACGCGTGAACTTTTTTCTCTAAATTTTAAGTTTTTTTATAAAATTGAATTATTTTCTCTTAAATTCACATGTTATTTTTTGGGGTATTTTGAGGTATGTCTCCTGAGGTGGCTGATATTTAACATTTTATTAGTATTTTTGTAAAGATCTTATGCTTGAAACGAGACCAACTAATCACTGCCGGCGTTAGACTACCCCTAACCATTGTCTAAAAAAGCTTATATATCCATTATTCCTCTACTATTCCAACTATCCACCTCTTTATCTACAGCAGCGCTACAGTATATATACAGTACTTTTTGAGCAACCATTAGGGATAGGCTTAGACTATCTCCCACCACTGCCTATGTCCGCTGCCTATAATACTGTTTGACACTGTATCGCTACGGTACACAGAGAAATAAGTAGATGAAACAGTAGCAGATAAATTGGAATAGACAATCCATAGTTATTATGGTTGGGATGGTCTTAGGGAAAAAATATCTTTTCCTGGACCCCATCCAATAGATCCCCGTACCCTGCCGCGCGGCACAAGCCCCGTGACACCTGACGCGCCAACAGACCACCGCTTTGCCTTGTCCCCTCCACCCGTCCACCGTCAGCCCCGTCCTCCTCCACCTCGGCGCCTCCACGCCCCACGCGCGGCGTCGGCGACCTTCCACTTCCACCCGCTCACACGCCGAGCATCTATTTTGTCTGCTTTTCCACGCCCTTTTCCCCGATTTCTTTCTCCATCGCTCCCCCGCTCGCCCCATTCCACACTTCCACTCCCAACCCCACCAGACCCCCAACCGCCGCGCCTCCGTCTCCTCCGTTCCCGGAGCTGCCGCCTCACACGAACGGGCGCGGCGGAGGTCCGAAACGGACCGCAGGTGCGTGCCTCCCTCCCTCCCTCGCTGCCGTCTCCCACTGCTAGGCGTCCAGGGCCTCGATCGCTGCGAATTCCCGGCTGTTGACGGGTCGGGGTTTGTGCACCGTATTTAGCGGGCGAGATTAGATTCCTCCGCCCTGCTGCTTTACTCCTTTCTCGGTACTAGATCGCTTGGCTCGGCTCCTTCGTGGATGTGAGGTGCGGTGAGGTGGGGCTTCGATCCGTTCCTCGCTCCTCCAGCTCGAGCGGTCCGCGCCGGTCAACGCTGGCTCCCGGAAGATCGGAGCTGCGCGGTTACTGCGTCACGCTGAGCCGCTGACTCGATCTCGGCCTGGTGTTACGTCTGGCGCGTTCAGATGCTTAGATCCAATCCTGCCTCGCCGCAGGGCCAAATGCTTCTGCCTTGGCGGAATTCTACTATCTCCTGCCGTGTTATAGATGTTATTGAAGGCCTGCTGCTGGTCTGCCGGCCCCAGCCAGCACGGATGGCATCACCTCCACCCCCCAGTGTGGAATTTAGTGCTCTGCCGGCCGACCGATTTTTGGGGTCCACCATTTCAGAGAATCCGACGTTTGATGTCTCGATCCTTGGCACCTAATTGATCATCAGTTGAAGGCTGTTGTCTGTATTTATTTATAGATTGTTATTGTTTCGCTTGTACCGAGGCCGTGACTGTGATGTGTGTGTGTGTGTGTTTATGTATATGGGAACATGTATATGTTAGGCTATCCGCACTCGATGACTGCAAATGAGGATGCAGTCGGCGGATACAGCAAAATTAGCTGCAGCGGTCAACTGCATACCCAACCCTATCATCCAGTAGGCACTCTCTCACCTCAAATCTAGGGCGGATGGCGTTGCCCCCCTATCACTTCTCTCTCTTCCACATGGGCAACGGCTTCGCTCCTCCCGCGGTGGGAGTGGCCGCTGCATGAGGGAGAGGAGGCCGGCGGCGGTGCGTGGAGGCTAAGGCGTGGAAGCCATAACCAGGATCCAGGCTGAGGAGCCGCCGCCGGTGGCCATGGCGGGGCCGGCGGGGAAGAGGCGGGCCGGAGGACGAAGAGGGAGAGAGGAAGAGTGCCACCGGGGAGGAGGCGCGAGTGGCGGTGGCGCGGGGGAGAGAGGAGGCTGGCAGCGCTGTAGGAGAGTCGGGCAGCGCGGGAGGAGTCCAGCGGCGGCCAGATCTGCGGGGAGGCGGGGCCAGCGGGCTCCATGGCCGGCGGCCCGGCGCGGAGGTGAGGACGCGGGCCCGGAGGTGGCGCGCGGCGAGGAGTGGATGCTTAGCAGCAGGCCTCGGAGGCCTCTTGATGCGGCGGCGAGCGTGGGAGCCGGCGTCGGAGGCGGGAGGGCAGGCGGGGGCCGGCGCCGGGGCCGGTGCAGAGGCGGAGCAGGGTCTGATGGTTGGGGGCGGAGCAGGGTCGGAGGTGGAAGCGCAAATGGAGGCTGGCGTCGAAGGCGAGGGCCGGAGGCGGGCTGCGGTCGAGGTGGGAGGCGGGTCGCAGGCGGGAGGCTGCCATGGCAGATCCGGCCATGGCTGAGGGGAGGAGGCCCAGGGAGACGGCGGCGACGTGTAGAAGAGGAGGAAAAGGAGGGGCAGCGGCGCTTCTCCAGCGGGGTTGACAAGGAGGGCTGGCGCGCCCCTTCTCTGACGGCGCACGAGGAGGAGCCGGCCGGGTAGGGTGGAGGCGGCGTGCGAGGAGGAAGAGGGAGGGAGGGAGGAGGAAGCCGACGGGAAGGGAAAAGAGGTGGGTGGTGGGGCCCATGGTGGTTTGGTGAATAAATTGTAAAAAAATATGGTAGTTGATATAGGGTTGAAGTATAGAGTTGATATGGATGCAGAGAATTGGCAACTGTATTTCAAAAAGGTGATGACCAGGATAGAATATTTTTTTTAGAGTTGAGATTTAGATTTGTACGAGTGCGGATAGCCTATACTTCTATACTTGGTAGGGCATTCACAAAGCTCTGGTTGAATGAAAGCAGGCAACCCTTCTCACCGCCTTCCAAAACCTAAGAAAATACTTCGTCAAGTAGAATATCTATGGCCGCAACCAAATTTCATATTCCGTCACTCTCTGCTGATCTGAATTCTGAAATCTACAATAACCTGTTGTTTTTATATTATCTTCTTTTGCTTAAGTTTTTTTACTGCAGTTTGCACAAATTAGCTGATTGAAATTACGTTTTGCATGTGTGTGTATGTGTGTGTGTTTTCATTCTTATAATTGTATTTGTTCACTTGCTGCAGTTATATTCTTGTGGACCTGCATACTTCAAGGTACTGAAATGTCATTTCTATTCAAGTCCAGCAATGGTGGTACAACTGAGAAAAGCTCTTCCCTAGATGAACAAGAAGAAAAGGTAAGAGCGAAATACTGACTAAATGCCTCTACTTGATTTTGGTAATGTTGTGTCCCTTGAGGCCTCAATTTGCCGTACCGTTTTATGGAGCAGATAAATGAACTGCGCAAGGAGCTCGGTGAACACTCGTCACCAGCCATTCAAGATTTCCTTTCAGATGCCTCGTTGTCGAGATTTCTTCGAGCAAGGAACTGGAATGTGCAGAAAGCTAGTAAAATGATGAAAGGAGCTATGAAGTGGCGGCTTGCATTCAAACCTGAAAACATTTTCTGGGTATGTATGTTTATTTTGATTAAAGATACATGTGTTTACGGCAGTACATAGATCAGTCCATTCAGACTCTGGTGAGAGGCAGCCGGTTTTGTAGTTCAGTTGGTAGAGCTGCCAGTTGAAAGGCCACCCAACTGAGCTGGAACCATGGTGCTCCCATTCTCTTTGTGTTTTAGTGCTCTGACGGCGTCTAACCCATCTGAACGTAGTGTAATGTAATAAGGAGGATGGTAATTTGAGGAACACCTTATAGCTCAAAAGCTGTTTGTATGTATTATTTACAAAGTATCTCATATTTTCCATGTAACAAAATATAATAAAGTTGTTTCATCCTTTCTCCACCTCCAGGAAGATATCGCACAGGAAGCAGAGACTGGAAAGATATATAGGGCAGACTACAAGGACAAACATGGCAGAACTGTTCTTGTATTGAGGCCTGGCTTAGAGGTTAGTTTTGATACTGGAGATTACGTTTCTTGAAATATTTGACTTGACATCTTTAGATTAATGAGATTTTACTCATTTGTAAGATGTGTTTTGTATAGTTCCGCATTAGATATACCTGTCATCTAATATGCTTGGAGATTAGAATTTAATTATATGATCTTGGTATAAAAAACGGCTAGTAATAACTTATCTTGCCAAGTGCTAACCCTGCCTATAGGAATATTCCACTGCAAATGCGAAGCACATGGTCAATCAAACTTTACATTCTAAGTTTAAAATCAAACCATTAGGAGAAACAAGAGAAGATCAGGCATTAAAAACCTTTGTTTTTCCTTAGTTGCCTTGATGATTTCTTTGTTGAGGTATATTTTGCTTATCCTGATACCAAACTGCCAAATTGTTGAATTTATACGGTGGTAGTTTACTTTGAGGATTATTACCTATGCAAGGTCAGGTGTTTGATATTGATTGATGAACCGATATCATTGTGGAGCCTAGGGTGCCAGCCAAAGCTTGTCGAACAAATGTGAAACATCTATTTCTCTAACTTTTTATATTTAATCCCTTTGAAATGTTACAGAACACTACCTCAGCGACAGGACAGATTAAATATCTAGTCTACTCTCTGGAGAAAGCAATTATGAACCTGCCAGAAGATCAAGAGAAGATGGTATGGCTGACAGATTTCCAGTGCTGGACATTGGGAAGCACGCCACTGAAGGTGACCCGTGAGACTGTCAACGTCTTACAAGACTGTTATCCTGAGAGGTTGGGACTAGCGATTCTTTACAATCCTCCTAGGATATTTGAATCATTCTGGAAGGTGAGCACAACCGACTTTTGTTCTGTTCACTTATGTACCAGTATTTCTTCTGTTTTTGTCATATTCACCATATTGTCCTAGGTGTATCAGTATAGGGGCCATTTCTTATGTCCACAGACAGAATTCAGTCAACCATTTATTGTGCCTCCCTGATGTGTTCTTCACTCTGCCGCTACTTAAACACGAATAATCCAAACTGTTTAATCAAACTCTATGAAACACAATATATGCACCTGAAAGCTTGCACTGTATTGAATCAATCTGGGGGATAAAGCAGAAGCATTTAATCCTTTTGTCCCTCATCATGATAGCAGTTTTCACGTCTATCATTATTTCTACTCTCAGTTAAGTTATTCCATGGATCTAAATGCCAACCACCTTGACGGTAATCACTACTTGCAGATAGTGAAGCCATTCCTGGACCACGAGACCCGCAAGAAGGTGAAGTTTGTGTACTCCAACGACAAGGAGAGCCAGAAGATAATGGCTGAGGTATTTGACATGGAGGAGCTCGACTCGGCGTTCGGGGGAAAGAACCCAGCCACGTTCGAGTACAACAGCTATGCAGAGCGAATGCAGGAGGACGACAAGAAGATGGGTTCTGTGCACGGCTCAACTGATAGCTTGCATGGATCAGTCGCCAAGGAGGCTAACGGCGCGGACTCGGACGCCTCGAGCGAGGCCTCGTTCTACAGCGGCAGCGAATCTCCGAAGCATGAAGAGGGGGAGGATAACGTCCCAAGGAAGAACGGCTGAGCTGAAATCATTTGGTTGCTCGAAGCAAGGTGGGGGGGGGCGGAAACGGTGTGACACACAGTAATCTAACTGGAACGTCTGTCATGGACCCGTGGCGGCGGCAGCTTGCAAGCTGGTTAGGATCGTTTGTATGATCTCCTTGTCGGGTCTAGGAGGAATGTATATTTGCTGCTCATGGTATTATTATAGAGAAATCTGGAAGGGATAGTTTGGAACATCAGTGGCGGTGGGCTACATGAATAACATCACAATAATATGGACTCGTTCGTGGTAGTATGTTCCACGCGTCAGAAGCTTTGTATATTTTCTGAACGTTTCTTTAACAACGTTTATCAGACCGGTGTCTGTGTATGCTGTCAATGTCTCTTATGCGCTGGTGGGGAGGAGGGGGAGTGGTAACGATTATTCAAAAGGCTGTTGCATTGCATAATAGATGTTGCTTTGGGCACGCCACAGGCACAATTGATGGGTTCTACGGAATCTATTTCATTCACTGATTCAGTTCTTAATTGGTTCTGTACTAACATACAGTCGATCTTAACTGGCAGATAGGCGAGTGGGGCCAGTCGCGAGTCGCGACTCATCCAGTTCATCCTCTTGTCCATAGCACATACGCTACCCGTTCAGTTCCAGCCTTCCAGGCTCCAGGTAGCCAATCCAAGTGACGAAGCAGGCAGCTCAGCACGCACAAAAAACCCTTGATCAGATTCGCGCTCTGTTTGCCGGTGCCGGGGCGTGACCACATCGATCGATCGCGAACCCACATGGCCGGGCCATCCCGTGCTGCCGCTGCCGTGGTGGGAGAAAGCATGCAAGGAACAGCGACCGATCCGGCCCGCTCGCATCGAACAAGCAGAGGCGATCAAAATTCCACATGGCGTCGCGCGTGCCGGGGACGAGGGATTCAGATTTGGTCTCGCCGGCGCCGGCGCCGCGGCGACGGGTGTGGCTGCGGGCGCGGCCACGTACGTACGCTCCTACGCGCGCAGGAGCGTTTTGGTTGGCCAAAAGCTTCGGAGGACAGGTTCATGTTCGTTGTACGCTTCGCTTTGCTTTTGTCTCGGCGTCTTGTTCCGGAGGACAGGAACACATCCGGGATGTGGATCGCTGTCGTTGCTAGGGTTGCATACGGGGCCATGCCTGCTCTGCTCCGGTGGTGTAGCATAGCAGGCAAGGCAATACACGCCTCGTGACACTTGGTCACCTCGCGGCGTCTTATCCTACGCTATAGTCACCTACTGCTACGTGACGTGATTGACGGCATTCCTTTGTGCCAAAAACGCTGTGCTCCTCCTCGTGCTGTCTCGCCGGACGGGCGAGGATTTGGTATTTCGGTAATGTTTCGTAATGTATGACATCACATATAGTGAAATGGAAAATAAAGAACGATAGTGAGTATACTTATGGGAGATAGCTTTGCTCTTTCTGTTTTCCTTTCCATGATGTAACGTGCGCTCATTTTTTTTAATATTCAAGTATTTTTTAAGGAGTATCTCTCGTCCATATGTGGTGTGCAATAATATGTAGGAGAGTTTTTTTTCGTGATTTTTTTCCGCGAACACGCAAACAACGTTTTTCTCATTAATAGGAGATGCATGAGAGCTTTTGCGATAGACATGAATTATATGGTTGGATTTTATTTTAGTTGTTATGAGTTATCATTATAGTTTTTTTCGAACACAAAAATTTTACAAGAACCATGTAGGTATTTCATAGAATACAAATTCAATTTCACAAGAAAAAAACATAGAAATCAGGAAAAAAACAATCGCATTCCGTGCCATAAGGGAACAAACGGTCGTAATTTGATTTAGGAGACCACAAGGACGGAGCCAAACCGAGTCAAAGCTACTATTCCCCATTATTAGAGCATGCTTAACCCAATGAACATAGACGCTACCAACTGCAAACATATTTTTTTTTCTTTAAAGAGACATTAATTTAGTTCAGCTAATAATTGAGCTGAAATTGCTGGCCTTCATGCGGAGCTTTGAGCGGACATGTTTCTCGTGCACTGTTGGTTTGGAGCCACATATCTTAATGGTTCTAGGCTTCACCTAGGGTAAGGTGGACACAACTTGGCAACTTGCTGGTGCCCGCCGTGCATTTTCATGTGCTCCCCACAGACTAGTACCAGACTACCAGGGTTAACTTTGCTATTCTAGGCAGCGTTCGAACTTGAAAGCGCACACAGGCGGTCGCAATACCTCCACAACGAACGCATTGATTTCATCGATGGCACTTGATATGAACGGCGATTCATGTCGATTCAAGCTATGAAGATGCGTTGATAGGCAGAAAAAAAAGATGGAGTACATAGACGATGCACCAAAGTAGGGATGCAAGTGTTACCCGTAAACCCACAAATAAATATTTTTTTTCACGGACATATATGAGAAAATGATTTATCTATGGGTTCACGGGCAACCCGTCTAGCATCCCTAGTGCCAAAGACATGGTTGCTTGCTTTCCTCTATGTAGTGGGTCTATCTAGCCATGGGCCTGTGCGGCCAGCCATGGGGTCATGCGGCATGACACAATTGACTTCTAGTTGCGCTAACGCGAGAATGCGAGATTAATCCCGCCAAACACTTTGTGTTGTGCTCGATTTTACTCACCGTAGCTTTAGTCGGCCAATAGGATTTATACTGCGAAACGTAAATCGTGAAACATGGAGGAAATAGGGAATCTAGCGAACTCCCGCTCCGTCAGGTGGCACCCCCTCACGGAAGCGAAAACAAAAGCACCCATAGAGTTGGAGGTTACATGACACGGAAAGCCAAAAGGACGACCATGGGTGGCATAATTAACAAGTTTAGTAATCTACTAAGTCTGCAAGCTAACGATTCAGAGATATGTATAACACAAGAGAAAAGCTAAACGTCAACCGAATGATTTAAAGGTTTCCAACACACAAATTTCTCCTACCAATCCGCGGATGCCACATCACCAACCTCAAGAACACCGGCGAGACTCCAGCGAGGTTAGGGTGGGGGTTAGGGTTCAGGGGTTTCGAGGTGAGGGGTTACCTGTGATCTCTAGCCTTAGTGGCGTGGCCAGGGAGGCCGGCGGCCCGGCGGAGGTGTGGCGGATCGAGTCGGCGGGGCGGCGAGGCGGCAGTAGCCGCCGGCCGAGGGTGGCGGAGGAGGCCGGTGCCGGAGGTGGGGGCATCGTCTCCACCTCCGTTTGCTACCTCGGCGAAGCCGCGTTAGCGTGGAAGGAGTGGCAGTTACGGATCTGGTTGGCGGGCGGGGCGAGGGCGACGACGCGCGACGGGAGGCGGTTGCTCCGTCGGCGGGTGGGCGGCGGTGGAGGTAGGGGCTTTGGCGAGGAGGCGCGTCGGGCGAGGCGGCGGCGGGTGGGAGGAGAAGAGCATCAGGGTCACGGGCAGCTGCACGGGTGCCGTGGGGCAGGGTTAGGGCGGGTTGGGGTGATGTGGGCCGTTCGATATGCCCGATGGAGGGACGTGAGCCGTTGAATTTCGGGTGATTGATGGGTATCTATCAACCGAGTCATGACTAGACAGACTCCAACACAAAGGAACAAGTTTGAGGATAGCTAATGCGCTTTGCTGAAAAAGAACCGATTAGATCCTGCTATTCGGCCATTGGGCATAGAGGAGACGCTAGGTAGATCGAGCCAGCAGAATGAATGAATGGTGTTGGCTTGCGTTCGTTGTTCGACATGCCGGTGACCGGACCATCGAGTGGTCTGCCTCTCAACAGCGCGGGATACAGCAAAATCGCCTCCACAGTCCACACTCAAAAAGCAAAAGAGGCGGGATCAAGGCGTCCTGTCACACTGTTTATTCACCAAAAAAAAGTTTAGAAAGCGACGTGAGGCAGTGCTCACTGGTAGCGTCATTTAGATGCGCAAACACTGTTTCGCCGTTTGAAATATAGGCAGCGGGATGAATGAAAACGTCGCTTTCTGCACTGTATACAGTGATGTGAGTGCAAATTTTAGTAGAGAAAAAAAAACACGGCCATCATCACATACTATTCTTTAAAGGCTATATTCAGCAGAGGGATTGAAAAACATAATATGCAATGTATCAACGGTGTATATAGAGTAAAATTTGAATTTAAACAGTGGGATAATTTCATCGCTGGAATCAGCCTAACATTGTGCGGCCAACGTGATCGTGCACCCGCCAACTATTCAAACGTCCAGAATTCCTTATACACACATGTATTTTTCCACAGTGAATGTATATATAAACCAAGTCAAATACTTATTGCCATTGATTTTTAAATATAACATTTGACTGTTCGCCTTATTGAAAAAATATATAAATATTATTTATTTTGTTATGGTATGATTTATCATAAGTAGTTTAATCATGAGTTATATTTTTGAGTATTAACGTAGTTTTTTAATAAAAATAAATATTCAGATTAACATTGCATCTAAAAAAGTCAATATCGATATGAGTTTGGGACAAATGAAGCTCCTCTTCTACAACCGGTGGATATCAGCGTGTAACGTACTCATTTAATGGATGCCGCATATGCTTTTTTTTAAAGATGTGATAAGAGAATTAAGAGAAGATAAAAGAAAATTGTATCTCAAGAAAGGTATTACTTAGACACCGAACTATAGATATTGAGATCTGAAGCATCATAGGCTATTTTCAATGGGTAGTAATCATATTTATTAATGAGATTCCACGTATGATTTCTAGCTGATGTGACATAACATTAAATGACAAATAGAATAGCAAGATACTATTTTGGGACGGTATCTTAAATCATGTCACAAAATCTAATATGATGTCCACTTTCATATACACAAACATCACCCTAATCAATCACTTTGAACATTTTATATATGATACTATAAATCGTGGAAGTTGTTTCTTCCTAACAATAATATACTTGTCATCCTACTTGGCATTCTTGATACTATTATACTGATACTTTGCATTGGGAATAAAGTATAAGGTCGCGCCAGTTTCTGCGGCCTCTGAGCGTGGCCACATTAGCATGGTCTTCTAGCCACATAGATTTTGGTTCCTGCGGCTAGGGGTGGATAACGAGCCCAGCTCGGCTCGCTCCAGCTCGAGCTGGCTCGTTAAGCTAATGAGCTGGCTCAGCTCGATTCGTTAAGATAACGAGCTAGAGAGTCGGCTTGGCTCGGCTTGTTTGCGAGCTCGAGCCAGCTCGTTTGGCTCACGAGCTTCTGTCAAAAAATAAAAATTTGTTTAAAAACTGCTAATATGTCAATAAAATGCCTAAAACATTTTTGAAAATACAACAAATATAGATCAAAGTAGTTGTTGTCAAAATTGCAAGCAAAATTTGTGAATTAGTACCACAATTAAGCATATCAAAGAAGAGAAAATTGTAAAATGAAGGGGAAAAAAATACAAACTCATGTATGTTGGCTGAGAAGGATGCCTAGAATGTATATCTAGGGTTAAAATTATGATTTGTCAATTCGTCTAGAACTTATTTATGTTTCAATGCATAGCTTTTTTGACTCGTTAAGCTCGCGAGCTGGCTCACGAGGCTCGAGATAGCTCGTTTAGATAACGAGCTAAAACTTCACCTCGGCTCGTTAAGA
Source organism: Paspalum vaginatum (assembly GCA_030272315.1). Classification (NCBI taxonomy): domain Eukaryota; kingdom Viridiplantae; phylum Streptophyta; class Magnoliopsida; order Poales; family Poaceae; genus Paspalum; species Paspalum vaginatum. The sequence goes on along the minus strand of CM059014.1, from coordinate 9,214,281 downwards.
AATCAAAATGAGTCGAGCCAAGTTGAGCCGAGCTGACCACGAGCCTAGCGAGCTAACGAGCTTCGAGTATTTCGTCCAACCCTATCCTGCGGCTGAGATCATCTCGCTCATGTTCTTTCCATGGAGTTTGATAGCAACGCCTCATACATCTGCCATCTCTATTTTCTTCCACGCATTTATTTCATGTAGCACTAGAACCAGGAGATTGAGACATTTCGTTCTAAAAAAATAAGTACACCAGTCTTACGATGCGCTATCAATACCTTCACTAACAAGGAGCAAGCTTCAGCAAGTGACCCCCAACGCTTGGCTGACACATTTTCAGTAGCAACATAAACATTGATGTTCATCCTGCACCCTCTACCCACTCGGCACCTACCCACACGTACCTGAAGCGACTCAGTTTTCATAAGTATGACTAAAATGTGTTTTTATTATCATCATAGAGTTTCGTAATCACATTCTTACGTCAGAGTGATACAGATCCGTCCTAAATGGGTCGGACAGCAAGGGTGCAACCCTAAAAATCTAAGCAACGGAATATAAAACGTACGGCCATTTTCCTCACGGCACAGTTGGAAAGCAGGTTGTAATCCTTACTTGTTCTCGGACCAATATATGTCCATTGCACTGAGAAAAACAACAACAAGCAAGAGTGAATACATACGTACTCAGCAGTCCACCTTCCTCTGTGAGGAGTTAGGGGAAAGCTAACTCTATATGTAGGATATATATGGAACTTTAGGATAGTTTCGTAGAAAAGTATTTCTATGCAAAGTTTGAGATAGTTGTCAAGTTTTAGTTTTTCTGAAAATTTAGATTTTTTCAAAAAAAGTTTATCATCAGACTTTTCGGTCCAAGGTGGCCCATAGCATTCCTACCAACATATTTTCCATCTAGCATCTACCTGCTGAACCAAAAATCCATTTTATTCGGGGCCCAAACCAATTCCGTTTTATTTTATGAAAACTGCTAACTGAAGTCGTAACCCATTCATACCAGTGGACACGGACTATTCGAATAGGTTTTACTCTGATCAGAGATTGTACTAATTCCCACATGTTGGACTCAGCGGCATGTTACCAATGTAACTAACTTGAATTCTAAACCAAGCCATTGACTTTGTTTCATCACCCAGCAGAACTTTAGGGGTTCAGACAACCGAGTCACTCCAGTACCCCGCGGTACTTCCGTTAATACCCACCCCTTCCTGAGCCCCATGTGCGCCAACACAGAAGCTAATAGGCTATCCACTACAGCTTAAGCCTGGTCAATGCCTCATACAGAGCGAGTGGTTATACTAAAAGAATTAGACAAGATGAAAATCATAACGGTCCTTACAGAAAGCTCAGGTAAAACCATTCCCACTTTCCAATGCTCGATAACGCGAGCGATACACCTACCCGGTATTCTCCACGAATCTTAGGAGCTGGGGTAACCGCGAGTCGCTAAGTTGCCCGTTCATACCCTACTCTTATGGCTGTTTCGGCGCGTAACCGTATTCCGACATCGTTGGTTGCCGAGGTTTCTTCCCCATTTTATTTCAAAATCCACACACAAATCAACTTTCCCATACCCTCCATATTCCATATCCATAACGTCAAGATTATGATAGATAGTTTAAATGAGCGATCTCACAGTATGCGTGCTATGTCTAAAGTAGGCTTAGGTGGCTGTATATTTTGCTGGTGTTAACTTAGCAAGCAAAACATGCAAGTTTTTAGCTGATCATCAGACCATGGGTTATGTTTATAAAATATAGAAAATTTATGCATCGAGTGGGGATTTCAGTGAGCTTGCCTTTCACTTTGTTGAGGACGGTTAATATAACCGTTGCTGAACGTATTGGGCGCAGACCATCGCGTAGCATACTACGAGGGATAGGCTGAACGGACTCTCCGATAAGGCATAGTGCACAAACAATGAAAATACATAATTGAAACATAACATGAGCTCAACATTGTTCCTGGGTGTGTGGTGGAAATCGTAGGAGGTCTAGTGTTATTAGGATGGTTGGGCTTACCCAAGGTGGTGGTTGGGGTGGAGTGTGTTGACGGCCACGCTGGCGTGCAAGGTAACGGTTATTGTGGAAACACCAAGGCAGCAGAAACAGATTTGCGAGATGGTGGCTGCATGCTGATGTTGGAGGAAAAGGTCTTTTGTCGAATGATGGAATGAGCGATAATTTTCAGATGATTTTCGGTATCGTCATCATCTGAAGTCAAAGCTTAAGAAGATCAAAGCAAGAACCTTGAGGATTTATGGAGAATAGGTGATCAACGGCATCGATATTTGTTCGACCGGTGCGAAGCACTGAATGGGCGTAGGATGGCGTCATGATTGCATGACGACGGCTTCCTGCCAGAGGAAAAAGATTATGTGGAGTGCCTGAATGGATAGAGCTTGATTTTAGATGAATTTAGGCGTAGGAATCACCTAAATCGGAGTTGGAGCGGAGAAAATATGATTTTTGTATTTTCGGAGAAAGAAAAGCAAAGAGAGAAAGGAGTATTCGTGGAATATTCCAAAATCTGAATATTTGGAAACTGGAGAATAAAATCGTATTTTTGGATTCTGTAAGAATAGAAAATATTTCTAAACTGTTTGCGAGCAGAGCTTCGGGCTGGTGTCAACGGTCCACGCCTACAGGTGTTGAATGTGGCACTGGCTTGTAGGCGGGCCCTGGAAGCTCCTAAAATCATGAAATTAACGTGGATGGTGGATATTGATTTTTGATGAATTTAAGAAGAAAAATCGATGGAATCGGAGTTCGTATATTCACTTTTTAGCTCGAATGACACGTGATTAGTGATAGGCTAATCACCGGTGGTTGGTGGTTGGCGGTTGGCGTGGGAAAAATAATAGGTGGATCCACCTGTCATTCATAGGAGAGGAGTGCTGTTATAACAGGCAGAGGGGCACGAGCATGCCCGAGCAGCGCCTCTGCTCGGCTGCTTGCCTCGCGCCGCGGGCAGCCATTGGTGGCGGCCTAGGAGCTTGTGGAGAGCTCGATACAGGCAGGGAGAAGGGGGGTGCGGCATAGGGAGGGTGGAGGGAGGTGGCGAGGTGCTCACGGTTCAGAGCAATCGAGCTATGGCGACCGGTAGGTGGGAAATTTGGTGGCTGTGGTGGTGAACACGAAGGAGGAGCAGAGAGCTGCGCGTGCGCAGGAGGGGGAAGGTAGGGACGAGGCATCCACGGTGGGCAACGCCCGGGTGAGCCGGGGGCTGGTCACGACGGTGGTGAGCTTGGTGTGGATGGAGGCATGGCCACGGGGGATATTTATAGCCGGTGGAGGAGAAGGCCGATGACGTGTCGCGGAGATGGAAGGTTCTAATGGCGCGGAGATGGGGGGTCCAAGTGGAGCGAAGATGGAGGGTTCAAATGGCGCGGAGATGGAGGGTACAAGTGGTGCGGAGATAGACGGTCCAAATGGCGCGGAGATTTTTTTGGAATTAAGTTTTGGAGATGAATTTTGGAAAAAAATTGGTGGAGAGCACTTGCGATATTTGGAATTTAGTTGAGCTCATATTACCACACTCAAAATAAATAAGCAAACAATCAAGGTTTTCGAAAAATTTGATTTTGAATTAGAGAGAGATTAGAAGAAAATTCCAGGGTACTAAATTTTGGGGCGTTACACATACCCACCCAATCACCCACATCCATCTCTACTTCATCTATCAGCCATCTCTACTTCCTTCCACACATTTATTTCATACATCTGCCATATATCACTCGATCTACCATTTAGACACCAACACACTCCATCTATCTGTCGTCTTTGCTTCCTGTTGTGCATTTATTCCACCAATAACAATACAAAAGTAGCCAGTTATGACATGCGTATTTTCTGCGGAATTCTTTTTGACATACTACTAGTATTCTACCGAGCACCTTGTCATTCTCTCAGCGTACGCCCAAACCCTAACTCGACGTCACCGCGGCTTCTCCCGCCCATCGCTGGCGGCAGTGGAGCCCCAAGGCCCCCTCCCCCCCCGCGTTCCTCCTTCCTTCCTTCCCCTTCATTTCTCTTCCTCTCCCTCTCCCTTCGCGCCCTTCACCGGGTGTCGCCGACGCCGTTGGGTCTGTGGGCACCGCGTGCATCCCGCAGGCGTCACGTGGGCGCAGCCGGGCCGTGCATCGCCAGGCACCACTACGTTCCGAGGGCTCCGCGTCGCACGGGTGCCGCCGGATGCCTCTCCACCACCGGATCTGACGCTACGAGCATTTTGAGGGTGCGACGGTGATGGCTTCTTGGGCTGCTGTGCTGGTGGAGGCCGGTGGCGACCTAGCGGGCTACCCATCGTCTCTGGTGTTCACCTCTTGGGTGGGTGCCTTCGCCGGCCATGGTGCCTCGCCAACTTTTGACTAGGTGCATGCCTCGTGCAGCCGGGGTGCTAGTGGAGCTCGTCTTCCCGAGCTTCGTGGTGGTCCGTTGAAGGCCGTCAAGATCTAGTGCCTCGGATTTGGTTCATTTGCTGCTACAGGTCTGAGTGTCGTTGTTTCTGACCTGATTTGGTTGTTGCGGCGTTCGTGGTCTTCTGGCATGGATGTGGTGACGGAGGTTATGGCGAAAGCCTAGACGGCGTCATCTATGGACGTCGCGTTCTCCTTGGAGGCATCCTCTCTGCACCTAATCCGTACTTGTCATGCAGCGAAAGCTCTGTGCCCGGTGCACGAGGATGATTCACCTTCGCATGGTCCACCTGGACGCTAATCGTCTATGGAGGTGTATCCAATTCTTTCGACGGTGGTTTGGCTATGGACTTCAGAGGAGAAGGGGGCTCTGTTTGTAGGAGGAAAGCAGATAGAAGAAGCTCAACTGCATACAACTCAGTGGTTTCAATGGTTTGCTGGCCATCGAACCTTTTGTATCGATCATCGTTTGTGGTTGTCGGTCTTGTGGATGGTCAGCATGGAAGGTGGATTTCGGAGATTTGTGAAATGATTTAGATGCCCTATTCATCAACTTCTTTTGAGAAGGACAACGGAGTCTTCATGGAGTTTGATCATCTCACTTCATGGTATATGAGAATAGGTGCGGTTGCATCAAGCTTTTCACCGAATTTAGGTTTTTTGCGATGATAGGTGATATGAGTTGTATGTTGAGTTTGTAATCCTAGATTGCTTAGAGCATTCTAGGCTTCTATTTGTTTTTCTTTTTTCTTTTCTTTTTTTCTCGGCTGAGTGCACTTTTAAGTGCAGATGCCGGAACATTATTTCATCTTGAAATAAAGCTTCCGTTATCTAAAAAAAAGTAGCCAGTTATTTACAACATAAGTAAAACGAAAACGACAATGGGAAAAAGATACATGCAGAACTCTCGTCATGTCATATCACATTAATTCTTTGTAGTTTGGTGCACCTTTTTGTCAGCTTGTTCCCATGCCAATTTGCATTTTGGGCTCCCCTTCCTATATACGAATGGTATTCCCATTCTTCCAATGCAGCCCTCCACTTTAGCCTTTGTTGTGCTCTTCCTTGTTGACACCGCATCCACCTTCCTGGTATATCCTCCACTAGGATCCTTGGTAGCTCTGGTCCCATAGAACGGTAAGGTACTTATTAAGCATCAGTAGAACAAACACATTTGTAACATGGACATGCATGCATATGTGTACAAACATATAAGAATTAGCTTGAAGTTAGAGAGCCAATAAACTAAATGCTAGGTAAAGTTAGGGGTCGCACTATAGCCTTAACTCTAGGGCCTCTAAATCATGGGCACAAGTGTGCTCAATAGAAATAAATGGCATGGTATTCACCAGTTTCCAATGAGTTGGTCTGCATTCGGCCCGAAGCATGGTTGTATGCTTTATTCAATAAAGGGGTGGTCTACACGATTAAACAATCCAAGCCAAGTCACCTATCATGCATTTATTGGATCCCATTGCATCACAGCGTGTCTGTTTATTGTCCAATGGTACAAGCCAGTTCCCTCTTATTTTTTAGAGTATGTGCCTGCGCCTGCAATAACCTTACGGTACAGCTAGTGACGGCCCAGGATTTTCAACTTGGGTATTGGAAATTTAAGGAGGCTAAAAAAATTTCTCCCATCGAAAATCTACTGTTTGGTATGTATAGTATTCTGCAATGCTAATTGCATAATATGTATTTACTTTTGTTGTATGCTTCCAATGTTGACAGTATGATATAGCCTCATAAAATAAGATCCTTGATAGCTCTGGGTCCCTAGGCCCTAATTAAGCGGGTGTTTGGTTTGGTAGGATAATATGTTATCGCTGGATGTATCTTACATCCAGCTGATAACATATTATTCCACCAAACCAAACACCCCTTAAGTATCGTAGAAAACCGATTTGCAATATGGACATGCATGCTGCCTGCATATCTGCATAAATATACATAAGAATTATGTAGGAATTTAGGGAACCGGTTTTCCACCTAATTCAGATGGTTTTACATCATTAGTGTAGGTGTGCCAATGTTTTATGGCCAGTTTGGTTGATAGCGGCACAAGGAAAAGGTTACAAGGGAAAAAGATTTCTTCTGATCAAGGTATTTGTAGACATGTTCTCCTCTTGCAGTTGTGTTAGATGCTTCCATAGTACCTATATATAAGTGGCTCGACTGCTAATAACATTAGACATTATGACCCTCCTGTAACAGTTTGACTGCTGCATGCTGTTGTCCGTGATTTTTTATTTTTGTTTCGATAGATTACTTGCTTGTCTTGAATTAAAGGTGTAAGCATGGGGCATTCATTCTAGCTCATTTTATATCGCATGTTGTCCGGGCCACACCTTGATTAAAGTGCAGGTTATGATCTTGTTGTTGATATCTGGAGCCTTGGTTCCACAGTCATTGGGATGTTTACAAGAAAGCCTCCTTGGAGTGTTCTTGAAGGCGCTGAGCAGTGCCTGGCACAGCCTCCCGTCGCTTGCATCTTTCCACTGCTCCCGTCTTTTCACCGCACTTTCTACACCGGGCCCCGCCACCCTACCTGCCCCTATCCGCAGTATGCGCGCGCACCCTTACCCCCGGCTGCCGCCTTTAGCAGCGAACACCTCGTCCCGTTGTTGGCCAATACCCGGCCCCTACTCCGCCTTTGCCTGTGTGCCGCCACGTGCACGCACCATCACCTCCATTAGCCTTCCACTTTTTGCAGCGTGCCCATGCCCTGCTGTAGGCCGATACCTGGCCCCTATACCCCACATGACCATGTGATGCCTGTGTCACCCGCTCCACCTCCATCGCTCGTGTCCCCTTGGTGCACAGCCCATAGTGCCACAACCACCGCTCCCCGCGCGTCGCTAAAATCCCCTCCCCTGGACTCTTCTCCTCATCCACCTCGCGACGCAAACCCACCACACCCCTCTTCCCACTAGTTCGGCCAGAAGCAACCCCCCTCCCGCCCACCGGTGATTGGTGACTCCTAGGTAGGACAATTCCTCTTATGCTTCTACACTATTGTCATCTTCACTCTCCTTGCCTGCCTTTTCCTTCTCTAGGAAATCCACCACCCCCTTCCCTAGGAGCAAGACAAGAGGGAATAGCCTAAACCACCACCAGAATCCCCCAAATGATGAGACTAGCAGCTTGGGTAGTCACCCTCTTATGGTGCATACCCATTGCCTACATCATCCACGCCCTCCTCCGGCTAGCAACCTCCTTTTTGCAAGGGAGTCACGAAGAAGAGGTCATCTGTGTCTACTGGGAAGGTTGAAGAAGCCAGTAGCTAGTAAAAAAAAATCCTTCCTAACACACCAAAACCACCCAGTTATGAACCCAAAACCTGGTGTATGCATCCCACTTCGCTACATACTCTTTTGCCAAAATCCCTGTCCTATGCCTCCTAATCTTCCTCCGGCTAGTGACCCTCCCACGAGAAGAAATGAAGCAATAAGAAGTCTCCTGCTAGTAAAGCTGTGCCAAGATGAAGAAGCCCAAAGCAGTCAAGAAGATAGAAGAAGAGGTGCTTGGGGCAAAGAGAAAAGTAACAAGAAGAGGGCTATCCCAAATAGCTGCTTCTTCACCAGCCCTCCCTCCGCCTGTCGATGCAACAACAATAGTGGAGAATATGGCAGCTCCCCGATTACAGAAGGTATCCTAAGCCACTTAGGGGGAATATTCGCCCTTTTTAAGTGGGGTATTCTCCCTTCTGCTAGCATTAGTAAAGGAAAGCCTAGATATTGAGGCATGCAACTTTCTGGGAAAAAAGTGGTCATTAGGGCTATGCCACTGCCAAGAGCTACCAAAGTTCCACCTCCCAGTTGCAAGAACAAGCATCCCATTGTAAGTAAAAGGTGTTTAGCTCAAGTAAAGCTATCCCTATAAACCTCTAAGCCATAATCTTGATGACGAGAATCCTTTAAGTAGGGTAGGTTTGTGGCTATCCCTGTAAACCGCTAAGTCATAATCTCGAGGGCAATATTAAACGTTTTATATGCATTCATGTTTCTAGTTGAAGTAACTATACCTCCTTGTCATGATTAGAAATAGAATATGACCTCACTGAAAATAATTAAAAACATACATAAACCTAGCAAAGTTTTTATAATAGCAAACCCATTATCCTCTCCTATATGGCTACCATCACTGAGCCACCCAGTAGTGAAGCGTGGGCACTGTGGCTAGTAGCCTTAATAGCCTACAATCTGTTCTCTTATACATTCCTAGCATTTAATCACCTTGTGGGGACTAGAAAATAACTAGATTAGGGTGATTGTATTTTCTATAATTTCATATGACATGACAGACTTGGACATCATGACAATATTAACTCACAAAAACACGAATCCGAGTCCCAAAGCTTGCTTCGGATGTTATTCAGGGTCCAAAACAATTGTCTTCTCTTTCCAAAACAGTAAAGTTATACGTCGTTTGGTTGTTTTATTTGTTCGATCAACCGATTTGTCAGCCGTCCGTACAGGGGAGATGGGTTGATGATATTTTTTGAACGTCCATGTGTCCAGGCTGAGAGCCACACGCCACATGATCGAGGGGGCGGTCCGGGTGTTTCTTTTGTCTGACATGGAGCCACGTGCCATAGCCGGTTGAATTTTTTTGAAAACCGCACTCTGTTGGATTTATTGAAAACCGCGCTGTTTATGCCTGTATTTTATTTTCTCAGTGAAGCGATGGAGTTGGTTCGTCTCCACATTTTCATTTCCGCGGTGTATGCAAACTTGCAAAGTATATGATCTAGAAATTTGTACACCATAGCATTATGTACTCATCCCTATAAAACACAAGCACATAAACTTTACTTCTACGAGCACTTCTGAGAAACTAAACCGCTAAACCGGTAAATCGCAAGATTGACAAAGTTAGATACCTCGCTACGGGAACATCTCTTGCCGTTGAAAGAACATGCGTGTTAAATATGCGAGCACTCATGTCATGTCAAGGACTTATATGGATGGGTAAGTTCTACCACATGGAACCCAACTAGTTGAGCTGCGTTTAGTTCGCATCTTTTACACTGTAGTTACAATGTACTATAATGTAAACAGTGTAGTATACTACCACACGGAACATAATTTGCCGATCTATGCTTTGTTAGCATACACTATAGTTATAGTGTAGTATGTTGTAATCACAGTGTATATACAATGTTTTTTTTCGCAAGCACAATGTCTAATTACAGTGTAGGTAGAGTATAATTTCAGATCCTCAGATCAGTATGTTTCTTTGGGTGAAGTCTGACGTACAGATTTTTGAATTGTGTGAATATATGGACTGTTTGATTTGTTAGGTGGGTTCATAGACTTTCATGTGACAGAGGACAGCAGAACAACCGAACATGAGATCATTTCTAACGGATTGTATATACATTTTTGTCTATCACTATTCCAACCACCTCCCTATCTGTGTACATTAACACTGTAATGTTGTTTTAGGCCCTGTTTGGATCCTAGAGGCTAAAAAAAAGTGACTAAAACCAGTGACTAAACCTTTAGTCACCCCTGTTTGGATCCAGTGACTAAAGTAGGAGCTAAAGCCATAATTGCTGCTTACAAAGACCAAACTACCCTTAGGAAGGGCAGGGCAGGCAGGGTGGTGTTTTCGGCGCCTGCTGGTTTGGCGCCTGGGAGTTTTGACGGGAGGACGCTGCCTAGCTGCTGTACGCTGGTGGGCTTGGCGCCGAATTTTTTTCCCAAGATACTTATTACACATAGTTGCGGTTTACTGAATATACGCATACATAGTTTATTACATAAATCAACAAATCTATTGCTTGCTACTCAATCCATCGGCTATCCAATCCCTAAATTCATTCATTGTTTGGTCTTCGTCTCCATGACGTGCAGTAGTTCCAGTCGGTTGTGAAGACGATGCACCTCCATCTAGCATTGGAACGTAGTTTTCATCATGATCACACCTATCAAAGTCATCATCCTCCATAGCACTCTCTCTAATAAAATTATGCACAGCCATACACGCCATAATTATTTTGCTTTGCTTCTACGGAGGATAACTCGGCAAATGTAACAAAATCCTCCACTTATTCTTCAACACTCCAAAAGATCGCTCGATGACATTGCGTAGTGAGGAGTGTGCATAATTGAAGAGCTCTTTTTTACCTCTTGGCATTGGACATTGTCGAAACTCTGGAAGATGGTACTTTGTACCTTTGTATGGTGCAAGATAACCCGGTCGGTTTGGATACCCCGAGTCCACAAGATAGAACTTTCCTGCACATCAAGCATTACAATTATCATTTCAACTCAAATAACTTTCAAGCAAATGATACATAAAGAATATGGATCCGATCATCACCTTCGAGTGGATGTGGAAACTTGTCAGCATACTTGTTAATTGCATCGCTGAATACCCTCATATCATGAACCGACCCAGGCCATCCCGCAACAACAAATGTAAATATCATATCAAAGTCGCATATGGCCAGCACATTTTGACTAGTGAAGCCCTTTCTGCCCATATGTTGTACCATCTGATTGGCTGGCACCACAACAGGTATGTGCATACCATCTATTGCACCTATGCAACCTGTCAAAGTATGGAGAGAACCGAGCGGATTGCACCCTCTGATGCACTGTACTAAATTCAGGGTCCAATGGCCTATTGATATCAGCTGCCAATTTGTTCAAACTAGTCAAGACTTTATCAAACTTCCTACTGCATGTTTCCTTTGACCTAAAAAATCGATCCTCTGCCTGTCGCATACCTTGGGGGCAGCCACACATCCACAAAAAAAGAGCCAAAGCCTCTACAGATGACATCTTCTTTGTCGATTTCAAGCCATATGACTCAACTAGCACATTGTGCAAATGATCAAAGACATTATGATGCATCCTAAAATTCTAGTAGCAGTATGTCCTATTGCCTAGACTCCTTGTTACCCGTTGGTAACCAGATTCTGTCGGAACTCTATAATATGATCTGTTCCAAAATGTTTCATAGTGGTACATACCCATGAAAGCAGTGCCAACAGCTACCATCATCCTCTTCCTTCAGTCTTGTCCTCATATATTCTTCAATCGATTGTGCCTCGTCCATTTCTTCCTCATCATCCTGTAGTCCACAACAGATCACTATGAATTAAATTTCTCATCATCACAAAAAAATGTACATGAATCGATCATCACCAGAAATAAAATGAACCGTGCAGCACCACACAACAGATCAATTTCAATTAAATGTCTCATCATCACAAATTAAAGGTTCAAATCTCACAAAAGGTTCACAACGAGATACATAAATGGTTCATAATAACACTTAAACGATACATATTGGTTCACACAGTGGCCTCAGTTTACAAGTGTGCATCTGCTTAGCCACTCCAGTCCCTGCAGCACCTCTTCAACCAAGCCATCCTCGCTGCAGGTGAACCAATATTCAGAAAAACAGATCGGTTGTAGCTCTCTGCAAACTTCATAGTAGCCACATAGAACTCCTCTGAGTCTTCACTAGCCCCACATTCTTTTACCAGTTGCAAACATTTCTCTATTTCAGCATCTCTTTCTTCCTTTGCTGCCAACTTTGCATCTCTCTTTTTTGATGCAATGTGGTCTTGTATCTGCTTAGCCACTTCCAAGTCTTTGCTGGATTCCTACCTGTAGTGTGTCTATCATATCCTTCATGTACTTGACCATCGGACTTTTATGCTTCTTTGGTGGACTAGTGGCTGTATCAGTGGTGCTGCTTGCCCTCTTTAGGCTGCTGCTGCTAACTGGGGCTCCTTAGGTCGTCATCCTCTTCATCACCCTCACCATCCGAATTCAAATCTGTTGTGTCATCATCACATCCCGGGACATAGGAACTTCTGCCATCAACTGCTATCCCATGAAACATGAACATAAGTTGGTCCAAATAGGTGGGCCAACCATGTCTGAACTTTTTGCACTCCCAATATTGTTTCTGGAAGACAAAGTTCTAGATTAGTACAAGAATATAAATTTGTAATATACATGAACAGGAGCAAGGGATTGTTGTATGTACCGTGCAATGCGTTTTCCACCACGCCGGAGATGCTTTTATTTCACCATTCGGTCCTCGGCCTAATCCTATTTCTCCATTCGCCCATTTGATGAACTGACACATAGATTTGCATTGGCTATACCTATTTTTCATTTGCTTTTGTTGATGCCAGAGGTTAGTTTGTTCAAAATACTTCTGAGCCATGATCTTGTAAGCTGAGGGTTTCATTTGACCATTAGGGCAATTCCCCTGCTTAATTTGTTCTACAGCTAGATCACAAAATATTTGTGTGTTTTCTTCGGTCCATTTGGCCGTGTCATATTCGGTCTAGTACATAGAAAAACAACAGGAAAACACTCAATTCATAAACCTAGTCGACCGCATGCAGAGAAACTATGGACTGTAAACTCACCGAGCTGATCTCGTTCGGGGTATCCCACTGGTCGGCATCTTCCTCTAGTAGGTTCGAAGCGAGGAGGGGCAAAGGTAGATGCCAGCCGCGGGTTTCCTTTTCCACGCTGGCCGCAGCCAGTGCTAGGCGCCCTGGAGCGGCGACCTCGTCCGCACGTTGGCGGTGACCCTCCACGGCCTGTCCTCCCGCCGCCAACCACCGGACGAGGAGGTTGGAAAACTCCCCGCCCGGTTCTACCGCCGCGACGTGCAGGGGGGTCACCATAGCCGCCGTCGGAGTTAAGCAACCCGGTGAAGGTCTGTGGGAATCCACCCGAGTCAGCCTTGGGAGTTGAGGTCCAGGTTCTCAAAGTGAGCCCTTGGCTGCGAGAACAGGTCGACCTCCTCCTCGTCGGTGGCAGTGTCGGCGGCATTGAGCGGCGAGGAGAAACTCCCCTGAGATAGGAAATCGTGGTAGCCGCCCCCTTGGCAGCCACCCCGTTGGTAGCCGCTCCCTTGACCTTCCATGGCAGATCCAGGCTTGGAGGTGCTGGATCTAGCAGCGGAGGTGCTAGATCTGGCAAAGGGAGAGGCGGGTCGGTGGTGGACGCAGCGGCGGCGGGTGAGGCGGTTCGGTGGTGGCGGAGGCGGTGGCTGGGGATGGGCTTCGGTGGACGAGAAGGCGGCCTAGGTGGTGGATCTGGCGGCGGTAATGAAGCCTCCGCAGCTGGTGGCGGCGGCGGCGAGCGAGGAGCATCGGTGGTTCTGGCGGTGGCGGCACGGGCGGGTGAGCGAGGGGAGCGGGCAGAGAAAGAGTGAGGCCGAGGAAGTGGGGGTAGGGGTGGGAAAAGTGAGTTTTTAGTCACTTTTAGCTCCTCCTTGGAGGCTAATGGGCTAAAGCATTTTGGTCTCTTTTTTAACCCCTGTGTTTGGTTCTTTAGACCTAAAAGTGACTAAATTTTAGGCTCCTAAACTTTTAGACCATGGATCCAAACAGGCTCTTATATCATAGACGGTTTTTTTATGCACTCCACTTAAGACGGCCCGAGGACACCTGGAAATCGAATGTTTTATGGGTTCCAGCAACCGAGTGACAGATGTGACATAATCACACCAATGACAACTAGACAGACTCTTCCAAAAGATGGTTTAGGGGTTCGGTACAGTAGAGCCTTCTCTCTTTCTCGTCTGCAACGTGAGTCTCATTTGTAAGTGAAATTATTTTTTAGTTACTTTTCTCTCGTCGCTGGTGCCTGGCCGTCTATTTGTACCGGTAACCGTAACTCCTTAAGCATCCACGTTTGTGCATAATTAATACCTTTTCAACAAAATAAAGGAAAACATTTGTACAACGTGGCAACGTCATCGTCATGGTCCGAGATCCACCGGCAAATGATGACAGCCTCGTGCGCGTATGCAACGTTACTCGCGCGCGTCGCCGCTGGCAGCTGGCTTGGGCTTGTCAATGGCGTGTCACGTCCGGACCGGCACGTGGGCGCGGCCGTGGTGGTACCGTGCCGCGCCGTCACCTCCCTTCTTGGCGCCCGCGCCCGGATGAGCCGGCGGCGGCCTGACCACCCGCACCGGCGTCGGCCCGACGCTGACCGCCTTCTCGCAGCGGCAGCTGTTCAGGAACCCGCCGCCGCGGCCGCTTTTCTTGCGGCCGGCGCTTCGGGACATGGCGGCGGTGAACCCTGCGTCGGGGGACTCCGGGACGACGTAGCGGAGGTCGTCGACGCAGCACGCGGAGGCCGCGCTGGAGAAGTTGGCCACGCTGGCCGCGTCGAAGGCGCCGCCCTCGGCCGTGGCCACGCTCCAGACCACGCTGGCCTCGCTCGGCGGGTACATGCACTCGCTGAGCGCCGGCTCGGCGGCGGCGGCGGGGACGTAGGGCAGGTCGTCGTCGGCCGAATTGCGGCGGCTGCCCCGCCCGCGGTACGTGGTCGGGTACGTCGAGGACGCCGCGAAGCTCTCCAGGTCGAACAGGTCCGAGCTCGCGTCGCTCATCGCCTCCTCGTCCAGCAGCGCCGCAGCCGCCGCCGGCGCGCGCGGTAGCAGCCCCGCGCGTTCCGCCAGCGGCATTGCTAGCGGAGGGTCCGCGAGCATGACCGAGTCCTCGTCGATGGGTCGGAACACCTCAAGCGACACGCGCGGCGGCTCGTCCAAGACGACACTGCCGCCCACGGCCCTCGCCGCGCCGAGTGCCGGCGCCGGGAACGTGAACCCGCCAGAGCTCACGGCGCGGCGATCCATGCCCGCGTTGAAATCCCCTAATGGCGCGTCGGCGGCGGCGGCAAGAGGGAACGCGCGGCTCCCCGGCGTCACCGTCACCTTCACTGCCTTGGTGGTGTGCTCCTCGGCAGCAGCTCTCGGAGGAGATGGGCGCTTCACTTTCACCTTGAAGATGTCGCTCTCGAGGCACTCCTCCACGGCGGACTGCGGGCTGAACCTGGCGTGGGAGTGCGCCGCCGCGGGGCTCCTCGGCTCGGACGCGAGGTCGACGGTGACGGCCTTCCTGCCTGCGCACGGGCAGTCGCGGCCGAACAGCGTCCACGACCGGTGGCCAGAACCGCCGCCCTTCGTGCTCGCCTTGCCGCGGCAACCCTGATCGCCGCTCCCACACACCACGCCGCTCACCTTCTGCTGCCTGGACGCGGCAGAGAGCAGGCCGGACCTGCTGTTCCAGCTGGCCTCCGACGACGCGGCGGTGCGCCCGCTCTGGCTGGCGGCCGCTTCCGCCGCCGGGACGGACAGCTCGCGGTCGTGATCATGGATAAGCGCGGGGACTACGACGTCGGGCGCGCTGAAGTACCGCTCGGCCGTGAAGATGCCGATCTCGGCGCCGGCCGAGCGCCGCCCCGCGGCGGCGGCGGCGGCGGAGAGGCAGACCGGCCGCGCCGGTGCAATAATCCTGTACCTGTCCATGCAACTGTGCCTGCGATCTATCTCTCGCGCGCAGTGGAGAGTGGCGCTCTGGCACACTGTGCGTGATGAGACGGGGGAGGTGGGTGGGGGCGTGATTTGTAGGAGCAGGCGCGCGGGTGGAGCCAAGCGAGTACAGACGGGAGGACGACGGGGATGGCTGGCGGGCGCGCGAGGGGAGAGGTACGTAGCGAGACGCTAGCTCGAGATGGATCTATCGGCGGGAGTGTCGTCGTCGCGGGAAATCCTTTTGCCTTTTAGAAAAAAGCGTGTGGCTCCGGTGGCGCGGCAGCGGCGTGCGACGGCATGTTGGACGGGGACGCCGGCCCGCGCCCGCTGCAGCGTGCCGGCCGTCGTCACGCCTTTGTGTCATTTGCATTCAGGAAAGCTAACTAACAGTCTCTTCAAATACCCAAAAATTATTCTCTAATTATGGAACGTCGGGTGCCGAGTCTTCCTCGGCTCCGGCTCCGACGAGTTAGGATTTAAGGTTGGGAGCTCACCAGTGATAAAAGAGTGTTGCAGCCCTTGAAGGAAGGCCACCTGTGGTAAGCCTACGTGACGGTGGAGGGGGCTGTCGACTGGCTGGTGGTGGGTTGGGTCAGGACATCACTGTGACACCTCAACGAAGTCAGGTTAAGACTGAGTGCAGTGGATTGTGCAAATGCTTGTGTATTTTAAACAATTGATAACACCGGACGATGGTTTGTGCATATACGTATTGTGAGAACGCGCCGTGTAAACAAGGTTTGCACAATCGGATCCATTGACTACCGTCGTTGGTCTTAGAGTGGCTGAAGAAAGCCGAGGGAGTGGAAAAGAGGTGTTTGTAGCTCCTAAGGCTATTTGCCTATTCCTATAATATACATATTTAATGTATAACACGCAAACATTTTTGCGGATATATCAAGTGAGTTAAAAGGAGATAAAAGAAAGATATATCTTTAGAGATGCCACTTGGGTACGAGATTATATAGGCATTGAAATCTAAACTATCTAAATGGTCCACAATTTATACTCTCACGTATATCTAGTAATTAATTATTTTGTGGGGACCATAAACAATCAATTATACTATGCATTTGAATAGGTGTACCTTTTGTAGTATCATATGGTGTGTAAACTTATTGTGATAAAATATAATAGGTCGAGAATAGCCTAAGACTATCTTCAATAGAAAATGCCAATGAATGTGCAAAACATTGTTCTGACATTAATTTTTTAAAATAAATAGTGGTTATATTTTTGAAGTAGCGGGCTAGTGGGATGCGTGGTCTGAAGAAGACAGACTCTAAGGCTGAATCCAGTGGTTGCATCAATTTGAGGAATTTGCATTGTTTGTCATTGTTCTGGCACTGTATACAAAGTTTGAATTCGATGAATGGAATGAGTAAAACGTTGGAGATGGCCTTACACACGTAAGGCCAATTCCAACGGTCTCCCTGTTTTATGGAATCTGGTACTATTCTGATACCGTAGACATAGTGGAGTTTGAAATGAGAAATGAGGACAGAGAAACGGCTAGAGATAGCCTAACAACCTTCCATTGCATTAGGAGATTGCACAAGTTGCAGAGGTGAGCAGTAATTGCTTGCTAGAGTGTGAATGTAACGTAGCAAGTGTGGCCTCGTCTCCCCGAGGGGCGAGGTTGATGGATTTGAGCCTGGTATGTAACGAGGCTTGCATTGCATTATATTGCACAAGTTGCAGAGGTGAGCAGCAATTGCTTGCTAGTGTTGAATGTAACGTAGCAAGTGTGGCCTCGTCTTCCCGAGGGGCGAGGTTGATGGATTTGAGCCTGGTATGTAACGAGGCTGCAGAAGAGGCACGTCACATGGTCGCAGTGACGATCAATCCACACCACAGGCACCAAGCAAGACTGCAAGAGGACAATCCCAGCGCTATCCGTATTCGTGCATCACGCAATGATCGAACGAGTCACCATACGAACGACAAAACCAATGGCGTCCAAATCAAACTGCGACAATATTCTTCATCGCACAGTGCCCATAGGTCGCAGAACACATCACTCTGCTCACAGGGGGAAACCAATGGCCTCTCGAACAGGCGAATGCAGCAAGATGTGGTAGGATGCTTCTGATGCGCCGTATAGCCAAGCATAAAATTGCTAGCTGCAAAATTCGCCCAGAAAAAATTCTACAATCCGAAAATGACCTGACCTGAATTTGCCAACTGTAAAAGCCAAAAGGCATGATACCTTGCTTCAAAAGACAGACAAAACTAAAATTATTTCTTTGGAACCAGACAAACTTTCATCAAGTAATTCAATCCCAGGATAGACAATGTCTGCACTAGATACCTAAAGAAGGCGATAAAATCACAATTAACACCCAAGGCTTGTGGCACCTTATACCGTGTAAGAAAACAGAATGCAGTCAGAAACATTGTTTCAGTGATGGAATATATGAAAAGAACCTCAGCTGATCGTAAACTGGTCATAACACAAACTTATTGGACTACAAAACTCTGCCCAATGTTAGCTATACAGCGAGATAAATACCAAAAATTTATAAACAGGGTGTATATAGCACCCATTGACAGGAAAAAATTACCATGTACAAAGGCATCCTCATTAAGCGGGCGAGAAGCAGTAAAACATTCACGTTTCATAGAGTGGGACATGAGTCTTGCATAGTTAAGCATAGTTTCTCAAGGCAGGCAAGTTATGTCGAGCAGCTGTTGCACCAATGACTCATAATGGGGAGGAGCTTCTTGTCTTGTGCATGTCGTCATGAGATGCAGATCCAGCAAAGGAGCGTGATGGCATGGTTGCATGCGAAGTAGAGCGGGCAAAGTAGGGCGATGACATGGCAGCATGACAGGATGATGAAACCAGTTGTGCAGCGGCTGGTATTGTACCACCTACATATCAATAGAAGAACTTCAGTGCCATGGCACGCAGTGTATGTGTTGAAAATGACTCCATGAAAGTCATATTAAACAGAAGCAAAAAATGTAAGGATAAGAGTGATATTTCCTACCACGCATCTTTACTCCTACATCTGGCTATCTACACAACTAATAAATGCTCTATGCTAACCATGAGAAGCACAAATTGAAAATGTGCAGTTTCATATGGTGCCATGCCTGCCAATGGCACCACATCAATAATGAACAACACTCCTACATGTCAGATACGTGTTGACGATTCATACAATGCAGCATGCAAACAGGGAACAGTTTATGTGCAATGATTTGACATAAATTCCCATACAAAAACTCAATCTAGTAAATGTGATTGAGCTTGTAGGAGAGGTGAACTATCCTTGTACTTAGGTCCAAATATTATTTGTTTCGAAATTGTGCTTATGCTTGAAACGTGTTCATTCCCAAAACAAGTAAAAATCGTTGATGTAAAGTTCAGCACAAATGTTTGGCTGACAATATTAAAAAGCCCTGCATCTACCTCAAAGAAAACCCTGTGCCCTGAACGCAAGAGATGAAAATCCAATGCAGGTCAACAAGGTAACCTTTTGAAAACAAAAACTTAACTGCTGAGCACCCTTATGGGCTTCTTCTACATAGATGGAATTGTGCAAAGTAAAGGTACAATTAAAGCTTATCCAAGCGTATTGCCAAGAACTGATACTGAAGCTTTGCCAAAAGAAAAATAAGAAGAGAGTAAGTAGTAAATTCACAGCATCTAGTAGTCAACAATATAAACCGTGAAATGCACTCTACAAAAGACACTTATCCAGCACATAAAATCTCTGTAAAGCAAATATAATTACATTCAACACTATCATGATGATAAAAGGATTGCATTTTGGACAGCAGAACGTGAAAAGAAATAGCTCAACAGACAAAAAAAAGTACATATATAAGAAGTGATTCCTAACCTGCTAATCCGGCACAGGCAGAGGAGAACACAATAACTGGTGGTACCTGCACCATGGGAAAAAAACACAAATAAAAGGATCAGGTCAACAAATACAAGGATCAGACTAAGCACTTCTTTACACAAGAGTGACAAGACCATGGGATCCACCATTTGTTGTCTTGGCCAAAAAAAAAAACACTGCAAATCATTTTCCCTAACTTGTCTCAGGTGCAACCATGGATATACACTAATAAATCTCAACCAGGCCCACATTCCTAAAAGATATCTGATTTGATGGAACTGTTAAGTGGAACATAAAGTTTGATTGGACATTCAGCTGTCCAGAGGCAAGTCATGAGTGTTGTGTTTACAGAATATAATGAAATAGGTCACACACTCTTGATATCTGCTACATATAGAAAATAACGCATGTTTTCTCTTTTCAGGTTCTGGTGATGTTAAAACTGAACATTGTCTTGACTCTTGACGACGGCCATGAAGTTAATAAGAAATGTCTGACTCAAAATCGTTCATGTTGAAGAGGTCCACAAGAAAATGACCAATTATGAATTTATTAAAAGGATAAAAATAACTTACACCAACAAGAAAATGCATCCACATTGGCCCCTTTATGTGGCGGCGAACAATAGGCATAGCTGCATTAGAAATCCCAAAATTAATGCTTATGGAAAAATAATTATCATTTCCACAGCAGCATCAGTAGATCTAGATTTATGAAAGACAAAGAAGTTCATTGATTTCATCCTAGGTCCATTTATCTACTCAATGTAAAGAAGAGTAAAAACAGCACAAGACAATGAGGAAGAGGGTCTTCCATATGCTCTGGCATGTAGGAGGGCTCTGGAGTCTGGATAAATAAGCATTCTGCTATGTGCATTGTGCAAAGCATCCTTTCACGTGGAAAGATAATACAAAACCAAAGACAGCATAGCAAAAAGTCCTGACACAACAGAAGAATATACCAGGCCCAAAAATTCCTGATGCATCAAATGCTAATGTGGTCCAGCACAAGTATAAATGGAGCCAACTAGCAACACCACTAGCAATCACATCAATGAACTTAAGAGTAATGCTACACCTACAAACAAATTCTACAACACTCACATGCTTGCATGGACGACAACAACCATGTATGGTGACTTGAACCTACCAAGTGAAAGGTCACACTGGGTGATACTGTTGTGCACATCAGCATTTCAGTAAAGGTTTTGTAAAACCTATTTGCAGGTGTAGCATTACTCTTTAGCTTAATTACAACCCATTAGTCATGAGGCAGAGCAAACAAATGGTAAGCGACTATCAAAACCATCTGTCACGCAGACACAATACAAGTAACTTGATCAATTACAGAAGAGAACATACCGTGATTGAAACTGTAAAACGCTCCTGCTATACCCCCAACAGCGGAACCAATCTGCCATACGATGGAAACATGCATGCATCAGCACTAAACTGCCACGAGGAAGTACTAAGATATTTCAGAATACCAGTGAAGCTGGAGAGGGAACAACCATGGAGAAGCTATCTCGAACCAACGGGGGCACCGTCCAGCTGCTCGTTTCCTTCAAGCAGTTCCAATATCGTGCATCAGTGCAATTGCGTTAATTAATTTCGAAAAAAATAGAATTATCCCCTCAGCTCGGAGGACAAATCCCCCCGCCGAGCTGCCTATTCCAATTTGCGCAAAATGATCGGCTCCCACGAACATAGGCGCATCTGAGGAACCAACTACCGCAGATAAAAGCTCACCACGGCGTCAACGGCAGATTAGGCGTAACGAGCACATGGGTTGCGGCAGAGGCGCCGCGATGCCGCCGGGTAGACAGAGGTGAATAAAGGATCTGAGGGGTGTGGGCTCACCATGTCCTTGGAGAGTGGCCCGGCGCAGTGGTGGCACCGCGTGGGGATCTCGGGGCAGCTCGTTGCGTCCCCCGCGGCGGCCATGGCGCCTTCCCGTCGCTCGCCGGATGGATCGGTTGTTCGATCCGCCACGAATTCGCGGGAGGGGAGCTGGGGGAGACGATGCGTCACCGCAGCGGCCGCAGGAAAACCCTCTGCCACGATGGAAAACCCTCACACGCAGATTTCCAGCGGCCGAGATCCGGTCACCTCTTGAGGCCGCGAGCCCAGCGCAGCCGTCCGATTCGTTTAAGAGGCCGGCGGGCCGAGGATCGGCCCAGGCCGTTTCTTTCTGAGTGGCTAAGCGGCCCAGGCGGAGATGTCCTTCGGGAGGAAAAAGTATACTGGAGTCCGATTTTTCTCCCCTATCTATAAAACCAGGTGTCGTTGGCCACTTGGCTGAGGTGGTCCCCCCTCAGCTTTTAAAATCGTTTGTTCTTCACCCTAGGTGGTTTACATGGTGGTGCGTCAGCCACAAGGGGGTAAATTAGATTCTGTTGATAGTTTGAGGAGGCCAAATGGATTTAATAAAAAAGATGATATACACCTATTTGTTCCCGAAGAATATCAATAAAAGCTATAAAATAAAAAAACTAAAAATAATATTCATGTTTTTCTAGTATAAAATGAATTTTCTACGGTTAAACAAAATTTTAGGATTCTTAATTGTAACTTTTCTTGAAAAATATTCAGATAACTTTTCTTGATGGAGTCTATTTGTCCAATGCGAACATGGAGAGGTGACATGCTGCCATGTTGGATGAAACCACCTTCGAAAGCACTATTAGGTTTGGAAAAACAAATGGCTTCATAGCCGAGACAAAACAAACATCCATTTTTTCATCATCGGGGAGAAATGAACTTCAAACATAGTTGCAACTCAAAACTCTTAAGGACTTCGTTTCTTTTTCTGAAACAGTGGCCTCTTTTTTTAGTTTATAGCTACACACTTGTACTAGCCTATGGCTAAGATTGTAACCCTGAAAGTTATGTGCATATCTATTGCAGAAGCCGGAGAGTAAAGGCCTAGGGCGAAGCTATGTTCCGTCAACGAGTCAGCTGACCATTGCGATCTTGCAGGAGCCCCTTGTACCCAGCATTTTTCACTGGATATGACCACCGGCCAAAAATAATTATGACCCTGGTGACAGTCCAGCCTATCCGGTGACAAGTTAATGATCAAGACATAAATCCTTTTCTCGTTAACCAGTGCAATTGGCCATGTACGTGTTTGTCTTGCAAGCCAACTTATGATCCAACTTATTGATTGTCATATTGAGGCATCTAGCAAAGATATATAATAGCACAATATATATCTACATGTATCCTGCATGCAAGGTTTCTCTGTCCGTACACCATGCTCCTTGTGTTTTTTCCTTACCACACTGGCATTGCTTGGTTATGGCCATGGTAGGCCATGCCCTCCATACCCATTGTGTTTTTTTCATTGAATAAACACCAAACCTGGCACTGTTCACTGATGTTTAAAGTTCACTTATTTAGATTGGCCCCTCTTGATTCTATGGTCAAGCTCCGTCACTGTTCTGCCATATAGATTGACAATTAGATTGTTTATGGTTTGATTGATTCTGTATTTTCTGAGTGGTAAGATCATAGTGTTTTTTTTCCTAGTTATACAATCAGCAAGCTTCTATTCCCCATTATAGCAAAAAAAAAAAAAGGTAATGTAAGGAAATTAGTAATTTTAAAAGATTTAAGCATATATGTGTATCTTGCTGCTTTCACATCCAATACCTACTTAGTGCTTAATTATGTTGACTAATTTGGTAGCACTCAAAGCAAGATGGAATAGTTCAAAAAGAGATGGTAGTGCATCTAACACAAATATTTTCTTCATCGGTCTCATGACAAGAGGTAAATTTGTTGAGCTTCTATATGATCTAGTAGATAGAAGAATCAGTAAGAAACTAAATAGTTGGAAAGCTACAATACATAACTAGAGGTTCATGTAGACAGTAGACATCAACCTTGTTTTATGTATCCACACACGATGGACATAACCATGTTCCGCTGCGGAGACTATAGGATATAATTAGCTACTATTTTTTGAAATTTCTTTTGCATAACATTTTTTTTATTTCTAGTGCAGGGTTGTATGCATGAATCCGTTGTAAAATATAAATAAAGAGTCATAGTGGGTGGTGGTGTAGCTAATTAATTAATGTGCTCTTGAGATGATGTGGCAGGACGTGGAGCTAGAAAAATCCTACAGTGATGATCTAAGATAAAAGATTACCTCCAATCACAAATCTATGACGTTCCGGACAGCAAGAGGGTAATAGAAACAAACAACATTGCTTGGTCCAGGCGTCAACAAAAATATTAGACAAATATTATCATAACAGGTTAGTCCCTTAATTTTACATCGAGCCCATTGATAATTTATCTTGGCTTCGCCCTGATATAGGCTATTCTTTTTCATTATTGAAAACCGCCCCTGATAGAGGCTATTCCTTTTCATTATTGAAAACCGATCAGAGTATGATGAGTCATCGACACAACAACGTGGAGCAAAAGTAAAGCTCTCTAGCACGACATATATGGAGGTTAACATCGATCGGAAGCCAGTACAACACATGAACAATATCACAACACACATTGACAACTAGATAGCCGCTCTGTGCGTGCAACTGCAAAAGAAGAAGAAGAAAGAAAGAAAAGAGAGGCAAAGGTAATACCTCCGTTCTCAAAAATTTGTCGTCCGATAATTCATTTCTGAACTAAAATGAGCCAAATAAAAAAGAACGGAGGAGGAAGTACGAGCAGCAAACACACGCACGCACTTGCTGCTGCTCCTACTATCCTGCTGCTCACTCTGCCCCCACAAGCAAGGCAGCATGCAGCGTGCAATTGTAATTGACTACCGCGCGCCCCATGATAAGAGAGCTGCCGCGGTGGTCGGTCGTCGATGTTTCATGGGTGCGCAAACGGCGGATTGTGCCTGCCGTTGGGGCCGGTGACGTAGTCCTCGGTCATCTCCAACTCCACCCTCTCAGGCACCACCGGTCCATCGCCTTCATCCACCGCCGCCCCTGCCGTGGTCGAGGCCGTGTAGTGCCTGTGCGCCACCTGCTGCTGGACACGATCGAGGACATAACGAGTCACTAGTCAGTACAGGCATCCTGTGAAGCATTAACTATAATCAGATGAAGGCGCAGTGGACATAGCATTTTTTTTTTAATCGATCGACCCCTTCAACTGGGTCGAGGGACGTAGCATAAAAGAGTACTTAGCGGTACTATTCTTCAGTTAGAGAGAGAGAGAAAAGCAAGGAAGCAAACGTCTTGGTTGTGCTCGCACAAACTAAACAACCACTCTATTGCTACTCATAGAGAGAGGTGCGATCCTGTTGGTTGAGAAACCCTGCGATTTGGTCTCACAGAAAAAAAGTTGGCAGCTTACCGGCCACCATTAGAAAAATGTGGGGTCGATTCGACCAATATGATAAGCACTTGACGCATATGCATGCTCATCAGTCATCATGTGCTATTGTCTGTATACCCTTGATCTATCAAATCGCGCCTGCAAATGCAACTAATCTTGCATCTCGCGCGAAAGGTAAAACGGCAGTAGTTCTGCTGGAACACACACGAAGCGTTCAATTCGGACTCATTTCGGGGCCGGACAGAGGAAATGAGGAATCAGACTGACCTGTGCTAGAGCATTATCCTCCTCCGCTGCACTCGCCGCTCCGCCCTCGGCCGAAGCAGCACGCACCCGCCCGCGCTGCAAGAGAACACGGAGACGCGCGAGCGCGCCGCACCCGATCGATCAGCTAATCCTGACAAGCAAGTACCGTAACCGATCCAACGTACCGAGGGGGAGAGGAGCCGCGGCGTCGGTGCGGGCGAGCAGCGCCAGGAGCAGCAGCGGCACCAGGCGGAGGCGGAGGCGGAGGACGGCGCGGCGGCGGCGGCGCTGCTGCTGCTGTTGCGCCATCGCATTGGCGGCCCGGGGCGGGACTCGGGAGCCGGGAGCAGAGCGGCTGGCTCTTTCTGTTCCCTAGCTTCCTTTCTTGCCTCGCCGACGAGCTGCCGATCTTCTTGGATCCCTGGCGCGCGAGGACCGGGGGCGCTTTGGGTTTTGACCCGCGCCCGCGCGCAGGTGGGCGCTGCTATAAACAAAGCTGGCTGGCGACTGGCGTGGCCGCGCGTGCGAGCGCGACAACTGACGGATGGGGCTGGCTCTGCGTGGCGTGGCGGTGCGCGCTGCCTGTATGCGGCCAGGGCAAGTGACAGCGGATCGGAGCCGGGATTCCTCGTGCGTGGCGCAGAGGATCCGCCGGCCGGCCAGCGGCCACACCCGGCGGGTCAACCACCGCATTACTCTGCGCCGCGCGCCGTGCTGCTGCCGGGGGTCCGGCTTGGACTTTTGTTCGAGAGCCTCAGCCCGCAGGCTGGCACCGCCCCACCCGACGACTAGCTGTCTCTGCTAACCACTGCGGCTGCGGCTGCACTGGCATCGCACTATATTTAAGCATTTGAATACGCTAATCCGGGCTTAGGATCTCACCCAGTTGCCGCGCGCGCATCGAGAGCGGCATCATCTGCACCTCGCAGGGGTCGCTTGCAGTCACAGGCTGGGTAGACAAGAAATGCGTATTATTGAAACTTTTGGCGGGGTCTTCGATCGGTTGTTTTCTTTGTCTCACGCTCCGGCCACTGGCCTTTTTAACTGGCCGGTGGCAGGGATTAGCGTTCCCGCCCGTTTCCTATTGCGGTCCCGAGGCAGCCAGCAGCATGTCCCGTAGCTGATAAACTGATGGAAGAGAGGCTGTTTGATGAAAGAGAGAGGCTGTTCCCAACGGTTTTTTTTTTAAACCAAAGACGAATTAGACTATCTCCAATAGATTGTGTATATACATTGTCTATAGTACAAAATGCTACTGTCCGCTATTGTATACAGAAAAAAGATAGGTAGAATGGTATTTTGGACAATTCTTTACGCATGCCGTTGGAGATGGTCTTATACTGCACAAAATTTTCTATAGGTAAGAACGATCAAACCACTGTTTTGGACTGACAATCTTATTCACCAGTAAGACTCTTCTTTCCTCCTTCGCCAACGTCATCCTCCCCCATTGCGCACGTCGCCACCCGTCCAGCTGCATGCGCTGCGGCAAAGGCCGTCCACCGCCGCCACACATGCCACCTCCCTCCACTAACCTTCCTACATAGCTCTCGTACCCGTGCACTAATGGTCTCACCCACCATCTAGCCCTACCTGTCTTCTCGCTAGCCACCGCCCTTAATCCTTGCATGGAGATGGAGGCGAGGCCGCGAGGTGAGCCCCACAACTCCAAAGTCTAAACCCTTAGAGCAAGGTTAATAATATAGTCCACTATAGACTATATGATGTTGTCATGTCACATGTAGCCAACTAAAAACCTACTCGTACAATAACTCTTTTTTGGTGCAAGCTGTATATTTAATACTTTGCACATCTATTCCTCTCATAGAGTGTCTTCGAGTCTGTGAGCAGCCCGTAGGCCTGGGCGTTCGGGTTACCCAGGAAATTCGGGTCGGGTAGTTCGGGTTTTCAAAATTTCGGGTTTTAGAAAATGTTACCCGAAAGAGTTCCAGAATTTCTGTTACCCGGAATTTCGGGTACCCGGAATTCCGGGTTCGGGTATCGGGTTTTCCCGATTTACCCGGTCAACAACAATGGCTCATAATAATTGGAAAAAAAACAGAGGCAACTGATAACCTAGGCCCATCATCAGATATGAGTTACACAGCATTTTCACACAAGTTCTGCAGCCTGTAGATAGTCACAACTCAAACTCTCAAGTCTCAAAGATAAAAATAAGACACACATGATAATTTGAAATTTTGACATGTCAGTATGTCACATAGTTCTAAGGCAACACAAGCACACAACACAGTACACAGCCAGTCAGCCATATAGGTTGGACACTTGCATGTATCAAAGGATCAGACATGCTTAGTTAACTCTTGTCTCTTTAGTCTATTCTAAGAAGTAGATGTTCCCGGTTTGGAGGGACACCTGCTGCTACTCGGTGATGTTTGAGACTTGGAAGTGGAACAGGCAGCAGGTTCTTTCCCTTTTCCTTTGAGACCATCACCAAATTCTTCAATTAATTCTGAAATTGACGGAATGGAAGCATGCAGGGAACAATCAGTAATGATGCGACGTCAAATACATAAACAAAATGATGGAATATTGTAGTACCTTTTTCTATAGCAGCCAATTCCTCCATATTCTCTTGGATGTCAATGGGAGTAGACCTTCTCAACCAGTCTTGTGCACATACAATAGCCTCCAACATGAATGGAGTGAGTGAGGTACGGAAGTCATCTAAGATGCGTCCAGTTGTGCTAAAAACGGACTCTGAAGCTACCGTTGAGATTGGTATTGCAAGCACATCACGGGCCATGTGAGCCAAAACTGGCAACCTGTGTGCATTGTCCTTCCACCAAGCGAGAATGCCAATCTTCTTTTCTGTATCTTCGCAATCTTCAGATAAATATTTGTCTAGTTCTGATTTGGTAGTGCTGTTAGGACAATTGGTCATCCTCATTCTCTTGGCAATAGCTTCTTTAAGCTTGCCTCCTAGACCTCCCTTAGACTGATTTGAATCAGTTACATCAGCCCTTTCTTCACTTGGACCATACATATTTCTATATTCTATGAACAACTCTCGAGCGCAAGTGTTAATAGCAGCCCACACTAGCTGTCCGTTTTCCTCACCAAAAATCTCTTCAATTGTAATCTTATAGTATAGAGATAACTTATATCTTGGATCAAGAAATGCAGCAACAAAAATCAGTAAATTAATGTTTTCCTTCTCCTTCTCCTTCTCCTTTTCCTTTCCCTTCCCTCTCCCTCTCTCCCTGTCCTGGTCCTTCCCCCTGTCATTCTCCTTCTCATTGACGTGCCAAACTCCCCAATATTTGTCAAATTTCTCTTTCATTCTCTTGCCCATTGATACTCGCAAAGTGTCTTCACTATCAATCCAAGATTGAATCAATAGACGGATTTCACCAATCTCATGAAAGAAAGTATTGCAAGTGACATGGAGACTAGAGGAGACGCGAACAGTAAGCTCATAGAAGTGCTCTAGAAACTCAGCCATCTTACTGGCATTCTGCCAATCATACTCATCAGGGTGACCATGCATTCCATCCCTATCTTCAGATAGCTCCAAGACATAGCTAATGTCTTCTTCTGCCAACCTCAAAAACACATTCTCGTAGACAATTGCTGCCTTCAACATCAGGTATGTGGAATTCCATCTCGTTGGGACATCAAGCCTCAAAAATGTTTTGGTGTCCACCTTCTCTTCCTCTGCAATTTCTTTAAACCTTACTAGCCTTGAAGTCCCATTTTTAATATAACGAACAGCATCCCTAACACGCCGCACAGACAGGTCCACATCTTTCAAGCCATCTCTCACAATAAGGTTCACAATATGTGCAGCACACCTCATGTGTAGGTACTTGCCATCTGCTATGATGTTTTTCTGCATCTGCCTTCTCAAGTAAGCAATACCACTGTCATTGGCACTTGCATTATCAACTGTTACCGTCATTAATTTGTCCAAACCCCATTCAGCCAAGCTTTTCATCAAGCTTTTTCCAATGTCCTCCCCCTTATGGCCCTTTACCTTGAAAAAGCTAATGACTTTCTTATGCAAAATCCAATTGTCATCAATAAAGCTAGCTGTCACAGTCATATATCCATCTTGCTGTTGAGAAGTCCAGCAATCTGTTGTTAGGCTAACTCTTTGACAAGAATCTTTGAAGAACTTCTTTAGCTTGGCTCTTTCTTGGAAGTAAGAGCGCACAATGTCCCTAGTGCAGGTTCTCCTTGATGGCACTTGGAATCGTGGGCAAGCTTTAGACATAAATTTCCTAAACCCCGACTTCTCACCAAATGCAAAGGGTTGCTCATCTTCTATAAGCATCTCAGCAAAAGCCTCCCTTAGTGCATTTTGATCAAACCTCCAGGTGCTAGGAGCTTCCCCGGCAGTTGCTTGCAAAGTACCTTGCTTTGGATCCTTAACAAACTTATGAGGGTTGTGCTTGCACACATTGAAGTGTTTATTCAATGCAGAAGTACCATGCTGATTTGAATCAGCCTTTAGCAAACGATGACAATATTTACACTTTGCACTCTTTAGCACATTGTTGTCATCTTTGATTTTTATGAAATGATTCCACATATCTGACCTTGGTGCTATCTCCTTCCTTGCTGGTTGCTTCTCATATTCCTTCTCAAGGTCAATGACATTTTCAGCACTTATCCCTTGTGTTTGCTGTGACTGATCAACTGCCATTTCTACTATTGCTTGATCAAATTGAGTGCCAGTGCCCACAGACTCCCTTTCCACGTCCATGTCTATTCTATCATCAGTTTCAGGCATCTATAAAGAAAAACAAAAATGCTACTGAGTTGCTGTCTGTCATCTCTACTCATTGCAAGTTCCATGAAATACAGTGATATTTCAGTTTGCAGTAAAGACTTAATAGTGATATTTATTTCATATGAGACTGAGTCTGAGAGATTACAGATAGAGCGTCAAATACATACATTGCACGATTCCTCTGTCGTCGGTGCCGTCCTTCAGACCTTTGCTCCTCTTGCCAGAGCACCTTGACCCCGAGCAGTGAGACCGGGGACCAGCTGACGGGGACGGGGAAGAAGGAGGCCGGGACCAGCTGAGCGCCTGAGCGGCGGAGCGGGAGCGCCGGTTGCCGGAGCGGGGAGGCCAAGCAGGAGGCAGGAGCACCGGAGCGGGAGGCGGGGACCGGGAGCAGGAGCGCCGGGCGTCGCTGCGCGTCGCGCCGACCGCCGAGCCGCCGATGCGGGACAGCGGCACTGAGAGGCCGCGAACGGGATGGAGCCTGGGAGCGTCGCGCGGTGGGCGGTGGCCGTCGCGCACTCGCGCCGTCGCCGTCGCCGTCGCTAAGCGGGCCGCGCCTCCGCCTCTGCGTTTGGAACCTGGATCGGATCGGCACCAGGTCCTTGACCCCGAGCAGTGAGACCGGGGACCAGCTGACGGGGAGGGGGAAGAAGGAGGCCGGGACTAGCTGAGCGCCTGAGCGGCGGAGCGGGAGCGCCGGTCGCCGGAGCGGGGAGGCCAAGCAGGAGGCAGGAGCACCAGAGCGGGAGGCGGGGACCAGGAGCAGGAGCGCCGGGCGCCGGGCGTCGCTGCGCGTCGCGCCGACCGCCGAGCCGCCGATGCGGGACAGCGGCACTGAGAGGCCGCGAACGGGATGGAGCCTGGGAGCGTCGCGCGGTGGGCAGTGGCCGTCGCGCACTCGCGCCGTCGCCGTCGCCGTCGCCAAGCGGGCCGCGCCTCCGCCTCTGCGTTTGGAACCTGGATCTGATCGGCACCAGGTCCTTGGCTGGCGGCTAGGGTTTGGATGGGGATGGAAAATGATGGGGATGGGGACGGAAGCTGGAGTGCTGCTGAGCTGCCGTGCTGGGCCGGTGTTGGGCTAAATCGCAGTTCGGGATGTTCGGGTAAATCGGGTACCGGAAGAAGGAACCCGAATTTTCCGAAGTAATTTCGGGTTTCAGGAACACTTACCCGATTATCCCGATCTAAATTCCGGGTCCGGGTTGTTCGGATCCGGGTTCGGGAATTTCGGGTTTGGGAATCGGGTTCCGGGTTTTTTGCCCAGGGCTAGCAGCCCGTTTCGAGCTGGCTACAATCGAGCAGCCCGCTTTATTTCTCTCACCACTTCTCTTTTTTTCATGTCACCATAAAAAATGGTTTCTTTTGCAACCCGCTTACGTCACCTTATTATACTTTACTCTTAATCAACGGCGCTAGGAAAGTGGAGGAAAGGACAAAGAGGTTGATGGACTTTTGGACCATATTGAGCTAGATTGAAGGAAAGGAAACAAGGGGTGCGTAGACTTGGGACGGTTTTAGGTGGACCGGAAGATTCCACTTTCTATAAGACTAGTGTCACCATGTAGTGCATCCGTACTGCATACAGTGAGCAAGCAATGTTTCTTCACTCTGTGTACAGTGCGCAAACAGTGTTTTTCACACCCATATCCATTCTCTGATGACACTAGTCTAAGGCCACAACGACTACCACCTTCCTGCTTGGCTGCTTCGGTATGAACTGTTGTTGGGTTTTTTTTCCTTTTGGTAGCTGTTTTCTCTCCGCACACCAATGTGTGAGGTCGGCTGTCCCTCGATTTCTTTTTTTTGTGTGTGTTCTTTTTTGTTTTCCTTTGTTCGTTTCCTTCCATCCTCTTTTGTTTTTCTGTATAATCTTTTTTTCTTCATGTTTTGAATTTTTTGGATAATATTTTTTCATCATGTATTTGTTTCAAGTGTATGAATACAAATTGGTTGAATCAAAATGAACATGTTACCAATGCCATCCAAAGAAGTGAAATTCTAAATCTATCATAAGTTTATTTTATGTTTGACTTAGAATAGTATTAACATCTAGGTGTGCAGGGTTTGCTTTATGAGTTCCAAATATTTTACTTGCAAAATTAGAATATTTTATATTTAAAGTTAGATTTTTTTTGTAAAAAGCATATGTTTCATTCATGAAGGTGAATGTTTGAAGGTAGAATATTATCATAAATCTAGAACATTTTCCATTAATTTAGAATATTTTTTCTTGTAAACTTAAATATTTTGCCAGTGGCACTTTGGTACGCCTCAAGCATTACTCTATTGTACAAATATTTACACTAAATATTTTAAAACATATTTTCCAAATACATTATAGTGGAATTCTGTTTTGAAGATTTTATTGAAAAACAGGATGGAGCGATTAGATTTTTTTATTTACAGTTTGGAAGCAATAAATTTTTTTTAGTTTGTATGGGTCGTGCGGACATAAAGCCAACCTGATGATAGGACGCTAAGGCTATTCTTAGTGGAAGGTTTCATTGCACACCTACCAACAGTGCCATGTCAGATTTTGTCAGGTACTCGTGCATCATGAGTTTTATCTAGATGAAATCCTTTCTCCTCTCATGAAACTCTCTCTATCTCTTTCTTCATAGATGCATTGCAATGTCATCAAGGCTGCTGACGTGTCATAATATTTAATGAGAATGAAACTCCAATGAAATTTCCACTAGGGAATGGCCTAAGCGACTACGCGTCTACGAGCCTCAACGGTGGCGAATCTTATGCTATCCTTAATGGGAAATAAATGGACCGCCTATAACACTACTTAACACTACAGCGCTACTGTAGACAGAGAGAAGGTAGTTATCTACACTATAAAAAAGTGAGTTTTCGCAGTGCCATTTTTCATCAAAAAACATTTGTACTCCTCACATTTGCTCCACTGGATAGGTTGGAAAGGATTGAAAAGGGTTAGAAAGAGCCCAAAATTGATAGAAGAAAAATGTTTTCACCATTTGGTGTTTTATTTTCTCTTATCGTTTTCTACCCATACCTACCAAATAGTTTTCTTGTCTACAAATTAATAAAAAGGAAGATCATCAATTAAGCGGGTCTCTTTTTTAATTTCTTGTCTCTTTCTTTTTTCTTTCTTTATTGGTTGCCAATTGGTTAGTTTGTCCTTTTTTCCGACGCTTTGATTTTACCACGTGCATATAGCACTGTACATCTACGCTAATTAGTTAAAATAGTGGATGAATAAAGATAGATTTTGCTCATTCACGTTGGGATGGTTTTAAGCAGGTCCATGCAAACAGGACTATTAATGGGTGTGGCGACAAACTAATCCCTGTCCATCTCACATCGACGATTGGGTTGAATACTTTCCACTGGCAGGGGAGCGTGGTCGCTGACTCGCTGGTCGGCGGGCGTGCTCGCGTCGACTCGTGTCAACTGCCAAGTACCGAAGGTTCCTGCATAGTTGTTTCTTTTCGGCCCAAAATTATTTTCCGGCCCAAGTTTCAGCACGCTTTTCTTTCTTGGAGTGATGCATTAGTGCATCGTCAATACTTTCCATCCATGGACTGATTAATATAATTTTCATGGCTTTATCTCATCAGAGAAAAAAGAACATATCGGTTGACAAGTACTCGAGACATGACATAATATTAGATGAATGTTGTGCATGTTGTACTCAATATACCACTGGGATGTTAAGATATTAATTTAACGCATCATTTTTGTTTTTAGACGATTAAACATCTCTATATGTACATTGGTATTCGTGAATGACTAAAATTTTGTCAAATGCACTCATATTTTTATTTTTTTTGTGAAATGTTGTTAAAATAGATTTGTAATTTCAATTGTAGATACACTGGTATTTATTATTTCACAACTTAGCCTGCTCTTGTTTTCTAAAAATGCCAGGGGTAAAAAAAGCCAGATGGGCCGGCATTATTTAAAAAACACCAGATGGGCTGGCATTATTTAAAAAATGCCATATGGGCCGGCATTATTTAAAAAACGCCGGATAGGCCGGCATTATTTGGGCGTTTGACCCATTGGCTACCCAACGTTGCCACCCTGCCAATCTTGCGCTCATCTAACCGGCATTTTTATAAAAAAAACGCTTGTTAGGGCGGCGTTTTTTAAAAAACGCCGGGCGGACCGGCGGTAGGAGTATAAATTTGCAAATGTTTGAATCAGTGATTTATTTTTGCAAAAATAGAAATTTAAAAATAAAAAAAATTCTTTTGCCTTGCAGCGCCATGTACGTGACTGGGGATAAAAACGGACGGGAACGGTCGGAAAACATCCTCTCCCATTTCCGTTTCCATTTTTTTCACCGGTAATGGGACCGTTAACGGGATGGCTGGGAACGAAAATAGTTGCGGTACATATGATAATACGGAAACGAAAAAACACGGATGGATATACAGTCAAAATGGACGATAACGGGAACATAAACCGGGACATCCAAACGTTGTGATACAATCTCCATTGCTATGTTGTGCGAGGCAAGCTTTTGTTATTAGCTAGGGTAGCCACCTAGGTAGCTTTGATCGACGACGGAACATGGTTGGAACATGCTGGCGCCGCTCATGGTACTGAACCTGGTCATGTACCTTCTGCTTCCTCGTGTCCGCCATCCTGGCCAGGCGTGGTTGGCGCTAGCGCCGCGTCCAGGCCGAGGAGATAGCAGAGAGGGATGGAGACTGGCAGCAGCAGGCAGGCCACGTCTCCAGCCTTTTGGGCCGGCCTGGTACTAGGAGTGGGGGTTGGGCTGTTTTCCCGGATAAGTTGAAAACTGGAATTTTCCGGTTAAAAACGGGATACCGCAAATACGGGCAGGAAATACCTCCAACCGTTTCCGGTCCCTTTCCCGATAACTGCCGTCCCGTTTCCATACCAGTTGCTGTTTTTTCTCGAAAATACGAAAACGGGCAGAAAAAAACGGAAATATGGCACGGGACAGGACAGGATTTTTCCCGTCCATTTTCAACCCTATATGTGACGTCGTGACGATAGGACGTAGGGTCGTTGACTGTATCATTGGGCCTCTCCGTACGGAGTTATATTTTTCCTTTCCTTTTTCTTTGTCTTTTCCTTTCAGTTCTTTATTTACTCTCTTTTTTTATCACTTCTTCTTTAGTTCCTTTATTTTATAATTCCTACATTTACAAATTATAAGAGTTTTAGATTTTGAATAGCTTAATGCAATATTCAATATATGTGCTTTGCATATTCATGTGAATACAGACGAAGAAAGTGAGAGTCAAAACCCTGTACAATTCAGAATGGAGGGAGTCTTTCTTTATTTAATTTCTTCCTATTTTGATTCTTCCTATTTTGATTTTTGCTCCATTCCTATTTTTACAAACTTGTTTCTTTAATTTTTTCCTTGTTTTCTTTTTTTCTACATGCTAATGTCTATGAGAGTTATGAAAACGTTAACATTTGCAACTTTGTCCCTTTATTTCTGTACTTTCCATACTTAAATTTGTCTTTTTTTCCTTTGTTCCTTAATTCATTTGTTGTGAGGAAAAACAAAATCATTATGGGTTTTGCCGAGTGTGTGACATGTTGCCGAACAAGCGTGATTAAGACTATCTCCAACCGTTTCCATATCCTCAGTACCCCATTTCAAACTCCACCTATGTACCAAACAGTGTCAGATTCCCCAAAATGCCTAAACCTTAGAGTTGGCCTAAGGCTGTCACATGAACACGTGCAAGTGGAATGCACACATTTTTTTATGCATATTTGTTGCTCCCCTTCAGGCCTGTTTGGTTTTCGATAGCTAATAGTTAGCAGCTTAAGAATCAAATAGAGTCAGCTAATAAATTAGCTAACAATTAGCTATACTCCATCTAACAGTTATCTCATTAGCTGGCTCAACCACTGATTCAAGCTAATGGCAACTAATCGACTGTCAAAATACAGGCATGTTTGGCATAGCCAGCTCTTAGCCTATGTAGCTTCGGGAGCTGATTTTGCTAGAGTGATTCTAAGTGATTCTCTGATAGGAATGAATATAGTCCAGTGAAAACATTTACTTGTCTATTTATGAAATGATTCCTAAGAGATTGAGAGTGATTCTAAGTGATTCTCTGATACGAATGAATCTGTCTAGTGAAAAACATTTGAATATCTATTTATGAAATGACTCCTAAGAGATTGAAGTGTGGGGAATAGGTGTGGAAACAGTAGGAGTAGTTTTTTCTCCAATATCATAGTATAAAATAGTGGAGGGATTCTATGGCAGAACTGCTGATTTAATCCAAACTAAGCATATTTGTCATCCCATAGCTCATAGTGTACATAGATCAAATCAAACCTGGTTGTTTGTCAAGCTACCCTAACGAGCACTCGATGTAACCATCGTCCAAGGATACCGACATCATACATGTTAATTCCTCGATGGAGTCACAACAATTACAACAATATCTCATTTGTTACAAACATGTCTTTGACTGTTACAAAAAAATGCTCTGATAATATACGATAATAGATGTTGAAACTTAGAATAAATCTCTCAAATAAACTCACAGCGGAACTCGGTATCATAGCTCTTGAATGCAGTGGAATAGAGATGCCAAAGCATGATCTTGCGCCCACTAAGTCATCCTTGACCACACAAGTTAAATCCATACATGCGCTCAAATGTAGGTAGCGGACTCTGAGTAAAGCTACAAACTTAGATAGGACTTGATCCAATAAGCGCGCCTGAACTTTATGTATCAACATAATGTAAAGTAACTTGCAAGAATATTAACATAGAAATACAAGCATTTATAGTTGAAAAGCATGATTAAAATACTATCTTTAAATTGTTACTACGTTGCCCGACAGTGACGTTGGCATTCTCACGTCTGGTGAGCATTAGAGATTCAAATTGATTTTAATTCTTAGGAATATTCTACATCACCAGAGTATATACTTAATTGCCATCACATGTAATCTCAAACTTAACATGTCTCGTTCCAAGATTCATAGGGTCCCTATCTACCACTCTTGGGTTGTGCTCCCACGACGAGCCTGCCGACATCTCGGTCTCCCCGCCGTAAGTGTCAACTCCCTCCGGCCAACCGCCACCTACCAGTGAATGGGTGGCACATCGAAAACAAGGGACGAGCCCAGAAAAGAATTCACCATTCCCATATTCCAGATAAACACCTAGTAAAATATGCTCATCCCAAGCGGACACCGAACGAGCCTTAAGCGACTCGGACATAGCCCAATATTACAAAGCTCACCCAAAAAATGCTCCACCCAGTCTCATATTTTCATCACTCATACCATAATGCTCAAATGTCAAATTTCACTCTTTTACAGTGTCAAAACAGTGTTTTAAATGTCTATTTGAAGCAACCACTCGCGATAGCCAAACATGTTTCTTAACCTGCTTGTACCCAGCAAAACCACTCGCAGGTGTATACAAAAATGCCTCCGTGCTCTGTGCCAGGTCAGCCCTCGCATCTTTTTCCCAGAAGGCTGTTCGTAGCACCTGCTGTCTATGCAACGAGAACAGGTGAGGTCTAGTATATACGTAAAAATATATTTCTAGATACATGAGTGACATAGGCAGCCTGTCTCTAATGGAAATGTAGGAATTATGCATGCAAGACTGATCATGAGTTCGCAACCTAACAAACACAAACAATTATGCATGTTTTACGAAAAAAACACGTGACTTGTGTCGTGTGGATTGCGAATGCATGCACATCATTTGTTCGAAGCTCATGCACATTCTCTCGATATAGTCCTCCGCCCCACATCTCCTAAGTGTTAAGATGAATGATAGTTAACTCGGTATTTTTCTTGTGAGAAACGAGTGCATCCTCCATTCCACATGTATTTCAAATTTCATGGAATACTATGAGGTTTTGCACGTATCATGCTGTCCTTTCATATTTTGGCCCTCGTTACCACTGCATGTGGTGGGAAAAATATTTGCAAATATGAGAGAACCTCAAATTGTGGGATACATGCATTCACATGAAAAAAGTATATTGCATGAAAACTCAATTATCATTGTAGTATGCCTTAAAAAACAATAATACCCATCTCGGCCAAAAATCGTGAATTTGTGCAGAAAAACTCACGTCCACACAACACCTTAGAAAAGTTTCCCATATATGAAATAACCACGTATATACAACAACATGTATAGAGTATCGTACCTGGCATGCAGAAATTTGGGGTGGGATCCAAGTGTTGTGAGCTTAGAAAATAACTCAGCATGATCCATTGCACCGGGCGGATTGGTCCCAATTACACATCCTATTCCAAAAGGCTTAACAAGAAACATACTTCCACTACTATCTATGATAGGTTTGTGGTGGGATGGTTGATAGGAATTACAAGAGACAGGTCATGAGTTCACAAACCTAATAAACACACACAAGTATGCATGGGAATGCTTCACAAAAAAATATGTGACTTGTGGATCTTGAGTGCACACATAATATTTGTTCGCAGCTCACGTTCCCTGATTGTTATCCTGTGATATGCAAACATTATGAGTGGGATCATCACGATTTGAGCTAATAACAACTAAGGCTGTCTTTAACTGAGTAACCATTTCAGTGACTCATTGTAGTTATATCTCCAACTGAAAACCTAAACCGTAGAGAGGAACAACCTATTTATAGGTCTCATATCTCCATCTCAATATATAGATGCTGCATATAGGTCACTGGTTGGAGCCGTTTGGGTAGCGTAATAATTACTGTGTGACCTTTTTAGCTTGAGTAGCTACGGTTGGAAACTTGTTGGTGATCGATTTTCCAATTTATTAATTTAGTTTATATTGAATGACGATCGGATTTACGTAGTAATAGCTGATGATGGAGGTCGTCTCTTCTTGTTGTGTTTTTTTGCTTGATTTCCAATTTTCATGTTGCTTGATTATTGACCACGGAGATATGGATCACAACAAATGATATGCGTATGCAAGCCTTAAATAAATAAATATTTGATACAACAATAGCCCATCGATCGCTAGATGTGTGTTGCTATATTATTAATTCTACTTGTGACATGGCAACAAATTATCCTTGCTGTGATGGCTCGCGTAAACTGTGGGAAAAATATATTTAGAGCATGACCCATCCATATATTGCACGGAGCTGATTGGTTCCAATTATTGCTGTGGCTCGCCGTGTCATGGTTGTCGGGAATCCTTCGCTGTGAGAAGTCAGCTTTTAGCAGTGATCGATGTTTACACGTTTTTACCACTGATCGATCTTGTAGTCCATTTTTGTGATCGTTTTCGAACTTTAGTTTGGTCTAAACTCTAAAGCGAAGTATATCTCTGAGTTGCGTGAACCTACCCAAGGCCATCTAATGCACTACTACTCCATAAGACTGACTCCTGACTCCAACGGTCAAAGTAAAAGACTGGTTATAGTACAAAACTACACTATAGTAATACTGTTTAGAGAGATGAGTAGTTAAAATAATAGATAAATGAAATATACACTAACTGTTGGACTCGGTCTAAGATCGGTACGCTCATTAGGCCATCCCAACCGAGATGTGCAAAGGGATTGTCTATCTCTATTTATCCACTGTTTTAACTGTCTCTGTTTACAGTAACGTTACAATGTCAAACAATGTTGATGACATTTTTTTACGCATCCCCAATGTCTTAGTAGTCAGTACGCAATGCATATCGATATCGTAAAAGCGAAGGTTTAGTTTTTGACAGCTCGTTATCTAGTACGCCAGCTGCTCTCTTCTGCAAATCACCTTGCCGCGCTGGCGCGCTGCCCCACACCCCCACTGGTTGTACTGGTTAAAAAAAGGCTGCCAACTGTGGACGCATCCGGTAGCCTGTAGATACTGCCAGAAACGTCAGGCCCATGCACACGCGATTACAGTAACAGTGGGACCAGGTGAGGTCGTGTATCATGCTCATGCCATGCCCCGCGTGCCCTTCCCATTCACACGACAGACGCTTTTACAGTGCCACGGTGACCGGAGCGTGAATTTATACTATGCGTAATATAATGCGTCATCATTGTTTTTTCACTCTACGTATAGTACACAAACAGTGTTTTTATATCCATTTCTACTCACGGGTGACCCTAGACTAACTAGGGGCGTGCTTTCGGTGCTAAAGTTTTGGAATGCTAAAATTTTGATAATTTTGATTGTATTTGAATATAAACTAAAATTTGATTAAAAAATAAATTTCTCATTTGAATGGGTTATTTATGGCTCAAACAACCCATTAAAACGAAAAATTTATTGTTCGACAATTTTTAGTTAGATTCAAACACAGTTAAAATTGTCAAAATTTTGACATGCCAAAGTTTTGGCATCGAACCGATGGGGTTGACTAAAGGACTACATATATACTGTTTGAACAGAGAGATAGTTGGAATAATAGAGAAACAGCGAATATGCAAGTGGTTAGACAAGCCGATTGAGGATGGTCTTAGAAACTACTGTCTAGCTAGATTACGGAGTACTAGCTGCTTAAGCTGATGTCACTGGAGGCCACATATAGAGGTGTAAAATTCTATCTAGGCACATTATGGATAGAATAGAATTTGAATTATAAATGGTGAGATACATGGGCTAGCGCTGTTAAATTTTAGTAGAGAAACCAAAGAATGGACCAAAACGTAGAACCCTGCAATATAGCAACATTGTATACGCAGTGGCATTTCAATACAGACGGTGATATAGCCCTTTGCAGCCTTGCAAATTACTCCATCTATATTTAAATATAAG
The DNA here is from genome assembly GCA_030272315.1 of Paspalum vaginatum. Lineage (NCBI taxonomy): Eukaryota > Viridiplantae > Streptophyta > Magnoliopsida > Poales > Poaceae > Paspalum > Paspalum vaginatum. The sequence continues at coordinate 9,173,680 of CM059014.1, read as the reverse complement.
CCATGGTTTATTTTTTTCCCTTCCAAAATGCAATGCTAAAACAACCACAACAAAATAAATAATAAAATTACGGTTAAAGTTTTGAAAAAAATAATTTATATTTAAACACGATGGAGTAAGAAAAGCACCTGCACCAATAAAGGCCACCAGCTAGTGTGATTACCGATTGTGCGCTCGGTAAAAACATAGTATAGTACCGTTGTCATGTACTGCAGCAAATATACAGGGTCAGCTGCGGCACCAGGCAGTTTTCTGCCATAGCACGTAACTGTGGTACCGACGAGGTTAAATGCAGCAGATCATGTATTTTATTATCCATATTCAAACTTTATTGTATTAGTTATAATCAGTGTTAGTCTAAATGACTGTTTAAACGGTAAATGGTGTACAATTATGTTGTTTAGGGTGTAAACAGTCAATTAAACGGTTTAACCGTTTGAACGATAAAAAACGGTGTTAAATGGCCTAAACGGTCTAAACAGAACGGGGTTAAACAAAATTAAACAGGCTAAATGACAGTTTAACATGCTGTTTAGGTGAACAATGTCATATGCACTTGAGTTTTTTCATGCATAAATATAAATATCTTATATTATACATAAATCACATAATAAAATGATGACTAATTGATAGTTTCAATACATTTTGGGTTATTCGGTCTATTCAGATTTTAGAGACCGGGAACCGAACCCGAACCCCGAAATAAGCCACTCGTTCGGACCGAACCCGAACCTTGAAACCCGAATAGACCGACAATTCTGTCTATTTGGGTTCGGTTCGGTTTTCGGTTCTCGGGCACCAGTACCATAGTACCGCTTATTTCTAAACCTTTGGATCTTACTTGATGGACGCTTCTTAATTTTTCCAACCACTGTAAAAATTGTATATTTTTATATTATAGATGAACATATACAGGATTTTTTGGACTTAGTTGAGAGCTGCAAATTTTGGAGAGCATTATGAACACACTGACCTCCAGAAAAACAGGTATGTTGTTCCCGACTGGCGAAGGGACAAGCTGCTGGTAGTTCATTCATTTTCTGCTGCCCTAGCGAGAGCCTTTTACAGGGGAGGGAATATACTTAAAAGAACCTCCAGGGACGACGGTTGTTGACAACTTGACATACACATACCGCTGTAAGAATAACGTATATGTTTTTTTCGTGAAGGTGTCACAGTGTGAGAGGTAAATTACTGCTGATTGTGGTTGAATAATGTACTAAGCTATATATGAATTTGCAATCTGGATCATTATGGTTAGAAGCACGGCCATAAAGTTACAAACTCATTTTTGTGTGGGTGTGAGCAAGGCATTTTCCTGGTGGCTTTCTACTCTCACGAAAATGAAGTTCTCTGTCGGTCGAAACTAATTTTTCATGCCGATGATTAGAAAAAATATATTTTTGCGAGAGTTTTGGGACTATCACAAATAGTTTTTAAAGAGATAGCCATCAATTATATGCCATGAAGATGTCTATGCAAACTTGATGACAACCGCCTGCGCCGCTACAAAACAATTCCATGACCATGACCGTTGATTTTGGCATTAAGTATTCTTGTGTCGGTGTCTGTGCCTTGACTTTTTTTTTCCTCGTATGCCATTCTCGACGGTAAATTTCACGTCTGTGTTTCCACCGTGTCACGTAAGCTGGGTAAGATTGAAATGATGGAATGCATAGTTTTATTCGGTGTGATTTTATATGTAATATGCAAGACATATTATGTCTAGATAACAGTATAGACAAACTCAATCCATTTTTTTTTCATTAACGTTTTGTCACATCGTTAAAATTGCTAACATATTGTCTAAAATGAAACTCCCACGGATAAATGGCCTCGTAACATGACATGTCTAGTAGTTGGTAGCGGAAATTACTGCATTAACCCACACGTCGCCAAAGAATGGTTTAGTCTATACTACCGCGGAGCAAGGCACCTACCTACCTCGAGGAGTCCGGGGGTGAGAGGCTGAGAGCTATCATATCATCTAATGTTGACCTCTCTCTTTCCCACGCACACTTGGCCGATTTCGATGTAGTTTAATTTAAGGCGGCACTCCCGTTAATCTAAATGAATGATTACAAGACGACTCTGACAACTAATCTAAGGGCATCCCAAGTGTATGGTAATATATTCGTTTAATGCATGCATGGTACATACACTGAGACGCACTTTTTTATGTGGCAAAAGGGAGTTAACAAGATAGCAGTTGGGCACAGTAAAATCATAGATGTTCAAACTTGACCCATCTAATAAGCGGCCCACAATTCATAATTTCATATACATTTAGCATTTAATTATCTTGTAGGTATTAATAAGAAATAATTTAGGATACTATACGTTGAGATTGAGATGGTTGTATCTACTCTACACAACACACATATAGTTTCATATCACATGACATGTTTGAATAATGTGACAAGATATAATGCAAGCCTAAGCCGCCAATAAGGGACCCTCAAACACACCTTGCTGACATTGACACAATTGACTCATCAGTTTTCAAGAGAAATCAGGATCGGAGTAGATCGAGGATCGGAGACTATGTGTTAAGTGCTGCTGTATGCAGTACATTTTAGAGCGCGCGAAGATAAAAAAAAAAGAAACATTAGGAAAAAAGAGGTTGATGAAAAAACATGCTCATGGAAATTTGACCGTAATAGTAGCTACCACACAGTTACAAATCATATGGGGCCGGGGATGACATTATCATTTTACTGAAAGCTTTACCCCGGCCGGGCACGCCGCGCGGAACACTCTGCTTGTGTGCTTGTTCATGCATGTATTAATGGTAGAGACCAATTATCAAAAAAAAAAAAAAAAGGTAGAGACCGCAGACATACGCTGCTGCACATGCATGCACCTACTAGCTTGCAGCCGGGAGCTCCGCTGCATAGTGCACCCGCTCCGGCTCCTTCATGGTGGTGGTGGCAGTAGTAGTATTTGCGGCCTCCTCCTGCTCTTTGATATTTGCCGCGGTCTCCTCCACGCACCTGAGCTTTTCATTAAGCACCCGCGCCAGCGCCTCCATGTTCTCAGCCTCCATGCACATGAGCACGCGGACGCCGTCGTCCTCCGTGGGCCCGTCGTTCATGAGGTAGACGAACCCCCCGCGGACGGACTCGGCCCGCGACATGTGCAGCGGCCCTCCCCAGCCGAAGTCGGCGTCGTACATGGGCATGCCGAGCCAGCTGATGATCTGCAGGTTGGACTCGGCCAGGGAGCCCTTCATGGGCACCCTGTCCCCGCTGTCGAGCTCGAAGTAGTCGATGGCGGAGCGCACGAGCTCGTCGTCCAGGCGGCGGATGGCGCCCCTGATGCGGCCGGCGACGGAGGCGAGCGCCCCCTCCGCGGTGACCTCCCGCGCGGGGCCCGCGACGCTGAGCACGATGAGCGCGTTGCCGAAGTAGCGGTCCGGGAGCGGCGGGCTGATCCTGCGGCGCACGTTGCCCGGGAAGGTGAGGCGCGCCTCGGAGTCCGGCGGGAGGCGGCGCGCGAGGCACGCGCACTGCCAGACGAGCGCGCTGACGACGCAGAAGGTGCTGGCGCCGCCGGAGAGGCGCCTGAGCGCGGCGACCTGGTCCTTGCCGACGACGAAGACCTCGCTGACGGCGGGCCTGGCGGGGCCGGAGAAGATGAGGCGCGGGTAGAAGGTGCTGAGCGCGTCCGGGTGCACGGCGGGCGGGGAGCGCGCGCGCAGCAGCGTGCGGTCGTGGCACGGCGGCTCGAGCGCCGCGCGGTCGCCGTCCCTGCAGATGGCGGACCACGTCGAGAAGAAGTGGAACGCGCTGGGCGCGTCGATGGAGATGTGGTGCAGCGACGTCCCCAGCGCCACCCCGCCACACTTCAAGAAAGTCACCTGCGACGCAATTACAGCGCGCATGCACGTTAATTAAATTACGTACACGCCACCACGCTTGCGACTAGTAGTGATGATCAGCAGCGACGAGCCGACGACTCGCAATATAATAATAAGGGCCAGACCTGTATGGCGAGCATGAGCGTGGGCGGGTCGACCCGCGGCACGAACTGCCTGGTGAGCTCCGGCGACGGCTTGACGTCCTTGATGTCCTCGAGCGTGACGCCGTCGGTGCGTGCGACGACGAAGAGCGCGCCCTCTCCGGTGCAGCTGATCTGGATCCTGCCGCCCGCGTCGGCGCCGAGGCGGCCGGCGAGCGGGTAGAAGGCGGCGAGCGCCTTGGCCAGCGACGCCTTCATCCTGGCCACGTCGAAGAAGTCCGCGGCGCCGTCGGTGGCGCCGTAGAGGTACACCGTCGGGGTGTGGCCCGCGTGCGCCATCTCCAGGTCCAGCGGCGACACCCACAGCCCCTCGCCCGGCGTCGCCTCGCTCGGCTTCACGAACGTCGACTCCACCACCTGCACCTCCGACGCCGACGCCATTATTATTGGCTGGGGTTTCACGTGTACCAAGATCTCCTTCTTCCTCCTCCTCCTTCTTGCGCACCCAAGCAGCACCTAACACCTGAAACCAGAGCCAGAGTGGAAAGATTGATCAGGATGAAGCCATGAAGGCCAAGCAGCAAGCACCAAATGAAGCAACTAGACTATGATGATAACTTGCACAATGCATCTACAGATTTGGTTGCTCTCGCCTGCTCACCTTGCTTGGCCTCCGGCTTGGGAAGGGAAAGAACTTGGCCTGCCTGCAAGCAGAGAGCCAGAGAGAGGATGGAATGGGAATGGAATGGGTGGTGGGAGGCTCCCGAGTCCCGGCGAGCCCCTCATATGGGAACGGCAACTGGGGGGCGGTGGTAGGTAGGCAGCCAGAGCCCAGAGGAGGGGCTTCTCTGGCTGCTGCTCTGCCGAGTCTGGAATCTGGATGCGGTTCTCCTGTAGAGAAATTAAAAAAAAAACACGTGGACCGTGCCGTCCTCGACGGCTCGACCAATGGCTACACAGTACATTGCACATCCAAATCCCATCTACTTCGGCTCCGTGGAATAAAAGAACGAAGAATCCCATCCGCCCCGGTCCAGCGAGTTGAGTAGTAGTAATTCCAGACAAATTAATTAAATTGGCAGCTATATGGGAGAAGAAATGGACAGGATGGACAAATTAATTAAATCGGCGGCGGGAGAGGAAATGGGGACAAGATGCATGGCCTCTCCTCTAAACAACTGGAGTAATTACAACGACAGCGACAAAATGGCAGGAATGCAAGGCACAGTGACGGGCCCGCCGAGGGCAAGGGTTCCATTTCAACCAGGAATTTCACGTCATTTTTATATAGAAATTTCATAGAAATCTTTTATAAGAAAAAACACACGATTAGAGAATAGACGAAGACAAGATGCATGGCCTCTAAACAACTACTCCTTTGCATTGAATCTCACTTGCTCATCTTATTAAAAAAATTCATAATTATCATTTATTTTTATTATGATTTAATTTTACATACTTTAACTTTTACAAATATTTTGAATAAGACGGGTTGGTCAAATTTGATACCACAAGTTAAATGATCTATTAATTGGAACCGAGGGAGTACTAATTAAAACAATGTACGACGTGAATAACACGCTGGAATGTCTGGAACCGAAGCGCTGACAGGATTCAAAACATTTGATAATTATCGTTTATTTTTATTGTGATTTAGTTAGCATATTATATACTTTAACTATGAATTGAATTTGTATATAATTTTACAAATATTTTGAATAAGACGAATTAATCAAATTTGATGTAAAAAAAATTAAACGATCTATAAATTAGAACGGAAGGAGTACTAATTACAGTGATGTATAACATGAGTGACGTGATGCCCTGCAAAATTGCTGGAATCAAAGAACTGCATCAGCGGGCCAATGCCACGGTGACAAGCGCCGAAGGTATGGCTGAGAGTAGCAGTCTGTGCAAAATGTCTGGGCATATGTATTTTTTTACAAATCAACAAGACAGGACAACAGATTGTGCATATGCATACTATGACAGAGCGCGGGTAACGAGTTGTCAGGTTGTGCAAAATGCAAAACATTGCGCTCCGACGGCTGCCTTTGCCTAAGGGTTGGTTTAGAACCTAATAATTTTATAGAAATCTCATAGGAACCACTTCAATTTTGTAAAAGAAAACTTAAGATTGGAGAAAAATTCCAACGTTCCAAACGATGACTAATTATGGGTTTGTTTGATTCTCTATAGCTAATAGTTAGCCGTTAAAAAATAGCAGCTAAAGAATCAAACAGAATCAGCTAATAAATCAGCTAACTGTTAGCTAGATCCTAGCTAACAATTATCTCATTAGTTGGCTCGTCGATTTAGCTAATTCAGCCAATAGCAACTAATAGCACATAAAAAGCATCCTATATATATTAGGGTCTGTTTGGATCCACCATGCTAAACTTTAGTTCTACACTTTTAGCTATTTGATGATCCAAACAGGAGTGCTAAAAATGCAAAGCTAAAGTTTAGCACACATTATCTCATCAGCTGCTCAAAGGGTGCTAAAATGAGCTAAAACCGGTCCAAGGTTACCACTTTTCACAGCCTGCCCTCCCCACCCGGCACTCTCTCTCCTTCCACCCCGCACTCTTTCTCCCCCTACCTCGTCCGTCTCCTCCCCATCTGCGCCGCCGCCGCCGCTGTAAGAACGCAGCACCCAACGACCACGCCCTTGCCCGGCACCCCAGGCTCCGGCTCCGCGTCATCGCCGTCTGGCGCCTCAGGCTCCGCCGCGTCCCCGTCCCCTTCCCCTTCCCTTTCCCCTTCGAGCGCGGATCTGAGAGCTGCCGCCTGCACGCGGGGCCGGCGGCGGGGCATCGGGCGGGACTGCGCAGCCTTATTCGGACGTTACATTGGGGGAGAAGGCACGCAACCGCCGGGGAGCATGGACGGCGGCTCGGGACGCGGTGGCCTGCCGACGCCGTTCGTCGCGCGCATGGGGACCAGCTTCGACGCCGGCGCGTAGGCACGGTCGCCCATTGCTTCTTCCTCTCTTTCGGCCTCGCTTCACTTCCTGGCCAGCGTCATGAACGCGGCCACCGCCAGCCGCCGCGTCGCGCACTACAGCACCGCCCGCTGTGGCGTCGGGCGGCAGGGGCCAGAGGAGCAGAGGATGAGGTGCTTGGCGAGCATGGCCATGGCGGACAATGCTAGGAGATAGTTTTTTTTTTCTGAGGTTGGAGGGACATGCGGGCGATCCAAACCCCATTAATTAGGGATATGGATGTTTTTCTATACACATGCTGCTAAACTTTAGCAGAGTGATCCAAACACCTCCGGACTAAACTTTAGCACTCCAATTAAAAGTGCTAAACTTTAGCCCATGAGATCTAAACAGGGCCTTAGCTGATGTATTAGCTGTGGTTGCAAGCTAATAATTAGCTAGCTCATTTTAGCTAAAAGCTACTAGTTAGCTGATTTTTAGTCGTTAATGGAACAAGCAGGGCGTGGCAGCAAGGAGACACGTCGCAGCAAGCATCCTACTCTCGTCATATATATCATTAAATAATTGGTATAGGATCATTAAAGATACTGGAGGATGATGGGGAGGGGTTGACGGAGCCGTGTGTTGGTGCCGCCTTCGTCTCGATTCCAGTGGCGGTGTGTTGGTAGGGAAGGGACGATAAACTGGGAGAGACAGGCTACTGCTACTGGACACTGGACAGTAACGTGGAACACGGGTGTTTTGGCTACGTCCACGTCCATGCAAGCGCACGCAGCCAGCCAAGCGGAAAAGGACGGGTGGTGTTTTTCTTTCCTTTGTGAAGCTGACGGACGAGGCTGCCAGGCTGCTGCTGCTGCCTGCTGGTGGTGGTGCCGAGATTTAAATCAGATGAAATGAACAAACGAAATGATATGATATGATATGATATGATATGTATATATGTATGTATATCTAAGTGGGGTTGATGCATGCATGGCTTGATGGCAGTAGCAGCATGTGAGGCATAGAGCCATGCACCCGGCCCGTGGTTGGTAGCAGCTAGGCGCTCCACGATGGGATGCCGGATTGATAGCTCGCCGTATTTTTACGGTTACAGGAGTAGTATACGTTTCTCTCAGTCAACGTATAGGATACTGATTGGTGATTGGATCTCGGATGGACGATCGGGGGGCCTCGCAATCGCGGCCCAGACGTGGACACGTACGCGGCCACACAATGGCGTATACAAATACAAAACTACTCTCTCCGTATTTAAATATAACCCTGGTTGATTTTTTTTCAAAAAATCATTCGCTCGTATTATTCAAAAAATTCTATAGATTGTTATTGATTTTGTTGTGATTTGTTTTATCATTGTATAAAGTTTGAGCGCGACTAGTTTTCTTACGTATTTACTATAATTTTTTTAATAAGACGAACTGATCGAATTTTTGAAAAAAAAGTTCAACCGCGACTTATATTTAAATACGGAGAGAGTACTTAATAAAAATGCGCGGTCATACAGGGCAGCTGCTGTACGTCGGCCGGTCACCCATGTACTACTGCTACATGTTTTCCCAGAAACAACACTGCAATGATAAACCTCATCGTTACATTAAAATAACAGTGGGAAACATAGATGACACCGTGTGGAACAATAATAGCTCAAAAACCGATGATAGCAGGCTTGTGCATAGTCATTATCCGCATATAGTATGCTCATACAGTGTCAGATATAATTATCTATACGATCTGTTACACTCAGTCTTAATACCCAAAATCTATACTAACCGTGGTAAGAGAAACAAATTAAGCCAAGGCAAACAGCCATGGTTCTCACTGGCCGCTGGCTGTCTCTCGGGATCCGATGCACGGACTTGGATTGGAGATCATGCAAAGGCTAGAGCGCATGCCATGTCGCACAACTTGAAGATGAGGCCAGATCGAGCCGAGCTCATGTCTCATGTCAGACAAATAAATTGAATATATCATGGAGCTAGTGTGCCATATACTGTGTTATGTCCACAGCTAACTCTGATAGGCTAAAATTTACGGTCCTTTATTGGTAAGAGCTAATCCGTACTCCATGTGCCTCGGTGGGCCTGCCGCCAGCTGATTTGTGCTTTGGGATTGCTTAGGAGTAAAGTTTTGCAATATTACGGTATTACTATGGTCTTTATTTGTTTTGATATAACCATGCATGGTATTTGTCCTTCTCACTAAAATCATAATATTTTAGCATGTGTTTGGTTACAAAGTCGTCTTAACTACTAGCATATTATGGTTTACTAGTCTCTTACTCGTTTCGATGAGAAATTTTGGTATAAAGTGAAATTATAATATTTCAGAAATACCAGTTGTATTGACAATATTGTGATATTAAAAGTTTCTAAAAATTAATCAAACACCATTTAGGCTAGAATATTATAGCATCTCTCTATATATGATGGTACTACATTAAACTATAAAAATACATGGTTTCCAAATAGGCCCTAAGAGCCATGAACCAGTGAACAAGGTGCTCTTGTGAGGCCACGAGGGACCGGAACGTTTCTTTTTTTTAGAAACATAATACGATGTTCGCTATCGATGGAGATGTCCTCGAACACTGAAAGAATAAAACCATAAAAGAGGACTTAACCCGGGTGGACAAGGTTCCACCACAACAAACTTAACCAGCTGAGCTATGCTCAGTTCGCGCGTGAGGGAGCGTTGTTTTGTACACCTATATGGGAGGGTGGTCAATATATACAACTAGGTTTGTGCCTGGATTTTGCTAGAGGGAAGTAAAAAAACTCAAATCAATTGAAAAACATGGTGTTTTGCAATAACCAGACATGTACTACATTGTTCCTTATCATAGAAACATATTGCGCCTAGCCACAACGAGATGTATGTATAAGCACCTATTTTGCATAATAACACTAAACACACAATCCATGTAATTCAAACTAAATAGAGCAAGATCAAATCATGATTGCCAGATTCACCATTTTATTGTTAATTGTTTCCCTCAAGTTGTAACTTGTAAGTATTGTAATAGCATGCAAATAAGAAAAATCCATCCACTAGCGAACCTACCAATCGATGATTTAATCCAAAATTATGTAAATTTGCATGCTACATATATCTAGGCAAGGAACTCTCCTCTCTGTTCTTCGTTCATTAGACCCAATAAATAAAGGGGAGAGAATTTAATGTTCATATACGATAACTTGCTTGATATATAACATCACCTGACCACTCATTGCTTTCGGTGAACTACCAAAAGAATCTGATTTTCAAGACGAGCTCCTCTCTGTGCAGTACTGACCCTTCACAAATCAAGATAGGAAAAAAAAAGCAGAGCATATATATAGCACAAACACATTGTGTGTAAACGGTCATGAACAGTATTGACTACAAGAAATCAAATTGGAAAATCATTGCAAGTTTAGTCTAATCCTGGCCGAACATGACAATTGCTTTAATGTCAAGACATGCAAGCAATGGGTTTTGGCTCACGTAAATTAAGCATTGTGGTCAGGTAAAATAACGGGGATTGGATTGGGACGTCATCCCTCGCCTTAGCAGATTCTTTTCAAATATCTAAACTAAAATCAGTTAAGAAAATACATGCTAGATAATGACCTATTTGTTCCTCAACAAAATCAGTTCAACTGAAGAATCAGGAGCCCATATACTTTTTATCTCAATCCTCTCTAGACTCGATCCCGTCAAATAACTCAGCCATTACTCCTGCATATATAGATGGAATGCATAAGCACACTAAAGAATGTTACATACCTACCAGGCCTGGAACAACACCGCCGCACTCTTATCTTATTAATATTGAGGAGGTCAGCTGTATCAGAGAACTGAAATTTTGCAAACTCGCCTGTTGAGGCTTATAGTCAAACTCCTTGTGTGCGTGTTGGCAGCTGGAAACTCCATCCGTACCTAGACCAGAGGCGAAGCTACACGTCTTTGTAGTAGCAGGAGGAGATGCACTCGGCCCACGCCAAAATTTAAAAATAGTACTTAGGTTTAAAATTTTATCATCTCTGTTTCAAATTATATGTTGTTTTGCTGTTTGGACACCAACTTTGATACACACCAATCTTATTCAAAAAACATAATTATGGGAGATTTTGGAAGGAATGAAAGACTGAACCTTCAAGTTCTGGGCAGCGTATCACTGAATCATTTTGACTCAGGCTCTGGACTCAGAATGTGACGATGGAATTGGCGCATGAATTGAAGCAACTCATCTTGCGAAACATAGCCTGATAGCCATTCAAATTCAACCACTAAATGAATTGAGTTCACATCTCAGCTCACAGGATAAACAGAGATATTAAGTTGTCAGCTCACCCAAGTAAACAAAGTTGTTCAATTCCAGTCGCATACAAATTGTGAGCATCGTCCCACATAACGAGATTAATTATCTTATCGTAGTATATAGAAAACCACAGCACAACTGTCGAAGTCGAACTTCAATGTTGGCTTCGGGATATGCATGTCAACTGCCTCCTGGCTGTAACACTCAAAAAAAAAAAAAACCTGCCTCCTGGCTGTTAAGGACAGCCAAACCTACATGAGTACGTACATGACAGTACTGACAGCGACAAGGGATTGATCAATGAATTTTATAGCAGTGGCATGCTGACTTGTGATTTTTTTTTTTTGCCTTAATCTGATGCAGAACGATGAAAAGAAACAGAAATGAGATGGTTGCAACTTCTCTAGCACCACGGTATATTCAGATCAGCATACCTCACAGTTAAAATTAAAACTGATGTACCAAGCTTCGTACGTCCAACGACTGCACAAATGCAATATGTGCGTTGTATACCACAATTAATAACCAAGATGCCACCTAAAATCACCCCCGCCCCGTTCCTCGTGATCTATCAGCGGCGCGGGCGTAGTCCTGATAGATGCCCAAGCGGCATGGGTGTGCGGCTGCGTCATTGGTGGTCGCCGGTCGGAGGCGCGGGCGATCCTCCCTGTCGGACCATCATCGGCGGCGTATTGAAAATCAGTAAAGTTGAGAAATTTGCAGGGAAATGAGTAAAATTGACAAATACATAGTTGGCAGTGCAAAAGCAACAGTGATAGCTTCACATGACTCTGTACTGTTGTTACTTAATAACAGGATTCAAACCTCGGACCTTAAGCCTCAGGCGATTTTTCCTCACCATTTACGGACACTTCTTTTCGGTAAACTAAATCATACCGAAAATAAGTATAATTATGTGTGAATAACTCTCCTGGTTTCATCTTATATAGAAACACAGCACACGACCAGGCATGAATCTAGCACAAGAACTAGTGCGATTATATATTTTTTTCCTCGCTACCAAACAGGGCAACTTATCTTCAACATCGATGACTGTCCACCGAGCTTCGTTCCGCCGCCTCCTGCCCTCCTGTTGTGAGCTTTGTCTCGTAACGAGAGCGGGTGAGCGGCCACTGCGCGGCGCCGCCACGAGCGAAGAGTTGCTCGGTCAGGGGCTCGGGCAGCAGCGCGAGTGAAAAGTTTGGCTAGTTCGCTTTGAAGTGGGAGTTCCCTTTCGGCAGAAGCGGGGAAAGGGGAAAAAAAAAAGGGATTGCAGAAAGAGCAGGAAGTTGCAAAGCTTGGAATGGACTGGCCCATATACACGTCCGGGCTGGGTCTATGCTCAGGTCCGTTTTGCGAAATGCGAAGGCGATTCCAGCCTGTTTGGCCCAGAACTTCACGGTCGTCATTTTCTTCGGGGATGGCGGTTGGCACTTGGCAGTTGGCACGGGATGATATTGTTGCCGCCGGATTTTTTGACCAGAAAGATGGCCAGACTTATATCGGTAAGTTTGAGCTAAATATGATGATAATTGTGTCATATATCTAATTCATGTTGAAACCCAATTTATTCGCGAGACTGGATTCGGACTGCAAGAATAGGACCGCACGAAAATGGACGCCCGGGACCACATACGGACTTCGTTTGGAGCGTTCTACGTATAGAATGGGAAGCTAAGGAGATAAGCTTTTCAATTTAATCGGAATCATGTCCAAATGCATTCGGAGTCGACTGGAAATTGCCGAAACAATAGGACGACCAGAATCTGCCAGGATTATACGGCATGTTTCGGCTGATATTTAGAAGCATTCGTGAAGATCCGAACCGGTGGGAGGAAGAGTCCATATCACGTTATCTAGTCTTAAAGTCCTTATTGAGTTGCAATCTATTAATTTAGGAAAGAGACTGAGTCTATCTAGGAAAAGGTTTGGCTTAGAGTCAAGTCATCTGGAGTATAAATATGTAATCCAGGCATATCATGTAAATTATTATCCACATGATCAATACAACTCTCAGCGCATCGCCACCCATTCTTAGGGTTATTTTCTCCAGTTAAGCGTCACTCTACCCCAGCGGAGTCATTCTGGGTCGGTTACGGTAGCGAAGCGCTTACCGGAACCATGGCGGACCTTATACTGAAGCGTTTTTATGACAATGTCTGCTAGTTACCTCGGTGAGTCTCGTATTAAGCTTCACTAGTGCGAGATTCGCTAGTTATCTCGATGAATATCAGTTACCTCACATGATATCGATCTACTATTTTTTTATGCTTCATGTTATAGATCGGTACCGTGCAGCCAAGCATATATAGCTCGTTTGGTTGCTACATTCCACGACACGCGTCCGCAACATGTGCACGCGGCAACTACGAGAAATCGATATACGCTTGGCACCCTGCTTTACATGTTTTTGTTTGTATCTTGTATTTGTAAATGAATCCTTTTGGGTTCAGATCTACAGTTCATGCGTGTAATCAATGGTTTCATTTGGTTAGATGTATAGCACAACCAATTGAGGGTAGTCGCACCATCCAGATCATGTTGTAAGTTGGGTTTCTTTAAGTCGATCCACACGATCAGCTAAAATTTTACGTCCGTTTGCTTGTCTGTATATCTGCAGGATAATCCTCCGACCACCACAATCTTCTCGGATGGTAGGTTAAGCCGGGTGACACGCACAAACCACCGCTGATCGAGTCTACCTAGAGCCGATTGGAGCCGTCCTTGGAGAGACTACCACAGCGGCAGCGAGATTTCCCGACTCCTCGTGTGTTCGTCTGTTGCACGATCGCCTCTCGATTTCGCACGGGATGTGAGCTCAGGTGGACGTGGAGCTGGTGAGAAATAACTGACAGTCCAACTGCATGCAGCATTCCGTACCGTGTAGCTAGCACGAGGCTACGACTATGGAGTGTTTGGCTCGAGCTCTAGATGTATTTAGAGGGTTTTCCATACATTTAACTAAAAATTTAACCGGTAATATTAACTATAAACTATCGAACACTCTAGCTGATTAGTAAATTAGACTTGTATCTTAGCTAAAAAATAACTACAAATTACTAGCTAAAAATTAGCGACTTAAAAATAAATTGGGTGTACCAAACACCTCGGATACATTATACATACAGAAGCACTATAAAATTTCTAGACCCAAACACCCTCTCCGTCCAAACAAAAACAAAAAGGGGGCATGTCCATGCGCGCGTCATTCCAAGTTTCGAGAGATCAATGGACACCATAGAATTGAAAAACCAAAGCGAAATCATATGTTCATCATTGTTTTTTTTTCCCTCGCTGCCGCTGCACCGAGACGACGGGAATGGATATGCGTCGCTGGCCGGGGACTAATGTGCAGCCACGTGGTGTTACCGGCTGCTGCCAACAAAAATCTAGAGGAATCGTTCCTCCCGACACGAGCTCACGTGCCGCCATTTGGACGCGCAGCCGCCACAAGAACGTGCGCAACAGCAGCAGCACCCAGCAAGTGCCATCGAAGATAATTTGTTTAAGGGCTGCCTCTAACGTATAATTTGTTGGAAGATAAACTGATTTAAGCATCTAGAAGGTATCAGTACCACTTGGTAATGAATATTCAAGGAAGCATTTTTTAGATATTAATGCCCGTTGGTGTTACCTTTAGTAACGGTGATAACTATTACTGTCATCAACGCGTGCTTTCACACGGGTTAGCATTTCAAGAAATATATATATATATATAGAAGTAAATACATTAGTTTTAAAAATAGCAATAGTCAATAATTTAGAAAAACACACACACACATATATATGCCAATATATGCTTGTAGTTTTAAGTTTAGATATTACTCTATTTTATCATTAATAATATTATAAGTGATCTTTTAATTCAACTTTCATGATGTCATAGTGGGTAATTTATACGTAAATTTAGAAGTTGTTTTAATTTATTTTTTTATAATGTATATGGTGAGTATAATTTATAAAATGAGATAAAAATTTCCTGCACCCTAGGCCTTTAAAGTTTGAAACACATGAATTCCATATAAACTTGCACATAAATTTCACAAAAACCAGTTGAACCTCACAGGACAAAAAAAAAACACATAAAATTCCCCGCGTTTCGATTTCGCAAAAGGGACCCTAAAACCGCTCCCGCCCCTGCAGTTCCGCTGGCGAAACGCCGCGGTATCTGTTGAGCACCTGGTGGCAAGGGACACGACAAGACAAGTGGACAGGCGCGTGGCTGCAGTAGCTGCTGATCGCTTTCTTTTCCGCCCTTGCACGCATGGATGGTGGGCCCGCTCTGATCCGGAAGCTGGAAAAAGGTTCGCTGACTCGCGAGTGGGGCATCTGAGGCCGAGGCCGGTTCGATCGAATGCACCTCGTCGCCCAGCCCACGCCACGCTCCCCTGCTGCCCAGCCGCCCAGGCTCCACCTCCGCTGCCTGCTGAGACCGAACGCACCGAGACCACCACCAGCACCGCGGCACACCCCGACCGGCGGTGGAAACTGGAAACCGGCGAGCGCAGCGGCGGCGGCCAGCGAGGGCAGAGATGGGAACCAGAAAAAGACACCGCGCGCCCTTTCCGTCGCGCTCGCCCTGGCCCGCGGCACCACGTGGGAGATAACGGACCCCACCCCCCGTCCTGCCGAACAAATGCGGACTGCGAGTGCGTGCGAGCGAGGAGAAGGAACTGGTGGCTGGAATTGCGTTTGCAGGAGGAGGAACCCGTGCGCGCCAGATCAGCGTGGGGGTGCCACGTGCCTGCGGGGCCCGCGCCTGGGCTAGTGGATTTTGATACGCGGACACCCACCCAGGTTTTGTGTATGTGGCTGAGCTGATTTCGAGCTTCTGTGTAGGCATGTGCGCACGTATAATCTGGAATGCGCAAAGTTAATTATCGAGGGATGGCTAAATCAGCCTACTTCCACCTCTTTGCCACCTCACCAACGCGTCGTAGCCCACCCAGTCTCTTCCCCATGATCCGACTCCTCACCCCCTCCACATCCCTACAAGCCTCGAGTCTAGCACTGGTGCATGCTCCTCTCCTCCATGTCAACTCCTCGCCCCTTTACATTTGTACCCAAGGTGCCAACTTCTGCTTCTCCACCCCATGCAGACATACTTTGATTCCTCACCCCCTTGACATCTTGCACCAATCCAAGCCAAGGCATTCTGCCATCTTTGGCATCCAAACCAACACGGCTACCGCAGTACCACAATTAGCTCCAAAAAGTTGCCCTGTTAATTTATGAGATTTGCTTTGTCTACTCATTGGGCATTTAGGAGCCCTAGCTTTTCCGCATAAACTTATAACTTCTACGCATAACTTATAACTTTGCCGTATAACTTTATAGATCCCATGCATAATTTATACCTATAACGTATAACCTTTTAAAACAAATTATACACACGGATGAACTTAAATGTATAACAAAAGGAGGAAAAGAAAAAACAAGGGGGAAAAGAAACATTGTGCAAACTACGACTGAGACTCAATTTCCTCTGATAATTGACAAACCACCCAAACAAGAATCACAATAACCGACATGCGCGGGGCGAGGTTGTAACAAGGCCACTCGCTTGGAGTGCTTTCTAATACTTGTGCACCCCTCCGTCCACTGTATAAGGAGCCCCAAAGGCAAGGGGGCAGAGACGAATTGGGTGCCATTTGAAGCCTTTTCCTCTCCCTTATGGACCATTCTCTATATTATTCTCTATTTGGATTTCCTCTCACCGACATAAATGAAATGTACGATATAAACTATAACTATTACTCACATTCTACTAGCGCAGCATTAGTCCACTGGTTTCTACACCTAGGGCCTATTTGGTATGGCTCCGCTCCACATTTTTCCAAGCTCCGCTCCAATTTTCTCCAGCCAAACAGATACAACTTCAAAAACTCTAACTCTGAAAAAAAGATGGAGCTAGAGGCTAACTCCAAGATTTTCTTGGAGCTCTGGAAAAAATACTCCAAAAATTTACATTTGCAACCTTCTCGTGGAGTCGTGGGTAATTACCCGCTTGCCACCGATTACACACATACCAGTTCGTTTTTTTTCGAAAGAAATTCTTTCCTCGCGCGACGAGGACGCTAGTCCGCTCGTCCCCTTTCTCACCTGGGCCGCCGGCGTTCTGCTGCTTTCCACTCAACCGCCGGCGTGGTTCCCTCCTGGAGCCCCACACGCTCCTCCCCTCGCCCCGTTCCTATTCGTCATCGGAGCCGCGCCCCCGCCACCGCGTTCCTTTTTGCCACTGGCGCCACGCCGTCGCCCCTTGTTGTCGCGTTCGTCTTCGCCGTCGGGACAGGGCTGGCCGCGGGCGCGGGCAAAGAGGCGCCGCCGGGAAGACCGCGTGGTGGGGTGCCACGCGAGGGGCCAGGGCTGGATCACGAGCGGAAAGGCAGTACGTGGGCGCCGCTGCCGGGGCAGGGCGGCACGAGAGTGGCCGGGGCGCGGCCTTCGGGGCTGGCCGGCGAGGAGGCACGCCGCACGTGGGCAGCCTGGGCGCGACCGTCGGGGCTAGACGGCGAGGCGGTACGCGGTCGGCCGGGACGCATCTGTCGGCCAGGGCGATCTCGAGATGGGCTCTGTGGTGCGGCGCTCCATTTGCCGGACGCGGCGTCGTGGCCGCCGTCATGCTGCGCTCCCAGGCCGACGCGTCCGCCATCATGCTTCACGGCTGGTTGCCGGTTCGAGGATGCTTCGTGTTTAATGTATCCTTGGATGGAAAGCTCTTGTTGAATTGTTCAGGTATACACACGTTTGCAGTACTGATGCATGCACCCAAGAAATGAATCGAGTACTGATGGCTGCGAGGTGTCCCCGTGAGCAGCCGAGCAAGCATCCAGGGTACTTCAGTCAACTCACGTAAAACCAATGTATTTTGGAAACTAAGAGTTCCCCGATCACTGTTTTCACCTATTCAAACTCTATGGTGGAAGCCTATTCCATGGTAGAGTTCTGAGAGTGGAGCTAGATTTATTGGAGCAAGGGTCACCCAGTTGAGGTTTTATGTGTTTGGTTAGTGGCCAAAATCCATGACCAGTTTAACTATGATCAAATTAAATTGTAGCCATATACTCCCTCCGTCCCACGAAGTTGGTCGGTCTAGCTTTTGAAATTTGTCCCATGAATCAAGTCGTCTGCACTCTGCACCGAACGAGGGAACCGCTAGAGGGCCCACCACACTGGCCACTACAGCCAGCGAGCCATGCTTGTGACCTATGGCGCAACGATGACGGGAGTTGTGACATATATAGGTCTGTACGCTTATTCACATCCTAACAGGAGTAATAATTGAGGGCACTACGATCATTTTCCGCTGTTTGCTATTTTGACTCCAGATTTGCAGAACGACGTGCTTCGGATAGAGAGTAGATTTTAGCGTTCAATCAAGCCGAGCTTAAGTCCTCTGTGAGTCTGCCTAGCCAAGGCCTGCCTGGACGCTGAAGCGGCGCCATGCCGCCTGCGCACGTGAGGCTGACGCGAGGAGCAGCCAGCAGCAGCAAAGCAGGCTGCACGCACACGCAGGCGCGGAAAAAGGGTGGTCGGGTGCGGAAAAAGGGGTCGGGGAAAAGAAAGACGAAAAGCGCAGAGAAAGCGGGGGGCTGGTGGCCGCCCCTTTGCGCTCCGCTTTTCGCAAGATTCGCACCCTCTCTTCCCCCCCGCGCTGACGTCGCCCCCGCGGCCTCCCAGCCACGAAAACTCGTGGCTGACGGCCGCCCCGCGCCGCTGACCTGGACGCCAGCTGTCTGCCCCGCGCGCCGCGCACCGGATTTGTGTGCGCGCTGCGGCTGCCTCCGTTTTGCGCCGCGCGCCCCGGCGGAAACGCCAAGTTGCGCATACGTCCCCAGAAAGGAAACGATACGTTCTGGAAGTTTCTGCTTGCGTTCGCTGTTCACCCGTTTAATCAGCGCTGCAAGCTTTTTTTTCCCCCCATATATAAACCACGTCTCTCCCTCACTGACTGGAAATAATAACGTGATGCCGGATATACAGAGATATGTTAGAATAAAAAAACGGATTTTGATGTATGGTGCTATACTATTTACTTTTAGGCACTTTTAGACACAACGCCTAACTGTCCGTCACGTTTTTTTTAAAAAAAAATGTAAATACCATTTGTTTTGTTTCAACTTGTTATAAGATTAATGGTACTTTAAGCATGACTTATATTTTTAATACAATATATATTGTGTTCAAAAGTCAACGTCTCACGGTTTAAACTCGTGTCCAAAAATTACGGCAATACACAACTATCTACTCCTATGTTATTATATAATAATGATGTTTTTAGTTCAAAGTTGAACTAAAAAACACCATATAGATTAAGGGAGTACATACTAAAACAATAAGACATTCCAAAGCAAGTGTAGAGGTAGAACAAAAAAGATTGCTCAGACTAAGTCCAACGGTCAACAGATGGTGTATATGTACGTGACAGGCAAAGTGAAATTTAAATATAAATGATTGGATAAATGATTTGCTGGATTCCAGAATTTTGAACTCCGTCCACGAAGTGGAGATGGGTCGGTCGATCCTGTCTCAAATATAAGTTATTAAATTCAAAAGGCAATTAATCCAAAACCCTCTCGTGTGATTAACCAAGTGGGCCCCCTCTCGCGTGTCTGCATCGAAGAACACGTTTTAATTTCTGCATACCACGGGGACGTACCTGCAACTCCCCGAGTCCTGATGAACTTTTGGTTTTGGATGACACGCTTTTAATAGCCAGCCCCCCATCTCAAATTCCTCTGTTTTCCCCCAATTCCGCAACATCCCATTCCTTTATGTAGAGTAAAGCTATATCCATTACAGCCTCTCTCTCTCTCTCTCTCTCTCTCTCTGTACTGCAGTTCGGTTGCCCCCCGCAGCTCCGGGGAGGCGGCGTCAGCAGAGGCAGCAGCAGGTCGCGCGGCTCTGTCGGCCTCGCGTCGCGTCCAGGGGGACGAGGATGTCGGATCAGAAGGATCCTGGGATCAAGCTCTTCGGCCGGGTGATCCCTCTGGCCCATGAGCCCGAGCCGGTGGCCACGGAAGCGGAGGAGCCGCCCCGCCACGACCAGCCGCCGGAGGAGCTGCATCCACCGGCGGCGGCGGCGAAGGATGAGGTCAGTACGATCCTGTACGTTCCTGCTTAAAAAAAAAGGTTTATGTCTATCCTTTTGGATAACGAAGAGGAGATGGCTTATTTGATCAACGGCTCAATCTATTCTGGACAATTTTTTCTGTTAGCGTCGTTTGAGTTTTCTTTCTTTGCTTGCGATTAAATTTGGATCGCCAATCTCATCGAGGTTAGTATTTTAGAATTTAGCGGTCAAAGCTAAAAGCAGGGTGAAATCGTTGTTTGTGTGCGCGCTACCATGCGCGAATTCCGATTTGGATTTATGAGTGGATAGATAGACCAAGAATGATTTGGATAGGAACGTACTGTTGGCTTAAAAAAACAATAGGCTCCTTCCGTACGACAATTTTTGTGCCTGGAATCCTGGATCGCATGCATGATTTGTTTTTTTTTTTCCTTTTCGACGAATGGATCACATGATTTAGCAGTTCAGTTCCTGTAGAACCGGCAAATAAGAATTCCATGATACAGACCTGGAACCTTGATCTCAGTCTCAATTGGCGCTCAAACTTTGGGGTTCAGTCTCCGAAGCTACCGCAGCACGACTGTACAGCTGTTGGGGGTTCCTGGGGTGAAGATGGGGGCAGCATATGCTAGGCAATAGGCATAGTTGGCAGGGTGTAGCTATCCTCGCTTCCTCAAAAGTGGTTGTTGCTGAGGAAGTAAGAGATTAGTGCAACATCTAGCTTTGTTTGCTAGTTTGCAGTGAACTGGTGGTCCTTTGCTCCCATTCCAATTCCATGGGTCATGCCTTGTCATTTTCGTTTGCCCAAGAGTGGTCACTTAGGCAAAAAGACTGTCTTGATTTGGTTAACATGGGATGTGCATAATTCATATAGCAGATCATAGGAAAGTGATACTGTATAGGAGTACTAGTCAAGGCTGTATAGGAACGTGTGACGAAAACGAACTAGAGTCCCAGTCACCCCATGTTTGATCTATGTTTGAGCATTGTGCATCTCTCCGCTTCATGTACCATTGCACCGTTGGAAGATGATAGACCTGGTAAAATTTGTATATGAGCTATGCCACTCGAAATCACTTGCTTGATTTATGCAAATTTCTCTAACCCATTGGACATAAATGGAACTTGCATGGTATGTTCATTGCTTTCATGCTTTCTATTCCTGGGTTAACAAAATTAGATACTTTTTTAGGAAAATACCTATACATCATTGAAAGAACAAATAAAGACGAATAATATGGATACAATTGATCCAAGCATTATTAGTCCTTGATCTATCTTGTCGAAGTATTTAGACAAGGTTTGATTTCTTAGTTTGGAGGAGACGATACATGCACAACCAAATTGTGATATCCCGTTGTTGGATGTGAAAGTGTAACTTTCTGTTTTCTTTGAACTCTAGACCGGTTCTGACAAGAGCTCTTGCTATAACCTTGTAGGATCAGCGTGATGAGAAAGAAGAGAAAGATGATAGTGAAATGCAGGTTGACACGCCACAAGTGGAGAAGGGTAGTGAAATCAAGGTTAACACGCCACAAGAGAAGGATAATGAAATGAAGGTTGATGCGCCACAAAAGGAACATGATGATGAAATGAAATCTGATGCACGACAAGAGAGAAAAGAAGAGCAAATGAAAGTCGATGCACCACCATTGCAAGAGAATGTAGAACCAGCCATTTTGCCTACCTCAGACCACAAGAAAGAAGACGAGGGCCAGATGAACAGTACTGATGATAAAACAGCGTCAGACCCAAAGGGGGAGAATGAGAAGATACCGAATGAGGAATCAGGCCAGGACAAGGCACTCAAGAAGCCAGATAAGATTCTACCTTGTCCTCGGTGCAACAGCATGGATACAAAGTTCTGCTATTACAACAACTACAATGTTAATCAACCTAGGCACTTTTGTAAGAATTGCCAGCGATACTGGACTGCAGGGGGCACTATGAGGAATGTTCCTGTTGGAGCTGGGCGGCGCAAAAGTAAGAATGCATCATCGCACTACCGTCAGTTACTGATGGCCCCTGATTGTATGCTGGGGTCTAGAGTGGACATATCAAAGTCAGTGCTCCCTGGAGCTGTTATGCCTCCACCTTCTGCCCCGATACAGGCAACTGGTAGAAATGAAACAGTTCTAAAATTTGGGCCTGAGGTACCACTGTGTGAATCAATGGTGTCAGCACTTAACATTGTTGAGCAGAATGCAAAGAACCCTGGATCAGCACCAATAGGTGAAAATAGGGAAGATAACTCTTGCACATCATCTGTCACATCAAACAATGGACTGCCTGAAAACATGGTTGACGTCGACAAGAACGGAGCACCAGTTTATTGTAACGGCATTGCCCCAGTACCTCAGTATTACCTTGGAACACCTTTCATGTACCCTTGTAGTGTGGGATGGAACAATCTCCCTGTGATGGTGCCAGGTAAAAGTATGCCTGAATCTGCTTCTGGTTCAGAGAGCTGCAGTACTAATTCAGCTCCATGTATGAACTCTCCCATGATGCCGGCCTCGAGACTTCCTGGACCAGCATTTCCATACCCTCTTGTGCCACCTGCACTTTGGGGGTGCTTGTCTGGATGGCCAGCCGCGACTTGGAACTTACCATGGATCACAACTAACGGTTGCGTGTCCCCATCTTCATCAAGCAACAGCAGCTGCTCAGGCAATGGGTCTCCTACTCTGGGTAAACATTCTAGGGACTCTAATCCGCTGAAAGAGGAGAAGAAAGAGAAATCACTGTGGGTTCCCAAGACACTCAGGATTGATGATCCTGATGAGGCTGCAAAGAGTTCAATATGGGCCACCCTTGGCATCAAACCTGGAGACCCTGGCACCTTCAAGCCTTTCCAGTCCAAGGTCGACGGCAACGGTCAGAAATCAGACGCTGCTCAGGCTTTGCAGGCGAATCCAGCAGCATTTTCACGCTCGCAATCGTTCCAGGAGGCCTCTTGATTCCATACATGCAAGTATCTTATAGTTTTGGTCCTGTAATCCATACGTGTTAGTAGAGTTTTGCGGTATGTGAAAAGATCAGCAGAGAGCTTCTTGTATAGCCACTAAACTTGGTGGAACTTGCAAAGAGCTTTCATGAACTCTTTTGATATACGTATGTATTGTAAATACTTGACAAACTGGTTGTGTATATTTATTATTAGTCAGGACTCAGGAATAGACTCACCTGGTTTGGCTCTTGTTTAAGATGTAAACGGTTAACATGTAACATCTAATATTGCAGTGAGTGCTAAAAGAACACCAAATAAACCATTATGGTTTCACTCTCCAGACCGTTTTGTTGTTTCACTGCAACCTGTCTTCACAAGTCGAAAGTATTCAAGTTTCACATTGGATATCAAGTTGTCAACACGATCTATGCCAGTTTCTTAATAGAAGCAAGAGTTCATTGTTTTATATTAAAAGTGGAACTCCGTGTGTCCATGAAAGAATAAAATCCTAGAGTTTAACCATGAGATGTCTATTAAGCATAAAAAGGTCTTTATTGTGCTTTGTTTGCTTTAATGAGTAGGTATGACATCAATTATGTATGGAAAAGATAGCAGGAATACGTGTGGTATTTTCCTCTATCACGGCATCATCTTGTCTGAAAAAACCTAGGATTCCTTTCTTTTCTTTTTATGGACGGAGTATTTACTGTGCTGCGTTGATGAACACAAGAAAGCTCAACACTGGCTATATGCCTATATCCAACTTCTCCAACACCTATTCCCACAACACACAAAATAAGGTGGCCGCTTGCCCGGAATAAAAAGAACACTCAACATAAGATAGCAGAAGCGTACAAACCTAACCCAAGTACGGAAGCACCTAAGTAATCAAATTTATATCCTCAAGTCAACAGATGTACACACATGTCCTAAAAAACACTGTTCTACACAGAAAGATTGTTGTAAATGTACTTTGTCAAGTGACAACATAAGAAACACCCTGTCTATCTAAAGAGTGAGTGTTTTTAGAAGCACCAGCTAGCCATCATAGGAAGAACATCCAATGTGATAGGCCTCCTGAAGATCTGGGCCAACATTTGAAGTCAGGTGATAGGGGCGGTGGACAGGAGGCAAAAGCAAAGCCAGGGATTTGTCCACCATCAGAACACGTCGGCATTTGCTGAACATATAGTAATCCAAGCATTACTTACTTGCGTACCAGAAATACAAATAATGCTATATGCAGAGTTAGACATATAGGAGCATTACCTGCAAACCTTTGTAAACAGAGTCTGATAGCTGGCAATCCAACGCTGCAAGACAATAAAATGTTTTGTGTAACCGAAAATGTCTGGAATGATGAACAACAAAAGATGTAGGGTCTAAGATAGCATCGATCAAGCTTTTTGGCAATGATTGTCCCCATAAAAATAAAATGACACTGACTGGATTTTACTAATACAAAGAAGGGGCTCCAAATTGTTGTAACTTACCAAAAGCAGAGGTAGTGCTTTACTGGGCTCCACGCTGATGAAGTACTGCAATGCCTTGTCAGCATGCTCCTTCATAATAAAAAAATTCTATTAATCTCACCCAGCTTTCACTTCTTGCGCCTCTTAGAAGAACTTTTTTAAAAAAAAATACACACTTACCTTTACATGCTTAAACACATGATGCACCGACATGCCTCTTGCATGAAGATAGCTTCCTCCCTAACGAAATTCACACAATGTGTCAAAAGGCATATCTTGCCATCTTGGTCACCAGTTACAAACAGGGAGATTGGATTTGCTCGTTAAGAGTGTCATGGAAACATGCTAAGACTAAGTCCAGCAGATCGTCTATCCACCATTGACTATCATTATTCCAACTATCTTTCTCTCTGTCTACAGTAGCGCCATAGTGTCATTTCATACTATAGATGACCGATATAGACGAGCTACATTGTCATTTCATACTATAGATGACCGATATAGACGATCTGTTGAACTCGGTCTAAACCAATGAAGTGATCTTGGTCGTAGGTAACTTATAATCAGATCACGTAGACTGTGAAACACCAATGCATGGCTGCATTTCTACACATGCAACGTACATAACTGAGCTGGCAAAGTCAAGTTTTAGAAAAAACGACATTACCTCAGTGGGAGAAAAGAATGCCACTGCGTCAGGATCGGTAGATCCAGCAGGATGCAATGACACTACAGCTCTAAATATTGAAGGAACCAGCAACTCAATTACAGCAACCTGGTCTATGGAAGTTGTCAGAGCACCAGATCTCGGTCTGCCCATACTTTGCAGGTTCAACTCTTTAGATGGATCCACAAAGTCATCATCCATTAGAGATGCTAATGATGAAGCTCTTTTTGACCAATCCAGGTGCCGATATGTGGATATTTTCATGTTAGGTGCCTCATTTTCTAGATTTTTCAGTATTTCAGATAAAGATTTTTCCTCTAGCTCTCCATTGCTGGCAGACGACCTCGGCTTTTTGGTGACACTAGGTTCACCATCATGGAGATGGCTAAGGACTTCGTCTTCTAGATGAGGAAAGAATCTTCTTTTCTGGTCAGTAAAGGCCTTGAGCGAAAACCTGAAAGCAGCGTGGGGGTGAGCTCAACATAAGAATGCAAAATGCAAACAAGAGGCTCATTTCTCCAGTATTCAGACAAATCAAATTAGCAGCAGATGATTGGGTGCGTACAAAATCACCATGAACACCACAACCAGTCATCACAGCTACCAGGTTTCTTGTGGCTGCTAGCTCCTTTCCGGGCGTGTATGTGTCTGTAAATTAACGCCCTAGCCAGGGTCATGGCTTGTTCTTGGACCGGTGTTTTCTATCTTTGATACAATGACACGCAGTTCTCCTGTGTGTTCGAGAAAAAAAAAAGGCAGCAGGGATGGCTGGAGGTCATGATTGCGATTGTAGGACCACCAAGTTAGGAAATTGGCAAAACCCTCCAAAAAAAAACAACATTTGGGTGGGGCCCAATTGATTAGGTGTCAAAATCTAATTGATGTGATTTAATGAATTCAGAGTTGAGAGTGAAGTTAAAAACAAGTGATAATTAAGGGCTTAATAAGGCGTAAAGTGGACTTTTTCCTTATCCAAAAATGGAATGACCACACATGGTGTATAATGTCCACATATTTTTTTGAGTTTACCAAACAAAAGAAAAAAAGATCACATTTGTGCTGAACTCTTGTCTCTCTAGAGATCAGTGGATGATTGCAAGAACCATAAGGTTCGAACATCCAAACATGCTTATGATTTATGAATAAAACGATCTGTGACACTTTCAATTATGTTCTAAGTAAAAAAAACATAGGTGTATTAAAAAAGAACATTTTGTTCATCACAGTAGTTTAGTGATCTAACTCCGCTGAAAAAACAAAAAAAGTGGTTTTAGACTAGTGAAGTAGATAACTTCTTGTGAATGGAAGGCAAATTCAAAAATAGATAAAGCAAGGTTCAAAATGAAATATGAATGAGAAAAGGATGAATAAATTCGCCATAGATTTATTCATAAATTCAGTCATGACAGGCTGACAGCACCTATCAAATTGCAAGTCATAGTGGTATCCAGAACTGAGCTCTGACTATGATTGCACAAATTCAGGTGTCACAAAGAACCATATTACTGTGGGACAAACATTATAAACTGCCTTTTACTATTAATATAGGATGGTGAAACTGCCACAGGACAATAGCAAATTTTAATGCCATAGGGTCCAAACACACAGGCCCATTCTACACAGTGGGTAGACCATGCGCTCCCACCAACCTGCTTATGCTTCTGTCCTCGCTTCGCATAAATGAGGTTGGTGGCATGGACTCTAGATGCAGTTCTAGTTGGTCTAACCCACCCGCAACTAGCAAGGTGAGACTAAACTCCCCACAACTACACTGTTATGGTGTGGCAGCTGGCAGTAATATCTTTGGATTAGGATCGTTATAAAGATAAGGCTGTTTAGATTAGATTGGATTGTTAGACAGCAGACTATAAAAGCACAGCCATACCATCTATCTATTGTAATCGAGCAAGGACCCTAAAAGTACAAAGGGAGGACGACTTGCTGGTTCTTCCTGCTATCCTATTTCTACCACATCATTTGGTATTCAGAGCCATTGATCTTGAAATTGCATCTGCATCCAGCACAAATCCCACCCAATTCCCAGCCCTTTTAAGATCAGCACCTCTCAAGATCAGTTTGGTTTTTTCGCAGCGGACACCTCAAATCCCACCCATTCTCCAATGGCTCACAGCAAGCGTTCTATTTGGTGGAGTGGCAAGCTGGCACTGGCAGAAAGATGCAAGGTGATCGCCCTGTAATCAAGGCTGCACAGATCTTCTTTGACGTAATGGAGACCTGAACTCATGGTTGAGTAGCATGGAGCAACTTTTCTAGTAAAATCAGAAAGAAGAGAAGAAAGAGTGGATCACCGTGTACCATCTGGCAGGTTTTGCCACTGAGTGGTACAACATGATGCTGGAATCTTGGGGTTTACTAGGGTGGCCTGGATTTGTTTACGTTCAACTTGGATTCGGGTCTACCCTTGATGCACCTGCAAGGAAGCTACAGGATACTCAGTTGCTAGCGCTTGAGGTGCCCGCCACACCATCTGCAACAGCATCATCATGGGACCAGGCCTTTGGATAGGCACTGTTCACATGTTACTGTAGCACGTGGCAGTGCTGCAGGCTGGGCTGGACTAATTTAGTATGGGAAAGAGATAAGTTAGATTGATTCTATTGGATATTTACTTAAGGGTGAAGAAGAAATAAACCCTAAATAGTTCACAACCTCCATGGGAGAGCGAACTGGTTTATCTTGCTATCCCCAACAAAATCCATATCATACACATAACACATGCATACACACATGGGCCTAATCAAATTGGGCCAGGGAGAAGTTCATCATGTTGAAGTATATTAGCTAAACAAAACAACAACAAAAAACAAGTAATGTCTTGTACCTTGTTCTGTCCACAGCAGATGCACCAGCCTGGCCTGCCAGTTGACGCTTCCAAGCATAAGCTACAACAGCACCATCTGGGCAAACAAGTGGCATGTGCAAGCCCCATGAATTGCCTCGAGCTTTAAGAGCCCCATTAAGAACTCCAGACTCCTCTAGTTGCCTTCCTAACAGTAAAAGAAGGGATTATTCACAGTGAAAAAGAATGGCTGAGAGGAATACAAGAAATTTGTCAGTCTACAGTCCACATTTAAAAACTCGAACAAGTTCAACATTCAAATGCTTATTATACTGATTAATGATGGAGAGGTAGTTCCAGTTCATATGAAAGTTTCAAAGAAAGGAAACCTAAATTCTCAGTACGAACTCAAAGAACCTACAAATATAGTAGTCCACCAGTGACCAATTAAAAGTGAGAGCATGATAAACAATGCAAAATTACAATATATCCATGGACTGATAAGCGAAAAATAATGCAGTTCAACATCTTGAGTTAGTTTACTACTAGGAGAGTAATGGCAAAAAGAAGGCAACTGAAATACAGGCCTTGCCCATGCCTTTCAAATCCTATGATCATTAACTTCAATAGGGAAAAGCTAACCGATACTTGAGCATTTCTGCACCTCTCAATACCGAAAATTTCTCCTCTCTCCTTCTTCACCTTCTCCACCATCTCAGGTGACCAGTTATAGTTTGGGGGTTGGGGCTCCAGCTAGCTTCCATTGCCAGGCTTAGAGGGAAGGCCGGTGCAGCAGGCCTGCCCAGTGGAGGTCGCGGGCGTAGGGATGGTGAGGCGAGGTGGTGGTGATGCCACCAGCCGAGCAGTGCAGGATGGCCGGTGGGTGGGGCCGGAGCAGGGCATCACAGATTCACAGAGTCAGCCCAGCAGAGCCTGGGCAGCATGGCAGCGGGTGGTGGCAGCTGATCTGACAGTGAAAGCCATTGGTTATGAGGAAGGCGGGCAGGGCAGAGGGCGACAGAGGCAGGAGCAGGCAAAAAAAAAAAAAAAAATCAGGTGCTGGGCACCCAAGAAATGCTCGGGTGCCCAATAGTCCATTGAATATGATTTCAGATACCTTCATGGCTTCAAAGCATCCTGAGCCACGATTAAGATATTATATTAGCCATAACTAGTAAGTCCAAGTATTTTCTCAAAACTGAAGTCTTATAACTAAATAGCCTGAATATTTCATCTGTTTTTTATCTAACAACTTCATGGTTTTGTCGAAATGAAACATGTATTACAGAAATGAAAATTGCAAAATGCTTGCAATCAAATACAGGAAGGCCACCATCTTGTCAAAATATTTTCAAAAGGTATTCGTCCCAAGTGCCAGCAGGTCCAAACTACAGACAGACAGGTTTTGAAATAACCGAGCCATTGGTGTCCAATCTTCAAAGTACCTCAGAAGCCTAAGGAATAAACACCAGAAAACAACATAAGCTCCAAAACTAAGAACAAGCACAGAGCAGATCCAAGTTCCAACATTACACTAGTACTAAAGTCAGTATAACTGAAAAAAATTAGATCAAATAATTATTGTGTAGAGCAACCGACCGAAGGCCTAGAAACTATAGCTAGAAACCAAAATTTCCTACTAACTCCTGCTGAGAGCAATTCCAGGTCACAAGTGATCAACTTTCGGAGTTGATTTTGCGTAAACTTGACATTTTCTACTCGAGAATGCTCCAATTAGTAAAACGCATGCGAAGCACCCACTACCTCGCGCATCCTCATCGAGAGGGAGGGAAGAATGGAGGTGTTAGGGCTGGTACCTGCCCAGGGCGCGGAGGTCCTGGAAGTGGCGGCGCATGAGGGCCTCCTCATGGACGATAATGCGCTCCGTCTTTTCGATGTGCTGTTCCGTGCTGTATGGGGGTGCGCCGCCGGCGAGGAAGAGGGCCTCGAGGACGCGGTCCGCGCCGAGCCGGATGTCCGCGATGAGCCGGCCCGCACGGCCCAGCCGCTCCATGGCCTGAGCTACCTGCTTCGGCGGCGCGTCCCCGCCTTCCGGATCGCGCGAGTGTGGCGCCGCCGTCGTCATCGCCGACGCCGATGCCGGGACCGGAAGCGCCGCCGCTTGCGCCTGAGGCTGCTGCATCATGGTCCTTGGGAACTCCCGAGTTCACAAGCTGCGGAGGTGTTGCGGCCCATAGCAAGGCCCATCGTAGTCGACACCGATCTGGTTCCTGTTGGGCTCAACTAACCGGCCTGCCTAAACACGCCACATCGGACACAACGCCGGATCCTTTTGATAAACAACAAAACACTTATATACAGAAAATTTTCTTAATGTTTTAATTCTACAATATTCCTTCGTCTAATCTTTGTTCCGAAAGAGTTCTAAACTAGGTACTCCGTATTTAAATATATGGCGCGGTTGACTTTTTTTTTCAAAACTTCAATCGTTCGCCTTATTCAAAAATTTTGATAAGTTATTATCTATTTTGTTGTTATTTGGTTTATCATAGTATATAGTTTGTGCATGATTTGTTTCCTTGTATATTTACACAAATTTTTTCAATAAGACGAGAGATTGGAGTTTTGAAAAAAAAATCTCAACTGCGATCTATATTTAAATACGGAAAGAGTACATGGTTAAACCACCAACAAAATTCAAAAACACTACAAAGAGTAGTATGTCTGGTGCCTCTTTGCATAGTGTAAGGTGTAGAACAGCCAAGCAAGCATACATTGGGAGTCATATGACCTGCACTTCTTTGAGTTTATTAGTTCAAATGGGCCCGGTAAAATAATCAAATTGGTCTACCGGCAGTGCAACGTGCGGCTCCAATGCATAGTTTGTTATACTATCTCCAGCAGCATATTCATCTAAATTCTAAAATTTCAAGCTCTACCTTAGGTATACATTATACGTGGAAAAAAGTCTAGGTATATTTCATCCCCATCCTATAAAACCATATATTTTGCATACTAAATTTTGTAAAACCAGTTAAAACACTACTGTGCCGGTTTTGTTATTAGGTGGTTTTGCACATGCGGATTGCTGGCGCTATGGCACGGCTGGCAACGCTGGCTATTGGTCTCGCCGGTATCCATGTTCAACGTCCTCACTCCTCAAGCAGCCGCCGGCGTACAGGCTTGAGGGCTAACACCATACCGTTGGCGGTCCAATTTGTACGATATCAGAAGCAGCTGTGTGCGGGGCTGCGTGGATGATGGTCGTCGTCGTGGACTTCACAGGGAAGAAGAGCCTGAATTAAGGTCCCGCTCCTCTGCAAGATCTTGGCTCAGTGCATATCGGGTAACGAGACCACTGAGATGCTCTCGCGGACATGTGGATGGTCACTGGGATCATGAAGGAGCTCTGTCCGTTAAAAATTATGGGAGATGGAGCTGCTCGTCTGAAGCCAGTAGATGACCCTGCGGAGGATCCCGATGCCGGCCAACAGCAGCTTCCACGACATGGGCTACAACCTCAAGGGACATGCCGCGGACGGCGGAGGAGGAGAAGCCGGCCGCTGGCTGATAGTACGTCAAGGTCAAGCAGATGTTCCTTGTCCTTGCTGTCATAGAGCAGATCAACGGCATCATCAACACGGAGCGACGGACGAGCATATGTCGATGGAAGTAGTGGTTGTGGTGTTAAACCGGATGAAGAGCGACGGCGAGGTCGCCAAGCTGTGGAGCGAGAGACGACGTGGTAGGCCAGCCGAGCCACAGTGGTGGTCCGCATACGCAAACCTGCTTAGCAAAACCGGTTAGGGGGTGTTTTAATTTGTTTTACAAAGTTTAGGGTGAAAAACACGTAGTTTTGTAGAATGAGAGTGAAGTATAATCCCTACTTAAACACAGAGGAATTATCTAAACTTTTTCTCACTGTACATCCTAAAATAGTGTTTTGAGCGTGTCATTAAAATTTAGAAGGTACAAGGAGTTAACACGGCAGCGGGCATAGCTAAAACAATGTCCAAAGTACATTTTATATTTTCACATCACAGACCTTGGAACTTATACATAATAAAAAAACTATTGCCTTCAACTTCCTACCTTCACAACCCATGACATATATTCTTTTATTGTTGCACCGGCTGTCAAAATAAAAATAAACATCAAGTTAGCACCTGCTTGGCTCGGAGAGATGGCAACTACTGGTACATTGGAGCTGCTCTGAGTTAGCTTTGAACAAAGATCCTCCCGAACTCCCGGCGTTTCGAACCTTACACTGCTCCCTGCCCCGCCCGGCCGCCCCCGCGCGCGCGGTCATGCCCCTCCCCGGCGGCAACCGCGAGCCCCCTCCCCACCCGCCGCCGCTCCCCTCACTCATCAAGCTCGGCCGCGCTGTCACCGCGCGCCACGTCGACCGCCTCCTGGCCGCGCTCCTCCGCCGCCGCAGGCACCGCCTCCTCGCCGCGCTCGCCTCCCAGGCGCTCGCCAACGCCGTCGCCCCCACTCCGCGCACGCACCTCCTCGCCGCATCTTCCCTGCTCGACTCCGCGCGCCCGCGTGACGCCGCGCAGCGACTCGCGCTCGCCTCCAGCGCCGCCAGCCGCCGCCTGTGGGACGCGCTGCTCCGCCGGGCCTGCGCCGGGGGCGCCGACCCGGTCCACGCGCTCGAGCTGCTCTCAGCTGCCGTCGAGGACCACGGCGTGGTCGTGGCCCCGTCCACGTACCGCGAGATGGTGGTGGAGCTGTGCGCCCGTGGGGAGGTGGACGGCGCGCTCAAGGTGTTCGATGTAATGACCAGTAGGGGGTGTCAGGTGGATGATCGCATTTGCAGCTCGATCGTTTCTGGGTTCTCCAGAACTGGGAAGGCCAGAGCAGGGTTGGATTTCTACCAGAGGGTGAGGCGTCAGTTCAGTGGCTTTGATCCAGGCCTGGTTACGTTGACATCGGTTGTCCATGCTCTTGGGTTAGAGGGGAGAGTTGGTGAGATGGAAGAGCTCATGCGGGTGATGGAGTGTAAGGGCATGGATGTTGATTCTGTGTTCTACGGCAGCCTGGTTCATGGATATACGAGTCGTGGGTTCTTGATGGAAGGTCTTCGGGCGCATCGATCCATGTTAGATAAGGGAATCGCAGGCGATGTGATTAACTACACTACTGTTATTGGTGGACTCTGCAGAGAAGGTACTGTGGAGAAAGTAATGGGGTTCCTGGATGAGATGGAGCGACGGGATGCTAAGCCAAATTTGATTACTTATACATCACTGGTTGGTGGCTTCTGTAAGAGAGATAGGTTGGAAGATGCTTTCTCTATCGTGAGGAAACTGGAACAGACAGGCGTAGTGGTGGACGAATATGTATATTCGATTTTGATTGACAGTTTGTGCAAGATGGGAGATTTAGCTAGGGCTTTCTCTTTGCTCGCGGAGATGGAGGATAAGGGAATAAAGGCTGGCATTGTAACATATAATGCGCTTATAAATGGTCTGTGTAAAGCTGGTTACACTGAAAAGGCTGTTGAAATCTCTAAAGGCGTCGCTGCTGATAACTTCACATATAGCACACTGTTACATGGTTATATTAACAGAAATGATGTACCTGGTGTTATGGCAATAAAGGGTAGACTTGAGAGCAGTGGTATTTCTATGGATGTTGTCACATGCAATGTTCTTATCAAAGCGTTGTTTATGGTTAAAATGGTGGATGATGCCTGGAGCTTGTTTCATAAAATGCCTATGATGGGCTTAGGCCCTAATACTATGACCTACCATACAATCATAGATGCATTGTGTAAAGTTGAGGAGATTGACAAGGCACTGGAGTTGTTTGATGAATACAGAAAAGACTCATCATTCTCCAGTACAGTTGTTCATGAGTGCCTGATTAAAGCACTGTGTAACGGAGGAAAAATTGACATGGCTGACCAAATATTTAATGATGTTGTCCAGAAAAAACTAAGGCCCAATTTCCTTAGCTGCAGGAAGTTGATTCATGCACACTTCAAAGAACAAGGTGAACATGGTGTGCTGGATTTCATTCGTAAGGTTAGTGAATTAGATATTAGCTTATTTACATCTGTTTGCAACTATGCTTCTGCATTCTTAAGCAACAGGAATTGTTGTCGAGCAGCAATGGATGCTTACAAGTTACTCAGAACTCAAGACATTGCTGTAACTAGCAAAACATGCTACAGGCTGCTCAAGAGCTTGCACCGAAATGGAAATGAAGAGATCATACAACCATTGTTGTGTGAGTTCATTAAAATTTTTGGTCTGAATGAACCTAGAATGATAAATATGCTGTCTTCTCATCTCAGCGAGAAAAGTGTTAGCGAAGCTATTTGGTTTTCTAATAACATGGACAAAAGCAGTGTTCCTGTCAATGTTCTGAGAGGAGCTGTCTATGCTATAAAGAAGCAAGGTGAAGTTCTAGATGCCTGCAACTTTTTGAAGGAGGCTGAAAAAAGTGGGTTTCCAGTAGATCTAGCTATGTACTCCATAGTGGTGGATGGCCTTTGTAAGGGTGGATATCTTGAAAAAGCACTGGACCTTTGTGAAAGCATGAAAAAAGAGGGGCTTCATCCAAACATTGTCATCCATAACTCAGTCCTCAGCGGTTTGTGCCAGCAAGGATGCCTTACTGAAGCATTCAGGCTCTTTGACTACTTGGAAAACAGCAAGATGCTTCCAACAATAATCACATATGCCATCCTTATAGGTGCTTTGTGCAGAGAAGGTTTATTAGATGATGCGGACCGGTTGTTTCATAAAATGCCAACCAAGGGTATTAGACCAACAACCCGTGTTTACAACTTGCTGATAAATGGTTATTGTAACTTTGGATTAACTGAAAAAGCACTTGAGCTTATGTCTCGTTTGGAGGAACTCTTTCTACTACCAGATTGTTTTACAATTGGTGCAATTATTAATGGACTCTGTCTGAAAGGTGAGATTGAGGCCGCATTACTCTTCTTTAATGAATACTGTTATAAGGGCATAGAACCTGATTTTGTTGGTTTCATGAGCCTTGTCAAAGGACTCCATGCAAAAGGAAGGATAGAAGAATCCAGAGGCATCTTGAGGGAGATGTTTCAGTGCAAAGAAGTTGTGGAGTTAATAAACACTGTTGGAGATAAGATTCAAGCAGGGTCTCTTGTTGATCTCCTATGTACTGCATGTGATCAAGGGCGCATTGATGAGATTGTAACTATCCTAAATGAAGTGGGACTCATGCTATTATCCTCTTCTGATTCTAGCAGCTATGATGCGCTTGCGCACCTCAAGAAGCTACAGAAAGCTGGGGATACTTATGATTCCATGTCAGGTTCAGGACAATTAAGTCCTGTCGCTTATGAGTTTTCTAGCAATACTCTTCATAGAAGTTCTGGGGGCATAGTTCAACCCATGATAGATGGAGATGGTAGTTTATCAAAAACATGTGATGATACTGATATTGACTACCAGAATCTGCTTGGGAAGTCTTTCAATGATGACTTCGACTCATATTATGCTGCTATTGCTTCACTTTGCTCGAAAGGGGAGGTTCTTAAGGCCAACAAGGCAGTTGAAGCAATGATTCAGAATTCTGGTTCAATTTGGTGACGTGTCCAACTTGTTATGGAGATCTTTGTTGCCACAGTATCAACATACACAAACATATTAACTCGTAAGTACAACATATTTCTTGGATATAGTTGACACTTGGTGATACAACATGGGGTTCACAAAAGTTTCTATTACCCTTTTTTTTTGCATTTTAACCTGTCTTGTCTAGAAAAACACAATTGTGCTTCGGGTTCATCACATGAACCCATGCTCTCTTTATATTTATAGCTGTTTGTCTCTTCTTTTATTCCTGAAACAGACACCAAATCAAAACAGATCCCACTTTCTACAGGTTCCATCAGTTGAGAGAGCGTCTGCTGGTTGTTACCCATGGCACCCATCCATATGGTTTTGAATTTCTCCTCAAGAGAGCCGCACGGCTTGGCGGGTGCTCAGTGTGGCCACAGTAGAAAAAAAAATTCTTCGCAGCGTTTGATCTGAGATTTACGGTTCGTTTTCACCGCGATGTTGATTTGCTGTCTATAACTTGTCGTTTTTATCCTCTCCATCGCTCACAGTCGCTCCCACCACAAAAAAAAAAAAAAAAAAAAAATCTGCACCCATGGCTGCCTGGCCTGGGGATGGGCTATGAGGTAGGCACGGCGCATGGGGCCAGCGCCACAGCGGCGAGGCAGCGTGGGGCTAGTGCTGGCTGGACCAGCCTCGAACCACGGTTAGCTGCCAGGGGGGTGGGTGGTGATGGGCAGTGGCCGCCTCGACAGCGCGGAGTAGGGGGGACGGGGCGCAGTGGTGCGGGCCTAGCACTGGACTGACCTAGTGCTGCTGTGGTTAGCTGCCAGCGTCCAGGGGTTGGGTGGGGATGGCCGGTGATAGAGTTCACCATGGCTGCCTTCTCTGTTGAAGTCTGCTTCTGATTCTGTGTCTTTTCCCTTTTGCGCAATTACGGTCCTTGCGTTCTCTGATGTTGCTTTGTTTTGTGGTGCGTTTGCTCTTGCAGGCTGCAAGGCTCAAGGAAGAGCCTTTCCAGCTTCCATGGTGCGTCAGACAGCTTGCCTCTCATTTTGTTGCAGTTTGTCCCTTTCTTGCAGTTCCTTCCTTCCTTGGTCCGCTTGATGCTACATGCTTGGTATTGTTTACAGGTGGATTTTTCGTGTTGGTTGTGGCCTTGCGGGGGTATTGGACCATGCAGGCTGCTGTGTGCCGTCTTGTCTCGGTATTTTGGTAAGCTCTCTGCTTGTCCCTTGCGATCTGGTGTGCCTGTCTGGTAGGACTATCAATGTTGCTTATTCTATGTGCTTATTTAGTGTGCTGCTGCTTCTTGTACATGGATATTTTGTCTATATTGATATTTGTTCTCTGATGTGGGTTCAGTGCTGTTGAGGTATTCTAGGACCTCGTTTAGATATTTTATCTTATTCTGTTGTTCTGCCTTTGGTCTGTGCTGTGTGTGGCTTGTGTGGTTCAAGGCTTGTCTTTAGGAGTTGGTTAGTGGCTGATTTGTTGGTGAGTCTGTTAGTCTCGGCATGATATTAGACAGAAGCCATTCTGTATTGGATCAGGCAGAAATATGATCAGAGAGTTCAGAGCCTCCTAGTGGAGGGCAAACCTGGTCCTTCTGCTAGTTTATTACCCATTTTCCATCTAATAAATCTCTAGATTCCCATCCACATCACTTCCTGAATCCTTGACTCTGTATTTTATCTCCTGTTTTAAATGCTTGCTCTTTGAATACATGAAAGCAGAAGCTCTGCTATGATTTCCCTCATATTTGTGTCCGAATATCTGAACTCTGAAGCAGCACATATAGACATGAGGTGGGCACAACCGGCAGGTACCTACTTGCTTTGCATATCAAATAGGCTCTATTGATTTGAATATGGTCAAGGCATTAGTTTGAATGCTTGCATGGACGCCCTGAAAATTTCTTTTAGGCATGACAACTTGATTACATGAGTTGTATGATGTTTGGATTACAAATATGATTGCTGCAGTTTTTCCTTTACAAACTAATTTTGTCCTATTTGACTCCAACAGGTGACAGATGCCAGTTGGCACAACCGGATTTCTAGACGAATTCTTGAAGAAATAGGTCGATATGTGCCATGAGTCCGTTGATTAGAATCTGGGAGTCAAAATATGGTAAGTAAAATAGGCAGATGTACGCCAACCAAATGAACCCATCCTATATATTGAATTATTAATAGACACACATTTTACAATGTGGTTAAATAAAAACACAAAGATCAAATATTCAATAAAATCACAGCCATGCTTGCTTATTTAAACAAAATATGTCTCCAACATCACATACAATTTCAGCACATAAAGCAACCTCAGTGTCCTCAGTGGTCGTTGTTGAGCCTCCTGCAGTTCTTCCTGATCTCACCCTGTGACCCAGTCAGTGGCGAGATGTTGCCCATATTCACCATTGATTGTGCAAAGTGCTGGAAGAAGAGATTAACATCAGCAGCATATGCCTTAACAAGTGCTGCTGTCTCAGCACTCTTGGTTAAGAGAACCTCATCAGAGCTCAGAAGGCCTTTGCCGGCCAGGATGTTCTTGTAGTAAAAATTATCAAACTTGGCTGGGGTGACAAAATCCAAGGGGAAGAGGTTGTTGTCACCGCCAGAGCGGGGGCACCCCTGCCTCAGCTGTGCAGCGTAGGATACATCCAATGTGCTGTCAGCCATGCCATTGCCTGTCTGGTTGTACAGCCTCTGCCTGAAGCTAGTGCACCGAGACATACCTATGGTGTGACCACCTGTATACACACGATCCATGTTGTATAATGTGAGTGTATGTTAAGTTGGTAAATAGTGAAGGACAGATGAAACTAGAAAATACACAAAATGTCACCTGAGAGGGCAACAACATCGACAACATTGAGGCCTTGACGCTTGAACTTGGTGATGATGGTGGGGAGGGTGTTGTTGGGGGCTGGGATGTCGTTGTTGGAGCCTTGGATGCTTGCACCAAGCGAGTCCCTCCGGCCAAGTGGCACGTCCCAGTACGGGCCACCAACCTACGGATTAGAGTTCAGAAAAATCCTTGTGCTAGGAACACTTCCTTTGCCAAAGCTATTGCTACATGTACAAAATTATGTATTTCTATTGTGGTCGGACAGGATTCTTGATGGTGGTATGTACCAGGGAAGTGGAGTCACGGGCTGCGAGGGCAAGGATGTCAGCGCAGGAGACGGTGCCTGGGCAGGCAGCCTCAAGAGCGGCCTTGATCTGGTCAACAACCTCAAACCCCCTGAGGGAGTTCTTGTTGGGGTTAGACCCTTTCTCACTGACTATGCTGCTACTGTTATCCAACAGCACGGACGCATCACAGCCCTGCACGTGGAACAATGTTGGCAAAGATTGGTAACTGTTATTTATTAGCTACATGGAAATAATTTAGACTCATCAGACACATGCTAAGTAGTGGTAGTAGACTCATCAGGCATCTGCATTGAATAAGGGATGACAAATGTTGCACAGAGAGCTTCAATCATTGTGCAATAGAATTAAGTAAAACATCCTCTCATTTGGCTCACAGAAAAAGAACAGCAACCTCTCTCAGAAAAAAGGGAAAACAGTGTTAATCAATCATGGTACTGGTTCGATCATGTCACCAAGACATAAAGTAGTGCTCGCATGGGTAATGTAGGTAGGCTTTCTTATCAATAGTAAAGAAGTTAGCCCAAATACTATAGATTCTTCCATGCAACCTTTTCCACACATTTATAGCACAAAGCTGAAGTTTACACTGCCCATTTCTAAGTTATGTGTTTGTACAGCCAAAGTGAATAAATATACTCATCTATTTATCATTCTCTCTTCGTGTTTGTTTGCTATGGATTACTCACAATCTTACTGTACCAGCATGCATATAGCTCAAAACTTGATGTACAAAACTTGTATCACTATATCTGCTATAGTGCACTGCAGGAACTATGTTTAGCAGCATCATAGCTGTGTCAGAGCATGTAATGAATACAATAGCAGCAAGGAAGCAGGGTTTACCTTGACAAAGCAGTCATGGAAATGCAGCCTGACCAAGGATGCCGCCATCCTGGTCTCCTTGGCCACAGCCTGTGCCACAATGGACTGCACGATCTCCTTTGCCTTGGGGCACGAATGATCATAGAACTGTGGGAACAAACCACCCCATGGGTGGCCATTGACGGCACTGGCTAGGAGGGGGAGAAACAAGGCAGAGCAAGATGAGGGAACCCATGGAAGCTGCCATGCAAGTGAGTAACCTTTATGTTACAAGTAAGAGAAGAGAGTGTTGCTACTTGCTTGTTTCTTCTCTTGTGGATGGTTAGATGAGGTGGGCATATGGTGGTATATATAGCTGCAGGAAGTGGGTGTAGTGCAAGGACGGTGGTTCGGGGCAGGGGAAGGTGGGATCGGATGCAGCAGGCAGCTGGGTTGTTATGGGGCCTTAAGGGCCATGCGTATAGAATAAGCGAGCCAAATAGACAGTGGCACCGGCGCACCGCTACAGTGACTCCGTCAAGTTACAGGTTCTTAGTTGCTATTTGGTCTTCAGTTGTGCTTGTAGCCCAGAACGTAACGGAGATCAACACTTTTGTCCTAGACAACCACTTATTGAACACCAGCAACCATTACTGCAGCTTTTTCTCAAAGGACTTGTCACTAGAGTAGTGTGTGAAACTAAAATGAAGAGGCTCTGATTAATTGATGATTATGTTGCATTGCTTCTCATATAGGCATTTCCATTATACAACTCGTCTTTTAAACAAAACTACCTGCACAGTACAACAGTGCTGCTTTATACTGTGATGAATAATCGCATCGTGTAACGGACTAACGGTACCATCTCCTGGATCTGGAGTCTTCCAGGAAGGAACTTAAACTACATCAATAGGGCAGGTATAGCTTTACAGTAGATCACTCACTGCCCTAACTTTATCCTAGTTGCATGTATCAATTTCGGGCTAGGCCCAGCCCTAACAAGTACTAGGTAATAATATATTTGTCGACCCATAAAACCTTACTCAACACATGGCGATATAGCATACACTGTGTGAACTCAAGCAAACGAAGTACAAAAAGGTCAGGGAAAGTGATATTTTGCTTCTGAAATAATCCAACTTTTGTTATACGCAAGTGTCGTTACAGGTCAGATGTTATTTTTATTAATGAAGACCCCATATGCAGGATTATCTCAGGGGGGGGGGGGGGGTACTTGCATCGAACATGGATTCGTATCCCTGGCTTTGGGGGACAAAAGTATGATGCTGTACAATGCCTTTTTCGCACAAGCTTCATATCAAGAGGTAACGTCCAAGGTTTATCGATCATGTCATTTTTCCCCTTAAAAAATTGTACCACCAAACTAAGGTCATTTTAGCTGTAGCATCGTAGTGCGCAATATAAAAGACTGGATGATTCAGTGAAACATAGTTGACGCATTCTGTCCTATGCAGGAAGAGGGAACTAACTGTCTTATGTCATCTCTAGCCAAGCGCTTAAATGGAGTCTAAAAGACCTGTTCTGTCACTGTAGACGAAATTGAATTTGAAATTTGAGGAATTTAATGAGCATGTTGCTGGAGATGTCCTTACCTCCGAGCGAGCACACATGCGTCTGATCAGGTCAAACGCGACCAACGCCTTCTACGCGGCCCGTGATGATTCGCGTTAACTGCTCGCATGGCCTACAGTAATGTCACGACTCACGAGCAGGTTCCTGCAAGGACTGTTGGAAAGGTTCCACACGGGTACCGGTAGGAAGCTGCTTTGTTCTTCTGTGTAGCAGGTATCGGTGGCCGTTTCTTCAAGGACACTTCAGGATAGGTTTTGCTTCTGTCAGATATTTCAAATAATATGAAAAGTTTCAGATGGAAAATAAGTAAATAATCGGAAATGTGAAACTACTGCTGTCATGTCATATCCTAACGCTATTAGAAGAGGAAGAAACGACACAGAAAATTCACAGAAAAAGCGAACTGCTGGTTTATACTATCGATCTCTCTATATTTTTGCTACTACCCATGTTTTGGAGTACAATGTTTATCCAGCCTACGTACTTGGAGACTGGAGGAACAAACGTTTAGCGATTTTTTTTTTTTGCGTAATTGGACCGTTCTTGTTTTTATTCTTCAAATGCCGTATTGATCTGGGAATGAAAGTTCGATACAATCTGTTAAATATGTACTCTAGTATTGTATTACAGATTAGAGTCACCTAGCTACATGAACAGGAAGAGTAGCTCACTATATATTTCGATCAAACCTTTATTCCCTTCTGTTCTTGCATGGGTAAAAACGCAGAAACAAAAATTATCTTCCTACCAACTACTACCTAGAGCAGGTTACATGTCTCGAGAGACTGCAAATAATAGAATCCCTACTGCTAAAGACCTGGGGAACACAAAAAGCATCATGTGCAAGACAGCCAGAGTACCTGCTCTTGACTTATTCTGTGTTAGGCAGGCTCCGGATTCGTTATTATTGGCCTACTGTACTGCTCCTCTCCAAATTTTGCTCCTATAATTCACACTTAGCTATGCACAGCAATCATGCGCTCCGTGGTGGGTGGGGGGAGAGGCAAAGTTCGAATAGGCCGCATTAGTACAGCTGAAAATTAGTTTCTCAATGCATTGACGAGTCAGCGGGGGTTCGGCATGAATATATATAATTAAAGGACACATTTATATAACTAATCAGAGAGCTGATTCATGCATTTTTCTGGTGTTTCTTATATCAACCAACCCTGATGTGGTGGCCAGATCTATTGTGTGCATACAAGACTTCTACTAAGTTAATGAGTAGAATTAGCGAGTGTTTAATGAGCTCTCTTAGCATAGAAGGCTAGAAAGGTTAATCTAACAATGATGGATTGATTAGACATAATATTATGATGGCAATTGCACTTAGCTGATCGTTGAAGAGAGATGAACAACAAGCCGACGGCTGCTTTGTTGACTGTTGGAGACTGCCCTTGGCTTCCAAGAGATGACTGTTTACAACTGTTTGCGGTTGAAGGCAGGGTGAAAGAGGAAGAGGGTGCTTGTTTCTACGCTTCTGGAAAATTAACAGTACTTTACGCAATCTGACTCGTGGTGAACATATATATCTGAAACCGTGCTTGCAAGCTAGGTTAAGTGAAGCAGCAACATAAAAGGAACTAAAAGGAACGCACAGGATTAATGCATTTCATTTTTTCCTAAAATGTTTGTATAATAATAATGTTGAAAGGCAGCTGCTTCAATAATTTGCATGCCTAGCTCACCTACTTCAATATAATTATTATTATTATAGCAGTTGCAAGGAACAATTTTTCTATGCCGAGCCTAATTTGTACCCTCTTCTGCAAAGTTTATACTAGTCACAATAAAAGAGGTTTCACCTTATACAACAGTAAGTGAAAAAAGTTAATCACTTGACCTTCTATTATATTGCTAATAAATAGCCTTCATTAGTATTAATGTAGCAGTGGAATCATTTGCGCCCAGTAAATCACTCTTGGGATTGATTTATGCCGCAATAGGCCATTGGACACATCTTCATCGATCCCAACTCTTATTTGTTAGAGCTGGAGAAAAAAAAAAAGGCAGGACAAACTCAAAGACACTGAACCACTAAAACAGGTGGGCACCTAACCTCACCAATCATCAATTTATTTAGCAAAATCACATCTAGCTACTCCATGTATACAACATAATCCAAAATTTCCACAGCCCTGAATTCCTGAGAAGGAAACCATTTCGAAGTACACAGTCATGTGAGCTCAAAGGGGTAATCTATAGAAGTACAAGCATCAGTGCACCAACTACATGGGGCCTTCCCTGTCGTAACCAACCTGTGCAATTGTGCGTCCTTCCTCCCGTCCAGCTGTTGCTACGGCATTTTTACCTGCTCCACCGGCATCTGATCAGCATTGGTCATGGAATCTTTGGGAGAGGGAGACCAGGCTTGACGTGCGAGGTGGGCATGCATCAATCCACAAATCGTACTCCATGTGCTCTGTCCGTTATAAGAATTTTATAAGGCCTATTTTATTCAAGGATCAACAATTCTCTATTAATATATTGTAAAATTGATGTCATTATATTTTTCCTATGATTATAATTTTGTATCATATATTAATAGAATAATCGTTAGTGAAAACTTCATCCTAATGAAACGAAACATGTCTTTTAGGATCCAGATCACCTCGTTAGGTATATAATATTTGCTTGACCTGTGCATGTTTCCCATCTTGTCCCTAGTCAACGTTTATCTTCAGCTCTTACCCACTGTTACGCATGAAAAAAACTTTCTTCAAACAATGGACTGGAAAAGACAAATTTGGCACTTTATGAATGGAAGGTAGCAACTAGCAAGGCACTTATACAGGATAGCATCTAATCATGAACACATGAGTAAGGTTATCTGTACTCGTCCAACTCTATATCTCAACTCTAAAAAGAATATTCCGTCCTACTCAGCAATATTCTCTACTCCTATCCCACGAACCTATGCGCTCATATTGACTCTATATCTCAACTAATATACTAAATACCACATCTCTCTCCCCTACCTGCCTGCAACCCTCCTTGCCCTTCTTCTCTTCCCTTCCCCAAATCTGCCGCACTCCTCCAACCGCCCTCCACCGCACACCTTGTCCCCTCCGCTCGGCCAGCTCCCTTCAATCCGCGTCTCCATGGTCGCAGCCTCCTCTTCCAACTCCCCTCCTCCCGCCGTCTCCATGGCCACTTGCCTCCTCCTCCGGTCCATGGCCATCGCGCCATACCGCGTCCTCGTCACGAGGGCCTTGGCGGCTGGATCCTGTCCCCACCGTCGAGCTTGGAGGGCGCGGCGATGGTGTTGGCGGCCTAGATTCGGCCTGCCGCCAAGCTTGGAGGCCCCGGGGACAGCGTGGGGGGGAGGGGAGATCCCCGCCGTGGCTCGCCTCCCCATGCGCCGTATCCTCCCCGTAGATCCTCCATGGTCGCCGCCGGATCGCACCGGCCATGGAGAGGAAGAGGCGGACCTCTCCCTGCCTTCTCTCCCTCCCCGCTGACGGCCTCTTTGTCCGTCGTGCGACGTCCTCCATGGGTTCAAGATTCAGCGGCCTCGTCGCCTCCTCCACTGTCCGTGGTGCCCCACCGTCCGATGGCCACGCTGGAGGGGAGAGAGGGGATAGGGGCGCACGGTACAACC
Organism: Paspalum vaginatum; assembly: GCA_030272315.1. Taxonomy (NCBI): domain Eukaryota; kingdom Viridiplantae; phylum Streptophyta; class Magnoliopsida; order Poales; family Poaceae; genus Paspalum; species Paspalum vaginatum. Next base: position 9,128,838 of record CM059014.1, on the reverse strand, counting down.
CTTGGAATAGGGTGAGAGAAGGTGCCGCCCCATAGTACGGCTGCCCATCCAGTCGACCGTTGCAGGGGTTTGCAACCCTATGTCCAATTGCATCCGGATATAGGGTTGACCACTGCGGACAGCCTAAGCACTCCTCAGTTGCTAGTAGGGCGGCACAGTGCTTTGTACTGTGCCCTTGTTTAGAAGATTAGAGCCTCTATTCTTTTAACTGCCCTTAATGAGCGCCATAGTTCCTGGCCTTTTTCTTTAATGAATTATAAATAATATCTTTGTAGAGTTCTAAGAGTTGCCATAATTTATTTGTGACAATCTCTCTAGAATTTAGAGGTTCTTTCAGTATGCTATGATCTGCGTGCCTAGCTTCCCATTGCCCTTAGAGTCCCTGTTCGTGTTTGCACCATCCCTCACATAGAGGGTGTCCGACAACAAAACGGTATATATAGCTACAAAGGGAGATGTGGACGTACAATGGCCTATGTTTCCATGAGTATATTGTTCAGTGGTGGTTTACCCATGTTAAGTTGTATTATTTTCTCATGTTTTATCTATCTTGTTATAGTATGTGGCTTATCAAAATTTAAATGGCAAATTCATACGTGTACCTTGTCTGCTATAGTCTGTGTGAAAAAAGTGATTGCTACCCTTGATTTCATTTCCTTTACACCAAATTGTTATTATTACCCATAAAATCATGGTAAAGGAAAGTGCTCCAAACACGAATCCAATCGCATAAGTTCATTCGTTGCCACTAACAATAATATATGATGATACAATTGCAAGTAAAAAAGTACTAGGCACTTTGCAAGTAGCAAAGGCCCCACCCAGGGGCACTTTGCAGACGGCTGGAGGGGGGCTGACGGGCTGGCTGGATGACCTACCGATAGCTTATAGCTTGCTTTATTACTTGGTAATTGCTCATGTTATTGCCGTTGATGATGATGTCAAGCTTGTTAGTCAGCTCCATGCATGGATAGGTGACATAACGCCCTCATATATACTACTATACCCTTTTCTTTGACAGCGATCGACGTACGATCATGAACCAACCTACATCAGTGATTGATTGATCAAAGGTGCACGATCCAAATGGTCAGTTAGTTACATACTAGTACGTAATAACCAACTGACTAGCCAACCAACTTTAACCAGCTGGATGATTGACCCCTTTCCATGCCATGAACACAGCAGTGGATTAATAAAGCTGGTAGATGCGTACTACCCATCGAATCAATAACGACGACGCCCGACTACATATAGGGTTTGACTTTGAACTCTCATCATCAGCTCTTAGTTGAACCAAAGACGCAACTCCACCAAATGTGCTGGGTGATCACTGAATTAAAGGATATATCGATACTGACCCAGAACTAGCCAATCAATCTGTGCCTGTGTAGCTCGCGCATAGTACTATCATGCTTTGACTGCTAATTTTCTTAGAATATATCTTTTACGGCAACAAAAGTTAGACCATTAGAAAAAAAATCATTTCTAAATATGAATCCAAATGCGAAACCATATTTAATTTGTAGCATGGAAATTTCATGTTGCCAGACTAGCCAAATAACAAAATAAAGTTTAAAAATCTGAAGTACATGCACACCTTAATTACATAATTGTATTTTGGGACAGAGGGAGTAACATGCATAGAGCTAAGCTAAGGACAGGAACATGATTGGGTAATATTACTAATAATTGGAAATTTTTTTGAAGTCTTCACGTTAATCCTCACAAGACGCCTTAGAAAAAAATTAAATCATATTTTTTAACAAAATTAGAAATAGCCGTCCATCGGCTAGCACTCATAATAGTAGCCATTATTTTCTAAAACCTTACCCACCAGACCATTATGAAAAATGAATTAAAATAACACCTAAATTTGCATATAAATTACCACCATGTCATTACGAAAGATGAATTAAAATAATCACATCTAATCTTACAAAATAAAATAACATATAAACTCTAAACTAAAAATATATATTATAAAAATTAAAATAACCAAAATAGACCTATATATATGTATGTTTCTAAATTATTAACTATTGTTACTGTTAAAATTATCTATCAACTTTTAATATCTATACCTCATAAACTCTAATCCGTGCAAGAGCAAAGGTTAATAGATTCGTTTGACCTATTGCAATGATGATTTTTACTTTTATTAAATAGGAGTTATGTTAGCATTTTTTATGAAGTGGTAATTAATAACTACTAAATAAAGGAAGCCTTGATGAATATATTTAAGGTCCCTGGATAGTATAGCTTTAGAGAAACATGAAGGTTGGAGTATAATGGCATAAACTAAGCAGCTAATTAAGTGGTAGTGCTGAGCGTATCAAGGACCAAATCATTTGGTGTTGGTCAGAAGTAGTCATCAGAGTAATTACCGAAGGACTGAATAGAAGCTAGGCTAATGGCTATCCCAAAGAAGATGTGTGCTCACAAAAAACAAAGATGTGTTCACTGGATGATCCGGTGTGAGCAAAAGTTGATCACCAGATCATCTAGTGTTCTTTGGTTTTGTCAACCAAGTTGTAGCATCCAGTTGAGGTTGTTTAATTTGTTATGCTGCATCTATTGGCTACTTGGAGTGTGCTAGAGTTCCTTGATACACTGAGATGCTACATAACTTAAGAGAAGACCCAAACCACCAAAATTGTGCTAAGTGATAACATCCAAGGTAGTTAGCCCTAGATTAGAGAGAGCTTTTGTGAGTGTGTCGAGATGTTGTGCTATGACACACTTGTAATCTCGGACTTGCTAGGACCTTGCCACCCCTTGGAGCCTTGTGTGGGACATTAACATTTGAAAATCCTTCAACTTGGTGTGGGGTGGCTTCAATAATCATGTTCTTAGGGATGAGAAACCCTTTCTATTGGGTTTAGTCCCACATTGGAAATCCATAGTGGGAGAGCACAACATATAACCCTGGATAATCCTTGCTTATTAGGCTAGTCTTTTAGGTTGAGTTAGGCCCAATGCCTTAGTTCATTGTTAGCTCAGTTGGACCTAGGCCGTTATTTAACCTAACAAATGTTATCAAAGCCCATGGTTGTTAAAACCAACATCTATTTGTCACATATTGACGGCGGAGCCAGTGAATATCTCCGTTCGGTGATCACATATTGTGACTTTGGAGAGTTAATGCTCATGACGAGGGAGAGCCCGCATCTTCATTCAGTCACGTGTGTTTGGAGAGTTAAAACTCAAGGCATGTGATAATGTCTTCTAATGGAAGATTTAGACCCAATGTGTGATAAGAGAGAGATTGTTGGGTTTAGTCCAATATTGGAAATCCATTGTGGGGGACCACAACATATAAGGCCAAGCAATCATTGCTTATCAGGCTAGTTTTTTGGGTTGAGTTAGGCCTAATGTCTTAGTTCGTTGTTAGCGTCATTGGACATAGGCTATTATTTAACCTAACACTTTCTTTAGTGGAAAAGCCATGCTAGTGGCTCATTCCTTCTTGTGGGAGAGGAAGATTTGGTCACTAGGAGCATATCTTTGGTGTGGCTCTAAATAGATTATAAGTGATTAAGTGGTGGATTATCCACCAATACTATGAGATACATCAACGTGTCTCTACAAAGACAACACAATGCAAAAAATTGGAAGGGTCATTTCCCCGGTTGGCCCCAGTGTTGCCTTTGGCCTTGTGCTGCCTCTGCTCCCTACCTTGCCTCGTCGCCTTCACCTTCCCTCGGGCCCTGCTCCTCCTCCTCCTCCTCTAGTCTAGCTCTAGCGTCTTCGCTAGGCGGTGAGAGGGAGGAGGGCTGACCCCAGTGGCATAGTTATTAGGACCAAATCAGGACGTTGAACTGGTAGGGCTCTCGGTTCATGGTTTAATTGGTCTAACCAGTAAGACCGCCTAGTTTAATTGGTTCAAATAAGTAAAAGGAATGACTCCTATCAACTAACCAAGCTGTAGTGTAGTGGTACGACCTGAGCCTCCCAACTAATGAGTTGAGAGTTTGAACCCCATGTATGCCGCATTTTGGTCTATTTTCGCTAGTTTTCTCCACCTACCATGCCTTTGCCTTCCAACTCTGCGCCTCTGCTGCAAGCCACCGGTCTACAGCGGTCCACAACCTCAAGTTTTCACCGGTTTATCCAAAAGACCGCAAGTCTAATAGGTTTTCTTTGGTTCAGTTGCTTATCCGATCTTTTAAGTGGACCGGACCGACAAGGGCTTTGGTTCTAGTTTTTTCCAGTCAGACCACCGGTATGGTCCGCTTCTAATAACTATGCCCAGTGGTGTTTAGTTTCTTTCTTCATTCTTTGCCACTATGGTGTTGGCTCGGAGCAGGGAGCTCCATCGCCGCTCACCACTGGTCAGTGTTTTGGATCTTGGTCTCTGCCTTGCTCCAAGCCACCGCCCTTGATCTTATTCAGGTGAGTCTCCTCCAAATAACCCCCCTTCCACCTTCCCTCCTTGGTAAGTTGGATCTCCCCCTTCTTTCGCCATCCACTCAGATCCACTTTCTCTTCCCCTCCACCCTTCCTCTACATTGGTGAATCTAAGTTTTCTTCGGCCGATTTGGCCAATCTTTGAAGTTGGAGGGTTTTATTTCACCCGGGTTCATTGTCTTCTCCACTCTATCTACTTCTCTCCACCCTCTTCCTCTTCTCAGTCTAGTGCACAATCAAATATATGGCCTGGATTCAAATTCGACTTCACCACTGGGACAAGGGTTCTGAGCTGTTTCATTTGGGTTCTCTGGAGTTTTCTTCTTCTCTTCAATGGCAGATTTATCATCATCCTTTGGTCCTGCGAAGATGCTACTCTATGCGGTGTCCTTATCAACCTCCATGGTGAATGTCGCCAAGTCTTGGGCCAAGTGCTTGATGTGCCACTGGTATCTCAGAGACACAGACAGGCGAAGTCCTCTTCATTGGCAGCAGCGGTGATGTCAGAGAAGAACAGGACGTGTGGGCGTGCGTCGTGTGCATGTGTCTACACGTGTTGTGTGCCCCTCAGGGGCCTCTTTGTAAGTCGGTCCTTTCTAAGAGACTTTTTTTTTGTTGTAAATCTGCCTTTAAGGCATGCTGCTTATAAAAAAACGTGTCTCTATGAATTTTCCCTTGCACTCGTTTTTACTTGCTGCATCTGTGTACCTTTAGTTTTCCTAGAATATTATAGCTTTGATAGGATTGTTTCTAGTAGGGTGCAATCTTATGGCCTTATGGGGTGGTATGTAAGCAGCAGTAGTAATCTTTAGGTGCATATCTACGTAGCTTGTTCAATGTTTTGTAGCGAAGTTTTGTGGAGCTGTGTGTTGGCACCTGTCTTCTGGACCAAATATTACAAACGTGAAGTCCGTCTACCAAATATGCGGAGAAACTGCCATTAACGTGGACCTGCCGATTTTAGTGCTCAACACTGTGCATAAAGTATTACTTTTAAGTGCCCTCTCTCTTAGGGCGGCCTTAGGTTCCTAGTGCTACAGATAGTGTATTATTGGTTTTATAGATACTATAATACATATAGTTTTAAAAAACTGAATGTTTTATTAGTGTCATATATATGTTGACCTTTTTCAAAACAATTGGTTCAGTGAAAAAAAATAGTAGAGGATAGAACTAAAATGAACTATATTTTTAAAGGAAGAGAGTACAGTTTTGTAACAACAAACTTTGGCAGTGTTTTCCTCCTCCTCAGAGTACGAGTTAGACCATGCATGACTGTTTCATTTGGTGTAGTATGTAGACATCAATTATATTTGAAAAAGGCTTCCATCAATCTCAGGTTTCATGAGATTGTTTACACAGCAACGACGAAATCAATCGTCCCAATCCCAAGTTACACAGCCGTTCTGGTTTATTTAAACAAGCAGCGTCCTCCTCACTACTCAGTACTCAGTAGTGGTTGCTGTTGAGCCTCCTGCAGTTCTTCCTGATCTCGCCCTGCGCTCCGGTGAGCGGCGAGATGTTGCCCATCTTCACCATGGACCGCGCAAAGTGGTGGAAGAAGAGGTTGACGTCGTCGGCGTAGGCCCTGACGAGCGCGGCCGTCTCGGCGCTCTTGGTGAGCAGCACCTCGTCGGAGCTGAGGAGGCCCTTGCCGGCCAGGATGTTCTTGAAGTAAAAGTTGTCGAACTTGGCGGGGCTGACCATGTCCAGCGGGAAGAGGTTGTTGTCGCCGCCGGAGCGGGGGCAGCCCTGCCTCAGGCGCGCCGCGTAGGACACGTCCAGCGTGGCGTCGGCCACTGCCGTTGCCCGTCTGGTTGTACAGCCTCTGCCGGAAGCTGGTGCACCGGGACATGCCGATGGTGTGGCCGCCGGAGAGCGCGACGACGTCGACGAGGTCCAGGCCCTGGCGCCTGAACTTGGTGATGATGGTGGGGAGGGTGTTGTTGGGCGCGGGGATGTCGTTGTTGGAGCCCTGGACGCTGGCGCCCAGCGAGTCCCTCCGCCCCAGCGGCACGTCCCAGTAGGGCCCGCCGAGGAGGACGGTGGAGTCGCGGGCGGCGAGCGCGAGGATGTCGGCGCAGGAGACGGTGCCGGGGCAGGCGGCCTCCAGGGCCGCCTTGATCTCGTCGACGACCTCGAACCCCCTGGCGGAGTTCTTGTTGGGGTTGGAGCCTTTCTCGCTGACGATGCTGCTGATGTTGTCCAGCAGCAGTGAAGCGTCGCAGCCCTACAACACGAGACAGAAAAAAAAAAGTGAATCTTGACGAACAAGAGCAGAGGGCTGTGTCTAGCTCGGATCGGAGGCAGAGTGTGTAGATATCTAGGTACCTTGACGAAGCAGTCATGGAAGTGGAGCCTGAGGAGCGACGCCGCCATCCTGGTCTCCCTGGCGACGGCCTTGGCCACGACGGACCTCACCGTCGCCTCCGCCTGCGGGCACGAGTGGGCATAGAACTGCGGGAACAGGCCGCCGCCCCAACGCCATGGGTGGCCACGGACGGCGCCGGCGAGGAGGAGCGGGGAGACGAGGAGGCAGAGCAGCGCGAGGCCGCAGCCCATGGAAACGGCGGAAGCCGCCATGGAACGAACGTTAGCTGGCTCGAAGCGAGCACAATACCGACGAACCTAGCTTTTGCTGCACTGCACGCGGAGAACTGAACTGAAGCTAGATAGCGAGGGCTCCTTGCTCGCTTGGTTTTGTTGTGCTTCTCGATCGATCTTGTACTTGTAGTGAGAGCCATGCGTAGGGTGGTGGTATATGGTATATATAGCCGGTAGGGCACGGTGCAGGTGTAGAGAAGATAACGAAGGGCAGTTTGGAGCAGAGTTGCATGGTCGTCAACACCTGCTACGGTGCTGACTGATCGAGCGCGGTATTGCTGTTTTGCACTTTTGCTTGATTAGGCTGTGTCGTCACTGCAGCGATATGATCAATCCGTGATCAATATGAATGACTAGTAGATGTCATCAAGCCATGATCATCTATCAGGTGTCCAGGGAAGGCAAGAGGAAACTGCTGCTGTAGCTCGGAGTCGGAGATGCATGCACGCATGACTGTCAGGTCAAAAGGCGCGGCGCGGCGCGTCCCCTGGGCCAGGGAGACCGGGGGTAACTGCCCCCGGGACCCCGGATCAAGGAGCCTCCCCTACGCCTACCTAGCACACATTTGACTCTGCTGGATCTTCGCGCGTGCTCCTCGCCTCTCCAATAATGGCTATTTCTCGTTGCTCAGGAAAATAAACAGCAATGCTTATTTCTCATTTGAGTTCCTCAGAAGTGGGAGTTTCATTCTCATTAAATATGATGCCATGTCAAGCAATTTTGATGATATGGCAAGTCATTAATGAAGAAAGAGACTGTCTTCATTTATCTATAGCAGGTTGTGTCTTTATGTTGTATATGAAACCGTACAGAATTAAACCATGCATTCTCAATGGTTGTTTTAGCTATGATTTCAATCTTCTCTAGCTTATGTGGCACATTGAAAACATAAATATGAAACAGTCTATATAAATTTGAGGCCACAATTAATCAAAGTTTCTACTATTAATATCACAATATATTCATAATTTAATAGAACGTCTGTATATAAACATAACTTTTGTGTCTTATGTATCTATGGTAGCCTCTAGCTAATTAATATTTATATTTTATAATGGTAATTTATATAGCAAATTTAGGGTTTGCTTTAAATTATCTTTCAGAATAACACAATAGGTAATTTATATGTAAATTAGAAAATATATTTGTTGCATTTTTTATATACTTTAATTCTCCTTTCATAATGGTATGGTGGGTAACTTACATTTAAATTTAGAATTTACTTTAATTTATCTTTTGCAATGGATAATTTATATGCAAATTTAGGAGGTTACTTTAGTGGTCTTTTCATAATGGAATGATGGGTAATTTATATGTAAATTTATGGGATTATTTTAGTGGTCTTTTATAATGGCATGGTGGTAATTTTCTAGAAAATATAATAGATCCAATGACTAGTATTATTAGATACTACTCGATGGCAAGATATTTCTGATTTTTGTTATAATTTTTAGAATTTATCTTTTTTCTATCGTGCCTCACAATCCGTAAACTCTGATCAGTAATAGTAAGATAGTCAACTGTGGAGGTGGTGCTACATGTAATATTTAGCACGACTTAACCCTAAACATCAAGACAGCCACTCTTGGGGAGATATGTGTCTTGTTTTGCATGTATACAAAATATTTTCTCATAGAAATATAATAAGTAAAATTATAGTTTATGTCTAAATTACATCAGGGCATCCCTCTGTCCCTCTGGCCTGCGACATGTGATAGACTGATAGTGTACCTACTCTCAGCATGCGGCGCGTGACGATTCGTGTGTTGGTTGCTTGATTTGCATGCATGGCCCCCAATATTCATGTCGCAAGCAGCAGGTTCCTGGAAGTACTGTTTGAAAGCTTCCATGCATTCTGGTACTGGCAGGCCGAGTAGCTTCAAATCGTTTCTATCTGTGTCCTGTGTCCGGCACGCGTATCATTAATTCATCAGTGACCGTTCCTTGAAGCAAACAGTATCTTTTGGTTGCTACTGTGTGAATAGCAGCACTTCAAAGGTGCACATGCACACGGACAGTTTCTTATAAATTTACAAAATTTGTTTATTGAGGGAATTAAATAAAGGAACAAATAGTTTGAAAGTGGTCAACGATTGTATTCATTGTGATTCCTAACTCAACTAAGGAAGGAGCAGAGTAAAACACGGAGAAAATTCAACAAGAGACAAATAGTGCTTTGGAATAATGTCATTTATCTTTGTTTTGCACAAGGGTATACGTAACATGCTTGACCATTGTTCATTATATTATTATTTGTATATTTCTATGGAACATGTTATATTCCCCATACTGTAAAAGAGAGTAAAATAACCGACTACCACCTAATAATTAGCTAGACCATAGCTGCTACCTCTGCCCTCAAATATAAGGGAACACACATATTTTAAATAGATTAGTAGTGGTTGCAAATGACGCATGTGCCCCTAATGTTGTAATCAGAACCGAGCTAGTTATTTCATTAAACATTGTGAAAATTTTAAAAGAACCAATATTTAGATCAAACCAGAATTTACTTTAAAGAAAGATGAACCTAGACAAACAAAAGTATAACATTTACTTAACACTGCAACTATTTTTCCATTCTAAAAAATATGTTACTCCCACTGCTTCGAATCATAATTTCTTTTACTCCTCTTTGTAATGCACATACATGTTTGGATGGATCTTGATGAATCTAGACATATGTATGATTTTACTCACATTCATGGGAAAATGATGAATGAATATATTCCCCTAAAAGGAACTATAGAAGTTTGAACGAATGGAGTAGTTTGTATTTGATAACCATGATATGAAGACATAAACATACAAAGTAATGTTTTAACTCAATATTGGACCATTTCACCGTCCATATTGAAACCCCACTATCTATATATACTGGATGTGGATAGTACTACGACGACAAGTATATATTTTAATTATTCTTTGTTGTATATATCCTCTTGCTTGAACACGGTTTATTAGGCTCTTAAAGGTTCCCCATCCTCTATCCTCCAACACTATTCGAGCTACTCCTTACGCTGTCTACGGTATAGAACAGTACTGTAACACAGTGTGTAATTCCTGGTTTTGGAAACCACTGAGTCAGCAGTTATATGGTTCTAGTCGGAACCCGTGGGGAGAGGCGTTGCGAGTTGGCCGCCGAGTACGTAGTGCCCCGGCATTAACGTCGCGCCGGAATTTTCAGCTGCAGCGGCTGCATGCTTGCAGTAACTCTCGGTCTCTCTGGCCCATGCATACCTGCCCGGGTCGCTGTCCTCTTTGCCGGCGTTGTCGATCGGCATGGTCACCTTTGACTACTCAGGGACGGAAAAGGTAGCTACAGCAGCTGCTAGCGCGTCATAGCATGCTGGCTAGTTACGTACAGTACCAACGTAGCAATAGCAGCGGCCAGTTATCAGCCAATCAGGTCAGGACGCATATATAGATCCAACTGCAGCTAGCTCGATCGCCGTCCGAACATGCATGGACGACCTTAACTAGATAGAGTTTTTTACTAGTTGGCAAGCGAGCTTCATTATTGTGTTAGCATGGGCGTAACGACGGGCTAATTATAAAACTACAGTGAGGTAGTACGTGGAAAAAACAACATTGCGCGCGCCTCAGCGGTAGTTACAGGTTTGCATTTTCACAATCACAAGGGTTTTGGCTCCAAATTAAACGCGACCTTGTTGATTCTTAACAGCCCATAAAACAAGAAAATTAATTGATGACCGGTACAGATTCCACCGGGCCGTAAAATACCAGAGCTCAATTATCTTTATCTTAAAATATATAATTTATTAGTTCCCATACGGAGCACATGTCAGAGTAAGATTATATATGTAACCAAATGAAGAAGATAAACCTAGCTTGACCAATCGAAGAGGAGATGATCGAGAAACATGCATGCATGGATCGATTAAAATTTCAACCACTTGGATATATGTCCCAGTATGATTGGCTCCCATCTCAAAAGTCGAGGCGGTAGTTGTCCAGGTTCCGTGGCCTATGTGCTGATTAGTTGACTGCAGAGAACAGGTGAAAAGGCCCTACAGCCAGATGGAAGCGGACACAAGAGTAGGTTAAGGGTAGTCACGCGGCAGGCCCCATGTAGTTGCTGCACTAAACTAGTGCCAGCAATTTTTTTTCCCGAATGCACACGAGAGCTCGTGTACATGCATTTGGTGTGTGCTGTTTATTAATTAGTAGTACCCTTTTTTTACATTGCTCGCAACGCTAACGCAGACGGCATAGTAGTTGTGTACCAGTGCAGATTAACGTTAATGCCACAATAGTCCCCCTATCATGTGGGTCTTCTAATTCGTCGCCGACGCCTAGATGGCCAATGTGAGGCGAGAGACGGCAAGATCCTCAAATGACTCCGCAGCCATGGTCTTCTCCCTCCTCAACATGTATAGGCAGCGCACATGAAGCATATATCCAGTGGAGGACCAGGATTTTTTTCATAGTGTATGCCAAGCCCGTATGCATAGGCCATTTATAAATGAAAATGGGTGAGAATTGAAAATGAGTGCCTCATCAAAATTGCGCAATGGCAGGTTTCAAACCCACACCTTGCAACAATGATTGGAGTGCTTCAAACCTTCAACCAGTTCAGCTAGCATTCTTTTATGACATAATCTTTGCGTAACTCGTTTTTAGGGTATGTGCCCACCCCTCTGTCCGGCACTAAGCATATCACAATGATGATCAAAGCGACATAAAGCACTATTAAACCTAGGAAATGTAATTAAGAGTATACTCCCTTCAGTCACGAACAAGTCATGTTTTCAGGTTATGTGTTTGGTTAGTAATTCCAAACTTGGTTGGTTGCATGCATATTACTTTTATTCTTAAATTTGGATATTAAAAATGATAGGAGTTTCATAGCAGTATATATCCTTTTTCTATCTTTCATAAAATTTTCTACATAAAAAGTACCCGTCAAAGTTGTGTTTTGAAAACCCTCCCGACACCAAAACATCATTTTATTCATGGGAAGCGGAGGAACATAGAACACAAATATGAATCAGGGGCCTAATATATAACTGAAGTCAAATGAGCAGGTACTCTTATCCATGTCACTTTTTGTCTCCTCGGGGGTTTAGAAGTAGGGATGCTAATAATCTAATTTGGGTTTCTTTTGAGACGTGACATGTTCTTGAACAAAGCTATCATGCATTCAATTAAACAAAGCTATATATAGATGTGTACTGCGACTGACACAGTAACAACCATGCACGCGGTGTTGTTCCTTGAATGAACAGACGAGAACAAAGTTTCTCATCATCAATACCAACAGTTTGGATGCTTTCAGCAGACAACATGCATCCAAGTCCTTCCAGGAACCTGCTCGTGACATGAATGTAAGGCCATGCGAGCACCTAACGCCAATCATCATACGCCGTTTGCTCAGAGTTCGTACATCACATCGCGTTTGACATGGGTTGAACAACGTGATGCAACCACATTAAGCTTTGTTTGGTTTAAATTGGATTAAGAGGATTATATTGACATGCTAAAATCCCTTGCAAGTTAAGAGATCTACCACCTTCAATCTCTTTCAACGGAACTCCGTTAAGAGGGGGATTAACCAAACAAGCTACCCCGGCCCATGGGCATTTCTACAGCACCATGTGACTAACCTTCCAACTATCATAGGCACAGTGATTCTGACCCACATACAGTAATAGCAAGGCAAACATGTCACAAGGTTGTTTCCAGTGGATCATGCATATATATGTGTTTTAGACAGTCTAGAGGCAGCAGAGCACACATATAAAAAAAAGAAACTGTGCAACCACTGAAAGTGATACCATGTATCGCATTCTGTTCTACGATTCCACTTCGACAAAAGAAAAGAGCATACCCAAGTTCAATAGCTTTACGTCTGCTATTCCGATCATGATTTTCTTACCCTTAGTGAGAAAGTAAAGGTTCTCCCCCTCTCCCTTCGGAATGTTGTGGGCGAGGAGGGATTCAAACCCCCCACACCATGGTCCATGGCCACCTGCTCTAATCTTCTGATTTAATTTACGGCCCAGCCTGTCTTCGGTGGATCTCGTTCCGAGGTACCCCAAAAGGAACCTTCTTCTCCTTAGCTATTTCATTTCAGGTTAAGAAGATGCAGATGGAATGCTGAAAACAATCTTAACTTTTCTTAAACGAAAAAAATCTTAACTTGGTAGTACACTTTTGATGTACTACGACAAATATATGGAACTACGACCCAGAACCATAACGTCTTAGTAATTAGACGTCACTTGCTTCTTGATCTCTGAAGCTAGCTAGATGAAGAAGGCACAACAGTAAGGTACGGTTCTGTAGCATTTGGTGAACAAGCGAAGCAAGTCTTTGTATTAAGAAGATAGCAAATTACATTTGCAGGGAGTAAACTGCAGCTTACGACCATGATAAAGGAAAATACAAAAAAAGAAGCCACCCAACTAACAAGCATCAACCCAAACAAACAAAACTACTGCATGCCTAAGAGTGAAGCCAAATAGAGTGGAGGAAGAGGACGACGCCTTCAACAAGGGAAGCGACGCTCGAAGCGCCGCTGTCATCGACACAAAGCTTTCGTTTGACGAGGGAAAGCGCTACACTAATAACGCCCCCGACAGGAAAACTACGTCAAAACGTAGTCGTAATCAACAAAGAAACAGAACCGGTGGCATAGCTTTTGCTCGAATCACCCTTACCCTGATCCCAACCTCTTAGCACATCAAGATTGTAGTAGCAACAACACCGCCTCCGCGGCAGCTCCACCAAGCAAGAAGAAGACGACAACGGCCACACCAAGACTGACTGCCGAGCACACGGGGAGCAGAGCTTCCACCCAGGTGGGGAGCCAAGTGTCCACCTGAGGCACCAACAACGGGGAGCAGATGCTCGGTCATGGCCAGCCCACAGAGGCGCGACATGGTGGTGGTAGGCCAAACACATGCCTGACCTTGTGCGGAGACCAAAGCGGGTCCGGCACAGAGGCCACAGGAACTGGCGACGTCAGCGCCAGCTGCCCGGCAGCGCGTGGCCAGTAGCCAGAAGAGTGACGTGGGTGGCAGCCAACGTGCGGCGGCCAGGCACCACGGCCCCAACAAGGCCGAGCGTCGCCAGTGGCGATGCGGAGCGGCGAACAATGCTGGAGGGTGGTGGGGAGCCAACGCCAGACAACCACAACACTGGAGCGGCAGATCTAGACCCGAGGAGCATAGATCTGGCAAGGACCAGTCCGAAGAAGCTAGCCCAATGGCAGCGGGGCAGTCGATGGGTGAGACCAATGGTGGGGGCAGGGTGGGGAAAGAAAGGGAGGAGAAGGGAGGGGAAGGGAGCTGTGGGGCTGGCCACCAAGTGGTGCCGCCGCTGGCCGCTGCCGAGCTAGGGTTGCAGGGTGGTTTGGTGAGGGCGGTGGGGTCGCCCCTCGGAGTCGTCCGAGTCAAAGACCCTCATGGTTGTGTAGCATGATACGGCTCTATACTTTTACCCTCAAAGTGAGGGATACGAATATGATACGCGCTCACCAACCATTGGATTATTGAAACCAATTAGTAACTAATAAGGGCGCAGTCGCTGCATATGGTAGTCCCTTAATGAGTACGTTTAACCCCTGCAACGACTCTTGGGCATGTAACAAAAGAACAAGGCTGGATTATCTACAAAGCAAACCATGCGTGCTTTCATGGTTTCACATGATCACATCCATATTGTCAAGCGAGGTTAAATATATTTGGAAGAACACATGATCACATGATCCACACTGATCTAATGTAAAGCTGCAGCTGCCTAGCTAATTGCGGTAGCTTAATTAGATTTCCCCCCGGTGCAGCAGAGGACATAACCACATACATTGGTGCTACCCCGCTACAAAAATTTCTACCTTCTACATACAATATAATAATTTAGGATAAATCCATGTAGATTATAGTTAAAACCGGAGCATCAAAAATTACACTAGTTACCGTAGCAGTTGGACACACAAATATACATTTATTATAGACACGTACTCCCCGATTTTTTTATATCTATTGTATTTTAATTTGAAAATAAACTAGCCAATAACTAAATATTCGAGAACGAAGTTAACTAGCCAGCAAACCGACTAATCTCGTCCACCCTACCGCCTGATGCACTGCGTCGTCCATCATCGATCTCGTTCTCGTGCTCCAAACCACCTTCTCCTTAGCAGCACACGTTCCTCCCTCCAACTCCAACTATAAATAGCACCCGGCCCAATGCAAAGCCCATCTCATACAACCATCGAAGCACCGCCTGTGACTAGCTAGTAGCAGTATGTACGGGAAAGGTCATCAGTTAGCTTCCATGGCGGCTTCCAGGGACTGCTGCCTCGTGCTGCTCTGCCTCCTCGTCTCTCCACTCCTCCTCGCCGACGCCGTCCGTGGCCACCCATGGGGTTGGGGCGGCGCCCTGTTCCCGCAGTTCTACGACCACTCGTGCCCGCAGGCGAAGGCGACGGTGAGGTCCGTCGTGGCCAAGGCTGTCGCCAGGGAGACCAGGATGGCGGCGTCACTCCTCAGGCTCCACTTCCATGACTGCTTCGTCAAGGTACCTACCTATCTACACACTCTGCCTCCGATCCGTCGCTACCTTCAAGATTCACTTTTTTTTCTGTCTCGGGTTGTAGGGTTGCGACGCCTCTGTGCTGCTGGACAACAGCAGCAGCATCGTCAGCGAGAAAGGCTCCAACCCCAACACGAACTCCGCCAGGGGGTTCGAGGTCGTCGACGAGATCAAGGCGGCCCTGGATGCCGCCTGCCCCGGCACCGTCTCCTGCGCCGACATCCTCGCTCTCGCCGCCCGCGACTCCACAGTCCTCCTCGGCGGGCCCTACTGGGACGTGCCGCTGGGGCGGAGGGACTCGCTGGGCGCCAGCGTGCAGGGCTCCAACAACGACATCCCCGCGCCCAACAACACCCTCCCCACCATCATCACCAAGTTCAGGCGCCAGGGCCTGGACCTCGCCGACGTCGTCGCGCTCTCCGGCGGCCACACCATCGGCATGTCCCGGTGCACCAGCTTCCGGCAGAGGCTGTACAACCAGACGGGCAACGGCGTGGCCGACGCCACGCTGGACGTGTCCTATGCGGCGCGCCTGAGGCAGGGCTGCCCCCGCTCCGGCGGCGACAACAACCTCTTCCCGCTGGACGTGGTCAGCCCCGCCAAGTTCGACAACTTTTACTTCAAGAACATCCTGGCCGGCAAGGGCCTCCTCAGCTCCGACGAGGTGCTGCGCACCAAGAGCGTCGAGACGGCCGCGCTCGTCAGGGCCTACGCCGACGACGTCAACCTCTTCTTCCACCACTTTGCGCAGTCCATGGTGAAGATGGGCAACATCTCGCCGCTCACCGGAGCGCAGGGCGAGATCAGGAAGAACTGCAGGAGGATCAACAGCAACCACTACTGAGGGCGGTGATGAGGCTTCATTGCTTGTTGACTATATAGTACTCCGTATTATAGTTTGTGGAGAGTGCTGGATTTGTATTTCTACGTGGTGGTTCTCATCGAAGACATGTTTTGCTTAATAAATAAGAAAGAACGGCTTAACGCCGATTACGTTGTTAACCATTTATAACCGGCTGGAGACTGCCTTCAAATTAAAAATGGTTTCTTTCGTTCTTGTGTTACAAAAGGAACCCAATGAAAAGCCGAGAGCTATGAATGGGAAAATTTTCTCTGATCTGCTTTATTATTTACAACAAGGAATCCTCATGGAAGCTCTTCATCTTGAAATAAAGCTTCTTTTATCTAAAAAAAAATCACTACTCCACGTGCACGTCCTAGTTATTCTTTCAAAACTAATCATGCTATCATGTGTGTTATCCGATGAGTTAATGTCCAGTAGCCACATGTTCAGCGTCATCGTTCTCACAAGTCACAAACCACAATGAGTATACTCATGGCTAAAGCAGGCTAGCTCTATCTAGGTCATCATGAGGTTCCTGTCCTGCAAGGCTGCAATCTTCAACAGAAGCAGGGGAAATTTTTAGTACTCCCGAGTCCCGACCCGTTGCAGTACTTACCGTAATTTTTCAACAAATAATTACATTTCAAAGCAGATTACAAATCATGCGATAGAGATTCATTCCATTCATCTAACCGTCGGCTTAAATATTATATAGCCCAAACGCCAACCATGTTTATAGAAACACAACCTGGATATATACCATGAGTCCATCACGAATGCAAAACTAGTTTTTAAGGACATTAGTGCTAAAGTTGATTGATGCATGCACCCTTAACTTTTTTAGTAACTGTGACAGATTGCATGACGTCATGTAGAAAATAACTAACCAAAATAGCTGGACTGACTCTATTCATTAAAAAAAAAATTCTCACACTACTACCGAAGAAAGCTGATGATGTCTTCAGTACCGGTAGGAAAAATCGTGGTCGCTGGGGAGGCATTAGTATCAATTGATAATACTAACTAGTACTAGACGGTATCTTTTAATACCGGTTTGTACATGTCCATCAGTAGCTAAAGAGGCACCATATCGAGTTTCAAAAGAAAAGGTGTCCAAGGTGCAGGCAGAGGAAAGAGCCAACAGTTTCCAAAAACAAGACAAATTCATGATCTACTTTACTGGAATGCAATGCTATGCTGTAAGAGAATAGATACAGAAGTTTTTTTGCATTCGTTTTAAAAAACATGATTACATGATTTATTTTTTTAATGCTGGCTGCATGATTGTATACACCACTTCGTGATAAGAATCGTCCCCCCAACAGCTTTTATTTACACATACACGAAAGGGCCTTGAAGTTTTGTGCTCACAAGAGATGAGCCTCTCAGGACGCTTATAGGTTGTAGCGGGCACACATCAGGTAACCACGTCGAAAATTTGATAAAGAACAAAAGCAATCTGAGAGGGCATGATTAGGTTTTTTTGAGCTTAGAGAGGGCACGGTTAGTTAAGTGAGGCCAACTTCTTCTCCAAACGCTTTGCCGAGCGAAGGGCCTCCAGGGCCTCCGCCTGCTTCCCTTCCCGCTTCAAGGTGAGTGCCTTCACTTTCTCGGACTTGATCTCTTCTTCAAGCTTGCTCCTCTCACTATGTGGCTTGCTAGTCGTTGCAACAGCTGGCTTTGCTTCGGCTTTCTTCGGAAGTTGAGCATTAGATGCTTGAGTGGAATTCGGAAGTTGTGAACTAGAAGATTGCATGGATAAATTCATGTCACTCCAGCCAATGGATTTTAGAGCAGACATGATTTGAGGGTCCAGAAGATCCTCCACAACCACATCATTTGGTTCACCTAACTTGCCTCCAGAACTTGAACCTTGGTTGTCTGACTCTTCCAGTTGGCTCTCTAGCTCCTTGGCCAGTTCGAATTCTGCATCTGCTTCTGCAGTCTTTCCTTCTCTCCGCAGCTTGAGAGCATTGCGCTTGTGAGCGAGGGATTCCCGTTGGACTTTGAGACGATCTCGGCTGGACATTGCCTTCTGAGGTTGTGTCGACTTGCTCACTTGTGCAGGAGGGGCGGAGGTCACGGCGTCAGTGTGGTTGCTGGAGCTAGCAAGTTGTTGGACCACGCTGCTCTGTTGCTCAGCAGAAGCACTGGAGTCATCACCACCATCCATGCTATCTTGTTGAGCACCTTCAAGTCGCTTTTCTAAGAGTTTTGCCAGTTTCAATTCTTCTCTAGCTTCTGCCATCTTCCCTTCTCTCTTAAACGCAACTGCCTTTCTCTTATGGAGTAAGATCTCATGTTTAAGATTATCATCCCCATGTATTCTATGAGATTCTTTATGATCAGGTACTTCAGAAGGTGAATGCGACCCTTCTTCAGATCCCAAGGGACCAGTAAAAGCTGGCCGCAACAAGCTTGAAGATGTTCTATCAATACTTTCTTCTGCTGCATGACTTTGGTTAGAAACAGTTGTTTCAGTCTGTGGTTTGCTTGGAGAACCACCTAAACTATCCAATGGTGTACTATTTTCAGATGTGTGAACTGTCAACATATCAGCCCTCTTAATTGCTTCGCTTACTGAAGATGGGGGAGCAGTGGCATCAACACTAGGGAAATGCTGAACATCAGATTTATTTTCTACAATCTGATGTCCAGTAGTAGTAACACCTTGTTGGCTAGTAGTTGAGTTACTTGATTCTTCAATCTCTGCCAGTTGCTGCTCCAAGACCTTCGCCTTCTCCAGTTCCTCCTCAGCTTCTGTGGTTTTCCCTTCCCGTCTGAGTGCAAGAGCCTTCCTTTTTACACCAAGCAGTTCCTTCTGAATCTGCCCCTTAGTTTTCGATGACTTAGGAGGAGCTACATGTGAAGAAACTGATGGTTTATCAGTTTTTTTCGCAGGGTTAGTATCAACATCTTCCCATCCCATATTTTTCAACACGGATAGCAATGCTGGATCCTGCATGTCATTGTCTGTAACATCAGGTTCATATTCCTCATCAGCAAGATTGAGACTTGGTGGTTCAACCTTGTATGGGGGATTTGATGCAATGCTCCTGACTACAGGTGGTTTGGACGAATTTTCAAGTTCTTCAAGCTGCTTCTCAAGAATGCTACCTTTCCTCAGCTCTTCCTCAGACTCGTCCACCTTCCCTTCCCTCCTCAAAGCTAGTGCCTTCTTCTTCAGAGCCAACAGTTCTCTCTGAATTGCTAGCTTAGTTCTTGGCGCCGATACAGGCCGCGCATTCATCCCTGAAAAAGTGACATCTTCATGATTAGCATTCTTCCCTTCTGGATATGGAACCTTTGAGTCTGGCTCTTCAGCATCCAGATCCTTCTCAAGTAGTTTTGCCTTTTTAAGCAATGCCATGGCTTCTGCAACATTACCAGATCTTCTGTTTGCAACAGCCTCTCTTTTTAGAGCAAGCACTTGCTCCTTCAGTACCTCTTGATTGGAAGAAGAATCAGATTCACGATTTTCCAATTGTTCATCATCATCCTCACTCCAGCCAAATGATTTTAGGGCAGCAGCCAAATCTGGGTCATTCATGTCATCATCTGTAACGTCGAAGTGGCCATCAATGGCAAGATCGTTAGAGGCACCCAGAATCTGTTCAAAGTTGAAAGCAGGGAATTTTGGATCATCTATCAATATGTCACCATGCTTATCATCATCCATGCTCCGAATAATGGCAGTCAAATCATCATCAGAGTCTTCTGCTTCACCCAGAATCTCCTGTTCCTCTAGTTGTTTTTCCAAAATTTTAGCCTTCTTCAGCTCTTCCTTTGCTTCAGCAAGCCTACCTTCCCGCTTCAGCATTAAGGCTTGCCTCTTCAGGGCATTAACCTGAGATTTATCGATACCACCTGTTTTCTTGCCCTCCGATGATTTAGGGGCCACCTCTCTAAGAAGCTGTGACAGCTCTCCTTCGACACTCATAGGGGCTGCCTTTGTTTCATCACGAAGGTCGGCATCTGACCACCCTAGTTCTCTGAGCTCAGAGGTAAGATCATTCTTTTCTTTCTTAACCCTTTTCCCAGCGGGCGACCTTTTTGTTTCAGCCTCAGTTAGAACCGTCAGTTGTCGGGTTACTGACTGCAGCAGCTACATTAGGAGCTTTTGTAGCCATTCTCCTGCTCTTTCTCAATTCCAGTTCCAACGCTGCAGCTTGCCTCTCAAGCTCTCTCCCATGCTTAAAAGCCCGCAGTGCTTCCTCAGGTTTACCTTCTGATTTCAAAGCTCTGTACCTTTTCTTCTCTTCCACAGCTTGTTGGCGCAACTCCTCTGGGGTAAAAATAGATGCAGTGTTGTTGAGTTCATAATTGTGTGCTTCAGCGGAAAGGCTTTCATCTCCATTTGCGTCCGTACGGAAATTAGTAGTTCCTCTAGAACTGGAGGCACTGGCACTGCTTGCAGTTCTCCCAGGAAGCTCAGGATCCAGAGATTCCTTGCGAGAAAGCTGGATCGGCACTCCATCTCCAAGAATTTCGCTTAAAGTTTCATCCTCTGGTTTTGAAGCAGCTTTTGTGGTTGCTGTTAAACAAAAAGAAAGTAGTTTTAAGCTAAATCATCACATAATTATGAATAAACAAATATGACAACTACATACTACAACAATCGGAAGCCAAAAGGTTAACAATGCTGCAGCATGGTAAGACCAACAAGTTTTGTAGGGTTTGTTTGCTACACAATTGATCATATATCAGCCCCACATACATTCAGAACCCACCATTTTACTTGCGTGATACCACTATGGATGTTAACTCCAATATATCTTATTTTCACAAATTTGTATGCCAATATATGATAGGCAAAAGGAAAAAGTCTACATAACCCCCTAACCTTTGGAGGGTGGTCTACTTCACCCCCTCACATTCAAAACCGGTAATTTAACCCTCTCACCTTTGCAAACTGGACAAACCACCCCCCGTGCAGGTTTTGGAGGGTAGGTTTTGCTGATGTGGCTCCCACCTCAGTGCACATGTGGCACAGGGCCCACCTGTCAGCCCCCATATCTTCTTCTTTCCTCTCCCTCTTCAATCTCTGCCGGCGTGAACGCGGACCACTCCGACATCGTGGCCGGCGCCCAGGAGCCGCTCCACCCGCCGGGCTCGCGCTCTGTGGCTGCCATGGCGTGGCGGGCGGCGCAGTGGAGACTGGAGGACCCGCTCGCTATGGCCGGCGGATCTAGCCTCGCGGCCTCCGCCTCTGCCACCGGCGCATCGACGAGCTCGCGGGGGAGGCGTGCCGACACTCCGCGGCCAGATCCAGCCTAATTGTGAGGGCCTCAACCTCCTGTGCCTCGGGGAGCACTCAGGGGAGCCGTGGCCGCCTCTCCAGTGCCGAGCGGCGCGAGGGGGTCGGGGGAGGAGGCGTCGCGAACGGAGCAGCGCAGATGTGGAGGAAGTGGGGCGGATGGGCGCCGGGGAGACGGATCCGCGGCCGGGGAGGCGCTGTGGAGTAGGGTCCTGCGGTGGGCATGGAGGGGACGAGGGGAGCCGGTAGAGGAGAGGTGGGAGCGGTGGGAGCTGTGCCGGAGGGAGAGCGAGGAGGGAGTGGTGCCCGGTGGGGAGCAAGGAGGGGAGCGGCGCCGGCGGGGAGGGGACGAGTGGGAGCAGCGCCGGTGGGGAGCAAGAAGGGGAGCGGCGACGGCGGGGAGGGGATGAGCGGGAGCGGCGGCGACAGGGAGCAAAGGGGAGGGGAGCTAGCGCCGGCGGGAGAGAGAGCAGAGGAGGGGGCGGCGCGGCGGTCAACAGCAGTGTGCACTTTTGCACACGTGGCACTGACAGGTGGGCCCTGGAAGCACCACGTCAGCAAAACCGCCCACAAAACCACCCCAATGGGTGATTTGTCCGGTTTTGCAAAGGTGAGAGAGTTAAATAACCAGTTTTGAAGGTGAGGGGGTTAAATAACCGGTTTTGAAGTAGACCACCCTCCAAAGGTGAGGGGTTTATGTAGACTTTTTCCTAGGCAAAATACTTCATGTAATACAGAAATATGAAAAAGGGACAAGTTTACATATGTAGGCCTTTGTAAGTATATCAGATCAAAGACCAAAAGTATAGGCCGTTAGGCACTTGTAGCTCACAAAAAGTAAAGCACAGAATAAACTAATTTCTGTGACATAGAACAAAATATTGTCAAAGGTGTTTAATTCTTCACTAGTGAGAAGCTGTAAGCACCACCATTACTAGTTAGGATACAGTGTCACTTGGCATGTGTGTTTCTAAGCATATGTATATAGTTCCCATAAAACATAATCAAATGTTTTAAAACTGAAATATGACGGACCAACCCAAACCTTGTATACAAAACCTTCTCTATATTATGATAGAGAGTCAAACTTAGATGTAAATTGCATCTTCAATGTATTCCATGCTGATAGTCAGATTTTTAATCAACAAGGCCTTGATTGCTATAGGTGTATTACTACTACCATAAATATACTGTTCAAACATACTGGTTCCAAATGCAGGAAGGTTAGTAACACGATCTCTAATGAGGCATTTTGACTTGCAATTTTGCAAAATAGTACCATTTGAAATAGAGAAAATTATATATTATCAAAGTATTTTCCAATATGAATGTATTAACATCAACCATAGGTTGTTAATCCATTTAACTTTTCATATACTGAAGGGTCAATTTTAAGAAGCTAACTGACTAGAATCATAAATGACTTACATTAGGAATCAGAGTGAGTACTTCACAGCAGTATCAAGCGTCAGCAAATTACAGCTCTTTTCACTGAAACACATAAGTGATCAAAAGGATAGGCAAAAGATAAAATATACCTCTTGTAGCTCTATTTTTGTGTCCATATCTCAACTCGTAGCGTGCTGCATCCTCAAGCTTTTTGCAAGGGTCACAAATTCTAACAGGTGAGTCACCCTGTCCACGTAAAACCATCCGCTGTTGGGTGCAGTTGCTGCAGAACAAGCCCCCACATCTTTGACAATGGTGCTACATATAAAATACACAGAAGTAAACACAGCTCCTGATGAGACAATAGGATTACAATGAAGCTCACCTTTTAATATGATCGAAAATTCAGAAACACAATGAACATGGTGAATGCAAACATTTAATTTACTGAAACAAGTGAGATATCAATAGATTTAAGTTTGATAAATGACATACCATATTTACAAGCAGTAAATGTCTAAAGTGAAAAAATGGGGAACATGAACCAATCACAGTGGTTATAGTTTAGCATCAAATACACTACCACCAGTTCACTTACTAGTACCTTTTTAGCACAAAACTCTCTCACAATCCAGATTCAGACCAAAATGTTATGAAATGGAATGGATAACAACAGTGCATTTAAGCAATACAAATTGATTCCATTCGACAGGGGGGCTTCAAGCAAAAAAATACTATATTTGGTTCCAGACAAACTGTGATTTAGCGGCGATCAATTCACAGCTAGCATGGCGAAGGGAGTCACGAGTGTCAGGCAAGAATAAAGTCTAGAGAGGCAAGGTCATGATAAAACAAGGGAGTCAAGGTCGTCAGTGATGAGACCAAGAACATCAGGGAGTATCTGGCAGCATATGGTTTCATTATTAATAACCAAATTTATATAACCGATTTGGTTTGTAGTCCAAAGCTTTGGTGAGTTTTGCTGGTGGTGAGGCAAGTAATGAAAACAAGCAGCACAAGTAACTGAAACAAAATATTAGGAACCCATGAAATAAATGGTTGCACTAACCATGGTAATCTGTGGGATTATGGAGGACTAAATTACGCTTTAAATTAACGAAACATAAAAGCAGGAAGTGAGGCACATCCATTCAGAAAACAGTCGCCGCAAGGGAGGAAAAAAAAATCAAGAGATTACCTTCCTAGTAAACAAGGAGAACTGAACAGAACAGCCCTGGCAGTGGGATGCATCCACAACCCAGGTAGAGCCTCGCATGGACGGCTTCGGCGGCAACCCAATCTTCTCCAACATGGCTGCTGGTCAGGGGCCGATCCAGTATAGGGCACCGGGCATACATATCAGAGACAGACCCAATTTTATTGTTTTTGCAAAATAGTAAGATCGAACTTAGTCCTACACTAGTAATCAGACCAGATCTGAATACAGATAGCTTTTGGACAGCAGGAAGGGAAGAGTTGGTGGCGCACATGCCTGGCGGGTGGTCGTCGCCGGCGAAGGCCCCGTCGAAGACCTAGGCGCAACTGCCGTGGGGCCGAGCTGTTGCCGTCCGAGCGACTGCAGGGAGAGGGAGCTCGGCCGCGCCGCGGAAGCGGAAGGAGGAGGCGGCGCTGGAAGAGGCAGGAGAAGCGCGCCGCGCGGCGTGAGGGATAGGCAGCGGAAGCAGGCGGCGCCAGGGACGGGGAGGCCGGCGATTAGTTGCCGATCGTCGGCTGGAACCCGCGTTTCCTGTGTATTGGGCCGACGACTGGATGGCCGGGCCTGGGCACGTGCTGGCAAACTCCACTCACAAGTAGGCAAAGAGGCCAAAGGGTCCGTAGGGCAGCGGTCGTAGCGGTACCTTTGAGGTCCCGATTTGATTTCGCTGTGAGTGAATTATTTTAAAATTTAGAGCAGTGGTCGTAGCGGTACTTTTGAGGTCTCAATTTGATTTCGCTGTGAGTGAATTATTCTAAAATTTAGGTTTTGTTCGTTCAGTGTTAAGCGACGTTCCCATCTACAGCGAGACGTCCGTGGTGACTTCGCCAATCTTAAGATTTGCCGGTCCAGTCTTTCGGAAGTGCTCATAGGGGTAGGGTGTGCGTGCGTACGTTCATAGGGGTGAGTGTGCGTGATGTGTGATCGTCTGTATTTGTATTGTGTTTTTAAAAAAACAGTAGGCAAAGAGCGTGGAAAACACTGTAACGATTGGGATGAGTGGGAACCCTCTGTTTCATGAGATCTAATAATTTTAAAATTTAAAATACTGATTAAAAAATACCGATGAATGAAACTAGTATATAAAGAAGTGGAACTAATACCAAGAAGTCATGGGCCTAGTAACAATTTTAAAATTGTTTAAAAAATTAAAGGGTATAAAAAATATTTCATATTTATAATTATATGAAAACACCATTGGTACTTATTAATTATCTGAAAGTAAGCTTCTTAAAATAAAAAGACGGAATACATGAAGGTGGAATACACAGTCCAGTGACATTACCACCCAAGGTGGTTGAATTTGTCGCTACATCCCGTCCCACATCGTCCGTTTCAAGAATCAGAAAACGAGCTGCGCCTGTGGCTGAGACTCTGTTCAGCATTGTGAACTTTTTCATGCTGGTGCTTGAGTGCAATTCCAGGCCATTTACAAGCGTACGTCGTTTGAGTAGACAACTTAGTTGCAGTATGTACATGAATACCGGATTTAGTCTTTCACTTAGGCTGATCTCACCGGTCCACCTATCCAACTGTTTTATATTTTAAACTTCATCATGTCTACAAGTGTATGCATAACATTTTTTATATCCCATTTTCACTCGATAGTCTACACTGAGAATCATCTACTCATGTCACATGGCATGCCATTTCCAGGAGACTGCAAAACCACTGGCATTGGAAGAGCATGCAAAGCACACCAGCTTCCGCCTGTTCCACTACTAGTACCTGCTGGGATTGCCATTGCTGCTGCCACTGTACGACGATCTGAAACTACTGTAGTGGCAGGTACAGTACAGTATTGCAATGACAGGTACGAGTAGTAGGTACTACCAGCTGGCGCTCCAACTGCTAAAATGAAGGGATTCTGTTGGATCGGAACAGATAAATTCCGTTCCGAAGAATGTTTACTAACTCCACTGACTCCTAGCAGCGCGCAGGAGATCAACGCATGCTGGTACAAAAAAAAAAACACACAAATCCTAGGTCACAGAAAAAACCAGACTCCGTGGCAGTGGGATTGGTTGCCCAAGCGTCGTATATGCACCGAACCTCACCGTAAGCTCGCTTCTTCAGGATTCTGAACCTTAGTAACCAAGTTCCCGGTCGATGAACGGGAACATATACGTGGTACGCTGCTAAACATGGATTTTAACATCGTGGAAACGAAATTGTTCTACTAAGTTCTGAACCCATCCAAGCCACCAAGCGTCTGCTTTATTCAACAAAACAAACAGGGTCAGAACAATGTATCTGTGGCTGTTGACCATTCATGAGTCAACAGGCACCACATTGTCAAAGAAAAATAGGTGTGCAGGGTGCAAGGAGCCATGGGTTTACAGAAGGAAAAAACAAATGTACGTTCTACTAATATTTTACTGGAATTCGATGCTGTAACCCAAAGACACAACACCCCAATTATGCTAAATTAAGGACACAAAATGGAACCACCAAAAGGGCCCATAATCGCAAGATCAGAAGAGCTGCCAAAATGCAAAACTCAATTTAGTTGTACCCATGCTACTTTATACTTCCGGCAAAAAAAAGTTTAAAATGGAACTTAGCTGGTTCTCTCGTGAAGATTTTTATGACATAGTGGCATAAATTTGGAGTAAACTTGTGCATGGCCAAAACTCTGTTCAAAGATGGAATAAAAAAATGGTTGCTTTACGCAAACATCTCCGAGGATGGGCTATACACACTAATAGTTTATATAAAAAATTCCCTTCAGTCCATTATTACAGCACTTGACATTTCAGCAGAAAGTCGCCTCTTAACTGAGTCAGAGCAGGAATCAACTGGATCAAGCACGTTATGGATTATCAAAACTTTTGAGGGAGGAAGAAATTAAATACTTCCAACGTGCAAAGGTCTCAGATGTTCTGCTTGGCGACAATAATACTAGGTATTTTCAGATGGTAGCAAATGGTAAACATAGGAAGAAAAGAATTTTCTCACCATATAAAGGTCTTTTTGGGACCCTGACAATATATCCTTTAAGCAGGATGAATCCAGACAGGATGATATTTCTCAAGTCATCCAATCCCGAAAACGAATTTCTTATGGCTCTTTTCACAGAAAAAGAGATTCGGGATGCTGTTTTCGCAATGGAACATAATAAGGCACCTGGTCCAAATGGATTCCCTGCTGAGTTCTATCAAAAGTTTTGGGAGATCATCAAAGACGACGTAATACAAATGCTTGTAGACCTTCATGATGGAGATCCGTCCTCTTTTCAGCCTCAATTTTGGAGTAATAACGTTAGTCTCCAAGGTCCTTGAAGCAAACCAAATCCAGTAGTATAGACCGATTTGCTTTCTTAATGTCAGCTTTAAAATTTTTACTAAAGTGGCCGTGGATCATTTAGTTAGCCCAACTCAAACAGCTTTTATGCGAGGGCGAAACATCTTAGAAGGTGTTGTTATCTTGCATGAGACTATACATGAACTGCATAGTAAAAAACAAAGTGGGGTTATTCTAAAAATTGATTTTGAAAAGGCTTATAATAAAGTTCGATGGCCATTCCTATTACAAGCATTCCTGATGAAAGGTTTTTTGTCTAAGTGGATCTCTTGGGTGAAAAGCTTTAGCTCCTGGTGGCAGTGTTGCCGTCAATGTTAATGATGAGGCCAGACCTTATTTTCAAACTAAGAAAAGTCTTCGACAAGGTGATCCATTATCGTCCATTCTTTTCAACATTGTAGCTGATATGCTGACTATTCTAATCAGCAGAGCCAAAGTAGATGGACAAATAAATGGTGTGGTGCCTCATCTAGTAGATGGTGGTTTATCTGTACTACAATATGCTGATGACACTATTATATTTATGGATAATGACCTAGAGCAGGCTCGTAACATGAAGCTTTTGCTTTGTGCTTGTGAACAAGTATTAGGTTTCAAAATCAACTTCCATAAAAGTGAGATATTTTGCTTTGGAGCGGCGCAGCAAAACTTGACATAATACATGCAATTGTTTGGCTGTAATTCGGGTGACCTCCCAATGAGATATTTGGGTATTTCTATACATTATAGGAGACTATCAGATACTGATTAGAGAAAAGATGAGAAACGCTTTGAAAAAAGACTCAGTAGTTGGAAAAGCAAACATCTTTCAACTAGTGAGAGGTTAACACTGATTAATTCAGTGCTTAGTAGTCTGTCCATGTATATGATGTTTTTTTTGCTATCCCTAAAGTGTTCTTAAAAAATTGGACTATTTTCGATCAAAGTTCTTTTGGCAATGCGATGAGGGAAAACGTAAATACCGCCTTATTAAATAGGACATATTGTGCCTAACCTAAAGATCAAGGAGGGCTAGAAATCCACAACCTTAATAAATATCAAGAACATAGCTTTGCTTAGCAAATGACTTTATAATCTCCTTGCATCAGATGGAACTTGGCAACAAATGCTACGTAATAAATATTTAAAATCTAAACCTCTTTCACAAACACAGCGGAAAACTGGAGACTCACATTTTTAGGCATGCCTTATGAAGGTGAAGCCTGATTTTCTGCGATTTGGAACATTCTTAATTAAGAATGGTTCTCAAGTTAGGTTTTGGGAAGATAGATGATTGGGATAATCAACCATGCGTGAACAGTATCCTTGCCTCTATAACATAGCTCGTTATAAGCATGCCACTGTAACAGCAGTGCTTGCACCTCATTACCTAATATCTCTTGGCATAGAGATCTCATTGAAAACAAGTTAGTTGCGTGGAATAACCTCTTACCACGCCTAGCTAATGTTGTGTCATGCCAAGATGACGATATATTTCAGTGGAACTTACACCCAAATGGGAAGTTTTCAGTCAAGTTTCATTATTAGTTTTGATTCACACTGATGTCCCAAACATCAACAAACGTCTTTGGAGTTTGAAAGCTCCTTTAAAAATTAAGATATTTCTTTGGTATCTACGTAAGGGGTAGTACTAACAAAGGATAACCTTAGCGAAGCGAAATTGGCAGGGCAGTAAGCAATGTTGCTTTTGCCACAAGGATGAGACAATAAAACACTTGTTCTTCGAGTGCCGGTTTGCTTGTGCGGTTTGGGCTATTGTCCAGGCGGCTTTTGGTTTAGCACAACCAAGTAGTGTGTGTAACATGTTTGGGAATTGGCTTAGGAGTTTTAAAAAAGAGTTCAAACCACTTGTTCTGTTAGGAGCTGCTGCTACCAGTTGGTCGCTGTGGTTATCTAGAAATAGTATGGTTTTTGAAAAGAAACAATGTCATTCTCCTTTGCAAGTTATTTTCTCGACTATACATTGGCTTCGTAGTTGGGCGGAGCCATCTTCCCAGGATTTGGTTATAACGGCGTCTCAGTGTTTGGCACTGGTGGCCAAGGAGTTTTTTACCCGGACACATGGGTGGCAGTTTAGTCTACGGACTAAGGTGTCACTAGTGTGTTGGTATTTTTATGTGCTTTTTGTAAGGCTGTGTGCATCTCAAACATGCGCAGGTCGTCGGGGGTGTTTTAGGATCTTTGTATTTACTCGATGTATTGATCTTAAAATCAATAAAGCTTCCATTATCGAAAAAATCCTACTATACTGAATCATACAAGGATATTTGGAGTGGGTGGAGCTACTGCTATCACTTTCTGTTGTACATGTATCAGGATTTATTTAGAGAAGTAGGTTGAACAAAGGCCAATAGTTTCTGTCTCCAGCATGTATTTAAGGCATAAGCTAAGCTGAAGACCTCTCTAAAGAAAATAAACAGGGAGCTTCATACAGCAAGGTAGACAACCCTTACAGAAAGAAACTTCATGATCTCATGCAGACATGGAACCGACAATAGAGAACGCAAGGGTTTAGGCAGCTCACACATGGCAATAATAGGATATGAGATAGTGGCAACAGATAAATAATAAAAAAAACACACAAAAAAGCAACCTCTAGATCAGGTACGCCTGATGCAAACAGATGATGCTTTCCATAAGTGGAGTGGATGGAGTGATGCTGGAATCACACGATCTTCTATAAATAGGAAGTATAATGCCCGAAACGAAAGTACTACAGCATTCAAACGACTCATGGCTTCAACCAAGACAGTTCTTGGTGCAATCTTCATTGCTTCCTTCTTATCTTCCTCCATCGCCTTCCCTCCTGGTCACAATGAGGGTGCCTATCCAGTTGGAAACAGCCCAACCACAGGTCTTTCTCCAGATTACTACAAGTTCACATGCCCACAAGCTGATGAGATTGTGGTGTCTATACTAAAGAAGGCCATCGCAAAGGAACCACGGATAGCTGCTTCCCTTCTCAGGCTCCTGTTTCATGACTGCTTTGTTCAGGTTACAAACTTTCAAGCCCGTTTCTTTTTTTTTTCCATCCTGAATGAATAAACAAAAGTGACCAGCCACCACACATGGTTCGCCCATGCGTTGAACGTTGACCATTGCTGAGTGCTAGAACCGCGCTTTCATGTTCAGTCATCAATAATCCTAGTTATCTCGTAGTTTATGTAGTGATGTGGATCAAACTTATTTTCTCATCTGGAGGAGATTGCAGGGCTGTGATGCATCAGTTCTTTTGGATGACGCTGAGGAAGTCGTGAGTGAGAAAAATGCTATTCCCAATAAAAATTCTATCAGGGGATTTGAGGTTATAGACGAGATCAAAGTTACTCTTGAGAAAGCATGTCCACATACAGTCTCTTGTGCTGACACCATCGCCCTAGCAGCCAGAGGTTCAACAGCACTGGTAAATTTCTGTTCTTTCAAATGGCAAGTACATGTACTAATTACAGGTAGAGAAAAATATAGAGGGTTTCTCACAGAAGATAATTGTTGTATTTTTCTTTACAAAGACTAAAGTTGGCATCCTCAAGCAAAACTTAATTTAGCCTTTCCCTAAAAAAGAATAATTTAGCTCCACTTTATATATTTAACACGCACATAATAATGTTACCACCTTATAGAGTGGAGGACCGTATTGGGAACTTCCATTAGGAAGGAGGGACTCAAAGGCAGCAAACATGAAGCTAGCAAATAAGAACCTTCCTCCACCAAATGCAACACTACACCGTCTCATCAAGTTCTTCAAAAGGCAAGGATTAGACAAGGTGGACCTTGTGGCGTTATCAGGTATGGTACTGGCACATGTTCAATAAGAGAAAGAACACATCTAACTCTAATGGTACATCCAATGCTCAATAAACCTTTGATACAAACTAGTAAATAGAATGGGTTCAGGTGTTGAAAATTTCTATAAGGTTCTTGTAAGCCTAGGGCTGAAAGTGTAGCAAGAAAAACGTTGGAGAGGACATAGTAGAACGGCATCACTGTGATCACGAGAATATCTGTCAAAAAAGAATGAAAAATAAATAAGAGTAAAAATGGTAACAACAATATGAGGTTTATTGCTATTCCAATTTGATCATTAATGCAGGACTGAAAGTAAAATACTATTCCAAATGAATATAAGAACACAACTATTGCTATTGGATATGCATATTATCTAGTTCTTACAGAGTTTATTTTATATACTTACAGGAAGCCACACAATTGGAAAGGCTAGATGTGTCAGTTTCAAACAGCGGCTCTACAATCAGCATAGAGATAACAGACCAGACAACACACTGGAAAAAGGCTTCTATCACATTTTGGCATCGGCATGCCCACGCACTGGTGGTGATAACATCATACAACCACTAGATTTTGTCAGCCCTTCCAAATTTGACAACAGCTATTATAAACTGATATTGGAGGGGAAAGGGCTTCTTAATTCAGATGAAGTTCTATGGACAGGAAAAGACCCTGAAATAGCAGGCCTGGTTAAAAGTTATGCAGAAAACGAGCCACTATTCTTCGAACATTATGTGAATTCAATAATCAAAATGGGAAACATAAATCCCCTCGTGGGTTACAATGGAGAAATCCGCAAGAACTGTCGTAGAGTAAATCAGGAGATATAAGTCATCAAACGGCTTTACTTTGAATCAGGTTCCTATGCTTGTGATGAAACATTTAATCTACATGATGCCAGTTTAAATGTCGGCATACTAATGTGTAATGGCATAAGATGTAACTGTAACTTCAGTTTGTTTGTATTTCCCAATTTGTCAATGTAAGCCCCACTGCATTCAATGAAATGTATTTCAACTTCTTTTGCTCAAAAACAGTCTGTTCATTTAGTCACTGCATAATCATGTCGTCAGCCTCTCGTCCATGATTATGGATAGCTAACTTTTTGTACTTCTGACTTTTCTGAGTTTGACATGTAAGCTCTAAGCTACGAGTTCAATAATAATAATTTTGAGAAGCTGTAATCTGTCCTACTCAAGATGATAAGGCATAACAAATGCTACCAAGAGTGATGAACACAATAATGCGCTTTTCATTTTTGAACATGTAATGAATTCCTAAATAATAACAACACTAAAAGTGTGCATGAGTCCATGTATACTGTACTAGTGTGCTTGTGCATGCGATGGCGCCGAGAGCAGAGATTGTTGGATGAACTGGCTTTAGCTTAATTTAGAAGAGGAAAGATGATTAGGGATTAGCAACCCTCCATGTGCTCACTTGCTAGTAGCAGAGGGGAAAAAAATCTTGGATAAGCTGATGTGAGGTTGTAATAATAAATTATGTTTGTGATCAAATAAAACCTAAATTAATTGAGTATAGAGTGCGAACCTACAAGAAATGATCCTCAGAATACATCCTTTAGTTCATATCGACCCATATGTACTGCCGTTCGTCCTCTGTACTGCTTCTGTGGTAACAGGCATGCGTTCCCAAGATGCTTGGCTTGTATGATTTTCACTAGGATTATCTGCTGGCAAGTAGCCTCTTGGCCTTCCAACCTGATGAATGATTAGGTCAAATAAGTGAGTAAATAGTGTCATGTATTAACTAGCATGATCATCAATAATTCAATGTGCCAATGAAACAGTAAAGACAAAGTAGACTCTCACAGCATCCACGAAGGCAGACAAGGTGGCCATACCAGGGAGTACATCTAAACCATACTGAAGTTGGTGGGTTAAAAATAAAAATGTTTTCAAGCCAACTCTGAAGAGTGAATAATGTTGGTCTATTGCTCAAATAAATTAACATACCAAATGCTCCATGCGGGGTTTATAGATTAAACCTCCACAACAAAGTAGGCTTGACAAGACAATGAAGCTGCACACAACAGAACAGGAGTCAGAATATTAAACGCAACAGCAATAAAAAAGCAGCAAGAGCAACAAAGAATGGTAGTAATTGTTGTGGTACCAGGGGTAGTATTGTAAGTCAGAGAAAAGCTAACTTCGGTAAGAAATATTTACAACTCATGAAGGAAACTGCAGTTTCCATGAACATTATTCATATCATACATGCAAAATATAATTCCAAATCAGGGGAATGCTAACTTCAGAAAGTAGATGTTACAATCCATAATAGAATTTCCAATCACCGGAGATCTAACTTTGAAGTTAAAAAGCACATACATGCAAGAAACAATTCCAAAAATTGCCCAGCCTTTCATGGGATCACTTTCCTTTTCTTGTCTGTAACCTACAGAGACATATACAAAATAAATTGAGTAAATTTCAGTGGCGGTCCTCGAACTTGCGCCGGGTTCTCATCTAGGTCCCGGTACTCGCAAACTGCAGTGGCCGGGTCGCAGTGGCCGGCAGGGGTGAGAACCCGGCGCAAGTTCGAGGACCGCCACCGAAATTTACTCAAATAAATTCATAGAACTAGGCCACAGTTAAGACACTGATAAACAAAATGAGGAAAAGATGGCATAATGACATATCGCATGCATAATTATGTATTCAAGAATGAGAATGTTGAAGGTTTTAAGACTGTCCCCAGCCATGATGTACTAGAAATCTCTCCCTCTCTTGAGTGTTTATCACAAACACACACTACCTTTTTTTCCCCTCTGTTGGACACACACCCAACCCAAGCACAAAACAATACAAGTAGTTTTTGGTGGATGCGGCCAGAGTAGCCACCATCATTTTCTCATATTTATATATAAATGATACAATGCTGCTCACCTGCTCATGATATCATCCTAATTATTGCAGCCAATACTCATATAATCTGCCCATTATTCTCTTTAACTACAAACTGAAATCTAGCTAGCACTAAGAGAAAAGAACCTAGGCACTAGTTGAATTTGGTGTTTGCCATGATTAGTATAATTATTACCATCTCTAAGAGACTAAGAGTTTATCATGATGCGATATAATCTCTGTTAGAGTATGTGTGTTAGCACATATATCTGCCCCATGAGGCCCATGTACACCATCTATGTCTACCACCCTTCTAGGGTTGGAATAATCAATCATCCCATTCTAGCGTGGTATCAGATTAGGGTTAGTGTTCCTTTTCTTTTTCTCTCTCCTCTCTCTGCCGCCGCCGCCAGGCCACCATGGCTGGCCGGCCGCCGCCTCCTCCCACCTCCCCCTCCTTCCCTCCCCTCTCCTCCTCCTCCCCGGCCGCGGCCGCCGCCACCGCCGCTGGCGTCTATGGGCACCGCTCGGCCTGGGGCGCGCCCGCCCCTGCGGCCACCGCTGCGAGCCGCGGCCTACTCGACGCTGGCGCTTGGGGTGCCGCCGCCGTCTCCTCCCCTCCGCCCGCTGCGGCCCTCGTCGCCGCCGGGCTGGTCCCGACCGCCGTCGCCCCCCCCGGCTGCGGATCTGCCTCCCCCAGCTGTGCCGCCCGTCCCTGACGCACTCGCGGGCCTGGCCCCGCCCCTGGCCTCCCTGCGACCCACTGGTGCGCCCCCAGGCCCAGCTCCGCCCCTGGGGCCCGACCCACCAGCAGCAGGCGCGCCCCCTGGCCTGGCTCTGCCCGCTGTCCTCTGCTGTTGCCGTGGGTGGGGCTCTGGCCCCTGTCGCTGCAGACGCCACTGCTCCCGTCGTGCCCTACGCCGCCGATGGTCTTCCCAGGGGGTTCGGTGGCCCCTTCCTCCTTCCCGACGGCCACGTCATCTACCAGCCGTCTGCTGGTGCCGCCCTCCTCGCCGCCAAGACTGAGGCTGCGGCGGCTCAGGACCATCTCCGCATGGCTGCCCTCGCTTGGGAGCGTGAGCGCACTGTGGCTGATGCTCTTGCCCGCTGCGTCGTCGAGGCGGAGCACCTACCTTTTCGGGGACTCCACCGAGACTGCTGCCACCTCCTTCTCACTCGGCCCCGTCTGCTCCGACGTGCTGTCGGCCGGATCCAGCCGATCCGATGGTCGCCCAGCTCCACCTCCAGGCCCCTGGTGTCCAAAACATCCGGTCCCTGGTTCCCATCGTCCTCGACCCCACGTCGTCGTCCTACGGGCGCTGGCAGGACCTCATCCTCCTCACCCTCCGCCACTACGCCCTCGACGATCACGTCCTCCTCGACACGCCGGCCGCGGCTCAGACCCCGGCGTGGCGGCGCCTCGACAGCGTCGCCATGTCCTGGATCTTTGGGACCCTCTCCCTAGATCTCCAGGACATCGTCCAGACTCCCGGTGGCACCGCGCGTCAGGTCCGGCTGGCACTCGAGACCCAGTTCCTTGGCAACGCCGAGGCCCGCTCTCTCCAGCTCGATGCGACCTTCCGCAACTTCGAGCAGGGGGACCTCTCCGTCAGCGAAGTACTGCAGGCGGATGAAGGGCATGGCCGATGCTCTTCACGACCTCGGCTGGCCGATGGAGGACCGGATCTTGGTTCTCAATGTCCTGCGGGGTCTCAACGACAACTATGGCCACCTACAGACATGGATCACCCGACAGCGGCCCTTCCCCTTCTTCCTGCAGGTTCGGGACGACCTTGTCCTGGAGGAGATCACTAAGGGCCACATGCCAGGGTCCTCCTCCTCTACAGCCCTCGTCGCCACTCCACCGAGCTCCTCCGCCCCGCCTGCCGCCTCTATCCTCGGCACTCCTCCCCCCGGGCCAAGCGGTGGTGGAGGGGGCTGCGGGGGACGTCGTCAGCGGGGGGAGAGGGGCGGTGGTACAGGTCATGGGAGTACGCCGACACCTCCCCTTGCTGCTGCTAGTGCGCCTTGGCCATCCTTCAGCAACCCATGGTCCGGGCGCATCTCGATGTGGCTGTTCTAAGCCACAGGGGGGGGGGGGTTCTCGCCCTCAGCACCAGCCGGCGGCCATGTTCGCTGGCGCTGCTCCGGCCATATTCACTGGCGCCGCTCCTCCTCTGTTCGCATCGACTTGGACTCCACCCGCATAGCCTCGTCCAACACCTACCTGGCCTGCTGGATGGGACCAGGCTGCGCTGGCTCAGTCCTTCAGCACCATGGGGCTGATAGCACCGGTCAGTACCGAGTGGATCGCTGACTCGGGCGCCTCCTTCCACACCACGCCAGATGCTGGTATTCTCTCTTCTGTCCGTCCTCCCCATTCTTCTTGCCCTTCTTCCATCATGGTCGGCAATGGCTCGTGTCTTCCTGTTACCTCCGTGGGTGATGCGGGCACTCATGGTTCTTTTCGTCTTCCCCATGTTCTTGTTGCTCCCCACATGGTTCACAATCTTCTTTCCATTCGCCAGTTTACAGCTGACAATTCTTGTTCTGTCGAATTTGACTCCTCTGGTCTTACTGTGAAGGATTCGGCTTCCCGGCGTCCACTTCTCCGATGTGACAGCTCGGGTCCCCTTTACACCCTTCGGCTTCCTACTTCCGCTGCACCGCCTTCGACTTCTCCTTCGCCTTCTTCGTCAGCTGCCTTCGCCACCACCGCTTCTTCCACTACTTGGCACCGCCGCCTTGGTCACCCTGACAGCGACATTTTGGCTCAGCTTAGTCGTAGTACCGATGTTCCTTGTACTAGGGCTCCCGATGAGCATCTTTGTCATGCGTGCCAGTTGGGCCGCCATGTTAGACTTCCTTTTCCTACTTCTCATGTGGCTCATCTTTTTGATCTTGTACACTGTGACCTGTGGACCTCTCCTGTACTTAGCATTTCTGGCTATAAGTACTATTTGGTGGTGGTTGATGATTTCTCTCATTATTCTTGGACTTTTCCTTT
The DNA here is from genome assembly GCA_030272315.1 of Paspalum vaginatum. NCBI lineage: Eukaryota > Viridiplantae > Streptophyta > Magnoliopsida > Poales > Poaceae > Paspalum > Paspalum vaginatum. The sequence continues at coordinate 9,091,596 of CM059014.1, read as the reverse complement.
GCGTGCTAAGTCGGATGCGTTCTCCACGATCCTCCACTTCTTTGCCTGGGTGTCCACTCAGTTCGACCTCACCATCAAGGCCGTCCAGTGTGACAACGGTCGTGAGTTCAACAACACCACCTCCCGCTCTTTCTTCCTCTCTCGTGGTGTCCAGCTGCGCATGTCTTGCCCCTATACCTCCCCTCAGAACGGCAAGGCTGAGCGGATGATTCGCACCACCAATGATGTCATGCGCACCCTGCTGTTCCACACTTCCCTTCCTGCTCGCTTCTGGGCAGAGAGTCTCCACACCGCCACCTACTTGCTCAACCGCCTTCCCTCCACTGCTTCCCTAGCTCCCACTCCCCACCACGCTCTCTTCGGTACCCCTCCCCGCTACGACCACCTCCGTGCCTTCGGGTGTGCGTGTTACCCCAACACCTCCACCACTGCTCCCCACAAGTTGGCGCCCTGTTCGACTCGTTGTGTGTTTCTTGGTTACTCCCCTGACCACAAGGGGTACCGATGCTTTGACCTCACCTCTCACCGGATCCTTATCTCTCGGCACGTGGTGTTTGACGAGTCGGATTTCCCTTTCTCCACCTCCTCCACCCCAGCCTCCGACCCCGAGTTAGAGTCCTTGTTTCCGACTGACCCCGTGGTTCAGCCACCCTTGCTGAGTGTCCTGCAGGTCCTCCACCAGCACGTCTTCCTGATGTGCTGGCCCCTCTTCCGGCGGACTCTGCTGCGCCACGCGCGGCCCCCGTGGAGCCGTGTGCGGGCCCGGTGTCGTCGTCTCTGGCGCCTCCCCCGCGGTTCGCCCAGCCCGTGCGCGTCTACCAGCGCCGCGCGGTGCCGTCCTCGACGCCGGCCCCGCCGTCTCCGGCGCCGTCGTTGCCGCCCTCGCCTCCATCACCGGCATCCCTGCCTCCTCTGCGCGCTATGCGGAGCCTGTGCGTGTCTACCAGCGCCGTTCGGCACCGCCGTCTCCATCGACACCACCGGCGGTGCCTTCTTCGCCGGCGCCGCCTCGTCGTGCCCCGGCTCGCTCTCGCACCGAGCCGCCGGTGTACCACCCGCCCGTCCTCAATCGGGATCCTCACCACGTTCATCCCATGGTGACGCGGCGGGCGGCCGGTGTCCTTCGACCCGCGGGCCTCTCCGCTGCCGCCCCTGAGCTGTGGATCTCTCCTGTACCCTCTTCCGTCCGTGATGCCCTGGCGGATCCTCACTGGCGTCGCGCGATGGAAGAGGAGTATGCGGCCCTCCTTGCCAACCAAACGTGGGACTTGGTGCCGCAGTCCGTCTGGTTGCAACGTGGTTACTGGCAAGTGGATCTGGACGCATAAGTGGTGAGCTGATGGTACCCTGGATCGCTACAAGGCTCGCTGGGTTCTCCGGGGCTTCACCCAGCGCCCCGGTGTGGACTATGATGAGACTTTCAACCCAGTTGTGAAGCCTGCTACAGTGCGCTCAGTTCTCTCATTGGCCCTCTCCCGCTCTTGGCCTGTGCACCAGCTGGACGTGAGGAATGCTTTTCTCCATGGCACTCTGACTGAGACAGTCTACTGCAGCTAGCCGGCGGGGTTTGTGGATCCTGCTCGTCCTGAGATGGTCTGTCGGCTCAACAAGTCACTCTACGGCTTGAAGCAGGCTCCTCGGGCTTGGTACTCTCGGTTTGCCACGTTCCTGGTGTCTCTAGGATTCACTGAGGCCAAGTCAGACACTTCTCTGTTTGTGTACCGGTGTGGGGATGCGATTGCCTATCTGCTGCTCTATGTGGATGATATTGTTCTTACAGCCTCCAGTCAGCACTTGCTTCAGAACATTATCAGATCTCTACAACAGGAGTTTGCTATGAAGGACCTGGGTGTGCTCCACCACTTCTTGGGTGTCACTGTTGAGCCCCGGCCTTCCGGGCTGTTCCTCCACTAGTGGCAGTATACTCTCGACATCCTGGAGCGGGCTGGAATGACTGACTGCAACCCTTGTTCCACTCCTATTGACACCCAGGCCAAGCTGTCCGAGGCTGCGGGTGCTCCAGTTGCTGATCCTACTGCCTACAAGAGTCTGGCCGGTGCTCTGCAGTATCTCACTTTCACCAGGCTGGATATCACATACGTGGTCCAGCAGGTTTGCCTCCATATGCATGACCCGCGGGAGCTCTACCTCATTGCTCTAAAGCGGCTCCTCCGCTACCTCTGTGGCACAGTTGACCACGGATTGCTCCTCCACCGGTCTCCCTCCGCCGAGCTTGTGGACTACACCGACGCTGACTGGGCTGGCTGCCCGGACACTCGCCGGTCCACCTCCGGCTACGCCGTCTTCCTAGGCGGCAACCTCGTCTCCTGGTCGTCCAAGCGCCAGCCGGTTGTTTCCCGCTCCAGTGCCGAGGCGGAGTACCGGGCGGTTGCCAACGGCGTGGCGGAGGCTTCCTGGCTCCGGCAGCTCTTGGCTGAGCTCCACACCCCGCTCACCAAGAGCATCCTCGTCTACTGCAACAACGTCAGCGCGGTGTACCTCTCCACCAACCCAATCCAGCACCAGCGGACCAAGCATGTGGAGATTGACTTGCACTTCGTGCGCGACCGGGTCGCCATTGGCGAGGTCCGAGTTCTACACGTCCCGACTACCTCCCAGTTCGCCGATATCTTCACCAAGGGTCTCCGCTCCTCCATCTTCTCTGAGTTCCGTTCCAGCCTCAACATCTGCAGTGGCTAGTGTTGAGACTACGGGGGGGTATTGGCTGTGTTTTCTTTCTTGTCCAGTCTTAAACTCCGCTGTGCCAGAAGTTCAGACTGCGGGGGGGGGGGTGTTGGAGTATGTGTGTTAGCCCATATATCTGGCCCATGAGGCCCATGTACACCATCTATGTCTACCACCCTTTTAGGGTTGGAATAATCAATCATCCCATTCTAGCAATCTCACTAGTCACTATTAACTAAATGTAAATCAACAAAGACAATGGAACCTTTTGTGACAAATGGTTTTTAACAATTTTATGTATTACATTTCTCAAACTCTGGAGTCTGCAATACTTTCATATTTTGCAGTGTAAATCTTTAGGTGATGCTAATTGCTAAAGGTTGGATTGAATAGTAATTTAAAGTCCAAATAGACACTCATTTCTGAATTTCTTTATAATATATGCAAAGGTACACCTATTTAAGTGCAAAATCATCTCAACTAAGCGTTGCACGAGACCAATTTTCCGTGTTTTCCTAAATCAAGATCCAATGAGGCTGATGCAAAATCTCCAAAGAACAAAAGGCTATGGGCACAGTTGATGTTGATGACTCTATGGCTAGGACTAACCACATGTTTTCGTTAGTGTAAATTCAATTGGATCATAGCCCTCCACTGGGATCAAAACATGAACCTCATAAGGACTGCTTCGAGCAATTTCACCTACAAAATGTAGAAAAAGGAACTCATTTTGTTGAGAATTACAAAATGCAACACAATGGTCAATGGGTACACAAGGAAGAAACTAACATCTCCAATCCACATTCAAAACTGTCGGAGCCAGGGTTGTAGGCATGGCACCACTAAACCCTGATCCTGCAAGCTTAACCTCAAGCCCTTTCATTGGATTAACCTGTGCAACAGATATATTTTAATATGTACTGTGTGCACCTGGCCTTGGAATTAGAACTAACGATGATGGCAGCAGTCTCTTAGTAATTTTGACAGGAGTGCACTCATTTGCCAAATTTATACATTAACTAAAATGATATTGATATGTAGGTGAATATTTGGTCGTTAGCATATCACGGGTCAAGAGAGTGGATGGACACAACTTATGTCATTTTTAATTGATAATTTGTTATGAACTAATTAGATGCTAGAATTGAACTGCCTGGATCAATGATGCAACATCATAAATAAACATCGGGTCACATGCATAACAGCATTAAACTTGATGGAAAAGGTGCTTGAAGCATATAATTGAACAAAATCAAGATGTATATGACATATTTGAGGCAACTGCAGTCTTGCATTTATTTTAGAGTCCAGTTGTTGATTTTCCCTTGCTCTAAATTTGCATGATTGCTCCTGCTTACGCTGTTTGCCCCTCCTTTGTTACAGTCCGGTGCAGGTGCGTTTTCCAATTAAAAAATTGCTAGTTCCACGTGTGCCGAGGTCCGTGATCTCATGGGTCATGATGCTGGGAATCGCCACTCTGTCTGAATCCAGATCGAACACCTCAGTGGCAAAATGAAGCCCCCTCCAATCAAATTGAGTAGATTGCTGGTTCAATCGATCCCATATGTGGATGTGCCCCCAAGATGTAGTTCACTCCAAGCAAATCGAGCGAAGGTGGTTGGCTGCATGCCTGCGTGCGGTTGGAAGCAGTTGGCAGCAGTGTGGGTGGCAAGGGATGGGGCTGCACAGGTAGGTGACCACAGGAAGCAGCACAGGAAGCTGGGGGAAAACAGTGATGGGCAGAAATGTCTTTTGGAAACTGAGTTAACATTGTCAAGTGGACTAAATGGAGTAAGGGAAAAGCAAACTTTTCAATTTGAAAAACTGGGGCAATGATGCAAAGTATGAAAACGAGGAGAAATAAGTAGTTATATGAAAGTGGAGCAACCATTTTTTACAGCCCCAGGCCTATTTTATTTTTTACCTTGAAGACTGGTTTTCCGAGAAGGCCTGAGAGCGAGGACATAGCACTAAGATACATAGATACATGAATTTGCTCAGTCTGGAAGCTGCATAGGAATAGAATATATAATTATGACTAAAATATGGAGTAAAAAATCCTAGGAATAATGTTAACGTTTTGCAGGTATTGGAATAGGATCCCAAGTAGAACTTGGTAGTCACAAGAATTGATACTTAAGTACTACATACATACCCGATTTGTTTCAAAACAATGCATATAGTGCACAAAAATCAACTTTGCTTGCTAACAAATTTGCATGGATGCCCCAGCACCTACTCACACAAACTCACGTAATCCACATTCATATAGAAAATATCATGCTACAGGGATTTCTAGCATATAAGATAATTTTACCCAGTCACGTGACTGCTGATTGGTGATGCCATAATGGGCTAATGGCATACTTACGGGTCAATTTGCAGATACTATGCCGCGCTTCACAGTGCCTTTTTTAAAATTCTGTGTAAAGCAGTTGCAAAAAATTGCATTATTTTAGCAATCAAATCGAAGCACAGCATTCTTATTATCTAGGGCCCTTTTGATACTGCATTCTGATAACACTTATTCTACTGTATTCCAATTGTATTTTACCTAAAGACACTAATATGATCTTTTTTACCTGTCAAGTAAGTAGAATTAAGTAGAATTTATAAAAGCATCTTGGGGATAAGTCGTGGTATCCACAGAACTGATATAAACCTTGCAAATTTACATCTTACAGAAATCCCCTGTAGAACCAAGTGAAACCTTCTACAAAGCTGAAAGGAATATTCTAAAGATGTCCCATTTCAAATTTGCACAGGCTTATAAATACAATCTCGATTCAAGCCAAACAAGCATATACATCTCGTTAAATTTGAATGATACTTTGACAGAATAGTACCTAAATCCATGATGAAGTTGTTCAAATCCCAGCTGAGTGAATCCATTATAAACCTAGGAAGACCAAAGGAACTTGTAAAGTTGTAATACTAGCTTACACAATGGTTAGCAGCCAAACCGGGAGGAACTTACAATTTCTGATGACCGGGGATAGAATCCAACCGTGAAACCCTTAAATACTCTTGGACCACTTTTAGCACAAGGAATAGCAAGTTCAACAATCACCCTGATGAGTGAAACAGAAACATGCATGAGGACAGACAAGGGAATAAAACAACGTGGCAGTTATGTATTTTAAAAAATAGAACAGCAATATGCAGAGCCATAGCCCTCAATAACATACTCTACATATTAAGAAAAAAGATAATAGGAAAATATAACTCATTTTAGAAAGACCTTAAGGTCATATTTGATTGACCAAGTCAGATATTCAAAAATAGGTTAACCTTGTATACACTCAGCCTAATATTTCTTTTACTACTAAGATGAAAGTTACTGTACGTTCTACATGCCAGGCTCCCCTCTCAACACTTGAAGCAACAACCACCAAAGCATCTCGCTGGTGTGAGCAAATCAAGAAACAACATGGAAACTGATCCACCTAAGCAATTCTAAACAAAATTATCTCTCTCCCTCAACTCTAGGAAAAAGACACAACTCCTCAATCAACTCCTAGTCTCATCTAGTCAATCTTGGCAAAATTAATCTCAAAGTAGAATTTGACATGATGGTATCACGTAGTTGTCGATGAGGTGTGCTAACTATGCGCTTGGGTGGACTTGACATGTGGTCAACCAGTCTCTCTCCTCCCTCCCCTTCTATTCTCTCACTCGTCGACTTTGTCCTCCATCGCACACGGCAAGAGGTGGCTCGGCCAGCTTGGCTTGGGGTGGATATTGGCGCGGTGGAGGTCGACTTGGGCTCGGTGTCGCTGGCGGCTCGATGATGAGTGTCACGGGAACAGGCATAACGCTAATCGTTGTCGTCTAGGTGTGGCAAGGTGAAGGAAGGCGAAGAGAGGCGAGGCGAGGCGGAGTGCTGGCGGAGGTGGGCACCGCATAGTCAGTGGTGTTGGACAGGCGAGGAGGCTGGCAGCCAAGGGGCGGAACCAGAAATTTAATTTACGGGGGGCCATTATCAACAAACAACAAAATGTGGAGAGAAAGACTCTATTTTGACAAAAATAATAAGCATTAATCATTCAATTATACAACTATAGATAAATAATTACTAGTGATTACAACATATTAGTAGGAAATACACCTAAAAATCATTCTACACTGAAATTCGACTTAAGTACAATCATTTGTAGAAAAAATAGACTACATACTCTGTAATTTTGTCGATGTTGGGGGTTGTTTGGCTCCCATAGACCCCCTCCCTCCGCCCATGCTGGCAGCGGTGTTGTGCAGGTGTAAACAGGTGCTGCACACATGGTGCGAACGGCACACAAGCAACCACGAACTCAGGGTGGCGGTAACTGTGTTTTCAAGTGTCCAATTAATCACGACTAATCGGTCCTGTGTTATCAACCAGAGCCATTGACTCAACTAGAGCGACCAGAAGCGAAGTATCACGTTGTCGCCTCTGTGCTAGAGAACTAGATCGTTCTTCGGCATTTGGAAGACCAAGACACAAGATTGTCACCGAGGTAAACGTAGTGGCTGGAAGCGGAACGCCGGGAGTCAGGGCAGTCAGCCTAGTCATCAGAGTATGCGGTCAAGGACTGAACAGAGTTGGTGCCAATGTGAAGATCGACAGAGGGAGTGCCCTTGACATAGCGAAGAATGAGCTTGAACAACACGAGATGGGGCTCGCAAGGATCGTGCATGAACTGCCACACCTACTGCACAACGTACGCCAAGTCTGATGAGTAAGCGTGAGGAACTTAGCGCGCCGTCGAGACTCTAGTACTTGGACACATTAGCAATAGGGGCACCGTCGGCCATAGAGAGCTTGGCGCTAGTGTCAACAGGAGATCGGCGATGTACTTTTGCTGGAACAAGAACCATACAGATGGCCAGGAACAGAGCCATGGCGAGATTGAGGACACTGCTGTGCTGTGGGCTGGTGCCCAATGAGGTGGGGGATTTGGTTAAGGACATGGGGGATCAGCCCAGTGATCTAGTAGGGTGGCATAGAATGGGAGATGGGCAGCAACATAGGGAGCATCGCAGGTGTGGGTGGGAGAAGGGATTGCGCAGCAAGAGGAGGCGGCCAAGGTGGTGGGGGGGGGGCGCCGAGGGCTAGGGTAGCGAACAAAACCTTGACTCTTGATATGTATGGCTTCAAGTACAAGGCAAGTAAAATTCATTAATGATACGCACATATACTTTCCTAATCAGGCTATACAACCTCTAACAGTCCACACGATCGCATCGCGTAGGGACAAGCTGCTCTCGATGGACCTAAATGGCATACTCAAACAAGTTTAGGGTGCCATCTATACGATTTGAGAGTTTGTGAACCTATCTGACATCATCTGTTAAGTTTAGGGCCGACCATGCATTTAACTCTTTCTGCTAAGACACTCAGATGCATTTAAAACAACACCGTTTTTTCAAATCAGGTTGCTTTACTGTTATCTAAGAAACATCTACAACTCAACTTCGTAGTAGTTAATTTATTTGGTGTGGACTGTTAGTGTATATAGTGTTATACATTAGTTGTGTATTTACCCTAGAGTGTAGGGGTCTCTTTGTAATGTTACCAAGTGTACATTTGCCCTTTGGGCCCTATGGAATAGATGGGCTGCCATTTCCACTCCTTCTAACATGGTACAGAGCTAGGGTTTCATTCCTCCTCCTCCAGCTCCCTCGCCGCCGCCTCGTCGGCCGCCGCCCCCGCGCGGTCCTCGCGCCGCCGTCGCCGGCCCCGCACGGCCCGCGCCCCGCCGTTGCTGCCCCCACGCGGCTCCCCGCACCCCCGCGTGCGCTTGCGCCGCCAGGCACCATCCCTGCGTTGCGCGCGCCCGAGCCGTCTCCTTCCCGTGCCTGCATGCTCCTCCCCGCGCTTGCGTGCTCCTCAACATGGCTGCTGCTCCTCGATCTGTTCCTGCTGTGCCACTTCCCTCCGTCACCTTCGATGGCACTAACTACCGGGAGTGATCGACGATGCTTCAGGTTTGTCTGGACAGCCAGCGGCTATGGGGCCATCTTACTGGTTCTTCCCCACGCCCGGTTGTTTCGGATCGTCCTGTGGAGCCTGCTGCTGGAGAGGATGGTGCTCCTCCCATTGCCGAGGCTATGGATGCCTACCTACAGGCAGTCGAGCAGTATGTGGCCGAGATGGGAGATTATGAGGATTGGCGTGCTGAGGAGGCCCGTGCGAAGCAGATCCTCCTTGCTAGCATGAAGGTTGAGTTTGCTATGGATCTCACCGGTCTACCATCCACTCAGGCGATGTGGGAGCGTGCGCAGGTTCTCTACCAGCCACGCAGCTATGCCTTAGCTCACATCCACTCTAGAGCTCGCTAGCTCTCTTCGTTAGCCGGACTCCTCTGTCGACCACTTCTATCGCCAGCTGGCTGACGTGTGGCGTCAGCTTGACTCCTTGGAGCCTGCTTACTGCCGCAATTGCTCCTGTTGTGGCCTTCGTCGGGAGCACGAGGGTGTTCTGCGGCTTCACGAGTTCCTACGGCGCATGCGTCCGGAGTTTGAGCATCTTCGGGCATAGTTGCTAGCCCGTTCCCCTCTACCTTCGCAGGTAGAGGCGGTCACCTTGGTTCGGGCTGAGGAGATCCGTCTTCAGGGTGTGCTTTCGTCGCCCTCTACCGTTTTGGCTGCTCCGGCTGCCACACTTCCTCCAGCGGCTTCGGCAGCTACCTCGGTTTTTGCACCGGCTGTTGGATCTACTACTCAGATGGGCACTGCTGCCGCTCTCTATTGCAACTATTGCAAGGCGCGGACTCACAACATTGAGCAGTGCAAGAAGCGACCTCCACGTCGCAAGGGTGGTGCCTCGAGTGGTGCTCCTACTTCGCACCAGTTGCCTCCTGCTTGGGCACTCGACTTGACTCGGCGCATGGAGCGTATGGAGCGTCTTTACACCGCTCCATCCGCTCCTTCAGTGGTCTCCTCAGTTGCTACTCGTGTGCCACAGCCAGGGCCCCCGTCGTCTCAGTCAGGTACTCTGCCTTGGATTCTTGACTCTGGAGCTTCTTTTCATATGACACCCGATTCTACTCATCTTTGCTCCTTGAGTCCGTCATCGGCTTCTCTATTTGTCAACACTGCTGATGGTACTTCACATCCTGTTCTTAGTCATGGCACACTTCACACTCCTCAGTTTCATGTTCCTTCCATTTCTCATGTCCCTGATCTTAATTTGCAGTTGTTGTCAGCTGGCCAGATCACCGATTATGATTGTCGAATCATTCTTGAGTCTGACTCTTGCTCTGTTCAGGATCGTCGTACGGGGACTTTGGTTGGTACTGGTCGCCGGCTCTGTGATCCTCCTCGTCTTTGGGAGCTTGACTGGCTTCGTCTTCCTTCAGCTTCTACTCGTTGCCGGTCTTCCTCCACTGATGATGCCACAGCTTTTGCCACCACCACCTCAGTCAGCTTCGCTCAGTGGCACCATCGTTTAGGTCACATGTGTGGGTCCCGTTTGTCATCTCTAGTCAGTAGTGGTGTTCTTGGGAAGGTTCCTGGTGATACCTCCCTCCCTTGTATGGGCTGTAAGCTTGGCAAGCAGCTACAGCTTCCATATCCTAGTAGTCAGACTATATCTACTCAACCTTTTGATCTTGTTCACTCTGATGTATGGGGCCCTGCTCCCTTCGTTTCGAAAGGGGGACATCGTTATTATGTGATCTTTATTGATGATTTCTCTCGTTTCACATGGGTGTACTTCTTGGATTCTAGAGCTCAGGTGCTCACTGCATATTAGGCTTTTGCTACTATGGTTGGCACCTAGTTTGATTCTCCTATTCGTGTTTTTCGAGCTGACTCTGCAGGAGAGTATTTGTCTCGCTCTCTTCGTCAGTTTCTCTGAGAGCAGGGTACCCTTCCTCAGTATTCTTGCACCGGTGCTCATGCTCAAAACGGTGTTGCTGAGCGCAAACACCGTCACCTTCTTGAGACTGCCCGTGCGTTGTTGTTGTCCTCCTCAGTTCCGCCTCAGTTCTAGGCTTGAAGCAGTCTCTACAGCTGTTTACCTTGTGAACATTCAGCCTTCCACAGCTCTTCATGGTGACACTCCTCTTGAGCGTCTTTTTGGTCGACCACCCAGTATAGTCATCTTCGTGCTTTCAGTTGTATTGCCTTTGTTCTTCTTCAGCCACGTGAGAGGACGAAACTCACGGCACAATCAGTGCAGTGTCTTCCTTGGCTATGACTCTGAGCGCAAGGGCTATCGTTGTTGGGATCCTGTCGCTCGTCGCATTCGAGTCTCTCGAGATGTCACCTTTGATGAGTCTCGCCCATTCTTTGCTACTGATTCGTCCTCTTCTTCCACTCATTCTTCTGAGTTTGTTGACTTTCTCAGTATAGATGGGCCACCCTCCGCCACCTTGTCTCTGCCATTCTCAGCCTATTCCATCTAGTCCACCTCTGTCACCTTCACTACCTCTACCTCCACTTCCTCCATCTCCACCTCCACTACCTCCATCCCCGTCATCTTCACCACCTCCATCACCTCCACCTCCACCTCCACCACCTCCGTCACGTCCTCCCATTCTCTTTCACTACACTCAATGCCCGCGTCCTCCGCCACCACCCAGTCCTTCTCCATCCACTGTTGCTGTGCCTTCTCCGCGATATGATCTTCGTAATCGGAGTACGCTCCGTCGTCCTAATCGTCTTGTTTTTTCCGCTTCCGCTTCGGTTCTCTCTGAGCCTACCTCCTACCGTGATGCGCTTTCACATTCCGAGTGGCAATTTGCTATGGCTGAGGAGATTGCTGCTCTTGAGCGCACTGGTACTTGGGATATTGTTCCCCTCCCATCTTCCACTACTCCTATCACGTGCAAGTGGGTCTACAAGATTAAGACTCGTTCTGATGGTTCCATTGAGCGCTATAAGGCGCGACTTGTTGCACGTGGATTTCAGCAGGAGTATGGGCGTGACTATGAGGAGACCTTTGCTCCCGTTGCCCATCGCACCACCGTTCACACTCCTGTGGCTGTTGCCTCTGTTCGCCGATGGGCCATCTCGTAGTTTGATGTCAAAAATGCCTTTCTTCATGGTGAGCTGCATGAGGAGGTCTACATGCATCCTCCTCCTGGTTACACTGCTCCTGATGGTCATGTGTGTCTGCTCCGTCGTTCTCTGTATGGCCTCAAGCAGGCTCCTCGTGCTTGGTTTGAGCGCTTCACCTCTGTTGTCACCGCTGCTGGGTTTGTTGCTAGCTTGCATGATCCTGCTCTCTTTGTCCACACTTCACCTCGAGGTCGCACCCTTATTCTTCTCTATGTTGATGATATGTTGATCACAGGTGATGATCTTGAGTACATTGCCTTTGTCAAGGCACGTCTCAATGAGCAGTTCCACATGTCTGATTTGGGCTCCCTTAGCTATTTTCTTGGGATTGAGGTCAGCTCTACACCTGACGGCTATTATCTCTCCCAAAGAAAATACATTCAGGACATCCTTGACCGTGCTGGTCTCACTGATCAGTGCTCCGTGGATACTCCCATGGATCTCCACCTTCGTCTTCGTGCCACAGATGGTGTTCCTCTTGAGGATCCTACTCGCTATCGCCATCTTGTTGGAAGTCTTGTCTACCTTGGCATCACTCGTCCTGATATCTCCTATGCCGTCCACATCCTGAGTCAGTTCATGTCAGCTCCCACCAGCATCCACTATGGTCACCTTCTTCATATCCTTCAGTATCTTCGAGGTACCATTGATCGATGCCTGTTCTTTTCTAGCTCCAGCTCTATGCTTACTCTGATGCGACTTGGGGTACTGATCCTTTAGATTTCAAGTCCCTCTCTGCCTATTGTGTCTTCCTTGGGTCCTCCTTGATTTCATGGAAGACCAAAAAGCAGACTGCTGTTGCTTGTTCTAGGGCTAAGGCTAAGCTGCGTGCCTTGGCTTGTGTCATGACTGAGGTGACTTGGCTTCGGTGGCTGTTGGCTGACTTTGGGGTTGCCGTCCCTTTTTCTACGCCTGTGCATTGTGACAGTACTGGTGCCATAAGCATTGCTCAGGATCCAGTGAAGCATCAGCTCACCAAACACATTGGCATTGACTGCTTCTACATTCAGTCAGCAGTTCAGGATCGTGTGGTTTCTCTCCAGTACGTGCCTTCGGAGCTACAACTTGCAGATTTGCTTACCAAGGCCCATACTCGAGCTCAGCATAGTTTTCTTCTCTCCAAACTCAGTGTTGTTGATCCACCATGAGATTGAGGGGGGGTGTTAGTGTATATAGTGTTATACATTAGTTGTGTATTTACCCTAGAGTGTAGAGGTCTCTTTGTAATGTTACCAAGTGTACATTTGCCCTTTGGGCCCTATGGAATAGATGGGCTGCCATTTCCACTCCTTCTAACATGGACATCTAGAGCATTTACACCAATCATTGCCTACAAATCATTTCACTTCAAACATAAATAAATGGAATATATCATGATTACCTGCACATGCGTTCATGGTAAGATATGCTGCAGATGCATCCTAGTTCATCTGTATGGTTCTCAATATCAGCATATGCTTTGTCATGGGAATGCAGTTAAAATAGGACTTTGTGTCATATTTGAATTCAAAGCCAACAAAAAATTGTCATTTTATAATCATCGCATCAATTATCCTATCCTGGTAATGAAACCAATAGTTCTAACCAACCGTGCATGGCATATGCACACCAATATTATACAGACATCTACATGAACCCATCAATGGATAAGAACGGTCAATGGGTGCTTTAAGTAATGTCCAATTTCCATCATACGTGGGAAAACTGTACCAATTTAGGACCTGAGAATAACAAAATATTTGACTGGGTTCAGTTTCTCTAGCAAAGAGGAAAGAATGAGGTTTGATTCACACATTCACACCAAACCAGTCAGCTTTTCTTTAAAGCATTAGGAGTCCTAGCAGAAACAAGAAACCAAATCTACTAATAAGCGCGGGTAGCTGGGAGATGCAAGCAGGTATGCGTGTAAGAAGACTACTTCATACTACACCAATGTATTTTTTTTTCGAACCAAGCAGGAGAGCTGCGTGCCATTTCATTACAGGAGGAAAAAAAGAGTACACCCCCGAATGGCTCCACTCAGGGTAAACGAACACAAAGCAACACTAAGACAGAAAACAACACGACCACGACCACACAAGGCCCTAAGGGGTAGGAGCAAGGGACCTCAACAGGAGATCCTGGGGAGCCGACACCCCTGGAAGGCACCACAAATGTCCCTCAGCAGCTACAGAATGCAGAACAGATTGCAAATCGGGGCTAGCTCCCTCAAAGACAGGCATTCCTATGCTTCCATAATTCCCAAGAAACTAGAATTAAGGAGTTAAAACCCTTCTGCAGCTCCTTAGGCAAAGTTCTGGAGGCATGGAACCACCAAGAGTTGAAGCGACAAGCCGAACCCAGAGGCACCATGACAGGGAGCTGCAATTTTTGTAGCACCCAAGACCAAACTTCCCTTGTAAGCACACAAGAACAGAGGATATGGTTGATTGATTCCTCGTCCTAAACTACACCAATGTATTAGGAAGTAGTCTTTCCTTCCATATCTTTTAAGAAAACGAATAGCAGCTTTTCTATATGATTAGTAACATGCAAAAAAGTATTCAAAATGAACACATGAAGATGCCAATTGAAAACTGGAAATAAGAAAATTCAATACACTACAGACCTTTGCATGCTTTATTTGAGCAATTTCCACATATGATGTTTACCTGAAACATGATCAAATATATTAGTCCATTTTTTTAAAATGGATTTTTATATAAAGTAATACCAACATCAGCAACAGCAACAAAAAGTCTCACCAGAAATCAGACACAAACCTGTGCTGTGCGACCCATCTTTTCAAATGTAGTTTCACAACGCACTAAATCTCCATTATGCAATTTCTGAAATAATGAATATGGAATTAGAGAATGTATGCTGATGAAGTTGAGCTATGAAGGTGAGAAATCCTGGAAAGAATGGATGGAACTCTACTATTAATGCAACCTACACGACATTCTATATGATGAAAAATCATAAGTCAACAATCTTCAACAGAAAAGGCAGGCAGTCCTATCACAGACTGAAGTCCAGAAGTATTACCTGAATATAATCGATAGGCTCTGAACCAGTTAGAAAAGAGCGAGAACTAACATAGCGTCCAAAATCAATGTAACCCTGGAATGAACGAACAAATGCGTTGTATTATCCAGATGGTGAAACATCACAAATTTCAACATTTATTGAGTATCACGTAGATCAAAATAATCAACCACACAATTGGCCAAAGCCCAACATATGTGTTGCCAAAAAGGGAAACCAGAATTTTAAATATAATTAGTATATAAACAATGAGGCAAAAAAAAAAAAGATCATACAAGCAGATGACTTACTGCTAAAAATATTTGGATAGAGTGTTCATTGATGTTGGAAGTAAAGGCTGTTATATAGTGCTTACCAACCTTCGGCTACATAAGATAGGTTTTTCCATTTACACTCATTCCAGAAATATTCAGTTTGTCTCATCTATCTGATATGGCCTTATTAATTGATGATACGATAATATTTTATTGATAAGTTGTTCAGCATGAAAGGGTGGTGAGTTACGAACAATCATTATAATCCAATTATGTTGTCAGTGTTTGGCACCACATAACCCAAAGTTTATCGTCTTCAAACTTGACAAACTGCAACATACTTTTGTAACACTTAGAATACACAATACAGATTGGCACCTTAGGATATGAAAATTTTGTAGAAGGTACAGATGTACAAACAAGGTATTAGTGTATCACCTTTTAAGAACATAATGAGTTAGGTATTAGTGTATCACCTTCTAAGAACATAATGAGTTAAACCTTCATGACCTTAGAATTAGATGTTGATAATACCATAAACTGGCAATTGAGAGTATAAAAAATGGCATGCCAATATGTCATACTGCCTTACATCTTGAGATCGTTTCTGCACATCTTTGCAGAATCTGACTACCAAGTCAGAGGTTTGTGGGCCCTGGTAATTAAAATGAAATTAGAGTTGTTAGGTTATATTAGGACATGCTTAAGAAAAATAATCACGTAAATAGTGGGAAGACAATTGAACATCTTATAGTGGATTTCAGATATTCACCTCTTCACTGTATTCGAAAACCGTTCCAACCAGACTTGTCTGGAAGCTGCTTAGGAGAGCAATATGAAAGAATTTCATCTAGTTGCAAAGTATAGGTTCTTAGTGAAGAGCATGATTGCAAGGATACAAAATCAACAAGGCGGCTTTCATTATCAAAGGTATAACAATTAGAACTTGGAACAACAACGATAGCAGCAGCTGGTACATGCATGCAGGTAACTGCCAATAAAACTGCACCAAATAGCAAAAACTATAAGTACCTGACCCAAAAACTCCCATATCACAAAGAATATATCATGCTGGTCAAATACAGAAAGTAAGATTAAAAACGGTGTCAATTTAATTATAGAACCCAGGGTCATCTTCTAGAAATTAAAAGAAGGGAGAATCCTGGTCCTGGCAAATCAAAGCTAACAACAAATTATTCTCTACATTATCAACAAGAAGCGATATGTCAAGAAGAAAGCTGTACAGGCCACACATGTTTTACAGGAAAGCTTTTGACCGCATAAAAGCTCCTCAGAATACCAAATGCATCATCATCAACAACAAAGCCTTATATTACGTCTCTTAAATCAAATAAAAGGGGACATAAGTTCTGAATCCTCATCAAACAATCTAGCTCATGCTGTACACCCAAACGTGTCTTTCTTAACAAGCAGTTGCTATAATCTAATACATTGAACACAAACAGTGATCCTATTATCAGACAGCAGATGGAAATAGAAGCTTATGTAGTGCATCTAGAACCACAAAGGTGTAGAAGTATAACCTATGATCCATAGATGAATGGTATGCATAGGGCAGGAAGCCATGGTACTCCAATACAGCAGCACGGCTACTCAGATTTAACAGCGATTCCCTGTTGGATATATATACTGTCAGCAGTGTATGACAAAAGGTTCATTTTTTTTTTTTTTTTGAAAAGAGGTTCATAGTTCATTGCCGGACAAACATAACAACACTTCCAACGTTTTCAGGGCAGAACGGTGTGATAAACAAACTCTCAGGACTCCCTCCATGCACACACTCAAGTTTAGCAGGGGCGCCGACCCAATATATGAAATGCGTGCAAACATATACTGATGTACACCCAACAAAATTTGCAGGAAAAAAGTGAAGTTAAGTTGGCAAAGTACAGTATATACACTTGTAATTAGATCAGACCTGAATACAGATATCTTGTACTAGGGTTTGGCTGATCGGCTTCGCACAGCAGGAAAGTAAGAGAAGGGGTGGGCATACCTGTGTGGCCTCTCGTCGCCAGCGAAGAGCCCGGCGAAGACCTGGGCACTGGTGTACGTCGTCGCCGGCGCTCGCCCAGTCGTCGCCGGCTGAGCCGAAGGCCACGGACCGACGACAGGCACAGCCCGCGCGTGCGCAGGGTGAACGGGACTACGGGAGAGAAAGCAGGTGTGTGTGAGTGACTCTGTGCCTCTGCTGTCTTGTCTGTATCGAAACACTCGGCGCCTCGCGCGAAGAAAAAGAGAAAAACACTGTACTGAAAAAGGTGCCCCCAAAAGAAGGCAAAAGCACCCGATTGCCTCGCCAAATCCATGCCGTTTGATCTGATCCCACAGCCTCCCCCGTACCAGTGCCATAACGCCCGGCGATGGCGAAGGCCGCATCGTCCGCGGCGGCGGCCGGAGGCCGCGGCCCGGCCCACCATCGGACCCGGCTCCTCCTCCTGCTCCTCGTGGCCATCGCCGCCTCCGCCTCCACAGCGGGGTTCCTCCTACGCGGGGCCCTGCGCGACCCCTGTGATGCCCGTGGGGACTCCGCCGCCCTCACCGCCGCGGGGAGTCCTCTCGGGTTCATGAGGTCCAAACTCGTGCTGCTCGTCTCCCACGAGCTCTCCCTCTCAGGTAATTTGTCACTTAGTGGTTCACTGCTACGTAGTTCATACATTCCGAAGTAGTTTGGGTGTATGTGCTGTGATCCCGTAGCTTATTGGAATCTGTGACAGGTGCGTGCGCACTGGGTATTGGTAACTCTAATGTCTGGTTGTGATGAATTGGGCTATTAATTTGGTTTATGTTATTGAGAAACCATGTGTAGAGGTAGTGGAGTGGAATTTCCACATCCTGTGTTGAAAATGATCATAGATCTCTGGTAAAAGATAGGTAAGTTGACGATTACAATGATGTTACAGCTAGCAAAAGTAGTGATCTTATAGCATACAGTCAGAAATTGTTGAGTACGTACTGCTTCACAATATCCCTGTTGCTCCAAAGCTGGGTGATTCGATTTCTGAAACAATGTTTGTTACTGATGTATGCTGCTAACTGATGCAGGTGGCCCACTTTTACTGATGGAGTTAGCCTTTCTTCTGACGAATGCTGGCTCGCAAGTGGTGTGGATAACAAACCAGAGATCGGAAGAAACAAATGATGTTACATATAGCTTGGAGCATAGGATGTTGAAGCATGGAGTGCAGGTATGGATGCTCCTGCAGATGTGTACCTTAGAATTTTTTTTATCTTACATTTATGCATACATCATGAAATTTGAATGTGCTGATGTGGTAAAGTTATACAGTTTTTAGAAGTCTAACCTATTTTGGAGAAAAAAGCAATAACAGAAGACTATTACTATGATTTGGTAAACTAGGCCATCAGTTTTGGACTCGGCGACTTAACTGTATAAAGTTTTGAGGAAGGCTTGTGCTCCTTTGGTCCTAAATAGATTTCTTTCTAGGATTTTGCATAACCAAGGGCCAACGCACACCAATGAAAAGATGATGTTACAGTGTTACCCTCATTTAATGCCTTCATCAGTTTATTAGTTCTTGTCGAATGCTGTGTGTACCCTAGGGCATTGCACTAAATAGCATTGCAAAAAGAAAGTGATCATCGAAACGATGTTTTTTTAGGGGAAAAAACATAAAAATGTCATTGCAAAATCATAAAGCAACATGTTACTTTTAAGGGCCTGCAAAATGCACGAATTTTGGGCTGTCTGATCAAAACCCAACACACATCGCTGCCTACGGCAGCCTTCCTCTGCTGCCGTACCACTGTTGTCATCCCATTATCGCCCCACCCCAACCCTATATCCATTGCTGTCCACCACCACACTGGCTCGCTGGCGGTGCCACTGCCATCGCTGCCTTGCCTCACTGCCCCTGCACCCGCCACCACAGCAACTCAACGGCCTCCCTCTAAGGCTGGCATCTCTTTCCAGTGAAGACCCGCAACCCTAAACCCCGAATGCTAATCTCCCTGAACCACTGGCATGGTGAACAATGGCACAGCAAAAAACAGGTGATCAAAACCTCCAAACCACTGGATTGCTCGGTAACTTTTCCCATTTTGAAAGAACACTTAAAAGCTACACTGTCATTTATTTGAGAATAAGGGGATACAGCATATTGTAAACAGTATCTGTGAATATTATTGATAAAGTTGGTAGAAAGCATGAAGTGAACTAACATGATTTTACTACGTTTCTTAATATAATTGGCCTTTTAGATTTTTCAAGTACACTGAAGTTAATGTCTCTTCAATCTGAAATATCCATTGGCATTCTAATTTCCGAGTAATTTTTTATAATGATCTTATTCTGTAATTTTGGAATAACTCTTTAACATTTTTTTCTTTGCCACTTGGAAAGTTTAAGGACCTAGATGATCACTTTGAGAGTTCATGGACCTAGATGGGAATGCGGGGATAATTTAGGGACCTGTGATGCAATTCACTCTTTTTCTTATATTTATATATCAGTCTTTCTATAAACCAGATATTATTCACAAGGTCCTTTGCTACTATGGACTAGAATAGCAGATATGAGTAATTGCAGGAGTAATAGCTAACCGCCTAGCCGTGTGGTTGTATGATGGTAACATGATATTTTGTGGTTTGCCCTGTGTTGTTGTGCAATATGGCAAAATTACATCTAATGAGAAGCAGAGGCAGTATGTCTCTTGCTTCCTCATTTAATATTTTTGTATCATTAACCACTGATTGTCAAGTCCTGTAAATTAAAATGCATGCTAAGGAGGCAGGGGAACTTTAAAGAGAACACTTGGTGATATTTTACTTTTCTTCCTCGAACCATCAGGGAGAGCTGCCCATCTTTTGTTAAGGAGTAAAAAACAAACAAAATACAGCATCAAAACATAACAAACTCACCCTAATTGAGTCCAAACTGAAGAAAGGGAAGATCAAAATGAACAGGAAGAAAGCTGAGTAATATTCTATATTTGAAAGATAACTTTTTTGAGAAACAATGAAGGTAACTTTTTTTGATAAAATTTGTAGTTTTCGATAAAAATGCATGAACTTTTAAGAGAATAACTGCACATGGAAAAGCAGCAAAACTATCCTATGTGGTGGTGCTAAACATAGCTTTGGCTGCATACCTGCTGACCTGCACTCATTACTGTGCTTAAAACTTCCATGAACAAACAGGGAATTTTGCAAGAAAAAATAGAGCTAACTTAGTATGTCGTGCTGGGTATTCTTATCTTTCTATATTATGTGGAGAAGAAATTGTTACAATTCAGATGGGATTTCAGGAGTTCAGAGAGAATATGGGAGGCAGGAAGAAAAAGGAATATTCGAATCAATTAGAACGGGACAGGGACCAACTCCACTGTTTTTTTTTTTTGTTGATGTTCATCACAAGGCAGCAACTGGACTACAATTTAAACTCGCCTCTCACATATTGAGCTCAGGCCTCAGAGTTGACGATTGCCCTCATAAATTTGTTTGCTGTATTGGCTAGGAGCTACTAAATGCAATTCACTAGTCTTCCTAGACCTGCGAAGGGTGCGGGTCGGAGCGACCCTGTTCCTGTCCCTCTGCACCGTTGGACAAAAGGAAGGTTCTAGGGTCAACCCGCCCCTCACTTTAAACAAATCATGCTGCTCCACGGTGCACCTAGGGTCGAACCGAGATTCAGCAGCAGCCAGCAAGCTCCCTAGAGCAGGGGCCATCGCCGCCGACCCTGCGTTGGATGGCGTGGCTGGGCTCCGTGGCCGTAGGCCCGCACTGGGGCCGCTGCGCGTCGTTGCCCGCCTAAAGCTGCCTGCGCGGCCGGGCGCCGGCGCCGCCGCCCTTGGCCCGCGTTGGGGCCGCTGGCACCACTGTCGCCACTCGCCTGCCGTGGCCTGCACGCCGGACGCCGACACCGTCGTTGGCTGGCACTCAAGCCGGAGCTGGTCTTCGCACGCATTGGGGCCATCGGCTGCCGCCGCCCGCCTCCAGCGGCTTGCGTGTCCAGGCGCCGCCGCTCACCTCCCGTGGCCCGCGCACCGGACGCCGTCGCCGTTGTTGGCCGGTGCTGGAACTGGCCTTCGTCTGCGCCCACACCGGCTGGTGCTCTCATCCCCGCGCACACCGCCGAGCTTCTCCACCAAGACACAACGGGGAGGGAGCCATGGCGTCTCCAAGGCTATGCCGCAGTGGTCGGCACCGAGGAGGAGCGAGGGTGACGGGGGAGGGAGGAGCATGCTAGGCAGCGGGGTGGATGCGAGCGAGAGGAGCAGGGCACTGGGGAGAGCCGAGCTCGTGCGGTTCGACCCTAGGGTCACCGCGGTTCTGACCCCTTTGCCCCTCCTCACTTTAGGATCGGCCCGATCCAAACCGTGGGCTCATTTTAGGAGCGGATCGACATCACGAACGGGTCGACACAGACCCCTTGCAGGCCTAAGTCTTCCTGTTCATGCACCTCATCTGACTGTATTATGTTAATATTGAGCAAAATACAAGTGCAAAAGAAAGATGGCTCCACAAACCATCTCTTTTGACATATACATAAAAAAATGGAATTTAATTTACTCTGATACTTCAAACTGATTGCTTCACAGGTTTTACCAGCTAGGGGGCAGGATGCAGTCGATACTGCTTTAAAAGCTGATCTGGTTATCTTGAACACTGCTGTTGCTGGCAAGTGGCTTGACCCTGTTCTAAAAGACCATGTTCCTGAAGTCCTTCCAAAGATTTTGTGGTGGATCCATGAAATGCGAGGGCATTACTTTAAGCTTGAATATGTCAAACATCTTCCCTTCGTTGCTGGAGCCATGATTGATTCTCATATAACGGCTGAATATTGGAAGAACAGGACTAGCGACCGTCTGAAGTACGTGCAAAAAGTTTTGATACTCTCTGGTTATTTCCTTATAGTATTGATTGCCAGGTTCTGTGTAAACATTGAAAAGGTTGGTGTTGGTATTGTAGTTTTTTAACTCCTTATACTGCTGATATAAAGTACCTTTCTAGGAGAGAATAAATCTCTGTAGATAGCTTGAAACTGACTAGCTATATATATTCTGCTTCTGCTATGTATGAACTTATACTTCATGAGCAAAACATCTTAGGCAATGATAAGCTGTTCCTTGCATTTTATCTCTATTGAGTTTCTAATGCATTATTATATATCTCTCATTGCTGTGTATAAAGAATACAGATGCCACAAACTTATGTTGTTCACCTCGGGAATAGTAAAGAACTAATGGAAGTTGCTGAAGATAATGTCGCAAGAAGAGTCCTACGGGAACATGTTCGTGAGTCCCTTGGAGTACGGAATGATGATCTCATGTTTGCAATAATAAACAGTATGTTTCATACTTTCATTGCCTTGTTCCACAATTTCCAAGCACAGTCATTAAGTAAATATTCTTTGGTTGATGTGAAATTTCTATGTTCTTATACTGCAATTTCTTTTCTTAGTGTTTCTCCTGTAATCCAGGTGTATCACGAGGAAAAGGACAAGACTTATTTCTTCAAGCATTTTATCAGAGTTTGCAGCTCATCCAACAGCAGAAACTAAAAGTGCCTACAATGCATGCTGTAGTTGTGGGAAGTGATATGAATGCTCAGACCAAATTTGAGACACAATTACGTGACTTTGTGGTGAAGAATGCGATTCATGACCGTGTACATTTTGTGAACAAGACATTGGCAGTGGCTCCTTATTTGGCAGCAATTGATGTGCTTGTTCAGAACTCTCAGGTGAGTCATATGTGATCTATGGGCTTTGTTTTTCTTCTCTCAACTGTCTGTTAATTGTTTCTCATGTCGTGTGTTTATACTATGCAATGGCTAGGTAATAAATGAGCTATTATATTCTCTAGTCTGTTCTGTGAAACCTTATCTGCTTGTGTCCTATTGCCAATTTGCAATAACTAATTCAGCCTATGCCCATCATGGTAGCACACTTTACTTCACAATATGATTGCTTCATGCCATAGAGAAACCGCCATTGCTAGAGCCTAGAGATAGGACGTAAAAGGGTCATTGTTTATTTGGCAGCTTGGCGTAGAATTTAGGTGAGTTTTACTTTCTTTCACTACAATGCTCTCACCTAAACGACATGGCTTAAAATTTCTAATGACTAGTGATACGTATCAACCAAATGCTTAGTGTACAATCTTTGCGATTGACGGCCAGTTCAATTTTGATAATTTTTTATCCGTGATATTTAACTATTGGGGTTTCTTGGGTCCCCTCCATGCCACTATCACTTTGTTGGCATTTAGTTTGCTTCATGTCGTTTATTGAGAAATGTAGCTTAAAACATTAGACATGATGCTTGCCTTTACTTTTCATTAAGAATAACTATTTGGTAGCCAAGTGTTCCAGTCCGTGATATCCCATCATATTTGTTTGGCTTGTTACTTAGTTACCTGTCCCGACACGTGAGCACCACTGAAATTCCCATATGTTTTGTCCATGGCTTGGGTAAGAACATCCCAAGATCCAGTTGGTCTATTCTGAATTTCTGATACTAGGCAATGATCCTTAGATCACACGGTGCAAACACCCTTGTGCAAATTAGGCTCTTTCCAACAGCAGTATATTTTTTAGAACTCCTGGATTAGTCATACTCATACATCTGATGTGAAGGATTCAGTTTGCTATGTTGTATGCTAGTGACCAATCAGCTAGTATGAGATGCCTGTTCTTAAGTTGATTTTACTTTCTGTACCTAGGCCCGTGGAGAATGCTTTGGAAGGATAACAATTGAAGCAATGGCATTCAAGTTGCCAGTATTGGTAAACCTCTCTCTCTCCCCCTTGTGCATCAGTGTGTAGGCATAGGGGACCGGGCACAGGTAGACTAGTCAGTGCGGCCATTGTGCGCGCTTTACTATGTTTTAACAGCTCTTTGGCGTATGAATGGTCAATATTTCTGCCAGGCAATTAACCATGCTGCAACATTCTGAAACGTGGGCCAGCAAATTTTCTGAATCTGGAGACCAGAGTTATTATTGTCGTGAATCATGAGCACTGGGCCACCGTAAACAATCATGAGCACACATTAAGCCTTGAGCCCGCCATCCGCTGTTTCCGCCTGCATTTCGTCGCATACTGTCATTTTATTGGCCGGGTTTAATGGCTGACGCCTTGCTATATCAGGGAACGGCTGCCGGAGGGACCACGGAAATCGTCCTTGACGGCACGACTGGCCTTCTGCATCCTGCGGGGAAGGATGGTGTCGCGCCCCTCGCGGAGAACATCGTGAGACTCGCAAGCGATGCCGAGCTAAGGGTCTCCATGGGGAAGAAGGGCTATGACAGGGTGAAGGAAAGGTTCATGGAGCACCACATGGCTGAGCGGATCGCGGCCGTGCTCAAGGAAGTCCTGCAGAAATCGCGGCAACGCTCCCGGTCCTGAGCTTTTGCTTTGCCCATCACTCCATCAGCTTGCGCCAACATGTACTGTAGCTCTAGGTTCTACGGACTCGTGGTAAAGCTGTAGAGCGGTCTGCTCCATCCAGCTGTTGTTCTACTTCTCACTGTATTCCATTCATTTCTCGCCATTTTATTACCTGTTTGCGACGGCACCAACGTCTTAAATTCTTCAGCTGCCTCTGCCTGTACGACTCACCTTTAGTTGGTGCGCGGTCTGACGATGCCTTTGATGACGTTTGACGTGGTTCCAGTACGGATAATTATGTGCCACCGATCGCTTTGGCACACATGTTTGTACTCGCGTCAGGCTCGTGAGCTCAATTGGTTGGACAAATGCATTGCCAATCACAGTTGCTGGAGTACAGCACACGCACCGCCAGTTTGCGACATCCTTGCATCTGGAAACTACAGGATCTAGGTTCCTCGGAGGCAAGGAGTGCGCAGACACGCACGGGAATATGTATATATATACAAACACGGTCTCGATCGAATTCAGCTCCTGGATACATAGCTTCCGGTACGGTCGCCGGCGGCGTACGATCAGTTGGCGGCGGCGAGCTTGGTCGGCTTCTTCCTGCCGAGCTTGTGCCTGACCATCCTGAGGATGCGCAGGAACCAGTAGGCGCTGACCAGCTGCAGCCCCGTCGCCATCGCCTGGCGAAACGCACGGATGGTTGGAAGTGGTTGGGATTTGGATGAGTTGCTGGTTTGGCGTCGCGGAGCGTCGTAGCGGCGTAGGGGCGTACCTTGATGAGGATGGGGTTGTCGGCCGTCACGGTGACGTAGGTGAGGTAGGGGCCGACGCCCATCCGCGCGGCGGAGAAGGTGGCGGCGAAGAGCACGTCGACGAGGAGGTTGAGGTCGGTATCCCGGACGCCGAACTCCTTGAGCATCTCCCGGAGGTGCAGCAGCGGGCTCGAGATCTCCGTGATGAACAGGGTGGCCACCATCTCCGTGCCGCACTGCCGATCGATCGAGATCCGGTGGCGGTTAGTTTCAGAGTTAGTTAGCTCAGCTCACCAAATTAGCCACCAACACGACGACGGCCGGTACGTAGCTGATCCAAGAACCGAGAGCTACACTACTGGCCTGGGGCAGTACGTAGTTATCGACGACATTGTTTGTTACCGTACGTACGTACCCTCTGGTAGGCGAGGCCGGCGCCGATGCCGACGATGCTGACGAGGTGGTGCACGGTGTTGTCCAGGCGCACGTCGCCGTTGAGGTGGCAGCACGCCGCGTCGTACACCATGTACGAGAGCGTCACGGCCAGCGCCTTCATCTGCATGCCATTGAAGTAATGAGTAGGTAGCTGCTCGTGGTTATGACTGCCAGCGCGGGCGCGGCATCATGGACCGACCGAAGTTCGCACGCCGTACGAACGAAGGGGAAAAAAAGGTGTTGTTACCTGGCGCGGCGAGGATGCGGCGGCGAGCGGGCAGGCGGGGCACGACCAGTCGTCGACGGAGAGGCAGGCCAGGCAGACGGCGGCGACGGCGTGCATGGTGGAGACGGCGCGGTTGCAGAAGTCGTAGGAGCGCTTGGGGAAGAGCGCCCGCACCAGCAGGAACGCCGTCGACCACACCACCACCCCGGACGCCACCCAGCTCGCCACGGTGCTGCCGGTAACCCCCGGCTCCTCCATGGCCGCCGCCGCTGCCGCCATGACGACGGCCTAGCTGGTAGTAGCTACTTCCCTCTCCTAGCTGGCCCGTCGATCGACGACGGTCGATCTCAGGGAGGAAGAAGACAACAAAGAAAGCGAGCTAGAGGGCTCTGGGAGGAGAGGACACTGGTCGAACGATGACTGGGTCCGAGGTGCGCGAGTTTATAGGCGGAGGGGAGACGAGATATAGAGAGAGGCGTACGTGACTGACAGTGACGACAGGTATACAAAAACTCGTTGGATCCGAGTCATATAGGGGAAGTGCCGGGCCTCGCCGTGGCAGATAGCATCGTCACCGTGATTGTTAGATGGTGGAGGCGACGACGGGTCCGTAGATTCAATGGGGACGGTTGGGCACGGGCCGGTATGGGTCGGACTCCAACTCCGGTGGCAAATAAGCAGCTGGGTATAGTAGCAGAGACATCAGAGGCAATTATTAATCTCTGTTGTTTCTTGCTCTGGTTGATGCGCGGCGGCACGTGCCGTACCTCTGTTTCATTTCCGTCTCATGCAAAATGTTTACTTTTTTTTATTAAAGCCCAATTAATTGTTGGGAGTTGGGGGTTGATTTCCTTTTCAATGAGTAATCTCGGTTGCACTAGTCCTGAGATAGCGATGTGGCTAGCTCAGTACAAACTATACAACGGAAGCAAATCATAAATGTATGTGACATGATCCCATGTATGTCTCCAAAAGTTATATAGTTTCTCTTCGGAGGAGTAAAATATATATATACAATATGCAAAACGCTATGTACTAATTGATAAAATTTCATGGTGAACGTGCCTCGGTATAGGAGTCAACATGTCAAACTGAGCAATAGCAGTAAATGCCATGTTAGATGTTGGGCTCTCAATTTCGGTTCTTTGGGGCTGCCTTCTCTTCACTTGGAGCATTTGGCCCTACCCTTATCAAAAGAAGAGATTTGGTCTGATATTCGAGAGATGCTTTCGAACAAATCCCCGGGACCGGATGGTTTTTCAGGTGGCTTTTACTAGGTCGCGTGGCCTATTATTAAGCATGATATTCTGACGGTCGTTGATGGTTTATCCTACCTTGTACCTTGACATACTTAGTCTGCATCATCTTAATGAGGCCCTGCTAGTTCTTCTGCCGAAGAAACATAATCCAGCTGTACTTGGGGATTACAGACCGATTAGTTTGGTCCATAGCTTTGGGAAGATTTTCTTGAAGGTTCTTGCTAACCGCCTTGCCCCGCAGCTTGGTTCAATGGTTGGCCCTCAGCAAAGCGCTTTTATCAAGGGTCGCTTTATCCTTGACAATTTTCGTTACGCGCAAGGGGCCGTCAGGGCGTTGCATGCAAAGCCAGTACCAAGTCTTCGGAAACTAGGAGTAAACAAAAAAAAGATATAACAATATACAAAACATACATTTTAGTTATGTACTAACTTAATAAAAATTCAAGGTAAACGTGGCTTGGTATCTTTGCCTAATAATGAAAAAGAAACGGTGATTCTGCAGCCAAACCTCATGTATCTTATACGTGGATTCCATTCGCCTCCAATTTATTCACGGATCTAATTCCTACGGCAGGAGCAGTCTATATGAAAACATATGACGAAGTCACGTACGGATTCCGTTTTCGACGCTATATATATTGACAGAAAGCTAAAAGAATATCATTTCCAACCTAACTAACATCAACCTATAATGCGCTCGCAGTCAATGGGAATCGTTGAAATAATATGATGCGAAATTTATTCGCGATCTTGATTCGGACAGCAATAGTAACCCACGTGAAATTGGATGCCCAAGTCGCATATGGACTCTGTTTTTGACGTTTAGATGGAAAACTAAAAGAACAATCTTTCTAACCAAACTGACACCATCTTAAAATTCGTTAGCAGTCAATGGAAATCACCAAAACAAAATAATATGGAATTTATTCGCGGATCTGATGCATATGGGCCCGCAAAGGTACCCTTTTTTCTCCTATCACTTGTGCACACATCATGATCAACCACACATCGGCTCTACTGTTTGTAGATTTGTTTGGACCCATTGTAACGCATGGATATTTTTTCTACTTGGAGTCAACATATCAAACTTATATTTGCAAACTGAGCAATAGCAATAAATGCAGGGATATATACTGACTTCGTCCCATAACTTTTTTTGTTGTTCACAATATCTTGGGATGTAATAAGCTTGTGAGGGGAGGGAAGAGGTATTCTATGAATTCAAGGAGAGGGTGTTTGTATTAGGATACGGAAGAAAGTGTATCATGTGTATAAGATACAGCTTTGGCATGGTATATCTTAGGATGTGCAACAAAGTTTAATGTTTTGGGTCCACTTTCATAGACACATCACATTAGTTATTTGTCCCATAATGTAGGAATACAATACGATGCAAGGTGGTGAGTGTTTCTTTCTAGTGGTATACCGTACCTTTTTTTTTACGTGGCACTCTTGGATTTCGGAGTACGATGTTTTACACAGGAATAGCCTTATGATAATAATACAAATTCAATTCAATTTTCTAACTATTCTATTTCCATTCTCTTTTTCCCTTGTCTTTTGCATTTTTCTATATATGCACAGTATTTATCCAAAATTTCCTTCCTTTTTATTATAGTTATACATTCAGTGAAGTATGTGCTGCGTAGCCCAGCTGATCAAATTGTTTTCGACCAACCTGGATTAGTCTTTTCCTCAGCCTGGTTGCTTGTGTATTTAATATTTAATAATGATTCTGTTAGTGTAGATAACATGCCCGTCGATTATCAGATGTCCACGGTGACTATAGCTTCTTGCCTTCTTCATTCTGAAGATGTGTTGGCGTAGTCTTCCTTTTCCGAGAACGTGTGCTGCATTAATTATATAATAGTGGTACTGTGAGTGCACATACGTGTACAATTAAATGTTGAGACCGCACATCTGTACAGCGTTGGAAAAACTATTCATTCTTTAGGTGAGAAAAACAAGGAACTAGCAGCAATATAGTAAAACACTAGCAGCTTTTCTCACCGGCTTGACATGTGCAAATTGAAAACAGAGGGCTAGCTTTGCTAGCTTTTGGTGTAGGAAAATACACAGCCTACTAGCCATCGCAGTACGTACGTAACCCAGCATTACTCACACACACTGTTGGACATGAATGCAAATGTTCGTGCATGTTATCTCTAATATAATTTGCTATATATATACGGTGTATATAACATCCTGGCTAGCTCCATGCAAAGGTGGTCTTACGTAGGAGTCACTACTGTGGCACGTACGTACTATGGCGACATCTACTCAGGGGCGGCGAGAAGCCGCGAAGCATCCATCATGCATGCTTCATGCGTACCGTCTCGCCATAACTTCCATTTTAATTTGACGCGTTTGACAGCACACATAGTTACCTTGTGTTACGTACTATTATCGTATAGTTTTATAGAACGGATTTAAATTCACTGGTAAATAAGAGGATCATCGAAGCTGCATTCGTAATGTGTTCTTTCATTTTAAGGTCAAAAGTTTTTTTACATAAATGCTAACCAACAGCTGGCCCGGGTGTATTAACGGAAACGAACGTGTACACGATTTTTTTAGTTGGAGCTGCTGAAGATCATTAGGGCCAGGGATGGTTGATGGCGGCATACCACAGCCTAACTAGTGAGGGGAGTGGGAGCACAAGGTGGCGGTGGTGGTGGACGGGAGGTGGGTGTGATCGGCTGCGATGGCGCCGCCGGTCGGACGGGGGAGGAAGGAAGTCAGAGAGGGCCGCCGGCGGGGTGTTACGGCGGTACCACTTCGGCGAAGCCAGATTAACCACTGGCGGGCGATGTGGAAGGCGGGCGGCGGAGGCGAGGATGCCGGAGCCAGGGGCGGTCGTGGCGGCGGGGGAGCTCAGCGACGTGAAGGTTAGCGGCAGCGGCGGAGGTGGGCTGTGGAGGAGGTGGAGACGCCAGAGTCAGAGGCGGCGTTGGCGGCTGGGGAGGTGGGCCGGCCCCACAATAACTCCAGCGGCTCACGGTACCTTCCGCGATGGGAGCTGTTTCCGTCGCGGCATCGCCACGACAAATACGAGCCCCCGTGCTAGTGGTTGCGAGAGGTGGAGGAGGCTGGTTCAACAGACTTCGGATAAGAGCGACAAACTATAATGGGTTAGCGTGGTTCATTTTTCAATCCTTACCTTTTTAAATTTGTATTTTAAAAATAACCTACGAAAAAACGTATTTATGAGATCTAATCCTTTGGTCGCACCAATCCGCGTGGTGCATCAAGAACATGTTGTCACGCTGTCAACTTGGCGCATGAATCCAAAATGCTGCACCACCAGGATTAGCTCGTCGGTTTGGCTTTGATGCGCCATGGAAACCCCACACGTCAGTGTCCATGCCATGCCCACGTAGTGGCAAAGCTAAACCAAATTGAAAGATGGTGCATTTGTCTCGTCGGTGCGTATACCTCTGCCATACAGAGGTTCACATATGGTAAAAATCTAGTGATAACTAGTTTATATATATTTTTTTCCCGAGTATAGACAGCACGGCAACTTGTTTTGATGCGCTACACGGACTAGCGCGGCCAAATGCATAGGTGACATTGTGCAAATACTTTTTTTAGATTATTTGTAATATATTAATGAAAAGGTTAAAAATAAAAAATGCTAGTATGGGCAATTTGTGGCTGAATCGGACGACTATCGGAGCCCTCTACTTTAGATCTAAAGGCTTACAAATCATTTGTCAGCCGGGCCTCAAGACACCCAAATGGCATATTAAACATACTCCTTGCCTAAGCGTACCCCCCCCCCCCCCCCAAAAAAAAACAAGACCGATGAGATAGACATTTGTGCAACTAAAATGGTACGACACGATTGTGACGTTGAATGAACCAGTCTATACGCTTGTGACATGGATGTTGCCTAATTTCAGCTGCTTAGCATTATTATTTGGTACTCGACCATCTAGCTAGCTCTAAACTAATAATCTCAACGAGATTACTGATAGTGCTTCGATCTATAGGCTCCAAGAGTATTATTATCATTCACGAAGTTAATTAAAGTAGTTAGGGCGCCAACCGACACCAAATTACCACATGACAGCTCTTGACCAATAACATCCATATAGCTGGGTTGATCGATCGACCGTGCTTATATTTATTATATATTGTATGTAATCCTATAATATAATTTTAATGCTATGGGGTCAATCGTTGGAATTAATGACAAGTCGTTGCAACACTGGTGACGCCGACTAGCCAACTAACACCTCATCATCATGGATAAAAACATTTTGATTTCGGTGTTAAAATTAGGTGACCATGAATGCTAAAATGTTGAAGTATACCATCTGCTCATTTTGTTAAGTGCACATAATTGTTGCGTTAGTGATAATTATCTGTATCTTGAATGGACGATGTAGATGGGATGTTAATTATGTTAAGGTGTCGCTAATTGGCTACTATCACTGTCCCAAAAAAGAGGTCATTTTATCCTTTGAGGTTTATCGTTTAATCATTTATCTTATTCAAAAAATGTACAAATATCATTTATTTAATTATGATTTGATTTATGATAATAATTATTCTGGATGCCTTACATTTTTTGATTATTTGCACTACTTTTGAAAATGCATAACGCACAAGGTATCTACACACATGTTCTTTTCTTTTTCTTGCCACTAACCTTTACAAAATTTACAATGTACTCCCTCCGTCCCACAAAACAAGTCATTCTGGATTTGTCCTAAGTCAAACTTTAGAAAGTTTGAACAAATTTATAAAGAAAAGTATCGGCACTAGTTAGTATGTGAGAGTGTGTGTTCACGTCGCGATCCACTTCCACGTCTAGTTTGATTGTTTCTCCACAGCACCTACACGGTCTAGGTTGAGCTTTTGAAGCCAGTGCCCCACGCCCCCACACACCTAGGTAACGACGTGAGGTGACACTCTTGCCCCTTGGAAACTGGACGCGCGGGCCACAGAGCATGTTGCCAACTTGTGAGTTTGATGACTAGGCAACCAATCAAACTCGACCCGGTAGGGGCCACATGTCGGGGCAGGCCGCTTGGGATTCTCTGCTGTCCCAAAGGCAAGTCACACAACACTATGCCTATGACTTTATGAATGGTCGTGAAAGATTTGAGATGGACGCACCAGATTTGATGCTACAATATTGTGCTATAGTGCGAAACCATTCCCCTCCGAACATTGGTTTTGTGAACAATCACAATAAATAAAGGTGTGGAGTGCTGTTTACCTAGACTCATAATACTGTTCCCGAGACACTATCCACGGTGACTTCCCTCCACAACGTCAGTGAACAGTGAAGCTGAGCTCAGGGCAGGCGGCCAGCGCGGACAGGGTGAAAGACCCGCCAACCCCCATGGCCATGCCGGAAAGCACTGTGTATGTGTTAAACTATTGTGACCACACATTCTATCCAACCTTTTTTATTTCAAACTTCATTCTATCTACAGTGTCTTCACAGTGCGTTCATAGTGTTTTGTACATTCCTTTTACATCCTCTGATGCCAGTAGCCTTAGGCTGATTTCAGCAGAATGACCATCTCACGGCCAAACGTTAAACTCTATTCTGTTTTGTGTGATGTGTGCAAGTGCTTGCTACAATGGGCGGTGCCGAGTATGTGCCATAGGCTATCTTCAACGATCTCCCACAAAGTGCCCTCTACCCTAAATTAGGGATGAACCGTCCCCTGTGTGCTTCAGCGATGTCATCCACATCACCACATGGTCCTCCATCTTGGGGGAGTACCTTTGCGTGCCCTATCCATGGGGACTATACGAGCGGCATCCAAAGCCTTAGGTGGGACACATCCAACGTAGCACGTGGCAACGAGGGTAGATGGTTGCGCCTCGTCGCCAGTGGCACTCCGCTACCGGAAGAAGGAGATGAAGGATGCTCTAGCGGCGGATTCACGCGCGAGGATGCTCCGCTGGTGGCGCGAGAAGGGGAGGAGAGCTGGTAGTGCAAGGGAGGGCCACCACACGAGGAGGGGAGCGAGATCCAGCGGCATAAGGAGGAGATCTGGGCGCCTATGCTGGGTGAAGGGCCGAGGGAGGCGACAGTCCTGGGGAGCAGAGAAAGGGGAGGTTTTGGGATTGGTGGGTGGGTACAGTAGTATATTAGTTTAATAAATATAAGAAATAATAAAAAATATGGTGGGGTATTGAGGATGTAGTATAGAATGTGTTGTTGGAGAGGATTTTGATATATAAGATGGAATTGTTTTAGGAATTAGTAACATAATCTTTAGAGGATGAATTTTAGAGACCACCGCTGGGTCAGCCTTACTGAACTGCAGCTCTGCACTAGTTTAGTTGCAACCCTGAGAACTTGCCTGGCCTAGGCAACTCATGCCGCGAATGGAACCACTTGGATTCTAGAATCCAGATTAGTAGAATCCAGCTTTTTGAACTAAACATATTATGCATCCATACTTGTAGATTATGGAATTTGGAAATCTAACCCATCCTAGCTTCTAGCTTTCAAAACCTAGATTGCAGAATTTGGATGCTTGCATATAGAACCTTGTCCCATGCGTTGGATTTTGGTCGCCTGGGTTGGGATGGGGCTGCCTAGGACGCGGCACGCTGGCACCCCAGGCCACCACCAACCAAACAGGCCTGGCATGCTTGCGGCAGTGGCAGCTACGCCTGGCCCTGGCTGGCCGATCAGGCCGGGCCGTCGTGGGCCATCCCTATCTGGTATGACCTAGATTGGCTGTGTCAATGCCTCAGGGTCTGTTTAGATTAAACTTTGATCAAATTTGACCACGTTTGAATTTAGAAAAATATTTAGTCAAATAAAAAGCTTTTTATTCGTAAGGCTTATTTGGCCAAATAAAATATACAAACAAAAAATTGTTGTTTAGTAAAATATTTACTTAGATTCAAATTTAAGTTAAATTTAATTAAACTTTGGTCTGACCAACCTTGACCTCGATCGAAACACACCCTCACCGCCAGATTGGCATGGCTGTTTGCCCTTGATCGGCCGGCCGGGGCATCTCCGGTCCGACCCCGACGCCGAGGTGACGGGACGTGCTTGCATTGGATAGCAATGGCATGGAGATACGGTATAGTGCGAGCCTGCTACTGTTGGATAGCACTAGCAGTACTCTCATAGTATAGTAGTATTATTGGAGCACGTACGCATGCATGTGCATGGGCTACAGGCTACAGCTAGTCTGCTACCGTTGCCTGTTTGGGCTGGGCACGGCAGCGCAGATGCCATCCGAACAGGCCAACACCCATCGATCGAGGTAATCAATTTGTGCAGGAAAGGCAGGCAGAGCTTACCTTTTCATTTCTGGGCACTCGAACATGCGTGGGCCAAAATATGGTGATGGTACGAACCCAAGGTTCCTAGAATAGTATGGCGGGTAGCACTATAGCACAACGTTTTAATACAAAATCTAGCGTAATCGTCTATATAATCGTCTATGATATGAAGATAACATTGCAGTTATACTATATATAGAATGGAATTGAATAAAAAACTGATAATACGCTGTACTCAACTGTCTCAGCCTAAGCCATTAGAGCGCCAAAGTACATTGATCTATCTCGATCTTCTACAACCTTTATTGTTCTTTCTTTTTAAATTTGCATTTTTCCTTTTTCTTAACTTTCTCATTTTTTCATAGCAAACTATCCGGGGTACCCTATCCAGTTATTAATATATAATATTTTAAGTTTAAATTTACTATTAAAAACATCATATATTGATGGGAGTACGTAGAGTACCGGATGATGGCACAAATTAAACTTCATTCTAGTAAGCATTGTGATGATCAGGCCTTATGCTGGCCTAAAACTTATGCTGGCCTAAAACAGAGCCCGTAGGTAGTAAGGTTGAAGCCAATGCATCCTCTATCTCTCTTCTCATTCATTGTGCTTTGTACTATGGTGCTACTATTCTGCACTGTAAATAGATAAAAATATAGTTAAAATATAATAGAAAATGGAGGATGGAGGAACGCTGGATTCAGCGAATCAGCCTAATAAGCTAGAGGCTTGTTGAATATAGACAAAAGTGATTAAATGACTAAGCCCGACACGACGTGTCATCACCAAATACGAGAGGTCCTCCGCACCTCCTCCTCCAGGGTACGGTAGGGCTAGCCGTTAGGTGCTGAATCTGATGATGCCGGTCATCGTAATGTGCTCATTGATGCTGCTGCTCCCTGTGTGTATGCGTATATACGTACAGTATGAACCACGTACGCACACCACGCCCATCGTGCCGTAGCCGTAGATGACAGCGACAGCAGAGCAGATGGCACGCCGCGTACCATGGCGTCACTAATTGGGCCGGTGGGCCACGCGCCATATGTTTTGCTGCTCAAAGATACCGGCCGAGTGCACATGTTAAGTTCATTATTACAAAATACAGTAAGTATACTACAGTCTACAGAAGTGCCCTAGCTCGGTCACGCAGCAGGCTGCAGGCAGCATCAACCCAAGAAGATGCTACCTCCGCGTGCAACTGCATGCTGCCGCTGCCGTTCATCGTGTGTGGCACGTGGCGTCGGCGGCGAGCTGGTGGATATGGCGAGAGCGTTGACGGCGAGTGGGCGGGCCATGCTAGCTGACGGGCAAACCGAGCAGCGTCGGCGGAGAGCCGGAGACTAGGCCGGCGGTGCCACGTGGGATACTGGCGGTCACGCCGGCCAGGGCCCGGGAAGCCGGGACGACCGGCTCTGACGCCCTGTCAAAAGGAGACGGCGAGACGTGCATCTGTTCAATAGGAGACGTAAAGATGTACTAGGCGGCATTTGATTCATTCCATGTGCCTATTAATTATAAAAGAAAAAATAAAATGTATTAAAGAGGGAAAATTGATTATTAAGATACCAATGCGCGTAGGTATTAAACAGATGGCAATTTTAAGTATCAAATTTTATGTGTGGTTTGGAGAAATTGATAAATAATCATCTCCTCGGTCCTTTTTCAGCGCTGCCGCAACAAGCAGCACTCACAAGAGTGCCCTTTGCAAACCCAAAATACACATTTAACTTCTATATAAGTCACATCATCTCTCTAGATGCTTCAGCGCGTATAAGCCCAAGCGGTTAATAAAATTATAAGTACATACTCTCTTTGCCAAATACATGCATGTACTACATGGAGATAATCGTCGGGCAATGGTAAATTGGAAGCTCAAGAGTTGAAACAAAACAAAGGGAGAACATATGTTGAACATGTTGAACATATGTCTTGGTTGCAACGCTTGCCCATCAAAGCTGCGACGATTTCTCCGATGTTCCAACTCGTGCCCACGTCGAACGCACATGGAACGCCGTTGTTGTAAAAGAAAAGGAAAATTGGATAAAAATAATGTAAAAACAGCAAAAAACAACAAACATGGAAGAAAGCAATTAGAAAGGTCATTAAGATCGATGAAAGAACACATATACAAAGAAGTCTCGTGGGAGCAAGATGCAGAGCTCCCTTCAAACCAAAGAGAGGTCGGCAAGGGGACGATGCAGCTCCTCAGTCATGCAAACCACAAGCCTACCTCAAACAAACATTTATATAAAACTTTCACCTCTCTAGCTCTGTATATACATCTCTCGCTTATGAGATAGGATAGTGGGAACCATGAACGAGCAGCTGTACCACCCCTCAAAACAATCCTTCATTGGTTTGACGGGAGCTCCACTTCAAATCCAACCATCATCTAGCAAGCAAATTGAATCAAACTGCGGCCAACAAGACCCAACGCAAGACACCTGCAGCACGCACATATTAGCAATGTTAATCAAAAAGCTAAGAGCAGCAAAAAGAGCTTCGCTATCATCAGCAAACGAGAGACTCCCGGAGAAGAAGATCGAAGCATGAGGGAGCTCAACATCAACTTGCGCATAAGAGTCTTTCTTCTTGTTGATGTTGAGGTCGATGGGAGGGAGGGGTGCTTTTATACAGGGGCCAGGGCTGCTTATTGGGAAGGTGTTTATTGCCTGCCATTTTCTTTTCAACGCTTTCTTAACTTGGCTTGTTTTTTCATATAATTTGCTACCAGATTAGTTTCGTTTTGTATATATTTCCTTATAAATAATGCGTTTCTTGGAATGTTCCGGAGGAATGCCAATAGATTTGAATCCGTGTCGTATTTACCTTTCTTTTCAGATGGATGGAGGTAGAGAAACCCCAGAGAAAAACGTGAAGCGCTATATTTAAGCATATTTCCATAGCATTATTATACTACTAGCATAATGAAGCAAAATATTAATTAAGACCTGCCTCAGTCGCTGGATCTTTGTACCGTCAATTCAATAATGACATCTCATATATAATAGTCTGCCTAATTATTTTTTTAAATAGTAAAAATGCACTAAAAGGGATGTCGTATCATTAAATTTTAAAGTTATATGAATATTAAATTTAGTGTGTGATTTTTTATTTAATGTTTAAATTGAAACAAAACATGTGTCGTAAATTATGTTTCATGCATTTGCAATATATAATAAATATTTTTAAATATAATATTAGTTTTGTTACATAAAAGACATGGGTTGTAAATTATGTTTTCATGTTTCCGTAAGGTATAACAAATGATTTTGACTATAATATTAATTTTATAAAATATATGTGTATATTTTTGGACTGACTCATTTAGTGATCTTGTACGTAGGACAAGACATGTCTCTATCGAGAAATTGTATTTCATAATAGAAGAATAAAATATACAAATATATTATATTTTGAATATAGCTTGAGCATCTTGATTATAGCATTCCAAATCTATATCTATATAACTCATATAAATGAAGATCACTGACTACCATTAACCCTATTTCTCTCAGTATGCAAGCAATCCACGTGGAGGCCACTAAGTTAGAAACCATGTCATCATCCACTAAACTAATGATATATCATATCAATCTTCTATGGCTAATAAGATCCATGCATACAACTATTTTAGTCAATGCAAGTACTATCCTATAAAATTCCTACATAAAAAATACGACCAATCACTTAAAAGTCAATCTTTGAACATATAATATACTAGGTGTATGCCCGTGCGTGGCTACGGGAGCCATACAATGTGTCAAAGCTTCTATGTAGAAAGTCAACGAAATTGCAACGCTAAGTGTATGTGTCAATCAAATGGAACAAATGTAGTTGACATGCACCACTAATCCTCAGATGCTATCTCGATTGGAATTTACATGTGATGGAATCATGCACTTGGCTTCATAATTCCTCCAAAAGCACTACAACCCAAGTAACCCTAGTTCATCCGCCAAAAAGAGAGAACGCGATGAACTATGCTAGATGATGGCAACAGTCAATTGCGTACAGTTTGCCTTGATCTTGAAGGGTGGATGGCAGATTCCACAACATCTTTCCATCGTCTTTAGCATGGTAGGAATAGTGAGAAATAAAATATTACATTAAGTCATGCAGGATGGTTGAGGTAATTTAGTTAATATTGAACGTTCAGGACTGAGAAGCAACGTTCATAGCCATGTGTCTAGTAAAGACCACTTTGACTGAACGTCAAGCATTAAAAAATTATCATAGCTTATTATCCAACTGTAACTATGTAAGTAGACAAATCGGTCGATGAGAATTAGTGGATATAATCAGTAGTTTCATCCATCCAGTAAACAGAATTATTAATGGCTGGTTTCTAGGAGAATTTGTCTATATCCAAACAGCCAGCAATAGAAACATTTGGTAATCTCACATGTACTTGCTGAAACAATGTGAATAAGGTCCAACATGCCCGACAACATGATTTGTGGCCATTGTTTCTGAAAAACGATTTTAGACAATGAATTGGGTCCTCACTGAAAAAAAATGAAGATCCAATATTTACTCCTGTCATACAAAGTTCAGAATAAAGAACTTGGCACTGAACGAATTTGTTAGGACCACCAAAGAAATCACATGATTTTGTGAGTCAAAAAAGAATGTTCGGCATGTTCCTGTTTACATTCAGCAATATTGTATTGGATGACGAATACTTGTTTAGATATGAAATCATGTAAACTTAAAGTGGAAGACATATGGATCGAATGATACATCAGTGTGACTGTGTGAGCTGATATGTAGACCGATCTTTCCATGGATCATTCCGCTTAGGCAATGGTGGGAAAAGCTGCTACAACATCCCCTGCGGGAATTCTCTTGCCCATGGGCATTTCCCTGAGATGACCAGACTATGGGCCCACTGACTGCTTGGGTGTCTAAACCAAGAGTCTAAGAGACCAAAATAGACTCTATTTGCTGCTCAAAAACTTTCTAGAATTTCAGTTCAGTGTTAGGAGATTATGTACCATAATCTTAACTTCCAGCTCCGCGTGGCTTCTGTTTGCATCCACAATCAATATAAATCGAAAAGCTTGATTCCATACATAAAACCTTTCATATAGATCAAGCCCGGCGAGAACATTAATTAATGCATAGTACTCCGTAGTAAGGTACCAATCCTGAACTAATGACAAGTAAGCAATAATGGTCTTTCCACAGGCAAAATCCCTCTGTTACCAACAAACAAAAAATATTTTTAAGCTGTTAATAATTTCACCTTTGGTGGGGCACTACTCAACGGACAAGCCGGTGGGGGCGATCCGCGGCGGATGTGGCGACGGGCTGGGCGGCCGGCGGTGTTGGGCGCGGTTTCGTGGCAGGGGCGACAAGGGCGCAGCGTCGTGCTAGGGCTGCAGACAGGGGCGGCTGCGTGACGAGGCGGCCGCGAGGAGGTGGGGACGTGCGGCGACGGGGGCGGGCCGACGCGGCGACGGAAGCACAGGTGAGGACCGCCGGAGCCGCAGGCGAAGCGGCGGGGGCGGTGGCGTGGCGGGTGGCCGACGAGGGGACGGAGACGCAGGCGAAGCGTTGGGCACCGGGAGACGGGTCCTGGAAGCGGTATCTGCTCTGCAGCGTGGACGAAGGGACCCCTGCCGCGGCACCGGCACGGCATGGCGCTGCCGCGGCGGCGGCCACCGCGCTAGATCCGGCCCACCCCGCGCGCCCGCTGCTCATCCCGGCCCTCGACAAGCCCAACTCGCCGCCGCGCGGAGGAACTCGCGCTCCAAGTCCAACATGCCCGTCTCCTCGAGGTACCTCTCCGCCGCCACGTCCCCGGCCTCCACCACTTCGTCCTCCACGTCGTTGTCTTCCTTGGCCTCCACCCGCCGCTCGTTGTCCGCACAGCGCGCCCGAGCGTCCACTCCATCGCAGCAGCACTCCACGTCAACGCGGCGGCCGACCAAGATGCGGAGCCTCTCCTTGTGATTCTTGGGGGAGTCCTTCTACAAGACGTCGTGCGCGCCGTGGGCCTCGTCGCTGACCTCCCGGCCACGCGCCGCGGCCCCACGCCAGAGCGCCGGAAGAGCGTCTCCTCCATACCGGAGGCCGAGAACGCGCGGCCGCACGGGCGATGGCCGGCCTCCCCTTCTCTCCCTCCTCCGTGCCCGCCTCCTTTCTCTCAGGCGCGCCACTTCTCTCCACTCGCCGGACGCCGCGCCCGCACCCTTTCCCCCTGCGCCGCTCGTCCCCACGGACACCACCAGCCGGCCTCCGTGGTCGCGGCCTCCTTCACCGCGCCGCACCCTCTCTCCGTTGCTCCTCCTCCGCTGCCGCTCCTCCGGATCCACCACCCCACACTCTGTCGCCTCCACAGGCCCGCACCCACGCGCAGAGGAGATGACGGCGGCGGTGGATCGGTCCTCCAAGGGATCATCGGTGCGTGGCGGATCAGCCCTTCAAGGGGAGATGAGGGCGGCCTGCTCCCTGCCCCGCACAAACCTCCAAGGGCCGTCCTCTACCACCATCGCCGCCTGGCGCCTGCACACTGCCCACTTGCCCAGGCCGCGCGACCCCGTCCTCCTCGCTCTCGCTGTTCGACCTGGCTGCCGTCGTCGCAACAGCCGCCCCCTTCGCTTCCGCGCCTCGCAGTGGCGTTCTCCTTCGCCTCGCCAACGGCATCGAATCCGTTCCAGCCACCGACGGCATCAAATCCGTTCTAGACACCTATGGCCGTACGGCGTCGAACCCCTTCCAGACGCCAGCGGCGCCGAGTCCCTTTCAGACGCAGGCCCCGGCCACCTCGCAGGCGCCATCCTCGCCGTTCTAGTTCAGCTTCCAGCAACAGCAACAGCAGCATCTGGCGCCGGCAGCGCCTCAGCCTTTGCAGCCCCAGCCCCTGCAGCAGAAGATGATGCTGTACACAACAGATATGAAAGTACAGCACCAAGTGGGAGGAACTGCACACTGAATCGCAGAAAGCATTGCTCCAGAACGAGTAGGGTTCTTCCTCAGAATGTTATCGTTTCCTTTACCTGTTTTCTGCTGCAGGAGAGTGTTTATTGTTTATATGGAACTTCCACTGTCGATTTTTTCCAGCTAATTCGCACAATTTACCCCTCCTGCTTTGTATCCATGACTACTAGGCCGAACGGTGGTGCTCTGTTTATTATTTGCGCGATAAAGGAGTGTGAGATTTGAATTAAAAGGAACTGGGGTATAACATATTTAAATTGATCTTTTAGGATGGGGGACTTGAGGCTGCTGTTATCATCCACGGTTGTGATAGCCACTGGTGTTTTCTGTCCAATTTTTGTAACCTGTTGCACCTATATTGGGTTTTTAGAGCATTTGTAGTTTGAATTATGTATTATATTTGATTGTTTTCGGAACTGTGATTTTGCATGGATAATACGAGCGAGAGGTTGGATCAATCTTGACTCTCTAGATTTCCTTAGTATTTAGGTCCTGTTTTTTATCCACTCAAATTGTATAATGTGGTTTATATGATTTAAGCAGCAAACAAATACCTCAGCTTACTTTGTAGCTTATATAATCTAGACACATCAGGTTATGATAATTTATGAGCAACCTAATTGGTGCTTATTTCAGTTTATGTTTTTGGCGTTTTACCATTCACTGTACCAACAACACTTAAGAGGTATTTATCCACCATTCACTTTTAGCTCATAAATCGACCAGAAATGAGCTAGATTTCGTAATCTCGGGTGAAAATTGAAAAACAAACAGGGCCTTAGTGCATGGTTGATTTTTTTTTGGTCATGCTCTACAACTGGAAGATTAATGTAGTCTTAGCTGATAGCCTGGATTCCTGGCGCATGCTGTTTCCAATAGGCGGTCTCAAATAGTAGAGATTATTTTCTAGAATTTGTGTATCCAGGGGCAGACCTAGAGCAAAATAGA
This sequence comes from Paspalum vaginatum, assembly GCA_030272315.1. Classification (NCBI taxonomy): domain Eukaryota; kingdom Viridiplantae; phylum Streptophyta; class Magnoliopsida; order Poales; family Poaceae; genus Paspalum; species Paspalum vaginatum. The sequence continues at coordinate 9,049,356 of CM059014.1, read as the reverse complement.
GAGGGTGTGGCACTACATCGCTGTTTCAGAGATAGTTGGCATACATGATGGACCCTTTAACAGCCATATTGAGGGCTTGTTGTTTATTAAGAAACATGGGTCATCTTGTTGGATCATCTCAGCATGCATGGTGTGGCACTTCAGTGTTTATTTCATGCATGTGTCCTGCTATCTGAATTACTGTACACACTATATGTTCATTTTGTTTGTTTGGTTAGGTGATACAAAGTTCAGAATTATGCAATACGAAATGGACTTATGATGATAAGCAATCAGTGGTGTCTTTGCTGGATTTTAGAAGTGCTCAAACTAACGGATTAACTTCACATGCATTAGGTCAGCAAAAACTGCAAAAAAAAAAAAAACATTGAGGAGGATACAATGGCAATTTTGAAGAATGCTATTATGGCTATTTTTCGCAGAAACTTTCATGTAATGTTGAGAAATTCCATCCAGTTATACATATGTTGCTCACACTGTAATAGTTCTTGCTCCTACATTAGAATTCGAGAACTTAATAATTGTTTTTTAATATTGCAGGCTGCTGGTGATCTCTGTCCTCACAAGTTAGGTCAGATCTTATACTGCTTTCTCTAATTTTCTTAAAACAACATTTGTTTTTGTTTATGACACTGCTAGGTACATATGAATATTTGATTAATGGATATCTCTATTGCGTTTTGGTTCTATTTTTATCTAAATCCGAGCATGTTTCCGACTTCTACAGCCTCTACTTTTTTTCAAAGTATTAATGTTAATCTCTTATTCTGTGTTTTTGAGTCTCTGTTTATTTGTATAATGCAATTTACATAGGCCAGAATGAATACAGTTAATAAAAACAATGTTAAGGAATTTGAGTGAGTGATAGTCACACCATTCATGCTAAAAAAAACCCATGTGCACTTCTATCTGAATGTGTAACCATAAATATCAAGTGTGTGCATTGCAACGACACATTGACTCTAAACTGCTGTCATCGCTGGGAGCCTCTCAATCGCACACTTAAGGCTGCTTCTATGCTTAACAACAAAATACGTTGTCCTCTTTATGTCACTTTCTGGTCGGTAGAAACCATCTGGTGAATTGTTGATCTATCTTGTAAATTGATGTCGCATATACGAGCCATTACGTCTGTAAATCCAGCGTAGAGGTCCCTCTATTTTGTAAATTATTGATCTATCTTGTAAATTGATGTCACAATATGCATCTACCCAGCCAAAACAGGTGTAAGAAATTAAAATACTGGTTATGATATTTTTCGGTTGCCCGTAGCAATGCACGGACAAATAACCAGTTACCTTCTTAACAGTGGAAAATGTTCATTATAATCATGTCAATGTTATCACCTTTAAATTTTATTTAAAAATTTAAAAATTTCTGTAGCAACGGGCAGGGTACCATCTAACAACTTCAGTGAAGCCCACCACCAATCTTTGACTCAATTTCTCTCAATACGCAAACTATTCACATCATCTATGAAGTCCACTAAATTAGAAGTCACATCACTATCCAGCAGGACCCTTTATTAATGCCCTTTGCCGATTTCCTATGGCTAATAGTATTTATGCATGAACATATTAGTTTATACAAATAGCATGCTAAAATTTCTATAAATACGATGTCTATATAAAATTTGTTGTTTGCAATCAAAGTAGTATTTTCACCTTTAAATTTTAAATTTAGTTTAAGAATTTTCACGATATAAAATTAGTTTAAAAGATTCCTACAGCAACGTGCACGTATCACCTAGTCACTTATATTACTACAAGAATATCCACTATGTATAACATTATTTTTATTATGTATTCACTATATTAGTGCATGTTAAAAAAATTTTTGGTGCCCGTTACTCAAGTGTTTGAGTGACGATTATTATTAGTCTGATCTACGAACTAACCATGTGGAGACGGAGTATTTGAGATTCCTAATTCCATACGATTAGTTTAAAAAGAGCGAGTACATAAAAAGAATGCTTTTTAGAATTTTGGAGATTTCCCCAGTATTTTATAGCAAAACAACGGTCAAATAGTTTGCATTGTATCAATGACAGTATCAAGACAATGACAGCAACACATAAAATATCCCAACATACCACAAATCATATAACTAATGAGTGACTAAAGCAACGTATGACAAACTATTACATCTTAGAAAGGCCCAGGTTTGGAATATGGCTCACACTTCTCCAACCAAAAATTTGAAGGCAGCAAACATTTCTTAATTTCCAAAGCCCACATAATCTAGAGGTTATCATGTTATGAACCAAAAGCTTTCTATCACATGTGTATTTGGTTCGAAGGATGAGATGGGATGACCCAAAATTTAGAGCGGTTGGTTTTTAGCCATTAGGGATGGAGTCATCTCTCACATGGAATATTCCTATGAGATTTGGGACAATCTTATCCCTCCCCCCTCCCCCCAAAGGTGGAGTGAGCTTATAGATCCCAATCTACAACATTTATCTCCATATTCTCTCATCCTCACCTTTTCCCAAAGCACTCCACCGCACATTCCTCTTCCACTTCTAGCAAGTTGTCCTCTAGACCTAATACCACTTGAGCCGAGCTTCGCTAGGGTGATGCGACTTCCTTCAGCCACAGGGGAATGCGTGTGACTACCTGCAATGACTCAAGATAAGATCACATGGTGGCGGTGTGGCTTCATCTGGTAGCAACACAGTTTCCTCCGCAACCTCTTCCTTTGGCAGTGTGGCCACCTTTGCATGAGTCGGTTCCTCTACTAGCCACAATATGACGATGTGTCTTGGGATGATAGAGCTTCTAAGGCGACCGTGTAGCCTTCTATCTTTCATGAAGCAACACGACCTGATGTTGTAGGAGAAAGGCAGCTGTTGCCCCTTACTCGCTCATGCACATGACTAATTATAAACCTTGTATGAGTTCTACACCTCCTATGGATGTTTGTGGAACACCCGAGATGAGCCCCTAGACAACCATAGGTAGAAGTTAGGGTGGGTGGATGACATGTGGGGCGGCTAATGGTCGGCTAAAGGTGTAAGCATGGATCTATCCCATCCCATCCATAATCCTTGGCATCGAACAATAAACAGAGATAACCACATTTCTTTCACCAAACATATAGATGTGGCCATCCCATCCTAGAAAAGTAGCTGCAATAGACCATCCTATCCTACCTTGACTTCGAACCAAACTGAAAGTAGACTAGAGGGGAGGAGGTGAATAGGCTACTTGAAACAAAATTGAGAGACAGAGGCTCCATTTGTACATGCCGATTCAACAGCTCTATGGCGATTCAACCACTCTAGACATGTTCAACTGCATAACAAGTCAAACTTAGAACAAGGAGGATGTAGAGGTTCCTTGATGATAGATTAAGCAAGAACAACAAGAATAACAAGTAAGCACATGGGGACACTAGATTTATCTCGAGGTTCGGTCATAGGTGCCCTACTTCCCTGTTGAGGCGCCCACAAAGAGCCAGGCCTATTCCAACCCAATCATCCCCTTACCGACTACAAAGGTCAAAGATGAGGTCACTTACTAAAGTTTCTCAATAAGCATGATATATAAAGAAAGAAGGGCTCCAAAACCAGTATACAAGTATCTAGCTACAGTACACATATAGTCCGCACCGAATAATACCCAACCAATACACCTACTAGCATGCAATAAGAGATGAAGTTCAGAGATAAGACTACATATTCCTCCATTGACCTCTAGGTTATAGGATTAGACATCTCCATGGTAATCCAAAACCATTATCTATACTTAATACCTCAATTAGATGTATGACACTACACCACATCAAAGGACTGGTCCTATCTAAATTCTTGGCTCTTTGCTGTGTGTAACACTGACCCTTGATTTGATCAACTAAGGTTCTTGATGAACCAAAATTCTATGGCACAAATCATGGGCAATTGCATACCCTTTGTTCTTCGAGACAAAAGAAAAGTAAAACTAAAAATGATTTGGTTCTTTTCTAATTTTCATATTCTTTCTTCCCTAGTTTTGTTTGTAGATTCTCTTTTTCTAGAATAGGATATTGTACCCTGTCCCTACCTACTAGAGACCATACCGTAGGTTTGACTGCTAGTCATATGTATATGTGTATCATTAATGTGGTCATTTCTTTAGTAGACATCTTGTCCATCAACAACAATACATCTACTGGTGACTTCATCAATCAAAAGATTTGTCCATCCAATCCGATGATTCATCAAGATATGACCTATTCTTTTTAAGGAATTTTTTTCTTAAGCTATTTGTCAATGGGACATCTTTTTATGAATATATACTTTGGCAACAGATTCAATTTAGTGGCATAAATTATGATTATTTTTCCAAGAGAAAATCTTAATACCATATAAGGCATATTTGGTTTCATTAATACATGTCTTTTAACCAATAATTACTGTATTAATATATATTTTAGTGACACAAAACAATATTGATGTTATTGGATTTGTATTATATAAGTATTTCTTATGATTATTGTTTTGATCATATGACAATATATTGGCAATGCAATTGCTAGTCAAAGTCTCCAACGAAACAAATTGCATCTTGCATTTTCCCGGATCCTTAATTAAGTTGCCTCAAAACAAAAGAAACATAAACATGCCAACATCATTTGAAAATAATGTGGCTAATATTACCATGTTTACAGTCGTTATAGTTACTGCTAGTAGTAAGTGACCCAAGTCGTCGCCCACAATGTAATCCCTACTGATACCCTATTCTTTGGGCTTCTTTGGGATCATCCAGAACGGCTCTCCCCATATCTGCTCAACTTGTGTGCCTCCGAGCTGGCACTTGAGCGTCTCTCCCACCTCCGGCCTCTTCACGTCAAATTCCTCAACGTGGTACACCGCAATGCGTCGCCCTTGTGGGTCCTCCACCGGTGTAGCACTGATCGTGTACACGCAGTTCCTTCTTATCCCGGCGTTGTTCTCACCATTGATGCCCACCGAGAAGCCATGGAGCCTATCGACGAACAGTGCGCGGTCGCCAATGTCGGTCACCTTGGACCACACCGGTTTTGGTTTCTTGTGGCTGGCACGGTACACCTCGGAGAAGAGCTCGCAATCCATGTCCCTGGCGTGGTGCACGAGCAAGAGGACGTCGTCCGTGGAGGCGACCAGGTGGGAGCAGTCGACGGCGCCTACGCCGCGCGGCCGCCGGATCTCCGCGACCTTGCTGAGGGTGCACGCGTCAATCACCGTGGTGAACAGATACCGATGCTCGAAGATGAAGAAGAAGCCGCCGCGGTAGTTCACGGTCACGGTGGTCGAGCAGCCCCTGGGCCAGTGCACCGGCTTCCACTCGCCGCCGCCGCCGCCGACTCCCTCGCAGAAGAACACCGTGTCGCCCCGCGCCACCATGACGCCGCTCGGGGACCGGTCCCACGCGAACCCGTCGTCGGTGGTCCGCGGCGGCGGGCGGCGCCCCTGGTGGCGCACCTCGGGCTCGTGCACGAACGGCACCATCCACCTCTCCCCGAGCGGGACGGGCAGGTCCGGGAGCGGCTTGGACTCGGCGGTGAACGGGTCGACGAGGCGGGACGGCTGCATGCAGGACGACAGGTCCGTCGCGAGCACCGCCGGCCCGCCGTACGGGGACGGCACGAGCCGGCGCCCGATCACCGGGGGCAGCCGTACGCCGTCGCCGCGCATGCTGTCCTCGGCTAGGGAGAAGACCATGTAGCCGTGCTGCGACGGGAATGCGACGCACGGGAGGGTCGTCTCGCCATCCTCTGCCGCCGGCTCCTCCTCCGGCGCCTCGGAGGCGACGCATGAGCTCGAAGACGACGTCAACGGCGGCGACGCGCACGGTGGCTGCTCGTCTCTACCGGGGGAGAGCAGGAAGGCAGAGCTGAAGCCGGCGAACCAATCCCGTGGCTTGTCGTCGTCGTCGCGCCGCCGCGCCATTGTTGTCGCCGGCGGCGAGAAGCCGCAGGCGTATCTGCTCAGCTTGTCAGACAGCCGTGCCAACATGTTGGTGGTCGTGGCGTGCAGATTGGCTGCCCAACTCGAACAAATTATCAGGGTCTCGTCGTATGTTTGTTCACGTGGAAGCAGCGGATCGTTGTCTGTCATAACAGATCAGTTTGACTCTTTTCTATCTATAAAGCAACGGAACTGCGAAATTGTAGGATTGATGATTTGCTGATGATGACGAGTCCGTGTTCTACGCTGATTATGAGTTCGATCGTGTTGTACTCGTACACGACCGTGATTTCTCTTCCGCGTATGCAGCTAGGATCGATTTATTTTTCTTTCTTGGATCTTTTCCTTCCTGACGAGGAGTTGGTGTTCGACGCTGATGAGGAGTTCGTGTTGTACGCGAATTAGTTCGTGCTCTCTCCATTCCAAATTGCAAAAGGTTCTGGGTCTCCCTCTATTCGTTTAATTCATATTAATCTATGTACGTGTGATAATATATATCCAATGGACGGATAAGAAAAGAAATAAAATGAAGGAGAAGCAGCTAAGTACATGTTTGGTACTGTGCCGTATTCGCACACGACCGTTTGATGCAAAATTGTTGTCTGGTTCTAGACTTCTATAGTTCTATTCTATCGGTACTAAGCATGAATGCGTAATGTAAGTGCGATACTTAACCAAACATACTTCAAGGTTCAAGATAATAAGACCATCTTCAGTGAGATGAATATATCGAAGGCCTATACAACACTATAGCGCGCTACTGTACATAGGGTGGGAAGTAGTTGGAACAGTGATAGATAAAAATGGATAGACATCCCACTGGCCTAAGAGCAAGGATATTTATGTATCAAAATAGGTTCTGCTCAAACATAAAGCATACAAATCTATTCTCTTGCACAATCAATATCGTAACATACCATATTCTATCCAACATAGGAGATAAATATGCTTAGGGGACTGTCTTGCTACGCGGTCAAAGCCTCGTAGGTCACACGCTCCAGTTCGGTATCAAACTCCCCTTCCTCTGGCATCTAGCTCTAGTGCTCTACAGAGGTGCAAGTAATGCTTAACAACAATGCAATGTAAATGATGCATCTGAAAACTGAGATATATGAGTAAGTGAGAAATATTACTTTAAAGCTAGCAAAGTACATTAATATTAATATTAAGAAATTATAAAAAATAAATTTTAAAATAGACATAGCTCAAGAACACTAATGATTGTCAATGACATAACCTAATGAAGGTCGTTGGGAACACGGTTGGTGGCAATTCGGGCAACCAATTGCAATGCGGCTTGACCCATAAACTTCTGAGTAAAGGCCAATTTGATTTAGGGCCCGTCTAGAACGCATTTTACATGAAAAACGCAAGAACGTGGAAAGAATCATGCATTCCAAACATAAGGCAAACACTAAGGTGAACTCAAGGACTAAGAGACTGAACAGAAACAAAAGAGATGGGGTCTCCATGTCCAAGCTAAGGGAAGACGAGGACACTCCATTTTTCAGGTAGATGCCTTAGGCGAAGGACACTCCATAGGAAGCTAAGGGAAGATATCTAAATTTATATTTTTGATAATTATTATTTGAGATTTGCTAAACATCAGTCGACTGATGTTCGCCAGCATAATTGGAAGAAGGGGGAGGGAGCTCACTGGGGAAGAAGGGTTTGGGGTCGCCTCGCCGTCGCACCGCCATCGCCGTCGCCGGAGCTTTGGGATTAGGGTTTGGGGTTGGGCTTTGTGGTTGGGGGCCAGCGGTGTCTTCTTCTCCATCGACGGCCTTAGAGGAGAGGGCCGAGCGCGGCTGCCTGGCGGAGGTGGTAGGCGCCGATCGGGGAGGACTGTGGTTGGGGAGGGCTGTAGGTGGGGCAAGCGGAGCCAGCGGAGATGGCAATTGGCGTGGGCGGCGGCGGCAGCGGAGGCCCTAGGGTGGGGAGCGGCAGCTGGGGGCAACGGCCCGTGGGTGGAGAGGCCGCGGCTAGAGGGCCAAAGCGCCCACGGTCTCCGGGTGGCGACAGGCGGGGTGGGGGTGGGTGGCGGTGGACTGCGGGAGGAAGAAGAAAGGAGGCTGCGAGAGGAAGAAGCGAGGAGAGGAAGGAAAAAAAAGATAAGTTGAGGTATTTGAACCGTTAGATAGAGATCCAATATACTACATTATTGACTGATGGGAAAACAAAAAATCAGTCGCTGACATAGAAACACACCATATCTTATTATTTTTATCACGCTGTCTCTTAATATAGGTTTTACGGTAAAAAACAAAGTTCTTACAGAAACACACCTTTACATAAGGTTTTCAATTTAAATTCATGAATTCAAATCATACTCGTCTTCCGTGGGTGCTTAATATACTCTCCATGCCACGCTCAAAGATTTTAGGGTCTTTACGAATTCAAGCCCACAGTATAAATAAAAGTAGTCCGTTATATTTAGGATTTATTGAGCCTTGGGTTCACCACTTCAGTTTATTGATAATTTGTTACTGTTGCACTTTTGAATTTTCAAGTTTAGGTGATCCATCATCCATTAATCTGAACAAAATCCAGGGAGGATACACGTACATAAAAATGGAAAAACTTAAGACCTGTGTATATACCAAAACTAAAAACCGCTTATTTCTATCCGGTAGCTAAGATTCAAGCTGCCAAGAATCAAGGATACTCTGCAGACCAGATCTGTAAGTTGGGTGAAGCAGCTTAACACCAAGTCCCTGCTTCAGCCGAGCATTAGAGACCTGTTTCTCCGCAGGTATAATACTCTCTTTATAATCTAATCCTGTAGACTTGACATCAATGGTTTTGGTTATCAGATCCGGGTATCTCCTCTGCATCAAGCTCCTAGCAAATGCAAAAACTTCAGCTCTTGGGGCAGGGTCATCATCCACCACATTTAATATTTTCCTGAGTAAAATTATTAAACATGAAAGTGAATCATCTTCATACAAGGAATTTCAAATTTCATTAGGTCACTGCAAAGGAATCAGACGTGACTAGAAACCAAAATTACTAACAGTACTTGGAATTGGAATTGAAGTTTATATTTGATACAGTTCGGACAGAACATCAAGCATGCAAGTAATGCATCTAGAGGTACGAAAGATGGTACATTCAGAAGTTGCGTCGCACAAAAAAAAGGTAAACTCCCACTGTACTTGTTAGTTTTAAGAACATGTTGGGAAATGGTAAGCAATCTTCTGGAGAAAATATTAGATACAATCAAAGTGAAAATCCTTTGGGTGTCCATTTCCACAAGCAATGTGGCACACAAACTAAGATTGAGTCAGAAATATATCACAAAAGAACTGAAGTGGTGACAATGCATCTGAAATGGAAACCTTGCACATCTGATGCTCATGCTAGCCAAGATTGCCTGGTAGATGTCAGCCACATGGATTCTTGCGGTATACTGCTTAGATTCTCGTAACTTCTGTCTTTGTGACAAAGATTTGCTCTTAGCTAAGGTGTCTAAAGCACTGCAATAAACAAGATCTGGTCATTAGTCATTACAAAGGAAAAGAAGAAAAATTACCAAACTAAAACATTCACAAAACACTTAGTATATTCCACTGTTTGTCCATCCTTTTTTTTTCCATCAAGTACAAGTTTGTTATGATAGATGTGTAGTTTTCATAAAACTGAGTGCTATTAATCACCGTACCAGCAGCTAAATGTTTCATTTCTGGAGTCAAACTGAATTATTTTACAAATTAAAATGCTGAAATGGAATGAAATTTTAGCAGGTTAAAACCTTCTTCCAGGCCCATATATTCCGCCCAAACGGAATATAAAAGCAGACAGATTCAGATCATCCATAAGATCCAGCCATCCTTTTTCTGCTTTGAATCTTAACTTGGCAGACTCGCTCTTTGGGTTTACAGTATGACTGCATGCACAGCAGTGTCTTCAGCTTTCTACTAAAAATGTATTTCATGCACAAGGAAATGATCAATAAGTCCCTTACTCCTCATCAACCAGCGCACCACCACAATCACCATACACACCTGAAAGTCAGAAAGTGTTACAAAGTGTCACCAGTTTGCTGCATAGTCGTTAGTCAATAACATGATATTGGCAGAAGTAAAACTAACTACAAATAGAATGGATGAGCATATTGGCATATTTTGTGTGCTAATTCTCTTGATGCACTATAGCAATTATTTTCTCTTAACTAACCCATGATTAAACTCAACAGCTTTGAGCATAGGTGAGTAAACTTCACCATGGCAGCCCTGAAATCCCAAAGTAGCAATGATTTACAGATAATGAACATTTTTAAATGAAACCAACATGCATTAATGCTGAATGTGCACGAAATATTTGAGCTTACTTGTCGATGAGAGGTAGCACAACCATTCAAGATTACCATGGCTGAGTGTTCTCCTCAGATCTTCATTTAAATTTAGCAGCTGGAGGTATCAGACCAAATAACCGTAAAGCCAAATTCAGTTAACATTTGAGCCTGATCAAACCAACACAGATAATGATTGACTTACAACTTACAGGATCACCGATTCCAGGTATTGGTGGAATGGAGATGAGCAAGTGAGTTGCTTGTTGCAAACTGTGGATATTTTCCAGGCTGGAAGAGACAGATTCATCAGTAGCCACTTAAAATTCAACCAAAACGTGCAAGAGGATGCGCACAAGACATGCCAAATAACAAGCGATGCTAGACATCAATTCAGCAAATTCAAGTTTACAGGATGGAGTCCGATGCAAAGTCTGATCTCATGGTAACTAAGTAAAATATCATCAAACGCTCTGTTTGAATTACGAGTCGCGCATCTATGCAGTAAAGAGTTGCCCGCGGTACAGATAGAGCCAAATTGACTAGTTAAGCAAAAACCATTTTAACACTTGATGCTGCATGATTTCACAAGAAATGGTTATAGTACCTGTTCCATCATCCCATGTTCTTTGAAAGTACAATTATGTCAGTAGGATCTCATAAAGGAAACATTTAGGGCTGTATGAGGGGCTTTTCATCTGGTTATAGTTCCTAAGGCCTTGTTCGGTTTGATGAAAATCCAAAGGGATCGGAGGGGATTTAATTTCTTTGTTCGGTTGCTCTGGTTTTGAAGGGGATTTAATCCCTTACTAGTTAAATCCCTTCCAATCCCCTTGGAATTTCCCTTAACCGAACAAGGCCTAAAGGAATTAAATCTCCTCCAATTCCCTTCAAAACTAAGACAACCGAACAAGGCCTAAATGTGAATTGAGCTCCGTGACAATTTAGGTGTTTATGCTCTCATTATAAGTTGCGCCATTTTACTAATGCTTCTGGCCGATGAACCATCGACAAGCAGAAATGAAGGAGGCTAGAAACAATGCAATAATGAAAAGGGGAACAGAAGCAGCAAGAATCCATACTTGCTCTCTGTGGCATCGAAGACGGAGGCAGTCATGCCCAGCATCTCGAGCTCCCTCTTCTTGGTGGCACTGGTGCACGTCCCAGAGACCTGCCTGCAAATTCATATGCGTCCCAAAATCAGGAATCAGGCTGAGATGGAGAATCAGAAATTAGGAAGAAACGGCTCGATTTGCATCGACGCCGCCCAGCGAGAAGTAGGAAAGCAACGGAAGGGAGGAAGACCAACCAGCCCTGCGCAAGGAGGCGCTCCGAGACGTAGCGGCCGACGAAGCCCGCGCCGAACACGAACATGTGCCGCGGCTGAGGCGCCGACGCCACCGGCGGCGCCGCCAGCTTGGGGGCAATTCCTGGAATCATCAGGATTCGGGTTTCAGGCCCGCAAGAATCCTGCGGAATCAATGATGCAACTTGATCACAAATCCGCAGTTCAAAGATTATTTGAATCAACTCGCCTACAACAACCTCGATGCGGGTGGTTCTGTGCTCGGCGTAGGCCGCACCACGCACGGGCAGCCGGAGGCCGGAGGCGCACTGGCCTCACACCCTCCCTGCTTCTCCTGAGCCTCTGCGAGACCGCGGGGTTGCTCTGCTGGCTGCTGCAGCCTCCCGCCCCGGTCTTCCCGCCCGTGCGCGCTGGGCCGACGGCCGGCGGTGAGAATCTAACGATCGAGCAGGCACTGACTCTGAGCCAGTCGAGATAATCATTTTTCGGAGAACAGCCAGTCGAGATAATTGACTACTTGGATTGGTATGATTTCTGTAGGCGCTTCGTCTGTGAGGGTGCATCCGTAAATTACTGTTTTTTCACTCTATACACACATACACACAGTACGCAAACAGTATTTTTCACTATTTCTTTTCACTCACTGATGACCCTAGCCCCAGACCGAGTTCAGCATATCTGGTAGAACCGTGATAAGATAACTCGGTCTTACCACTCTCAACAATTTGCCGCCTCGGGTTATTTTCTCATTTTCATTCTTTTCTCATTTTCTTTTCTAAATATAAGTTAGGGAAAAAGTACACTTGTGCCTATATCTTTTTCCCTGCTGGGAGCAAATTGCCCGTAGGCCATTATAAAAGATGGGTTTCGCTAGTTTGCTATCGTCGCACAGGGTTCTCAGATTGCCATTATGAAATGACGCCAATATGCTAGAATGCCATTGACCAAATGAAACGACGAACATACCTCCGCCTGATCCTCTTGTCCCCGAGCGCTCTCGTCCGGGTCACGCAGCCTCTAGCCGACAAAAACGTGCTCCCTGGAGTATCCCTCCCCGGCGACTGCGGCGGCCCTCTAGCCAGCAGAGCTTGCTGCCGACGCACATCCTCCTCCACACCTGCACCTCCGCGGCGGACCTCCCTTTATCCTACCATTCTCTCCCGGTTCACTCACCACATCGAGCTCCTCCTCCTTGGCCATCGTAGAGGACAGGCACCGGTCACCCGCCGGAGACAATGAAGATGGAGGGGTCTCCATCGGCAACCGCACCATCTCCTCCCTTTCCTCAACCTTGTCATCTTCCTCGGATCTACAGCCCCGCTCCGCGTATGAGTGCGTCGGTGGGCACAGAGCAGGCGGTCGCGCGTCGGCTGGAGCGCGGTGGTGGAGCCTTGTGATGGGGCGGCCGCGCGTCGGTCAGGGCAGAAGTGGGGCGGTGTGTCGACGTGTACAAGAGCGGGAGGCCGCACTAGGCTGTAGAGCAGGGGCAGATCCTCACAGTGGGGGAGGGGGTGCCCACGCGTCGGTGGATGAGCAAGGCGACGCCGTGGGCGGCCGCGCGGCGGCTAGGACGAGAGCTGGGTGCCTAGGCGGCGCGTCACTTGGGATGGCACAGGAAAGCGATGGCGCGTCGGGCGAGATGGTCAAGCAGGGGTGGGGGAAATGGAGTCAGAAGGGATGGAAGCTCCGCGCAGTACGCAGGCAGCGCCTCCGCACCGCCCGGCCGTCTATCCGTCGTCTTCCTCAGGTCCGTGAGCATTGTTGATAGTGTAACGCCGTGAAAATTAGCCCCATAAATTTTTCCTCTCATCTCTCACTAATTCTAGTCAGTTTTCAAAAACCTTGGTTGTTGCTTGTTTTGAGTGTGTTAATGTGAGCTCAACCAAAATCTCCAGATATTCCAAAATATCCTACACCAAATTCCCCACAAAACTCCTCTCAGAATCTCCTCCAAATTTCTCACCCAAAATTCCAAGTGCAAAATTCAAAAGATAGAGAGAGAAAGAAAAAAAGGAAAACCCTTCCTTGCTCTTGGCCCACCAGCCCCCCCTCGTGGCCCAACTCTCCTCCCCCTCCTCGGCCCAACCTACCAGCCCGCCCCCATTCCTTCCATCTTGGGCCGCCACCCTCCCCCCTCTCATTTCTAGGCCCAGGACGACACACCCCTGTTTCCTCCCTCTCACTGCCACCTGGGTCCGCGCCCACCATCCGCTAACATGTGGGCCCCACCTGTCAGACCCCTCTTCCTCCTCTGTCCGATGCGTGTCGCGCACCGCCACAAGCACCATACCAGCCCCGGACGGGGCGCGCCCGGACCCCCTTGGCCTCCATCTCGCTCGCGCATCTCCGCGACACCTGGTGCCCCCATCTCCGCACCACTTGTCGCCACCGCCCTTCCCCTTCCCCGCCAAGCCGATGTCGCCGCCGCACGAGGCTCCGCCCACCCTTCCCGTTGGCCTATAAGTACGCGACACCGGCAAGCCCCCCGCAAAAACTCACACCCTCCTGTCGCGACCGGCCCCCGACTCTCGTGGGCGCCGCTAGCCGCATTCCCCTCTTCCTCCCCCTTCGAGCTCGCCGAGCTCCCACCCCACACTGCCAAAGAATTTGCCCTCCCACCGTTGCCTCACTGCTCAATTCGAGCGATAGGAAGCTGCGCCACAGACCACTCGGCCACCACGACACATAACCACCACCTTTCCCACCTCCACCAGGCCACCGCCACGCTTGCCTCCACCATCGCCGCCGCACTCCAACGGTGCAATCGTGGAACCTACCCGCCCACCTACCACATCACCTCACCGTCACCACCAACCCGATCGCCCCTCCCCCCCGCCCTGGCACTCATGCTGCCGGAGTCACCGCCGGAACCGGTCTCGACACTGGCGAACCGCCACCAAACCATCGCTGGTGGCCCGGCTCATCGCATCTCGGTTCACCCGAACTAGCGCCATCCAGCCCCCTTAACGGCGTCACCGTGATGTGCTGTTGCCGCATGGGCCCGGGTCGGGTGGCGTTAGCCACCACGGCCCCTTCTCTGGACCGGCCCAGCAGGCCACCGCTGTGGGCTTGGTCCGCAAGGCCGAAATATTCCCCGGCCCAGGTTTGCCACCCCACGGGCCAAATTCAACAGTTCTCCAAGAAAAGTCTAAATCTACCCTCCTCAACTTCCAGAAAAGTTCACATTTACCCCCTAATCACTAAATACTCCATATCTTCTCAGTTCGGACTCCGATTTAGGCGATTCTTGTGCCTAAATTCATCTAAAATCTAGCCCTGTCCATCCACACATCCCACAAAGTCTGTCTCCTTGGCCGAAAGCCGCCGTCATGCCCCCATGACGCTGTCCTACGCCCAGTCAGTGCATCGCACCGGTTGCACAGATATTGTGAGCCTGGTGTTTGATGACGTTGACCTCCTAATCTTCAGAAATCCTAGAGGCTCCTGCCTTGGTCTTTTCGGGTTCTGAGTTCAGATGATGACAACACCAAAAATCGTCTAAAAATCATCGCTCCCTCACTGGTCCCACAAGTTTTGTGTGCCTGGTGATTGATGCCATTACCTACCTACTCCACTTAAATCCTCGAGGCTCCTGCCTTGGTCTTTCCAGGCTTTGAATTCAAATGATGACGACACCAAAAATCATCTGAACATCATTGCTCTCTCCATCACTCCACAGAAAGACCTCTCCCCTTCCGAAACATCATGCGACTGCCACCCTTTCGGCGTTATCGACCACGCCCCTTGCGTCCACCACCCCTACCTTAGCATCTCCGCAATTGTTATTACCGAGCCCGCCAACTCGCCCGAACTCTTGCTACACCCCAGCCGCTTGCTGAGATACCACCAGTAAGAACCCAGCAGGTTCACATCACCCCAACTTAAGCTCTACATCACCAAACCCGTTGAGCTCATATTATGCCTCGATTTGCGTGTTTCTTGTTTGTGCACGTAGGAAGCACCAGAGAGACCAAGCAGTCCAATCGTTGGGACATTCAACCAAGAAACCGGAGAAAGCATACTGATCATACCTTAGCCCCTCGCCCTTCGAGTTATAAGGCAAGCCCACTGGAATCCCCACTTGATGCATAAATTTCCTATGTTTTATAAACACAACCCCTGGCCTAATGATCACAAAAAAATTGCATGTTTTGCTTGCCAAGGTAACACTAGCAAAATATACAGCCACCTAAACCTACTTTAGACATAGAGCGCCTAGGTGGGATCGCCCATTTAACTTATCTATCATAATCTTGACGCTATGGATGTGGAGTATGATGGGTATGGAAGAGTGGATGTGTGTGTGGTTTTGAAATAAAATGGGGAAGAACCCCGACAACCGACTTTGTTGGAATACGGCTACGCGCCGAAATAGCCATAAGGGTAGGGTATCAACGGGTAACTTAGCGACTCACGGTTACCCCATGTCCCAGTATTCATGGAGAAGACTGGGTGGATGGTTGCCCGCAGTGTCGAGCATTGGAAAGTGGGAATGGTTCTACCTGAGCTCTCCGTAAGGACCGTTATGATTTTCATCTTGCCTAACTCTTTTAGTACAACCACTCGCTTTGTATGAGGCATTGGCTAGGCCTGAGCCGGAGTGGATAGCCTAGTAGCTTCTGTGCTGGCGCACAAGGGGCTAGGGGATGGGTGGTGTACCAACGGAAGTACCTCGGGGTACTAGAGTGGCTCGGAGGCCAGTTCTGCTAGGTGATAAAACAAAGGCAACGGCTTGGTTTGGAAATCGGGCAGTTACGACGGTAACATTGTGATGCCCCCGGCATCTCGAAAGCCCTGACACACGATTACATGAACACTAATGGTGAATTAGGATTTAATTATGCTTAGAGAGTGATGAGGATTGGTGGAGAAATCACTAAGTCAAAATTATTCTATCCAAAATAGAGAGTCGCACGTTACCTGGTTGAGTAGTTAGACATTCATACATTTTCATGCGAGACATCGAATACAAAAGTTTTAGTTCAAGATGTTTCCTTCAAAGATTCTATTTTGACCATTTTCAAAATCAGATGTTAAGGGGCCCGAAAGTTCAAACCAAACCCAGATAGCCAACACTCAAGAAATGTTGCTAGGTGTAGGGCTGACACTCTTTCCCAAACTTCATTCTGAAATTACTTTCGATTTGACTATACAACTTCAAAATCTTCCTTTCTATGAAATGAAATTAAGCTCATAACCTTTCAAATACATTAGACCTTGATCTCATTGGACTTCATTCGATATCCCAAAGCTTGAAAACAAGAGAGACCACACATAGGCCAAATCTGCCATACGACAAACTCTTGAAACTATTTACCCTTGTAGCTCAAAATGTAATGTGATCTAGACCAGAGACTTAATACCAAACTTGTAGTAAATTTAATGCGTAACAACTCTTATACTATGAGTTTTGACATGCACAAAGGTTTGCTAGGAGCTTTAGAGTGTTTAATGCCAACTAGTGAAATCTGCCAAACTGAGAACAGTTTAGTAAATTCAAAATATTCTGAAACCAAGTTCTAAATTTGACCATGACTTGAATACCAAAGTTGTAGGAAATAAAATACTAAGCAACATTGGTATAGTTCACTTGGCATGAAAATGCACACAAATAGGCTAAACAGAATTTATAAGGTTAAAGAAATAGTTGGTCAAACATGAACCCCTGATTTGAATTCATTAAAACTCACAAAATTTGAATGTAAGTGGGTACTGCGCATTTTGACAAAGTTGTAGATCTAGAAGATTAGAACAACTTTTGTATTTGGGGTTTTGGCAAAATTGGACCATAAGGTGTTCAAAAACAGAGATTTAAAACATGTCTTCAGCTGGTCAAAGGGCTCTTTTCCTTTTACCAAAAATTTCCTTTTTCCTTGTCTCTATGACGGGCGGGCCCCACATGGCAGAACCTCGGATCCCATCCCGCGGGCAGCAGGCACTGTGGGTCCCACTTGGTCCCTGCGCCCATCGATTTGTACACCCGGCCCATAGACCACTCTCCCTCCTCCTCATCCCGGACCCACCTGTCATTGACTCCGGTCCATGGACCCGATCCACCACGCCTGCAGCTCCTTCTTCCTCCTCTCTCCTCCCTCCACCCGGCGAGCGACGCGCCCACGCGGCGGGCGAGGCCTGCTCGCGCTGCGCCATGGGCGCCAGCATGCCACGCCGCGGCCACGCGCCGCCCGCTCTGCGCCCTGCTCCGGCCCTCGCCCCCACCGGGTTCCTTCGAGTCGAAGTGAGACCCCGACGGTCTCCTCGTGCATTCCCTGCCTCACCTTGCTCGGAACCCCGCTGCGCGCGCCACCGCCATCAGAGCCCGGGGCGAGCTCGCGCCCCGTCCCCTACGCGCGTCCCCGCGAGCCACTGGAGCCGTGCCGCTCTTCCCCTCCCTCTCCTCCACCGAATCCCTAAAGTCTAGGCTGCCGAAATCGCTCCACCACCGCGTATTTCATCGCCGGAGCTCCTCGTCGCCCATCACCGTCGCCGGGCTTCTACGCTCCCTCCCCGTCCCTCCAGGCAGTGGGGGGTAAGTTCCCCACCCTCCTCTCTCCTTCTCCCACCCCGCCGGCGAGCTTTGGGACCCCACGTCGCCCCGGACAGGGCACGTCGCCGGCCCCGTCCCCTCCCTGGCGCGAGGTTGAAGGAGCCCAGGGAGGAAGACGGTTATTTTGTGATCTAGCCCTTGGAGTCCGGTAAATTTCAGTTTAGATCCAATGTACTGCGCCATGAGTCTCTCAGATCTTACAAGCTAGCCCCTGGAGTCTAGGGTTAATTGCGCTTAGGTCCCTGGGTCTAGCGATTTTCGTTTTATTTTTAATATTTCGGCAGTAAACTTTGAAAATTCATAGTAAATCAAATAAAAATCCAAAAATGGCAAACTCAGTTGCATTGTAATCCTTGTGAATAGTTCTACAGGATGGGTAAGATGTGGTTATGTGAAAAGACTGTTTTACCCTCGGTTTGTTACATGCATGCTAAATCAACTTAAATGGTAAAAGTGGTCTAGATGAGCTCCAAATGCTATGACATTTGGACAGAACCTGTACTAGAGTATCTAGACCCTATGTGATTTTTGGTAGCCCTAGCATTGACTATTTAATTACTATTTTGCCCTTGTCTTGTATTTAAGCATATATTAATTTAGGAAAAGGTTGCTATGGAGAAAAATGCTCCATGTGACTTTAGGGGCTTGATATGAGCTCTAGGTTATGAACATGGCTCACTGCTAGAGTAGGAGGTGGTGCATATATGGTTTTGACTCTGATTTGAAAATGGTAGAAATAATGCAAATTTACGTAAATAATAGAAAATGTGAGACTAGTATATCCAATAAAAACCCCCACACTTACCATAATAATCTTAATGACTAAATAACTATTGCACGTTTTATCGGCTCACATCACCATGTTAGCTTTATGATTAACAACTTGATTTTTGTATATGTGTTCTTGTGAGATTGCACATACACGGTTGCTTCGGGTCCATAAAAGTAATATTAATGCTAGTGCCAGTCGGGATGTTTTGATTGAGCTAGTAATCCATTACATGCGTAACTAGATGTTTGCCTCATATTTTGCTTAATCAGTTGTATGCTTGATGATCGTGCATCTCATTCACTATGTCATGCATAGCATTCATATAGCGACGCGCATTGTAGATACGTGATTGAGAAGCAAGTGTGAGGAACTACTTCGGGCAACGGTGGTCCAGAGGGTCAAGTAAGCCCCAGACACGACCTGGAGAGCCCATCAGTCATGTTTGGAAGGAGTAGTTGTCCAAGTGATCAAGGGGTTGCCTGGGGCAGAGCCTCACAACCCGGCAAACTAACTTTAGTTTAGTTTGTTCAAGTTATCAACAACAAAAAGTAGGCCCCTTAGGCATATACACCTACCTAGGGAATCTCACCACCCTTTATTTGATTGTGCATTTACGTTCAGGTGTTGTTTGGAACCCCACCTGCATAAATACCTGATATCCTATGTAGAATGGATAGAACGAAGTCTATGCTTAGCCATGCTTAGACGGTAGAAGACGAGTGAAGATATTCACTCGCGAGATGATAGGACTCAAAATGTTTCACAAACATTTAATACGAGAGAAATATGATATGACGTGATGAAAAGATGAGACCGGGCGGAGATATGAGTATATTACGATGAGAAATGACATGGATAGTCTGGTAGACTCCGCCTGAGTCGATTAAGGCCCGTCCGCTGTTCGCCTGCTGATCGGCATAACATTGCTAGAGTGCTTATCCGGGATATGGGACCGGAAAAGTCTTACCTGGGTTTGTCCGAAGTTTTCGAGGCTCCGCCCATCCACTTGCTGGAGGCCGATGGGCCGGGGGGCGCTTGTACTCGAGGGAGGGCTGACCCAGAGAACTGTGGTATCGCTCCTGAGGGGGCACAACCCGGGGGTTAGGTGGGGGCGCTTTGAATCTTGGGACAAGATAGGTGGAGATTGGGGATATATGTGGGAACGCGATGGCTAGTAAGCATATACCCCTGGCATGATAGTTATTCCCGAGAATTAAAAATCGATTCGAATCGCTGATGCTCACCAGGTGTGAGAATGCCGGTATCGCACACGGGCAACGTAGTAATAACTTTAATATCTTGTTCATTTAATCATGCTTTTTATATTACATGTTTGTACTTGCATGTTACATTTCCGCAAGCTCCTTTACGATGATATATATGAGTTATGGATGATGATAATAATTATAGTGAATCAGATGAGGCTCATACTTTAAAAATAAATGATACTTGAAAGTAAGGACTCACTTCTAGTAAGCTTGCGCGGGTTAGAGTCCAGTCCAAAAAAGCCTTGCATACTCTCAAATGTGTCGGGTTCAAACCGCCCACGGGTAAGTCCTACGAGTACCTCACGTACTCACCCCTACGTTGTTGATATTTTTATTTCAGGAACTTCATGATCGAGAATGACAATGGTGGGCTCAATGTCATGGCTCGATGTTTTATTTTCCGCTGCAAGAGTATATCGGTATTACGTTACGGTTTCCGCTGCAAGGTTATTTTGGAACTCTATTTCAGTATGATTGTATCTCATTTTGAATAAATATTTTTAAACAAATCAATCTATGTTTGTATGAAATGATGGGTTGTTGTAATTGCTGTGGCTCTTTCGAGGGCTTAACGTGTGTGATGTCGGCATCCCTGGGTGATGGTTGCATCGAGTGCCCTTTTGGGTAGCTCGACGGACGACCGGGTTTAGTTCGGCCTAATCACACTCCAAGCCAGAGGTGGCAGGTGTGCTTAGTTCGGATTAAATCGGCGGTTCCGCCACAAACATGCTGTTGAGTCCAACTTGTGGGAATTAGTACAACATCTGATCAGAGTAAAACCTATTCGAATAGTCCATGTCTATTGGTATGGATGAGTTACGGCTTGGTTCTTCAGTTAGCAGTTTTCATAAAATAAAATGGAATTGGTGTGGCATTGGATAAAATGGTTTTTGGTTCAGCAGTGGATGTTGGATGTATGGAAAAGTGTGTTGGCTGGAAAGCCATGAGCCACTTTGGACCGGCAAGTCTAGTGGCAACCCCTTTTGAAAAACCCCAATTTTCAAAAAGATTAAAACTTGACAACTATCACAAACCCTGCATACAAGTATTTTTCCGTAAAACTATCCTGAGCTCCAGATATATCCTTGCATATAGTGTTAACCTTTCCCAAATTTCTTTGGAGAAAGATGGACTGCTGAGTACGCATGTACTCACTCTTGCTTTGTTGTTGTTTTCTCAGTGCTATGGACGTATATTGGTCTGAGAACGAGTAAGAGTTACGGCCTGCTTCCCAACTGAGGTGTGAGGAAGATGTGCCTACTTTTTATATTCCACCGCTTAGACTTTTAGGGCTGCGCCCCTTGCTGTCCAACCCGTTTAGGGCGGATCTGTATCACTTTGATGTAAGAATGTGATTACCAAACCCTGGGATGGTAATAAAAGTACATTTTAGTCCCATTATGGAAACTGGGGCGCTTCAGGTGGTATGAGAGCCGTAGTTGGCCGTAGGACGTAAACCTTAGGTCAGAAAAATGTTTTGAGTCCAACGTCAGTATGAAAAACATCTCTGCTCCCCATCTTACTCCATTTCACAATGTTTTGGCCTTTTTTCTTACCCCAACGGCCATCATCAAGGAGTCAAGCTTCTAGTAGAAGAAAGTTTTTGGCTTGTGCAACACACCAATAACGCCAAAATATGATGGACAGATGTGATGGGTCGATGTTCAAGGAACTAGTGCCCGCCGAAAGACACATCACCATCACGGAGACACCCGGCACAACCCTTGGATATGCACCACCCTAGTCAAGGCACTTGACCCCATGGACAACCAGGGTGTAGAAAATTGGGTAAAGGAGATGAGATCCACAGTTAATCCTGCCCCCTTCGCCATAAATAGCCGCTCAGTATGGCACAGGCGACAAGCGACCTATCAATGGTGCCAGGCACTGCCACTAAAGGGTGAGCCAACCAAGCTATTTAAAGGGACCGCCATAGGGCTCAAGGGACCTGGGACCGCTCCATTGCAAAGCAGCAATGGCAGAAGAAAAGCCCATCCTTGACGGTCGCCTAGTGCTCCTTAAAAAGAGGAAGCGCCAGGACCTCTCGGTACAGATCCCAGTGTTAGAAGGCATACCAGTCATCTTTCCTGAGCCTGAGAGCCAACCAAACCCTCTAGAGCCCCTCATAAATCCTCCACCAGGGCTAACAGAACCCCTCACCTTGAGAAAGGTCCCAGCACCCGAGCTAGAGTGCCTAGAGTGCCTGGAAGAAGAGCTACCCAGAGCCCCACCTCCAAGTCCTGTCTCCTTGAGCAAGCCGAAGCCTTCACCAACAGAAGCAATGCTAGAATCCTTGGGCATTTCCTCGCCTAGAGGACTAACTGAAGACGACGACACAGTCATCGCAACTCAGCCACCGCCAGAGGACATCATCGAAATCAGCTCGGATGACTCAGAATGCGACCTCCAAGACTGGCAAGGAATGAAGACGCATGGTCTGAAGCTAGCTGTATCCAGTGTCCCTCTTACAGTTGGGTAGTGAAGTTTGTCCTTCGCTTCGGTTAGCACCCTTGTAAAAGTTAATCGTGTAGATCACGTGTGTTATAGACGTGCCTTGTTTGTTTGTGTGTTGTGTGGTAGTCTCAGTCTAGGTCGAGTCCTGCGAGTCGCGTTTAGATGGCAACTACCAGACGTATCAGCCTATGTGAGCATGTAAAAGGTTTTCCAGACCTCCTAAGGGATACCATAAGGTACCTTCAGATTTTCGGATAACCTGAGTAGCTAGGCAGAGAAATCATCGAGATTTTTAGGGCTACGCCCCTTGCTGTCCGACCCATTTAGGGTGGACCTGTATCACCCTGATGTAAGAATGTGATTACCAAACCCTAGGATGGTAATAAAAGCACATTTTAGTCTCATTATGGAAACTGGGGCGCTTCAGACAGGGGGAGGCGTGGCTGGGGAGGGGGATGGGGAGGGCAACCGAGGATGGGGAGGACTAGTTGCAGTAGGTCCTTGGCGAGGGTAGCCACCGCCGTGGGACGAGGTCCATGCTTTGCTCGGTCGCTGAGTCCTCGGCGAGCGGGCACAAGAGGATAAGGTGAGGGTATGTTCGCCCTTTCATTTGGCCAATGGCATTCTAGCATGTTGGCCTCATTTCATAATGGTAATCTAGCGAAACCCTTTGCAACGATGGCAACCTGGCAAAGCCCGTCTTTCATAATGGCCCACGGGCAAATTTTTCCCTTACCGATGTGTTAGACAGGTAGGCTCACCCTACTTATATGGGTGTTGCCGCTCTTCTCCTTGGATGTCGGCACTACTGACGGAGATGAGAGGTGGCATTGCCTCCCCCTTCCCAACGCAATGTCATCTCCTACCTTGCCTCCAACATTCTCCCAACTACATGTCTACATCGAGCACGAGGATAAAACTGAGCTAGTGGTGGCGGCTTGGATTAGGAGGCAGAGTGACAGAGACGACGGATCCCGATGACGTGGAGCAAAGAGGAGGAGACGGCAGTGCAGATGGGCTGATTCACGATAGGCCCAAAAAAGGTACTAGAGGGAATGTGGATGGAGGCCGACACATGGCAACCGCTCACCTCCTTGCATAGGCGGACATGCCCATGCCACTAACGTCAAGGATGGAGGTTGGATCTTGTTGTGCCGCCTCTCCACTCGCACAAGAGCAAAGGAGGGAGGTGGAGGCAGCGTTTAGAGAGGATTGTGCCAATGCCATTGGAGATCATATCTCGTCGATGAGAGAAGAGATGCCAGTGTCACCTATCCACTCATTCAAGAGGAAATGAGGGAGGTGGGAGTGTCATTTACCATACCATGTATTTGGAAAAGAAATGGTAAATGAATATGTGAAGGGAAATGCTAGTCATAACATGCAGACTATCCACACCATCTTTAAAATTATGTGTTAGAAAACAAGCATGTGGGGGTGACTATGGATCGATTCATGTACAATCACAGATGACACTAGAGGCACGATGTCTGTTAACGAGGTTAAGCCGAAGCATACATTCCCGGAGTATGACTATGGGCGCTCCCTCCCATTATCAAAAGCTATGCTGGCATTTAAGTGTACCATGGCAACGCTGTATCCCCACGCCAAGCCATCTAGTCGTCCTACGGTAACACAGGGTCGGCCTCATATTTATCGCCCATTGAAATAGAGTTTGACTAGAACTCTACCTAGACCCCTATTACATCTCAAATTCTGTCGAAACCAAAACCGTACACATATTTGACACAAACTCTAACAAACTCCACCTTGGCGAATATGTCTGTCACCTCAAAGTCGTCCCCTTGCGCATACATCCATGTACTAAACTTGAGTCTTCTCCTTTGGCTGCTCCATAAACAGCTCATGAGCTTGTGTAAAACCCATCACCTTCAGAACACACTGCTTTCACAATTTTGTCCCTCATGACTCCATCTTCAATGGTGTACTTTGCAGCTTCTCCTGACATAGAATTCTTTCCTCCTATCAACATAGTTGTGCCACCCTTCATGATCTTCATGGTTATTCTATCCGACTCACCTCGAAAAACTAACCATATCATCTGGCACACCAAGCAAAATTTGATTCCTTCCAAGATCCACCTCATGCTTCACACCTTGAAGTATCCGCTCAACTCTGTGTTGCATATTGATCTTGACATCACCTACTCAAATAACACGATAAATCATGTTATCAACATGTAGTCCGAACCAAAATCAGCAGTCATGTCCGAAGTGAACAACTTCCTTCCCATGCTGCATGAAAAATAACTTGTTGAATCCAATATTCTTGCTTGAAGTTACCACTTTCTAATGTCTGAGTCAACCTTTAGAAATTGTCGTAGTCATCGACTTCAACTGTTGACCCCGCACCGGTCAAACTGTCTATTGTCACAGCTTAACTGCTAGAAAAACACGTGTCCGAGCCCACGCGGGCACACATGGACGCCTTCCACAGAACACACACGTCATCATAGAACATGCTCCCTATACTATGCTTCTGTGTATGTCGCCGCACCATCGCAACCTTCGCAAGCCCCATTGACCGTCCCATCGCTTGCACATGATAAATTCAACCCGCTTGATCGTCGCCAATGGTTCACCACAACTATTGAATTGCATCCCAAACAAATGACTGCTAGAAAAAACATGCTATGAACGAGGTCCTTCAGAACCCGTGTGACCGCACTATCTTGAACATCGCATTTCTCCAAGTCGCAGATTTGATTTCCTCTAAACACCAAGGTCCTCTATTCTGCTTTGACTTGTTTCTGGTCTCCTTTGGCTTGATTGCTCTTTGATTTTATACCGCTGCTTCACGTTGTTTCTTCATTCTCCTGTTGAACCAAATCCAACCCCTATCGAGAAATGTTGCATCAACTGGTCCTCCCGTGTGTCCCTGTGCGTACACCACATGCTCTACGGGTTCGGTGCCCTTTGCTTGCATGTCACTAGTCCAATCATGCCAGCACGCGGAGGAAACATCACAGGACCTAGGACCCTATGCCCTAAGCCATAGCCTCTCACCGCCTCAAAGTCTGCCCATCACATGCCATCTCCCTACGAGTCCTATGCCCGTACGGTACATGGTAGTTCTGGTCCTCCGTACGCCGGCACGACACCACCTACCTCAGCATCTGCGCCAGCTCCATCTACAACATTGGATCTTCTACAGCCCAAAACTAATCTACAATCCTCCACCAAAGCTTAACGTAAATCATACATGAATCCATGTCACTCCTGGCCTTGCATCCAAGCCACAACCAGCTCGACATGTTGTTGGCGCAAGATAACGACGGTTTTTATGCTCTATTTTGAAGTATTTTATTGTGTTTTCAGAGATAAATCTCACGATGAAGTTATGTTTTACTAACAATTAACCCCATATTCGAGAATGCTCTTTGTTTTTGCACATTATTAAATATTGCAGAAAAATGGCAAAATAATTGAAATAATTGATAAGGCTACTCGTTGATGGATCAATGCTACAAGTCTAGGGATATGACATAATTAATAAAAGAAGGCCCAAGCCCATTATGGAGAAGGTTCCGGTGGTTAAGGATTCATTGAGTATGAAGAATATGAAGATAAGGAAGGTTTATCACAAGTCCAATCCAAACTCTAATTAAATCTCGATATATTCTCGGATTTCAGGACAGCAGCACCTTGCGGACTCAATTCGAAGACCTTAACTGATGTCAAATGAAGAAAGTTTGAATACCAAAGTTGTATATCTCTTCGATCTCTACAATTTAGAGTCGGAGTTTGACTTATTTGAACTTCGGATGAGGAAGTTATGGTCAAAATACTAAAGGCTGCAGAATATAGGAAAACTGATTTTGGGAAGGACTAGGACAATGACTTTATCTCCAAGCAAGGAAGTATATGGATGACCAAGAACCTTTAAGAAGCTTGTATATACATAGGAATAGGTCTATTAGGACTCTTGTAACCGACCTATTAGATTCCATGTATAGGGCACCCTCCGGAGTACAAATATATGGCCTCCCTAGAGGGAGGGGTCATCCAAATTCATTGTAAACAGAGCTCCAAACTTAGGTTTAGGGGTCCATCTTCGTAAGACTCATCGAGAAGGAGATCTCGGCGAAAGGAGGCAGTGAGAGGAGGCAGGAACAGAGGGGGTCGGCCGACCCACAGTGGGTCGGCCCCAGCTGTTTTCGGGGTGTCTCGAGATCATCTTCGACTAGGTGCTTCATCTCGTCGAAATCAACAACTTTGTAGGTCGAGTTCATGATGTTCTTTGAGTAACTCTCTGTTCTTCTTATTTTACTATGATAAACCTTGAGTTCGATCAATGAAATAGTCTATTTGGTATTAGTTCTTGTTTATACATGATCTTCGATCCATGTCTTTGCAATGCTTTATTGTTACATGTGACTAGGCCTAGTTGATTAATCCACATGTCTTTTAGTAGATCTTTTTACTTTAATTAGTTGATTGAATCTACTCATGCTTAGACTCGGTATAGGCTTGCTAGTTCATCGATTACCCTGACTTATGTGACAAGTGGTTGGAGGGAAGGGTTCTATTAATTCTATGACGTTCATTATCATGTTTATTCTATGTTGCATGTTAGATCTTTGCTTAGGGTGGTTCTTAGTTTATAAGAAGTTTGTCTCACATCTCTTGCTAATCCCTTAGCCGTTTTTAGCCTATCTTGATCTTGCTTAGTTTGTTCTTAGCTAGCTTTAGTCTTTGATCTAGTTTATTCTATAGTCTAGTTTTATATCTATTTTGTGATTAGATAACCACTTATCATCCTTTAGCTTTTTAGATCTAGTAGAGCTAGCTAGTAACTGATTAATCCCTGATTAATAGTAGTTTAAACCTATTTTTCCACGGATTGACAAACCCTAGATACTCATCTTAGGGGAAAGGCTACAACCGATACTGTGCGCTTGCAGTATAAGGTTTAGCGTGCTTAAGTGCCGTCAACAAGCTTTTCTGGCGCCGTTGTCAGGGAAAACTATCGTTTAAGTTATTATTAACCTTACATTAGCCTTCTACTACTAGTTTTTATAGTTAGTTTGTGTTTTCTAATTGAGTGCTAATAGTTTTCTATTTGTGTTCTAATTAGCTATAGTGTTCTAATTTTTTTGTTTGTGGTTAGTCTTATTCTCTAATTGTCTTGTACCCTCTAATCTGAGTCTCTAATTGTTTCGTATGTTCTAATCTTGTTCTTGTTTTCTAATCGTGTTCTTGTGTTCATCGTTCATACTTGTGTTCGTTCATAGTTTAGACTAACCCAGCAACTTTGCTGTCATAGATTTTTTTTGTTTGTGTCTTTTGTTTTTTTTTGGTGTTAGACATGACGACGTTGCGAGAAGATCTACAACATTTGATGCTAAGGGAGTTGTCTACTCCAACAATTGAAGATCTGAAAACCCAAGAATCAAACGTGAAGCCGACGGCAAGATCTTACGAGCTGAAGCCAGGAATCATCCGAATTGCTGCCGAAAATCTCTTTGGAGGAGATGATGACGAGAATCCCTACAAACATTTGGAGAAATTCAATCAAGTCTGCCACACGTTCCATCAAGAAGCAGTGCCAGCAGAGTGGTTCAAGTGGAACGTCTTTCCATTTACTCTCGTTGATAAGGCCAAGAGGTGGTACCAACTTGCTGCAAGTGAAGCTCAAGGAGACTGGGAACTGTTAGTGCAATGGTTCATCACCAAGTGCTTCCCTCTACTTAAGGTTCACAAGTTGAGAAAGCAAGTGTGGAATTTTGAGCAAAAGAAGAATGAAGACATCGACGAAGCTTGGGAAAGACTCAATGACCTGCTATTGCAAGGACCACTGCTCGGAGTGACATCAGAAATGGCACTACAGATATTCTACTATGGATTAGCATCAGAAGCCTTCAAATATGTGAACATGTGTGCAGGAGGATCACTGATGAGGAAGTCAAGCAGTGAAGCAATAGAGATCTTATCCAATATATGTTTGACCTCCAAGGAAGAAAGAGAACGACAACAAAGAGAAGCAGAAGAGTCAGAAGAAGCCGAAAGTGATAAGGTGGCGCCTACTACTGAAGACCAACTACCTACCCTTCTTACTCTAGATCCACTTGCCTTTGATGAAGAGTTTCACAGATATGCTACTCCAGTGGATGAAGTCAAGAGTGTGGAAGCTTACAGGACTCTTGCAAATGCAAAGTCTTTGACAGAGTTCGAGAGAATGAGCTGGATGCCAGTGGAGTTTGGAAATGCAGTCAAGTGTGTAGGACCACTACCACCAGAAGACTTAGTGGAGGAAGAAGAGCTATTTCCACCAGAGATACCACTGGGGAATTCTGATAGCCAAGATATAGGGGAGATGCTGCAGAAATTATTCCAAGAAGAAGAGCTAGATAGTGACTTTGTCTCTGAAGTAAAACGAGTGATCGGAGTCAAGCCGGAATCATCACTTACTGAGGAGGTTATCGTCCAACTACCAACAGAGGAATCTTCAACTAGAATTTTGTGCTCCATCAACAAAGAAGACTTCAACAACATACACTGCTCTATGGAAGCCCAGGTAAGTACAATGAACTATGAAGTTTATTCTAAGTTATATGATAAACCATGTTTAGTTTCTACTAATCTTAAGATTAAACTTTCTAGTAATGAAATAATTAAACCTATAGGCTTAATTAAAAATGTTGAAGTTAACTTTGCTAGTAATATTATACCAACTGATTTTTATGTGATTAATGTCTATGATGATAATGTTAATTTAATCTTTGGTAGACCTTTTTTTTAAGTTGGTTAATGCTGTAGTTAATAATGAAAAAGGAAAATTCACATTTAATGTTAATGGTTTAAAATATGACTTTGATTTCCTACTGGCATCTAAAGTGCCCATTAATCTCACTCCCAATGTAGAGGAGATAGAGAGTATTAATTATATAAATGCTTTTGGAGAGCCTTTAAATCTAGTCTTAGAAGGAGAAGAAGAAGGGTTCTTCTCCGAGGAAACAACCTTTGCCACTAATCAACTTGAACAAAATATAGAAGAGACCCGAGACACTCCAGTAGAACCACTAGGTGACCTAAACTACCAGGAGGCGCCAGATGTAGAGCTGAAGCCACTGCCTGAAGGACTTAAGTATGCATTTTTGGGAGAAGACAAGACTTACCCAGTGATCGTTAGCAATGAGCTGAGTTCGGAGGAAGAGGAGAGGCTACTGGCAGTGTTAAGGAAGCATAAGAAGGCAATTGATTACTCTCTAGTAGATTTGAAGGGAGTCAGTCCAGCATTTTGAACTCACCGTATTCCAATGGAAGAAGACTTCAAGCCAGTGGTCGACAATCAGAGAAGGTTGAGCAATGAAATGAGGACCGTTGTGAAAAAGGAAGTGATCAAGCTTCTAAATGCCGGAATTATCTACCCAGTACCAACCAGTGAGTGGGTGAGCCCAGTTGTGGCGGAACCGCCGATTTAATCCGGACTAAGCACATTAGCCTCCTCTGGCTTGTAATGTGATTAGGCCAAACTAAACCCGGTCGTCCGTCGAGAGTCATTCGACCCCCGATATTACCTTTTCCCAGAGGAACCGACATCATACACATCTGACCCACGATGGAGCCACAACAGATACATCATCACAGGCAGTTGAATAGCATAAAGTTAGACTTAGTTACAAACCAGTTTTTACATAAAATACAAGTCCAACATAAGGTTATAAGGTAGCAAGTTCGAAAGTTTCTCGCAGCGGAAATATAAGTTTATAGGTCACCATGTTATCACCAAAAGATTTGCATTAGAGGTACAACATCGAGCCCACCGATGTTGCCCTCGTGCCACTCAGTTACCTCATCCTAAATGAGGGCATGCCCCGCCTCCAACACAAGTACACACCATGAACTCCATACCTGCGCTCAAAATGTGGGGGCAAACCCTGAGTACTAATTACTCAGTAGGTCTTAATGGAAATGGCTTACGGCTGACGCGAAGCGGCTTACTAGCAAGTGGATCCTTAGCCTTTAGTTTTAAACAGAAACATGTGTAACATAAATAGCAAGTTTTCATCATTTGTATAACCTTTAACACAAAAGTAACTTGCGGTAAGGTAAACAGTTCAATTCAAACATGTGGTATTCCAAAATCATGAGTATTAAATACCAGAGTGTTTAAGTAATTACTACGTTGAACGTCAAAGGCATTGGCATTCCCACACCTGGTGGGCATCAGCGATTCGAATCGATTTTAATTCCCGGGAATAACTATCATGCCAGGGGTATATGCTTACTAGCCATCGCGTTCCCACATATAGCCCCAATCTTAACCTGCCTCGTCCCAAGTTCGATTCACTCCCGCCTAGCCCCCGGGTTGTGCCCCCATGACGAGCCTGCCGACATCTCGGTCTCCCCGTCATGAGTACCAAGCTCCCCCGGGCCACCTTCCTCTCAACCAGCGGGTAGGAACGTGTCTCTGTGCTTCGGACGAGCCCAGTAAAGACTTTACCGGTCCCATTTCCCGGTTAAGCACTCTAGCAATGTTATGCCGACCAATAGGCGAACAGCGAACGGGCCTTATGCGACTCGGGCGGAGTCCGAAGTACAACCTCATGAAAAGCATATACTGAAATAAATCTCCGCCCGGTCTCCATTTAATTCATGAGCAGTAATAATAATGGATATAACTGTAAGCTTTGAAAACTTTGAAAACACCTACGTGACGAGTCCACACACTCGTGTCTACTCGTACCTAGCAATTTCTAGGCATACTCGTCCTACGAACTCTATGTATAGGTGCTAGGGCCAGGGCGGCCAGGGAGTCTAATGCAATTGGTTCCAAGCAATTCCTAATGCATATGCGTAATCATAAGTATAATTTGTTTGCTGGGTTGAGTATGGTCCTGCCTACCTTCTTCACTAGGGTCATTAGCTTCCTCCGGAGCATAGTCGGGTTCCTGCTGCTGGCCCTCTGGTTCCTGGTGCAACTCCTCTTCTGGTTCCTCTGTGTCGGGCTGATTCGGCGGTGGTTCTTCGTTCGCGGACTCTATATGCATGACATGATGCAATTGGAGCATGTATTAGTGCAATGCAAGAAAGCAAGGGTTATGGAATAGTATTATGTACTTTCGTGATAAAGCTTGTTTAACTTCTAAGAAATCGTACAAGCCATCACCTAAGATAGCTTATCTTGTCACATAAAACAACGTGGGGCTGTGACTGAATCGCATCGATTTATGCGGAAAGACCGGTGTCTACTATCATCTAGAACTCTTTTTCATGGTTCACTATATGCTTAACTACTAGGTAAGGATAATATAGTAAGCATTCAAGCTACCAACTCTTATACTAAGCCTAGGCCATACTAACAAGGTTGCTGCCCTAAATTCAGAAATTTTCAATTAAACTATATTTTTTATTTATTAATTTTAAACATGCATGAACTTATCAATATCAAAACACTAACTAATTTTGACATGCATGGCATTCCATATCAGTAGTGAACTCTTTATGCTATAAGGAGCACAAATAAAATACGTACAACTATTTAGAGCCTAATTTCTATATAAACAACATTTTCTCATTTATTTCTATGCTAAAATCACATGTAGGGGCAACATGGTAATTAACAGTGAACATTTGAGCTACCAAAATTTATACAGAGCCTACACAGAATACTAAGGCCTCTGCCCAAATTTCACAATTTTTGGAGTTCATTTTACCCATATTTCCTATTTATCAAGGTTTTTCATGCTTGCACAAAAACAGGGGCAAAACTGTCTTTTCCTACTCAACCATCATATTCCCTAGACAGATCTATTCAAAAGGATTTCAATGCAACTGATTTGGTATTTTTCTGATTTTTATTGAATTTTCTAGGATTTTTCAAAGATTTCTGCCGAAATAAACAATTTAAAAATGAAAATAAACAGAACCAGGGGCTAGATTGTGATTATTTCGAAACCCCAGGGGCTAGTATGCAAGATTTACAAGACTCAGCGTACAGCGCTCTGTACAGAAACATAAAACTATTAAACTAGAAGGGCGATAGCGCAAAAACTCCATCTCCCTCCTCCCGTCATCTTCCTCCTCGCGACAGGAGGAGGAGCTCTGGTGGCGCGCCGTCAATCCGGCCCTACGGGGCACGGAAGCTCGCCGCGAGGTGTCGGGGAGAGAGAGAGGAGGACGGGGAACCTTATCCACTACCTCAGACGGCGGGGGAGACCGCGGGGAGAGACGGCGACGAACGCTCCTGGCCGGCGAGGTCCGGCGGTGCAATACGCCGGGGTGGAGGGGTCTCGGGCGACGCGGTCTAGGCGGGAAGGTGGAGTCGAGGGTGGCGAAGCTCGGCGCGGTGGCGGTTGAGCTCGGGAGAGGGCAGGAGTGGCCGGGGGCGAGCTCGCGCGAGCTCCGTCAATGGCGGACGGTGCGAGGTCGAAAAGGGAAAAGAAACAGAGAGCCCGAGCGCGTGGAGGAGGGTTCGGGAAAAAGGGGTCGGCCTCGCCATCGCCCTGGTGGCGCGCCGTGCGCGCTGTCCGCGCGCGGCAGCGGCGCGTGGCCGCGGCGGCCGGGAAGGCGGGCTCGTGGCCACGGCGCTCGGCGCGCAGCGCCGCGTGGGCGCGCCCGAGCGGTGAGGGAAGAGGGCGCGCGCGGGTGAACCAGGTCCATGGACCAATGACTCTGACAGGTGGGGCCAAGGTCGGAAATGAAGAACAAATCGCATGGACCGGGTGCACGGAGCAAGGGAGCCGATGAAATGCGCTGGCGCGGGCGGCCCGACGGATGGGTCCCACCTGGCATAGAGACGGAAAAAGAAAAGAATTTCCGAAAAAGGAAAAATCCCTTTTACCAACTAATCAGGTTTCTCATTTTCGCAAATTTGACCAATTTACGCGCCGAATTTGAAAAGGGCCCAATTGAATGAAATGTTGTACCTTTTGAGATCTACAACTTTGTCAAAAGCACCAATTTCAAATTCTGGCTCTAAGTTTGATTTAAATTCGAGTTTAACTGTCAGCCCTCAGTTTGGACTGAGAACTATTTTCCTTAGATAATTCAAAAGTCCTATTTGTAGCCATTTTCTCCCAAAAGTCTTTTTGACAAAGTTGTTCAAGATTTCATAACCTAAAACTTTACCAATTGGACCTTTACATGAAAAGGACTCTAGGTTATAGAAAAATGAAGAATTCTAAATAAGCCAGATTTGGAGTATGTTTGTTGGGTAACACCAAAAGTCCCTTTGCACTTAGATAAGCCCATTTTCCATCCAAGCTCTAATTGACAAAGTTGTTTACCACCTTAAGACCTACAAGTTTGGTATAAGAAGTTCTACCTAAACTTCCCTAGGATTTAAGTTATGCTCACATTATAGCATCATTTTTGCGAAACTGAATGCACTACTTAGCTATTTTCTCCATGTTTACTCAAATGCACATTAGTATGACATGAAATGATGCTTATGAGAAATAATTAAACAAAGTATGCACTTGATAATGCTCGGGAGATGCCTAGGGCATCACACCAGTCCATTGCGTGCCTAAAAAGAGAGGACTAACGGTAGTCAAGAATGAGAAGAATGAGCTGATCCCACAGAGCACAGTGACTGGTTGGAGGATGTTCATTGATTACCGAAAACTCAACAAAGCTACGAAGAAGGACCACTTTCCACTTCCATTCATTGATGAAATGCTAGAGAGGCTTGCGAAGAATTCTCACTTCTGCTACTTAGATGGATACTCTAGGTTCTTTCAAATTCCTATCCATCCAGACGATCAACACAAGACTACATTCACATGTCCATACGGAACCTTTGCTTATAGAAGAATGCCATTTGGTCTATGCAATGCGCCAGCTTCTTTCCAAAGGTGCATGATGGCAATATTCTCAGATTTTATTGTAGATATTATGGAGGTTTTTATGGACGACTTCTCAGTCCTTGGCACAAGTTTCGACCACTGCCTGCAGAGTCTTGAGAAAGTACTAAAGCATTGTGAAGAGGTTGATCTAGTGCTAAATTGGGAGAAGTGCAATTTCATGGTCAGAAGAGGACTTGTGTTGGGTCACTTCATATCAGAGAAAGGAATTGAGGTTGACAAGGCTAAAATAGAAACAGTTGAGAAGCTACCACCACCCACTGATATCAAGTCTCTTAGAAGCTTTCTCGGTCATGCTGGATTTTATAGAAGATTCATTAAAGACTTCTCAAAGATTGCCAAGCCACTTACTCAGCTACTCCAGAAGGATGTTCCATTTATATTCACTGAAGAATGTGAGGTTGCATTCAGGAAAATCAAGCAGTTACTCATAAGTGCGCCAATCATTCAACCACCAGATTGAAATTTACCTTTTGAGATCATGTGTGATGCAAGTGACTACGCAGTTGGAGCTATGCTGGGGCAAAGGAAAAATGGAAAGGTGCATGCCATATATTTTGCCAGCAAGACTCTCAACGATGCTCAAGTGAATTACGCCACTATAGAGAAGGAGTTGTTAGCGGTGGTATTTGCCTTTGAGAAATTCAGATCATATATTGTCAATTCAAAGGTAATAGTCTACACTGATCGTGCTGCTATCAAGTACCTACTTACCAAGAAAGATGCTAAGCCCCGACTTATCAGATGGATATTAATGCTACAAGAATTTGATGTAGAGATAAGAGACAAGAAGGGGGTTGAGAATTTAGTGGCTGATCACTTATCAAGGATGAACCATGACAAGGGAGGACTGCCAATTGAAGATACAATGAGAGATGACACTCTTTATGCAGTCCTAGATAAGGATACTTGGATGAGAGATGTGATAAGAGCTATAAGAGGGGAACCAATGCCACATCTCAATTATAATTCAAGAAGAAGAGTTCTGGCCGAAGCAAAGAAATACTACTGGAATGCTCCCTACTTATATAGATATGGATCAAATGGTGTACTTAGAAGATGTGTGCCTGCAGAGGAAAGAGAAGAAATTTTGAGAAAATGCCACTCTTCAGAATATGGAGGTCATTATGGTCATTTCAGAACTCAAGCTAAAGTGTGGGGAAGTGGATTCTATTGGCCAGAAATGCACGAAGATGCTAGAAAATTTGTTGCTACCTGCCCAGAATGTCAGAGGACCGGAGATGTGACTGCAAGGAATTCTATGCCTTTGACATACAATTTGCAGATTGACTTGTTTGATGTGTGGGGAATGGATTTCATGGGGCCATTTGAGAATTCCCACGGATATGAGTACATTTTGGTTGCTGTGGATTATGTCTCAAAATGGGTAGAAGCTCTACCATGCAAGAAAGCGTCTACAGAGGAATCAACATGGATGAAAAAAATGTTATCTATCCAAGGTATGGAGTGCCTAGAGTGATTATTACAGATGGTGGATCTCATTTCACTGGAAACAATTTTACCAAGAGTCTGTCCAAGCTTGGGATTGAGCATAGAGTTTCTACAGCATATCATCCACAGACTAATGGCCAAGCAGAGACATCAAATAAGCAGTTAAAGGGGATTTTGCAGAAGACAGTGATTAAGGAAGGAAAAGATTGGTCAAAAAAGTTAAATGATGTGCTTTGGGCATATCGAACTGCCTTTAAGGCTCCAATCGGAAGGACTCCCTATCAATTAGTATATGAAAAGACTTGTCACTTGCTAGTTGAGATGGAACATAAAGCTTATTGGGCAATCAAGGAGATAAATTTGGATTTAGATGCTGCTCAAATCAAGAGGAGGATTCAAATTAGCAATCTCGATGAAGCAAGATTAAAAGCATATCATAGTGCAAGCATCTACAAGGAAAGGACGAAAAGATGGTTCGACAAGAAGATTCAAAAGAAAGAATTCAAAGAAGGTGATAAGGTTCTTCTCTATAATTCAAGATTCAAACTATTTGGCAAAGGAAAATTGCAATAGCAAATGGGATGGACCTTACACGGTGCACGATGTATCACCTACCAGAGCTGTAACTATATTGGATATCAAAGGGAATCGTTTCATGGTGAATGGCCAACGACTTAAGGTATTTCTTGAACAAGACAAATTTCAAATTCAATATATTGATACCTATAATTTCATGGAGGAAAAGGTACGTCATCATATCGCGGATCCCTAATTTTAATGCTCCTTGTATATATTTATATATATTCGTGTTCTATTTTTCGTTTCTTTTCATAATTTCCATGCATTTATGTTTTAAATAACGTAGTCAGTATCGTGTAAAAACTTGGCAACGTTTGGCTTGAGGAAAAGCCAGGGTCGGCCGACCAATAGGGTCAGGCTCGGCCGACCCGGGGTGTTTTTGCGTCGGTTTCATTTGATTTTTGATCTATGTGCTTCCTGTTTCTTTAGAAATAAATATCTATTGAACTTTTGGAATAAAAAAACACCGAGGACGTTGCTTTGTTTAAGTGTGGGGAGGTGTATCATCAAATGTGTTTTCGCTTAGTTTATAAAATAAAATTTATTTGTGTGAGTCTTAGTTTGTGAGTTTTGAATAAAATTTCTCATTTGATTTAAGTTTGTTCTTTATGATTACTTTAAAGATTAATCATCGTTCGAATTCAAGATATGTTTATTGTGGTGCTTAAAGAATTGATTAGTAGTGCATAACCCATGATTTGATTAGAGAGATTATGTTTTATAGCTTTGCCTAATTTCTATTAAGAAAAGATTTGGAGGATGATTTTTTTTAAGAAAAAAATACTCCTATGATCAAGTGTTACGTCCCTTTGTCAAGAGAGAGGATAAATCCTATTAGAGCCTAGGTAAAAACACAATTTATAAGCTGGTTAACTCAAATGAGTTTGGTTAAGTTTGATTCCTTTAGAGAGTTTAATCTCTTAAATTATCTTGGTCATCTATGTTTTATCTTTTGCTAGCCTTTTATATTCCAATTGCTTACATTAATAGAGCAATTTCTTTATCCTTTAAACCCTTTTTCGTCATTTATCTATTCACCCTCTTTCCTATATAAGTGATGTTTTTGCTCATTAGATCATTATAAATAGTATAGATCTAAAGGGGTGCTTTTAAGAGAAAGAGAGAGGGGTGGCGCCAAAGGGCTAAAAAAAGAAAGAAAAAAAGGAAAGAGAAGAAAAAAATGACCAAGTGGTCGACAGAAAAAAAAAGTGTAGAATTAGGAAAGTCTCGAGTAAAGGGACAAAGGAGGAAGGGGAGAAAAAGAAAGAAAGTAGAATTAGGAAATCTTGGAAAAAAAAGTAAGTCTTATTAGTGTAATGAGCAAAAACTTTCACTTTTCCAACCATGTGCAAATTCCGGGATTTATTCGACTTCATTTGTTATTGCACATGTCCGCTATCTATATCTTCTTTTTCTTTGTCTCTCTCTATATATTTATTCTCTTATTTCAATGACCAAGTTTAATTCAAGGTGATTAGATGATCTTTAGGAAGATATCTTAGCTGAACAATAAGTTGATTTAACCGTGCTAGTCTTTACGAAGATCTACATATATACCTAAGAGAGGTGAGAGGTGAGTAATGATGAATATGATAGCCACAATATATGAGTGCCTACATGTGAGCTTGGCAAAGAAGGACCGTTGTAATTTCTTGATCCATGGAGATTATTTTTCGTACAAAAACCCCTCCAATTTGATTCTAAAGAAAGTCTTGTTTTGCTATGATTCATTTTATTTCGAAAATTTTGTGGGGACACTTGTGCATGAAAGTCGATTAAAAATGCCCATATCAAGATTGAATTGAATTTTGAGCTTGGTTAGTTTGAGAAGTAATTGTTTAGAACATGCTTAAATTTAGTTGAGTTACTTGCTTAAATTTATTGAGTTTTTGATCGATCTCTTTGCGAGGACTATCAAGATCTAAGTGTGGGGATGTTGTTGGCGCAAGATAACGACGGTTTTTATGCTCTATTTTGAAGTGTTTCTTATGTTTTCAGAGATAAATCTCACGATGAAGTTATGTTTTACTAACAATTAACCCCATATTCGAGAATGTTCTTTGTTTTTGCACATTATTAAATATTGCAGGAAAATGACAAAATAATTGCAATAATTGAGAAGGCTACTCGTTGATGGATCAATGCTACAAGTCTAGGGAGATGAGATAATTAATAAAAGAAGGCCCAAGCCCATTATAGAGAAGGTTCCGGTGGTTAAGGATTGCTTGAGTACTGAAGAATATGAAGATAAGAAAGGTTTATCACAAGTTCAATCCAAACTCTAATTAAATCTCGAGATATTCTCATATTTCAGGACAGCAGCACCTTGCGGGCTCAATTCGAAAACCTTTAACGACGTCAAATGAAGAAAGTTTGAATACGAAAGTTGTAGATCCCTTCGAGGCTCTACAATTTAGAGTCTGAGTTTGCCTTATTTGGACTTTGGATGAGGAAGTTATGGTCAAAATACTAAAGGCTGCAGAATATGAAAAGCTGATTTCGGAAAGGACTAGGACAATGACTTCATCTACAAGCAAGGAAGTATATGGACGACCAATAACCTTCAAGAAGCTTGTATATACATAGAAATAGGTCTATTAGGACTCTTGTAACCGACCTATTAGATTCCATGTATAGGGCACCCTCCGCTGTATAAATATATGGCCTCCCTAGAAGGTGAGGTCATCCAAATTCATTGTAAAGAGAGCTCCAAAGTTAGGTTTAGGGGTCCATCTTCGCAAGACTCGTCGAGAATGAGATCTCGGCGAAAGGAGGCAGCGAGAAGAGGCAGGAACAGAGGGGGTCGGCCGACCTACCCCCTAGGGTCGGCCGACCCCTAGCTATTTCCGGGGTGTCTCGAGATCATCTTCGACTACGTGCTTCATCTCGTCGAAATCAACAACTTTGTAGGTCGAGTTCATGATGTTCTTTGAGTAACTCTCTGTTCTTCTTATTTTACTATGATAAACCTTGAGTTCGATCAATGAAATAGTCTATTTGCTATTAGTTCTTGTTTATACATGATCTTCGATCCATGTCTTTGCAATGCTTCATTGTTACATGTGACTAGGCCTAGTTGATTAATCCACATGTCTTTTAGTAGATCTTTTTACTTTAATTAGTTGATTGAATCTACTCATGCTTAGACTTGGTATAGGCTTGCTAGTTCGTCGATTACCCTGACTTATGTGACAAGTGGTTGGAGGGAACTGTTCTATTAATTCTATGACGTTCGTTATCATGTTTATTCTATGTTGCATGTAAGATCTTTGCTTAGGGTGGTTCTTAGTTTATAAGAAGTTTGTCTCATATCTCTTGCTAATCCCGTAGCCGTTTTTAGCCTATCTTGATCTTGCTTAGTTTGTTCTAGCTAGCTTTAGTCTTTGATCTAGTTTATTCTATAGTCTAGTTTTATATCTATTTTGTGATTAGATAACCATTTATCATCCTTTAGCTTTTTAGATCTAGTAGAGCTAGCTAGTAACTGATTAATCCCTGATTAATAGTAGTTTAAACCTAGTTTTCTACAGATTGACAAACCCTAGATACTCATCTTAGGTGAAAGGCTACAACCGATACTGTGCGCTTGCAGTATATGGTTTGGCGTGCTTAAGTGCCGTCAACACATGTCATGATGTTAGGCTCTATGTAACTTTTCGGTCACATCGCTGCTCTCATCTGCTCTAATCTCTCCATGATTTTCCCCGCCTAGATCGTCTGGTCTAATCCCAAGCACCGAGGTTGTCACATATAACAATCTCACCGACCACCATGTTGACTCGATTATCACGTCTGATCGATCCCCGTTAAATGCAGCCCATCGAAGGTTTTAAGCCACCCGGCTAGAGTGTTCGAAACCACTGATCGGATCATTGATCGTCCCATGCTCCACCTTGCACCAAATTCAGCTGTCTTCATAGCACCCATCAAGCTTGTTCTCCTTGTACTTCGACCGTGATCTATGACACACATCTCAAGTCCAATCCAAACATAGCTCTGGTCTAATCTGAAGATCTAACCACCACGCAAACACACACTAAGAATTTTGGCATGCCAAAAGTGTGATGTGGCACGTTGTGGCAACAATCAAAATAGGCCCTAAATAACAATAGGTACTAGCCTCCACGCATGGCACCCGGGACTCCGCAGTTGTAGGATCGAGATTACCGGCTAGAGGGGGGGTGAATAGACGGTTTTAACTAAAATCAAAGACACTAGGCAAATTTAATTAGAACAACAAGAGAATAAAATCATCTAGCCTATATTGAGCCAAGTGGGTTTGCAACCTAGGGTGACAAGATAGAAATCCAATCTCTAGTAATGTAAATGCTCAAAGTAAATACATGAAAGTAAAGTGAGCAAAGGAATCACCACACAAGAGACCGAGTTTTTTCCCGTGGTATTGATGACTTGTCGGCCACCCCTAATCCACGTTGAGGTGCATTCAAAGTGTAAGTGCAGCAAGGCTCCTTAGTGGTTTTGGTGTATTGAGTGACAACACGATTAAAGGACTAATCTCTTTATGAGATGTTTTGACAGACTCTTATAGGTGTATTTAGTATGGTTAAATGTAAAAGAATGAATTGTAATGAATATATCTCATGAATTAGCATGAATCACTCATATGTTGAGTATTGTGGTTCTCATTGTATATCAGTCACATATTGATGGCTATTGAATATCTATTGTATATCTACTGACGCAAGCAGTATTTCTAGCCATGGATCATCTATAAGTGGACACCATGACATTAGTAATACATCTATATGATCACCTGTCTATGTCATGGTCATACTGGCTATCTCTAATGGATGACATTGCCTAAGTTGGTTTTCCGTTATGGCATGCACTTTGAGGCATTCGGTTTTCATATTGAGAAAAGTGACTTGGATTCTATCTCTTCCATTTGAACGTCACTACTTAAATTGGATTTCTCATGTATAACAAGTGGCTGATCATGGATACACACTATTGAATATCAAAGCCAATTATAATCAAGATCAAGTAAATTGAATGGATAATGAGCAAATGTGCTCCATCTAACTATTGAAAAGATTTTCTAAATTGAAGATCAACTATTCAGCTCAAAGAGGATTGCTCACAAAGGAAGGAGCTCAGCTTGGCTATCCCTTTCTATTGATATATTTCAAGACAGCATTATTCATCAAGTCAAGACTCAAGTGGATTTCATCTAGATTTATGTTTATCTTGAGTATAGGTATGCTGTACTATCAAGAGGGGAGCATAGCTCGGAAGTGACTAGTCAACATGTGCTCATAGCTAGTTTCAGAGAGTGCCATGTCATTGCATCTCTTGTAGTGCATATTGCATTGTGTGTGGCATATCCCTTGTGGAAAATGCCCGAGCTTAAGTGTGAGAGCTCTCTGATTCTTTTCTTGTGCTTTTATCTCCTGGTTAGTTGTATCTCTAATGGGGATAACACCTACACATTTCTTAATCTAGTGATCAGGCTTTTGTGCCCTGAGTCTCTGGTTTGGAGGTCCTCCACCGGACTATTCGGTGGCCCTCACCGGACTGTCCTGGTAGAGGGGTTCAAACCTCAACGGCTAGTTGTCCTCTACCGGACTGTCTGGTAGAGGCCACCGGACTGTCCGATGGGGGCTCTAACACAGAGCCAACTGCTAGTTTTGTGATGGTCGGTATTTATACCCCTCACTCACTTCTGGTTGGGGTGGCTGCTTCCCTCCACGTCATATTCATCCAGAGGCTCTAAGAAACACTCCCCAACACTCTCTTTGTGATATTGATCTAAACTTGTGAGATTGTTGAGTTGGGAGAGGTTTTGTGAGTTTGTGTGAGCTACATTGTAAGCACCTAGCTTCTGAGCACAGTTGGCAAGTATTTTCGGGAAGCAGTTTTTGTTACTCTTGGAGGTCTCCTCCTAGACGACGAGAGCGACCCGAAGGGCACCCGGACTTGTGGGTGCCACTTCTCTTGTAGGTGATTACCCCACTCTTCGGAGCATTTGCAGTGAGCACCTTCATAGTCTTGGTGGTTGTGAAGGGGAGGCCGTGAGTTGAAAAAGACTCAAGCTCTTGGTGGGCACCTCAACGGGGACGTACGGACACTTGCGGGTATGCCTGAACCTCGGGAATAAAATCATTTGTCGTGCGTGCTGTGCCCCTGCTGGGAGACCTAAGCTTTGTGCTTATGGTTGTTCTATTTACTTGCATTATATTATTGCTTCCGCTATTATTACTATTTGTGTGCAAGGTCTCTTTGTGAGTGCAGGGATCAAATATTGCTGAGCTCATCATCACCATAGAAACATATTACTCAGCTCCACATAGCTCAATAAGTATTCACTCATATATTTACATTCGTGGGGTTTTGTCTCTGTGTGACACCGGACTATCCGGTGAGGATTACCAGACTATCCGGTGCTACCGGACTGTCCGGTAGGGCTCACCGGACTATCCGGTGTGAGTGCTGACAGTTTGTTTAAGTGGTGTAAATTTTCAGTTACTGCCTATTCACCGCCCCCTCTAGCCGACATCAAGGTCTTTTCACAAAGCATCCAACCGCTCCTCAATGAACCTCTCAAACCTCGATTCCACTAGAGTTGCTTTTCACCACTCCGGTGAGGCAAGCACAAAGCCTCTCACAACCACCACTACGGCTCCTTCACAATCTTCTTTGAAGAGCTCAACGGGAAACCACCACCAAACCGTCTAGGAGGCGGCAACCTCTAAGAGTAACAAGTCAATGACGCTTGCTTGATTGACTCCAAGTGTCTCAAAGCTCACACAATTGATGCAAAGCAC
Source organism: Paspalum vaginatum (assembly GCA_030272315.1). Classification (NCBI taxonomy): domain Eukaryota; kingdom Viridiplantae; phylum Streptophyta; class Magnoliopsida; order Poales; family Poaceae; genus Paspalum; species Paspalum vaginatum. Next base: position 9,006,143 of record CM059014.1, on the reverse strand, counting down.
TAGGATGCTCTCAATCTCACTAGAATGCAATCCCAAACAATATATATGAGAGAGAGGAGAGGGAAAGCTCAAGAGTGCTCAACAAGTGTTCCAAATGGCCAAGAGATGTGCCCAACCCCCGGGCACACGATATATATACTTCCCTTTTCCTCTACTGGCCGTTATGAGAGAAACTCATGAAAATAGGAAGTTCGCGGACAGTCCACGGTACAAAGACTTGGCAGTCCGCGCATAAAAGCCAACGGCTAGTTTCGTATTAAACGCATGTCTGAGCCACTTAAAAAATGAACTGCGGACAATCCGTCGTTTACGTAAAAGAAGCACCAGGGACTCTACTGCATTGGAAGTGCCAGGGAAACAGACCTACAGATAGTCTGCCATAAGAGCCCGAACGGTCCTCGGTACACGTGAAAACGCCCAACAGCAACCTCCAGCTCCCTCATCGAAACTCCAGTTAGTACTGCGGACAGTCTGCCCCCCTGGCCGAACAGTCCGCAGTAGAATCACAAAAACCAGAAGGAAGCAAACCATTTCTGATAGGAATTTAGCTCACAATTGCGGACAGACCGCTAACTGGGTCTGGACAGTCTGCCGCACTGAAAAATAGCACACTCTGAAGACAGCTTTTGAATGAGATTTTTCTTTCGCAAACGAAACGCAGTTAGCCCTCACACAAATGCATCAACAATATGAGCAATGAGGCACTATAAAACTGTATAAAACTGTACAGTAAGAGACATTGACCCGTCTTGATAGTACGCCTATCTAGCCTATTACTCCGGTCAATATTCTTCTCTAAACACCTCTTAACCGGCCAAAACAAAAACCTATAAAATACCTTTGCCTTGAACTTTCACTTTAGCTTTCAAAGCTCTCAGTGTATTTCTCCTTTGTATGGACCTACCTACATACTCAATTTTCTCAGAGAAATTGTTAGTCCACACATGTTGTCATTAATTACCAAAACACCAAATAGAAGCCTAGATGCTTACAGCAGTCTGCATGTGTCAGCAGCCTAGCCTGAGCCACATGCGGGCACCTCTCATGGCTCATGTCTCGACAAACCTCCCACGCCCGAAAGAGTCCTGCTCCCACGTGAAGGGGACTCTACATGTCCGCTCATCCTGCAGTGAGACCGCCTGCCTGGTACTCCCCGCAAAGGAGCTGCCTCCTGGCAATTGTGGGCCCCGCTTGAGCCATGTGCCGTTACGCACCTCTAAGGTCTAGTTTGGATAACCTCAAATTAAGAAGGATTAGATTGGATTGGAAAGAAATAGAGTGTGTTTAAATTAATAATAGATCAAAATCTCTCTCAATTTCTTCCAATCTACTTTAATCCTCTCAACCTGAGGTTATCCAAACCAGCGGTAATCGAGCCGGCACCAGCGTCACACGGCCTTGGCGCCCATGCCACCAAGCAGCTCCCGGCGTGAGTGACCTCCTGTGAAGCTGCCCGCCCGCTCGCCCATGCCTCCGCTCCCGTGCACATGTACACCGCATGTGGGATCCGCCTAGATTGCCTCTGCGCGCCAAGCATGCTCCATGCCCTGCCTCCGACTCCCCGCATCAAAGAGGGCTCGCCTAGGAGCCCGCCACTGCGCCTGAGCCTCTGCGGCTGCACAGCTACCCACTCCGTGCATGGACCGGCATCCTGTGCCCCGAGGCACAGCCTCTCACCTCCTCGAAGTCTGCGCGTCACAAACAACGCGTTTGGTTTGCGGGTTTAGTTGCTTCCAGAGTCATCCAAACCTACATCCGAGCCTCCATTGCTGTTTGGTTTGCGTGGTGGAATGATGTGGTTCGTCGCCGCGCTACTGCAGTAGCATGCTACCACGCAGAATCAGTTCGCTCCACCAGAAATCTCCGTACGAGTTCATCCAGAGACAGGTAATACCGGACTAGTCTAACCGTCAAACCAAACGCGCTGAGTCCTGTGCTCGTACGGTTCATGCTAGTCCTGGTCCTCCGCGTGCCAACACGACACCACCTGCCTCGGCTTCTGCGCTAACTCCATCTACAACATTGGATCTTCTACCGCCCAAAACCAATCTGCGATCCTTGGCCAAAGCTTCACGTAAATCATACGCGAACCCATGTCACACCCTGGCCTCGTATTTATGATATAACCTGCTCAACATGTCATAATGTTAGCCTCCGTGTAACTTTTTGATCGCTTCGCTGTCCCTGTCTGCTATAATCTCTTTAGGCGTTTTCACGTTTGGACCGCCTGGTCTGACCCTGAGCACAGAGGTCACCGCCAATAACGATCTCGCCAGCCGCTGGGTTGACTCGATTATCACGTCTGATCAATCCCTGTCAACCACAGCCCATCGAAGGGTTTAAGCCACCTGGCTAAAATGTTCGAAACCATCGATTGAATCGTTGATCGCCCCATGCTCCACCTTGCACCAAATCGAGCAGTCTTTCTGGTGCCCGTCGAGCATGTTCTCCTCGTATTTCCACCGTGATCTACCAAACACATCTCGAGTCCAGTCCAACCATAGCTCTAGTACCACTTGTTAGAAAACAGGCATGCAAAAGCGACTATGGATTGATCGATATATTCATGCACAATCACAGACGACACCAGTGGTACGATGTTTGTCAACGAGGTTCAGCTGAAGCCTACATCCCCGGGGCATGACTATGGGTGCTCCTCCCCATTATCGATAGCTATGCCGGTATCTAGGTACACCACGACAACGCTGCATCCACACGCCAAGCCATCTAGTCGTCCACCGTCGTAGGGTCCACCATCCACTATACTACTCATTGATGGTTTTCTTCAATTTTCTATAGCTAACATCACTCATGCATGCACTTAAAATAAATATATATACGCATATTTTACCTAATATTTTTAGTATTTTATTTATTAATCTCACTTATAAATCATTTCTAATTTAATACTTTTCATTGCAACGTGAGGGGTATCATCTCTAGAATAGGCAGGGTTGCTGGAGCAAATGTAAATGACAAAAGGTACTCAAATACATTAGCGCAAGTCACATACTAGGAGATCAACGAATGGGTACAGGGAAAGAGGGCAAAGGTCATCATACTGTGCATATAGACGTACAAAACACAACAAATGTAATGTAGACTGAGTTGAGTTTGAAATATGAGCGGTGAGATGGTAAGGTTGACAATAGTGGATCAGAAAACAATGTTAGGAGGGTTTTCCTTATTCATCATTTATCTCTTGCCATATATTTGTTGGGTTTGTCAGCGCAACACTGGGTATGTCCACACATTCACCTTTCTCTTGAACTATAAAAGGAGCATCATCTATAGAAGGGGACTCCCAATAGCCATCATATAGGCTCCAAACTCGGCTGGACTCACTCACTCTCTCTCTCTCTCACACACACACACACAAACACACACACACACATCTAAGCCCAAGGGCATAATCTTCATATAATAATTCTATTAATAGAACAATCCTCCTGGTGTGACGACCGGACTACCTTGGATGTAGGGATACCATGTGGTTGCTTCTTAGACATCAACCTTTGGGCCACGCAGCCCTAGTAAACTTAGGTGGAGACCCAAGTCCTGATCGTCAACATAGATAATGGTTTGCTTTCTTACAAATTTAGTCAAAGTTAGTAAGTAGTTCCTAGAACCAAACTAAAAGGAAGAAGTCCAATTTAACCATTGAACTATTTCTAGCTTCCAATTTTCACTATTGAACTTATGAATCAGATTTCTTTGACTATCAATCTATTGAAACCGAACATATTTGACCATCTAGTTGGTTTCATAGGTGGTTTTGCCTATACATGTATTTATTAAAAATAGTAAAATCCTCTTTAATATATAAAAAACGATATAAATTTGTTCTAAATAAAAATAAAGCGGTACTAATTTTTTTCCATAAATTTTGTCCCTAAAGTTGGACCATGGGACGTGCCTCTCCAGCATACTAGAAAAGGGGTGTCTATTGTGTTTTCTTTCCATTGATGACTAGGTATGACATTAATTTTACATAAGAAATGTATTTTCTTCCAGCACTAATCTGTCTAAAAAATTCTATAATTTCATATTTTTTTTTGGACAGAAGGAGTACTTCGTTCTTTTTTTTAATATGCGACACAGTTGAAATATCCACATGACTTTTGACTACGTAAATTATAAGTCTTGTTGAAACTTTGAAGTACTATCAATAACAAATCTAACACAATATATGTAGTATTGTCAATAAATGGATAGTCCAATATTGTGTCTATAAGTAAAATATGCCATACATGTAGAAATGGATGAAGCATTATTTAATAGTATATTACGAAAATATCAATGGTTGGAAACCGTGAAGTGAAGTGCTGGTTTGTTAGGCCGTGGTCAACAGAACGTACGTATAGACGTGTAAAACAATATACATGTTCTATAAAAGGAGTGGTGTTTGAAATATTGAGGATAGGATAGGCAGTAGGTTGTTGAGGTCATCATTTAGTAATAAAAATTGGCGAGAGAGTAACAGCGCATCGTCCAAATCAGCATCATGCTCTCATTCCCACATTAGATTCCGTTGATTTCAAAAATACTAGATGCAAAAGATCGTGGACAGGTTTTATTCTAATATGCTCTTTGTTCACAAATGTATGACATGTTTGATTTTTTTTTTATAAAAAACATTGATAGTTCGTGTCATCTTAAAATTTTAATAAATTATCGTTTATTTTGTTGCCATTTAATTTATCACTAAACGTAATTTGAGTATAATTAATATTTTGATGGGTTCGAATAAATTTTTGAAATAAGATAAAAGTTAGAGTTTTAGGGGGGAAAGGTCAACTGTATATTGTGACAACTGACAAGAGCAAGCCACCGTACAGAATGACGCATGCTGAGTCATGAGCAGACGCAATCACCAAAGTTGTCTGGTTACTCATGACTCATCAGGCCTGTATATTATTCAAACAAAAACTTCCGTTGACTTTCGTAGTTATCGTCGTTTCAAATACTCCTAATTCCGGGGGCACCACGCACTTGTTACCAGCACAGCAAGCTTGCAGTTGCAGCACAACATTTGTGAGGAGAGGAGCAAAGCATCAGACATTAGTAGTCGATTACGCAAAATGGCTGTCGTCGTTAATGGCAGCGTCGTCAATGACGATTCGCAAGTCCGAGTCGTGAGCCGGCGCCTCGTGAAGGCCTCAGACTCCTCCGTCAAGCCGCACGTCCTCGCCGTCTCCAACCTCGACCTCATCCCGCAGACCATGCAGACTTCCATGTTCTGCATCTACCCCAGGCCGCCCACCGGCGACTTCAACGCCGTCATTGCAGCCTTTGAGGCTGGCTTGCCGTCTTTCCTCGACCACTTCTTCCCGTTCGCTGGCCGCATCGCCACGGACCCGAGCTCCGGCCTCCCCGAGATCCACTGCAACAACCATGGCGCGGAGCTCCTGGTCGGGGAGACCGACGTAGCCCTCGCCAGCCTAGACTACGGCACGATGACCACGTCCGTGGGGAGGGTTCAGCAGCCGTACGGTGAGGACATGGCGCTCTCGGTGCAGCTTGTGTCGTTCGCATGCGGCGGTTTCACTGTGGCGTGGTGCACCAACCATGTCCTCGTCGACGGAAGCGCCCTGAGCTTGCTCGTCGACTCCTGGTCCGCGCTCGCGCGGTCGGGGACGCTCGCCGCGGATCGCCGGCCAAACCACGACCGCTCCTCCGTCTTCCGACCTCGCGCGCCGCCGTCCTACAGCGACTCGCTAGACGAGGCGTTCACGCCGTTGGACGCCGAGCGCCAGGTCAATGTCCTGACGGCCGAGCAGAGCTTCGTCGAGCGCCTCTACTACGTCGAAGCCTCCGACGTCGCACGGCTGCGCGAGGCGGCGAGCAGGGAGGGCACGCATGCGACGCGCTTCCAGGCAGTTGTGGCCTACCTCTGGAAAGCGCTGGCGGGCGTCGTGGGCACTGCCGACGCGCACTGCCGCGTGCAGCTGTGGATCGACGGGCGACGGCGGCTCGCGGCGGCGCCAGAGCTCCGCGCCGCCATGAGCAATTACATCGGCAACGTCACTACCTCCGTGGTCAGAGAGGCGTGCGTGGACGAGATCCAGAGGATGGCGCTGCCAGATGCGGCGGCCATGGTGGGAGAGGCGGTTACGGCGCCGGCGTACGACGAGCACTTCCAGGAGCTGGTCGACTGGGTGGAGGAGCACAAGGCTGAACGGTACATCGAGACGGCGAGCCTCGGGCTGGGCAGCCCAATGGTGAGCGTGACGGCGTTCACCTCGTTCTCGCTTGACACCGATTTCGGCTTTGGCCACGCCGCGATGGCGATGCCGACTTCCTCGTCCACCGCGAGGCTGTGCACAGGATTCTTGCAGATCGCCGCGCGGCCCGGCCATGACGGGTCATGGATCGCTAGCGCCTTCTTGTGGCCGCGGCTCGCGGCGGCGCTCGAGTCCGACGTGCCACATGTCTTCAAGCCTGTCACGGCGGAGTACCTTGGCCTGATTTCTTCGTAGACCAGACACAACCGGCTCAAATGAACTTGTGGGATTGTAAGGCCGTTTCATACTGTTACTTCCAAGAGTATCGTACCATCGAATAAAAACCAATCTAAATTCCAAACAACCTTCTACGGTGCAAAGTTTTGTTTTGGTGTTTTATATATCCTGATCACATTTATTTCAAGTTTTGAGCTCGAATTCCACATGAACCTTGATTATCCATAGTTTCTACATTTCTAGTTCATGGTCACGAGTTCCGATGAGTATTCCTTTTCACAAGTTGTGGGAATCTGTTTGCACCAAATTAAAATTTACCAAGGGTATGAGATGACATGGCATAACGAAGAATGCGGAGCTAAGACCGATTCCAGCAGCTATACCAAACTACAGGACTAAATTCAAACTCCACTCTGCGTACCGTGTTGCTACAATATATTCCATTTTTTTGGTTCGTCCTTTAGTCCACCTGCTAAACACAGCCTAACCTACATGTTGCTACATTATATTCCATCTTTTGGTCCATTCTTTAGTCCACCTGCCGATAGGGCTGGGCATTCAGTTTGTACGGTCTATTCGGGTTATTTAAATTTTGGGTTTCAAAAAATGAAGGCCGAAATTTCTAAGAAAAAAATAGGAACCGAACCCTAATATTCGGTTCGTTCTATTTAGTCCACCGAAATATCCGAACAGACATCAGGTGATATCTTGCAGCATCCAAACTTCCAAAGCAAGATGGCGTCTCAACTAGTCAACTGTGATGTCTCAGTTCTCTTCGGTCTCCACCCATGCATCATGGCTGCAACGTCAGACAACAGCAGCCAACAGCCTTGATAATTGAAAAATTAAATGCTTCATTAACTTCAATGCAACGGCACACAGCAGCAACTGGAATATTTCAGGTTTTGAGGTCTATTCGGGTCATGAGAGCTGGGACGAAACCGAAATCCGAACTAATTCATTCTTGGAACCAAACCTGAAAACCGAATAGACCGATAATTCGGTTCATTCGGTTCAGGTTCGGGTTTACGGGTTTAGAAAGTCCAGCCCTACCTGCTGAATACAGCCTAACCTACCGGATGGCACCGACCACTGTTTAAGTATGAATGGCCGATGTACTCATGGAATATAGAATTGTAGATATCTCGAGTGGTCCTAGTTGATGAATTAGAAGTAAAGTATGATAAAGTTGTAAAGTTCTACACATAGTTTGTCCTAGCAATCATTAAATAACAATGTCCAAACTCTAGACATGTACCTGTGCACTTTTGTAAGATTTGATAGAACTTTCAGCACAATGCCAAAACACTAACAAGAGTATATTATCTTTTCAGCTAGTTAACCACATGCTTCATTGGTTGTATCCGGCCTCTCTGGACTCTGGAGTGCTAGTTTTCATTGGCATGGTAATGGCTAGTGACCTTGAAATTTCTTGACTAGCATAGAGGTGCGTGCAACATACACGTGGAGAATCCAAAATGTCGAAAGAAAGGAAAGAACTGGCCGGCCGACAATCAAGGAAGGAACAAAAAGGAAGAGAAATAAGGAATTAAATAAGGAGACCAGCTTTATTGATGTCCTTCTGATGAGAACATGACCAGCAAACATATGATCAAGGCTCAACAAAAGATAAACTCACAAGCCCAATTGGTGTTAGAGTCCAATTCAATCTCGAGCCCGGTTTGGACTGCAAGAGTAGGCCTCATGAAAATAGACGCCCAGACTACATACGGGCTCCGTTTAGGACGTTCTACGTATGGATGGAAAGCTAAGGATATAAGCTTTCCAACCTAACTAGTGTCACGTCAAAATTTGCTAGGAGTACGCCCAAGGGTTGAAACAATATGACGTCTATTTTTGAGCCCGCTGGCCTTGTACGCCCAAGGGTTGGTCGGCCACCCCTTTGGCCGCCCCTAGCCCTCTCCCTCTCGTATATATTCGATAGCCGTCATTAGGTTAGGTTTTGAGTTTTGTTTAGATTAATCTGTCATTGAACAGTTTCACTGTGGAGAATACTCTGGTTTGTGAGACCCCAATTCGTGTGATTAACCTTTCTATTCGCAAATTTAGTTTGCATCTACCATGTTCTTGCCTGTGTTTTTCGATTCGCAGGCAGGGATAAGCCTTCGTGGCAAGGTCAATAGTGTGCGCACGGTTGATAACCGGAGGAGATGTGGTGTTGCGATTGCAAGGTTCGAATCGTGTTGTTTGGAAGCCGGATCGTGTGTGCCATGCCTCCGCCAAATCGATAGTTACCTCCACCTGACGGAAGATCGGGAACCCCCGTCTCATTAAGTGGTATTCAAAGCAAGGTTTGCCATCAGGTTTACCCTTTTACCTTAGTGTAGATTGATTTCATCTTCATCCCATAGTCCAAAAAAGCTATATAAAAAGTTAGGGTTTGTGGTTCATCCTGTCCCATAGCCAAGTTTACCCTTTGCATATTTTCGTTTTCGGAGTCCGCATCATTGAGTTTGTGTCCATAATCATGGCCACGTTGCTGGTTTAGATCAAGTTCTTAGATTGGTTTGAGTTTTGCATCGTGTCACCACGTCATTTTCCATCACGTCATCGCCTCCGGTTCGGAATCGTCTCTGCCAGTTTGGTATTTTGATGATATCTTCAACATACGAACTTGGATTTTAGTGTTCTATTACTTTTTGGACAGATTGAGAAATTCTCCACAACTTTGTCAATTGTGATATTTCCAAAAAACACTGTTGTTATTAGGGACTAATTCTAATTGGGTGAAAATCTGTTCGTGACCCAGAATTTTCTGAATAGTTTGTACTTCGGAGTCAATATCTCCCGTTTTCTTTATCTAAAAGAGATCGTTATATATATTGAAAAGAAAGAGAAAAGGTAGACCTACAACTTTTCTATTGTGGTTCTTAGCGTTTGAAGCTTCTAAATTTGTCAAACGGTATGTAGATGTTTGAGTAGTGAATATGTGATTTACAAACAAGTGTTTTGTGATAGTGTGGAGTTGTATCTTGCTGTTGCAGCACTTTGAAGAAAAAAAAAGAAAAAAAGAAAAAGGAAAGTGCATAAAAAAAGAACTGCACTAAAAAAAGAGAAAAAGGAAAAAATCAGAAGTGCTCGCATCATTTGTCTTATGAGCTTCGTGTATGTGACTTGCTTCCTTGAGCTAGTTCTAGGAACAAGTTTAGGCCAACAATATTTACAAGTACTTTGGACACTTATTCAATTTTGCTATCTGATTTCGAATTGTGCTAATCCTTGCTACCATATAAAGCCTCTCAAAACTCCATATACTATTTGTACAGATTCGACCTTTGCAATCGCATCGTCACGCCCTCATGGTATCACGAACCTACCACCGGTTATACCGTCCATTGTTTTGAATCAGTAAGAACACTCATAATAGCTTGGTAAGACTTTTAAGAGTGTGTGATTCCACTACCTATATATAGTAGTTGATAGGAAAATATATTTTTTTTGTGTTTTTTTGTTTCCTGTTAACAATGACAGGGTATAGCACTGCTCAGAAGGGAAATATGAAGACATGTGAAAGCTACACCATATTCCAAACATCCATATCAACATGCTCATGTATCAATTGGGAAACAAAGTTTAATCATTTATATTGTGAAATGTCCCTTAGTAGATTGAACCGCACAAAACAACGAGATAGAACTGTCATGACATATTATAAGAAATTCAAATCTATATTGGTGTGTTGTGACTTAGATGAATCTGATGGAGCCATTGAAATATATTTCTTAAATGATCTTAATAAGAAAACTTGAGGCATTATTGTTGATATGGAATATAATTCTCTCCATAATTTAATTGTTCTAACTTATGCGATTGAGAATCAAATTAAAAATGATACATGTCTTGGTGAAATTGAACATCGTGAAACACATATTGCGGACGCTTCGCTTGCTACTAACCTTGAGCAGGACGTGGAAATTAATGATAAGAGAGACAACACACTAATGTAAGATGAACATTGCACCGATCATATAAACACAGGTAATAACATGGGTGCAAAGATTACACAAGATGAGAAATTTTTTGTTACACCAAATCTGCACACAGATCATGCTACTGTAGAGCAATCAATGATGCCATCCATTTCTAATCTGTCTTTATCACAAGATGATTGTTTTATTGTTTCTTATGATAACGAAGAGTTACGTGAAGATATTCCTATTATTTCTATGCAAGAACTCGTGAATAAACTTGATATTGAATCTCCTGAACCAATCGATTGTGCTGAAAATAATATCTTCCTCCCTATTACTTGTGTGCATGATGAGGTAAAATTGTTATCTTCATTGAATACTTTGGGATATATTAAATTGGATGTTCTATGTAATCTAAATAATTTGAAGGAGAAACTTTCATTTAGTGCTGATTTGCCATGGTTATCTACATATACATATCATGTCATTGGACAATATAATCACAAAAGAGAATGTATGATCCACCGTGTTTATATTTCATCAAATTTAGACTCATTTCTTGTTGGTAAACATGATAATCAATTGATGGGCTATTTTGAAACTCACATTATCACGTCAAGTTTGTTGTGTCCTTCTTTGTCTGCATTGTCTCAGCAGGTTCAATTTCAAGAAGGGAAGCATGGTTGGACAATGTCAAAAACTGCAGCTACTACTTCTACGTGCATCAACGACTTTGAGTCGGGGACGACTCAAAACCAAAAAGGAGAGAATGATGAGAATATGACCAGCAAACATGACCAAGGGTTAACAAAAGATAAACTCACCAGCCCAATTGGTGTTAGAGTCCAATTCAATCTCGAGGCCGGTTTGGACTGCAGGAGAAGGCTTCATGAAAACGGACATCCAGGCTACATATGGGCTTCGTTTGGGACGTTCTACATATAGACGGAAAGCTAAGGAGATAATCTTTCCAAATCAACTGGTCTCACGTCAAAATTCGCCAGGAGTCGACGGGAATCGTCGAAACAACATGACGTCCAGAATCTGTCAGGGCACTGCGACATCTATTTTTGGGCCCGCTGGTATTGTACGCCCTAGGGTTGGTCGGCCACCCCCTTGGCCGCCCCTAGTCCTCTATCGTATACATTCGATAGCCACCATTAGGTTAGGTTTTGGGTTTTGTTTAGATTAATCCGTCGTTAAATAGTTTCATCATGGAGAATACTCCGGTTTGTGAGACCCCAGTTCGTGTGATTAATCTTTCTATTCGCAAATTTAGTGTGGCGGAACCGCCGATTTAATCCGGGCTAAGCACACCTGCCACCTCTGGCTTGCAGTGCGATTAGACCGAACTAAACCCGGTCGTCCGTCGAGAGTCATTCGACTCCCGATATTACCTTTTCCCAGAGGAACCGACATCATACACATCCGACTCACGATGGAGCCACAACAGAAACGTCATCACAGGCAGTTAAATAGCATAAAAGTAGATTTATTTACAAACCAGTTTTTACATAAAATACCGGTCCAACATAATATTATACGGTAGCAAGTTTGAAAGTTTCTCGCAGCGGAAAATATAAGTTTAGGTCACCATGTTATCACCAAAAGTTTTGCATTGGAGGTACAACATCGAGCCCACCGATGTTGTCCTCGTGCCACTTAGTCACTTCATCCTACATGAGGGCATGCCCCACCTCCGACACAGGTGCACACCATGAATTCCATACCTGCGCTCAAAATGTGGGGGCAAACCCTGAGTACTAATTACTCAGTAAGTCTTAATGGATTTGGCTTACGGCTGACGCGAAGCAGCTTACTAACGAGTAGATCCTTAGCTTTTAGTTTTTAACAGCAACTTAATTAACATAAATAACAAGTTTCATTGTCTCTATGATTGCCAACATAACAGTAAGTCTTTGCAAGATAACAACTCAGCTCAAACATGTAGTATTACAAAAACCATGAATATTAAGGTACCGGGAGTTTAAGTAATTACTACGTTGCCCGTGTGCACTATCAGCATTCCCACACCTGGTGGGCATCAGCGATTCGAATCGATTTTTAATTCCCGGGAATAACTATCATGCCAGGGGTATATGCTTACTAGCCATCGCGTTCCCACATATAGCCCCAATCTTAACCTGCCTCGTCCCAAGTTCGATTCACTCCCGCCTAGCCCCCGGGTTGTGCCCTCATGACGAGCCTGCCGACATCTCGGTCTCCCCGTCATGAGTACCAAGCTCCCCCGGGCCACCTTCCTCTCAACCAGCGGGTAGGAACGTGTCTCTGTGCTTCGGACGAGCCCAGGAAAGACTTCTCCGGTCCCATATCCCGGATAAGCACTCTAGCAATGTTATGCTGATCAGCAGGCGAACAGCGAACGGGCCTTAAACGACTCGGGCGGAGTCCGGGTGCGACATCATGAAAACGTAAATACTGAAATAAATCTCCGCCCGGTCTCCATTTAACTTCATAAGCAACAATAATAAATGATATGACTGTAAGCTTTTGTAACTTTGAAAACACCTACGTGACGAGTACACACACTCGTGTCTACTCGTACCTAGCAATTTCTAGGCATACTCGTCCTACGAACTCTATGTATAGGTGCTAGGGCCAGGGCGGCCAGGAAGTCTAATGCAATTGGTTTCAAAACAACTCCTAATGCATATGCGTAATCATCAAGTATAATTTATTTGCTGGGTAGAGTATGATCCTGCCTACCTTCTTCACTAGGGTCAGTAGCTTCCTCCGGAGCGTAGTCGGGTTCCTGCTGCTGGTCCTCTGACTCTGGGTGCAGTTCCTCTTCCGGCTCCGTCACGATCGGTTGGTCCGATGGTGGTTCTTCGTTCGCGGAATCTATATGTATGACATGATGCAGTTAAAGCATGTATTAGTGCAAAGCTTGCCTCATTATGCGGGTGTAATGCAGTAGATCAGTGAACTTATGATTCGTGGTACAAAGTTATGCATATTGAGGTGAAAGTCGTTTCATACTAAGAAATCGTACAAGCCATCACCTACGACAGCTTAGCTTGTCACATAAAATAACGTGGTGTGTGACTGAGTTGCATCGATTTATGCGAAAAGACCGATGTCTACTACCATCTAGAACTCTTTTATGCTATAAGGAGCACAATAAACTAGGTATAACCATTTAGAACCTAATTTTTATATAAACAACATTTCTGCATTTATTTTTCATGCTAAAAACACATGTAGGGGCAAAATGGTAATTAGCAGAGGTCATTTGAGCTACCAAAATTTTTATAGAGCCTACACAGAATATAAAGGTCTCTGCCCAAATTTCACAATTTTTGGAAATCATTTTAGCCATATTTTCCATTTATCAAGGTTTTTCATGCTTGCACAAAAACAGGGGCAAAACTGTCTTTTCCTACTCAACCATCATACCCATTCTATAGATCTATTTATTAGGAACAAAATGCAACAAAGTTTGCTATTTTTGGATTTTTATACACTTTATTATGATTTTTCAAAGTTTCAGCCTTTTTAAAAGCATTTTAATCGAAATTAAACAGATCCAGGACCTATCTGTAAATATCTATAGCTTCTGAGGGTTCCTGTGCAAGATTTACAAGACTCAGTACACAGTGCTCGGTATGGAAACGTAAAACTGTTAAACCCGAAGGGCGATAGCGCAAAATGTGCGTCTTCCTCCTCCCGTCGTCTTCCTCCTCGCGACGGGAGGGGAGCTCCGGCGGCGCGCGGTCAATCCCGGCCCTGCGGGGCTCGGGAGCTCGCCGCGGAGTGCCGGGGAGAGAGAGGAGAAGACGGGGAGCTTTACCCCCTACCTCAGACGGCGGGGGAGATCGCGGGGAGGGTCGGCGACGAGTGCCCCTGGCCGGCGAGGTCCGGCGGTGCAATACGCCGAAGTGGGAGGGTCTCGGGCGACGCGGTCTAGACGGAAAGGTAGAGTCGAGGGCGGCGAAGCTCGGCGCGGTGACGGTTGAGCTCGGGAGTGGGCGGAGATGGCTGGGGGCGAGCTCGCGCGGTTTCCGGCAATGGCGAGCGCGCGAGAATGAAGGAGAAGAAAACCAGAGAGCGCGGGCGCGGGGAGGAGGGCTCGAGAAATAGGCTCGGCCTCGCCCTCGCCCCGGTGGCGCGTCGCGCGCGCGCTGTCCGCGCGCGGCAGTGGCGCGTGGCCGCGGCGGCCGGGACGGCCGGCGCGTGGCCACGGCCGCTCGGCGCGCAGCGCCGCGTGGGCGCGCGCGGGCGGGGAGAGAAAAGAGAAGCGCGTGGGTGGACCCGGTCTATGGACCACGGTGGCTGACAGGTGGGGCCAATTCCAGAATTTGTGAGTACGGTGTATAGACTCGGTGCATCGAGCGAGGGAGCGGGTCCGTGCGCTGGCGCGGTCGGGGCTGACAGGTGGGTCCCGCCTGTCATACAGACGAGAAATAAAAGAAAATCGTAAAAAGATAAACTCCCTTTGACCAGCTGATTAGGTTTCTGAAATTTGCAAATTTGACCAATTTAGGAGCCGAATTTGAAAAAGACCCAATTGAATGAAATGTTGTACATTTTGAAATCTACAACTTTGTCAAAAGGACCTATACCAGATTCCAAATACAAAATGATTTAAATTTGAAAATAACTTGCTGACTCCTGTTTGACCAATTAAAACCTCCAACTTGAAAATTATAAAAGTCCATTTTAAGTGCATTTTCATGAAAGGTGAACTATACCAAAGTTGCATAGAATCTCGTGATCTACAACTTTGGTATTCATGACATGGCAAGATTTTGAATTTTGTTTCACAAAATTTTGAATTTACCAAACAGGGCTGAATTTGGCAAAATCACATTTTCCCACAAAATGACCCAAAACTTGATTTCAACATTCATGCATGCCAAAGCACAAAATACCAAAGTAATTCCTTATGGGATTACCTACAAGTTTGGTATGTAAGGTTTTATGAAAAACACAATGGCCTTAAAGTTATATCCACAATTCAAACACAGCTTTTTCTGAAAACTAGGTTTAGTTGCTCAATTGGCCTAGTTTATGCATGCTTTTCAAGATAAGAGGCCTTGGAAAAGATGTCATTATGCTAATGATTTTAGTGTAATGCATTTGAGATGCCTAGGGCATCACAACCCACCCCCCTTAAAGAAATCTCGTCCCGAGATTTTTGAAGTGTCGAGGGTGGTTAAACTGGTTGTAGTTAGTGTTGGGTGTACGTATTGAGTTTAGACCCAGAAGCTAAGCTGCTGTAACGTACCGAGTTGAGGTGGATGGCAGAAAACCAGGGTACTTAGTGTGTAGGAATTCTTCCTGCTCCCAAGTGGCTTCTTCTTCGGAGTGATTACTCCATTGAACTTTGTAGAAGTTAATTGTTTTCCGACGGGTTGATCTTTGCTTTTGATCGAGGATTTTTATGGGACGTTCTTCGTATGTGAGATCTGGTTCAATCTGAATTTGAGAGGTATCTACCACTTTCTCCGGCACTCTTAAGCACTTCTTTAGTTGGGAGACGTGAAACACATCATGAACTGCAGCTAGATGTGGTGGTAGCTCTAACCGATAAGCGACGGCTCCGCACTTTTCAATGATCTTGAATGGACCGACGTACCTTGGTGCTAACTTTCCTTTCACCCCAAACCGTTGTACCCCTTTCATCGGAGATACTTTGAGATACACATGATCCCCTTCATCAAAGACTAATGGCCTCCTCCTTTTATCCGAGTAACTTTTCTGTCTGGACTGTGCTCTTTTGAGATGGTGGTGTATGAGTTTCACTTGTTCTTCGGCTTCTACCACTAAATCAGGGCCAAAGGTAACACGCTCTCCTGGTTCAGACCAGTTTAGTGGTGTTCTGCATCTCCTTCCATAAAGAGCTTCGAAAGGAGCCATTTCCAAGCTCTTTTGATAGCTATTGTTATAAGCGAACTCTGCCAGGGGAAGGCATTCATCCCACTTGGTGGAATATGTCAGTGCACAAGCCCTTAACATATCTTCTAGAATTTGATTCACCCTTTCTACTTGACCACTGGTTTGAGGATGGTAAGCAGAACTGCGTACAAGAGTGGTGTTTAAGGCAGTCTGCAGTTGCTCCCAGAAGCGGGAAACGAACAGAGAACCCCTATCTGAGGTGATAGTTAGCGGGACCCCGTGTAAGGATAGGATCTTGGAAAGGTACAACTCAGCGTACTGCTTTGCTCGATAGGTGGTCTTGACTGGAATGAAATGAGCAGATTTCGTGAACCTATCGATAATTACCCATATGGAATCATATCCTTTTTGGGTACGCGGTAAGCCCACAATGAAATCCATGTGTATATCCTCCCATTTCCATGCTGGGACATCTAGTGGTTGAAGCATTCCAGCGGACTTTAAGTGATCAGCTTTTACTTTCTTACACACGTCGCACTCAGATACGTACTTGGCGATCTCTCGTTTCATGCGGGTCCACCAAAACTTTTGCTTCAAATCTTGGTACATCTTATTGCTGCCTGGATGTATCGTGAGTATTGAAGTGTGCGCTTCGTCCAGTATCTTCTTCCTCAACTCCATGTCCTTGGGTACCACTAGACGATTCTTGAACCACAGGACGCCTTGGTCATCCAGCGTGAAACACGCCTTCTTCTCTTCGCTAATACCTTCACGGATATGTGCCATACCCTTATCTTGCTTCTGAGCTTCTATGATTTGTGACTTGATTGTGGGCTCAATAACGACATTATAGAGTTCCACATGCTGTCCTGAAGGTGTTTCAATGTCACTCATCTCACAGCAGATTACTCTTGCTGTAGGTCGGACCTCTATCACATTGCAATGAGCTTTTCGGCTTAGTGCATCTGCTACCACATTGGCCTTGCCTGGGTGGTAGTGTATCTCCAGATCATAATCTTTTATCAACTCTAACCATCGCCTCTGCCTCATATTGATTTCGGGTTGGGTGAAAATATATTTGAGACTCTTATGGTCAGTGTAGATGTGACATGTGTTGCCTAACAGATAGTGTCTCCAAATTTTTAGTGCATGAACGACTGCAGCCAACTCAAGGTCATGTGTTGGGTAGTTGGCTTCATGTTTCCTCAGTTGGCGGGAGGCATAAGCAATTACTCTTCCTTCTTGCATCAAGACACAACCAAGTCCATTACCGGAGGCATCACAGTACACTTCAAAAGACTTGGTAATATCTGGTTGAGCTAGCACTGGTGCTGAGGTTAACAATTTCTTCAAAGTTTGGAAAGCTTCTTCACATTTCGGATTCCAAAGGAACTTGGCATTTTTCTTGGTCAAAGAGGTCATAGGTTTTGCAATTTTGGAGAAATCTTTGATAAAGCGGCGGTAGTAGCCCGCTAAACCAAGAAAACTCCGTATTTCAGTCACGGTCTCTGGTTGTTTCCAATTTAGCACATCTTCTACTTTGTTAGGGTCAACTGCGACTCCCTTTTCAGATAGTACGTGACCCAAGAAACTCACTTCTTTCAGCCAGAATGCACACTTGCTAAACTTGGCATAAAGCTTATGCTCTCTGAGCCGAGTGAGCACGACCCTCAAATGTTCTTCATGTTCTTTTTCATTTTTGGAGTAGATTAGTATGTCATCTATGAATACCACCACGAACTTATCGAGTTCATTCATGAACACCGAGTTCATCATATACATGAAGAAAGCCGGTGCGTTGGTTAACCCAAATGACATGACCAAATATTCATATAAACCATATCTGGTAGAGAATGCTGTCTTGGGTACGTCCTCCTCTCTAATCTTCATCTGATAGTAGCCAGACCTTAGGTCAATTTTAGAAAAGACCTTAGCCCCGGCTAACTGATCAAATAGAATGTCGATGTGTGGCAGTGGATATTTGTTTTTGACGGTCACTGCATTCAGTGGCCGATAGTCAACGCACAATCTTTTCCCACCATGATCCTTTTTCTCAACAAAGAGAGCTGGACAACCCCACGGTGATGAACTAGGCCTAATGAACCCTTTGTCTAATTGTTCTTGTAGCTGTACTTTCAATTCCTTCAAATCATCAGGTGGCATCCTGTATGGTCTTTTTGACACAGGTGCCGTACCTGGAACGAGCTCAATGACAAATTCTACATCCCGTTTTGGTGGTAGTCCCGGAAGTTCTTCTGGAAACACGTCCGGGAATTCACACACTACTGGTATCTTTTTAACCTCTTGTAGTTCAGTCGCATTGACCGTGGGGGTCATGTGTTTTTGGTTTGGCATGTGTATCTGTATAGCCTTACCACTTACGCCTGACTTTAATTGTATTGTCCTGCTGCTAACATCCAGGACTGCATCGTGTTCTTTCATCCAATTCATACCTAAAATAATATCAATCCCCTGGTGTGGTAGTACCACGGGGTTGATGATAAAATTTTCTGTGCCAATGCTCAGCTTAAGCTGTCTAACCCCCAAACTGGTTTCAATAGGTGATCCCGGTGCTGTAATTTGATAATTTTCTTTCAACTTGTACATTTTTATCCCATGCCTCAATGCATATGTTTTACTGATAAAAGTATGTGTGGCCCCAGAATCAAATAACACGACGGTCGGTTGACCGTTGATTATGAACGTACCAGCAAGCACCGGTTCTCCGGCGGAAATCTGATCCATGTGCACATAGTGCACGCGACCCATCTTGGGCATGGGTCCCTTCGGCTTGCTCTGTTGACTTCCACCAGCTGGGGTAGGACCCTGTATCTTACGGGGTGCCCTACAGTCACGACTGAAGTGACCTATTTTGCCACAATTGAAGCATGGAGCACCCGGCCCTGGGACGATGGGAGCACGGGGAGCTGGCAACTGTGCGGGTGCTCGATAAATGGGGTACTGTTGCGGCGGTGCTGCCCGATGAATCCACCTTGGTTGGTTGGATCGGACCACATAGCGAGACTGCTGAAAATTTTGCTGTTGAGGTTTGTATGCGGTCTTCTGCTTCTGTGAAGGGCCAGTCGCTGAGGTGTTGGCTATCCTTTTGCGCTTCTGATCCTCATTAGCAGCACGGAGACGATTCTCCATGTCGAGAGCAGTGTCTACTAGTTCAGTGAAGCTCTGGTAACGCCGTGCCAAGTGAGTCCGGAGGGTAGGGTCAAGGCCCTCGAGGAGTCTCTCGGCCCGTTCCGGCTCAGTAGCAACATCCCTTGGAGCATACTGTGAGAGGTGGATAAAGATCTGCACATATTGCATGACGGTCCTGCTACCCTGCTTGAGGTCTCGGAACTCACGTCGCTTTTGTTCCATCAAACTTGCCGGGATATAGTGGGCCCGGAAAGCCTGACGGAACTCTTCCCATGTGGGCTCATGGCCCTCTTCTTGCATGGCGAGGAAAGTGGCGTACCACGCTCCCGCAGGCCCATGAAGAAGCTGAGCAGCAAATCGAGCCTTCTCTCGCTCATTGATCCCTGGCAGAAGGGTAAACTTGGACTGGACAGTGCGAAGCCAGTCGTCTGCCGCCAGTGGCTCTGGGCAGTTGGTGAAAACCGGAGGTCGCAGCCCCTCGAAGTCCTGGTAAGTAATGCCACGTGGCCTGTACTCCCGCGGCTGTTGTTGCCCACGGGCTTGACGGTCTTCTGCTAATAGCCGAATCAGCTCAGCTTGTTGGACCACCAAAGTGGCCAGCTCCGGCGGGGGTGGAGCGCCTTGCGCTGACTGCCCTGATGACTGCCCCGTGCGAGTGTTCACCATCTGCAAAATGGAATCATATGGGTTCAGCCCAATAGCCCATGTGCAGAAGTATGGTGACAGCAAGATCATAGGACTATAGGCAATTTGTGAGCACAGGTAAATTTGTAACAAAATAGTTAGACTTTATCTCTCAAGGCCAAGCTTAACGACATCGCATCATTCACATTATCCATGCGCACTCAACAGTTACTGCAACCATACTTATAGAGTCTTAATAAACTAAAGGTTTACTTAGTACACACATGGGCCATCTCATCCATCACACCGGAACACTAACTTAAGGTTCTACATTAGGTTACATGACGTACATCAGTGAGTTCTCTCAACC
Source organism: Paspalum vaginatum (assembly GCA_030272315.1). NCBI lineage: Eukaryota > Viridiplantae > Streptophyta > Magnoliopsida > Poales > Poaceae > Paspalum > Paspalum vaginatum. Next base: position 8,985,747 of record CM059014.1, on the reverse strand, counting down.
TCACCACTGTTTAGTACAGTCATGGCAAACTGCACGGAGCGATATGGTACAAAGCATCGCTCACAACGTGCACCATTTACAAAAGGCTTCATCACACAGTGCCATTGCCAAACTCTCTAACGCCCGTTACGCGCGTCAGACACCATGCTGCCCTCATCCTCCACCACAGGGGCAACTGAAGGATCCGGCTCGTACTGCGCTAGGCGCTGCTGTGCCTCAGCCAACTCTGCCTCCAGCTCCTCAATACGGTCCTGTGCATACATGTGCTGGTCACGGTAGTGGGCGACACGATCCTCGGCACGGAGATACATCCCGTGTACACTGTGAGCAAACCGCATGGTCGCAGCATAGGGCCTGGTGTCAATCCGCTCCTCCAGCATGTTGTGACGACGGAGCCACTCGTCGTCGTAGCCGTCGGTGGGGAGGTAGCGAAGCACTGACATCCCTGCTGCTCCCGAGGAACTGAGTGAGGTGATGGCTGCTAGGGTGACCTTGTCGTAAGCGTCCTCCTCATTGGCCCCGTAGACGGTGAGCGTCTGCCGGACCGCGGTGTGGCTCGAAGGAAGGACGACACTGGCCATGCAGTGTCCCTCCGCGTGCACCGTCTGCACTGAGAAGAAAGGGCACGGCCTGCGCCTCATCTCACGCAGAGCCCGACAAAGGATCTGCGCAAGGCCGTTCTCCTCACGGCAACGAGTGTGAACCATCCCATTCTCAAGCTGAGGAGGGGTATGGGTCACTGGTGGGAGGGGAGCAGCCCTTCCCTCCTGTATGCGAAGTCCCCTCGCACTGGTGGCCTTACGAGCGGTTTGCTTGGTCCTGGCCATCTGTTTTTAAAAGAGATTTTAATCAGTGATAAGCATAGGTTGCATATAAGTTTAACGGTTAAGTGGGTGATGGGTGCAGAAAACATCATTGGACCTTCATTTTACTTATTTGTCTTTTAGCGATAAACCCCTAAATATGAACAAGTAAAAGTAAACATGATGCATGACTCGTCCTATCCGTTCTCGCATCACACACCTTATGTATAATGTATATATCTAACGAGTATCCGGTGACATATATGCACGGCACTCTCTAATGCAACTAGTCGTTCTCTATTCGTTCTTAATTTCGCACGTGGTTAGTGTACCTGCAGAAAAATGCATGCTCATACCATCATCATTACCATGACCAATCATTACCACTCTAACCCTAGAAGTGGCACCCACGAATTTCTTTAGGCTACGTCTGGTGGACGACGTAGTGGCGCCATTTCTCCCAACACACCCAGTCTTCCTCCAGTACTGGGGAATTGCTGGGGAGAGAAACGGTGGCCAACAAGATCTAGCTATAATTTTTGGTTGAAGGAATAGTGGTCACGAAACACTCCAATAGCGTGACCACCCCCCTTAAAGAGTTCTGCCCTATCAGCATGAATGCAGGGTACGCAACAGTCCGCAAATCCCAATAGCGCTCCGCCAGTACTGGGGATGGCTATGGCCGAAATGTTGCTTCCCAAAGCGCCGAATATGCACATGACTTCTATCTAGGTCAGAATGTTAGCGATGTCACCTGGTATTTCACTAACATCCTTAATAGGGCATATCGATACTCTCACTTTTCAAATACTTCGAAAAGGGTTTTCGAAAATAGGTTTGCAAATCAAGACTGGATGATATGTCTGTTGTCTGTGTATGATCGGCTCTGATACCAGCTGTGGCGGAACCGCCGATTTAATCCGGGCTAAGCACACCTGCCACCTCTGGCTTGCAGTGCGATTAGACCGAACTAAACCCGGTCGTCCGTCGAGAGTCATTCGACTCCCGATATTACCTTTTCCCAGAGGAACCGACATCATACACATCCGACTCACGATGGAGCCACAACAGAAACGTCATCACAGGCAGTTAAATAGCATAAAAGTAGATTTATTTACAAACCAGTTTTTACATAAAATACCGGTCCAACATAATATTATACGGTAGCAAGTTTGAAAGTTTCTCGCAGCGGAAAATATAAGTTTAGGTCACCATGTTATCACCAAAAGTTTTGCATTGGAGGTACAACATCGAGCCCACCGATGTTGTCCTCGTGCCACTTAGTCACTTCATCCTACATGAGGGCATGCCCCACCTCCGACACAGGTGCACACCATGAATTCCATACCTGCGCTCAAAATGTGGGGGCAAACCCTGAGTACTAATTACTCAGTAAGTCTTAATGGATTTGGCTTACGGCTGACGCGAAGCAGCTTACTAACGAGTAGATCCTTAGCTTTTAGTTTTTAACAGCAACTTAATTAACATAAATAACAAGTTTCATTGTCTCTATGATTGCCAACATAACAGTAAGTCTTTGCAAGATAACAACTCAGCTCAAACATGTAGTATTACAAAAACCATGAATATTAAGGTACCGGGAGTTTAAGTAATTACTACGTTGCCCGTGTGCACTATCAGCATTCCCACACCTGGTGGGCATCAGCGATTCGAATCGATTTTTAATTCCCGGGAATAACTATCATGCCAGGGGTATATGCTTACTAGCCATCGCGTTCCCACATATAGCCCCAATCTTAACCTGCCTCGTCCCAAGTTCGATTCACTCCCGCCTAGCCCCCGGGTTGTGCCCTCATGACGAGCCTGCCGACATCTCGGTCTCCCCGTCATGAGTACCAAGCTCCCCCGGGCCACCTTCCTCTCAACCAGCGGGTAGGAACGTGTCTCTGTGCTTCGGACGAGCCCAGGAAAGACTTCTCCGGTCCCATATCCCGGATAAGCACTCTAGCAATGTTATGCTGATCAGCAGGCGAACAGCGAACGGGCCTTAAACGACTCGGGCGGAGTCCGGGTGCGACATCATGAAAACGTAAATACTGAAATAAATCTCCGCCCGGTCTCCATTTAACTTCATAAGCAACAATAATAAATGATATGACTGTAAGCTTTTGTAACTTTGAAAACACCTACGTGACGAGTACACACACTCGTGTCTACTCGTACCTAGCAATTTCTAGGCATACTCGTCCTACGAACTCTATGTATAGGTGCTAGGGCCAGGGCGGCCAGGAAGTCTAATGCAATTGGTTTCAAAACAACTCCTAATGCATATGCGTAATCATCAAGTATAATTTATTTGCTGGGTAGAGTATGATCCTGCCTACCTTCTTCACTAGGGTCAGTAGCTTCCTCCGGAGCGTAGTCGGGTTCCTGCTGCTGGTCCTCTGACTCTGGGTGCAGTTCCTCTTCCGGCTCCGTCACGATCGGTTGGTCCGATGGTGGTTCTTCGTTCGCGGAATCTATATGTATGACATGATGCAGTTAAAGCATGTATTAGTGCAAAGCTTGCCTCATTATGCGGGTGTAATGCAGTAGATCAGTGAACTTATGATTCGTGGTACAAAGTTATGCATATTGAGGTGAAAGTCGTTTCATACTAAGAAATCGTACAAGCCATCACCTACGACAGCTTAGCTTGTCACATAAAATAACGTGGTGTGTGACTGAGTTGCATCGATTTATGCGAAAAGACCGATGTCTACTACCATCTAGAACTCTTTTATGCTATAAGGAGCACAATAAACTAGGTATAACCATTTAGAACCTAATTTTTATATAAACAACATTTCTGCATTTATTTTTCATGCTAAAAACACATGTAGGGGCAAAATGGTAATTAGCAGAGGTCATTTGAGCTACCAAAATTTTCATAGAGCCTACACAGAATATAAAGGTCTCTGCCCAAATTTCACAATTTTTGGAAATCATTTTAGCCATATTTTCCATTTATCAAGGTTTTTCATGCTTGCACAAAAACAGGGGCAAAACTGTCTTTTCCTACTCAACCATCATACCCATTCTATAGATCTATTTATTAGGAACAAAATGCAACAAAGTTTGCTATTTTTGGATTTTTATACACTTTATTATGATTTTTCAAAGTTTCAGCCTTTTTAAAAGCATTTTAATCGAAATTAAACAGATCCAGGACCTATCTGTAAATATCTATAGCTTCTGAGGGTTCCTGTGCAAGATTTACAAGACTCAGTACACAGTGCTCGGTATGGAAACGTAAAACTGTTAAACCCGAAGGGCGATAGCGCAAAATGTGCGTCTTCCTCCTCCCGTCGTCTTCCTCCTCGCGACGGGAGGGGAGCTCCGGCGGCGCGCGGTCAATCCCGGCCCTGCGGGGCTCGGGAGCTCGCCGCGGAGTGCCGGGGAGAGAGAGGAGAAGACGGGGAGCTTTACCCCCTACCTCAGACGGCGGGGGAGATCGCGGGGAGGGTCGGCGACGAGTGCCCCTGGCCGGCGAGGTCCGGCGGTGCAATACGCCGAAGTGGGAGGGTCTCGGGCGACGCGGTCTAGACGGAAAGGTAGAGTCGAGGGCGGCGAAGCTCGGCGCGGTGACGGTTGAGCTCGGGAGTGGGCGGAGATGGCTGGGGGCGAGCTCGCGCGGTTTCCGGCAATGGCGAGCGCGCGAGAATGAAGGAGAAGAAAACCAGAGAGCGCGGGCGCGGGGAGGAGGGCTCGAGAAATAGGCTCGGCCTCGCCCTCGCCCCGGTGGCGCGTCGCGCGCGCGCTGTCCGCGCGCGGCAGTGGCGCGTGGCCGCGGCGGCCGGGACGGCCGGCGCGTGGCCACGGCCGCTCGGCGCGCAGCGCCGCGTGGGCGCGCGCGGGCGGGGAGAGAAAAGAGAAGCGCGTGGGTGGACCCGGTCTATGGACCACGGTGGCTGACAGGTGGGGCCAATTCCAGAATTTGTGAGTACGGTGTATAGACTCGGTGCATCGAGCGAAGGAGCGGGTCCGTGCGCTGGCGCGGTCGGGGCTGACAGGTGGGTCCCGCCTGTCATACAGACGAGAAATAAAAGAAAATCGTAAAAAGATAAACTCCCTTTGACCAGCTGATTAGGTTTCTGAAATTTGCAAATTTGACCAATTTAGGAGCCGAATTTGAAAAAGACCCAATTGAATGAAATGTTGTACATTTTTAAATCTACAACTTTGTCAAAAGGACCTATACCAGATTCCAAATACAAAATGATTTAAATTTGAAAATAACTTGCTGACTCCTGTTTGACCAATTAAAACCTCCAACTTGAAAATTATAAAAGTCCATTTTAAGTGCATTTTCATGAAAGGTGAACTATACCAAAGTTGCATAGAATCTCATGATCTACAACTTTGGTATTCATGACATGGCAAGATTTTGAATTTTGTTTCACAAAATTTTGAATTTACCAAACAGGGCTGAATTTGGCAAAATCACATTTTCCCACAAAATGACCCAAAACTTGATTTCAACATTCATGCATGCCAAAGCACAAAATACCAAAGTAATTCCTTATGGGATTACCTACAAGTTTGGTATGTAAGGTTTTATGAAAAACACAATGGCCTTAAAGTTATATCCACAATTCAAACACAGCTTTTTCTGAAAACTAGGTTTAGTTGCTCAATTGGCCTAGTTTATGCATGCTTTTCAAGATAAGAGGCCTTGGAAAAGATGTCATTATGCTAATGATTTTAGTGTAATGCATTTGAGATGCCTAGGGCATCACATTTAGTTTGCATCTACTGTGTTTTTGCTTGTGTTCTTCGATTCGCAGGCATGGATAAGCCTTCGTAGCGAGGTCAATCGTGTGTGCATGGTTGATAACCAGAGGAGACGTGGTGCTGCGGTTACAGGGTTCGAATCATGTTGATTGGAAGCCAGATTGTGTGTAATGCCTCCGCCAAATCGATAGTTACTTCCACCTGACGGAAGATCGGGAACCCCCGTCCCATCATCTTCCTTTTTCATTAATTTCAATACATTGAAACTATCTGGTGGATATATGTACAAAATGAGGTGAGAAAATAAATGACCAAAGGGTAGAAACATTTTCCTTCTATTAGTTTTAGGCCCTTTCCAACCCCTTCCAATCTTTTCCAACCTGACAAGTGGGGCCAATGTGAGAGGTATAGTATAGATGTTTTTGTTAGGTGAAAAGCGGTATTGTGAAAACTCGCTCTTTTATATTAAAGATAGATTAATACTTGTTATGGTAGAGTTCTGATCTGTACTAGAAATGTAACCTTTAGGTATGACCAACTAGTTTTATCATTTATTTTACTAACTCCATTCTCAAATATTTATCCCTTTGCTAAATTTATTTTTAAACTAAAATATGACAAATAAAAAGAACGGAGGGAGTACCAGTTATCTGGATATTTTTTTTCTTACACTAAGGTGTAAGAGTTCACAGAAAGTTAAAAGCTTTTTTAATGCTACTAACCTCCATTCACATTTACCTGTCAATTTTGACCAAGGCACAAAACCCAAAGCAATCTTCTTTTGCTTGTGAAATGACGAAAATGCCCTTCACTAAAAAATTGAGGTATGTTGACAGAAAGGTGAAAACTCTAAAACCTGTCAGTCCGGCGCCTTTCCTTCCGTCGGTGGAATTCAAAACGCAGCGCGGGATTACATTAGGCTGAAAGGAAGCGGGGTGCCTCTGTAGTCTCTATTCTCTGCTCTCCAATTCAGATGGCACTAACTTCTTTCGACCTGAATCTTCCTCCACAACCACTCTTCGACTTAAACGAGGATCCTCCCGAGAAGTATGGCGGAGAAGCATCCACCGAGCATCAGCTAGTTTTCTGTCCGAGTGAAGAAACTGCGCAAGTCCATGGATACTTTGAGTTTGAACGTTCCCTGCAAGAAGAAACAGAGGAAGAAAAATCCATTCATGAAGCGTCACATCAAACTGGTGAGATCTCCTTTCTTTTTGTTGCATAGTCAAATTGAATCGCACTTGGGTCTCCATAAGCCTACGCATAGCACCTGATTGGTGCCCGCTGGCAGCGGCCTGCGCGCGGCGCCCGCCGGGTGGCCGCCGGCAGCGGCCTGCGTGCTGCGCCTGCTGGTGTCCAATGGAGCCGTTGTGGATACTCGCTTGCGTTGACACTACATCGGCTGCAGTGGCTTGACGTATTGGTTGTGTCTGCTGACAGATTAACGTTGTGACCGTTAAGATTGCCTGAATGTTGGAAACTAAAATTGCTATAGGCGTTCCCATCTCTTTGTTTTCCTTTTCCTAAGATTATTGTTGGACTGTTGGCTATGCATTAGCGTGCACAGGTGCACTCTTTGACATTGTTTTTTCATTTTTGTTCTAATTCAGGTCGTCATGTTCAGTATGGTTAGAAGAAAGAACTCCCAAATGATAAGAGGAAGCAGCTGTATGAAGCGCTGCTTTGGAGATGTACTAGTAAAGGAAGACTGACGCGAGAAATTGTTGAAGAGGTCGCAGCTTCCTTCTCTGTTTGTTCTCGGACAGTTCGGCGCATATGGCAACAAGCAAGGCAATGTTTTCGACAAGGTAAAAAGGTAGATGTCTCTAATCATAGATCGAATTGTGGTCATAAGAGAGTTCAAATAGATCTTAGCAAACTACGTGATATCCCTTGGTCGAAGAGGACTACGCTAGATGATCTGTCAAGGCATTTCAAAGTTAGCAGAGGCACACTGTCCAAGCTCAAGAAGGAGGGTTTCATCAGGAAGCACACAAATAGCATAAAGCCACATTTAACGCAGCAAAACATGAAAGAAAGATTACGTTGGTGCATTTCCATGCTTGATCCTAGAACCATCCATGTCGATCCCATTTTCAAAGACATCTATGACGTTGTTTTCATAGATGAAAAATGGTTTTATCTTACTAGGAAGGCTTGCACGTGCTATCTTCTACCAGATGAGGAAGAGCCTTACAGGACATGCAAAAACAAAAATTTCATCAAGAAGGTGATGTTTCTTTGTGCTCTTGCTCATCCGAGGATAGATGATGAAGGAAAATGCACTTTTGATGGGAAAATTGGGTGCTTTCCTCTTGTCACCTTTGAACCTGCAAAGAGGACAAGTAAAAATAGGGTGGCCGGAACATTAGAGATGAAACCCATTACATCTATTACAAAAGAAGTGATGCATGCTTTTATTATAGATAAGGTTATTCCTATAATTCGAGCAAAGTGGCCAATTGAAGATGCTGGGAGGCCAATATTCATCCAACAAGATAATGCTCGCCCTCTCACATCGACCCTTCGGACCCCTTATTTCGTGAAGCAGCTCAACAAGATGGATTTAATATTCAACTGATATATATATGTCAACCCCCAAATTCACCGGACTTGAATATCCTTGATCTGGGTTTCTTTGCATCTATTCAGGCTTTGCAATTTAAAAATGCCGCAAAAATTGTACTTGATATTGTGAATGTTGTTCAAGGAGAGTTCGAAAAATATTCACCAACCGTGTCAAATCGGATCTTTGTGACACTGCAGACTGTTATGGTAGAAGTGATGAAAGTAGGTGGAGGCAACAACTATAAGACCCCTCATATTAATAAAGCTTCACTCGAAAGAGAAGGTAAGCTTCCGCTGCAAATGAAATGTGATCTTCATCTGGTTCGTGATGTGTGCATGCAGCTGGAAGAATGAGGAAGGAAAGCAGTTCAAAGTTTGCGAAACTGTATTTTGGCTGTAAATATGTCCGGCGTCAAAGTATATTTTGGCTGTAAATATGTCCGGCATCAAAGTGTATTTTGGTTCACGCAAATATGTGCTGCCATTGTGCATGGCGTATGGTTGGGGGGAACTTGCTTGACCAGGACTACACATAATCAAGCATATGTAATTAACGTGAGCTCATGTACCGTGAAACTACAAAGTGCCTTTTGTGGCTTTTGTTCTTAGTCTCGACTTCATTTTATTTGTCAAATTACTTGTACAAATGGCCCTGAGTGGGGTTTTTTTTTTGTTTGGATTGACTAATGTTTTTATTGCAATGGGTTGGTGGGCCTATGCTAGGGGTAAAATTGGAAAGTTTTTTTGGAAAGCGTGCAGTGCCAAATATTTGTGAAAACAAAAGGTGGTCAAAGTTGCCAAGTAAACGTGAACAGAGATTAGTACATGTTTGGGCAGAGGGAGGAAAGAAGGAGATTGAGAGTTAGTATGCCTATAGATGAAGTTATATTGAAGACCGCTGCGCCATAGGGATGGGTTGGTTAGGTCATTTTAGGGAAATTTTAATATTTGCATTCACAAGGTGCGTAAAAAAGGATTAATTTTAAGATTCAAATATATAGCTCCATACAATATAATGTTTGGCTTCATGCAGTTAAGGAAAACATACTATGTTGGAAAGATTGTAGACATTTTGTTTCATCTATACAAAATCCATCCATCTCCGTTTCTTAATTTCTTGTCACATCACCAAAATGGCATGACACTCAATGCTGGATCGAAAATGGGGTTTCGGATGAGTTCCAATTTAACATAGAAATCGATCAACATCTGCACCCGGTACAGATGTTGTATTTAATACCGGGTGGAAAGGTGCTAGTCCCTGGAGAGACATTAATATTAGTTGGCAATACAAACACATACTAAAAGGTATCTTTTAATACCAGATGGAAAGGTACTGACCCCTGGAGACACGTTAGTACCGGCTGGCTATACGAACCCATACTAAAAAGTATCTTTTAGTACCGGATGGAAAGATACACAGATATTAATATTCACGAAGACTTTTAGTATCGGTTGTTGCTACCAACCAGTACTAAAAGATACACTTTAGTATTGGTGATTAACACCAACTCATATTAAAGTTTTACCAACCGGTACTGAAACCTTCCAAATACTTACGATAAAAGAAAAACATCCCCTACATAGTTAGATATAACTGTGTGGTACAGTGGTTGGTTGGTTTGCGCACAATGCTATTAGTCTTGAGTTTGAGCTCCAATGAAAACACATTTTTTCAGCTTTTTACGAGCTTCGATACCGATTTCTACCAAGCATGAGAGGCATTAGCGCTGATTTCATAGCACCGATAGCGAATCAGTACTAAAAGAAGTTTCCAATCAGTAATGAAAGCCCTGTATTCAACGATAATTGAACTTTCTATTTAGATGCTAATCTTCGAAATCAATATTACGTGTTCCTTAGAACAAAAATTTGCTATGCACCCTAGATCGCGTCGCTGTCTCATAATGGCATAACGAAGTGGTTTGATCAATCCCACAGCACATAACACTATATAAACAGCCCCAAAGCATGCTAATAAAACTGCCATCTACTCAAAAAAAATTTGTTATTGAAATGACATATTACTTTGGCAATGATATGTCGCACTTTTTTTTTCAATTTGACCACTCCAAAAAGAATTTACAAAAATAGACCCTTTCCCAAACTATTTGCATGTACAGTTGGACCTTTTTTCGGCGTCACTACACATGGCATTGCGGCACCACATGCAATGGCGCCGGAAAGTCTGCCACGTAGGAGCTCGTCGGGGTGTTCTGAAGTGGTCTGCCACATCATTTTTCACATGAAAAGCTCGTGGTGCCACTTCGGATGGTGCCGCAAGACAATGTTGCTCCGGCCGTAGGCTTTTTGTCTTATAAAATTTGTATATTTTTTATACGATGTCTTTTTCATACGACGTCAGATGCAGATGATTCTTACGTGAAAATTGTAGTCCTCACGAGATTACAACTTTTTAGTTTTGAGTTTTTTTTCATTTGAAATCATTTATATGAGCTAAAAATTCACTCCAAATCTGACGGTGTTCTGCGCGTTCTTTGTTTTAAAGAAATTATATTTTTTTACATATGACATCGGTGAAGATGATTTTTATATGAAAATTGTAGCCCTAGATGAGATGTAGAAACTATGATACTCAAGGTTCATGTTGAACTGGAGCTCAAAACTTGAAATAAATGGGATCAGAATATATATACAGAAAAAAAAACTTTGCATTGCTGTTGAAGTTTATTTGTCTCAGTTTTTATTCGATGGTACGATGATACTCTTGGAAATAACAATATGAAACAGTAGTCTCACATGTCTCCAACAGTCTGGATAAAATATTACTCAAACACTATTTCAATCAGCTTTCTCTGTCCAACCACTTCTTTCTCTGTTTACGATAGCACTGCAGTGTTGCTTTGTTGTCCAGATACAGTCTCACAAGTTCATTTGAGCCGATTGTATCTGATCTAGGAAGAAATCAGGCCAAGGTACTCCGCTGTGAGAGGCTTGAAGATGCGTGTCACGTCGGACTGGAGCGCCGCCGCCAGCCGTGGCCACAAGAAGGCGCTAGCGATCCATGACCCGTCATCATCATGCGGCCGCGCAGCGATCTGGAAGAACCCTGAGCACAGCCTCTTGACACTGGCCGTCGGCGTGGTCGTCGGCATTGCCATCACGGCACAACCAAACCCAAAATCAGTGTCGATCTTGAACGAAGCGAAACTCGTCACGCCCACCGTGGGGCTGCCGAGCCCTAAGCTCGCTGTCTCGACGTAGCGTTGGGTCTTGTGCTCCTCCACCCAGTCCACCAGCTCCAGGAAGTGCTCGTCGTACGCCGGCGCCGCGATCGCCTCGCGCACCATGGCCGCTACGTCCGGCAGCGCCATCCGCTGGACCTCCTCCACGCACGCCTCTCTGATCACGGTAGTGGCGACGTTGCCGATGTAATTGCGTATGGCGGCTGGCGCCGCCGAGAGCCGCGGTCGCCCGTTGACCCACCACTGCATGCGGCAGCGCGCGTCGGCCGTGCCCACGACGCCCGCCAGCGCTTTCCAGAGGTAGGCCGAAACCGCCTGCACGCGCGTCGCGCGCGCGCCCTCCCTGCTCGCCGCCTCGCGCAGCCGTGCGACGTCGGAGGCCTCGACGTAGTACAGGCGCTCGACGAAGCTCTGCTCCGCCGTCAGGACGTTGATCTGGCGCTCGGCGTCCAACGGCGTGAACGCCTCGTCGAGCGAGTCGCTGTAGGACGGCGGCGCGCGAGGTCGGAAGAAGACGGAGGAGCGGTCGTGGTTTGGCCGGCGATCCGCTGCGAGCGTCCCCGACCGCGCGAGCGCGGACCAGGAGTCGACGAGCAAGCTCAGGGCGCTTCCGTCGACGAGGACATGGTTGGTGCACCACGCCACAGTGAAACCGCCGCACGCGAACGACACCAGCTGCACCGAGAGCGCCATGTCCTCACCGTACGGCTGCTGAACCCTCCGCACGGACGTGGTCATCGTGCCGTAGTCTATGCTGGCGAGGGCTACGTCGGCCTCCCCGACCAGGAGCTCCGTGCCATGGTTGTTGCAGTGGATCTCGGGGAGGCCGGAGCTCGGGTCCGTGGCGATGCGGCCAGCGAACGGGAAGAAGTGGTCGAGGAAACACGGTAGGCCAGCCTCAAATGCTGCAATGACGGTGTTGAAGTCGCCGGTGGGCGGCCTGGGGTAGATGCAGAACATGGAATTCTGCATGGTCTGCGAGATGAGGTCGAGGTTGGAGACGGCGAGGACGTGCGGCTTGACGGAGGAGTCTGACGCCTGCACGAGGCGCCGGCTCACGACTCGGACTTGCCAATCGTCATTGATGATGCCGTTAACGACAGCCATTCTCCGTAATGGACGACGGCTACTACTACTACTAAAATGTCTGATGCTTTGCTCCTCTCCGATCCTCACAAGTGTTGTTGTGCTGCAAGCCTGCAGGGCTCGTCACAAGTGTGTTGCATGTTAGCAATAATGACACGATCGCGCGGGCGTGCCAGGTGCGCGGGGGAGCACGGGCGTGGCGGGCGTGGCAGCGCATGTACGCAGGGCGCGAGGATCGCATACGGTGTCCACCGGCTGGGCGTGCGTGCGTTGCGTGAGTCTGTTAGTTCAGCTTAGGCATGTGTGTGCATGGAGCTGTAGCCGAGCGGCAGTACGTGCACGTCAGAGTCCACTCGCCATGCAGTCTGTTGCTGGCGGTGATTAGCTAGTGTCGTTGGTGATTAGCAGTTCGTGAGCGTGAAAGCAGGAAGAGGCAGGCGACGTGGGATCAATCGGTGCACAGGGAGAGGCCGGGTCGTCAGGGACGCATGCACGGCGTGCGGACGAGGAGGCCAGACCATGCAGATCGTGGCAATCGTCGTCGGGGCACGGAGGTCGTGGCTCCGTAGGCGTGTGTTCCCCTGGGCATAAAAGCCCGTGTACTCTGCTGTAATCGACGCCAAATCGAGTGAATGAAAAGGCCAACATACAAGGCGTGTTCGTCGCCTGGGGCGTTCGTCGCCAACATCGAGTACTGTTCATCGTCTTCTACCTCCGTCCGCAGACGTTCTTGAGCGTGTGAGCGACGGCCGCCGTTCGTGAGCGCGTGAGGGAATTAGAGCCGAGGCAGGGTGCCCAACATTGCAGTGATACTTGTACTATATAGGAGTATCAACTATCAACGTGGCGTGGCGCCCCGCCGCCCACGATATTTGAAATGACGATATCGATGAAAGTCAACGGAGGTTTTTTTTTAATACAGCACTGATCACGTCTGCTCACGACTCAACCTCCCATTCGTCATTCTGAACAGTGGCTTGCTTTGGTCACAATATAGTAACCGGATGTAACTATAGTACTATTAGGCTAACATCACCGGTGTGCCCACGCAACCTTCTATATTCTAAACACCACTTTATTTTACTTACAGCACGTATGTTACAGTTCTTTGTACCTTTATTTACAAGTGATATCAACCTTAGAAGTTAGAACGGAACCTCTCCGCAATCTTTATATCATATTTTTCAAGTCAACAGAATCTTTCGTGGGAACGAGAGCTTAGATGCCGATTTGGACGATGTACCGTTTACTTCCTCGCCAATTCTTGTTTAGAGTAAAATCTATTTTCGGTCCCTAAACTTATTTTGGTGTGTCAATCAGTCCCCAAAGTCTCAAAGTGATCATCTCGGTCCCTAAATTTGTCCTGGTGTGTCAATCCAGTCACTAAAATTTCAAAATGACCATCTCGGTCTCTAAACTTGTCTTGATATATCAATGCGGTCCATAAAGTCTCAAAGTGATCACGCAGAGGTGGCGTCGTGACGGCCACGTGGAGGAGCAGAGGTGGATTTCATGTGCCACGTCAGCTATCAGGATGGTCACTTTGAGACTTTAGGGATCAGATTGACACACCAAGACAAGTTTAGAGACTGAGATGGTCACTTTGAGACTTTAGGGATGAGATTGACACAAGAGAAGTTTAAAGACCGTGATGGTCACTTTAAGACTTTAGGGACCAGGTTGACACATCAATACAAATTTAGGTACCGGAGATAGATTTTACTCTTTTAGCAAGTTTTTGCAACATGACTTTTTACCCCACGAACATCTTTATACCCATCAGCTTGGTCCACTGTACATGTTGGAAATGATCACAAATGGTCTAAGAATGTTTCTACCATTCAGCCTTTTATTTTCTCACACAGTTTTCTGCCTATACCCACCAGTGCTTTCTCCTTTGAAATAATAAAAAGGAAGAATAGAAATCAAACAGGTATATTTCTTTTTAATCCCATCTTCTCTTTTTTCCCCTCTTTCTTTGATTGCCTGGCGAGTCCGTTTCTTTCTTCCTTCCTCCAATGACTTGTGAAGGCTCTTCACACAATCCGCGTAGCCCCCTCAAATATCATTGTTCACGGCGTGCATGCTGCACATACAACTATGCTAATACGGACAGTCATTATCAATCAATGCTGCATCATAACTCATAATGTTGATATGATCGTCGCAGACGGTTTTTTATATTTTTGAAGAGCAAATACATAATATTTATGTGATCTAAGTGGCAAATGTTGCCAACTTTAAAAAAACCATGTATCTATTTTACTCTTTAGAAGTCAACCGGAATCTTTTGTTGGAATGGGAGGTTGGATGGTGAGTTGGACACCTGGATTGCTACTCTGTCGGTATTTTTTATGGACTAACAAGCGACTTGACCTATCATGGTTTCCGACCGGTGATATTCTCACGATCTAGGGTTAGAAAAAAAGTTGCTCCATTTTAAATTGTATGCCACATTTAACTTTTTAAAATTGATGTTTGATTATTTAAAAATACACCACTATGTTGACTATTTAATTTATTAGAAAAAATATGTTTGTATCTATGTTGTTGTGACTTGTTTGCCATACTGTAAATATGCTTTGTGTTTTTATATTTGCATAAGTTTTTTTTAGTATGATGAATGGTTAAAGGTCGTTAAAAACAAAAGTGTGGTGAATTATGACTACGAAGGTGCTTTTAGATATAACTAACTAGCTGTGGTGAATTTACCTGGCAAAGTTTTAAGACTGTAGCATAAACTTGAATATGGAAGGTCGAATATATGCCCCCCTCCCCTTTTTTTTTCTTTACGAGACTATTTTCGTTTCAAGTCAAAAAACATACCAACATCTATGTCGACGATCAGGACCTAAGTCTCTAGCTGATATCTTCCTCTTTCTTCCATCCCCTCTTAACTCTCTTCCTGCAAATGTTAATGTAGCATTTGTTAAACAAATATGTCATCAGGAATAACGTATAGAATAAAGGAGGAGATAGAGAAGCGGGCTACAAATTTATAGCCAACTGAAACATGGGCTCCTCCAATAAGCTGTGAAAGAAAGAGATGAGTCTAGTATTAATTGTATAGCATATGTATCAATGTTAAAGTATCAAAAATTAAATTGGTCTATACATGACAAAGCCCTTATTTATAATTAGTAGTGAGCTAAATCATTAACCTTAGATATTACTCTTGAGACCTTATGGCTTCAGAGTTACTTGGTTGCGGCCATTGGCCAACTAGGTCCACGACCTATGCAGGAGTTGAGGAAGAATGGGGGCTCTTCCCCTCCACCTAGGTAGACCGAACATCGTCCACTCACATTTTCCATAATTTAAGTTTTTCGCTATTGGATCTCATTTCTGATTTGGTTCATAGCTATTTTAAAATCTTTCCAATTTATATATCATATAATGATATTTTATATTTATAAAATGATATTTTAGGTTCGCAATACCAATATTCTATGTGAAGTAGAAAAATATTCTAATTTCTCTATTGAATATTGTAACTTCATGAGGGAAATATTCTATCTTCATAGGAAAATATTTCCAGATTCAGCAAATATAATACTCTAGCTTTAGAACAAAATATTATATATTAACAAAGAAAATAATAAATATAATAACTTAGAATGAAACATTCTACCTCCGCAAGATGAATATTCTAATAAAAATAATTAAAAATATTCTACCTTCACAAGAGAAATATTTTCACTTTATAAAAAATAAAAATATTCTATCTTCATGAATTAAATATTCCATCTTCATAATAAGAATATTATATCATCAGAATGAGACAATTTTTAGTATTGACAAATTATAAAAAATTAATGAGTACAAAATAAAATATGTATTTTTTAGAGAGAAAAAGGAAAAATATAGTGTAGAAATAATATATGGGCCAAATTAGTCCCAACAATATAGTTAGAGAGGGAGTGGGTGGATGGTGGACCTAAAATATGCATATTCAAGTTTCAACACTTGTTAATTGTGCAATGTGAAGCCTAAATCCTCTTTAACCATGTAAACTACCACCGCACAATTTTACATACTCAGCTTGCCATGTGGA
Organism: Paspalum vaginatum; assembly: GCA_030272315.1. Classification (NCBI taxonomy): domain Eukaryota; kingdom Viridiplantae; phylum Streptophyta; class Magnoliopsida; order Poales; family Poaceae; genus Paspalum; species Paspalum vaginatum. The sequence goes on along the minus strand of CM059014.1, from coordinate 8,969,296 downwards.
CGGTTTGACACAGCGTATATATGGTATAGTTAGCAAATTTGAGGACTTGAAATAGCATTTTAGAAGTTTAGAGATCTAAATGAGACCTTATCAAATTCATGGACCACGGATGAATTTTACTCTAGTGTCTTTTTTTGCAGAATATGCTTTGCTTTGTTTTCTTGTAAACTGATGTTGCGGCAGGACACTAGAGGAGGATCACTTGCAGCAGTTAGTATGGCCATTGTTTGCAACCAAAGATAGTCAAATCAAATTTTCGCATGTGTTTGTAGCATTTAGTTCGAGATCAATATTTGGCCAAATCAAATTTTGACATTTAGTTCGAGGTCAAGATTTGACAACGGCCAAAATTTAGCTTGGCCGCTGTGGGCACTAGAAGCCCTTCTTACTATCTTGCCCTTATTTACATGAAATTAATAATCTAATTGGCTTTCTCATATTGACGACCAACAAAATTCAGTTGAGAAAATGTGTAAAAGTACCACTAATAGTTATCAGCACTGTAACGAGGCTCGTTAATGTGTACTAGCAAAGGGCTCGTGCCTTGCTACGGATGAATTTCGCATCAATAGGCACAATTCATCTAGAAATCCTTCAAAATTCATTTTGTTCCTCCTGCCAGTTGTCCACTTCTCAGCGCCTCCAGGGGAATTGGTCAATTGCCCAGCATCAACCAACACGATCACTTTTTCCGCCCATACTTCCTCCGTCCAAACCAATTCCCAGGTCAACCGATCAATGTCCGCCATCCCCGGCTGAAGGGCCACCCTGGCCACCACTAGGCCAGCATCTTGTGGGTCGCCCATGCCTCAGTGTCCTAATATGACACGAGAAAAGTGTAAGTTTTGGTGTATTAAGTGACAACACGATTAAAGATCTAACTTCTATGTGAAGTGACTTGACAGGGTTTCACAGGTTTATTAGTTGTGATCTAATGTGAAAGAATGGTTTTCATGTATATATCTAATGGTCAAGCATTAATGTCTCATATGTTGAGAACAAAGGGATTTCATTGTATATCATTTGTATGTTTAGTTTGATGGATCTTTATTGAATATCTATTGTTAAAAAAGGATATTTGACTATGGATAATCTATACATTAGATTTACTCTTTTGTTCATTACATTGGCATGAATTTGGTCACTGTGGCATGGATATTTAGATTGTTGGTTATCTTGTATATGTTATGGTGAAAATGGGTATCTAAAACAAAGTACATCACCTCAAATGCTGGTTATCATTGGTTCTCTATTCTTGATGCACATTGAGGCATGTGGTTATCATTGTATGAAAAGTGACATAGAATCTATCTTTTTCATTTGGACGTCACTATAATGATTGAACTCTTCACAAATGACTAAGTGGCTGACCTTGAAGCATTCACATTGCATATCACAGCCACACATAATGAAGATCAAGAATATTAAATGGTTAATGAACAAATGTGCTCCATCCACCTATTGGAAAGGTTTTCAAATTGAAGTCCAACTTATTCAGCTTAAAGAGGATTGCTCTCAGAGGAATCTCAGCTTGGTTATCCTTGTTTATAGAATTGATTAAGATGGCATTGTTCATTAATCTCAAGGCTCAAGTGGATTTCAACTGGATTTATATTTTATTTTGAGTTTAGATGCGTCGTACTATCAAGAGAAAAACTAAACTTGGAAAGTCACTAGTAAACATGTGCTCTAGCTAGTCTCAAAGAGTCTTAGGCCAATTCATCACTAGTGATGACTTTGGCAGTTTGAGGGTGGCACACTGGACTATCCGATAACTTTCACCGGACTATCCGACAGATGCAGTGCCTTGAGCTTTAGTGTGAGAGCTCTTTGATCTTTCTTGTGATATAATTCCTAGTTAGGTGTATCTCTAATGGAGACACCTATACTGTTCTTAACATAGTGAGCAAGCTCTGTGCCTTAGTGTCTCTGGTCAGGAGGACCCTCACCGGACTATCCGGTAGGCTCTACCGAACTATCCGGTAGAGGGAGTTTGAATTCCAACGACTAGTTGCTCTCTATCAGACTGTCCGGTAGAGGTCACTGGACTGTCTGGTGGTGGTCTGACAGAAGGCCAATGGCTAGTTTTGTGAGGGGTTGGTATTTATACCTTCCCTCCACCTCTTGTCGTGGTTGCTGCTTCCCTTTAACGTCTATACATATTTAGAGGCCAGAGAAACATTTCCCAACACTCTCTTTGTGATTGAACCAAAAGTGTGAGATTCTTGACTTGGGAGAGAATTTGTGGGATTGTGTGAGCTTTTGTAAGCAACCTAGCTTCTGAGCACAAGTTGGCATTGCATTTTTCGGCAAATATTTTTGTTACTCTTAGAGGTTTCCTCCTAGATGGCTAGAGCGTCCCGAAGGCCAGCCGGCTTGTGGGTTTGTAACGCCCCAAAAATCGTTAACCAAAACTCACCTGATAAATCACGCGGATTTTCAAAATAATTTCAAAAAAATGCATCATCAGCGTATCCCCCTCCAACATCCTACCCTAAAATTATTTTCCAAGCTCCTACCCTTTCAAATTCCCCACATTCCATCTCCTTCAAATTCAAATCCAAGAGCCAAAATCAGAAATAGAAAAAGGGCAAATGGTCAGTGGGCCGCCTCCCCACCCTTTTTCCCCCTCTAGCCCACGCTGCCCCCTTCCCCTCCTTCGGCCCAACCACCAGGCCGGCCCAGCATCGCGCCCTCTCATCCCCTCTTTCTTTGTCAACCAGGGCCCGCGCATCAGCGTGTTTCCCTCCAGCTGGCGACCCGGCCCACCTGTCAGCCTCCTTCCCCTTCTCCCCCTCTCTCTCTAAGCCTCGCTGGCAAGGCGGCACCTCGCCATGCCACCCACGCTCCCGCCGGGCGGGCGTTGCCGCCACGAATCACGCTACCCGAGAATCTCACCGCTCGCCACCATCCAAGCATCCTGCCGCCATGAATCCCGTCGCCGGCCACATTCGGACACTGCGGCGAACACCACCCCGCCATGTCCTGCGTCACCATCGCTGTAGCGTTAGGCCACCATACCACGCCACACCCCCTTCCCTCGCTAGAGATACACCATCACCACAATGCAAGATGCATTGCGCCGCCTGTGGTTGCCCCATCACCGATGTCCTTGCCACCATGCCGCACGTGTTCTCGCCGCGCACTCGGCCAAGCCATCGTACCCGCCACCTCCCGTCACCGCCTATAAAAGGAGGCACCCCACCCCTGGCTGCCTTGCACCACTCCCAACCGCACACGCTCAAAACACGCACCTTCACTTTCCCTCGCCGGTGCACTCATGGTGGGTTAACCCACCGAGGAGACACCACCGTGAAACACCCTTGCCGCCGCCTCCAATCCACCCTTCTTCAGTCGCCCCCTCCCGAAATTAAGGTAGGCAAGTACCCCCACTGCCCCTGTACGCGCATCCTCCCTCTCTTCCTTGGCAGAGCCGGAATGCCGCCGCACCACGGCGCACACCCCGCCGGCGTTCTAGTCGCCAGTTGCCAGAGCCGCCTACCGCACCTCTCACCTCCACACCCCCACCTATGCACTCGCCCTGACTCCCGCTACCCCACTAGCCTATCCTCGTCACCGGAACCAAGCCACCGGCGAAGAACCGCCGGCGAGCCACGGTTGCGAGCACCGTCTGGTTCAGTCGGGTCGACCGCGACGCCATGCCCCTTCCGCCGTTTCCCCATGTGTGGCTGACGTGTGGGGTCCACGTCCCCCGCCACCGCACCGTCGCCATGCCATTGCGGCTACTGGGCCGGCCCAACAAGGCCCACGACGCAACGGTGGGCAAAGCGGGCCGACCGGGCAGGGAAAAGGTTGGGCTGCGCATGGTGTTTTGGCCCGTGAAGCTCTTCCTTTTTTCCATTTCGATTTATGAGTTCTTTTTCAAAAAGAAATTCATATCTCGGCCGTCCAGACTCAGAATCCGACGATTCTTTCTCCCAAATTCCTCTAAAATCTTCCTCTATCTAACCATGTCCTTTGCATAACATTTCTAGCATATTTGCTTGTCTTTTTATATATGTATTTGTTGTGTATGCGTAGACACCGTCCCCGAGGAGACCCGCGAACCCGACGTGACCGTGCCGGACCAGGAGCTCGAAGAACCGAACGTTGGCCTCCGCTATCACGAAAACCCCAACGACGGCAAATCTACTGAAATCCTTTGATGCATAAACTTCCTAGTTTTTACAAAAACAACCCTTGCCATGCCAACCATAAAACTTGCATTGTTTTCTTGCCAGCTAAGGTCAAACATGGTAGGATAGCCACCCGAACCACTCTTAGACTTAGCGCGCTTAGGAGGGATCGCTCACTCAATATTATATACTTTAATCTTGTTGGAACTTGGGTTGGTGAGGGGTTGGCGTGCGTTTGTGAAAACACGGCCTCAACCGACTATGCCATGTGACTGAAGGGTGGAGAGTCCGGATACCGTTATCACAGTTACACTGGGGCCTGGCCTCACAGAGAGGACTGGGTGGTGTTTGAGGAAGCTCCGCTCTTCTAAGGACCGAGTCAGAGTCTCGTCTTGCCTAACTCTTTTATCGTACAACCACTTGATGCGGCAACACTAGGCCAGAACCCACAAGGAACAACCAGCTAATACCCGAAGGCTAGGCAGCACCGGGGGACTAGGAATGGTGAAAGTCGCATGTCTGCTGGCACTGAAGTGATGTCGCGTGTCTGCTGGAACTGAGGCGATAGGGATCCCATGTCTCTCTTGGTTGAGGTTCGGGCAATACTTGTGGGGGTAGAGCCTAGAGCGGGAAGGGCCTCATGGCAATGAGTGCCCGGACCAAACTTGTGGGTGAAGTGTACACCCTAGCCAGAGTATAAACCTATCCGGATAGTCCATTGTCCATAGGTACAGACGGGTTAGGGCTTAGTTTCTACCACTAGTGATTTATAAAATTTGGGTATGGGCTTGGTGGGGTAAAATTAGTTTTTGGAGGCTACAGTCATGGCCCGGGAGCAATGGAGAAAATGGTGGCCTGCGAGCCATGAGCCACAGTGGACCGACAAGTCTAGTGGCACCTCTTTTGAAAAGGTGTTTTCTGGAATTAAAATCGTGAACCACTAAACCCTGCATTTGTTAAGTTTTCCGATAAACAACCTAAACTCCACATATCCCTTGCATGTAGAGTTAAGCCATTACCCCTTCCTTTTGGAGGAAAGTAGGCTTACAAAGTACGGTTGTACTCACCCTTGCTGTATCTATGTTTTTCAGACGACGAGGAAACCCTGTTTGAAGCTCTCTTCAGTTAGGTCATGGTCCTATCCCCAACTAGCCTGTGGCATTGGGCAATAAAGACATTCTGTTGTATCTCATTTTATTCTATTTATGTAATCCTGGTTTGTAATCGTTAAGTCAGACTCTGTACTGCTTGAATAAATGTGTTGCTAGCCTACTGGGACTAGCATTTGTATCACATTTGAGTTTCCATGAAAATAGGGGTGCTTCAATGGCACTCTTCAAGCTTGTAATCACCTCGCTCTTCGAAGCACTGCTAGTGAGTAGCCTCATCGTACCTTGGTGGTTTATGAGGGGAGACTGTGAGTTGAAAAAGACCCAAGCTCTTGGTGGGCGCCTCAACGAGGACGTAGGGACACTTGAGGGTGCCCGAACCTTGAGAATTAAATCTTGTGTCTTGTGTGTTGTGCCCCTACTGGGAGAATCAAGCTTTGTGCCTGTGATTGTTTTCATTCCTGCATTTATCTTTTTGCTTCCGCAACTACTTTTGTGCAAGTTTTTATTGTGAGTGCAAGTGTGTAGTGTAGCCAAGTCCAACATCACCAAAAGAGACCCTTGAGATTCAACTCCTTAGCTTGATAAGTATTTACGCACATTATTCATTTATTGAGTTACCTATTTGTGTGACACTATTCAGTAAGCGTCACCGAACCATCCGGACTGCACCGGGTTGTTCGGTGTTGGGGCTGATATAATTGTTTCAAGTGTTGATTTTTCAGATTAGCCTATTCACCCCTCCTCTGGGCGGCATCAAGATCCTTTCAAAAAGGTCAAAACAAAATGCTTCACCGCATCCAATACAAAACAAACCCACCTGGCCGGAGATATCCGCCACTCCACCGCCTCAAGGATGCTATCCAAGGCCGGCACGACCTCGCGCCGCAACCAGGTCGCGATGGGAGTGGGGGCGAAGGAGCAAGGGAACGGCGTAAGGAGGAATGAACATAAGATCCAATTGGTCACCGCTTAAGAATGTGGTCCCACATATTCGAAACCCTAAGGACCGTATGGTTTGGTCTGCAGGACCGTACCAACCTCAAAACCTATTTTCCTGAAGCTATGAAATTTTCATCAAATTTTGCTCCATAAGGACCGTCTGGCCCGCTCATGAAAACCGTACCAAACTTCGGACGAAATTTCCCGAAGTACTTTGATTTTGGTCCAAAATTCACTTGCAGAGACCGAATGGTCCAGTCTCTGCAAAATGAATGGACCGTACTATATGCCAAGTTGTTCGATCTTCTGATTACTGCAGCTGATCTTGTATAGAATGGATGGTACGGTTCTTGAGTCCCTTTGAGGATCCGACCATCTGGTCCCGCTTACAAGAGCTTCTGAGTCACTTGGCCCGTGAGTCCTTGGCGGCGGGCTTGGCCTCTGGAACGGGCGCCGAGGTAGGCAGCTCGGGCACGAGCGCAGACCCAGCACCCCGGCGTCCATCACCTGCAGCCGCGTCTTCACTCTTCATGGTGTCGAGCGGCGGCGTCACGAGCGCACCACCATCACACATAGCTCAGCTGGGTCGGCGGTCGATGCCCGTCCCTGTCGCACGAACGCCCCCCCCCCCTCCCCATCCATCCCATTCCTGCGTACGATGGGAGGGAAGCGAGCGGGACGGAGCTGTAGCACGGTCCTCCTATAGGCGACGGGAGAGGTGGTGCTGGCCTCCTGTGTGGCTGCGAGGCGACGGGGGCTGGGCGGAGGGGGAGGGGGCGGTTACCGTGAAAGGGTGGGGCATCGTGCAGACGATGGTTGTCGAGGCGTGGGCATGGGCGAGGGGGCTCGGGGCGTGGCGATTTTCGTACGTCGTGCGGTGGGGTGCAGCGGATCGTGCTCCGTGCGTTACTGCCGCTTTACAGGAGTAGAGAAGTGAGTTAGCATTATAAAATAATTATTTTGGTATAACAATGTTCAATAAAAATCTAAACTCATTGAAAAGAATGACTGACGAGAGGTGGGAAAGCTAACGGAAAGTTGTGCTGCAATTATTACTTCCACCTTAACTCCTTAAATAAAACGTTTCATCAGTACAAATGAAATTCCATGTATATAAAAAATTGTTCAAGAGAAATAATCAAAGAGGGGATGTGGGGAAATGATCAAGCTGATAGGAAACCAGGCTTAAAAATTAAAATGAATGTTTGAGATTTACAAATATAATGTTCCTCTTTTTTTTACACAAGAAAACTCATTTGTATTACCAAGATAACAGAAATACGAGAGTATCCGAGGAAAACTGAGGGGGGATAAGAGAAACAAGGGGCATCCGAGCTAGATTTTGCCACAGCAAAACGAGGGCAAAACGCGAACAGAAGCTGTCGGGAGAAACTAATCAAGAATGAGGAACATGACGATATCTTTGGTGAACCGTAATTAGACTCACGTGAGAAAAAAAAAGGCTAGTTGGATCAATTTGTATTAAGCTAGTTTGGGTACTCTTGATTGAACGGGGTTGAAGTGGATTGGAAAAAGATTGAGAAAATGTTTAATTTATTGTGGATTTAAATACACCTTGGTTTGGAAACTCTATTTTCAAAGAGTTTTGAAGGAGATTAAAGTGGATTGAAAAAAAACTAAAAATGATTTTGATTTACCGTGGATTTAAACCCATCACGGTACCTTCGATCCCTTTCCAATCCAAGAGCTCCTAAAGACCTAAACTAAGCCTTAATCTCAGCAATCCACTCTAACCTAACAGTACCAAATTAAGCCTTAATTGGATGATTCCCGTGCTCCTGTTTGCGTATTTTTCCCAGCGGCCTCCAAGCCACCGTTTCACCGAAAGATTTCGTTGACCCCAAAAGCAATCGCTTTAATTCGGAGCCACGAACTTGATCGACATCACTCTGTCTACAGTGCAAAAATAGTGTTTTACATGTTTATACAGTGACACATGTCTTACATAATTTATTACCAGTGCTCATATCTTAGTTCTGACTTTTGGTGAGATTGAAATAATCTACAATTTATGGCTATACTATTTTAGTAATATAGGACGTGATTGTCAACGGCAAAACACGTATATTAATTTTGCCAATCTCAAGATACGTGGACTTAGTCTTTTAGAAATGCGTGTATTCATAAGGTGAGTATACGCATAAACTCCAAAGGAAGAGAATGTAGGCATACCTTGTGAGAAACTCTCACCTAGTAACAGAAGCAGGCCAGCATACTACAGACACACGGCCGCACGACGAAAATGTTAAACCACATCCATGTGTGTTCATAGGCATTATCATGGCCGTCCGTTTTCCTCCTGCCGTACGAATCTTGACATACCGTTTCCCTCCTGCCGCACGAATCTCGATACATGATTTTCTTATCTACCCATAATTCTCACACCTACCTCTTGTTTGCACGGATCTCGATGCAGCTTCCATGCCTGTCGGCCACACGAGTTTAGGTGAGAAAGAAACAATGGCCGGCACCCAAACCTGCAAGGACTTGCTATGTCCGCGTCGTGAGCCGTCGCCTCCTGAAGGCCTCCGACACCTCCATCGAGCCGCACGTCCTCGCCGTCTCCAACCTCGACCTCCTCCCGCAAACCATACAGGTCTCCATGTCTGCCTCTACCCCAAGGCTCCGGCCACCGGCGTGGACGCCGTCGTCGCGACCTTCGAGGCCAGCTTACCTTCGTTGCTGAATGCCTTCTTTCCACTGGCCTCCCCGAGGTGCACTGCAACAACCAAGGCGCGGAGCTCGTGGTCGGGGAAGCCGGCGTGGCGCTGGCGAGCCTGGACTACGCCGAGATGAGCGCATCCCTGCGGAGGATCCAGCTGCCGTACGGCGAGGACATGGCGCTGTCTGTTCAGGTCGTGTCCTTCTCCTGCGGCGGCTTCACCGTGGCCTGGTCCACCAACCATCTGCTCGTCGACGGCAGCGCGCTGAGCTCCCTCGTCAGCGCGTGGTCGAGCTCGCCTTGTCGGGGAAGCTCTCCACGGGGTCCTGGCCGAGCCACGAGCGCTCGGTGTTTCGCGCTCGCCCGAAGCCGTCCTACAGCGCCGCGCTCGACCAGGCGTTCACGCCGGCGGACACCAGGCGCCAGGTCAACGTCCTCACATTTCAGCGGAGCGCAGTCGAGCGCCTGTACTACATCGACGGGTCTACCATCGCCCGGTTGCGCGAGGAGGCCAGCCCGAACGCCCGGCGCGCGACCCGTGTCCAGGCCGTCTCGGCGTACCTCTGGAAGGCCCTGGCCGGCGTCGTGGGAACGGCGGACGCGCGCTGCCGGATGGGGTGGTGGGTGGACGGGCGCCCGCGGCTCACGGCGCCGGAGCTCCGCGCCGCGATGCGCAACTACGTGGGCAACGTCACCACCTTCGTGCTCCGGGAGGAGCGCGTGGGCGACGTCGCGCGGACGCCGCTGTCGGGCGTGGCGGCCATGGTGAGGGAGACGATCGCAGCGCCGGCGTACGACGAGCACTTCCAGGAGCTGGTGGACTGAGTGGAGGAGCACAAGACCGAGCGGTACGTGGAGACATCGAACATCGGGCTGGGCAGCCCGACGATGACCGTGACGTCGTTCGCCTCGTTGCGGGTCGACACGGACTTCGGCTTCGGCCCCGCCGCAATGGCGCTACCGATAAGCACGTCGGCAGCGAGGCTGTGCGCAGGGTTCATGCAGATCAGCGCGCGACCCGGGGAAGATGGCTCGTGGATCGCCAGTGCCTTCTTGTGGCCACAGCTCGCGGCGGCGCTCGAGTCAGACCAGCCGCGGGTCTTCAGGCCGGTCACGGCAGAGTATCTTGGCCTATCTGTGTCTCTATGTTCCGAGGGCACTGTCCTGCCGCGTAGTCGCCTCTGATTGGATTTGCACATACGAATTGCGCATTGCGGCGATCGTCAGCTCAATAAAAAAAACATTTTTTTTCTTCACTTTGCTGCAGTTATGTACGCCCGCCGTCCCAACAAACAAGGACTAGAGCCCCTCGTACCGCCACTAGAACAATGAAGCCCCTCCTACAAATACATAATCGAGCTAGAGGTGGAAGATGAAGAAAGAGACTCTCCTAATATTGATTTCTAGATCTGCCACTGTTTATAATTCAGTTGAAAACACCAAACATTGTGTTAAGAAGATTTTAGAGGTGATCTAGCTGGACGATGCTTGAACTAGAGGAATAATTAACTAAAGGCTTGCTGTGAATCACCAGGGTGATTTAGCCTTAGATCTCACTAAGTTTTTTTGCCCGTGTTGACTACCTTACCATCCCCAGGTTTCTTATAGCTCTCGCCGCCTGATTCACCACTGCCGCCACCTCACCCAGTTCTGCGTTACAAAAGGGCCTTAAATCTTTAATGTTATGGACCACGCCACTATTAGCAAGAGCGGAGCCAGGATTTGTAAGAGCCGAAGCGACAACGTCGGCCAGCGCTGCCAAAATGAGTCTGTAAGTAACCAAAGCGCAGTTAGTGATTGTATATTTGACTATGTGGTGTTTGTAATTAGGAGCAGACCTAGCACTAGGACACTAGAGCCTCTTCTGCCGCCGCTAGAACAATGAAGCCACTTCTATACAAATATATAATCGAGCTAGAGGTGGAAGATAGAGAAAGAAACCTCTCCTAATATTGATTTCTAGATCTGACACTGTTTATAATATCTTAAAGCGGCATTCAATTGAAAACACCAGACATTGTGTTAAAAGAATTTGGAGGTGATCTCAATCCATTCAATGGATGTATCTCTCCAACTTGGTATTAAAAACTAGATGATGCTTGAATTAGAGGAATAATTAACTAAGGGCTTGTCTGTGAATCACCTGGGTGATTTAGCCTCAGATCTCACAAAGTTTTTTTTTCCTGCATTGACTACCTTACCGCCCCGGGTTTCTTATGGCTCTCGCCACTAGATTCACCACTGCCTCCACCTCACGCAGCTCTGCTTGGCTGCTGTCTTGGACTGTAGTGCTGTAGCAGTAGCATGTTGTTGTCTGGTTCCTGTATAGTTATACTTGTTCTGGGCCCTAGTTGTTCTGAGTCGGGCACCCCTCCAATTCTCTCTTCCAATAAAGTTTCCACAAATATCTTCGAAAAAACATGACCACCTAGCTGCCCCTGGGGGCCTGGACGCAAAAGATCGCTGCAATTCCATGCAATGACACAGCTTCCAGCATGGTTATAGGGTTGTTGACATCAACCAGGGTTGAAACCATCTACTAAATTCCCAATTTAACCAGCGTGCAGCACAAGATAAACCAAAGCACTTAAGCACTGAACTCGCATTAGGTAAGAGTAAGACATGAGACATTTGGCATTCCCATCCCCAGATCTCTGTTTGGTGCACACCATTGCTTGATTTGTCGCCGGCCAGTTCATTTTTCATTTTTGAACTAATCGCAAGTCCGCAACAAACATTAAAAAACGGAGCGAGTAGTTTACACCATGATGCCGTTTATTAGTGCTAGGCCAAAAATTGGGGGAGCAAGCATACGGGCGAAGCATATTATTTCACATAGTAGAGCAAGAGTACAAGACTTATGTAAGCAGCAGGCAGGCTTTTTCTAAAAAAAGTAAGCAGAAGACTAGCGCCACTGTAGCGCATCAAGGGCTTGTTTGTGTACTCTAGCATCTCCAGCTGCTACCACGTTGAAACCTGAAAAAAAAACACAATAATAGTTCAGCATGAGATGAACTGAAGATTTGCTGATCAAAAGAAGACAACTCAAGTGACAAAAGGACAAGTTTCTGCCATAATGCATTTTGGCATACGGATTGATTATCCTATGGAATTACTGAAACAAGAAGTATGTTCACAGAGGGCCACAATGTTACGCTGTGGGGTTGAGGCAACTTAAGGACTTGAGACAACAAAATGAACTTCATGAATCTTAATGAGAAGACTGAAGAATGTTAAGAGGGCCACAGTGTTATGCTGTGGGGTTGAGGCAACATAGGAAAGACTTATATTTTAGGCCTCCTTACTGGGTACAGTTGTAGTATCTGAACATGACGCACACCCCAAACACACCACACACAAGCCCTGATACACATGTTAGACCTACAAGCACACAGCGAGAAACCACATCCCTAGTGAGACCGACAGAACCACTCTAGGTTCAATTGTTGATGGGCACGTCATACTAAGCATTGTGGCATCACGTGTAGGAGGCAATGATTTTATTTATGGGACAAGCCCTGTGAGAAACGCAAGTAACCTGCACCCAGCCGCTGGCACACCTGGCGAAGCAACTGTCCAAGCTAGCGCTCATTCTCACATAGGAAAGACTTGGGAGACACCGAATAGAACTTCTATGAATCTTAATAATGAGAAGACTGAAGAATGTACTCATGGGCCGTGATTCTGCAGTGACAGGCCAATGGAGTCTGTGCCCTCTCCAATCAGTTATTGAGCCTCCTGCTCCTTCAATGACAGGTACCAGGGAGAGAAAATCATATGGCTGCACAAACAAAATGAATTATCATAGTAAAGAACTTTCATTCATCTAGGCAGTAGATGTCTGTTAAATTGACTGCTGTTTTTTATCTGATTCAGCAACACATTAAAGCTAATACATATGACATATGCCTTGGTTTTTCTTTCCCACGAGATTGTGACGACTAGTCATGTGAAATCAAATATAACTTCAGATAATAATTTTCTGAACCTCTGTTCTTTACCATACATTAAGATATCTTTCTTACCGTATCACAGATATATTTTCAAATGATGAAACAGGTAGCTCAAGTCTTAAATGGTCCAGAAATTCAGACATCATATCTACGGTCCAGTGAGACGAAATGAACACCAGCTACCAGAACCATACAGATAAGAATAAAAGAGGAAGAGAACTTTCATGCTGGCTACACAGATACTGCTAGTTACGGAAGATTGATTAATTTGGTATGGCTAAGAACAACAATCCAGATAATAATGAATGCAACACATTAGAATTCAGATGCACGCTGGTTTTGAGCATGCTTGAGTGTTCTTAAGCTGTGACTTGAGCTCTCGAGATTCATGCATAGTTAGCGAGCCCATTTTTTTAAAGAAAAATCAAATATGCAGGAGAGAATTGCATTATGAATACAAACCTCACACCCTCACACCACTCAAGAATAAAAAACCACCACCCCAAACAGGGACCTCTCAAGAGGCAACCCTCCCTCCCTCCCCTGGACCTCGACGGCACGGCTTCAATGCTGTATTGGTGGATCCGCACCGAGAAGACTGGGCTGAGACAATGAGAGATAGATGGGGAAAATAATTGATATATTTCTTGACTTCCCCGGTACAAAGCCAGCCATATATATAGCCTGGCTGCTAACAAACTGAATCTAAGTCCAATTAGGATTCCTAACCAATCTAAAACTACGGCTAAGATAAGCCAGACTTTTCCTTCCTACGCCTAACATACCGCGTAGGAAGGAAAAGTTTGGCTTATCTTAGCCGTAGTTTTAGATTGGTTAGGAATCCTAATTGGACTTAGATTCAGTTTGTTAGCAGCCAGGCTATATATATGGCTGGCTTTGTACCGGGGAAGTCAAGAAATATATCAATTATTTTCCCCATCTATCTCTCATTCTCTCAGCCCAGTCTTCTCGGTGCGGATCCACCAATACAGCATCAAAGCCGTGCCGTCGAGGTCCAGGGCCCCATCCCCCTGTTTCGCACAAGTACTCCCTGCGTTCCCCATCTGCTACAGACGTGCCACCACAACATTCTTACTGTTCAGCAGTCAGAAAAGATAGAAAACAAGAAACTCTCTACTGAACACAAAATAGGGGCTAATGCCGTGTTCCTCACAAGAAACTGGTAAAAATACCTTCAAACCTGATTCAACCACAAGATCCACAAAACCAGAAGCCAGAAGAGCATAAGCATAGCAATCACAACCATAAAGTGGGACCTTCACCTGGCAATAGAGATGGCAAGAATACATGAACAGTGTTGATGATTGCAGAAATTCAATAAAGGGTAGATATATAATGTACATACCTGATTTCTTACACGAATAAATGCATCTTCAGTATCTCCTTCAAAGAGATGTGGGCTTGTTGTATATCTGTCATATGCACAACACTCAATAGTTAGACAGTAATGCATTATTCAAGACAGACAGACAGTAAAGAGATGTAATCACATGACGGCTAAATACTAAAAGGAAATATACATACAAGTAAGCTTGTGATAGTAAATTACAAGAGCGAACAGATATTTCTTGTCCATTCAAAGTTGTTTGTTTCCCATCCACCCCAATCCATCTTTCACGCAAGATCGGCTGGTCAATAACACCAACAACCTATGGAGCGGAAGCAAAAGCGTCAAGCCTAAGGAAACATCATCATCAAATACCTTACGAGATGATACAACAGAAAAATCTCAACAAGATGTATCATGATTAAAAGAACCAATGTTTTAGAGAGCTTTCATCAAAACTCCATGTAAAGCTAGTTCATTGATATCACCAACAGATTCATTCTGATAAAGTATTAGCTGTAATTATGTTTTTAAAAGGTAATTCTGCCTACTTATACTAGTCAAAAGGAATGAAGGACTAGTGAAATACCAAAGAAAACAAATACAGCTAGACAAGCAAGAGAAAACTAGTGTACCGGCTTCCCATTGTGCAGAAGTGCTATAAGCGTACCAAAAAGAGGCTTGCCTATAAACAAGAAATTAGCAGCCATTATAGTTAAGACCAGTTTAATTTGTTCAGTCATAATACGATTGAAGATCCACTACCAGTTATGAAACTTTTCGTTCCATCTATTGGGTCCAAAACCCAAACATAATCAGCAGAATTCTTCACACATCTCCAACCATTCTCCTCACCAAAACTGCATGATTCAAGTAAATGTTGGAATTGCATTGTTCAAGGTGCCTCAAAAGTGGACAGAATATTTTTAAACACAAGCAAAGTAAGCTCACATGGCATGGGTAGGGAAGCTCTTCAGTATAACTGACACCATTGCTTCTTCCGCTTCTCTATCTGCAATTGTAACAGGACCTGGACCGCATTGAACAAATCCATAAGTTAAAACCCACAAAACCACCTAATAAAATTAATCAACATCTGTAGCAACTTCATCTCAAGTACTCTTTAACTTTATCAATAATTCTATAGGTATAGCTGATTTCAAGACAGTCTGTAGTCATCTAATCTATAACTCTTTATAAGAGCAAACTGCAAACCACCACTAGAATCCTATATCTACATGCAAGCCATCCACATCATAAAGACCCATTAGCATTCCCATTAGGCCTTGTTCGGTTTGAAGGGGGATTAGAGGGGGATTGAAGGGGGTTAAATCCCTCCCTATTCAATTCATCCCACTCCAACCAAACAAGGTCAAATGCAAGCTATCCACATCAGCAAGCGACCCCTAGCATGCTATCTCTTTATACAAGCTATCAACATCAACCACTTAAGTATGCATTTAGCTATCCACGTCGCAGGCCCTACTAACATGCATTACTATAGTGTATGATAGTATAATGTTTCATGCAAGCTATCCACATCAACCTGTGATCCCAGCAGCTACAGGCACGGAATCCTTCTAGTTTAAAACATTGTCATGCTTGACCAAATTAAATAACAAGGTAGTTAACGAACTTTAATACTGGTGTATACACTTCACATAAAAATGCTTAAGGACTACGATACAAACCACAATGCATATAATACTTATTGACCTTGACAAGTTCTTTCTATGGACATGTTTCCAACGGACATATTGGTGCAATACTGCAATATATATAATACAAAGCACAATATATGAATACTTATAGATCCCACAATATATATAATACTTATAGTTCCCACAATACCTATAATAGCTATTCATCACAACTTTCCAACGGACATGTTGGTGCACAAAGGTATCAGCTGCATTGAGTTACACCAGACGATACTTTCTTACCTAAAGTGCATAGGGTCACTACTTATTGTGCAAGGACTGGTGGTGTATAGGACTGGACTTTCAGTGTATGGCTGAAGACAGAGATAACTATATCAGTATGTTGTCAGAGAGGCCCAAAAATATCCCAGCCTCAACCTACCCAACTCACCATGAGTTACTGCAGAGGGGATTAGAATTTGCACAGTGTTTGGTTTCACATCTAACGATCAACTACTTTGATTAAGAAAGTCAATCATGTACATTAGTCAAAGTCCTAACGATTCTCTGGACTTGGAGGTAAAAACATAACTGTCAAGGATTTAATCAAAAGGGCTTTAAAATCCTTGAATTATCCAGGTCAGGACATGAGCAGAACCACAGGAACCCTCCATCAAGATCACAGCAATTGAATAGATTAACTTGCTTCCAATTCCATTCCTCAATTAATTTATAACTAAGGCCCCGTTTGGATAAACTAAAAATTAGCTGCTAAATACGCCCTCCGTATTTAAATATAAGTCGCGGTTGACTTTTTTTCAAAGCTTCAATCATTCGTCTTATTCAAAAAAAATTGATAAGTTATTATTCCCTCTGTCCCAAATTGTAAGGAGTTCTAAACATCAACTAGATTCATTCATTTCTCCATGTATGAGTATTCAATATGTGTCTAGATTCATCGACGTACATATGAATATAAACAAATAAAAAGATGGCTAGAACCACCTACAATTTGGAACGGCAGGGAGTATTTATTTAGTTGTGATTTATTTTATCATATTATAGAGTTTGAGCATGACTTGTTTTCTTGTATGTTTACATAAATTTTTTTAATAAAACAAGTGATTGAAGTTGTGGAGAGAAAAAAGTCAAGTATGACTTATATTAAAATACGGAGGGAGTACTGGCTAGCATTAGTTGCATCCAACTAGCTAATGGGTGCTCATTGATCACACACATATTAGCAAATCTATTAGGTAGGCATTTTGGATCCTAACCAGCTAATTTCGTAATTTCGTGTCACTAATAATTAGTTGGTGCATCCAATCATGGCCTAAGTTCTAAAGTTCTTACAGACTTCTCCTTTCATTTGAAAATGATTTGACTACGTCCTACTGCAGGATGTCATCAATATGACCAGTATAGGCTTTTTAACGATTCCATTACAGTCAAAACTATCAGCCGCAGAGTCACTGAACTGACCACCCTTCAGCTAATTTTCAATACCATGTGATCTCCTATTTCGTTTAAAAAAATTCGAGCAAATTATCCACCCAAAGTGGCCACGGCAGGATTCCATGTAACAGAAGTACACTCGTCACTGTACATATAAGTGTTGTGCCTACAAGGAGCCGAGAACAATGCAGGCTCCAATCCAACCACCAGCTGGCGAGACAGTGGAGGCGAGGGAACGTACTTTGATCCTCTTTGTCGACGATCTCGACCACCTGGCGGAAGTACTTTCTGAGCACCTCCCCCGCCGCGTCCGCCGCCCGCTGCGCCACCTCCACCAGCCGCTCCGTCGCTAAATCCCCCTCCCTCCCTCCTGCCGCCGCCGCTCCTCGTCCTCCCGCCCCAGCGGCAGCCGGAGTCCTGACCGACCCCATGGACGGGCGCCCCCGCACGCGCACGGCTCCGGACGGCGTGTACGAGGGGGCGGCGGGGAGGAAGCGGGAGCTGAGGCGGCGGGGGTTAGGGTTTGCGGAGTTGGGGTGGGGGGCGGGCGAGGCAGTCGGGAGGGTGGAGGAGGAGGAGGAGAGCATTGGGGCTGGGGAGGCGGCGGCTGATGGCATGGAAGGTTTAAATGTCGGGGCGGTGGAGGATGACGCGCGGAGCACCGAGCGGTCGAGCACCGGCGGCGAGCCGTGGCCGGGTCTGTTTGGTACCACTTTCACCCGTAGTCAGGCTACGGATTCTGGCCAGGCCAGTCCCGCCCAAGCTAATGTACTGCCGTGGCATTTGTTTGGTTGACTGTCATAGTTAGCTCGGCTTGCAGTAGGATGTGTTTGGTATGCTGTTCTCTCCGCCGCCCCCGCCACGCCAACCTGCCGCTCCTCCGCGCCCTCTCTGCCGCCCGTCGCGCCGATCTACTCCACCCCCGACCCGCCGCGCCGCCATGCCTGAGCCGTGCCGGTCTCCTCCACATTCGCCATGCCTGTGCACGCTAACCCCTCCACCCCTGACCAGCCGCGCCGCCAGATCTAGGGCGAGGCCTCCAGAGCTCACGATGGCTCTGCGGGGAAGAGCTAGGCGACCGGCCGGCGCGCCCAAACACGGGCCTCGGCCTCCCGTGGTCGGGCTGCGGGGCTAGCACAGCTGCCAAACACCCCCTTTGGGTTCCGTTCTGACTTTCTCACTTCCGCCACGGATGGTCGGATGGGCACTTTAGGCTGTCTCCGGGGGAGCCCCATCTTGCTCCCCAAAATTAAATATCACACTGTTACAACACTGTTCTACACTGTGAAGAGAGAGAAATGATTGAAATAGCGATGGAGGATGCAGGGATGAGGAGCCCTTGGATTCAGCCTTAGCTGATGCTGATATGGCCAAAGCTTTTGGTTTCGTCATCACCGTCCTGTCCTGTTCTACACGCGGCATTATGACGTGTTTGGTTCAATGAGGTTTTCAGTAGAGATGCTAGATTCCAGATGTGAGGCAAAAGGTGTTATTTTCTTCTTGGATTTCGTGCAACAGTGAGAGAATTCAACATTATCAAAGCCCAATTGTATTTTGTTGAGCAATATTGTATTTTGTTGAGCAATGTGCACTATCTGAATTCCTAGAGATTGTGCAAAACCAAACACCCCCACAATTTTCATCGAGCGTTGGGTGCCTCAGACAGAGATGGGTCTAGGATTTAATCACTGGGTATTTAGAATTATAATGGTGGTTCAAAATTTTAAAGGATAAAGAAAGTTTACCCTCACGGTGAAATACACGTATATGGAAGTTTTTTTTTTTGCAAAAAAAACATGGGTATTAACAATAATGCTAGCGCGACTTGATGACGTGGAGGCATGCATGTAGAGATAGCGGAATTCTAGTAATGTTTCCGAGTTATGTGTAGGTTTTGCATAGCTAGTACGTGTAGGTGTCGAATTGATGTCTCTTGTAGAACTCGAGTCAATGCAAGGTTTGTTTAATTTTCACAATAATTTAACTTTTAGAATGCCCAATACTAGTAAGGCGAACAATCCAAAGCTGAGTAGAAAACATCATGGCGCCATCATTCCTACCTTCCTGTGTTCATACCGTGGTCTAAAACGAAAAATACGTTATACCAAGAGAAGATATATATATAGCGATTCTACACATTGCATCCTTGTATGTCTAAGGTAGAGGTAGTAAAAGGCTCTCAAATTTTGTCTAGAAATTTTAAGGATGAAGTTAGAAAAAAACCAGATCATATTCCTATTATTTTTTAGCTAAAAATCAACGGCAGCTCATTTGAATTGTGCAGAGTATATAGGCTCTAGAGTCCAGATAGCTTTAAAATTAGTTGAATTCTATATTTTCTCACCGCTATCAAACGTTCTACTGTACTAGTGTATGTACTGCGTCTTAGATTGTTAGATCTCCACTTTAGCGTCGCCTATCAGTTTTCACCGCCGTGGTTTCAATTTCTCTAATTAGCCACTAACATTTGGTGGCGATATATATTTGCCATTTTACCTAACATAGCTTCATTAGTCCAATGTGAGTTAGAGCTACTGGGGTTGTCAGTTGTGTCTGTTGGGCTTTTTGGTTGGGCATGCCGTCTTTGGGCCTCCGTGAGGCCCAATGCTTAAAAATAAGTTTGCTTAAAAATAAGTGAGCTAGTTAAGTTTGCATGCCCTGAGTTCGTGGGAAAACATAGAGAGACACCAGCACAGTGTACACAATCGGTTTGGACACAAGTCTAAGACTGATAAATCTAACCTCAGCCCACTTGCACAACCTTTACAGTTCCAATCCATACCGGAAGCGGAACCCTAGGAGATGGCAGAAAAAAACATAGACCAAAATAAAGAACGCAAGGTTTATCCTTCAATTGCACCATCATTAATCCATTAACATCACATGGAATGCCTAGCTAGAAGTAATGAACTCGTTGATTTTTTTTCCAAAGTGAAAGCTTGATGACCCCAGACCAAGAGGTACGGTGGTGGTGCGTCCAGAAGAGGACATCGAACATGGAACAATGGAGGCTTTTCACTGTGCATTACAGCATTAGGATTGGGGTTATGTGTATTCTAGGCATGTATGTATGTATCTGCTGCTCTTCTCTATACCAGCAGAGTGCCGTGCATTGTCACGGTTAATCTCTACTTTTTTAAAGCGTGAGGATCGGCCAACTGGCGGTCCGGCGAGTGGCTGCGGGGTAAGAGAGCTGCGCCGTGGATTGACTAGCGGCATAACGAGGTGCACAACACAGGCATTCGAGTCGGTAAGGTTGCCATGCGCACCTACTGCACCGCCGAAGATAGCAGCTTGAGGGACTCAGGTACATGCCACATGCGTTGTATTGCTGGAGCCAATGCCTTTATAGAGTTTAGCCGAGCCCACGTATAAAGGGTGTGATTGGTTGCCTTTAGTACTTTGGGCATGGCTAGAATTTAGGACACCAACTCAACTGAATCAGCATATATTCATACAAACATTGTTATTTGGCTGTCAGAATAAACTACAAACAAGGGATAGTGAATTTTTGTTTGGTTAGCCGCAGAACATTTTAAATTTTTAAAATTTGCATTATAAATTTGATCTAGTTTTGTTCAAAAATTATAAGAAACATGAATACAAAATTGGTTTAGCGATTAAACTTTTTAACATAAAGATATCGCATGAACGCTAAAACGGCTCCATTCAGTTTGCATGGCTGCATGTCAAGTAACTGCATGCAGCGGCTCTCGCAGCAGATGCTGCTAAGAAGGGTGCGATTTCCTCTCTTTTTTTCGAAAGAGTGAACGGTGCAGTTGAGGCTGCTGCATGCGCCTGCAGCGTGGGAGTTGGGGGCTTCGCGGAGTGCTGCCGCGTTCCGCGGGACGGCGGCTAGGCCACGCGACGCACAGCCACTCTTATAGCAGTAGAGACATGTACTTTTCCTTCACCAAAAGACACAGCTCCTATCACTTTTCTAAAGCACATACACCCAATATGCGGATATGAGATGTTAAAATGTTGCTTTACTGCCGAAAAGAACAAACTGAAAACTTCTCCAACAACACCTTATGTATTTTGTTCTTGTATAGCCAACACCTATGTTAGGACGTTACATCTTTTCGACCAGATTTTTTTTTACATACATATCGTCATAACCTTACATATCATGCCACGTATAACACTAGCTCTGTTTTTTGTATGTCGCTAGATTGTTCAATTTACAATTGGTTGACATCAAACAAAACAAAATGTTAATGTCCGGAACAATTTTTTAACAGAAATAGACCACACTCTGCATGCAAAGTTCAAAACCAACTATTGTTTATTTATTGAGCTTAGACAACCCCTTTGGCTCACGCGCGTGTTCTTTTCTTTGGTCCGGTTGGCACCGAAATTTGACCGGAGGGAGTATATAGTATTTATTATATAATCGAAAAACATGGCCGTCCGCGTCCAGTCTCTGCGCAATCGCGACTATGGTACGGGTCCTGTCAGCTAGAAATTGGGCATCAGCACTCAGCACCCATCGTCATCGCCCGCCGCCCGGCGCGGCGGCGCCCGCCGTTTCGGCTCCGCGCCCGACGTGTGCTCCCTGCCTTCCCCCAGTCCTTTCGCAGCAGCAGCAGCAGCACGGCGGCCCGGCAACGGCAATGGCAACGGAAACCTCCCGGAAAGAGGCGTGCCGCGCGTGGCGAACCCGAGGTCCACCCACCGCGGCACCGCCTGCTCCGCTTGCCTTTCCTCTTTTCCTCCTCCGGCCCGGGCGGGGTACGGTGGCCTTCCCGGCGCTCTGTCGTCCTGATCGGAGAAAAGCTGCCGATCCTTTTTCTTCTGCTGATCTGCTCTAGTGGATGGATCGTGTCGGGCTGCTGCTTTTGTTTTCCGTTTCGTTTTCAGTACTAAGAAAAATGTAATGTGAGTGCTCTGCTTTTCTCATCGCTTGTGGAGTATAAGCCATCTGACTTATCTCGGAACTGATCTTGCTTTGGCTTTTCCTTTTTGTGAAATGACATAAGAGGCAATGTAAGAAAATAGGGTGCAAATAAATAGGTGATGTAGACCACGCATAGATGGAGGAACGCTCTCCTCACCAAACTTTTTTTCAAGCGACACAATGTAGCTTATAGCGCCGGGCCTTCTCCACATCCTCCGATCGATCCCTTGGAGCTGCATGCGGTAGCCGCCGTCTGATGTGGATGGCCTTGAAATGGTATACGATAGGTAGCACACAATGTGAATGTGGTATCTATCTAATACTACTAGGAACAAACTGCTACACGCATCCTCCCATTAATATATAACCTTCCATTAATATACATGCGATGTTTCATTAGTTTAGTTAATGACCGGATGGATGGAGAAGGAACTTCTGGGTTCAAGAAAGTCAGGCCGGAACAGGAAAGCAAAAGGCGTAGTAGTGCCAAGACATGTCAGCCGTCAAATATATAACTTATTATCATAGGCGCGCGGATTGTCATCATTATTATATTAAAGCGCAAATAAAGCAGGACGGTCGCCTACTTCATTATTATTATTTTTTTTGAAAACAGACGCCTACTTCATTATCAAACGGCAAAAGCCAAATAAAGCCTGCCTAGCCTAGCAGCTGATGTATCACACACAGCGCCATGCATGCACTGCACTGCATCAGATCTAGCTTCAGGCGCCGCCAGTGGTCGAGAAGAACAAAAGTACTCAGTCGGATCGGCGTCGGATTCGCTCGCTCGCCTCGCAAATTTCTACGCGCGCGCGCCTCGCCTCTTTCCGCGCGGTTTCCTTTCCTTGCCGCCGTACGCGATCGCACTGGAGCGGAGAGGGACGGGAATGTATAGCGATACACGGTACCTGGACGCTGTTTTCAGCTTTGGTTTCCCGACGGTTGATGATGGGCGGCTGACGATGGCTGATTGGCTTCGCGGCGGAACGGGAACCGTCGAGGGCAAGCACGATCGGACTGGGATATGGGGCGGAGGACTGGACACGACGGCCGTTCGCGACAGGCTGTGCTTCCGTTTCCACGTTGGACCAAGTCTTCTACTGTGCCATATATATATATATATATATATATATATATGCTAGCTGTGCCTCAGCTGGCGCACGAGAAAGCTCGTTGCCCGTTGGTTAGATTTTAAAATATACTAGTGGTACCGGTACGTAGGAAGCGAGCGACCGCCGTGCTGCTTGTCTTGTTCAATAGAGATTTGGAATGCTGCCTGATGCAATCTTTCCAGAACTTGTAGCACCCACCAACGCAATGCATCCTCCAGATAGACTAGGCGTACATGTAGTCAAAGTTTACGTATACTCTACTCTCTCTCTCTCTCTTCTTTTCTATTAGACGCCGATAGTATTTTGCATTGTATGTGCGCGAATCAATATGTCTTCTGAGATTGCTACCATCCTACTGACCTACTCACTCTGTTCACAAATGTACGATATGACTGATTTTTTCCCCTACAATTTTGATCATTAGTCTTGTTTGGAAATTTATTTGAACATGTAAAAATACAGTTCATACTAAAAACTAAACAAATGGTAACAAATGAATAATAATTTATGTTTTTAATAAGAAAATGATTAAATTAAGAAAACCGTGTTATATACTCTATTTGTGAACGGATGTGGAGTAGTAGAGAACACATGGTCGTGAGGCTGAATCCAAGTGCTCCCCCATCCCTCAATCCCCTATCACCGTTCCTACTACCATTCTCTCCGTGTCTACAGTACAGTGCCGTAACAGTGCAACCTTTAATTTTGGGGTCAAATATGAGACATCCCTTGAATTGATACTCTTTGAACCCTTTTGAGCAACGTCGAAGAGTAGTTTTGTACGCTGGGGCACAATGACAAAGGGCACTGTACCACTGCACCTGACACTACCCTGTGGTATAGATGTCTAGGGGTGCAAATGGTGTGGATAATTATCCGAACCGATCCGATCCGAATCCTAATTATAAGGATATGGATGAGTTGTTTTTACATCCATGCGGATATGGATAATCTGAATCCAACTTACGTGCGGATGCGGAGTAGAATATGGTATCACTAAAATCCGACGGATATGAAGTATCCGATATTTGAACACGGATTATCCAATATTTATAATAGGATAATATCCGATTAGTTTGGCAAGTACATAAGGGTCAAAGATGATTGGTTTGTGCCAAAAATACCGTCACTATTATTTTTATTACCGATATGTAAATCATGATGTGAACAATTATACTTAAGTTTATGAATTATTGATCATTGTAAAAAAGCTACATATAAGCGTGTATTATCCGATGTTTTTCAAATCCGATTCCGCACCATTTCCGATATCCTAAAAAATCCGTATCCATGTCCGTAACCGAATAATATCCGCTCCGCTCCGAATCCGATAAAATAAATAGGATTAGGATATGGAAAAGGCATTATCCGCTCCGATCCGATCCGTTTGCATCCCTATAGATGTCCATCCGTGCCGGGGCAAATGGGCGGCCTGAGGCACGGCACGGCAAAAACCGGGCCCAGGCTAGCCCGGCCCCCCTTCCGTGCCGTGCTTGGGCGCCAAGTACGGCACGACGGGCTGGCCCGGGCACGGCCCGTTTTTTATTTTTTATTTTTAAATATATATATTCATATATATATGTACATATTTACACTTTAAACACAAGTGATAACATGTTTTGTTGGTTAGGTGGGTGCATGAAGTCATTAGAAGGCTTAACTACCATAGTTCAAACCCCCACATGTGCAGTTTTTAGCTTTTTTTTTCTTATTTTGTCAAATATTAGATATAAACACGACGGGCCTTGGCGGGCCCCACCAAAACCAGGCTGGCACGATTTCACCGTTGTCGTGCCGTGCCTGGGCTAAGGGTGAGGCACGACGGGCCAGCACGGCACGGCCCGTTCTTCTAGCGGGCCCGTGCCGGGCCGGCCATTGGACATCTATACCCTGTAGTGAGCGGTGACCGGTGAGCAAGCCCAGCCAGATGCCACTGCCGCTGCCCACTGGCGGCACTAGCACCGAGGGAGGAGGGAGGAAGGCTTGCTCCACAAGACAACAAGTCAAGTCGCCGCCCGCCGCCCCCACCCCCACCTGGCAGCGAGGGACGCGGCGGGCACCTGGCACGGGAAGCGATCGGATTCGCATGATCGCATCCAACGACGACACGCCGCGGGGGCGTCGGGGCCACACGGCCACGGCCGCACCGCCGCATCCCGCCGTCCAACCCAGCGCAACCCCGGCGATCAACGGCTCCGGGGCCAGGACGCCCGCGTTAAGCAAACGACCCAGCCCCGCGTCCCCTGCGCGTCCGCCGAGTTAAAAACGCGGGCGCACGCAGGGGTGGCACCCGGCCGTCGCTCGCCTTCCTGGCCGCTTCCTCCGCCAATCGCCTCCGCCCTCCGCTCCTCCGCTGCTCCGCGGCGTGCCGGGGCGTGCAAAATCCACAGCAACCAGTCCATATCCACCTCCCCACTCCCCATCCCCAGCGGAAGAGCAGCAGCAGCCTTGACTCGTTCCGCTGGGGCCGCCTCGCGCCGCCTCGTGCTCTTCGCCGTCCTCCCCCGGGCTCGCGCTCCCTCCGCACCGCGCGGCGGGGCCGCCTCCGGGCTAAGGTGAGGACCCGACCCCGTCCAGCCCTCGCCGCGCCTTCGTTTCTGTTTGGGGGTTCCGTCCTCGGAACCCGGGCACGGCCGCGCGGCGTCTGCGGCGTGGCCATGGCGCCGGATTCGCTTCGGGTGGGTGGGACCGGTGGCTGTTCATCGTGGCACTCCCTCAGCTAGGGTTCCTTGCGTCTCGGTGATCGGTTAATAAGTTATGGGTCGCCGATCCCCGATTCCCCGGTCGCCGCGTTTTCCGTCAACCCTCAACCGGGAGACCATCGATTCATTTCCGAGCGACTTTTTTTTTTTGGTTTTTGAGGGGTTTGGGCTCTGATTTCCGCAGACGGTCAATAGGCCGGGGATTCTTCCTCGCTGCGAAATCAGGGGGGTCCTGCGACATCACACGCGACGAGAATTCTGCGTTCTGGCGTCGCTCGATCATGTCCTCTGCTCTCGTTGCGATCCCCTCTCCTTGCCGAGGCGACAATGGGTTGGCGGTTACGTCTATGATTGCTTCTCGTTTGTTGCATTCCCGCAGCGGGGAGGAGTAGGAGAGGGGCTGCTTGGACCTTGGTGTTTTTAGTGGTGGATTTTGAGATCCTTCTGCGGATGCGCAAAAACATTGACAGCTAATCGATGGGTTCTGGTTTGGATGGCTGCTGTCAGTAGCACTTGGAGTCACCGATACTTGCGGGGGATCACAACTTTGTCTGAAACAATTAGATGATGAACTTATTCTCAATCTATCTGTATAGAGAGAGATAGCTAGCAAAGCTGTGGCACTTTTTATGTCTGCTTGTGTCCTAAGATAACAGATTTTCAGTGGCAGGCCCTAATCTTCCTTTCCCAATTTAGTGATTTATACTGCTGATGGCAGCCCAGGCACCTGTCAAGTATGATACAGAAGAAAACATACCCCTTTTGATGGAAAACATTGTCATCTGCTGGCTCCTTGGAAATGATTTTTTTAGCCCATAATACCATTTTTCAGTATTTAAATTTTGCAACACTAGTAGCTGCTGAAATGCTTCCTTGTTTGTGAAAACAACGTGTTGGTCCTCTTGATTAGATGCTTTCGTGGATTTTATTCCACTAGAAAATTTTTCCTTTACTATAAATAAAGTAAGTAATAAAGGGGGAAGGAAAGCTAAATCTATTGTGTGTTTTTTTTTTTTTGCTTTGCTGAAGAATTTATGCTCTGTATTGAGAACAGAATCATCGAGAACTTCTTTTACCGGAAAAGCTAATGAGATGGATTACTACGCTGCCTCTGTAGGGATGGTTGCATATAGAAATCATTTGACAGATCAATATATATTCTCTCTTTGTTTAAATAAATGCTTACAGAAATCATTTGAGAATTCGTACTTTTGATGTATTATGGTTCTGATCTTATCTGTGCTTGTTTGCGCTCTCTGATTAAAGCAGACGTTTCGTAAAATGGAAGCATTGCGTGATATGCACCTGCCACCAGGATTTGGATTTCATCCTTCAGATACCGAACTTGTTTCTCACTATCTGAAGAGGAAAATACTTGGCCAGAAAATTGAATACGATCTTATACCAGAGGTGGATATATACAAGCATGAACCATGGGATTTACCTGGTAAGTTGACCATGCTTCCATAGTTTTTAGTTGGGTTCATGGAGAACTTTGGAGGGGAATTTATCTCAAGTTTTATCTAGCAATTTTGTCTAAATGTGGTATCTCCTTTTCTTAATAAAAATCTGAACTATGAAGTATTGAAATCAAACAGTCATAATGTTCTAGTGAATCGTAGACAGCTAGATGAGAAATATTTTTAAATTAATTTCATCAGTGATGTGGTTCTTTTTTATTGTACATTAAAGTGATTACTGTCAGCATGTATCCTCTTTATCTAGTGGCTGTTCTTTAGCTCTGTGGATGAAGTTTTCTGTTATTTACCTCACTTATGAATGCAATTCAAATGGTTTCCCTATCGCATGGCTCAAATCCTCATGTTTCCTGATCTTCTGAGTTATGATGGTTTTTGCAGCAAAGTGCAATCTTCCAGTCAAGGACAACAAGTGGCATTTCTTCGCCTCTCGTGACAGGAAGTACCCTACTGGTTCTAGGTCAAACAGGGCAACAATCGCTGGTTACTGGAAATCAACTGGGAAGGACCGGGCCATAAAGATGAACAAGCGAACCCTAGGAACAAAGAAGACTTTAGTTTTTCATGAAGGCCGCCCCCCCTCTGGCAGACGTACTGAGTGGATTATGCATGAGTACTACATAGATGATAATGAATGTCAAGTCAGCCCTGATATGAAGGTATTGGACTGCTGATTGTAGTATATGTTTCTTAGTAATAATTGAGGTCTAAGAGAAATAGAGAATTATATTTCGAAGAGTATATTTTGTTTTTTTTGGATATGCATGTTATATGACTTAATGTGTGGTGTGCTGTCAAGCCACCTTGCAGTCAACTTGCTTGGCTAAAGTTGAGGTCCAGTATGCTAATGTAGTTTTTCTTGCTCTTCAGGATGCCTTTGTTCTCTGTCGTGTTACTAAAAGAAGCGACTGGGTATTAGAGAATGATAATGAGGTGGGCAGCAGGAACCCTCAGCTGCAGCAAGTAAATGATGCAGATATGCCAGTTGTCAGTGCTGTAAAGCCAGAAGATGCTGCTGCCTCAGTTATCTGTCCAGAAGAACCGAATCATGTTGCTACACCAGGTGGCAGTGCTGAACTATCAAATGATGTTGCTATGGTACCTACAACTGCTGATACAGCATCTCCAAACAGTAGCAATGAACTGGAAGCATGGTTGGAAGAACTGTTGGATCCTTCATTTGCATTTAACCCTGCATCTGATACTGGTTCTGCCAATGTCTCTCTGACTGAACAATGTGCTGAATCATCGGTAAATTTCTAACTCTCGCAGTAGTTCTAGTTTCTTTTTAATAAATTACTCCGGTGATCTCCAAATTTTCTCCTGGCATGTGACATAGGGGTTTCCTGTGATACATGTCCCTAACATAATAAACTGTAGATCTGGGTTCCTAAGCTTACTAATTCTGCAACCAAGGTCCAAATAGCCCTAATCAATGCATAACAGTCTACACGGCATGCCAACATAGCCATATCGCTTCCCCTCTCCTCTCTGCTGTCGACCAGATATCCAGCAATTGGACAATGAGGCCACTTCTGCTCGCTCCCCATGCTCAGCTACCACCATTTCTGTACTCTACCGGATGATTACATGTTGATTATATTATATAGGTTTGGACCTCAAGGTGTGCACTGCAAGCTTAAGGACGTAGATCTGCATTTTAGGGACCTATACTGCAAGAAAAGTACAGGGACCACTGGTGTAAAATCTAAATAATTGAACCCTATTTCGGTACAAAGGATTAGGGGATCTAATTCACCTGTGAGCAAAGCAATGATGCATGAACAAGAAGCTGCTGGATAAAGTTACACGGCTAAGTTTTTATTCTGTCTAACATATATTCTAGACTAGATTTTCCTTTTGAGATTACAAGATGCAAAGCCCTTTATGCAGAAGCAACACGACCCCTAACATGTGCATCTATAATAGGCGAAGGATAAACCTGCAACTGCAACCTCATGGAACATGTGCATGCATTTCCTGAACAAGGTGCACTTGTGTGATTGTCTGTAACTCTGTACTGTATGGTGGTAGGCACTGGAGCCTATTAGGTGTACTGTTCACCTAAACGACTGTTTAGCCCATTTAAACACCGTTTAAATGCTAAGCAGTGGCTGACCATTTCCGTTTAATTGGTCATTTACACCATTTGAACCCGTTTAAACGGTCGTTTAGCACCGAATAATGGCTGAACAGTAGGTGGCCGGCTGTTTACTGTCTACCGTTTAGACTAACACTGATTAGGTGGAGTTGAACTCCCACGATTCTACCACCTTGTCAAGAGGTGGTTCTTCAATTCTCGCTATTTGTTTGTGCTGTGTAGTAGTAGATGTTGGGAGCAGAGCAGAGCAATGTTTGCATAAATTTACTTGTGATATATATGAATACTGAAGACGTCTGCTGAATGTGGATACCGAATACAACACTTCCATGTTTCTAATCCGAGTTACACCAGGCCCTACTTTCTCTTAGTACCAAACTCAATTGGCTAATTTCAGCTTATAACCATTGGTTGACTAACAAGAGAGTGGGGAGACTAAGACATAGCATGCTCCATGCCTCCATCCCAACAAGGTACCCAAAATTTTGACTCTTTTTTTTTGCTAGGTGATGCAGCGAATCTTAGCTTGGCATAATATTTTTATTTTTTCCCTTAATCTCTAAAATATATTTTAAAAACCGTTCATAATTTTTTTCAAGAAAGCATCTCTGTGCAAAAATATGAAGAGTGAATCTCAGCCAGAATAACTGCAAGCGGTTCATGACTTGTTGGGTAGTCAATAGCCCTCATGTTAATATAATTAAAACTTAAAAGTGCCTAGGTTTCTTTTAGTTTGTCTGATCATATCAGATCTCTGGGTATTGCATCATTGGGTAAACTAAACCTTGACCTATAAGTATGCTTTCAGTTGCCCTTCATCCCTAACAATTGGTACTTCTTTTCTCCTTGGACTATGAAAAATTCTTTCTGCAAACTGTCATTTGTTCTCTGTCATTGTATTAGCCATGCTTTGCGGTATTTGACTGGGAGTTTTTATTCACTGCTTTCAGAAATGGTGTGCTTGGTTGTACTGGTCCAACACCCTTTGCATTTGTTTTCGTTGCAGAATTTGCAGAATCCTGGTTCCGTGGCTCCGGAGGTTGGACCAGACCATGCTAGCCATATCCAGGATGGGACTGATGCCACAGACTACCTATTCATTGATGATCTTCCTGATGATCTCTACAGTATGTTGTATCCTGGTACCGACAAGTTCAGTATGTTCTCAGAACAAACTGGCCAGGGAGATGTTGCTTTGGCTACCAATCAGGCTTACTTCATGATGGGAATGGACTCCTATGCTCTTCCAAACAACTTTGAGAATGGAACTCCAAAGGATGGATTGCAGTTAGATCAGGAAAATAATAACCTTAACCTGTCAAGGGGAAATATCGACAACGGAATCACAATACATAGGCGGAGTACAACAGTAGCATCTGCTAACTTTTCGCCAGCAACTCAAAGAATTAAAAAGCAGGTTGGAATCAAAAGAATGATTACAAGTAATTCTGAATCTATCAACCAGACTATGAAGTTTGCAGATAACAGTGGTCGTTGTGTTGATCTCATGTCTAGTGTTGAAATCCAGAAGAAACAGAGAAACCATGCCACTTCAGTCAAGCAGTCTGATGCAGCCAAACCAACTGAAGGCCACAGCAATCAAGGATGTCTCAGGGGCATAAAAAATACATTCAGATGGTTATCAGCTGGATTCAATTTATACGTACTTTTTGCCATTTTGGTGGTTGGAGTTGCTGTAGTACTGCATCTTATCCGCTCTGGTGCCAGCCTATAATATTGAATCAGCAGACATCAGCATGATTAGTTTTAGCTGTAGAGATCAGTGGTGCTGGCTTGAGCGCATATATACTGGTAGGATGTCTGGAATGGTCGTAGAATCTTCCCTGTTTTCATCCTTGCAGTAGTTCATCGCTTTACTTCTTGCATTGAACTGCAATAGCAATTGAGTCCCTCAGATTATGCGACCGGAGTTGCTGGCGTTCTGGAGATACATTGGTGCAACCTCTGATCCCCAGCTATCTCCAGTCCACCGGTTTTTTATGGTGCTGTACATATGCTCTTTCGTTTTGATCAACTAGCTACTAAGATAAGTTCCTGCCAAAAAAACCAAAAAAAAAAAAAAAGAGGGGAAAGAAAGAAAAAGAAGGAATGTAGCTTTGACAGTTACTGTTATCCTGAGCTTTGTAAACCAGAACCATTCTTATAAATCACATAGTGGATGACTGTAGAAGCTACTGCATTTCGCCCTTCAATTACATCATTTGTGCGAATGATTGAAAATGGTCTGTCGCTACAGCATCATACTACTGCATTTTGATTCTGTTGTCCGTTTGATAAATACTTTAGAACTTCCTAAATCCTAAGTTCTTGTTTTTCTGGTTAGCATGAGTTTCTGCTGCCGCCTGTTTGCACGCGAGAACAACCATCTTCAGTTTAAATGTTCGATGTGATTGACTTGACACAATGTTTTCAAAATACTATGTAAATACTATAGTACAATTTATTTTATTGTGACTTTTATCATTTAAGGAATCCAAGTAAAACTTATTTTTGTTCATCTACAGTTCTACACTAAGGTTGTGAAATGGGTCGTCCGTAAGTTCATAAATAGGTTAATTTTTCGTTGGTTTCTATTTTCGCGGCATAGACAACCTGCCCATGCCTGATATCTAATTTTCGGAGTTTAGAGTTCCATATCGTGTAACAGATCTCGGGAACCTGGACATCAGATATCTTGCCCATGCCCTTTCGGTAAACCAGCTTCGTTTGTGTCGCAAACTACCTCGTCTACCAAAGGGTCGAAGCCAAAGCGTCTGAACGATTTCGAGAGGACTGTATGGTCACGAGTTCTAGACGAATCTCTTGCTAAACGCAGTGATACATATTAGTCGAACCACACCGCCATCCAAACAGACCAAAAAATAGTTTAACGAACTACAACCAAAACCAGATTAACGCTACACTGTTTATGGTATATTCCTGTAGCTATGAAATCAGCCCACGACGATCAATACTCGGCGTATGCGTTTTATGAGCCAATCTCATTGAAACATTCCAAATCTGAAACCTTCAACCCAACAAACGCTTACTATCCAACAAAAATAAGTACCATAACCAATCATACAAAAACATCTGCGAGTAAAATAAATAATCTAGCATGCTGGATATGTAATCTTGCAACCCAGCATTGGGCCTTTGCATCCTGGAAGGCCACACACCCTTTTCTGTTAGATTGCTTGGTACTATTACTAAGCTGCAACCAGGGACTACAAACCCTGTGTCGCATGGTATAAGAAGCCTTGTTATTCTACTTCCCCTGAGAAACTCCCAAATACGTTGGTTGCTCGACAGCCCTTGCACCAGTTGACTCCATTAGCTTGCAGCCTTGCATGCTATGGAGTTCATCTCTTAAAGGTCCTTCCTGTGAAAAAAACACAAATAGGATTGATAATGCTATCCAATTTAAACTGTTCCAGGATGATATGAGAAATTTCAGATTCCTTTTGAATCCGTCTCCATAAAAAGGAATAGAACTAGTAACCTGCCTATCTAAAATTGAACATCAAGAACATGATAATGGAAAGCAGCGCACCTTATGACAATTGGAAGCTGTGCTACTCTCTCCAGTGCCTTGCCCAGAATCCCTTCTTCCTTGTTGAATCAGTTTCTGAGACTGACTGTGGTGGTCGAGAGCCAATGGAGAAATGTCTCCTCAAAAATGGACGACTAAATGGGACCTTCATGCTTGAACTTGTACCTAACCTGGGCTCTTTTCTACCTTTCTTCCGGTGCTTACTGTTCCCATCTAGATTGATATCAACTACCACATTTTTTGGTACCTTGTTCTTAATCTTTGACTCCAGCTTCCCAAATAGCTTTACTGTACATTTCTCACCATGCATGCACACAGGGCATGGAGGATCATATTTGTCAGCTTCATGTAGTTATGCTGTCCAGACAGTCAGCATGGTAAACATGGCCACACAACAAAACAGCAACAACAGCCAGCTCCTGAGCATTCCATGTCGATCTTTCCTTTAACAGCTTTAAACACAGCTTGCACACCTCTTGGTCAGGGGGGACTGTAGCAGAATTTGAAACATTTGATCTTGTGGTTTTACTGGAAATGGATCCCAAGAACTCGCTGTCAAGTGACCATCTCTCTCTTTGGGATGTCGCGACCATTTCAGAAAATGTGCGCATTGACCAACCATCAGAAGACTCACCATGGGATCCTGCTGCTGATAAGTCATTGCTGCAGACTGATAGCATGGAGGAGGATGGCCTTCCTTCAGGAGAGCTTATCTCATTCAGAGATCTGAGAGATGGAATTTTGCTGTCCGAGACCTGCCTGTATAATTGATACCCTGGTGAACGTCGTGCTTTCTTTGTCAAATCTGAATCTGTTGGCTGAGAATGCCCCCTGGAGGATGAAGGATCTGCTCTGGATACTAAGGGTGGTGTTGAAGGAACAGACGCCGATGTCTTCAAATCAGAAGGAACACTTGCTATGTCCAGTGATTTCCTAGAAAGCTTTGCCTGCACAACACAATGACAAAAAATATATGTCAGGCAACAAATGCAGTGAAATTGATACTACAATTACAGTGAACCTAGAAGGTAATAACTGCTAAACAATGGTTGTCTACACTTCAGCAGGATAGTTAGTCTAGCGTGCTGCATTCTCTCTTGTAATCCCTGCTTTGTTGTGGAGTTTACTCCTGGACGTTTCGTCGTTGCAAGAGTCTCCTTTCAGTTTGTTATTATGGTGGATTCAAGGGAGTTCTGTTTGCTGAGTCGGCAACTCTGAAGTCTGAATATTGCTCGCTTTATTTCAAATTGGTAGCCCCAGTTGTAAACTTGTTTCTTTTAATATAAAGCAGGTCCAAAGGCTTTTGGTCTAGAAAAACTGCTAATTTTAGTAAAAATAGCTTAATGATGCATACCTCAGGGGAAGAATTACTTGCTGTTGAGCGGTCAGCTGACAAAAGTAGAAACCAGCAAACAAGAGTCCATCAGGTTGCGAAATGCACAATAATGTAAATGTTGGCTTATTGAAAACATTGGGCACAGCATCAAACTGTTCATTACCTCGAGGATCAGCCTTTGTAACCTTAGGTGTCTCCATTTTCTTATCAGATTTGTGCCACTTTGCCCTGTGAAACACATCAGAAGGGCTAGTTCCAAGGCTATTTCCATTAGAAAGGCCTTCAGTTGGTGCAATGGAACCACTCTTTGTGTCAGGCCGAATGCTTCCACTACTATGGTTGGAGAACAGAGTAGGGATTTCCATTATGTCTTCTATGTGTGTGCGATTGTCCCATCGAAAGCTCCATGATGGTGAATGCCTTACATTCCTGTACGCTGATACTTCTATCGGAGTTACACATGGTTGTGCCCTCTCCTTTGCAGCAATGCAGCAATTAGCTCCCATGTTGCTTAAAGAAAGGGAATTAATATGCTCACAGTTTTATCACTCAGTCAGATGCTCCGAGTTCATTCATGCGATACAAATGTTACAACCCCACACTGCTTAACTGTACAGAAAGGCAACAACAATAAGGTCATTTTTAATAAAGAAATGGACAAAGTTCCAATGTAAAGTTAAAGAGTATAGACAGGTGCACTCTGAGTCTACGCAAGAAGCCTTCAGAAAGAGCTAAGGGTACCACATAAAAGAAGAAAGCAACCCTGAAAAGGAAGCTAAGGGGCATCCATGGCATGCTTAACTGAGGAAATGGTATGATTGAAACTATTGAGCTTTGTTTTTTTTTTTAAAAAAAAAATGCATGACAGTCTTACAAGCCTTTAGGAATCTTAGGCTGAGTCCAATGTGAGTCCCTAAAGGGGCTCCCTAAAACACTTGTTTTGCACTGTTTAATATAAATGCTGCACTGTCTACAGGAAAGGAGGAGGGGTAATTAGAACAGTAATAGGGAATGAGATTTAGAGAATCCCATTGGACTCAGCCTTAGAAATGTTATCCACAACAAATCATGTGGCATATAAGTTATACTGCTCCAGGTGTTGGGCTAGTGAGGGGATTTGGGCATCCATGCAATGGAAGATATCAAAAGAGAAACATAAACTAATACAAGTCCATCAATAAGGCATCAACAATCAGATATCGTTCATCAGCCCAAACTGGGATAAAGAAACTCACAGCCTCCTGCATTTACCTAAACATTGTTCCTGCTGTATCTGATTTTGTAGGTATCGAACACAAGTGTATGGAGGGAGCAAATTTTCTGGCAGACGGAAGAATAACACTGCTAGCTTGCTTTCTTACATTCTTAAAAACTTCGAGGAAGGAACATCAAATCTATAAAGCAATCAGTTCACTTGTTCACAACAAGAAAGCTAAAAAGAAATAAAAACATAGATGCTTGCTTATAAATGAAGGCACGAGTTAGAGAAGCTGGCTAACTACAGTGGGTGAAAATGTGTGGAGGAAGAAAGCAGCAGTTAGGTAGACCAGCATCGAGACATACCGAAACTAAAGTACACTCAAAGGCCACATTCTTCCCCCCACACAACAAAATAGCATCTGGCACCTATTCTTACTGCCGAATAAGCACCGTGCAAAAACAAACGGAGCAACGGGTCAGGTATGATATTTTATTGTCGGGGCACCCAGGTAAAGTGAAATAAAGAGAATTGTGCCTGTGCGCCCAGAGCCAGAATACAATACGATGCGCAATTCATCACGCCATGAGTATAACATAGCTTCGAAGGCACATATTTTTCTTCTCCGTGCGGATTTTTTCCCGGTCGATTCGTAATCCAAAGTGCGGATTTTTTCCCGGTCGATTCGTAATCCAAAGTTTCGATTTTTTTACTGATAAATCACGAAGAAAGCCGGTGGAAACCTAGCTGAAAATTTGCGGGAAGGGGCGGGCTATCACCAGACATCGGGTAAACCAGTAGCATATCTCTCGAATCATACACAATCCAGACAGCACAGATCACTAGGGTCACAGCATGGAAAGGCAGCTCCAATCAAAGCCCATAATTCATCAGGATTCAGAAGCTAATACCAGCCCGCGGACGGAGCGAAGGGGGCACCGAAATTCCCCATTCACCCACCCACCCACCCTAAAGCAAGGTGCCCCCTAAAGCATGGCGGAAATTACCTGCCTGGAGGCTGGAACCGCGCGAACGCCGGGCCCCCGATCCGCCCGACTGGCATCCAGCGACCGCACCGTCCCTGGAGAAGAACCCCCGAGCGAACAGCGCGTGGCCCGGATCTGAAACCTCTTGGCCGCCGCGACGACCGGCGCGCCGCTCCCCGCCGCCGCGAGCTCGGGGGCCGGAGCGGGCTCCGCTTAGGTTGGGATTGGGAGGAGAGGACGGGGGGAGGGCAGAGGGAGAGAAATGGGGAGAGGGGAGAGAAAGGGAGTGTGGGTGTGCGGGTATAAAACCTGCCCGGTGCGAAGCGAATGGGTCTCCGCTTGGCGAAACTGCTCCAGCCACCCGCTGGAGTGGACACGAGGAAACCCCCCGCCTCGCGACGCTTCGGTCCGCGGCCGAGGGGCCACGTGCCCGGCCTGCGTGTCCAGGAACCGGGCCCACCTGCATTGACTCGTCAGCACACGCTGTCCACCGATCTGGTGGCGCGTACGGGTGTTGTTTTCGCTGCGATCGATGGGTTTGGAGTGGGACTTTTGGCCCTGTCTCACACTCTCACCGACTTGTGGGCCATACGTAGCGTATCTATAAATTTTATTTACCGGCGGTTCTGATACGTGGCTCCGTATATCAGCTACGGCTCGATCGGAACAGTGACCACATCCGTCTTCGGCCGCGTTTGGAAGCTGCATGATTGCATAATCTGGCTCGTAAAAGCTGGTGATTGCGAAAGCTGGATTGTAAAGCTATTTTAAGTGGATTGATTGATGTCACAATTTTTTTTTTGTTTGGCTAGTTGTAGTAAAAAAGTGAAATGACCAAATTACCCTCAATGGGGGACGGTGGTGCAGAGATAGGAAATAAAGCCAATGAGTGGAGGCAAATTGGTCATTCGTGAAGTACAAGCTGGTAGAAGCAGAAAGTTTCTAGATTGTAGGACTTGTACAATCCGGAGGTTCTAGATTCTATGTGTTCAATCAAAATCTGGGTTGTTTGGAACCCTAACGTGGGTTTTGGAAAGCTGGATTGTAAAATTCCAGAGGTCTCCAAACAGGGCCTTCAACTAGGGATGCAAAGCCAGGCGTGCAGAGAGGCCCTCCTTGTGTCCTTATCTTCAACTGTTGTTGCGCATCTATTTGTCTATGTATTCACTGCTTGCTGTACAGCTAAGGTGTCCTCAACAGATGGATGGTGCAAAACTAGCATACATTTTGCCCTCACTGCACTTCTCGCGTTCCATATATACACGTTTTTGGTGTAGCTCAAAATGCACATGCACATCTATAATCATGTGGGCCTTCCGTTGAAGATGCGGTCTATGCCGTTCATGCCCTACATGTCTTCCTCCTCGTCCTCCCTCTACTGACTGCCATGCGCAATTGGGCATCGCACATCATTCACCGCTACCACCACACCATGTGCACGCCGCATGTCCCTCCTCTATGCCCCACTTGCCCCATATGCGCTCGCTACTCTAGAGGGGGAACCTCTAGTGAGGAAGAGAAAGAGAGATTTATGGTTTGCCATGTGGACTCTGTCTGACGGTTCAATAGAAAAGTATGATTGTTTGAATCTATACGCTACAAATTAGCGAATTTGTGGACTTGAATGGGCATTTTGAGAGTATAACTAGAGATGCAGTGAGTAACCGAAAATCAGAATATATGATAGAAAGACGGACATGCTATATCTTCTTCACCGGTGGGTGTATTCCGGTCCTTGGGATAGGTCCTTGATTAATGTTTTTTCTTTATTTATATTTTAAGGACTAATGGAATGTTGTGGTTAATAAACGACATTTGAAATAAAATTATAAAAGTGATATCATTATATGGATGTTGGACGTAAATACCTATTTTTCAGATTTTGTATTACATAAATGTCTCCTCCAGTGTTGTATAAAAACATGGGAAATCCATTGTACAACCATAAATTGTACAGGACTGTCTAAGTATGAACCCATGAATTGCGAAATTGAACACACGCACCTCAAATCTACAAAACCAGACAGAATTTTACATTTAGCAATTTCGAAGATGATTTTCTATTTTTAAATAAGAAAACATTGTCAATATCGCGGATTAGCCGGTGATGATCGGTAGGCAAGGTTGTTCCCGTGGAGGAGCGGTAGTGCGCAAGCCGGCAGCTAACCAATAGTTGTCTTTAGTTTAGCCAAAATTTACGTGAATATCTACCAAAATCTTGCGAGGAGCAGCAGGATTTCACTGAGTTTAGGCACCACATCCGACGCCCAAAACTCATAAAACGGCCGCAACATGTGGGGCATATCCATTTCACCGGAGACAAACAACATTGTGGCGGGAGGAAAATTAAACCTGCCTTGCTGCTGGCGGCCTCCCGGTCACGTGCTCACTCCCGCCGGAGCTCAAGCGGTGCTGCCGCCGTTGCTCCGTGGGCCGTGGAGTTCAGCCCAGGCCCTCATCTCCGTAGCTCCACTCCGCCATGGCCTACGTCGGTGCCTCTGCCTCGGATGCCTCCGGCGGCAGGCGGCACGCCGGCACCTGCATCTGGTCCGCTAAGGACAACTTCTTCTGCAACGCCAGCGATGTAGCTACTTCGCCATACGAGCCGTACTCACAGTCTCACACACAGGCAGCCTAGTGATTCTACCGCCTCATTGTATTGACGAGGTCCTGAGGTTGAATCTTCGTAGAAGCGGATGGCTAGTTAAAGTTGAGTGTCTAACTTAATTAGGTTATTTTTATCAGAAAGTCTATCTAACAGTCTGTATTTCGAATTTTTTTCAGTGTCTAAACTCTAGAGTGCAGAACTTTCAGTTTTTTTATGAGCCGTACTCCGAATCATGCTCCACAGGTTCCTCTACGAGAGTGCATCCGCGTCGCATGTACGACAGAGAAGGTTGATGTCCAAGTAAAGCAAACTGCAACTTGAATGTAAGACTCCGATAAACTAAGGCTGACCTTGGTATCTCTACTAGCTTGACAACCGGGTGCTCCTGGAAGCATGCATCGCATGTACTGTATTAAGCTATCTTCGAGATTTCAGTTTTATTCCATAATTTATAACATTCTCAGGGAAGTAAAAAAATCAACATATAGGGAGCGAATAAATCATGCTCGGGTAACTTGGCATGTATTCAACCTCCAGTCAAGACATTTAGAAAACAGCAGGGGTCATGGTGACCGGATGAGCGGTCGGGTGCTCTGTTAGCTTGAAGGGGTATCGTCGTGTTCGGTATGGCCGCGGTCGGCGTGCCTCCAGCCACCCTTAGTCCCCACTCATACTTGCTGTGGCAGATGGAGGTCTTGTGTGTGTACTAGTTAACGATCGCCAGCTGGTTGGAGGTCTCAGGTTGTTTTACCCCTGCATAGTGTTGTTATTGATGTCTTATCTTCTCTTTTGTAATCGCCGTATTGCTTGTTGTAATCATGCGGGCCGTTTTAGGCCAATGATATAATGAAAATTCAGGTGGGGATTCTCTCTCTCCCGTTGACAATAAAAAAAAACAGCAGGGGAGGCAGTGCATAGCAGCAGGAATCAAATTCGGATTATTAATATTATAACAATAGCTGCAATTTTCAATTCAAATTGGAAGAATGAAACGATGCAAAGTCCACAAAGCATCATATTAATGTGTTCCAATTTCAAACCACTAGTACACGGCATTCTGACACCACTTTGCAGATTGGCAGCGCTACTCTCCTGTGGATCCCTACATAGGCAATGCTGGCGATGATCACTAGAACTACCTTCACCTTCGCGGTGGCGGTCTGTCTCCTTCGCCTGGTTGATGTGTCGGTGGCGATGGCCATGACTCATCCCTTCCCTCTCTGTCTCCGCCTAGGACAACAATATTGTGAGTCCAAGCAGGAGCAATGCGTGACTGTAAGGAAAATGACATCATGTGCCATATTTCCATAATTGTGTTTTGATGATTGATTGATAACCAACACTTGAACTAATAAGTTTGTCTAGATGCACATTCTCAGGTACTTAGGTCCAAGAGATGAAGAAGTAGAAAAGCCGAAGTCAAGACCCGAACGGGCCGCCTCAACGGGGGTTCCGCTAACCGGTTAGCGGACAGGGGTCGAGAGGGAGCCGCCCCTTGAGGGTCTTAGGGCAACTGCCCTGAAACCTCATAGGGATTGTGTGGACCGGACAATTCGGTTTGCATGACCGAACATACCTCTGGACAAGTTTTCCCAAATGGGTGATGATTCAGACCGGACAAAAGTACTAGTGCCGTCTGATTTTAGTGATCATTGGAAAAGTGTATAGACCGGAATTGTCCGAAGTCAGAAAAAGCATAGACCAGACAATCCAAACCTCACTGCGTCAGCATCACTTTGGCTCAACGGCCTAGTTTGAGTTTGTGGGCTATATAAGCCACCCCACCAGGCCATTTCGACGGGAATTAGAGCCACTGAAGTTGAGAGCAAGTTTAGAGGTGTATTTCAAGCATATCCATCACTCCAACAATCATATGAGAGCTTAGTGCATATCCAAAATAGGTTAGAGCTTAGAGAGAGTGAACGTGCGAGCTCTTCTTGAGAGTAGCTCCTACGCGAGTTAGAGGAGAAGCCTTGGCTGCGGCCAAGCCACTTGTACTCGTTCATAGACCCTCCTTCTTAGTGTGGAGTGGCGGCAACAACTTGTGCGGGGATGAGGAGACCCTACAAACTCCGTAGTGAAGCATCTAGCGCCCCTGTGACCGAGAGAGGCAGGTGGCGGTGGCTAAGCCTTGGTGGCACTTAGCTTTTGCTTTCCGTGAGCCTTTGGTGGCGAGCGCAAGACGTGATCGGGAGAGTCTTTGTGCCCAGCTCAAATATTGTATTTGGTGGCGAGCCCATGGACGTAGCCATTAGTGGTGAACCACATTAAATCCTCAGTGTCTTCTCAGGAGTTTGTAGCCCCTTGCCCTTACCTTTTTACTTACCGCATTTACGTTTCCCGCATTTACTCTATTGTGTGACTTTAGTTAGTTTGATTAGGTTTGTCTGTAGGTTGCAAGTATTTTAGGTAAGTTAGAGAGTGCATAGATAAACCTTAGACATAAATGGCAT
Organism: Paspalum vaginatum; assembly: GCA_030272315.1. Lineage (NCBI taxonomy): Eukaryota > Viridiplantae > Streptophyta > Magnoliopsida > Poales > Poaceae > Paspalum > Paspalum vaginatum. Next base: position 8,927,600 of record CM059014.1, on the reverse strand, counting down.
GTGTAAAACGTGATATGTTTATTCTATGCACTAGAAAGCCCTAGGTTTTAGAATCCCCCTCTTAGGTCAGATACCTCAGCACGTTCCTTTCAGCGACACCACCATGGACGCCTCCGACACACACCAAAGCAGGGTGCTGCTGGCAAAATGCTAGCCTCTTGCATCTTCCAATCCAACATGTTGTGCCCACTACCGCGTGCCACCTGCAACCCTGATTGTGTTGGCCCCTTCTTCTCACTACAGTCGCTGTGGCACCACTACTGCAGCCACCAAGATTGTCATTGTCTTGTGGCCACTTACCATGGCACTGCCCGACATCGTCCACCGGGAGCCAGCCACCTCCACATCGCCTCCAAGCTAGCCCTAGCTAGTGTCGTCGTGCCATGCCATGCCGTGCCACGGAGCACTATGCAGCCCTTACCGACACAACCCAACCCAACAACCGCCGGTTGCCCACCAACTAGATCCGGACGCCGCCAAGGGAGATGTGCTGCAACCCGCATGGCCTTCACCGCACCAGTGACCCATTCCTCGCCTTGCCTCTATGTTGCCCTAGTGGATGAACTGCCCACACATACCCATCGCGTCATCGAACATTGTCGTCTGAAGCCGCGCCATCGTGGATTGCCAAGTTGCCAGGATCCTTGGTCAGTGTCACGCTGTCTCCCTCTCAAATTCTCACGCAACCAACCAACCAAGGATGGATACCCTGCCTCTGCCATCCCTAGGGGACCATGTCGGCCTCTAGCGATTTTGAGGGGATTCTTCGAGCTAGGGATGGCAACGGGATAGATACCCGTCGGGATATTACAGTTCCATACCCGCACCCAGCGAGAAAAAAACTTACCCGTTACGATACCCATACCCGCTGGCGAGGTATGAATTTTGACCCATACCCGTACCCTGCGTGGGTAAAAAAACCCATCGGGTAACCCATACCCGATTAAATACCCACTATGCACATATTTAAATAGAAGAAATATAATTAATAATGGCATAATTAAAAATATAAAACACTAAATATGAGTAAATAAATTGAAGAAAACAATAAATGATATTGAAACACGCAAGTTAACCTATATTTTTGCCTAATATACATTTATGTATGCTTAATAATGTAGAATAAATGTATGGTTGAGTCGGGTATAAATTACCCATGGATACGCGGGTATGAGTAGTTTGCATCCGTACCCGCACCCGCGTACCTGACGGGTATAAAATTATGTCCATTAACGTATCCGCGGGTGGAGAAATCATCCCATACCCGTTTTTATATCGGGTAAAACCCGTCGGGTACTCGAATTTCGGGTACCCATTGCCATCTCTACTTCGAGCTGGTGGCTAGGGTTTCAAAGCGCATCCCTGTGTCACTCGAGTGAGGGGCAACGCGAGGGCCTGACCGATGAAGTTCAGCAGCCTCTTTCTTGCTTCTGCTTTGCACCCAAGTCCTATGTAATTAGGTATCTGAGTGTAACACTTTACGCTAAAACATATATGGCTCAAAGTAAAAGAATAGAGAAAAAAGATGACCCAATTATCTGATAAGTGGGCCATGGGGCCCAAGGGACTATGCAATTAGCTAGGCAAATTGGACTCTTGTTATTCTTTTGTGCCAACCTCTGCTCCTGTGATGGTTCTCCCGTGTCCCGTACTGAAAATTGGCTACCTTCAGGAGAACTCCACGGTGCATACGTCAGACCCATGAATACCATGAATGAATAGGGTTGGCATATTAATACTTCCAGCTGCTAACATATACAAACATATATTGCAATAAAAACATTACTGGGCGCTCAAAATCTGTTCGGCTTGTACTCGTGGCGCGGAAGCTCCGCACTACGGCCGGGCTCTCCAGAACCGTCTGGCACAACAGAGTCAGCAGGCGCGGTGCGATTGCTCCACACTGCGCTGCGCTAAGGAACGCAGCCTCAATTTTTATTTATGTATATAACCGAGCAAAAAATGCACATGCACGCACATTAATTGGGAAATATATCTGGTGTAATTATTTGATGTGTTTAATCGTGCAATCAAGTAATCTGAAGCGTCTATTTTATATGTAATAGTGGTTGTTATTTTGTATTTAAACCATTTCACCTTGAAATCTCACAGTTCATCTCCTGAAATTTGTTTGAAAACCCCTCCGTAACCCTACCGCGCATTAGCTAGTCAATAAAAGATATACCTGCACTCTTCTTGAAACTGTCGACACCAAATATACTACTAGCTCCGATAAGCACCGACAAGTTTCAGGCATATACATACACACATATTAACATGTAGTGTACACATACATATATATGATCAAGCTGGACATATGGTGATGATAGGTGAAGTTTATTTGACAGATATATGTGGCACATATCTGTGCGTATAAGGAAGAGCGACTAGTAAAGCAACATATATCTATTCAAGGAGCTGAATATAATGGGCAGCAGGGCTAGTTCGGTATGTCCTTGAAGTGAGGCTTAGCCATGGTGGGAGAGGGGTCATAGGTCCCGTAGTCGTTCATCTTCACCTGCCTCAGAATTCTCTCGTGGACCATCACCGCCACTTCGTCGTCTTCCTGCTGCTGCTGCATGGAGTCCGACGTATCCTGCCATGCAGGCATGCACAGTTATAGCGCTAGTTGGTCGCCAAGGATTATCGGGCCCGCGAACAGGTGCATATATATATATATATATATATACACACACACATATATACACATATACACATAGATATATATACACACACATATATATACATATACATATATATATACATACATATATATATACATACATATATACACACACATATATATATATATAGGAAAATTCCTTTCTACATTGGCATGTAGCTACACTCACCTGTATATCTCATGATTTTGATGGTATCTGGTCGAACGAAAGGTATGTACATAAAGTATGTGATAAAACTAGACCATCTGTGGTGGTATATACGTGAGGTATGCGAGTACATCTGAGATATGTGGACATACCTCATAATATGTACTAATATAAAGGTATTATTATAATAAATTAAAATCAGGGATTGTTTTGTAATTTTTTCGCATGGTGGCATTTGAGGTATCTTAAAATAAGTATGTGAACATACTCAAACTGATAAATGAGTATGCGAACATACCCTCGTTGGTTTACTGAAAGTGTGGGTAGCTACATGCGCATGTAGATAAAAGTCTTTATATATATATATATGTATATATATATATACATATATATATGTATATATATATACATATATATATAGGAAGAGTTTTTTCTACATGCGCATGTAGCTACACTCATCTTCAATAAACCAATAAGGGTATGTTCGCATACTCATTTATAAATTTGAGTATGTTCACGTACTTATTTTAAGATACCTCAAATGTCACCATCCGAAAAAATTACAAAACAGCCCATGTTTTAATATATTATGAAAATACCTTCATATTAGTACATATAACGCGGTATATCCACATACCTCAGGTATACCCGCATACCTCGTGCATATACCACCTCGGATGATCTAGTATCATTACATACTCCGTGTACATACCTTCGATTTGGCTAGATACACCCTCAATCATGAGATATACAAGTGAGTGTAGCTACATGCGCATGTAGAAAGGAATTTTACGATCTATAACATTTTTATATTTTATATATATATATATATATATATATATATATATATATATATATATATATATATATATATATATATATATATATATATATATATATATATATATATATATATATATATATATATATAATAGGCGAAGATTATTAACTGCAACAGCTACTGCGGAACCTACTAGTACTTGTGAAAACTGATGAAGAAAAATGTTATAGATCGTAAAATACAACCATTATATTCATATTCCATGCATGCTTATGTGCAACAGGAGCAAGGTGATGACCATGACTTAACCACCAAGTGCATTTTGGCCATAAGCCGTTTTGCAACATTTCATACTATTTCACCCATACTCCACGATCTATCCATATACTGCTTCTTGCTTCTTGATGCACGCGGGGCCTCTCCTCTCCACCTATTTTTCTGTTGTGTGGAGAGCCAAGGGAATAACCGCCCCACACATAGCACCATTTGACCTTAGTGCATGCTTACTTGAAAAACAAAAAGGTATACCTTCATATGTCCATACTGAATCTACTTCGAGTGATTTTTTCCCCCAGGGAAAACCTTTGTAGCACCCGGCTGTTTTACCCGTTGTGTTTTGCCACTTACCAGTGCCTATATTTTTTTGGCCAATGAATGAATGTCACAACAGCATTCCCCAGCAACTATGGCGAGACCTCTGTCAAGGTTGGTTCAAGTTTTAAGGGAGGAACTTCATTGCCTAGGAGTGATGGCTGACCTGGGGCAATGTTACTAGTGATAGGCCTAATCAGTGGTTGGGATGGTGAGGCAAGGCGGCGATGCTGGTAGCTGTGGGGGGCAATGTCAGCCACGACGGTGGCGGCGGGGGACAGGGAGGAGGTTGCTGTGGGTGTGGTAGAATGGTGTGTTCATCAGGGTGTCAGCAGGCAAGGGGCAAGGGAGCATTGGGAGGAAGAATTGAAGAGGAAATAATCAGCTATTGCTCAAGGTAAAAGGACATCTGTTCTTATCAGTCTGTGGTGGTAAACAAATTTGGGTGCATGCAGCTCATCCATCCATGTAACACCGTAGGACACTCGCACTACTTTGTAGTTAATAACCTTAATTTCAACTGAGTTTTGTTTATGGGGATAATTAAACATTCATTTTCTTAAAAAACTTAAATGACCACGAATAGAGACATGTTTTACACCAAAGGTGTAGCTCCCAATGAGATCTAAAAATTTGTAGGTGATTGTATTTTCATCTGAGACCACATTAGGCACTACTCAAATACGTAGTAACACGATAACCTGGAAAAAGTTAATATCCTTATTAGCCACAAGCAGACTACGTGGTGGTTAATTTGTGGTCTTGCTGGGTTTCGAATACCTGCAAACAACCCCACGCGTATTTCACGCAAAAACCTGACTTAAGTTAAGACCCCGTCTATTATTACTGAGGCTAGTGATTTGTGGTTAATTTGTGCGAGCCAGGAAATGACGGTAAAATGGTGTTTCGAGCAGGTAGTGATAGCCGGTTCTATGGTAGTGTCATGCACAGTCCCTTATTTAAAGATCGACTTTGATTTGGACAAGTCATCGTCGAAAATTTCCAACCACACCAGTGCGCATAAATGTACTTTTTATGACGCCAGCCAAGTGAAAAATGGGCTACTACCCAGTGTCAATAAAAAGAATCGGATGGAGTATATATGTGCACTCAAAGGTGTGAAGCAAGCTAGAATTACTATTCAAGATAGATATAAATTAATCTAGATACGTTCTATAGCTAGCTGCTAGTATCCAGCATATGAACGATGACTATATACGTACAGATGGGCTGCGCTAACTAGCCTGTCAAACAAAACTGATTGTCCTATAGGAATGCACGGAATGTATAGAAATAAACCCTCTTGTAGTTGAAATTATTTGGCGTCTTATTATGCCTAGTCAACGTGCTGCATGTTCTATTGCCGTGCGCTTGAGAAGAAGAGAGCGAGGACGGGGCATGTATATGCATATATAGGGAAGAAAACTAAATATATATAATTGATCTATCCCATACTCGGGAGACTTTTAATTAAGCAATCCATCTATATATGTTTTCCGAACTAATTCGTTTTTGAGCCATGCCATGAGAACATGCTGATAGTAGAACATACATATAAGGAGAGATTTTACGATGCTTGGAATCAATGATAGAGAGCTAGCAAAAGGTATACATATGCATCTCTAGCTACCTGGGTCATAAATATGTTCACGGTTACGTTTATTATTCCTCCCTTTGTTTAAAAAATGTAAATATATATGCAGAAATCGAGTTTTATACCATCGTCGGTTCTGATGCGTCATCTTTGTTCAGCAGCTTCTTCCTATGCCCTCCTGCATCAAACAAAAGCTCCACGGATCACACAATAGAAACTGAAAGACGGACTCTATATGCGCGGGAGATCTTGTATATATGTCACAGAAATCTTCTACAGAACTCGATTGCTCATGGTTTAAATAAGAACGTCATCGGAAAAGAAGAGCATAAATTTGACCTAAAATGATCAACTAATTAAACAACCAGCCAGCGCCCTAACCTGCCATGGCGGACAGCAAGAGCGAAGCAAAGACGAGGGCGACCAGCTGATTACTTGACTTCCTTGGATCCATGGAGCATGTGTAGCAAGCTGCCTGTCCTGCGCTTCCGATGCACAGCTTGAAGAGAGAGAGGGACCAAGAGAAAAGCTAGAGGATGGAGGAGGAAGCTTGCAGGTATGGCAGGAGATGAGAGGAGCCTGCCTGCCTTTCCTTGCTTTGGACACAAAGCAACCTGCAGATGCGGGTTGTCTCTGCAGGGAACAAATTAAAAGGAGGCATGCACCAGCTTATTAAACAAAACGGCCTTGCATCTATGTATATATGTTATCATTGTTTCCCTGAGACGATATGATGATGAGTATGTACTGAATCTCAGTGGAGTCCCTGTTGTAGGGGGTGTGCTGTTTATTTTTTTTTTAAAAAGGCAGACTAAAGGGGCTGGTCAGAGCTTTCCCTGTGGAATTTTGAGGGTCTTGTCATCATTAGACTTGCTGGTACAGAATGTTTGATTAACTAGCCCCATAAGCTAAAGCCACTGACTTGTACCAGTACATGCCATGCAAGTAGTCCCCCCCCGGCCCTTTATTAATCTATTTGAGATGATGCATACCAACACAGCTGCATGCCTGGAGTGCAAGGATGGTATGCCACATATATAATTTTCTTTACGAGAAGAGGAATTCTCAGGAAGCAATCGAGTTCGCTGTGTGGAGATGCTGCTTGCCCACAACTATACATGGTACTGGTGTATGTGCCACAAGAGATTTGAATAATAAAATAGTGTGTCTGAAGGAAAATTTCGAATTTGTGGAGTGTTATTATATGTGGAGTTGGGCAAGAGTGGACCTTGATCAGGTATCTCTGCAGGGTGTTTGACGGCCATACATGGGACAACCATCAAGGCAACATGCTGAGCACCAGAAGCCTGCTTCAGATAGAAACCATACATGATGCCTCTGACTAATAACTTTTCTGGCATGCAGGCAAAGAATCATGTTGCACCACCCCTAGTCTAATTTATTCAACCGTGCCACTGCTATTTCAGTGACAAACATGCATGCATTTTCACAAACAAGAAGCTAGCACGCTTTGTAGAATGTAGATCATATGAAATGATTTCATCACGTTTACCATGAAGGATACTTAAATATATAGTGCCGTATTTTTAGTGCATTTACTTATAAAAACATCGAAAACGTACCGATTGTCAAATTTGTATGTGTCATTATCCGAAATTCATGTGATCTCGAATGGAGCGATAATATATATTAATTTGGAAGTGCACGCAATTATATGCGGAGGACAGCCTTCAAAAGAATTGAGCTACTCAACAGTCAACATTATGGGCTATCACATAAATTATTCAAAATAGAAATACTTTACGTAAAAGGCTGATAAAAGGATATGCTCGCCTTGTTAGTGGGGAACTGCTTTAGTGTTTCGGAATATTGTGCCGTCTAATCAGATTAGGGGTGGTAGACAACGACAATCGGAGCTAACTAAGTGGAGAATAAAGAGCCCATGCATGCAGGCCTTTTTAGCATGACGACTAAGATACGTACTGTATTGTTCAATTCAACCTGATATGCTGAATGTAAATATGTGCTACTTTAACAAAAAAAAAACGAAAGCTCAATATAATTCACCCTTATGCTAATATAATGTAATAGTATGTGCTACTTTAATCAGATTAGCGGAGTGATCGAGCTACTTTAGAAAAAAGAAAATGTCCATTTTTCTTTTTATTAATGGCGGCTATATATATAATTGATTTTTTATATGGGACGCAGATTTTAAAGAAAAAACATTCATGCTTCAGTTGAAAACAAATGCATAAGAATTTACTGTACTGCTTGCGGCCTCACCCAGTCCAAACAGACCGTACCGAGAACGAGTCTTGTCACAAGCTGATGTTGGAACTTAAGCAAAGGTATTGTGTATCTTTATCGAACAATCCGAAGTTTTGCTCTGCGTTTTTATTCACTTTATACAACACAATGGCAAAATAACACGTCACGTTCCACACAAGACGAAAATCTGGATTACACGATATCCTTTTATCAATCGAATATACCACAAAAACTAACGACAGGTTTTGTCGGATTTTCTTATCAACAAAAATACTCCGTATTTATTTTGTCGGCCAAACAGCTATCTTCGCTGGCTTTTGACAATAGATTAATCCGATGAAGGAAAAACAAAAGCTATTTTTTTTTCCTTCCTCCTCCAAACTGACAAAAAATAAGACGTGTTTCCATCTGCCATATGGAATTTGACTAAAATTTTGGAATTTTGGCCTTATTTTCGTCACCACCTCCAACAAAAAATTTAGGAATACATCTGTTATTTCCATTGACTTATTATCTGTCTATCAAAAAATATTTGTTAGCGGCCACTAAAATCTTGCCACTTTTCATTGACAATTTGTGCCGCAAATATATTGGATCAATTGGAACCCATGTTCATTTGAATAGGTTGTAGTGAAAATAGCCCCTCGTGGCATGTTTTCGTACTTTTGTCTCATGATTGAGTGACATACATACCACTAGGACTACTTGTCTATAATTGCAATTATAGGAATTTAGGTCTTGGAGATGAAGATACAAAAGATTAGAAGAAAACACAAAGAAACAAGTCAAAAGGAGAAAATCATCACAAACTGTGCTCAGTCAGATAATCCAATGATGCAAGTCGGTGGTTTAATTGTTGTGTGAACTAAGACTTGGCCAGATGCCTTTTGCTACATCAGATGATCCGACGATGAGGCACTTATGCTCGTCAGCAGTATTCATTGGCCTAACGTCCGCCTAGCTGAGAAAAGGAAGATTCAACACATCATGATATTAGAGAATAATCTATTGGACAATCTTGGAAAAGGTCAAGAGATGGAAATTGAACACATCGGGTGATCCAACGACAAAGGGACATCGGAGTAGTTCAACATAGGCTCTATAGTTTAGGATGGGCTCGGTGAGATTCACTAAACCAAGTATTTTTGGACATACAACTGGACAAATGCGTCGGAGAATTGCTAGACAAAGTTCGGTTGCTAGTTTCTGGAGAAGCGCTCTCAGATAATCTGGTAATGGGTTAGAATGCAACACCGGATCATCTGACGATAAAAAAAAAATCTATCAACATTTCTCCAATAGCTAGTTGAGTGGCTTGTGCCATCTATACCCCAACCTTTGGTTCATTTCAGATTACTAAAGTCCCATGTGCCATTTATACCCTAGCCTTTGGTTCATTTGGGGTTGCTAAAGTCCATTAAGAGCATAGACACTAGAAGATCATTTCCAGCCACAATAGTGCTAAAAAGCATCAAATATGAGGCCTTAACACACATACTTAAGTGCATGTTTAGGCTTAATTATTGCAAGAGCTAGCTCAATAGAAGTCTTGTTGCAGCAAAAATGTATACGACGAGTGTTGGTGACTCTTAAATCCCTAGTAGTTCTATCAGCGTGGAGCGTACATGACCTAGGTAACCACTTGTGGGGTTTGGGTAGGCCCAACTCATCAGGTCGCCTCATTGTTGGTGTGGGAGCGCTGCCATGCTCACACTAATCAGCGGCCTAGTGGGCTGCATTAGTGTTCCATGTGCACATGTAGAATCTACTAGTTTCGATTGCCGTTGTCATTTAGGTTCATAGAGGGATGTGGACCAACGCTGGCATGGTCTTATGGTGGTGAATGTGGGGCCTGCATGTGGTGTGTCATTTAACTATTTCCCGTGTGTCACCACATTTTCATATTGAAATCCCCATTATGAAATTGTGTCGCTTTGTGGCTATGTTTTCTAGGGGTTTAGTGCATGGCTTGGTTTCTATCAACGCAAATAGCATTTGTGTCCATAGGATGTAATTCATCTTCCTAGAGGCAGTCCTCGATGTCATCTCAGACCTTTGGTTTCACTGAGTGAAAACTCGAATCGATTCTTGGTGAACGGATGGCAACTTTGGTGTTATTCTTCTCCTGGGATTTATGCACGAATGTGGCATCATTCGCATGGTTTTTTGTTTTGTAGGCAGTCGTCTTGCATACACTTTGTTCCACCCTCACCTCCATCGGCAGCAATGTTTGGTGGTGAACTGGTGATATGGTTCACTTTTCCGTCGCTAAACTTCAGTTACTTTGGTAATGGTTGGTAGTGGAGTTGAGTGTATATATATATATTTTTTATTTTTGCCTTCAACAGCAATTATAATTCATTCTCTTTTCACTTCTTCCCCCTTAGCTTGTTTCTTCCTCCCTCCTATCTTTGATTGTTCACTTCATCCGCCTTGGCTTGTTTGTTTTCCTCCCCCTTAGGTTGTTTCTCTATGGTTGCTGTAAATTCCCATTCTTGGAAAAAAGAAGTGGTCAGCACATTCTAGAAAAATATGAAATGTCTCTTACACTCTAGCAACTGAAAACTAAATATGGATTTCTTTGTTTCGCTAAACTTGTTACCACTTCATTTTTATTTTGGTGGCTGTAAGTAGGCTTATAACCTTTTAGTTTATATTTAAACTATATATGTTAGAAATCATCGATGCAAATAATATATGGAATCATATGCATAAACATACAACGGAAATGGTGCACCCTCTCTGTTTTGCTCTAGCTGTCTCCTCCACGGTGCCTGTGTTACCCCAAACTCCGACTCTTTGTTCCCAAGCCCCTGCTTCTTGCTGTTCTAAATTGCTGCCCTGACCTTGATTCGCTTCCCCTCAATTTTGCATCACAGTACATGTTTATCCAATAAGATTTGGCGACACACATTTCTTGGCGTTGAACTGTTCATGGGTGAGAATGAAGCAGGTTCGTGACAACCCATCCACCATGGGCAATGGGAACAGGTTTCTCCCGATAGTAAGAAAACGTCTCAGCCAATCCATTTCATCGCACAATAAAAGAAGCTAAATTTTCATTCCCCTGATTGAAACAAGGATGCTACGCCTGCATAAACAGAAACCATAGTTGTACTAGTAAAAAATTCATTCCGAAACTGTGAATCTCAGTCGATGATTATGGTTCATAGGAAAACTGCACGAATATTATAGGTACTATTTTAATTGACCTAAATAGGATTTAGGTAACACTTAGCATTGTTGTCCAGCTAGGCATTGCAATTTGCGATTCACCGAGCAAGCAGGACATGACAAAACAAAAAAGGAAGACCTGGGAATTGCTGAACGTATGCCAACATTATCTGGCCGTTTTGGATCCTCTGGAGTTGTCTCTGACATATGGGCCCACACACCACTTAACGGCCAATGTTACCATCTAGGATCTGAATCACTTGCACTGCAGCATATGTTACCACTCGCACGCAGGCTTATGCTATCATCGCCATATCAGCAACATAGCAAACTTTCTCCCCCAAACAAATAACAGCATGAAGCATGAAAACAGGGGCTAATACTCCACAGCAACGACAGTTGTACCACCCCACGAACAATATACTGCTTATTATTCCTCCGACTGAAAGAAAAAGTCCCAAACAAATCAATCCTCACCATTGAATTCAAAAAAGAAAGAGAAAAGAGACATTATTATCCCCACCAGATGAATTAATACTGCGTGATCTACATTACCACACACCACATGACAAACCTACAGGAGGCATAACAGCAGTTTTGCCACGGCCACAGTCAACGTAATCATCTCTGGTTGGGCTCGACAGTGCGCACGTTGGCACCTGTCATTCCTTCAAGCCTGTCCTTCATTATATCTACAAAGTGGCCAACCATTTCATGGAACTGCTTCAAGCCAGAGAGTGGCAAGATTATTGATGAACGGTCAGCTCCAGCCACCTGTAAGCACAGGAAAAAAGAGAAACGCGTTACTCTGGTGCACGGTAAATGGGGGAGTGTGTTTGCAAGTAATAAGCATCAACAGAATACCTCAGAAATCCTCAGATAATGGCCCCTGTTGTTGCTGCCTAGGTCAAAGAAGAACCTCTTCTGATCTGCCCTGATGACCTTAGACATTCCCATGCTGCTAATTTCTTCCTGAGGTGGCAGATCAACCAAGCGTTCAACATCTACCTCTGGCCCAGAAGCAGACTGGCTACCATGTCCAGCTATAAATCCGGCACCAACATCATCAGAAAGGCCAGGAAGGCGCTCCGGCGGCTCCATGTGTTGCTGCCCAATCCAATTTCAGAAGAATACAACAATGATCTCATTACAGGCTAGACTTCATAAATATGCCACAAACAGTTCTTTTCATTAGTTGTACCTGATTCGGATGATTTGGAAGGACATACAGTCGAGAAGCCTCATTATTTATTTCCAACAGTACATTCCTAAAGGCTTCCCAACCCTCTTCACCAGAGCTGCCAGCAGGAACAATTATGGTACTGCGATTTCTGTTCACAGAAGCCTCAGAAACCTGAATACCAAATGTTGTGTCAGTAGGTATATATTGTAGTTGTGTCACACATATTTACACTAGACAGTTACATTAGAAGCACATGACAGTGAAAAGTGCAATATAAATCAAAAGTATCATTCATTGCAAACATTGCAACAAACATACAAACATAGATAATACTTTTCCCCAACTATCTGCAAGACTATAATCTTGTGTGATTTGTATCTAGGGGAAATATTCAGTGCAAACCCTCTTCTCAGAGAAATCTTAAACAGGACCCTGAAATTACATATTAAACTTTTGGGAAAAAAACTGAAAAAATTATATATGCACAGGAGGTGGTGGTAATAAAACGTTTAACATTTCAATACCAAAGCTTGTGAGTTATAAAATTGACAAAATGACTATGAAACTATGAACTGAAAGCTCTATTTTCTGAAAAAAAAAAATGTTCCAAGTGACCATCATGACTAAGACAAACACTAGGTGCTCTAACTCAAATTTTAGATAAAGATCAAGAAGATAATCTAAAAGGTTCTGTAAGAGGACAAATAGTCCAAGAAATAAATTGATTTCTTGACCTATCACCATCAGTATGCACACATTAAGATTGGATATTACCACAAAAACATGAATATGGACAAGGCAAGCTTCTATTTTCCTTTTTTTTCTCTTTGGAAAAAATGGCTACAGCAGGCTAAAATCAACAACAAATCTGAACATAAATTCGCAACTCCAGAAAGAATAATAACGGTCATTACAAAACAAAATGAACTGTTGTAAATAAAAGATAGAAAAATTAGCGTAACAGTGAGATATAATCAAGCAGAATTCCCCACACAATCAAAGGCAACAGTCAGCCTGTTGTTTACATTTTTTAAAAAAGTTAATAAGTTATTCAAGACTTATTGAATGGGTCAATTGGTTGAGAGCACATATTCACCACACCAGCCATTTCTACTCCTTACAGTAAGAAAACAATCTGCGGGTTATGGCTTTAACGGTTTTGACCACTATTTCCTATTAATTTATTGACATTGTGGATGTGATTTTCAAGAGAAATCACTTTTTTTGTATGTATCCAAACTAAATATTTATAATCTATCGAAGTCAATGTTTTAAAACTTTGAGCAGATCCTGTACAAAACATCAAGAACTTAAGACTGGAGGGAGTAGTCAGCAAGTTAATACACTTGGTAATTTTGGACAAGCAGAAAGCTCTATACAACAGGGTATGCCATTAAAACCCAATAGAAGATGCTACTTTGCTGAGTTGGCAAGTAGGTTCATAAATAACTGGTGGTAACAAGAAGTAAAAGTGGAATTGCCAGAATAGGGGAAACCAAAACCTGTGAGGGGCACAGATACTAAAGGGGAAAGACCTATTTTGACCATCCATCTTTGGGCTGCGGCCTAAACCATTTCAGAGCTTGAAGTAACCCCCAGACACATCTTTTTAGGACCTGTAACCTATTGCCTCGGAGCCTTGGTCAACAAACACCATGGCACTGACAGGTGGGGCCTATATCAATGACCAGCTAACTTAATACACCCGTCCATTATTAATCAACATAACCATTTAGGACCTGGGAGTTTTGAATCATTCGAAAAGCTGGAGATAAAATGTCTATGAAAACAATAGTAGGGCTTCTTCACTTACTAAATTCGCACTTCTAGTACCACAAATTATCCCAGTTCTAGGTAACGCAGTTTGGCCCCTAAATAACGAAGTTCCCCAATTTGGTAATTTCGCGTATCAAACACAAAAAGTTGACAAAATTAGAATATACTCATACATAGGACGTTACGTCACCTTGAGGAATCGGCCTCTCTTGTTCTCCCCGATATCGAAATAGAACACCTGCGCAACGAACGTAATTAGGCCACGCCAAAATTAGCAACAATCGGGCGGCAGGGCCGGGGCCGCCGCGGAGGAAGCGGGTCGATACCTTGGTCTGGAGCCGCAGCTCCTTGCTGAAGGCGTCGCGCTCGTCGGTGCGGATGTAGTAGTCGAAGAGGTCGAGGAACCAGGCGACGCCGTCGACGGGGACGATGATGGTGGAGCGCGTGGCGGAGGTCTTCTCGGAGATCTTGAGGTACCTCCCCCGCGGGTTCTCCTTCAGATCGAAGTAGAACAGCTTGTGCTCGAACTGCAGGGTCTTGCTGACGAGCTCCACGTCGCCGCCCCCGCCCACAGCCGCCGCCGCCGGGCCCGACCCCGCCGCCCACCATAACACCTGCCCCAACTCCACCACCACCTCCTCCTCCTCCGCCGCCGCCGCCGCCGCCGTCCATGGCTGCCACGAGGCTAGGGTTTTGGGGGAACGCCACGGAGGTCCCGATTAGGGTTTGGGTTTAAACGAAGCAGAGGAGCTCGAGTGGAAGGGGACTGAGGCTGGAAATGGGGATAGATCTCGAGGGGGGGTTTTACCCCGGAAACGGTGGGCGACCGGGTTTGGGCTGGCCAGGGGAATGACTTGTGGGCCGTGGTTTTCTGTGGAGCCCGCCGATCGGTGGGTGGGGTGGATTGCTGGTGGGCGGGGTGGGATGGGACGGGGCGCCCGTGTGTGCGTGCTGTAGCTGTACCTGCGGATGCTGACCGCGCGCTCGTGGCGTGCCGACCCGTTATTGGCCGCGCGCTCTCACTGACATGATTGCACTGGGTAAAGTTTCGGCACTTTTTTATTGCCCTTTTCGGTTGGTTTCCTCGTCTCGGCTTCGGAGCCATTCTCGTGTAGAGCTAACATATACGGAGTAGCTCTGTATAGAAACCAGTCTCATCAATGGAACTCGGAGTGGACGTGAACTCGAGGATGGTAAATGTAAGGATATTTTTAGTTGCCTACGTATATATGGATATATATTGCCCAATTTTGCTCAAAGGTATGACCATAGAAATACAGTCAATTTATGTGTTGCTCGAGTGGCGCATCATCGTTTTTTATGCTAGCCCTACCTCTGTGTGGATCCCACACGCAGGGATTTAGAACACAACTCCCGTATATATTTCCCTGTAGCTAAAATAGCAGCTAAACAAGCAAACAGAGTGAGCTAATAAACCGGCTAACTATTAGCTTAACCTCAGTTCATAGTTATCTCATTAACTGGCTCAACCCAACCAATTCAGCTAATGTCAACTAAAAGCACGTAAAAAGATTTTTACACCTACTAGCTAACATATTAGCTATTGGAACCAAAACACCATCGAACTAGCTAACTAATTTTAGCTAAGAGCCATTACCTAATTATTAGCCGCTAATGGAACCAAAATAGACCATAGTGGTCTCTAAAAAAAATATGCTGTTTCCACCTAACAGCACTAGAAGTACAAATGCATTTTAAAAAATAACATTCTACCTCTATCTCCCCATCTTGTATTTTATTTACCATTTTTTAATAAAACTAGAGACTAAATTGCCCCTGATGCACAGTACCCTCAATTGTGCTTGTCGCTCTTGTTCATTTTAAACAAAGGCATTGGTCAATCTAAATAAATACACGCATGGAGGGAAATTCGAAATCAATAGATGTGCATATACAATGATATTTAAAGCAACCTTAAGAATGTTTAGAAAAGAGTTTTTCCCGGGTGATCCTTCATGGGAAAAGCACTAATATTAAAACACTTAGGTAATTAATTTTAATTAAATAAGCGCAAGGATAAGATGAGACGGTGCGGGCTCCATGCAGTGAAGGGTAGTAGGGTCATGTCCATAAAATACACAAAAGCAATAATGATTAAAATTGATTACCCGGCTATTTAAGATTTAGTAGTTTTCATGGAAAGGATTACTAAAGAAGAAAAAACTATATATGCTTAAGCTTACTTAAAATATCACTGTATATGTCATTTATCTATTTTAAATTTCCTACCATTTGTGTATTTTATTGAGATATATATAGGGCAATGCCTTTGTTTAAAATGAGCAAGAGGAACACAAAAATGAAGAGCGGCGTCAGGGGTGATTTAGTCTCTTATTATATCAAAAGGGACAAAAGTAGAGTGTTGTTTTAATTTGTGAATGCATTTAGTGTATCTAGTCTTGTTCCATGGATGGAATGATTTTAGGTGTTGTTTCCTAACACCACACTAAATAAGTGTTGTTTTCTGAATCCCTACGTCCGACACAGGTCGAGATAAAGTGTCATAATTAAGCTAGACTTAATATAAGGGCATTTTCAGTGGGAGTTTTATTTTGAGTAAATGATGCACCATGTCAGTGATTCTGATGATGTGGCAGTGAATCAATGAAGAAAGAGATGAAATGAGTTTCGTCTGAATGAAATCCGAGATATACGATTGCCTAGATAAGTTGTGTCTTGCATGTTGCCTATAAAATTGCACCAATGAAACTATGCATTTACAATGGAAAGTTCTATCTATGATTTCATTTTTTTCTTACTGATGTGGCACCTTGGAAATATAAAAATGAAACCTTCCATTAAAAATGGCCTAAACCAATGGACATGTACGCGTGGTATGCATTTATTGAAGGAACTTTGTTCACAACTCAAAAGATAATACTCTATATTGAATGAGTATTGAGCTAGATGGTTGAAGGCAGGAGCATATTGAGCTAGATGCTTGAAGGCTTGAAGATATTCCAGGACTGTTTTATTACCTTGTTGCAGGCTCAAGAACTCCTGCATTTTCATTTCCACAAGACCTTCAGGGATGTGATGGTCCTCGAAAGCCTTGCGGAAGTCTTGCCAAGTAATCTGTTGATTGGGCTGCAAAGAAGCTTGATAGGTTGCCCACCAAGCTCCAGCGGGGCCTTGCAACTTTCGAGCAGTAAACATAACTTTTTGCTGATCTGAAAGATTTGGCAAGAGTTCAAACATACTCTCTATAGTCCGCACCCAATGTTTGGCATCCATTGGATCTGGTGCAGACTGAAAGATTGGTGGATGGAGAGCTTCAAAGTCTAGAAAAGTCACTCCAGCCTCTCGCCCACGGCGCAGGTTATCTTGCATTAAGTGATGCTGAGCAAGCTGATTTTGAGCTAAGAGCTCAATTAAACGATTATGACGATCCAAAACATCAGCCATGGTAGGATGAGCTGAGGGTGGTGGAGGGAGCTCATCGGAATGATCGCCCGACATCTGCGGAGCATAGAGTGGAAACAACTATAAGCTTACTATTACGTCGACAGCTGAGAAGAGACATGTACAAAGGATCTACATTCTTTTATTGAAAACAACGGCACATAACATATTTTACATAACAGTTTCAAGCCACCTTTAGTTACTACTATCATACAACCATACTGTCCACACTGGGTTATTCGAACAACAACACATACGGGCAACTGTTTTACAAAAAAATTTACAAAATTTTACAAAAAGTACAACTTCCAACTCCCTAAACACCGAACCCACAACAACTCATCCTTCAAGCGCTGCTCTGGCCCACTGAATTTTCACCCGCATCTGAATCGTACCCTGTACCAGGAGCAGGGGCAGGTGGTCCAACGGAACCGGAAACGATCCCTGAGGATCCCTGAGTAGCCCTGACCCCTCAGGGACTAACTCCATGGGCTCCTCCTCTGAAGAACTCTCTTCTAACTCTGCCTGAAGCTGATCATTTTGCAGTTGTAATGCAATCACCTGCTCATTAAGGTTGTCTATAATGGTGTGGTCAAGTTCGATGTGTGTGGTTTGATCCTGAATGGTCAAGTTAGCAGTGTGCAACTGATCCCTTAAGTCCCTCATGGTACGTTGGTCCTCGTATTGACGAAGACCCAAACTAATGATCTCAGAGGTATCCCTATGCTGTTGTTCTAACATGTGCTCATTATGTGCCCTTAATCCCAAGAAACCCTCTCTGATACTTGCATAGGTTTGGTGGCGTTGATCATAAAGATCCGCCAACTGGGAAGTGTAGTGGACTTGCTCATGCATTTGGCGCCTTCGCAAGTCTCGAGCACTGCGGTTCAGATTCCTCAACCTCCTTTCCCACTCGGGCTGAGCTCGGTCATTGGGAGGAAGAAACATAACTTCAGACCCTTCCAACTCACCTAGATGCCTCGTACAGAGCTCAGTTAGAGCCCTGTAAGCGGCATCGGAAAAAGCCTCTCCAGGAGTTATCCCACTACCCTCAACTTCCCATACTTCCTCCTCCAGCACCCTAGGGTGTTGAGGCATACGCACTCGCACCCTTGTCTCACCCATAAGACCTAGATCAGCATGACGAACAATGTAACGGGGACAACTAGGATAACCCAACTCTTGAAGACGATGGTGAAGAGTCATAGCTAAGGGACAGTTTTCTGGACACTCCTGGTGCCAACAACCCCTGGCATCCTCGTAAGGGACGAAAGTATGCGGCATCTGGACCAGAACAACAAAAACTTTTGTTAATAAATCATTTTGAATTGCTCTACTTTGTTTTTTTAAGGACAGAAGAATAACTCTAATGCAATGATGATGCATGACATGTTTTAAAACCAAGTCTTTTAATGTTCTCTACACGCTTATTTTAAGGAAAAGGATTTCGTTAATTCATATTTTAAAATACACCCGTATACGGGGCTCACTTACTATAGAGTGAAAAATACTTTTTAAAAATAGTTACCCACCCCTCAAGCTCAGCTCTGATACCAGCTGTGGCAGAACCACCTAGATTAACCCGGATTTAGTGCTTAATCACCAGATCCGGACTAATCTCGGTAGTCCTTCAGGACGTAGGTATCCTGACTTGGCCTTCCCATCCGGATCGAGCTTGATTTTTGGGACGACTGTCGAAGGAGTCCACAGGTTACAACATACACATCACATTTATTACATAAGTTAAAATATTACGCATAGGGTTTGGTACTTATTACATTCCGGCTGATAAGTTCTTCAGCCATTTAAACAAAAGTAGCATAGTTCCCATGTTTCTTCAACTCACGCACACACCTAACTGCTTCAGTTGTAGCCAAGCTTGGTTCAGAAGAAAGGAGGATTCAGATAAGGGTCCCATTCAAACCACGTGCATTCCGCACCTATAAAAGAATAGGCAAGAAGCCTGAGTACTAATTACTCAGCAAGACTTACCCGACCACTGGGTCGAAACCCGACTTCCTAACTCAAGGCCGGGGTGGTTAGGTCAACTCACACTGCGGCAGGCCTAATAGTAAATCCTTAGCTTTTAGAATTTAGTTCACCTTTTTAGTTATCACCTGATTATGCTAAGTTATTCCTATTCTACTAACCCACCAGGACCCACCAGGACAAACATGTTGTCAAGCATTCATCATTAACAAGATCAATTCTCTTACTACGATGTTGGTCGCGATCAGGCAGCTTACAACCGGCAAGCCACAGACGATTCGAATCGGTTTTCCACCTCTCGAGAGGGATACTCAGACACCCGTCATATGTGTGTACACCGACCCCACATACGACAACCCAACATCCAGTGCCACCTAGCCGGAACCATCCTCACCGAACCCGGGTGTCAGTCCTTCGACACCCGCCCAACCTCCTCTTTCCAGTTGGTCTCGTCTAGTTCCGTGCTTAGGTACAACAGGACGAAAGGCTTACCGGAGCCCGTTAAGGACGGTAAGTGAATGAGGCGCGTTCAGCCCAACCAGGCCACACATCGGACGGCCTTATGCGACACAGGCAGGATCAGGGTCCATAGCAAATAATCATAACATGTAAAGTACGAAAGCGAAACTGATCCCGCCGCATGCCTGTCAATTTATTAACAATCTTCTTATTCTTAACCTATAACTTGCTGTAAAAGAATTCCGCTCTAGGCCTTTGCCACCTAAGCCATCTACTGAGCATAGGATTATATGCTGGATAATGAGTCATCATGCTCTAGGGTTTCAATCAATTCCTAACTCTAATGCACAAGCATAACTCTGATTTCAATTAAGAATTTAAAGAAAACCGGGTAATGCACCGGGGCTTGCCTTGAGTCACGGGATCTGCCTCTGTCGGTGACTTGGAGTCTCCTCCTGCAGGTATGAAGGATGTCTCGGTCGCACCGGCTTTCGGATTTTCCGTCGCAGTGGAAGACTCTTCAACGGGAAGTGGTGGGACCAACGTGCCTAAGTTGATGACATGCAGGAGTTTTTAAAAAAAATGAGGATGATCAACCCGTTGAAAAAGTAAAATGTACAATTTTCTAAAGAAAAAGGGTGGTTGGGGTTAAACATGGATATTTTTCGAACGAAGATGATTGTCCTAAGCTTTAAATGAATTACCAGGTATTTTTAAATAATTTTTAAAGATTTAAATGAATTTTCTAGGAATTTTTGAATTAATTTTCTATTTTTAATGCACTTTATGAATTTTTCTGCATTTTTAAATAAAGGCTAAAATTTCTAAAATATATAACTCTAATTTACTTTCTTTTTAGAATTACCAAATTATTTATATGAATTAATAAATAATTTTTCTAATTAAAATAAACATATTACATTAAAGCAAAATAGATAAACAAATTAAATTTAAAGGAAAAAGAAAAACAGAATTACTGTTGAAATTCGGCCCAGCTCACAAAAAGAAGAAAGAAAAAGTTCTAATTTCCCCGTCCAAAAATCGCAGGGGCTCCCCTTTCGGCCTGGCCCGGCCCGGAGTGGGCCGGCGGCCTGCTTCCCCTAAGGCGCGGCCCAACCGAAGCCTTCCGGCTCGGCCCAGCCGCTGCGCGGGCCGGCAGGCCGGCCTGCCCGGCGGGCGGCCCAGCTGGGCTGGCGGCCCAGCAGACCGGCCTCGCCCGGCTCGCCCGGCGGCGCCGGCGACCATCCGGCGCGGCGCGAGCTCCTCTCTCTTTCCCTCCCCTTTTCCCCTTCTTTCCCCCTTTCTCTTCACTGTGCGGTCGCCGCCCGCCGCGGCATGGCGCCTGCCGGCGCAACGCGCCGGCGAGGTGGCCTCGCGGCGGCGGTGGTGCCCGCAGCGACCTACCTCCTACCGCGCGGGGAACGCGGCGGCGACGCCGCGGTGACCGCGGCGCCATGCGAGGCTCCGAGCCTGGCGAGCTCGGGCCGGCGCTCAGCGTGGCGCAGAGGAGGAAGGAGTGGGGTGGGGGCTTACCGGCGCGGGGTCATGGCGGTGACGGCGGCGGAGGCGGCAGCGACGGCGCGGGGCGCGGGGCGCGGGACACGGGAGCGGCAGCGACGGCGCGGGGCGCGGGGCGGGGAGCAGCACTCCCACGCTCCTGCGCCGCGGCGGGGAAGAAGACCCCCCCCCGGGGTCCCACCTGTCAGCGCCGCCTGACAGAGGGCGCGGGTGGCGGGGGTGCTGGCCGCCACGTGGGCCGCCGCCCCCGGCTGGGCTTCTCCCAGCGGGCGCGTGGCCGCGGGCTGGCCAGCTGGCCCGCGATGCTTCCCCCGCTTTTCTTTTTTCTTTTTACTTTTACCCTTTTTATTTTTAACCCTAGATTTTGACATTTTTCGACAGGGGTCCAAATACAAAAGTGAAAGGGCTTAATTTAAACTACCCTTTCACATTTTTGCCCCTAGAAAACTCTAAATTTTTAAAAAGGCCTCAAATTTAAATTTGAATCAAATTTTTGAAAGAATAATTAGGGTAAATTGCAATGCACTTAAGTGTTTAAAATACGGAGTATTACAGCGACGATCCCAACTGCAGCCGCCGCCTCCCTCGAGCAGGAGGCACACGCTGGATCCACGCCGGCCATGGCGGAGAGGAAGATACGGCCCCTCCTTGCGTTCTATCCCACCCCGCCGACGGCCTCCTTCGTTGCGCGGAGGTCTCCATGGATCCAACATCCAGCAGCCTCGTCGCCTCCTCCACTGGCCATGGCGCCCCACCAGTCACGTGGGTGGAAGCCTCTGCCGCACGGCGCAAACGAGGCCGGTGGCCACGCTGGAGGAGAGAGAGGGGATAGGGGGCGCCCCGTACAACGCTGGGAATGGGGTGAGAGAAAGCATTATCCTACGTCGGGTTGCCTATCCACTCGCCCGCTACACCCTCCCAGTCAACTTTAAATATTTAGGGGGAACGGTCGGGTTGCCTATCCACTCGCCCGCTACACCCTCCCAGTCAACTTTAAATATTTAGGGGGAACGGTCCAGCTATCCACTGCGGATAGTCTAATGGACCCAAATCAGGCTTTGCCTGAACGATGTCTGGTGTGGGTACCCCTATGGGTGAGAAAAAATCGGAAGAGGCCACACGTTCTGCCGTGGTAAGTTAAAAACATTTTAACTAAACTAGCGCTTTATTAGTACAGCTTGGCAAGTTCCACAAAAAAAATACTCCGGTCACCAAGGCCACCTAGGACCTAGGTGGTGCTAATCGCCGAGAGTTACAATAGTATAGTCGATTTGATCATTGTTGTGCTTGTTTCGGATAGAAAAGGAAAATGAAAAGAAACAAACTTGCTCCCGTGTAATTGGTATCATTATTACAGTTCTAGTAATGTTAAGCCAGCAGAACACAGTTAAGTAATTCAGAAGTAATATGTTACAACAGAAAAAGTTACACAGTTGACATTCATGAGCATACAACACAAACCAAAGTGCCTTTGGCGCGTGATGATGTGAAGAGGTTATGGAATGCTGTTCAAGAATAGGGATGAATATTTTCACAGCAGGCTTCGTTTTTTTTGAGTTGCTCCATTCCGGCAAAGAACCTATTCGTGTAGTCTGTCTGGTAAAAACGACCAACAGTCGACAATTAATTTTGGGCCTTGCTTGAGACAATTCTGCAATGTGAGGGTCAAATTTCAAGCATTTAGAACCATCAGATTCCAAATCAAAATGTGTTCAAACAGCATTACAAAATCCATGAGATGTCTAAAGTGTCGCAATATATGTTTAATGGCCACTGCTGCCCATCTAGCAACAGCATTGACACAACATCAAACCGCATGAATATCAGACATTGTTGCTTGTCAGCAGCATAAGATGGATCCTTGCCCCCAGGATTTGTGCTGTCGTATCAGTCAGTCTCCCTATTGCATTGTCATCTATTTTATTGTACACTATGTATGTAGATCAATGGAAGGATAGAATCACTGCATGTGAATCTAGCGTACAATATATGGTAAATCAAGAGAGAAAAGATTTGCACGCAATTACTCTTTATCTTTCCACTGATCAAAACATATAGTGTACAATACAATACATGGCCATACAACATGGAGATTGACTCTACATATCTGATACAACAAATAGCAAAATCCTGGAGGCAAGGATCCATCTGATGCCACTGATTGTGCTGCAGAACAGACAACAGTGCTTGACATCCATTGCTATTGCCGGATAGGCAACAATGCCCGGGAAACATGTACAGTATATTGTAACATAAACAAGCAATAGTTTCATAGAACGGTTTTAATAAATTGTAGCATGTGCTTTACTAGCTTCTTGACACATCAACAGCAAAAACTTTTTGACACCTTCCAATGTACAAGGCACTGATAGTATACAGATGACATATTTTGTTAGTCCAGCTCAGAATCGAGGTAGCCTGGCAGTGGAACATAAACGGAACTGTACACCCAGTTTATTGCGCAGTTAGACACCTCAAGAAGGTATGCTATAAATACATGAGATATTATCGACCTATTCCATAATCAACGTGGTAAAAAGTATAGATGCTGAGAAAACGTACCTCAGCCACCTATATGTATCATAGGTCTATTTGCTGTCTTTGCAATATCAAACATCCCAGCATGTTTTGCTTTCTTCCTTTTAACCTGAACACAGGGATGTCAGGCCATTAAAGGCCATATACATTTGGTTAGAGCACGAACATAATAGGGGACTGTGAGCTCGAAGTATTAATCAAACATGCAAGAAATATCCCGAGCAACTACAAGAAATTAAGAAAAAGATCTCCAACATTGAATAGAATAAAATCTTGTAACTTTCAATAAGGTGATATCTGATATCTATGAAAATGTACATGTAAGAAAGATGGAACAATAGAAACTTATAGTAAAAAATGAAGTAGCCAGAAATAGGCAACTAAGTTCAGATTTGAAAATAAAAAATAAATGGAAAGCAGGTCATTGTTTCATATAAAGGTAGGAGTAAAGTAGTAAGTTTGTCTACATACCGCAGCACCAATTATCTCCTTCAGTCCAGCATCATCAACACCAGAACGGATGGGTTCTCTCAAACTCACCTGTATAAATAAGGACAGTTGTACTCAAATATTTCATATTGTACGGAGCACACATTTATCCAACCTTGTCCAACATACTTAGTGAAAAGGAAAAAAGCTGGAGAGGAATATTTAGTTTCTACAAATAAATAGGAAAATGACTTTAACTGGTCAGCAGGAACATAACACTTGTATCAATTATAACTCATGAGGCAACATTCACAATGCGAAAATACAAAAATAATAAAGATCCAAAATGATGTCGAAAAGTAACTTTTTATTTGATCCAGAAGTCCATTTTCCAAATTGCACAAGGCCAAGAAACATCAGGAAGGCCCAAGAAATATCAGGATTACCATACCAAGTTTCTGAAATCAAGTCGCTATAAATTTGTGGTGCAACTAACCACTACTCTTTCGGAAAAAAACATGACCATGAACTACTCAGCGTATCAAATTCTTTTAACTTTGGTTGGATCTGTTATGGTACTTGTATATTATCAAACACAGGGGTAACGCACCAGCAAATTTCTTGAGTAAGGAAATCAGGAAAATGAATCAGTGCCTTAGCCAAGCAAGCAGTTCAACATACCTCTGAGGGTCCAAATAAGCACACCTTGAAGTTTCCATCAGCCAATAATCGTAATCTATTGCAACCAGCACAAAAATGTTCTGTCATTGATGTAATAAACGAAATTGTCCCAGCATGTCCATCAATCCTGAAATTCTTTGCAGTGTCGGTAGGGTGGTCTTGAAGTCTCTCTACACCTTTATAGCTCTGCCTCTGATTCAAATAGAATAATAGATGCCAATGAAATAAGTTACTATATCATAAAAAAACATCAATAAGAAATAATTAGCAGCTTACATGACAAAAAAAATTATATATAAAGAAAAGAATCTGTACACAATGCCACAGATATACAGGCAGAAGAATACAATACTGCACTTTCCAGAGGTGTACCTTACCACTTTGTCCAACATCTCTGCATAAGGAACTAGCTTCTTCACATTCCAAACATTACCATCAAATGGCATGAACTCAATAAATCTAACATTTATGGGCTTGTGTCTCGTCATTTCAACAAAATTGCAGATTTCATCATCATTCATGCCACGCATGATGACACAGTTGACCTGGGTTTAAAAAAAAGGCGATGAGAAATAATTGAGCAAAAACTAAATACCATATGTTCATTGTGAAGAATATGTTTCCAGGATAGAAGAAACACTCAACTGGAAAGAACTATGCAACTTATAGAATGCAAGAGGCTAAATACCTTAACAGGATTATATCCAAGTTCTACAGCAGCATCTATTGACTCCAATACCTTGGAGTGCCCTTTACGCCTTGTCATGAACTCAAACTTTGCAGGTACAAGCGTATCTAAACTTATATTTAAAGCATTGAGTCCACATTCTTTCAGCTTGGGGAGTTTCTTCGAAAGAACAATTCCATTTGTGGTCATTGCCAGAGTTTTCAGTCCCTTCAAACCGGAAAGGTGTAAACAAATATCTTCAATATCTTTTCTAATGGTAGGCTCTCCACCAGTCAATCGGATCTTATCCACACCGGAAGTAACAAAAAGGTTAGCAATTCGAATTATCTCATCATGTGATAGAAGCTCTGTTTTTGGTGTTAGTTCGACTCCTTCAGGCAGGCATACAGTATTGGCACCTCAGGTTACAGCGCTCGGTCAAGGAAATCCTCAAGTAATTGTGAAACCTCCCAAATGAATCAACAAGCATTTCTGATGATGATGCCTCTTGTGATAGAACATCTGGATCGGTGGCACATAAAGTAGAATATGTATTTGAGCATCTCAGTCTGTCGGTGGCTCTTACTGAAGAGGAAGTATTGACCAAACATTGGAATCCTGCCTTCAAAGTATCAACCTGCAAATATGTTGAGTTGTTTAGAAGTGGCCGAGGACAAGAAAGTGACAAAATGAATTAACGCCCATGGGTTATGGATATATCTAGCCAATCCAAAAACATATTGAGAAACTAATCTGCTAGACTGCCACAATAAGAAGGCAAATGGAGCGAAGATACAGATCTCGAGAGTGTTCCAAAGTGCTTAAGATATATACTTAGCTCCTTTTCAGTAATAAGTAACAGCCGTTAAGCTTTTGAGCCCTTAACTACCTCAACCTTAATTAAAACCTGAGTATGATGGAACATAATCATACACTTGAAGATTTTGTCACTCTGTTCATACTTTGATAACTAAAAAACCCCCCAACTAGATAGTACTGAACGGTACTTCAAAATTTGAGGAACAAACTGAACGCCCAAATTAGTATGAAAAACGCTGCAGCCTCAAGCAGTCTAACAGAGATATACTGTACCTTAGTGCCGATTAATCACAGAATTGTTGCAGGAAGTATGCTGAGAGCATTCAAGGGTCTATCTAGTTATCTGTCAAATGATTTCTTTACCCCTAAAATGATGAGGACTCAGGAAACCTCACTAACCCTCCGATCAGTCAGACCTCAACAAGCTCGCAAAGCAAAGAACAGCCTGTGCAAATTCAATGCTAGTAGGAGCAGTTTCCTGGTAAGACTCCATGACTATTTCGCAAAACTTGGGCAGAACTGAGTTCTAGAGAGAGAAACAGCTTTGCTATCACCGTTCGTGATACAGTTAGGATCTGGATAGTGTTTGAGAAGCTGAAAAGGGGCAGCAATCATAGTTCATAACAACCCCCAGAAGCAGAGTCGATTCAAAAAGGCCAGGAAGCAGGGCTCACCGTGCGATCCGGCCGACGCCTGCGGGCCAACTCCGAGACGCAGCGCCGCATCATCCCCGCCTCCTAATCCAATCCAGCACGGGGACGGATAGCACCCCCGAGAAGGAGGACAACCGGCGACCGCTGATGCAGCTAGAAGAGTCAAAACGAAAGCCGCCCCTAAGATGCTCACTCGAAGTTGAGCACTGCAGCGAGGAGAACGAAGGACCGAATACCTGTAAGTGGAGAAGATAGAATCGGCCCCCGCGTGCTGCGGCGAGGTGCGCAGGGAATTTGGCGGTTGCAGCGTGGAAAGGGCGAAAGGGAAACGGGATGGCGATGCCGACCTTCCTCCATGGCCTCTCCGTTGTGCCCAAAGTACCCTTTTGCCACTCTCCTGCTTGGAGTGGACCGGATCGCCTCACGGTGGGGGCGAGCGGAGCAGGGGGTCAACTTTGGCGGCGGCCAGGAGCCGGGAGATGCTCGGGGCGTCGGGCGGTCGGGCCCGGTGCGCACGGCACAGCTTGGCGCGGTGCCTGCGATGTCCTCACGGTGTGCTGAACGGGTGCTGGCGAGATGGCGAATCGTGGCGAGCAGCCGGCGATTTTCTCTTGTTACTTCACATGAGGGTATTCTGGGAACTTCAGGACAGGATATTTTATAAATGGATGACAAGAGATTTAGGAATTCAAAAGTAAGAAAAAAGAATTTCCGACTACGAACGGCGGCACACACATGCACGCGGAAGAGCGCATAAATACACAAGAACAGTAATAGAGTGACATTTTAAAATCATGAAGCTAGAATGTTATTCCTAATTTTAAAAGGAAGAAGTTCATTTTCAATCTCCGAACTATTTTCGGGTCCGGATTTGACCATTGAACTTCAAAATGAGGATATCATCGATCGAACTATTAAAGCAAGATCATATTTGGTCCACCCTGGTGGTTTCGAGGGTGATTTTCTATTTTCCAACAATATTAAAAAATAATTTAATATATAAAAATTTATAGCTAATTAATTTAAAATAGGAAAATATGAAACTAGAACCAAACTTTTTCTGCAAATGTAATCTATTCAGTGTACTCTGATTAAACATCCTTTCTAGTGAATTGCAATAAAACACTTGGATGGGTAATAAATGGGATACAGATAACTCTAGGTAGAGTAATAATAGATAGATTATATTTTTAGAAAAACTTTGGTACTTATTTCATATTTTTATGATTTGAAATAAATTAGTTAGAAGTTTAGATAAATTAGTTAGAATTTTAGATATTAAATCAATTTTTTAATATTTTAAAAATAAAAAACACCCTTTAATAATTAGTTATGATTTAGACTAAGTTTTACAAGTATCTTGGAGAAGGACCAGCAACGAAATGCTGGCAAAGACACTCCACAAGAAAATACGTCATTGCATACATACTTGCTTTGAGTCAACCATGGTACCAGTAGCCCATTAGATATGGGGGTCTTCTCTGACATCATAACTTCTTGACTTCATGTTAGTTTTTCTCTGACTTTAGATCTTCTACATACATAGATTGTGACGAGTTCACCATCTGTACATAACATTGTAAATCTATCCATTATTATACTCTATAGAAGAGCTAGCTTAAACTAAACCGTTTTTTCACCTAAAGAACGAGTCTAAACAAAGCTGTCTTTTCATCAAATAGTTCTTTACCCAAATTAATCTCCACGCTTAGATTTAATTCAGATTACGCATCTAACGGTATATTGCAAATCACCTGCATCAAAGAAACTGGGCCCATCCAATTGTTACGCGATTCTGGCGTAGGAAGAAGGGTGCAAACCGCTTTTTGTCAAAATTTTCACCTATTTTCTGCTACCAGTAAAAATTCACGTGCGGGACACAAAATAAGTTTTTATAATTGTTTTAGTTTTTTTATTTGCAAAAGATTTTTTTCAAATTTATTAAGAGAAAAGACACAATAAAATTCATTCTAGCATCAGAAAACAAAAAAACTTGATGAAACCTTAGTTCATTTCTTCTCCAACCCATGTCACGCGCCGCTTTTCTACCGTAGCTCCCCCTGCTCCACCCCCTACTCTGGTGAGAGAGGGGTGAGACGAAGGATGGCGACTTTATCTAGCCAAAACATATCCCCTAGTAATTTAGTTTGTTTTTTCTTGTCGACGAGGAAACTTAAAACTTAAATTATAATGGGGAATTTCATCATGAATGTTGGTCAGAAGATGAAATCATCAGCCCAAAGACAAACTTTCCCAGCCAAAAATTCCAAATTGAAAATAACCCTCTTCTGGCTAAAGTTCCAAACCTGAAACTTATTAATCCTTTCCTAACCTAACTTCCAAATTGGACCAAATTCATCGAGATAAAACCAAAATGCCGAACTTAATAGTAAAACTTTACTTAATTAACAGGGTCTTAACAACTTATTCTTCACAATCCTTTCCAATTAAATATTCAGGTTGGTTTCAATTAAACAAAAAAACTATGAGATTAATCTCGGCCGCGTAAACTAGATTAATCATTACTTAAAACTTATCCTCAATATTGAATACTTAACTCAGTGCTTAACTTAAATTTACATCAAGTACTATAATACTTAAAACAGTGGGAAATACATGCATAACTCAATTATACACTGCACAACCTCAAACACAGAGAGAAAAAACAAGAATGTGCATTGTTCCTGTTCATCATTGAAAATCGGCCCAGCCTGCTTGCCTTGCACGCCCTACTGGGCTTAGGTTGAATCCAACGGTTCCCCTATCCTCTATCTCCTATCACTATTCCAATTACTTATCTCTCTGTCTACAGTACAGAACAGTGCTATAACAACGTGCCATTTAGTTTTTGGGGAGCTGTATAGGGGAGCCGTTATATTCAGCCTTAAAGAAGCCTGCCTTCCCCCACTTTCATTCAAAGCCGTCCATCACAGATCAACGGTTGAAAGTGATTGAGCACCGAAAAAAATCGCCCCGCCCGAAACCCTAATCATTTTCTTCCACTCCTGGCCGCAGCCTCTTCTCTTCCTCCGTTTCCCTTCCCAGCTCCAGTGAGAGAGATGGCGGGCCGTAGCAGCGGTGGCACCGCCCGTGCGGCTTCTCGTCGGCGGGCGCACTGCTGCCGAGCGGGCCCGCGGTGACGCAGTACTTCGCTAGCACTCGTGCATGCGAACGAAGCGGCGGCGCGCCACCTTCCGTTGCCGCCGCCAACAATGAGCCTCCTCCCCTCGGCCGGATCTGCCCCGCCGCCTCTCCTCCTGCGTCATCCCCCGGCGCCTCCCCCTCCTAGGGAGATATAGGCCGGCGCCTCCTCCTCCAGGCCGAACCCGCCCTGGCGCGCCTTCTCCCGGTGCCTCCGGCAGCCCGGGCGACCCAACCGGCCCGCCTCCTCCTCCTCCTCCTCTGGCCTCGCGGCGGCTGGATCCGACCCGCTGACACCGGCGCGCGCCGCTTCCTCCTCCCCGTCTAGCGGGCAGCCGGGATCCGGCCCGCCGCCGCTTCCTCCGGCCAGTCGCGCCTCCGCTTGGCCGCCACCGCCACCGGTTCCTTCCCTCGCAGGTGAGCAATTTCTGCTCTGTCCTTGTGAATGTGGATCCTTGACGAGAACGAAACACGTGCAATGATTATGACCATATTTGTTTATTTTTGGTTTCGCGATTTGGGAACAAAGTTACGCTGTACCTTTTGTCAATGTATGCGTATGCATGGGACTTGTTCGATTTTTGTTGGGCTGTGCTAAGATCTAAATGGGCTGAATCTCCACACTATTGGTGTGATGACGGGCGAGATCTGGCTAGGCGAGTAGGAATCCAAACCGGTGAAAAAATTTTGAAGAGGAACTCACGTTTTGCCGTGCGTAACCCGTTTTTGATGGTTTTTTTTGGACCCGGTTGCTTTGGCGTGAGGACATGATAGATCTCGAGGTTTAGGCGGGTGTAGATTTATTAGGTGAAAATTAGTTTTGGTAAAACTCGCTCATTACAGCATAGATTGATTCAAGAAAACACATTGGCACGAGATTGATTTGCAACTGGGACAGAAAGGACGGCCTGATTAATCGTTGGTGTCATGGGTCGAATCCATGATGCCCCAAACGTGATCATGTATCAAGCTAATATTATTGTGTAATACTAAATCATCAGAAGCTCTAGATAATACTGCTCACCACAGTAGAGAGAGGACATCCCAAGAATGGAACCGAAAATCACAATTGAGAAATCAGGGAGAACAAAGAGACGCTCGAGCGCTCGGAACGTCTTAGAGCCGATGCCGTCTCACGCCTTCTGGTAGCTGCGCACAACGCCACAACGCACCCTCCCGTCGCCCCTCCCTCTCCTTCCCCTTGCTCTCCGCCCCCGATGAGCCCAGCACCCCGCTTTTGATGGCTGCGGTGGAGTCCGAACTCCGAAGGCCGGTGGCAAGGGAGTATGAGCGGGAGCGAGCCATGAGGATTTGGGAGAACATGGATGTCCCGTTCGGTTAGAGAAAAATCAAGAAGATTGGAGGAGATTGGGTGATATTGAATGATATTTTGATTAGGCAGAGGATTCATTCCACCAATCTCACCCAATCTCTTTGAGTTTGCTCAAACCGGACAAGGCCAGGAACGAGTGCAGAAGCTAATGCTAAGGTCATCCAGGACGTACATCTGTACTAGTCTACAGTGCGTAAACAAGTATTTTTTCACTCTGCGTACAGTGCACGAACAGTGTTTTTCACACCCATATCCTACCTTTCTGATGACGATGGTCTAACGCTCGGCATGCTCGACTACGCGGAGACCCAACACTGGAACCCCGTGGAACCAGGATCCAATGGGTCAGCTAGGGGGCGAAGCTCGCGTCGGCGGACGGCGGCACCCATGCAGAGGTCGCCCAGACGAGAACTGAACAAAGCAACCTCAGCTAATAAGTTCCTAATTGTCTAGCTTCCAGTATTTGCTAGCTCTCAATATTTAATATATACTGTTTAAGGGAGGAAATAACTAACATCAGTGTGCGTACATCCATGGGTGATTAAATTGCTCGCCTGCTGATTCACTCAGCTAAATTGGCAAGCCTGCGGATTGGCCTCTATCCGCATGAGATGCAGTGATTACAAAGTTATAAAGCTTCAACTATCACCAACAGGTGGGGAGCATGGCATGAATCAAACAGGCACAATGTTTGAACAAGAGGTACACTACTGTCTAGTGCAGTATTTTTTTCTCTTTGTTCCCACACTGCAATAGTTGAAGTACTAAACTTATCGCTCATCGGAGTTATCGGCCTCGAATCAAGAAATTGCCAAATGCAGGCTACTTCAGATTATGTAAATCATGTTTGGTACATGATAATAGTTAGCATTCTTACATCTGCCGACCCTGGATTCTCCGAGGGTATACTAAAATCTAAAAATCGTAGGGAAATACGTATTATTCTGTCTGGGTTCGCTTCACTGCATAGATAATCTCCTATTTAAATTTATTATATATATATATTATCACCCTGTTATAGGAGTAACAGAATTCATCAAGAGGAAAGGTATGGTCTTGTTGGCCGCCCTCTCATGCTTTGCCCTGTGACTCCAATTTTGCCATGTACTGCATGCACTTTGTGATCGATGCATGGATCGGTCGACCCTCTGTCCCTCTTGTATGTTTGCCCCTGATGCATGCTTAGCTCTCATGTGACCGCAGTTGGTGCGCCACCTCCACTCCACCACGCACATTCACTAGACCCATGCTCCTCTTCATGCGTCGCCCATCCCCTCCTCGCCTTAAACGGCATCACGGGCGCGCAAGCCACGGCCGTGTACGTCCCTAGCCGCGCCGCGCCGCGCGCGCACGTACGTACGTACGTACGCTTATACGTCTCGCCTACCAGACCGCCATGGCATCTATCTGTGATCAGATCGAGAGCACCGGCAGCTGAGCGCTCGATCGCCTACTCGTCCTCTGGTGAAGTCAGTCGTCGTCGAGCTGCCGCCGGCGCGCCCGCCCTCCACGATCGATCCACACGATGATGCGTCGTCGCGGGCTCCGAAGCTTCTGCCACGGCGTCGCCTCCACGTCCACGGTGCAGCAGCTCCACGGCAAGGAGCTGGTGAGCGCGGCGTCCTCGTCCTCCGCTACCGTGCCGCCGTCGGTGGTTGGCTCGTGCGTGGCCGAGACCGAGGTGAGCGGCACGGGCGGCGGCGATGGCGGTGCTCCTCCGGCGGTCACGCTGGAGCAGATGATCCTGCAGCTGGACCTGGAAGAGGAGGCGGCCAGGAAGGAGCGGCGCGGCGCGGCAGCGGCGGCGGCGGAGGAGGGGTGGTGCCCGCGGCGGATGTCCTGCGTCGACGGCGGCGGCCCCGCGGACCACGTGCTCCGCTCGGCGCGGGACGCGCTGAGCCAGTACCCGCGCTTCTCGCTCGACGGCCGGGACGCCATGTACCGCGCGTCCTTCAGCGGGTTCTATGAGGGCATGGGCCGCGACCGCGACGCCGGCGCCGGCGACCGGCCAAGGGCGTCGGCCGTGTGCTGCGCCGCCGGCGAGGGGTGCGGGGCGCTCGCGTGCAGCGCGGGGGGATACGAGATGGACCTGGAGCGGACGCTGCGGATGCCGGCCACCGTCGCCGGGGAGAGCGTGGTCTGGTGCAAGCCCGGCGTGGTGGCCAAGCTCATGGGGCTCGAGGCCGTGCCCGTGCCCGTCAGGGGTGGCCTGCGGCGGAGGAAGGCTGCCGGGCATCCGGCGGCAGCTTGCGGCGGCGTCATCAGGAAGCAGAGACAGAGGAGGACGGTCACGACGGGGCAGGAGGAGCTGGCCTTGCACAAGGAGAAGCTCTTCATGGCGTTGCATGGCTACGACCTCGTCGGGCCGGGCGGCCGCCACGCTGGCGCCCTCCGGTCTGGCGTGGGGCCGGATGTCAGTGCCATGGGCACGGAAGGCAACGGCTGGGAGTTCCGGCTTCGTCGTTGACGAGACACAGGAGGCTGGTTCACTCTGGTAGATTTACGTCGTTAATGACTTGTTAGTAATGCGTAGTATGGCACTGGCAGCCTCTCCTTTTAGAAACGTGTGGTTGCCTAGCGCTCAAAGCTCGTATCGAACTTTGGTCATGTATATGTTTATACAGATCTTCGCATTAATAAATCTCTTTGCTGTAATATGGACATATTATTGGAAGCCTATTGGAAGGTCTAGCGCTACGTGGAACATATGAATTTCACATAAATTTTGCAGAAAGTAATCATGAACATAAGATGGTATCCGGTTTACTGATCCTGCCTTTTGGGCCTATCTTTTAAAAAGGAATTTTGAAGCTGAAACTGTAAATTGATAGAGTGGACATGTGCTCTCATCCTCACAAACGAAACACATTATTAAAAAAAACACACATGAAGCCAGTCAAGCCACCGTAATATAATGCTCTCTAATGTCAATTGAATGAAATCTTTGAATTCATTAATGCTTCAACAATCAACAATCATCAGTGGGAAGAACTAGATATTGGAATTTTTCAATCAGAAAGGGAAGAAAATTCTAAGAAACGGTTTGGTTTGAGCAATGACCTGATCCACACTATCACTTATTTTATTTCTTGCATTTTTGTTTGGTTTGGGCAATAACAGAATAAGAATGGTATGATTTATTACCACCTTATTGAGGAATGTTTATGCGACCACAACTTATGGGAAGGCGTTGTGATGGACCATTCCTTTCTGATGAGATGGTTCTTCAAAGCTCTCAATTAGATTGTGCTTTAAAAGGTTTATGTAAACAATTTGGTTATTGTGTCAGCCAGGAGTTGCCCGTGAATTTCATCACAAGACGACGCCAAATTTCATACACAATGAAATTACAAAAATGTCACCAGCGCCTCCATTCAGCCACCACAAACCAGAAGCGACCTAGAGAACAAATTAAAGGCCCAAGAACCCACTCCCCCATTGCCCAACATAAACCGAAAAAACATCAACAGGCTGAAAGTGCTCCTTCTTATAGAACCAGCAGAACATGACAAATCCCAATAACGGGACGCCTAAAG
This sequence comes from Paspalum vaginatum, assembly GCA_030272315.1. Taxonomy (NCBI): domain Eukaryota; kingdom Viridiplantae; phylum Streptophyta; class Magnoliopsida; order Poales; family Poaceae; genus Paspalum; species Paspalum vaginatum. The sequence goes on along the minus strand of CM059014.1, from coordinate 8,892,252 downwards.
AATAGCAGAGCGAATCACAAAACCACACTCTACGGGCCAGATCCACCGCCAGGTCAGCCAAGGCTCGAGCCCCGGCTACCCCGAGGCGGACAAGCCCTCATAAGCTCTTCTAAAAATTTCTAGACATGAATATATAAGAGAATATAGAGGTACAAAGTAGTCAGCCCCAGCTATATTTTGATCCTAGATCCGCCACTAACTCTATCTCTACCAAAAGCAGCCAAAATCACCCGTGCCAAACGCGACCTCAGGTTTCAAGCATATCTGTTTGTGTTTTGTTATAATGTTGGTAGGAAGATAAGGTGTCAATGAGAAAGGGCCATGTGTAAGGAGCAAAATGGTGAGAATCAACCAAAATTCTAGGTGCGTTCCAAGTTACCAGGCTACCATCTAGTAGGTTGAATGACCATCTTCAGCAGAGCGCATATTCACTCTTGTCTATCACTATTCCAACTACTTTTTTCTCTATGTACAATAGCGTTACAGTGTCGTTTTGTACTACAGACATGCAGTGCTTCTAGGCACTCCACTAAAGACAGCCATGTAACTTTCCTAGATGTCTAGACTTGCTCATGTGCTGTGCACCTATGTCCATTATAGTGTCACACATGGAACCCACAAAGGGCGGGACTATAGAAGATGATGGATGCATGACCAGTTGGCCACACTTCCATTTCGAAGCTAATCTTGTCATCATGGCCTACCAACTCTACCCAGTGTCACTTAGTATCTGAACATACACACACTTTGGGTACGTGAAGAAGAAAAAATCTCAACAGCAGGGCATAACCTTTATCACCCAATGATCGTCATATATTTGAGGTGGTTGCCAGAAAGATGCTAGTCAGTGGAGATGAGCTTTCTGTCTGGTGTCTGCTCTGTCGGTGAGGTTGAGAAAGCATTTTCAGTTTCTCCCTGTTTCCTGTTTTTGACGGTTGGACAACCTGAAGAAATTCCTGTGGTGCAGTAACCTGGGAACACATGGTGGGTGAGGGTATGAGTACGGGCGATCAGTGTGCTAGCTGTTGGATATTGTTGTGTTAAAGCAAACGCTTTGATCCAGCTTTCTTCATCTCGCATAAATAGAGTTTATCCCCTGATTTCCATTTTTCTTCATCATCCCAAACACAAGGATATTGTGTAGTACGCCATCACAATCTTGATGCAATTCAAAACATAATGCAATGGAGCGATTGTTTCAATTGAGTAGCACATGCACATATATATGGCATCTGTGATGCATAGATTTTTTTTTTCATATGGAGTGCTAGCTTGAGACATCTTCATCTTGTAGGTTTGGGGAATTTTTCATCTTTCAAAGGACTGTGCTTCGCCTTCATTATTTTCCTCAACTATTCTCGTCTCGAGCGATGAGTAAGCTTGACCTAAAGGACCTAAAAACACAATTCGACTTTTTTTCTCCTCTTTGTTAGAGGAATTTTTATGTAACTTATCCCCGTGCCTTCTTTACAGTCTGCAGTACGCTCATCTGAAGGCTCGAAACGTGCCTGCCAGCGAGAGGCAGGGAAAGCAGCGAGATTCCAGGCCACGCATATTCAGCGGGGGGCGTAGTGTGCCGTAGCAGTGTGTGCCCATGATCATACGTACGATTCCTGTGGCCCATACAGAGCATGTATCTTATCTCCCAAGATCTATAAAGGTATCAATCGCTATCAGCTTTCGTTGCCCAGGCCCCAGGGAACACCGGAACCGCTTTGATATAAATAAATTATATAAAGCACATAATGTTTCAAAAAAACTATATAAAGCATAGCAGACCTGGTAACAAGCATGGAAACAATGAAGCCGAAAACACGATATTCTCTTAATATTCCATGAAAAGATTAAGAGTAGCAGTCATACAAGTGAATAAGTGATAGTAGGTGATTACGAATACGAAAACATCTTTCTTTTTCTCTCCTCGCAAAGTACAATGCAGATGCCGCCCCTGGGTGAATAGGGAATGAAAGGATAGAGACAGGCCAGATCACTCCAATTCTCCAAAGGATTAATGGGCCCTCAAATTATTTGTCCACAGTCGGTTACTGAACACCGGTGAAACTACACAGTTGGGATTTGGGATCCGCAATCAAGACCATCATTTATATCCTTGCTCAGTTTGCTTCCCTGGAAGAAGTTTTATGTCCTTTCCATAGCAAAAGATAAAAGGAAAAAAAATAAAAACAATACCTGTCCTTTCTGAGAAAGCAAAAGTCTTTTCGAAAGAAAAATGGAATTTTATATGCCCTTGCTTGTCGTACTTTGCACTTCTTGCAAGACAACCTCAGAATTCAGTTCTTCCCATGAACTGCACTCTCAATATACAAGTATCATCACAGTTTGTAAAAGCTTCAGTGTTCTCTAGTAACTACGGTAACTAGTCTGCAAATTCAACATTCAAACTATGGTAAGCCCAAGAATAAAGGCAAAAAAAAATGAGGAGTTTTACATGCACTTATCATAGACTCAAGTAGTATGTAGTTCTTACCAACTTGGTGCTGTTTGGATCTAGCATGTTAACTATTAGCTGTTACTAGTAAAGAGAACCCAACTAATAGCTTTCTATTAGCGGGTGTATCCTCATAAAAAATAGCTACATTTAGCCAAAGGAACCAGCTATCTCCAGCAGAGCGCACCAAAGTTGATGTAAATATTCTATTTGCATATTTATATCTCTAGTAGAGATTATCTACCCGTATTCATATATTTTCTAGCAAAATGAGCGCAAGAGAGACAGTATAGAAATGTGTGTTCTTTCTAGATACACAATATGCACATTTTGACAGGGCAAAAACGAACGTGCATATGCAACGCTTCCTTGCTGGAGTCAGATTAATACATTTTTGTTTCTTGAGTATTTCACTTTAGAATATTGGCTATGGTATTTGGATCGGCTAGTACTAATTTTGACAGCTAACAATTACCGTTTTAAATTGAACAGGGCCAAATATCTGGTGGCTTGTTATAAAAAATTATCTGCTGGCCAGTACGAAAGCGGAACGCAGAAAATGACGGGTACCACGGAAAAATAGCGCAGTCTTTTGTACTTAGCGATGGTCACAAGCTGAATCAGAATCCAACTGATAGCGCGAGCTAGAGTACGCAGGGAATAGTTGTGGGAGATTGCCGGGCGTGGCTTGAGGCCTCGCTCTTTGGCTAGGAGCCGTGGTGAGTAGATGGGAATCAGAGAGGGAAAGCAGGAAGCAAGAAGCAACAGCTTCCTATTATCTTGCTTAACAAACCAGTACTCGATGCAAGGCTTAAATAGCCTGGACTGACCAAACGATCTCCTCATATATAGGAGATCCTACTGCTGACGCTGCTATCTAACTAATCCATTGATAAATAAATTAAAGGACGGCAATTATCCACTATTATTCCTAGCTCTACGCCGGTACGCAATACCAGTCATAACATCTCTCCCTGCCTCGGAAAACAGCTCGTCCTCGAGCTGGACATCAGGGTAGGAGCGCTTGAAATCAGCCAATGGCTCCCAGGTTGCATCCGATTCATCCATTCCGGCCCAGTGAATCAAGACATGCCAGACCCCACGGCGTGAACTGGCGCGAAGCACACGCGCTTGGGGTTGGCAGTAGGCGTCCATTGGCCATTGGCGGCAGCGTCGGCGGCGCTGTCGGTGGTGTCCCATGGAATGGCTTGAGGAGGCCGACGTGGAACACATCGTGGAGGCGAGCACCAGCTGGAAGCATAAGGCGGTAAGCCACGGCGCCAATGTGCTCCACCACTTGGAATGGTCCTGCATAGCGTGGTGCCAGCTTGCGGTTCATCGTGTCCACCAAGGAGCGCATTGGGCGGTGAAGGACGCGGAGCCAGACCCAGTCGCCCGCCTTGAATTCCAGAGCTCGGTGGTGTTCATCGTAGTGACGCTTGGTGTACTGTTGGGCTTGGAGTAGGCGCTCGCGCACTTCTGCCAGGAAGGCATCCCGGTCCACCAACATCTCTTCGACTGACTGAGTGTGAGCTGATCCGGCGCTGTATGGGACGAGAGCTGGCGGGTCGCGACCATAAACCACCTTGAAGGGAGTCATGCGCAACGCTGAATGGAATGAAGTATTATAGCAGTATTCCGCCCAAGGAAGCCATTCCAACCAGGAACGAGGACGATCACCTGCCAAGCATCGGAGGTACATGGCAATGGTGCGATTGACCACCTCGGACTGCCCATCAGTTTGTGGGTGAAAGGCCGTGCTCATACGAAGTTTGCACCCGGACATCTTAAAGAGGTCACGCCACAAATTGCTGGTGAAGACGGGGTCACGGTCACTGACAATTGAGGATGGCATCCCATGGAGGCGTACAATGCTGTCGAAGAAGGCCTTGGCCACCGAGGTCGCTGTGTAGGGATGTCCCAATGCCAAGAAATGCGCATATTTAGAGAAGCGATCCACAACGGTGAGAATAACTGATTTCCCATTGACCTTGGGCAGTCCCTCCACAAAATCAAGTGAAATATCAGACCAGACCGCTGAGGGTACGTCCAAGGGTTGCAGTAGACCCGCGGGGTGAAGTGTTTCCGTCTTGTTCCGCTGGCAAGTCGCACAAGCTCGGACAAAGTCTCGTACCAATGAATGATCCCGGGGTATGAAGAAGCTTGCACGCAGGCGACAGAGTGTCTTCTGGGTGCCCTCATGACCCGCTGCATGTGCCAAATCAAGGAGACGGGGAACGACGTCGGACGCCGTTGGCACAAAGACATGGTCCCCATGAAGGATTAGCCGGTCATGAAAGCGCCAGGGCTGTTGCAGTTCACCGGATTGGATCTTGTGCAGGACCTGCTGGTACTCGGTGTCACTAGCCATGGCGCGGCGTATGTCGTCGTAGAGGTCGAACGTCGGCCCGGATACCACAAACAGACTTGAGTGTTCAGCATCGCGGCGAGAGAGGGCGTCTGCGACTATGTTGAGGCGACCGGGCCGATATTCCACTGAGAAGTCATAGCCGAGTAGTTTGCTAATCCACTGATGCTGTGGGATGGTGGACAGGCGCTGATCCAGTATGAATTTTAGGCTGTAATGATCTGTGCGAATCAGGAACCTCCGCCCCCAGAGATACGGCCTCCAATGACGGACAGCTTGCACCAGTCCAATGAGTTCTCGCTCGTAAGCAGCGAGCTTGTGATGGCGAGCTGCGAAAGGCCGGCTGAAGAAGGCAATCGCGCCGTTGTCCTGGTGCAGTACGGCGCCGAAGCCAGGTGCCCGAAGCGTCGCAGTCCACAATGAAATCGATATCGAAAGCTGGCAGCTACAAGACCGGGGCTGTAGATAGTGCTTGCTTGAGGGCTGCAAATGCCACCTCGGCCTCATTGGACCACGAGAAACCATCCTTCCGGAGCAACTGTGTCAAAGGTGCTGCTATGATGCCAAATTCCCTGATAAATTTCCGATAGTATCCCGCAAGTCCGAGGAACCCACGCAAACCTCTGGTGGAACGAGGCTGTGGCCATGATGCTACTGCAGCGACCTTGTCCATGTCCATGGCCACACCATCTGCTGAAATGACATGACCGAGGTAGGTAATAGATGACGCCCCAAAGGTGCACTTAGAGCGCTTGACAAATAAGGCATTGCGCGCCAAAGTATCCAGAACAGCCTTCACATGTTGCAAGTGCGAGGACCAAGAGGTGTTGTATATCAGGATGTCGTCAAAGAAAACGAGGACAAAGCGGCGCAGAAACGGCTGCAGTACCTCGTTCATTAAACTCTGAAAAGTGGCCGGCGCATTGGTGAGTCCGAATGGCATTACCAAGAACTCAAAATGGCCGTGGTGCGTGCGGAAAGCCGTCTTTTCGACGTCCTTGGGGTGCATACGGACTTGATGGTACCCTGAACTGAGGTCGAGCTTAGTGAAGAAGCGGGCGCCATGGAGCTTGTCCAGTAATTCATCGACCACCGGTATTGGAAATTTGTCCTTGACTGTGCACTCATTAAGAGCCCTGTAGTCAATGCAAAAGCGCCAGGATTGATCATGCTTGCGAACCAGCAGAACGGGGGCTGAGAATGCCGACGTGCTTGGGCGAATGATCCCCTGCGCAAGCATGGCAGCACACTGACGCTCCAATTCATCTTTCTGGAGCTGGGGGTAACGGTATGGTCGGACTGCCACCGGAACTGTCCCTGGGAGGAGATGGATGCGATGGTAGCAGGCACGTGCGGGGGGCAGCCCTGTAGGTTCTGCAAACACATGGGAAAAAGCCTGAAGTAGTTGATCCATCATTGGTGCGTCTTTGGTGCTGATGGAGTGAAGGCGTGGCTCAGTGATATCACTCCGAGGGGAGCCAATGCCTTTCCAGAGGACCCGGCGCCCTTGTCTCCAAAAGGCCATGCACAGATCGTCAAAGTCCCATAGTATCGGCCCCAGGGTGCGCAGAAAATCGACGCCAAGAATCACGTCGAAACCGTCCAGCGGTATAGTGTAGCAATCCATGGCGAACTCTTCCTGTCCAATGGCAAAGTCGACCCCTTGAGAGAATCCGCGGCACGGCACCTTGTCGCCGTTGGCCACAGTCACCTGCAGTCCTGGGCTAGGGCCAAAGGGAACGCCCACCATGCCCAGTCGCGCAAAGTTGAGGAAGTTGTGGGACGATCCAGAGTCCAGGAGAGCTGTCAATTGGTGGCCGTTAATGGTCACGGTGAGCTGCATTGTGTCGGCCGTCCGGATGCCTGTGAGGGCATGCAGGGATATCGTTGGCTGCTCCTCCTCAATGCTGCTGTCATGCTCGTGGTCACCTTCGTTGTCAAAATCTGAGACCTCCAAGTAGAAGAGTCGTGGGCAGCGGTGCCCACGCACGTACTGCTCATCGCAATTGTAGCATAAGCCCTGCTTGCGGCGTTCCACCATCTCTGCTGGTGTGAGGCGCTTGAATGGCCGCAGGGGCGGCGCCGAGCTCGCACCGGTGCTTTGCGGTTCAGCCGCGGACGAAGCTGGTGTCGGTGCTGGTAGGCGCGCCGTGCTGCGAGGAGGACGACTCGACATCGTCGTAGACGCCGGTTCGAGGGCCAGCGCGCGACGTTCGTATGCACGAGCCAAGCTGAGCGCACTGTTGAGATCAGACGGGTTCATTAGCTCCACGTCGATCCGAATTCGGTCGGGAAGGCCGGCCGTGAAGAGTTGAACTTGTAGCGTCGGCGCGATGGGGTTGACATGGCAGAGGAGCGACCAGAAACGCTCCTGGTAATCATCCACCGTCGACCGGAACTGCAGACGGGCGAGCTCGCCCATCGTGTTGTGTCGGAGGGGTGGACCGAAGCACTGATTGCAGAGGTCCTTGAACCGGTCCCAAGACAGGGTGCCGCCGTCGCGTTGGAGCATGAAGTACCATTGCCGAGCTGTACCGGTGAGGTGGTAGGAGGCGAGCCACACCTTGTCGGCGTCCAACGTGCGCTGGCCAAGGAAAAACTGCTCGCAGCGATTTAGCCAGCCCAAAGGATCTTCCTTGCCATCAAATGTAGGAAACTCCAACTTGTGGTACCTCGGGATGGAGAAATTTGGAAGTGGAGGTGTGTGGTTGAGTATGGGGGCAGTTGTGATCAGAGGAGCGGACGGCGCTGCTGGTTGCGGGATGTGGGAGATATGAGCGTAGGTCTGCGGCAATGGTGGGATCTCGGGGATAGGCGACGGCGAATGTGGGAAGGGAATGAGATGGATCGGTAGCTGGGTGGTGGTGGCGGAAAACGGGGCGGCGGCGGTGGTGGCGGGAAACGGGGCGGCGGTGGTGTTGGATGCGCCGGGGGCAAGGGTGCTCGCCGACGGGCTGGTAGTGGCGATCGGAATGCCCCCATACCCAGGCAACCCGTAGGGAAAGCCCGGCGGATTCACGGACGACGGGGACTGGCGGCTAGAGCGGAGGGGCTTCGATGGCCGCCACGCGAGTGGACAGGGTTGTCATCTGCTGAACCATGTCCCGTTGGAAGCTCTCCATTGTCTGCTGGAGCATCTGCTGTAGCTCAGCCATGACGAGGCCATGGCTTTGCGGCGGCGGATCACCAACGGAGGCAGCGGAGGAGGGCGGCGGCGCGCTGCGGGATGTGCCGGAGGCGTCGTCGGAACCTGGCATCTCTGATACCAAGTTGATAGCGCGAGCTAGACTACGCAGGGAATAGTTGTGGGAGATTGCCGGGCGTGGCTTGAGGCCTCGCCCTTTGGCTGGAGCCATGGTGAGTAGATGGGAATCGGAGAGGGGAAGCAGGAAGCGAGAGCAACAGCTTCCTATTATCTTGCTTAACAAACCAGTACTCGATACAAGGCTTAAATAGCCTGGACTGACCAACCGATCTCCTCATATATATAGGAGATCCTACTGCTGACGCTGCTATCTAACTAATCCATTGATAAATAAATTAAAGGACGGCAATTACCCACTATTATTCCTAGCTCTACGCCGGTACGCAATACAGTCATAACACCAACGTATTCACGCGCAGCCCCACCTGTGGCTTCTCTGAAAAGTTCAGCATGGCACATGGTTGGTGAGCTCCGATGACAGCAGAACAGGAATGATTTCACTTGCAAACATACATACACCCATTGAACATTGTCGCATATGGCACGGAATGCAATCTATCATGGGCTTCAGTTATACTTAATCATCTCTCTCTCTCTCTCTCTCTCTCTCTCTCTCTGACACAAAAACAGAGAGATGAGTATTGGCCTGTTGTGGAACTGACTGAACTTGAGCTCCCTTGATCACAGAATCCCATGTAATTGCACATGCTTTCTTTCGTCAGCTTCCTTCGCTCTGTATCTTTAAGATAGGCAGATAGCCGAAACAGCAAGCTCCATACCAGTTCTTCCAAGTCCTCTAACTCTTCTTCAGCTGGAGAAAGTCATGAGGACAGCAGCCATGGTGGATTCTACTGTAGAGGCTCCAAATGCTGAATCCAACAAGAGGTAGTAGTGTACTCGCATACTCTCTCATGTAGATTTGCTCTCATCCCCTCTCTGGTTGTGTCGGTTGGGCACTGTCTTCTTTGATGGGGACATGGTGATGGATATGAGGCAGATGGTCCTCTATCTTGAAGGTGAAAGAGCTAGTCGAGATATTGGGAGCTTCCTTCTCTTCCAATGCTCCAAGCCTTAATCCGCACTCGAATTGCTCCGCAAGGAGAAGAGATGGATCCTTCTTTTATCTTGCTTCATGATCGAGTCCACACTGTCTAGCCTTGAAAATGCAGGTAGTTGGAGACCTTGAAGTATAGAACTGACTTTTTATTGATAGGTGATAGCGACCTGGGAACTCCAAGCTGGTCTTAAGCAACGTATGGGGCTATGGGCTCTCCAGAGGCAACTCCTACATCTAACGCTTCCATTCATCTTATCCTCTGCAGACATTTGACCCAGCATGGAAGTGCAGGTAAGGAGGAATACCTCGTCTTCTATAAATATGTTCTTTTGATTTCTGCTCTTTTCGCAAGTCTTCGAGTCTGACTGAAGCAAAAACTTGGTCAGAAATTTGATTGGAAAATCATAGCAGAAGTCTTGATAGTAGGATGTCAACTAGATGTAGTAAGCTTAGACCTGCTGAAACGGTCCCATTCGATTTGTGTCCGACTTCCTCTTTGACCTTAAAATTTCATTCCAAAATGATAGGCGGAATCACCAGCATATAAGGAAACAGGACCAGAAGGATAGAGCGGCAATATTGGTTCATGGTGCCGGCTCGCGTAATATCAAACATGGATGGCGAATCAGGGGAAACGATGCAGAGTCTGCCTGATACACTGTCATCCATCATGGGGTTCAACAAGTACCTCACACCCAGCTGGATTGAATCAGTGTCGCACATGATCAAGGAGTTGTCACCAACCAAACCAAAGATGAAAGCAATGGTTTGCCCAGCTCAAAATATTGGTCATGATGATACAGAATCAGACACCAAAGTTGCAAAGATTCAAGGTACGCAGTTCTACTCTAAAGCTCTAAACATTTCTGCGATTTTTTTTTTTTTTGCTCGTATAACAGATAAAGTGGTTTTGCTATGCTCAAATAAAATAGATAACACAGGGATAAAGTTGTCATGTTTTCATTGTTTGGTCATATCAGAGGAACTGGTTTCGCTGAATGCTCAACTAAAGCAGATAACACTGCAGAGGAGGCAATCACTAAATAATTATTTGGATCTGAAAGGTAAACTTTCGCGTGAACAAAGTTGGTGTTTGGCTTGATAAGTGTCACAAAATATAATGGGTTGGTACACTTGCCAGTTTACTGATATGCATTTGTTTTCCAGGAAATATAAGGGTGTTCTGTCGTGTAAGACCTTTTCATCATGAAGGGGGCTATCAATCCAGAACTATGTTCACCCTGGATGAGAGTAATGTATTCCTAAAAGTTGCTGAAACCAAGATAAAGCAATACAAGTTTGATAAGGTTTTCAAACAATGCTCAACACAAGGTATAGCAGATTTTCCCTTTATAGGAACTGGGTTCTTAGTTAATAATTTTTGAATGGAAGTCAAGTTACAATACTATGGTTTCCAGGTGATGTATTTGCTGAAGTTGAACCTGTGATAAAATCGGCCTTAGATGGCTATAATGTTTGCATATTTGCCTATGGTCAGACAGGTAGTGGAAAAACTTATACCATGGTAAGCTTCCCTATCCATTTCATGAAGAACTAGTGGATAATGCAGAGTCCAGAGTTCCAGACAACCCCAAAACCAACTGAAATTTAACATTTAAGCTTAAATTCCATTACTACATGAATCAGGAAGGCAAGCCTACAGATCTAGGTGTCATACCACGTGGGATTCAAGCACTGTTTGATCGAGCTTCAGAGAGCAACAGAAGGATTCTGTTCACTTTCAGTATGCTCGAGATATATATGGGAAATCTACGAGATCTGCTAGTTTCAGGAAGCAAGACAAACAGTCTTAAGAAAGTACCAAGGTAATTTAGCAGTCCTTTACTCTTAGGAAGGACGACCTTGACAAATTATGTAAATATTTACATTATTCACCCCATGCTGATAGTTGTGTAAAAAATAAAAATATATTACCTCCTCTGATTTTTTTTTGTTTGACGCCATGCAACTCATTTTTGACTTGAGCGGTGTCATACAAAAAAAAACCTGAGGTAGTACGATGCTACTGTAGTGCATTTTTGTCCCAAGGCTGCCTAGCAGTGCAGCAACCAATAATTAAATGAAGACAGTCATTAAAACGGTGCATTAACACATTGGCAACCTATCACTATCGGTATGCAGGGGACCAAAGTTCGAATATTTACACTATAAAAAGGAACTAAAATTGTAAGATAATGAGAATCCTATAATAATCCAATAAAGACATGAACTGCTATAGGTGTTCTTGTACAACTTTGCTAGCGCAAGTTGACTGCATACACCTGGAAGTAACAATTATTCTGCATACAGCCTTTCGATCAAAACAGATCCTGATGGTGGCATTGAGATTGAAAACCTAGTGGCCGTTACTGTCAATAGTTTCCAAGAAGTTAAAAGACTATATGAAGTGGGGGCCCGCCTTAGATCAACGGCTTCCACTATGGCGAATTCTACATCAAGCAGATCTCACTGGTAACTTTTTCTATTTTAATCAAGAAAAATGTGCAGGTGTTTTTTTAACAATTGAATGGTTGCATCTGTTTGAAAGAGACCTTGAATTAAAAGTGCATGCTTACTGAAACCATATTATGCTTGGATAGAAAAGTGGCTGCTTTATTAAAAATGCCATGGAAGAATTCTATAGTGAAGCCTTATACTCTTCCTGATGTGCAACAGTTTGATTCGTATTTCATTGACCTCATTTGACGCACCAGAGAGAAAAAAGGCAAGAAACAAATTATGGATGATTGATCTAGGTGGAAGTGAAAGACTTGTAAAGACAAAAGCGACTGGGAAAAGGCTCAAGGAAGGCAAAGCCATAAATTTGTCACTATCAGCACTAGGGGATGTGATAGATGCACTACAGACCAAAAAATCCCACATCCCTTATAGGTAAATAAAATCTCTATTGTCCTAAAGTTTGGCAGTTAACACAAAAGGTTTGCATTTTTTTATACGATGACCATTCAACTTCTCAATTTCTCAGGAATAGCAAGCTTACACAAGTTCTTAGAGATTCGATAGGTAAGTAGAACTTCAGAATCAGTTCCAAAAATGCAGATTTGGAGAACGATTGTTGCATTCTTATTTTACAAACTTAGTTTTTTTTGCAGCTCACCTTAATGTATTCATGTTGACAGGATGTGAGTCCAAAACTCTGATGCTTGTTCATATCCGCCCAAACGAGGATGATTTGTGTGAGACAATCTGTACCTTGGGTTTTGCAACACGAGTTAGAAGTATACGCTTGGAAAATGAAGAACAGCAAGTAAGCTTTTGCCCTGACCACTAGCTTCGATTTTCAAAGACAAATGAGAATAACTTGATGAAAGTATGTTTAATTCACCAATAAAATTGATGTTCCAGAAACTATCACCATAATCTGTCTCTGTGCGCATGATAAACAATCATCCCTCCGTCCCATAATAACTGTTGTTTTGTGATTTAAAATTTGTGCCAAATTAACTGCAATTTTAACCTGTGGACCCAAGTCTCAACTAAAATAAAGTAGCCGAAGTGCCGAACCCCACATCTCATGCTCCGATTGGTTCTTTCCATCCGAAGTGCCGAACCCCACATCTCATGCTCCGATTGGTTCTTTCCATCCATTCCATTGTTCCTGTCCATGGGAATTGCTTTTCCCTATCGAGATTTCCTTCCCCAAAGGCCCGCAAGCAACTAATCTCATGTACGAAAGTAGATCCACGTGCTGCATCCACGCATGCATAACTAATGCTGTAGATGATAACAGAAGAAGAAATATATGGAAGATTAGCGGCACATGCGTCATTTTCTATGCTCACTAAATTGTGAGAGTTGCTAAAACAGCAGTTATTATGGGACGGAGGAAGTACAATTTTTATGAAGTGGTTCAACTTTGCTGCAAACACTAATTCTTTGATCTTGTACAGGAAGTAAAAGCAAGAAAGGAACATTTACTAATGGAATTAGAACAGGAGATCGGTGATCTAGAACAAGAATGTGAGTGTATTACTAGAAAGATTAAGAAGCTCGAGGAGACAGTTGAACATCTGAAAGGGCCTAAGCCATCAGTTGAGACAAATTTCACCATTTCAATTCCAACCAGTGAAGAATTGAAAACTGGCATGTCAAATAACACAAGGAATTCAAAGAATCAGAGAGACGTTCCTTCCAGGTTACCTAGGTTTATGAAGCCAACAGCGTGTAGCCAGCAGAGGATAGGCTTAAATAAACACATACCTGTTAGTAACAGGACAAAACCACCAGTGCCACCAAAGAGAAGGCCTTCCTCAGTTTATGCTGAGTCTGTAAGGCTGCCAGTAAATGCTGCCACTTGGCAGTCAGAATGCAGTTCTGAATGCAGTATCTCCATGACAAGTGACATGAATTGGATACCAAGTATACAAGACGGGACAGAATGCAGCCAGGATACATCAGAATATGAGACCAAACAGGTGATTTTCTCAGAACATGAGAAACTGCCGCAGGGTCAAGTGATTTCCTTTGCAGAATCAGGGAAGGTGCAGGATAAAACCAAGGAAATGGGCACTATAGATATTGACAGTTGGATCAATGAACAAATCGTTGAAAACACCGGCATATGTCACGGTAAAAGGATGCTAGATATTACAGAAGTAACCGAGTATGAACCTTCCTATTCTAGTACTGTTTCACCAATTCAGAAGGAATGGACTAATGGTTCTAAACAGGCACAGGATGAAAATAGAGACCAGAACCTTTGTTCCCACACACAAAATGTAGAAGATATCAAGCAAACCACGGATTTTAATCAATTAAAAACAACAGAATTATGCACTCCATCAAAAGAATTTTGCAGCAATGACAAAACGATGGAACATAAAAATAGGCTTGCATATCATGGGAGTTGCAGAAGATCGCTACAGGAAGATTTTGCCCATTGCAAGCCAGATCAGCCAGACAAGGAACCAAAAGTTGATCCAAACAAACAACCTGAAATCAAGTTCCATGACAACAAGCACCATATAGGTAATGTTTCTGTCGAACAATAGAGAATGAGCTTCAATGAAAAGAGCATTATACATCTAGTGTCATCTGATTTTGTTATTCCTTATAAACTGGAATCAAAGTAAGCGAAAGGATTTGCAAGAAAGATGCTTTGGGTGATGCCTGTCCCAGACCTAAGAGAAACACTTTTAAAGAGTATACATATGCTGAAATAGACTAAACTCGCAAAAAATGCCAAAATTTCAAGATAGCAACTAGAATAGAAACTAAATAAAATATGCTCATTTTATGATTTTGCTTCCACCTTTACAGTTCTACCATGGGCATATTGCGCCTACTTGAGAAGCTCTATTTAATTATTTTATTCTTCTCTACAGGTAAGTTGACAAAGCTCATCCAAGTCCTCCAAATGGCATGGATTGGTGCTCTTCTTGGACTGGGAACCATGAGTCTTGGATTAGAGCAAGACTTCTTCCAGAGCTTGACACTCTGATTTAACTAGAATCCCATATTTTAAGAGGATTCAATGAAGTTGTGTACAGTTTTATTGAGAGTAACTACTTCAGGAATCAATGTGCGCATTGTATATATAATATTGCAACGAAATGCACACTGCCAGTTTGCCACAGTGGCAGGTGAACTGCTGGTCAAAATAGTTGCTTTGATTACAATTGAATATTTTCAAGACAGCTGAAAAAAAAATGGAAGAAAGACAATCACATGACAAATTTGAAATTATCATTCTCATACATCATTGTTACAGATGTAAAATATCTTAACTCCGAGGAGATATAATTTACATCTCCAAGCTACTTTCAGCCGATTGGGCTGAAGCTGTTTGAGCCAATTGGGCTCTTTATACGCCATCAACAATAACAAGTCAGAGTAATAACTCTTATTATGACATCTTTCAGACAGTACTAGAGAATTATTTAGCTAAAGCTGTGAAGTACGGAGTAGTTGAATGTTTTGTTCCAAATAGGCCTTGGGACTGGGGAGACAACCATCAGTTTATACCAAGTCACAAGGCCCTACAGCTGATTCCTATACCTGGTGAAGGGCCACATGGATCAAGAAAAATCAAATCTCTTGTGCAAAAACTAGTTCATCGTGGATCAGAGGTTTTGAGTTTGACTGTGTACGAAGCACCACCAGATCTTAAGTCAAAATTGTCTGCGGAGCCTCAACAAATCCTGTGATGCAAATATGTATAGTACTTGCTGAGTAGGAATATTAAAAAAATCCACTTCTTATTCCACAGAGCGAAGCAATTCATAGAGCAATTAATATAATCAATGGACTCGATTTCATTTTTTAAAATAAAGTGAGGATATATAAAGCATCAGATATGTTCTGAGAAGATTTGGCCATGACATGATGCGACTGATGCTCCTGGTTAGTAATCTTAGTCTTCTTCAATAGCATGCAATACTTCGGGGAGAACAGCAACAAAACCAACAGATTTCATGTAAGTGTTGATCTCCCATAATACTTCATGTATCTTATGTAAGGAAGGATGAGATCCACCTCTGGAAGTGAACTCATGAACCATGCCATCAACTTCGATAGAACTTGCCCCCGGCACATTCCTTAGTCCCCTTTCTTTAATTGCCTTCCGAAGTTTGCTCACGTCATCCCACCTTTCCTGTTCTGCAAAAATATTCGATAGGAGTATATAGTTCCCACTGTTGTGAGGTTCAAGCTCAATTAGATGAAACAAGGCTTGTTCTCCAAGAACAGCATCACCATGAGTCCTAGCTGCAGCAAGAAGAGCTCCCCATATCGCTGCATTTCCCTTGAAAGGCATGTCCTTAACTAAATCTTGAGCCTCCTTTAAACAACCAGCACGACCAAGTAGATTAACCATGCACCCATAATGTTCAACAAGTGGCTTAATCCTGTACTGGGACACCATTGTATTGAAATACCAGCGACCCAAATCAGTCAGCCCAACATGGCTACACGCTGACAGGATTGCAAGAAAAGTGACACCATTTGGCGCCACATTCTCCCTCTCCATCCGGCGAAACATCTCAACAGCTTGCAAACCAAGGCCGTGCAATGCGAATCCAGCAATTAGTGTCGTCCAAGTCACGGCGCTCTTCTCCTCCATACCCTCAAACACCTCCACTGCCTTCTCAATACACCCACATTTCATGTACATGTCAATGATTGCATTCATCAGTGGTATCTTTTGGCATAAACCGCGCCTCACCACAAACCTGTGCACCCACTCCCCTAAATCGACCGCGCCCAGATCCCCACATGCCGACAGAACCGACAGCAACGCCACCCCGTCAGGCTCGATCCCCTCCTCTAGCTGCATCCTCCGGAACACCTCGACTGCCTCCTCTGGCCTCCTCATCTGCGCATACGCCCCGATCAACGTCGTCCACGACACCACATTCCGCTTCGGCATAGCATCAAACAGCTCTTGCGCATTGGCCAGGTCCCCAGCCTTCACGTACCCGGCGATCATAACGTTCCAGGCCACAACGTCCCTGTCGGCCATCTTGTCGAACACGCTGCGCGCGGTGGCGACCTGTCCGCAGGCGCAGTACACCTGGACGAGGCTGGCGGAGACGTGAGCATCGGAGGTCGCGAGGCCGGTGCGGATGAGCAGGGAATGGAGCTGCGGGACGAGGAGGCTCCCGCGGAGGAGGCGCGGCGGGAGGCCCGCGGCGGCCCTGAGGGATACATAGGGATCTACGTGGCGGAGGAGCGTGGCGGCGTGGGCGTGGTGGGGGCAGGGCGCGAGGCGAAGGGAGGCGAGGAGGAGGGC
The DNA here is from genome assembly GCA_030272315.1 of Paspalum vaginatum. Taxonomy (NCBI): domain Eukaryota; kingdom Viridiplantae; phylum Streptophyta; class Magnoliopsida; order Poales; family Poaceae; genus Paspalum; species Paspalum vaginatum. The sequence continues at coordinate 8,875,423 of CM059014.1, read as the reverse complement.
GGAGAGGAGGCGCGGGTGGTGGTGCCCGCCGCGGGGGAGGAGGAAGGCGTGCGCCTGCAGGAGGTGGCGCGGGGATGCGAGGCGCGGGAAGATGGAGAACACGCGATGGAGAGCAGGGGGTGGGTGCGGCGGTGGCATGCGGTGGTGGGCTACTGGGCTGGTGGCTTGGCGCCGCCGTGGTGCGGTGGTGGCCGTCGGCTTGGCGCATGCGCAGTTGTGCGGACGGTTGTGGCGCGGGATTTTGGGAACCTCTACTACGAGCGTTCTAGCGTGAGTGAAATAGAGCCTTTTTTTTTTAAGGAAATTTTATTCTGGCATCTACAAGAGGTTTGCACACAACCAATTTATTAGACTGTTTGAATAAAGTGTTCTCAAAGAGCTAAATAGACGAAAATAAATCAAAGCTAATCCGATTAGAAGATGGCCACCCATGATTGGCAAAGATTTCCATCGCCAAAGACTCCAGCGTACGACAAGCCGACTTGATAAGCTGTCTTTTTGCCACATTTTGTAGGATGGCCCTGAAAATGACCTGCAAATAAAAATATAATCTTTTTTTGTCAAAAATTACTGCATTCCTGCATAACCAAATAGACCATAAAAGTGCACTTGTCCCTACACAAATTTGAGCATGCAAGTGCCGACCTATTTATTGTACCCAAGGACCACAAAGCTCATCTAAATTCTTAGGAGACTCCAAGCCAAAAGCTATCGTAAAAACTCTCCAAATAAACCTTAACACATGACAATTAAAGAATAAATGTTGAATGGATTCGTTGAAGTCACAAAAACAACATCGACCATCCCTAGACCAATGTCTTTTTATCAAATTATCTTTTGTTAAAATTACATCTTTAAATAAGAACCAAAGAAAGATCTTAATTTTAAGAGGTAATTTCAATTTCCATAAGCGTTTGTTCAAAGGCAAAGCAACTTGGTTCACCAAATGCTCACCATGTTTGGATATGTTCCACTTAAGAGAATCAGGCTGGTCATCTAATTGCACTAAAGCAATTTTTGCGACCTCTTCTTCCCATTTTTGATGTTTCTCCCCAACCAGAGCTCTCCTAAAAGAAATGTTAAGAGGTATGGAGCTGAACACAGTTGAAACTGTGACATTTTTCTTTCCTATTTGAACGGAGGATTGAAAAACAGAGAAAAAAAGAAAACGTAAGAATACGAAATGAACGTATGAGTAAAACAGAGGATAGGAAAAATAAAGAATTTATGTAGAAATGGTATTTGGAATGGAGGAAAGGGAATACTATTAAAACATTAGAAATATACTTGATAATATACATGCGCACGTATAAACTAATTGAATTTTAGAAACTACTGATACTTGGCTATGAATTATGTTAGTTTGCAGCAAATAAAAAGCACTACTAGTATTATCTTATTCGCAGCCTTCTGCTCGTACTTGCGTTCTATGGACTAGGCTCATCTATGCTTGCCTAGCATCGTAGCTCTTGGTTCTCCTCGAAAGAAGCAGAAACCCCCATTTCCTCGGCTCATCCTCCCCCACTGGTCCAACTTATCTACGGAGTAGGTGTACGTAGATTGATCGAAAGCGGTAGGGGTGGAGGCTGCTGCCTAGCTAGATGTGTCTTCTCATTCTCTGATTTTTCCTTCCGAAGCGCTTGATTTGGCTTTATTTGGAGTTCATCGTTGGCCAAAAATCTCTGAGAAAAGATTGATCGAAAGCGGTAGGGGTGGAGGCTGCTGCCTAGCTAGATGTGTCTTCTCATCCTCTGATTTTTCCTTCCGAAGCGCTTGATTTGGCTTTATTTGGAGTTCATCGTTGGCCAAAAATCTCTGAGAAAGTAGAGAGCTGTGGGGCTTTGATCAGGATGAGATGACGTCCATGAGCAGCACAGGAAATATTTCCATGAGGTCAGAGCTCATGTTTTTATTCCTCCAGAATTAAAGGTTTGCTCACCGTTTCTTGGAATGTTTCTTGGCCGTTCCTTTGATCCAAACTGACGTCAGCAAAACTGAGTAATGAGAATACTGCAAAATTCCAATAAGAAACCTATGTTCCAAACAAGCCCTAGAGTTGGGTCGGGCATCCTTTGCTGTACAATTGAAAGCTAGTAACAAGGATGTTTCTAGCGACTAGTCAACATGCACGCGTGTCACGCGCGTATTTAAATAAGTGATTATATGCACTGAAAGGATTATGCTTGAAAAAAATTGAGTATAAGTATTGCCTCCATCTCAAAACAAGTGTATCTTTATCTATTTATATGTAAATCACTGATGCAAGCTTCCTAAAGAAATACGTTCAGGATAGTGCATTAGAAATTGATGGTTTTGGTGCCACTGGTGATCCAACGGGACTCTTGGCAAGATCGAAAAGCTCAATCAACTCTAGTCCCAAAAGCATGGCCCTGAATTCTTGCCACTTTTGACTCCCAGTGTGGCATGCCCTTTTACTCTCATCATCTCAGATCAAGATAAAGCGAATTCTTTGGGCTAGTTTGTTGATTTGCCTTTGGATGACTATATTGACCAATATGACGGAGGCTTCTCCATTGATGTGAAATTTCAGTAGTAAAGTGGTTAAGAAAACAGCAAGCATCTTGCAAGCCTCCATTATTGACTTGTGAGCTTTGGCTCTCTCGAATTGATTCTGACCATCCTCTTACCTCTTCATCTCATCAATGGTCAAGTTCCTTGAAGCATCATCTTCATGAGATTCTACGATGCCACCTTGCTTTGAGGTATCTCTTTGAAGTTGCTCCCAATAAGCCAATGACTTCAGAATACTCACCAAGCACTGCAATTCATAGTCTTTATGTCAGACTAACATTAGAAAAAAACCCAATAAAGAGACACATTTAATATGAATTATAATAACCTAGAGAGATCAACCTTTTACATGAAATCTGTTGGGATGATGGCATGATGCAATGGAGTTAATATGAGCAATTTGAGATCCTTGGCAATTCCTGAGAGTGCACTAACCTGATAGGAAATACATGACCAATCAAATATGTTACAAGCCAAATAGAAAAAATAGAAATGAGAAATTCAGAAGATATGCTTCCAGGACCATGGCAGCTGATATAGGAAACAAAAAATAAATAAAACTTTTAGCAAGGTATAGTTCCTAAAAAAAAGATCCAATTGAAGAGCCACATCTGTAAGCAACATGGACTAAATTTTAACTATTTAGGTCATCAAACAGGAAACAAAGCTTAAGGAACTACATTGGTGTTCACCTACTGAGCTCAGTGATATGTTAAAGAGTAAAATGCATCATTAGTCCATTAACCTTTTGAACTATGTCGGTTAGGTCCATCAACTATCAGTGTAATTTTTTGGATCCATTAACTCTTTAAATTGTATCAGACAGGTCCACAACGCATCTAACATTAACAAAAAAAATTACATATCAAATCATGTACATATCCAAAAATTATAAAATCAATTTTTTAACTTTGTATTGATGAAATCAACATAATAGTATTGACATATAAAATGACCATGTTACCGTATTTATGCTAAATAAATGTTTAGTTACTTTTTACTCGTATCTATTGTTTAGTACATCTAAAAATCTTGCAAAAATACTATTTATCATGGTTAGTGGTTCTTATTTTCTCAAATAAATAAATGATATATTTATGAGTTATGGTCTTTTGAATTAAAAGAAATTTATGGCTTGTTGTACTACTTAATAAATATCACAAAAATTACTCTATATTAAAATTATTATACGAGCATCAAAGGATTGAATTTACTAAAAAAAATTGCACTCTGATAAGAATCTACTGGTGTTTCATTCGTTGATCTAAGTGATATGTCAAAGACTGAAGATATTCAAAGAAAATTCACACAAATAAAGAGATAACCTAACAATAATAATTTAAAATTGTTTAGTACATGGTGTTTTCTCACAAACTTTATAAGCCAAGATAAAGGCTCCTTGCAGTCTGTACCTCTATTGGCCAAGTCACGGTGATGGATTTATCCTCATTGTAGTAAACCTTCTGATTACAAGACATATCATCTTCCACTTTGTCTTGGTTTCAAAAATAGAAACCTAATTAGAAATAAATTATACGCAGTCAAAATTGGATGCTCTATATATCTGCCTATGTTTCAAAACTCATAACAACCTGAAACTTACTGTACATTTTCCAGGCAATTATATCTGCCTTCAATCGCATGAATTAAGAGGTCACAGTATCTTGGACGTTATGCACATATAGAACAAATGATAACACTGTGATGGAAAAACTTCCTTCTTCAAGCATATAACTTATATACAATTTCATGAATTAAAACATATGTCTTTCCTTCTTGCTCCGAAACACCAAGTAGACATGGCTGCAGTTGCGGACGTGTTTAAATTTTAAATCTGCACTTGTGTATGCTTTTATTTAATCATGAAATGCCTATTTTTAATTATGCATTGCAATCAAGAAGGAAAGGCCTATTATTGTTCTTCTGTACAGTAATGAAAATACTCAATCCTTGCTTTTGAAATATGAGCCTATTTGGTCTCTTTGCTAATATCTTGAATAACCATGTTAAACTTGGAGTTACAATAATTTGATTTTGTTCCAACTCAAAAATGCCTTTGAGAAAAGCAACTTTGCTACGAAAATAATAGGCAACACCACCAGCAATATATAGCGTTTAATAAAGCACACAAGTATGACAAACTACATGTAACATCATCAACAAATTCTCACCTGTGGCCCTGCGGGTTTTCATTTTCCATAGATGGGCTTGCAAGCATCTCTCGATGGGTTTATCTCCGGTACAAAATCATCATGGAACACATAAAGATACTAAATTTCATTATGCCATGTGCCAAGTTCAGAGTTAGCTTTAAGGATAAATTTAAAACAATAATTGCATATCCAAAGCTATTTGATTGTTGGATACCCTATCTAGTGGAAGCGTTGGTGTTGTTACCTTTCGTGACATTTTGATAAATAAATAAATAACCATATGCTGTACATACAAAAACTATAATTTTCAAGATACAATAATAATATCTTTTAATAACCATGGCAAAAAGAACAATCAAAATGAGGTTCACTGTCGATCTATTAGTTGTGGCGGAACCGCCGATTTAATCCGAACTAAGCACACCTGCCACCTCTGGCTTGCGGTGTGATTAGGCCGAACTAAACCCGGTCGTCCGTCGAGCTACCAAAAAGGGCACTCGATGCAACCATCACCCAGGGATGCCAACATCACACATGTTAAGCCCTCGAAAGAGCCACAACAATTACAACAACCCACCATTTCATACAAACATAGATTGATTTGTTTAAAAATATTTACTCAAAATAGGGTACAATCATACTGAAATAGAGTTCCAAAATAACCTCGCAGCGGAAACCGTAACGTAATACCGATATACTCTTGCAGCGGAAAATAAAACATCGAGCCATGACATTGAGCCCACCATTGTCATTCTCGATCATGAAGTTCCTGAAATAAAAATATCAACAACGTAGGGGTGAGTACGTGAGGTACTCGTAGGACTTACCCGTGGGCGGTTTCAACCCGACACATTTGAGAGTATGCAAGGCTTTTTGTGGACTGGACTCTAACCCGCGCAAGCTTACTAGAAGTGAGTCCTTACTTTCAAGTATCATTTATTTTTAAAGTATAAGCCTCATTTGATTCATTATAGTTATTATAATCATCCTTAACTCATATATATCATCATCCCAACACATATGTCATCATAAAGGAGCTTGCGGAAATGTAAACATACAAGTACAAACATGTAATATAAAAAGCATGATTAAATGAACAAGATATTAAAGTTATTACTACGTTGCCCGTATGCGATACTGTCATTCTCACACCTGGTGAGAATCAGCGATTCGAATCGATTTTTAATTCCCGGGAATAACTATCATGCCAGGGGTATATGCTTACTAGCCATCGCGTTCCCACATATAGCCCCGATCTTAACCTGCCTCGTCCCAAGTTCGATTCACTCCCGCCTAGCCCCCGGGTTGTGCCCCCATGACGAGCCTGCCGACATCTCGGTCTCCCCGCCATGAGTACCAAGCTCCCCCGGGCCACCTTCCTCTCAACCAGCGGGTAGGAACGTGTATCTGTGCTTCGGACGAGCCCAGGAAAGACTTTTCCGGTCCCATATCCCGGATAAGCACTCTAGCAATGTTATGCCGATCAGCAGGCGAACAGCGGACGGGCCTTAAACGACTCGGGCGGAGTCCACTAGACCATCCACGACATTTTTCATCGTAATATACCCATATCTCCGCCCGGTCTCATCTTTTCATCACGTCATATCATATTTCTCTCGTATTAAATTTTTGTGAAATATTTTGAGTCCTATCATCTCGCGAGTGAATATCTTCACTCGTCTTCTACCGTCTAAGCATGGCTAAGCATAGACTTCGATCTATCCATTCTACATAGGATATCAGATATTTATGCAGGTGGGGTTCCAAACAACATCTGAACGTAAATGCACAATCAAATAAGGGGTGGTGAGATTCCCTAGGTAGGTGTATATGCCTAAGGGGCCTACCTTTGTTGTTGATAACTTGAACAAACTAAACTAAACTTAGTTTGCCGGGTTGTGAGGCTCTGCCCCAGGCAACCCCTTGATCACTTGGACAGCTCCTCCTTCCAAATACCACTTCAAGGGCCTCCAGGTGGTATTTGGGCCTTAGTTGGTCTTTTGGACACTGCTGCTCGAAGTAGCTCCACACACTTGCTTCTCGATCACGTATCTGCAGTGAGCGTCGCTATATGAATGATATGCATGATGCAGCGAATGAGATGCCTGAATGTCAAGCACACGTATGAGTAACCATATTTCACATAGCTAACTTAGAATTACTAACGTGCATTTCTCAACAGTAGTGAAGACCTATATTACATTCCAGAAACGGTGGCTAAAACTTACACATTCTTATGTTTCAAATATGGTCCATTGTGGCATTTATTTGACATACTAGCCTCACATTTTCTATTATTTACGTAACTATGCACTATATCTACCATTTTCAAATCAGAGCCAAAACCTTTCATGCACCACCTCCTACTCTAGCAATGAGTCATGTTCATAACCTAGAGCTCATATCAAGCCCCTAAAGTCACCTGGAGCATTTTTCACCATAGCAACCTTTTCTTAAATTAAATATATGCTTAGATACAAGACAAGGGCAAAATGGTAATTAAACAGCCAATGCTAGGGCTACCAAAATTTATACAAAGCCTACACATGTTAACATGGCCTCTGCCCAAATTTCATAGTTTTTGAAGCTCATTTTACCCACATTTCCATTTATGTTGGTTTAATATGCATAAACAAAATCAGGGGCAAAAATGTCTTTTCCTGCTCAACCATCGTACCCAGCAGATAGATCTTTTAACAAGGATAAAAATGCAACTTAGTTTGTATTTTTCTGATTTTTATTTGATTTATTACGAATTTTCAAAGTTTTCAGCTTAATAAAATACATTAAATCGAAAATCCTAATGACCAGGGACCTTAACACGATTAATCATGGACTTCAGGGACCTACATGCAAGATATTCAAGACTCAGTGAATAGTACACAAACATAGAGCGCAAAAATAAGAAAACTCAGGGGGTTTTCGGCAAAACCGGCCTTCTTCTTCTACCTCTGGCCGTGCGCAGGGAGGGAAACGGCGGCGCGGCGTTCTCGCGGCGGCGCCGGTGCGTGGAGGCGCCGACTTGGAGCCGATGTGCTCTGGGAAGGCGTTCCCGGCGACGGGGCTTCTTTCCCCCAAGACGGCGTCGCGCGAGGTCACGACAGTGGCTGAGGAACGTCGGTGAACGGGGCGGCGGTGGCGCACGGCGCTCGGGGCGGCGCGTGGCGATTTCGGCCGGAGGGGAGGCGGATTGAGGGAGTGAAGGGCGCCTGAGCTGCGTGGGGTGGTGGCGGTTCTGATGGTGGAGCCATGGGGGTAAGGGGACGGCCCGGAGGGGGTTCTCCGCGGCGCGGGTCGGCGGTTTGCGCGGCGTGCGCTGCGCGTGTCGTTCGGGGCCGGTGGAGGAGGCGCTGGCAAGGGCCGAAGGCGGCGCGGGAGGTGTCTCGGGACGAGGCGAAGCGGACGCGCCTGCTAGCGGCAGTGAGGGAAGGCTGAATGATGGTAGGGCACGAGCTCGAGCCGAGCTCGGCCATGGTGGATGCGCCCTGCTCACGCGAGCTAGGGCGGAGCGGAGGCAGGGAGATGAGCAGGGAATGAGAGGGAGGTGGCTTCGACCTCAAGGAAGCCGGGGCGAGGGGCAGGGCAGGCCGAGCGGGGCAGGCGGCGCGTGGCCGGCGGTGGCAGGCGGCCATGGCCGCGTGTGCGAGCCGGAGCGAGGAAAGAGAAAGGGATGCAGCGCGTGGAGTAGGTCCGTGGACCTTAAGTCTATGACAGGTGGGGTCGGTGAGGCGGATAGAACGGATGCGTGTGGACCGGGTGCACGGAGGCGTGGGATGGTGGGGCCCGCAGCGAGACCGTCCCCAGCCGGAATCTGAGGACCTTCCAAGTGGGGCCCACGCGTCAGGGAGACAAAAGAGAAAAAGAAATTCGAAAATGGAAAAAGGGTGGTTTGACTGCTGGAACATCTATTTTAATTCCACGTTTTTGAGAAAACAAATGGCCGAATTAAAGAGAACTCAAAATACAAGAAATGTTCAGAATTTGGTACTCTACAATTTTTCTATAAACATGAATACCAAGTTATGTGGAAGATATTAGTTTAAATTTGAATTGAACTAACTGATCCCAGTTTGACCAAGGTTTAATGCAAAATTAGAAATTCCTAAAGTCTATTTTATGCTCATTTTCAGAAAAAGAGTATTATACCAATGTTGTGTAGTTTTTAATTATCTACAACTTTCATATATGATGTTTTGCATGATAAGGACTTTTGTTCCTTTGAAATTTGAATTTTCCTTACCGATCAAGTTTAGGCAGATTTCTGCTTTTTCATTAATCGACTCAAAACTCCACCTAAACCTTTGTGCATGTTACCACACTCAATACCAAAGTTGATCCACATAATATTTTCTACGAGTTTGTTATAGAGAGTTTGGTCCAAAACACATCATATTTTGAACTATGGTCACAAGTGTACTCAGGGGTTTTGCAAGACTGCAACTTCAATTTATGTATGGTCTTTCTTGTTTCAAACTTTTGAAGTATCAAACGGAGTCCAATAACTTTGATATTAGGTTAATTTGAAAGGTGGTAACTTTAATTTCATTTCCTAATCAGGTAGATTTTGAAGTTCTATAGTGAAAACAAAAGTAATTTCAGAACGAAGTTTGGGGAAAGGCTGAAATACAGATTTGGGAGTTAAGTGTGGACTAAGTTTGGCCTGATTCGACTTGGCCTTTTGAAGCTTCCAATTCAATATTTTTAACTTGTTCCATAAAGAAATTTGATCTATATAACAAGAACTAAAACTTTTGTATTTGATGTCTTGCACGAAAATGTATAAATGTTTAACTACTCAACCAAGCGTCGCAAGGTTTTGTATTTTTTTCCACTAGAAAATTTTTGACTTCGTGATTTATTTGTCTAGTTAATGTTCTTTCCTAAACATGATTAAACCCTAACTCACAATTAGCTTTTGTCTAACTGCGTGTTGAAGCTTTTGAGATGCCGGGGGCATCACATTAGTCATCTCAGTCACAGAGGATCCATCGAGGAATAAATCCTCGGGCTAAGTCGTATTTTGATTCTATTAGTTAGCATTAGCCAGGTTAGGTAGCACTGGACAATCTTTCATACCTTTTCTCCGATGGTAGCTAGCTTTTGCCTTAGCCCGTTTCTCTCATTTCTTTCCCTCTCGTACATCTCAAGATGCCGTGCACATAATTCCAAAAAACTTAGATATAAGTAACATTGATGCATGACCAATTAAAGTGTTAATGTAGCCACACCCGAATCCGACAAAACATCATTAGACATTGGTGAACTCCTTGAGGCATTATGTAGTCAACTTATTTCAACTGCAATTTACACACAAAATTTTGTTGAGACATCAATCTTCTATTACATGTTACTATTGTAATTGAAGTAATTCCAACAGCAACACCAAGGATGCCTACTCTATTAAGAAATTCCACCACACAGGAACGAATGTGCAAGTACAAGCAAAGATGAAAGTAATCAGTTTTGAGGTATCTGTTATGGTTGTAGCCTGAACAGATAAAGAGCAAAGAGAATTCGCCACGTAGGGCTGGTGGCTTGGGGCACTGACCGGCCTGGTACGGGGAGACATTGTATAGATTTTGATCAACGTAGTCCTACAAAATATGCACCTTAGATTAGATAATGACATCACCAACTAACTAATCAAACCATAGATGCAAATAGAAGAGTTCAGAGAAAGACACTACAACAAACTGGGGAGTCTAGTATCCAACCTCTTTGAAAAAACACAAACATAAAGGATCCTTTAAAGCTTCTCATGGGATCAATAGAATCCTAGGTACAGATTACAGCCAAATAACAAATTGATTGGGTTGAATGCAAAATTGCCTATCCTCAATCGATTGAACATAATCCAAGCAAAACTAAAGAAATACACAGGGAGATAACTTATTAAAATTGCAGAGGGCGCCGGCCTTTGGTTGGAGGAGGTGCTGGAGAGGGAGGGTCGCCGTGTGCTGGTGGGAGGAGGCGCACCAGAGGGAGCATCGCCGGATGCTGCTCGGAGGAGGCGTAGGATAGGAAGGGTCGCCGGCGTGCCCTGGCGCCTGCTCACATAGAGTACTCACGCTCGCACACAGGAGGATCCCGGAAAGTGTAGGAGAGGGTGGGTCGCCCTGCTCTTGTACCGGAGGAGATCCGGGGCGGCGCACCGCGCACGAGAGGGAGGGTCGCCTATGTGCCTACTCCTCTCGTATGGGGGAGAGTTGGGGATGGACGCAGGATTGCTTTCCTTCGTAGCCAGCCAGAAATAGGAAGGAACAAAAATTATGGGTCACGCAATTAAGGAAGGGTCAAGCTGAATTTAGAAAAGGTAAATGACAAAAGAGAATAATTCACGAAGGAAAGCGATGAGCAGTTCAGTGGGTAGAGGGCAGAGAATGGGTGGGTAGAGGGCAGAGAATGGGTGAGAAAATAAAGAGAGAACGGCAGAAACATTTTTCTTATATTGTTTTTCACCTTTTTTCATCCATTTTTACCTTTTTCCAACCTGCCATCTTAAGTAAAAAAGATTCTGAGAGAACTCGCTCATTTATACCCTCTCCTCATCCAACGTCTATATTTCAAACTTCTCTCTATACACACTTTTAAACATAACACCAGTGCAAAAATGTTCTCGTTTTGCATGCTTTACATGTGTTCCTCGTTACGCATATAAGTTTTATTTAATTTTCAAAATATGTATATTTATATACACTATGTGAGCCTAAACATTGCAAGATGACTTCACCCTATAACGGCCACAGACCTTGTGACACATTTGATACTACAATGTGATAATCAATACAGTAACACGTATATCCATAGGTTGATAGTATTCCACGAGGCCTATTTGGATACTACCCTGGATAAAATTGCCTGGACTGTTCTGTTGCCTGGACATCGCCTGGACGTCGTTTTGGTTGCATACCTGTGCTTTTTGCCTGGGAGGCCTCCAGGCATCAGTTGCCGGGTGCCAGGCATAGAAAATCGGTTGCCTGGGCATCCGGCGGAGCTGCCTGGCTAACAATGACAGTTAATCGCTTTATCTATTACCCAAGCAAACAAATGGACCAAACGCTGCCCAGCACTACAGGGCTTCAACCAAACAGCATGTTCAACCATTGGCTGACCAGGAATTTTTGCACCGGTTGGCAGGTAGCTCACAGGAACGTGAATACTCCAGGCAACGGTCCAGGGTTGCAACCAAACTAGCCCTAGTGTTTGGCCGTCGCAATCAATTTAAGAAAGGTTCTTAAGAAATATTCTTTCGTTTTTTATTTGATGCGGTTGATTTTTTTTAAAAATATAATCATTCATCTTATTAAAAAAATTCAATTACTTATTATTTATTTTGGGTTGTTTCTTTGAGCATGATTTGTGTTTTGATATGTTTTTATAGTTTTTTTAATAAGGCAAAAATTAAAATTTTGAAAAAAAATCAAACACATCAAACAAAAAATACCACAGAATATGCTTAGTTTGTCATCGTTTCATTTCTCTCTTTTTTTTTGCAATAAAATGATCGATCCATCGCGCTGTGAAAAAGGCATTTGAGCCGTTATTTTTCCGCACATCCAACACGACACTCCACTGTTTACGAATCCGACAAATTCTTCGTCAGAAGTTGCTCGATCGAGCCCGGCCCGATAGTGACGATTCCCTCTGCGTTAGGGCTTCGCGCCTCTTTTCTTCCGCCTCCCGTGCTTTCCTACTAGGGTTAGGGTTCCGGCGAGGCCTCGCCCGCGCCTGCGGCATCGGCAGCGGAGATGGGTGTCCCCGCGTTCTACCGGTGGCTGGCGGAGAAGTACCCGATGGTGGTGGTGGACGTGGTGGAGGAGGAGCCCGTGGAGATCGAGGGCGTTAAGGTGCCCGTCGACACCTCCAAGCCCAACCCCAACGGCCTCGAGTTCGACAACCTCTACCTCGATATGAACGGAATCATACACCCCTGCTTTCACCCGGAGGACAGGGTAACCGCGGCTCCTTTGCTTCCCTTTCCCCTCTCCTCCCTATTGGCTGGGTTGCTCTATGCATTGGAGTGCGGAAGGTGGGGATTGTTTGGACATGCTGTGATGTGGTATTGTGGGTTGATGCGTTTGCGGTACCCGGGTGGGTTTGGGATCGGTGGCTTGTTAGACGTTGGGGGGGGGGGGGGGAGAATTGGTTATTTGTGTTCTGCCGGTAATCTAATTGTTGCTAGAGAAATGAGCCACTATTTTTTTTCCTAGTCATCTAATAGTCATTGCAATGATATTGCAATTCATTCATTTTTTACAGAGTAATGTTAGATGAATTGCACTGATTTTTTGTAGCTATTTGTCTTGGTGACTTCTGTTTCAGTTAGCAGACTGTATGATATCAGGTTGGGGTAGGCTAGTAATGTAACTCAACATCAGCCACATAAACCAAAGAGAAACAAGAAAAAATGTATTGATACAATAAAGAAAGCAATATATTTTATTGTCAGTTTGAAACTGTTTGTTTATTCTTTGCTAAAAGCATTTAACATTGACTCAATTCTCATCTGCTTTGGTTTCCTGATTTAAATGTTGACCATGGTTTTCTCTGCAGCCCTCCCCGACTACATTTGGTGAGGTTTTCCAGTGCATGTTTGATTATATCGACAGACTGTTCGTCATGGTTCGCCCTCGGAAGCTTTTATACATGGCCATCGGTATGTATTTCATGCCTACAGTGGAGGAAAATTTATTGCTATTCCACCTATTTATTCCACTTGTGTGTGAACTAGTGGAGATGCTATATAGTTTTGTTGATATATGTACATGTAGGTTATCTTGTCATAACTGTGTAAACGCTTTTGCTTTAGTGAAAGTTTGTTCTCATCTGTAATAATGTAAGTCTGCTCTTTTGGAATAAGCATGTCCTCTGAATTCAATGATCAATACAACAACAACCACCACCAAGCCTTTCAGTCCCAAGCAAGTTGGGGTAGGCTAGAGTTGAAACCCAACAAGAGTCACCAGCAGCAGGAGACAATTCAATGATCAATATAGTTCTTATATGATTTGTCGCTGCTCATAATTCTAACTGTGGTACGATGGCTTTACAGATGGTGTGGCTCCGCGTGCTAAGATGAACCAGCAGCGCTCTAGACGGTTCAGATCTGCCAAAGATGCAGCTGATGCGGTCAGTATTCTACTGAAACTATCCTCCTTTTGTCTGTATATGATTATATACTGTCCTTTTGCTCATTAATTTTGGCAGTTCTGCGACCTTTTTGTTGCAATCACATCTCAATATCGCTATGCCCCCAGGCTGCAGAAGAAGAGCGGTTACGTGAAGAATTTGAGAGGGAAGGCAGAAAACTTCCTCCAAAGCAGCAATCACAAACATGTGATTCCAATGTTATTACTCCAGGCACTGAGTTTATGGCTGTTTTATCGGTTGCTTTGCAGTATTACATCCATTTGAGATTGAATTATGATCCTGGATGGAAACAAATTAAAGTAAGTACGAACTATTCATGATTTAATTTTTCATTTACTAGCAATGCTTTCTGAGTCCCCGTTATATTTGTTTTTCTTTGTTGAGAAAGGCTGCCACTAACCTCAGAAAGTCTGAACGCAATAAAACCATTTATTATATTCTAATTAAGGTCTTTTGAAGGTTATTTTGTCTGATGCAAATGTTCCTGGTGAAGGGGAACATAAAATCATGTCGTATATTCGTGGCCAACGGAATCTGTCTGGTTTTAACCCAAATACGCGCCACTGCCTGTATGGTCTGGTATGATTGACAAACTGTTATTTTTAATGTAGGTTTTTTGTCTAGCCCTGCTAATGCAGCTTTACATACCCATAAACGCAGGATGCAGATCTGATCATGTTAGCTTTAGCAACACATGAAGTACACTTCTCAATACTGAGAGAGGTTAGCTGTGCTCAATGTGGATTATACTTTATGTGCATAGTTGTAATTGTTTCGGGAATTTTGAGTTTGTTATATGTTCTGTTATCTATGTTATTCTTTGGCTGCAGAATTTATATTGCCAGATGTTGCTGCGTTATTATTCCTTTTCTTTGAAGCTATGCTCAAGAACTCACTTGTTTTTTCTTTTGCAGGTAGTTTATACACCTGGTCAGCAGGATAAATGCTTCTTGTGTGGTCAGGTGGGTCATCTAGCAGCAAACTGTGAAGGAAAGGTGAAAAGAAAAGTTGGGGAGTTTGATGAGAAGGGTGATGCTATTGTTCCCAAGAAGCCTTACCAGGTTATATAAAATATATTGTCTGGTGTGACGTGTGGTTTCATAAGATATATTGATGAATTCACTGAATATCTTTGTGTTTAATTTTGGGCCTCTGCAGTTCTTGAACATATGGACCCTTCGGGAGTACTTAGAATACGAGTTCAGAATGCAAAACCCACCTTTCCAAATTGATTTTGAACGCATTGTTGATGATTTCATCTTCATGTGCTTCTTTGTTGGCAATGATTTTCTTCCACACATGCCAACACTAGAGATCCGCGAGGTTTGTTTCCCGTTTGTGTGTCACTCATTGACTGAGCATCCATATTTGCACCCTTGCCTTTCAATTTTCTGCTGCTGATAGATTGGATCTCTTTTTATTCATTACCCTTTTATAAATTTCTCTTGATGCTTGCAGATCTCTCCTAAATTTATCATACTGATGTCTTGATTTTCTGCAGGGAGCTATTAATTTGCTCATGGCAGTATACAAGAAGGAATTCCCCTCAATGGGTGGCTATTTAACTGATTCTTGCACGGTAAAGTTCATTTCTGTTGGGTTGGTGTTGCAGCCAATTCAGAAATCATTTGTTCCAATTGATCCACAGCGGTGTAACTTGCTTCTTTCTTGATGTAGCCTGATCTGAATAGAGTTGAACACTTCATTCAAGCAGTTGGTTCCTATGAGGATAAAATATTTCAGAAAAGAGCCCGCTTGCATCAGGTATGTGAGGATGATTATTGATTTGTTTCTCTTGTAGGCTTGTTGAACTAAAATTAGCATACAGACATGCAACAATAAAGCCTTTTAGTCCCAAGCAAGGTGGGTTAGGTTAGAGATGCAAACAATAGGCATCTATGAAAAGGTTGTTAGTCCCTTTCTGACTGTAACGTTCCATGAATTTTGATCGCAGAGTAGCATGTTTGTAGGGGTTAGCTGTGCATGTCTCTTCGCGTGTATGACCTGAACTTGTCTAACGCTTTTGTAATAAGGCAATTTGAAGTCGATGTGCAAAAAGTTTGCGGACTTCTCTTTTCTGAATTTTGTTCTGGTCAATTGTAGAAAAATTCTTTATATGGATCAGGCATTTCCACTTACATTTTGCAATCATATTCCCTTGTTGTAGCGTCAAACAGAAAGAATAAAAAGAGAAAAGGCCCAAGCAAAGCGGGGTGATGATCTGGATCCCCATGTTAGGGATGATCTCATTGTACCTGTTCAACGTTTTCAAGGGTCTCGCCTAGCCTCTGGGGCTGTACCTGTGCCATATGAGCAGAATGGATCTCATAATAAAGACGATAAAGAAATGAAAAATCGAGCTCGGAAAACTGCACGAGTATCAACATCAGGTTCCAGCATTGCCGCAGCCATAGTCGAAGCTGAAAATGACCTGGAAGCCCAAGTAATTATTCCCATATGGATTGCGATAATCTCAGATGTGCTTTGCAACAAATACTTCCTACAATTTCATGTTACATTCTTGATGACTTTCTTAGGAACGTGAAAACAAAGAAGAACTGAAGTCAATGCTCAAAGATGCACTCCGTGAGAAGTCAGATATTTTTAATTCTGAAAATCCAGAGGAGGATAAGGTATGTGTAGTAGATCATGATTCTCTGTTAACAATTCATATTCTATTGCTGCATCAGCTCAGTGTGTTAGCCTAAAATAGTTTGCTAGTATATTATGCAATATGACAAATTACTAAATATTGCTAACACCATTGGTTACTAAAACCACTAGAGACTATGGGCTTGTTTGGATGCTACACTGGGCTTGCTGCCTGGGCACTTTACCTGCCTGTCACTGATTGCAAATTGCCTGGTCAAGCAAATCCAGAATTTATGACACTGTTTGGTTGAAGCCTTGGATGCAAAATGAGTGGATAGAAGAGACATGCAGTGTTTGATTAGTTCCCTAGGCTGCACTTACCGTTGTTTAGAAGCCTCGTGATGGTATCTCCAGATAAAATATTTCAGTTGCAACATAGATGGCTCTATTTGAAGCATTTCACAGTATGAGAAACAGACAGACAAATATTTTATGAGAAAGTAAGTCCAGATACTGTAGGCTGAGTATTAGTTCAGTAATAATATAAGTTTTCAGGTCACAACTGAACATTCTGAGGCTAAATGAACAACTCATGCTTTGATCTGCAAGTACAAAAACAATAGCAAAAACACTCATTACAGCTAGTGGCAACTGGCAAGCTCATTCGAACCTTGCATAGTCCGAAGCAAATCGGGAGGGAAAAAATTGAAACAACAGAAAAAAGGATTATGCCCTCATCTTGCTATACCAGATCAAAGTAACAAGCCGTCCTGGAACCCCAAGCTGCTGATTTGTTTGGAGGATTGAGGGAATGGACAATGGATGCAGAAGATACAGCACAGCCCAAGTTTTTGAATCATGCTGAGGATTGAGGGGATCGATAAAGATGAAACCTCTAGCAGCATGATGTCTGCTGATGGTAGCAGATGGTTAGGAGAAGCAAGATTCAGCTGGTGGAGAAGCTCATGGTCACCAGATGGCTCAAGAATCATCCCCGCTGTGGTCTCAACTCTATTGATTGAAGCGGAAAAAATTTCTCATTCAAGGAGAAAGCCTATGCTAGTAACTCGGAGGGGAAACTGTACTCATTTTCACCCCTTAGGCTATTTCTGGTGCATTGTATCTTGATTGTTGTCACAATATCCAAAGCTGTCATGTCATATGCAAATATAGAAGATACAAACACCCCCGATACATAGTATCATTTATTGTTTTTTAGTCCCCACAAGATAATGAAATGCTAGGTATGTATGAATATGGTTTGTGGGCCACTCAGATGGTTCAAGTTTAAATATCTATGATAGTATGATTTCGTGCCCAAGTGGTATCTCCCTCAAGATACAGCTTTCTTCTCTTCCCTCTTAACTATCTTGCCACATCATAAAAAATTCTTATGTGGCATTCATTAAATGAGTATATTACCATGCCCTGGGAATAGCCTTATACAACATAGTGATTATAGCCCAGGCAGGTGGGATCAGGGGAAGTACTGCCCAGGTGCTTGTTTTCCTCACCCTGACGCCCAAGCAGCTTACACGGGCGGGTCTTTACCATGCAAAAAAACCAGGAATATAATTCTAATCAAACACAGTCCAGGAAGGTCTTCTGCCCAGGTGTTTTAGCTCATACAACCAAACATGCCATATTTGTGTTCATTTTTCAGGTGCAGCCCCATATTTCGGATGATAACAGGAATTGTGAAATTTAGTGCATTCTCTGTTGATTTCTGAAATTTCTCACCTTACATGTTTAATGTTTGTATGTTCAGGTGAAACTTGGAGAACCAGGATGGAGGGAAAGGTACTATGAGGAGAAATTTGGGGCAAGAACACCTGAACAGATTGAAGAAATACGCAGAGATGTTGTAAGTTTCTCATTAGTGGCAACGGGATTTTTTTTGTTAGTATATTTGTTTACTTTTGGCATACTCTACTTGCTTGGGCCTAATGGCTTTGTTGTTGTTGCTTCTATTACTTGCTTTAATTTTGATAGAATAGCGTATTTGGTTCCCTCTAGAGAATGTTACTATTGCAACCAGCTTATAATTTTGTATGACCTCTCTTAGGTTCACAAATACACTGAAGGTTTATGCTGGGTAATGCACTACTATTATGAAGGTGTCTGCTCATGGCAATGGTAATTTAGCTTGCTCAAGTTAGCCAAGTAAATCAAATTACACAGGTTCATTTGTGGCTTGATTACTCTTTTCCAGGTGTGCATACAGTATCTTATCATTCTCTAATGTCTCTAATGCATATGTAGGTTCTACCCTTATCACTATGCTCCTTTTGCTTCGGATTTAAGGGGTTTGGGACAGCTTAGTATTAAATTTGAACTTGGGACACCGTTCAAACCTTTCGATCAGCTTATGGGGGTTTTCCCAGCTGCAAGGTGAATATTTTGGGATTGCATTTTTTTCATTCTAGTGCATTCTATGTGGTAGAAAATAATTTAACAGCTGTCACATTAAATTCTCAGTGCCCATGCACTACCACTACAGTATCGGCGATTGATGACTGATCCAGATTCGCCAATAATTGATTTTTATCCTACTGGTTTGCTGATTTTTTTTAAATATCTGAATTACTCTTTATTATCAGATCCTTGATATTAGATTTTATCTAACCCATGTTCCCATTTACTATGCAGATTTCGAAGTAGATATGAATGGGAAGAGATATTCTTGGCAAGTAAGTTGTTCTTCAAAGAGAACGTTTATATTTTTGATATGTGTTTGTCTAATTTGTAACTGCAATATATGTTTTTCAGGGGATTGCAAAACTGCCATTCATAGATGAAGCTCGCTTGTTGGCTGCGATAAAAGAAGTTGAGCATACTCTGACGGTATGGCGATGAAACAGTCTACCATTTATTTATGCTTTATAAGCCATAAGGAATAAGAACCTTCTAAGCTTTGCTTTGTTTTCTTCATCTTCTGTGTAGCCTGAAGAAGCAAGGAGAAACAGCATCATGTTTGATATGCTTTTCGTGAATGGCTCACATCCACTTTCGCCTTATATCTACTCTCTCAACAGCAAATTTGGACATCTGCCTGACAGAGAGAGAAATGAAATTAAAGAAAAGCTTGACCCTTCTGCTAGGTTAGCTAAGCTCAACCAGGACTGATGATTCGTAAAAAAAAAGGACTGTTGACTGGCAAATCGATATTTACATACTAATGCAGTAATGCTGTTTTTTGATGTCCAGTTTGCCTGCTAGTTAAATTGAGAAAGCATGGCTGATTTCTACATGTGCTAAGTGGACTTTGTTTTCCCCTAGATATCTCTTTACACCTGCTCTTATTTTGTACAGTGGAGGAATGAATGGCTACATAACACTTTGCGGCGGGGACCCATGCCCTCCTATCTTTAGGTCTCCTGTGGATGGGCTGGAGGATATTATGGACAACCAAGTGATGTGAGCTTAACCCCTTGCCTGACATCACACTGATACTTGTTAGTTGCTAAATTTAACAATTATTATGTCATTTTCATCAACCAGATGCTCAATCTACAAGCTTCCAGATCATCATAAGCACGTATCACGGCCACCAGTTGGTGTTATCATACCCAAGAAGGTTTGGACTTTTATTAATTATATAGCCATGTGCTGTAAGGATCATCTAATATTAACAGTCAATAAGCTTTCTGCTCAATCTACTCTGCAGACTGTTGAAGCTGGTGATCTGAAACCACCTCCAGTGCTGTGGCATGAAGATAGTGGCAGGAGGCCTCATGATAATAGCAACAGGTATTTTATTACTCCTTTCTATTTTCTCTTTATTGTTTACGCGGATGAACTGAAAATCCTGATGCTGTAAAACGTCTCTTAGGCAAAACCCACCAGGAGCCATATCAGGTCGCCAACTTGGAGAGGCAGCCCACCGACTTGTCATAAACAGCTTAAATACTCAGAGTAGGGGGCAACATAGTGGCCCATCCATGCCATATCAAACTATAACGAATGGCATGCACCATTTGAATGTAGTGCACCCTATTGGCAATCAAGGCATGCCTCCACGAATGGAGCTGTCTGCTGGACGTCCTGGTTGGTATGTTCCTAGGGGTAGCGAATCCAATGGTCAAATACCAGCTTATGCATCATCTGGATCAGGTCATCATCAGTATGAAAGGTCAGGGCCTTTGCAGTATGAACGAGGTAACCGAGGAAGTCACCAATCTCACCCATATGCAAGAGATGGCTATCATGACACAAGAGGCAGGGTTCCACCTGCATATGGATACCAGCAGAACATGTATTCATCACAGCATGTTGCTCCGCCAATGGGTCCTGGATTGTATGGGCAACCCCCATCAGCATATCACGGGGTTCATGGTGGAGGGTACCAGCCCC
This sequence comes from Paspalum vaginatum, assembly GCA_030272315.1. NCBI lineage: Eukaryota > Viridiplantae > Streptophyta > Magnoliopsida > Poales > Poaceae > Paspalum > Paspalum vaginatum. The sequence goes on along the minus strand of CM059014.1, from coordinate 8,854,643 downwards.
CTCCATATGGTGGAGCCCAACAGTGGCAGCAACAACCATATAGTTCATATGCTGGGAGAGGGCCCTATGGAGACGGGCCAGCTCCCACAAGGGTTGATTCACGATCACAGCAACCACAGAATCGTTATGGTTATTTGGACAGAAGTTCAAACCGGAGGCCTCCATCTGGATATGGCCGATAATACACCGTGGCCCAATTTCTGTTTTAGTTCATACTGTGTTAGTAGAGCTTCCCTAGTAAATTTGAGTTACTCGCTAAGGCATATGCTTCATATAGCATCTGCAATGTTGGTGATGTTCAAGCAACTAGGTTATGACATCAAAGATCTTGGGAGGGAATTTGTATACTAGTGTTATTTTCACACCATCAGCCATTGGCGGCTGGTCACCATTGAAGCAGCTAGGTCGTGGCAGCAAATATTTTGAGGTGAGATTTGTATACTGTGTTAATTTATGGATCATGAGATGAGATACTGGTGGTTTGTTGTCATTCTTTCATCAATATTTCACATTTGTTCAGAAGATGGCATGTATGGTATTACCTTTGTTCTTGAATATTTGTCGGCAGCTAGTTCATTTTTGAACTAAAATGCGACAAATAAAGAACGGAGTACTAGGGTTTTAACCTGTTCCGACGATGGATTGTATGAAGGATAGTTATCAAGGTTTGCCCTGATATGTGATAAATTTGTGTGTTGGGTGTGTCCGAAAAATGTTTCATAAGTGTTGGGCCACTGTCATATCAGATAAGTGTAAGCAGGAGCGTCTATTTAAAATTTGAAGATGAGTGTATTCAAAATCATGTATGAGCTCTGAGCGGGCCGTAATGAAAGTGTGACATATCAGATCAGCTTTTCTTAACAAAGTGACCTGCCAACCAGCTCTGGTCGGAGCGACATGCTTTGTTGACCTTGACCAGAGAGAGTATGTGGCTTCTTTGCCGGGGCCTCGGGGGCAATGGACCTAGAGGGAGAAGTCACGGGTCCACAACATCTTGGTGTGTTCGGCTGGCACTCCCCTCAATCGCACGGCATGGTTCTAATTGGCCCACCAGATTTATGTTAGATGTTTCTAATTATTTTGAGATTTTTTTAAGATTTTTATTTTTTTAGCTTGTGGCGTGAGAATTAACGTGGCTGTTTCAAAAAAAAAACATCCAATTAGTAATAATAAGATAAAAAACAAATACATCGTTTGAGTTAGATTTATAGTTTCATTGTATTTTCTCTAATTTCAGAAGCCTAGCCCAAAATGAATCTTTGCATAGCGATGAGGCCAAGGCAGTTTGGATTTAGCAAAATTGTGCAATCCAGTTGTCTAATGCGTGATTATGACTGTTTGGTTGGTTTGATGCTGGTTGCCTCTCCTGGCTGAGCAAGAATCGCTGGCATGGGTCGCCTCGACCCGCCCTAAAAAACCTAGACAAGACGGATGGGCGTATGCCATGATTTTCGACCCAAAACCCGATCCGCCGGTCTGCAGATAGTGCATGGGCCAACCCGATCCGACTTTAGGCACAGGTCGGGTGTGGCTGTCCTATACAACCCGTGACTCGAGCCGACATTTGCACAAGTCTATTTGGATCCTAGTCTTCTCACTTCAGGGTTTGTGTGGCCAAGGATTTACCTTGCTGCTGGCAGAGAGCTAGAGTAGCTTGCCTGCACTAGCAAGGTTGGCCTTGCTCGGCAAAGCTATGCAAACGAGATAGGCGAGAGTACCAAACAGCCCCGTGCTTCCCAAAGTTCTGAAAGAAAGGCAATATGCTACTGATTTGTTTTTTTGTGCAAAACTGAACGAATGCCTTCCTTATAGTAGTAGCATATATGTTATAATCTGCAGGTATAAGTTCAACGGCTTTATACTTGCTTATTGGCCATGTGTGTATGCGTGTTATGGTATGTGCCAAATCAATTTGACTTGGTAAGACAGCTGTCACTGTCCTTTGGAAAACTTCAGAGAATCTGAGTTGAACATTTCCCGTAGTGGTTGAATGGAGCTGGAGAAGCTTTGGAAAGACTTGAATCCATCCTCTGTGTGATTGAGAGGGAGGGAGGGAGTTCATGGCGGACGGAGTTCTTGCCTCGAGCATCGTCCAGGAGGTGCTGGCTAAAATCGGCCCCTTAATTTTGGCCGAGCTTGCGCTACTTTTTAACTTCAGGGCCGACCTGAGGACCATGGAGCGCGACTTCACCACCATCCGAGAAGTCCTTTCCGACGCCGAGGCGCGCGGCGGCGGCGGCGACGCCGGCGTCCGAGACTGGCTGCGTAGGCTCAGGGACGTCGCCTACGACATCGACGACCTCCTCGACGAATGGCGCACAGATCTCTGCGCCTCCCGCCGGCGCAGGAGCATGTGCGGCTCCCCCACCAACCACTGCGTTCTCCGCTCGTTCGCCATGGCGCGCAGGCTGAAGTCCTTGAGGCGCGAGCTGGACGCCGTCGCCGCCGGGAGGGACAGGCTGGGCTTGATACCCGGCATCCCACTGCCTGCCCACCCATCCGCTCCTTCTCGGCGCGAGACGATCTCTATGGTCGATGAGTCCAGGACGGTCGGCCGGGCCGCCGAGAAGGAGAAGCTCATGCGGCTGGTCCTCGACGACTCCAGCGACGAGGACGTGTCTGTGATCCCCATCTTCGGCTTTGGCGGACTTGGCAAGACAACGCTCGCGCAGCTGGTGTTCAATGACCGGCGCGCCAACGACGAGGTGTTCGACCCCCGGATCTGGGTCTCCATGTCCGGCGACTCCAGCCTCAGGACGCTGGTCCAGCCCATCGTGAGCGCGACCAAGGTGAAGTGCGACCTCGACAACCTCGACAGCGTGGCGAGCTTTCTATCGCGGGCGTTCACGGGGATGAAGTTTCTGCTGGTTCTTGACGACATGTGGAGCGAGAACCAGGAGGAGTGGGACAGGCTTCGGCTGCTCCTCAAGGACGGCAAGCGCGGCAGCAAGATCATAGTGACTACACGAAGCTTGAAGGTTGCCATGATGGTTCGTACGGTGCCGCCGTTCGTGCTCAAGGGTCTCTCCGACGATGACTGCTGGGAGCTATTCAGGTACAAGGTTTTCGAGGAAGGGGAGGAGGATTTGCATCCAAGGCTGGTCAAAGTGGGCAAAGAGATTGTTCACAAATGTGGTGGTGTGCCGTTAGCAGTGAAGGCTCTTGGAAGCATGCTTAGGTTCAATAGAAGTGAGCAATCATGGTTGGCTGTCAAGAACAGTGAGATATGGCAGATGAAGAGGGAAGAGACGATCTTGCCGTCTCTCAAACTCAGCTATGACCAGATGGCACCTAGTCTGAAGCAGTGCTTCGCTTATTGTTCGGTCTTTCCTAGGAGCCATGAGATTGACAGGGATAAGCTTAATCAGCAGTGGGTTGCTCTTGGTTTTGTTGAGCCTACAAAAAATGACAGTGAATCACTTTTCGATAGAGCAAATGACTACTTTGAGCACTTGTTGTGGATGCCATTCCTTCAAGAAGTAGAGGATCATGATAAATTAAAGAAGGAACTAGAGGAAGACGGCAATGTCAAGTACACCATTCATGACTTGGTGCATGACCTCGCACAATCTGTTGCAGGGGATGAAGTTCAGACAATCATTTGTAACCAAATTAATGGGAACAATGAAGTAGGCTGCCGCTATGTGTCACTAGACGATGACATGAGAGCATCTGAAATTCCTTGGAGCATGTTCCACAAAGTCCGTGCCTTCCATTCATGGGGATATGGTCTTGACATCAAGCTGATTCTTCGCTTCAGGTGCTTGCGAGTACTAGATTTGGGTGGCAGCCCTATTACAGAGCTACCCCAATTGGTTGGCAAACTGAAACACCTAAGGTACTTGGATATTTCTTCATCCGCTATCAAAACTCTGCCGAATTCCATCAGCAGCCTCCACAATTTGCACACTCTCTACCTATCCAATTGCAGCAATCTCTGTATCCTTCCCATGTCAATATGCAGCCTTCAAAATCTAGAGACATTGAACCTTTCAGCCTGTAGCCTCCAAAACCTACCATATTCGATTGGGCATGTCCAAAACCTGCAAAATCTGAATATGTCATTTTGCAACTTGCTCGAGACATTGCCAAACTCCATTGGTAAACTCAAAAGATTGCAGACCTTGAATTTCAAAGGTTGTGGTAAACTAGAGAGGCTTCCTGATGATATATGCAGCCTCCAAAATTTGCAGTTTTTGAACCTTTCAAAGTGTGGTATTCTCGAAGCATTGCCCAGAGATATCGGTAACCTCTCAAATTTATTGCACCTGAATTTATCACAATGCAATGATCTCAAGTCAATCCCAGATTCGATAGGCCGCATAATACGGCTACACACTTTGAACATGTCTCATTGCAGTAGTCTGTCAAAAATACCAGTATCTATCGGTGGCCTTAAAGAGCTTCAGTTTCTTATTTTGTCACATCATTCAAGCAGTTTAGCACTGCCCATATCAACAGGTCATCTACCAAACTTGCAGACATTGGATCTGTCCTGGAATATTGGTCTGGAAGAATTGCCTGAAACAATTGGGAATCTTCATAATTTGAAGACCCTGATATTGTTCCAGTGCTGGAGTCTTTGCAGGTTGCCTGACTCCATATCTAACCTTGTGATGTTGGAGAGTTTGAACCTTGTTGGATGCGAACAGCTGATGAAGTTGCCTGATGGCATAATAGGCATAAAAAATCTAAAGCACCTCAGAAATGACCAATGCGAAGCTTTGGAGAGACTGCCTAATGGATTTGGGCAATGGACAAAACTTGAAACATTGTCTTTATTTACTGTAGGTGACAAAAATAACTGTACTGCAGAGCTAGAGCACCTCAATGGTTTAACTGGTGAACTGAGGATCGAATGTCGGTCACACATGAAGGAACCGAAAACTGGTGCCATCAGAGCAAACTTAAGGAACAAGAGAAAATTAAGCGGCTTGACCTTGTCATGGACCAGGTCTGACCATCTCAGGTGTGCTGAAGCATTTCTTGAAGTTCTCATGCCACCTGAAAACCTCGAAGTTCTTGATATAGATGGTTACCTGGGCACTAAATTTCCCAGTTGGATGATGAAGAGCATGGAATTATGGCTTCCAAGTCTCGTATCCCTCAGTTTGAGCAACATCCATCACTGTAGTTCCCTTCCACACCTTGGGCACTTTCCGTATCTCCAATCCCTTCAGCTCCGCCACATTACCGGTGTTCGTATCATGGGTTCTGAAATACCTTTGAAAAGAGACAAAAGTACTCTACCAATCATTGAAGGAACTCCACTTTGAAGACATGCCCAAGCTGGAGATCTGGGCAACATCAACGGCAACCGATCACAAGGACGAGCAATCGGATCTATTCACGTTTCCTGTTCTGGAAACTGTCACTGTAACTGACTGCCCAAAGCTGGGGCCACAGCCGTGCCTGCCTGATGCTATAGCAGATTTGTCGGTGTCGGGGGGCAGCTCGATGCTATCAGTCGATAGGATCATCAGACCATCATCGTCGCTTCTGAGGAGATTATGGATCAAAAACTGCCATGTTTCTTCCAACGAGTGGAGATTGTTGCGGCACAGACCCAATCTCGAGGACCTAGTAATTGAATACTGTGAGAGGCTGCATGTTCTGCCACAGGCCATCCGGTCCCTCACTGCCCTGCGTAGCCTGAGGATCCTGAATTGCACGGAGCTGAATGCGCTTCCGGAATGGCTCGGTGATCTTGTGATGCTTGAATCTCTAGAGATAAGCTGCTGCCCCAAGCTGGTCTCCTTGCCTAGAGGTTTGCAGCGCTTGACTGCACTGGATGAGCTCACCATCACCGGGTGCAGCCCTGATCTGAACGAAAGGTGCATGAAGGACATAGGCAGGGATTGGTTCAAGATACGCCACGTTACCAGTGTCACCGTCTCAGAATCGTAATAACTAACCTCTTCATCTTCATGTATGATCGTGAGACAAGAATTTCTATGGAGTCGGTGTATTTTTCTTTTCTTTTTACTGTCAACGGCGGAGCTGGTTGTATTTATGCAGTTAGCCGCTTGAGCTCAAAAGTTACACCAGTGCCCGTTGCTGATCGGCCGGCCGGCCGGCAGAGGGTTCGGTACATTGATGGGTTCATGCATAGGCTACGTCAAATTGAATTTAGTTTAGAAATTAATTTGTTTCCTTCATGTAAAAATACTAGGTGATACTCTGCGTATTGCTGCGGAAATTTTTAAACTAATTTTTCAAGTGAAATTTGAAAAATATAAATATTAATGTGATCATAAGGACAATATTATCTTTATTCAAAAATTGCATGTATGGTTAGCGATAAAAAATGGATAAAAGACATTAATAGAGTACTTTAGTGGATGGTGACATGGCTTCTAAATTAATGGATAGTTTCCATGTTGAAAGAAATAGAGTTAATGATATTTAGTGGGTTTTGCTTATATAAGTTATATAGATTTTGCTATTCAATAAATCTTGGAAATTTTTAGAAAACCAATATTTTTATTAGTGTTATTTATTCACAATCCAAATTAGGAATTTTGGAACGTGACGTGACCGGAAGTGGTAAGGAGAGACACAACGTTACAGGTTATTAAAATTGTTATCGCAAGAGCCCAATATTAAACACTAATTGGCAGAAGACAGCTTTAGACTATTGCATGAATAGAGCCACATCAACAAAAACAGAACCATGGGAACAAAAACATAATGGCGTATATGACTGGCGCATGGCAGTTTGCTCGAGGTTTTCTAGTTGGACCAAAACTAGCATCCGGGATGCTAACATTCAACCATGCATACAACCAATAGCATGTTAGAAATGAGCTAGAAATCGTTAAAACGTTCAATGATCAAATAATCAGTGAGCTAAAGAAGGCCTCAGGCGCCTTTTGTCTTTGATGAAGTCCCTATTTCCCGCGGCGGTAAACTTACTACATGCTCTATGCTCTATGATCAGGTCGCATGGTCTTCCCTCTTGCTCCCACTTTTCGATTACATTGCTGGCCTCATGGGTTTGTACGAAAAGACATCTCACCGATGAGCACCAGAGCCACCGCCACAGGCAGCTCACCACTCCATTCATTGATTGTGTTCAAGACTCCTACTCCTACAGCTGAGTGGGAGTCACCAGTGGCGTTGATCTCGATCTCCTCGCTGTAGGAAGATCCGGAGTATGGGGACGTCTTCCGGATTACATATAGCATGAACGTGAAATCATATGGGGCGCAACCCAGACCAAAACATATGGGGGCGCACCCACCGGATCCGGCCGCAGGCCGATTCCAACGGCCACCTCCGGCAAGGATCGCCCATGCCGTCATCGTCGTTTTGGTCGACACCGCCGATGTGGCCTCCTCGTCCTCTGGTTGCTCCTCGTCGCTGCTGCCTCCTCCTCCTCCTCTTTTGCGGCGGCTGCGGCAGGGAGCGTGGTGGCGGCATGGAGTCGAGGTTGGTGGAGCGGAGGCTACCTCCTCCACCGGTCGCTCCTCGTCGCTGCTGCCTCCTCCTCCTCCTCCTCCGCAGCGGCTGGCCGACAGCAGCAGGGAGCGCGGTGGCGAGGGATGTTGGTAGGGAGCCGGGGGCTAGCGAAGCGGAGGCGCTAAGGCGGGCAGCACGTCGACGCCGGCGAGGTGAGGAAAGACGGGAGAAGCGGTGTGCAATCTACACAAGCTATTACACTTTCTTTGTTCATCGACGACCAAATACAAACCAACCTTATACACAAGTTGGTTGCAGCCGGCCTATGTCTAGCCTAGCCTACGGGACTAGCCAAGCTAGACTGGAGTGACAACCAAACAAATACCAGATTGTGTTCGTGTTGTAATGGTTGTAAGCTTTGAAAGATTGCTAGCAAAGTTGCGTACCAGTTGTAGTAAGAAAAAAACAATCTAAAAGGCTTGCACACCCAATTGCAATAAACAAAGAGCAATGTAAGAGGCTTGCACACTGAAACATTCAGAAAAATACTTGCCGATATCTATACGAATATATCAAGGTCTGGTCTTCAGGATCAAGGTGACATTGGTGCTGTGAACAGAAGCTCCTCCAATGCAATCCATCATTATTTCTTACTGTTGAGGACAGTTCGGAAAAAAAATTAACTACAGAATAGTATGAAATCTTAGTCCTAAAGAAGTTAGAATTTTAGTCCCGAAGATGTTACAAACTTACATTACATAAGAAATCTTTGTGCATATCGGGCTTTTGCTATTGGAGAGGAATGAGATGTATGTTGTCAGACTGTCGCTCTCGTGCGGTGTCGTTTTTGTTTCTCACGTTGACTGTCCAATCTTGCAACACAAGGTAGTACTGTACAATACCAGGCAAGTGCAGTCAGCTGCAGCAATATAAACAACCCAACGAACCGCGGCTGCACATTGGCCGTCCCGCCACCCACCAGGCCAATCTGCAATGGAATCGCACCACCCGAACAAGCAGGTAGCCGTCGCGGACGCGGCGGCGGCGGCGGCAACGGACCTACTGAGCGGCCTCCCCGACGATATCCTCCACTCCGTCCTCCGCGGCCTCCCGCTCAAGCACGCCGCCCGCACCAGCGCGCTCTCCAGGCGGTGGGCGCGCGAGTGGCTCCGCGCGCTCGCCTCCTCCCCGGTCCTCGACTTCACCGACAGCGACTTCGCCCGAGGCCAGCCGCCGGCGCGGGCCGTGGCCACGGTGAGCCGCTGCCTCAGGCTCCACGCCGAGTACGGCGCGCCGCTCCATGCGTTCCGCGTGGCGTTGCGAAGTGGCGCGGGCGCCGGCGAGTTCGGGCGGGCCGTCGCTGGGTGGGTCGCGGAAGCAGTGGCGAGGGGCGCTAGGGAGGTGGAGGTGGAGGTGGAGGCGGACCTGACGCAGATGCAGGGGTCGGACACAGGTCACCGGGGCTCCGCCTCCGCGTTCTTGGAGCTCCCCGGTGACCTGCTCCAGGGCGCCAAGAACTCGCTGGAGCGGCTCGCGCTCGGCGGGTTCAGTCTCCGCGGCGTCCCGCCTGATGCGGCCGGGCTCGCCGGCCTCCGCTCGCTCTCCCTTAGCCACGCCGACGTCACCGACGACGGGGTCCGGGCCGTGCTCTCTTGCTGCCCCTCGCTCGAGTCCCTCAGCCTAAGGAGCTGCCACCTCCTCACGTCGGTCACTGTCGCCGGCGAGAAGCTGCGGGTCCTGGAGATCGTGCGATGCCTGGCCGTGGGCGAGCTACACGTCACCGCGCCCGCGCTCGAGTCGTTGGCCTTCCACGGAGACATCATCCACGCCGACGACGGCGATGGGGTCCACTTCGGGGCCACGCCGGCCCTGCGGGACGCATACCTTTCTCACCTCGGCATCGGAGATTTCGACGAAGACCTGCACGAGTTCGCCTACTACGAGTTCTTGGACTGCGTCGCGCATGCCGCCATCTTGACCCTTTGCTCCGTTGGCTTGCAGGTATGTGATGTGATTTCCCTTCTTCTCAAGACCAATTCTTTCCTGTCAAACCAACCTATTAGGGAATGATGCAAACTCTAGACATGATAATTAATAGTAATTTTGTTTCCCTGACGTTACTACTGAAACTTTGCTCGTAGTCCTTTGACTGTTTGGTCAACAACCAAGAACAAATATGTCCTGTTTTAAGAACTACAATAATTTTATTAGAATCACATACTGCATTTATGTAAAGTTAGATCGTCTATATCTATGACAATCAGGGATTTAGATTTTGTTATTGTTCACCACCGAAATTGATGAATTTTTGGGTGAAATTTCAACTATTTTAAAGCCTCCACAAACATATATGGTTTCCTAAAAAATATATAAATAAATTATTGGCATGTTTATGGTTAGAGATTTATTCAACATCAGGTGACTGATTTTTGCAATTCAGTCACCGGAGAAGAAGGGGGAGAGAGCTGACCGCGGCGTCGCCGTTGCCGGGGAAGAAGCTGTCGCCGCCGTGCCATCACCGGAGCTTTAGGGTTAGGGTTAGAGTTAGGGTTCGGGGTTTGGGGTTGGGGGTCGCCGGTGGGATCCTTCTTCACCTCCAGCCTTAGAGGGAGGGCCGGGGGAGGCCGGACGGCCAGGCAGTGGTGGCGGGGTGGCTGGCGGCTGAGACCGGCGGCGAGGGCGTCGTCGATTGGGTAGGCGAGGACGGCGGTTGGGGAGGATAGGCGGAGGGGGCGTCACGGTGGCGGCTTCGCTGCTCCAGCAAAGCCGGATTAGCTGGCGGCGGGGCCAGATCCGGCGGCGGCAGCCGCCGAAGGCGGGGTAGGAGGGTGGTTTGCAGGGGAGCTCGGCGCCGAATTCATGTGGGCCGTGGAGGAGGGCGGCGGCGCTGCACCACTGGAGCCGGGCGGGGAGGAGCCGGAGGCGGGGGATCTCGGCCGGCGACGCAGCGGGCGAGGAAGAGCGACGGCGACGTGGTCGGGCTCTGTCGGGGATAGGGGGAGTAGATAAGGTGGATGTGAGCCGTTGGATGGAGATCCAATGGTTGATATAGGTGATTGATGGATAAAAAAAAATCGATCACCCGATAAGGAGACACATCCTTATGGTTATACATCAATTGGAGAGAAGAATATACAAAATAAACAATAGAGAAAATGAGCTTAGAGGACAATACATAAACCACATATATAGTTGCAATACCAATTTCGTAAACTTCTTTCATCCACCACCGAAATACAAGTAATCAAATATCGGTGAAATTTTAATCCCTGGATTCACAATACAACATTCATTTCAAAATATAAAACAATAAGCTATCCACGGCTAAACTTTACTGTTAATTCTCATATAACATACTTTTCAAAACAAAAGAAAATCATAACTGTACCAGATTAAAAGATCCAAATATAAATTCGATGACACCTGCTTAACACAAAATGTATGTATACTCGAAAAATATTTAATCCATTTCACTTTGAATCAGAGAATGCATCATGCACACTTTATAAAAAGGATTTAAACGTGTGAAGCGTTTGAAAAATTGTCAAAGCACACTGACCAGTAACCACTCATGGATCAGCACGTCGATTGGATCCGGGGATATGCGTTCCACATAGATGCTCCGAACCTCCAAGAGCTGCAGCTGCTCATGGCCTCCCTAGGCGACGAGGACGTCGACCGCATCGCCGCCTTGTTCGAGTTTGCTGAACCTTCAATCCTTGACCGCCTGTTCATCCGTGTAAAGCTCTAATTCGGTTTGAAATTTTCAGCTCCGGAACTGTTCATCTCATCAACATATGTGTAGCCGATGGATCGAGCCGGCTATGCATATCCATGTCACCTACTGTTTGTGCTCACAGGCCGAGAGTTTCTGCTGAACCCTGTAACTGCAGCTCCCCAGCGGCGGCGAACCTGCCAGTGCGGCGGCAGTGCTGCACGATGAGGACATCGTTACTAACATCGACATCGTTCTTGCGCACCTGACGTTGATCAAGGTAGTGAATTTTGGAGGGACAAGGCAAGAGCTGCGACTGCTTAGATTCCTAATGAACAGGGCTCCTGCCCTCGAGCAGCTGGTGTTGGTCGCCACCGTGGAAGAAGACGGGGCTCTACTAGGTGATGAGGAAATGAAGACCATCCAAGCACGTGTGTCAATGATGTGGACGGCGTCGCCAGAGGCTCGCGTCACCATATGCTGCCCGAGCAAAGACGACAGCCGGAGCCCCGCGCACACAAAGCTCTACCATGAGGAATACTAATTCTACTTATAATTTATTTCTGGTTCTACAATTCTATGATCTTTGTGTAATCAGAAATAGGCCCGTGCGTTATACTCCAACAAAAATTATTTGAAATTCTGCTCTCTAGTGATTTATCCTTAAATATTTGCCGCGGTTGATTTTTTCTCGCAACTTTAACCAGTGACTTATTTAAAAAATTTTAAGTTATCATTTGTTTTGTTCTGTTTTATTATACTACAGTTATTTAAATATGGCTTATATTTACATTTTTACATAATTTTAAGAAAAAAAATCCATTTTTACATCCTTAAACTTGAACTATTGTCTGATTTTAAACTCAAATTATGGAACATGGTACCTAAAGCCTTTGAACTAACCAAACCGTGCGAAACACGACCCTGTCTTTATTGAAAACAGTAACAAAAGGTGATTTTCTGTTTTTTTTTTGGTAATAAGACCTTATTAATATCTAAATTTTATAATATCTTATTTTAAATTACAAAAATCTGAAATTATACTGATTTCTCCTACAACCTACAATCTATGTATTGGTGATCTATTTAAATATATTTGGAACAAATTTATTCCTAAACCTATTGTTTGATTGCTCTAAATAGAACCTTAGAAATAGGAAAAAAGTTCCAAATTCTCCAAATAGAGCACCAATAGATAGCTTATATTTATAGACAATACTTTCTAAAAATTTCAAAATTTTCCTATTTATAATGATTTACTGCTTTCAACATGTACATGGAGTGTTTTATGTAAGGAAAAGTCTATATCGCTCCTCAACTTCAAAACCGGTTTGCTAACACCCTAAACTTTGGAAAACAGGACAAATCACCTCCGGGTGATTTTGGACGGTGGTTTTGCTGACGTGGTACACATGTCATTGCCACCTCAGTGCCCATGTGACACACAGGGCCCTCCTGCCAGCCTCCCTCCCTTCTTCTCTCCCCTTCCTCTCTCCAATCTCGGGCACGCGAGCGGGCTGCTCCGCCACCGCCTCGGTTGGGCGCACACGGAAGCTGCTCCGCCCGGCTGCGGGCGGGAGCGCGACTGAGCTGCTTCGCCGCCGCTGCTGCAGGGCGCGCGGGGGAGCCGCTCCGCCACGCCGCGGCCGAGCGCGTGAGCGAGCTGCTTTGCCGCCGCCGCGGACAGGCGCGCGAGCGAGCCGACTCTTCTTCTTCCTCCCCCTTCTCCTCAAGCGTGACAGGCAACGCGACTCCCCTAACCCCTCCCAGCCACGCACAGCCTCCCTACAGCGATGACCATTGAGCTCCCACTCACGCTTCCTCTCCTCGCACTTCTAATCCTCGTCGTCCTGCCGCAGTTGTGCTCCTCGTGGCTGCCGGCCAACGACGATGACGCATCGGTGTCGAGGTCGGCCTTCCCCATGGACTGCGACGCGGCAGCGGTCGAGCGGCCCATTGGCGGCCGGCATGCCCGAGATTGGAGAGAGGGAGGGGAGAGAAGAAGAGAGATGGCTGACAGGTAGGCCTTGTGCCACATGTGCACTGAGGTGGCACTGATATATGTGGCATGTCAACAAAATCACCTACCAAAACCGCTGAGGGGTGATTTGTCCTGTTTTCAAAAGTTTGGGGGTGATAGAAAACCGGTTTTGAAGTTGAGGGGTGATGTATGCGACCCATCAAACATTAGGGAGTTATATGGACTTTTTTCTTTTATCTAGTATTATTAGTTCAGAGACTCTGGGTATCCCATTTTTGTAAATCAGAGTTAAAAATTAAACGACATTGAAAGGACCTAGATGTCGCCTAGAGGAGGGGTGAATATGCGTCACCACTTAAAACGCACTGTCAGCCTTAACACCGAATAGTCCGGTGGGTACAACCGGACAGCCCGGTATAACCGGATAGTCCGGTGCTCTACACCGGATAGTCCGGTGTCACACAGAAACAGAAACCCCCCAAGGTAAATATGCGAGTAAATACTTATCTAGCTATGTGGAGCAGTGTAATGTGTTTGTATGTTGATGATGATCTCAGCAACACTTTGTCCCTGCACTCACAAAGAGAACTTGCACACGAATAATAATAATAATAGCGGAAGCAATAATGTAATGCAACCAAGAAAAACAACCACAAATACAAAGCTTGGGTCTCCTAGCAGGGGCACAACACACACAACAAAGGATTTTATTCCCGAGGTTCGGGCACACCGGCAAGTGTACGTACGTCCCCGTTGAGGCGCCCACCAAGAGCTTGCGTCTTTTTTTAACTCACGGCCTCCCCTTCACAACCACCAAGGCTATGAAGGTGCTCACTGCAAATGCTCCGAAGAGCGGGGTAATCACCTACAAGAGAAGCGGCACCCACAAGGCGGGTGCCCTTCATGTCGCTCTCGCCGTGTAGGAGGAAACATCCAAGCGTAACAAAAACGCTTCCCGAAAATGCTTGCCAACTGTGCTCAGAAGCTAGGTGCTCACAATGTAGCTCACACACTCTCACAAATCCTCTCCCAACTCAAGAATCTCACAAACAGAGTTCAATCTCACAAAGAGAGTGTTGGGAGGTGTTGCTAGGAGCCTATGGATGAATATGGACGTGGATGGAAGCAGCAGCCTCAACTGGAGGTGAGTGGCGGGTATAAATACCCACCCTCACAAAACTAGCCGTTGGCCTGTGTCAGACCATCACCGGACAGTCCGGTGTGCCCTACCGGATAGTCCGGTAGAGGTGGACTAGCCGTTGGAGCTCAAACCCCCTCTACCGGACAGTCCGGTAGAGCTCACCGGATAGTCCAGTGAGGGGTTCCCTGATCAGAGGCTAAGGCACTAAGCCTGGGTCAACAGATGAGCAACGTGTAGGTGTTGTCTCAATTAGAGATACACCTAACTAGGAGACGAAAGCACAAGGAAAAGATCAGAGATATCACTCTCAGCTCTGGGCTCAGCCTTCACCGGATAGTTCGGTGAGGCTTACCAGACAATTCGGTGAACCCACCCTCAGCACAAGAACAACTCACGAGGAGTGTTTTGGCTCGACACTCTCTGAAGTAGCTGTGAGCACATGTTGACTTGAGACTTCCGAGCTTCGCTTCCCTCTTGATAGTACGGCATACCTTTGCTCAAGATAAATATAAATCTAAATGAAATCCACTTGAGTCTTGTCTTGATGAAAAATGCCGTCTTGAAATATATCCACAGAGAGAGATAGCCAAGCTGAGTTTCTTCCTTTGTGAGCATTCCTCTTTGAGCGAAATAGTTGGACTTCAATTTAGAAAACCTCTTCGATAGTTACATGGAGCACATTTGCTCATCATCCATTCATTCAATTTGTCTTGATCATTATTGGCTTTAATATGCAATATAGTGTCTTCACGATCAGCCACTTGTTATATATGAGAAATCCAATTAAGGTAGTGACCTCCAAATGGAAGAGATACAATTTAAAGTCACTTTTCTCAATATGAAAGCCAAGTGTCTCAAAGTGCATTAATAAAGCAACACTAGTGATGTCTTGCACTTAGGCAATGTCATGGTATGCAATCGTGAATGGTCAATGCATCGCTCAACAAATGAGTGATTCATGCTTATTCGTAGACAAATACATTTCTGTTTATTTTATTACATTTGACAGTATATACCTATAGAAACCTATCAAAACATCTCACAACGAGATTAGACCTTTAATCGCATTGTCACTCAACACCAAAACCACTAAGGAGCCTTGTCGCAGTTACAATCTCCCCCTTTTTGGTGATTGTTGACTACCCCGATTAAAGCTTACAAGAGATAGTCAACTTTAATACATGAATCCTCAGATATTTGGTATGCTCCCCCTAAATATGCGCTTGAGTAACAAAAACTCGAAATTGGAGCCATATATGCCCAAAAACACATATTTCGTGCCAGGAGAGCTCCCCCTATATCTCAGCATTCCAAAACCACATAGGAAGAGAGAAAAACACAAAGTAAACGAACTGGGATGCCTGATTGTGCAGCCACTGCCCACTCACCGGATAGTCCGTTAGACATGACCGGATAGTCCTGTGCACCGGATAGTCCGGTAGGCTTCACCGGATAGTCCGGTGAGGGCAGTCTGCACCAGACCAAACCAAAACCACGAAGCCACAAAGAGTCACAAAGACGAGCACATAGCTAATAGTATAATTTAGACATAGATATACATATAGTTCACACAGATCACACGGGAGAGAAAGGGTTTTAAAATTATTATACGAAAATGTGTCCAATACATGACCCTAAGAGTTCAACACATGAACCGACACATGATATAGCTGCAAGCGAAGATGATGAGATAAAACATGCTGCAAGCGGCTCCAAAGATCTGCTGACTCTGCACAAAGCCTGCTTGCTCCATTCTCCCCCTTTCACTGAGCTCCTCCTGAAAACACTAAAAAAGGGCCACAAAGCTTTAATGTACTTCTCCCCCTTTGTCATTAAGCACCAAAAAGGTCAAAAGAAGAGGAGAAAAGTACCTCTAGGGCTCACTGAGTGCCCTAATCCCATCCTCCAGTGGAGCTGCCACCCTGAGGTCCTAACTGGAACTGGCTGCTGCTCTGAAAGAAGGCTCCACCCTGACCCATGGAGAAAGGTAGAGATCCTGAAAAGCTCGAGGAGGCCAATGTGGTGGAGAGTCCTGAGTAGCCAGCAGAGAAGGCATCACTCATCCCAAAAAGTGACTGAGCAGCCGACTGAGCTATGGCATCCATGGATCCTGAAACCGGAGGTGCCTGAGTAAACTGTGGAGGCTGGCTGAACTGAGGAGGCACTGATGCCCCGCTAGTCTGACCCTGCTCTGTGTAGTACCTTGCAAAGGGATCCACTAGGAACTCCTCCTCTACCTCTGCCTCCTGCTCATCCTCGACCACTCAGTCAGGTGAGGGTGGTGCCTGCATGCCGAGGTGCCTCTGAATGCCCTTCATCCTATTATCTGTCAGGGTCTGTCGGCGACAGATCTCTCTCTTCTCTGCTATGTCCTACGCCCTGAAGCACTTGAGGGCTCCCACAATGGCTCTGAAGGCCAGCACAATAGGTGAGGAGCTCCTCCTCGACCTCTCACTGGAGAACTGCCCACTGCCTCTCCTCCTCTGAGGTGACTGCATCTGCTGCTGTGGCACAGGAGCCGACTGACTCGGAGGTGGGTCTGAGCCTAAAAGTGTAACTAATGGTGCTGGCATAATCGGATGCTTCACCTTTTTGACACGGAATGGCCGGTGCTCAGTGTCACTAATATAAGTTGTACCGGTCACTCTGTCAATCACCTCCATGATGAATGGAGCATATGCGCAACTCCGATATGGGTCAAAGGATATGGCTTTGATCTCCTCCCATATGAAGTTGGTCACGCTGAAAGGCAATGCATCCTCCCTCATCCTAGCAAGCAGATTCTTGGCATAATGTGATATGTTAGTAGCATCACCAACACGAGGAGCCAGGGTCTTTCTGAACATTATGTTCAGATATCCATAGAAAGAGTAAAGACCCTGTGAGCGTCCAAAGTTTCCCTGATTGTTTGGAGGATACATGAATTTCATCTCATTGTCAGGGAGACACTGCTCTAGGTGAACCTTAGGCCTGTTCAGATCCACATTGTTCAAACCAAGCACAAACGCGAAGTCAAGATAGGAGATGGAATAAGTCTCACCCTCTGTCATCCATGCCATAGTCCACTTCCTCGGATCTGCATCTATGTCACTAAAGTAGACTGTGGCATAGAACTGAGCGATGATCTCCTTGTTCCAATCATGCCTGAAACTCATGATCTTCTGGATGTTCTGCCTCCCACAAGCTGCAATCACCTGATCAAAAATGGGGTCTTCTTTGTCCTTCATGTATTTCCAATCAACTCATTGATCAAGTGAGACTGGGTGTTCCTTAAATACAATCACTGACTCATAGTAATCCTCCTGAAACCTGGTGTGAAACCTCCAGTCATAAGAGCTCTTGGGCTCTTTCATGAAATCCTTTCTCCTGTTGTCTCTGATCTCACTGAGCTTCCCCTTTTTCTTGTAATCTACCGCCTTTCTGTTGGGCGGCCTGCTGGGCTTGGCATCTTCCTAGCATACTCAGCCTTAGGGGGTGATGCCTCTCTCTCCTCTTTTGCCTCAATATCTTTCTCATCCTCCTCATCATCATCACTGCTGGGAGGAGCTGGACCCTTACCATGGGGCCTGGGTTGGACCACATAGTGAGAGGACCAAGATGTCGCCTAGAGGGGGGGGGGGTGAATAGGCGTAACTAAAAATTTACACCACTTAAAAACACACTGTCAGCACTCACACCGGATAGTCCGGTGGGTACAACCGGACAGTCCGGTATAACCGGATAGTCCAGTACTCTACACTGGATAGTCCGGTGTCACACAGAAACTGAAACCCCCAAGGTAAATATGCGAGTAAATACTTATCGAGCTACGTGGAGCAGTTTAATGTGTTTGTATGTTGATGATGATCTCAGCAACACTTTGTCCCTGCACTCACAAAGAGAACTTGCACACGAATAATAATGGTAGCGGAAGCAATAATGTAATGCAAGCAAGTAAAACAACCACAAGCACAAAGCTTGGGTCTCCTAGCAAGGGCACAGCACACACAACAAAGGATTTTATTCCTGAGGTTTGGGCACACCCGCAAGTGTCCGTACGTCCCCGTTGAGGCGCCCACCAAGAGCTTGAGTCTTTTTCAACTCACGGCCTCCCCTTCACAACAACCAAGGCTATAAAGGTGCTCACTGCAAATGCTCCGAAGAGCGGGGTAATCACCTACAAGAGAAGTGGCACCCACAAGCCGGGTGCCCTTCGGGTCGCTCTCGCCGTCTAGGAGGAAACCTCCAAGCGTAACAAAAACGCTTCCCGAAAATGCTTGCCAACTGTGCTCAGAAGCTAGGTGCTCAGAAGCTAGGTGCTCATAATGTAGCTCACACACTCTCACAAATCCTCTCCCAACTCAAGAATCTCACAAATAGAGCTCAATCTCACAAAGAGAGTGTTGGGAGGTGTTGCTAAGAGCCTCTGGATGAATATGGACGTGGAGGGAAGCAGTAGCCCCAACTGGAGGTGAGTGGGGGGTATAAATACCCACCCTCACAAAACTAGCCGTTGGCCTGTGTCAGAACATCACCGGACAGTCCGGTGTGCCCTACCGGATAGTCCGGTAGAGGCGGACTAGCTGTTGGAGCTCAAACCCCCTCTACCGGACAGTCCGGTAGAGCTCACCGGATAGTCCAGTGAGGGGTTCCGTGATCAGAGGCTAAGGCACTGAGCTTGGGTCAACATATGAGCAACGTGTAGGTGTTGTCTCCATTAGAGATACACCTAACTAGGAGACGAAAGCACAAGAAAAAGATCAGAGAGATCACTCTCGGCTCTGGGCTCAGCCTTCACCGGATAGTTTGGTGAGGCTTACCGGACAATCCGGTGAGCCCACCCTCAGCACAAGAACAACTCACGAGGAGTGTTTTGGTTCGACACTCTGTGAACTAGCTGTGAGCACATGTTGACTAGAGACTTCCGAGCTTCGCTTCCCTCTTGATAGTACGGCATACCTATGCTCAAGATAAATATATATTTAGATGAAATCCACTTGAGTCTTATCTTGATGAAAAATGCCGTCTTGAAATATATCCACAGAGAGAGATAGCGAAGCTGAGCTTCTTCCTTTGTGAGCAATCCTCTTTGAGCGAAATAGTTGGACTTCAATTTAGAAAACCTCTTCGATAGGTACATGGAGCACATTTGCTCATTATCCGTTTATTCAATTTGTCTTGATCATTATTCGCTTTAATATGCAATAGAGTGTCCTCATGATCAGCCACTTGTTATATATGAGAAATCCAATTAAGGTAATGATGTCCAAATGGAAGAGATACAATTTAAAGTCACTTTTCTCAATATGAAAGCCAAGTGTCTCAAAGTGCATTAATAAAGCAACACTAGTGATGTCCTGCACTTAGGCAATGTCATGGTATGCACTCGTGAATGATCAATGTCTCACTCAACAAATGAGTGATTCATGTTTATTCATAGATAAATACATTTCTGTTTATTTTATTACATTTGACAATATATACCTGTAGAAACCTGTCAAAATATCTCACAAAAAGATTAGACCTTTAATCGCATTGTCACTCAAACACCAAAACCACTAAGGAGCCTTGTTGCACTTACAATCTCCCCCTTTTTGGTGATTGATGACAACCCCGATTAAAGATTACAAGAGATAGTCATATTAAATGCATGAATCCTTAGATATTTGGTATGCTCCCCCTAAATATGTGCTTGAGTTACAAAAAAACTCGAAATTGGAGCCATATATGCCCAAAAGCACATATTTCGTGCCAGGAGAGCTCCCCCTATATCTCAGCATTCCAAAACCACATAGGAAGAGGAAAAAACACAAAGTAAACCAACTGGGATGCTTGGTTGTGCAGCCACTGCCCACTCACCGGATGGTCCGGTATACATGACCGGATAGTCCGGTGCACCAGATAGTCTGGCAGGCTACACCGGATAGTCCGATGACGACAGTCTGCACCAGACCAAACCAAAACCACGAAGCCACAAAGAGTCACAAAGATGAGCACATAGCTAATAGTATAAATTAGACACAGATATACATATAGTTCACATAGATCACACGGGAGATAAAGGGTTTTAAAATTATTATACGAAAATGTGTCCAATATATGACCCTAAGAGTTCAACACATGAACCGACACATGATACATCTGAAAGGGAAGATGATAAGGTAAAACATGCTGCAAGCGGCTCCAAGGATCTGCTGACTTTGCACAAGGCCTGCTTGCTCCATTCTCCCCCTTTCACTGAGATCCTCCTAAAAACACTAAAA
This sequence comes from Paspalum vaginatum, assembly GCA_030272315.1. Lineage (NCBI taxonomy): Eukaryota > Viridiplantae > Streptophyta > Magnoliopsida > Poales > Poaceae > Paspalum > Paspalum vaginatum. Next base: position 8,834,163 of record CM059014.1, on the reverse strand, counting down.
AAGGGCAGAAAACATGCAGCAAGCGCTCCAAGGATCTGCTGACTCTGCACAAGGCCTGCTTGCTCCATTCTCCCCCTTTCACTGAGGTCCTCCTGAAAACACTAAAAAAATGGCCACAAACCTTTAATGTACTTCTCCCCCTTTGTCATTAAGCACCAAAAAGGTCAAAAGAAGAGGAGAAAAGTAACTCAAGGCCTCACTGAGTGCCCTGATCCCATCCTTCCCTAGAGCTGCCACCCTGAGGTCCTGACTGGAACTGGCTGCTGCTCTGAAAGAAGGCTCCACCCTGACCCATGGAGAAAGGTAGAGATCCTGAAAAGCTCGAGGAGGCCAAGGTGGTGGAGAGGCCTGAGTAGCCAGTAGAGAAGGCATCACTCATCCCAAAAAGGAATAAGTCTCACCCTCTGTCATCCATGCCATAGTCCACTTCCTCGGATCTGCATCTATGTCACTAAAGTAGACTGTGGCATAGAACTGAGCGATGATCTCCTTGTTCCAATCATGCCTGAAACTCATGATCTTCTGGATGTTCTGCCTCCCACAAGCTGCAATCACCTGATCAAAAATGGGGTCTTTTTTGTCCTTCATGTATTTCCAATCAACCCATTGATCAAGTGTGACAGGGTGTTCCTTAAATACAATCACTGACTCATAGTAATCCTCCTGAAACCTGGTGTGAAACCTCCAGTCATAAGAGCTCTTGGGCTCTTTCCTGAAATCCTTTCTCTTATTGTCTCTGATCTCACCGATGTTGCCCTCATGCCACTCGTGTCATCTCATCCTAAATGAGGACATGCTCCGCCTCCAACACAAGTGCACACCATGAATTCCATACCTACGCTCAAAATATGGGGGCAAACCCTGAGTACTAATTACTCAGTAGGTCTTAATGGATTTGGCTTACGGCTGACGCGAAGCAGCTTACTAGCAAGTGGATCCTTAGCCTTTAGTTTTTAACAATAACATATGTAACATAAACAGCAAGTTTTTATCATCTGTATAATTACCAACATAATAGTAAATTACAGTAAGGTAACAACTCAGTTCAAACATGTAGTATTCCAAAAACCATGAGTATTAAAATACCGAGAGTTTAAGTAGTTACTACGTTGCCCGACAGTGATATTGGCATTCCCACACCTGGTAGGCATCAGCGATTCGAATCGATTTTTAATTCCCGGGAATAACTATCATGCCAGGGGTATATGCTTACTAGCCATCGCGTTCCCACATATAGCCCCCATCTCCACCTGTCTTGTCCCAAGATTCAAAGCGCCCCCACCTAACCCCCGGGTTGTGCCCCCTCAGGAGAGATACCACAGTTCTCTGGGTCAGCCCTCCCTCGAGTACAAGCGCCCCCGGGCCCATCGGCCTCCAGCAAGTGGATGGGCGGAGCCTCGAAAACTTCGGACAAACCCAGGTAAGACTTCACCGGTCCCATTTCCCGGTTAAGCACTCTAGCAATGTTATGCCGATCAGCAGACGAACAGCGGACGGGCCTTAAACGACTCGGGCGGAGTCCAAAGTGCAACCTTATGAAAAGCATATACTGGAATAAATCTCCGGCCGGTCTCCATTTAATTCATGAGCAACAACAATACATGATATGACTGTAAGCTTTTATAACTTTGAAAACACCTACGTGACGAGTCCACACACTCGTGTCTACTCGTACCTAGCAATTTCTAGGCATACTCGTCCTACGAACTCTATGTATAGGTGCTAGGGCCAGGGCGGCCAGGAAGTCTAATGCAATTGGTTCCAAGCAACTCCTAATGCATATGCTTAATCACAAGTATAATTTGTTTGCTGGGTTAAGTATGATCCTGCCTACCCTCCTCGTTAGAGTCAGTAGCTGCCTCCTGAGCGAAGTCGGGCTCTTGTTGTTGGTCCTCTGGCTCTGGGTGCAGCTCCTCTTCTGGTTCCTCTACTTCGGTTTGGTTCGGCGGTTGTCCTTCGCTCGTGGAATCTATATGCATGACATAGTGCAATTGGAGTATGTATTAGTGCAATGCTTGCTTCATGATGCGGGTGCAATGCAAGAAAACAGTGTTTATGGAATAACATTATGCATTGTTCGTGAAGAAATTGTTTAACGTTAGGAAATCGTACAAGCCATCACCTAAGATAGCTTAGCTTGTCACATAAAACAACGTGGGGTGTGTGACTGAATAGCATCGATTTATGCGAAAAGACCGGTGTCTACTGTTATCTAGAACTCTTTTTCATGGTTCACTATATGCTTAATTATTAAGCAAGGGTAAAATAGCAAATATACAGCAAGCATTGAAGCTATCAAATTCTTATACTAAGCTTAGCAATGTTGCTGCCCCAAATTCAGAAGTTTTGACTTTCGTTTAACCCACATTTTCTATTTATTGAATTTAAACATGCATGAATTTATCAATTTCAAAACACTAACTATACTTGACATGCATAGTACCCCATTTTAACAGTGAGCTCTTTATACTACAGGGAGCACAAATAAAATGTGTAAAACCATTTAGAGCACAACTTCTATATAAATATCATTTTCTCATTTATTTCTATGCTAAAATCACATGTAGGGGCAAAACAGTAATTAACCAGTGAACACTTGAGCTACCAAAAATCACAGTGAACCTTTATGCCTTAACAACCCTGCTGTCCAAGTTTGGCAATTTTTGGAGGTCAATTAGTCCACATTTCTTATTTATTAGGGTTTTTCATATTTGCACAAAATCAGGGGCAAAACTGTCTTTTCCTACTCAACCAGCATATCCATTCTGTAGATCTACTTAATAGGAGTTCATAGCAACTGAGTTCACATTTTTGTGATTTTTCTACGATTTTTTATGATTTTTCAAAGTTTACTGCCGAAATATTAAAAATAAAACGAAATCAATGGACCCAGGGACCTATGCGCAATTAACCATAGACTCCAGGGCTAGCATGCAAGTCCTGCAAGACACATATAACAGTGCATGAAGTAGAGTCACGAAAATACAAAAGGACAGGGGCTAAACTGCAAAACGCCATCTCTTTCTTCTACCTCCGACCAGGGTCTTGGCTGCACGCAGGGAGCGAAACGGCGGCGCGGCTCCACGCGTAGGGGCACGGATCGACGGCGGATAAGGTCGGGGAAGGTGTTCCCGGCCGCGGGGAACTATTCCCCCCTGATTTCGTCTCGCGGAGAGATCCGAGTGCGCGGGGAACGCATGTGAACTTGGCGCGAACTTGAACTGCGGACCATGGCGTGCGCGTGCTCGATTCAGGGGTGGAGAAGGGGAACAACAGTGTGGTCGAGCGCTCCGGTTGCGCTGAGCGGAGGCGAACCCGATGGAGGAGGTGTGGGGCGCGGGGATGTGGCTGGAGGTGGCTCTCGACGGCAGTGAAGGAGCTCCGAGCTCCCGCGGTGGGCGGCGTCGGGCTCCACGCGGAGGAGGGCAGAGAGGCACTGAGACCGGGTGGGATCGGCGGAGTGGAGGGAGGTGGAGCCGTTTCTCACGTTTGTGGAGCGAGTGGGGGTCGGAGGGGGTTGGGATGCGAGCTCGAGGAGCTCGCCATGGACTCCTATGGCGGCAGCGCTCTGTGCGCTTGAACGGGAGGCAGAGAAAGCGAGCGAGAGTTGGGGAGAGAGGAGCGCGGCGCGTGAGTGGGAGCTGAGTGCTGGGCGCTGGTCCCTTAAGGCCGAAGGGTGGCCGGGCGCGGGCAGCAGCGCGTGGCCGGCGGTGGCAGGCGGCCATGGCCGCGTGTGCGTGCCGGAGCGGGGAAGGAGGAAGGCGACGCGGTGCGGACCGAGTCCATTGAACCAAGGCCCATTGACAGGCGGGACCCGCGCAAGGGAAAATAGAAGGAAACTATGGACCGAGTCCAGGGAGAAATGGATGAGGAGACAAAGTGGGACCCACGGAGCTGTCGTCCCCACGCGGACCCGAGTCGGGCTGACGAGTGGACCCCACTCGTCAGTGACTGCAGAGTGGAAAATAAATTCGGAAAATTGAAAAAATGCTGTTTGACTGCTGAGACATGTTTTAGAACTTATTGCTTTTGAACATCCTAGGGGCCGAATTTGACAAAACCCAAATTACAAAAGTTGTTCTAATCTTCTAGATATACAACTTTGTCAAAAGGAGTATTATCAGATTCCAAGTTTAAATATGATTAAATTTGAATTTATCCTGCTGACTCCAGTTTGACCAAGGTTTAATGCAAACTTAGAAATTCCTAAAGTCTATTTTATGCTTATTTTCATAGAAAGAGTATTATACAAATGTTTTGTAGTTTTTAATTATCTACAACTTTCACATATGATGTTTTGCATGATCATGTCTTTTGGTTGCTCAAAATTTGAATTTTCCATTCAGGTCTATTTGGACAGAATTCAGTAGAAAATAGAAAATGAGCTAAAACACCTTGCAAACCTTTATGCATGTCAACACACGTAATACCAAAGTTATTCCTCACGAAATTTTCTACAAGTTTGTTATAGAGAGTTTGGTCCAAAACACATCATATTTTGAACTATAGTCACAAGTGCACTCAGGGTTTTGCATATTCCACTAGAAAATTTTTGGCTTCGTGATTTATTAGCCTAATTGTTGCTCTTCTCTAAACATTATTAAGCCAAATCCTTGACTACCGCTAATCTAATCGCGTTAAGACTTTCGAGATGCCGGGGGCATCACAGCCGACAGACCGGTACTAGCTGTGTCCGACCGGTTGAACCGGTGGGTCCAGCCGATGTGTCCTGAAAGTTTGCACTAGGAGTTTTGATTTCTTACAAGCTTCATTTCCTTTTCTTCTCATGAGTCTCAACCCATGTTCCTACACATTTTAAGGCACATGCTCCACAAAGAGAGCCGTCAACGTATCACAAGAACACAAGCATAGGATAGGAGAGTAATTTGAACTTGATTGATTTGGGCAAGGCTCAAGTTACTAAGGATGGGTCTTGTCCAAGCCACCAAGGATCTAGTTAAGCACACGTTACCCATGATGTCATTGAGGATGAAGATATTGCCATAATTCATATCTTGGCTTGAGATGGAAAGAATGAATCTTGAGACAATGATATACTTGGAGTTTAGTTTCTAAGATAGCCAAGACCCTCAATGCATCCTGTAGGTACCTATAGGTCTTCAGGTATGTTTTGGTACCCAAACCTTGTTGGGTCCATCAATGTTAGTCAAATAAACCTTGGGTATCCAAATAGCTTTGGTGGGAGCCTTGGATGAATGAATCACCTTAGCCTCACCACTGCAGCCATTGGGTACACATGTCACTTTAGTTTTCTTAGTGACAAGGTTGGGATGAGTAAAGTTACCATATGGGCAATCCTTACCAAGATGCCCCTTTTTCCGGCAATTATAGCATATTCTTTGCCTGAAGCCCTTTGGTTGATTTTCTGCCTTGATTGCATGGACTTCCTTCTTTCCAACCTTGTTGTGACACTGGGTAGGTCTTCTTGCCTTGGAATTGGTGGCTTGAGCTGCCACCGGCTTCACTGGATAGTCCGACACCTTACTACCGGATAGTCCGGCAGCACCGGACAGTCCGGTAGGTTGTTCCGGACAGTCTGGTGAGCCAGAGATGCTCACTGCCTTGGATTTGAGGCTTGGGCAAGCCTGAACATTGTGTCCTCTTTCCTTGCACCAGTAGCATCTCCTCTTTGCTTTGTTCTTCTGTCCTCTTGATTTGGCTTGCTCTTGTGCTTTTGTGCTTTCACCACTTTTAGACTTGATACTTGTCTTAGTGTGTTGTGCACGGTTTGAACCCTCCTCAAGCTTGTTCACCATGTTTTCACGGTTATCTTGAGAAGGTTGCACACAACACTTTCCTTTAGGCGTGATCAAGTCCTGTTTTAACTTTTCAACCTCTTTCTTGAGCTTTTCATTTCCTTTTGCAATGAAGTCATCACAAGATTCTACAATATCATGCTCAACACAAGGGTTACTTGCTTTTAAACAGCAAGGGTTAGCACAAGCAATGATAGAATCAGTTGAAGAACAAGAATTATTTTGCACGAGAGGTTCATAGGATTTTACCGAAGTGAGAAATACCTCGTGTGCTACCTCGCTCAAGGCTAGCTGATCAATGAGCTGTATACTCTCATCTAGGAGCTCATCTTTTTCTTGTTGAAGCTCCAAGCACTTGTCATTGATCCTATTTAGCAATTCTTTTCTTTCTTCTACCTTCTTCTCAAGCTTGAGTTCGAGCTCTTCCTTTCTTCTTGAGCCTCTTTTAGCTCATCCAATTTCTTCACCAAGTAGTCTTCTTGATTATCAAGACTATGCTTCTGCTTGGTGATGATTTGCATCAGCTTGATCACTTTCATTTGGTCCTTTTTGCTGAGGTGACCAATATCCAAATCTTCATCGGTAATCTCGTCTTCGTCTTCATCCCTCTCACTCATCTCTTCCTCACTTTCTTCACTTTCCTTGGCCATGAGGCACTGATGTGAGTATGAAATAATGGAGTGAAACTTGGGTGAACATGATTCTTCACTTGGTCTCCATCGCTGCTCTTCACTGGTTGGTGCAGCTTCACTGCCACAACCGGATAGTCCAGTAGTAAGTACCGGACAGTCCGGTGTCTGCAGTGACTGCAGCACCAACTGCCTTTCTTGATCTTCCTTGTCCTCTGTGCTTTCACATTGGCTTATTTCTTCTTTTCTTGAGTCCCTTACTGATATGTTTGATTGTTCTTGAGCTTTGCATGCAAAAACATTTTTGAGAGTGGCCCAAATCTCATGGGCATCCTCAAATCTTTTGTACTCATAGAACAGCCACTTAGAAGTATCTGGACTCGAAGTGCTCAACAAATAATTAGCAACTCGAGCATTGAGCTACAAGCGTATTGTCTTCTCATGAGATAGGTTGCCCCATTCATAGTTAGAAGGCAATATGCTAGCTTCTACAATTTGCTCCACAAGTGGACCATTGGTCGTAAGCAAATTAAGTACATGAGTTGACCACTGAGAATAGTTAGAGCCATCAACCATGAGTGGCTCACAAGTTACCTCACTAGGTGTCGACATCTTTACTCACGGCGGTGAAGCTTTTCGGTGAGTCCTCGCTTTGATACAAATTGAAAGGACCTAGATGTCGCCATGAGGGGGGTGAATAGGCGTAACAGAAAATTTTATACCACTTAAAACGCACTGTCAGCCCTCACACCGAATAGTCTGGTGGGTACAACCGGACAGTCTGGTATAACCGGATAGTCCGGTGTCACACAGAAACTGAAATCCCCTAGGTAAATATGCGAGTAAATACTTATCTAGCTATGTGGAGCTGTGTAATGTGTTTGTATGTTGATGATGATCTCAGCAACACTTTGTCCCTGCACTCACAAAGAGAACTTGGACACGAATAATAATAATAGCGGAAGCAATAATAATAACAAAAACGCTTCCCAAAAATGCTTGCCAGCTGTGCTCAGAAGCTAGGTGCTCACAATGTAGCTCACACACTCTCACAAATCCTCTCCCAACTCAAGAATCTCACAAATAGAGCTCAATCTCACAAAGAGAGTGTTGGGAGGTGTTGCTAGGAGCCTCTGGATGAATATGGACGTGGAGGGAAGCAGCAGCCCCAACTGGAGGTGAGTGGGGGGTATAAATACCCACCCTCACAAAACTAGCCGTTGGCCTGTGTCAGACCATCACCGGACAGTCCGGTGTGCCCTACCGGATAGTCCGGTAGAGGCGGACTAGCCATTGGAGCTCAAACCCCCTATACCGGACAGTCCGGTAGAGCTCACCGGATAGTTTGGTGAGGGGTTCCCTGATCAGAGGCTAAGGTACTGAGCCTGGGTCAACAGATAAGCAAAGTGTATGTGTTGTCTCTATTAGAGATATACTTAACTAGGAGATGAAAGCAAAAGGAAAAGATCGGAGAGATCACTCTCGGCTCTAGGCTCAGCCTTCACCGGATAGTCCGATGAGGCTTATCGGACAATCCGGTGAACCCTCCCTCAGCACAAGAACAACTCACGAGGAGTGTTTTGGCTCGATACTCTCTGAACTAGCTGTGAGCACATGTTGACTACAGACTTCCGAGCTTCGCTTTCCTCTTGATAGTACGGCATACCTATGCTCAAGATAAATATAAATCTAGATGAAATCCACTTGAGTCTTGCCTTGATGAATAATGCTATCTTGAAATATATCCACGGAGAAAGATAGCGAAGCTGAGCTTCTTCCTTTGTGAGCAATCCTCTTTGAGCGAAATAGTTGGACTTCAATTTAGAAAACCTCTTCGATAGGTAAATGGAACACATTTGCTTATTATCCATTCATTCAATTTGTCTTGATCATTATTAGCTTTAATATGCAATAGAGTATCTTCATGATCAGCCACTTGTTATATATGAGAAATCCAATTAAGGTAGTGACCGTCCAAATGGAAGAGATACAATTTAAAGTCACTTTTCTCAATATAAAAGCCAAGTGTCTCAAAGTACATTAATAAAGCAACACTAGTGATGTCCTACACTTAGGCAATGTCATGGTATGCACTCATGAATGATCAATGCCTCGCTCAATAAATGAGTGATTCATGATTATTCATAGATAAATACATTTTTGTTTATTTTATTACATTTGACAGTATATACCTATAGAAACCTGTCAAAACATCTCACAAAGATATTAGACCTTTAATCGCGTTGTCACTCAATACCAAAACCACTAAGGAGCCTTGTCGCACTTACAGACATTATAGTTTGAGGTTACAAAATAGATATTCTCTTTTTTAAATACGATGAATGGTCAAAGATGTAAAAATGTCAATGGCAATAGATATTGACAATTGAGGGAGTTTTATACATCGGAAATCCGCAAATAAACCACATTGCTACAAAGTGGAAGATCACATACATATGCATAATCTCAAATCCACCTATGTTTAATGAAATCATTGCAGAGAAGATCCCAACGACCACCGCCCATAACCTGAGCCGGATGTTTATTATAAAGTAAATCGATTTAGTGATAGAATAATATAATTTTCTAGCATTTGCAATAAAGAAAGATGTTTCAGCATAGACAATAGCTTTGCCTATGCTTTGTTAGAGTTCAGAATTTTTTTTAAGGACCAGCAAAAGATTTGCCGCACAATTTTATTAGTTGAGAAGAAAATTTACAACAAGCTTACACAAGAAAAAAAGATAACACCACAATGACCATAAATAGGGATGGCAATCGGACCGTGGATATGGATACCCGCGGGTTTCGTAGCCGATGGACATGGATATGGATGGAAAAAATCACCCGCGGGTCTTATCGGGTCGGGTACACGAAATATATCGGATAGGGTATGGGTACTATATTTTACCCGCAGGTACCCGGTGGATACCCGAAATATATATTCAACTTAGGATTTTACTATATGATGAGCCACACGCACTATGTATTGATTATTTTCATAGACTTGTATTATTGATTTGTTGTTGCTAGCCTACTACTAGTTGTGTTATTCGACGCTTATATTAATATGTGAGTTGTATGAGAGTGAGACATAAGTGTGTGATTGTGTGAGCCCCTTACTCAATTTTTTAGACTATCAAATAATCATGTGACTATTTTATTACTTCATGCGACATGCAATCATTGCTTATTAATTACTGGCAAATTGATTTTTAAAAATAATTGTGTTAATTTATTTTCTTCTTATATGTATGATCAAAGTAACATAGAATTTAATATTTCATCAACATATCCGATGGATACCCGAGACCCGACAGATACCCGGTGGGTATGGGTATGGGTACAAAATGCTACCCGAAAGTCTTTGTGGGTACGGGTAAGGTATTGTCTTGCGGGATATTCTCAGCGGGTAGAGTATTACTCTACCCGAACATTACCCAACCCGCTGCCATCTCTAACCATAAACCTGTTGGCCCATTGTCTCAACCAAAGAAGCTGCACAGAATATCAAAAGGAGACATGACAAGGAAAACTAAAGATGTTTTATATAATTACCATGCATGTTACATTTACTAGTACTCCATCAATCCCAAAAAAACCAGCATATATGTATTTGAAAATGTCAATTTGATTACTAATTCAATTTGAATGCGCAGAAAATATTAAATATGGTGTAAATTTAGTGATGTATCTATCTTTGTTCTATTCTGTTTTACTACATTGTCCCTTAGACCATATATATACAAGGATATACATAAGGATGTTAAACATCCGTATTCTATCAAGACTATGACTATATCTCTAATTATTTTGTCTATGGTGGTGCGTACGATGGTGAGTATGCATCATGTGTCATGCATGAACGGAGGCACCCTTGTTTCAGCTCATGGTGTCGTCCTTCCACAGTCATGGTGCAGAGGACGGTAGCACCTAATGGAACGCGAAGTGGTAGAGTTTTTTGTGTGGCTAAAAGATTCAATCTAACTAATGTATGAATAGTGATTTTTGGAGAACTAATTGATACAACACCCTAAGGAGACTATGAATGTTGATCTCCCTAGGGTGACCCAAGCAAAGGGTAATATTAAGTGTCTTCTAGTTTATGGCTCTAATTACCATGTGAAAATATTAGGCATAATGTAAACCTAATGATCTATATCATGTCCATTCTACTGTCTTTATTACATTGGCCTTGGCCCTTAGGCCGTATACATATGGATGCACATGATAGTGTTTAAACCTATTTGCATGCGTGCGTGCGTTGGTCAACCCCTATGTAAGGAAAATGGCCTTTTATGCCAATTTTCATAGTTGTATTTTGGTGATTGATTGACAAGCAACACTTGGACAAATAAACTCATCACACTTGGAATAATAAACTCATCTAGATGTACATCCTAAGGTGTTTAGGTTGAATGGATGAAAATAAGAAGAGCCAAAGGCAAAGCTCGAAAGGCCGACCTAACAGAGGTTTTGTGAGGACCGTATGGTACGTTTTCACTAACCATCCTATCGGTCAGACCTATTTTCCGAAGGTTGGACCATTTTGGCTGAAGTTGTGAAGATTGCGGTTGCGTTGAAGTTGCACAGACCATAAGGTATGGTCTTAAAGATCGTCCTATACTTTAGACCTTTGGAGTGCAATGACTAGTTCAATGGCTAGTTGCAACAGCGAGGGAGATACATGGACCGAAAGGCACGGTCTCACAAAGAGCGCAACGACTAGCTCAATGGGTCCGATGGGTATGCCAAATTGTATGGACCGTACCGTACAGTGTGTGCACTTTCTGTCAGCTTTTTGGCTAATGGCTAGTTCATATTTTGGGGCTATATAAGCCTCCCCACCTAGCCATTTGAAGGTAGTTGGAGCTACTGAAGACCACAACAATTGTAGAGGAGTATTCCAAGCATATCATCCACTCTAACCACCATAAGTGTGCTTAGTGCTGAATCCAAGCTAGGCTAGAGCTTTAAGAAAGTGAGCTTATGATCCCTTCTTGAGTGTAGCTCCTACGTGAGCTATTGAAGAAGAGTCAAGCCACACTTTACTCGTTGTTAGACTCTCCTTGGTGTGGAGTGGCAGTGATACCTTGTGCAGGGACCGAGAGCCTTCAAACTCCGTAGCGATCATCAGGTGCTTTGTGACCTAGAGAGACTGTGGAGATGGCTAAGTTTTGGTGGCTTGGTGGCAATTACCCCTTGCTTGCCGAGAGCCATGGTGGCTAGAGCAAGACGGTGATCGAAAAAGTCTTGGTGCCTAGCTCGGATGTATCTTCGGTGACGAGCCGTTAGACGTAGCCTTTAGTGGTGAACCATGTTAAATCTCCATGTCTCGTTAGGAGTTTACATCTTTTTGCCCTTACTCTCTTTACTTACAGTATTTACGTTTTCCGCGTTTACTTTCTTGCGTGCGTTTACCTTTCCTAGTTAGGTTGATTTGGTTAATTTGGCTCTAGGTTAAGTCTTTTGGGTAAGTTAGAGAGAATATAGATAAACATTATACTTAACTGGTATGTGTAGAACGTAATAAATTTATCTTTTACACTATAAAACACTAGGTTTTAGAAGAACAAATTAACGACCTAATTCACCCCCTCTTGGGTCGGATTACTCGGTATGGTGCTTACACCATGTCCATATAGTTTGGACGTAGAAAGGCTTTGTTTGTATAGTGTTGATTAAGTGCAACGGATCGATGAGAAACTCATATCATAGGTTGTGGCCAAGGAATATATAGATTACACAAACATAATTTGATGGTTCAGGATATGTGTCTACTGAGGTTTGTATTTTTCAGGTATAAAAAATCACAACACATGGATAACAAATGCTACCGTTCAAAGATAAAGCAAAAAAGAAGTCCAGCACTTAGGCCTCGAACCATAGAAACCCCCATATTATTTAAACTCATCAAAAATGTAAGTTTGCAAACTATGGGTTTCATCCGCTCTGATAGGTATGTAGAACTTTGCAATAGATTCACAAATATTTTATAAAAGCAAGCTAAGTTATCGAGCCATAATTAGTAAACTTAAATTTACCCATTTAACCAGCACAACCTACGATAGCTATATTTAGATTGATATAAATTCAGACTCTTAGACAATAATTTGCCAAGTCATATAATACAACATTGTGTAGACAAAGCAAAGTGGCAACTTTCATCATTTTTCTATGAGTACAATAAACTGATCTTGATCATCATGGTAAGCACATGTCGATGCCATTTAGTAACTAAAAAATAGCATGTATTAAAATACTAGAAAATAACTAACTAACTAAAAATTAATTAGAGAAATTGAAATGGAATACCTAGTTGATAAATGAATGCAAAACGGTGGGTACAAAACAAATATAAATTGTTACTACATGGCGCTTTACTAAAAAGGATTCATGTCGCAATGTTTTGCATTCCGGAAAGATATATCAAGAATAATATTACAAGACTGACTGTACGGCTTGCAGGACTATTCCATGTATTGAGTTCACTAGGATTACAAACAAAGCATAACTCAAACACATCACTACATTTATCATATATTTAGAATAATTTATTAACGGGAGCCATTTTCTCCGAGTCGAGCCTTCATCTCATTCCTTTTCCTGATACCAATTTGGAGGCGCCAGTGATTGAGAGCAGCATCTGGCACTAGAGATGCTAGGGACCATTGGACCGTGTGGCGCCAGTAGGGTACGCACCTTGCCTCATAGCCGATACAACGAAGAGCAGCTTTGGCGTACTCCTCAGGCGATGGTATGAAGGGAGAATCGCCCTTGACAGGCGACATCTTGGTAGCGACATACATGGGGATCTAGACCAAAACCAATGGGACAGGGTAGCGCAAAGAAAACACTGAAAGGTTAGTAGCAATTAGAAGTGAGGTAAAAAGTAGATAGGTGCGTAAAAGAATCAGGAAATATATAACTCATGTTAGACTATATATATAGTAGTGGTAGTGATCCACTGTGGAATAACCATGGCGGTTCCTATATATAGAGTGGGGTTTACATACTCCAAAATTACTATGGTATTGAAAATAAAGTTTTCAAAAATCAACCAAACACATTTTTGGCTAAAATACCATACCATCTTCAAACAATATGGTATTGCATCGAAACCTTAAAAATACACTGTTTTTAAATATGCCCCGAGGAGGCAGAGGCATTGAGCAGCGATGAGGAGATGGAGGGCGCAAGTGCAAGGGACACGAAACTGGGAGAGCATCTTCACCATGGAAGGAATGAAAATGAGACAGGAACGGACCGATACATAGTAGATACAAATATAAATAATTATTTTCCCTCTCAGATTAATTTTGGGTACGAATAGTGCGGGTATTGCTATACATGTCATCTCCACATGCTATATTAATGTCTAATTTTGAATCTCCAAATACGATACGTGTAGAATATTAACCATTCAGTTCAGATATAAGGCCTCCTGTTTAGTCTCTAGACCCCTTCATACAAATAGATAATAGAAAAATATCCGTCCTCGTTTCATCCGTATGGAATTATTCATCACTAGTGCTACCTAGTCGTATGGAAATATCCGTCTCCTTTTTTCCTTTTACCTTCTTATGTCCGTCTTCTTCATTCATTTGGTTTTTTCTGTTTTATTCTGTAAGTTTTTTCTTTCACTCCCTTTATTTAAAATCATTTTTTATGTTTATTTACTTTATACATGACTTTTTTATGCGTCGAGAAAATTATACTTGCAGAATTAGATTAATTCATTTTTGGAGTTTGATTTTTTTTTTTTGAAAATACAAAATATTTTGAATATTTTTATTTATAAGATAATATATTAAATCCAAATTTGCAATATTTTTCTATATAGATAGCATATTCATATGTGAAGTATACTAGTGGAGCTATAATATTTTTTGATACATCGTATACACTAGAGAGCAATCTTCGACATCGAAAATCGCTCTAGTGTGTGTATCTTGCCTTTTATTTTCTAAATATTTAAATGAGATCTTAATTTAAGATTTTAAGAATGAGCATGATGGTATGATTGAAATTTGAGTTTCACTCTCAATTTCACCTTAGTAGGATCAACGTGGTACTATGGCTAGTGCATAGTTCGGTTTTGAAAGTGGCGTCATGCATGAGCAAAAGACGGGTGGTCGCGTCTTGATAGGTAGGCCAAATAAAAAAAATGGTACTACATGCGAGACGAGAAGTTGCTCGTCGGCCGGGAATCATATCATCTAAAAGGTACTCCGTAACTAGCAGGGAGCCAAACCTTCTGCAATTTGCAGTCACTCCACATTACTAACGCATGGGCCCCCGCATCAGTGACGTAGAGTAACTGCAGAGGATCCACATCCACTTGCCTGCTTGACTTGGGTGACAACTGACAACCACATAAAGCCCAACAGTTGCCTCATAAACCGACAGATACATGTCCTACACATCTTGTTTTGAGAAGTTTATTTAGCCATCAAACTATCGCCCGAGTCTAAATTTGATCATCAAACTTTAAAACCATTTATCTTCGATTATTTAAGTGAGGAAATCAGACAAAGTTGACCACTAGCTAATTTCAAAAGTTTTGCCTATCCCCTTAGGCAATTGCATGACTACTTATTTTTAGTTTGATTGTCTCAGCTAGTAATAGGTTCAAACAAGGAAAGAGGTTCAAGCATCATACAATTAACATTAAAGCAAAATGCAAAAGAATAAATTACATAAATAATTGACGTACCTATGAGCAATCAAACACTACAAACATGAACAAATAATGTTTTAATAACTTTAAATTGATTACTAATGAAGAATTTATTTTCTAGTAAAATAATTTTAGACCTTTTTATACTTTTATTATATTTGCAAATACATTTATATGTTAACCCACATTCTAAAATAGCTAGATTACTAAATCTCAGATTTTGATAATTCAATAGTCAAGGATTCTGATTTTGGAGTTCAAGGGCCAAAATATGACTTTAGCTATAGTTCGATGGTCTAAAGTCTCCTCCCTTTGTTTTCTATTTGGAATGCCAAAGTGTGTATAGTTTTCTGAAATTTTCTAGGTACAATGCCTAAGACTCATTCATTTTTGTCGTGATCAATAAAAAGATCACACCAACAATTCCCAAAGAGGTCATCCAATTTTTTGCTTCTCCAAAAATATGCCTTCTTCCTTAAACTTGTGTCCATTGACTGTGTTCCTAATAGTTTTCATTTAATTTAATTTGGGAACTGTTAGAAAAGGATGTATTTCTTTCATTCTTGTTTTCTTCGAAAAAGACCATAAACCTAAAATATCAGGAGTTTTGTTAGGTATGTTATGCTCTCAAAACTTAAACTTCACTTCTATATTATTTTACGTAATAGTTAATGCGTTCAAAAATAGTATTGAATAAAGAAGTAAGAAACTTATCCTTACATAAAAGGAGTAAGAATGCGGGAACATAATTTATATACCTGGCATTGCACGTCTACTCCATACTGTTTGTATTCGACACTTAGGCTCCGGGAAAATAGATCGATATACCTAATAAAATGCATAGGTATAATACATATATAAATTACAAATACTATCAGTTGGGATTAACAAATATGCAAGATGAATTACATTGTACGGAAAACAAAGTAGCAATGCTGTTACAATAAGGCAATAGCACCCATTAGGAGACGTGAAATTTCCTGATGCTTCGGAGCAAATTTTGCTAGGTCCGGATGAATGGAATAAGTACCCACGTTAATCACACGTTGATCAATTCACTGTCATGATTTTTTTGGACCCAATTTTCCATTGGAAAAGGGATATGCTGTAAATGCATAATGTATTTGTCTTTGTCACGTAACTTGCGTGCCCGCATTAAAAGGAAAAGCATATGCCTGCTATGATTACGCAGCTACAGAGTCATGTACCATTAAGTGAACTTGTAGTACACACGGCCACACGGGACATATGTGACACCCCCATATTTATACTCCATTGGTTCACAAATGTCACGAATGCAAGACGCAGTTGATTTTTTTAAACTCTGATAATTCATCTTATCATTTATTTTGTTATGATTTGTGTTATCACTTAATGTAGTTTGAGTATGAATTATATTTTGACATGTTGAAACAAATTTTTTGAATAAAAAGAATTATTGAAGTTTTGATATACCTCAATATACTAACTTGTAAAAAATGTTCAAAAATAATATAATAAAAACTAAAACTCGGTTGTTCTTAAAAAATGTCAAAAAAATTAACAAAAGCTAAAATATAAATTAGCTACCTACGCTATTTGCATAGGTCATCTTGTTTGTTTTTTTCGTAAAAGAGCTTGGTGTGCGGAGCTTCTAGAGTTAATTTTCCCCACCCCACCAACACCCACCAGCAAGTTTAGATCCTGCCCCTGCCTCGTTGTCCCCGACGATGACCTCACCGGTATGGTCAGAGACGGAGAGAGTGGGCATGCACATAGGGGTGGTAAAGTGCCTTCAAATTTTAGGTAGGAATTTTAAGGATCGGCCCTAAAACGGATCTGATCATATTTATATTTATTTTCAAATTAAAAATCACTAAAGGCTCATTTGGATTGTGAAAAAACATTTAGGTCATGACCCACTGCCATCCCTACATGCATATAAGCTTAGCTTTCTTCAATAATTGCTCATAGTGGTGGGTGGGTATGTTGATTTCCACCTGAGCTTCGTCGACGGACACGACGGACGTGTCCTTGTGCATGCCGGAGTTCGGTCGTCGCAGTCGCAGGGGCCTCCGGCGACTATACGTCCACCGGCCCATCTGCTCCTCCGCAACCACCTGAGGCTTAGTTTGGCTAGCTGTGGATTGAAAGAGATTGGAGTGGAATGTGATGGATTAAAAAAGATTTTAAATTATTGAGGATTTAAACACACTCCAATTCCTCCAATTCACTATAAATTTACTTCAATTCACAGGACAGAAGTAGCCAAACTAAACCTAAGCTTCAATCCATAGGACACAAATAGCCAAACTAAGCCTGAGCTGTGTATGGTTGCCATTTTTGCCCCTCGTATTGGGCTCTGTCACCTCAGCCTTTGCGCAGCCTCTTCTCCTCAACCTCGGCCGCCGCCTCCACCGCTGTCCTTGCCTCCCGTATCACAACGTGCCATGGACGTTATTGCCTTCGGTACTCTGCTCGATCTCTGTTGTTGCATGACCACCTCCCCTCAACCTTCGCCGCGGCCATCCCCAGTTTCCCACCTCCTACGCTGCAGACACCGTCGAAGATCCCATGCTTCGTGGTGCAGGTGTTCGTCAGGTGGGGTTCCACGTCAGTTTCGAGAAGAGCCACGTCAGACGTTGGCTTGCTCGCAGTTTCCGGGAATGCCTTTCCCTGCAGATACAGTCTTCCTCCCCGGGGGCTTCCGCTGCAGCTCCATCGCCTGATTTGTTCATCTGTAATTACAGTAATCTTTCTAGCAAACAACACTCGAAGACAATTTTCGATACTCCGTGAAACAGCCCTGGTCCGCGCAGCCATGGCGGAGAGACGTGCCAGCCGGATCTCGAGCGATGGAGAGCGGGGCTCGCCACCACTGCTCCGCAACACAGCTGCCCGCCCGGCAAAGCCATCGCACGCAGTCGCCACAACGCCGTTGTTGGTGCACACCCGCCCCGTACCGCCGCCGTTTGCATCCACCCACTCTGCAGCGCCATCGTATTCCCCGGCCCTGCCATGCCTGCCGCTCGGCTCACCCGCTGCAGAGCCAGTGGGATTTAGTCAAAATCAACTCAGGCGGCATGGCGTCGTATGGTAGCGGCCCGACACGATCTACGCGGGCGAGCACGGCATGCGACGGCGGCGCAGTGAAATCTATGTGGGGGAGTACGCCATGCGACAGCGGCGAGGCGAAAGGTGCCCGAGCGAACATGGACGAGGAAAAATAACACAGGGCAAAAGCGTAATTTGACAGCTATCTTAACACCATGCTCATCAAAGAGCCCAAAGTGAGAAAAAACTGTTCTGTACTGTACGCGAACTGAAAACAGAGACGAGTTCAAAATATGAGCGGTTGGATGGCTCTCTGGTAAGTATAGTCCATCTTTTACAAGCTGGTCGGCATATATAAAAGGTAAACGTCCATTTCACAATCTTATACTATTTAAGTCGTCCGATTTTTAACACTGAACTACATAACCAGACATTGAGCACCCTGAACTATCAAAACCGGAGAAATTTGGACCTTTAGCTGGTTTTGAAACTGGTTTTCTATTTTTTTTGAAATAATAAAATCTTATTTGTTCTCTAATAATTCATAATTAATTTATTTTAAATTATAAAAAATATAAAATCTATACCAAAAATTGCTAAAATTATAGTCTATATACTTGTGATATACTTGGAGGCATTTTGAATTTTTATATTCGTATGTCTATTATTTTGTTGCTCCAAATAAAACACAAGAAATATGAACAAATAAATTCCAAATAACCCTAAGCAAAGAATTATTAGGTAGGCTATATTTCAGAAAAAATATGGTATAAGTTTGATATCTTTCTAATTTAAGAATGATCAATTATAAAGTATAGGGTTAAAATAAGCCATTATTATTTCTTAAAAATAGAAAATCACCTTCAAAACCAGCAAAAGGTCCAACTTTATTCAGTTTTCAATAGTTTCAAGTGCTTGATGTCCGGTTTTATAGTTTAGGGTTGAAAATCGGACAACTTAGATAGTTTAATGTTGTGAAATGGATTTTTTCCCTGTATAAAAATAAGAGATCCGGAGGCAGTATATAGCAACGGCACGCAGCGCGACGTGGTGGTGCCGGTACTACTGGGTCACAATAGTCACCTGCTACCAGTACTAGTCTAGCAGTAGTACAAATCTGCATGCATGGCTGCAACCGCCGTGCCAGCTGCCAGTGCCCAGTAGCGTCTGCCATTTCGGATCGAATTTCGTACGGAATTTGACGAATTTCGTTTTCGTTTTTGTTTTGGTTTGAAAACGAAATTTCGATCGAAATCACCGAAAAACCAACCGAAAAGTTCGAAATCCGGTCGGTTTTCTGTTTCCGTTTCTCACCGAAAAATTGCATCGCGACGAAATGGTTAACCCTGCCCACACGGCAACAACCATCGATCGCTTCTATTTTTGATATTATTATCTATTAGTGATCCAGTCATAATAGCAAACAACAAAATGTACGTGCCAGCTAGCTAGAGATCATGAGGCATTGATGTCAACAATCTACCATGCATGTGAGCTTGCCTCGCCATCTCCGACCTCGGTGCTGCTCGATCGCACCGCCCTTCAAGATTTCCGTGCTCGGTTCACATCCATTAATTGCTCCCACACACACATATACACACACTCAAACCACTGCTGCAACTGCATGGTCCTTCTCCGTGCATGCTCGACTGGCATCTCCACTGCCATGCATGCTCAACCACCTCTCTGCAACTGCGACTGCGAGGCCGGCCGGCCTTCGTGATCACAGCTCCACACACAACGTACAGTACGTCACCGCCTGCACGGCTGCATGCGCCATTGCAACTAGCTCCTTTTTTGTACCCTTTTTCTTTACTTGTGAGGAATCATTTAATGGGGGTACTGTACGTGGGCGAGGTGAGCATGACTGAGGAGGACGACAATTAATTTTCCATAGTGCAAAAGAGACATGCAGTGAGTGAGATTTTAAGGTTGGACGAGGGAATGAAACATCAAGTACACGGATTGGCCTTCATTGTTAGTAGATGATTGTCAATTAGATGTATCAACTTGCGAAATGCATTCTAAGATCCATTTAACCTTTCGGTGGTTTACCATATATCCATACCCCTTTATTTCATGTGTATTTTTTTATTTAGTTTCTTGAAATTCTTTTCACCATCTCACATGTGCCCTTCTTCCCTCTACTGCCTTGCCGCCGCCTTCCTTCGCTCCAGTGGCCCACGCCGTCGGGTGCCACTATCTCCGCCAACAGCCGGCGCGGCCTGAGCGCAGCCGCCTGTCTCTAGTGACCCATGCGGCCAGGGGCTGCCGCCTCTGCTGGCCTGCCAAACCGTGTGGGGCCACCGCTCGCCTCTGCCGAGTGTCGGCCGCGGCACAGGGCTGCTACCCTACGGGGTGGGGCCATTGTCGGCGGACGCGCAACGCCCTCGCCTCAGCCGTGCACGCCCTCCCCTCCTGTTGCGGGAGCCCTCGACGTCGGCCACGCCACGCCCTCGGCGCCGGTCGCACGCAGCCTACCCATCGGGGGAGCCGCAGCTACATTCAACTTCTCCCCACTGGACACGGCCGACCTTGACACTAGCCGTGCTCGCCCTCAATGCCGGCCTTGCATGCCCTCCTCGCTGGACGCTGCCACCCTCGCCGCCAGCCACATGCACACCCTCCTTGCCAGACGCAACCGCACTCGCTCGCCCGGTTCATCGGCCCCGCGTGTACCCTCCCCGTCGGCCGATCGCGCTCCCTCCTGCAGGACGAACGCGGCCGCCCTTGCCGCTGGCCGCACGCGTGTCATCCCCGTGGACATGGCTCGCCTCTGTTGGGCGACGGCCGTGCGGGGCCCTGATGCCTCACAGGGCCGTGCCTCGCCTCGCCTCCGCCATGTCGGGCCACACCACCTGACTGCGCCCCTTTGACCCTGTGATACCTAGCTCTGTCACACCGATGGTCGGCCGATGCTGGCCTGCTGCCGCCCGCAAAGATCGTGTGATATCGAGATGCGGGGAACCTTCGTCGAGCTCCGCACCGGCCAGTGGAGGTAGTGGCACCCGACAGCGTGGGCCATCAAAGGGAAGGAGGAGGCAGGAAGGCAGCAGAGGGAATAAGGGCATATGTGAGATGGTGAAAAGAATTCTAAGGATCTAAATAAAAAATACAACATAAAACGAAAAGGTATATATGTGTAGTGAACCACTTAAAAAGTTAATGGACTTTAAAATATACTTTGAAAGTTGATAGACCTAACGTGCACACAACCGAAAAAATTAATAGACTAACTGTGCATTTTACTTAGATTTTCCATAGCAGGAGGGAAGGCGACCAGGACACAGCGTCAATGACTTGCCTTAATTCATTGTCTCACAGCAAGGTAAAGTACGACACGAATTTGTGACAAACCTAACCAAACCGCAGAAACATATATCTTCGTTCAGAGCGGTGGATGGCAGAGAAGAAAAGCTTGGGCATAGCCCGATCGAGGGAGAGGTCCTCAAAATTGATTTAGGATTGTGTGGAACAATTTCAGAATTAAGATATACTATAATAAAATTTAAAATCCAGTAAAATACTAAGTGGGCGGTATCGTTTCCGGCTTTAATTAGGATTGCATTGTATCGGAATACTGAGTTACTCTGTCGTTTGTCTAAACAGCAGCGTGCACGCATGAAACTTGGCTTCACAGGGGGAAAAAAAGAGGGGGGGGGGGGGGGTACAGGGGACAGTACCATGGGACATATCATCACTTACGCTTTGCTCGCCGCGTAGACTGCGTAGAGCGGGAACGCCGGCAGCGCGACGGAGGAACCGGACCCAACGTTGACGACGGCGCCCCTCCCCCTGGCCGCCATCACCGGCAGCACGGCGCGGGTGATCCGCGTCGCGGCCTCCACGTTCACCCGCACCACGGCCTCCCACACGGGGCTCTCCACCTCGTGGAAGTAGGCGGCGCACGGGTACGTCGTGCCGGCGTTGTTGACGAGCACCCCCACGTCGCGGCCCTCCACGGCGGCCGCCACCCGCGCCACCCCGCGCCGCGCGCCGTCCCCCGTGACGGCGAGGTCGAAGGCCACGCTCCGCACCTTGCACGAGGGCGCGGCCGCCGCGACCTCCTTCTCCACCCGCGCCAGCTTCTCGGGGTTCCGCCCCACGAGGACGAGGTGGAGGCCGCCGCGCGCCAGCTCCAGCGCCACCGCGCGGCCGATGCCGTCCGTGGCGCCCGTCACCACCGCCCACGTCCCGTACCGCCTGGCCAGGTCCCTGCCCGGCCGCAGGAAAGCGCGGTGGAGCCACGCCAGAAAGGTGGCCGTGGACTTCACCACGACGTAGAGGCCGACGGTGACCAGGACGGTAAACCACACGGGCGGCGAGGACAGGCACCATGGCGCCTCTGCTGCTAATAAGACCATGTTGAACGTCCACTCTTCACAGCAACGACAGGAATACAGGAGCAGCGCAGGCTCGTTATATATTGGCCCAGACTACAAGAGGAAGAGGCAAATGGCTACAGTACCTAATAACCGACAACTGTAATAGCGGCGATACCCGACACTGCAGATAGAAACAAATGAAGGTTCGAATATTTCATTGCATTTGTACGAATTACGAAGTTCAAGATAAGGCGGTGGAAAATAATGGGTGACTGATTTTGTAGTAGTGTTTTTTTTCCTTGCATGCATGCGGCAGACCCATAGCTTTCCTCTGCAAAAGTGCGAGCTCCATGGATCCATATTTTCCCCGTTTGACCGTTTCAGCTTCCACCGAGAAAAATGGAAGAGGAGAGAAAAAAAAAAGTAAGGCTAAGAGTGTGTTTGGAAAAGCTCCCCTTCAACAATTCTAGTTTCACCATGAAACAGCTCCAGCAAATTGTTGGGGTGAGTTGAAAAGGAGTTTGGCTTGCACATGTGCTCCAGATTCTATAATACTTTTGATTTTTCTGAGTTTCTTTGATTACCCTTGATAAATAGTGGGTTGTGGTCGGCCGTGTTTGGTTCCGCTTATAAGCGGATTATAGGTCTCCCACCGCCAAAATCGACATCAAACGGTTCACTTCTCCTTCGCTTCCCTCGGCGGCACGCGTTGCCCCGCAGCGTGTTTCCTTCTTCTCCCCTATTCTCCCGTACGCAGCCCACCGCCCGCCTCTAGCCTAACGTGAGCTCGATTATTCCGCGCCGCCTCCGCGTTCGCGCAGCCAGGCCGCTCCTCCGGCTCCGGAGCCGCCATCCACCCTCCCCGACGCTGCCTCTGCCTCCGCCCGGCTCTCCGCCACTCCTTCGTCGCCTCCACCCACGCCGGAGAGGAGGACCTGCGGCTCTAGGCGAAGAAGGACGTCGGCACCAAGACGGGGAAGCGGCGGCCGGTGGAACTCTGATGTCTCCAGGGCCAAAGAAGGCGACGCCCAAACGGGGAGGTGCGGCGCAGTGTCCAGCACCTGGACGGGGAGGCGTGGTGTGACCTCTGTCGCCCGGGGAGGCGGGGCGCGGCACCGGAGCCTGATGAGGCGGGGAGGTGCCGGGTGCGGAGGTCGCCGCGAGGAGGGTGTGACGGGGAGGAGCACGGGCGTCCGGGGGAGGCGGCAGGAGCAGGGGGTGAGGCCGTGCGGCTGAGCAGCAGAGAGGCGACAGCTTTGATGGAGAGGTGCGGCGCGGGTGGAGGTGACGAAGGAGTGGCGGCGGGCCGGGAAGCGGAGGAGGAGTGCCGACCAGGGAGGAGGAGGAACGCCGACTAGGGAGAGGGAGTCAGGGAGGAGGAGGGGACGGGTCGGGTCGGGGCGGATGAAAAAATCAGGATAACCAAACACCCAACTTATTTGCACTGCAGATTCTCGAGTGAACAGTTTGTGAGATAATCCTGCTTTTCAGATAATCAGAGATGCAGAAAACAAAAGCGAAATCAAACAGAGCCTTCGTTGGCTGGGCTGCTGGACTGGGCTAGTGGGCTAGAAGCGTGGTGCTGCCCGGGATTGCCTAGCTGCACTTGCAGTGCATGGCTCACGTCCATGCCATTCAGGACGCAGCGCATCAGACGTGACTTTTTATTTTGTACACAAATATGCATTGGTACACTGTGTTGTTAAGTACACGATGCTTGCTGAATTGTTCGATGAAAACAGTTCAATCAAACATAATAATACACACACAAATACAACAAATTGTCATAACGTCAATTCTTTATCGATAATGTATAACATGTATATGATTGTATGTAAATTTGGCGACATGGTAGAAATTTAATTTCAAGCAAGGGCAAGTTGAGTGGCCAATGCATCACGGAACGCATCCATAGTTGGTGCATTTGGTATGTTTGTTGACCCATCGGAGCCTGTCAAAAATTTGTTATACATTTCCAGTATGGTCGAACATAATCAGAATCACGATCAAACTGAGCAATTGTCCTATGCTTTCAGATGAAATTGTGTAGGACCATTGTAGCAGCAACAATATTTTTCTGCTTTTACATGGGAGAGGTATGTTGTATAGGATTTGCCACTTCATTTTTAATACCCCGAATGATCGCTCAATCACATTACGGATGGATGAATGAACTTCTTAGGAGTTTTGGGTTCCATAGCAGAATAATTAATGTTACAAGTAGAACAGCTCATTTTGCTAGTAGAACAATTCCGATCTTTATTCATGTAGAACAATTTATTTTGTGTGTCTAACTATTTAGATTGCATAGAATAATCTATTATGTGTGTGGAAAAATTTGTTATGTATGAAGAATAATTTATCTTTTGTAGAACACATATAGAACAGTTTATTGTTGTGTAAAACAATTCAATGCATTGAAGGGAGAAAAGTAATCGGTACTCCATCGCATGAGCCTAATGGAAAACTGAACGCGCGTGTAGAAAGAAGAAAACCGTGATAGAAGCATCGGCCCAACAATAAAGAAACGGCCCAACAGTCACATGGGCGAAGGACTTAGGCCCTGTTTGGAACGAAGGAAGTCAAAACGGAGAAATAGAAAAAACTACAGGAATAGGCTAGAGCAACATGTGAAATACTACGGGATTCTAAAATGCAGGAATGGAAAGTTTAGGATGTTTGGATTGTAGGAATCTATCACGTAGGAATCGAGAAATATTGCATTTGTAGAAATACATATTCAACTTCGATGATATGACAAATTAATACAAGCAATCGATTAAAGTTGACAGCGTTCTTTTTTTTATTTGATGCGTGTTCTTTAAAAAAAATTGATCTTTGTCTTATTAAAAAAACACAGTACTTGTCATTTATTTTGTTGTCAATTGTGTTATCATTAGAGGTAGTTTCAGTATTATTTGTGTTTTCATATATTTGTATAAATTTTTTCAATAGAATAAATGATTAAAATTTTGAAAAAATCAACCGCGCCAAATAGAAAAAAGAGGGAGTATTAGCTAATCTTAATTGCTATGGTCACGTGGACACAAACAAGATAATAAAGGTCCAACATAGGTGAGAATCAGTATCTTCCTATTAAAAAACTGAGGGAGTATTAGCTCATCCACTCCCTCCGTCTCGTTCTTTGTTCGTTCTGCTCACTGCTTGCATCTAGCGAACTCATCCGCGTCATTATAGCAGTGCCGGCCGGGAGCTGAGAAAGGCAGTGACCAGATCTCGACAGCGCATCATCCGAATCAACGAGCAGGGTCTTGGCGTGGTTGTGTTCTTGATTGATGGGAGATCCATGGTGCGGTGGAAGGCGACGGTAGACCCAGGTTCCTCTCGATGGAGCCCTTTGATCTTTTCTGGTTTCTCTTCTCTTCACGCGAGCTGCAGCGCTTCCGCAGAGGAAAGGAAAACATCGGATCGAAGTGGATGTTTTCATTCTCGTGAAATCGTTCACCAGCTACAGTATTCCAAAGGAAGAGGTTCATCCATTCCTTCAATCCAAACGCACATTTCGATTTCCTTTCCTTTGTTTCTTGTTCCTACAGTTTTCTCTTTACATTCCTCCAATCCAAAAGGCCCCACCCTTCAGCAACAAATCACGTTTTATCACGCTGCGACAAATATAGAAAAAGTTTTTGTCACAGGTTTTTTAACTTGCAGCGAAATCTAGGTTTCGTCCGTATCTTCGAAAACTAGGAATAGTGTGAAATTGGTCACGTTTCATCCTCGGCCGAAACCGATCAGCGGCCACGTGTATCCGGGCCACGTATCAGTCACTGGACTGTTATATCCACCGACACCGCCCGCCATCTCACTCGTGCCTCGCCTCTCGCCCCGCACTCCGCCTCGCCAGCGATGGTGCTCCTCTCCTCCGCCGCAGGCACCACGAGCCTAGTCCCAGGCGGCGAGCGCGCGAGCTCTTGCGGTGGCCGGCGGCGGGACCCGCATGCGAGGACGGGCGATGGGATTCGCGCGTGAGGGCCGGCCTCGGGCGCGCGCGAGAGCCGGCACGACGAGCGGCAGGCTCAGAGGAAGCGAGTCCCCAATGGCCGGACGCGGATCCAGTGGGCGGCCAGCGCGGGAGAAGTCTAGGTGCCTGCGTGTCAGCGCGCATCGGGGCTGGCGCGGATCCAGCGGGCACCCGGCGCCGACGGAGACGGATACTACTGCCGCTGCAGCTAAAAAAAACCACCGCCGCCGGGAGCGGGTGCCGGAGCCGCGCTGCCGCGTCGCTGCCGCCGAGCTAGCCCGTGGGAGGGGCTGAGGTTGCCACGAGCACGCACGCGTCCACGCTGGAGGTCGTGGAGGGGACGGGGATAGAAAGGTAAGACTGGCGGATGGACCTGGGTACACGTTAGCGAAAACAAGCGTGCACGTCAACGAAAACTAGGATCGGATTTATCCGAGGGTGGAATGTATCCGGTTTTATAGGTTTAAGGACCTGCCCCAGCTAATTTTCGAATATAAGAACGAAATCTAAACTCAGCTAATAATTGAATTGAAGGACCAGCGGTGGATTTCTTTGGACAAGTATCAACCCCCCGGAACCGCGGTAGCAAATGGCCCACCACCGCCAGCGGGAGGGCCAAGGCCATTGCACAAACGAAAGCAGGCCAGCCCAGCAGCCCAGGTGACCGCCGTGGCACGAGACGACGACGACACGTCACGGCAGGAAAGTAGTGGAGAAACAGCGTGCATACGTGAAGCGCCATGCGTCGCACACAGTGGCAAATGTGCTTGATTTGATGGGCGCCAAAAGTGAAAAAGACAATTGGCATAGTTGCCGATCGAGAGAAGTTTGCACGATCTTCCCGTTGGCTCGCGAGACCGGCCGACCCGGCCGCTCGCGTCACGTCGTGTGACAGGGTTTAATTTTTCGGTTGGATTTCGCTGAAATTTTGGTAAATTTTTCGTTTTTGGTAGTATACTGGATTCGATTTTCCGGCATTTTTTGATATTTTTCGGTTTAAAATTTTAAAAAAAATTCAATATTTTTTGGATTTTTCGACCGGATTTTAGTGCTTTCCGATCGGAAAATACGCTTTTGCCAATAGAAAATTCAACACTATTTATTATTTTATATATATAACATTGAAAAGACATAATACACCGTTAAACATAATTTGAACATAAATTATTCATTCAAATTCCATAAACTATAGGTATTTCTTATGAATCACACAACAAATTTATAGATTCATAAGACTAAATTTTAAAAAGTCCATACAGACTCTTAATAGTCGAAGTCCAAGTCCATACATTGTCATATTACTAGAAGCACGTGATGTTGACTTGTTTATTGGATTTATATTTAAATTTGTCCATAAATTATCCATTTAAGTCGATTAAATCATAATCTCACACATGAATTCCACACCATATTTATATGATCCATATGAAATAGAAGTCCACACTTTAAATAGGTCAATATCAATTCTATATATACCCTTATTAATAATAGAAGTACATGTCAATTGTAATAAAGCACTAAATGATACATATGGTCATATGGACATTGTTTATTAAATTAAACTTGTACTTTCATATGGACTATGCAATTATGTACTATAAACGTGTATTATGGTCTATGGATTTTAAGTATGATCTTATACTAGTGTGATAGATTCAGTTTGTATGTATTTTATGTGTGATTTCATGTGGCATATGTAGGTTTGTATGCATTTTTACGAATAATTTGTGTGAAATGTATTTGACATATATTGTAAATTGTGATATGCAAAAATACAAATAAAGCTATACCAAAGTATTTAATTGTTTAACTTTTTACATCATTTTTGTCGGAAAACTGCATTTTTCGATCGGAAAGTCCGAAATTCTGACTGGGGAAAATGAAATTTCATTTTTAAATTCAAATTGCCTTTTCGTTCAAAAAATTCGGAATTCGCGGAATTTCGAGCGAATTTTCGTTTTCGGTCATCCCGGGATTTTAGTTTCACCCTGGATATGGATGGTATTTGGCAGCTGGCCTGGCGGCATACGGTCGTTGGTTCCCGCGCATGATAAACCCTGCCACCCGTGAGCGAATGACATAAATATAATGCCTGCCACCTTGCACCAACATAGTCACGCCCCAAGTCAGACCATTTCCAGCAGAATGTCTATCCACCTTGTCTATCACTATTCCAACCATCTCTCACTCTGTCTATAGTAACGCTGCAGTAGTGTCGTTTTGTGTTGTAAACAGTTCTTTTGGACGCTCCGCTGGAGATGTTCTCATATCAATCTCCACAGCACACCCAAACTCGTCTAGATCTTTAAACTTTTTAAGCATTTCGTCGTTAGTTCAATCAAAGGTCCAATTCCAATCCAATCATAGGCCTGGCCGGACTTACACTTGAAATGAACCACTTGGAAAGCTTAATAACCTGCTAGATTGACACTTAGAGAGAGCTCTTGGACCTAGATGATAAACAATAATAGTTTAGGAAGACGTAATTATGAATGTTTAGATTGGGGACTTAAAAATGAGTATTAGAGTAATCCATATACAAGTTTAGGATCTATTTAGAGCACAGGAATTTTTTGATTACCTAACTCATGGTTTTTTTTATAAAATTTCTAAATGATCAATGTAAAATCACCGTGTTCCAAGTGGTCTGCAGGCGCGAAGTAATCGTAGGCGCCTGCGCTGCACGCTGCGCCTGCTCGCAACGAACCGGTCGAGTGTTGAAAAGCGGGCGGATCTAGCCCATTTTTGTGGTGCCCCATGAGGCCACGACACCAATGGATTGCGCTAGGCGGCGGTGACCCCATGGCTGCCGAAGGGCCAGCCGCACGCCCCTCTGGAGTTTGGAGGGCCCCGAAGGGCGACGGCAGAGAGGACGAGCATGAGCCGCTCAGCTCAAGCCAGCCGGCCGGCAGCCCGACACCGCCGTCGTACGCGCGCACGTGACCGCATCCCAGTCCGCACGCCGCGGTGCAGAGCATAACGGACGGTCGGCCGCTGATGGAGACGCACGTACGTGTCCCGCCGCGGCGGCGCCGGGGCCGGCCGCAAAAGTTGCGGCGCCAGCGCCGCCCCAGGCGAAGCGAAAGCGACCGCACGACGTCGAAAGATTCGCGGCCGGCACCAGCGCCAGGCGGAGTCGTGCGATCGATGGTGATCCGCGGCGCGTCGCGTTTCCGTGGGCGTACGACGTGTCGTCTCGTCGTCTAGTCTGGCGTGTCCAGTCCAACCCCGGCCGGCAGCGGAGCGGCACGGCCTGGCTGGTGGTGGAGTTTTCTCGCGTGCCTACGTGTCGCATTGCTATTTGCTACTCGATCGAGGCTGGAATAATCAAAGGCTCTGTTCGGCCGGCGGGCTGCCGCGGGCAGTTGCTGTAGCTGCAGGCCTCATCAACACCTTTCTACAGTACTCCTAACTTGGATGGTGCAGCCGCAGCTGCAGACGGCGCGCCGAACAAGCCCAAAGAAGAGATTGCCGATTACGTACGGCAAAATACCTATAGGATAGGCTCCAGCCTCCAAGTGCCGTGTTTGGATGCCCCTAGATAATGTAAAATCTAGCTAAAATAATCTGTCTGTCTTCCAAATGCGTCCGGACATTGTGCAAGATAATGTACGATTTGGCATTATCCCATTATCCCGCGGAAACCTTGATACTAGTAGATTTTAGCCATTATCCCGCGGAAACCTTGATACCGATAGATAGATTTTAGAGAGAACAGTCATGAAAAGACGAGGGCTCCTGTAAAGTAACCTATCACGCGGTGCCACGGTCTACAGTGGCTTCGTCCTCCGATCTACACTGTCCTCCCTGTAGGATGTGACCAGACAGCGTGGGCAAGTGACAAGCAGTAATAATCTGCTCCATCCAAACGGACCGGATAGTAAAATTCAGAATGCAGATAGTGGACATTATCCCCCCAGATTCACGTTATCTCGTGGGTTTTCAAACAGGGCCTAAAATAATCCGTATGTCTTCCAAATGCGTCCGGACAGCGTGCGAGATAACGTACGATTCGACATTATCCCATTATCCCGCAAAAACCTGATAGATTTTAGAGAGAACAGAGTCATGAAAAGACGAGGCTCTAGAAAGTAACCTATCACGTGCCACGGTCTACGGGCTTCGTCCTCTGGTCTGCACTGTCTTCTCCGTAAGATGTGACCAGGCAGCATGGGCAAATGCTAAACAGTACGTCTTGAGACTCGAGATAGCAAATAATCTACTCCATCCAAATCGACCGAATAATAAAATTCAAAATGTAGATAGTGGACATATTCACGTTATCTCGTGGGTTTCCAAACCAGGCGTAAGGTCCAGGCCGGCCCCGGCCATGGATGCCACCGCTGCCGCCCTGCCGCGAGGCTTGTGCTGCCGGCCAATCAATGGCGCTGGCATGCATGCAGCTCGTCACACACGTCACGCGCCCGGCATGGCAAACAAATTAAACAAGCGCGCGGAGAGGGGCTACCTAAGGCTGTCTTTGGTGAGACTCTTCAAATCTCACTTTTTATTACTATTCTAATTATTTATCTCTTTATTTACAATGCAATATTTATATCAAACAGTGCAAGATAGTGTCTTGAGAAACCCCGTTTGAGAAACCATTAGAGACAGCCTAAGGCTATCTTTAATGGTACTTCTTATCCCACATTCCATGTCATGAGTGTCAGCATTCAATTCAACGAATGCAAAATAGTGTTGAGAAACCCATTTGCGAAACTCCATTGCTGACAGACTAAGCTGGTTATTACAGTGTGTACTCTAGAGCGGTGGTGGCGTCGTGGCGATCAGAATCAGATGCGAGGGCGGTGGCGTGCAGCATTGCTGCCGATGGATTTTTTATTTTTTATTTTGGTTGAGGACTTGACACACAAAGCTTACTTTTGCCGTATAAGCCAGACTGACAAATACTGTATGATCGAACCTGGCATATATATGCTGATATGCAAATAGCTAGCTTGGCATAAAAAGGTTCAGTTGATGCATATAGCCGGAACCGGAATGGTCGCCACCAGACATTGTAATTCGATCGACTAATTTTTATGACGACTAATATGGTGCATTTTTTTTCAATTTTGTGGTCATTGGGTCGACCTAAACCACGTCAAAATGAAATGAAGCAAACATGGTTTCAAAAGCAAATACAAAAAAAAAAAAACAAGTCATTAAAACCAGAAGTGTGTACCCGTTGCCATTGGTACTGGCCACCCACTTGCCCGGCCTCCAAATGCACGCCGACCAAATAAATCAACTGGATACTGCAGATCACTCGGATGCATGGAACTAGTACGTGGCCGACGTCGACCCGCTGGCTGACCGTACCGTACCAGCTGCAAGTTGAGCATGCAGGGCACTAGAGAGTAGAGAAGATGAATCTGTGCTGACTGTGCATGGCCTTGGCAGTAGTGCCCGCGCGATTTGCAGGATCATCATGCACGGGTATTTCCCGGCAGCACGTACGTACGTTCTCTTCTTGATCTGCAGACGATATATATGGCGGGTCCAGGCTAGCAAGTGTATGGACTGCCAATCTGCAGTTGCCAAAATTGAAGGGAAACCCAATAATCTAGTATTTGTGCTTCAGCTAATTAAATTTGGTGTGCTAATTGTAAACAAACAATAGTTTCAGTTTATCATAAGGTGTACACTCAAAACAATTTCGTTTTCTCTAGCTAATTTATTGTGCCAACTAATAGCGCGCCCCCAAACATATATCCCAGGGTTTAATTCTGTGGCCAAAACTGAAATAATGGTAAAAAAAAAGGGAATCATCAAAACAAAGTGAAATTACAATTATTCGACTGCAGAGTGGAACCACTAGTACATACTGAGCGGCAAGTTGGGCAGTACGTTGACACAAGCTATCTGTACGTGCACGGTGCTTGGCGGCAGTGCCAGTACGTGCACAACACGCGCTTTGCAAGAGCTCACTGTCAGGAGGGCTACTTAATTAATAACCTGCAGCAATTCTCTCGTTAATTAGGTAGCGACGGCTCCAGGGGGTGATGGTCCAGGCCAGCAAGTGTGTAGTACGGCGAATCGTCAATACAATCTCGATTAAAGGTTGCCACGGGAGCAAAAAGGAATTAATAGTGATGGGAGGACGCTGCTTGGACCATAGAAATAATGTGTCAAGCTCCTGGATTGGATTGTGTGCAGCTACGTAGCTGTTCGTATCCAGTAGGGTCAGGATAAGGTCGACGTGCCATGCCGGTACGTACACATCTTATCTCGTTATCTCCTGATTGACACTTTGACTTCTTGTTAGATTAATACTAGTACTCCGTACTATATAAGAGTCTCCTACCTGTGGCATTAAGCGGCGGCGACGTAGATATATCGATCAATTATAGCGTTCTAGTCCAAGAACGAAAACACGCAAACGATTTTCGCGTCCCTTTTTTTTTTCTTTTTCTTTTTTTGGCAGCAGAAGGACAGGTGTGTTGTATGATTGGAGCTAATCGTCCAAGCATAGATATATATGGATGCTCAAGTCAAGGAGAATGCATTCAACTGAAGATCATATGCATCACGAAGAACTCGAATCAGAGCACAGCAAGCAGCAAATTCACCAGCACATTCAGCTAGATATTACCTTGCCGGCTTGCCCTGCATGATGGTCGATCAGGACAGTGTGTGTCGCCGCGGACAAAGCCTTACATCAGGAGCAGGGGCTACGGTGTAGCCAAGAACAACTTGCCGATGGCCGATCAACGACCGTCAGATCGATCGGGAGCGCGTGCATATTCACCGGCAAGTCATCCTTGGCTGCAACGTAGTCCCCGAGCCTAATGTTAGGCCGCGGGCGAGGTGGTACGCATGGTCCTCCGCCGGCCGGCCGCCGCCGAGCGACCGAGCACGAGCAGCCAGCGAGCCCCCGTAGCCATGGCCGGCTGAGGAGGTGATAGATGGGAGGAGGAGCGCTGGCGAGGAAGGGAGCTTAGCTAGGGAGGGAGGGGCGCAGCTGAGACGTGTACGTGCCGTGCCGTGCCGTTTGATGGGCTCTTTGATTGATTTATAGATGCCGTTTTCCGAAGGGGTGAAGCGAAGGTCGGTGAGGGAATTCAATGGCCTGCGCAGTTCTGGAAAGAAATACTTGAATGCGTTATCATGTGCAGATTTTCTTGATGGGGAGGGCTGATCGGATAGGGAAATGTGGTCCTGCAACACATGCATGCGTTGTGTTCCAGTTCCACTCTTTTCTATTTTTTTTTGGCAGCAACGAGAAAAAATGGTACTTTTCCGTTCTTTTTTATTCGTCGCGTTTTAGTTCAGAAATGAACCCGATAAATATTCGAGAACGGATCTAGGACGTATGGGACGCACCGGTCAAGATATCAACGTTTTTTTAGATCCACTCGTAATTTTTTATAAAAAAAATGCCTCCTCACTGGCCTTGCAGTGCACTGTGCTACTTGCTCGGTTTTTTTTATTTACTTGACGCTCAGACAGCTAATCGCTAGTGCTATTGTTTTGTTCTGTTTTTTTTTTCCTTGTCAGCACGTTAACACAAACGAGATCGGAGGGAGAGGGACTATGATACTATAGGTGCTATAGTATATAGTACAGTACATGCTAAGCGCTGATTATGATTTATGAATGAATATACAATACAGGTAAAGAAAAAGACTGTAGAGTATCAACTCTTTTAGGTACCGACCGTGATCCTGAGATCTGACGTACGGTACGGGGGTGGGCAGCGCTCCTTTGTTGCGGTTTCCCATCCACGTCCGAGATTCCTCGTCCTCCGACAGACCCGCTTTCCGGTGCGGAAATTCTGTCTGAGCACAAATTCTGTCATTGGCCGCCGTGCCGTGCGCTCCTCTCCTCTGCTCCGCCCATGCACCCCCGTCTCTGTTCTTGATCTGCTCTCCCCCCTCGCGCCATGCTCGCCTTCTCCGCATCCGAGTCCGTGCCGAGCTGACAGGGGAAACAGCTCGACCGGCGGTGCCGGTGGTAGGCCAGAAGCTGTGGTGTCCTCGGATTGGCAATGGCGTCCTCTTGCTCCTGTACCTGTACGTGCCCATGATTGCGAGCGTTGAATTGAACGGCATCCCCGCGCGACATGCATGGTCATCGCGAAGGAGGAAGGAAACCAGGAGGTGGCCGGCCGGGCGACCAGAGTTCTGCTCCTTGCTGTGTGTGCAGCAGTGCACTTCGTGGCTGTGGCTTTTCTGAATAAAGTCATAATAATAATATAAAGATTAGTGGTTGGAACTTGAAATCAACCGTGCCGTCTTTTCCTCGTGATCATGATAACACGTACTGGCCACCCAGCGTCAGATCTCCAGCTCGGGAGCAGCTCGACATAGCAAAAGAACGAGGTTTCTGTACTTGTTGCAACATAACGTGTGGCCACATTGCTCGGAACGTGGATTCAGCAAGCTCCACAAGGTAATAATCTTAACTTGGCAAACAAATCAATGCTGAAACATTCTTATAAAAAAAAGCTCAATGCTAAAACATTTGTAAGATGATGCATGTGGTTTATAATACTTCTTTTTGTTGGCACTTTTTAATTAAAAAATGAACTAGCCGGGACGACCGAGGCGGTACTTGTGCTAGAGTTGGAACAGGAGATCGATAGAATGACCATCTTACTTCAATACCAGTGTTCTCTGGTTAGGGTATGCATACATGAGAAATAAGTTACTTAATGATGTGACTGAGGAAAAGTAAGATGGCAGAAACATACCAAAACTTACTTCATTCAGAAAACAAGTGATGTTTGGACTCTTAACACGCTCCCAAATATACAGCACTGACAATGTTACCCGTATGAACAAATCATAATAGACGCACACTTTGATGAAACTTCATTTGCCCGCAAAAATACTCTTATCAATTTTATTTGTAAATATTCAAATTTGACATTTGGAATTAATATGCAACTAAATTTGAAGCTATTAACCTCGGATAATCCCACCACAAAAGGGGTATAGAATAAAAAGAACAGTAAAGATCATAAATAAAATAGACTAAAACTGACAAGTATTTTAAATAAGATGATTAATCTCAATATGTAAACCAAACCAAGTAGCTTCTGAATATTTGAGTTTTACGCCTCAAGGACACAAGCTTGCGTAAAACTCGAATTTGCCTAGATGACCATTCTAGAATTGAGCTTGACTTGTTGGCCCTGTGGAATGAAGGAGAAATTGTGGAATTTGGAGCATCAAAATCCTATTGGGGTTTTTTGTCTTTGAAACTTTTTAGAACAAAACACTGTGTTCCTATATATTCTATAAAATCCATGTCCTGTCCCATAGACAATTTCAGAGGAATTTGACTAGGAGGTAGAAACTCAAGGAAAATATTCTTCATATCGCTCTCTAAAATGGAACTGTTGTGTGTTTCTTGTGCTTTATTTAAAGGTTCTTTTTTGTAAGGTGTGCTTTATTTAAAGGTTCTTTTTTGTAAGATTTAAGATGTTAATGCATTCTATTCCATTCTAAAGAAATCTTTGATGTTCCAACAAGGCTCAAAATGAAGCTTGCACTAAGGCATCCATTCTGTTATTCTTGCAAACATTGTTTATGGTTTGGAGCACTATTTTAGTCAAGCATACATGGCAATATATTCTTTAACCCCCTTTCTGTTTGTCACCCCTTCGTCCTATTTCACAGACAACTTTAGGCTTATGGTAAGTTACATAGATATTTTGAAAGTTTATTGTAAGTTAACAAACTATCCCTAGTTTGACCTAGTTTATAAAATATTATGCCATCTAAGGCATCCAACATCAAAAAAGTAATTAAGTATAACACAAAAGCATATTCCATCATGATTGATCCAATAATACCAATTCAGTGCTATAGATGATGAGATATTTACATAGATAGTTTAACTTAGGGCAAACATATAGATAGCTATATTTTTTAACAAAGAAAGCAATATAATACTACCTCCAAGAAAAATCGTTCTATTGTTGAAAATTTATTCCATACAAAATGTCATTGCAGCTTATAGATATTCAAGTTGGATCATCTTATTAAATCCACCGACTCGTACATTCTCACCCTCTGGAAATGGCATCTGAGCTTAGCTATATCAGTTTTGTTAGAATGGAACTCCATCGTGCCATATTACAAAAGCTGTTTTGTAACCTATATATGGGCTTTTGGGTTTTGGGTGTTAGATAACCGGTTTTGTTCAGTTGGGGTGCTATGTATCCTACCATCCATACTACTAGGGGTTATATAGACCTTTTCATTCAATATCTTGTTTTTTTTTAAAAAAATAAATGTAAATACTTGTTCTCTTTTTAAATAAATTTCTAGAATTTGAGTTCAAATTCTGTAGCGTTTTCCTTGAACTTTGGTGTGCAACGGGAGTGCGCCGTAGGCATGAACGGGTTGCGCCAGGCAACTCGGCCAACGCGAAGTGAAGGAGGCACCGGCGCAGTTCAGCAACAAAACCATTCAATCCAAAATAACAGAAGTTAGGCCGCGTTTGGATCCTTCGAAATTGTGGAAGCTAGATTCTAAAAACTAGATTGTAAAATTTGGAATGTACAAGTTGGATTGTGTATACTGTTTGGATCCAGCAGATTGTAACTGTGCGCAAAAGTGTAAAATGACAAAAACACCCTCGCCTTTATAGTGCTTAAGGACCATCGCAAGATTAAACAGCACGCAGAGAAGTGGTTCTTTCCTAGCGTCGTTGCTTCTTTAAGATGGGCAGATGGCTTGCTTCTCCATGGGCACATGCATCAGTGCATGGGATTTTGGTGCTCGTCGGTGCTAATGGACGGAAAGGCATAATCCACGGCTGTGAGGGAGAGAGCATAGGAGAAAAAATGCAAGGGTGTTTTCGTAAATTGCATGCCACGAGCTAGTAAGGCTGAACCTAACGGTTCTTCTATTTTTCATCCTCTATCACTATTTCAACTATTCTTTTTTCTGTCTACAGTGTAGAACAGTAGCGCTACAATGTCAAAACAGTGTATAAGGGGATCCGTTAGGTTTAGCCTAAAAGCTAGGAGAGTCCAGCTTGCAAGATTTTACAATCTGAGTGCTAGATTTTAGAAGCTGCATCATAAATTAGGTGCGTTTGGATCACAAATCTAGATTTTACAAGCTAGATTGTAAAATCTGTAGGTATCCAAACAGAGCCTTGTATTGCCAAGATGTGCGGCGGGCGAATCACAGAGAAAGTGGGCACAGGCTGGGGAAGCATCTGCGGATTCTGCGCTCTGGAAGAAGCGTGAACCGCAGGGCGCAAACACATGGGCCGTCGGTTCGGTCGCTTCATCATCTCGTCCGGCTTGCCGTTTCCTAACCATTTATCTGGGCCGCACGACGGCCCGGGCGTGGGGCCCTGGGCCTATCTCCGCCGCCTAGTCAGCCCACCAGACAATGGCTAGTGCCCGTGCCCAGTAGCTGCTCAAGGGCCGGGGTCCTCTCCACGAGCAGCGTCAGCAGGGACAGCGCTCCTCGCGCTCTGTTCCCCGAAAGTTCACCACCTTGATGAACCTCACCTGATGGTCAAGAACAAAGTCGCCGGTGTCATCGTCGTCGTCCACCTCGCTGCCGGTCACGGCCGCTTGCTAGCTTCTGCTCGCGTCTACTACAGGGCCGCCGCCGCCGCCGCCGGGGAGCTGCGGCCAGAAAGTACTGGTGGTGTCAGACTGTCAGCAGCATGCAGCTTCGGAAAACACTTCCTCCGTAGACTCGGGAGGATTAAAGGTCGAGGGAGGAGCTTTTTAATTACGCGGATGAAGAGGCGTTCGAGGAGTGGAAGATCGGTGTGGTAGAGGTAGGTGGACACGCGCTGGAGGCCGTCGTCGTCCAGGGGGGCTCAGCAGCAGCTGCTGCAGCTCTTCAAGGCTCGCTCGCCATGTCTCTGTACGCGCCCTCGCAGTAGCTTAGCTCGAAATAATGAAGCTGGTCGACAAGACCGAGTAATAATAATAATCAGCATTTTTCCGAGTATGTTTGTATCCAAACTACTAGCTGCTATATAACTCTTGAAAATTAATTTCGGTACGTACCAGCAGGCCGGTGGAGCAAAGCGTCAGGACCCGGGCATTCTCGACGCGGTACGCCAAGGCATTCTCGTAATCCTGCGCGCACGCACGGGTCCTCGTACTCTCCGAAGCCGAGGTGGCAGAGGGACGCGCTCTGCAGCGCCGGCATGGCGGTGTCGCCCAGGTCGATGGCGTCCTCGTAGCCGTCGAAGTCGGCGGACCTGAAGTAGATGGGGCCGTGTGTCACGTTCCTTGCAACCAAACCACAATTACATGCGTATTTGATACAATCTTTGAAGAATCGGAGAGAAAATAGAAGAAAATCAGAGTAGCAGCAAGAATAGAGAGAAGGTTTCTAGGCAGAAAGAAACGACGAGGTTTGTTCAGGTTCTGTTCGATGTCATCCTCTTCCGCTTCTGCTTTCCTTTGTAGTCCAACCATAGTTGTTTGGACTGACAGCCCATTGGCAGCCCATGTGTGCAGCGCCTCCGCAAACCCATCGGCCAACCAAGCCCAGTCCATGATATTCCTCCCCGCTTGAAATGCGGCTTGCCCTCAAGCCGCTGCAAGCCTCAACATACCCCAGCTCCAAAAGTTCAGATTGCACAGCTTGCCGTGGTTGCTTCTGCTGATCTTCAGGACACATGACTTGTAGCCCTTGAAACAACTTAGCGCCTTGTTCAGTTCTGTTAGTGCTGCTATAATCATAAAACTTGTATCATATAACTAGATGAGTAGCAGTAGCCTTGTCATAGGAGTGGTGACTTCGACCAATACTAGCAGCTCTAGAAAATGCCGACACACATCCACTTTTGTCCATGGAAGAAAGTTTCTTGTGCTGGCACATCACTGACCATACTAGTGCTCCAATCAATAATCGTTGTTCAAGTCCTCCATCTAAGTCAAAGATGATTTGTGGTGCTTTAATATCAATCTGCAGTGGCCAACCAAGCACCCATCTAGCACCAACTTACATAATCAACATTATGATTGGAGATAATGGCCATGAAAGCATCGGCTGTACTATAGTACACATGATCAAAGTCAACGTAGCTGCTGAAAAGTGTGAAGGTGCTCAAACAACTTCTGAATGAGTAGGTGTACTTTCCATACAGCTGACTTGGTTGTAGTGTGTCTTCCTGAACTGACTTGAGCACCATTGTTTAGAACTCATTCACATTACAGGTAGTAGCATCTTAATAATGTTCTGGTAAAGCACCACTACACAATTACCTTCACAGAAGAGATCTTTCACTGGCCTCCCAATGCAACAGCTTTTGGAGTCGTCAGATTGTAAGTGGCCAGATACTGTAGCTAGTTTAGAATAATTTCGTTGATCTCCAGAAGTAGTAATACTGTACTGCCATGAGCCCGCCACCCTGTTCAGTACTCATGTGCTGTATTGATCTTGCCATTGTTGCTTTATGTAACTCCAAAGATAGATCATTGTGTTGTACTCAACTGAATTTTTTTGCACAGATTTCAGAACTGCAATGCGGATAGCAGCAAGCCATATTGGTGTAAAGATATTCAGATTAAGGCGCAAGGGCTTAGTCGGGACAAACTCATGTATGTGGCTGAAATTGTTGTGCATGGGTTCCTCATTCTCCATCCAGCCCAAGATAAAGCACACTAGAAAAACGACTATGTTGGAGAACTTGCCACTAAGCTTGTATGATCTTCCTTTTTGACATGGATCAAATAAGCTGAGCACGATTTTATTTCCCTGAGGTGGTGGCATGGGTTGAAATCCAATAAGAAACACTCTGATTTCTTGTTACCAATTCCTTATAGTATCCAAGACCATGAATGTATGTCTTCCCTCTACAAACACTTCGTGATCAGTAACATTACTACTTTGGGATTAAATCTGTAATGAAATAGAAGGTGACCATGGCTGCCAGATCTCTGCACCATATGAGAAAACCTCACCAATGCCTGAAAACAACCGTTCATGTGCCAATGCACAAGGCAAAGCAATCATTTAATCTAGTGGTGTCTCTAGTGAACCCTCCACAGGTGATTGAACCACTGAAAAAACTTGCAGCTCAGGTTGGAGCAACACACCAACATTATTAGCACTGCCATTGATGCCATGCTCTAGTGTTGAACATGCATTAGGGACTGGTGCATGCACATATGGAATGTCCAATTTGCAACAATTATCCCAGATGCAACAGCCATTCATAGAATTACGAGCTCACATGGCGTCATGGTACCAATGGAATGAGATGAGGGCCTCAACTTGAGTTTCAGCCAAGAACAGTTGCACATCTTCTGCGCCATATGGGTCAACACAACTGATGCATCACCTCCTCAAACACATGATACAACAAGTGACTCACGGTGACATGAATGACACTGGCTGCAGGTGCCTCCTGGCCGTAAGGCATTCCATCGAACATCTTCTGAGCACTGCCAAAGGGAGTCGTCTGCACCCTCAGACATGTGGTGGGTGCGTCAAATTCAGGGTGGTGCTCTATGCTTGGGGTAGCAGGGAACATCATCAGGGAATTGGCGACGACCGCGGCCGGCGAAGTAGACGACGCAACAGTGGTGGCGACTGGCGAGGTCGACGTCGACGTCCATGTTGTTGACGGCAAGCTAGTCGGCGCAGTGGTCGGGGATGACGAAGTCGTTGCGGCCTGCTGTGGGGCAGTAGCTGCGACAGCCAATGTTGCAGTGGAGGACGGCCGTGCGGTGGTGGGCGTCGCCATGGAGGAGTCCAACAGCGCCTTCTGGACGGCGGTGGCTGGTGTAGGCGAAGTAGCAGATACTGCTGTGGTGTCCCCTGACGCCAGCAGCGGCAGTGATAGCGGCGCGGCGTCGTCCTTGACGCCCTCCGCGGAAAAGAACGTCGCAGTGCTCACGGCCCGCGTGCTTGCTCTGGTGCTTGCGAACTCCATGGAGGTCGACGACTTGCCCCTTGGTTTAGCAATCGTGGTGGTAGTGGATGCCGATGATGACGAATTGATTGCCGAGGTGGGCGTCGGTGAGGTGGTCGACGCCGTAAACGCCGATGACAGCGCGGACATAGCTTGAGGGACACGGTTTAGCTTCGCTAGTCCCTCCTCCAGCATCCGCATCATCCTGTCCAGACTCTGAGATAGTGTATGGATGGCGGCTGCGTCAGGATCGGCGACGGTGGTCGGGGTGAATGCCGGTGAAAAAGCTATGGAATCGAACCGGAGCATAGGCTCAATTTAGGGAAAAATTTTGAGTTCCCAAATCGAAGGCTCTGGCAACCAAATGTCACGTTCCTCGACAAACAAACCACAATTACATGCGTATTTAATACAATCCTCGAAGAATCGGAGAGGAAATAGAAAGGAATCAGGGTAGCAGCAAGAACAGAGAGAAGGTTTCTAGGCAGAGGTGACGACGAGGTTTGTTCAAGTTCTGTTCAATGCCCTCCTCTTCCGGTTCTGCTTCCCTTTGTAGTCTAACCATAGTTGTTTGGGCTGACAGCCCCATTGCCGGTCCATGTGTGCAGCGCCTCGGCAAACCCATCGGCCAACTAAGCCCAGTCCATGACATCGTGGATGGCGAACGACTCGAGCGTGGGCGCGGCGACCCAGAGCTCGCGCAGGGCCGAGCAGACCACCATCTCCAGGCGCCTCAGGCTCAAATCAAAATTTAACATGGCACTGTTCTGCACCGTAGACACAGATATGGGTAGTTGGAATAATAATAAAAGATAGAAGATGGAGAAACTCTTGTTTTAGCCTCAGCCTCCAGCTGGCCACCCGCGCCGACGCGAGGAGGCGACCGCGTGGAGCCACGTGCGCGCGCGCCCACCGCCGCGAGAGCGCGCTGGTGCGGGCGGCGTGCTTGAGCGGGAGACCACGGAGGACGGAGTGGAGGATGTCGTTGGGGAGCCTGCTCAGCCGGTCCTCCGCCTCCACCGCTGCCTCCATGGCTCCGCGCTTGCTCGGGTGGCGCGAGTGCAAGTCCATGTCAGGCGAGGCTTGGGCGCTTGTGCGAGCCCGACTCGCTCTGGTCGAGACAGGTTGGGACGTTGGGTGCTTTCACAAAACTTTATACACAGGAGGAGTACGTTGCATCGCAAGATTGGACAGAATACGAGCACAAGTATTGCATCGCATCACCGTGGTGGACTGTCGTTGGCAGCTGCTTCTTCGCAGACAAGGAGGCGTGCAACACACAACCCGTCAAACGTGGATCCACACAATTCACGACTATCAGTTGCTCTCTGGTTCTCTGCTCCAACATTTCGAAACAGTTGTGGTTGTTTTTCTAGTTTGTCCAAAATTATCTTTTTTTCTTGTTTTCCCTGAGTTTATAGTCAATGCATTAACAGTATAATGTTAGCGAGACAAAACTAGCTTACTAAATCCACCTAGTATGTGTCCAAAGAAAAGTTAAACAACACAGTTATTTTTAGCTACACCCAAATTTTTTTTGGCCAATCCATGGATGCCACGTCATCTTTCTTCCTACTCCGGCGAGATTAGGGGGTGGGGGTTTCGGGGCGTGGGGTTACATGTGTCTCCGGGCTTCAAAGGAGGTGCAGGGGAGGTGGTCGAGCCGCGGGCAAGCAAGACAGCGACAGATCTAGGTGGCGAGGAGGCGCGGGGG
The DNA here is from genome assembly GCA_030272315.1 of Paspalum vaginatum. NCBI lineage: Eukaryota > Viridiplantae > Streptophyta > Magnoliopsida > Poales > Poaceae > Paspalum > Paspalum vaginatum. Next base: position 8,791,170 of record CM059014.1, on the reverse strand, counting down.
CTTGGGTGTTGAGGAGGCGCGCTGGGAGGCAGGGTTACGTTGTCACCTGCGGGTAGGGAAGAGAGTGGGGAGCGAGGGAAAGTGCATTTTACCCATCCATTTTAAGATCGTATGGTTTAAAAACGAGTAACTCTTTAAAAACCATGTGTTAGAGAGCCCTAAAATACTTAAATGTCTACTCCCTCAGTCCATTAAAAAAATGAAATTCTGCCTTTGTCCTAAGTCAAACATAAATTAACGAATTTATATAAAAACATAACAACATTTATAGTATCAAATATGTATAACATAAAAATATATTTCAATATAAATTTAATAACTCTAATTTGGTACCGCACGATTTAATATATTATAATATATACTTGGTTAAAATGGCAATAGTTTGGTTTATGACAAACCAGAATTTCATTCTCTTTCTCTCGTGGACGGAGGAAAGAGCAGGCATACTCAAGCCTGAACGGGTCTAGGCCATGCCAGGCCGAGTCTAAACAGGCCATACCAGGCGGCCTGTTTGGCATAAAGCTAGGTTCACATAAACATGCCTTGCCCGAACAGGCCTAGGCAGGCTAGAGCCCGTTTGGTTATAAGGCTGGTTCATCGCGGTGTTTCACCCTCATACGGACAATATATTTTAGAAATTAGGTCCCAAGGCTATCAGAATTTGACACTTTAACCCTCGTATCATTAACCTATAGTCAATGATGCCAAATTCTCGTTGACTACATTGTTGACCGATGGAAAGACAAAAAAATCAATCACTTGATATAAAAACGCACCCTTAAATAAAACAAATAAATAACAGACACCGATTGTTACTATGTAACACTACCTTTCAAGTCGGGCTATGAATAAAGAGAAAAAATCGTTTAGATATTTTCACTAACACGGGAGAGATGAATTAAAAGGGGCGAAAGGGGGGAGAGAGAAAATTCATTTTGACATTTTCACTAACACGAAATTGGAAAAAAAACGAGAATTTTAGGAGTTATGAATAACATGCTTAGCATTGCATGATCTTCAGGCCAGGTTAGATGCATAGCATAGAGAGCATATATAAGTAAAAAAAGGTTTAATAACTCGAGCAGCAACAAAATATAGCAGCCCCTAGTTCTCGTTGCTTTCAGCTCAGCACCCCAAGGGGTAAGAATGCAACAGAGCTGCGCGGGATTCATGAACTGCACAGCAGCTCCGCAGCAGCCGATAGTTCAGGGAATCGATCTCTTCGCCAAGGTGACACTATTTTATTCCATAATCTTAACCTTCTTCTTCTTCTTCTTTGATTTCTCCGATGACGATTGTGGCAGCTCTGAGGTTGTGTTGCTCCCCGTGCCACGAGCCTGAGATCCTTCAGAGGCCTTGCCTGACAAGTTTGAGTGCCCCAGGCTGCTTTGGTCCTTTCTCTTCTTGTGTTTGGGTGTTGGCTCTGCACTCCATTGTCCAAGTGAAAGTGCCGAGCCTTGGCTGCTCTGGTTCTTCGATGCGCTAGTGAACCGAGACATAGTCTTCCTAGAAGAACCTGGGAGGTCACAAGCACTCTGATCAATGAAAATCATTCATCCATTTCTTTGCTGTGGTTTGAATGCCATGTAAGAAAACCCGGCGGCATTTTGTTTGAGGGATGCAAATTAAGAAGGCATTCCGTTTCATAAGAAAATTAAGAAGGCATATGAGAAAAAAATGACTGTCATGGCGCCATTTTAAGATTATAAACTGCCAGCGATTGACTAACCCAAACTAGTAATTCCGACTAGTGTTTAGGTGCAACATCATATCCTGCTTGACTTGGCTACAATACTAACAGGACAAAAGCAGAATCAGTGAAGACAAAACAAGATAGGAAAAGAATTTTACCTGCAGATTTCTTACTGCTTGGAGTAAGACTCCCAAAACTCGGTTTAGCCAATTCCTCAGGTTCAGGGTAACGAACTAAGCAAACTCGTCGCGAAATCTTCCCCACTACAATTTTATTTTGTCAGTGGGAAAACATAGTTGCATACACAAAAAAAAGGGTACAATATGAATAACAGATAAAAAAACTAAGGCAGTACTAGTTGTGTGAGTTTACACATCCAAAAACAATGCCTCTGAGACAAGAGAAGGTGTTGAATATAATCCTCTTTGCTTTTCCCAAGAGGCCAAGACGTTATGATTTTTAGCAGAGTATGTTTATCTTTTGGTGTTGTTTCTTTATGTGCTTCTTTTAACAAAATAAACATGAAAAAAATATTTTATGCATGCTTCACACACACCAACATGACAGCTTCCAGGCCAATTTGTATTCATGATCCAACTATATGCCATGCAGTAAATAACACTGATCCACCAGAAATTGACGACAGTTGAAGCTTTACTGCGGAAGGGATATTCTTCATCAGTTGGCATGCATATAATTTAACGTCCACAGTCCTACTCATTCCCCCAATATATTTAATGTATCACAGTTGGTTGGTTGCTTCTCTTTAATAAACCCAAAGCCGTATGTGTGAGGAACCTTCCAAAGATGGGAATCATGCGCTGCTTCTTCACTTCCTATTTTGGTAATATTATTTATAAAGATCAGAACAACCCAACTAACAAGTTAGCTACGTGGTAACATAGCAGACCAACATTCACATTTCCAGAACCAAATATGATGCTACAAATTATCAAATGATTGGGTTCTTTTTTTACAGAAGGCTCATCATATTTTGCATAATCTACCAACTGTAATTTATGATACAGTATGTGGCAAAAGATTAATACCAAGGGTTTCTATTTAGCAAGCCCTAGCTTAGGATTTTACCTGCTCATTGAATGTAATGCTGGTCATGACATGAAAAAAGTAACCCAAGAAACTGAAGATGAATTATACATTGCCAAAAATTACTGCAAGGTTCAGAGAAATATGTTGATATCTCATCATACCAGGTTTTGCTTCTGATCCTGAGGGTAGGAAGACTGTTGCATCTGGTTTCTGAGCTGCAAAGCTGACAAGCTCATAAGATTTCCCTGCCAAAATAAGTGTTAGTGTAGATCTGATATTTTATTTTATTGATAAGAATCAACAGTTCTTTGCTGCAAGAATTGCACAATCATGTTTTCAACCTATGAAGACTAACTATACGGAATACCATCTTGATTCCAATTTACATTTACATTATGAATATCCTCCAACCAATAGTTCATTGCCTAAAGATTAGACGAGGAAGTTAGTAGAACAAGAACTTCAGTACAAAGTAAAAAAAAAAACCTAATTGATGCTTAATTTTGGCTAGAAAACACTTCAGTTGATGCTTGATTTGGGCTAGAGGACACTTCTGAATATCACACAGTTGCTTTAAGAGATCAAGAGTTCAAGACACAGTTCGAAAAAAAAAGGTTCAATACACAATCCTAAACATGGAAATGCAACCGGTTCCATTGGCAGGAATAGCATTGATGTCTTTAGTATATATGATGATATGGATGCCCTCTTGGCTCTTGGAAAAATCAAATCAATCTGACCAAAGTTAGAGGGAACAATACTCAACATGTAGTCTGAGTCTCTACGAATCTCAAAAGCTATTAAACCAGGCAATCATCAAACCAAAGCAATTTCAAAATAGTCCCTGCAAGTAATTTTACCTGATGAACTTTCCAAACTGCCCAAGTTTCCATCATTGTGCAGCTTAAGAGAAAGCTCTTTACCATGGAAATCAGAAACATTTAACTGCATTGCCGCACAAAAGAAGAAGAAAACATTAAGATGTCGACACTCAACATTGGAGCAAATTAAAAACATGCTACTAATAAGGTGGAAAAGACCCACCTTACCTGATCTTTAGGCCACTGTATTAGCCAAAGCTCTGTCGAGTCAGTTGGAGATATGTCGAGTGCTGCTTCTTCCTCCACCTCCTCAAAAGCTGGTCCAGGCTCATAGCTACAGAGGTTGAAGCAAACTTCAGATGCCAAAGAGCAGAATCACAGCATAAAGGTAAAAGCATGCAAGGTGCGCTAGGGAAAACATATACATTACCACAATAATCAAGCTTAGCATTATTCAATTAAATGGCCAGAAAATGCACTGCAATTATAATGCTCTCGCATTAAAATTTTTTTATTCTAATGCTCTCACATAGTCGCATTAATTTAAAAACGATAAATGGTCCAGTTTACTCAGGAAATATAACAAGAGTAAGAGCGTGTCGAGATCATACCGGGCCTTTGTCTTCACCATCTCTACTACCGCTAGCCTCTACAACCCCTCGGCAAATTTATTGGGTAAATAAACTGCACCCGACAGTTAAGCTGATTGATTCCGCGCACTGAAGAACAAGAGCCTGACGGATCCATTGATGGATAGATGGACTTAATTAGACGGGAGCCAATCAGCAAAGAAAAATGGAACGAACTGGATCGTTTTGTCTGCTCGCAACCACAGAAAAAAAAAATCCCAGAATTGGGCAACCCCACGCGAGTCCAGTACCGGAGGCGAGGAGGAAGCGGGCGCCCCCTCGATGAGAGAAGGCCTCAGTGGCCGGGTGCGGGAGCTCGTTGCGCCCCGACGCCTGCGGTACGTGCGTGCGGCCGGCGGTGATGGTTGTGGCGGCGGCGGCAGAATGAGGCAGGCAGACGACGGGGAGAGCGAGAGCGACGACGAGGCAGGTGGAAGGAAACCCTAGGATTGGGCTTTTGGGCTCTCGTTTCCGTCCATGCCTCGCCTCCGTGGGCCGAGGCGACAGCGCCAGGCCCACTGATTGGGCCGTTGGCTGTTGCCGCCGCACGGCGAGTCGTCCGCCCTCTGCCTGTGCCGGGTCCCGTTCCGCTCCGTTGGAGTCCCAGTCCACGCCGGCGAGGCGAACAGTTGAGCAGTTCGCGGTCTCTTCTCCTGCGTGCACGTGTTGTTTTTGTTCTTTTATACAAGGCCCGGTCAGGCACGCACGCGCGGCAGCAAACGGCACTTCTCCCGACCGCTCAGACGAGCTGCTGCTGCTGCCCTGTCGCCCCTTTCTTTCTCCTGGTGCATTGCCAACGATCCCTCGACGATCGGTCGATCGCTAGCCGCCGCGGGCGCGGGGCGCAGGCAAAGACCACCGCGTCCTCTCGGCGGCCGGGCGCGGCGATGGAGATCGAGCGGGCGGTGCGGGGCAGCAGCGACGCCCGGCTGCGCGCCAAGTACGACGCCGCCGTCTACGTCATCCGCCGCGCCTACGCGCTGTACCCGTACGTCCACGTCCACGCACTACTTCTCCATACCACCATAGCCTGGAGCCCACTAACCCTAGTCACAGTCTACTTTGCTCTGCGATTTTTTTTATTTTATATATAATATTCTAGAGGTAGACTTTTGTTTTAGGTTGGGTGGGTGGGTGCAGTTTGTGTGACTCGATCAGAAACTCTACTTTATTTGCAGGTTTGAGGAACTCGCTTTCAGCTTCAACGGCGGCAAAGATTCAACCGTATGTGTGCTTCCTCCTCCCTGCTGCTCATCATCTCTTTCTTTATAACTTGCTTGTGCTCGTGATTGGTCGGCAACGCGTTGAATCGATATCGGCAGGTGCTGCTGCATTTGCTTCGGGCAGGCTACTACCTTCACAGCAGAACAAGTCGTCCACCGGGCGGCGGCGGCGACGCAGGCAGCGTCCAAAGCTGCCCCATGCGGACCATCTATTTCGAGGACCCCAGTACTTTCCCCGAAATCGACTCCTTCACGTATGACACGGCATCGACGTAAGAACGAACGAGGCTGCATTCTTCGAGCAGCAGCTACGTGCTGTTTTTGTCTCACCTGACCCAATGGTCTGCTGCTCTTCTGCAGTTACGGCTTGCCACTGGAAACCATCAGGACGGATTACAAGTCCGGGCTCGAAGCCCTGCTGAAGGGCAAGCCGACCAAGGCGATCTTCCTTGGCACTAGAAACGGCGATCCCAATGCGGTAGTATATATTATAGACCTCTTCATTGATCCGTTGCTAGAGTGTTTTGCGGTTATTATTCTGCTTCACTTCTGCAACTCTATGCCAAGCATTGCAATTAGAGATCAATCTTGTTCGTCTTCTTGCACAATCCATGTCGTCCGTGAACCTGCCTGTAATCGCAGTGTGGAATTTCTGTAGGTTGGCCAACAAGAGTTCTCCCCTAGCTCACCTGGCTGGCCTCCGTTCATGAGGGTGAACCCTATCTTGAATTGGTCCTACAGGTTTGCCTCCTGAATCCTGCTCACGTAACTCGACAGAGATCGTTGCATTATTCTTCTTCCGCTGCTGCTGCTGGCTGCTAATTCGAATGCTTTGCTTGCTTTGGCAGCGACGTTTGGTCTTTCCTGTTAACCTGCAATGTCAAATACTGCATCCTCTATGATCAAGGGTAATGTTCTTTCTATTATTTCCCATGCACTTTCACACTCATACACCCTTTTTGGTAGATGTTAGGCTCCTTTCTCCCCCGTAGGTCAAGCACTCAAGCTACGAGCCTACGACAACTGCAGCTGCTGCTCCATACAAATTTTCTAACGAGTACAAGCCATCACGCGTGCATTTAACTGCCGCTGCTCTTGCTTGCTTCAGGTACACTTCTATTGGCAGCATACACAACACTGTTCCAAACGAGCTCCTGCGTGACGGTTCCGGCAGGTATAAGCCAGCGTACACGCTGTCGGATGGGAGTCTTGAAAGGGCTGGCAGAGCAAAGAAGGCGCAGAAGAAAAACGCTTCAGTTAATGGCAGGAACGACATTGATGAGCCACAACAAATAAGGAACAGGCTGTAGGCGGAATGGTTGTTTTCTTTGTTTTTTTTTTATTGCGACGATCATTTCCTTTTGACGAACTGCGTGCAACAGATTCATGGAAGTTGCACATTCGTTTGTTGGTAGTAGCACATACAACCGTAGTACCCTGCCGGTTTTTTATTTAATCATATTTAAGTTTAAGATAAACCAACTTTTAGTTTAAAAATAAACCAACATGCGACAGATATTTGACAAAGGAGATACACAGTAACTAACGTTGTTGGACAATGTGGCTTTTTCAGAGCTTCTAATTAAAGCGGATTCGACCGAAAATGCAGTAAAAAAAACATGGCTCATCTAACCCATTAAGTATTGAGGATTAAAAAAATGATGTATGTGGCAAGTTGTGGATCATAATCAAACCAGCCAAGTTTCGTGTGGTCTTTTAGCACGTGGAATATCAGTAGCTTCTTCGAATTTGGTTCCTCCACCATGGTTGTTTTTTTCAAGTAAAACAGCTTGTGCTCGTCTGGACACTATGGTTGGGGAAAAAACACAACCACGATAATTGTTTCCATAGTTTTATTCTTCAAAATGAATACAGCATTTTTAGGCGGTTCCAACAAGTGTCCACTTGTACCACGTGTGTCAAACTCAAACATGTAAAGGCACGTTAGCTTAAGACCCCGTAAACTTGAGAAAAAGAAACACTAAGGGATGTTTAGATCCGGAGGCTAAAATTTAGCTCACATCACATCGAATGTTTAGATGATACTTAGAAATATTAAATATGGTTTAATTAGAAAACTAATTACACAAGGAGTAAACGGCGAGACGAATTTATTAAGCATAATTAATCCATGATTAAAGAATGGTTACTGCAACATGGCATTTGTTAATCATAGATTAATTAGACTTAATAAATTTGTCTCACCATTTACTCCTCATCTGTGTAATTAGTTTTATAATTAGACTATATTTAATATTTTTAACTAGCGTTTAAATATCTGATGTGATGGGGGCTAAAATTTTAGCCAGAGATCCAAACACCCTCTAAATAATACTCTAAATAGGGAGAGCAAACCGTGTGTGCGGAAAGCCTCCCTCACGCACGCTGCCCATAGGGCCGACTCCCCACGCCGATGCCCTACTCCCCACCACAGCCACCTCCACCACCGCTTGCGGGCCGGCACACTGCACCGTACACCGCCTGCCTCATCCCCTCCACCCCGCCGGTAGTTCTCACTCCCACCGCCAGTGGCGGACCCAGAGTTTAAACAGAGCCTAGGTGTGTCAAGGTAGTTGTATCTTCCTACCTCGTAGAAGAATAGGATTATACTTAGATTAAGGCCATGAACAAAGATAAACGTGACGCCGGCGGGCTGGGTAGCGGCGGGGGCGCCGTTGGATGGGTGGTGAAGGATGGCCAGTGGGTCGGGTAGTGGCTGGGGCGAGGAACCGCCTAGATTAGTGGAGGGAGGGGTGGAGGGGATGGGACAAGCGGTGGGCAGTGCAGTGCGCCTATGAAGTCGCTGACACCCGTGGGCGGTTGTGGGGAGGCAAGGCATTGAGTTAGCGGTGGGCAGGGGCGGACCCATGTGAGGGCAAGTCTGGGCGGTCGCGCAGGCTCCATCGATGAGATTCCAACAAGAGTAGCATCCGTGTCACCTGGTCTCGCCACCCACCACGGTCGTCGCCATCGGCATCCCCTTTAAGCCCGCAGCCATCCAAACCCCCAACCTCGAATCCCCAACCCCAAATCCCCAACCTCAAAATCTAAATACAACAAAGAGAGCGGAGGGGGAGGAGGAGATGGCCTACCTCGTCGACGTATGAGGATCTGGACCGCGAGCTCAAGGGAGGAGGCAGATGGAGAAGGAAGGGTGTGGCATGGCAGGCGGAGGAAGACAAAGCAGCCCGTGAGGGATGAGGATGTAGAGGCGGCCTACCTCGCCGGCGGCAATGGAGGGTCGTGAGTTCAAGGAGGATGAAGAGGAAGACGACGGTGTCGGACGGAGGAAGGAGAGGAAGAAGGCGTCGGGGGAGAGAGGCCGTGCGTGTGTATGGGAGGCTAAACACACAAACGGCCGTGCATAAGTCTTCACCCAAAAGAAAGTAACGCTACATATAACGCTCGAAACCATTAAACAAGTGCGTTGAACTAAGTGCAGGACATTTTTATTCACATAACACTAGGCACAACTTCATTTTATTTCTTTGGCATGAAGCAGTACATCTAAAATAATTGGTTTTAATGGTCATTAGGTGTTTAGGTAGAACTAAATCTACACTTCTGAAAATAATAGTATTCATAAAACTAAAGTCTTTTTATTTTAGAAACTCTACTCTTCGCCTCTTTTCTAAGTCACGATTTTGGACATCTCTTGATTTTAAAACTTTAATACTATGGTTTCTCGAAATCGCAACATAAAAAAACAAGGCCTTAATTCCTCAAATTTGATTTGCTTAACTCTTTTGCGCGAAATTGGAATGGAGTTTCTCTCCTGTACCGCGCATTAGTGCCAAAAATTTTCAAGATTGTCTGATATGGTTGATTCTTCACCTATAAAAAAAAAGATGTCTGCCTTTAAGGTTTTCAAAATATATGTTGTTATTTTTCCTACAAAGAAATCCAAACCCATTTCCTTAGTCATGCGCATAAGAGTTAAATGCATGAACAGTTCCTAAATTTTTATAAGAGTGTTACTTAGGTCCACGAACTTGCACACCGTGCTTCTAGCACTCTAAACTTGTAGAGGGGTGCCACTTAGCTTCACAAACTTGCAAATCATGCTTCTAGCACCCTAAGCTCGTTTTAGGATGCCGTCTAGGTCCCATACCGATTCGGAGCCCACTGATAGCATGCGAACGTGGCCAAAAGATCATCGGCTTCCTTCTTATTGTGGCTGGCACAATGGCACCTCCGTCCCCTTTCACGGCGGTGTCCAATAGCAACCCCGCCGCACTCGTTCCTCTCCCCCGCTTGCCATCTCGCCGCGCCCGCTCCCCATGCTCCGACCTTCCTCGCCTCCCGCAACGATGAGCTCCTCTTCCCCACCATGCCAGTGCTCGTGCTCACCATCTAGTCGCTCGCACTCCTTTCTCCTGGATGAGCCCCCACCGCTCACGGAGGTTGCCTGACCATGCGCGGCGCATGGACCCCGCGGCACACGGCATAGGAGCGCGGCGACGAAGTAGAGCCTACCTGGGAGGAGCAGCGCGTGTGGGTTGAACGGGGCACCCATGAGCTTGATGTGGGTTGTCCACAACACATCGCGCGGCCGTGGCGGGTGGGTTGAAGCAAAAGGATGTCTCGTCTAGCTGCTTCACCTTGGTGCTCTTGCGCTTGCCCCTGAGGTTGTCCCCGTTGCAGATGCGCTTGCCCCTGAGGCTATCCTCCTCCACTCGAGATCCAACCGACCGCTGCCGGCCTCTACGCCACCGCTCTGGCTCCGACTCATGAGACCGAGGCCACCTCTGTGCCACAGCGCTGCCGCTTGACGGCGCTGGCCACTGCCGCCCGCCCCGTTGGCCTGTGCGCTAACGAGCTCCGTGCAATGACAGCTACTCCCGTCGGCCTCCGGCACCTAGGGAGGACCTTTTGGCCACGTTCGCACGCCACATGGATGCCACGCACGCTCACAGCAGGCTTCGAACCGGTATAGAACTGGCATCGTAAAACAAGTTTAGGGTACTAGAAGGATGATTTGCAAATCCGTGGAACTAAGTGGCATCCCTCTACAAGTTTAGAATACTAGAAGCATGATTTGCAAGTTCGTAAACCCAAGTGGCACTCATCTATAAGTTTAGGGGCTGGTCATGCATTTAACTCTATAGGTATCATCTTAATAAAACTTGTGATATACTGTTTGCGAGAAGAAACAAGAGAGAAGAGGTTTACTTCATTCAAATGGAAACTGAAACATCGGTTGACGCCGACAAATGATTTATCGATAAATAAATGCTCAATCCCCTGTATCATTACCGGGCCCTGTTTGATTCTATTAGCGTCTAACAATGAGATAGCTAATTAGCTAGCTAATTGTTAGCCGGCAAACTATTAGTTGGATGATGTTTGGTTCTAATAGCTAATAGTATTCTATTTGCTATTAGCTAAATTAGACTACGCTGAATCAGCTAATGAGATATTTGTTAGCTCAAGTCCAGCTAAATGTTCCACTAGTTGCTTCGTAGGTTATTTTAGCTGCTATTTTTAGCCGCTAACTATTTGCTACAGGGAACAATGCTATAACTAATAATCTACTTATAAAATACTCCAAGAAAGTGTACCAAATTAAACCACTTTTGCTGACGTGAATTTCTTCGAAATCACGAGAGGACCGTTGCTGAAAACAGCCATCGAAAGAACAAAGATCTTTCCAAACCGTGCAGATGATCCAATAGTCGATGTCCCATTCTCGCAAAAGATGAACCAATGAGAAAATGAAGAAAATGCCCGGAACGCCACGAAGAAGATCCCAACGCATAAAACAGCATCCGAAACGTGCTGTCTATCCATTCCACGCAGGCCTCTCCCTCCAACCTGTTCACTCCTTTGCTAGCCGATCGCCCGATCTCTGTCTCTCACTCCTCCCCACGGCTCCGCTTCCCTCCCAGGCTCCCCTCCCCGCAAGCAAACGCAGCCGAGTCATCCACGCCTCCCACCACTCCTCAACCGCCTCGCTCCCCGGGAGCGGGAGCAGGAGCAGCGCGGGATGGAGATCGACGAGGCGGTGCGCGGGTGCAGCGACCGCCGCCTGCGCACCAAGTACGACAACGCCGTCTACGTCGTCCAGCGGGCCTTCGCGCTCTACCCGTAAGCTCCCTCTGCTACCCCCTCCCCCCTCCTCACCTCCTGAGAGTTCGAGGCGGGGCGCGCGGGTTGGATTAGTGGCGGCGGAGGAGGAGGTGCGCTTGTTCCACCACGATCCAGTGTGGAGAGAGAGAGAGCTCGAGATTCGGAGCGCGGCGCGCCGCGCGGCGCGTGCGATCGGGCCCCCGGTTCTGCGCGGCGCGCGCCGGAGTGGAGCTTGCGCTGCCCTGCGGTCTGGATTGGCGTGCCGGTTGATCCGGCGGAGGGATAGGCTTTGGTTCGGATTTGGTTAGGGAGGCTAGGTGGGGATGGGTTCGCGGGAACGTCTAGTTGACGCGTGCTGACGGAGTAGATCTCAAACCGACTGGAGCTGCAGCCGTTGGGTTGCGACGCTCAGCCTGTCTCTTTGTCACTGTTTGTCTGCTCATGCTCCCCTGCAGCAACGAAATAAAGTCTTAATGAGTGAATTGCACAATTGTTGTCTGCCTGCTTGCTCAGAATACATCTACCGGGATCATAAGACCGCCTAAACTGGTTGGCAGAACCGCAAATGCTACCAGATAGCAGAGCAGTAGGTGGTTTTTTTGGTCTTCGGCCATAGACTTCTACTACTTAGTTGCATTAGATCACTGGTTAAAGTGGGCACGTTCTAGTCGGCGTCCTGAAACACCAGGAAGTAGGTACATTGCTTTTGTTGCAATCTGCTCAGGTTCTTCTATCTGTTCTTAGGCCACTTCCGATGTTCAGCACGTTTAGAAGTTATTTTATACGACATTATGCCATTAACGGTTTTGTAGGTACTGCCTCCTCCCATTAATATATGACGTTTTTCAGTTCGAAATTGAACTAAAACGTCATATATTGTGACCGGGGGAGTATCACGCAAGTTGCTAAGAGGAACAGTAGTCAATTTAATATGCACCCTTAGGGGGGGGGGTATAAAACAATGATGCAGGTATATGATTTAACTTAACCAATTAGGCTGAACTATTCTTGTGTACAATGTTCTTAAAATATTCTATCTAATTGGATCTACACTCAATCTGTGGATAATCAATGTCACCTTTCATTCTGGCTGCATTGCAAATAGGACAGCTGTACTTGAAATTTTACAATGATTTTTCAAAATATACTTTGCCCCCTCCCCCCCCCCCCCCTTCTTTTTTTGTTTGCTTCAAAGGATTCATGTGCCTAATGTTGGACATTGGCGGTAGATTGAGTGCCAAGGCTGTAGGAGTAGACATGCCATTGCTTTCTACTCATTAGTTTCGTTTTACAGGTTTGAGGAAGTTGCCTTCAGCTTTAATGGTGGGAAGGATTCCACTGTAAATATCTTTATGTTCTCCTTTTCTTACCATACTTTTGTATGTTCAATGTCGATCAATATCTCTTGGTATTTTGACATGATGCCCTTGTTTTATATCAATAGGTGCTCCTGCATTTGATTCGGGCAGGTTACTACCTTTATAAGAAGGATTCTGGTGGCGTAGCCCAAATGGATGCTGTTAAAAACTGTCCATTGCGTACTATCTATTTCGAGAGCCCTTGTGCTTTCCCTGAAATTAATGCATTCACTTATGAGACTGTCTCAACGTAAGAGTTGGCTAAGATAATTCTGGCTTCTTTATCTGCTATTCTGAGAAGCAAAATTGACATTTATTTGTTTTACTCCTTCTCCACACTCCACAGTTATGGGTTACCACTGGAAACTATCCATTCAGATTTCAAGTCTGGTCTAGAAGGCCTATTGAAAAAGAAGGCCACCAAAGCAATTTTCATTGGCACAAGAATCGGTGATCCAAATGCGGTGATTATCTTTTACCATTGCTCATTTGTTCTTCACGACCCCTTGTACCTGTTGTGTGCAATAAAGTTATCCATGGCAATGGCATGCGTAGTTCTTACAGTTTTGGTATCTCCACAGACCTTTGAGTAAACACAATTTTGAAACTGTAGGTTGGTCAAGAACAGTTCTCTCCTAGTTCACCTGGCTGGCCTCCTTTTATGAGGGTGAATCCTATCTTGGATTGGTCATACAGGTTTTTTTTTCCTGATCATGAAGCAGACCAAGCCTTTCCTTTTCTAGTAAGCTTGTTCAGATGCTAACTGTTTTATGTGCCAGGGATGTTTGGTCTTTTCTCTTAACATGTAAGGTCAAATACTGCAGCCTTTATGATCAAGGGTATGTTCTTTTCTTGTTCAAAAATTTCCATTTCTATTGCATGGATGCATACCTTTTGTAACTCTCTTGATTCCTTTGGGGTCAAAAACACTTTGCCATGCCATTGATATTTAGAATGTTATTTAGAAGGGATTTCAGCTCATTTTGTGAATCCGCTACATAAATATTCTGGTCTTTCATAGTGCTTCGCAATATAACTTACATCTTCCTTCATCTATACTGATTTCAGGTATACTTCTATTGGGAGCATACATGATACTGTTCCAAATGCACTTCTTAGTGATTCATCAACTGAGAAAAGCTTTAGACCAGCATACATGCTAACAGATGGAAGGCTTGAAAGAGCTGGTAGAACAAAAAAGGCTAATCACAAAATAGAAATGAATTCTGTTGCAAGCAATGGCATGAACAAGAGTGGGGGAGAACAGATGATCTCACGTGTAGCTTCAATCATTGTAGTTGGTGATGAAATATTGTGAGTGAACCCTTCTATTTATCACATTGGATGTAATTCTGTTATGCTTCATGTTCTAAAAGTCGAGATATATATTGTGTTATTGAATGCATTTAATAATACTGGAGAACTTAATGTTACTACACTCATATTTGTCATGTTCCCTGAAAATCCATTTTATTATATTCGATCTGGATGTCTTTGCTGAAATTTTATTATCCATTTTGGTTCTTCAGGTTTGGCACAGCTGAGGATAAGTTGGGAGCAGCGTTGTGTAAGAAGCTTCATGCAATTGGCTGGCGGGTTTCTCATGTAGCAGTTGTTCTCAATGAGGTAAGATTTATTGGGATAGTACTATGACTCTAAATCTTTGTGTTCCAGTTCACATCATGGTTATTAAAACGATAAAACGACGAAACGATAGAGGGTAGATTTTGACGTTTAAACGATGAAACGATGAAATGATGAAACGATGAAACGACGAAACAACGTTTTCTCGTTTAAACGTCGATTAGTCGTCGTTTAAACGTCGTTTTAATAACCACGATTCACATTTCCTTAAACGAATTGCTGCAGTTTCTAAAATATTCTATTTAGCTGCCACTGCCTTGTAATTTTGGCATGTAATCTAACAGAATACATCTGTGTGACCTTGCAGATTGATTCTGTTGCTGAAGAAGTTGAACGTTGTAAATCTACGGATGATATGGTTAGTGTCTATAGGCTTTTGATTGTGTAAAGTTTTCAAGTTAGTCGCATAATGAAATTCATGCTGTATTCAAGGTGTTTATTTTTGGAGGACTTGGGCCTCTACATTCAGATGTGTCTTTAGCTGGTGTCGCGAAAGCATTTGGAGTTCGTCTGGTGCGTTTAGCAACATTTCTTCATTTATAACTGTGTCTGTATAAATCTCGCCATAGTATTATTTGTTATTTTTCTGCATTTTTTTATTCTGCAATGCAGAAAAACTTGTGCATTTTGACCTATTGGGCTGCACTATTTTCACAAGAAAACCATGTTGTAACTGCATTATGAAATGTAGAATCTTCTCAATTGCATAACCGTGAACTGTTACTGTGCATAAAATGATTATTTTATTATTTAACTTGAAATGTCATTTCCTAGTACCAACTTATATGTGCTTTGCATTAGCATAGGCTCCTGATGAAGAGTTTGAGGATTATCTTTGTCAACTCATGGGAAGCAATTACACTGGTGATCGAAATGAGGTAATCTGGACTTCAAGTATTGAAATTCTTGAATGAACATTGGCTTGCAATTGTGTGTGCCTATGCTAGCCAAGTGTGACCATTGTGAGTCAACTCCTTTTCTTTTTTTTCCGCAGATGGCATTGTTGCCAGAGGGTATTACTGAATTACTGCATCACAAAACACTACCGTTACCATTGGTATGTTCTTCAGTTTTGGTGCATTTACATCTGTTCTAAAGCTACCTGTTGTTTTTGGGTTCTCTAAGGACCTAAGTGCTATTATAATTCTGAAGCAGTAACAGTTAAGTGCCTATATTTTTTATATAAAAAATCGTACCCATTCTTATCTTGGAGGTTTATGGCCTTTGAGAATGTATAAATTCTGGATTTAACCTGCAACTGATGTGAAAATGCTTACAGATATTTTTGAAGTTTGTTCATCGTTAGTGTTTTGAAATATTCTAGTCAATTTCATATGTATTTGCCTTATAGATTTCTTACTATGTGCAGATCAAATGCAGAAATGTGATAACTCTTGCTGCAACCAACGTGGATGAACTGGACATCCAGTGGGGTTGTCTTCTAGACTCTCAGGAGAGTGGTTTAGTGCAGGCAAAACCTTTTGTGTCAAAGCATCTCAGCACTACACTTTCAGATGTACGTCTCCCTGCCATAATGGATTTGCCATCTGTCTCAAAGTCTATCTGTTATGTGCAGTGCCAGAGCTTGCATCTAAATCTAGCAGGGGCAAACAACAAAGAGCTTATAGATCGATTATTCCCAAAGCTTAGCCAGCCGATAGTATACTATATATCCTAATGGAGTTTGCAAGGACTAGGGGGGGGAGGGGCATGGCCCTTGTAGACCTCATTGGAGCCCTACCTCTGGCCCTTGTTATTATTTTACAGAAGTGTGGGAAGACGTAGAGCGTACGAAGTAGTGGTGAGGAGAGCATTGGAGGGGGGAGGGAGGGGGGGGGGGGCTAAATGGCTAAAATTCTTGTGAACGGCAAGCGGCAGGGATGAGGAGGATCCTTTTTTCCCTTGTACGATTGTGTGCGCCCCAGGCAGGGAAGGAGGCACCTGCCCTCTCCTGTGGACCAGCCTGACCCAATTTGTGTTCCAGCTGGCCCATGGCCATCTGGGCTACAACAGTATCCTTGGGAACATATCCCAAGTTTTCTTGGAAATGACTGCTTCAAATGAAGCAATCAAACTTTTTTAAGTCCATATTAGCCACTCAAATATATTTTCTCTCTAACATTAAAGTAGAAAATCCTGATTTTGGCTGGCCATTATGTTTCTAACATTAAAGTAGAAAATCCTGATTTTGGCTGGCCATTATGTCTATGATTGAACTTATTCTTCTGCCAAACTGTGCTCATTTACCATTTTGGGAATGAGAATACCCTATGATCCCAGATGGTACATTCTTCGGGTTTATAACAGAATACTGGCTAATGTGATAAATATCAGAGTCATGATCCATGTATTACATTTTCTTGTTTAATGCATATTCTCATATTTTCACCAAATATTATCCTTCGAGGCTTCACTTACAGAAATATGTCATTAATCCATTACTTGTCTTGTGTGAACTTACTTGCTGCATGCTTGTTCAGGTTCAAATTGCTTCGGTCCTTGCAAAACTCTGTTTAGAGTTTTCTGATGTTTACATAGGTATGATGCCTGTTTGGGTCTAGGATCCCCTTATCTTTGTGCAGCTTATGCGCCTTGTGATCCATTTGGTGATACTCAATGGTTGATATTTCATGCAGGATGCCATCGGATATCTAGATCAGGGCCTTTAGTTGTGAATCTTACTGGAAAGGTAGATGGTGAATTCTCTGGACAGCACAGATGACTACTCTAATGCCATAAATGATCATATATACTACTGTTGTGTATTTGCGAATTGCTCTATTCGCTACTACTCACTAAGGAGGATTTTGGTTAATGCACTATTTGAGCGCTCATATACAGTAGCATTGCAATTAGTTACACAGTTACATTTGGTTTCTCGAAAGCAAAACAATCTTTAAACATCAGCTAATGAAATTATAGAGTTAACTGATAACACAGAAGTACATTCAAGCTTTCTCATAGCTCAAATAGGCACAGCTCTTTCAAGGTTTATTGTGGTAGATATATTGCTTTCGAACTCTATTTTTGAGTTCATGCAATATTGTTTTTCTCACACAGTTCCTTTTTGTCTTAATTTCAGGATAACCAGAGGGTAGAGGCAGCTGCTGAAAAGCTGACAACTAGCTTTGAAGGACAGTTTTCCCAAGTGGACAGTTGCAAATAAGTTGTCAGAGTACACACCTCCATATTCTTGGCATATTCTTTCCGCCTGAAGCTCTGAGATCGTGCAGGACTAATGATGGTGCTCGACTGCCTTAAAGAACTACCAAAATAAACCACCGAGCTGGCTCTCTGAAGCTACAAGTGTTATTTAGGAAGCATAGGAATTTTGTACTAGAAATTGGTTATTCGCTGGGTTCTGAGGCCTTCAACGAGCATAACATTGTAGCTTTCGCAGCTAATATTTTGACTGGGTTAAGAGCCCATAATTATTCGTTTGAAATCAATGGAAAAAGTTTATATCATCCCCCAAAGTTTGGAGGTGTGAGCACATGGTACCCCGCACTTCAAAACCATATAACTGAGGACACTAAACTTTGATGGTGGGTGCAAATCACCCCGAGGGCGGGTTTGCCCATGTGGCCGCCAGCCTGGCTCTCTCCGCCACGCTTGGCCATTGACTACCATCCATAGACCGAGTCCACGCCGAGGCCACCTTCCCTCTTCCCCTCTCCTCACCCACGCGGCGAGCTTCGCCTGCGCCGCGCCGCACCATGACCACCGGTTGCGCTCCCCCTCTCCCATACGTGACATGACCACCGGCTGCGCTCTCCCTCTTCTTTGTCGCTCCGCACTCGCTGCGCCGTGCTCTCCCTCTCCCATACACGCTCCCTCTCCTGCTTCTCTTCCCTGCGCAGAGCGCCGCTCGTCATGGATGGGCTGAGCCAAGCTCATGCCGCCACCAGCTTCGAGCCACCACTACCCCATCCAATGCACGCACCGGACTCGAACCACCCTCGACGCCATTTCCCCCAAGATATCCACCTCGATTCACGCCTCCATCCACCCTCTCCGCGCGCGGCCGCCATTGCCGCCCGGGTCAAGCTCCGGGCCGCCGTCGACGGCTACCCTCCGGCACCTCTCAGGCCTCAAGGCCCCCACCGCCGGGTCCGCTACCCCGCTGCGCCGCTCACGCGCGTCTCCATGGGCTTGCCCCGTCGCCCCTGTCCGAGATTCGAGCCGCGCCGCCTCTCCGCCGAGGCGGTCCCAGGTGAACTGAGGGGCCGCGCTGTGAGGTGGGGAGTCCGGCGCCGAGGTCCTAGGCGTGGGGAAGGACGCCGGCGGGGTCCATCCACGACGAGCCCGATGGTAGCGCGGGCAAGGGCCATGGCGATAGCGTTTTGGTGGCGTGGGCGGACGCCATGGCGGCGGCGCGCGGCATGACAGCGGCGGCGAGCGCGCGGCATGGCGGTCGGTGCTCTGTGCAGAAGGAAGCAGAGAGGGAGGGTGGAAGAAGACGGGTGGGAGTGGGAGGCTAACAGATGGGCCATAGGCCAGCGTGGCCGGGGATAGCCAGGCTGGCAGCCACGTGGGCAAAACCGCCCTGGGGTGATTTGCACCCACCATCAAAATTTAGTGTGCTCGTTACACGGTTTTGAAGTTGGGGGTGCTACGTGCTTGCACCTCCAAACCTCAATGGGCCAGGTAAACTTGTTTCGAAATCAATTCAATCATACTGGCTAGTATAATTTATAGCATATTGGCTTTGCTGTTCGACCTAGGTGTCTTCTGTTATCTGTTCTGTTGTGGAGAGATGTGGAGAGATGAGAGGAGTCATACAAAAGGTCGCCAACATCACCCATAAACTACATATCCAGATGTTTGGCATCTTAAAATATCAAAATATCAAGAACAAGACAAAATAAAACCAAACTGATTTTTTTAAAAGTATTTTTCATTAAGAAGAAATAGACATTCAAATTTGATTTGAAGAGAACTCAAAATTGTGTGGTTATGTGCATGACCACTCCTCCTACCTAACCAGTCGAGCTAGGCTCGCTTTCCTCCCCAAAAGTGATTTTAGTAGGTGGTAGTAATGGCATGGGATGACAACGCAGCACCTCAATGTACAAGTGGCGGTGGAGCCCACATTTCATTGTTTTCCCTCTCCCCACGTATAAATCTTTGTCCAGATAACCATGTAATCTAATCTGTATTAAAATAACCCCTCCAACTATTCCATTTGGTCTGATTTACCCATTGATAAATATTATTTCTTTGTTTCTTTGTGAACAAGTTGAATTTGAAATTTCAAATTTGTATGTTGATACCTTGGGTCATAGCTTGTATTACAAAATATATTGTGATTTTTCGTTATTATTATGTGTAATACAATTTTATATACAAGGTTAATTTGTAATTTGATGTTTAGCCTTATAAAAATTTATCAAGTCATCATAAGTGTTTCTAGCATAAATTATGATATCCTCTGCCACCCCCACATAATTTGGACTTTAAATTAAATTTGTACATAGAACAGCGAAAAATGCCAATTTTATCAATTGGTAGATTTGACTAACTAAAGTAGTTGGAGGGGGATAACCTAAAACAAAATTAGATTAAGGGATTATCCAAACAAAGCTCTGCGCGTAGGAAGAGGAGAAAGCCCGTGCGATATGGACCTTACTGCCACACTCGTTTAGTCGTTTAATGAGGTGCCACGTTGGCGTGTCATCTACTTAAAACTTTCACAAGGTTATTTGTCTGGATTTTGATATAATGATATTTCATGGTGTATACATCTAGTCATGTAACTCACAATTGATGTAGACGACCCTCTACATACGTACTGGTGATTATATAGGCTTTTTCAAAATGTGATTATTCTTTATTTGAAATATTTTCTAAGTTATTATTTATTATTTTGTGATTTAGCTTATCATTAAGGAAATTTTCTATTTTGACCATTGAATCTGGTCCGGGTCTAGATTTGACCATCGAACTCTAAAACCGGGTATCTTCGACATGGTCCCACGGATGGTTTCAAGGGTGGTTTTCATTTTTGGAAATAATAATAAAAATATCTAATCTTCAAAAAGTCATAACTAACTCATTTTAAACCCGATACATACGAAACTAGTACTATTTTTTTTTCTAAAAATGCAATCTATCTGCCGATGCTCTGCTTAGAGTTATATAGATCATATTTGTTATCTTTCCTAGTGTTTTATTGTTCATATCCACGCGCTATATTTATATGCATTATTGTTTTGCACTATGTTAGATCAAGAGATCACCCAGAAGAAATCAACAGGAGAAGAGTACATAGAAGATAAATAAGGCTACACAAATCTCATAGATGTAGGCTCCACCATATATAGATCCTATTTTAGGCATAACATGGCTGGAAGTCTGCTTTGCATTGGTTGCATAATTAAGTAATATGTTTCAAATAAGCCAGTGATAATCATATAGTTGACTAATGATGCACTCAATTAATCATGCATTCAATATAAATTAAAAGTAGAAAATGACAACTTATATAATAAATAATGGACACAACTATGAATAATAAAACAAGGAGTAAGATCCAAATAAATCTAAGAATAATACTAAAGGATAGATTTCTAGAAAAACTTCCGTACTAGTTTCATATTTTTCTGTTTTAAATTGGATGAGTTATGAATTTTGAGATATTAAATCATTGTTTGTTATTTTTAAAATGAAAACCCACCTTTGAAACCACTTGGAGGACCAAATGTGTGTGCTTTTAATAGTTTTATATGATCGAAGATACTCGGTGTTGGAGTATGGTGATCGAATTCAAACTCGGACAATAGTTTGATCATGACTTCTATTTTCTACATGTTTGTATGTTTTTAATAAAAATAAATGGCCTTTTTGAATGAAACAGATTGTCATAGTTGTTAAAAAAATGTCAACCGTGAAAAATCTCTAAAAACAGAGGAAGTGGGTATTTTATACCTCTGTATATGCTTTTCTGGAGTCCATCAATAATAAAACGGAACAACCATACCAACATCAGAAAAAAACTGGATTCCAAACGGAAAAGGATATCCGGTCATCGAGCCCAGAGGTAGCCCTGCTAATGGGATTGAACCCTCCCCTCACCCTCCCTGACCCGCAGCAAAGGAGTCCGTTGTTCCAGCCCTACTCTACCCACTAAAATCAATCAATGCCCCACCCCAACCCACCCCACCTGATGCGGGTTACCCATTGCGCAGGGCCAACCTGGCGCGGTGGCACGGAGGCCGGGCGCAGGACAACCCAGCGTGGCGGCGCGGAGGCCGGGCGTGTGGCCGAACCGCCGCCGGGGACGGCCCGACCTGGTGCAGCGGCAGACTTCGAAGGAGCTAGGCAACCTCACTGCGCGGCCGTCCCGTCGCCACCTCGCGTCACCGTGGCCGTGCTGCAGCCGCCTCGCCGCTGGCTCGTGTTGCCGCGTCGGCACATGCATCCCCCCGCCCGTCCGCGTGGCCATGCTGTGGCCGACCCACCGCGGCTCGGCGTCGTGGCCATGATGCAGCCATTCTTCTCCGCCCGCCCACGCAGACGTGCACACCACTGCTGCCGTGCCCGTCTTCATGAGCTTGCCGTCCGCACGCGTCGACGCTCACCTCCGGTTAGCGCGGCCGGGGCCTATCCGCCCATGCGCGGCTGCCCCCGCCAACTCGCCGACGTACTGCACCCTCGTTCTACAAGTTGGACGTCAGCCACGGGCCACCGCTTCCTTCTGCAGTTCTGCGAATCGCCAGGGGACAGAGATGCTTCTCTCGGAGACGATGAGGCGATGAGGAACCTTCCTTCTCTGCCTCGGAGGGAGGCGAGATCGGCCGGACCGAGCCGTGTCGGAGGCAATGACGAACCTTCCTGCCGTGACCCGTTCCACTGCACCCCAACCCGCACATTGCCGATGCCCCGCCCCACCCCGACCCGCTGGCATCAAAAACCCGCCACTACCCATCTAAATATATTCCACATCAAACCCTACCCATACGACCCATTCACCCCCGTCCCACTGGCAGGGCTACCCGGAGGAGCGCTTTGCGGTTTGCGCAGTCCCCACTCCCCACCGGCTAGCTCAAAACTCGAAAACTAGCCGAGCGACTAGCGAGCGGCCGTCTCAATTCAAAATCCCGCCCCTCTCCCACTCCCCAGTCTCGTCTTCCTCCCCCCGTTTCTTCCACCGCTTCGTCCTCCCGAATCTCAAACCCTAATCCTCGCCGTCGGCGAGAGGGAGGATCCCCGCCTCCGCTTCCTCCTCTGCTCCTCCACCATGAACAACTTCCACGTCTACGAGGCCATCGGCCGCGGCAAGCACTCGGTAACCCTCCCTCACCCCGCTTCGCCCGCTCCCGAGGATTTCAGTTCTGCTCCCTCCCTCTCTCCCTCCTGGATTCGTGGGGATCGGGGCGGCCCGGGCTCCAGCGCGAGCGATTTCTGACTTTCTCTCTGTATGTGTGTGTGTGTGTGTGTTTCTCCCCTGGTGCGTTGTGCGATCTGGTGCTGGTGGCTGTGTGGAGCGAAGACGGTGTATAAGGGGCGGAAGAAGAAGACCATCGAGTACTTCGCCGTCAAGAGCGTTGACAAGTCGCAGCGCTCCAAGGTCGTCAACGAGGTGAGCCCGCCTCTCCTGCGCGTGCATTGTGGATCATCGTGGTTGAATAGATCTTCGGCTTCGTGTTTGAATTGGTAGATCTTCGGCTTCTGTGGTTGTAGGCTGTTAATTTTTTTCTCGAGGACATGTTGTAGCCTGCTCAGCTATGAGGATTTGGCTAGTCATTGTTGTATATGCAGAACTATATATTTTGGAGCGTTGGCCAAACTTTAAACTACTGCCAGTATTGATTTTATATTTCCAATGCTAATTACTGATGAGATGCCCATATGAGATATGTTACAGTATTTCATTCTGCAGTTGCTTGATCGTGCTATGTTATATGGTTTAGAACATATTTGTTCCTTTTTTTATGAAGAATATGCATTTTGTGCTACCTGTTTTACTTGGTATGCCCCCTTTGAGCAAGCACCTAACTGCCAATATCAAGAATGTTGTAAGATGTTGCTGGTGGGTGATTAATTTGTCATGCATTAGGATTAGATTGAGAACTCATTTCTGTGAGCATGACGATGCAACTATTAAACAAGCTCAAGGAATGCTTGTGTTTTTTAATCTGTCTAGTTCTGTTCCTTTTTTGTTCTAAATGTGCTTTTGAACTTACTTTGCAGGTTCGAATGCTCCATTCCTTAGACCACGGCAATGTCCTGAAATTTCACTGTTGGTAAGGTTCTTAGGTACTCCCAATTGCCCTATAGATTCACAGCTGGGCTGATTTTGCAGTGGGACAACGGTTTCTAGTTTGCTAGTAGGTTGAGAATATCCTTGTTTCTCTATGGCTCTATAGATGTGACCATACCTGTACACAACATACTTATATCGTACTTGTCCTTCCAGGTACGAGACCTCTGCACATTTTTGGTTAGTGTTGGAGTATTGCGTTGGTGGAGACCTGAAGGGCTTGCTTGAACAGGTCTCTTGCTCGTCAATTTAGTTACTGCATGCAATTTTCTCTGGTTCTAAAAGAATCTACAATGCATGCCTTGTATTTATGTGCTTAAAAAATTGTAACCAGTCTGTTTAAGTTAGCAAATATTGGCATCAATGCTGAAAAAACAAATATTAGTTTGCATCTGCTACTTGAAATTGGGTGCTTCAGAGTAGTAGTCAACATGGAATGCTTAAGTTAAGAACTAAAAATTAGAATACACTGTAGACTAACCATCCATGTATGTGGTTTTCTTTGTGACTAAATCAACGTATAACAAAATTGAATCAGCTGCTTTTATGTCTCATCTGGCCGTGCTCTGTGTGCATATGAAATGGAATTAACACTGTCCAACCTTTTGGTACCTATGCTGTTACATCATTGGTGTGTGAATTTAATTTCGCTTTCCACTTGGTTGGGCAATAAATGAACTATCACGTAAAAGTACAGTGAACTGCCGCAAAGCATTTGTGTGTGTGTGTGTGTGTCCAAAATAGAATGGAAAGTGGAAACATTGATGAAGTTCTGAACAGTGAACACTCAATCTTCTCACTGCAAAACTGCAGAGTTTTAACTCTAATTGCAAGCTATAACCACTCCCTCTGTCCTCAAATATAGCTATTTTAAGGTTTATTCTAAGTCAAACAATCTTAAGTTTGACTGGATTTATATGTAAATATATCAGCATCTGTAACACAAATTTAGTATCACTGGGTCAACAATGAATACATTTTTATGATGTACTTATGTGGTGTCATAGATGTGAATATTTTTTCCTATATACTTGGGTTAAATTTGAGATAGTCTGAGGCTCCGTTCTGTTAAGAGTCTGTTGCACACAAAAGCTCTGCCATACAATAGCGTGGTATAGTAGCCATAATTGATTTAAAGGAATGAACGGTGAAGAAGGTTCCAGACACTGTCCGATAGAAAGAATGGGACCTGAGCTAGTACTGTTTGCTTTTTTTAATAGTTCTTTGTAAAATTTACTTTAATGGCCAAGTGCTGCCAAGTGCTAAGGTCTATAAAATTATATGCGACCTGCCAATAACAACCAAGCATTCAGTTGTGATAAACATTAGCTAGTGTTTTCTAGAAATTTCAGTTTGCTAATATTCCGGTTGATTATAATCTGCATTGAATTAGAATGTACAAAAGGCTGTTGTGAGGCATGTTAGCTATTCAGTTATTTACATTTTGGTCCTGAGAAAACAAGATTAGCTGTCCATACCTGGGTAATAAATGAACTTGTATGTAAATGTTACCCTATTCTTGCTGTTTTGCCTTTATGTACTGTTCTTCATCATAGATTATGCTTTGATGCAGGACAAGAAGCTTCCTGAAAATTCTATATATGACCTGGCTTATGATCTCGTCAAAGCTCTTCAGTAAAGTTCTTTGGACCTTGTGTTGTAATTTATTTTATATAATTAGCAATATTTGATTTATTTGGAATTGCTGGGTAGGTTCTTGCATTCTCAAGGGATTATATATTGTGATCTGAAGCCATCAAACATTCTACTTGATGAATTTGGATGCATGAAGGTACTTACTGGATCACAGAACAATTTATCACTCCACTATCAATGCTGGGCATAGTAACTCAGAATCAATGATATTACTTTTTTCCCCCACTTTGTTGTCTCAGCTGTGTGATTTTGGATTAGCAAGGCGCTTAAAAGACATTGAGAAAACCAACCCCGGAGATGTATGGTTTTATTTTTCTTTTAATTGAGAGTTTCCTTTCCTCATGTTTTCATATCCATTGATTTTCTATCCCTAGACTTAATCTCTACTGTATTGTAGGTGCCACAACCTATGAGGGGAACACCGTGCTATATGGCTCCTGAGTTATTTCGGGAGGGAGGAGTCCACTCATATGCTTCTGATTTCTGGGCACTTGGTTGTGTTTTATATGAATGCTATACAGGAAGGCCCCCTTTCGTGGGCAGAGAATTTACACAGTTAGTCAAATCTATAATTTCAGATCCTACACCACCTTTACCTGATAGTCCATCAAGGTCCTTCCAGAATCTGATTGATTGCTTACTCATGAAAGATCCGGCAGAAAGATTACAGTGGTCTGAATTGTGTGAGCACAACTTTTGGAGAACAAGTATCCCGTTGATTCCTTTACCTCCTCAGCCTGCTTTTGACAACATGATTGAACTCTCTGCTACACCATATCTAACTGAGAGAAATGGTGACAAACCCTCAAGACAGTTGACACCACCCAAGCACCGTGAGTATACTGGTGTTAGGAAGAAGGATGAAAATTCTACTAAGGCATTCATGACACCTGTTAAAAATGTGCTAAGTGGCAAGAAAAGTAGTACAAAGCAGAAGGCTGATGGTTTTAAAGGTGTAAATATCCTCAGAATGTCTCGCATTGCTAAGTTAAATTTGCAAAGGGAAAAGGACAAGGAAAACTACAGGCGTCCTCCCACAGAAACATCTGAGAATGATACTGAAGTTAAGATAGAAAATAATGACATGGAGCTTGATTTTGGTGAAAATACAGAGGGTGATGCACCTGATGACACTGATGGACCAGACAATCCAGGTTCTGCAGCAAATGAAAAGCCTCAAACCACTGATGGTAATGAAGAGAATTGTATGGCAAATCAGGTTGACACGCTTACAGACGAGGGGTCGGTTAAGCCTGATATTATGAAGACTGAGCAGAATTCTTGTTCAGATAACATGAATATGGTGGCCACTCCGCCTAGTGTTTGTATGCGAAAAGCACAGCGTGCAAAGGTAACTCCATGTCCTGGAACAGTTTCTGAGCCATCTAACATCTATGAAGCGTTCTGGCATCCTACGGATCTTGCAGTTAAACCAGTTATGCCTAGCAGGAAAGCAGATAAAGCTGTGGACACTGTCCCCGCACTACCTTTTGAAGCTCTTACAGCATGTGATTATATTAAGTTACCACAGGAACAGTTGAATGCATTCAACAGTCAGATACTTCAGAGTTTAAGTGGAACTTTTCAGGTTTCAGAAAAACAAAATACTATCAGATACCTGGAGATGTTAAGCATGAACTCAGATGCTGCAAACAAAATAACTAATGGCCCAATCATGTTGCTACTTATAAAAATGCTTCGACTGTCAAAAACATCAGTCTTGCGTGTCCAAATTGCCTCACTTATGGGGTTGCTGATACGCTATTCCACTGCTCTTGATGTGGAGCTGACAGGTTCAGGAATTTTTAATGCACTATCAGATGGGTTGAGGGATAAGCATGATAAACTCAGGAGATTCTGTATGGCAACACTAGGTGAATTGTTATTCTACATCTCTACCCAGTCTGAGCAAGATACCAAAGAAATCAATACCCAAGAATCCCCTTTGAAGGATAACAGATCTGCAACTTCGTGGCAGGTCAGAACTCATACATGTTTTTATTGATTTAGTTGGCTTGTGTAGCTATAGATGATACATTATTACATTACCTATTTACCTCATTAAAGTACTGGGCCCTAGGAGTATATAATACTCCCTTCGACCTAAATTACAGTCCATTTTATCCTTTTCCTAAGTCAAACATTTTAAATGCTGATCAAATTTATAGAAAAAGACACAAATATCAATAGCATCAAATTAATTCAATCAAATCCATCATGAAATATGTTTTGTTAGTGCATCTATTTGATATTGTAGATGATAATATATTTTCTGAAAACTTGGGTCAAAACTCTGGAGCATTGTTGCCTTTCTGTCTGGTAATGTTCTTAAAATGAAATTTCTATGAGTCGAAATTATCTTACTACCTTTGTTCTCGAATATTTGTTGGCGGCTAGTTCATTTTTGAACTAAAATGCGACAAATAAAAAGAACAGAGGGAGTAGTAATTCATATAAGCACACCGCACCACTGCTCACCTACATTAGAAGTGCATGAATGTACAGCACGTGTCTATATTCTAGACACGCTCTTCTCTTCGTTTACGTGCAAGTATAAACTTTTCGCCTTTCAGTGCTCTACAGAACTACTGTGTGCTATAGACATAAAACTATAATCTAAGGTGTAGTGATCTGAGCCAGTGGTCTAGACCTCTGTGCAGGGCAATTTCTACGTAACAACCGCATGAACCTTCTAGCTACTGTAGTTTGATGTGTTCATCAGAGTAAATATGCATTTGAATAAGCCCTTTCCATCAATTTATAATGTGTCAATCATTGATTTAACTTGGGAGTTGGAAATTGTACAGGTTCCAGGTGCTGTCATTGCACTGGTGTCATCTATCTTGCGAAAGGGCGAAGATGATCTAGCTCAGCTATATGCCTTACGAACAATTGATAACATATGTAGCCAAGGAACTGAATGGACATCCCGTTTTGCTTCTCAGGATGCAATTGGACATTTGTGCTACATATATAAAGCGACTGGAAAGCAAGAGAGTACAAGGCTCATCGCAGGATCTTGTTTGGCCCGCCTCTCTCGCTTCAGTCCGTCATGTATTCATTTAATCCTGGAAAAGATATCATTCAAGGATATTGCATCCACACTCATCAAGGGAAATCCACGTGAACAGCAGATTAGTCTTAACATTCTCAATTCAGCATTAGTTAACAGTCACACTGTAACAAACATGAACCGCTATATTCTTTCATTGTCAGATGAGAAACAATTGGTTCCTGGGCTCATTTCTCTGATTGAACAGGGAACTGATATTCTGCGTGGGAAAGCCCTTTTGTTTGTTGCTCTGCTTTGTAAGAACAGTCGAAGGTGGCTTCCTCATTTCTTTTGCAACGCAAAATTGATATCAGCGGTCGATAGATTGGGAAAGGAGAAGGAGGGTTTCATTCATCAATGTACAGAAGCTTTTGTGCTGTTGGTTGCTTCTTTGGCCCCTGCTATTCTTGACACTGTCTCCAGTGATATACAGCAGGTTATGTCTGGTAAACGCCATGGGCCTGCTTTTGCTGGGCGAGCTCATCCAAAGAGCACAATTCATCTGTTTCCTGTTATTCTTCATCTTCTTGGAAGTGCATCCTTCAAGCACAAAGTTGTGACAGGTCATGTATTGCTTCAGCTGGCAAATCTTATTAAGATTTTGGAGGCACCATTTCAGGTATGGTTTTTGTGATTTATATGTATGTTGCATCCTGATCAGAATATTGTGTAACTGCAACTTTGGTGCTTTCTTGCCTTGACTTGTATTGCACGATCTATTTGCTGAACAAATATTTGCCTTTTGGGATTACTTATGTCCATTATAACTTTCAGGCTAGGGATGATTTCCAAATGACATTGTTGCGAGTTCTTGAGGCTGCTACCGAGGAGCCTTCTGTTATACTCAATGAACACACAATATTCACCACTCAGTATCATTCCAAGCTTATCCATCTTATACAAGGGCAACAAAGATGGTGATGCCAGATTTCTGTGTTTGAAGATACTCTCTGATGTGATGATTGTGATCTTCAGCGACTCTTCATTAACTGCTGACGAACAAACAATAACTGATTTGAAATCAATCTCTCAGAAGCATTTTCTGCCGCTATATCCTTCTTTTGCAGAGGATGAAGATCCCATACCCATATATGCACAGAAACTTCTAGTAATGCTAATGGAACATGGTTGTGTGAAAGTCTCTGATATTCTGCATAAAGCAACAGTATCCCAGTGCTTTGAATTTTTGCTAGGAGATCTGTCAAATGCAAATGTAAGCAACGTCAAGCTTTGCTTTGCCCTGGCATCTGCACCCGAGATGGACACCCATATTCTTTCTCAGCTTCAAGTTGTTAGAAGAATAGGGAACCTACTTGAGTTTGTCGCTGCAAAAGACATGGATGATTTTCTTGAACCAACCCTGGAACTTTGCAGAGCTTTCATTATTCGTGGCACTGGCAGCAATAGAAGCATTGCCCTCTCAAAAAACCCAGCACTTCTTGTTGACAGTGCCTTCAGCATGAGCATTGCTGTGGATCAACAAACTTGTGTCATGGATATATGTGACTTTGGTGGCAACATGGGTATATTTCTTGAGCTAGTTGGCAATTCAGATCCACAGATAAGTGATTTGGCATCAGATTGTGTGGTGTTGTTACTCAAGGCAGCACCTCGAGAGGCTACAGTGGGCTTGTTGACGAATCTTCCTAAATTGAGTGCTGTCATGGACCTGCTGAAGCATGGCAGCTGCCTACGGTTGACTCGCTTAATATATGGCCTAGCCTTCTCATGCAGACAATACTTAGCCCAGGGTATGATCTTGTCACTATCAGTGTCAGCTTTGACGCGAGTTGAAGCACTCGTTTCAGCTTTCAAGGGCTCCAACGACAGGCTTCTTTCTGACGCTGCTTCTTATTTGGGCACTGAACTGCAGCGCTTACCTCGCTGTGGTTGAACTGCAATGTGGCCAGGTAGGCAGTTTGTCTGCTATTGTACAAGTGATCTTGGAGTCCCTTGTATTCCTTCACCCTTCATGCACCACGTCCATGAGCTGAGCAAGTGAGCAGGACCTCATCAAGTGCAGGTATTATCATCACATCAGTGTCCATCTGGTTTATCTCAGTTGCCACCCTTTGCGGCTATTGCCGATTGGGCAGCAGTGCCTTAGCTCGTGATGTGCAGGTTGTTTAATATTATCATTTGTATGCACTTGGGGGGCTGCTGTATATGGTATTCTTTACCATATCTGGAAGGTGGCTAGAGGCCTATCTATTTCCTTGCCAATTTTGGTTGGCAATTACCTTTTCAGTTTTCATGTAATTCTGTAGTAACTGTAATTTCCAATAATACTGTAGTCCACTCAATATCATCATGTGTACATCATCGATAGACTCCAGTTAAGTTTCATGTAACTGTTAAAAAGCTCCCTGGCTCCCGAATCTTGGTATCATTTGTGTAGTCATTCTTTACATTTTACATAGTGATAATCTGTGCCAGTATAAAGCATTTTCTCATCTTTTGTCCAAATTCCTGGTAACTTTTGGTATCATTTGTCGATTGCTGTGCTTTTCACCCTTTTCCCCTTTCCAAATATTCTCCTTTGAAACTTCTCAGTACTTTTGTTTAATTTGAGGGTTCAGTGCAACTAGTACCAGTACTATTTTGGGGTTCAACTTTGCATTATCAAGCTGTTAAAGGCAAACCTTAGCAGAAGTATTCTGTCCTTGCATCTTTATTCTTCATTTTGGCAGAAGGCACCAACGACGACCTGGGCGAGTCGACGATTGCGTTTTCATGTTTCGTTTCATCGCCACTCGGCTCCGCGATTAGATGGCTGTGCCTGTGCTGTAGTTGGTCCATGACTTGCCATATCCTTCTGGTCTTTGTTATCTCTGTGAGAGGATTGGTGTAGGCTTTCTTTATGCCCAATATCTGACACGATTTGTTGTAAATAGAAAGGGACACGGCCCGTTTTTTCATTTGTTTGCTTGCACTGCTTTCTCCGGAAACTGCCCCTTGACAGCGACCTGTCTATGGCTCTGCAGCGTTTGTGGCTCCGGAAATTTTCATCCACAAAATGTTGGGTAATTTAAATTGTTTGGAGGTATAGTTGGTCAAAAAATTGAAGATTCAGACAAACGAGATGGTACAGTTGGTATAATTGAACATGAAAATGTCCACTGTACGTGCCCTAAAATAGACCGTAGCAATCCGGTAGCCTAGAGACTCCTAACTGATTTATCGGGCGAGCCACATATTGCCATCCAAGCGGTGTTCTCATGCATATGTAGTCTTTATCAAGTTTTGGTCCAGATGTTCATACTCATGGTCAATTTATTCTTTGACCTCTAATGTCACCAGTAAATGGATATGTGCGTGGAAAACACTGTTTGCGCATTGTATATAGAGTGAAAAAACACTGTTTGCACATTGTAGATAGTACAGATGCACTGCGTGGTGACACTTCCCGGGACTAGGAGACTTGGGAGTAGAACAAAGTTCATGTTTTGCAGTGCAGTTTTTTTTTTGTTCGCGTGCACTACTAAGTTACTCCAATCTAGACTAGTGCAATTTTTTAATGAAAATTTACGTTCCGAAAAGTCCAAAACAAGAGGCGGGGTTCAAGAAAATCCCTGTTTGAAGAGAGAAATAGAAAAAAAAAAGATTACAACACTTGTCTGGTGAGGGCAGATGATAAAGATGTAGATCATCAAATGATTTACAGTTGCATAAAAAATAAGCACAACATGCGTATGACAACACCAATTTGATGATGCAAATGGTGTCTCTATAAAAACCACTTCAGTAATTCTAAATTATATCTCTAGTTTTGTTCCAAACTATAACAAAATACATCTATAAAAATACGTTTTAAGCTGGATTTGATGAAACTAATTGATGTCACATGTGTCTGTGCCTTTTGCTATAAACTTAGTCAAAGTTAAAAAAACTCATAGAAAACAAACACAAATAAAACTATAATGGGAAGGGAGGACGGAGACGGATGGAGTTGGAACCTCTTCAAACCACTGTTAGCAACTTGCAGCCGTTGTACTGGTCTTCTCGATGAGCAGAAAATTAATCCGTATATTGACGTGGCCTAAGCACCAAGTTCGTATCCACAGAATCATACAGGGCGCGTGTATGGTCCCCCCAACGAGGCAACGAAGCTCCGCTACCTGTTCTTCCGTTTCTTTTCATCCTTCAGAGAAAAAAGAATGAAAAATACTGTGCTGTGCGTACTTCACCGAGCAGTTGACCCAGAGAGACATACCAGACCCCAACAACTATAACAAGGACCCCCGCGTATCCACGCACAGACAGCATACTCGCCCCTGCCCGCTTGCATTGCAGCTGAGCTCCTCGTCCTCCTCTGCATCGCCATCGCCATCGTCGGCGACCACGACCAGGCTGCGGCTGCGAGCATGGGGAAGGTGTGCCTGCTCCCCGTCGACGAGAGCATGCTCATAGTGTTGGCCTTGGTCGCCGTCTTCGTCTTGATCTTCGTCGTCCTCTTGCAGCCCCCGCCGCGCCGCCGCGGCTTCTACTTCTGAGAGCGCGGCGAGGCTGGCGCCATGCTATGCTTGACGTTGCCGGCGGTCGTGTCCCCAGTTCTCCTTCATGCTCCGTGAGGTGCGTGTGTATTAGCTGATACGGTTCGTGGTGAGCTTGCTAGCTTGTGATCCCAAGTCCTCATGTCTCCGTCTCGTTGATTTGGAAGAATCAATCTACGTCGAATACGACCTTGTGTCGCGCGCTCAGTTTTGGCCGAGCTTGAATTTTGTGTGGCTGACTAGCATCTGCCACTCTGTATGTAACCATCATATGGCCATTGATACTGGAGTAGTATACTGCAGTTATTGTCGTGTGCAATTCATGCCTGAAAAGAGTGAAAAAAAGGAAGTTCTCCCCCTGTTGTCACCGATCATATTTGACCGGTTTCGTTCTTTTGTTGGATGCTAATTACGCATTCTACTTTCTTGATTTATGACCAACTCCCATCAAAGATTGCTGCTGCAGATGTTCTTGAAATGTATAAACGGAGGGGAAAAGGTTTCCCCACCTATCCATTGCATTGTAGCCAATTTCAGAACTGAGCTGAGATTAGTACAACCGTACCAGAAGTGGGGACCTCGTATTTAGAGGAAAGCGTATGCTACATACACATTGGAAAACGGGAGGATGCAAGAGGAAAGCGTATACTACATGCACATTGGAAAACAGGAGGACGCACTTGCACCGGGTCAAGGGTATCTCGCATTCATCTCTCGGCAATCTATATACGGCGCCAAAGCATGGAGAGGTCCTCCCGGGCTCCGGCTCTCACAAGTCACGCCAAGGCCATTGAACATTTTATTCCTGTGTTTCTTCAGAGAGGCCAGCTTACAAGCAGAAGCAGCAAATTGGAGTGAGCAGTAGGCAGACATTGCTTGGCCTGGGTAGTGCGGACACTGCTTCCTGCTGTTACGACGCCGATTCCTTCCGATCCTTCGCAGAGGGGCACGAACGTTTTTTTTTTTTTGAACTTAGTGGCAGAAGCTCTGCTTTTCATTAAGAAGGAAAAATAAACAAGTAACACCTGTACACCTAGTTTACGGCACGCCGCCCTGGAAAAGAGAACACAAGAAGGCGAAGGAAAACGTCTCTTCCAAAGGAACTAGCCCGGGTCGTGCAATTGGATCGCAGCCTTTGTATAGAGACAAGCTCTCTCTAACTCTCTCAGCTACCTAGGGTGGGGGAAGCGAGGTGTGTTCAAAAATTCTCCGATTATCCTTCCTTCCAAATATTCCACATGGTGTAGATGACGACACCGTTGAAGTCTCTACGGCGGTCCCTTGGGACAAGAGAGTCCGCCTTGCTCCACCAATCCTCAATGCTGTCGAAGTTTGCCGGGCTGACCTAGGGCGGTAGAAGGAACCCTTCCTAAGAAACACCCGATCCCACACCTCCAGAGCAAATGGGCAAAGCAGACAAGGTGGGGTCCAAATTCAAGAGGGCCATTGCAGAGGTTGCACGCCGCTTGGTGTCCTGCGCATCGCTTAGGACCACAATATTCAACCGCTGTTGCAGGGCACATCAACATTCAACATTTCAGAGTCGGCTACAGTTATTCATCTGATTGTGTTTATGCACTAACCGGTTCACCCCAAAAGCTTATCTGGATACATAATATAAAAAATGTACATGACACGTACCATTTCTGTACACATACCCCATGTTATGTATCCAGAATGGCTGAATTGCAGTTTTTTTCTCGAAGCTGCTGAACTACAGAAAGGTTGCATACTACACTGTGCCTATTATGGGTTATTACATGCACACAGCCCCCTTGCAACTGTATCTATGGAATGTGTGTCTGTAAAGCAAACTAATCCATGTATGCAGTAAAACTAGTCTGAGTATGGTAGATCCACCGGTGAAATCTTCGAAGCGCTCACTCTGGTGAAGTTCTACATTTCCACTGCACATTATCCCTCATCCTCTTCTAACAACCTTTTTATGTAGTCCATAGTTTTTCATCCAAAACGTATATGAAGCAAGCATGTTTGCAATGACATGTCAGAACTCATGCAGAGGTTGCAGTCAAGCTCTGATCACTATCGCATTTTGCTAGCCTTCTCTTGGCGCCTCCAAGCCTCAGCCCATACATTGGCATCTGCAAGCGCACGCTCCCTGTCAATGCCATTTGGAGCAACTCTGCCCCTTCCTGCACGGTTTGAACCGCTCCAGGAAGTTTCCTTCACTTCCGTCATGACATGATGTGTCCGGCCATGCATGGACATTTGAGTTCCTTGTTGGTTAGCCAATGTGGTGTCCAGGCTAATCTGATCGTCCAGAACTCTTGATGTCGAAGGCCCAGCACGGTTACGATGAGCAGCAGTGTTGTTTCTGTCGCATGTTTGTGATGCTAAATAAGAGAGAGCTGCAGCAACTTCCCTAATGGGAGGCCGGTTTTTAGCTTTCTCCTGCAAACACATTGCAGCAATTGCCAGGGCCTGATATAAACCCCTCCTTGGGAAGCGGCCGCGCAACAAAGGATCAGCCATATTGGGAAATTTTCTTTGGTCTTTGAACAATGGACGAGCCTGCAGACAGATCAGCAAAAAGTTCATCTTTAACATAGATTGGTCATCAAATGGGAAAGTAGGGGAGCCTAAGCAACTCAATAACTTCACTGCTAATGAGTCCTATCCTATATAATTGGAAATGAGGTGCAGTTCTGGAGATACAGAATGTGGTCATTTCCAGGGTATTAAGATGCATACAAACATGACATTTTTTAATAAAATAACCATCGACTGCTAGAAAAAGGTTCACACCATGTACCTGGAAGTTGTAGATATCTCGATTCTCGAATAGCTAACTTATGTAATGTAAAATTTACTTAAATTTAGACCTGAAGTTTCAAGAAAACAATATAACAATAGCAACATGTTATTATTCTTTAGCACATTTGATAATTATTTTGGTGTATCCAATAATTTGTCTTGGATATATATTTTATGTTCTGATTCTCTTTATGCAAAACTGATTATTGGACCACTTCACCGCATTTTGAAATTGTTTAAAACATACCCATGCGACTAAGTCTCGTTCCTCGGGAGGCCGATCACTGTCTTGTGGTCTTCGCCCTGTAATTAGCTCAAGAAACACGACACCAAAACTGTAGATGTCGGATTTAATTGTTAGTTGTCCAGTTAAGAAATATTCAGGGGCACAGTAACCATGTGTCCCCATGACACGGGTTGTCACATGAGTCTTATCACCTACAGGACCAAGTTTAGCAAGTCCAAAGTCTGACAATTTTGCATGATATCCTTCGCCAAGGAGGATGTTTGATGGTTTAATATCTCGGTAAATAACTGGAGGATTTGCCTTATCATGCAGATATTCCAAACCAGCAGCTGCACCAGCAGCTATCTTCATCCGCGTTCTCCAATCTAGAGGTTCTTGATCAGGTGCAATATCTGTTGAAAGCATCATAGATGATTAAGTGAATTACAACTGGCAGTAAAAAAAGGTAAATAATCACAGAAGTGACACGTCATTGACAAAACTTCGAGGTAAAGGGCATGCCAGAGGGCTATGTGAATCCTTAAGAAGCCAATGTTTCAAGCATTTGGAATAGTAAAATAGGTAGCACCTTAAATGTCAAGTTCAGTTTACATTTCTGTTTTCAGGCCCCTAATTTATGATAAGTACTAACAGTTTTTTTTTTTTTTTGAGAAGGAAGATATATTAACTCAAGAACCTTACAGAATACAACTTCCGGCTTCTGTTTAACACTTACATTAGCATTCTGAAAGGTAGAAGAATTTATCTTACCATGTTCGCATACTTATTAAATTTCTTTGTAAGATAAAAATGATGATGCATATGCTGAAAGGTCCTACAATCTATGAAACACCCAATGCTTTTATATTAACAGTATTATAACACCACTACAAATTACACTAGCAAAATTTTAAGTTGCTACTGATGCTAATGATATCATCCGCTTCCAAGATAAAATATAACTAACCATGTAGATGGTCTTCTAGTGATCCCAATGGCATATACTCATAAACAAGCAAGCGCTGATTGCCATCAACACAGTACCCATGCAAATTTACTAGATTAGGGTGATGTAGGAGGTTGAGCATGAGAACCTCCACGAGGAATTCTCTGTTCCCCTGAAGCCCATTTAGATCAAGTTGTTTAACTGCAACAACCTGCCATGTAGCAAATGCTGAAGCAGCATTAGACATACATACGTAGAAAATACAAAATAGATTACCATAATTTCAACATCTAACATTGTGGTCAGCAAAATGAAAGATTTCTTATTAGCATCATTCACATTACATATGCAGTGTAATTTTTTTCTAGCAAAACTGTTTTGAGCTTGCAGCATAACTAAATCAATGAGAAACATGAATTGGAAGCACAAACCTGCCCATCGCTAAGAGTTGCTTTGTAAACACAACCAAATCCTCCTCGCCCCAAAAGAGAGTCCTGGCTAAAATTTTTGGTAGCCTCAGCAAGCTGACGCAATGTGAATATTGTTGCTTCATCATGTGTGCCGATTAGTTGGGCTCCTTCCATATGCACCATTCCCTCAGTCTTCAGTGGGGATCTTTCAGAAGATTTTGAATAATCCACTGTCAATGGCCCATTTAAAAACAAAAGACACAGTCAATGTCAATGGAACAAGAATACAGCTGAAAAGAAAGACCAAAAGATAATATATACAATTTTCTCATACCTCTCCTGTGCACTGTTTTTAAGTATTAATTTTATTCACAGCTATGATTTCCTTTCCACAGATTTTATTCCCTCTTCAGTCTTCTCTCACTCAATGCCAATGAAATAAGAATACAGCTGAAAAGAAAGACCAAAAGATAGTATATACTTACGATTTTCTCATAGCTCTCCCATGCACTGTTTTAAAGTATTAATTTTATTCACAACTCTGATTTCCTTTCTGCAGATTTTATTCCCTCTTCAGTCTTCTCTCAGCTTAGGAAATAACACATGGTGGACACATAAAAGTTTTCACACTCTGCTGTCTGTTAGCGTTTTATTGAAGCTACAGGCTAAAATTGTAAATAGTGGATGGCTGGGTCCATGCTTATGCAAAGGCCGGAATACAATTATCCTTCGTCTCAAAAAGGACATATTCTAACATCGGGACCTTTGGTGCAACTTAATGAATTCAATCGTGAGGCTGGCTGTGAAAAAGGAAAGGAAGACTTGCTAAAGGAGTACAATTTTCAGCTCCGTAAACAACTAAAAATTGATTAAGCTGCGGGTACCGAGTTCACGAATCGGCGGACTTGATCCTATTTGCTTACACAGAATTAAAGGCCCCTCTGACAGCTAGAACATGTTCAGCTTCACATGACATGACGCACGCTACAGGGTAGCAGGCCCTCGCGATTCACATAACACGAACAAGATAGCATATACCAAAATAAATAAAGCACCGAGAAGCAGGAACAAGAAGAGAGTGATGCGCACACCTGAAGCGACTTGGTGATTGATCTTGAACTGCTCCCCCTCCTTCTCGTCGTCGTCCTCCTCCTCCTGAGGACACCGGCACAAGCACGCCATAAAGCCCATCTCTCATCACCCGAATCAACGCCTCCAGCAAGCAGGAGGAAGACAGGAAGAGGAAAAAATCCCCAATCTTTATCCGCCTTCCGAAAGGAGGCCGTGTGTCGCCGGCATAGCAATCGAAGACTGCAGCAACTGCCAAGAAATGGATGAACTTTTTTCCAGGTCTGTCCAGAAGCAGGAAAAGGAGCGCAGTGGGGATAGGATAGGAGGATAGCAGGCAGCGTGCGGCCAAAAGTCCGCTCGCAGAAGAGAAAGGAGAAATGTACTAGTGGTATAAAAACAACCGACGCAAAAAGCGGAAAACGAAAAACAGTGGGGGCGGAAAAGGTCAGCATCGACGATGGGAGAAAATTGTCGGGGGGAGACGGGGACTCACTAACGGCAGCAGGGGGTAGTAGTTAATTGAAGAGGGTTTAATTTGGCGGGGACGAATTGCAATCATATCCCTGTGGAGCTGATTAATTATACCTACTAACCAAGAAAACCGACACTCAGTGGCTGCTTGGTTGGATGCCGATTTTTTCCATGCCAAATTTTGATCAATTTTGACTACATCTGAATTGAAATCAAAATGAAAGAATTGTTGTTCGATCAAAATTTGATATCAATTCAAACGTGATCAAATTTGTATCAAAATTTGGTATGGCAAAAATCGACATCCAACCGAGCAGGCTCTCAAAACTGTCCAGCACTCTTGCTCAAAATTCTCTTTGATCTAGTTAAGACCGACTATATACATAAACATAATAGGATGGTTGAAACAGTGATGGATAAATATGGATATACGATGATCCACCGGAGATTGTATAATGCCTCACAGTTAAAGTACCACAACTGCAGCTATCTTGCATTAGGTCCCCTTCACTTAAATAAAAATCGCATTCCCAGTACAATACTCGCCGCCACCGCTGCAACCTGCATTGCAGGCCCTTCACACCACGGGGTAGGCGCTGGTCAGAAGCAGAGTAGGATGGGTTAGGCACGCACGTAAAGTATGTTGGGCCATGGCGCTGACCAGTCAGCCGCGGCAGGGCTGCGGCTCGACCGGACCCGTTTATCTATCCATCCCATTCCAGCGTTGGACCCGGGCGTGTGTTCGGACCAAACAATCTCCGTGCCAACTCCATCATCGGAGCCTGACCCGTGTGTCTGTCCTGTGTGTGCCAGTAGTCCGCATTCCATCCGCAGCAGCGCGGCACGGCAGGAGAACGCGGCGCCACCCACCTGTCAGGGCTGCCCACGCACAGCACAGGCCACACCACAGGCACAGTAGTGGGCAAGGGCAGCGCGCCCATGCGCTCTCTAGTCTCTAGCACGCCGTGTAGGGAGCGCTCCACGAGTGCCTTTGCAGTTTTGCGTGATTGCGACGGGTACTGGTGCGGCGACGCGCGTCAAAGGAGGGCTGGACATCATCTGAAACCAACCTCAGCATGCGCCAAAGCTCCCCTTATCCTCTGTGTTTCCAAAACGAATATGTATGCCTCTCGTTACAAGATTTATCCCTCTGATCACATCACTTATCCTCTGTATCATTTTCTTTATATATTTTATTTCTTTCTAATCATACCACTGACAAGTGGGACCCACCAACCCCTCCTCTTTCTACTCTTCGTTGTGACTTGTGTTGCTCATGGATTCGCAATTCAGGAGCATAGACACTAGGTGAAGCAAAGCTATTCCACTGGCACTAGGTGATCGTATATATCTTACTTTCAAACCCCTTGTATTGCTGTTGCATCATATTGTGATGAGTTGCATGGAGCGGTAGCCATGAATCCAAGCAACTTCACCCACATGACGAATGAGACGCTGGCAGCGGTGCATGGGATGGTGTTAGAGACCGGCTACATTCTCAGCCCCGCTGCACTTGGCAGCGGCACTAGCGGTGGACAAGGGTATCATCTTGAGTTAGGACATCATGGGGCCGATGGGCGATGGGGAAGCTGGGGGCTCGTTACCATGCTCAAGAAGCTAAGCTGCTCCCCACAGTTCCTACACCGGACTCCTCCCTGGCGTCCACGGCGTTGATCAAGGTCATGCGCCGCGCGCTATCCACACAGAAGAAGCGAGGCAATTCACACCTCGTCATCGGCCAACTATTGCTTGAGCTACTCAAGGACTCATAGATCTTACACCTCGACGGAGGCCGGCAACCGCTCATGGGGCTCCAGCGCTGGAGGCCACTGCTCGGCCGCTAGTTCCCCACCATCTCAAAGTCACCTCCATCACATTGCCTCTTCAAGCCGCATCCACTGCTCCTTGTCTGGGCTCACACCTCCACGGCCTCACTGCACCTAGCGTGGAGTAGGGTTGCGGCCTGTGTGTATGTGTTGTGTTGTCACTCCGTCAAATCTCGTCAGAGTCGCAGACACGCAAAGAAGATGCTCGCTCCAAACCACCGGTGATGTTGACCATCTTTCGCTCGGACATGCGGGATGTAACACCGAAGGCCACTGCATTGCGGTACTCAGAGGTCGTATTTGTTATTTTTATCGGTCCATGTCCGTTTTTAGGGAACCATTGTAATGCATGATGCATGGCAACTAGAAATCATGTAATAGTGCTGGTATCTTCGAGCATACAATTTTCAATTCCGATAGGATATGCTAAATATGTACAGATGCGTTCTAAATGCAGTGAACTCGTGATTGTGCTTTGAGAATTGCTCAATTGCACAGGGTTGGTGGAGTAATAATTACATATGTGCAATATGATATCGATCAATTCTTCACAATATCAATCTCCATGCTTGCTTAGATTTTGTGTTTTTTCTTATCCATTTGGGAATTTACGTTTCTTAGGAATTTACATATGTTGTTGATATGTGTTACCGCACCAAACTTGACTCGTGCACTTTGATTTCTATGACATATAGCCGAAGTGGGTGATACATGTGTTGGTTATGTTTGTTTGGTTCTTCCTTGCTCTTACTCTTTCCCATCTCTCAGATTTGTTCGATGACCACATATGGAGAATGAGACTAGCGCAGAGGGGAGCACGAGTCAGGCAACATTCGAGTGGGCTCCACACGATATTCAGATGAGGTGGAAAGGGCGGCAAACGACAAGAAAAGATTTATTTTATATTAGTCATCCTTCTATCTTTGCAAGAATACAATTCTCATGTTTAAATTTTGTTTATTCAAAATGCACCTATATCGTGTGTACTCTCTCTATTCTTAGAATATTTGTCGGCGGTCAGTTCATTTTTGAACTAAAAACAAATATAAAAAACAGATGGAGTACTAAATTTTATAAATGTTTACATATCTAATTTGTCTATAATTTTTTCTTTTCAAAGTGTATGCACAATTAATCATTTGGTTTCTTTTCTTTCTAATGCAGTACATGCACATGAGATTAGAATGTCATTTATTAGGACCACTGGCCTGTCCTAAAGCTTTTACGACTATATATAGAGAGAGGATGGGGTTTCTGATACTATTTCTTTTATTTGTCATAACCACGGTATAGGAATTTTCCGTGAACACTTTTTATCTTAACCTGAAACTGTGCCGAGCGTGATGTGTAGTACTCC
Source organism: Paspalum vaginatum (assembly GCA_030272315.1). NCBI lineage: Eukaryota > Viridiplantae > Streptophyta > Magnoliopsida > Poales > Poaceae > Paspalum > Paspalum vaginatum. Next base: position 8,749,138 of record CM059014.1, on the reverse strand, counting down.
TCCTCACGCTGTTTTTTTTTCGCACGCATTACACAGCGTATGAGGAAAGCAAGGGTGTGCACGTGCGGGCGGCGCTGAAAACGCCATGCGTACGTGCTCCTTTTCAGCCCCCGTTTCTTGGTTTTCACGCTTAAGCTCTTGCATTCGCTTCAAATCATTCCCTGTGGTTGTCGCCGTCCTGTGAGTGGCCATGATGGCATCAGTTGACCTTCTCCGCTCATCTCAAGACGCAGCTCGCAATCCGCATACATGCCCGTGCACGTATGCCTAGGGCCAGACGCTTTTCTTCGGTTGACAACACACTCCCCATCCATCATCGATTGCGTCCAGATAACCTCTTAAGTAATTTTGGTTGGTCCAATTTATCCCGTGATAAAATTTTACGTTTCTATTTGTCTGCGTACAAGTTGAATTTCAAGTCAAAATTTAAGGAGCTTGTAGCAAATATCATAACTTATATTTTAGAAAACTACATTATGTTTTTTTCCTCATTATTTTTTATATTGTATTAGGAAGGGTAATTTGTTACTAGACACTAACCTAAAATTCACAATGTATTTTCTAGCCTAAGTTATGATAATCTTTACCACCTCGCATTTGAAGTTAAAATGAAAATTGCACCAGTGAAAACAAAAAAGGATCACTCTTATTAAAAGAAGATCGTACCAACTAAAACATATGGAAGGCTTAACTGAACTTAAAATACTTTAGGGGTTATTTGGACATTATCCATATGTGGAGGAGATAATTTGGACTTTTATATAATAAGTATTGTCATCATTGCACTGTATAGGGACGAGTGAATTTTAACAATTTCCATTGAACTCAATCAAGTTCGATTTTGTTGGTTTCCGATGAACCCAAATTTATATAAAAAATGCCAACATCTACAACACCGTTTTTTTAGTTTTACTATTTCCACCACATTCATATGTTTTTATAGTGCCTCTATTTGGTATTATATACATTAGTATATTTGTGCAACGAGTAAAATGCGCTAGGTTTATAAAACTTGTAATAGTATCCCATTTATCCACAAACTCATGAAATGCATTTCTAAACAATCGATACTGATGCACGGTAAGGCATTAGTAACGGCCAGGGCAAATCTAGCGTGGTGCTACTGCTAGGGGCTGGAGCACCCCTACACACATGGACAACGAAGTCCCATGAAGTCCCCAACAATACGCATGTAAATAGGAAAAAAAGGATAGATGAAATGAGAAGAATAGAGAAAAAAATGAGAAAGAAGAGACAAATGAGCCTCTATAATTCTAGGTATTGGATCTGCACTGAGAACTGTTTGGCACGGTACTACAGATATTATTTTAGAGCCCGACTTCAATTCAATTGTTATATATGTAATGTAGACATGTAGTGGATGATGCTAATATCCTTAGCAGTGGTATTGCATGTCGCCATGACACAAAAGGTTTCGTAGCGAGTCAAATAGGAGCGACAACGACATTCCCGTACCCCCGCGAATTAAGCCCAACGGAACCCTTAACCAGCCAGCGCCATAAACAGCACCCTTAACCCCAACCGTTATCGCTCCACATTTATGCAACCAGGGATCCAACGAAAATCACCATAAATCCGCCTCCTAGATAGCTAAAGCTACCTCCTCTCCTCAAGCGTGCGCGGTGGTCCTGCTCCTGCCTGCGGCAAAGCCAAACCACACCTCCCAAAAAAATTAAAAGTATTTTTTTTCACCACACGCATTAAAAAGAAAAAAAAACGGAAAAGGGCACCTACCCCCCGTGTAAATTCCGGACAAAGGCAGCGGAAAAATAGAGAGGCAAACAGAGAGAGAGAGAGAGAGAGAGAGGGGAAAAAGAACAGACAAGAGAGAGGGGGGAGGGAGCAGTAGCCTGCCACACCACAGTGCTGCAAGGAAAAGAAACGAGAGGGAGGGAGGGAGAGAGAGAGAGAAAGCCAGGCCCCCCGATCTCCGATCGCCCGCCCGATCGCCGCCTCGTGAAGCTCCCCGGTCCCCTCCCCCCCGCCCGCGACGCCATGGAGCCGCCGCACGCTGAGGGAGGAGAGGGCGGCCGCGCGAGCCCCGGCACCGGCCTCGAAGGTACTGACCTGCCCTGCCCACGTTCCCTTTTTTTTTCCCCTCCCCGTTTCGTCCAGATCTCCGGCCGCGCGGATCTCCGGCGGTGACGCGAATGCGCGGGCGGCTGGTGCAGGGCCGATGCTGAGGCTGGGGCTGGGCGGCGGGGAGGCGGAGGGCGGGGGGCGGGAGCCCGGCGCCGCGGAGGCGGACGCGCGCCTGCCCGAGCGCCCGGGCGAGGCGGACTGCGGCTACTACCTCCGCACCGGCGCCTGCGGCTTCGGCGACCGCTGCCGCTACAACCACCCCCGCGATCGGGGCGGCACTGAGGTCAGCGCCGGCTCACACGCTCCCGCCCTCTCTTCCCCGCCTCGCTCCTCTCTCTCTCTCGCTCGCTCGCTCGGTCTTTCCCGATCTGATCCGCGTCCGCGTCCGGCGAAATCACTCCGCTCCAGGCAGATCGCCCGTGTCCCCCTCCGAGGATCGGGCCGGCCGCGGAAACTTGTGGTTTGCGTAATGTGGTTCCTGCGGAACCTTCTTGTATTAGTGATCAGGTGGCACCGTCAAAGTTTTGGTCGGCCTTCACTGGAGCTGGGCTTCAGGGGCACTTTGGAAGTCTTCATGTTGTTCCTTCCTTTTGTGGTTGAGGCCCAATCGTTTCTCTTCCTTTTCTGCTCCAAATTTACTACTAGTCTGCCTTTATTAGCTCGTTCCAATTTTACTACTAGGTTGCATTAAATGCATACTGGGATATAGAATTCACAGCCCCTTTTTTCCCATTTTAGATGTTCATGTCGTGGTGATCCTGACGAGTGTCTGATGACATAAAAAAACTTACCTTTTCCTCCCCATTAGCTAATTTTAATAAGTTTTCTAAGTCAAATGCGAAGGAACGAAAGCAGGGACGGCCATCTTTGTATTGGAGCTTTTTTATTAGCAATGCTGATGGTTATGGTCTGTACTTGGTAGCTTCAAGTAACTTTTGTGTTTTTACTGATTATTAGGTGCTTGATGACCTTTGATACTTGCAAACTAGAGCTACCTTCAGTACTGCTATTACCTAATAATAATGACAGTTAGCACTCATAAGCCTGCTTCTGATGATCTGATCCCATCGTGCTGATCATATGCGGTCTATAGTATCCAATGTCCGCTGCATATAAATCTCTAGTTACCAAGAGATTGTGTTTTCCAGTACCAGTAGAAACCTAGGGAACGGCTTCACAAATTCTGCTGAAGCATGGAACTGATAAATTGTTTCTTTCTAATATTATTTCAAAATTTTAGTTTGGTGGAGGTGCCAAGAATGGAGCATCACCAGACTTTCCAGAGCGACAGGGTCAACCAGTATGCGAGGTACAGTTAACACATTCAAACTCAAATTAAATTAGCTGTCATAAACAGAGATGAGCATCAGTCACACATTTAAGCATGTATCCCGCAACTCCGGCACACTATTTGGATGCTTCCAGTGTATGAGTGTAACATTATCTGCTGCTTGTCCTTGGGCACACAGGGCAGCAGGGTGCACAAATATCAAAGAAAGTAATAGTTCATGTTTCGTTTGATAACCGTTGGTGCTTTACTATCTAATCTCTTGTTTTTACAGTACTTCTTGAAGACTAGGACTTGTAAATTTGGTTCCAATTGCAAATATCACCATCCTAAGCAAGATGGATCTGTGCAGTCTGTGATATTAAACAACAACAGATTCCCTCTGCGCCCAGTATGAAAATTCTCTTATGTTTGTGCTTCTTGGATTTTTTTTTAGTTTTTTGGGAAAACAATTGACTTGAATGAAGTGCAGGGTGAGAAAGAATGCTCCTACTATATGAAGACTGGGCAATGCAAGTTTGGCTCTACATGTAAATTTCATCATCCAGAATTTGGTGGTATTCCGGTGACCCCCAGAATATATCCACCATTACAATCTGCATCGGTGCCCTCACCCCATACATATGCTCCTCTTACAAATTGGCAAATGGGAAGGTCGCCTGTAGTTCCTGGATCATATATACCAGGCTCATACACTCCTATGATGCTCTCATCAGGCGTGGTTCCATTGCAAGGATGGAGCCCTTATCCGGTAAATAATTTGGACAGAATGCTATATTTTTGGCAGAAGAAAGGGTTCGTAGCAACAAACTATCTACAAAGATACTATAAAGCAAACGAGCAAGCACTTTTATAAGCTAGTCTAAGATTTCCATATGATCATTGTCTAGGAAAGATTTGAAAGACATTCAATTATATGTTACCTGGAATTCTGGCAATGTCAAGAAAATAAATAAATCAGGGCAATAGAGTTGATTTGTTTGATAAACTAAGGAAAATATTTTGTTACCTAAAAGAGTGACTATTTTCACCAAGTTTTAACTGTGTGATGTTGATGCAGGCAAATCCTGTAGCATCAGGTGGAGCACAACAAACTGCTCAAGCTGGACCACTATATGGTATAGGACACCCTGGATCTTCCGCGACAATTGCTTATGGGGGTCCATACATGTCATATTCTTCCTCAACTGGACAATCGAGCAATAATCATCAAGAACATGGATTCCCTGAGCGTCCAGGGCAGCCTGAGTGTCAGTATTACATGAGGACCGGAGATTGCAAATTTGGAGCTACATGTAAATATAATCATCCTCGAGATTTGAGCGCTCCTAAGTCCAATTATATGTTCAGCCCTCTCTGCCTTCCACTTCGTCCGGTGAGCATCCAGAACTTGTTATACATGGATGGACAGGACTAATCACTAATGCTACTTGTAAAGTCACTATATCTGTCTGTAATGGGTTACTTCTATAGTTTTAGCAAATTTGGACAAATCAAACCTGTCAAACCATGCTTCCTTACCTTTATATAAACAAAAAATTATATCTGTTGTTTATAAAAAAAACTTTTATGATAATTGCTCTAATACAATCTGCAAGAGTCAATGCATCCATGATTTCTATCCAAATAAGTGACTATTGAGTTTAGCAATGATCTTTGCATGTTAAAGGGGTCGCAGACAATAGGTCTCTCTAGCAGTCCATGTTCGAAACTACGCAGCAAAGTAGATGAAAACAAGCCACGATTTTACACCAAAAAATCTCACTGAAAAAAACATGGACAAGGAAAACTACGAGCATGTCTATTAGAATGTGGTTTCTCTCGTGCATTTGGCTATATATGAAAAAAGGGTGGAATTAAACTGCTCGAGCAGGATCCCTCAATGCGGGTGTGATTAGTAGAGTGTATAGCCTTGTACCTGGCTTCCTGGATGCAGCATCTGCCACTTTTTACGTGTTTGGTTGCTTGTATATCTTTTTATCCTGGCTTAGTTCATGCAAGAGAGGCGCTCAAACCTGGCTTGGCGGAAACGAGCTGCTGGCCGTTCCCAGCTATGCAGGCTGGGATTAGTCTCGACACGCAAAACGAGATATTTTTCAACTCAGTTTATTTGCTATCTCTCTTAATTAAAACATCTACTCTCTAAACCGATTTCATATTTGTGTTCATAATATTTTTCTGAACAAAACTAGACCACACTTGCTGTATATATTTTTTAAATAGTTTGTTTACTTTTTTATTCCCATGCTATCCCTATGTTGTACAGTCAATCAAACACTATCTATACGTAGCCCGGGCAAACTTAAGCAAGCAACCAAACAAAAGCGTATTGCAGAGTTTTCCTTTTATCTATCCTGGCTTGGATAAACAGACCAGGCTACACTAGTACGTCAACCAAACACGCCCTACAGATCAACTAATATAACAATCTAGGTAGTGACAAATGTAATGACCTGTGAGCTAGCAAAAGTTCACCTATTTAGGATGGTGGGCAGTTGGAACTTACATAGGTATTTGGAGCTGAATTGTTGAAAGATTTTGGCTTAAGAGAACACTCTGGTATTGATAAGCTTTATGCCACGTGAACAAATGGCGGACAGCGATATTAATACAATAATACGTGATCACGCCATACTTATTATGGACTCACATCTAGTAGAGACACTGTGTAGCTCTGGCATTTTATTTCAAAATTATTTGCTTCATGTAAGGTACAAATTGGTTTATATTTCTCTTAAAAATCCCATTTGGTGAGCCAATATAAAACAAATGCATACTTCTGTACTGCAATTGTCCTCTGATGATAAGTTGTTACCAATTGGATATCGTTTTTTAACTTACGGATAGGGATGCAAGTGTGCTAGCATGCAAACCCACATGTAGACTAAATTCAGCAGGTTGCCATTGTGAAAATATCTAATTATAACCAATTAATTTGTTTTCTTTAGTTTATCCTTTCAAGATCTTGATCTTCAGTTGCACACTCCAACTAATTACTAACTGTGATTATTGCCATGGAATCCTGTATTATTTTGTAATGACCTAGAGTTTTTTTGGTACCTATTACCAAAACTGTTGCAGAAGGTAAGTTAGTACAAACATGCAGGATGTTAGGAAAATTGTGCTGACTTCCTTGTCATGTTTATTTTGGAAAACGAAATACAGTTTCTGATCAATCTTTCTATGTTATCTAAAATGTGCAGGGTGCTCAACCTTGTGCGTACTATGCCCAAAATGGATATTGCAGATATGGGGTTGCATGCAAATATGATCACCCAATGGGAACTCTAGGCTACAGTTCATCTGCTTTACCCCTATCTGACATGGCAATTGCACCCTATCCTCTCGGCTTCTCTGTTGCTACACTGGCTGCATCTCCATCTTCCCCAGAATATATTTCAACCAAAGATCCATCCATCAATCAAGTAGCATCACCAGCGGCAGCACCCGAGCCTGTTGGAGCAATCTTGCCAGAAGGGGTTTTCCCTCCAGATAGCATTATGCGAACTCAGACTTCTACTACAGGTGTTGGCAGTTCAAGCCCTGGTGGTGGTCGCTGATTTTTCTGAGCTGAGTGGATTGATCCTCTCAGCACAATTTTTCTATCACTTAACAGGTAGATTAACCTTCCATTGAGTTTTTCATCATCGCATAAAACATACTTGTGCTGATAATGCTTATTATCTTGCTTTATTGACTTCAGTTCCGATAGGCCAATCTGATGTGAATAAGAAGCTGTGGCCTCTGTAGAGAAGCTGCGGCGAGGGTGGTTTTCTCTACCATCACAATAAGAGCATTGATAGGTTACAAGCAAGCTCGATTCACTTGCAATTTTTGCGTTCTTCTGTTCATGTTCAAAACGGGGAAAAGGAAGGTTTTTGAATGTCAAGTTCCATAGCACGTTGGCGCAGTGGTGAGACTCAGGTTCATCCCTCAGTAAATAATTCTCAGGCAAGAAAATTTTCGTTGTTATCAAGAAAATTTTCACACGCAGAGTTACTGGGTTTTCTCCACCTTCAAATTTTCTTTTTCTTTTCACGTTTCTGTATATTGTCATATATATTACATATATATCATCAAAAGACTTGTAACTACATACATATATATATGTTCATAGCGGGAGCTAGGCGCGTTGCAAAGGACAGAACGTTTAATTGAAGAGGTCTTTGCTGTCTTAACTGAAATGGTTGTACCGATGAGGCTAACTTCACTCTTTAGGGTCGTTCTGTTTTACACGCGCTACGAAACATACGTTTTTTTAATACATTTTTTCAATGCACCGATTCATCTTTCTGGAAAAAAGTACAGTACCGTAGTTGGTTAATGCCAAATATGGCGTATGCCTTTCTGTACATCTCCCACATGCACGTGTGAAAAGGAAAAAAAAAAAACGTGTACACCTGTCTTCTGCTATATGGCTGAGATGTTTGGTTATACATGGTTTATATCCAAACAGTCAACTAATAAAGTGCTAAATTTATATTCAAACGGGTCAGCGTCAACTAATATTTAGGTTAATAATCCTTTATCTAAACTTTAGTCACAAAACCTAGCTAAAGTGGGCTCATAGATCTTCTTTCCCTATCCATGTGTGCAGTGTATGTTAAAACTCTAGTTCTAACCTATCCAAATATACTACTTCCTATATTTTTTTGTCACGTTTTAATTCAAAAATGAACGGTGACAAATATAGAAAGGATGTAGTATGTATTATCTGTCTTTTTTCCCTCTCTAGAGGCTAGAGGCTAGAGCTAATGGAATTTCATATTTACGTGCACGCATATATAGTTAACATTGTTGATTCAACAAAATAACCTACGTTAAGATGCACAGGCATGGAATATAGGCATGCATGGCTCGCTTACCATGGGCTTATACTTTTTAGGCTACTCATATCTCATCTCTAACGGTGGTATACTTGTATCTATATTTCGTCAACTATACATGAGAAAAGTTGAATAAGTGATATATCTAGATGGATTTTTACTTATTTTTCATAACCTTAAAATCTTGTATAGATTTAATCTTTAGTTAGTTCATTGTCTATGTAAAACATAAAAAATGGATAAGAGTCTTTCAACATCCTTCATATATTCTCTTGGAGCGGATAGAGAATGCCTCTATATCTCGTTTATGAGATCCGTTATATAACCGCTTGGAGTCAGCAAGACTTGAGTGCCCGTTCACTATTTTCTTACATTGCATGCATATCAGATCGTTCATATGCTCTCATTAATACTACATTCAATCTTTTATACTCCCTTCATCCTAACTTATAGGCCATTTGAATTTTTTTCACAACAAATTTGACAAACCCGTCTTATTCAAAAAAATATGAAAAAAAAACAAAGTCAAAGTCAAAGTATATTATATGTTTAGTTGCTTATCATATGAATGGTTGTTAAGACATTTCCAGTTGCAATGGGAGGGGTACCACCTAGTCTTATCATAACGTATGAAGGTGCAAGCATTAGAGCTGCTATTGTAAAAAAAAGTTTCTAAACACAATTCATAGGCTATGCATGTGGCATATCATGGATAAGTTTTTTTTTATAAGGTTGATGTTTTTTCTTCTATCTATGACAAATAATTTGATTTCTAGCCGAGGTTGAATGCATTGTGTCAGGGGTTCAGAAACTGGGGAAGAATTTGAGTCGACGAAATTCTCTCATGTCTAATTATGGCCTGGGGGAATGAATTGATGAATCATGGTTCCGAAATACTAAAAAAAAATATCTTGCAGCCACACTATATTTCCCAAAATAATGTGTGGAGTATCTTTCTTATCCTTTGCAAATTTATCACTTTACTTTTACATTTGGTAAAATATATTGACACCTAAATATTAAATAAGTATTTTCCTCATTCTCTATTTGTCACGGTTGATTATTTTCCATAGCTCTAACCATTAGTTTTATTCAAAACAATCTATAAAAAATATATAATACAAATAGTTCTTGTCGGTACCCAGCTAACCGGGTACCCGCTTACACTAGACAAAGATCACCAAGGAGGCCCTAGACCGCGTACAGGCGGGCCCGGCCTACTCCTTATAAAAGCTGGGCCGCGCACCCGGCCCACAGGGGAGGCCCCGGACCTCCTTCAGCGAGCTCCGAGCCCCCCCGACCACGCGAGGAGTCCCTCAGGAGAAGGTGAGGTCCGGACCTCTCGGAGGTCCGGAGCCAGTGCCTTCGGTGGTCCGGGGCCGCCACGTGCCCACAGGGCGCGAGGCGGAGCCTTCAGACAGGGGCCTCGCCCACCTACTGCATTTATTGCGGGCAGGTAGGCGTGCCCGATGCCGCTGACACCACCGCTGTCAGGCGGGCACGCCCCGATGCCGCTGACACCGCCGCTGTCAGACGGGCGTGCCCCCGTTGCCCGCCAACGCCGCCGCTGTCAGGCGGGCGCGCGCCCGTAGCACGCTGACACCGCCGCTGTCAGACGGGCGTGCCCCCATCGCCGCTGGCACCACCGCTGGCGGGCGGCGGCGGCGAAGCAAAGGGGCGCGCCTTACCGAGGCGCGACGGCGATAGCAGGGCACTACAGTTGATTTCCCCGGCTACACTGGGGTCTATATTGAGTAAACAAGTACGCTGTACTCATCATGAGCCGCGCCACGCGCGGCGGCCGCGCTCAGCCTAATACTAGGTAGCGGCGCTACAACGCTACTACGAGCGCCCTGTCCTGTCACGCGTGCGCGTCGCCTGCCCCTCGGCCTCTGAAGCCTCTCAGCGGGTTTAGCAGCCGATGGGACAAGACGGCGTAAGGCAGGACGGCGCGGCGCCGTATCCAGACGACAGGACGACATGGCGGATCTCCAGGCCATACCAGGTCGCGTCGGTGGTACAGGCGCAAAGCATGGGAGCGTTGGACATCAGGCACAAGATAGAGCTGTAGCATAGAGGAAATGGGCCGGGACCACCTGTCGGGGCCCGGCCACCATGTACATGCCCCCCTTGGGCTATAAAAGGGGAGGCATACGCAACACAAGGGGACACCCTCGACAGTCTCCTCAGACCAGACAGACTCAACCCACAAAGCACAAGCACACTACAATCCTCACTGTCTTCCCCTACAGACAGGAATACAAGAATACACCCACAGTGGACGTAGGGTATTACGCTCCGGCGGCCCGAACCACTCTAAATCCTCTCGTCACCATCGTGCCACCACTGACCTAGCTAACAACGATCGCTCCCCCTAACTACTCTTAGTACTTAGGATCTCGGCCGGGTGCATTCCGCCACCCGACCAGGAGCACGCCCGCTCCGACATTTGGCGCGCCAGGTAGGGGGAAGGCATCAGTTAGCATCATCCCTCACGGCATGATGGTTCGCATCCGCGACATTCAAGAGGATGCAGCCGCATCAGAGGAGGTGGCCTCGACTGGGTCGCAGGCCTCCCCCCACCATTCTGAGGGCGCGGCGCGGACGCCGCGGGTCCCTCGACGCCCCACGGGGGGCGCCGCTGCTGCAAACACTGCAGTAGCGAGCGCTGTAGCGGCAAATGCCGCCACGGTGAACCCCGCTGCTGCCAGCGGCCCGCTCGCCGCAGCCAGGGAACTGCTTCGTAACCCCCCGGGGCCGACAGCCTCTCCTAGCGCCCTGGCGCAGTGGCGGAGCGATGTGGATCGCCTGATCCACCTAGCTGAGGTCACCCCTAGCCCAGCTAGGACTGGATCGCGATCCCCTCCCAGCAGCGGGGGGAGGTCGAACCGCCGCAGGCAGCACGATGCGGCAACATCCGCGCGCTCCCCCTCAGTGAGGAGCGCGCAGACGGAAGACCTGCGAGCTGAGCTCAACCGCCGGCGAGCAGGCACCCCCACCACCGTGGAGCAACCACGGGTGCAGCCAAACGCCGCCAAGGGCAAGAACCTTGACGCTGCGTTCGCAGCTGCTGCACCTAAGCCCCCGGCTTACGTGCAACCTCCGGTTGGCGTACAATCGCCACCGGGGGTCGTATCGGCTGGAGTCGGCTGCGCCGCGCTCGCGGACAGTCTCCGCTCCGCACACTGGCCGCAGAAGTTCCGGCCGCACCTGCCGGAAAAATACGACGGGAATACCAACCCGTCGGAATTCGTGCAGGTGTACGTCACCGCTATCACAGCGGCTGGCGGAGACGACGTCGTTATGGCGTCATACTTCCATGTCGCCTTGTCTGGGCCGGCCCAGACTTGGCTCATGAACCTCTCCCCCGGGTCAATCCGATCCTGGGAGGAGCTCTGCACTCTGTTCCTGGCGAACTTCGCGAGTGCATGCCAGCAGTACGGTGTGGAGGCCCACCTCCATGCAGTACGTCAGGAGCCTGGGGAATCCCTCCGAGCATTCATCGCTCGCTTCGCCAAGGTGCGGGGGACAATACCTCGCATCTCCGACGCGTCCATCATCACAGCCTTCCGGCAAGGCGTCCGTGATGAGAAGATGCTGTAGAAACTGGCGACCCGCCAAGTACAGGACGTCGCCACCCTGTACGCGCTGGCGGACAAGTGCGCTAGGGCTGCAGAAGGGCGTGCATGGCACTCCCCACAGCAGGACAGGACTGCCCGGGCAGGCGCCTCTGCCGGTGCTGCCCGAGAAGGCAGCAAGAAAAAGAAGAAGGGCCGACGCCCTGAGAGGTTCCTGGAAGGGGCCCCTGTCGCCGCGGCAGCACCTGGAGGCCGCGACACCGGCGGCAAGCGCCCTAGGCAACAGGCGCGGAACAGTGGCGGCTCATGCCCTGTTCACCCCAACAGCGGTCACAACGCCGCCGACTGTCGCGAGATACAGAAGCTCGTGCAACGTCGTCTCAGTGAGCGCCGTGAGCGTCCGGCCAAGGACGACTCGCCCCCACGCCAGCGCCCTGGCAAGGGGAAGGCTACCAGCGACGGCGAGGCCGCCGCTGGAGGCAAGGAGATGGGCTACCAGCCCCCGGAGCGGGAGCTCAAGAGCGTCTACGCTCTAGGCCACTCCAGCTCCGAATCCAGTGACAACGAACGTCGCAAGAGGTTGTACGTCATGTACGGCGGATGCTGGGAGGTCTCCTCCCGGCGAGACGTGAAGGCCCTGCGCCGAGAAGTCCTCTCGGTCAGGCCGAGCGTCCCAGGGGTGGCTCCACACCACAAGTGGAGAGACACCACCATCTCCTTCGGGCCGGCCGACTGCCCGGAGAACATGGCTGGGGCTGGCGTGCTGCCGATCATCACGTCGCCAGTGGTCGCCAACATACGGCTCCACCACGTGTTGATCGACGGCGGAGCCGCCCTCAACATCATCAGCCACGCAGCCTTCAAACAGCTGCAGATTCCGGAGTCACGCCTGGCTCCGACGCGCCCATTCTCCGGCGTGGGTCCAGTACCGATCTACCCGAAAGGGAAGATCGACCTGCCGGTCACCTTCGGGACCCCGGAGAAATTCCGCACAGAGAACGTCCAGTTCGATGTCGCGGAGGTCAACCTGCCGTTCAACGCCATCATTGGCAGACCGGCACTTTACCGCTTCATGGCCGTTGCCCATTACGGGTACTTGGTCGTGAAGATGCCGTCCCCGGCGGGTGTTCTCACCGTGCCGGGAGACCGACACGCAGCCGTCGCCGCGGTAGAGAAGCTCCATGCTCTCGCTACTGACGCAGCGAACCCGGCGGGGGACAACCCTTCGACCTCTCGGGCCAAGGTTCCTGTTAAGGAACCAAAGGTGCCCAAGGTACGCCATTCCGACCCAGAGAACGTGCCGGTCAAGACCGTCCAGATCGGGGCGGAACCCTCCCAGACCACCCGCATCGCAGGGAATCTGGGAGAGAAATAGGGAGACGCGCTCATTGCTTTCGTCCGGGCAAATGTTGACGTGTTCGCCTGGGAACCGTCGCAGATGCCTGGGATCCCTAGGGAAGTGATTGAGCACCGTCTGAAGATCAGCCCGGACGCCAAGCCGGTCCGGCAAAAGCCACGGAGGCAGTCCGTGGAGCGCCAGGACTTCATCCGTCAGGAGGTCCGGAAGCTCCTGGACGCGGGCTTCATCGAGGAGGTCCATCACCCCGAGTGGCTGGCCAACCCGGTGGTCGTCCCCAACGCGAACGGGAAGCTTCGGATGTGTATCGACTACACCAGCCTCAACAAAGTATGTCCTCCAGACCCTTATCCCCTCCCGCGCATAGACCAGATAGTAGATTCCACCTCCAGGTGTGAACTTTTGTCTTTTTTGGATGCGTACTCTGGGTTTCATCAGATCCAGATGGATGAGGAGGATAAGAGACATACAGCCTTCGTAACAGTAGATGGGTTGTATTGTTACGTTGTAATGCCATATGGTCTGAGGAATGCTTTACCTACGTTTCTGTGTGCCATGAATTTCACGTTCCATGACCTGATCAGAAACATAGTAGAGGTCTATGTCGATGACATTGTTGTCAAGACTAGGGTAGGGTCGGCCTTGATGGAAGACCTGGCCCTTGTTTTTGACAGGTTGCGCACAACGCGCACGAAGCTGAACCCCGAGAAATGCGTTTTTGGCGTCTCGACTGGTAAGCTGTTAGGTTTCTTAGTGTCACATCGCGGCATAGAGGCAAACCCAACTAAGATCAGGGCAATCGAGGCTATGCGGCCGCCGGCCTGCATCAAGGACCTCCAGAAACTCACTGGGTCCTTGGCAGCCCTCAGCCGGTTTATCTCAAAGCTAGCTGAGAGAGCCCTGCCCTTCTTCAAGATTTTGAGGAAGTCCGGACCATTCATATGGACCGAAGAGGCTGAACAAGCCTTCCAGGAGTTGAAGCAGCATCTCACTACTCTGCCCGTTTTAGTGGCGCCAGAGTCTGGTGAGACCCTGTTTCTCTACCTCGCGGCAACATCCGAGGTAGTAAGCATGGTCTTGGTCGCCGAGCGACCAGTCCATTCCCACGAGGGAGACACCGGGGTCCCCCAAGTGGAAGGTGGTGGTCCGCCCACCGCAGAAGTTGCAACTGGCCCCGATACCGGAGGTCCGGCAGACACACTGCCCTGCCAAGGCGGTGAGCCACCAGAAACAGGAGGGCAAGCCGCCCAGGGGGCCAGCCTGGCAGAGGTAGGTGGCCTCGGACCTACCACTAAGGTCCGGACCACCCAGAAGCCAGTATATTACGTCAGTGAGGTCCTCCACGGGGCAAAAGCCAGATATCTGGAAGCCCACAAGTTCGCCTACGTGTTACTTATTGCTTCCAGAAAGTTGCGCCATTATTTCCAGGCGCATAAGGTTGTCGTGGTGACCTCTTACCCGTTAAGAGCGATCCTGCGCAATTCTAACGCCACTGGGAATATTGCCAAATGGGCGGCGGAGCTGGCAGAGTTCCAACTCAACTTCCAGCCCCGCAGCGCTACCAAGAGCCAGGTCTTGGCCGACTTTATCGCAGAGTGGACTCCCACCACCACGGAATCTGGAGGTCCGCAAGCTGAGGCGGAACCTTCCCGGCCAGACAGGACCGTCCAGGTTTTCACCGAGCCGCACTGGACTCTCTTCTTCGACGGGTCCGCCCGCGAAAAAGGGTCCGGAGCAGGAGTGGTCCTCATGGACCCGAACGGGGATCAAGTAAAGTACATAGTATGCTTCGAATTCAAAGCCACTAACAACATGGCGGAATACGAAGGCTTGATCTTCGGGCTCATGATCGCCCAGTCACTAGGAATCAAGCAGCTCCTGGTTAAGGGGGATTCCCAGTTAGTGATCAGACAGGTGCGGGGGGAGTGCTGCTGCAATAACCCCCAGCTCACAGCATACCTCATGCGAGTGAGGGAGCTCGAGAAGGACTTTGAGGTCCTGGAACTGCAGCACGTTCCTAGGAACCTCAACTCAGTGGCAGATGACCTCTCCGCGAGGGCATCGACTCGGGGCCCAGTACCCGAGGGCGTCTTCAAAAGACAGCTGCTGAGACCAACCGCCCAGCCAGCCGAACTGGGCGAAGGGGGCAGAACTAGCACCTCGAAGCTAGCAGTCCCGGTGGTCCTCCATCTCTGGAGCCCACCAAGGATCGTGTGGACTGATGACCCCGGCATGTCATCAGGGACACATCCAATGGCTCAGGGCAGTCCCGATGCACGGATCTCCGAGATCTGGGACTACCTGAAGGACAAAATCCTTCCCGAAGAATGTGTGTCTGCTGAGCGCATAGTGCGATTGGCTAAACGCTACACGCTAGTAGAAGGGGATCTCTACAGGCGTGGCGCCAATGGCATCCTCATGCGATGCATAACCCGGGAGGAGGGCCGCGATTTACTTGCGGAGATCCATGGAGGCGAGTGCGGGAATCATTCAGGGTCCCGTACGCTGGTCGGTAAAGCCTTTCGGCATGGCTTTTACTGGCCGACAGTGCTCCAGGATGCAGCTGAGCTAGTAAGGTCCTGCAAGGCGTGTCAGTTCCACGCAAAGCAGATACACACACCGGCTCAGTCTCTGCAGATGATTCCCCCCTCTTGGCCCTTCGCGGTATGGGGGTTGGACATCCTGGGACCTTTCCCTAGAGCTGTCGGTGGGTACCGGTACCTCTACGTCGCCATTGACAAATTCACAAAATGGCCTGAGGTAACCCCAGTAGTAAGCATCACCCAAGGAACTGCAACAGCTTTCCTTAAGTCCATTGTGTGCCGGTTCGGCGTCCCCAGCCGTATCATAACGGACAACGGGACCCAGTTCAGGAGCCGGGTCTTCCAGTACTACTGCGACGGCGTTGGCATCCAGTTATGCTTCGCGTCTGTAGCACATCCTAGGAGCAATGGACAGGTCGAAAGAGCTAACGCGGAAATCCTCAAGGGGCTCAAAACCCGCACCTTCAACTGCTAGGAGAAGCACGGTGCGAAATGGGTTGATGAGCTCCCCTGCGTGCTATGGGGGAACCGGACCACACCCAGCCGAGCAACCGGGGAAACCCCATTCTTCCTGGTATACGGGGCCGAGGCATGCCTCCCACCAGAAATACTCTTGGGCTCCCCACGGGTCCAAGCTTTTGATGAATCTTTGCAGGAACAGGCTAGGCGCGACGACGTCGACCTCGTCGAGGAGCAAAGATGGCAGGCTGCAATCCGGAACGCACGGTACAACCAATCGCTCAAACGCTATCATGAGCGAACCGTGCGGGGCAGGGTACTCCAACCTGGAGACCTGGTCCTGAGGCGCATCTTGAACCGAGAAGGGCGCAACAAACTCTCCCCTAGCTGGGAAGGCCCCTTCGAGGTGACAGAAGTTAGTCGCCCCGGTTGCGTTCGCCTCGCTACGGAGGAAGGAGTTCCGCTGCCGAACCCGTGGAATATAGAACACCTCCGTAAGTTTTATCTGTAGGCAAGAGATTCAGGGCGACCCTCTTTCCTTTTGTAAGCTAAATAGGACCACCATGTGGACCAGAGCGGTGAAGGTCCGCCCTTGTAATCCCGACCTCTGGCTGACATCACATGACACCCTGTACCGCTTGATTAGAGAAAGAGTTTAGCCCTGAAATCCTTGTCTCCGCTGATTACCCTACTGCTTACTCAGCTACCATCTTTTCAATTTTTCCTAACCCCTGCGTGGAATCCTACTCTTGCCAAAAATCTCCTTGGAACCAGCAGGACTTAGCAGTTTGAGTGTGAAATGGTTAGCACAGAGGCTGGGAAGGAGGTCCGGAATACTGGGTGCCAGGTCCAGAGAAAAGGGGCTCGCCTTGGTAGCACGGAGCTGTCAGCTGCTTAGCCTGGTCTCATACCCTAAGCACTGAACACTCCCTACCACGCCGTGAGTTCCCCCCAGTATCAGGAATAGTGCACTTAGTGCTCCGGACCATCTCCTAAGCTAATGGCACACCCGCTAACCTCAGCAGCAACGTCCGACTGCGACTCCAAGGACTTCGAGGCAGCGCGGTTACCTTTGTTTCGCTAAGGGAGGTCCGAACGGCTGCAGGACCGGACCACAGCTAAGATTTTTTGGACTAAGGATGGTCCAGGGCTGTGTCGCAGTTTTGCTTGGTTCCGTACCCTTAACTCACACACCCTGCTATCCCACGAACAAACATCCTGGCCCCTGGCCCGGACAGCAAACGCTCCGAATCTCGAATAGCGGAAAAGGTCAACTCAGAGTAGGTCCCGTAGGTGCGACACTGACGTTTGCCGTGATTTGCATGCAGGTCTGGCCTCTGACTCGGTGGTAGCCAGCCTCAAAACTTAGAGCCTACCTACCAGGGGGCCAGGGGGTCAGGTAACAACACACCAGCATGCAGCAGGGAGTAAATGGAGATAAGTCGCAACTACCATTCTTATATTACTTGTCCATACTAATGTTTTACATAGCATAAAAAAAACAAAACAAAACAGCAAAAGCCGTTGCCCTACGACGCTGGGGAGGCTCCTGTCCCCGGTGCATCCGGGTCCTCGTCTGCAGGGGTCCGCTGGAACCGGGCGGCAACGACCTCCACCGCCTCCTGCACGCTATCTCGGGCGGCGGCCTCCGCTTCCTCCACCGGACCTGCAATGACCGGGTCTAAGGAAATGGCGGGGTCGTGGCTCCGGAAGCAGACCAGGAGGTGCTCCACCACGAGGCGGCACAGCTCGCGGCCCTCGGCTTCAAGGCGCTCCCCGAGCGTGGAGTCCAGGCGCCGGAGTCGCTCCACCGCCGAGTCAAGGACGGGGAAGGCGTCCGCAATAGTGGACGGCGGCTCTGTCACCCGGATCGGACTCAGTCCGAGCGGTACCAGAGCCGAACTCGCCTCCCCGGCCCAGTCGGTGATGCGTTGCAGGCCGGCGCGCATCTGCTCCCGGTCCTCCGCCGCCGCCTGCTGGGCAGCACCCTGCTTCAGCTGCTCCAGGGCGGCCCGCTCAGCTAGCAGCTGCTTCTCCTGGTTCGCCAGCTCTGCCTCCCGGGACTTCACCCAGTCCTCACGGACCTTGAGCGTGGCAGCCTGGCGAACAGCGGAGTCCCTGAGAGCCTTGGCCGATGCCTCGCGCTGAGCAGCGGATTCCTCACGGGCCGCAACTGTTGCCTCGCGCTCGACAAGCCTCATCTTCATCCTGTCAAGCTCAGCGTTGACAGCAGCCTGCCGCTCGGACACCTCCACCAGCTCTAGCCGGCGCTGCTCCACGCCTTTCCATGCGGACTCCAGCTTCGCCTGGTCGAGCTTCAGCCGCGCCTCGCCCACCTCGGCCTGCTTCTCGCGGACCCCAACCGCGCGCTCTCGGCCAATGAGCCTCTGCAGGTCCTCATGGAAGGCCGCGCGGTCGGCATCGAGCTCGGTGCGGGCAGAGGAAAGCTCCACACGGGTCCGGGTGTGCTGGGCGGTGGCGGCTTCGATCTGCTCCCCCAGACGGGCCCGCCAGCCGTCCAGGCCCTCGCGCTCCTGCTGCAGCCGCGCCCACTCCAGCTGGAGCGCCTCCTGGGCGTCGTCCAGGGCCTGGCACGCCCGACGCAGCACACGAGGGAGAGGGGCTCCACCCGGCTGGGGCAGGGGCAGAAGCGGCCTACCCAGAACCTCCTCCAGTTCCCCCTCGGCAGGGGGCGGTGATCCGGCGCAGGTCGTCCGGGCGGCGGGCGACAAAGGCTCCGAGGTCCGAGCGTCAGGAGCCGCCCCCGGCGCAGGCCCTTGGGCCGCAACGCCTTCCGGCATCGGGCTGCCTGGTGCCTGGGGCTGCGCGTCCGGAGCTGCCCCCTCAGCAGGCACTCAGGGTGCGGTCTCGGCCCCCGAGGCGCCCCCCGGCGTCGGTCCACCCGGGGCCTAGGGCCGGACAGACGGGGCGGCCCCCGGTGCAGGCCCCTCAGTCGTACCCCGGGCCCGCAAGGCATTCTTTGCCGTCGGACCACCAGGGGCGCACTTCTCCGCTGTGGCCGCCTGGCCACCAGAGCCGCTGGAGGGAGGAGCGCCGGCCGGGTGTGTCGGCCTAAACGAAACACACAGCGAAAGGTTGAGAAGCCTGAAAAAGCTAGCCGTGGTACCGCAAGTGTTCGAGACTAATTTAAAGGACTTACCTCAAAGTAGGCGCCGACCAGCGGCCACGAAGGCCAGAGCCTCGCCGCGGCTGCCGTTCCGCGGCCGGCGCTGCCGGTCGCTGCTGTTGCCCCAAGGCCTGCGGTGCCGGAGAGGGCCGCCGCTGCTGGTCCGGCGTCGGAGGAGGTGCCCGGCGCTGCGAGGTCCGCTGGTCCGGATGCGGCGGTGGCACTCGCTCCCCTTGCCCGGAGGAGCTTCCTTCCCCCGAGGTCCGCTGGCGCTTCGGGTCGGGCTCCGAGACAAAGGTCCCGTCGCCGCGAACCAACCTTCGCCGTGTCTCCTCGCCGCCCGCCGGCGGAACAACGGGGGACGCTGCCACCGGCCTCTTGCCCTTGTCAGCGGGAGCGGTGCCTCTGGCACCAGAACCCCCAACCGGGGCGTCGTCGATGTGGACTCCCCGGTTGGGGTCGCCCCCAAGCTGCCGCGCCGCGAGGCCACCGTCATCGAGCGTGGGCATCTCTCGGAGCACCGCCGTCCGCAAGGCCTGGTCGCGGCAGAGCGGCACGATGGCGGACGGCAGGCGCAGCTGCTCCGGAGAGAAACTCTCGTCCGTGACGCACCGCACCCATTCCTCCAGCAGGAGCGGCGTCAGATCGTGGTCTTCGCCACGCACCACCCGGCTGCAGTCGTTGGAGCCGGTGTAGCTCCACACCAGCCTTGGCCGCATCTGCAGGGGGGCGAGCCTCTGCCTGAGGAAGTCCGCAAGAACGTGCATCGAGGTCAGCCCGCCGCTGACGAGCACGGCGATCCTGGCCAGCACGGGGGAGAACTCGGGTGGCAGATCCGTCGAGGCACCCTCCGGGAGGGATGCGTCGGGACTGCTAGCAGGGAGAGCCAGCCGGTCGTTCGGCTCCGCCCTGACGATCACCCAGTCGTTGCGCCAATGCTCCCACTTGGCGCTGGCGAAGGTGGGGAGGTAGGTCGACCTTCCCCCGGACCCCTTCAGCAGGAAGTAGTAGCGGCCGATCTCCGTCGAGCTCCTCCCAGAACACCTCACCGAGAAGAAGTGGCGGAAGAGCGTCACGCAGGGAGGAACCCCCACGAACATCTCACAGAGGTGGGCAAAGATTGCCGCATGAAGGATGGAGTGGGGGGTGAGATGCTGGAGCTGCAACCCAAACGCCTCCAGCAGCAGCATGAAGAAGGAGGAGATCGGAATCCCCAGACCGCAGTAGAGGTAGGGGACGAAGAGGACGAACTCCCCCGGCTGCAAGTTGTGATGGGGGAGGGAGCCCGTGCGAACATTGTCGCAGCGCTCCGCGTCCGTCCAGCCGAGCAGGCGGCGGACGCGGGTGAGGTTCTCCTCGGTCTCCCGGAAAGATTGGTGGCCTGAACCCATCGCAGAGGAATCTGGCGGTGGGGAAGAGAAGGAGCGCGCAGCAGGCAAGGAACGAGAGCGCTGCTGCGAGGAAGACGTAGCGCCGCGGCGGATGCGAGGGGTGCAAAAGCAAATGGCTGAAGGGTGTGCTCGGCCGATGGTCGAGAACCCTATTTGACGGTTGCCCCCAATCCTCCGCAAGCCGTGGGCGTCAAGCGTACGCACGCACGGACGCACCCACGGACCCCCAGGTCTATGACAGCAGGGGCCCGAGGAGGCAGTCATGACAGGCGGGTAGAAGAGCAAGTAAGGCAGGAAGGCGAACCGGCGGCCGCTCGCGTAACCATCTGCCCCCGCCTTAATGGCAGGAGAAGGGGTAGGTGAACCGCCGCGCGGTTCCCGACGCGGGCGTGCCCCCACGTTTCCCGGGAGATTCCCACGATCGGGCGCTCCCAGATCGTGGGGGCCCACGGAGCCATCCCGCGGGGCCGGGTAGACTAGGCCTCCTCCAAGGTCGGGTAAGGCGGACGATCGGCAAGAACAGGCGTGCCGGGCTCTCAGTAGGGTCAGGCGAGTCAAAGCCTCGACCAAAAATCAAGTAGTGGGCCTTGCCCAACTACGAGCTTAACAGCTAAGCGCCGGTAACCACACGTGGCTCCCGCGGATTGAGTAGTAAGCGATGATGGGCTCACCTCAGGTTCGAAAAACTCACCGGAGGCGAGCCCAGGGGCCACTGTCGGTACCCAGCTAACCGGGTACCCGCTTACACTAGACAAAGATCACCAAGGAGGGCCTAGACCGCGTACAGGCGGGCCCGGCCTACTCCTTATAAAAGCTGGGCCGCGCACCCGGCCCACAGGGGAGGCCCCGGACCTCCTTCAGCGAGCTCCGAGCCCCCCCCCCCCGACCACGCGAGGAGTCCCTCAGAGGAAGGTGAGGTCCGGACCTCTCGGAGGTCCGGAGCCAGCGCCTTCGGTGGTCCGGGGCCGCCACGTGCCCACAGGGCACGGGGAGGTCCGGAGCCAGCGCCTTCGGTGGTCCGGGGCCGCCACGTGCCCACAGGGCACGGGGAGGTCTTGCGCTGCCACGTGCCCACAGGGCGCGAGGCGGAGCCTTCAGACAGGGGCCTCGCCCACCTACTGCATTTATTGCGGGCAGGTAGGCGTGCCCGATGCCGCTGACACCGCCGCTGTCAGGCGGGCACGCCCCGATGCCGCTGACACCGCCGCTGTCAGACGGGCGTGCCCCCGTTGCCCGCCAACGCCGCCGCTGTCAGACGGGCGTGCCCCCATCGCCGCTGGCAGGCGGCGGCGGCAAAGCAAAGGGGCGCGCCTTACCGAGGCGCGACGGCGATAGCAGGGCACTACAGTTGATTTCCCCGGCTACACTGGGGTCTATATTGAGTAAACAAGTACGCTGTACTCATCATGAGCCGCGCCACGCGCGGCGGCCGCGCTCAGCCTAATACTAGGTAGCGGCGCTACAACGCTACTGCGAGTGCCCTGTCCTGTCACGCGTGCGCGTCGCCTGCCCCTCGGCCTCTGAAGCCTCTCAGCGGGTTTAGCAGCCGATGGGACAGGACGGCGTAAGGCAGGACGGCGCGGCGCCGTATCCAGACGACAGGACGACATGGCGGATCTCCAGGCCATACCAGGTCGCGTCGGTGGTACAGGCGCAAAGCATGGGAGCGTTGGACATCAGGCACAAGATAGAGCTGTAGCATAGAGGAAATGGGCCGGGACCACCTGTCGGGGCCCGGCCACCATGTACATGCCCCCCTTGGGCTATAAAAGGGGAGGCATACGCAACACAAGGGGACACCCTCGACAGTCTCCTCAGACCAGACAGACTCAACCCACAAAGCACAAGCACACTACAATCCTCACTGTCTTCCCCTACAGAGAGGAATACAAAAACACACCCACAGTGGACGTAGGGTATTACGCTCCGGCGGCCCGAACCACTCTAAATCCTCTCGTCACCATCGTGCCACCACCGACCTAGCTAACAACGATCGCTCCCCCTAACTACTCTTAGTACTTAGGATCTCGGCCGGGTGCATTCCGCCACCCGACCAGGAGCACGCCCGCTCCGACAGTTCTCAAACTATCTTGAATGATGAAATAAATCACAACAAAACATATGCTAATTTACAAAAAAGTTAATAAAGCCAATGATTATATTTGTTAAAAATTCAATAGTGACAAATATTAAAAAAATAGAGGAGTATGTGCTTAAGATTTTTTTTTGTTTTAGTAAAACTAGTTCGATGCTATAAATGCTTGTGCATTTTATGAACTTGATTAAAGCTAACGATTTTGATACTTAAGAATCTGTACCTAATAATAAAGAGAGAAGAGTTTGTTTTCTGCCGAAAGATTTACGTCCACCCACTCTAAAGTTGGTCAAATAAGTTAATCCGAATCTGAATTTATCTGCGAGCCTGATTGAGACGGCTGGAATTGGGTACACAAAAATAGATATCCAGGTTGCATATGAATTCCGCTTTCAACATTCTATATATTGACGTAGAGAGCTTTTTAATCTTACGGACACCACCCCAAAGTTCATCCATCGAAACAAAATGACATGATATCTGATAGGTATATACCATATACTATAGCCTTTATACCTGTATATATCAACGCAGCGGTATTTTTCTAGGATAGGTAAGACGACCTGAATAGACCGAGAAGACAAATGATTTTGCTGATTATAACTATGAAATAGTATTTTAGTAGGATGAGTGAGTACGACAGAGACCCGAAGCAACCGCTACGACGATGCGGTGGCATGCTCTCCTAGTAGAGCCTAGGATGCGGGCGGACCAGGCCGGCCGTTCTATTCTACCGCATCGCATCGCAGGAGCACGTGACCCCTACCACCGCGCCCAGCCCAGGCCGCGTAGGAAAGCAACGAACCACCGTCGTCCCGCGGCGGGCCCACCACGACGACCGCGCATTTACGGCGACACGCGGCTGCCCCTGCCTACCCCCGTCCTCCCCTTTCTCCGTTCCGTTTCCATCCATCCATTGGTGCTAGTAGCTGCTACAGCGAGCGAGCAGCGACCGGCCAGGCGGCCACGCCGTACCCGTAAAACTGCACCGATCCACGCGTCCGCCCGTTTCGCCCGCTGCCCCCCTCCCCACGGTGGTGCACGGGGCTCCAGCGCGCCGAACGGGAAACCCCACCACCACTTCGTTCCCGATCCCCCCACCCGCAAAAGGCCACCGCGACGCGTACGGGGGGCGAGCCGACCCGCGAGTGCTGCCGCTGCTGCTACTGCCGCTGCTGCTGTGTGCCTGCGTAGGGGAGGGGAGGGGGAGAGGGGGAGGGGAGTGGAGGAGTCGCCAGGAAGCAACCGCGAGGAAGCAGCGAGCGGCACTGTAGCAGCGCAGGGTGGGGGGGAAATTCCCGTCCTTTGGCTCCGCGAACGTCCGGCGCTCGCTTGCCTCGGCTTCGATCGAGCCCGATCGCCGCTCTCCGGGAGCTTCCGATGGAGCCGTACGCGGCGGCGGAGGGCGTGGGCGGGGCCGACGCCAGCACCGGCTTGGAAGGTACGCGCGCCGGCCGCCGGCCGCCGGCCCGGCCTCGCTCGCTCGCTCGCGCAATTGGGGGTTTCCGCCGCGCCTGCGGGCGGGTCTGGGTTCTTCGGGGTTTCGCCGCTCGCTCGCTAGGGTTTTGGATCTCCGATGCGGCCGCTCGGCCGGCGGACCGACACCAGCCGCGCTAATAACTGTGGTGCTGCCTTTCGTCGACGCCTTTTTCCTTTCTTTTCCATTCCGCAGAGTCGATGCGGAGGCTGGGGCTGGACGGGGAGGCGGGGGACGCGAAGCTGCCGGAGCGGCCGGGCGAGGCCGACTGCGCCTACTACCTCCGCACGGGCGCCTGCGGCTACGGGGAGCGCTGCCGCTACAACCACCCCCGCGATCGGGCCGCCCCGGTGAGCGCACGCTTTGCTCTGTTTTGTTCTGCTTCTTTGCCTCCTGCTCGTGCTCCTCTCCTCAGCGTGATGGCTACTGGTGACCTGGGAGCCTCTGCCAGGAGCATCCGACAATGACCCACCCCTTGGGTTGCGCTTGGCTGGATGGATGGTTTAAGATTTTCCGGCGGATTGACGATTGCAAAGACATGGGAGTGTGTGGAAGTGTGAAAGCTTAGGTGTTTTGTGGTTGATGCGGGGAATCCATAGTTCCCAACTTTGGCTCTGGATAGTGAATACTGCCACATACTACTGCTTAGCCATAGTGCTAGCTTGAATTGTAGGCTGGTCTGGCGTGGCAGTTCTACTATTGCCTGCTCTTTTCTTATATCTCGAGTCTTTAGTAGACAACCGACTTCACATGTCTGCAACAAGTAGGTGGTAGGAACTAGAACCTTCATCGAACATGTGTTTATTTTATAGGATGTTTACAAACTATATTTGCCACATTTGATTTAAGCATGTGCCTGTGCAATTCTGCTGTGGTTTTCAGGTTAATGGAGTTGCAAGGACTGCAGGTACGGTGGAGTACCCAGAGCGTCCGGGACAGCCACTCTGTGAGGTAATTAAATCAGTAGGAGAGCGATGCCTAGTCGATATTTTAAGTCAAGTGTGTTCTTTTTTATTGTGCTGTGGTGGTTATGACTGTTCTTGTTTTCTTCAGTACTATGCGAAGAATGGGACCTGTAAATTTGGTTCTAACTGCAAGTTTGATCATCCAAGGGAAGGTGGCTTTGCACCTGTGGCATTAAACAGCAGTGGATTCCCTCTACGTCTGGTGGGTGTCCTCATTCACTCCAAGTTGCTTTTTAATAGAGGATCTTGTTTCTTCACCATTTTATGACTATGGTTCATGCAGGGTGAGAAGGAATGTTCCTATTACATGAAAACTGGGCATTGCAAGTTTGGAGCAACATGTAAATTCCATCACCCAGAGCTTGGTTTTATTTCGGAGGCACCTAACATGTACCAACCAGTGCAACCATCACCTATTTCATCCCCTCATCCGTATCCGCATCTTGCCAACTGGCAAATGGGGAGGCCTCCTGTTGTGCCAGGGTCCTTTTTACCAGGCTCGTATCCACCAATGATGCTTCCACCTACAGTTATGCCAATGCAGGGATGGAACCCTTATATTGTAAGTTTCTATTGCTTGTCATTTTGTACTTTCTATTTCTTTACAGAAGGCACTCGAGTATGTAAGCTAGGAAGAACATCTTTGTTCCTGCAAATTGGGTCCAATTTAGGCCCGTATAGTAAGAATTTACAAATGAGTTCATTACATCCAGTGTTACTTAAGAAACATTTTTGTCTACCACAACAAAATAAAGTCAATGGCTTAGAAATGGAGTTTTTTTAAGACCCAACTAATTGGATGCAAGCCAGTATTTCCTTCATGTCCAGAAATTGTGATCATAGTCATGAATATAGAACACTCTTGACTGCCTTGATAATTTTTTCCCTCTGCTTTGTTCATAGTCACCTATGAACCAAGTTACACCAGCTGGGGGACAGCAAGCTGTTCAATCGGGTCCACCTTATGGCCTGTCGCACCAGGGGGCTACATCTGCAGTCAATTATGGCAGTCATTATGCTCAATTATATTCTTCAGCTGGGACTTCAAACAGCAACATACAAGAATATGCCTTTCCAGAGCGGCCTGGACAGCCTGAATGTGAACATTACATGAAGACAGGAACCTGTAAATATGGGGCAGCCTGCAAATATCATCATCCTCAATACTTTAGTGGACAGAAGCCTAACTGTGCATTGAGCCCTCTGGGTCTTCCACTTCGGCCTGTGAGTAGATTTCATACACCCACCTGTTTTCATTCAGGAAACTTCTATTGTTGTCTCCATGCAAGATAAGTCAAGATTGATCCGCATCTGGTTACCAGTGTGCAGTTTATTGCCTGATACCATTTAATAGGGAAGTGGCATTTAATTTGCACTCTAGGTGATTTTTTTCATCTAATTCACAAGCATTTGGTTTTCCCTGATTGCAGGTGGTCACTCAAACACATTAATCTTTTAGAATATTTAGACACTCAAAAAATTTATGCCATAAAGTCTAAACTGTTGCATTTAGGTGAGGTTCTGTTGGACACCAGCTGCTTTTTGAGTGAGTTGATTTTGGACAAAGCCGTTGGGTTGCTGTGCCTTAAACTGGTGTCCACTCAACACCTCAGTTTTGCAACCTAAGTCTGGTCATAGAAGTGAACCAGGCCATTGCATCTCCAGGTCCATGGATCATATAGCTAACTATATTATGAATCACAACCCTGCACATTCATGTTGCATGCCTCAAATTTAGTTGGAAGTCTGAGGAAGTGGAACATCCTACATGGAAACACAAATAAGGCTTACTAAGAACGAGATGTTGATTATGTCTGAAGTCTGAACCATATTTTCACCTTTTGCTGTGCATAGCATTCTGCTTTATGGGTCATCGATTAAATGCAGAGAATCACTGAAAGAACCAGACTAAGAGCCTGTGGTTTACTTAGGAGATTTCTGATCTTGATCTTATCTGACCTATTTCTTAGTTCTGCTCCATAGTTTAGAGTTTCGTTGTTGATTATAAATCATTCTTCAGTGCAGATTTTACCCTTTCCTGCATCCACACGACAATGCAAAACTGAGATGTGATCAAGTATATGTTTTTTAACCATTCTTGGTTGCAAAATTCTTGGTTGCAAAATTATGTTCTTTCTCGTGTCACACTCATGTAACTTAGGTGCTTTAAAGTGAAATGTATAATTCGTGCATCATCTCTGTTGATGTTTTTGGGGCAAAATCTTCTTTACAAGTTCTGCATCTTTTTATACTTAAAATAAAAAGCTATACCCCTGTACTTAGTTGCAAAGATTTTGATTCTTGAATGAGTTAGAAATTGGTGGTAACCTTTGCTTGTTTGTACATTAAAAGTTCAAAAACCCTTTGGTTCTGTAATGTCATGTTGGAAAGCTAAGAATTGGAACTTTGGAATGCTAACTGTAGAACTAGACAGGTGCAAGAGCATGCAATAAACCTGTACAATTACATCAAATAGTACAAGTTACATTCTAGAAAATTTTATCTACACTTTCTTGTTCAGATAAATTGATTTTCTATTTGCATGGCTGAGGGCTGAGGACTTGGATAAGAAACTCTTTTTGGTTATGAAATCGCAAAAGAGGCTCGGAGGGATATGGTCATTTTGGAGCTGCTCAGTAATTAATTTCATTTGTTGTGGTGTAGCATCTGTCGTGGATTCAATTGCAACAGTAATTGATTTAGTTGAGCATCATCCTTGTTCTCTAGCACTAGGCAAAGTTAAATGGCACTCTGGTTGAGTTAATGGCCCACTAGTATGTTACTGCGGTTGCAAGTGATATAAAGCATATCAGAGACTTGCATGACATTGATTTTTCCCCCTAATGAGGCATGGTAATAGTGTTGAGAACATTAAATGTAAACACAAAAGGTTGAAATTGGCACCATATGTTCTTGTTTGCACATGGGGATACATGTTTTACCTGAATCTTCCTTTTCATTTTCAGGGTTCTCAGCCTTGTGCTTACTATGCACACCATGGATTTTGCAAGTTTGGGCCGACATGCAAGTTTGATCACCCGATGGGTACAGTAAACTATAGTCCTTCAGTGTCATCACTTGCTGATATGCCAGTCGCTCCATATCCTCTCAGTTTCCCTGTTACTCCTATGGCTCCGTACCCACCATCTTCTGATCTGCTACCACAATACACTCTAACCAAGGATTCCTCAGCTAATCCACCCGCGTTGCCTGGAACTACATATGGACCTGTGGGAGCGATGTCAAAGGTTTATGCTCCGCACACGCTCATCCGGTCCCCAAGTTCTGCACCTGCTGGCATGCAAGCGTCGTAGAAGTGGAGGGCTGTAGCCCCTTTCTGTCATGAAGATGGATCTTTTGCCATTGGTGAAATGAGGTATCGGATTCTTTTTGCTCCAATTCGACCCATCAACTGTGAATAAAGGCTGCAACTGACATAGAAAAGGCTCAATAAATGCTAAGATAGGAATTGGCAAGCTCATTCACTTGCCATTTTTCTGTCCATCTCTGTAATGAGAGAAGGGAGAGAGAGAATTCTGATTGTAGTAAGATTCAGAGCTCCGTTATTATCTCGTACATAATTAACGGAGCATGCCACTAGATGCACCGTCGCAGGGGACACTCAAGCTAGTGGGTTCCGCAGCTCTTGCCCAAATCTTTTGTTCATCTCGCCGTCCTATACTATATATATTATATATGTATATCCTCCCCGGGAACAGCAACTATAGCTTCCGCGATATGTATTTATATCCAAACTGGAGCACAGAAACGTTGTAACGAGACGCTTGGAAGTTGGAACCCTTGATCGAATCATCTGAAACCATTCGTTGGCCATTTTCCTCGTGCGTTTTACTCTGTTGTACTGGGTTTTTATGCGTAAACTGCATGGGTTTCGCATGGTATAGAATGCCTCATCCATGTCTGCAGTTGTCTCGATCGAACAAAAGTCACGTTATTTCACGCTCGCTGTTTGCATGCACGACACAAGAAGCTTCCTACTAACGGAGCACGAGATTGTGGATTAAGCACACATGATATAGCGACGCGCACCAAATCTTCTTCTAATCCGTGTAGTCTACGGCGCGGTGGATGTGATACCCATATATTCGATCGATCGCAGTTTCCACGAGAACGATCAATTGACTGCACAACCTAGATTGAATACTGTAGCACGAATCCGGTTCTTATTTGCCTATAGCGTGTAGGCTTTTACTTAATGGTGAACCAGGACGCTGCAGCGGTGCTGTATACAACCTCCACTACTCCAGTGAACCCAATTCAAGCCCCCTTTAGATCACAAGATACTGAATTTTTGTAAATTCCAGTCGTACATCCATACATGTTCACGTGAACATACCCATGTGTGTGGTCTCGAGTCTTTACTCTTGAGCGTGTCACCTACAGTTGAATGAATAGCGTCATTTTGTCATCGAATAAATCCAAGAACATCACTTCTCGCCCTCAAGACACCACCTCTCTTCTTCTATCTCCGTCTCTCTCGAGCTTCCATTGTGAAGCCCAAAAACCCACGCCAGGCCGCGGTAGCTTTGATACCGACCGTGCTTCGCTCCCCAACCCTTGATGTGAACCCGGCCACCAAATTTCCCATCATTTCCTCTCCCTCCCAACGCAAGCTGATTCAAAAATAATGAAACCCAGGCAACTTATACCACAAGAAACCAAATCAACTGAAGCTTCTATCTTTTGCTATCCCTTAAGTTGTATTCTTTACAAACTCATCTTTGATTTTGATATTAGTTCAATTTGGTGAAATTTTGAAACTAAACTTATGCTCTGCTCCTCAACTCTCGACGTGAATCCCACGACCAAATTTACCTACATCTCCTCTCCCTCCTAGCGCAACTTGATTCAAGAATGGAACCCAATCAGTTTACACAAAAAAAACCGAATCAATTGAGCAAAGTGCCTATCATTTGCTATATTAGGCTGTATTATTTACGAACTTCTATTAAATGATGATATTAGTTGAGTTTGGCGAAATTTTAAAATTGGACGTATGATCTGCTCCTTAACTCTCGACGTGAACTTCACCCAAATTTACCGACATCTCCTCTCCCTCCGATGCAAGCCGGTTGAAGAATGCAACCGAGTCAATTTCCACTACAATATTTAACTCTCGACGTGAACTTCACCAAATTTACCGACATCTCTTCATTTACCTGCTGCTGATCACCTCGGAGATATAAATCAAACAGTAGTTTTTTTTAATGATCCGCAGGAGCACTGCGCTATATTTTTTTTAAAACGAACCAGACATGAGATTATAAACAAACGCACCACTCAAACTCCACGCACTACTCAACTCAATTGACCGATTGGAATGGGACTTCAACACGACACAACACTCATCGCCGAGACAAACACGAACCCAACCTAGACATGATGCGAACTTACAAAGCGACGCCTCCAATGAGGAGTGCAACGCCACATCCACCGCCCCCACCAGACCCTACGGTCAGCGTTTTCACCCCAGAACACGATGGACAAAAGGAATAAAGGGTGGAACGTCCGGAAGCGTCGTCATCGTCATCGTCGGCCCGGAGGAAGGCAAGGCTTTTGCCGCCACCACCAAACCCACACCGAAAGCTGTGTCATTCAAGAAGGGTAATCCAAGCATGCATGATGGGCGGTATATGGCTGCCCGATCTGGAACCCAGGCTATAGCGAGCTGGCTGGCACGATCGAATCGAATTCGTCAAAACGCAGTGTGAAACATGGACAAGTCCTTGGCGGTTTGAACAAAATTTAGCATCTTGAGCTTGACGGGGAGCAGTACGTATGTAACTTGTGGAAACCATGCATATCCTAGTCACCAACAATGTAGTCAGATCATCAGCCTAAGAATACTACTGTTAGGCAGTAAAGCCATATTCTGTCTAAATATTCTCAGGTTGAAAACGAGAGAGAATATATTTATATATATCGCACATGAAATTAAGATGAATATATCGTCGACTATGGTCGGAGCTCGCCCATGCAGGAATACATATGTATATATGGTGGGCGATGGACATCATATCAGCCTCACCAGCACGTGTTCAACTCGCGTCAAAAAGTAGTTAGGCACGAGCTCGCCTTTTCAGCTAGCAGCTGGTTACTATCTTAAGATTTTGGTGTACAGTTGCACGTACGTGAGAATATGTGTGTACAGCGCACATGCGATGTACGCGTACCATCGATCGAATATGATTCATCATTCCCCCATCTAGAATTTGTTGGCTGTAAGTAAATGTATACACATATGCCAGCCAGCTCAATGACGGAAAGCATGCCACTCACAAGTGGATGTACTTAATGTTCGTACCTTCCTAATTAATCATGTATATCCTGACAAGCATGGTTCATTCGTTCCTTCCTTTGAAGAAACAATTATACGGGGAATAAACCAAAAGACCCCGGTTCCAACATAGGACCATGCATGTTACGTGCATAGGAATTCCATTGGGGGCAAAATCAACTTGTACGTGGAGATATCTCATGGAAATTTCTGGTTTTCACAAGTTCTTTTTATTTTGAATACAGGCTTGTTTGATGCACTAACTAATTATGTTATGTGTATAGGGATTCCATTTGAAAAAAATAGTTGTTTTAGATCTAATAAACATGTCTATAGCTAATACTTCAGCAAATAGGTGTGCCATTTATTAGCACCTGCTAGGCCATGTTTGGCGCTAGCCGGCTAATATATGTTAGACAAAATTAGCTAGCTAATTATTAGCCTGACAACCTATTAGCTGGACGGTGTTGGGTTTTAATCGTCAGCATTATCAAAAAAAAATTTAATAAGACGAGTGATTAACCGTGCACGGAATTCCAAGAAAATGACTTCTTTTGTGGGATGGATGGAGTACATAAGAGATTTCCGTGTCGTTACATCAAGAAATAAGTTTAAAATACAGTGTACCATACAAAAACACACATACATATAGGAGGCATATAGTTTACTTATGTGCATACGGAAGCTGCCTAGCCAAACTTTGAAGCCTATGAGGCTAAGCCTTCAGTGACAATTTGGCATACCCGGCTTAGCGGATTTGAGAGAGGGAAGGGGTGGCTAGAGGTACTAGTTGATCCCATGCGCAAGCAAGACAAGAGAGACCATGTTATACCAACATATATGTGGCCACAGTGGTAGTTTCTACATAAAAAATTACGCATTAATGGCTGGATTTGGAGTGCGGCTAAGCAGAGCTTTGCTTTAAGAGTTAATGGACCTATATCGTATTACAGGATAGGCTCAAGGACCTAAACTGCATAATTTACTACATTCTTAATCACCTCAAAGTCGTACCTACTAAATAAATCGGAGCGCTACATACATATATATCCCAAATTCTCCAGCAGGATGCCTGGGGGTATATATATAGGACGCAGCATAGATTCACACGTAGCTAGCTAGCACAACTATTAGTAATGCATAGATTCAGGAGGAAGGTAACAAGAACTTTCATTTTGGCACACATACACACAGCGAACACAGCTTAATAAACTTGAAAAGGCGACTTTATAACACACAGGCACATGCACAAAAAAGAGAGGGGAAAGCATTCCTTTGCGGCGCTCACCATGCCAACATGCATGTACAACGGAACCGACTCTACATTGTAAATCCATCAGGCATGCATCCTCTGGGTGCGTGCGTGGGCCATTTGCCAGACACACACGCCCTCGCTTTGGAGGCATCGTGCCTGTTAGCACAAGTGGCTTCGGATTTTTTTTCCTGGATTTATGGATGGCAATTTAGTCTTAGGATTGAGGGTCACTGGATTGTGGTTGTCATCATCTATTTCTTATGGCTTAGGCCCCGTTTGTTAGAGCTCCCGGTGATTCTGATTCTCCGTTAAAAATGATTCTTTGAGAGACGTGATTCTATGGCCGAAAGTGATTCTTTAATGAAACATTATAATAAACTGTATGGAATGTCTGGCTATCTGTTGAGAGTGAATCGGGAAAAGTAGCTTTTTTTAGCTTCCAGCCCTCAGTTTATTTTGGAGAATCACTTCATAGAATTCACTCTGGGAGTGATTCTCAAAAAATTGCCGTTTGGCAGAGCTCTGCAGATTCACTCCGCAGAATATGGAAGCGAAGCTCTGCCAAAAGGGGCCTTAGTGTTTCAGAAGCCCAAAGTTATATCGCAAGACTTTGCGGTTGTAAGGTACTTGATTCAATAACATCTTCCTTTTCCAAAAAAATCAGGCATGCATGCCAGCCAGTTTAGCTAGGGAGCTATCTAGCCAACGTAGGCATGCACTAGGAAACTAGGATAAGCCAAAATCTCTCTTTGCAGACGATGCTATGCTAGCTCCAACAAGCTTGTCTACAGAGAAAAGCAATCACCAATTCATCAATTCTACCCCCCATTATTATTTATTCCTGCCGTACACCAAAATATATACTTGACAACGAGCGCGAGTATCTATTTTTATTCCCGGTAAATAAAAGGCGATCCATCTATCTCGATGATGATGGAATTCCCTTTCGCTAGGAAAAAAATTGTTCCGAGGATCGGATGAGCAGGTACAGCTCAAATTCTCTTGTGTGATGGCTAAGTAAAGTGTTAAACTATGGCGAGTGAACCGTATTCCCTCCTCGAGAATTTGGGTCCTTTTTGTTTTCTTTTCGGGGAAAAGGTTGGTAGGATTCCGCACACAACGTACTAGAGTTTTTTTTTTCTTCTTCTCTAGCTCGACAAGCGATCGAATACTTATCTAACTCCCACAGCAGAATTAGCTTTATCGCAAATAAATAATGAATGTATGAACAATTTAATTTGTGTAGCTAGATCGATCTCCCCATTTGCAATTATCTAATTAAGCAAGCATTTCCAGTTTTCCACTCCTCCACCCCTATCGACTGATGTAAATTTCAGCCGTACTTTAATTTTTTCTGTCTTTCTCTCTACACGTGTCGTGATGGCAAGACAACAAGTGGTGAAATCGGGCGATCTCAAACTGATCTATCACTCACCTGAATTCGATCTCTGAACATAATATATATACTAGCTCCTATATATATGGCAGTAGCTATTTGTAAGGATATTATTTAGTTGTTCTTCGATCGAAGACTATATATATATGCAGTGTGCATGCATGTATGTATGGATGATATCGGATAGATGCAGTACTGCACTATCACACACTTTTCGACAGTAGTCCGGCCCTGCACTAGGCGTTTCGTTCTTTCTTTTCGCAAATATATTCCAGGTAGCTTATCCAGCACAATGGGCTGGCCGGGGGATCAAATTAAGAGATGGAGCAAATCCTTAACTAACACACTGTTATAAACACGAAGATATGCACACACACACACACATATTCTCCCTCGCATGCACAATCAAGTTTAATCTTCTTCTTCCACAGTTCCACTCGGCCTCCCTATCTGATGATTTCCTTGTCTAGGGACAGCATATTTTTTGCGTGACCTAACCTAACTGCGACCCCACACTGGAGACCCCAAGGTGTTCTTAATTATTGGATTTGGCTGGCCGATCTCTAGCTATCCCCCATTGTATCAGCATCATGATATCTACTGTACAAACTATGCTGGTTCTCTCCGCGGCGTGGCTAGACTACTATACTATGTAGTATATGTTCACATCACATATAGTAGTGTGTATGTCTCCCACATCCATGTCACATCTACCCCACATCATCAAATATATACCTTTGGCCCTTTCTGGCCACAGCTTCATGCTCTATATATACACCCCTTGATCTCCCTCCTTTGCTCCATCCATCCATATCCATCCCCAGCAGCAGCAAACCACAAACAATCTCTCGCTCTCTCTTCCTCAGGCTCTATCGACGATCAGCTATAGACTAGCTGTGTTGATCGTCACACACCTAATTAATAACCTCTACTAGCGATCAAGAAGCTCGCTCGCTCGTACACAGCAGCACGCAGCAGCAAGGAGCTAGGATGTCGGGCGTTTGGGTGTTCAAGAACGGCGTGGTGCGGCTGGTGGAGAACGGCGCGGCGGCGGGCGGCGAGGCGGTGCGGCGGCGCAAGGCGCTGGTGCACACGCCGAGCGGGCAGGTGGTGCGGTCGTACGCGGAGCTGGAGTCGGAGCTGCGGGCGCTGGGGTGGGAGCGCTACTACGAGGACCCGGCGCTGTTCCAGTTCCACAAGCGCGGCTCCCTCGACCTCATCTCCCTCCCCGCCGACTTCGGCAGGTTCTCCTCCGTCCACATGTACGACATCGTCATCAAGAACCGCGATTCCTTCAGGGTCGTCGACGTCTGAAGAATCTGATCGGTCGCCATCGGTCCATCGATCTCGAAGATCGATCCGATGATGGTTGCATGCTATAGCTGCGTGTGCGTGGTGGTCTGTTCGATCGATCTAGGTAATTAATTAACTGTCGTCGTGCGTGTCATCGTCGTCAGTGGGTATCATATCCATGCATGGAGCTGAGCGAGCTAGTAGCCTGTTGTTAGTTGTGACTTTAATTTGTGAGGAGTGCAGCTACCTGCTAGCTATATATATATATATAGTGTGTGACAGGACGTCCTAGTACGTCGTCAGTGCACGACTGCACGTGAGATTTATATATATAGCTACTGTTACTATGTTTCGCTAAATTTATTTCGACGCGCAGTGTGTGTGACTGATCGATGAACCAGTGCACGTAGCGTGGTTTGTTCGATCCTGTGTATGCATGGTGAGTGCTAATATAATGGTGTGTGGGAGTGATGATCAGTGAGATGTACGTAATTGCTGAATTATTAAGATCATTTGTGTGGCTGTACATTTTGATCGTTTCTTTGTATCAGTGACCATTATATTGTTGGCATGTGTATGGTATTATATACATGCATTTCTTACTAGCTACACACTACATTATACGGAGTATTATATACACACACGTATGGTATGGTATATACTGTATTATGTGTCAAAACGAACGCGAACGCACTCCCCTTCGATCCATGAGCTCCATTCAATTCACTGCTGCCAAATCCATGGAGCTGAGACTAGAGGAGCAGGCGCCAAGTTTGCATGCAGCAAAAAGCTGGTGAGCAGCAGTGCACTGGACGACCGATGTCACGGGGCCGCGAGGCAACAATCCAACAAACGGCAGGGCGAGCAAACGGCAGGCTATCGATGTTGGGGGGCACAGACCAACAAAACGATCGCACGATGCGCGGCTACGGCTCCCCATCAGGCCCAGGCCCGTCAACAAGTCCAGTGTCACCCTATAAATATTCGGCCCAACGTTTCATGGGAACCCTCGCGGGAGAAGACCAGCCCATGTATAGTGCAGGTTCCACTTAAGGGCCCATGGCCCACTAAAGAGAAGAGCACGCACGACGCCTCTTTTCCCTTTTTCTTGTGCTGCCCGGCTGTCCCGATATCCCCAAACCAAACTACTACTATCTTCAAACCAAACACTTTTTTTTGTTTGAAATACATCAATACAAACACTGACGTTGGCAAATGACTTCTGGATTATTAATCGTATCGTTGATGACCCTGCGGTGCAGTTTTGCAGGCTCTTTAATTTTGGGTTCAAGGTAAAGCACGCATCCAAGCATGAGGTATCATGTATCCCACATGGAATCCACACAAGCATCAAGACACAAATATGCTCAAACAACATGATACGAAAAAAAAAGGTAAACTTTCAAAAACACATGGAGTTACCTGGCATCAAAATTAAATTTCAGATACACCTTACTGCTTCCTTCTTATAATGTAAGCTTAAGACGGTACTACTTAATTTGAAGAATTTTCTTATATAACCCTTTTATCATGAACTTGGAACTTTCTTTATTGAGCGGAACGATGTTCTAATTCAGGAAAAATATCCTAGGTTCATGAGAAAAATTATTGTTCCCCTAGAATAAAAATGATCTAGCTTCATGAGAAAATCATTTCAAAAATAAAAAATCAATTTAA
Organism: Paspalum vaginatum; assembly: GCA_030272315.1. Classification (NCBI taxonomy): domain Eukaryota; kingdom Viridiplantae; phylum Streptophyta; class Magnoliopsida; order Poales; family Poaceae; genus Paspalum; species Paspalum vaginatum. The sequence goes on along the minus strand of CM059014.1, from coordinate 8,712,010 downwards.
ATAAACAAATGTTCTAGTTTCAAAAAATTTAGGTTGAATAGAATAGAAAAATATTTTTCTTAAACAAAAATGTTCTACCTTCATAGCAAATTTTTCTAGACTAAATAAAATTTTGATTCCATTAAAGAAATGCCCCATCTGAGAATTTAAGGCCTCTACCACCCATTTAGGAAATTTAATAAAAGACATAAGATATATGGGAATATCGGCTAAGCAGGATTTAAGCAAGGTCAGCTTGCCTCCATAAGATACGAACCTCCCTCTCCAATCTGCATCCCTTTTACTGATTTTGTGCACTACTGGCCGTATATCTTCTTTTCTCAACTTAGCAAAATGGAAAAGCACCCTAGGATACTTAAAAAGGAACCCCCACTTCTTTTACAGTAGAAACCCCTAGCAAAAAGCATTGGAACTATATACTCATCTATACCTACTCAGCATGTTGCTTTTTTTCCAAAATTATTATTCCATTCCTGATTGTTGTTCAAAATGGAATATGGTCCGATTCATACTAACTAGGCCCGTTTGTTTTCGCTTATAAGCGGATTATAGGTCTCCCACCGCCCAAATCTCACACAAATGGCTCGATTCTCCTTCAGTCCTACGCTTCTCCCGACCGCACGCGTTGCCCCGAATCGGTTTCCTTCTTCTCCCCGATTCTCCCGTAACGCGACCCTTCGCGCGCCTCTCGCCCAACACGACTACGCGAGCGGATTATTCCGCACCGCCCGCTCCTCTGGCTCCGGAGCCGTCGGGCCATATCCTCGCCGCCGGGCCGCATCTGCCTCCTCCCGGCCAGCGCTCCTCCCGCCGACCCTCCTCCTGCCCGGCCTCCTTCCACCCCGCGCCTCTGCCCGCCCGGCCGACGTGAACGAAAAAGGGAGGGGCTGGATCCACTGTGAAAATAATCAAGATTGTCAAACACCTAGATTTCTCCCGCAGCGGATTCTCCATGGAGCAGCTTGTCACGTAATCCTGCTCGCTAGATAATTGAGATATACAAAAGCGTAACCAAACATGGCTTAGCTTTATTTAAATCATTCCCAAGGAAAAGGATAGTATCATGCATGCATGCTGTATACTAACTATCTCTCCTGGACACACTTAAACCTCTAGCTTATTGCCCTGCTCATCAACATCTTGGTGAAGACATCATCCACTAGATTAAAAAAAAGATCAGAGATAAAGGATCCTCTGCATGAGGCCTTTTCCTGCTTTGAAATAGGAGTTTCATCATCATCATTAATCCTACTTCTAATGATCTAGTGGAGATTGGCCAAAAACAAAATGTGATGGTAACACTGCCACATGAAAATAAGATGCCTAGAGAGTCCAGAGAGTGCGTCGTTGGACAACGAACTTTGGGAGCGAACCTATTCCCCATTTTCCCATGATCAGGGGATTGCTACCGAGTGGAGGATGACCAAAGCTTTGCAAGGGCGCGAAACGAGCCAAACCAGACCATACTTATCCTTTTTTATCTATAAATAAAAAAACCCAAACAAGTTTAAGAAAATTCACACGTCACAAATTAACCAGCCAACCAAACAATGTATTTTTGGCATTCCCATGTCAATTATTTGTCATAAACCAGATTCACCGTGACATGCAATGATTTATGATGACTGTACCTTGGTGGTTGCCTGTGGGCTGAGGCTAGAAAAAGGTGAACCGACAGGACATGCACCAAACGGCTTTGATGCCTCAAAGCCAATGAGGTCAGCCTAGCTAGTAGGGCCTCAGCCACACAGGGGCTTGGACGGCGACGTGAGAAGGGGCTTTGCAGGTGCTCCTGCTCGGCTGCTCCCTAGTCCCTACAGCCGAAGGAGATCCCACGGAAGCGGACGGTGGCTATCATTATGTCATTATTAAATTTATTTTTATAGAGAATATTCAGAGCTTCTTTTTTTAAAAAAAAAATCTCTCACATATATCTTCTTTCTGTGTACCCACGTCCCTCTTTATCTCGTCATCCATTAAAAACACCGTACATATTTTGAATCGGGTATTTTTTGTAAATATTTTTCATGGCTTAAATGTCATTTGCGTGATTAATTGTTGCTTCATTCGTTGTCTAAAACATAAAAAAAGATAAAGTATAGTTGTATAGGAGAGACAAATTATATATCAATATATAGAGTAAGAGCTAGTATATAGAAGAGATTGGCGGATGAACAACCTTTGTTCCTCTACATATGCAGAGGAGTGCATGTGCATAGCATGCACCATTTCGGACGGCCTCAAATGCCTGAGCTTGATATGGGAAGCTAAAAGGCAGTAATGGGGACTTTCTAAGCGCAACAAGTACTTGGGGGCTTTTCTAGCGTTTCACTTCTCATGGTGGTGCCATCTGTGATCGACGATCGTTTGGTTGCGAGGGTTCACAGGCCTGCACTTGAGCGCTAGCTAATCTTGATGACCCAATGGAAACATATACTTCCTCCATATTTAATATAAGTCACAAATGAATTTTTTTTAACATCTCCGATCATTCGTTTTATTCAAAAATTTGATATGAACATATAAGAAAACAAGACAGTCTCAAACAATGTATAATGCATGATATAAACAAATCACAACAAAATAAATAATATTTTATAATTTTTTGAATAAGGTGCACAATTGAAGCTGTGAAGAAAAAGCAACCGTGATTTATATTTAATTCCGGGAGGTGTACTATATACCGGTACGAAGCGACCTAATAATGCCCATGCACCTAGTCATGGTTCATGCACGCGTATATATATATAAACATGTGGATCGGACATTGCAACGTCCGTGGACTAATTAAGTAATCATGGACTAACCAGGAAAAGATCTACAGACTTAATAACAATAAATAAAGTAGTAATCAAAAGAAAGAAAGCTGCAGTTAGTCGGTGATCCATCAGAATCGGTCATCGATCAGCCACGGTCGTCGTTCCATGCATGCATGCATGCATGGGGACATGGGGTTGGGTGCGCGCGCAACAGAGGTATCGCCGCGCGTACACACGTGAATGCGCGACGACGGTTTCTCTTCAGAAAGCCAGCACCAGTTTACCAGTTCTCGATCTGATCGACAGACGTGCATGATGATACACAAGCAGTACGTATGAAACTGCATTATTTGGCAATCAAGATGGCATGCAACAATGGCCTCAGCCGGCCGCGCGCGTGCCGTCATGTACATCTAGACTCTATAGTTGCACACGTACAGCAGGTTCGAGCTTTCGATCCGCACGTACGGTGTGTGGCGTGCAGCGCAGAGTCCATATGATATCGGACGGACCTGCTGGGCCGGTCGATCACAGTCGTCGATGGAGATTCTTGAGGGAGGTCGAACACCGCACGGGCTAGCTGACGAGCGATGACACGTCACACGCAGAGGCGGCGGACGATCGATCAGCGCCGACGACTCGGGCGCCTAGCCAGCCATGCATCTGAGCAGCGGTTTTAATTTGACGTACGCGTTCGATATCCGACCGCGTCCGCGCCCCGTTCGTCACGCATGCATCATCTCACCGGCCGGCCGCCAGTCCGATCCGGCACGCACGCCGCACCAACCGTGAAGACTCGCATTTTTTCTGTTCGCTGTTTTCAATGTTTTTTCCCCGAGTGTTGTGAGCACGGCCGACCATGTGTTAATTATTCCTTAATAACCGCTTATATATAGAAATAAAAATAAAAGGTGTGGCAAATTAAAGTGAATTCTTGGTTCCCTGTGCTGTGCTGTGCAGTGCAGATGCGCGGAGCAGTACTAGCTATAGAAGCAAATTCTAGCTATAGCCGGGCCCTGCTAGCTGGTAGATCCAACAGTGTCCCCACATGTGGCGGCGTTGATGGGGCGCAAGAGCTAGCCCAACCGCCAAGGACGTACGTGCCAGCCATGCACGTACGCACGCCAGGTCCATGGATCATATCCTCCGTGCGTGTCCTCGGTTGGCTCCTAGCTACGCTTCGACTGCGATGCCAGCAGCTAGCTGCCGCTCGTGATCCGATGTGCGCGCGCGGCACCAACTGCCTTGGCACTGGCACGCACCGTCGAGATCACGCAATCATGCATGCATGCATGCTGCCGCCCCGCCACCAGCGCCAACCAGTATATTCGTATGTATGTATGTATGTATGTATAGAGTGGAGACGCGACAGGCGATCGAGATCGCGCGCAATGATCAAGATCAGGTCAGGTGGAGGTGGTGATCGCGCGTCGCGTCGCGTGACCAGCCAACGGTCGCTCTCACGCGCGCGCCCTACAGCGCCGCACCGACGCCGACGCGCCATCTCTCGCGCGTCCTCACCTACTGCGTGTCTGCGTGCCGCCCCCGCCATTGCCACCATATAACACCGCCCCCCTCGGCGCTCTCCCTGCCACACCACCAAACGCCACTGTTTCCTCCCGGCCCCCTCCTCCTCGCATCGTGCTCCTCTGTCCTCTCCTCCGCACCGCCGCCGCCACCGTTCGCCATGACCCGCACCGCAGCCGTGCTCGCCGTCGTCCTCCTGGCGGCCGCGCTGCTCTCGGCGGCAGTGCGGCCCGCGTCGGCGGGCGGCGTGGCGGGGGACCTGGCCGCCGCCGCCGTCGTGATGCGGCGCGGCGGCGCGCGGGCGGCTTGCCGGGGCACGCTGGGCGAGTGCCTCGAGTACCTGGACGGCGTGGACGCCGAGGCCGAGGCCGACGTCGCGGCCATGGCCACCGGCGGCGGCGCCGCCAAGCGCCGCGTGCTGCAGGGCGGCTCCGGGTACATCGGCTACGACGCGCTGAGCAGGGACAGCGTGCCCTGCTCGCAGCGCGGTGCGTCCTACTACAACTGCCAGCCCGGCGCCGAGGCCAACCCATACTCCCGCGGCTGCAGCGCCATCGCCCAGTGCAGGGGCTAGGCTACCTGAACCCTGAGGGTTGGTTACGCTGGCCGCTTTGCTGCTCGGCTAGCTTCATTAAGCTTCAATTCTTGCTGGTTGTGTTTTCTTTAATGGAGATCGAGTCGGTTGATGTTGAGAGATCAAGTTAAAGGAGGTCGTCGTCGTCGTTCCTGCTGAGTGCTGAGCTCGAGGCATGACTGACCGGGTTGTGCAGTGGATATACTATGTGCCTGTTCTGTTCTAGCTTCCTCCCTTTCCCCTTCAGGGTGGGTGAGAGTAAAAAGTAATTATACTATATGTACGATCGTGTAATTCTGGCGTCTCTGGTCTTCACAGCCAATTTAGAATTGCAGTATTTTTACTGTAATATTTCCGCACGCTTGATCGAATTTCCTGTGGCATAACATGTCGGGTTTTTTTTCTAAACGAAAATGTGTCTAGTTTTCTTTCATGGTCGATTCGAGTTGCGCTGATCGAATGGAAGGCCAGATGTGTGGAGGCTTGTCAGTAACGAAACGTCGTATTCGATTTGAGTTGAGCTGTCAGCGCCAAGCATCAAGTATCAACTTCACCCTCTTTTTTTAAACCTTTTTTGGAGGGTCGTCATCGGCAGATTCGGATCAGACCAGGCACTACGGAGTGGAGGCTGGAGGCCAATCCGTAGTCATCATCTTTCGTCTCAAAGGGGAAAACGACCCTGCCTTGTTGAAAAGATCAATTCAAATGGGTTAGAGATGAAATTGGTGTCCACCAGAAATATATATATACTCTTAGGTTCAAAAGTTGGTCATTTGTTGATGCCACCAACCGTGGTTGGGCTGTCATTTTTAATCTTATGTGGAGTCGATGAACCTATGATCTTTCTTGGCATAATAAAAGCAAAAGATCGGCACCACTACTCATTCAATCGAGCATCAAATTTCCAATAGTACACATGTTGACCAACCAAATTACTACCACGTTATCTTTTGAAAATTCATGTACATTGCACATGGTTGTTAACAACGTTCTTACAGCCATCATTGCAAATTGGTTAGCTTCTCTATTGCCACCCAGCATATATCCTCACAGCAGTGAATGCTATCCAAAAGACAGCACCTAGGGCATCTCCAAAAGTCCCGGTGCTATCCAACATCTAGTTAATTTAAGAATTTAGCAATAAAAATCTTTCTCCAACAGCCATCTTAAACGAACTCCTGTATATACAGTACTCCATCTGGATTTTAATATATAACATTTTTAGTTCAAATTATAAAAAAAACATCATATATTAATGACCGTAAGGAAGTAGCATCCTAAATCACCTCCTCCCCCTTTCTCGAATCTAGGATGTTTGGCCGTCCCCTATGTGTTTTTCGAGATATAGGGTAATTGTTGTGAGAGGAGAAAAATAGAGGGGAGGAATATATGTTATGGCAGGTCCTATATGAGAAAAATCTGGATTTAAATTTAGGGTAAAGTCTTTTTTTACCCTATACTTGTCATGGTTGTCTAATTTCAAATAGAAACTGTAAAACCAGACAAAATACACCATGAACTATAGAAAATCGGGCAAAACACCCCCTCGGTGGTTTTTTTGAGTGGTTTTGTTGATATGGTACTGCAGGGGCCCACACGCCACCACTAACAAGTGGCCCCATCTTTCCTTCTCTCTCCTCTCCTCTCAAATGCACCGCCTACTGCTCGCCGACGCCCACCGGCCCCGCCGCTCGCTATCGCTCGCACGCCCCAGCCACCCACCTTCGCATGGATGTCCCAGATCCGCTTAAGTTCATGGGTGTGGTGACCATAGTGATGTCATGGCCCCACATCCACTGCTTCTCCTGAGCTGCCTCCATAGGTCTCTAGGAGCTTGGTGGTGGAGGTGCGTGCTCAGGAGAGGGGAGGAGGCAGCAGCTGTGTGAGGCAAATAGGAGGGGAAGAAAGTAGGCGGTGGCAGCGTATGTACGAGGAAGCAGGTGGCGGCGAGCAAATGTGGTGGCTAGTGATGGCGCACAACTGGTGTTTTTGTGGCGGCACGTGAGCAAGGGAAGGGGTGGAGAAGGAGGTGCGTGAAGCATAGCGGACGATGGAGGGGATATGGCGACGTCGTGCATGAGGAGGAGGTGGCGCCCTGCACGAGGAGGCGATGGCCGCAGTGCGTATACGGAAGCAAGCCACTTGTCGGTGCTGACGTGTGGGCCCATAGTGCCACTTCAGCAAAAACACTAGAAAAACCGCTGACGGGGTGTTTTGTCCACATTTAGATAGTTCAGGGTATATTTTGTCTAGTTTTACGGTTTTAGGATCCAAAATTAGATAACCATGATAAGTACTGTGGTCCAAAAATAGACTTTACCTTTTAATTTAGGAGGGTTATTGAAGAGGCTACAAGACTAACTTCAACATGAGAGGCGTTCTTAGCTGTAAAGAATAGACCATCCACTAATGTTCCCGTTCTCAACTACACTTACTGGTCCAGCTAGGTGTTGAGCCGGCCAAAATAACTTCAATGGATAACATGGCTCCTTGATGTGGATATTTTGTACTCTTTTTGTTCTTTTCTATCTTACTGCTTCTTAGTTAAAAACAAATGAATATGTGATAAATATTACTCCCTCCGTCTACAAAAGAATGAAATTCTGATTTTGTCCTAAGTCAAACCGTCGTAACTTTAACCTAAATTTATATCAAAATATATTAAAACTTGTGCTACCAAATTAGTACCATTAGATTCTTGTTGGAATATATTTTCACATTATATATATTTGATATCGATAAATGTTATTGCATTTTCTATATAAATTCGGTCAAACCTACGATTCGTTTGACTTAGGACAAAGTCAAGATTTCATTCTTTCGTGTACGGAAGGGAAGTAGAGAATAGAGATAGTATTAATTGGGATGTTAGTGGGCCACAATGATGCAGATTGTCTCTATGTTAAGATAGACGACATGGTTGCTTGACGCGGATACCTTGTATTAACAGGGTGTTTACGTGTGGAGTTCAGTTAATATAGCTTGTATTTGAAGTGTTGACTATTGAGGATTAAAAAACAGGGGTGTTAGTGGCCGAACGATATGATATAGATTGTTTGCATATTAAGATAGATATAGTAGAATCTGCTCAGGTTACGTTACGCACAGCAGGACTTTAAAGGGAAAAAAGGGCCATGCTAACGGACGATGGGGTCGCGCAATCGGGAGTGCGCACCTCTGTCCTGACCGCGCCCCCGTCCTCTGGCCGTGCCGCGCCGCCCCAGCTGCGTCGCCTTTGACCGTGCCGCCGTCCTCTCTGGCCATGCCGTCCCCTCCACCGATCGCGTCATCCCAGATGTGTCTCTTCTGACCGTGCCCCATCCCCCCTCGCCGCGCTGCCCCCTCCACCGACCGCTTCCCCTGCCTGCATCGGCCCTCCCCCGGCCGCAATGCCTCCCTCCCCCAGCCCACGCAACCCCATGCCTTCCGCCTCCCAGCCCGTTGGCGCGAGGTCGCCGCGTCGTCCCTGCAGTGGCTACGCCTCCCAAGTGTAGTAAGTTACGTATAAAGATATGTAGCAAGTGTAGCAAGTTATATACGAAAAATGTAGCAAGTTGTGTCGATGTCTAATAAGTTTACGTGAATATGTACCAAGTTCATGGATCCTGTAGCAAAGTTACTGTTGTGGCAAGTTTATGTGATTATATAGTAAATTTATGTAATTTCTAGCAAGACCATATAATTATGTAGCAGGTATATGGAAACTATATTATTTTTAAAAAAAACAACAGCAAGTTATGTATGTAGTATCAACAAAATTATATACATAAGATGATATAAAAAATTAGCGAGTTATTGTAAAACGAGGTGCAAGTTATGTACATGGATGATCTAAAAACCAACATGTTATTGCAAAACAAGTTGCAAATTGGAGTTGTGAGGAGGGCAACCAAAGGCCAAACTCCCACGTGATATTTAATTATTTGCCATCCATTACGAACGTCACATCTCCAATGGCAATTACATATTTGCCATAGTTAGAATGACAATTACATATTTACCATCATTGCATAAAAGTTCCTAACTATTTGTCAATTTCGCCTATGTGGCAGGCCACGCAAGCACTCCAGTGTGGCGAAACCACAGCAAAAGACCAATACGGCCCTACTTATCTATTCCTCCCTCTCCCTTTCTCCCACTGACGTGTGGGTCCAAGTGTGCAGTCGTCTTCTTCCTCCCGCCAGGCGATGCCGCTCGTGAGGCCGTGCGCTGGAGCTGGGGCCGCGGGCTCGCTCGCGGGGTGACGGTGCCAGAGCCTGAGGCCGTCAGGGCGAGCGAGCGCACACGGCCGACGCAGAGGCCGCGAGCGCACGCGGAGATCGTCATGGCGGGCGAGCGCACGCTGCTGGCGCGGACGGGCATTGTCGTCGGGGCGCGGCGCGGCTGGCAGCGGCAGGCGGGGCCGGCGAGGACGCATCGCGGCTCGTCGTCACGCTTAGCCCACTCGTGCGCCCGTGGCGCTGTGAAGCTGCGCGTTTGGTTCCCGCACTAAGCCCAAAACGCAACACACTGGTGGCCGACGTTGCCTTCCCCGTTTGTGTAAACGTACATGGATGGATAGGTGTTGTGCGTCTGATTCGCGGCCGAAAAGACGAGTGTGCAGCACCACGCGAGCAGGGAGTTATGGTAGATGCTGTGATGTGTATCCATGGTGAAATTCCAAAGAAAAAATAAAAAATTTATGAGACAAAGTACTCAATCGATTAAACATCCCAGTGCTTTGCAATGCGAACATCACCTACGACTCTAGCTACGGGAGCTTGCTCCATGGCCTGATGCGGCGAAAGGTGGCTGCAAGGGCTCAGTCAAAGATGAGCAGAGGAGCAACAAGGGAGGAGGGAGGGAGAGGCCACGGCGGGAGGATTGAAGATGAATAGATCTGAGCCCCACATGACAGTAGCTAAAGGGAGAGGGGTATCAGGGTCTTTTTCCCTAACTTTGCCACCGTAGACTGCTTGCGTGGCCTGCCACGTAGGCGAAATTGGCAAATAGTTAGGAACTTTTATGCAGAGATGTCAAATATGTAATTGACATTCTAACTATGGCAATTGGAGAGGTACCGTTCGTAAGAATGGCAAATAATTAAATATCTCAACTCCCACGTAGGCACGGGGCGTGCGGGCCGAAACGCACAGGAGCAGGCCGCGGGGACGCATGAGCCGGTGATGCGCGGAGCATGGCTGTGCGGGTCGCGCGTTGGCTGAAGAGTGACTACCTATCATCCGGATGATTTTGTGTCCAAATATCATCCACTTTTCTAACTAATTAGAATTGGACACGTCGCCTCCTTCTCCCCTTGCCCATCCTCTTCGCCTTCCTTCCTGTCCGCTGCTAGTGTCCCTGCCTACCGCTGCGTCGGCGTCCCATCCCCATCCCTATCCCGGCCGCTGCTGCTCGCCGAGGTTAAGGATGCTCGCGGTGCGCCGGAGGGGCAAGGGAGAGTGCGCACAGCGGACATCACGCCAGATGGGGAGGGGAGAGCCACGGCGGGCAGCACACTGAACGAGGAGGCGAGCGCCGCGGCGGACCTCGTCAGCGGCTGCCACCTCCACTGGCTCCTCCTCCGGTGCCGCCATGCCTTCCTCCCTCCCCGATCCAACGGTGCCTCATTTTCCTTCCCTCCGTTCGTGCCCCCCTCCGCTAGATCTGCCTCGCCTCCATTGCAAGCGGGCGCCAGAGAGGAGAGGGGAGAGCCTCACCGCGTACAGCGCACCTAACGAGGAAGGGAGCATCGGTTGGGGGTGGAGGGCGGCACCAGCGCCGCTGCCCGCTGGCTGAGGCCATGCTCGCCGCGGGAATGAAAATGAAAGAGAAAAGGAAAAAAAGAAAGGAAAATGGGCTAAATCAAAAAGCCCAATGAGATATACAAATCTTAAAGCAATCGCGGCCATATAAAAGTGAATGAGAAGACAACTAAAAATCATCCGGAAGATAAATAGAAATCCCGTGGCAGGAAAGCGCGAACCCACCTGCGCGTTAGAGTTTGCGGAAAAAAAATGCTCTAACCCGATTTTAGTTTCGAATCACAAAAGATTAAAGGCTTGTTTGAATACATTAGGCCTAAAGTTTAGCTAGCCAGGCTAAAATTTAGTCCACTGACCATTAGCCATTGGGTGTTTGAATAGTATAGGTAAACAATTAGTTGGTCTATTAATTACACTAGAAATTGACACTTGCTCATTTTTTTGGACTAATAGACTAATAGTTAGTCGAAAAAATAGCTAAAGTTTAGCTCTTGCATTAGTTATCGTGTTTGATGCAAATGGACATTCAAACACGCCCTTATCAAAGGAACAGCAAAATCGTGGCCCGATTTTATTATAAATCCAATCCAATGGCAAAAGTGTGATTAGGGAAAGGGCAAAAGGGGGCTTGTCCTTGTCTAGGTGCGGTCGTTTTCTCAGGTCTACTCGGGCTCGCGAGCTGTGCCGCCTCCAGCTTCTAGCCGAGAGAAAGCTAGGGTTTTGATCCCGGAATCTTCTCTCGCCGCCGCCGCCGCCGCCCGACCGCGGCCGGATACACCACCGCCTCCCTCCTCCGATCCGGCCTTTTTTATCCCCGGACCCGGCCCAAGATGGTGCGTTTCTCCCCCTCCCCTTCGCTCTCTTCTCGATCCCCAAGGCTGAGATGTGATTAGCGGCCGCTTCTGATTCGATTTTCTCCCTCTTGCAGCTTCCCCTCTCACTCCTCAAGACCGCTCAGGGGCACCCCATGGTAAGAACCCGGTGCCTGGCTTCTTTCTTGTCGTCGTTTTTGTTGGGTGATTCTTGGTTCTAACCATCGCAAACGTTTGTGATCTCAGCTCGTGGAGCTGAAGAATGGAGAGACGTATAACGGGCATCTGGTCAATTGCGACACGTGGATGAATATCCACCTTAGGGAGGTTATTTGCACCTCAAAGGTGAAATCTCGTGGCCTTTGTATTCATGTTGTGATAGGTTTTAGTGAGCACAAGATTAGTTAAGTGCACTGTTTGATTCTGGGGGCAAATCTCTTATCTGAAGAAACCAAGGACGAAAGTCATATGGTGATATGTGGGGGTTCCAGTTATTTGGGCCTATTGGTTTGTGAATTTCCTGTACTTATGTTATGGTTTATATGATGGCTGGAGTGCAGGATGGTGACAAGTTTTGGAGGATGCCGGAGTGTTACATCCGCGGGAACACCATTAAGTATCTTCGAGTTCCTGATGAGGTATGATCGTACGAATTTCCAGGTTAATGAGCCTAGTTAGAATGTGTTCAGAAATCTCTTTTTGTATTGCTTGAATTTCAAGGTTACTGAGCAGCCTTGTTAGTAATTAGTAGGCCTTGATTTGTTTTGTTTTTTTGTTAAGAATTTGATTGTTTAGATTAAGTTTTCAACATAAAAGTCCCTATCATATTATTAAAGAAGACATGGCCATACGAAGTACCTGATCTTAGTCATTGAGGATGTTATTCAAGTAGGATACTGTAGCATTAACAAGCTGAGGCATTGATTGTCTGAATAGTATTAGCAAGTCAACCGGCATTTTGTACAGAAATCATAAAAGAAGCTAACAATTTGCATCTCATATCCTTGGATAAATAAGGCACAGAGTGTACTGTCTTTTAGTTTTTTTGGTCCGCATGTCTCTGGAAAAGCACTCCTTAGCCCATGGTTCTTAAGGTGGAAGGCAAGGCATGGCGTTCCACCACCTTCTGGACACCTAGGCGAGGCAACGACGCCATATCGATATGATGAACTTCAGAACAGCAGCATAGAGGAGGGAGAAAAAGAAAATAAAAGGGTAAAGCACACAGGAGCAATAAAAGGGGCTGGCCCAGGCACCTAGCGCATACCCCTTCAGCCCTCCCCGCCCATACGGCTGTTCCACGTCTTCTACCCCAGCCTAGGCGCTGCTCACCCAATGCACCTTGCATGCGCTCCTGTCTCGGCGACTCTTCCCTCCCCCCTCCCTCCCTCTCTCCCTCCCTCCCTCCCTCTCTCTATACTGTATCTAGATGAAATGCTCCTGCCTGTACCTTCTCCCTGCCTCCTCTGTTCCCCTTCCTCGCCCCTCTCCCCTCCTCAATGGACCGGGACTGCTGCCTTTTTCCAAATCGACCCTGTTGCAGCTAACCAGGATGAGTTTATGCACCAGAAACCAGCGCCGGAGCCAACAGGGATGGCAAGTTCTCATCCTTGGTCTTCCCCTTCCTCCATCCCTCCCCCAGTTTGCTGTTCTTTTGGCAAGGTGACGTGGATGCCCAGAGTTTTTCTAGCGCCTGGACGCCTTGGCATCGCCTTTAAAACCATGCTTGTGCCAAGATAAAGCCATTTGGTATTTGACAGTCGTTTTAATTTCACCAATAATTTGTATATGGAAGTATAGATCTTCAAATTGTGGCTGAGAATTATTATTTGCAGATTTGTGCTTCCAGAAGGTGATACCTTTAAAACCATGCTTGTGCCAAGATAAAGCCATTCGGTTTTGACAGCCATTTTGATTTCACCGACAATTTCTATGTGGAAGTATATATCTTCAAATCGTGACTCATGAGAATACTTATGTGCAAATTTGTGCTTGTGCAAAAATAATTTTCCAGTTTGTTATATACTAGTGAAATATGATAGTACAGCGGTCAAGTCATGGAATCATGGAGACCATTAAAAAACTAATAGGACTTCTATTTAGATGACTTCCTACTAGATTGCCTCCCCCCAGTGGAGCATACGTGAATAAGTTACCCTGGTTACAGGAAACCACATATCTCACTAACACAGACATCAATAGTGAGCACATGTACATGCAAATTCTATTGAACTTTACAAAAGTACAAATATTGTTCATTGTTTTCATATAAAGACCCGATTCTGTTGTTAGTAGAGGTGTGACTGTTATATTGCAGTGTTGTGATACAACTATACAAGTCATGGTAATTGTATTTTTGCGTTACAACAGTGACAGCTTGGTAGCTTTGTGCGGTAGTCTAAAATTCTTATATTGGGTGCTATGAAATATTTGTAGCATTGCATTTACCATACATGTCTGAAATAGTTCTGAAGTACTCAAATGATCAATATCTGAAGCTTGAAACAAGGAAATGTGCTACGCTGTCTTTTAGGTGTCTGATGTGCTCAGAGTGATGTTGTTGGATGTGTTATTCATTGATAGAACTCCAGCAGTAATTAGTGTGTTCATTGGATTTTGTGTTTTCATAAATCAATTGAAAATACAGAATAAATTATGCACGTTCTGCTCTGTTTTCCTTATTTGCTCCCATGCTATATTTTCTTTCATAAATCAATTGAAAATGCAGAATAAATTATGCATATCCTGTTCTGTTTCCCTTATTTGGTCCATGCTATATTTTCTTGTACTTTTCCTTCAACCTCCTAAGTTTCATTGTTGACTCTAGAGTTTGAATCTTCAGTTGCAATGAAATGTGCTCAGCAGCCATAAGTTCTTTTGCAGCGCACTAGGATATTCTTTTCTGTATTTGTAACTTTTCTTCCCATGCCATTCTTATTTACATTCTGATATTGTTACTTTGAATGCCCTAAGATACATTAGCATTATTCTGCCATCCAGTATGTAAAATGAGTTCGTGTCCTACAGGTGATTGATAAGGTTCAGGAGGAAACTTCCAAGAGCCGATCAGGTATGAAGCAATTAACCAATACTTTGACAGCATATGCCTTTACATGTTTTCTCTGTTCATTCACCGTGTCAGATTTTGAATTGAAACCATATATTATTTGTGTGATCTATGAAGTTGTGGTTACACCCATTTCATAATATTATTAGTCAGCTTTGATTGCCTAGTTTCAATTAGGCTTTTTTTATACTTCTTCTAGCGCTAATCATGGTATGTGAATTCAAACTTGCAAAGTATAATGTTTCAAAAGCATTTGGATAGCTATATTCTCATTTTTCATCTGGTCAATGCTGATGTACTTAATTGCATCAGTAAATAAGATAAGTCCCATTGCATAGACTTCACTGGTTCCTGACTTTTTTAGAGAGGCAGTTATTCCATTGCTCCTTTACATCCGTAGGTTTCTGATCTTTTATAATATAGACATCAATTTTAAAATTAATCACTATGAACAGATATATGTTTACAGACAAGCATTATGGAATATGGATAGTTTATTAATGAAACTCTGGCTTAACTATCTGTAAACGCATGCAGTCCCTGCATGTTTTTCATAGTTTGCAGTGTGCCGGTTTTTCCATTCTTTTGATCCATGTAGGGTGGCGCACTATAAGTATGAATGGACTGATTAATATTGAAATATCTGTTGGAGAATTTGCATAGCTGTTGGTTACCAGGATTGAATTATTGATGCTGTTGTAAATGCAGATAGGAAGCCACCGGGTGTTGGCCGTGGAAGAGGTAGGGGAGATGTTGGTGCTAAACCTGGAGGCAGAGGCATCGGACGTGGCCAAGATGACGGAGGTAGAGGCAGTGGCGGCCGTGGTAGGGGTGGAGTTGGTGGCAAAGGTGGTAACAAAGGTATGCGTCTTTCTTGACCACATGACACATGTTTTCGCCCCCCCCCCCCCCAACTTCAAAGAGAGACCAATCTGTTGCATGCCTCTGCTTATTGGCAGGTGGGGGCCGCGGCCGTGGCTGAAGCTGATCGTCATGTGGGAGAATGCCGCTTTTTAAGGCCTGTAGCTGTGTTGCATAGATTGCTTAGGGCGTGATGAATGAACCATGGAGATGGAATTGGTTGGTTTTGTGGAAAAAAAACAAATTGTTCGAAGAGACGGGATTGACCTGTCCCTGTTCCTCAACACAGTCTACTTGATATCTGGAGTACGAGCCGATCTATTCATTTGAGGTATCCAGGTTAGATGACGGTTGACGACTTGTCGCTATTCGGTACCAGTAGCTATGTTACTGTGTGCAATGCTTATCTGCGAGTGGTTTGGGCCGAATACTCACATCTTGTGTGCAATGTTTGCATAGTAGATATAGAAAGTTATGGTGTTCGTTGATGTACATGGCGAGCGCCACATTGCCGCACAAGGGTCATTACCCTGATTGTCGTGGCTCTGTGCTTCCGTCCATCGTATTGAAGCGACAACGTGAGACGAAGCGTGTAGTGTTTGTTGTGTGTGGGTAGTATGCCTGGGCAAATCTCCGCAGCCCCCGTCGCCAGCTAGGTCATTCAAAGTGGCGAGTCGGAGCAGGTAAACGAATGGCAAGGCACGGCGTGAACAGCATAGGCACGCGGTTGATGCCATATTTCCATGATTTCTTGGAATCACTGTCGCTGAATTGCGAAAGCGCCGGCCGTGACAGGGTCTGAACGTTGTGTGTAAAAATGCTATATGCGGGCTAATTTTTGTATATATTTGAGTAATTTGACCCAACCCAACCTCCCCACATAGTTGGCCACGACGTGAATGAAGTTCAACCATTCATGTGGAGAGTTTCACATCAGCGAAAACCAAATGTGGAGAGTTTCACATCAGGTAAACGATGTTAGACAACCGGGAAGTCTAGTTGTGCTGTTTTGTTCAGAGTTTATAGTGTTTATTACATGCACGATGTTAAGTTGATAGGATCTCGTAGAATCCTATCCCTAAATTTGCAGTTTTCATGTCAGTGCACACAGCTACAAGTACATGTCAACATTATTATTTGGTTAAGCAAATGCTGAGTCAGCGAAAAAAACACCACAGAGTGTTCCTCTGTGTGTAGCTTCAGATTAACGGTAATCCGCCATTGCATTCCTGATCATTAAACTCTTCTTGGTGAATGCTCACTTAATCCGCTTCTTTTAGAAAAGGCGTGCATGCTAAAACAAGTATGATGTGATTAGTATGTTCCTGAATGCATGCAGTAGGACATCAGTGTTATCATTGGCAAAGGGGACTTCTAGTATCATAATGATTCATAACTGATGCACATTATACTTTTATTTGTATCCTCTTATCTGATTGATGTCCAAGAGAATACATAAAACTCTCAACTGCCAAATCAAGTGCAACAAAAAGGTTGGTGATGAAAATGACCACAAGACAAAAGGTAATACCTGACCGAATCCACTAGGCTTCCAAGGCCATCTCCAACAAAATGTGCAAATGGATGTGCAAAACACCGATCTAGCACCTTAGATACAGTTGAGTTTGAAATACAAGTAGTATGCTGGGGAAACCACTGAAGATGGCGTAAGATGCTTGCCGATTAGTCAAGAACTCCGCCCTGGGGCCATCGTCAAATACCACATCATGGTTCATATAGAATGACATCAAAGAAAAGAAGTTTTTAAAAGTCATAATTTTTAGTTCGCAGCAAATATGCTATGCATATGCGCACTCCTATAGCACTGAATGATATGTTAGGCCATTCTCAACGGAATGTTTTTTTTATGTTTCCAATGTGCCACATAAGATCGAGGAGATTGAAATTACGATGGAAACAACCACTGAGAATGCATAGTTTTATTCGGTGTAGTTTCATATGCAATATGCAAGACACGGCATGTCTAGGTAAGAATGTAGACTTCTTCGTTAAGGTTTTGCTACATTGTAAAGCCTTAGGCCATTCTCAATGGAATGTTTATATTTGCGTTTCCAAGGTGTCGATGTAATTCATGAAAGAAATAGGTCCTCACAATGCATGATTTCATTTGTTGTTGTTTCTTAGACAACATGCAAGCTACAACCATCTTGGAAACACTATACATGGTTTAATCGCCATGAAATTGTCTCTTTCCTCATAAAGAAATTCCTGCTCCCAGGTGTCAAATATTGGAAGACTTGCGAATTGGGTGTCAATTTTAGTGAGGCATGCAAACCTAGTGTTAAATAGCGAAATTTCTCGAGAATGGCCTAATAAACTGAGTAGCACTACACGTCAACACTGTGCTATCATATATGTATGTAAGAATCAACTTGCTTGAAAGTTTTTCTTACCTCGCTGGTAGAATCGTTCATAGCTGCAACAAACAAATTATTGAATAGGCATGATAAGATTGTAGGCCGGTGGTTAAATTAGATGACCAGGGATGGTTTGATATTTTTCTCAAAACCACCTCTGGACGACAGTTTTTTTTTTTTTGGTCAAAAATTGTAGGCAGAGATGTTTATCAATATATGTTCATCATTGTGTTTCTTGGGCCGAGGCAAAGCAAAGTCCTCGAGATGTTCTATTCACCGTATCACATTTCGTGTATCTTTTCGGTTATTCCCCTATAGGCCATCTAGTGTTAGTTTTCAGCGAATGTGTATGTTTCGTTTTCCATAGAAGTCTATATATATGTGAGGGGTGACTGTTGTCCTCTTTAATCTTGAAACTATAATTTTATTTCTTCCCTTTGAGCAACTAAGAGCTTCGTGTAAGAGAGCGTGAGGATTGAGAAAGGGAGAAAAGGAAGGGAAACGTTATGGGAGGGAGAAGATCGGGAAGGAACAGAAAGAAGTTCTTTTAATTTTAAGTTAAAAAACCCTTGAAAGTGTTTTTTTAAAACTTGCCTTTTAAGTTCGGGGGTGATTTTTGAGAATGTGATTTTTCTAGGGTGTTATACCTATGCGTCTCTAGTCCTTGGCGTCGCTACACTACACATCACTATCGCTTGCATCCTCGACTATGGAGCCGGATGACAATCCCCATCTCCCTAATCATACGAGGTTTCGACCTCCGTCTTAGAGATGACCTAGGGCATGGTAACTGAAAATGGGTTACTTGCTAGAGCTTTACATCGAAACTGGTTGCAGGGAGGTAGAAGTGGGTTAGAGATGCAAGATGGAGGGGCGTGGTAGCCTAAGCACAATGTACAAATTTGGGAAAGAAAAGCTAATAAGAGAAGATGACCATCACACTCAAACCCTTTGCCAATTTGGTTAAAGATGATACTTCGGTCCAGTCTAGCTAAAATATCGGACGTTCGAATTGCTGCATTTCTGTATGTTTATATCCAGATCTTCCATGTATCCGTGTGGTGCTGTGCAACAAATAAAACGGAAAAGATCTGTTAGGTTATCTCCCATACGCCATGTTATTCGATCAATAATTAACTGGTTGACTACGAGTCACACACACGACCACACGTCAAACTGACAAACGGGACCGCCAACACGAAACCTCCCCATGTGCTACCCTCGGTACAAAAAGTGCGTGGAAACCCTTCTCCACGCCCTAGTGTCTTATCCGCATGGACCCGTTGTTGGTGCACCAGTCACCGTCCCCATTCCCTCCCGTGCTCTCGTCTCGTGGGGTCGGTCCACGCAGCGTGGCCGCTGGCCTCCCGAGCGCATCGCCTCGCCTCCTTCAAAAAGGGAACCAAAAAACACTGCCACGGAAGGCGCGAGCCATTGGAGGCAAGCCCAAAGAGGGCGGAAAGCTCTCAGGTCGAAAGCGCGGCGTCCCGTTGCGCCTCGGGGGGAGTCCTAGCCGGCGGCCATGGCGCCGCGGGTGGTGCTCCTAGAGGAGGGGGAGCAGCAGGACGAGGCGCCGCCGCGGCGGCCGCCGCTCGCCGTGGAGTCGCTCCGCGACAAGATCGTCGAGAAGGTGAAGGCGAACCGCGTCACGCTGATCGTGGGGGACACTGGATGCGGTAAGCGGTTGAGGTTCTTCTCTCGCCCTCATTCCCTACTCGTTCCACTGTATCTGTCTCTGCTGGTTCGCGATGATGACTGCTGGGGTTTTGTCGAGGCTTGGAGGCGAAATTATTTTTCCCTGGGAATTTATTCGGCTAGGTCTTTTTTAAATAAATTTTTGCTTCATTTTCCGTGGTTTTCTTCTAGTCGCTGTTTTGTAGGTCAGATTAGGCATACATTGGGGTTTTGAATGAGGTTTCAGTTACCAGATTAGGAACTCGAAGGGTTTTAGCAGTCTGAACTTTTATTCAGGTTGTTTCCTCAGGTAGTCAGGTCTCTCTTTATTAAGGGTTGGGAAGGGTTTAAGGAGAACTGTGGTAATGGTCCTTCAAATTTGTACTAGTCGTCTCTTCTCCGTTTATATTTTGACGTCTTCTTATGCCTAGTACGGATTCGCAGTTCAGATTCCCGAATTTATTGGTGCCTTGGTGCCTTAGTAGGATTTCAATAGTACGGATGCAGAATTGGAGGATACAAATTCTTCAAAATCATGGATTTTTTACTTAATCTACTAACGCATTCCGTTTTCTGGTTCCTTGTAGGGAAGAGTTATCTAGTTCCCCAGTTCCTCTTAGAAGAAAATATGGAACCCATCCTATGCACACAGCCTAGAAGGTTTGCAGTGGTAGCCATCGCTCGGGCGATAGCTGAATCTTGCAATTGGGAGCTAGGCGAGGAGGTTGGATATCATATAGGGCACTCAAATGTGTCTGATCTCAATGATAAAAGGTACTTATGTCACATTTATCCAATTGTCATCATTGTAGCAGATATTTGACTGCTCAATTATCACATGATATTCAGCTGCTAGTATATGCATCTTTATTGAGTTTATTTATATTATGTTGTGATTGATCTGACTCAGCTAATTATTAGTAGTTCCCTAGTCTGCTGATGTAGTAGGGACAAAAATGGTGTTCCTGAGCGCACATTGCTTCTCTTTCTATCATGAATTGTACACTGGACCTCTGTTTTGGTTATTGTACTTCAACACTTGGCTGCAAGATGCCACTACTTCAGTTCACTGAGGGAGACTATCATCATGCCCGAAAAATGCCGTCTTGTCAGCCCTGCATTAGCTTTAGTCATAGCTTGTACTCTGGACCTCTGTTTTGGCTATTGTAGTATTGTACTTCGAAACTTGGCTCCAAGATTCCACTACTTCAGTTCCTTCAGGGAGCATATCCTGCACTCCTGCATTTTGAATTAGTGCTGGGTGCTTTGGGTGTGCATCAGTCCCCTAGGGATTGTCCTTAAAGCATGTGTTGCGAAATGCAAATTTGATCAAAGTCTTTGGCTACTATCAATCTTTATTTTACCCTTCCTATCTTGTCAAGTGCCGATAAAAAAATGTGTCCTTTCTAGAACCCTGATCTGGAAAACCTCGCGTTTGGGACCAAACACTGCTACGCCCAAAGCCTCAATTGTTGGCCCCAATCTGCATACCTTTCCTGGATTCCTTGTATTAGTCTTTGCATAACCTTTAATCCTATTTTCTAAACACCACAAATGGACCCTATGCTATCTAAATGCCACCACATTTCTGTGCCAAAAATAGATAGGGCTTTGCTCACAGATGCCATCAACACAGCGAATGGCATTTTTGCACAGTGCAATTTCAGCGGCTGTTATTTAATATTGCTCTTAACATATTCTTATTTGTCAATGTAGATTCGACATACACATTCACTAGTTTAATATAACATTGGCCACCATCATTCATTGCTAACTTCCTTGCTCTGAATTTTTCAACAACTTAGCTCTGTATCTCTTGGGTGTTTGATCTGCCTAAAGCGGAGATCCATTTTTGCCTACCTATTGATTCTGTATTCAGTCCTGCACTCCTGTTATGTTATGCGATTGATTCAGTAAACTCATTTCACTTGTGAATCAGGTCAAAAATTGTGTTCAAAACAGCAGGCGTTGTATTGGAGCAAATATGTGATAGAGGAATTGCTGCACTGAGGTATAAGGTCATTATTCTTGATGAGGTACATGAAAGATCTGTGGAATCTGATCTTGTCCTTGCTGGGATCAAGCAGTTTTTGATGAAAAAGAGCGACTTAAGGTAAGCACTGGAGTAATGTCTACTAGGGCATACTATAACATCTTTGTCTTTTAGCAGTAATGGTTCCCATCTCATAAAATAAATAATAATTGCCTACCTGCTGGTTGATGTGTCATTCTTCACTCTTTTCATTCTTGGCAGGTTGGTTTTAATGTCTGCCACTGCTGACATTACAAGATATAAGGAATATTTTAGGGATATAGGAAGAGGTGAAAGGGTTGAAGTGATTGCCATTCCCTGCAGTCCATGTACAAGTATTTTTCAGAGGAATGTTCTATACCTGGAGCAGGTAAATATTGTGGTTATTATCTTCATCATATGTTATCAAACTTGCTATGAAACCACTTTGCACGATGTGTCTTCAAATCTTTAAGATGCCTGGCCGCACCTATTTACAATTAACGTTTAACTTTTTTTATGATGACTTACCATGCTGATCTGATGTAAAAGGGTCGTTTTCACAAATTTGATTATTGGCCCACAAAATAAATATGTTGATGCAGTTCCTGTTTATGTTATTAATATCAGTTTAGTTTGCTAACATTTTACCATTGTATTGCTGCTCTGATGTAAAAGGAGTTGTTTTGATGTTTTCACAAACTTCATTAATTCTGCCACAAGACGTTGGTTTCTGTTACTTGCTGTTTGTGATTTTAGATGGTACTTTATGTCCATCTCCAAAAAGTTTGCTTCCTAATGGTTAATGGTTACATATTGCAATTTAAATGCTTTTCAGATTGCTGATATTCTCCAGATAAATTCTCAATCTCTTTCAACACAATATTGCTCTGGTCTGGATGCTTCTGCTGACGCTGAGATCAATAATGATGTTTATGAACTTATCCACAAGTTATTGTTGCATATACACCAGAGCGAACCAGATATTAGCAAGAGTGTTTTGGTTTTCCTCCCTACATACTATGCATTGGAGCAGCAATGGGTCCGTCTGCTACCTTTTAGTTCAGCCTTTAAGGTACATATTCTTCATCGCAGTATCGACACAGATGAAGCACTTCAGACTATGAAGATTTCGAAGTCTTGCCGAAAGGTACACACCCCGCTTTTTATATATCATACTAAATGGTCCAATTTCTTACCATTGGAGATTTGCTTCTATTTTGAAGCTATGTCGTACCAGCAGCTAAGATAATTATAGCATTATGTGTTGGATTATTTATGGAATTTCTGTTTTCTGCCTGCTCCTGCCTGCCGCCTTTCTTTTTCCATAAGGTGCATGCGTATTTCAAGATTCAAACTTCATAACCTTTTACAGAAATTTGCTCTCAAGAGTTTGTAGATCGTGATATACAAATTTAGTAGCGAAAGGGCATGGAGCTCAATGGTTGCAAAGCCTTAGTAGCACCTCTAGGTCCTAGTTTGAATCCCAGTGGGGGCGAATTTCAGGCTTGTTTAAAAGGTCACTCGCTGCCCCCTTGGTTAACATGTTAAGAAACGACCCATGGTGGGTGGGCCCACATGTAAGGGGCAGGGGTCTCAAAGCACGGGTTAAGGCCCGAACTATGGGGGTTGGATCCATGCGTCAAGGGAGTAGGGTTTGTGCCTTCGTGGCCTTTCTCTACTGGACCCGTGGCTCGTGACTTCTTAATTGAAAAGCCGCACGGTGGTCTTAACCCCCCACCGGTCGAGTTTTATTTTTTACAAATTTAATACCATTTTATTACCATTGTATTCATATCTGCAATTCTGCATTTACTTTCATATGATGTCGATCTTATAGTCATCTATGCCACATAATAAAGATATATAAATATTGTAAGTGTAGCGTTGTAGGGCCCACATGGTTAAATCATATCATCATTATTTGCTAATTGTATTAATGTAGTTGCTGAAATCTGAGCACTTGGAAGGTGCATCATAATGAGGTATAACAGTACTAAAGAACTTAGTTTGGATGTGTTCCATAGTTTGATGATTGAAACAATCTCCTCTAGTCCTCTTACCAATAGAGCACAATGGGCGATTCTTTTTATTGAATTTTTTTTACCTTTTTTTTTTTTTGCTGCAGGTGATACTGGCTACAAATATTGCTGAATCATCTGTTACTATCCCAGGAGTTGCATATGTTATTGATTCTTGTAGATCATTGCAAGTCTACTGGGACCCAATTAGGAAAACAGACGCAGCTGGGCTTGTTTGGATTTCCAAATCCCAGGTAACATCTCATATATTCTAATGTTTTGCTTATTAAAGGTTGCCTTTGACTCTGAAACTTTTGTAACTATTCTTTAATCTTTTCCTAGGCTGAGCAGCGTAAAGGAAGGACAGGCCGAACATGTGATGGTCAAATTTATCGTTTGGTGACTGGAACATTTTATAACAGTTTAAATGATCATGAATATCCTGCCATTTTAAGACTATCCTTAAGAGAACAAGTCCTCATGATTTGTTGTGCAGAGCCCAGATCTATGAATGACCCTAGCGGTAATTATTTTTCTGCAGTTCAGCCACCCTTGATTCATGCTTATTGTCATGTTTTTTTGGGTTATGTTCTTGCCTGTTGTTTTTCCTTTAAAGCAATCTTGTATCTATGATTGTCCCTGGTAAGCTGTCGCTGTCCATTTTTAGTTCGCACACCTTCGAAGCACAACTTTGAAAATTGAGTTTCATAGTTCTATATTTTGTCAAAGCACACAAAAGATATCATGCCATGGAAGAATACATAATATTATATTCATGTAGTGTATATTAGTGTTCAAAATTTTGTTACCTGTTTAGAAATTAAGATGATGCTCTGACTGTGTTTTTTTCTCAGTACTGCTGCAAAAAGTTCTTAACCCCCCAGATTCAGATGCTATTAAAGATGCACTAGAATCACTTGTTCAAATCCATGCATTGGAGAAGATAAGTTCTGAACGGGGTGAACGCTATGTGCCCACTTTTTATGGCTGCCTGCTCAACAGTTTGCCGTTGTCATTTGATTCTTCTGTTATTGCCCTAAAATTTTGTGAGCTTGGTGCTGTCCATGAAGGAATTCTGATAAGCATTATGTTGGACATCCAGCCGCTTCCTATACTGCAACCTTTTGGCTATAAAGCACTGGTACGTTTTGGATTGTTCATGAATCATCCTTTATCTTAAATTCCCAATATTTGTCTTCGTTATTCACTATCATCTGTTTTACAGTGCCAGAAGTATAGAGAGAATTACTTCAAGGAAAATGACAGTGTACAAATTGGCAAAAAAGAAGCTAGTACCATTGGAAATCTTTGTGCATTCCAATTTTGGGAGCGTATGTTTAAGGTATATCTTATGTGGAATAATCCTTGCGCATACATGGGGGATTCATGCCTTTGCTACTCGTCTTATTTGTTGCAATTCATGCTAACATGTACTACCTCCGGCTCCAAATGTGGGTTGTTTTAGTATTTTGAGCTTTTCTCTAAATGTAGGTTGTTTTATTACTTTTATGTATTTTTTACCCTTTTGGACTTTTGTTCCTTACTGTTAGAGATTGTATAGGTTGTATATAGCTTGACTTGACTTGTACTCCAAGCCATATTGGCTGCCTTGTACTCCAAGCCTTATTGGCCTATATATATATAACGCACCTCCCCATCTAAGGGTGTGTGGTGTTTTCCCAATTCTCTACATGGTATCACGAGACCGGGTCCCCGGCTCCCTCCCTCCGCTGCCCTAACCCTAGCCGCCACCCACCAGCCCCCACGCGCGCACCTTCCTCCCGCGTGACTTCTCCCCTCGCGACTCCACCCCCTGGCTGTCGCCCTTCTCCCCCTGTCGCTAGTTCTCCTAGGGTTGCACCTATGTCGTCCGACTCCTCCAGTTCGGCGACCAGTGTCTCCCTCACCTCCACCACGGAGGGCTCCCTCTCGAGCACCATGGCACCTGCTCTCAGCCCTTATGCCACGATTGCAGTTCGGGCGCACGTTCCCATCACCCTAGAACTGCAGAACCCTAACTACAACAAGTGGTCCAACTTCTTCACCAGCATGTGCGGCAAGTTTGGCCTGCTGGGTCACATACATGGCCCTGCAGCGTCTTCCACCGATCCGACCTGGGTGCAGGCCGATTGCTGCGTCCGCAGCTGGCTGCTCTGCACCATCGCCGACGACGTCCTTGACCTCGCCTCCGCGCCGGACCAATCTGCGCGCCAGTTGTGGGACGCCATCCGCAACCTCTTCACCGCCAATAAGGAGCCCCGCGCCGTCTTCCTGAGCCACGAATTTCATTCGCTGGTCTAGGGAGATCACTCCATCTCGGAGTACTGCCAGAAGATGAAGGTCCTCGCCGATGGATTGCGCGACGTCGGCCATCCTGTCGACGATCCACAACTCGTCCTCAATCTTCTTCGCGGCCTCAACGATCGCTACTCCAACATTGCCGACGACATCGCCAACTCCAAGCCCCTCATGTCCTTCGCTGACGCCCGCAACCTCCTCGTCCTCAAGGAGCTCCGCCTCGCCAACGATGCCAAGAACGCCGCTGCTACCTCTGTTACCCCGATACGTCCCTTGACTGCTGTATCCCGTATCGGATACGTATCCGATACGGATACGCGGGGGACACGCGCCGGAGCCGTCTCCGCGCCGTGTCGGCGTCTCCGCCTGCCGATCCGCGCCACAATACGGCGCCGGGTACGCCTCGGCCTGTAGGATACGGCCCAGCCCACGATATCCCCCGACTCCCCGATGCCCTACCCCCGAACGAAATATCCCGCGCCGCCTCCACTCTGTCCGCGGCTCCGCGCGCAACAGGGCGACGCAGGAGGGGAAGGGTGGCCGCTTGCCGGCGACGAGCCACCAGCGATGAGCCTCCACTTTCGCCGGCGACGAGCGGACGCGGCCCCTCGAGAAGCTCTGGCCCCCGGTGACTAGCAGCAGGAGCAGCGGCCAAGCCCACGGCGAGCAGGAAGTTGGCGCGGGCGCCCGACGTCGATCTGCAAAATCCGAACTCCAGTGAGGCCTTTTCTTCTCGATCTACTCTTCTGGACGTTCTGGTTGCTTGATTCCCATTTCCCCTTTTTGATTAGTCATTTTCATGATTTTGTCCAGTACATGGCATCTCCAAATCTGAGTAGAGGTAGTGGCAGTACCACTGCTGCTCCTGGTAGTGGTAGTACACCATCTTTGTCTGAGCAGACTGAAACAAGAACAACTGATATTAAGGCTCCACTTTGGATTCATGTCACCGTTTTGGAGAAGGCTAAAGCTGGTGGAGGAAATACTCTATGGAGATGCAACTATTGTCCTTTGGTGAAAAGCAGTAGCTGTCGTGCTATGACCAGTGTACTATTGCATTTGCTATATTTTATTTAATATGTATATTTATTTATTTATGTAAAGTCGAAACGTATCCCCGTATCGGGTTTTTTTTGAAAATGCCGTATCCGTGGATCCGTATCCTTCCGATACCGATACACGTATCCGTATCCGTGTCGCATAGGCTGCTACGGCCTTGCCGGGACCACGAGCAGCAGCAGCTCCTGTTCCTCCACGGCGCTCGCAGCGACGGGCACCAGCGGCGGCACCGGCGCTACTGGCGGCGGCACCGGTGGCGGCCGCCCCAGCCGCAAGGCGCACTGGTGCAAGGGCCAGCAGCAGGGCTGCGCGCAGCAGCAGCAGGGCGACGCGCAGCAGCCTGGGCCGCGTCCCACCGGACCATGGGTCTGCTTTACCCCATGGACCGGACCCCAGCCTGCACCGGCGTGGCGTCCTCCTGCTCCAGGGCTCCTCGGGCCATACCCTCAGGCTAACACGGTGTTCGCCGGTCCCCAGGCCTCTCAGCCCGGTCCCTTTTGGCCTCCACAGGCCGGGGGCTGGCAGCAGCAGCCACCAACCTGGGACCAGGCGGGTCTGGTGGCTGCTCTCCAGAACCTGCAGCTCCAGGGCTCCAGTCCATGGGTCTTGGACACCGGCGCCACCTCACACATGACAGCTTCGGATGGTATACTCCTTTCTCGCACACCTCCCTCTTATTCTTCCATCACTGTTGGCAATGGCACCTCTGTTCCTGTCACTGCCCAGGGTCACTCTCTTCTTTCAACTTCGTCTTCTAACTTTAATCTCCATAATGTCCTTGTTGTTCCATCCTTAGTACGTAACCTGCTCTCTGTATGTCAATCCACACGTGACAATTCTTGTTCCGTTTGGTTTTTCTATCAAGGATCTTCAGACCAGACGCGAGATTCTTCGCTGCGCTAGTTCCGGCGACCTCTACACCTTCCCCGCTGAACACTCTAGCGTCGCCCATGCCCACCTCGCCGTTCCCTCCACCGTGTGGCACCAACGTCTTGGTCATCCCGCCCCTGCTACCTTAGCTAGCCTACATAGTTCTGGAGTCATCTCATGTAATAAAGTAGATCGCTCAATTTGTCACTCTTGTCAGCTTGGCAAGCATACGCGGCTACCTTTTTTTAGTTCAAGTTCATGTACTTCTGCTCCTTTTGAGTTACTCCACTGTGATGTCTGGACGTCCCCTGTTGCTAGTATCTCTGGTTGCTTATACTATCTTGTCATTTTGGATGATTTTAGTCATTACTGCTGGACGTTTCCCATGCAGTGCAAGTCTGACGTGCACCAGCTTATTACTAATTTCTTCCAATATGTGCTCACCCAGTTCAGTTTGCCCATTAAGTGTCTCCAGGATGACAATGGTCGAGAGTTCGTCAATAATGCCACGGCCTCCTTTCTTGCCTCCCGTGGCACCTTGCTCCGTCTCTCTTGCCCATACACCTCTCCACAAAATGGTAAAGCTGAATGTATCCTTCGCACCCTTAATAACTCCACTCGCACCCTTCTTCTCCATGCTTCCATGTTGCCTAGATATTGGGCCGAAGCCCTAGCGACCGCCACATATCTCCTCAATCGGCGTCCATCTTCCAGCATCCATAACCGGATACCCTTCCAACTTCTTCACGGCACTCTTCCTGACCTCACGCATCTCCGTGTGTTTGGTTGTCTGTGTTATCCTAATCTCTCCGCCACTGCTGCCCATAAACTTGCTCCTCGCTCCACGACATGTGTATTTATCGGTTATCCCGCCTCACATAAGGGCTACCGATGTCTCGACCTTGCTTCTCATCGAGTCATCATATCTCGTCATGTTGTCTTTGACGAGACTGCCTTTCCCTTCTCTGCCGCCTCCACCTCGGTCATTTCCTCCCTAGATTTTCTTGTCGCTGACGATATGCAGGCTCCATACGTCGTCTCGCCAGCGGTAGCTCCATCCTCCATGGGCGTCGAGCAGCCGCCTCCCATTGCGGACGCTCCGTCCCTTGTGGGCGTTGAGCAACCACGCTCTTCTCCAGGCCCACATGGGGGACCGGGCGGGTCCTCTACTGGACACGCCGGCGCGCCTACAGCAGCCCAGCTGGCTGTTTCTCCCGCTGCAGCAGCTGGCGCTGCTGCTGTAGCGCCCGCACCACCTGCTGCTGTAGCGCCTGCACCACCTGCTGCTACTCCTGTTCCGGCGCCTGCAGCTGCTACTGTGGCCGCTCCGGCCTCTCCAGCGGCACCTGCTACCGTCCCAGCTGGTGCTGGTGCTTCCTAGGTGCAAGCACCAGGTCGATTTGGGCTTGTTTATGCCCGTCGGCCCCAGCCGGCCCCTCCGGCACCCCCAGACATTCGGTTTGGGATTGTGTACGGTCGTCGTCCCCGACCTGTGCATATCCACGGGCCCCTGCCTTCTCACCGGCCGGCTACAGATGGCCCATCGGTCATCTTGCCGCCTCTTGCACCAGCACGACGTCCTATGCAGGGCGCCCTGCCTCTAGACGTCCTTCGGCGTGTCACCCGGTCGCAGACAGGCTCTCTCAAGCCTCCTGTTGTCCGGATGAACCTGTCTACTACCACTACGTCACCGTCTATCTCCCTGGTACCGTCTAATTATCGCAGCGCGCTGGCTGACCCTAACCGGCGCGCTGTCATGACTGATGAGTACCGGGCGCTGATCGACAACGCGACCTGGCGCCTCGTTCCTCGGCCACCTGGTGCCAATGTGGTCACGGGCAAGTGGATCTTCAAGCACAAGTTCCACTCCGATGGCACGCTTGCTCGCCACAAGGCGCGCTGGGTGGTTCGGGGCTTCTCGCAGCAACACGGTGTTGACTACGACGAGACCTTTAGCCCTGTTGTCAAGCATGCCACGATCCGCGTCGTCCTCAGCATTGCGGTGTCTCGTGCGTGGCCGATTCATCAGTTGGACGTGAAGAACGCCTTTCTTCACGATCACCTGACGGAGACTGTCTACTGCCAGCAGCCGTTCGGCTTCATTGACCCGACTACTCCTGACCATGTCTGCTTGCTGCAGAAATCCCTCTATGGTTTGAAACAGGCTCCTCGGGCCTGGTACCAGCGGTTTGCTACATACAACCGACAGCTGGGCTTCACAGCATCGACATCCGACACGTCTCTCTTTGTCTACAAGGATGGCGATGAGGTGGCCTACATGCTCCTGTACGTCGACGACATTGTGCTCACTGCTTCCTCGACGATCCTGCTACAGCGTATCACAACTCGTCTCCACTCTGAGTTCGCCATGACGGACCTTGGTGCCCTTCATTTTCTCGGCATCTTCGTCACGCGCTCCTCCGACGGCCTGTTCCTGTCACAGCGACAGTACGCCATTGACCTCCTACAGCGGGCGGGCATGGCTGAGTGTCATCCTACGGCAACTCCAGTTGACACCAACGCCAAGCTCTCCGCGACTGATGGTTCCCCAGTTGCCAATGCTTTTGAGTATCGGAGTATTGCTGGCGCTCTTCAGTACCTTAAGCTGACTCGTCTGGACTTGGCGTGTGCAGTACAGCAGGTGTGCCTCTTCATGCATGATCCCCGCGAGCCTCATCGCGCGTTGATCAAGCGTATTCTCCGCTACATCAAAGGCACGCTCTCCGTCGGTCTTCATATTGGCACCGGGCCTGTTCACTCCATCACCGCGTACTTTGATGCGGACTGGGCAGGCTGTCCTGATTCTCGGCGTTCCACATCCGGCTACTGTGTCTATCTCGGCGATAATCTGGTGTCCTGGTCTTCCAAGCGCCAGACGACGGTCTCTCGGTCTAGCGTCGAGGCCGAGTACCGCGCTGTAGCACACGCCGTTGCCGAGTGTTGCTGGCTGCGACAGCTGCTTCAGGAGCTTCATATCTCGATCCCTTCGGCCACCATCGTCTACTGCGACAATGTGAGTGCTGTCTATATGACAGCCAACCCGGTTCATCATCGTCGCACGAAGCATATCGAGATTGATATTCATTTTGTCCGCGAGAAGGTTGCTCTTGGACAGGTCCGGGTTCTCCATGTCCCGTCGTCACATCAGTTTGCGGACATCATGGCCAAAGGCTTGCTTAAACAGTTGTTTGTTGATTTTCGGTCTAGTCTTTGCGTTCGTGATTCTCCCGCTGCGACTGCGGGCGGGTGTTAGAGATTGTATAGGTTGTATATAGCTTGACTTGACTTGTACTCTAAGCCATATTGGCTGCCTTGTACTCCAAGCCTTATTGGCCTATATATATATAACGCACCCCCCCTATCTAAGGGTGTGTGGTGTTTTCCCAATTCTCTACGCTTACCCTGCTCAATAAATGCTATCACTATCTCAAAATGAATGGGGCATCTTTATGAATCCATATTAATTGAGGGGTAATAAGGCCGTTTGATCTACTTCCTCAACCCCTGTGTACAATTCTAAACGATCTATCTTTGGAACCAGAGGTAGTATTATAACAATATTTTACTAAGCTGTCCTCATTAAAGGGTCAAATTGCAATTGAAGTTCTGATTATGTGCTATTCGGGATTAAATTTCTCACGCTATGTTTCAGGACAAGCGTCGTCTGGATTATCTAAAAGATGTAGCGAGCTCTCAAGAACCAGAATCACATACCTTCCTTACTAAACCTGAAGAGGAGTGGTGTGCAGTTCATAATCTCTTCCCTGCAGCGTTTAAAAACATATCTGAAATCTGTATGTCCTTTGCCTGTACTCTTGTGGTTTGTGAGAGTAGGTACTTGTAAAGTTGTAATATGGTACGAGTAATGTTTTACAGCATAGTGTAGTGCCTTAGTAATACCATTGTTCTTGCCAAGTGCATTTTCCAATATATATTGGGAATTTGTACAGGATATAGTAGAAAAGGACAAAATGTTGCCTACGGTTCTGTGTAGAAGTAGCTTCTGTTCAAACAAAGTTTATTTCGTGTGAGGATCGCCTCATACAAGTGCAAGATATTTCCATACAATATAGGTAACATATGTCAGCTGTAGCTCACTTGTTCTTTTGAACAGATGATGATGTCATGAAGCAACTGCACCGTTTTAGGCCTAGTTTTCTTGTTAAAATCAATCCTCCAAAGTACCTTCAGCCTTCTGAATTCAAACACACATGTCTCCATGAGATAGTGGAGCTAGATGAGGATATGGATTCACTCTCATTAGAGGCTGAGAATTCTCACAGTGATCCACAGAAGCGCTGTGCTGCAACTCCGTATGTCTCACCAACTGATTTTGGGACCACTACCATCGTTGAAATGCTGAAGACACTTGTCAAAGAGGTTCGCTCTAGCCAGGAACTCTACGATTGAGTATCAATGTATGTGAATTAGTACAATTTATTATCAGTGCTACCTATAATGATTCTTATTGGGTCCGCAGATGAAGACACAACACTTCGAGAAAAAGATTGTTTCTTACCAGGGGTGGCTTGGTCGTAATGTGAAGCCAACCTTGGGAACTGAGGCATGTGTGTTCTTTGCTAATGGATCATGCAATCTAGGGGCTGCATGCCGCTTTTCTCATTCATCCCTTGCTCCTAAACCAGTATGCAAGTTCTTTCTCACATTGCAGGTATGATTTTCATACTTTGTGTTATCGGTTGATCTTTCACACTTTTTTAGCTCATGTCTTCTTTATTTGAGTTTGTAGCCTGGTTGTCAGTTTAGGTTGTTTCCTTGAACTACTGGTAGCACGTTTATTGTCATAATATGAACTACAAACGGTGCTGTTTCATCTTGCATAGATTTTGTATTTGCTGACATGCATGGGTATTGAGCTATGTCAGAGAATGATACCCCTCATATGTCTCTGTTTTGGTCTCTGATGTCGCCTTCTCTTGCATCAGGGTTGTCGAAGTGGTTACTCTTGTCCTTACTCACATGATTGTGGCTCCTTGACCCCTACACCTATCACATCCGGAATATGCTCTCAAGAAGGCAGAGCTACTTCACTATGTTGTACACGGTTGCTTCCTGCTGATGGAGATGGGCATATTCTTGTCATGAATGATAAAAAACTGCAGTTCTCTAGTAAGCTTGGCCAGTTTTATGACGCCTGTAAGATTATTGCTGGTATGCCTGGTCTTCAGTCTATTGAGTCTTATTCAGTTCCAAAGGGCCTCAAGATACTCCAGAATTTGACTGATCCATCTAGTCTAATCACTGGCCGTGAACATAAATTACCAGTTCCTTGGACAACACTAAAACGGGTTTTTTGGTTTGCTGACTTTGATAATGATGAATCAGCCAGTGAGCAGGCCCTTTTGCAGAAGTTCTTTGGGAATATTGCCATCAAGATATTGTCAGAAAGGATGTCTGACATGCAGGTCATCTTGATCATGAAAAACACAAGATACATTCAGTTGCAGGTATGTCATTCCTCAAGGTTCATTACTTCAAAATGTGCCTTGCATTCTGCTCTAGCCGATGAGTGACGTTGTGCTCAACTGTGAAGTATAATTCTTGCTGCTCATTTTTTAGGTGGAAAGATTGGCGAGAGAGTGCTTCTTTTTCCTTGGGGAATCGTTTATGTTTGATGAAGCTACTCTTGGATGGTTCTCAGACATCTCTAGGCATCCAAGAGGGATGCAAGTATCTGCACCAGTCACCTACGTCTTCAACATGCATCCTCCCTCCGTTACCCAGTTTGGCGATTATGTAGCCGAACTTGGCGAGGCTTTACGCCAGCATTAGTTAGGCCAGGTTATCCACTTGACCACATGTGAATAGCTAGTGATATGTGAATTTCTCAGTAGTGAACCTTGCTCGTGGCATCGGCACCGAGCCACGTTATTTAAGTTAAAAAGAATATGCCATAACTTGATGTCCTGAACTTTCTGTTGTCAACTGCCTGTCTCTTGAACTTCATTGTACAGATGCTTGCAGAGACTCATTTGCAGGCGTAAAATGCTTGACCTGCTTAGTTTAAATCGTTTAATCCAATGCTTCAGCTGATGACAACATCAACCCTAAATGAGAATTGTGAGCGATGCTTTTAGTACGAGTAGAGTACCCTCTGTTCCATCATAAGTGATTTTAGCTCTCTTTTTCTCTCTACCTATGTTTATGTATGTGGATATTGATTAATCTAGTCATATATAAAACGCATATATACTTATATAGAGAATAATACATGAAAAAAATCACTTTCGATTTGGGACGTAAGAGTGATTCATGTGGTTCTAGGCTCCATGCTTAAAAGATGTACTCTCTCCGTCTTTTTTTTTATTTGACAGTTTCTTAGTTTAAAAATAAATTAGTTGGCAATAAATAATCTTGACTGATCCAATAAAATTTGATGGGATGACTCCATTCCTCATATAGCCAGCGAGAAATGATGTTGTGGACCGATCAATTTATCCAATTCCACAAACTAAATAAAAAATTGAAGGAGAAAATTGAGGAGCGAGAAGATGATGAACCACCCCACTTCTCAAACTAAAGGCCTTAATGGAGTTTTAGGAGATAATTTCTAAATGTCTTGTTTGTTGGGTGAGAATGGGAGTTTTGGTAGGAAAGGGAATGGGAGTTTAGATGAACAACTCCCACAAATTAATTCCTATGGGGAGGGGTGAGAATTGGATGAGAATTGTGGTTGTGTACAAGATTAATACATCTCAACGTTTATTATGACTTAAAAATAGCTCCTAGCTAAATTTTGTATCTTAATTCCAGGCATAAGCCAAACAATAGATTGAGACTAAAAAATAATTTCCTATATTGATTTTCTGTATCAACTCCTACCACTAATTTCTCTCCCTTTCCCAATTACTTGCCAAACAAGCTGTAAGGCTGTGTTTACATGAGTGCTATCCCACCGTCTACATTCAAACACCACTTTTCAGTGTAGATTCCTTCTTTGGTCTCTTCTTCTTTTGAGTTCATGTTACCCAGCCCAGATTGTACGGCCAAATCTGCTTTCGCTTATTCCTTCTTGAAAAAAGTCCGCCATGGGTCCTTCAACTTGTAGCCGAGTCTAAGTTTCATCCTTAAACCGCAAAACCGGGTATATTGGGTCCCTCAACTGCCAAAACCGGTTATGTAACATCCCTCACCCGAATCCACCACGGTTTTGGTCTACGTGGCGGTCCAACGTGGCACGGGCCCACATGTCATACAAAGTTGGTGGTTTTGGCCTATGTGGCCATTGCGCCGCCTCGGACTGAACCCGCTCGAGCGCCGCGAGCATGGCGATGAGGTGCGGCATCCCCGCGCGGTGCACGTCGTCGTCCATCCACGCGCCGATCGCGCGTGCCTCCATGCTCCTCCTTTCCGCCTCCGCCTCTGTCCTCGGTTAAGGAAGGGAGGTTGCCCGGAGGTGGAGGAGAAGGGTCGCACTGAGGAGGGTTAGGGGATGGTCGATGCCTCACCTGCACGTCGCCGACGCCCCTCGTGTTGACTGGCAGACGGGGATGGGCTAGAATTAAGGTTGAGGAGGGGAAATGAGGGCAGGTGAATCCGGCGCCTCTCACCCTCTACGCCTGGGTGCCGTTGCAGCAGCCAGCGCCGCCACGCTCGTTGTGAGCGACCGGGGTGGTGTGCGTGGCGCGGATCCGTGTCGGCGCTGCTTCTCACGAACTCCGTGGCGTCAATCTTCTCGGCGACGAGGATGGTGGGCTTCGCTGAGACGGCTCCTGCGGCGGGCACCTCGGGAAAGGCGATGGAGGTCACGAGCGTTGTGGCGGCTGCGTTCGAGAACGCGGTTGTGGCGGCGGCGGATGCGGCCGGGAATGCCAAGGAGGCTTGCCGCAGCGCATGAAATACGTTAGAGTCGACGTTGTCATCCCGGGCGAGGGAGGCAGCCGCGGGCGGGTTGTGCTCCATGGATTTGGAGCAGCCGGGCGATGCGAGGAAGAAGCGGTGGGTGGCGATGGCGTTGGACAGCCCGCCAGTATCTAGCTTGGGCTCGGGCTCAGGCTCAGGCTCAGGCTCGGTGTTGTCGGGGTAGAGCGTGTCCATGTAGTCATCGAGGAAGGCTTGGGGACGTCGGCTGGCGAGGCCGATGTCGGCGGCCACGAGCGAGCCCTGCACGTAGCCGGTCTGGTATAGGCCCTCCTTGCACGTATCCTGGTTCCCCAGCGCGCCGCTCAGCCAGGATCGCAAGTTCGGACCGGGCGAGCCTGCCGCCTGCCAGGCCTCGGAGTCACCAATCATGGTGTAGTTCGGTGAGGAGGTGGCGGACATGGACCATGACAGCTCGTCGGAGGAGAGGTCTAGGAGGTTAAGGCTAGGTAGTCGGCGACGGCCGAGGAGAGGTGCAGGTTGCCGGTGGAGGAGGGTGGTGCAGGGCGACGCTCTCCAAGGAGGGGCAACAGAGGCGGAGGGTGGGGCGGCGCCACGCTCACCCGTGCCGTAGCCGAAGAAGATGGACAGGGACACGTCGATACGGAGGACATGTGTATGACATGTGGGCCCGTGCCATGTTGGACCGCCACGTAGACCAAAACCGGGGTGGATTCGGGTGAGGGACGTTACATAACTGGTTTGACAGTTGAGGGACTCAATATACCCGGTTTTGCGGTTCAAGGATAAAACTCGGACTCAGGCTACAAGTTGAAGGACCATGCGGTGGACTTTTTCCTCTCATTCTTTCTATTATCTATCTATATATCTAAACCTCCCCGGCCCATCGTACAAGCCTATGGCCCAAGCCACGATCGGCCCATTGCCCTCCACTAAACCCTAAACCCTTCCAGTTAAAACCCCCTTCCTCCGTTGCCGCCACGCCTCCGCCGCCCCTTTCCCCCGCCTCCGCCGCGAAAACCCTAGAAACTACGAACCCACCGGCCCGCCGCCATGTCGTCCGCGACGCCGGCCGTCGCATCCCCCGCCTCCGAGCAGGCCAAATCGAAGAAGAAGAAGAAGCACATGTCGAAGGACGACCCCGCTGCCGGCGCTGCCGACCCGCCGTCCCTCGCTGAGGCCGAGGAGAAGACCGATGGCTACCTTATCAAGCCCCAGTCCCTGGTGCCGTCCCTCGACACCTCCACCTGGCCGCTCCTCCTCAAGAACTACGACCGCCTCAACGTCCGCACAGGCCACTACACCCCGCTCCCCACCGGCCACTCGCCGCTCAAGCGCCCCCTCGCCGAGCACCTCCGCTACGGCGTCATCAACCTCGACAAGCCGTCGAACCCGTCTTCCCACGAGGTGGTCGCCTGGATCAAGCGCATCCTCCGCGCCGAGAAGACCGGCCACAGCGGCACGCTCGACCCCAAGGTCACCGGCAACCTCATAGTCTGCATCGACCGCGCCACGCGCCTCGTCAAGTCGCAGCAGGGCGCCGGCAAGGAGTACGTGTGCGTCGCCCGCTTCCACGCCGCCGTGCCGGACACCGCGCGTGTTGCCCGCGCGCTGGAGGCGCTCACCGGCGCCGTGTTCCAGCGCCCGCCTCTTATTTCTGCTGTCAAGCGCCAGCTGAGGGTGCGGACAATCTACGAGAGCAAGCTCCTGGAGCACGACCCCGAGCGCCATCTTGCCGTCTTCTGGATCTCCTGCGAGGCAGGTACATATGTCCGGACTCTCTGTGTGCACCTTGGGCTGCTCCTTGGTGTCGGCGCACATATGCAGGAGCTGCGCCGTGTCAGGTCGGGGATCCTCGGGGAGCAGGACAACATGGTGACCATGCACGATGTGATGGACGCGATGTGGTCGCTGGACAACTACAAGGATGAGTCCTACTTGAGGCGTGTGGTGATGCCACTTGAGGTACTGCTTACTAGCTACAAGAGGCTTGTTGTGAAGGACTCTGCTGTGAATGCTATTTGCTATGGCGCTAAGCTTATGATTCCTGGGTTGCTCCGATTTGAGAATGATATTGAGACTGGGGAGGAGGTGGTTCTCATGACGACAAAGGGTGAGGCGATTGCGATTGGTATTGCTGAGATGACCACTGCTGTGATGGCGACCTGTGACCATGGTGCTGTTGCAAAGATCAAGAGGGTGGTGATGGATAGAGACACCTACCCTAGGAAGTGGGGGCTTGGTCCGGTGGCACTCAAGAAGAAAAAACTGATTGCGGAGGGTCTCCTTGACAAGCATGGGAAGCCAAATGAGAAGACACCAGCTGAGTGGCTTCGGAATGTGGTGCTTCCCACTGGTGGTGATGTTTCAATTGCCAGCATTGCAGCTGCTCCAGAGGCAGAGAAGGTGAAGGTGGAACAGGAAACGACTGTGACTGAAGAGGTCAAGGAGAAGAAAAAAAAGAGGCAGAATGGATGATAGTGCCGCTGACGATGATGCTTCAGTTCCAGCTAAGAAGATCAAGGTTGAGGAAGATGCTGAGACAGTGGATGGGGACAAGAGTGAGAAGAAGAAGAAGAAAAAGAAAGACAAGAGTGAACCAGCATCAGCTGAGGCCTCGGAGGTCAAACAAGAGGTCGATGCGGTGCAATGAGAAGGGCAGCGAG
This sequence comes from Paspalum vaginatum, assembly GCA_030272315.1. NCBI lineage: Eukaryota > Viridiplantae > Streptophyta > Magnoliopsida > Poales > Poaceae > Paspalum > Paspalum vaginatum. Next base: position 8,673,847 of record CM059014.1, on the reverse strand, counting down.
AAGAAAAAGAAGAAGAAAAAGAGCAAGGAAGGAAGTGACATGGCAGATCCAGACAGTGCTCAGAATGGAGATGGCACAGAAACTGAGAAGAGTGAGAAGAAAAAGGAGAAGAAAAAGAAGAAGAGCCGAGAAACAGAGGAGGCACAATAGGTGTAGTTTATGTTCGCTGGGTATCTTCTTTGTTTGAAGTTGCAGGGGGAAGCTTGAATGCCATTCTTGCTTGCTTTGTATCTCTTGCAACTGCTATGCCTAATGTACCATCCTTAGGTCATTACTATACTGCTGGACTGTAATGCCCAGCAGTGATATTTTCATTCAAACTCTTGAACAACTGGCTGTATTGTTGTTTCACTTGCTGGATAATGCAATGATGTTTTGCTCTCATCTTGACTTGCAGGGCTACACTGAGTTGATATTTTTGAGCACGCCAGTCTGTGATCAGCTTGCTATGATGGTGGTCATGAGTTTAAGTACCAATTCTTAGATATTGTTGGATATCAACACTTTACGGCCTCATCAGGAATTGCTTCTTATGTGCTTAATCTATTACTGATCTGAGAACCTATATATTGTTTTACATAATTCGGTTCACTGGCTTAGAAAAATTATTAAGTCTGCTTTGCGAAATGTCTCTTGGCTATTGAGAGATGCATTTCGTATATGGGTCCAAGGTGCAACAATGCTTGTGGTGGATTTGTGTGGGTTTGTGGTTTATTGAGACCTAGAGAGGAAATAAAATTTTGTTAGGTCATGGTTGGCTAGGTCTCCCATGGAACATTTTCCTCATTTTGGTGTGCGTTTCTTCTGCTTGTAGAGTTTTTGGTTGATTTCGGTGGCATGGGTTTTGGGTGGGGTTTCTGCCTGCTAGGTTGCGGAGAAGCCGGAAGGTTGAGTTTGAACCTTGATTCAGGTTCTATCTTTGCGCCTTTGGAAGCCTGTGTGCTGTTAATTACCGCTGCTGAATTTTACCTTGCGTGATTCACATTTCAGATCTTTTGAATTGGCAGCCTTTATGGGAATTTCACTTGTACTGACTCACAATTGGCAGCTAGGCAAAGAGGTTGGGTGTAGTCAAAAGTGCCAGATCTCGACTCTAAAAGGTACTCATCGCAGTCATTCCAATGTGTAATATCACGGTTCTATACTTGGCAGATTGATGCATTGTTTGTACTTTTTTTTACGTCTCTTGGCATTCAATGCCCGGCTACTATATGCAGCTTTACTAGCGCGTTTGTAATTCGTAGTGATTGATCTGACCCGACTAATAATTCGAAGCACCCTAATCTGTGCTGATGTGGTGGGGGCAAAAGTGTTGCTAAGCTCTAAGCACACTGCTTCTCTTTCTATCATCATGCTTGGCTCAGATTCTTTGTTATCAGGTTATGTATAAGCCAAGGCATAGTTTGTGCTCTTTATCGGATTTGGGCGCTTGGCTCCAACATGCCAGAGGGCACTACTCCAGATGTTATTAGTGCCGGGTGCTTTGTGTGTGCATCAGTCCCCTAGGGATCCTCAGTCAAGAGGGCCGAAGTTCTAGTTGATATGACAGGGATTTGCAGTGGTTAAATTCAGTTCCAGATAGCGCCCAAAGGGAATGAAAATGTAGGTCTTTCTGAAGTGACCGCTGGGGTTGGGATCAAAACAATATTTGCCATGCCACTGATGCCCCCGTTCCCTAAAAATGAAAAAAAAAATCTCAATACATGTTTAAAATAGCAATGATGATTGAATTGGAATCATGAGGTATGAGGAAGACAAGTTCAGAGTTTTTTTTTTTGTTTTTTTGTTTTTGTTTTGAGACACGACAAGTTCAGAGCTGGGGAACTGTACCAAACAATAGGGCTGAATTGCACGATCCATGATACGAACCTGAATGGGCTCAATTGCACAGTCGACGAGTCTAACTAAAAGGCCGGAACTGCATGCCGCCATGGGCCCGAATAAACCTGGCACCCGATTTGCGAGAAATGCTGTGGTGCACCGCCGCCAGGAGGGTGCTTTTGAACTTCGGCTGCGGCACACCACGCGAGCGCGCCGCGGCCGACCTCGCCCACGTTCGCTGCACCCGGCGCCCACCACGCGCCGCGCGTCGCGTTCCCGTTCGCCGCGGCTGCCTAGTGCCGGCCGGTCCCCTGTCCTGCCTGTCCTGCTCATGCAGGCAGGGATGATCCGATCCCACCCCACCCCACCCCAGCCGCCAGGCCAGCCAGCAGATACGACCTGTCCAGCTGACGCCTCCGCCTCGCGCGCCCCGCCCTGCCGTCGGCGGTCGGCCCGAGCCGCCTCCACCAGTCGGCGCCTGCTCTGCTCCCTCCCACCCCCACGCACGCGCCCTTCCGCCGCGCCAAGGGCCCCTGCCTTTTCACGGGACGACCCGACCCCCCTTTCGGCGCGGAGGCCGACCGCCGCTGATCCGCGGGGCCCGCCCGAGGCCGGCCCCGGCGGAGGAGGTTCGCCGCTGCCGCTCCGCTGGCATCATTAATTTGTTTTTTTTTTTCTCCGTTTCCCTGCCTTTGGACGTTCGCCGCGCGGCGTCGGAGGGCGACGCGTAGCCCGAACTCCACGTGGGACCGGGAGGCGGCGACGGCGTCGTCGTGCGCCCGTGGCCGGCAGTTGCTGGTGCGACCGGGCACGGCACGCCACTTGGATGGGGGTGCGCACTTGGATCGCAGCCGTTTATCCCGCGGCTGACCTCACCATCCACCAGTGGAGAATTAGGACTGCTCCACCGCCGCCGCCACCTCTTCTACGAACTTAAGTGAACCGTAAACAAACGGTGCCGTGCGGGAGGAGAAGGCAACTTCGCCCGCTCTTCCGCGAACCAGTCCATTCGGAATCCCTGCCCGTATGGCCGTATCAAAGCAGCAGCGACGACGACGACGACGACGACGGGGATGAGCCGACGACTCCGAACTCGAACGAACCCCCGGCGCCGTTTCCTGCCCCGCACGTGCCCGCCTTCGCCCCCCTTTTGACGGTTCCCGACCCCCGAGGCCGAGAGGCCGTCGCGATCGTACTCCACCAAAAGGGCCCCGCGCGGCCCGGTCCACTCCCCACCACCCGCCGCGGCCTCTCTATAAACCCCGCCCCCGCCGCTCGGCTCCTCCATCTCCACCCAGCCCTCCCTCAAACACGCGGAGCGGAGCACCCGAGAGAGCAGAGCGCCACCGCAGCCGTCCTGCGCCTGCCCCGTCCGCCCTGGGCAGGGAGGGAAGCTAGCTAGGCTGACCCGATGGCTCTCGCTCTCTCCGCGCGCGCCGCCCTCGCGTCGCTGGCGCCCCGCAGCAGGGGCTACGCGGCGTCGGCGGCGTCGGGGGCCATGCGGCGCGCGGCGGCCGCGGCGGAGGGCGGCGCGGGCGCCGAGGCCAAGGAGGCCGGGCGCGCCGCCGCCGCCGAGATCTCCTGGGTCCCGGACCCCGTCACGGGCCACTACCGCCCCGCCAACTGGGCCGCCGCCGCCGACCCCGCCGACCTCCGCGCCGCGCACCTCGCGCGCTCCTACGCGCGGGCGTGAGGCCCCGCCCCACCCCGGCGGCGCCGCCCGTCGGCCCGCCTGATATAGTAACGTCTAGTGCTATGCTACCATGAGGGAACGGGGTGAGGGTCCTCCGGGCCGGCGCGCTGCACGGCGGCGGCGGCGGCGGCGTATGGTCGTCAAGGAGCGGGAGGTCCCGTGTCCTCTCGGCGGGCGGGCGGGCGGGTCGGTCGCTGTGGACGCGTGACGCTGGCATCATCTTGGGCCTTGGGGTTGGGTCGACCTGTTGTTGGGCTGTGGATGCCCTGTTGTGATGGTGCTCTACTGTCGGATTCAGATGTAGCGACAGGGTTGTTTTTTTTTTTACGGTTCCTGCTTTGCTTTTTGCTACGTACTCATCATCAACTCTTAAATAAAAACTCGCAGTGTTGTTTTCTGGTTCCTCATAAACGTAGCGTCCATAGCACGTCTTCCTCCCTTGTTGCATCGCTCGCGACCCTCGCAATTTTCACTGGGCTTCCGCCGGTGAGTGCGCATCGTACAACCAACGCAATGGAACGTACACGTGCGTAGCTCGTGCATTTCCTCCCCCTCGGTCGCCCTGAATCTGCACGCGACGTGGGTGCAGAGAACCCGCCCGCCCGCCTAGGCGTCTCCTACGCGAGCGTACGATTTTCATGGCTGACCGGCGACCGAAAGCAAAGTTCGCGGACTTGACTCTACAACCGTGCAATTCCCATCGCTTTTGATGCGGCGGCGCGCCTCCCACGACGCGAGTCTTTGGGCGGTGATCGGTCCCCCGTTGCACTTCCGCCGATCACGCGCCGAGCCGAGGCTACGGTCCCGCCCGCCCGTGAAGCTGATCGCATGGGCACCGCCGTCCGTCGTGTTTTCTCCGTCTAGTAGTAACTTTTTTTAAAAAAAAGATTGATTCGACGGCGACCGGCGGCGAGGCTGACAGCCAGCGGTGTAATCGGATCGAATACGGACAGATATTGTTGATATCGTATTTGTTTTTATTTTTTTTTGGATTCGGATCGAATATAGATATTGAGCAAATGAGTCGGATAAGACTTGAATGGTTATCGACATCGTATTTATCTAACTTTAAGTATTCGGATATGGACACGAATCAAATAATAAACTTTCAGATTCAAATACGGATCGGATTTTAACCTTTCTAAACAGACAGATCGAAACTTAAATATAGAGGAATAATATCCGTACCGTTTATATCCGGTGACAGCCGGGTACGCGGTGGACGGTGAACGCGGCGGAGTGCACGTAAATATACAAGTCGTACCAGCTCAGTATTTACTGCTGCTCGTTGGCACGGCACGGAGCCACAGACGGATCGCGGAGAGTTCTGGAGGGGGAGGTTGGACCAATCATCACATGATGCACTGCCAGGATTCCAAAGCCGTTCGGAATGGGCCGCCTTGCGCGGGCTCAACTCCCGAGAAGATCAGATTAGGGGGGGCATCATTACGTGTACCCAGGGAGTTTAAAAAAATCTAGGGGCAACCGGGAAGCCGGCGATGCCGACACCTGTGCTGTGCCGGATCGGTGTCGACCCAACCCAAGCGTGCTGTTGCAAAAAGCCGAGGCGGACAGCTTGCTAGCTCTATCTAAAACAGCAAGTACTATACTCTCAACTCAAGCCATGTTAATCAAATCTGCAAAAAGTGTGGTATTCTCGGAAGAACCCATCACCACCGTCGCAGCCGCTTCTTCCATCGAGATTTTTGATGCAGGTCCTGTTCGCTGGGCTGCAGCTGTTTGTGAGAGAAAAACACCGTTCTACGGCTGCAAAAAAACTGAAAGCAGCTCAAACGAATAGAGCGGCAGCTATTTAGTCTTCTACTGTAGGACGTGCCCATACAGAGAATTACAGATCACCGACACATGGGCCACGAACCACAGATGTATCATGCCTGACCGCGCATGAGCAAGGGGGATTCTACCGAAGCAATCACAAGCAGTTCGTCCAACTGTCTAGCTTTCATATATTGCAATAAGACAATGTCCTCACAACACCTACATATATCATACGTAGACAAGACACAATCTGATCTCACATTGTTGGAATACGGAGAATAGTCCATCGCTGATACATCAACATGCAGGCTCGGCTTCCAGCTCTGGTTGCAGACTGACTCAGAGGAAAGGGGGCGGGGCGTACAGGAGAGGAGCAATCACAGGTAGGCAGGCAAGGGTGATTGCATCGGTTGTGCCAATCACCCAGACTTGAATAGCAAGACAGCTTTAGAATCGATGTAGAAATACACAAAGTAGTTTGTCTCGTGCGTCACGTACGAACCTACAACATGGATGTAAAACGCTTTAGCAAAAATGTTGACATCCAATATTTTATATCATGGACGATGGTAAATACAAGGGATTCGAAGGTAAATTCCAATCCCACCCACACGCTTTAAAATGACTTATCCATCCCCCCAAGCTAATTAACGCATATACCACTAAAGCAAAGCAGTCATCATGTTCATACAGTTTTTTCACCCAGAATGCATGAGTTGCATATAATTATATTAAGAAGAAAGAATCTAGACGACTCAATGAGCCCCTAGTGGGGCAAAGGAAATACAGTGGACCTCGCCAAAGAAAAAATAAATGACCAACGACCAAGAGAAACAATCATGGCCATATTCTACTAAGCCCTTTGGCTCCCTCCATACACCACAACCAAACTCACCCATGACCACATATCCAGAAACTAAAACTGTAGCAACTTGATGCTTTCCACATAAATTAACAAACCAAAACCAATTTATCACAGAGGAACTCACTCGATAATTAATTCTCTTAACTACAAGAAGTAATTTTCACCCATATGTGCCCTGACAGACTCAAATAGAAAGACATGGAAAACTTAAAACAGCTCTTCACGTGAGTCTTACAATTAGAGTTGGAAATTTGGAATTAATCAAGTCAAATAGGAATATCTTGTGTCTTTGATGGTGCTACCACGTATGTGGCTTGTGCCTTTTTTCTTGCCGAAGAAAAGGCACAGATTTGGGTTATGGCTGAGCCTCAAGGGATCTCCCTCAAGACTGCCTAGCTTCCAGAAATCAGTTCTATCTGTGGTGCTTGATTTCTTTCTTGGCAATTTGGATCCATCATCCATGCCACTTCAATTTTTTCAAAGCTGGCTTTCATGTTGTAAATCATGGTGCTCAAGGGCAGGTGACATGAAACCTAATTTTGAGATATTGCAGTGGCATGGGTACAATTTTCTCTTCATTTTAGGGTGTGTTTGTGTACCCATGATTTCTAACCTTTTTTCTCCTTTAATATATTGATATGAGCTCACTTGCATGTTCAAGAAATAGAACTATAAAAGAATATCTGGATATTAAGATAGCTCATCATCGAGTCTTAGAAGGAGTTTGTGAGACAAAAATCAATCGAATAGAAATATCTGGAATTATAAGAGAGCTTGCTATTGAATCGGGCCTGTTTGGAAGCAATGTAATTTCATGGTTTCGATGGAATACCATGGTATTTTGTTAAAAAGTTGTTTGGTTGATCTTGAGAAAATTCTGTTTTCAATATCATGGTATTTTTGGAGTATTGTAAACTCCACTCCATACCAAAATTTTCTCATCCAAATAAGCAAGAGACTAGTAGGACCATAGTATTGCTATGGAACCAAACAAGTTCCAGAATACTATGGTTTTAGTAGGAGAGAAAAAATACTTTGGTTATGTCATGACCAATGTAGACCATGGTACTCTAAAACTATGGTATTGAAAAACTTTGCTTCCAAACTATGGTACCTCGTGAGTTGTGAGGCAGAATTGGTGAGTTGTGAGTGTATGTAATTCTATGTACTCGCTGGCTCCTCTCTTCTCATTAATAAAAGAAAGCTGAACTGTTGCTAGAGCATGGAAAAATACAAGGTGGCCAAATTCCGAAGAAAAAACAAATACAAAGGAATATTTAACTCGCAAAGTGGTTGGGAATTCCAGAACTGTGAAAACAGTGTCATGTTTCTATGGTATCAATCAAGAAAACCTTTTTAATATAGCCACAGCTTTCAATGTTAAGCCATGAGTTCATTTAAAAGGGACATTCAGTCAATTTGCTTTGGTAACAATCTTTCTAGCCTTGTCAGAGAAGCAAACTTCATTGAAACTGGTAACTTGTAGCATTAGATCAATTATGAGAAGTGCATTGATAAAATTAAAATGTTACCAAGAGCTGGTGAGTGCTGACACATAATGAAAAATCCTATCATAAATTATTTCCAGTTATTGCTATATTATGACAATAATGTAGGGAGGGTGAAGAAATGATTTCTTTTGTTTGCATTACGCGATGTAGAATTTGCATGCTAAATATACCCAGTCAGTTGGGACTTGGGAGTCTAGAAAAAAATGTCACACACTCACACCATTTCTTCATTATATCCGATTAACAGATGGAATAAAGTGACAGAAAGCTAAGGGATTACCAAAGTAAAGCATGTGTTACTAGTCAATGCAAATACCCTAAATTTATACAAGAAAGAGTGAACAGAACATTGGATATGCCGACTTGAAAATGCAACAAATTGAATGATAGCTCGCTAATAAGCATGCTAAAAATACCCAGTCTGTTGGGACCTGGGAGTCTACAAAAAATGTCACACAATTTTTTCTTCATTATACCTGATTAACAGATGGAATAAGGTGACAGAAAGCTAAGGGATTACCAAAGTAAAGCATGTGTTACTAGTCAATGCAAATACCCTAAATTTATACAAGAAAGAGTGAACAGAACATTGGATATGCCGACTTGAAAATGCAACAAATTGAATGATAGCTCACTAATAAGCATGCTAAAAATACCCAGTCTGTTGGGACCTGGGAGTCTACAAAAAATGTCACACAATTTTTTCTTCATTATACCTGATTAACAGATGGAATAAGGTGACAGCAAGCTAAGGGATTACCAAAGTAAAACCTGTGCTACTAATCAAAGCAAGTGCCCTAAATTTATAGAAGAAAGTGTGAACAGAACGTTGAAATATGCCAATTTGAAAATGCAAGAAATTGAATGACAGCTCGCTAAGTTGGATTTGATTTATATCAAGAATAAGCTTTCAGGAGGTAAAGCTCACAGTAGAGCAATTATCATTCACGCCCCGTCGACATTCACGTCATCCAGATATGTAGGGGCTCTATTCGACTGAAAAGTCTACAGATCATTAATTTCCTTGTCAAATTTGAAGCATAACTTCAGTTGACTGGTAAGCATTTCAACTTATCCAATTTCTCATGTTCATTTCCTTATGTCTATAATTTACTTTAGAAAAAGGAGAGCTTATTGTGGCTTCCATGGAAAGCACAAACACTGTCCTACAAGGCCCATTTCTGTCAATCATGTGGGAACCTCCATGAACCATATAAAACCGACCGCAGAATAACCAATGGCGCAACTATAACAGACCAGACATCAAACACGAGGAGCGCAATCATCCCCCACATGCTTCCGTAATAATCAAGGGTGCTTTCCAGACGGGGACGGGACGGGAGGAGAGCATTACCGAAGTTGCGGCCGACGATGCAGTGCCAGGTTGGGCCGTGGTTCTTGTCGAACTCCTTCTTTATGTACTCGGCGACGTCCTTCTCCATGTTGTGCTTCTCGAACGCCTGGCCGGCAGGGAAGGAACGAAGAAACAAAAGGGACCCCAACCCGTCGTCAAAGTGCGGAGCGACGAGAAACCGAATCGGGAGCAGGAGCGAGAGGCGAGGGCACGAGGGCTCTTACGATGCGGGCGATTTCGAAGGCCTCCTGCCGCATCTCCTCCTTCATGTCGGCAATCTTGAGCTGGATCTTGTGCCCCGCCACAGCCCGCGGCGGCGGCGGCGGCGGCGGGGACCCCGCGCCCACCGGCTTGCGGTCCTCGGAGGAGGCCCGGAGCACCGCCTGCACGTCGCCCGCGGGCCCGCGCCTGGCCTCGTCGGACATTGCTGGGGGCGGATGGAGGCCGGGCACGCTTCTCCCTTCCACTCAGGAACCCTCTGGCTTCTTTTGAAAGGCGACAGTGGGCGAGGAGGTGAGAGACGCCGTGGAGTGGGCTTGCAGCGGAAGGGGGAAGGAAAGGAATAGTGGAGGAGTAGAGCTTGGCAGCCGCCAGCCGGACAAGGACGGTGTGTGAAACTGACAACTTTGTGGTGGGCCGTGGGCCTCCCAGCTACATGGCGGGCCCAAATAATTCACGGATGCTATGCACGTGAATGATGAGTTGGTAGGGAAGAGGGCGACGGTGGGAGAGGTGGAAATAAGTGGAGGAAGGAAGAAAGGCGAGAAAATTCCTTATCCAACATCTAAAGAAAACGCTATGCACTTTGTGCCATTGAAAAATTTTGAGAGTCTAGAAAATGTTATTCCCTTTTTATGCCATTGAAAATTTTTGAGAGTCTTATCTGCCATACACTTAAAAGTTTATGCCTCATCTACCATTCTCCATCCATTGTAACGGCTGTCGTTAAGTGGAGAGGAAATGACTATTTTACCTCTGTGTGAATATAAATTGGATTTTTAAACGTGTATATCTCAGCCTTTTAACTCTGTTTTTTTACCCATTCAAGTTGCCTTAGACTCGTGATGACGTAACATATACGTTAGTAATAATGAATTCCCATGCACCCTATATTAAAATTAAATAAATATGAATTTTACTAAGAGGTTTAATTAATATATTTTCTAAGAAAAAATAAAATAGGTTTTAACTGGAATTCATGGGCATACACAAATAATGATGATTGTAAAAGTTTAATGCGCACAGAAAACAATTTTAAGTTCAGGGGATGATGCGGAGTTACATGGACCTTTTAAGTTAAACTTCACTCCAACTTTGTTGTAAGTCAAACATTTCTAACATTGACCAAATTTATTGAAAAAAAAAATATAAATGTCTAAAACATCAAAACTACTTTCATTAGATACACTATATTATATATAACAGTCGTATACTCATTCGATATTGTAGATGTTAGTGTTTTTATAAATCTGATCGATCAAAGTTGGGTAAGTTTGACTCAAAACAAAGCTAAAACAACTTATAGTTTGAAATAGATGGGGTACACAATATCATAATAAACAAGAATATATTAATTTTGAAGAAACCTCAGAAAAAGTTGAATTTTCTTGCTATACAGCGCACCATTGTCTGGACCAGTTGTAGAGATTGGATCGCGCTATATTTGTTAATTGTCCATCTTTGATGACGACTTTGTCATCTCTTTGGGCTCTACGTGTGATGCCCCCGGCATCTCAAAAGCCTTGACACGCAATTACATTAGTGTTAATTAAGGATTTGGACTTAATCATGCTTAAAGGATAACAACAACTAGGCCAGAAAATCACTAAGACAAAAATTTTCAAGTTGGATATGCAAAACTCTCCGTTGTTTGGTTGGGTAGTTAGATATTTATACATTTTCATGCTAGACATCAAATACAAAAGTTTTAGTTCAAGATGTTGCCTTCAAATATGATATTTTTACCATTTTTAAAATCAGGTGTCAAGGGGCCCAAAAGTTCAACCAAACCCAGATAGCCTACACTCATGAAATTTTTGCTAAGTCTAGGATTGACATACTTTTCCAAATTTCATTCCGAAATTACTTTCCATTTGACTATACAACTTCAAAATCTCCCTTTGTATGAAATGAAATTAAACTTATTACCTTTCGAATGCATCAAACCTTGAGTCTATTGGACTTCATTTGGTAATTCAAAAGTTGGAAACAAGAGATACTCTACATAAATTGAAACTGCGGTTTTATCAAACTCTTGAATACAATTGTGCTTGTTGTTCAAAATATAATGTGATCCAGCCCAAACTTTCTATAACAAACTTGTGGACAAATTTATGTTGAATAACTTGTTATTTTGTTCCTTGACATGCATGAGGGTTTGCATATGGTTTTGGGTTATTTTCGCCAAAGTGTGAAATCTGTCAAAAACAGACTTGTTTAGTGAATTCAAATTTTTGTGAAACAAAAGTCATGATTATGCAAAAATCTATATAGGAAAGTTGTAGATCATGAAATTATAAACAAAATTGGTATATAAATCTTTATGTGAAAGTGGACCTAAAATAGACTTTTATAACTTCTAAGCTGAGGGTTCCAGTTGGTCAAACTGAGGTCACAGCTATTGAATTCAAATTTCTCCTCAAATTTGAACATAACATGGTGTCACAAGTTAAAACAAAGTTGTAGATAACACAATTTGGAACGTTTCTTGTATTTTTAGCTCTCCCTAATTCAGCCTCCAAATTGGTGAAAAATGAGAATTTTAAATGTGTCTCTATCTGGTCAAACAACCCCTTTTTCTATTTCTCGAATTTTCTTTTTCCTTTGTCTCTATATCATGTAGGCCGCACTCGTCGGATTCGGACCAGGGGAGGATGTCGACATACCGCTGTGGGTCCCGCGACCAGTGCCTCCGCACACCAGTTCCACGCACTCCGGTTCATTTTCCCTCGCTCGGTCCCACTTGTCGGCCACCCTTGGTCCACGGACCTAGTCCACGCATCGCGCCCCCTCCTTCTCTCCCCCTCCTCCGCGCCCACGCGGCGCCAAGGCCCTGCGCCATGGCCGCCAAGGCCGACGCTCGGCCTTAAGGCCAAGCACGCCGAGCCCTGGCCCCTGCGCCCCTCCACTCTCCTGCGCGCTCTTCCACTTCCCCTGCCTCTCCTACGCCCGCACCAGGCCGCCCCGCGCCCTCCTCCCTAGACCACGCAGAACGCCAGAACGCGCCGCCATTGGAGCTCCCACGGCGAGCTCAAGCCCTGCCGCCTCTGCGCCTCCTTTGGCCCCGATAGCGCGGGATTCCCATTCGCTAGGCTCTGCTCCACTCTCCCCGATGATCCTTGGCCCTCGCCAGCGCTTCTTCCACCCGCCCCGAACGACGCGCGCAGCACACGCCACGCCTACCGCCGACCCGCGCCGCGGAGGACCTCCTCCGGGCCGTCCCCTCTCCTCCACGGCTCCACCATTGGACTCGCCACCACCCCGCGCAGCTTAGGCGCCCTTCACCCCCTCGATCCGCCTCCCCTCCGGCCGGAATCGCCCCGCGCTGTCCCGAGCGCCGTGCGCCACCGCCGCCCGGTTCACCGGCGTTCCTCGCGCGCTCCGGCCTCCTCACGCGACACAATCTTGGGGGAAAGGTTCATCGTCATCAGGAACGCATTCCCAGAGTGGCTCGGCTCCAAGTCCGCCCCCTACATGCCGGCCCCCACGCGGGCACACCCCCACACCGCGCGTCCGTCGTCCTGTCGAGAGGTAGAAGAAGATGCGCGTTTTGCAGAGGAGCCCTTCCCATTTTCGCTATTCTATTTACTATTTACTGGGTCTTGTATATTTTCCGTGCAGGCCCCTGGAGATTAAGCATAATCCTGTGTAGGTCCTCAGGCTGTGGGATTTCATTTTTAAGTGCCTATTCTTGCTACATAAACTTCAAAACTCCATTATAAATCAAGGAAAAATGCTAAAAATAAAAACTTTGTTGCATTATGTTCATATTTAGTATATCTACAGAATGGAAGAGAAGTAGATCCTTGAAATGACAGATTTACCCCTGGAATGTTGCATGCATGCTAGAACTAAATAAATGCAAAAAGTGGTCTAAATGACATCCAAAAATTATGAAACTTGATCAGTAGCCTTATCATGTTATTTAGGATGGTGTGGGATTTTTTGTGACAATAGTATATACTATTAAATTACTGTTTTGCCCTCATGTATGAATTTTGGGCATTTTACAAGTATGAAAATACTTGCTACATGAAATGTGCTCAAATACATCCTTAGCAATTATGTTGTACATATTTAGTCCAGTATAGTCCAGAAATAAAGTTTCATTTGTGTTAGTTGTTGTTTACTTGGTGATTTGAAAATGGCAACTTCTATAGGGATTTAAACCGTAAAATAGAGGAGTATTACTTAATTCCCTCCAAAAGCTCCACCAAAGTTTAGGTAGCTGTGATGCGGCATATGTGATGCAGCATAAATATGATGGTAAGAAATTGTCATGTGTTTTTGGTTCTCGTTATAGAAGGAATATGTAAATGCTTACTTAAATAGGATTAAAGATGAAGGGTATGAATTGGGAGTGCTAGTGTGTGAATGGACGTGAACTCGTGATTTCTTGTGTGCTCTTCTACTGGTTACAGTTCATTGGTAGTATCACCATGAAGCACACACCTTCGACGTAAACATTTTAGCCTCATATTAAACAACTAAGCAGCTAGTGCTAGGAGTGATGTTTCAAACTAGCAGCCCTTTTCAATTGTAAATATATGCTTGTCTGATGCTTTGCTTGTATAAAGGGTAAATTACATTGATACTTGAACATATGGTGGGTCTATATGTCGCTCAATGAACAACTGATTGTATAAGTGAACGTTTGCTCCTTATTCACAAACGTACCTTGGTCTAAGTGATTTATCAATCACCTTTCTGCCTACCCATGAATTGGTTGCTCAACATGCATCTCACTCGTGGCATCATGCATAGTATTCATATAGCGACGCTTATTGCAGATACGTGATCAAAAAGAAAGTGCGAGGAACTACTTCAAACAATGGTGTCCAGAAGACCAACTAAGATCCAAATACCACCTAGAGGCCGCTGAAGTGGTATTTGGAAGGACGAGTTGCCCAAGTGATCAAGGGGTTGCCTGGAGCAAAGCCTCACAATCCAGCAAACTAACATTAGCTTAGTTTGTTAGTTTGGATAAAAATAAGCAAAGGTAGGCAGGACCATGAATTTTCCAGCTAATATTGTCTTGATTGATGATTACGCATCCGCATTAGGAGTTGATTGAAAATCCTTGCATTAGACTCACTGGCCGCCCTGGCCGTAGCACGTATACCTAGAGTTCGTAGGACGAGTTGCCTATAATTGCTAGGTGCGAGTAGACACGAGTGAAAGGAGTCACTCGTCGCGTAGGTGGTTTTCAAAAAAATCATAGAACTTTTACTATTGAAAAAGTAATAATGTGCTTATGATTTAAATGGAGACCGAGTGGAGAATAATTTTATTTTGTGGTGTGTGTTGTTATATCATTTGGCTCCGCCCGAGTCGTTTATGGTACGTCCGTTGTTCGCCTATTGGTCGGCATAACATTGCTAGAGTGCTTAACCGGAAAATGGGACCGGTGAAAGTCTTTTCTGGACTCGTCCGAAGCACAGAGACACGTTCCTACCCGCTAGTTGAGAGGAAGGTGGCCTGGGGGAGCTTGGTACCCATAGCGGGGAGACCGAGATGTCGGCAGGTTCGCCATGGGAGCACAACCCAGGGGCTAGGCGGGAGTGAATCAAACTTGGGACGAGACAGGTTAAGATGGGGACTATATGTGGGAACACGATGGCCAGTAAACATATACCCTGCCATGATAGTTATTCCCGAGAATTTAAAATCGATTCGAATCGCTGATGCCCACCAGATATGGGAATGCCAATATCACTGTCGGGCAACGTAGTAACTAATTGAACATATTATATCTGTTGATCATGTTTTAAATACTATATGTTTGTATTGTATTGTTTATATTTCTGCATGATATTATTATGATGATACGTGCAAATGATGAAATTGTTACTTTATGTTGATATTCCACTGCTTAAAAATCAATGGCTAAGGACCCACTTGTTAGTAAGCAAGCTTCGCGTCAGCCGTAAGCCATTCCATTAAGTCCAACTGAGTGTTTGTCCCCACCTTTTGAGCATAGGTACCGAAGACATTTGGACAAGTGCTTGGAGAGGGGTAGTACCGGTGGGCTCGGTGCTGCTCGCCTCGATCATCATTGCATGAAGACTACTAGAGTATTTCGTTTCCGCTGCGAGATGTTTTTGAAATCGATTCCGCTGTCTGATTCAAACTTGCATTTCGAATGGTATTACGTTGAAACTTGTGTTTTATTTCGAACCGATTTGTAAAGTAAATCTACTTATAATCTATTTCAACTGCCTATGATGATGGAATTATTGTGGCTCCATCGAGGGCTGGATGTGTATGATGTCGGTTTCTCTGGGATTTGGTAATATCGAGAGCCGATTGACTCTCGACGGACAACCGGGTTTAGTTCGGTTTAATTACACTGTATGCCAGAGGTGGCAGGTGTACTTTGGCCGGATTAAATCGGCAGTTCCGTCACACTACGCCTCTCCTTCAAAATCGTTGTTGCCACCATCTCCAACAATGTTGTTAAGGATTTTGTGCTGTATGGGCCTCCTATCAAATGGTGGCTAGGTGAGGACGATAACAGGGGAGCTCAGCAAAGGCAGGGCGAGTGGGTGGGAGCTGTTGGGCCTGACTTGAGCAGGTTCTAGTCGCCTACTCCAAAATAATAGCCGCTTTAGTTTATATATAGTCAACATATTTTAGTTTTAACCATCAATATTTTTTCAAGTATTTCAATTTATATTTTAAAATTAGCGTGGTTAGTTTCATATTTTTTTGAATATTACACACTTGATATACTTTGAATATATGTACAATAAATAATTGATGGTTAAAGTAGGGTACTGGTGACCGCGTCGTTATCTAAAACTCCATTATTTTAACACGGCCCTGTTTGGATGTTGTGGTATTGGAAAACCGTGGTATTGCTAAATTATAGTTTTAGAACCAATAAATGCACAAAACCATGGTTTAGAAAAAGAGGTCTAGAATGGAGTTGCTAAAACTCACCCAAAAAAAACTTTAGTTTTAGCAATACCATGGTTTTCAAAACTACAAGTTGGTTCCATCCAAACACTATAGCTATCTAAAACCAAATTATTTTGCAAAACTATAGTATTCTCCCAAAATTCCAAAATTACTTTGCACACAAATAGGACCTAAGGGAGTACGTGATATAGGGTAAACCCAACATCACTGTTGTCTTAGAATGGATGTAAATGAAACAAAGAATGGAAGAAGTTGTATCTTGCATTGATCATTGTATGCTTATATATACAGGGAAGGGATGTGATGAACGGTTGTCTAGTCCTAGGAGGCAACCGTTCAGGCACCCATTGCCAAAGGACATGTCTTTTGGTTACATAATTAACTGTTTAATTTATGTCTAATCCTCTTACTTGAATGAGTGTCTTGTGGTAAATGAGATCATTATGTAAAGGTGTCTCTTTGAGGAGACATGTGTTGACAACAACTGCTACGTGGAGTCTTGACCCGGTGGAGGCATCCACACCAGTGACATAGGTTGGGAGGTTGTGGAATATATCAAAATCTTTTGGTATTGTCTGGCGGCTTTTTGGTTAGACAAGGAGGATGTTGGCTGCTAGTGCTAAAAAATGATTCCTAAGGTCGCCATGCTTTAATTTTTTACCTACACCTCCCTCACCTCTCCTGCATTTTAGGTGGGCCCTAGAATATGAATCGTCACTATGTAAACGTAATATAAATTTACAAGGCGTTGCAATGCCTTTGGAAATCATGGACGCAGCCAAGGATCAAGTTTCTCATGTGGTTGGCATCACGACAGGGACTAGCCCACTATACACGACGTACTGCATGAAAAAGAGGGTCGGAGAAGGCACACTTTACTACTGTAGGATGTGCACGACAGACACTCATACTTTCTTCGGTCATTAATATATAATTTTTTAATATAATTTAAACTAAAAAAGTCATATACTAATGTCAGAAAGAGTACTTTTTATTAGTACTAGTTGTGCCGAGAGATTTGGTGGGCACGTGTCTTAAAAAAGTCATTAATATATGATTTTTTTGCCACTTTGTATAAGTTGAGTGCCCCTGCACTTTAACACATCGTCAAGGAATGAGCAAGATCGTCGATCCCGTGACAATATGGGTGTATGACCAGCAGGTGCTCTCTGCCTTGGCGGTCGGCTACTCTGAAATCTGAATGCCCTTGCGTTGATTTAGGCAAAACTAATAATATTAATTAGACAAGATGTGCTCAGTACACCCCTGCTCGTCCATAATAGCGAGTTTGTCACAAAAGAAAAGAACTGGCATACATGTGCGCTCGCACAACGGCACAAGCCCCGGGGGAATCAGACGTGTATCTTTCACATGTATACGTAGACACAGTCACTATCTCAGCCGTTGGAGTTTCGTTGAGATTTGTGCGGGCAAGAGCAAATGGTCAGTATTGCCCGTGATTATTCCTTTGTCTGATTGCCTGCCTGGTCATCGCCGGCTTCGTTACGGTGAGTGACAATGTGTGGCCGGGTGCCGTCATCAACGCACACATAAAAAATCCCAAATCCTTGTGCCTCCGTCCCTGTTGCACTTCAGTTCATCGGCCCTTGCGGGCAATGGAGGTGCTGCTGTCCGCAGTTGGTAGGCGACCTCGTCGGCCGGCCGGTTGGTCTCCTTCCTCGTCAGCAAGTTCCACCAGGTACCAGCCTGACTCCAGTACCGGCGACGATCGTAGGCAGGGCGAGGCTGCAGCGCGCGCTGCTGCGAGCCCGCGTGGTCGTCGAGGAGGCCGAGGCGCGGGAGGTCACCAACCGGGCGATGCTAGCTGCTGCAGCGCTGCACTCGGGCCTGGGCACCGTCCCTCCGCTCAGGCTGCGCGCGCCGCGGACGCGAGGAGCTCTGGTACCTATTCAAAGCCCTGGCGTTCGGAGGCACGGACCCGGGGCTAGTGCGCATCGCCATGGCGCTGTTCAAGACCATCCTCGACGTGGCGGCGTCCGCCGTGGCGAACAAAGTGGCCGCGTCGCAGCGAGCCGACCAGAGCGCGGCCTCCTGGCGCCGCGTGCTGAAGGTGTCCGCCGGAGTCACGGAGCTGCAGCTCGGTGGTGCCGGTGCCGTTGTCACCCCCCGGACCCGCCACCGGAGGGCCGCACCGCATCGGCCGGAGTGGAAGACCGGGTATACTATCCCCTTGTGCCGGGAAGGATGCGCCGACGCCGAACGCGCCGTGCTTGTTCTACAACCGGCACGGTACGGTGGCGCGCGTGGAGCGAGCTCCCGGAGGTGACGATGCTGGGCATCGTCCGAGGCGTCGTCCCCGGCGGGGAGAAGCGGTTTGGCGTGCTGCTGTGGCAGTCGCGCATCCCGCCGTATGGAAGCTACGTGGCGACGTGCCATATGGACAGCGCTGCTCAGGTGGTGGTCGGCAAGAAACGACTTCCGAATAAGAGGAGGAGAGGGCATCTGGTCTATGGCTCCGGGGAAGACAAGGTCGGACGCTAGGAGAGGAAGACGACGAGACGATGAAGGTGTGGTGCGGTCGTCGCAGGGACACCGGAATGTTGCACCTGGCCGTCTAGAGTTTATTGTACTACTGGGATACCGTCCATTTCCAAACCAGTTGATATCGCACCCTTGAGTCGCTGTGGAGTGGCTGCGATCGGCTCCCAATCCCCAAACGTGAATGTATCGAGTTCAGGAAGCACTTTGGTTAACGAAAGACCCAGCAGTATTTCCTTGGGCAGGTTATTAGGTTAATGTCAGAAATGGAAAAAAAAATCGCACTGCCCTGTGCAGAACCCCAGCTGCCCAGCGCAATGGTGTTTGCTCTTGCTATGAGTTGGTTCATTTGGCTTCCCGCTATACACTTATTCCGAAATGGTTAGCAGTTAGCACGCACTTAGCACTCTGTGACAAGTGAATATCCTCACGATTTTTCTTAAAAGACAAATATATTCAGATCACACACTGGTATGGTGGCAGTAGCAACCTTATCTGACATAAAAAATAAGCTCGGAAGCATGTAGTGTTCCTTACTGATTTTTCCCTATATCTTTCAGAACTTGCCAAAGAACTCGCAGATGTGATCAGAGACCTCATTAGGCTTCTCCTGGTTGATGAAGTGGCTCACCCCCTCCATAACCACCACCTCCTCTAGATTTGGCACGCTTGCCTTGAAGCCACCCTTGTGAATGTAGTCTTGTACCCCGGGATTGTTGTATGTAATGTCCAGGTCCCCAACAATGAATTTTGTTGGAACTTTTATCTGAGCTCCAGTCCATGGCGCAGAAAGCTCCCAGTTCCTGCATGAACACAACGTGCATCTTGTGAGACCTTATAGATGCCTCTGTCAGCTATACACAAAGCCTCATACATGAAGTTTGGAATTACATGGGTTGGCATAAACTGAAATCTAATTCAGGCATGCGTACCAACAGCAGTACATCAAAGTTCATAAAAGTACGCAACACATGATATCAAATCAATAGCATTGGTTCAACCAAACAAGTACTGAAACTTGAGTTATCTGATCTCAAATAATAAAACAGGGACTTATGTGATACAAAATAATCAACTTCTTCAATAAACAAGTAAACTGCAAAAATCAGAGTTTTTACTGAATATAAGAGACATACAGGTCCATGCATCTGTAGTAGTTAAATCCTCCAGTAAAGCCTGTCTTTCCAAATTTTTCTGCATAGTAGGAAATATCTTCCTCTGATAGCCATGGGGGGCAAGTTCCATCTGAATCAAGAGAGTCGAAGAAGCTCTTGTCCTTGGGTAGAATAAGGGGAGCTGGCTTGCGCATACCAAATGTCTTCCTAAACACATACTTGATGTCATACCGAGCAAATTCTGCTTCAGCAACTCCAGGTTCCTGCATGCTTCGTTGTGAAGTTCAAATGTGCAAAAAGAAAGAAAGAAAGAAAGAAAGTGTCTAAAGCATTTTGATATGCTCAAAGTATATCGTATATAAAATAAACATCAATAGCTGGCTCCACACAACCGCACTAAGGAAATGCTGCATTTTATATTCAAATGTGTGTTACGATGAAGTTGACGATTTCAAGATAGTGACGACATCCAAGAGTTCTTACTGTCCTTGAGGATCTATATCTACTAAAATCAGTGAGACAATACGAATCATTATTTTCTACAACTCTGAAAGACCTGCTGCTACATGCAGATGTAGAGGTGGTAAAGCTCCAAAACGGCTTAATTATCTTACTATTACGAATTGCTGATTATCTTATAGGCTTCACGTTATTCTCAGGATACACACTTGAAAAACAAAAGGTTAAATCCTACAAATGCTTACAAAAATTAGGAGCATTGTCTCACTGTCAAACTAGGCACCAAGTATCATTCATTCGACCAATCTGCCAAATTAAACAAGTGGTGGCCAAACCTCGGTCATTTAATGGTGGCTGCCAGGGCACACAGAACATGGCTTCTCACCTTAAATAAAGACCATTGACTCTGCCTGGTACTCCTAGGCTAGGAATAGTAGTACACAGTGGGAATCGAAGTACTAGAATCACTTGTTACCTGGAAGCGGCACATGTAGTGATTTTCGCCGCAGGCGGACCTTGATGGTCTGGAGCGGGCTCCTCTCTGGCCGCCGCGGGTGGTACACGACGCTGAGGTTCACGAGCGCCCGCACCAGGTCGGGCCGGAGAAGGCACAGCTGCCACGCCACGATGGCGCCCCAGTCGTGACCCACCACGAACACCTACGGCGAGCAGAGCACGGGATTTTTTTTTTTTTAAAGTCAACGCCGGTCGAATAGCTGCTTCGCAATCGCAACCAGTAGGTGCAAGGAATCGAACGGATTGCTTAGCTGCCGCAAGGCAGGAGACCTGTTGCTGGCCGAGCTCGGCGATGAGCGCGACGAGGTCGCCGACGACGTGGAAGGTGGTGTAGCTGGAGGCGTCGGGCGGGGCGTCGGAGTCGCCGTAGCCGCGGAGGTCGGGCGCCACGGCGCGGAAGCCCCGCGCCGCCAGGGCGGCCATCTGGTGGCGCCAGCCGTACCAGATGTCCGGGAAGCCGTGGACGAGCAGCGCCACGGGGGCGCCGGCCTCCTCGGGCCCCGCCTCCGCCACGTGCAGGCGCACCCCGTTCACCTCCACCGTCCGGTGCCGCACCCCCTCCGCCGCCGCCATCCCTCTCCTATCCCCGCGCTGCTCTTCTGCTGCACGGCCTCACACCAAGGCGCACGCGCACCGGCTCAGGCGGCTGCTATGCGGCAGTGCTACCCGTCGCGCACGCGCAGCCGCCGGCTTTTGTAGCGGGGCCCATCGGATGGTGGCTTTGGGGGAGCAGCTGGGGGATTTGGGGCGTGCGAGGCGGCCGAACGGGCGGGCGGCGGGGGCGAAATGGACGAGAGTTTGTGCGGACTAGGGGGGGCGATTGGCCGGCAGCGGTGATCGGCAGGGCGGCGAGAGCTTTGGCAGCTTTTGCCGTGACTGAGGGGATTGGGCGGGTGTCGCTGCAAGATTTCCTCGTCATCGCAAACGTTTTGGAGCTACTGCACTGTGCATCGCGGAGGCGATGACGACCTTTGCATACGCAGTAAGTCTATCGTAACGGCATTATCTAGAGACTTTTTAGCGCTGCAGCGTTACCAGTAGACAGACAGAGAGATACTAGTTAGAATAAGTAGAAAAATAATGGATAGATAAGTGTATAGACAAACCGGTTAGAGATGGTCTAATGACGTGGTGTATTTTACAGTATACTATTCTGCTTACTCCGTCAAATGATGTATAGTTGTCGAATTTTGTCTCAGTAGCTGTATCTGCCTTTAAATTAAACTCGAGTTGTATCGCTGTACCTCTTCTCTTATTATAAATTGTTGAAAGTCCAAACATACAGCAGCGGCACAACACGCCCTGCACGCCCTATCTAGGGCTGTTGGTTTCCGATTAAAAATCCATTTTTGGTTGAAAAATGCGAGAATCGTGAATAATCCCGCCAAACGGGTTGCCATGCCCTTGATTCTCCTCATCGCCGCTTCATTGCCAGGCCTACGGTTGAGCTCTGTATCGCAGCGAGAATCACGATTCTTCTCATCATCGCTCGGTTGAGTTGCGCGTCCGTAGGCAACGAAAACACGACTGCTTTGGGCGCGGCATACCACCGAAGAAATCAACCCAGGCTGTCACGCTAGACACAGCACGCATAGACCATAGAGCATATCAGGCTAGCACAGTAGCACGGTAAACATGTCAAATTAAGTAGAGAAATAGGCAAAAATATGCTTTAGTTGAAGTGTGAGGCCTGATCAACAGCCTCCAAGCATGTCTCCAACACCTAGTAAGTAGTAATTATTAGATCATATTGTGCTTATGTTTAGCCCCAAGCTTTCAGCCTATGGGCCTTTTGAACATCTATAGTAGGGTTTCAACCCCTCTAATTTTAAAGTTGTTAGACATTATGCAACACATATAGGAAAAAAGGTCCACGGAGCTATTTACATACGAATGCTAGACAATCTCTTTGTGTGACCACATGCACATTATACTCCATCTGTTCCAATCTATAGGTTGTTTGAATTTTTTAACACCAAGTTTGACCAACTCGTTCTATTCAAAAAATTTACAATGATATGGAAAATTTAAAGTCAAAGTATATTGTATGCTACACCAAACTACAATGATCTGGATGGTGATCATAAGGGTTTGCGCTTTCCGGTGTAAGCCCTTTTGGGTCTATAGATGGCAACGGGTAATATCCACGCAGATATTACCCTTACACGCCCGCACCCGCGAGGAAAAATCCGCGCTCGCGCCCGCTATCCGCGACGGGCAAACATCCATGCCCTCATCCGCTATCCGCGGGCAAAATATACCCGCGGGTATATCCGTTTACCCACAAACATTAAGAATAACAGCACCAAGTGGGGGTCACACTCACAGATCAGGTGGCGTTCGTCGGGGCGGTGGCGGCCGGCCGGCAGATCTGGAGGTGGTGGCAGCGGCGTTCGCCGGGGCGGTGGCGGCTGGCCGGCAGATCTGGAGGTGGCGGCGGTGGCATTCGTTGGGGAGTTGGCCGTGGCAGGGGGCGGTGGCGGAGTGCGGCTGACCGGCGATGGGATGGGCGGGAGTAGGAACAGGAGGGTGGCGGCAGGCGGCGGCTACCAGGAAGGGGACTGGGGGAGGGCCGAGGGGGCGGCCAGCGGCGGCGGAGGGTGGCGGGCCGGCGGCAGGGTGACGGGCGGGAGCGGGGACAAGTGTGACGGCGGGCGGCGGCTACCAGGAATGGGACTGGGGGAGGGCTGAGGGGGCACCTAGCGGCGGCGGAGGGCGGTGGGCCGCGGCAGGGTGACGGGCGGGAGCGGGGATGGGAGTACGGGACACCTAGCGGGCGCGGCCGGCGGCGGTTACCGAGGGAGAAGGCTGTGGGAGCGGGGAGTGGGATGGGTTTTGGCCAACCCTAGACAAGTATATATACCTACACTACAGCTAGGTCCACATGTCAGATTGGTGGAGCGGGTATGGCGGGTTTGCGAGCGCGGATACATATTTTTGTTGCCCGTTAATAAATACCCATCGGGTGCATTTTCATACCTTTATCCTTGCCCACGGGTAGAAAATCATGCCCAGATCTTTGCCCACTGAGTTTGGTACCCGCGGGTACACGGGTATTTTTTGCCGTGTTGCCATCTATATTTGGGTGTTCTGTCAGCAGTGGCGTCCATGACTCCATGTGTGAGCCTGGTCAGCATGGTTTGGTCGTGAGCCAGTGGGCCGTGGGCCGTGATGGTAAGTCACACCCTTCCTTTGTGTCCATCACGAGCCCAAAGCAACTTGAGTGAGACCAAAGAAAAACCAGTCTATTAAATCTATTTGAAGCTAAACCAATAGCAGGATTACATCGGGTTGCCACATACTCCTCCGTTCTTCTTTGTGCGACGCTTCTTAGTTCAAAAATTAACTAGTCGGTGACAAACATACGGAAAAAAGGGTAGCAAAACAGAACCATTCGTAGATTCTGGGCAGAATGGTAACATAACTACTTTTGATAATTTAGGTTCCAAAAGTCATCTTCTGGAAAAAAATTTCTTCTACTTTTATCTTCTTTCTCATTGAGCCCCACCCGTGTGGCTATCTCCTCCACTTTTAATAAGAGTGTAAGGTGAGATGAAAAAGTGAAAGATAAAGGATGAGAAATTTGCCAGAATATGTTTAAAAATTGCCAATTTTATGGTTAGGAAGAAACCGTTTGTAAATTAGGACTTTTAAATTCTAAGCGGCATATAGCATCGGTGAATTATTTGGGCCCACCATGTAGCTACGAGGCCCACGGTCCACCACAAAGTTCCTAGTTTCACCCACCTTCCTAATCGGTGCGGATTAGGCTAACTGCTCAGTTGAGTCAACCTAAAAAACGTGCAGGGGCACAATGGTCATATATGAAAATACATGAGCTCTACAAGCCTATTAAAGTTCCTAGAAGCTGACGGGAGTAACGGAAGTGGTGTTTAGAGAATGGGTAAATTGTTTTGTTCTAGTGTTCCAGAGAAAATTTCACTATTATTCAGTAGTTCAGTAGAAAATTCTCTCTAATAAAAATGTACGTTCGTAATATATTGTGATGTAAATTTTTTTATTTGTAATAAGTATCTCAAACTTCGAAAAACTAGGAGCACGGTTAAAAAATTCAAAAAATATATTTGACGGCGTGGCCACTAGTAAATAGATTATGTGACACATCGAAAAACAGTCGAGAGCAGTTTCATTTACGTACAAATGTTACGTGATACACAATCTCTGTTTAATCGCGTGCACAACATATAAGATTCACAACCGATAATATTTTACTCCACACCAGCTCAGCATACGTGAGTACATCACCTAATACCACACACTCCTACAAAGTACTATAAACCAGTGTAAGATTTGAACATCAGTGATGGATTTATGCTTACATGGCTCATACTAGAGAGTCAGGAAGCTATTCTATTTGTTGATTTCGTTTTCTCTTATGGCACTTGTATTCAGGATAAACTCTTTCAGATTTGGTCACGACACATTTGAATATGTACTTATAATAAGGGGGTATCTGGGATTGAATTAGTACATCAATTTCATCTCCGTGTTTCAGATTTCTTGCACTGTACACCTCTTCCGCCGTCTTCAGGATTTCCATGCCCCCAGCTTGGATCATAGACCTTGTCTCGTATTTTTGTTTGCATAAAAGCATAAGAGGACCATCACGATCATGGCTGTAGGTATGATAATAGGAAAGAAATATGTTCCTGGATTGTGCAGCATCCCTTGGGTCTTCCCCAAAGGCGAGAATATGCATACGCCATGAGTTCCTAACGAACCTCAATGTGCTAGACCAAAACTGTTTGTTCAGATTAGCTCTTAGCATCCTAGCAACTGAGCATGTAAGCATAAATGAACCATACATCTCTCTTGCAATTTCCTTGGCTATCGATGAAAGATCTGGATGGTGATCATAAGGGTTTGCACTCCCAAAGGCAAGGACTCTGAAGAAGTACCAGTGCTCCTCTTGTTGTAACTTTGTTAGCGTAAGAGCTTGCACAGTCCCCAAACTAGACACCTGCTCCATTTCGCTTATAATTATGGCCTTGCTTCCGATCTCTGAACAGACCAATGGATTGTAAATCTTAACCCATGCTTCCACATCGGCTTTGTGAACAAGCCTCACAACAATCAAGAACCTCGCATCAGAACTACCAAACTTCCTCAATCTGTCCAAAGTGTTATCGTTTGCTAGATTCTTGAGATCATCGCTGCTGAGATGCAAAATACGCGAGAAGTTTCTCTGCACAATTTCTTCCATACACGCATGCTCAACCAGGGTCTTTTTGCCAACGTATCGCCTGCCCGATAATGGGGAGGACTTCCAAAGATGAACTTGGATTCAGCAAGAAATTTATGATATGCTCTTTCTCCATACGTCGACCAAACATGCACTTCTCTACGAACAGATAGGCACTGTATGGCTGACGAACGATAGGAGGACAGTGCATCAGAATTAGGAGAAACTCTTTCATACAGTCGAGAGTGGCTTCTAAATCGTCCAGAATATCGATTTGAAGTTTGTGATTGCTCACTGCTACCCTTCTTTCTGGCTGAGAGGCCCAGGCTCCAGAGGTGTCGAGCTCGAAGTAGCCTCGGTACATGGCCTCCTTGAGCTGCCTAAGCTGAAGGAGCATGCCATGGTTGGAGACTCGCCGCCCATCAGCCTCCTCGACGATGGTGCCAGCACGTAGAAGCAGCCGCTGCAGTCTTCCTCTATCGTCACCGGTGGTAAAAGGCGTTTGGAACTTTTCGATGATGAAGGACATGAACCGGCTCACGAGGTCGCCGCCCACCGCTGATAACACCATATCCATCATTGTGTCCTACAAAAAAAATTATAGTGGCTAATCTAAACTGGTGCTGCGAACGCGATCTTGATGTATGTTTAAATCAGACGAGAGGAGTCCACAAAACCCAAGCCTGAGGGCAGAGCTGCAGATCAAATCAAAGGTGTCGTATTCAGTCTAAGAAAAAAAGGGTCTTGTGGTCTACTCTTCTAGAATAAAGTTGACTAGAAAATATGACTAATTGAAGTAACCTAAGCGGACTGTCTGTCTGGCTACGAAGGCACCAACGCTCCTGAGAATTTCCAACCACTTAAATTTCGGCTCTTGACAAAGCTCACTCGAGGACCATCCTCCAAGGAAGGATAAGTTCCTCCTAGTTTTTAGATGTTGAAGGGGTAAGTAATGACATATTTTAAAGACCTGTAAAATTGTAATGGCATGCGTACAATATCAAAAATAGCAATGACACATTTCAGAACATGAATATTTATAATGCATATATCCAATTAAACCAAAAAATAATTAGGATGGCAACATATGAGCTCAAAATTTCGCACCACATGCATGGACGCTTGGGCATCTACTATGATTTGATCACCTAGCAATAACTGAAAGTGAAAACCCAATCGAGCGGGTCTGGCACTCTGGCTCGAACTCGATCAATTCGTGGTCCATCTGAATAAGTGAGATGGCCAAAAGACTAGTGCCGGCCCGGATGGAGGTTGGACCATGCGGCCTGTCCGGCCCCCAATCCAAAAGGCCCCGCTTATCACGTATTTATAGGCTTTCTTTTTATACATTTACATTCACGCAAATATTGATAAATTTAAGCACATATTGAATACACATACATTGAATAATAGATGAGTTTAGTAGAAGCCTAGAACCTCTTATAATTTAGGATGAATGGAGTATATACTAATAAAGGTTATTCTATTTACATATGTAATGAATGTATAGCGTCACAGTTTGTTGGTTTAAAGGAAATGAGTCAAGTATACTAAGGGAGTGTTTGGTTGCCCTAGATTTTTGGAATCTATATAATGCATAATATCCAACGAAATGTTGCCTACATTGGATTTTGTGATTGTGTCTATTTGACACATTATCCTAGGCATTATGAGAACATCACTACAAGAATCGGGGATCCTTTCGGCAGGCACCCAGCCGCCGAAAATAGTGGGCTAATTTTCGGCCTCCGAAGAAAACGGCTGAAAATAAGCCTATAATTTTCAGCGGCCTGCTGGGCCGCCGAAAATAAGGACACTATTTTTCGTGGTTTGGACTGTCCGCCGAAAATAAGTTGGCCGCCGAAAATAGAGCCATTTTCGGCGGCCCACCACACCGCCGAAAGTAAAGTAACCCTAAATCCACCTAGTTAGCCCAACCGGCCCATCCCAGACGCGCCTCGCGCCCCCCGCCCCATGCGCCGCCACCTCTCCCATCCTCCGCTTTCGTTCTCTCTGCCGCCGGTCCGCCATCGCCTGCCTAGCTCCGCCGTGGATGGCGCCCCTCCTCGGCCGACGTCATCCTCCGCCGCGAGTCCACCGTCGTCTCCCCACCTCCTTCTCCTCGCCGGCATAGGGGACGCACCAGCATCGCCCAATCCTCCAGTGCAAGGGCCGCACCGGCATCGCCGCTCTCTTCCCGGCCTCCTCCGCC
This sequence comes from Paspalum vaginatum, assembly GCA_030272315.1. NCBI lineage: Eukaryota > Viridiplantae > Streptophyta > Magnoliopsida > Poales > Poaceae > Paspalum > Paspalum vaginatum. Next base: position 8,645,680 of record CM059014.1, on the reverse strand, counting down.
GCAGGTCCCGCGTCAGCGCTCTCTTCCCCGACTCCTCCGCCGCAGATCCGGTGCCGGTGTCCTCTTCCCCGCCTCCTCCGTCGTGGTTCCAGTGCCGGCGCCCTGTTCCCCGCGTCCTCTAGCGCAGACCTGGCGACACCACCCGCTTCCTCCGCCTTCTCCATCGAGGATCCAGGCGTCGGTGCCTTTGTCTCTACCTCATCCATGCGCGAGACCTGCCAAGCCTCCACCAGGATTCGATGCCGGTGCTGCACCCGTCCACGTCCTCCTCGACACACCGGCCTCGGGGAGCTCAGCGGCTGCGAAGAGCACAACAGCGGCATTGGCTCGAGCTAGCGAAGCGAGCACGGTAGCAGCGGGGAGCGAGGCAGTGGCGTCGGCTCGAGCTTGTGGAGCATCGTGGCGCTGCTCAAGGTCGCCTGCGTTGTGGCCCAAGGCTCCGGCGATGCTTTTTTCATTATTTTTTTGCTGGTGTTGACTAACTTTCGGCAGCCATATACCGCCGAAAATTACTATTTTTGGCGGGGAAACCCCTTATTTTTGGCAGTTTTTGGCCGCCGAAAATGAGCTGGATTCCTGTACTGCATGTTTGGTTCTATTAGGGATAAACTTTATGAGATTGTGAGAATCTCCCCCTAACCAAACACCACCTAATAAAGGTTATTCTATTTAAATATGTAAAATGAACATATAGTGTCATAGTGTGTTCGTTTAAGGGAAATGGGTAGTCATCTTCTTGCTCTTCACTTTATCATCTGGAACGTGAATGATCTATCATCGTCACTTTATTCCTCACTAACTACATAGTATTGTACAAGGAGTGGCGCCATCCCACCAAATTTATCCTCAAAACCAATCACCCTGCCGAGTCAACGACACGAGGCCTCTCAGTAGCAAAAACAACTTGTCATTGGATATGAATATTTTCGGTTGGAAACGGGATGAGCCTGACACCCCACTTTAGAGGACCAACACCTAGCTACACCAACTCACACTAGAGTCGGTTAGCCCTTTAATTTCTAATTACTTAGTACACTAGGTCTTTTTGGCGAAGAGTCGACCTTCTGGCTTTCAGGTGGCAGAGCCAACCTTCAGATGAAGCTAGCTTCCGGGGGCAGTGCCAACCTTCAGATGAAGCTCGGACTCTTGTGATCTCGAGAGACAGAGCCAACATTCACATAGATCACAATTTATACACTAAGTAACTAGAAACTATATGATCTGACTGGAAGACTCACACTTACACAAAGAACTCTTTATTGCAACATGATGTGATTACACAAGGACTCACACTCACACTCTTGATGTGGCCAGGGGCGTCCTGTGGGGCTGTGTGGACTGTGTGACCGCACAGGGTTCCCCAAACTAAAGGCCTCTAAGTTTAGTTAAGTCTTATACACTTATATATTGATTAGATCTATTTTTGCTGCTGAAAACTCATCCCAAGCTAGCTAGCTATGCCAAAAAAATGCCTACTTTGATTGTTCCATAGAGTGAAATCACAATCTGGGGCCTCAACTGTGTATTCTATTTCATAACTTCAGCTAGAATAGATAGCAAAGACTTGATGTTTTCAATTAAAAATTATATAACACGTATTCGAGACTATACCTTATAATTTATAAGGTAATACCTAGATTGCTAATCTCTCCATCGCAAATTGTAAGTGGTTGCTAATCTCTCCATCCCAAATGGTAAGTGGTTCTAACCATCTTTTATTCGTTTACGTCCTCATGGATGTTGATGACCTAGACACATGTTGGTGAATTACTAGAGGCCTAAAATCTATTACAATTAAAGATAGATGGATTATTTTTTATTTTGATACGTTAAGTTAGGCTCTTGTTTATTGTTCCGCACGGGGCCACCAAATTCCTAGGGACGTCCCTAGATGTGGCTAACGTAGCACACTCTACCATACCCTTGGAGTGGTGGTGAAATGGTGTGGCGGTGGTGTATGTGTGGTATGGTGTCATGGCAAGGGGTGGCACCCCCTTATATAGGCATACAAGGTCCTCATGTATGAGTGTCATGTGTCTCTACTCTAGAAACTTCCCTACAAATATCTATGTCTAGATAATTCTAAATTTTGCCATGACAAAAATATTTAGAGCTTCATGGATTGCCATGGTTGTGGTAGAAGGTTGTAGAAGCTTGGCTTGTTTCATGGTTTCTTATTGTCGTACGTAGAAGATTCTAGAATCTTTGTATGGTGAATAATATTGATGAAGTTTTCCTTGCTTCTTTTAACATTTTCAATAGATGCATTTTGAGTTTTTATTGTTAAAATCTATATGTATTAGTAGTAATAAGGGCTCTATTTTAAATCTTGTTCCGGATCTTAAAATGTCCACCGAAAAGACATAGCTAATGAAATGGTCCAGCGCAGGCATATGCTGTGCTTCCAGCCTGCCGCCCTCCAAATGACGGCCGAGCAGCCATGGGTTGCCTGTGCCTAGCCCATCGTCGCTCCATGCCGGCGTCGTCGGTTCCACGAGAAAGAACACAAATTTGGTAGTGCTGAGCAATTAACGACAAGAGTAATGGCCATAGTTTATTCCAATGGTGAAGAATAGGTATGGCATGATAGAGGTAAGCAAATAATAGGTAGAAGGAAAAAGGAACATAAAAAAAAACTCAAAAAACAGCACAAAGCATTGAATTTGGGCTAACAGGTAGAAGAGACACCACTGCACCAAAACTGCATATTGATTTTTTTTTGTAAACTTGTTTGGTCAAGGTGCACCAGATGTCATATACCTGACCATAACGGGTCCTTTGTCACTGGCTTCATTCTATGACATGTTTGCATGCGTGATATATTGTTATTATCTAGCTAAAAGGTACTAAGTAGCTACATGAGCTGGTTAAACATTAAGTGGATACATAATATTGTGTGTGTTTGAATCCACCGCTAATGGATTGGCTAAAAAGTAAAGAGAGGATCGGAAAGTCAGAGGGGGGGGGGGTGGGGAGGAAGTTTAAAGTCAAATTGTCAATTCCATAGCTAAGCTTTACCTCATATATTAGCTGAACTTCGTTTGGATCCACACTCGGTTAAACTTTATCATATTCTCGTGATCTAGATAGTTCCAAACAGGCGTTTCCTACAACTATTTCCCCATCCCATGAGGCTCTGTTTGCATTGGAGGAAACATATTTCGCATTTGCCCTGTGAAATTGTCGTTCCAAATGAACCTGAATAGGCTAAGGATAACTTTTAATGCTATAGTTGTGGAAAAATTTAATAAATATATACCAGGTCCAGAACTAAATCACAAGTAGAGTTTTTGTCACACCAATAAATTTGCTTAGCTTCCTCCATGCTTAGGCCTTTGGCGTGACTTCAAGTAGATTGGAGTGATCCAATATTGCCACTCAAGACACTTAAGCAATGAACTAATGTCGCCAACACTGGGTCAAAAAACGAATGGTCACTTAAGGTCTAGTTTCATCCACATGTTATTAGTAAAAATTTAGATTCAAACAGGTTAAAAAATTGGGTAACGGGATAGAGCTCAAGCTATAAGAGAGCGACACGATGTTAGGAAACTAGAGAGGAAACGAATCAAAGTTGGCTGCCGTGCGTTCACGGCTGAGCTGACCCCGGAGATTAGAGCCAGTCTCGCTCGCTCGGTGAGGTTGCCCGTCCTTCTCAATCCGACCTCGCTGCCTCCAATTTTGTTTCCTTCGCCCCCACGTCGCCGCTGCCGCGGTCTACCGTACCTATCATCCCTCCTTCCGCCGCTGGATTGTTAATTTTTTTTTAACTTGGATTGTCCTTGTTAATTATTCTCCAGTCTTGCTCGCGTTAATCACCCCACCACCAACTATGCATGTCCAAATCGGACCGGCCTGCCAGGCGGCACCTGGCCCAGCACGGTGGCCGTGATGTGCTTGGCTCAAGGCCCGGCACGGTGTGCTGGCCCGGATATATTTTTTATTCTTTACATAGTAACACATATATTAATACAAGCTATATAAATCTAAACATAAAATAAGCATGTATGACATGAGTAGCCGAGTGCAGCCAAGTGCTTTGAACACTGAGGTCTTGAGTTTAATCCTAACTTATGCATATTTTTGCTCATTTTCTCAATTAGATTGCATGGGCACGATGGGTCTTGGTGGGCTGCGGGCCGGCCCAACACAGTTTAGCTGTAATCGTGCCGTGCCTAAGCCGCCGCCGTGGCCCGTGAGCCAGCCCGGCACGGCCCAGTGGTGTTGGCGTGCCGTGCCCGTGCTGTGGCTTAGTCCATCCGTGGCGGCCCAGCCCAGCCCAGCCCGTCCATCTGGAATTGTGACACCAACTTGTACGTTTTCTACCGCAGCCTCAGTTAACCCGCCGTCGTTAGGCTCTCTCTAATAATACTTTTTATCTCAATTCCTCAAATCCCATCCATCTCTGTACGTCATGTCAGCTACAGTATAAAACAATGACGCTGCAGTACTTTAGTTTTGAGGAACCAATTTGAGGCGTACCATCAGCGGTTGGTAGCCCTTAATCCAAGGTCCGGCCGGACTCGGTCTACCCCGCCTCCTCCCGCGCGGGCGCGCACGGCCCCCATGACCCACGCGGTGCAATTCCAATTTCCAAACGCGCAGGCGCAGCACCCAAAAAAAACACAACTCCTAGCAACAGTATTTTTTTCCAAAAGGAAGACAGGCAGCCAGTCAGTCAGAGCCTGACGCCCGGCCGAGCCGGCCAGCCGAGTCCGAACCGGCGGGCAACCTGGCTTTGGGCCCCGGCCACGAAGCCAACTGCATAATTAACGCCAGCCCGCGGTGGCTTTCTTCCCCCCCTCGCCCCGCGAGAGAATTCCGGAATCTGCAACCAGCCCCACGCCACACAACAGAGAGAGAGGCGAGGCGACGCGGTCCGCCGCTCCGAGACTCCGAGCGCCCCACTTCCCAATTCCCCTCTCGGCCGGCCGCGAGGGAGCGCGGGCGACCCGGACTCGGATCCCCACCTCCTGCCCCGGTGCTTCGATTCGTTCGCTCGGTAGGCGGACGGGCGGGGGGAGGGTGAGGAGGGAGAGATGAGCTTCCAGGACCTGGAGGCGGGGCATGTCCGCGGGGCGCCGCTGGGCGGCGGGCGGAGGAACGGCCGGGGCGGCCCCGGCGCGGGCGGCGCCGGCGCCGGCGCGTCGCAGGCCGTCGCGTCGGGCGTCTTCCAGATCAACACCGCGGTCGCCACGTTCCAGCGCCTCGTCAACACGCTCGGCACGCCCAAGGACACCCCCGACCTCCGCGACAGGATGTGCGTCCACCTTTTGCCTACCTGCCCCCCCCCCCCCCCTCGATTTCCTCTACCCTACCCTGTTTGTTTCGTCTCCGCGGCTGGCTGGGTCATCGATTCCGATCCAATCGTGACGCGAGGGGATTCCGCGGGCTTGGTGCGCTATGGGTTTTCGATCCGCCGGAGGAATTAGGGGAACTCGGTGTAGGTTTGTTGGGGATGCATCGATTCCTGCTGCGAATGGTTGCTTAGGGTTTAATTTTCCCCTCATTTTTTTTGGGGGTTGGGGGGTTGCTTGCGTACTCGATTTCCAAATTCCGCACGTTATCTCCCGCGATTCGTGCTGTGGCTGATGGCCGTCTGGAGCCTGAATTGAGCCAATCAAGCCATATGGCCTACCTGGATAGATTCTGTGGCCCGAAACCGATTTCAATTCTCATGCAGCCCTTTCTTATGAGATTTGTTGGGTTTAGCTCACGTCTTTCTAATGTGGTGTTGTGTTATATTTTTAAATTGGGTTTAAAACACTCTAATCACGCCTGACTATATGCTAGGCAAGCCTGCATACTATATTTTAAACCGTCTTGGTGTGTAAATTAACTATCACTTGCTGTTGCTTGCAGACATAAAACACGGCAGCACATAACACAGCTAGTGAAGGATACATCAGATAAGCTTAAACAAGCTAGCGAGGCAGATCACCGTGTTGAAGTCAGCGTATGTGCCTACCTCTACATAACTATATATGAGTACTCTTAGCTATATTTGCCTGCACAGTTTAGTTCATTTTGAGCATAACTTTTTTGATGATGTGCTTTGAATCACCAAGATATGATGGGGAACCATGCTCGGTTCGCACCGTTAGTTTCATGGATTTTTTTTTCATAATATGAATTTTGATGGGTTTCCTAAGTCGGTAATGGTCTCAAATTTCTTTCATTATGACAACATACTTCAATACTCATATTATGGCATGCTGGCATTCACTGTGGCAAAAAATGTGGCAAGATTTTAAATCATGCATCTACGTCAGGTCTCACATCAGCTGCTTACATTAATACTAGTCTTTTATTAGTTGCCGTGTTCCTCCATTATATAGGCAATACGTATTTTCCTTATGTGATGATAGTTGGTCTTCTTACAAATTGTGTTCATGATCTCATATTGAACTGCAGGCTACCAAGAAGATTGCTGATGCAAAGCTAGCTAAGGATTTCCAAGCAGTCCTAAAAGAATTCCAGAAAGCTCAGCGGTTAGCAGTAGAAAGAGAAGCTGCATATGCGCCTTTTATTTCTCAAGTGGGCCTGCCACAAAGGTAATTTGCTGTTCGTTTTTTTTTTTTTGGGCATTGTTTCCATATGGTTTTGTTTTGTGTTTCTATGAGAAATTTTCTTCTTCCAAATAAAATGAATTCATACTTTTTTGGTTATTCATTTATTGCCTTTTAGGTAGTCCTCTGATGGTAGAATGCCTGAAAATTATTAGTATATGCTTCCATTGGAATAATGGAAGTGCAATGACTAAAATGGTTTAAGGTTTTTGTTAGCCAGTTGCCAAGTGCAATATGATGTCCATCAACATCAGAAAGACGCATCTTGGAAATTGAGTTAGATGCACACTCCATGAAATAGAAAATTCTAGTAACGCATGCTTGATACCCTTTCACGACTTCCTGATCTGTTTCCAACAAACTGTCAGTGTCCAAACATGCATCAAATATGGTTTTATTTGGTTTCATTTATCCTTACATACCTCCACTCTACTACAGTATATTTCTGCAGCATTATAAATTGTAGTGTGAAATTACTCAACCATTGAAAGCTAATCTAAGTATCTAACCCTGCCACAGGCCTAATAGATATTGAAAATATATTCTGTTATGAGATGAGCCCTTCAAACGGATCATTTTTTCTTGATATATTCTGTTTTTTTAGTTTTTACTGACACTCTTAGGGAAATAAGTTTGGTTCACTTCCACATTTTGCCAGAAGAAAGTTTTAGTGTGTTGATCAAGTGCTAGCATTTGGTTCATTATTCCAGCTGTGGCTTGCTAGCCCCCTGGACCTAGCTGTCAGACTTGTCTTCTAGCTTGGAACACTTCTGTTGCAATTGAGGGGAATATGTGTTAGTCTTGATTTCACAATTCACATGATAAAATGTCTCCACTAGCATAGTCTATTTAGTAGGCTCTTCAAGAGAAACAGTAAACCATGTCTTGTGAGTTGGGACATGTTTTCCCTTCATGCTTCTATACCTCATTTTATAACCATTTTCCTTTTGTAATTGATGAACTTGATACAGATTAACCACTGCTTATTTTCCTCTCATTTGCCCTCGTTTTTATTTATGTTACTAGTAATATTACTAAAATTGTTTTCGGTCTATTAACACCATATGACTAACCTGGAGGGACCATTCTTTGCAGCTACAATTCGAGCGAGGTGCTTAATGGTGCCGATAAGTTGGCTGAGCAGCGCACACAGCTTCTAGAATCTAGAAGGTAAGTTTATTATGCATGTTGTGTTCTTTGGAACTACTTATAGGATGTATTATATACCTTCTTGGCTTTTCCCCCCTCATATTGGTCGTCTTCTGAATATCTCAATGTTCTAACTTCGTATCTTTCGATTAACCACAGGCAGGAGTTGGTCTTCTTGGATAATGAAACTTGTGTTCAATGAGGCCATCATTGAGGAGAGGGACCAGGGAATACAAGAGATTCAGCACCAAATCACTGAAGTAAACGAAATCTTCAAAGATCTTGCTGTGCTGGTCCACGATCAAGGAGCAATGATTGGTATGTAACCTTTCTGACAGATGAGATCTGCATTTGATATGTTCAAACATTGGTCTCCCTACTTCCCCCATCCAATTCTGTTTCTCCTTTTGGGATGCAGATGACATTGACTCCCATATAGAGAATGCTGTTGTAGCGACTTCGCAGGCAAAAGGCCAGCTTTCGAAAGCTGCTAAAACTCAGAAATCGAACTCTTCACTGGTAATTTCAGGGCCCCTTTGGCACGCATTGTTAATGTCCTCCACATATATTTTTTTTAACAAACACCATCCTCCATCTTTCATGTTCTTGTTTGGTGACCCTTTCTCTTGCTGCAGATATGCTTGTTGCTGGTTATTTTCGGAGTGGTCCTGCTCATAGTGATAATAGTACTTGCAGCCTAAAAGCTTGGAAGGCATCTGAGGTTCCAAAATCTGATAAACCTTAGCGCGATGAATTCCTTCATAAGATATTTTTGCTGTGCAGTCAGGAATGTATCCTGGTTTCGGCCTGGAGGTGGTGATTGGCGCACTGGTGTTGTGTATCTGGCTATGATGTGTCTGGAATGCATCGGTGGTTATATAAAAGTACACTCGTTTCCTGCCAATGTAGTGCCTCTTTGTCTCACATGCCCGCTTTGTTTATATTTGTAATGTGTCAACGCGTGCATGCTGTCGAACAAGGAGGTTTGGATTGTCTGGTGGTATGAAGTTTATCGATTCTGTGAGAAATAATTTGCTATATATCAATTTGGTTCTCCTTTTTCCTGTCGTATACATGATATCAGGTGGCTATTCCCCAGGTGCTTCCTTGTTTTGCTGCTTATACATATAGAAGTTTAAGGCTGAGGTTTCAGGAGGATACAATAGTGCTCATGCGATGTATTGCCAATTATCGAAGAAATCGCCAACATGACTTCAGTTTTCACCCTATCTGCAACGTGTATTCTATTTTGAGACGTAATAAACATGTAGATTTTGCACATAGCGCTTTGCAGATTAGACTTTTTAAGACAACTTGTCAACACACTTTTGACATAGTTTTGGAGATAATTTATTATGATCTTTTTCTTCAAAAACCTTTTTCAACATCTCCATACGTGAACGTTCCAGATACGCTACACGCCAATTTTATCAAAGCTTTCGTTCCATGCCTAACCATGCCAATTCTATCATAGCTTTCTTTCCATGCCTGACCAGTGTCCATTCGACAGCAACACGGGCATTATGCTTGTAAATATAAATGACACAATCATTGAAAACATAGCATCATGATTGTTCTCTTAAGAACTTCAAGTCAATAAATTGTTGAGTATATGCAGAATTCAAATATAGTGCAACACAAGTGAAGTGCAGTTTTTCGGTCAGGCACGGGAAACCACTATAATTTCTAGTGGCATACGTAGAATTTGCTCAATTTTGTGGAAATTTTGACCCGCAACACCCATTGAATTTGTCGGGTTAGCTTTTTTTGTTTTGGGTCATATTTTGAGTCAAAAAACACAACCCATGCTGCCACGCCACACCCATTAATTGTTGCGTGTCAGGTTTTTTTTTTCAAGCAGGTGGAATCAAATTGGTGGCGGGTGGCCTGACCAAATCTAGATGCGGCTGATGATGTGAGAAACTATTGCTTGAGAAACCATTGCGTTAGGCTATCGTCATCATGGAAGGTAAAAGGATATACAAAACAATGTAAACACACTATGGAGACACTGGATAGAGTCAAGTTTGAAATGCAATGTGAGATAGAAAGTTGGATAGAGAACTTAGTGACAATAGCCTTAACTTTGAGGTATCACCTTGCTTAATATTGTCCTAGACTCTGGGTACATTGTGGTGTATCCGTTTGGTTCATTGTTATTTCCTCCTTGCTCAAGGTGAAGGTTGCATCGAACGTCATTAACCTAAAGACGATTGCCAGCAAGGTCCTAGCTTTTTTTATTATTTATCTCAAAAGAATCCTTATTTTATACAGCTCATATGTATTTACAACCCTCTTACGCCTAACGTAGATATTCTTAGATTGAGGGGATTAGAGTGGATTGGAAGGAATTGACATGATTTCGGATTTATTGTGAATTTAAACATACTTCAATCTCTTCAAACTATTCCAAAACCAATCTAATACGAGAGTATCCAAACTAGACCTTAGGTTTAGTTTGGCAACTCATGTGATGGAAGTGCATGGGAGAGTTGCCAAACTGGCCTTAGCATAAGTACTTTCACAGCACGCTAAAGTGTCTAATCAATTGTGCAAAATGCACTTAGATGATCGTATGCACGAACTGTCACCGACAGACATATAAATCGTAATTTCGGTACACCCCGAAGGTTCAGGTGTGGATACGCGTAAAGAAATTCCATCCTGATCCTGATACAGAATGGCTAAACACTCCAAACAAGCACTCAATTGTGTAATATTACACAAATAAAAATGAGCAGGATTTGATGTTTGTGTCCGTCGTAGCACTCAAGAGAAGGAAAGTAATGACAGGGCACGGATAGATTCAGATGAAAATGACAGTTCTAGAAAACACAGAATTTCATATATTTACGGACAAGCAAGAGAGCTACTAAAAACAGTTTAGATACAGCAAAAATGAGATAAAGGAGTAAATCCTAAGGGCCGTTTGGAACGCAGAAATTTTATAGAAATTATGCAAAAATTTCAAAAAACAGTACGGGAAAAAAATCCCTGCATTACAAACCGGCCTAAAAAGGAAATGGCTCAGTTTCAGCATCTCTACTAACATGGATGTCAAAACATCTGAATGTCACGATGAAAATGGAAATAATCATTAGAAGTGAAATCAATTTGAGCAGCAGCAGAAGCCCTCTTCTTTAGCTGCAGCAGCTTCCGCTGATTTTTAATCCAACAATCAGATTCCTTTTTATCACGATCAACATCAAGCACCAAGGACTCCAGCACACTTGCATTCAATGCAAAGAACTTAGCAAAGTCAACATGTGACCTGTTGCCTGAATAATAACTAATCCGTAATTTCTTAAGATGGAGATCAAGGCATTCGAAACAATCCTGGGAATTACGACGGCGCGTGTTTTCGCAAGCAAATGTCTGAGAAAGATAATGAAGATAAATTAATAAATACACCGCAATAGAAAGACAAGGAATTATTCTAGACTAAATAACCGGCAAAATATTGTACCTTTGTTGTCCAGGTACAACTTCCCCATGCAGGGAAAGCATTTCATGAAGTCAATAATCACATCCAAACTAAGCATATCAAGTCTGAGAGATAAAACCTTCACACTGCGCATCCTTGTTACCATTCTAACATCACGGAATCCCTGAGTCTGTATGGTATGGACCAGGTATATCGATGGTTTAACAGAAAACCGAATATATAATCGTAAGAAGTGACAAAGCTGAGAACAAAGAAAGCTACGGATACCTTGAAAACAGTGGTACTTCAATTTTGGTGCTGAAATTATTGAGACGTGCATATTGTCTTTAGGTCCATGGTGGTGAAAGTCTTTCTAGACAAGGGGCATTCTCAACAATGAGGTCGTGTAGCGCATATGCATTTGGGCTACAAAAGGACATCTCAATGCGCTCAAGACTCATGGAGTTGATCCTCAATTGGCGGAAGCCAGAGCAGTAGCCCATTGTCAAGCTGTTGAGAGCAGGGCAACCGGAGAGCATGGCGTGCTATGATACACCGATACTTCACTGAACCACAGTATCAGTATCTCGATACGTATGCGATACTTCGATACACTGATACTCCTCCGATACCGTATCGGCAAAGTATCAGAAAATAAGGACAGAAAAATAACTAAAATTAATCTCGATACTTATTCGATACACTTCGATACCTCTTCGATTCTTATGGCCCAAACCAACCTTAGTCTTGAAGTATCATTTAATTTGTTATATGCTAAATGTTACTTGCTATCTCGTATTATCAGTTATTTCTCTTTAGAACTTTATTGCAAGAACAAACTACTATGTTGTCTGAAATATGTTATTGAACTATGATTTCTTTAATTATCTTCATTGTTATTTTTATTTATTATTTTTTTATATACTCGGAGTATCGGTGTATCCTTATTTTTGGGCTGGTGCTGTATCGCCGTATCACAGTGTCAGTATCGGCGTATCAGTATCCAGTATCGGTGCATCATAGATGGCGTGCAAGGAGCCCTCTGAGATGGTGACCGCTTCAAGGCCGAGCTGCTGGAGGTTAGGGAAGTGGAGCTGGTGGGCCGTGGCGTCTGGGAATTGGCACCTGCCAAATTCGGCAGAGCGGAGGGTGGGCGAGAAGTGCAGTGCAGAAGGAGGTATGCGTGGCTGTGGCGAACCGTCGACGATGAACCTGAGTACAAATCTGTCCAGAGCAGGGCAGCCGGCGAGCATGGCGTGCAAGGCGTCCTCCGAGATAGTGACGGACGCAAGCGCGAGGTGTTGCCATATTTTGTAACTGTGCAACAGCTATACAGCAGTGACAGAGAGAACATATTGCAGTAGTAGATGCAGCAGTAGTGGCTGTTAAGTGCAGCCGAACGCGCCCGCAGGTTGGGGAAATGGAGCTGGTGGGCGGCGGCGGCAGCATCTAGAAATTCGCAGCAGCTGAATTGGGCGGTGCGGAGGGTGGACGAGAAGCGCAGCGCAGAGTGCGGCATCAGAGATCGCAGCGGGACCAAGGGGTGGAATGAGAAATGGAGCTCTTGGAGGTTGTCGAGCGCCGGGGACCAGAGCCAGCCGTCCAGGGTGGCGGTGGCGTCGGCGAGGATCAAGGGTGAGGCGCTGAAACGACGAGCGGCGCCCTGGTGCTGGGAGAGGATGCGGAGACGACGTCCCTACCGATGCGGCCTCTGCCAGAAGCGTCCAGGCTGAGTCCAACCATTTCCCTACCCCATCCCATATCCACCATTCCAATTACCCCTTTCTCCACGTACAATACCGAAATTTATGAGACACAGTAGATGGGGAGAAGGACAGGGGATGGACTGGTTTTAGCATGAGGGGGGCGCGGCACCAGAGGGGCCGCCACTGGGAGGAGAGGATCTGGGTGCGGGCGCCTTCGTCGGTGGGGAGGAGGGAGATGATGCTGCATAGGACCTCGTCGGGGAGAAGGCTGATCAGATCGGGGGCTCCGCCTCGACGCGGCACCTCTTGGTCGTCCGATTGCTGCGATCTCTTCATCCTCTTCGCTTGGCCACGGGTCACGACTGCCCATGGCGCGGAAGAGCGAGCCGTCGAGTGCGAAGGGGAGACGGGGAGTTGTGCGGTGGCGGATCGGAACCGGAAGCGAAGGGGTTTCCTATCTATACCGGAAGTTCGTTAACTTAGAGATCCCCTCCTAAAATTCAGCATCGGAGTGGATTAGGAGCGCCCCAATAAAAGGTTTAAACCAAAATCGCAGATTCTAGATCGAATAGAAAGTCATTAGATAAGATGAATCATAGAAATGTAAGACTTTAGAAATCGTAGAACCAAGTTCTCCAATTCAGATCGTAAAGTCGTAAAATCAGATAACAGAATCGCAATTTTAATAACCATGGTTTAAACCTGGTCAAGTTTGAGTCTGCCCTTGGATTGATTTGATCCTAGCATGTATCTACCGCCCTACCCTACCGGGAGTATTTAATTTGTTGCCATTTTTACTGTTGGTTATCTTCGTTTGCCACTTTTGCGATGGAACACGTCCTAAATCCTAATATTTGTCTCTTTATTTATCCGACGTGACGCGACACCTGCCACGCTGACCAGGGTGAAGATGTGGCTGACTGGCTGTCCACCTTGTTCACCGACTCTAACACCGTGCCGCCGCCCACCGTCCCTCCCCAGCACCGGCACCACCTCTACGGCGTTGACGAAGGCACTGGCGCTGCTTTGGAAATTATGTGTTTTTCGTGTGCGTATTTTTTTTGATCCTGTGAAAGCAAACACTTAGAAATGTGACGGACGGACGGAGGATGAACTGTCTGATTTCAGTATCACTCGAACACAGTGAAGTAGTGATGATATACTTCCATACTAGATTCAACCAGAGACTAGAGTTCTGTTCTCTGAATGAAAACGCGTGTAAGCTTTAGCTCTGCAGGCACTGAACTTCCACAGCATCTACCTTGCACTTTGATTTTTCAATTGTTTAGGTTCCACTCTGCCAGTATCGCAGTTCATCATGTACTTATTTTGCACTATCGATCGAATGGCAGAGTGCACTTCACGGAAACTCACGAGCAAATTAAAGGCTAACCATGAACAAACACTAGTGGCCAAAGAAACACGACTTGACCCGGACTAGCGTCTTCGCCGAGCACAACAATTCCCAGGTCTCTATAAATGTGCGCGCAAGATACGCAGAGAGCTGTGAGCAAGGCAGACGATGAACGGCGCCGGCGATGGCGGTGACTCCGCCGTAGTAGCGGAGGAAGCCCCGCAGGATGCTGCCAACCCCGCCCCCGAAGTGGAGGCGGGAGCGGGAGGCCCGCAGAACGGCGGCAACGGCGCCGGCTGTGGCCTGCACTTGCACGCGCCGAACTTCGACGCGAACGACGCGGGCACGCTGCTGGTGGTGGCGACGCTGATCACGGCGCTGTCGTACCAGCTGGGCACCAACATCCCGGGCGGGTACTGGCAGGACGACGGCGCGGGGCACGCCGCGGGGGACCCGATCATGCGGGACAAGCACCGGCGGCGGTACTGGCTGTTCATGGCGGCGAGCTGGGTGGCGTTCGGCGCGTCGATGCTGCTCACGGTGGGGTTGCTGACGGGGGCGCCCGCGAGGTCGCGCTTCGTCCGGGCCGCGTTCCAGGTGGCCTACTCCAGCCTCGTGCTCACCTTCGTGACGTCGCAGCCGCGCACGTCGCTCGCCATGGACCTCGCCATCTGGGGCGCCGTCATGGCCGCGCTCATCGTCGCCACCGAGTACCTGCGCCTCGACAGGATCCCCAGCTGGGCGCGCTCCCGGTGCCCTCCTCGTCCGCCAGCTCCAGCGTCGTGCTGCTGCTGCGCACGTCCCTGACGTCGCCGACCGACGTGCTCACATCGATCGCGCGCGAGGGGCCTCGCCGTCGTCAGTCTCGTCACCTCGCCCACACGTACGCCACCGAGCAGCGGCGGTGCAGAGACCGGTTAATCTGGAGTTCGATCAGTTTGGTAGTTGATTCGTACGTAGCAACTGGGCGATTCTATTTTTGCTAAAATGTGATGTGCTGCTCGGTAGTTGTTCTTGTGTTCTCCGCTATATGATGGGCGAACGGGTGATCGATCAATCGTCGTTAATGAGTCTACCAGTCATATCTGTGTTGTTGTTCAACAGTTGTCGATCTTGTTTACGGTCTTTTTCAAGAAACAGTTTAATTTCATAAGAAAAAAACATTTCTCATGTTCCAAACACGCCCAGTAGTCTGCCAAAAGAATACATGCATTGTGTGTTTTCCCAGCATGCTTCTTGTTGTCCCCTACTATATACGTTGTTTGTTTACCAAAGCCATCATGTAAAACGACGACAACAACTTATCCAGCAGACCAGCAGAGTGGAAACCAGTTGCAGCCAGCCACCACAGAGAACTTCGGGTCGATCAATCCCTCTCCCTCGGCGGCCGCCGGCCGGGTCCTACAGCTCAAGTTTTGGAGCGTGCAAGCAAAACAACCCGGCGCCCGGCCGCGGGGTGCCATTGGCAGCGACCACGGCCACCACCACGGTCCGCGCAGCACAAGTGCACAACACGCCGAGAGCTATGCGGGGCACCAGCGCGTGCTTGCCGAGCGCCTCAGACCACGCGCCCGCGCAGGGGGACTTTTGTATGCCTAAGGTATTATTCGGTTTGTCTGGTTTTGGAGAGAATTGAAGGAGATTTAATCTCTTTCTAGTCAAATTCAAATAAGAAAGATTAAATTCTCTCCAATCCCTTTAGATTTTCCCCTAACCGACGGTCACCAAACCTGCCAACAGTTCACTGCCGGCGGGCTCCTCCATCAGTGACACTCTTCTGTATTTCATGTTCTCCACTGGATCTACGCCATTGTAGTTCGCTGGTCTCATTTGAAGTTGTTTTGATATCTAAATAACCGATGATACTTTTCATATTTGCAATTGGTGCATAGGAATTGGAATTTAAATTATGTTGACTCATCTGGGGATGGATTTTTTTGGTTTTGTTTAGGGCACTATTTTGTATAAAAAAAGAAAGAAAAATGTTCGTGGAGAACACAACATGACCCCTTAACTCTTAGGCCATTTAAATTAATTCATCCCTGTCCAAGTACAAAAAGGCTTTCAAAGTGTTTTTTGAGCCACATTAACTTGTTTAGTTCAAAAGCAAATATGGTAAAAGCACTAAATAAAATTTCTAAATCGTAAAAAAAATTATCTTCAAGCTTGTCAAATTCTGAGGGAAAAAAGAGATATCGAGAGACGAAGGATCCAAATAAAATAAATGGAGCTCGGGGAAACATCTCTAGAAGAGCTTCAAGAAACTAGAATTAGCCTTAGAAAATGAAAAGATATATGTAAAGTATAGAAAAATCTTAAAAGTACTTTAATCAATGTCTAACCAAATCGATGCAATAAGCTTGAATACATTTTGCCATTAATGTGTGATACATTTACATTGGTGACATCTCGTATCTTTTGACGTAGAAAGGTTTCAAAATTGACTTAGGAACCAATCATGATATTTTTTATAATTATAAAGATTTGTCGAGATATTTCCCTTTGTAGACTAAGTATATTTTTTTAAATGACTTTACATATACTTTCAAGATCTCAAAAATATTTTGTTTCGATTTTTGATGTCAATATATATCAATGCCTTTTCTTATAAAGTTTGAAAGCTTAAGGCAAATTCTGTTGTTTAAAAGCTCGTCTGGTATTTATCAGATTTATTTTTAACTAAAAATGGATTATGTAGTAAAAAACTCTAAGCTTTCAATAAAACCAGGTGAAAACATTTTATCAAAAAAATGGATTACGTACCTCAAAACCACTTTTAACCAAGACAAGTAGGTGATTTAAACGGTTTTAAGAGTTAGACAGACATGTTATAAAGTATTGGAATCCGGTGAAGAAATACAAATAGTAGCAAAATGTAAAATAGAATCCCCTTCCTTATCTGATTGCGCTTGCACATTATAACCGACTTGGCCTACGTGTAGCCGGTGACTTTTGTGTACTCCCTCCATGCTAGGTTAGGTCGTTTGACTTTTTTAACATTAAATTTGATCAATTCGTCTTATTTAAAATATTTACGATAATATAGAAAAATTATATAAATATATAATATGCTAAACTAAATAAAAAATAAATGATAATTATGAAATTTTTTTGAATAAGACCAGATGCTTCGACATGCTTGCTTTTTAAATGGACCTAGAGCTGCGAATTCGAATCGGAGCACTGTAATCCGCGCCGCAGCCTCCACACACTCTGCGATCGCTAGAGCACGTGCTTTGCAACACCGACAAGTTGGTTCCACTCACTGACTAAGCAAGTGCCTTTAATCTAAGACTCTGTGTGGGGGTAAGATTCAGAATCAGCTGATTCGAGCGCATCTACAAGCCCCCGGCGCCAAGCAAAACCGAAGGAATAGACACCTTGAGTGTTGCTGCATCTACGTACTGCCGTCACTGATTGTCATGTCATGCCCTGAGCTGTGAGCTAAGCTATGAGAGGTCGGCCCCTGCGTTCATCACAGGCGTCTTTTCAGCTCTGGAAGTATCTAGCAAAGCGCATCTGATGCATTCGGTGAGGTAGATCGTCTCGTCGATGAGCTGATCAAGTCCCTCAGAGCGTAAAAGGCTTCACAAAGACTTGCCGCCCTGCGCGCGCGCGCGCGCACCTTTCTTCCACGACAAACTATACCTTGCCTCCATGGGCACCAATGCTATGCTGGGCGAGCGACCACGCTGGTACCTCTATATACACACCCCCCATGCCTCGTGATCATGGCGGGGCACTCCTCGCGGACGCTCGGCAGCCGCATGCAGCTTCAGCGATGGGCATGGCCACGTCGTCCACGAGCGCCGCCCGCCCCGTCCTGCTGCTGCTTATGCTCCCCGCCCTCCTCGTTGTCAACAATGCACGCCGCGGCGTCGCCACCGCCGTGTTCGCCGGCCTGTCCTTCGAGAGCCCGGGCGAGGCGGAGGCCTTCGAGGACGCGCTGCTGCGCCAGGCGTGCTTCAACGTCTCGGGCGGCCGCGAGGCCTGCGTGTCGCGGCTCGACACGGCGCGCGGCGGCGCGGGCAGCGGGCCCGTGCCGGTCCTCCGTGCCGCGCTGCGCGGCACGCTCGGCGAAGCCGTGGGCGCCGTGGGGGCGGTGAGGGGGCTGGCCTCGCTGTCCAACCACGCGCGCGAGGAGATGGCCGTGCGCGACTGCGTCGAGCTGCTGGGGTACTCCGTCGACGAGCTCGGGTGGGCGCTGGACGCCATGGCCGAGGGTCCCGGCCCCGGCGGTGGAGGCGGACTGGAGGAGACGGAGGACGCGTCGTCGTCGTCCGCGGCGCGCCGGCGCGCGGAGGACGACCTCCACGCGTGGCTCAGCGCGGCACTGGGCAACCAGGACACCTGCGTCGAGGGCTTCCACGGAACCGACGGCCGCCTGCTGCGCCGGGTCGAGGCCGCCGTGGCGCAGCTCACGCAGCTGGTCGGCAACCTCCTCGCCATGCACGGGCGCCTGCGCAGCGTCACGCCGATCGTGCACGGGCATGGCACTACAAGCAACGGCACCGACGGCGGCGGCGCCGGCTCGGAGCTGCCGCCGTGGGTGACGGACGTCGAGGGCGGCGACCGGGAGGAGGAGGAGGAGGAGGAGCTCAAGCGCACCCGCGCCGGCACGATGAGGTCGGCGCGCGTGGACGTCGTGGTGGCGCAGGACGGCAGCGGGCGGTACCGCACCGTCAGCGAGGCGGTGGCGCGGGCGCCGAACCGCAGCCGGAGGAAGTACGTGATCTACGTGAAGCGCGGTGTGTACCACGAGAACGTGGAGGTGAGGAAGAAGAAGACCAACATCGTGATCGTCGGCGAGGGCATGGGCGAGACGGTGATCTCCGGCAGCCGCAGCTTCTCCGGCGGCTGGACCACCTTCCGGAGCGCCACGTTCGGTACGTACGTCAACAAAAGCTCGCTCGCTCGCGCGGCGGCAGAGTTATTGCCATAGGCATGGCAATTTGCATTACATGGCCTCACGTGTTCTTGCCGTTGCAGCTTAGCTTGCATGCCCTTGTCTTAAAACAGTCTTTGCTCTGCATGCCCGCAGCGGTGTCCGGCGCCGGGTTCGTCGCGCGCGACCTGACGTTCCGCAACACGGCGGGGCCGGCGGCGCACCAGGCGGTGGCGCTGCGCGTGGACGCGGACCGCTCCGCCTTCTT
The DNA here is from genome assembly GCA_030272315.1 of Paspalum vaginatum. Taxonomy (NCBI): domain Eukaryota; kingdom Viridiplantae; phylum Streptophyta; class Magnoliopsida; order Poales; family Poaceae; genus Paspalum; species Paspalum vaginatum. The sequence continues at coordinate 8,626,325 of CM059014.1, read as the reverse complement.
CCGCGTGGCCGTGGAGGGCCACCAGGACACGCTGTACGCGCGCTCGCTCCGGCAGTTCTACCGCGACTGCCGCGTGTCGGGCACCGTGGACTTCGTCTTCGGCAACGGCATCGCCGTGCTGCAGCGCACCCTCGTGGCCACGCGGCCGCTGGCGCCGGGGCAGGCGGCCAGCGTCACGGCGCAGGGGCGCAGGGACCCCAACCAGAACACGGGCTTCGCCTTCCACGCCTGCGTCGTGGAGGCCGAGCACGCCACGTACCTGGGCCGGCCATGGAAGCCCTTCTCGCGGGTGGTGGTCATGGAGTCGTACCTGGGCCCCGGCGTGCAGGCCCGCGGCTGGCTCGAGTGGGACCGCGGCGCCGCGGGCCTCGCCACGCTGTTCTACGGGGAGTACAGGAACTACGGGCCCGGGGCCGGCGTCGCGGGCCGCGTGAAGTGGCCCGGGTACCACGTGATCATGGACGCCGCCGTCGCCAGCCGGTTCACCGTCCGGCGCTTCATCGACGGCCTCGCGTGGCTCCCCGCCACCGGCGTCACCTTCACGGCGGATCTGTTCAGGAAATGACGACGACGCCAAATGGCAAATGCCAACGCCATGGGGTTCGTTCGTTTTTTTTTTTGTTGGAAGGGGGCATAGAAGGAAGATAATTTTCTAACTTTACGACACGTGTTACTGTGAGTTGATCATACGGTTTATGATGGTGTGCTAAGATACGGTCCGTCGATCCGACCTGGTGTAAAGTCATTTTTTTTCTGGTTAACAAATCTTTTATTATAGTTCGGTAATCCAGCATGCAAATGCAAATGGGATCTACAGTACGTATTTGACACTTGATGACAGCTCCTCAAAGCGCTGGTCCACCTGGTCGCACGAGGCCTGATTCGTTTCCAGCTCCCACTAGCAGCCGGGCCTGGGCTGGGCCCCGCCCCGCCCCGCCCCGCCCGGCCCCGGCACTCCACCACCGTGACGGGCGGGCGCGTTTCCTCCCACCTTCCAGCAGAGCACACGCCTCGATCCAGATCCAAGCTTCTCCGTCCACTCTCCCGCCGAGACTATTCATTGGATTCACCGCGCGTAGGCGGCGGCTGCAGGCTCCCGCGACTCGTCCTCCCTCCTCTTCTCCTCGCCTCGCGGAGCGCTCAGCTTCCGTCCGCGGCCCGGGCTCCTCTCCTCGTCCCCTGGTAAGCGAGCCCTAGCGTCGCTTAGAATAAAAACTGTTCGTTCGTTTTCACCCGCGGGATCTTTCTTTGCTTCGCTGTGAGACCTCAATTCCAGTTTTTTTTTTCGTTCCTCTCTGACCCGTGCAGTTTGCGCTTTATTCGATCCGCTGCGTCTTGGAGTGTTATTTATAGTGTTCGATTTCGCGTGATGGGTTTCGGTGGGGTTTAGTTCAGCTGAGCCCCCATGGATCCGTCCGTCCGATCCACGGCAACGCGTAGCGGTAGTGGGATAGCATGCTTCCAGGGATCGTTTGCTGCGCGGATGCGGATCACTGGATGGCAAAGATTTCCCCCCAAAACTTTTTTGGGGTTCCTCTAGATGCCATGCCCCGCATTGAGTCGACACAAAGTTAGTCTCTGTTCAACTGTGCCTACAGTGGTCTTTGCCCCTGGCCCTGGGCGCGGTAGACCACTGCGTAGCAATTTCTGCCCCGAAAGAAAATCCATGTACCGTGTGCTAACTGGCTAACTGCTATGTCTGCCCCTGGTCATGCTGTCTTAGCCTGATCGTCAGCTTTGACCCAACTCACCAGCTGAAAATGGGTTTAGACCAGTATACAAGGATGACCAGTATGCATAACCTTTGGTCTGTACCCATAATTAAGATGATCATATTAGGTCTGTGGGCGATGTGTCTGTTAAATTGGTTTGTGTTCTGCAATTTTTTATATGGAGTGTGCTTTGAGGCGGCAAGTGAGTTTTTATTATGCTATTTTAGTCATTATTCATGATGTGAACAAAGTAGTGTTCCCATGTGCTCGCTCTGACTAACATGTGCATATACAAAGCAAAAGGAAAATAGGATAGCATTGTAAATACTTGTGACTTGTGTCCAAATTTATTCTTTTTAAAACTTAAAAGCTCCCTGTTTGCTTATTGAATAACCTTTTCTTTATCATTTAGATGGCCTGCATATCTTTGCTACTTTAATAGTAGTTACATTACCAACTAACACTAAGACACAATATGAATATGCATTTGCCATATGTTTTAGTAAGAGAAATTCTTGGAAGGGGATGAAATGGAGAGTTACTTGTCTGAATGTCTGATTAGCCCGTTGCTGCTGCCTATCAAGCCAGCAAATTGATACAGGCATGTAAAAGTCAAGCAAAGCAAGGCTGCAAAGTAGGAGGAATGGATTCATCAGCCTTTTCTATTTCGTCGACTTCTGTTAAATGCCCATATGCCATGCCATAAAAGTAATGTTAGCCTGAAACTTATGCAGTGCCATGGAGTTTCCAAGTAGGTTCCTCACCTTTGGTTTCAGTAACCATATAACTCCCACGAGACTATCTTCGTTTTCCCTGTACATAGTTTTGACATGCCTTGCCCATTTGGGTAACTGATATTCCAGTAATCATATAGCTGCAGCTGAGCATGCTGCATGCCTTTCGCATATTTTAAGAAATTGTAAAGAGATTATTCGAGGAGGATGTAAGAGAGCGACTTGTTTGATTAGCCAGGCGCCGCCTGCCGCCTATTAAGCCAGTAAATTGATAGAGGAGTGCAGAAGTCTAGTCATGATGCAACATTGGAGAAATGGATTCAGGAACCTTTTTATGTGTGTCAAATCTTTATTAATGTGGCCCATGTGCCACATAATAAGGTATGTTTACCTTAAACTTATGTTTTGCTTCCAAGTAGGTTGGTCCTTGGTCTCTTCTGGTTTCATAATCACACAGTACAACTCCATGGGACTGTCCTCTTTTTCCTGTCCGCCTAGTTTTACAACCATAAATGATAGGAAATGATATACCCTATAGTTTGCATGAATGAGCATCAATTGCAGAACATTGGAGTGCACGAATCTAAATATATTTAAGTTTTTCCACCTGATCGCATTCATTATTTGTTAATCTTCTCTTTGAATTGCACTATCACTCTTTATTTAAGACTAAGAGACTGTACCTTGTGAATGCCTAAAAGCTGTTCACCTTATGATCGGAATTTTGCTTCAATCGAGGTGGAATAGTTTTGCAGCATTTCCATCCCATGCCAAAGCCACATGCAACATTTCAACCTAAAGATCTGACTCCCATTATGTCTCCGGTACTATCAATATTTTGTGCTCTGACGTTACATTTGCTTGGCGTTGACTCAGTTACTCCTTTCAGATTTTTTTTGAAGAGAATGTCGCCTTAATAATGTGTTTGTTTTGGCAACCTAGCTCTTGTTGCTATTACTGAATCACTATTGATATGCTGTTCTATTGACAATGGTCCACGAAAATCATGCTAGACTTTTTTCTTTTTCGTATTATCAGGAAGTTTCTTACACTGATTCTGAACCCCCTTTTTTTTTCCTTGGGATTACCAGAAGTGCAGGATGGCAAAGATCAAGCCAAAGGCTTTGCTGGCCCAAAGCAAAGTGAAGAAAGGCCCTAGCCAAATCAGTGTGACCACGATTGTCACCTACATGATCCTCGGGGTCCTGGTGGTATCCTCCGTTTACGCTGCATACAAGTACTGGATAGGCAAAGGAGCGGCGGCGGCAGTGGGCGTCGAGGGGAACTAAGCTTCAGCTGTGTAACTGATTTTGTTGTTGTATCATCCAGTTGGGTAATTTTGGTTGCTGCAGTCCAGTAAGTGGATTAATGGAACATGGATAGAATGTGCCATGCTAAGGTTTTACTGTAATCCTCGGCACGTTATTATATTGATATATGTATGTTATAAATCTTTCTTTCTTTGATCTGGTTGCCTCTGCTGGAACGACCGACCTTTTTACCGTGCGTTACGCCTACGCAGTTTCTGAACTGCACAGGGATCTCATCTCTTTTTAAGAGGTTGAAAGACGCTGCAAGGATGCAGCACAAGTTTAACCTTTGTGTGTGCATGGTGTGTCAGTGGAAAGAACCATGAATCTTTCTGCTATTCAAAGCCTGAAATCGTGCAAAACAGCAAGCAGAGTACAACTAGTAGTATTTTTGTTGCTGTGAGCTTATGAGCCTTTCAGCACAAACAGGTGGGCACACCTGTCCCCTGTTTCAGATGGCAGCCCGATACGACTATACGAGTGGCGTGCTTTAGCTCTCGTTGGGCTCAATGATTGATATCCTGTCCCGTGGTTCAGCTCGCGAGGTGATTTCACGGCCACCACTCGCGTGCGTGGCTGCAGAGCTCGTCACCGGAGCTATTCGGGCATGTGACTGCGACTGTTGTCCATCCCAGGCTGCTGCTATGCTGGGTCGGCACGATGCTATGCTACCTATCGACGTTTGGTGCACCCAACTTACGGCAGCAGACACGGTTTTCCTACCATGTCGTGCTACTTTTGTGCCGGTCTTGTGCATGATTCTCAGGTCAAAATTTCCTACGAGAAACTAATGATAAATTTAGTCCAAAGACGTGGCTGCGAGTACACATTTCTTAGTGGTTTCGTGGAAGTCGTCGTAGGTGTGGGAGGGAACAAGAAAAGACTTTACATTGTTATTAATTACTTCAAAGGAAAAAAGGAAAAGAGAGAGGTTTTTGTTGCGCCGGAACTTTTCCACTGGAATAACACTATTCTAAAAAGAACATTTGTGCTTGGGTGAAGGAGAAACGTTGTTTTTTTTTTTAAAAAAAAAAGGAGAAACGCTATTCTCCTGGAGTCGGAGCATTTGCATGTCTTGTGAAGACAGACGTTCGTCCGTGATGCTGGGTCGTTTTTTCCCCCTCGTGAACCAAGAACCAAGAACATCGTTCTCCTAACCCCAAGACACCATTCTCGTGATCCCAAGGTATTTCCTCATAACACCGGAGCATCACTCCCTGCATATTTATTTATTTTCCTCTTACAATCGCGCAGCCAACATTCTTCCAAAGCAGGTTAGTAATTAATTGTGACGGTCCAGATCGCCCGGCACACGCACGCACGAGAGGGAGGGGAGGGACGAACCAATCAAAGGCGCGCGCGGAGCCGCAGAGCCCGGCGCCGATGGAGCTGTCCGTAGCAGGCAGGCAGCGCGACGGCAACTGCCCAACGCCCAGCTAGCAGGCCTAGCACCCGCATCCAGCTCCAGCAAGTAAAATTCTACGGAGGCTCCAGGCTGCTGCTGGTTCTGGTACACGCTCGCGTGGCCAATCGTCGGTTCCTCCTCGCATGCGCAGCTAGCCGTCGTGGATCGGGACGGGAGGGACCCCAGGCGGCCGGCGTCGCTCTCGCCGGTTCCCTGCTACTGCTGCTGACGGCGGCCATTGACGGGACGAGTAGCGGTCGTGCGTGCTTCTCCTCTCTCTCTCTCTCTCTCTCTCTCTCTCCCTCTCCGATCTCGGGCGAAACCGATCAGCGCCCCGGCCCCATGGATAGCGGATTATTGCGGTGATAGGACCGACAAGGAGAATTTTCTCAAGTTGCATGGCCGGGTCTCGTTCGACGGGGCCCTGTAGAACTTCCCCCAACATCATCATGCGCGCGTTTCACTGCCAGCCATAAACTAAAAATACTCTCCTGTACGTGTATATATATAAATCCTGGTGGTATGTGAAATATATATAGTAATTCCGAATATTGTCAAGAATTGGCGGCGTTGCCAAACTCCCTGCTGCTGGTCTAGCCTTGGAATTGGAAGGATTTGGATAACGATTTCCGGCGGGCCGGCCAAAGGATATCGTACACGACGATGTCGCCTCCTCGGTCGACCCACTAAACTAGTTCCGATCCTAGTAGTCACCATTGTTGACTGCTATGCTATCACAAGTCGTGTCTGTCATTCTCATGCATTCTCGCCCAATAAACCGAAAAGGAAAGAAAAGGAGGTGTGCTTCCTCCTAGTATGAATCTATTCCATGATGCACTTGCTGACGACTTCCACGTAGCTTCTCTACTACCTTGTTGGCAGCTAGCTTCACTGCTGTGAAAATGGCTACAGGTGATATAATGGCATGTCATCAACTAGCTAGGTCATCAAGTGTCAGATCATGGTACTTATTATTGTTGTCCAGTGACTTGTCTCTGGATATATCATATATATGTCTGGAGGATGAGGTTGTAAGTACTACGAAAGTACGAAATGGACGGCCGGAGGACCATGGCCGTTGTTATATTCATATTATATAGAATAGAGGGCCTTTGAGAGATTGAGAACACGTTTATCATGTCATGGCAACAACTCATTGCAGTGCAGCCTACCAACTCCTTGCAGCGAGCTTGCCAAGGCCCCAGCAATTAGTCCTTACCCGGAAGGTACGCAGTATGATCCACAGCTGCTTCGCTCTCTGGTCTTGCTTAATTAACAATTGCGTCGTAGGATGATTATCGCTAGCTGCGAATTAATAATCAAGCATCGTCTGCTGAATTGAACTGTCATCAGGCTTCAAAAGGTCAGTTTCGCTGATCGATTTACCGGCTGGTCGGCAGAATAAATAACATATAAATGGACTATATGTACACACCCAATTTGCGAATTGACTAGTTCTCTTAATCCGATCCGGCCGGTCTCAATCATGGCGTTGGTGAGCGACGGCATTAGCATATACAGTACAAAGCATGAGATGAGACGCATGGGCGTGAGCGTGATATACACGTCCGCGCGCGGACAAGCAAGTACGAAAGGGACACCAGCAATTAGTAGTTAGCACAACAACTAAATTAATTAAGTGCCTATGGGTACAGATCGATGAACACGCATATAGTCCACTGGCTGTGGTCCCAGATAAAAGTGTGGCTCGGTTCCATTCAAAGTTCAAACAAAAGAAAGGAAAACAACTTGAATGACAGGGTACGCTATATATTTTCTGTACCCTTGTTAGAACACAATCACCTCCCTCGTTTTCCTTTTGATGAAAAACAATCATTCATGCAAATGCAACTTTACATTTTTGGAAAGTTATAAACTTGGTGCACTTCCTCCATTGTACTAACTCCATCTCAAAATAATTTTGGTTCTAACTTTTTTTAAGATCAAACTATTTTAAGTTTGACCAAATTTATATAGAGGAGTATCAATATTTATGAAACCTAACTGATACTCTATAGCAATATATTTGAGAATAAATTTAGTGATGTTTATTTTGTATATAAGTACTCCCTCCATCCTTTTTCTATTTGGCGTTCCAATCTACAAGGTTGTTCTATTTTTAGTTCACATGTTGAATGAAGATAGTTTTAATTTTTTTTAAATGGTTAGGCATGAAATAGTTTGATATAGGAACAAACTAGAAGTAGTTATTTTGGGAGAGAGGTATAGTTCACTTTAATGCCATAAGTCAAACTTATTTCAACTTTGACTGGGTTTAGAATAATGTACTATCTCTAGTCATGAAGAGTGGCAATATGGCATCTGCAAATTTTTCCATAAGAATGTCAATCTAGCTATTTAAGATAGTTATTTTTTGCATAGTACCATATAGCGCACAGAACCCATGGAAAATTGAGGGACACATGCATCAATTAACCTTAGCACTAATCCTTAGTAAATCTATATTGGCACTCTCCATGGAAATGGTGATAATATTATTATCAACAATGCCAAATAATATGCTATTAGAACATATTTCACAATAATTTTTTTGAATGAACATCACAAGAATGTGCTTCAGTTTCTATTAATAAAGGAGAGATTCAAGTGGGAGCCCTGGGAGGCCCCCGCAGCAGGTTACAAGAAACTAAGGATTTAAAAAAAAGGCAGAAAAAAGCGCAACAAGGTGCTTAACTGCCTGCAAGGCCCCCACAATCTTGCTTCCACCTTAATAGGTTGCAATGAGGTCCAACACTGACCTCTCTCTTCTCTAAAAAGTGCGGGCATTTCTCTCCAACTAGATTTGCCAAACGATCAAGAGCAGAAGGGAGCGTGTCCCTTTCTTCGGCCCACTAGAACATCCAATTGCGAACCACCAGTGTTTGACTGAGTCAGAGGTCGGCCAAGAGACCGGGGCAAGAGGGTCGATGGATAGCCAAGATGCCATGGCTTCCCAAATTCTCCTCAAGTAGCGACACTCGATGATTAAGTGGTGAGCAGTCTCGCGCTGTTGCCTACAGAGCAGATAAGTGGGGCTTATGCGACCAACCACGGGTCGCAAGTCTATCGGCCGTCCAAACTCGGTTACGAATGACGAGCCAGGCGAAGAACTTGCACTTGGAAGGGCCCCATGACTTCCAAATTAGAGCCTTAAGGTTGAAATCTGTACGACCCGTGAACTGCAATAGATAGGCTGAGGCCGCTGAATATGCTAGCAGAAGCCTTAAATTTCCATAGGATGCGGTCTCCAGTGTCCTGCGCGAGAGCAATTGATTGGGTAATAGACCAGAGCTCCGCAAACTGTTTTAAGTGATCGGTCGTGTGTATCGCATGAAGGTCAATATGTCTAACCCAAGCTCGTTCATCCAAGGCCTCCCGCATCAACATCATACGTTCACGAGAGGCAACAAAAATATCAGGCACAATATCCTTCGGGCTGTCGACCGTTGGCCCTAAGCAAAATGCCAGAAGGGAGGTTCTTGCACCATCACCAATTACAATTGTCGTAGCTGGTAGCAAAAAGAAGTTTGTCAGTGTCATTGCAAGGGATTTCCAAACCAGTCCAGAGTGCTTTGGGAGCCTCCCATTGTTGCCACAACCACTAGTTTGATGTTATAGATGTTTGTGTTTTTTCTTAAAAAATAGATAAAAGTAGATATTGACTTAAGATAAAGCCAAGTGAACTATAATTTGGAACGAAGGGACTACTTTATATATTGTATTGTTGCTAGCATAAGATTTAAGGAGGGGATGGCCAGGACGTAAGTGTGGCCTCTGGGTGAACAAATGGAGCCTCTATTTGGTGACTTGCGGTTTTAAATTCTCTTTTGTTTTGGGAAAACATTTTCCCCATTTCTTTTTGTTTTTGTTAACGAAAAAACATAACTTCTGTGCATAACTCTTTTTTAATACTACAACGTATACACATTCGTTTTTTTCCATGACAACAACTTATATAATGAGTAGACTAAATTTGTACTAAAATATAGAAGAAGAAAGAAATAAAGAGTGAAGTGGAACAGGGAGTTCCCGAGTTCGTTTGTTAGAAAAAGAAACTAATCATTTGCATTGATTGGATTATCGCTCGCCTGAATGACTCGTGATCCGTACGAGGTTGCTTAAGAATCGTTGAGGCTGTTGAGGCAGAGAGAGGGTGATGGGGCCACACGGGCGGCCGTCCGATCTGCAGACGCACGCGCCGCCCTGCGACTGCGAGGCTGCGACCAGCGAGTCCACCAGCCAGGTGCCGGCTCGTGGTCGTGGAGAGCCAAGAGATCGGACAGGGGATCGCGGCCCGCCGGCCGGGAACAGGACCGATTCCTCCACTCGGCTGTCGTTGAACGCATTTCGCGAGAGGAAACCAACCAATCTTTAATCCTACTTTTCCGGAAGTGCAAGCAGATGCGTGCTCGAAAAAGAAGTGGAAATACTTCATTTATTTATTTATTTTGCCTGACGTTCATGGATCATGGAAATACAAGGAGACTAATCAAAACAGATGCTCAAGCGAACCAAACAGCAGCATTTTTAGCTATGCTTACTACAGTTACGTTTAAAAATGCACGCCCTCCGCATTTGAATATAATGCGCTATTGATTTTTTTCTAAAAACTTCAATCGATGTTTTGTTTAAATTGTTTAAATATATAAAAAATAAGTTATGCTCAAACTCTATGCAATAAAAAATCACAACGAAATAAATAATTATTATATATTTTTTTGATAAGGATAAACAATTAAAATTGTGGGGAAAAAAGTCAACCGTGACTTATATTTAAATACGGAGGGAGTCCGAAGACCACCGCACCCTAAAATTATATCTCTATCCTTTTGAAGACAATATCCGTTGACAAAACATATGACACGTTTGATTTTTTTCTACAACTTAAATTATTCGTATTATTCAAAAAAATTTGTTCAAACATGTAAAAAAAATTTGTTCAAACATGTAAAATAGTAAATCCATATTCAAACTACATTTAATGTACATTTTTAGAATAAAAAATAGCTTATTAAATTTTTTGAAGATTTTAGAAAAAAATCAACCGCGTCGTATATTTGTGAACGATGGAGTACTAATCTTGCAAGAATGAATTTGCCGCGTCGTGGTAACCACAAATTCTCAAGCATATCGGGCATCCCGTACCTATAGGTGATCAGTTGCAAGTTTGGGGCATACCGTGCATGGATCACAAGAGACCGAGGGCAATTTTAGGGCCTGTTTTTAGCAACACATATTTTGTAGCTGCTCCATGTGAAAGAGCATTAGCATCTCTAACCCGACGGCTCGCTGTCCCGTGATGCTACTAATTTATGTGAGAAGCTTTTTGAAAGCGGCAAACAAAAGAAGCCGATACCACGAGCGAACGCCCACCTATATGTGAATATGTGATGTGTACGCAGCACTACGAATTTGGGGTTTGATTGGATTGAGGCCGACATTGGATAGGCCAAACTCTGGCTATGTTTGACCATATTTGAATTTGAAAAAATATTTATCTAAATAATAAATTTCTTGTTTGTAGGTATTATTTGAGATCTGAATAAAGCAAAAAAAAATACTCCTATTTATGAAGGAATTTTAGACCATTTTCAACGGATCATCTATCCTATATACTCCATCCATTCTTTTCTATTTGACGCATTTGATTTTTTTTCAAAACTTTAATGTTTCGTCTTATTCAAAAAATTTATGTAAATATATAAAAACTCAAGTCATAGTCAAAGTACAACCTAGTGATAAACCAAGTAATAACAAAATAAATGATAAGTAATAAATTTTTTAATAAGACGAAAGTTCAAAGTTTTGTAAAAAAAATCAACCGCAGTCAAATAAAAAAGAATGAAAAGAATATATTTAAACTCTACTCTATCCATACTTGTAACTACGGTATCATTTTTGTCCTACAGGCTACAGACGATCTATTGGCTGTTTACTAGTACTGAAAATGATATTGTGTAACTATACTGTACATACACAGCGAACTTTAAATATAAACAACGATCGGCTGGAGTTGGCCGGCCTGAGGCGGAAAAAAAACGTAGAGATTTGCCTCTGTACTTGCTCAGCAGCAGCAGAGAAAGGGTCGCGCGGGGAGTACAGTAGACGTACGGCTTCCCATGAGCAGCGAACTGCAAGCAACTTTCCCCAGGAATCCGAGGCCCGATTGGCGCTGGCCGCGGTCCGCACCGCACCGCACCGCTTCGCTGGCGAGGACAGGATAAGCGAAACGGCGAGGAGACACGTCACCACAGGGTCGCTCGAACTCAACGCTCCCCGCACCGAGGGTGACCGTACCCTCCTTGTCGGACGCCCGGCCAAAAGGAATCTCGTCGTCCGCAGCGGGCACGCACGCCCAGACCCCAGCCCGTGACCGCCCGGTGCCCACACCACCGCAACCCATGCATGGATGGCATGCTGGCTGCTGGGCTTTGCCGGGTCTCCCCCTGCCTGCGCCGCGGCCCGTTCGACCCTGTCGTGTCCATCACTCCATCTCCGGTCCGCGTCGCCACCCGGCACGAGATTATTTAGTACTATTGTTTTTTAATATTCCGACGAACAGGTGCGGGGTTTCCCGCGAGCAGGAGGAACACGTAACGTAACGTGACAGACCCGCCCTCTCTCTCTCTGCCTCTCCTGGTCGTCCTGGCGACGCACACTTGCACGGCCAGTCTCTAGCCAGCCCGGCTTCATCTCTCGAGAGCACGAGACGCCCTCTCCGACGCCAACGCCTCGGTCTCGTCTCGCGCCCGCCCCGCCCGGCCGCGAGATATCCCCAGAGACTGTGGTTTCTAGAGAGATCCAGCACCACCCGTCTCTCCAGAGACCAGAGGGGGCCGACACGGGGTGGCGCCGGAGACCCGTCGCTGTCAAGCCACTAGAGCCCCCTCGCAGCCTCGCTCTCGCTCTCGTCTCGTCTCTCGCGGTTCTCCCCGCGTCGTCGACTCCGTCTCGTCGCGCCGGCCACCTTCGCCGCTCGGGACACAAGCCCAGCTCGGCGCTCGCGAGATTATCGGTCCCGCCCGCCCGCGCTTGATTGCGGACTTTTCCGCGCCACCCCCGCCCGCTTCTACGGGCATCCGTCGCGCAGCAGCCACCACAGGGAAAAGATGAGCGCGAGGCCCTTTTTTTTCCAGTCGGGGCGCACCGCCGCACAGCGCTCACCCGCGGGGGGCGGGTGGGTGAAAGCGGCCGCTGCTGAACGGCATTGGAACTTGCGGGGGGGTGAAAGTGAAACCGCTCCAGACTGGTGGCGCACAAGCTGCACGGCAGTGTTAATTAAATTTAAACCGCATACATATACTTTTTTTATAACATAAAAAGGAGTAAGTAGGAGGGCTAATTTTTAAATAATGTACGTATGCCTTTACCTTTTTATGTTGGGCTATTCATTCAGTGTACTACACGCGGCGAGTTGCTCCATTATTGGTGACCCTGCTTTAAATGCGGTCGACTGGTACATACTCCTCTTCAGACAAAGCCTCGAAAATACAGCAAGCTCTTAAAGATAGTTTCACGGAAGTACTTATAAGTCTGTTAGGATGTTCATCTACACCTCAATAGACACTGCAGTGTTGGTCTATACATATAATCTTTAACGTTTCAAAAATAAATGATTGAAAGAGTTGTTGATAGTCAAAGTGTGCCCAAAAGTTGTTGTAGCTAAAAAAAAGTGTGTCCAAAGCGACAAGTATGTTTAAATCTAAATGGAGTATGCAACGGTGTTATACATTGAAAAACACAGCCGTCACTACTTTATATACCTAGCCAAACATTTCTACTTGTTAAATTTGATGAGATGCAGTACGTTAGCAAATGAAAAACGGTGCCATTCCAATCGAAGTTAAAGACGATGAATATAATATTGCGGTGTTCCAATCAAGAACAATAGAGTTTCACGCAAGAATGATAATTGTTCATGTGTAATTGATAATTTGGTTGAATCTAGAGAAGTTCGACCCGGAACAAGTTTAGAATGACTTATAATTTAGAGCGTAGTAGGTAGCTCTATTGGATCCAAACACCTTAGCCAATAGCACAATGTATAGCTCATCCACAACTATCCAAACTAGTTGACTCTTCCCAACGATTTGGGTAATGCTAGGTCTTCCTTTTATCCTGAAATATAAAAAGTATTTCTAAAATTGTGTTAGATATAAAGATATTAAGACTCCGGTGAGAAGCCAATGCAGAAATCTAACAACAAGAGCAAGCCTTCAGGGAGAAGCTCGATTAGCCATCTTATACACTACCCCAACACCATTATCTGTGACTTCACAACATGTCATGTGATACCTTTTTTCTACAATGCTCCTCCGGTGTGCTTCTGGCAGCTTGGAAACATTGGCACAACATTGTCTTCAGAGGCCAGAGTGCCAACATTCGCCGGCTAATGGTGACTTGCAAAAAAGAGTATTGTCTTTGGAGTTGTTGATTGTTAAAAGAATTTACATATAGTTTTTTAAATGAAAACTTACATATAGTCTTTTAAGAGACCTATGGATAATTGTTATGCCGAAACCAGATTGTGTCTAAAATGATAAAAGAAGATTCGGGACAAACATAGAGTAACTTCTTTCTTTATAAGTTTTTTTTAGTTTAAATGCAATGACATATCAATATATTTGTTTGTTTGGCTGACATGGAAACGTAATTATAAAGAGAGATATGTAGAGTTTTATAGAAGGTGAGAGAGTTTCATTGATAAAATTATAATACACGGTTAAGTAGACAAAAGCTAATATGACACTTTTGATATCAGAAAAGAAAACTCTGCATTACAAATGTCCTATGTTTATTCCCAATCTACAATATCTTATTACAATATTTAAAATTGATATAACAGATGATACTATAGAAGATACAACTATCCAATACATAGTATCATGCATTGTTTTTTATAAGTATAAAGTAAATAATTGCTAGATGTGTGTGAGAATATGAATTATGGGCAAGTAGCGTGGTTGATATTTTTAATGCCTATGGTCTTATGCTCAAGTAGTATCTCGTCAATATACAACTTTTTTCTCTCTTCTCCTAACTCTCTTGACATATCAGAAAAAATATTTATTTGGCATTTATTAAAAATGTTCATTACAATGGTCTCCGGTGACCAACTATTTGATTTGCTAGATTCGTTTTCTCTCCTATATATACACAAAAGACGAGAAAAATGAATAGCTAGCAGCGAGAAAAAAATACAATATTTCATACATTTCAAAGAACTGATACACAAAAGATCAAAATAAATTACTATATTTATTTTTTAATTATTTCTAAATAAGTTACTCCCTCCGTTCTCAATAATAGTGTTTTTTGGGTTTAAGTTAAACAATCTTAAATTTGACAAATTTGTATAGAAAAAATATTAACATCTACCATCCTGAAGAAGTAAATTATGAAAATAAAGTTAATGATAAATCTAATAATGTCAATTTTACATTATAAGTATTGTTATTCTTTGGTCAAACTTTGAATAGTTCCACTTGTGACAAATCTAAAAATACTAAGGGCCCTGTTTGTTTCAAGAGAAACTCATAGGAATCGTAAAGAAATGCAATTTGGAGGATAGAAAAGGAGTGTATCCATTTGGTACAAAGGAAGGCAGCCTTCCATTTCACAGGAAAGGAACCACACCGTATACAAGTCACGGGAAGAGAAAAATTCACCGTGACCTAAGGGAAGGAACGATGGATACCTTGCTCCAATCAATGGTTAGGTTGGTCAAATTATTTCTTGCAATCCAAACGATTTGTATTTCTGTGTTTTAGAATCTATGGTTTTTCACTTTTCACATTTTTCTGTTTCCGTAGGTTTTTCTTATTTTCGTGTTTTCCAATCTTTCGTTCTACACAAATCTTTTGAGAAATATATATGTCTCCGCAGTTTGAATTTGCCGGACGAGACGAGAAAGCTCTTTGATACTCTATTCATACAACTGCAGTGAACAAAACAGAAAAACGCGGACCAGTAGAAGCGGGCGGCTGGAAAGCTGATTAGCCATTAACCACACAGGGACACGTGACCCTGGCCCACTCCTCTCCCCCAGTCGGTGCCGTGCTCCAGTGCTCT
This sequence comes from Paspalum vaginatum, assembly GCA_030272315.1. Taxonomy (NCBI): domain Eukaryota; kingdom Viridiplantae; phylum Streptophyta; class Magnoliopsida; order Poales; family Poaceae; genus Paspalum; species Paspalum vaginatum. Next base: position 8,611,093 of record CM059014.1, on the reverse strand, counting down.
GCTCTCCACGGGAGCGCAGCCGATCCGAGAAACCGCGCAAAGGACGCGAACCGCCTTCTCCCCGTCCGGAACCCCGCGTACACGAGAAAACGGAACGGGAAGCCCCACGCCCATCTCGTGTCGTCTCGCGCGGCGACTCCCCGATCGAGCCGAACCGTCCCCGCGATCTCTACCGTCTCGCGCGCACGTCGCCCTCACGACCGGACGCCAGCTCACGAATATCCACCCGATTTAATCCCGGCCCCTTCGATTCCGCCGCTCCCGGCCTATCCCATATGCGAGTTAGCTTATCGTTAAGCCACTCTGCTTATCGATACGCACATGTGCTTATCGCAGATAAGCCGTGGTGGGTGGCGTGGGGAGAGAGAAAAGGGCGAGAGGTCTGCAACGCATCGAAGAAAGCGAGACTAAAGTTTCTCTCTCTCTCTCCCTCGCCCCAACCCTCTCTTCCACATCTCCGCTTCTCTCGTCTCCGCCTCGCTCGCGAGAGGGAGGGGGGCCGACGACGGAACCCTAGGATTCGCGGCCGCCCGGGCGGCCCAGCCACCAGGACCGCGCCCAAGGAGCCGCGAGCGCCACCCGAGCTCCGGGCCGCGCGGATCGAGCACCGGGCGTCCGCCGCCGCCATGTCGTCGCTCAGCCGCGAGCTCGTCTTCCTCATCCTCCAGTTCCTCGACGAGGAGAAGTTCAAGGAGACCGTGCACAAGTGCGTAGCCCCCCTCCATCCCTCGCTCCCCCACGCCTATCTCCTCGCTGTGGTTACCTGCGCGCGTGCTCGGTTGGTGGGTGGTTGGGATGGGATCGATCGGGCTCTTCTGCGCTTCAGGGGGGTTTGATTTCTCACGCACCCTGTCCTGTTCCCGCTTTCTCTCGTGAATTCGTCCAGACGCAGCTCTGTTTTTAGGCCTTTTTTTTTCTCTCCTGGGCTGGGGCTCCGACGAGTCGCTGCGGGGGGCAAAAGGTTCTCTCGAACTCTGTTCGATTTGTTATGAACAGTAAATTCATGCAAGTTCCGGGTTATTTCGGTCAAAAGACATTTTATCCCCTCCTCGCAGTTTTCCCCTAACTGTCATTATTTTATCTAATCCGGTCAAAATCGATTTTCGGTTCGCTGTTTTTCTTTTATTCCGTAAAAATTCAGAAATTCAGGGGCGCATTTGAAATATGGAGCTTGCATGTGCGCTTTACTACACCAATCGCGTGTGGTGTTTTCTTATTTTGTCAACTGGCCTGCCGTCTTCTGTGTCGGTTACTTAATTTCGTCGGAACTGGTGGTTCTTAAATATACTTGATTATTAGTGTGATCAGTTCTGTCATTGGTGTACTAGCGCTTTGGCCCCCTTATCGTGTCCTGCTGTTAGTCTGTAAATGATGCTGATAATGGTAGTTTGCGTTATCCCGGACGGACAATTCTTAGAGGAATCAGGACTTTGGCGTGGCAATTTGGCATCCTAAGCTTGTGCTTTTAATTTGTTCTCTGCTCTGTTTTGCTCCAAACTTTTGCAGTGCAGAAAGGCTAGTCAGAATCAGACTATCTGACTCGGAGACAATAAAAAGCATGAACTTGTTTGGCGATTTAAGACCACTTTTTCCATCCTAAAGCTTGCAGTTTAATAAGAGGTTCATGCCACGTTTGAAACATTGGAATTGTAGGGTCTGTAGTGTGGGCTCATTATGAGGACTGATACTCTGAATTATCTATGGTTTGATATTTCCATATGAATTATTATTGCCTGTGGTTCGATATTTCGGTATGTTGTAATTTTCTACTATGTGAAATTGTGTTGTAGGCTCGAGCAAGAGTCAGGGTTCTTCTTCAATATGAAGTACTTCGAAGAGAAGGTCCATGCTGGGGAGTGGGATGAGGTGGAGAAATACTTGTCAGGTTTCACCAAGGTAGATGACAATAGATATTCAATGAAGATATTCTTTGAGATCAGGAAGCAGAAGTATTTGGAAGCACTTGATAGGTACTGCCCTTTCATATTTCACTTCATTTGAAAGAGGAGATGGGTTTTCCATCCCAAACTTTTTGGGTTTTGTAAAACCTCACTGACTCTCTCTTTTATATGTTCCAAACAGGCATGATAGAGCAAAGGCTGTAGATATTCTTGTCAAGGATCTTAAAGTCTTCTCGACATTCAACGAGGAGTTATATAAGGAGATAACACAGCTTCTCACTCTTGAGAATTTTAGGTTTGTTCGTCTTGCTTTATGTCGTCACTTACTGTTCTCAATATATGGCATCAGATTGCCGAGAAGCAATTAAAGGACATCTTTCGTAGAGCTTCTTAATCTTAGATCTTTTAATACAATCATTAAAAAGCCTTCTCCTGTTTGGTGCATGGCGATTAATGTATCTTCATAGGTAATGAAAATAGGCATGTATTAATAGATCATGAACCATTTGGGAGCCATGTCAAGCAACTAGTACAGATATGTTAGCAGTGTAGGCATGGCAAGCTGGTTACGACATAAATCGGTTAGATAAACCAGATGCTTGTAATTTGTTTAAGATATTCGTTTGATAGCTTTATAGTTTTATGGGAAAATATTGATTGCTTAACAGCATTATTTTTTTACCTACCTTCGTGTGTTTTATTCCAAGTATTGGATTTCAGTAGCCAGCTGCTCCTATTTCCAATTTTTCACTTAAATTGTCAAATTAATGTCGCTTTCTTGCAGGGAAAATGAACAGCTGTCTAAGTATGGGGATACTAAATCAGCTCGCAGTATTATGCTGATTGAGCTAAAAAAACTTATTGAAGCAAACCCTCTTTTCCGGGAAAAACTTGTCTTTCCAACTCTTAAGGCGTCACGCCTGCGAACTCTGATTAATCAAAGGTGTGAAAGTAACATGTTGTTACATTACCATACATTCCTTGTTCATTTCAAATTTGCTTAGTGTGATGTAATTATGAATATATGATTTTTCGGTCAACATGTGCAGCTTGAATTGGCAGCACCAGCTTTGTAAGAATCCTCGTCCAAACCCAGATATCAAAACTTTATTCACTGATCATACTTGCACTCCTCCCAATGGAGCTCGTGCATCACCAGTGTCTGTACCACTGGCAGCTGTTCCAAAGGCTGGTGCCGCATATCCACCGCTTACAGCTCATGCTGTATGTTTGCTTAATCTTTTCGCTTGCGCATGATTTTTATCATTTATTTTGTTCATTACAATTAATATGTGTTTATTCATGCAGCCATTCCAACCTCCTCCACCTGGTCCATCTTTAGCTGGCTGGATGACAAATGCTGCTGCTGCTGCTGCTGCCTCTTCATCTGTTCAGTCTGCTGTTGTAGCGGCATCATCAATACCTGTTCCACCAAATCAAGGTATGGAAGTGTGGTTCCATGTTTCTGTCCATCCGTCTTGCTGCTTGTTTTGAACATGTTTGTGCTGCAGAATTGTTTATTTTATCTGTGTTAATCTAGTATCTCAAATTTCTATTTTCTGTACAATTCAATTGATACATCAAACGTCTGAGTTTTTTTTTTACTTTTTAATGCGCAGTTTAGTATGCTTTGCACTTTGCATCAGTCCAGTCCTGATTCTTACGCGTTGAGACTTAAGTTCGAGTCACATAATAAATTCTGACGAATTTGTTGTAATTTACACATTACTCAGTGATGAACCATGATGTTGATGTACCTGACATGATGGCTTGCTATGGGTATATGTAAAATGACACTGCCTTTTGTAGGTTTAATTATATTTGCTTCTACAGTTCCGTGCAGATTCTTAGTTTTTTTTTTATTTTCATTTGAGCCAATATAATAAGAAACATGATATTTCGTGCACCAACTAATTAGTAATGCCACTTCGTTTGTTCTTTCATCTAAGATGTAAAGTTTTAGCTAAAAAAAAAGGAGCGTCCATTTTTTGCTTAGAATCATTGTGTGTGTTATGAGAATTGTATTTATGTTGTCAGTTATTTGCATGTCTCAAAACTTCACATGACATCATTTATATTTATATCATAATATTTCATCAGCTGTCAACATGTTGAAACGGACAACTATAACAGAATATCAAAGTGCAGAGTCTGAGCAACTAATGAAGCGCTTGAGGCCTGGTGGACATGGTGTTGATGAGGTGATATTGCATTTGCACTCAGAAAATATGACATTTTTTGCATTTTGTATTAATTCTAATAATCAACCATGCTTATGCAGGCCACCTATCCTGCCCCCATCCCTCAAGCTGTATGGTCAGTAGATGATCTTCCAAGGACATTTGCTTGTTCATTTCCACTTGGATCTAATGTCACCAGCATGGATTTTCATCCAAATCGCCATACGCTGCTTCTAGGTACGATCATGATAGGCTATGCTGTTTCAAGTTTCATGTATTTTTTGTGAATAGTAAACTTAGATAGACAACAATTTATTATTTTTCTTACCATGTGTTTTACCCCCACAGTTGGATCCGCTAATGGTGAATTTACCCTTTATGAGATTGGTCTGCGTGAGATATTACTTTCAAAGCCCTTCAAAGTTCGGGACATGAATGCATGTTCACCACAGTTTCAGGTATTCTGATACCAATGGAAGTCATGGCTGCAATTTACTTCTGATGCTATATACCTGTTACTTGTCCTTTGGTATGTGTGTTTTTTCTTCTTATGAGCTCATTATTTGCCTATCCTGTGTAAAGAATGCCGTGGTCAAAGACGCCTCTATATCCATTAATCGAGTTACCTGGAGCCCTGATGGAGATTTGATTGGTTGGTATCAACACTGCCTTTCAGTTAATACTTTGGTAATCAACAACTTCCAGTTTAAACTTACCTTCTGTGGTTTCAGGAGTTGCATTCACAAAACATTTGATCCATCTACATGCATATCAACAACCAAATGAGACACGCCATGTTCTAGAGGTACTGCAACAAACTCTTTACAGATATTAAAAAAATGTGATACAATATATAAATTGTGTTCCAAACTTCTTTTTCCTTCGTGTCAGATTGAGGCTCATTCTGGATCAGTAAATGACATAGCATTCTCCCGACCAAACAAGCAACTTTGTGTTGTCACCTGTGGAGATGATAAACTGATAAAGGTATGAGATGTGAATTGGATGGTTATGCTAATAAACTTTTTTACTTGGCTTGTCTCCTAGAACTTTCTTTACATTTTGCAGGTTTGGGATATGCATGGACAGAAACTATTCACATTTGAAGGGCATGAGGCGCCTGTCTATTCTATTTGCCCTCATCATAAAGAGAGTATTCAGGTGTGTTGTCTGAGTATTATGTACTCATAAAAATTTCACAATGCAACTATCTGCTGTTGATTCTTTTTTTACACCTAGTTCTACACTTCTACTTAGCTCCAGTTTAAATTCAGGGAGTATGACCAAATCATCAAGTTTATACTTCTACAATTGTGGTACACAATATAATACTATGCCTATCCAATTCGAAACGAGGGAGGACTTCAAGTGCACTATTTTTAAGCGCAGAAATGTTGATTTTAGCAGTATTTACATTACCACCCTTGTATTCGCTATAATAGTATAGTAACAGCTATCCTAGAGCTTGTCTGTATTGTTTATCGCTATGAAATATGTTTTTCTGAAATTCTTATTTTGATATTTCATTCTTATTTATTTGATTAATGGAAGAATGATCTTATCTAGATGTCAAATACTTTGTAAAAATGTACCACTCACTATTAAGACAGCTCTGTGTTTCAATTTGCACTGCTCAGCAGCCTGATCAGAATAAAGTCTAATACATGATTTCCTTATGTTTGACACAGTTCATCTTCTCAACTTCCCTTGATGGAAAAATTAAGGCCTGGCTTTATGACAACATGGGATCAAGGGTAGACTACGATGCTCCTGGGAAGTGGTGTACTACTATGCTCTATAGTGCTGATGGAACTAGGTAAGAATAGATAGGTTAGCTCTTATTTTTACCACTAGAAGTGGTTCCAGTTATTTCTGTTTTTACTAATGAAACAATTTCCTTCATCCTATGAAGGTTGTTCTCATGTGGAACGGGCAAGGACGGGGACTCTTATTTGGTTGAGTGGAATGAAAGTGAAGGATCTATTAAGAGGACATATTCTGGGTTTCGTAAAAGGTCAGCCGGTGTTGCTGGTGTAGTGCAGTTTGATACAGCTCAGAATCACTTTTTGGCTGCTGGTGAAGATAACCAGATTAAATTTTGGGATGTTGATAATAATAATATGCTGACCTGCACTGAAGCTGAAGGAGGCCTCCCAGTTAGTCTCTGCTCCCTGTTATGTTTGTCCTTGTTTTGGGGGATCAATCTAACCATTTTTACATTATACCAGGCCCTTCCTCGTCTGAGGTTCAATAAAGAAGGCAATCTTCTTGCTGTTACTACAGTGGACAACGGTTTTAAGATACTTGCAAATGCTGATGGACTCAGAACTCTGCGCGCGTTTGGAAGCACCCGGCCTTTTGAAGCATTTAGGCCGCAATATGAAGCTTCTTCTATGAAGGTTCCTGCACAATTTCTTGACTGCTATTTTTCCTTTTTTGCTTCACAGCCTCCTTTTTTAGATTAATCCTGACACTTATTTTGAATTTTAGGTCTCGGGTGCTCCTGTTGTTGCTAGCATCTCTCCTAACATAAGCCGGATGGATCACTTAGATAGGAATTCACCTGCAAAGCCATCTCCTATACTGGTATGGTGATTCACAGCTCCAAACAAAAAGAGATTGGTGCCTCCTTGCTTACTTGTTTTATCAACAATTTAGACATCTGACCTTATAATAAATTTGAATAGAATGGTGGGGATACAACATCAAGAGGCATAGATATAAAGCCAAGAATCTCAGAAGAAAAGCCCGATAAAGGAAAACCTTGGGAACTGATGGAGGTTTTGAATCCCCAACAATGCCGTGTAGCTACAATGCCAGAAACTCCTGACCAGGCCAGAAAGGTTGGATTTCTTGATATATGTTTTGCGCTTCTCATCATGGAATATTTGAGAGTTTAACAACATTTATGTGCAGGTTGTCCGACTTCTGTACACAAATTCCGGTGTTGGGTTGCTTGCACTAGGATCTAATGCCATTCAAAGGTTGTGGAAATGGAGTCGAAACGACCAAAATCCGAGTGGAAAGGTATTTATTACTTTTCTGTTGATTCTATAGTATTTTAGGATAATCAAGGTTGTTGTATAATTTTTGTCCATTGTACTAAGCAGGCCACAGCCAGTGTTGTGCCACACCATTGGCAGCCAAATAGTGGTCTTGTCATGACAAATGATATAGCAGATACCAATCCAGAGGAGGCTGTCCCGTGCATTGCACTCTCCAAGAATGATTCCTATGTGATGTCTGCTTGTGGTGGGAAGGTTTCTTTGTTTAACATGATGACATTTAAGGTAGATGTTTAACTATTTTATTCGAATGAATTTTCAGACTTTAAGAAGATATAACCAGGCATCTTTCATGCAGGTGATGACAACATTCATGCCACCACCACCAGCATCAACATTTTTAGCATTTCACCCTCAAGACAATAACATCATAGCTATAGGAATGGAAGATTCAACCATCCACATATACAATGTCAGGGTAGATGAGGTAATAAATGCTTAATGTCTGTGAAGATTATGATTTTTTGAATCATTTTCGTTCAGCCTTCTCACTTTTTGTTTTTTCAGGTAAAAACTAGACTGAAAGGGCATCAAAAGAGGATAACTGGGTTGGCATTCTCCACCAACCTTGGTGTACTTGTTTCTTCAGGCGCCGATGCACAGGTTACAACAGTTCCTACCTCCTGTTTTTCTCTGTCTTTGAATTTGCTTGTGCCAATGAAGCAGTAAATGCTCGTATAACTAACCACCTTTCATCTTTTCAGCTCTGTGTGTGGACCAATGACACCTGGGAAAAAAAGAGAACGGTTTCGATACAAATGCCAGCTGGGAAGACTCCTTCAGGAGATACAAGGGTCCAGTTTAGCTCTGATCAAAGTCACTTGCTAGTAGTACATGAGACACAGCTGGCTATATATGATGCATCGAAAATGGAGAGGATCTATCAGGTAAGACATTGCATACTTGGTTAAAAAAAGTTATTTTCTCATTACATAATTGCATATTAATTCTCTTTCTCTTGTTTCAGTGGATACCCCAGGACACACTGTCAGCTCCCATATCGCATGCATCATACTCATGTAACAGCCAGCTGGTTTTTGCTGCCTTTACGGATGGTAATGTAGGTGTTTTTGATGCGGAAAACTTGAGATTAAGATGCCGAATCGCGCCATCAGTGTACATGTCTTCGTCAGCCATAAACAGGTACCCTCTTTACATCTGGTGCATATTGTGTAGCTGAAGACCATATAGATTCTCAGTTTCAATCATTTCATTTAAATATGTGCGAGCTTTTTTATTTGGAAGAAAGGAGATGGGCATTGTAGTTCATTTAGCCTATAGTTTACTAAACAAAATAACTGACATTTTTCTGAGTGGACAAGTTTAGATGGGCTCTTCTCTGCTCTGTGGCTGGCTTAGTGAGTAACCAATTTTGAAGGAGTCAATTAGATTGCTCTGTTTCAAGGTGACGCCTAGGCAGTGCCTGCTCTCCATGGAATTTTGTCACCTAGGTGTCCGGGCGGTGCTAGCTCGCCATGACGCGCCTTACCGTGAAGCCATGTTAGATTGCTAGTTGAGTATCATGCATATGTTAAACTTGCAGGACAATTGTTGACATACATAACCAACCCTTGCGAGGTAGCTGGAGCTACATTGAGCTGAGTCAAGGCTTCAAGCACCGAGGCTGGTGCTGCTCATAAATCCTTGGATTAGGCCCTTTATGGCAAATTCTTAAAAATATTAAATAATGAATTTACAGAAACGCTTCTATATTTGAGTTCTCGTTCATATCACATGGACTGCTATAATGCCATATGATCCTGTTATATAGCGCCTGGCACCTAAGAAATGTTTGTTTTCTGCTCCAGCAATCCACCTGTTCACCCTCTTGTGGTCGCCGCACATCCCCAAGAGTCAAACCAATTTGCGGTCGGGCTGTCAGATGGATCTGTTAAAGTGCTGGAGCCCTTGGAGTCTGAAGGGAAGTGGGGAACGCCCGCACCGGCAGACAATGGGATTCCAAACGGCAAGACACCGGCTTCGTCAGCTACTAGCAATCCAGCCGCGGATCAAATTCCAAGATAGATATTGTATCGCTTAAGCTTCCTCTGTAAATTTTCTAATTTACACCGACTTATTTGTATGTGGAACAATGGAAGTCGTTAGGATATTATTTTTGCATTTGTTGGAAATAGCAGGAAGGACAGAGCAGGTGTTAAAGGTCAGGAGTGCTTGACTTATCAAAAATTACCCTAGCTATACTACTCATGGAAGATTATGTTTGCCATAGGGGGTAGCGTCCATAAAGTCTCATTAGGTTCTCAGGTTTTGCTCGAATGATGTAATTTATATTTTCTTGATGCATGTAAAGCAACAGCTAGTTTTGCTCCATCCCCATTTTCGCTCCTTTTATATTAGAGGCAATTTCCCACACGCCGTTAAAAAAAATAGAATTCTATATTTACCGCAGAAGAACCTTTAACGTTTATCATCCATCGAGTAAAAAAAACATTTGGGACCTTACAGCCATTGCCGTCTATTTTAGATGAAATGGTTGGTAGCAATGATGTTGCTGGTGGATACATAGTGCAAACAGGTAAAAAAACGAATGTGGGACTTGGCATGGATAAGTCGAGTTCCTAGGGATTTAGAGTCATACTCTATTACGTCCTACGTGAAGGTTTGTATTGATGTGAAAAGTCTGTCTACCCTAATACAATGGCAAGCAACTCCTCCAAATGAACCCTATAATGCTCATAGATTGGAATATGTGTTGCAAGATGCTCTACGATACAGATATTTATACTGTATATGGGACACTACGTCGACGCATTGTAATCAAATAGGATATATAACCCCCAATGTCTGAAGGGATAGTTTACTTCACCCCCTAACTTACAAAATCGGATGTTTAACACGTTAAAGTTTGCAAAATTGGAAAATAACCCTAGGGGGTTATTTATCCGGTTTTCCAAAATTGAAGGTGTTAAACATCTGGTTTGTAGGTTAGGGGGTGGAGTAAACTACACTTCAAACTTTGAGGGATTATGTAGACTTTTTCCTAATCAAATATGTGTGCCTTTATCCCTAGACTCTTGGGGGTGATTTCGGATAGGTTCTAATGGCACTTCCTAAGCCTTCATATCGTAAGTAGTCCCCACTAGGATTTTATGGCCAATTAGTTTCCACGTGGGACAACTTACTCCAAAAGCCTTTGGTACGGACCTATATCCTCAAAGGCATGTTTTAGTCTTTTAGAATCTCCCTGCATGGGTGTAAGTGCAGCGAGTCTCCTTAGTAGTTTTGGTGTATTAAGTGACAACATGATTAAAGATCTAACTACTTTGTGAAGTCATTTGATAGGTTTTCACATGTTAATTCATAATGTCAAAGTGTAAAAGAGTGAACTCTAATATACATATCTTATGATCACGCATGAATACTCTCATGTAGTTGGGAGTCAAGCATATTGAATGAATATTACGTTTATGATATGATTGATGGATTATTATTGAATATCTATTGCCTAATGAGGATAATTGGTCATGGATCATCTCACTTAGTTGGATTTACTCTTGGATCATCTAAATGACCATTATATTTGTTATAGTCTCTCACCGATGGCTTGGTTACCTGTATTGTTGATCATCTTATTGTGCCATTGTGAAAAGCAGCCATCTCTAATGGATTGCATTGCCTAAGTGCGGGATTTCACTGATTTCTAATATTGATGCACCTTGAGGCACTTGGCTTTCATATTGAGAAAAGTGACTTGGATTCTATCTCTTCCATTTGGACGTCACTACTTAAATTGGATTTTTCATGTATAACAAGTGGCTGATCATGAAGACACACCATTGCATAGCAAAACCAATTATGATCAAGATCAAGTATATTGAATGGATAATGAGCATATGTGCTCCATCTAAATTGAAGTCTAACTATTCAGCTCAAAGAGGAGTGCTCACAAAGGAAGAAGCTCAGCTTGGCTATACCTCTCTATTTACATGACTCAAGACGACATTATTCATCAAGTCAAGACTCAAGAGGATTGCATCTAGATTTATTATTTCTTGAGTATAGGTATGCCGTACTATCAAGAGAGAAGCGAAGCTCGGAAGTCACTAGTCAACATGTGCTCATAGCTAGTTTCAGAGAGTGCCGGGCCATTGCATCGCTTGTAGTGCATATGGCATTGAGTGTGGCATACCCGTTGCGGAAATTTCTCGAGCCTTATTGTGAGAGCTCTCTGAATCTTTTCTTGTGCTTTTATCTCCTAGTTAGGTGTATCTCTAATGGGATAACACCTACACATTTCTTATCTAGTCACTTAGACTCAGTGCCTTAGCCATCTAGTCAGGCAACACCTCATCAGACTATCTGGTGAGCTCTATCGGACTGTCTGGTAGAGGGGTTTGAATCCCAATGACTAGTCAGCCTCTACCGGACTGTCCGGTGATGGTCTGACACAGGCCAACGGCTAGTTTTGTAAGGGTGGGTATTTATACCCCCACTCACTTTTGGTTAGGGTTGCTGCTTCCCTCCACGTCCATATTCATCCAGAGGCCCTAAGAAACACCAACACTCTCTTTGTGAGATTAAGGTAAACAAGTGAGATTCTTGAGTTGGGAGAGGATTTGTGAGATTGTGTGAGCTACATTGTGAGTACCTAGCTTCTGAGCACAGTTGGCAAGCATTTCCGGGAAGCGTTTTTGTTACTCTTAGAGGTTGAAGCACCCCAGTTTCCACAATAGGACTAAAATGTGCTTTATTACCATCCCAGGGTTTGGTAATCACTATTTTTACATCAGAGTGATACAGATCCGCCATAAACGTGTCGGACAACAAGGGGCGCAGCCATGAAAATCTAAGCAGCAGAATATAAAACGTAGGCCCATCTTTCTCACGCCACAGTTGGGAAGCAGGTCGTAACCCTTACTCGTTCTCGGACCAATATATGTCTATAGCACTGAGAAAAACATAAACAAAGCAAGGGTGAGTACATACGTACTCAGCAGCCCACCTTCCTCCAAAGGAATTTTGGGGAGGCTAACACTATATGCAAGGATATATATGGAGCTTAAGATAGTTTTGCAGAAAAGTATTTGTATGCATGGTTTGAGATAGTTGTCAAGTTTTAATCTTTCTGAAAACTGAGTTTTTTCCAAAAAGGTTTGCCACTGGGCTTTCCGGTCTGAAGTGGCCCATGGCTTTCCAGCCAACACATTTTCCATACATCCAGCATCCACTGCTGAACCAAAAATCATTTTTATACAATCCCAAACCAATTACATTTTATTTTATAAAAACTGCTAACTAAAGAACCAAGCCATAACTCATCCATACTAGTGGACACGCACTATTCGAATAGGTTTTACTCTGATCAGAGGTTGCACTAATTCCCATAAATTGGACTCAGCGGCATGTTACCGTCGTAACCGACCGAATTCCAAACCAAGCCGTTGCCTTTGTTTCATCATCTAGCAGAACTTTAGGGGTTCGGGCCTCCGAGCCACTCAAGTACCCCGCGGTACTCCCGTTGGCACAACACCCATCCCCTAGCCCTTTGTGCGCCAGCACAGAAGCTACTGGGCTATCCACTCCGACTCAGGCCTGGCCAATGCCTCATACAGAGCGAATGGTTGTACTAAAAGAGTTAGGCAAGATGAAAATCATAACGGTCCTTACGGAGAGCTCAGGTAGAACCATTCCCACTTTCCAATGCTCGACAGCGCGAGCAATCCACCTACCTGGTATTCTCCATGAATTCCGGGACAAGGGGTAACCGCAGATAGCTAAGTTATCCGTTTCGGCACGTAGCCGTATTCCGACAAGGTCAGTTGCCGGGGTTCTTCCCCATTTTATTTCAAAATCACACACACATCCACTTTCCCATACCCAACATGTTCCACATCAAGGTTATGATAAACAATTAAATGAGCGATCCCACATATGCGCGCAATTTCTAAAATAGGCTTATGTGGCTTTATATTTTGCTGGGTCACCTTAGCAAGCAAAACATGCAAGTTTTTATATGATTAACATGCCAAGGGTTGTGTTTGCAAAACAAAAGAAATTTATGCATCAAGTGGAGATTTCAGTATGCTTGCCTTTCACTTTGTTGAGGCGGTTGATATAACAGTTGCTAGGACGTATTGGGCGCAGACCATCGCGTAGCATACCGTGAGGGGTAGGCCGAACGGTCTCTTCGGTAAGGCCTAGTGCACAAACAAGGAAAACACACAAATCGAAGCATAATATGAGCTCAACGGGTTTGGTCGTGTAGAGTTTGGATTGCGGAGATGAGAGTCTCTTGGGTTCTTACTGGTGGTATTACTGCAAGTGGTTGAGGTGTACTGAGTTTTCGGACGAGTTGGCGGGCTCGGTAACGACAGTTACGGAGATGCCAAGGTAGAGGTGGTGGACACGAGATGTGGGGTCGACAACGCCGAAGGGGTGGCGGTCGCACGTTGATGTTATGGAGAAAATCTTTTCGTGGAGAGGTGGAGAGATCAATGATCTTCAGATGATTTTCGGTATCGTCATCATCTGAATTCAGGGTTCGGACAAGCTAAGATAAGAACCTTTAGGATTTATGTGGAATAGGAGATTAACGACATCGATCACCAGGCTCACAATGTTTGTGCGACTGGTGCGAAGCACTAACTGGGCGTAGGACGGCTTCATGGTGGCGTGATGGCGGCTTCCGGCTAGGACAAAAGATTATGTAGAGTGTAGGGGTAAGTAGAGCTTGATTTTAGATGAATTTAGGCGAAAGAATCACCCAAATCGGAGTCAGAAGAAAGAAGATATGAATTTTGTATATTTCGGAAAAAATAAAAAAGAGAAAGGAATATTCCTAGAATATTCCAAAATCCGAATATTTGGAAATTGGAGAATAAGATCGTATTTTTAGATTCTGGAGGAACAGAAAATATTTCTAGACTGCTTGCGAGCAGAGTTTCAGGCTGGTGTCAACGGTCTACGCCTGTAGCGTCGAATGTGGTATCAGCTTTTAGGCGGCTCTAGAAACTCCTAAAATCATAAAATTAATGTGGATGGTAGATATTGATTTTTGATGAATTTAGAAAGAAGAATCGATGGAATCGGAGTTCGTATAGTCGAGAGATTAATTCGGAAATAAATGAATAGAAGAAGAGAATGGTATGAGATTGGGTCTGCTAGCTCGAATGACACGTGATTAGTGATGGGCTAATCACCGGTAGCTAGTGGTTGGCGTGGGTAAAATAATTGGTGGATCCACCTATCATTCATAGGAGAGGGGGGCTGTTATAACAGACAGAGGGGTACGAGCAGGCCCGAGCAGCACCTCTGCTCGGCTGCTTGCCTCGAGCCGCCGTGAGCAACGAGCAGGGACTCACCGGCGTTCAGCTCTGGTGGTTGTGAGCGCGGTGGAGGTGGTGGACGCGGAGGTGCTCGCCGCGGGCAGCCATTGGGGGCGGCCTAGGAGCTCGTGGGGAGCTCGATATAGGCAGGGTGAAGGGGGGAGCGCGGCTTGGGAATGGTGAAGGGACGTGGCGAGGTGCTCACGGTCAGCGTAATCGAGCTATGGTAGCCGGTAGGCGGGGACTTTGGTGGCTTTGGTGGTGAACACGAAGGAGGAGTAGAGAGATGCGTGTGCGCATGAGGGGGAAGGCAGGGAGGAGGTGTCCGCGGCGGGCAACGGCCGGGTGAGCCGGGGGCTGGTCGCGGCGGTGGTGAGCTTGATGTGGATGGAGGCATGGGGTGTGGGGGCTATTTGTAGCTGATGGAGGAGGAGCCCGATGATGTGTTGCAGAGATAGGAGGTCCACATGGCGCGGAGATGGGGGGTCCAAGTGTCGCAGAGATGGGAGGTCCACATGGCGCGGAGATGGGGTCCAAGTGTCGCGGAGATGGAGGGTCCAAGTGGCGCGGGGATATTTTTTTGGAATTGAATTTTTGGAAAGAAATTTTGGAAAGAATTTTGGTGGAGAGTATTTACGATATTTGAAATTTTGTTGAGCTCATACTCAAAACAAACAAGCAACCAATTGATTTTGAATTTAGAGAGAGATTAAAAAAAATTCCGGGTGCTAAATTTTGGAGCGTTACAAATCTACCCCGCTTAAAATGAATCTCGTCCTCGAGATTCGACTTAGAAGGTTTACAGGGTTTGCTTTACTTCAGCTAGCTACTTCCTAATTCTTCACAAGAAATGGAAGGTGGAATTTTAATAACAATTACATGTCCAACTTGATTCCTCATTCTCTTCATCTCTCTTTTTTTCTTTGTTGGAGTTGTTCGTTCGAGCCTTCCACATACGAGCCGGATCTTCCACTTCATGAACTTGGAAGGTTGATCCATTGCCTGGCAGCTTCAGGCAGAGGGCTCCTCTAGAGAGGGGCAGAAATTCAGCACGACACTTTCTGCTATCTAGACGGTGGCATAATCTGGGCGACTCGTCCAAAGGGATGGATCCGTCGACGTATGGGGTCCGGATTATCCTACACCAGCGCTAAGAGAAGGGAGGCTACCCCACTTAAGTAGGGCAGATACTCCTACTTGAGTAGACTAGGCATTCTTCTGGAAGCGGGGAGCTACTGCGCTTTTCCACTGTTGTTGCGGTATCTGTAGATGGAGGGCAGGCTGGAGAAGAAATAGCTATCTAGGATAGCCTTCTTTCCGTAACACTTCTTTTTGTCTCAAGCACTTCTTCTTCAAATTTCTTGCTTGCTTTTTAGCTTGCCTTGGGCTTGTTGATCTTGGCACAGCTTTGCTAGCAGGAAGCTTCCTCTTGCTTCTGCTCGGCCCGTGGGAGGGTTATCAACTGGAGGAGGATTAGGAGGTATAGGAGTAGGATTTCAGCGAAGAGTATGTAGCGAAGTGGGATGCAGACTTTGGGCTCTGGGTTCATATTCTAGGTAGGGGTGGAACGTGGATCTCACAAATGATTCCTCTTCTCGCAAAGTAGGACGAGGACTTTTAGGATCTTGGAGAGGAGTACGCAATGGATGAGGATGAGAAGGAAGATTGCTAGGTTTATCATCTGGTGGTGGAATTAGCGGGTGGTTTGGGTGGGTTTCTGAGTCTCTCTTCCCAGGGAAGAGGGCGGTGAATTTCCCAAAGGAAAAGGAGACAAAGTGGAAGGGTGACGGCGGTGATAGTGTAGTAACTTAGGAGGAACTGTCCTACCCAAGAATCACAGAACATGGGGGGAGTTGTGGCTGGTTTTGCTGGTGGGAGGGGAGCGGTGGTGAGTTTGCTCTGCGGGGTGAGTGAGGGACTGAGCTCAAGGGAAGGGGGGTTTTATCAGTGCGCAAGGGCGGTGGTTGGAGTGCGGCGTGCTGTGCACCGAGGTGACACAAGCGGTGGAGGTGCAGTGGGAGCACGCGGCGGCATGCGAGTGAGGGTGGAGTAGGGGACCGGGCATCTGCTGATGGCGGAGCAGGGACACATGGCGGCCGGTAGGGGACGGTGGTGTAGGGGCCATCTTTGGTCGGCAGGGGTGCGTGGGTGTGCTGCCAAAGGCGGCAGGTGGTGGCAGGCGGCGTGCGCACTCGGTGGCAGGGGTGAGTGGGTGGTGGTGGCTGGGGCATCGGATGCGACGAGTGCGGTGGAAAAGGCAGGGCGATGGAGAGATGCGAGTGGCGGTCTCTGTTTGCTGGGGAACTATTGTATAGGATGTCTCCTCCAATCTTATTCATTTTCTTAGGGCACTGTCTCCTTTAGCTGTGCTTTCCTTGGGCAGAGCTTTGTTAGCTGCTGACCGTCCTTTCTTTTGACTAGATCTTGCTCTGGTCGCTTCTTTTAGAAGGTACTTCTGATAGGTTTTAAGGTGAGAAAGAGACAGCAGAGGTGAGGGCTAGTTCTAATGGCGATTTTCTAAACACACAAACAAGGCAACGCTTGTTTCTGTTGACATAGCAAGAGACAAGCCACAACAACAAAACACAAAAACGAAAAGAAACACACTAACGCAACTAGCGCATAACTGACTTCAACTTCTGACTGCCGGAGGCTTCGCTTGGTGATGGTTGCTAGATATTGGATCTTTCTCTTGGAAGCGTGAGTGTCAGGAGGGTACCCAAGCTTTCTCTATCTTCCTCTTGGTGGATGTTTACTGGGGTTCCTTCCTGGTTCTGCTGTTGCTCAAGCAGGGAGTACTGGAAACCAGCTTGGTGTCTTGGCTCCGTTTGCCAAGGAGGGTTTGATATTCCTCCTAGCAGGGGGTACTGCATTTCCAATGGTGATAGGTGACGGAGGTCAAACAAACTCTATGTTGTCGTGCTGCTTGGACCAGGGTTGGTTTCTTGCCTCTGTAGCTGTCTGGCTCTGTATTGGGACAGAAGGTCTTCTGTTATGCGGTTGCGAGCTTCCAACCTATCGTGCATGAGGCTCAGCTTGTCGTACTCATCATCCAAGGCTTGCAGATGAAGAGCAAGATAGGCTATGATGGGATCCTCGATTTCCTTCATGATCTTCAAGACTTCCACTTTTCTGGTCCAGCTTGTGGTCATCTTGTTGAAGGGCGGGAAAAATCTCATAGGGGCGTCCTGGATTGCCCTATGATAGGTTGAGCACAACTTTCTTATTGCATCACGAGCTGTAACATGACACGCATCCACAAACTGATGACTGGTAGCTGTGGAATGCCATCCTTCAAGGTTGCGGTTATCCTTGATGTACAGTGAGACCATCCATTTCAGTTCTCCACTCTCGATGATTTCTCTACCTAGGTACTCAGGGTATCCGGGAATCCGAAGATACCTTATGGTATCTCTTAGGAGCTCTGGAAAACCTTTTACATCCTCACACAGGTTGACACGTCCTGTCGTTGCCATCTAAACGAGACTCACAGGCAGCTCAGTCCTAAAACAAGTCTACTCTACAGCACACAAACAAGCAAGACAACGTCTACACGCATGCGATCTACATGGTTAACTCTTACAAGGGTGTTAACCAAAGTGAAGGAAAAACTTCACTACCTAAGTGCAAGAGTGACACTGGATACAACTAGCTTCGGACCATGCAACTTCATTCCATGTCAGGCTCGGGGACCTCATTCTGACTCATATGAGCTGATATCGATGATGTCCTCTGGCGGTGGCTGAGTTGCAATGACTGGGTCATCTTCTTCGGTTAGTCCCCTGGGCGAGGTAATGCCCGAGGGTTCTAGCCTTGCTTTTGCTGGCAAGGTTGTTGGTTGAGTCTCTGGCTTGCTCAAGGAGACAAGACTTGGAGATGGGGCTCTGGGTAGCTCTTCTTCTGGCACCGGAGATCTGGTATGGGGATACTTCTCTGGGTGGGGTGTTCCGTTAGCTCTGGCGGTGAATTTGGGTGGGACTCTGGCGGGTTTGGCTGGCTCTCAGGCTCGGGGAAGGTAATTGGTATGCCTTCCAGTACTGGGACTTCCACTGAGAGGTCTGGGCGCTTTCTCTTTTTAAGAGGCGCGGGGTGACCGTTGAGGATGGGCTTTTCTTTTGCCATTGCTGCTTTGCAATGGAGCGGTCCTGGGTCCCTTGAGCCCTATGAAATCCCCTTTAAATAGCTTGGTTGGCGCGTCCTTTAGTGCCTGGCGCCAGTGATAGGTCTCTTGTCGACTATGCCATACTGAGCAGCCACTTATGGCGAAGGGGCCAGGATTAACTGTGGATACTGTTTCCTTGTTTTATGTTGCACGCCTTCTGGCTATTCATCGGATCATGTGCTTGACCGGGTTGGTCCATATCTTGAAATTGAGCCATGTGTCTTTGTGATGGTGATGTGCCTTCCGGCAGGCACTGGTTACGTTAACATCGATCCATCATATCCGTCTATGTATCCTGGCTTTATTGATGTGCCGTTCAAGCTACCAGCTTTCCTCTATTCGAATCTTGAATCCCTGGTGACGGCCGTTGGGGTAAGAAAGGGCCAAACCTTCTTGAAAAGGGAGTAAGATGAGGTACAGAAGTGTTTTTCAACCTGATTTTGGACTCAACATTTGTTCCAACCTTAGGTTACGTCCTACGGCCAACTACGGCTCTGATACCACCTGAAGCGCCTCAGTTTCAATAATGGGACTAAAATGTGCTTTATTACCATCACAGGGTTTGGTAATCACATTCTTACATCAAAGTGATACAGATCCGCAATAAACGGGTCGGACAACAAGGGACGCAGCCCTGAAAATCTAAGCAGCGGAATATAAAACGTAGGCCCATCTTCCTCACGCCACAGTTGGGAAGCAGGTCGTAACCCTTACTCATTCTCGGACCAATATATGTCCATAGCACTGAGAAAAACATAAACAAAGCAAGGGTGAGTACATACGTACTCAGCAGCCCACCTTCCTCCAAAGGAATTTTGGGGAGGCTAACACTATATGCAAGGATATATCTAGAATTTAAGATAGTTTTGCAGAAAAGTATTTGTATGCATGGTTTGAGATAGTTATCAAGTTTTAATCTTTCTGAAAACTGAGTTTTTTCCAAAAAGGTTTGCCACTGGGATTTCTGGTCTGAAGTGGCCCATGGCTTTCCAGCCAACACATTTTCCATACATCCAGCATCCACTGCTGATCCAAAAACCATTTTTATCCAATCCCAAACCAATTCTATTTTATTTTATGAAAACTGCTAACTGAAGAACCAAGCTATAACTGATCCACACCAATGGACACGAACTATTCGAATAGGTTTTACTCTGATCAGAGGTTGTACTAATTCCCACAAGTCGTACTCAGCGGCATGTTACCGTCATAACTGCCCGAATTCCAAACCAAGCCGTTGCCTTTGTTTCATCACCTAGCAGAACTTTACTGATTCGCGCCTCCGAGCCACTCTAGTACCCCGCGGTACTCCCGTTGGCACACCACCCATCCCCTAGCCCAGTGGCGGAGCCAGGATACAAACGCAGAGGGGGCCAATTTAGTTCATACGAAGCAACACAAATGCCGCCTCATAAATCTAATGTATTTCAATGCAATCGTTATTTAAGCACCTAGGATGACATTACATACATACATGATGTATGTATGTGACTAACTATAGTTAGGCCACATTTCACAAAATACAAGTGACCGAGGAAACTAAATTAGGGAAACTAAATTACGCAAGTGGATTGGCCTAATTAAATAAAGAACCAAGATGCAAGCCGCAAGCAGCCATGGCCCATTGGGTCAAATCGCTTTGCTTATCTGGAGATGCAAATCAGCGAGATCTGCGTATGTCCGCTGACCGCTGCTAAGTGCTGACAGCTAGTCCCTTGCGTCTTGAGAAGTGGATAGTGGAGATAGGGGGTTGCAGACTGCGGGTGGCCGGCCAGCGATGCGTAGACGCCCGACGCCGATCGTCAGCCGAGTCGCCGAGATGTGGATGGGCGAAGCGGAGGACGGCGACTGCGGACTATCAACGTTGACTTTCTAACTTGGTTTGCATCAGTTGGGTTGTGGCTTGTCACCTGTGCGTGCTTTAATCTTCGTAAAATTTTCTAGGCCAAGGGGGGCCGTGGCCCAGGTTGGCCGACACACAGATCCGCCTCGGCCCTAGCCCCTTGTGCGCCAGCACAGAAGCTACTAGGCTATCCACTCCAGCTGAGGCTTGGCCAATGCCTCGTACAGAGCGAGTGGTTGTACTAAAAGAGTTAGGCAAGATGAAAATCATAACGGTCCTTACGGAGAGCTCAGTTAGAACCATTCCCACTTTTCAATGCTCGACAGCGCGAGCAATCCACCTACCTGGTATTCTCCACGAATTCCGGGACAAGGGGTAATTGCAAGTAGCTAAGTTATCCGTTTCGGCGCGTAGCCGTATTCCGACAAGGTCAGTTGCCAGGGTTCTTCCCCATTTTATTTCAAAACCACACACACATCCACTTTCCCATACCCAACATGTTCCACATCAAGGTTATGATAAACAATTAAATGAGCGATCCCACCTATGCGCGCAATTTCTAAAATAGGCTTATGTGGCTTTATATTTTGCTAGGTCACCTTAGCAAGCAAAACATGCAAGTTTTTATTTGATTAACAGGCCAAGGGTTGTGTTTGCAAAATATAGAAAATTTATGCATCAAGTGGAGATTCCAGTAGGCTTGCCTTTCACTTTGTTGAGGCGGTTGATATAACAGTTGCTGGACGTATTGGGCGCAGACCATCGCGTAGCATACCGCGAGGGGTAGGCCGAACGGACTCTCCGGTAAGGCCTAGTGCACAAACAAGGAAAACACACAAATCGAAGCATAATATGAGCTCAACGGGTTTGGTGGTGTAGAGCTTGGATTGCGGAGATGAGAGTCTCCTGGGTTCTTACTGGTAGTATTACTGCAAGTGGTTGAGGTGTAGCGAGTTTTCGGACGAGTTGGCAAGCTCGGTAACGACAGTTATGGAGATGCCAAGGTATGGGTGGTGGACGCGAGATGTGGGGTCGACAACGCCGAAGGGGTGGTGGTCGCACGTTGATGTTATGCCGAAGATCTTTTCTTGGAGAGGTGGAGAGATCAATGATCTTCAGATGATTTTCAGTATCGTCATCATCTGAATTCAGGATTCGGCCATGCTAAGATAAAAACCTTTAGGATTTATGTGGAATAGGAGATTAACGACATCGATCACCAGGCTCACAATGTTTGTGCGACTGGTGCGAAGCACTAACTGTGCGTAGGACAGCGTCATGGTGGCGTGATGGCGGCTTCCGGCTAGGACAAAAAAATATGTAGAGTGTAGGGGCAAGTAGAGCTTGATTTTAGATGAATTTAGGCAAAAGAATCACCCAAGTCGTAGTTAGAACAAAGAAAATACGAATTTTGTATATTTCGGAAAAAAATGAAAAAGCGAAAGGAATATTCCTAGAATAGTCCAAAATCCGAATATTTGGAAACCGGAGAATAAAATCATATTTTTGATTCTGGAGGAACAGAAAATATTTCTAGACTGCTTGCTATCAGAGTTTCAGACTGGTGTCAACGTTCTACGCCTACAGTGTCGAATGTGGTATCAACTTTTAGGCGGCTCTGGAAACTGTTAAAATCATGAAATTAATGTGGATCGTAGATATTGATTTTTGATGAATTTAGAAAGAAGAATCGATGGAATCGGAGCTCGTATAGTCGAGAGATTAATTCGGAAATAAATGAATAGAAGAAGAGAATGGTATGAGATTGGGCCTACTAGCTCGAATGACACGTGATTAGTGATGGGCTAATCACCGGTGGCTGGTGATTGGCGTGGAAAAAATAATTGGTGGATCCACCTGTCATTCACACGAGAGGGGGGCTGTTATAACAGGCAGAGGGCGTGAGCAGGCCCGAGCAGCACCTCAGCTCGGCTGCTTGCCTCGCGCCGCCGTGAGCAACGGGCAGGAGCTCACCGGCGTTCAGCTCTGGTGGTTGTGAGCGTGGTGGAGGTGGTGGACGCGGAGGTGCTCGCCGCGGGCAGCCATTGGTGGCGGCCTAAGAGCTCGTGGGGAGCTCGATACAGGCAGGGAGAAGGGGGGAGCGCGGCTTGGGAATGGTGGAGGGAGGTGGCGAGGTGCTCACGGTCAGAGTAATCGAGCTATGATAGCCGGTAGACAGGTTCTTTGGTGGCTATGGTGGTGAACACGAAGAAGGAGTAGAGAGCTGCGCGTGCACATGAGGGGGAAGGCAGGGAGGAGGTGTCCGCGACGGGCAACGTCCGGGTGAGCCGGGGGCTGGTCGCGGCGGTGGTGAGCTTGGTGTGAATGAAGGGATGGGGGTGGTGAGCTATTTATAGCCGATGGAGGAGGAGGCCGATGATGTGTCGTAGAGATGGGAGGTCCACATGGTGCGTAGATGGGGGCCCTAAGTGTCACGTAGATGGGAGGTCCACATGGCGCGGAGATGGAGTTTCCAAGTGGCGCGGAGATGGAGGGTCTAAGTGGCGCGGACATATTTTTTTGGAATTGAATTTTTGAAAAAAAATTTTGGAAAGAATTTTGGTGGAGAGTATTTACGATATTTGGAATTTTGTTGAGCTTATACTCAAAACAAACAAGCCACCAATTGATTTTGAATTTAGAGAGAGATTAGAAGAAAATTCTGGGTAATAAATTTTGGAGCGTTACAGAGGTCTCCTCCTAGACTTCGAGAGCAACCCGAAGGGCACCCGGCTTATGGGTGCCACTTCTCTTGTTGGTGATTACCCCTCACTCTTCGGAGCATTTGTAGTGAGCACCTTCATAGCCTTGGTGGTTGTGAATCGGAGGCCGTGAGTTGAAAAAGACTCAAGCTCTTGGTGGGCGCCTCAACCAGGACGTACGGACACCTGCGGGTGTACCCGAACCTTGGGAATAAAATCTCTTGTCGTGTGTGCTGTGCCTAGGGCTGGATCTTGAGCCAGCTTGGCTCGGCTCATATCGGCTCGTTTTAGCTCAGTTAGTTCAACGAGCTGGCTCAGCTCGGCTCGCCTCATTAGGCTCGCGATCTAGCTTGTTAAGCTCGTGAGCCAGGGACAAAATATACATATATGTTTTTTATATTTTTTTATCAATACACATCTATAATATTACGATGAGATACCTATATAATCTAAAAATTTTTAAGCATTGTATACACATGCACAAAATACTTTGTAAACAACCATATGAAGTTGTCACTGTCTTATGAAATTTATATTATGCTCTCATAAATCTATCTGTGCAGTGGCTCGTTTGGCTGTGAGCAGCTCGTGAGCTGGCTCAAGCTAGCTCGTTAACTAAATGAGCTAAAAATCATGCTCGGCTCGTTTAAAATATAACCGAGCCGAGCTACAAACGAGCTGAGCCGACTCTCAAGCTTCGAGCTTTTGGTCCAACCCTAGCTGTGCCCTTGTTGGGATACCCAAGTTTGTGCTTGTGATTGATGTATTTACTTGCATTACATTATTACTTTCGCTGTCATTATTATTCGTGTGCAAGTTCTCTCAGTAAGTGCAGGGATTAAGTATTGCTGAGCTCAACATTTCTATAGAAACATTTGACATAGCTCCACATAGCCCAATAAATATTTACTCGCAAATTTACATTTGTAGGGCATAGTCTCTGGCTGACACCGGACTATCCGGTAGGGACCACCGGACTATCCGGTTATACCGGACTGTTCGGTAGACAGCACCGGATTATCCGGTGTTAGGACTGACAGTGTGTTTTTAAGTGGTATAAATTTTTAGTTATGCTTATTCACCCCCCTCTAGGCGACATCAAAGTCTTTTTCATTGGGTACTCTGCACGAACGTGTCCATATGTGTACACCCATTAATTGCACTCCCTTATCTTTCCTTATTAAAGTTGATACATTAACCCTAAAACATGTAGATGCAAATTTATCTCTACTCTACCTTTTCACATTGTCACCTCACCCATACCACGCATGTCTCTTTCATGTATTTGCCTTTGTCTCGTGCACCTAAAAAGTACCATTGTCAAATGAGGTTTTATGATTTAAATTGTCCTCCTAATACTGTGCATAGACTAACCAAACATGAACATCTCCTAGGAATTATAGATCTCAATGTATACATGTCCAAACGGTCGTGCCGGGCCAGCCCAGCATGGGCACACCTAGGCACGGCACGGCTCCATCGTGCCCAGGCACGGCACGGTGAGCTCTCGTGCCGTGCCGTGCCGGGCCGGCACGCCGTGCCGGATTTTCTGCCCAAGCATGGCACGGCTCACCTTACATGGGCCGTGCCGTGCTAGAGGCACGGTGAGCCCGGTGTAGCTGTGCCGTGCCCGTGCCCAGGCCAGCAAATGGCACAAACAGTTTGAAATACAAGCACATTCATACAGAATTCAACAATGAATCACCGAACCTTTAAAATACAATCATATTCATCAATTATCCATCATCCAGACATTCAAACCATCACAGAACATAGAACAAACAAAGCAATCTCAAAATATAAATTGAGCCTTAATGCAATGCTGCCTTATTAAAAACCTTCCTAGGTAAAAACTCACACCTCGCGAAAAAACCCTAGTAAGGAAAAGAGTACAACCAGCTCCTTATATAGTTCATAATTCATAGTCTATGTCCATAGTTCATTACAGTTACATAAATTGATAGTAGATAGAATGAGTGAAGTTCAAGTATTTTTGGCTCTTGAACTCTCTACTGGTCCCTTGTCCTTCTTCCTTGCAGCTACATCAGGCCCATTGCCTCTTTCTTGCTCTTTTCTCTTGCTACCTAGTGATGTGTCTTCCCCATCATCGAGGTACATAGCTTCAAAGGCTGCTTCAAGGTCTTTTGTTTCCTTCTCTACAGTGTGTTGCTTGTGCAAGTCAGCCAACTCCCAATCCTTGATGCATGAAAGGACCTCCACCATGTCTGGTGTCAACCGCCGCCGCTCCTCAAGAATCCTGCTAGCTAGACTAAAAGTGGATTCTGAAGATATAGTAGACACAGGGACAGTCAAAACATCTTTAACAAGTATAGATAAGATAGGATAAGTCTGATTATGGCGTTGCCACCAGTTTAGAATGTTGAAATCAGGTCCAAACTTAACCTCTGTGTCACTATCAAGGTAAGAAGAGAACTCAGATAGACCTGAACTACCTGATGTACCTGCAGCATTACCAGGAGTAGCTGTAAAAGCTTTCTCATCACCATATATATCATCCTAGGCCTCACTGGCCATACCAGAAACACTGCCTGGCAGTGTTGGAGTACTCAAGCAAGCATCACCAAACTTAGACTCATAAACTTGAAACATCTTAGTTAACTTGGTACGAATTGATGATGGCAATCTAGCGTAATCAGTACCATTAAAATGACTCAACTTCTGTAAAACTTTATAAAACCCCCTCATCTTAGCTCTAGGATCAAGAATGAAAGCAAATGCATAGAGAATAGGAATGTTCCTCCAGTATTTGAGAAACTTAGTTTTCATAGGAATAACAGCAGTTCTTAGCAGTTCATGGTTCTCATGTGCATGTAAATGCCTAGCAATTTTCAAGATATGATGCAGCATTAAGGGTGATGTAGGGTAATACACACCAGATAGTGCAACAGTTGAGTTATAGAATAACTGAAGGAAAGACAACAACTTCTCTGCAATAACCCAGTGATTAGGAGTTAGTAAAAAAGAACCATCCTCTTTGCGAGAGTGGTTTGGTTCAATCCACACAGAGAAGGTACTTTGATAAGGAACTAAATGCTTAAGTATCAGATAAGTGGAATTCCATCTCACATCCATGTCCACTCCAAACTTATGAGGGTGGACACCAACACTCAAGCAATACTGTTTATAAGAAGCAATACGTTGATTTAAAGAATTCAAGAATGTAATAGCAGTCCTAAAATCTTCAAGATATGGTTACAAACGTTTCAAGCAACTCTTAACAATCAAATTAATGATATGGCAAGGACAGTGCTGATGCAAGAATATAGCACATAGATCATCTTCATTCCTAGCAGGTTTAGGCATCAAACAACCAATGTAACCAGAGAATATAGGTTTTAGAACATCCATAGCAGTTTTATTAGATGAAGCATTATCAAGCACAATAGCAAAGATTTTTTCAGTAATACCATAGTCACTTGCAACCATTTCAACACGCTCAGCAATATTATGACTAGTATGAGCTACTTCTATAGGTCTAAGACCAAGCAACCTCTTTTCTAAACACTAATCAGAGTTCACAAAATGAGCAACCACAGAGATGTAGTCCTCTTTAGCTTTACCAGACCAAATATCAGATGTAAGCGCAACAGAAGAAATAGAATTCTTTAGGACATCAACAAGCTATTCAACACGGACATTAAAAAGTCTAATCAAGTCTCTAGCAGTGGTTTGCCTAGATGACTTAGCAAACCTAGGATTATGACCACGGGTAATGTATTCTAGAAAAGCATCAGATTCACCAAAGCAAAGAGGCAGGTCTAGTCTAGCAATCAAATGGCAAAGCTCTGTTCTAGCAACAGAAGGAGAGTACTCCCAGTGCACAACAGAACCATCAGCATTAAACTTAAGCAAAGACTAAGATCTACCAGATCTATCCTTTTTCTTCTTAGCAGGGCAAAAATCTAGGTGACGCTTCAAGTGCCCAGTACCAGAAGAGGATTTAGCCGACAAGGTATTCTTGCAATAGTGGCATATGGCAGCTACTCGAACTTCCTTACCTCCCTCCATAGCAGTCACCTCCTCAAAGTCTAGCTAGACCTTAGAGGTTGGTCCTCTCCTCCTCTAGCGCTTACCAGATGTACTTGCCGCGGCCCTTCCGGTCGGGCTCGTGGATCCGGTGCGCGCCCCTGTCCTCGGCGTGGCCATGCCCGTGCCTGCGCTGGCGCCATCCACATCGATGGCAGCACCTGCGCTGCTATTGAGGATGAAGCACCGGGCATCGTCTGCCTCGTTCTGTGCCTCAAGATGTCGCTTCTCGGCCTCGACGGCTTCATAGTCCTCATCCACGGAATCATCATCCGTGGACATTGCTGCCTCCTCGGTCGGCATCTCTAGCTCCCTCACGGCCACGCGACACCAGTTCTATGGAAGAAAGACCATAGCCAGTGACCTGCAACACAAGACAAGAACAAGAAAGAGAGGTTAGGGTTAGGGACTTAGGGTTAGGGTTAGAGAGGTTAAGCGCAGGAACAGACGGACGGCTCACCTTCGTAGCCGGAGCACCAGATCCACCGACGAGGGGCACCGCTGGAGCACCGGAGTGGAGCTTGGCACAGAACTTGAGCAGATCGAGGTTAGGGTTAGGGTTACGGAGACAGCGAGAGAGGGAGAGAGGGAAGATGATAGAGCCCGAGAGGGAGAGGGAGAGGTAGAAGATCAGCGAAGGCGGCGATGGCGGCTCGCCAGCGTCCGTCTCATCTGGGACTGTAGGGGGGACGAGACGAAGGCGATGAGGCGAGGTGAGGCGAAAGCTAGAGGCTTGCGGGCCCGGCCTAGGGTTTCAGCCGGGAGGAGGTGGGGGCTTATATACCCCGGCCTATTACAGGGCTGAGTCAATTACCGGGCAGTGCCCGTTCCTGCACCGTGGCCGGCCTCGCGGCCCAAGCACGGCATGGGCCTCGTGCCAGGCCGGCACGGGCACGACGGCCTTCGTGCCGTGCCATACTTGGGCGGGGTTTCGCCGTGCCGAGCCACGGGCCACCCCAAAATGGACAAGTATACCTCAATGTACCGGAGATGGTTCCCTACACGAGTCGTGGGAGTACCTGTGTACCATGTGGCATCCTTTTGTTTGAGCGTCCCATTTTAAATCCAGTACGCCATTCTCCGAAGAACAGCGACCGTCCAGTGCGACATCCACGTCCACAGTCCAACACACTCCCACACAAGTCGCCGTCGAAACCACAATGAAAACGGAAGCTCCAAACTGAGAAGGCATTCACCATGGATATTCTGCGTGCACCGCTTCTCCTCATCGCCGCGCTCCTCGCAGCCGCTCCCCTTCGGAGGGCGGCCGGGGCCGACGAGTTCGACGTCCGCCGCCACCTCTCTACCGTCACTAGGTGCGCTTGGGTCTCTCTACCCAGTACCCACTAATCTCAACTGGTTCCCTGCTGGTTCCTGGTGATCGGCGGTAGTGTGATTTGACTGATATGCCCCTCAATCTCATTATTGGTGCGACTGGGCAGAGGATTGTGGTGCTGGGAGTGGGGGGTTAAGGCTTGCCAAGGTTGGGGAAGGGACTACTGCCACCTCTAGCGGCCCGTCAACCCCTAATCATCCTCCTCCGTAGCAGCTCTGCCTCGGGCTGAAGCGGTTACTTGCTCTCTCTGAGGCCTTGTTTGGCTACGTGTGGATTGGAGTGGATTGGAAGGATTGGTGTGTGTTTAAATCCCAAATAGTTCAAAATCCATTTCAATTCCTTCCATTCCACTCCAATCCACAAGTAGCCAAACAAAACCTGACTGAACTAAGTTTCCAATGAATGGGGCATGGTTGTCTGTCTAGTTGTAAACCCGAGCAATGCATGTGCTACTGCTAGCATGCATGGGTAATGAATCTGTTGTAGCTTGTACATCTGGATTTTAGTGTTCATGACTATAGCTAGGTGGCTATTTATTCATTCATTTATAATATGGTTATATGTTGCTTAGCGCTTTTCTGAGTTTAGAAAAATCCTTACGCATGTAAGGGCAAACTATTTGTATTCAGTAAATATTTGCAAATAAAATGATATACTGCACAGGAAGGAGTGCATTTTTAGGTGGGATCAAACTTGCATTATTTGTTTCTTTTTCTAGGCACGGCATGGGACCCGCGCTCCTAGCAAGAAGCGAATTAAGGAACTGGATAGATTGGCACTTCGACTGGAAGCCCTTATAAATGAGGCAAAACAAGGCATTGATAGTGGTTCTTTGAAGAAAATTCCGTCCTGGATGAAGGGCTGGGAGTCGCGTTGGAAGGGTAGGACTAAAGGCGGTGAGCTGACTAGCGAAGGAGAAGAAGAGCTGTACAACTTAGCTACCAGAATTAAGGAGAGGTTTCAAGGTCTATCTGATGAGGAATATCACCCTTATGTGTATTCAATAAGAGCAACTCAGGTCAATTCCTATGCAGATACCCTGATTACTTTTATGTATATTCTCACATCTACATGTCATGATTGTCCTCTTTACATTTGGATTATGAAACTTATGACACATTTGGATTATCATACGGTCATGTGAGTCTTTTCACCGTATTTTGAAGAAAGGGACTCACTGTGGAAACATTCATGTTTTACATGCAGGTTCCACGAGCATCAGCTAGTGCAGTGTCATTAGGTTTGGGACTGCTTTCTGGGAAGGGAAATCTTGGACCTGGGAAGAACCGTGGTTTTTCTGTTCTGAGTGAGAGTCGTGCAAGTGATATTTGTCTGAGATTCTTTGACACTTGTGAAACATACAAGGTACTATTTATTGACTTGAATTTTAATTCTGCTGTTAAATATTAGCATTGTATAATTTACCTAGTAGAGAGACATAAATTGCCAGCAGTGATGTTAAATAGGTCTACCTACCATATTTTGCTAGCTACTAAACAATTTCATACATCATATATGCTCTCGTATAGACAAGCGGTCTAGAGATGCTACTCTACTGTTTTGCACATTATTTCAAGCAAGCATCCTCTGCTATTCGCGTCTTTGTGCAGGCGCAATAGGCATTTTTATTGGGGGTCAGCTAACCGCATCAAAATCTGTAAATAATTTAGTAATGCACCATTTGAATTCAAGGTTCACCCTTTGATCTAATGGAGCTGAACCTCGTGATATTTTTGTCTAGCTCAGCCCCTGCTTTAGCAGCTTATTAACTTCGCCCTCAGCTGATTCTATAACCTTTCTTTTTTAGAAGGCTCATGCAGTCATGCTCATGTCTTTCTCCCATTTTTTGCCTTCTATGTAAAGCCTATAGGCACAGTACACTACATATTGTTCTTTTTTGCTTCTACAACTTGCAATGGTTAAAATTTGAATAAAGAACAGGAACTCTGAAACCATTTCCAGGCATACAGGAAAAGGAAGGAGCCTGATGTCGAGAAGCAGAAGGAACCGATTATAGAGCATGTCACAGCTGCACTTGTCAATCGCTATCACCTCAATTTTGCAACTCAGGATGTATCTTCCCTCTGGTTTCTTTGTAAGCAGGTAATGGGTGAAGTATGAAAAATGGAGCTAGTGGTATGCAATGTGTCTGAAAATACCTACCTGTAGGCTATAGAGTTAAAATACGATTAACTTTTGAATGTTTCTCAATGCAGGAAGCATCGTTGCTGAATATAACCAATCAAGCTTGTGGACTTTTCAATGAAGCGGAGGTAGGTCACCTCTGACAGCTGTAGCTTTTGCCATGCTTTCATGCTTGAAACTTCCTGTATGTCTTGTTTGTAGTGAGTAGTGACATTGTTCCCTTTTGTGCTGGTGAACAAACATGCTTCATAAATATAGTCCTTAAGCTCTGTAAAGTTTACTGCTACTTCAAATAATGTGTAATCTTCATGGGATTGCTTTGGTTATTATGCTTTAGAAAGCATATAAGATCTATACACGTTCCTTAGTTGTATATTCATGAGTTATGTGGTTTCCTTCATAAGTACTTTCATTGGTCACACTGCAGTTTATTCAGCTCAAGTTATCCATGAATTAAACTTCCCAATTCTGAGGTACTCGTTTTTCTGCCAGATGTTTGGTTGGTTGAGAGTAAACCACTGTTGGATCCAATCTATGTTCTGATTATGAAGTTCAATGAGCTACATAAAAATGTATCTTCACAGATTGTATGGCAAGTATTGTGTTCTTTCTTTGGCAATATTGTGCTTTTGACTGGTGTTTGCATACTTTTAGGTGACTCTTATTTTAAAACGCTGACTTGCTTTGCTTTTGTTTAATTGATGTTAAAAATGTTTTTCAGGTGCAATTTCAAGAGTGGACAGATGATTTGTAGGGCTTTGTTCTAAAAGGCTATGGTGAGTCCATTAACTACCGAATGGGACTGCCATTGCTCAAGGATGTGATCCAGTCAATGGAAGAAGCAATCATAGCTAAAGAAGGTAGCAGCATTTCATGATTCCAGCAAAGTACACCTGGTTGTTAGCACATACAGTACTTCATTGATAGGTACATTACTCTTGGTTTTGTAGAAAACCGCCCTGATGGTACGTACGAAAAGGCAAGGCTCCGATTTGCACATGCAGAGACTGTTGTTCCTTTCAGCTGCCTCCTTGGTCTTTTTCTTGAAGGCTCAGGTGCGATATCTCCTCTCCCCTCTTCCCCCACGTTTAGTCAATTGGTGCATATGAATGTTCCTCTACGGGGATGCTATGTTGCGGATCAATGCTTCATTTGTCACGTCTAACTTATATGAGCTTCTTTTCCTGCCAAGATTTTGAGAAGATACAAAGGGAGGAAGCATTGGACCTACCTCGTATACCGCCACAGGGAAGAAACTGGAAGGGTAGTGTTGTTGCACCTTTTGCTGCTAACAACATGTTGGTTTTATACCAATGCACAGGCAAAATTTCAGACGGCAGCATGATCTCTGGTGGCCAAAATAACTCGTACTTCATTCAAGTTTTGCACAATGAAGCCTCGGTTTCGATGCCTGTAAGACTTGTCACCATCCTTTTTTTTTTGTGTGTGTGTGTTTTCTTCATATATAATCAATTTTTTAACGCCTCCTTTACAAAATTCTTTTTGGTAACAGTGGGTGAATTATTTTACGTTGTCAAATGATTTGGTAATTTCAACCTAAAGAATATGTATACAGGGTGAATATTAATGTATATACTGCAGATTTCTGCTGTTTGTACCTTTTGTCAACATATATGTTTGTCCTTTGATTTTCGTGGCTTGGTAGAGGAGTCACTTCAAAAATAAATATTTGCGATTTAAATACTTGAATAGAAGAAAATATCTCAGTGAATCTCAACTTGCGTGGACTCAAAGGACTGTTGTTATTGTAGAAGTTTTCCATATATTAAGCTTGGGTACCGTAAGGAACTATATTCATTCCCTCTTTGTAATCTTGTTTATATTCATGCCCTGATTCCTCTGTTGCACTATACCGTATGCAGGGGTGCGGAAACAAAGATTTCTGTCCATTCGAGGAGTTCAAGGTAAGTACAACATAGTCAAGACTCATCTCTTCACATAGTCAAGGGTGGAACGTTTTTCACTGCCTGTCATTTCGAAGAACGCTTCTTATTAACGTTGTCCCCGCACATACAGGAGAAGATAGTGAAACCGCACCTGAAGCACGACTACAATATGATATGCAAGATCAAGCCGCCAGTGGCAAGCGTGGATCCTGCTTTGTTCATCTCCAAGGTGTCTGGTTTCTTTGCAGGACTTCTCTCGCCGAAAGGATACCGCGTCGCGAGCGCAGAAAGCGTCAAGACTGAGTTTTAGGCCACACTAGCAATCATCTGTCCATCTTGATCTGCCACCTCTCACCATCTGCTGCAAGCCTGCAGTTGTGTCTGAGCATGAGAAGGAACGAGACTAGCCAACGCACTAACTTGTTGCGGTGTTTTTGTACGGGCGAGTCGAACGTGTATGTCGGTACGACTCTGAGGCGTGTGGGTTGTCCCAAGTTTTCCAGGGAAAGATTGCCTGACACTGTAGATTTTGTTTTAACTCGGACTTGCTTTCGTGCCGAAAGAAATGCATTCTCAAGCCACGCCTCCGCCTTTTCGCCGTTGCGATCATGCCACTGTAGCTTGAGATGTGTACTGTACTGCCGCATTTACTCCGTAATTGTTATCTGTACGAAAGATCAGTAACAGTTTGCAGTACGACTGTATGAGGCTTTGCCAACAGTGCTTGATCGGCTGTGCCGGGCTGTGACTGTGACTCTGTGAGTGTGTTACGTGAGCCTATGAAAAAAAAGAAATCCAAAAGGAGGTTGCTGTTTGGTCATAAGATCCGAAGAGAGCACCGACTGGAACCGCATCCCAAGAGATCGAGTCCGGTAGCCACTCGCAGTCACACTCCTCACGATGAAAACAAGATACCATTGGAACAGTGAAAATCGAAATCTGGGAGACGAGCATCGGTTTCTGTTCCCGAACCTGATAGCAGATGAAGTTTGTCATGCTGGACATACGTTTGACTCCAAGGGAAACATGCATAGGAGACTAACCCATCAACGTATGTTTACTCTAGGCAGGTGGTTTCAGTTTGATAGTCGATACCTAAGAATCATCCACTTTCAAAATGCTGCAAAAGCTAGAGATTTTCCTACGCTATTCCGAATGTGGTCAGATATGTGATTTCCCAACTTTTATTGAAAAAAAAAGAAGAAGAGAGAACAACTATCCAATTAAGCAATCAAGGTCTTTCAGACTGCTTCTAGTTCCTCTTCCACCACAGCAAAATGCTAGCCGGCCCATCTCAGATTCTGATCCTCCTACTTCTTGGACCTGTAAAAGAAAGGCGAGCACAATTACCACTGTGAAAGAACAAAGACAGTCAATTACTCATTAACTCGCAATTGGAAGAGACGGTATAAAATACTGCCATAACACATTGCCGTCTATATCAAGAAAAAATCCTTCAAAAGAATCACACACATACATAACTAATCTGTATGCATATATATATATATATATATATATAGGAAACAGGATTCACGAAACTGCAAGAAGTCAATGTTAGGTTCCGAGTTAGGCTTGGGCCTTATGTGTTAGGGACTCCGTGTATACGGGCCTGGTGGACCATG
This sequence comes from Paspalum vaginatum, assembly GCA_030272315.1. Classification (NCBI taxonomy): domain Eukaryota; kingdom Viridiplantae; phylum Streptophyta; class Magnoliopsida; order Poales; family Poaceae; genus Paspalum; species Paspalum vaginatum. The sequence goes on along the minus strand of CM059014.1, from coordinate 8,576,897 downwards.
ACTCGCGGGCGCCAAGCAAACTGGGCCAGAATTTCGCTGCGCTACTCTAACAAGTGGTATCAGAGCCTATAGTTATAAACCTGAAAAATCTCGGTGTGTCACTGGTGACAGGGGCAGAGTCTGTGGAGTTCTTCGAGGAGGAGATGTTGACTCGTGTCAGCGGCCTGTGATAACGTGAGGGAGTAACCGGTGTTGTGTGACGGAAGTATTTGGCCGATGTGTGACAGGGAGAATGTTAGGTTTAGTCCCGCATTGATAATTTATGGTGGAGGAGCACAACATATAAGACGGGGGCAACTCTCACCTAACGGACTGGCCTTTAGTCTTTTAGGCTGAGTTAGGCTTGCGCCTTATGTGTCGGGGACTCCATGTATATGGGCCTAGTGGGCCACGGCTCGTGAGCGCCAATCGAGCTGGGCCGAAATTCCGCTGCGCCACTCTAACAGTCAATTTTTCTAGAGAAAAGGTTTCCCCGCTTTATTTCGCAATAAAGCGTAATCAGTTTACACTTAATGGTTTAACTTCAAGGTTTAGGCGTATTCAAAAGTGTGTCCGCTTAGAGAACACGACAACTAACCTTCATTCATCCCCAAGCGTATATCACTCATCATCTCTGTCTGCAGAGACCCTCGGCATGACCATGAACCAAGCTCTGCTCCTCCATCATACACACGAAACTTGACTCCTGCACCCAACCAAGGCTTGCCGGCAAACTTGCTCTCGACTCCGAAGCTCCAATGCATTGTTCCAGCTCCTCTAGGCAGCTCTGATTGTACAATGGCATCCATCTTCTTAGCATCCGTGCCACCCTTTCCATCACCTTCTGCATCCTCGACCATGTTGCCCCTTAGAAACAAATCGAGTTACGTGTTTTCCAATTACACCACATGGTTGCTGCACCAACAACATTCTTAACCCTATTTCTTTTATTGCTAACCCAAAAATGAGCCACTGATTCAAAATCATGTCCTTAATTCTTAAAGGTATCATTTGGATCAATAGAGCAGATTTGGATCGTTCATTCCATGTTTTAAGTATGAAAGCGACAGCCAGCTTCCATCCACTTATAGACCCTTTTTATTTTTCAGGAGTATAAATACTTCAAGTGATTAAAGACACTACTAACAAGGATCTCTGCCACCTGAAATAACCATTCGCACGGGAATCAAGATTCAAGACTATGGTTGTTTGTATTGTTATATTACTGGTTGTGTCCTTTTTGTTTGGAATTTACAGGTGCAATCAGCAATATTAAAAAAAAACAATCGTGGGGAGACCCTCCCTGGTTTTGTATTAAGTAGGTGCTGCCCTGTGAACTCAGGTCGAATGGGAGTTTCAACGACTCGTAGAGTTCAATGCTTTAACCAATTCAATGCGAGAAGCTCGGCAAAGCAGCAACAGCATTATGGAAAACCCGATGAGCAGGTTGATAACATACATACTAACATACACTAAGATTACTTGACTTTATTACTCAGGAAAGATTCTGTGTAAAAGATAACATATGATTGGTAGACCTATGTTGCAGAAAGTGAAATCATTTCTAAAGGATCATGTGATATTGCTACCTTTTGGAAGAAGATCCAAAGCCTTTAATCTTCTCTTCCAAGCCCTGCATATTCTTGTCATCATCTTGATTGTTGCCTAGATCTATGGCGTTTGCAGCCTCTGCCCTATTCAGGCTGGCTAATCTTCTTGGAAGAAAAAAATTGTAGTAATACTAGGTCAAATCCATTGTGCTCTCAGAGCTGAATTGCTCCAAAGCTATCTTAATCTCCTGAGAGAATCTCTTTGATACCTTTCAAGGTCTTTTTCAACATCAATCACTTCTTCAAGAAAATATATTCTTGAGTAATATATTCTTGCACATGATCTTTGCTAGGCTGGTGAGACCAAACTATTCGCTCAGATTGTGCTCTATGCTTGTCAGTCATACTCAGTACTCACCGTATGCTTATAAGGTTTGCTTCAGAAGTAGCTAATCTTTCTCACGCTATCTCTAGTCACATGCATATGCGGCAATGTTATATCGTCACACCAGACAGTTCCACCCGAAGGGAATACTTCTCATCGGACCCATGAAGGGATCTAGGCCTTATTTGGTGTTTTGGTAATTGTAACAACGTTGTGTGGACTAATGTTTTAATTGAGTATATTGAAGGAAATTGAGTCCACGGATAAATGGGCTCGGTTGATATAGATTAAGCATGGCGATTGCTTCATAGATGGATAGCTCGAGGCAAAGGTATAAAGATATGTTTTGAGTTTTACCAGTCAAACAAATTGACCGGATTAATAGGCTAGATAGCCATACTATCAAGAGGGGTCAATTGTCTTTACTTAGTAGTTCTCTAGTAGCCCATAGATCATACAGTTGATGCCATTGCAGGAGGGCTAACTGCGCTTCAGATTATGAAAGAAAAACTCTATTCAAAAGCTTGTTTGAAAGATGGCTGAAACTCTGTACTATGGACTGTCCAGGACCACGGAGCGGACTGTCCACAGGGCTAACATTTTTTTGGTCAGCAACGGGTGGTTTCTGTGGTGGTGGGAATGTTCACGGCGGCTGTCCGTGATTGAGAGATAAAAATCCACCAGTTTGTTGTGTTTCCTATCGAGGTTTTAAGGTTGAACGAGGGATTGTCCGGCCTTGAAGGGCGGACTGTCCGCAGTGCTTTTCTAGTGCTTGGACAAGGGTCTGGCAGCCGCGGTGATGGTTTTTCTCGTTGAACTGTGAACTGTCTTTGCTTGTGAGGCGGATTGTCCGCAGGTCATTTTTCAGCAGGCTACACGAGGGGTAGAGTGGCTGCAGTTTGAATCATTTGAACGGCGGACTGTCCGAGCCTTGTGAGGCGGATCGTTCACTGTTCTTTTTAAAAGGATTTTGATGTTGTCTAGAGGGGGTGAATAGGCTAATCTGAAAAATTCACAACTTAAAACTCCACCGTCAATTCCACACCGAATAGTCCGGTGATGCATACCGGATAGTCCAATGTCACACAGAGAGCTAGCTCACTAATGAAATGTGCACTTAAATACTTATTGAGCTTTAGAGTGATGTCACTAAGGTCTCTTTGGATTTGTTTAGCTCTTCTTCTCTGCAACGTTGCACTCACAACACGAACTTGCACACAAGAGTAGTAGCGGAAGCAATAACGATAAATACAAGTAAAGAACAAACCACAAGCATAAAGCTTGGGTATCCCAACAGGGGCACAACACACGGAACACACAATTTAATTCCCGAGGTTCGGGCACACCCGCAAGTGTCCATACGTCCTCGTTGAGGCGCCCACCAAGAGCTTGAGTCTTTTTCAACTCACAGCCTCCCATTCTCGACAACCGAGTCTGAGAAGGTGCTCACTGCAATGCTCTGAAGAGCGGGGTAATCACCTTCCAAGAAATGTGGCACTCGACAAGTTGAGTACCCTTCAACACGCTCTAGCCGTCTAGGAGGAAACCTCCGAGAGTAACAAAAGTGTTTGCCAGAAATACTTTGCCAACTTGTGCTCAAAAGTTAGGATGCTCTATAAATCTTACACAATCTCACAAATGCTCTCCCAACTCAAGAATCTCACAAGTTTAGCCCAATCTCACAAAGAGAGTGGTTGGGAAGTGTATTTTTGGCCTCTGAATAAATATGGACGTTGGAGGAAAGCAGCGACCTCAACAAGTGGAGAGGGAAGAGTATAAATACCCAACTCCCTAAAACTAGCCATTGACCCTGTGTTAGAGCCCCACATGACAGTCCAGTGGTCTCTACCAGACTGTTCGGTAGAGGAACTAGCTAGAGCACATGTTGACTAGCGACATTTTGGGCTTAGCTTTCCTCTTGGTAGTACGACATACCTATACTCAAGATAAAATATAAATCTAGATGAAATCCACTTGAGTCTTGGTCTTGATGAACAAAGCCGTCTCGATCAATTTCACCAATAGAGAGAAACCAAGGTCAGCTTTTTCTTTGAACAATCCTCTTTGAGCTGAATAAGTTGAACTTCAATTATGAAAACCTCTTCAATAGGTAGATGGAGTATATTTGTTCATTAACCATTCAATATACTTGATCTTCATGATAGTTGGCTTTCAAGTACAGACTGTTCGAGTTTTGTACTGTAAACTGTCTGCGAACTGACTGTTTTCGCGAGGTTTAGTCATAATGGCTAGTTGAGGAGAAGGGGAGTATATATACTAGTTTCCCAGGGGCTTGGCGTCTCTCTTGGCACTTTGGGTCACATATTGCATACTCTTGGGCCTTCCCTCTCCTCTCTCTCACTCATATTGTTTGGGATTGCATTCTAGTGAGATTGAGAGCCACATAGTGCATTGCATAAGTGTTTGATCTTTGGGGCACTAGGGAGACATCAAGCAAGGTCATTGGCTTGTTACTCTTGGTGGTTGCCACCTGCTAGACGGCTTGATGGTGGCTGCCGTGGAGCTCTCCAAAGGAGATTGTGGAGGAGCCCCGGTGGCAGTGTTATCCAAAACGCTAAACGGTAAACAGTCGGCTACCCTTCGTTTAGCGTTTAGACTGTTTAAACGTTGTTTACACGGATTTAAACGGCCTAAACGGTTTTGTAATATAGCATTAAAATATACATATTTCCTCTTAGATGAAAAAATATCATAGCAAGTGTAAATATTTATGCGTCTAAAAAATAAATATGCATATCTATACATTCAACAAACCTAATATAAATATTTATATATGTATAATATAGGATATTTATATTTATGCATGAAAAAACTCAAGTGAATATGACATTGTTCACCTAAACACATGTTAAATGGCCATTTAGTCTATTCAATTCCATTTAACTCTGTTCTGTTTAGACCGTTTAGGCCGTTTAACACCGTTTTTTGACCGTTTAAACGATCAACCATTTACACCCTAAACAACACAGTTGTGCACTGTTCCCGTTTAAACGGTTGTTTAGGCTATTTAGGCGAACACTGCCCGGTGGTGGTTGTGAGAGGCTTGGTGCTTGCCTCACTGGAGTGGTGAAAAGCAACTCCGATGGATACCGAGGTTTGGAGAGGTTTATTGTTACGGACCATCTCATATGCCAAGTGGATTTTTGGTTGGGAGCGGTAGGATTTCATTGAATCCACCTCAACGTGGATTAGGGGTGACCGGCAAGTCACCGATACCACGGATGAATTCGGTCTATTGTGTGGTGATTTCTCTTGCTCTATTTTGAGCATTTACTTTACTAGAGATTGAATTGCTATCTTGTCACCCTAGGTTGCAAGCCCACTTAGCTCAACTTAGGCTAGAAGATTTAATTCTATTGTGATTCAAATTAAATTTGTGTAGTGTCTTTGTTTTTAGTTGATACCGTCTATTCACCTCCCTCTACCCGGTAATTTCGATCCTACAACACAGTTGTCATGAGCACCACACTCTAGGCTAAATAAGAACATCAAATGCGGAGGTTTCTCCAATAGGGTCTCCAGATGCAACGCGGGCTAGAGACAACAGGGATTTTCAAAAGAAAACTACTTCATTTCCACAAACACAGCTTGCAAATGGCTTTTTTTTTTGAAAAACCCCAAGAACTTGGTACAAATGAGGGATTATCTTAGCCCCGGTATGCTAGGCTTATTCCAATAACCAATACTGCAAGGTGGGTGGTGGTGGATGATGGGTTCGCTGGTGGAGCTTCTTGTGAGATTTTTTCCGCATGATGCGGTGATAATGCTTTTCTCCAATGCTCTATGCCGTTGTCTAGTGCTCCGTTTTATAGCGGAGCCTCTTTCACCGTTAAGGGTGGCTTTGATAATTGATGTCTTCTGTGTGTTTTTACTGGTGTCACAGTTGTACGTCTTTTTATTCTTTAATAATTGTACCGCGTGCAGTATAAATATTCGTCATGTGCCTTCTTTTTCTGTAGTATATTCGTCCTTGCTTTGTCTTCAGTGTCGCACGTCTCCGCATACTTGAGTGTCTCGTACTTGAGTGTATTTAGGAATTCTTTCTAGGTACTGTCTTCCACGCTCAAATGATTGATAATTTGATATTCCATATGATTTGAATATATAGTTTTACCTACATGCGTGTGTGTATGGAAAAATCTACATACCCACCTAAATAAGTATCCTAAGGTGTCTACTTTTTTTGACATGTAAAAGGTGAGCTTTATAGATCGGACAAGATGGTTACATTGTTTGCCAAAACATTAAGGATAAAGCTAGGGGGCTCATCGACCCAAGTACATGATGATTTAAATAAAAATGCATTCCTAGCCAGCTCATGGGCTACCTGATTCGCCTCTCTATTGCAATACTCAATTGAAATGTTGTCGAAGTCACACCACAGATTACTGCATTCATCGTATATTGCATACGTTGTCGTTGATGAGAAGCCACCCGCTTTTATTGTGTCGACAACCTACATACAATCAGTGGAAAATAACGTTGTTGCAACCTATGTGTAGAGCTAGCAGCAAGCCTTCCTTAAGAGCATAGGTTTCTGCCATTGGAGCATATGACATGTGGAATGTAGCTATGGGCGGCAGCGATACAGAAACCTCTTTCATCTCTAATTACAGCTCCTGTACTTTCGCTATTTTGGTTAACATCAAAGGCTGCATCCACATTTATCATTATTTTTCCTTCTGCTGGTTTTGTCCAACCACGCCATCGGCGGGTATTTTCCCTCATCATTCTCGAATAGTTTTTTTTTGCCAACGCTGCTATTGACATTGCGGCCCTGAAGGGTGGTTGGAGATTTTCTCCATGCACGAATTCTCTTCTTTGCCACCAAATATACCATCATCCAGTTAGGATTAGTTCAGCTAGACCCAAGTTGTTGAGGGAAGGAGTTTTTTCTTGAGACAGTAGTAGCTCTTCAACTAGCACAGAATCAGAACTATAAGGTGAAGTACCTCCTCGACTCTGCTCCAAATTTCCAACGCTTCCCAGATCTTCCTCGGTCTGTCACAGGTGTGAAGCGCCTTACAATCCATAATGGGACTAAAATGTGTTTTTATTATCATTCCAGGTTTATTAATCACATTTTTATATCAGAGTCAAGATTATGATAGATAATTAAATGAGCGATCCCACTTATGCGTACTATATCAACAATAAGCTTAGGCGGCTGTATATTTTGCTGAGTTACCTTAGCATGCAAAACATGCAAGTTTTTATGTGATTATCAGGCCAAAGGTTATGTTTGTAAAACATAGGAAATTTATGCATCAAGTGGGAATTCGAGTGGGCTTGCCTATCGTTTTGTGGATACAGACGATGCATTGGTCGCTGGTGACGAGGGTGTATCGTATGCCGAATGCGTCGGCGTACCATCATCTGCCGGGCACGTTGGTATACCAATCGCTGGGTGCGATGGTGTGCCATCCACAGCGCATGCCGGTACAACAACTGCTGTAGGCGCCGATTGCTTTCTTCAAGCGCGGCGAAGGCTCTCGCGAGAGGCGTACCGACTAGGATCGCTGGTACCACCTACGTGTATAAACAGGGAGAAGCATACACACAACGAATATAACATGAGCTCAACACTGACTTTAGGTGCGATGGAGTGAGTAGGAGGTTATTTGGAGGGTTTAATCTTACCAGAGGCTGCGGTTCCGGTAGGTAGAAGGGTGGAGTGGGATGGTGTCGACCCCATTGGCGGGCATGGTTACGGTTATGGAGGTAGTGCTAGGGTAGCGAATTCGAGCGGAGAAAACGAGAATGGCAAGGAGGTGGCCGCATGGTAATGTTAAAGGGGAAAAGATCCTTTGTGGAGTGGATGGATGGATAAAGCTTTATTTTATATGAATTTAGGCGCAAGAATCGCCTAAATCGGAGTTCAAAAGGAGAAGATATGGGGTATATAGTGTCTGGGGTAGATATGAACTTTCTGGAAAGTTGGAGGGGTAGATTTGGGCTTTTCTCTGCTGAACTTTTGGTTTTTGGCTCGAGGAGAAGCAAACTCGGGCCGGGGTGCCTTTCGGCCCATGAGACCCACTCGCGTCGCGCGGTCACTGGGCCGGCCCACGGGAGCGGGGGACGGCGCGGCCAACGCCGTCGGCTTGGGTCCACGTGGCAATGACTAGGGGGGCGGGACCGCGTTAAGGCGGAACAGTGATGGCGGCAGTCGGTTCGGGGGTGAACCGGGGCGCGGCCGGGAGCTTGGCTCGCCGGCGGTTCTCGCCGATGGGGGCGGTTTCGGCGAGAGGCCCGGCAGCACGAGCACGGGGACGGTGGTGCGGATACGGTGACTGGGGTCGATGGTGTGGGTAGGCGGCCGGTGATGGGGTGTCCACGGTGGAGGCGCGGGTGCGCGCCGGCTGGCAGGAAGCGATCGCTGCGGCGGTGGCTCCGTGGAGGGAAATAGGAGTCGGTGTGGTGCCGGGGCGATAGATGGCGGGGTGTTGGAGCTATGGTAGCGGGTAATTGAGATACGGGGCGGCGGAACTGGAGGATTTTTGAGCGGCGGTGTGGCTCACCGGGGGGAGGGGGAAAGCTTGGTAGAGCTCAAGGGCGGGGAGAGAGGCAATGCGGCTAGTGCTCCCAATGGGGGGGTCGGGGACCGGTCGCGGCATGCGCGGGGTGGCGATGGTGGCGGAGTGGTAGCGAGGTGGCTATTTATAGCCAGTCGAAGGGAAGCGACGCCGGCGGACAGAGGGGAGGCGGACACGGCGTGGCGGTGGCGTGGCGGGGAGATGCGGCAGCCAGGTGGCGAGGAGATGTGGCGGCCAGGTGGCGACGCGATGCACTGGGGTGGAACGGGGCCCAAGCCTAGCACGGCTGAGTCAGGGTGCTCTGCGGGCGTAGTGCGGCGGCGTCCGCACGCGCTGTCCGCGCCCGTCCAAGGAGGAAAAAGGGGGGCGCTGACGGGCGGGACCCAGGCACAGTGAGATGATGGGCGTGGGCCCAGCGGCAGCGAGAGGAGGCGGGGGAGGAAAGCTGCCGACGGTTTGGCGTGCCGCGGTGGGAAGTGGGCCGCGGATGGAAGGAGGGGAGGTTGGTGGCCCAGGCGGAAAGGAGGTAGGGGGGTTTAGGCCGGCTTTGGCCTGGGGACGAGAATAGAGGCCTTTCTTCCTCTTCTGATTTTGATTTTGTACTTGGATTTTGGAAAGAATTTGTGGAGGATTTGGTGTAGGATATGTAGGAAGTTGGGAGGGGGAAAATTTTTGGAGCATCCGGTGAATTTTTTTTGTTGAGCTCATATTGACGCACTCACAACAAATAAGCAACATCCAAAGCTTTCAAAAATCTGATTTTGAATTTAGGGAGAGATTAGAAGAAAATTCCCGAGGCTAAATTTTGGGGCGTTACAAATCTACCCCACTTAAAGTAAATCTCGTCCTCGAGATTTGATCTAGAGGGTTACAGGGATAGCCTTACTTCAGCTAGCTATTTCGTGATTCTTCGCATGGAATGGAAGGTGGAATTTTAATAACAACTGCATGTCCAACTCGATTTTTTTTTTCATTTCTCTTTTCTTCTTTGTTGGAGCTGTTCGTACAAGCCTTCCACATACAAGCTGGATCATTCACTTCATGAACTTGGAAGGTTGATCCATTGTCTGGCAGCTTCAGGCAGAGGGCACTTTTAGAGAGCGGCTGAAATTCAGCCAGGCACTTTCTTCTCTCTAGATGGTGGCATAATCCGTGCGACTCGTCCAAAGTGATGGATCCGTCGACGTATAGGTTCCAGATTATCCTGCACCAGCGCTAACAGAAGGGAGGCTACCCTGTAGGACCGAGTCGTGCGACTAGCGGGGGGTGAATAGGAGCACTTGAAAACTCAAAATCACAACCCCCAAGTGAACGCTCTGCAAAGCTCAATCGAAACCAAAACTAAGCACCGTCCACTGAACAGATACGTGCCTAGCAGGGCAAGTGTACCATGAAGAGCTCAGCGGGGATGAAAAGATAGTAAATACAAGTTCTAGCATACAGAGCAAGTGAGGGCAAGGTAGCATGCAAAACAAGCTCAATTGAATCTATCTTATACAGATCAGGAGCATGTTTTTCAGAGTTGTTGAAAAGAGAGCATCACCAACATGAATAGCATCTAGCAAGATAGGCATGAACAGCAAGATGCTAGCAAAACATACAAGGTGTGCTACTCTCAACCAAGGAATCTACAACAGGCCATAAGCAATTTAGAGACTTGCAGATTTCAGATTTAGCAATTTTGAACTTCAAGCAAATCAGATCATGTGCCAGGGGTTATTCACTTGTCGTTGCCACTTCTTACCAACCAATGCCAAGCCTAGGTTCAAAAAAACCATCAGAAGCTTAAGAAAAGGTTTTGGTCATACACAGCCTAGTCCAAGTTCAAGCCAAAGTGCAAAGGCAAGCTATCTCAAACTAGATCAGTGTGACAAGTGAACCCTCCTGGATCTTTTCAATTTAGCTCATAGTACACCACTTGTAAGCCACATTCATTTAGATTTTAGATTTGAACAAGGTGCCATAAATGCTTAGGCATCAGTGTAACACAGGCATACGACTAGCATATCCAAGCATGAAAAGATAGCATAGCATTCAACATTCCTACACATGCTAGGTAGCCAAGTCAAGTGGTGATTATGGTTTTTGATTTGGAAGAAGCAAAAGTGACTGAGCTCACAAAAGATATTAGACAGATTCAAGGAGCTTAGCCAACCATGATCATGCAAGCAACTGTGCAATCTAGCACAAGCAAGTACTAACTTGGCATACCAGAAGAGATCTAGTGCTAGTGAAAGTGAAATGCATATGTTACAATGCAATGCATGGTATGAGACAAAATGCAAGAGAAGCAAAAAGAGAAAAGAAAGAAAAAGCAAAGCAAAAACCTAAACTATACCAAAGTTACCCCAACCTCAAAGGGATAACAAACACCAAGCTCCCCACGCAAGTGAGCAAATATGCTCAGGTCTAAGGGCTTGGTAAAGATATCGGCCAACTGGTTCTCAGTCTCTACATGGATCAAGTCTATATCTCCCTTCTCATAGTGATCTCTCAAGAAGTGAAACCTCACGTCTATGTGTTTGGTTCTGGAGTGCAGGACGGGGTTCTTAGCTACAGAAATAGCAGAAGTAGAGTCTACTAGGAGAGGGATCTTCCTAAAACTGAGACCAAAGTCGCTCAAGGTGGACTTCATCCAAAGCAGCTGGGAGTAGCAACTAGCAGCAGCAATGTATTCAGCTTCTGTGGTGGAAGTAGCTACGCTAGATTGCTTGCGTGAGGACCAAGAGACAAGAGAAGAACCGAGAAACTGGCAGGTGCCGGAAGTAGACTTGCGCTCCAGCCGACAACCCGCAAAGTCAGTATCCGAATACCCTCTAAGAGAGAGCAACGAAGCTGAAGAAAACCAAAGTCCAAGCTTAGGAGTGTATTTCAGATACCTGAAGATGCGCTTCACTGCTTGACGATATGATAGCCTTGGTGAGGCCTGAAAACGCGCACAGAGGCAGACCGCGAACTGAATATCCGGCCTGGTCGCCGTCAGGTACAGAAGTGAGCCAATCATCCCTCGGTACTCTCTTTGGTCCACCACCTCCCCTTCTTCATCCGCATCAAGAGCCGTCTGTGTTGACAAGGGAGTCGCCATGGGCTTGAGATCTCCCTTGTCAAACTTCCTCAGAATGTCCTTCGTGTACTTGGCTTGATGGACGAAGGTTCCTTCTAGGCCTTGCTTGATCTGAAGCCCGAGAAAGAACTGAAGCTCACCCATGAGACTCATCTCAAATTCACTGCTCATCTGTTCAGCAAACTAAGACACCAAAGCGTGAGATGAACCACCAAAGATAATGTCATCAACATATATCTGAACTAGAAGGGTGTCACCGCCACGACTCAACAGAAACAAGGTCTTGTCTACTGAACCCATCACAAAACCAGACTTGAGCAGAAAGGCTTTCAACCTAGCATACCAAGCTCTTGGAGCTTGCTTCAGACCATACAGGGCTTTTCTCAACTCGGTCTGGAAACTTGGCACTCTCAAAACCAGGAGGTTGTCTCACATAAACCTCCTCCTCTATGTACCCGTTTAGAAAAGCTGACTTGACATCCATCTGCTGCAATTTGAAGCCTTTAGAGGCAGCAAAGGCAAGCAGAATCCTAATAGCCTCTAAACAAGCTACAGGAGCAAAGGTTTCCTCATAATCTATCCCCTCCTTCTGACAGAAACCCTGGGCTACCAATCTCGGTTTGTTCCTCACAACCATCCCATCCTCACCCTGTTTGTTCTTGAAAACCCACTTGGTTCCTATAGGGTGGCAGTTTGGTGGAGGTTCAACTAACTCCCAGACATGGTTTCTCTCAAAGTTCTCCAACTCCTCATGCATGGCGTTCACCCAACTAGGATCAGATAATGCATGTGACACATCCCGGGGTTCGAAAGAAGCAACAATGCGGAGTGACAGAAAAAGGCCAGAGAGTTAACCGAAGAACGTGTGACACGTTGGTATAGGTCTCCAATCATCCTGTCTGGAGGGTGATCCCGCTGGACCTGCCGAGATGGAACAATCTCAGAGGTCACCTCCCCTGCGTCCTCAGCGGGGCCAACCTCTGCTCGAGCTTGTGGTCGGGGAAGTGAGAAGGAAGCCATAGGCAAGGGTCCTCCTTCATCTTCAGAGCTCGTAGCTGAGGGGGCAGGAACTGCAGCCGATGCAGTGGCTCCTGCATCACCAGCATCTGCTTCGCCTTCCTCATCTTCAAAGATAGGAGCGCCTTCTTCATCATCACCTGAAAGCTCAAATGCAGGGGTTGTGCAAGGCATAGATTCATCAAAGGAAACTTCACAGTTCTCAAACACTTGTCTAGTATCAAGGATCCACACTCTATATGCCCTAGAGCTAGAGGCGTACCCAAGAAAAATACCATCCAAGCAGCGAGATTCAAATTTGTCCAAATGCCCTCCCTTCTTGAGCACAAAGCATCTGCAGCCAAATGCACGCAGGTGCTTGACGCTAGGCTGCCAACCAAACTGTAGCTCGTACGAAGTCTTTCCCAAGAAAGCCCGTAGGAAAATGCGGTTGGCGATGTAACAGGCCGTATTCATAGCCTCAGCCCAAAAGCGTCGCGGAGTCCTATGCTCATCGAGCATCATCCGCGCCATCTCTACAAGTGTGCGGTTCTTTCGTTCCACAACACCGTTCTGCGGTGGGGTATAAGGAGATAAGAATTGGTGATCAAGACCAAGGTCACGACAAAAGGTTTCGAAACGAGAGTTACGAAATTTTCCGCCATTGTCGCTGCGGATAGCCCTCATGGCTTTATGGCTCTCATTCCTTAACCTCAAGACCAGATCCCGAACAAAACCAAAAGCTTCATCTTTGAATTCCATGAAGAACACCCACGAATAGCGAGAAAAGTCATCCACAACTACAAGCACATACCACTTCCCACTGACCGACTGTACTCGAGCAGGACCAACCGTGTCCATATGTAGCAGCTCACCCGAGTAAGAAGTCATCACCTGATTGACAGGTGCATGAGAAGCTGCAACCATCTTGCCATGACGACAGGGGTGGCATACTAAGTCCTTTTCTGCTTTCAAATTGGGCAATCCTCGGATCAGATCCATCGAGCTCAACCTGACTAGCAGATCAAAACTCAAATGGCCAAGCCTCCTATGCCACTTCCAAATATCAGCAGAAGGACTAGCAACCAAACACCGAGGAGGGCCAGAAACAGATGCAAGGTCAACCTTAAAAACCTGCCCGTAGGGCAAAATCCGACAAACAAGGTTTTCCTTAGCATCAAGCACACAAGAGGAACCCTCCTTAAAACGAACCTCAAACCCTTCCTTGAGAAGTTGCGAGACAGAAACCAGATTGAACCCTAAATTTCTCACCAAAGCAACTTCTCTCAGGGAAAGCTTGCTAGAAAGAGCAACAGAACCAACACCCAACACTTTACCTTGACCATTATCCCCGAATGTGATGTACTCCTTGGTGCTCACGGGGTTGAGGCTGGAGAACCATCTGTGGTGCCCTGTCATGTGCCTAGAGCAGCCGGAGTCTATGATCCATATGTCCTCCAGGCCTCGATCCTACAAAATCAAGGAAAGCGAGAGTGAGCAAATGGTCCGGCACTAGGGTTAGAGTAACTGCTGAACCAGTGCCGAGCCATCTGCTCAAAAGTGGGGTAAACACAGTCAAAGTAAGCATCATGTCTACCTGGGTACCCACGACCTCTAAAACGTGAGCTCTCAAACCCTCTACCTCCAAAGCCTCGGTCAGAAGATCCTTGTCCGCGCTGAAATCGACTAGGAGCTCGACCGGGAATGCGTCTCTCTTCACTAGGAACACGGGCCTGAAAGCCGCCTCCTCTCTCACCAGCAAAGTGGTCTCTCATCTCACCGCGACGGGGTGGATCCTGCCTACCACCCTGGTAGAACTGATCCTAGTTCCCCCAGGCTCTCTCCTGCCTCTCAACTCGCTTCCTCCTGAAGCAAAACTCCTCCAAGTGGCCATTCCACTGGCAAAAGTCACAGTGGTGGACAGGCCTCTTGGGAGTGGGTTTAGGCTGAGCCTTGGGCTTAGGTGGAGTAGCCTTGGGTGGAATAGGCTGCTGGACTCTCTCCTTGCTCACTGGAGGCTTGAGAATCTCAGTCACTACTCTGTCCAGCTTAGCCTGTGAGGGCTTGGGTGTCCAGAACTGCTTCTTTGGGGCAGCCTTAAGAGGCTCATGGTAAACCCCATCAACAATAGGGCTAGGCTGAGGAGAGGCAGTCTTAAGCTTAATTGGGGAACTCTTCTTCTCACCCGAAGTACTGCTCTCTCCTAACCCAAGTCCACTCATATCACCCTCAGCTCTCTTGGTGCTCTCCAAGATCATCCTAAGTTGGGGCTCTCTAGCATACAACCAACTGAGCACCTCTCTCAACCGGTTGTTCTCATCAACCAAAGTATGCTTCTCCTCTCTCAGATCCTCCAGAACCAAAGTATGGGTAGCACAAGTAGGACTGTCTGGAGAAGGACTAGAGGAAGTAGACTTCTCTAACTTCTTAATGGTGGCATCCCTATCCACCAACATCAACCTCAGAGTGAGACAGTTCTCACAAGTGTCAGGGGGTGCTGAAAGCACCTCAAGGTCAGCTCTCAACTGCACAAGCTCACTCTCCAAGGTAGGACAGACCATGCACGCACCCAAAAGCGTGGGTCTAGCTCTAAGCTCCTCCAACTCCTTAAGCTGTCCCTCACACCTCACTCTCAGCTCAGCTATGTCAACAGCTAGGTGAGGGCACATCTCACACTCAGGCACATCACTCAAAATAGGCTCATCCAGTTTAGACTGGAGCTTGCCTAACTCTACCTTCAGCCTATCCATCTCCTTTACCTGATGAGCATACTTGCTCTTCTGCTCACAGAGATCTCTCATCAAAGTCTCACAGTTAGGACACTCAGACTCACTAGGCTGGGCTGACACACTCTTCAGCCTCTCTATCTCAGCTAAAGCATCAGCCAACTTGGCTTTCTGCTTCTGCAGCTTCTTGGCTACCTTCTCCAACATCCTATCCTGGGCTTTCAACTCACGACTATTTGCCTCCAACATCTCAAGGATTTCAGCTTGCTCAGGAGTTACCTCTTCATCGGAGGAGTCGTTGTCGTCGCCCTTGTCGTCCTTGTCCTTAAGCGCCATGGAGCAGAAGGATCTCCGGTGCATCTTGTGCTTGCGCTTGGACTTGGTGGAGACGAAGCAGAGTCTAGCTGGACCGCCTTGGTCCCTCTTCTTGTCCCGCTTGGTGACGATCTCCTCATCGCTTGAGCTCGACGAAGAAGAGGAGGAGGAAGACGATCCGCCATACATACCACCAAGCTCGGCGAAGAAGGCCTTGTCCCGCTTCCGGTTGTCCTTCTGGTAGCTCTTGAAAGCCTTCCTGAAGTTCTTGATCTTGCCGGAGCGCTGCTTGGTGTGGTCGCACTTGCCGGAAGGTACTTGTTGGAGTCGCGGGAGTGGCTCTTGCCCTTCTTGTAGTAGTCATTCTGCTTGTTTGGGCATTCAGCAATGAAGTGGCCGACCTCTCCGCACTCGAAGCACTTGGGCCTCTTGCCCCTCTTCCTGCTCATCCGGTTGTCATAGGCGCGCTGAAAGCGGCTAGACACCAGACACAGCTCATCATCCCCAAGTGACGCCAACTGCTCCTCTGTAACAGACATAAGAGCAGAAAACGAAAAGTTGTGAAGCTGGGGGTTAGAAACGGCCTCACTGGAGGGAGAAGCCAAGGCCAGGCTCTTGGAGCCAGTACAAGCGAGAGAATCTCTCAACTTTGTAATCCACCTCTGTGGCCTTGAGCTTGCTGTAAAGAGTCTCCACTCCAATTGTGTCATAGGCCTCAGACTCGATGATCGAGTTAACCTTGATCTCCCATACCTTCATGTCCAACGCATACAGCAACTTGACAGCCTGCTGATGGTCGGTGTATGGGATCCTCTCAGGGCTGGAGTTAACGCGCAACTTGTTGATGATCGATTGAAAACGACCAAACAAGTCATCGATGGACTCACCAGGCTTCTGAACGAAATTTTCATAGTCGCGCCTGTAAGTCTCAACTAGACGCCCCTTGATAGTAGCAGTGCCCTCATGGTGTGCACTAAGCAGGGACCAGATCTGACGGGCAGTCTCAAGGTGGCTCACTCTCTCATAATCAACTGGACCAAGTCCTGAGAAGAGAAAGTTAACAGCTTCGGCGTTAGCCTCATGCTGAGCCAGAATCGCTGGGGTAGAGCGCTGAGCAACTAGAAGCACCACAAAGTTCGCACTCTGAGTAGCATTCCATATGTCCTGGCCCTAGCTAAGCAAGAAAGCTCTCATCCTACCCTTCCAGTAGGAGTAGCCATCGGAACCAAGGACTGGAATCTTCCCGGAGTAAGTCATAGTCGCTACAGGTTTCTCACCGGTAAAGGTATGAAGAAACCTAACCGGCTCTGATACCAATTGTAGGACCTGAGTCGTGCGACTAGAGGGGGGTGAATAGGAGCACTTGAAAACTCAAAATCACAACCCCCAAGTGAACGCTCTGCAAAGCTCAATCAAAACCAAAACTAAGCACCGTCCACTGAACAGATACGTGCCTAGCAGGGCAAGGGTGCCGTCCACTGTGAGGATATGCACCAATGCAAGAAAACTCAAGATCCGACCAAAGATGACAACGGAGCAACGGATTGTGCAACCACCGCCACAAGACACTCACCTGCACCGAGGTGCATCTCACTGACTCACAGCAAGTAAAGAGAATGGTTTCAAAAGGGAGGTGCAAAAATCCGAAGCAAAAACACAGCGGAAAAACCAAACTGGGAAGAACACAGTAGCTCCCTGGGCTGGACCGGACTGTCCCGAGGCCAACACCGGACTGTCCGGTGGGACCGGATTGTCCGCTGCATGCTGCCGGACTGTCCGGTGGCACGGCCCGGACAGCGCTCAAGCCGGACCGTCCGGTGGGCGCTGCCGGACTCTACGGTGGAACCGGACTGTCCGGTGGCCTCTGCCGGATTGTCCGGTAGAGTCGCTGAAAGGGGATTTTCAAACCCAAACCAAACCAAACCTTGTCCAAACTTCACGAAATTTTGCACAGGGTATTTGGACCCTATTCCAAAGCTATTCCCAACAGATCAACTCAAGTCAACCACGGGATCAGCGGGAATTTCAGATCTTGTGAAATAGCCATTCTTGGGCAAGAAAGGGGAAAACACAAAAGAGGCTTACTCATGGCAATCCAGCAGGATTGAGATGAACTAAGTCATGATCTCCACGTCCTAGCAAGTCCAGAACATCAGGAAGGAAAGGGATTCAAGCTTGCCCAACAAAAACACCCAAAAAGGCAAGGATTGAACCCAAAAACCAAAGAGAGAGAGGGAGGAGAAGAACACAAGGTTGCTGCACGAATTTGCTTCGATTAAGTGCCCAAGATGGGTCTAAAGATTCAGCATACAAGCAGAAATTCGTCCCAAGCAACCACCCTCACCTTCCCTCAAGATTAGGAGGCTAAATCCTACTCTAACCTCCCTAACAATGGAGCTCAAAGCTTAAGGACGAAAATCACCATGTGAAGACTAATCCTAGCAGCCAAGAGTTGTTCTAATGACCTGCCTTGGACCAATTTATACCCGAGTGCTATTTAGACAGTTTTGCACTTAGGTCCCTACAGCTAGACAAACCCTAAGGACTCAAATGAAAAATTACAGGATATTTCGGGACGGACGACCACGATGAAGTCTTGATCTTCGTAAGTTCCACGCAATCCTCGGATGCTCTCCACGTGGCCAGTAGTCCAATCCATGATCCGCCCCCGGTTTTTGTGATGCCCCTGGCATCCCAAGTGCATTACACTAATATCATTAGCTTAATGACATCATTTCAAGGGCTTTTTTTCTTGAGAGCATGCATAGCTTAGGTCATTTAAAGCAAATAAACTCGGTTTGCGGAAAAACTCTGTTTGCATTGCTGTTGTAACTTTAATACTGTTGTGAATTTTACAAAACTTTACATACCAAACTTGTAGACAATTTCATGGGGAATAACTTTGGTATTTTGTATCATGACATGCATGAAGGTTTGAACAAAGTTTTGGGTCATTTTAAGTGAAACTGTGAATTTTGCCAAACTCAGACCTGATTGGTAAATTCAAAATTTTGTGAAACAAAATTCAAAATCCTACCATAACTTGAATACCAAAGTTGTGGTTCATGAGATTCTATGCAACTTTGGTATAACTAATTCTTCATGAAAATGCACCTAAAATAGACTTTAGTAATTTCCAAGCTGGGGATTTCAAATGGTCAAACTGGAGTCAGCAGATTAAATTCAATTTAAATCATATTTATGCTTGGAATCTAGTATAAGTTCCTTTTGACAAAGTTGTATATCTCAAAGGGTACAACATTTCATTCAATTGGGTCCTTTTCAAATTCGGCTCTTAAATTGGTCAAATTGGCAAAATTCAGAAACCTGGTTAGTGGTCAAACCCCATTTTTCATTTTTTCGGGATTTTGTTTTTCTCATAAGCCTATGACAAGTGGGTCCCACCTGGCAGGGCTGCGGGTTCCCGCCCGACACCCGCGGCTGCGGGCCCCACCGGCTCTCTCGCTCCACGCACCCGGTCCATGCACCTTTCTCTTCATTCAAGGCCTTGGCCCCTCCTGTCAGCCTCACCCGGTCCATGGACTCAGCCCACCCGCGCGCCTCTCTCCTCCTTCCCCGCCCGACCGCGCCCACGCGGCGCCGGTCTTCTGGGCGCCGTGGCCACGCGCCGGCCTCCCCGACCGCCGTGGCCACGCGCCGCTGTCGGTCGCCGACAGCGCGCTCGGCTCGCCTTCAAGGCGAGTGCGAGGCCCCGGCCTCCTTTCCCCGAGCCTCCATTCGCGCGCTCGGCCCTCTCCGTCTCCCTCGCTCCCCACGCCCGGCAGTGCGCGCCCGCCATTGACGGCGAGCTCCGAGCTCGAGCTCGCGCCCCTCCCTCTGCCGCTCCCCGAGCCTCCCCACCTCCACCGCTGCGTTCGCCTTGACCCCGCGCACCTCGCGCTCGAGTCCCCGTCGCCATTCCCCGCCCGGACGCCGAGATCCGACCTCGCCTCGACGTCGCGCCGCGCCGGTTCACCCTCAATTCACCTCCGCCGTCCGCCTCGTCCACGCCGTCTCCGCCACCTCGAGGTAGAAACCCCGCACGGGGAACACTATCCCCGACCCGCGTCGCGGCCGCGGCGAGCTCCGGCTCGCCGGCGCGCGCGCTTCTTCCCGCGCGGCCGCGGGCGTCGCGAGGAAGAAGAAGGGGGCCGGGGAAATTTTAGATCCGGCCCCTGCTTTTTCCATATTCATGAATCGGTCCACCGCACTGTGCCCTGAGTCTTGTAGATCTTGCATATTAGCCCTCAGAAGCTACGGTTAATTGTGTGTAGGTCCTGGATCTGTAGATTTTCGTTTTAAAATGCATTTAAAACTGCTGAAACTTTGGAAATTCGTAGTAAATCCAATAAAAATCAGAAAAATACAAACTTTGTTGCAGTGTGCTCCTATTAAGTAGATCTACAGAATGAATATGATGGTTGGGTATGAAAAGACCATTTTGCCCCTGTTAATGTGCATGCTTGATAAATCAATGAAATTAGGAAATGTGGACTAAATGGTCTCCAAAAATTGCCAAACTTGGACAGCAGTGTTGTTAGGGTATATAGGCTCACTATGATTTTTGGTAGCTCAAATGTTCACTGTTTAATTACCATTTTGCCCCTACATGTATTTTTAGCATAAGAATAAATGAGGAAATAAAAACCATATAAAAATTATGCTCTAAATGGTTTTACCCATTTTATTTGTGCTCCCTGTGGTATAGGTAGCTCACTGTTGAAGTAGGGTGATATGCATGTCAAGTATAGTTAGTGTTTTGAAATTAATAAGTTCATGCATGTTAAATTAATAAATAGGAAATGTGGTTTAAATGAGAGTCGAAAACTTCTGAATTTGGGCAGCAACATTGCTAGTATACCTAGGCTTAGTATAAGAATTTGATAGCTTAAATGCTTACTGTATATTTACTATTTTACCCTTGCCTAGTAATTAAGCATATAGTTAACAATGAAAAAGAGTTCTAGATAATAGTAAGCATCGGCCTTTTCGCATGAATCGATGCTATTCAATCACACACCCCCACGTGATTATGTGTGACAAGCTAAGTTATCATAGGTGATGGATTGTACGATTTCTTAACGTTAAACAAGTTTCATCACGAAAATGCATAATGTTATTTCATAAACCCTGATTTCTTGCATTGCACTCACATCATGAAGCAAGCATTGCACTAATACATGCTCCAATTGCACCATGTCATGCATATAGATTCCGCGAACAAAGGACAACCGCCGAACCAACCAATCGTAGAAGAGCCAGAAGAGGAGCTGCACCAGGAACCGGAGGACCAGCAGCAGGGACCCGACTACGCTCCGGAAGAAGCTTCTAACCCTAACGAGGAAGGTAGGCAGGACCATACTCAACCCAGCAAACAAATTATACTTGATGATTACGCATATGCATTAGGAGTTGCTTGGAACCAATTGCATTAGACTCCCTGGCCGCCCTGGCCCTAGCACCTATACATAGAGTTCGTAGGGCGAGTATGCCTAGAAATTGCTAGGTACGAGTAGACACGAGTGTGTGGACTCGTCGCGTAGGTGTTTTCAAAGTTACAAAAGCTTACATTTACATCAATTATTATTGTTACTCATGATCTAAATGGAGACCGGGCGGAGATTTATTTCAGTATATACTTTTCATAAGGTTGCACTTTGGACTCCGCCCGAGTCGCATAAGGCCCGTCCGCTGTTCGCCTGCTGTTCGTCATAACATTGCTAGAGTGCTTATCCGGGATATGGGACCGGTAAAGTCTTACATGGGTTTGTCCGAAGTTTTCGAGGCTCCGCCCATCCACTTGCTGGAGGCCGATGGGCCCGGGGGCGCTTGTACTCGAGGGAGGGCTGACCCAGAGAACTGTGGTATCGCTCCTGAGGGGGCACAACCCAGGGGTTAGGTGGGGGCGCTTTGAATCTTGGGACAAGACAGGTGGAGATCGGGGCTATATGTGGGAACGCGATGGCTAGTAAGCATATACCCCTGGCATGATAGTTATTCTCGGGAATTAAAATCGATTCGAAATCGCTGATGCCCACCAGGTGTGGGAATGCTGATAATGCACACGGGCAACGTAGTAACTACCTAAACACTCTCGTACTTAATACTCATGATTTTGGAATACCACATGTTTGAATTGAACTGTTTACATTACCACAAGTTACTTTTATGTTGGAGGTTATACAAATGATGAAAACTTGCTACTTATGTTACACATGTTACTGTTTAAAACCAAAGGCTAAGGATCCACTTGCTAGTAAGCCGCTTCGCGTCAGCCGTAAGCCAAATCCATTAAGACCTACTGAGTAATTAGTACTCAGGGTTTGCCCCCATATTTTGAGCGCAGGTATGGAATTCATGGTCTGCACCTGTGTCGGAGGTGGCGCATGTCCTCACTTAGGATGAAACGACATGAGTGGCACAAGGGCAACATCGGTGGGCTCGATGTTGTTACCTCTAATGCAAATCTTTTGATGATATCATGGTGACCTCTGAACTTATAATTCCGCTGCGAGAAACTTTCGAACTTGCTACTTTATAACCCTATGTTGGACTTGTACTTTATTCCAAACCGGTTTGTAACTAAGTATATAATTATGCTATTCAACTGCCTGTGATGATGTATCTGTTGTGGCTCCATCGTGGGTCAGATGTGTGTGATGTCGGTTCCTCTGGGAAATGGTAATATCGAGGGTCAATTGACTCTCGACGGACGACCGGGTTTAGATTGGCCTAATCACATTGCGAGCCAGAAGTGACAGATGTGCTTAGTCCGGATTAAATCGGCGGTTCCGCCACAGTTTTGAAGTCAGAAACCGGGAAACTTTAGGAAGTCTCCGCCTGGGCCGGATTTGGCCCATCTTCTCTATCTTGGCGAGTCGCGTGGCCCAACTCACCAAGGCTTGGGTAGCTTGGGTGACGGTTTTGAGCCGATGCCGCCAAAGCCTCCCTCGCACGCCTTCGCGCCACACATTCGGGTTGGAGCACCGCGGTGGCGCCCGGCATCCCCTGTCCATCGGGGCAGGCTCGCAGTCCTGCAGAGGACTTACTCCTGCCGTCGCCGTGCCGCTCCTCCGTCTACCGAACTCCCATGGCCGACAGACGCCGAGTGTGCCTCCAGTCCTTCGGAGGACTTTCCTCTACCTCCAGTCCAACGGAGGTCTTGTGCCCAAGTCCTTCTGGGTCTTGCTACTGTTGACAATCACTCATCACTCTAGAGGCAATGGAGCCGGTCCATTGGCTCTCATACCCCACTTAAAATAGGGCGGATACCCCTACTTGAGTAGGTTAGGCACTCTTCTGGAAGCGGGGAGCTGCTGCGTTTTCCAGCTATTGTTGTTGTATCAACAGACGTAGGGCATGCTGGAGAAGAAACATCTATCTAGGATAACCTTCTTCCCGTTACACTTTTTGTTGCCCCAAGCACTTCTTCTTCTTTCTTTTTGCCTGTCTTCTGCCCTACTTTGGGCTCTTTGACCTTGGCACAGCTTTGCTAGTAGGAAGCTTCCTCTTGCTTCTGCTCGGCCCGTGGAAGGGTTATCAACCAGAGGAGGATTAGGAGGCATAGGAGTAGGATTTCAGCGAAGAGTATGTAGCGAAGTGGGATGCAGACTTTGGGCTCTAGGTTCATATACTGGGTGGGGGTGAAACGTGGATCTCACAAATGATTCCTCTTCTCGCAAAGTGGACGAGGACTTTTAGGATCTTGGAGAGGAGTACGCAATGGATGAGGATGAGGAGGAAGATTGCTAGGTTTATCATCTGGTGGTGGAATTGGCGGGTGGTTTGGGTGGGTTTCTGAGTCTCTCTTCCCAGGGAAGAAGGCGGTGGATTTCCCAAAGAAAAAGGAGACAAAGTGGAAGGGTGACAGAGGCAATAGTGTAGTAACTTAGGAGGAACTGTCCTACCCAAGAATCACAGAACATGGGGGAAGTTGTGGCTAGTTTAGTTGGTGGAAGAGGAACGGTGAGGAGTTTGCTCTGCGAGGTGAGTGAGGAACTGAGCTCAGGGGAGGAGGGGTTTTATCGGCTCGCGAGGGCGGTGGTTGCGGTGCGGCGTGCTGTGCACCGAGGTGACACAAGCGGTGGAGGTAGAGTGGGAGCACGCGACGGCTTGTGAGTGAGGGTGGAGTGGGGGACTGGGCATCCCATGGGTGGCGGAGTGGGGACACGTGGCAGCCGGTGGTGGACAGTGGTGTAGGGGCCATCGTTGGCCGGCAGGGGCGCGTGGGTGTGCTGCAAAAGGCGACAGGTGGTAGCAGGCGGTGTGCGCATGCGGCGGCAGGGGTGAGTGGGTGGTGGGGGCCGGGGCATCGGATGCATCGGGTGTGGTGGAAAAGGCAGGGTGGTGGAGAGATATGAGTGGCGGGGGACTGTGGTGGATACTGTTTGTAGGGAGGCTATGGTATGGAATGTTTTCCTCTCATCTTATCCATTTTTTTCCTAGAGCACTGTTTCCTTTAGCTGTGCTTTCCTTATGCAGAGCTTTGTTAGCTTCTCACCGTCCTTTATTTTGACTAGGACTTGTTCTGGTCACTCCTTTTAATGGGCACATACTCTTCAAACTGACGAGTTTTAAGGTGAGAAGAGATAGCAGAGGTGAGAGATAGTTCTAATGGCGATTTTATTAGCACTTCAAATAAGGCAACGCTTGTTTCTGCTGACATAGCAAGAGACAAGCCACAACAACAAAACACAAGAACGAAAACAAACACACTAACGTGACTAACGCATAACTGACTTCAACTTCTGACTGCCGGAGGCTTCGCACGGTGATGGTTGCTGGATACTGGATCCTTCTCCTAGAAGCGAGAGTGTTAGGAGGGTGCCCAAACTTTCTCTATCTTCCTCTTGGTGGATAGTTGCTAGGGCTTTTCCCTGATTCTGCTGTTGCTCAAGCAGGGAGTACTGGAAACCAGCTTGGTGTCTTGGCTCCGTTTGCCAAGGAGGGTTTGGTATTCCTCCTAGCAGGGGGTATTGCATTCCCAATGGGTAACGGAGGTCAAACAAACTCTGTGTTGTCGTGCTGCTTGGACCAGGGTTGGTTTCTTGCCTCTGCAGCAGTCTGGCTCTGTACTGGGACAGAAGGTCTTCGGTTATGCGGTTGCGAGCTTCCAACCTATCGTACATGAGGCTCAGCTTGTCGTACTCATCATCCAAGGCTTGCAGATGAAGAGCAACATAGGCTAAGACGGGATCCTCAGTTTCCTTCATTAGCTTCAGGGCTTCATCCCTTGTTGCCCAGCTTGTGGTCAACTTGTTGAAGGGTGGGAAGAACCTCATAGGGGTGTCCTGGATTGCCCTATGATAGGTTGAGCACAACTTTCTTATTGCATCACGAGCTGTAATGTGACACGCATCCACAAACCGATGACTGGTAGCTGTGGAATGCCATCCTTCAAGGGCGCGGTTGTCCTTGATGTACAGCGAGACCATCCATTTCTGTTCTCCACTCTCGATTATTTCTCTACCTAGGTACTCAGGGTATCCGGAAATCCAAAGGTACCTTATGGTATCCCTTAGGAGCTCTGGAAAACCTTTTACATCTTCACATAGGCTGACACATGCGGCAGTTGCCATCTGAACGAGACTTTGCAGAACTCGGTCCTAGAACAAAACTACTAACAACACACAAACAAGCAAGACAACGTCTACAACGCACGCGATTTACACGGTTAACTCTTACAAGGGTGCTAACCAAAGTGAAGGAAAAACTTCACTACCCAAATGTAAGAGTGACACTAGATAAAACTAACTTCGGACCATGCGACTCCATTTCATGTCTGGCTCGGGGACCTCATTCTGACTCATCTGAGCTGATGTCGATGATGTCCTCTAGGGATGGCTGAGTTGCGATGACTGGGTCATCTTCTTCTGTTAGTCCGCTGGGCAAGGCAATACCCGAGGGTTCTAGCCTTGCTTCTATTGGCGAGGTTGCCGGTGGAGCCTTTGGGTTGCTCAAGGAGACAAGACTTGGAGGTGGGGCTCTGGGTAGCTCTTCTTCCAGGCACTCTGGGCACTCTGGCTCGGGTGCTGGGATCTTCCTCAAGGTGAGGGGTTCTGTTAGCCCTGGTGGAGGATTTGGGAGGGGCTCTGGATTTGGCTAGCTCTCAGGCTCGGGAAAGGTGACTGGTATGCCCTCCAACACTGGGACTTCCACTGAGAGGTCTACGCGCTTTCTCTTTTTAAGGAGCACGGGGTGACCGTCTAGGATGGGCATTTCTTCTGCCATTGCTGCTTTGCAATGGAGCGGTCCCGGGTCCTTTGAGCCCTATGGCAGTCCCCTTTAAATAGCTTGGTTGGCTCACCCTTTAGTGCCTGGCACCATTGATGGGTCTCTTGTCGACTGTGTCATGCTGAGCGGCCACTTATGTTGAAGGGGGCAGGATTTAACTGTGGATACTATTTCTTTGTTTTATGTTGCACGCCTTCTGGCCATTCATCGGGTCATGTGCTTGACCAAGGTGGTCCATATCTTGAGGTTGAGCCATGTGTCTTTGTGATGGTGATATATCTTACGGCGGGCACTGGTTCTTTTAACATTGATCCATCACGTCCGTCCATGTATCCTGGCTTTATTGATGTGTTGTTCAAGCTACCAGCTTTCTTCTGCCAGAAGCTTGACTCCTCGGTGACGGCCGTTGGGGTAAGAAAAGGGCCAAAACTTTTTGAAAATGGAGTAAGATGAGGTGCAGAAGTGTTTTTCAAACTGATTTTGGACTCAAAACATTTTTCCAACCTTAGGGTTATGTCCTACGGCCAACTACGGCTCGGATACCACCTGAAGCGCCCCACTATCCATAATGGGACTAAAATGTGCTTTTATTACCATCCCAGGGTTTGGTAATCACATTTTTACATCAGAGTGATACAGATCCGCCCTAAACGGGTCGGACAACAAGGGGCGCAACCATGAAAATCTAAGCAGCGGAATTTAAAACATAGGCCCATCTTCCTCACGCCACAGTTGAGAAGCAAGTCGTAACCCTTACTCGTTCTCGGGCCAGTATATGTCCATAGCACTGAGAAAAACAACAACAAAGCAAGGGTGAGTACATACGTACTCAGCAGCCCACCTTCCTCCAGGGGAGTTGGGGAAAGGCTAACACTATATGCAAGAATATATCTGGGGTTTAAGAAAGTTTTGCAGAAAAATATTTGTATGCAGTGTTTGAAATAGTTGTCAAGTTTTCTGAAAACTGAGTTTTTTTTCCAAAAAGGTTTGCCACTGGACTTTCCGGTCCAAAGTGGCCCATGGCTTTCCAGCCAACACATTTTCCATACATCCAGCATCCTCTGCTGAACCAAAAACCATTTTTATCCAATCCCAAACCAACTCCATTTTATTTTATGAAAACTGCTAACTAAAGAACCAAGCCGTAACTCATCCATACCAATGGACACGGACTATTCGAATAGGTTTTACTCTGGTCAGAGGTTGTACTAATTCCCACGAGTTGGACTCAGCGGCACGTTACCGTCGTAACTGCCCGAATTCCAAACCAAGCCGTTGCCTTTGTTTCATCACCTAGCAGAACTTTAGGGGTTCGGGCATCCGAGCCACTCCAGTACCCCGCGGTACTTCCATTGGCACACCACCCATCCCCTAGCCCCTTGTGTGCCAGCACAGAAGCTACTAGGCTATCCACTCCGGCTCGGGTCTGGCCAATGCCTCATACAGAGCGAGTGGTTGTATGAAAAGAGTTAGGCAAGATAAAAATCATAACGGTCCTTATGGAGAGCTCAGGTAGAACCATTCCAACTTTTCAATACTTGACAGCACGAGCAATCCACCTACCTGGTATTCTCCACGAATCCCGGGACAAGGGGTAACCGCAGGTAGCTAAGTTATCCGTTCATATCCTGCCCTTATGGCTGTTTCGGCGTGTAGCCGTATTCCGACAAAGTCGGTTGCCGGGGTTCTTCCCCATTTTATTTCAAAAACCACACACACATCCACTCTTCCATACCCATCATATTCCACATCCATAATCCAACGTAACGTCAAGATTATGATAGATAATTAAATGAGCAATCCCACTTATGCGTCCTATATCTAAAATAAAATTAGGTTGCTGTATATTTTGCTGGGTTACCTTAGCATGCAAAACATACAAGTTTTTATGTGATTATCAGGCCAAGGGTTATGTTTGTAAAAGATAGAAAATTTATGCATCAAGTGGGGATTCCAGTGGGCTTGCCTATCGTTTTGTTGATACAGACGATGCATTGGTCGCTGGAGACGAGGGTGTATCGTCTGCCGAATGCGTCGGCGTACCATCATCTGCCGGGCACGTTGGTATACCAATCGTTGGGTGCAATGGTGTGCCTTCCACAGCGCATGCCGGTACAGCATCTGCTGTAGGCGCCGGTTGCTTTCTTCAAGCACGGCGAAGGCTCTCGCGAGAGGCGTACCGACTAGGATCGCTGGTACCACCTACGTGTATAAAGAGGGAGAAGCATACACACAACGAATATAACATGAGCTCAACACTGACTTTAGGTGCGATGGAGTGAGTAGGAGGTTATTTAGAGGGTTTAATCTTACCAGAGGTTGCGGTTCCGGTAGGTAGAAGGGTGGAGTGGGATGGTGTCGACCCCATTGGCGGGCATGGTTACGGTTATGGAGGTAGTGCTAGGGTAGCGAATTCGAGCGGAGAAAACGAGAATGGCAAGGAGGTGGCCGCATGGTAATGTTAAAGGGGAAAAGATCCTTTGTGGAGTGGATGGATGGATAAAGCTTTATTTTATATGAATTTAGGCGCAAGAATCGCCTAAATCGGAGTTCAAAAGGAGAAGATATGGGGTATATAGTGTCTGGGGGTAGATATGAACTTTCTGGAAAGTTGGAGGGGTAGATTTGGGCTTTTCTCTGCTGAACTTTTGGTTTTTGGCCCGAGGAGAAGCAAACTTGGGCCGGTGTGGCTTTCGGCCCGTGAGATCCACTCGCGTGGCACGGTCACTAGGCCGGCCCACGGGGGCGGGGGACGGCGCTGCCAACGCCGTCGGCTTGGGTCCACGTGGCAACGACTAGGGGGGCGGGACGGCATTAAGGCAGAACAGTGATGGCGACGGTCGGTTCGGGGGTGAACCGGGGCGCGGCCGGGAGCTTGGCTCGCCGGCGGTTCTCGCAGATGGGGGCGGTTTTGGCGAGAGGCCCAGCAGCACGAGCACGGGGACGATGGTGCGGATGCGGTGACGGGGTCGGTGGTGTGGGTAGGCGACTGGTGATGGGGTGTCCACGGTGGAGGCACGGGTGCGCGCCGGCGGCAGGAAGCGCTCGCGCGGCGGTGGCTCCGTGGAGGGAAATAGGAGTCGGTGTGGTGCCGGGGCGATAGATGGCGGGGTGTTGGAGCTATGGTAGCGGGTAATTGAGATACGGGGCGGCGGAACAGGAGGATTTTTGAGCGGCGGTGTGGCTCACCGGGGGGAGGGGGAAAGCTTAGCAGAGCTCAAGGGCGGGGAGAGAGGCAATGTGGCTAGCGGCGCCCGTGGGGGGGGGGGTTCGGGGACCGGTCGCAGCATGCGCGGGGTGGCGATGGTGGCGGAGTGGTAGCGAGGAGACTATTTATAGCCAGTCGGAGGGAAGAGACGCCGGCGGACGGAGGGGAGGCGGACACGGCGTGGCGGTGGCATGGCGGGGAGATGCGGCAGCCCGGTGGCGAGGAAGATGCGGCGGCTAGGTTGCGACGCAATGCAGGGGGGTGGAACGGGGCCAGGCCTGTCGCGGCGGAGTCAGGGTGCGCTGTGGGCATAGTGCGGCGGCGTCCGCACGCGCGGTGCGTGCCCATCCAAGGAGGTAGAAGGGGGGCGCTGACGGGCGGGACCCTAGCACAGTGAGAGGAGGGCGCGGGCCCAGCGACAGCAAGAGGAGGCGGGGGTGGAAAGCTGGCGGCGGTTGGGCTGGCCGTGGTGGGAAGTGGGCCGCGGATGGAAGGAGGGGAGGTCGGCGGCCCAGGAGGAAATGAGGTAGGGGGTTTGGGCCGGCTTTGGCCTGGGGAGGAGAATTGAGGCCTTTCTTCCTCTTCTGATTTTGATTTTGTACTTGGATTTTGGAAAGAATTTGTGGAGGATTTGGTGTAGGCTATGAAGGAAGTTGGGAGGGGAAAAATATTTGGAGCATCCGGTGATTTTTGTTTTTTGTTGAGCTCATATTAACGCACTCACAACAAATAAGCAACATCCAAAGCTTTCAAAAATCTGATTTTGAATTTAGGGAGAGATTAGAAGAAAATTCTCGAGGCTAAATTTTGGGGCGTTACAAGGTGACTAGGTGAGAGCAACATATGTTTAATGTCTTCGCAGCCTGACAGGCACAAAGGACATCCTCTCATGTTTCCGATGTGCTTATTGGCGAGGATGGCTCGACAAGGGATCATGCCAAGGAGGACCCGCCAACCAAAATTTTTTATCTTACTTGGTATATCCAGATTCCGCAGGTTTGTCCAGACCTTGTTGTCGCCCACACTGCTAGGAAGGTGGGCATTATCCCCTCCAAGGTGGTTGAAGTTCCACTAAGAATGGTAAGCCAACCTCACAGAAAAAATACCGTTCTTTGTGTGGTGCCAGGCGACGAAGTCCTCCCTTGCCGTAGCTAGAGGGATTTGCAAGATCTGAATCACATCTATCGGCCAAAACAACGAACTTATCAGATCCTCATCCCAGCTTCCATTAATTGGATTTATCCATTCATCAGTTGTTCTGATAATGTTACTGCCTTTTGGTGTTTGGATCTTCAGATTATTGCTTGTAGAGATCTAATTGTCTTTTCATATGTTAATCTGAGTTCCATTCCCCACACGCCAAATACAACCTCTCTTAAAACATTCTAGACCAACCAAGATGCTTTGCCAAGTGAAGGAGTTGCCACTTTTTTTGTTTAGCGTTCAGGAGCCAACCATCAGGATAATATCTCGCTTTTATTACCTTTGCACATAGAGAGTCTGGTTCGGATAGAAGCCTCCGCATCTGTTTCACCAATCCTAAGGTGTCTACTTAACCCTATTTAAAAACATTCAAATAACCCCTTAGAGTGGTTTTTATACGAGTGATTTTGCCTTGTTGGCACACGTAGAACCCACATGTTGGCTTGCAGTAGCTTTGGCTTTGATTGTTTATAGATGTTTACTTTGAAAGCTATTAAAAGTGTGAAATATTGATGAGTGTCAAAAAGCACCAAAAAATTGAACACGGGCCTTGACATGTATAGATCAAAAGCTAATTGCTGAAAGCTGGAATCCAACCAGATAAAAAATGTTCTAATTTTCTAAGTCCACAGATCAACCCTAATAGCTTAAGACCCCACGCCACTCGTTGGAAGTATGGTGGTGGTGGTCAAAAAAGTGGGTGAACAATTAAGCTCATTCCTAGCACCATTTGATCGGTTCCTACTCCCTACCGCTAAAGGGTAAGGAATATGTATTTTACTAACTCCGTTTTTAATATTTATGTTCGTTTTTAATAAAAATACGATAAATAAAAAAATGAGGGAGTAATATGCAACTGTAAAAGAACTTTATTATTTTCTCTAAGAAAAATATTAGCTGAGTTTTTTTAGAATTTTCCGTTATATTCGAGGCTATGGTTTTGCTAATCCGCAGCAGGCACCGCAGAGGAGGTTCTTCTAGAAACAAGCCAACGCCACCGAAGAATCTAGAATAGAGTTCGCAGGCCGCAAGGAGAAGAAAAGGGGAACAAATATTCTTCCCGTCGGAAACAGGAGAGAGAAACAGCACAGCAGGCAAAAGAGTAGGCGTCGTCGGCGGAGAGGGGGAGAGGGAGAGGGAGATCGCCGAAGAGGAGCAGAGATGTTCCTTGTGGATTGGTTCTACGGGGTGCTGGCGTCGCTGGGCCTGTGGCAGAAGGAGGCCAAGATCCTCTTCCTCGGCCTCGACAACGCCGGCAAGACCACCCTCCTCCACATGCTCAAGGACGAGGTCCCTCTCCTCCCTCCGATCTCCGCCCCCTGTCCCCTGCAAATCCTACCTTTACTGCTGTGCTTTCCCCTTGACCGGGGCTCCTGATCTGGTTCGATTGGATTGGTCGCAGCGGCTCGTACAGCACCAGCCGACGCAGTACCCCACGTCGGAGGAGCTGAGCATCGGCAGGATCAAGTTCAAGGCCTTCGACCTCGGCGGCCACCAGATCGCCCGCCGCGTCTGGAAAGACTACTACGCCAAGGTTGCCTCTCCTTCCTCCTCCCGCTCGATTCTTTGTTATTATTATTATTATATATTATTGGTAAGGCGCATCCCTATTCATTTTTTTCTGTGATTGACGGCGGTAGGGTTTTAGATGTAAATACTGTTATTTGAGCTCTGGCATTCAGATTAGCTGTCAGTTTATAATAGTCTGCTATAATTTTAGTGGGGCTACCTACTGGTGCCATTGATTCTTCGTCATTAAGCATTCAGTGAGGTTTATAGGATGTGCTCTCTGTAAAGTCTGTATCCAAGAAGAGTACACAGTCTACCTGTGCAAGTGGAACAAGTTGCTATCTTCTAGCAAGTTTGTTGCCTTTGCCTAACCAGAGCAGGACAACACGTTAACCTTCACTACTAATGCTTAGTCCTTTTGAATTATTGTGCTATTCTTTATTTCAACAGGACACAGTTTCAAACAAAACTATGGAAGGTTGTCCTTGTATCTCTGTGCTTATAAAGCTTTCAAAATGTACAACTCATACTTCACACTTGACTGAATTACCACTGATATAACTATGAGGTATGTGGCATGCCTGCCTACAAATAATGTGCAGTTTTGCTCCTCCATCTTCGCTGGCAAGCATTGGAACTCAGGTCATCACCCTGCTCCAGCGGGAGTGGTAGATACTTGCCATGGCAGAAGATGGAGAGGTAAAGTTGTCCACCAGTGTTAAACAGGTCACAGTTTTTACGGTAATTTGGCAACGTGTGAAGTCTGATTGCTGTTATCAATTCTTCTTAAAAGAAAAATCACAAGGCTTCAAACAGAACCCCTTGATTTTATACTTTGTACTGTTCTTGGGTGAGACTTAATGAAAAGGACTGAATTTACCTGTGTGTTTTTTATTAAAAAGCACCATCTGACCTGGAGTGGTGGGCACAAGACAGATCACAGATGTCCTTTGTCTTGTATGTTCTTTATTTCAGCAATGTACAGTCTGAAGTAAGAATGTGGGGAACATATCCCTAAACCGCTGTGTTTGAAGAGCTTTCCAAATGTACAACTCATGCTTCTCACTTGACTAAATTACCACTAATAAGACTGACATGTCTGCTTGCAATTATTGCTCAATTTTGCACCTCCATCGCTGCTAGCAAGCATCAGACCTCTGTCAGCTCCCTGCTGGAGAGTTAATGCTGTCCACTAGTGTTCAACAAGTCAATGCCACAGTTGTGGTAACTTGGCAGCATGGGAAGTCTAAGCACTATAATGTGCAAGGCTCTCCAGACACTTGTTCTTGGTCTATTTTTTGGTAAAAGACATTAGGCTTTTAACGGAAGCCCTAGTTTGCATTTGATGTTGTATTGAAAGATCATTGACACGGAGTTTTGTTCGAGGGCTCCAGTGCTGCATTTGATCGTTTGCTCTGAAGGAAAAGATAAAAAACTTGTCTCATTTGCTGGGCCGGCGGAGGCATTGATATTCACACACTGGGTGCCCAACTGCCCATGCCCCCATGCCCTGACCTGTGCCAGGAATATTTTGATCAGCTGGATAGCTCATGATTTGATTGGCCTGTGAGTCTGTGACTCACGGAAATCGACCACTCCAGTGTGCTCCATTCAATTTATGTCAGCTACGGTTCACTTAGGGGACATTTGGCAGAACTCTAATGAGTTCCCTGGCACCCTTCTACTGGTCACTGTGCATCTTATCATCTGTCAAGTGTGGCTGCCTCAATTCTAAGGTGTAAACATCAGGAGGAACAGAATCCACAGTCCACACTGGGAGGTGTGATCAGTGCCCTTGCCTGGATAGAGGCTCTGGAGCGCATTCCCTGTGTGGAGGGCACACTTGAGTTGGAGACAGACACTGGCTGAGAAAGTAGAGGTAGAGCCCCGCTTGCGCTAAATGGATTATGTTCACATTTTTGTGGTATCTTGGAAGTGTGGGAAGTCTGGGTGCTATGACTGCAAAGCTCTCCACTCACATTGATCTTCATGTGTTTAGTGCTTTGTCCTATTCTTGGAAAACTGGAGGGCTTTAGAGGAATCCTGTGTTTAGTGCTTTGTCCTATTCTTGGATGACATCGCAAAAATAAACCCCAGGTGGCCTAGAATGTGTGGGGACAACAAAAATGATATAGTTTAGTAATGCTATAGTCAAGAAAGGTGAAAAGGTTGCTCACAATTCAGAAATTGTGTTTTGCTATTTTAATACGAGGGAAATGCATACATTGAGGAACATGTACATGAGCACTGAAAATGGTTACAAAGTTCAATTCTTGTACTCATTTTCATGTAAACTGCATCAAATCTGACCCAAACATCATTACCAGTTATTGTTCTCTGCGTCAAAGCTGAGTTGTTGGTCACCATGACTCGCATCTGTTACAAATAATAGGGGCTGGAGGCGTGGTGCGCCCATAACCCACAGGTCCCAGGATCGGAGCCTGCCTTTGCATGAATAATAGAGGCTGACTAGATAGATTGTATTGAGGCCCAATGAGGACTATATAGAGAGTACATGAGAGACGAGGGGGAAACCCTAGATTAGGAGATTACACTAATACCCTTGACTATTATACCCTTAACAGCATCCATCTTGCTGACCACCCCACTGCATTTCAAAAAAATTATTTGCAAGACTTCTGATTATCTTCCTGGAACACCATTATGAGCCATGTTGAATGAATTCTGTTTTTTTTTTTTTTACTTTTCAATTCCATTCTAAGTATCCTGGCGTACTGTTCAGGATTTTATTATTTTATGAACATTTAAGGTGCACAAGTTTTTCTTGCGAACATGAAACACCAAAAAAATAAGAATGCATAGAAGAAACAAAATGGCAGGCTGTGGGCTGCAAATGATGGGCCTCTGTCCTTGGCCTAATCCAACTTCACACATTCCCTGGCTCCCTAAAGTCATGTAGAAGCTCCCTAAAGTCATGTAGAAGCAGTATGCTGCAACCCGACCTTGGTTTCTCCACCACCACCTCTAACCTAAGACGAGAGATCTAGAGACAGATGGTAGAGGGAGTGAGGCGAAGAAAGAGCCTTCAACAGTTCAAACTGCCGTCGAAGGCCGAGGTTGTGGTCTTTGGATCCAGCGCTGCAGAATTCGTTTTCATCTATAGCGACTAGGGAAAGCAAACAGTGCCCAGGCATCTGCCATAAGCGCCATGACTGGTGCTGGTACCAATGGAACCTGAATTATGCTTGAGATATCTAGAAGGGCCCAGGATGGCTGGGATCTCTGTTATGGGATGTGAGCTCTTATGTGCTAGCTCATGCGATGGCACAAGGCATTCTGGCCAGTGCTGGAACGCAATTAATAACAAAACATTTGTTTTCTGCAACGACTGATTGGGAAAACTGATTGTTTAGCATGTACTACTTGGGACTGAATTCAGCTACTACTTAATAACTTAACTGAATATTCCTTTCCTCGTACTTGGGTTTAACAATTAGTTGTAAATATATGCTCTGCGGTTTAAATGTTTTGGCATATGGCTCGGTTTGCTGTTTCTAATATCTTATCCTTTGTATGTATAGGTTGATGCTGTGGTGTACTTGGTGGACGCTGCTGACAAGGAACGGTTTGCCGAGTCGAAGAAGGAGCTTGATGCTCTTCTTGCAGACGACTCCCTCGCGAACTGTTCCTTTCCTCATACTGGGCAACAAGATTGACATCCCGTACGCAGCTTCAGAGGAGGAGCTGCGGTACTACCTTGGCCTGAGCAACTTCACAACCGGAAAGGGCACCGTGAACCTGGCCGACTCCAACGTGCGTCCCCTGGAGATCTTCATGTGCAGCGTGGTGCGCAAGATGGGCTACGGCGAAGGCTTCAAATGGATGTCCCAGTACATCAAGTGAGGCGCCGGTGTCCTCTCTTGTCCAGTAGCGCCTTCTTGTGTTTCGCTCTCGCAGGCGGTTCGGTTGGGATCAGGTCTGGTCGTCTCCAGCTGTATGATAAAGTTTATGGTAGCCAGCGATAGGGACAGCCTGCAATTGCGTTGGTTGGTGTTCATGCTAGATATGTGATGGGGTCTATTTTCTTTTCTGATTGTTTCTGGGCGCATGATGGTCTTATAACAGTTAAAAACAAAAAAAAGGGTTGCTGGAACCGCATCGATGTCGCGGGATGTGTACTCCGGCTTATGTAATCACGTTACTTCGACCAGTGAAATGTTTGCTCGCAGCTTTGTTGGCTGCACGCCTTGATTTTAACCGCTGACGATGTCTTCTGTGGTTCCTGGAAGCCTTGCCTTTCTTGACCCTAGGTGCAGTGGAAACTTCAAACGTTCAGATGAAGGCTGCATATGCCTATTTTGAGCGATGTACCTAACCTAGGCGGCTAGGCCTGGCAGAGTGGCAGGCGGCCAGGATACGACGCTTTGCTGTTTGCTTCCCTAATCCCAATACATGGGGCTGGCGCAGGCTGCCAATCTTGAGCAGATAGAGAAACATGAAATGCCTGAAATGACATGGCACTGGATTTCTAGGCTGGAGTTCCTATCCGAATCCTTTCCATTTGAGTACGCGGCCGACCGGAGGAGAGCGAGACGAGAGCGACGCTTGCGGCCTTGGAACGGCCGTCTTCTACATTATTCTTGGAGCGGGAAAACGCCAAACGAAGCAAAAGCTTCCTCTGTCAGACCTACTAGAGCAGAACAAGAACGGCAGGGCAGACCAGGGCATCGGGTACTGTCTCGTGCTCCGTCGTCATTTTGGAACGGGCAACCTCGAGTCGTCGTGTCGTGGGGGTCAGATGACGATCGGATCAACTACTTTTCGGGCGGCATCCAGCCATCCAGGTCGACTAACAGCGTCAGACGGTCAGCGTCGACGTACGGGACGAGGGCTGTGGCTGTTGTGGCTCCCTCGTCCGACCGGTTCCGGCCTGTATCCGTGGCCACACCTCCGCTGTCGTCGTCGTCGTCGTCGTCGTCCCCACCGCGCGTCGCTCTCTGGCCGCGCGCGGCGGGTAGCAGAGCGAGCAGTGGCCGAGACGACGAGCGCCACGCGAAATGGGACGGCCGCGTCGGACCGGATCGGCTCGGCACGTCCGCGTGGGTTCCCAGTCAGCGGCTGGGGGGGGGGGGTCGAGTACGCAAGAGGACAGGACAGGCAGGCGCCCGGAACGCGGACCTCTGCTCGGCGAACCGTCGGACCTGACGCGCCGCCCGGGTTGGTAAAGCTAACCTCGGACCGGGCGAGCATCAGTCGGTAATGGCCGGACCATTTCCAACCGATTGTCCAAATATATTGTCTATATACTATTGCAGCTACTTCTCTATGTACCGACAATAACGCTAGACCATTTAAACAACCCATCGAACATCGAAGACAGCTTCTTTTTTTTTTATCAAATCGAAGACAACCTTCCTGGACTACTACTACTAGTGGTACTAGAACATTAGAGATGGCTAGCAGACAACTGAGTGAGAACCCCGCATGCTGCCTGCCTGGAATTGGAATGGCAAGCCCGGCAGCGGCAAGGTTCCTTGGCGACCAACTGGGCCTTCGTCCTTGCGGTGTTTCCAGCTAAACCGGCAAGAAGAATGGTGCGGAAGTGCAACCGCTGAGCAGCAATGGCGAGTTGGAGACCCACTTCCCTTTCCTGCCGGCAGTGTTTACACGTGCATGGCTACGCCTTGTAGGCTTGTAGCACGCACGACTCTTTCGTTTTCTCGCATGCGCTGCACGTAGTATCGCAACTAATCCCTGTCGGACGGAAGCGCACACGTGTCACTGACAAATCCTCACGTACACGAGCCAGAACCAAAGAACAATTTCCTTTCTTTTCCACAGGCAGCTTCCTACAGTGCTTCCATTTCATATGCACTAGGCGTCCTTTGGAGACGTGTCCTCGTTACAAACGAAAGAATGGTGTGTTGCATTGGCGCTTGGCGGCGCAGCAACGAACGATCGGGGTTCGACGGATCGAACGACGCAGCCGAGCCGAGCCGCGCCGCTAACCTATCACGGCGGCATCACCTGAATCTGGCGACGACCAGGAGCGCGCCGAGGGCGAGGAGCTCGGCTGGGAGGAGCAGCACGAGCAGCAGGTGCGCGCGCCTGGCCGCCTCGCCGACGGCGTCCACGAGGCGGCCGCGGCCCGAGCCCGAGCCCGAGGACGAGGACGACACGCCGTGCACGCCCAAGGGCCACCACAGGAGCAGGCGCCAGCGCCCGCGCTCCGCCTCCCGCGCGCGCCGGGCCTCCTTGCGCACCACGCCGCGCACGGACCGGAGGTACGAGTTCACGTCGTGGTCGCGGTACACGGAGCCCCGGGGCCCGTACGCGCCGCCGTCCTTGAGGATCTCCAGCGGGTGCGGCGAGTTGAAGAAGGCCGACACCGCGGACCGGAGCTGCGGCAGGGAGCTGGACAGGTGGTAGATGCCGCTGTCCGGGGGGAGCAGGTGGTGGTGCGGGGACAGACGCTCGTCCGGCTGCAGGATCAGCACCTCGCCCATCGGCGCGTACAGGAGCTTCTGCATGCATCGCAGCGACATTGCATTGCAAACAGCTTCATCAATCGAACCACACTGCTGTGGAAATGAGGAATGCTCTGGGGCAACTCCCTGCCATCCAGGCGATGGAAACACCG
The DNA here is from genome assembly GCA_030272315.1 of Paspalum vaginatum. NCBI lineage: Eukaryota > Viridiplantae > Streptophyta > Magnoliopsida > Poales > Poaceae > Paspalum > Paspalum vaginatum. Next base: position 8,538,574 of record CM059014.1, on the reverse strand, counting down.
TTTACGTACCTGGTTCGTGAGGCACGGGTGGCTGCGGAAGTTGCCGTTGGCGAGCTTGAGGATGTTGGCGACGTGGTCGGGGTAGTGGCAGGAGAACACGCGGGGCACGATGTCCCGGTGCATGGTGACCGACTGCACGTGGCTGCGCGGCAGCCCCAGCCGGCGGAGCAGGTGGTCGCCGCCGCACATGATGCACGGCGCGCCGAACGTGATCACGGGCAGCAGCGACGACGCGGGCGCCTCCCCCCGGATCAGCAGCATCAGGTTCACCAGCAGGGCCAGGCTCCCGCCGAGGGAGTGCCCGGTGAACCGCAGCCTCGCGGATTTGCCGCAGCTCTTCAGGTGGGATTTCACGTACGGTAGCATCTGGTGATACATCCCCTTGGCAGCTTCGTAGATGCCCCTGTGGACGAGCACATCGAGTTCCTGCAGGGCAGGGCCACATCAACATCAGAAATGCACACAGGTTACATAAACATCTACGGAGTACTAACTAGCTGCTCATACTGCTGACTCTTTTTTTTTTTTTTGAGGGGAAGATACTGCCGACTCCTGAAAGTCTGAAATTTTTAGCATAAACAAACAGCTCGTGCCATACCTCGAATTTGACAGGTTCAAATAAAAGGTTGGCCTGCCAAGAAGCAATTGTCTCTGATCCCTGAAAGATTACAAAAGCAAACAGCCACATTAGCACAAAATAAGCTACTCGTACAAGATTAATATGAAGTATGAAAAGCAGGAAAGTGTTGCATCGTCACGAGAATATAGGCATAAAGCAATACCTGAACCACAAAGTATCTCGTGCTGTTCTGATCATCGTCGCAGACGAACCACTCGCAGGGGCAAGACCTCGAAGAGTTCAGATCGTCCGCGACGGCTTGCCGCGTCTCTTCCTTTGCTGCAACCATGGAGGTCACCGAATTTGTTGTGGCCACGAATGAGGCTTCGTCCATGGTCAGCCCGTCGCCGCTCTCCCCGTTCACAAAGGCCAAGATGGTCGTTGGATCATCTTTGGCATCGTTCCTGGGACCAAATGGCATAATGCCCATGGCCCGGGAATGCAGGTAAGAGGCGGCGGACGACACTACGTGGTATGCGACAAAGGGGTTTATCCCTAGGCCGCCTTGTTCCTGGTTGTTCTCTGGCGCCGCACCGCCGACTGCTTCGGATACTTGGTCCTTCTTGGATTCATCTTTCCCAGTGCTATGCTCCTGCTCCTGATCGGGGCTAGTTCTGGCCTTGTCTTGCACCGATGAAGTCACAAACCTCAAATTGTACCTCCGCAGACATTTGGGCTGAGATGGGAGGCATGAAAGCAAACGATTCGTAAGTTAGGCAAGCGGAAAAGGTGAATTGCTGGAAACAGGTAGATATTTGCAACCAGAATTCAGTTACATTAGAGCAATAGTATAGGACAATCCTTTAGTCAGTATGACTGCAACCACACCCGGAATCAGCGGGGAGTAGTGAAGGACCACAGGCATAATTGGCTATGGATCTCTTGTTTTTTCTATAAAAAAAAAAGATCTTTCCATATGGCAGAAAAGGAGTTGAAGGAAGTGCCCAATTACCAAAGAGAAATGGAACTCAAGGATGGGCTAATCCAAGGGTAGTTTATGGAAAAATTACGCTGTGAAAGAAAAGCAGACAGTAGAATCCAAAATAGATCCAAATTTAGCTTGAACATTCCTAGAAAATATCGCCTACGCGGAATCTGCATTGATACTGAAAACAAAGAAAGGGCATGATAAAGAAATGTTTGGCGCAATGAAATGCTCATGAGCTAATTAAATTTACCGAAAGCAACCACAAATAGGCCAAATGCACACAGGACAAACTGCGATTGAACGCGTAAGAGGCTAAAAGAGTTGTAGCAGCAGCAGCAGCAGCGATGGTGATGACGATGGATACCTGAATCTTGGGAATCATGTAGGCGATGTTGCAGAGGTAGGACATCATGGAGTACTCCTTGGTCTCCCGGAGCGAAACCTTGCGCAGGAGCCGGGAGAAGGAGGCGCGGTCGAACACCTCGCCGTCGTCGTACCCCACGGCGCAGCCTTCGCCGTCGACGCCCCCGCCGCAGGACGCGCACTTCCCCTCGACGCCACCGCCTGCATCCTCCTCCGCCTCCTCATCCTCCTCTGGTTCCTGGCCGCCGCCCGTGGCCTCCGCGTCGGCCGCCTCCTCCCACCGCGGTTGCACCCGCAGCATCTGCAGCACCCAGTTCCCCTGCCCCCTCCGCTCCCCCGCCTCCGAAGCCTTCTGGCGATCGGGCGCGCTCCTCGCCTCCGCGCCGCGAACGGAGGCGGCGGCGCCGGCCGGGGCCGAGGCCGGTCTCTCCTCCCCGCCGCCGCGCGGCCACATGCGCAGCGCGGCGCGCGGCGGGTGGCGCAGAGGCTGCCGCTGCCGCTGCCGCTGCGCCGCCGCCATCGGTGGCGGCGGCACCGAGGCAGGCGCCACCGGAGGCTGCGGCGGCGGCGGCGGGGCGCCGCGCGCGAACCTCAACGCGTCCATGGCCCCTGGCCCCCCCGGGCGCGCGCGCCTCCGAAACGCGGCCTCGCTCCTGGGCTCCCGGCCTTCTCCCCGTGCGCACGAGCGCGGCTGAGCCCCGCGAATCGAGGCGCTGGCTAATGATAGCGCGGTTAAGTTTAGGGGATCCCCGGCGGCGAGGCGGCTGATGGGACCTGAGGCGGCTGGTGCCGTGGCCTGTACGTGGGCCGTGGCGGGTTAGTCTTGTGCTAGGCTGTAGCTCACCTCGCCTGACGAGATAGCCTTAGCTGCCGCCTGCCGGTAATGGTGAGTGGCTGCTGCAATCGTAATCGTAACGCGCGGGCACAGGGCTGCAGTGGAGGAGAGAGAGAGAGAGAGGAGACGAGGAGGATGGGCATTGGAGGAGAGCTCCTCCTATATACGTGGAGAAGCCGAGAAGAGGATGGAGCGGGAGGTAGGCGATGACCGGGGATTGTTTGTGGCAACAGGAGAGAAGGGAGCACCGGTTGCTTGCTCGTACGGATGTTTTGACACGGATGGATATTGCCGCTGCGGTACATTTTGGACGCGGATTGTGGTTGTTGTCCTTGCCCCGCTGATCGCTACATTTTCTTCGGATCCAACGTGACGTGGCCGGTCAAACTGTTTGTGAGATAGTGCGCACGCCCTCTATCAATTTACAGGATCATTTGATTTTTTGACATCAAATTTGACCAGCTCGTTTTATTTAAAAAACTTCATAATTATTATTTATTTTCATTGAGATTTAGTTTAACATATAATATACTTTAACTATGAATTGAAATTTTTTATTTTTCACAAATATTTTGAATAAAACGAGCTAGGTCAAAATTGGTGCTAAAAAGGTCAAACGACTTGTAAATTGGTACGGAAGGAATAATAAATTGCAAAAATTGAAGCTGCCTTGGAGTGTCCACCTTGAAAAAAGAGTCTTTCACGAAAAGAATAATAAAGGGAAGAAAATGGTAGTAATGGGCTAGTTTGGCAACCCGTAACTCTAATAAAAACTGCTAAACTAGCCCTAAAAGACAAAATGGTGAGCATTACCTCGTGTCGTGGTTTTCCAGCAGAGTTTTTTATTTCCAGGCAAGGGATGATTATTACGTACAGCACATCCCCATCTGTGTGTGGCATTACGGTGCCGTGACGGCACTCAAGCCGCAGGAGCACCTCCCAACTCTCCAAGTCCCCCAATCTAGACCGCGGTGGCTGTCAAAGTGCCAGCCACCCACACGAGAGAGAAAGGAAGGCGTACAGTACACCCGGGACGCCGGCGGCCAGCGTGATGAGGCCGACACGGCAGAGCGAGGTCGGCGTCGGCAGCGAGCGGACGCGCTGCGTTTCCGGCTCTCTCCGGGGGCCGAGGCGCAGAGGATCCGCCGGGCCGGGGGGGTTCTCCCGTGGACGCGTCGGCCGGACGGGAGCGGCGACACGTCAGCGGATGAGGCCGCGTGCGCGGGCGGGCGGACGCACACGTGCTGCGCTCGCGCGCCACGCAGCTGGTGGGCTCTCGGCCCGCTAGAAGAAGCCGGCGTCCAGAAGGCGTCAGCGGATGGGTGGGCCGGCTTGAATTGATCTGGGCCGCGGATGCTGTCACAGGGGGAGGGCCCATTAGTCTGGGAGGATCGGCCCACACAGACAGGGTCGCTTCAGTCTTTTTTTTTTAAGTCCGTTTCAGATCCACCGGCGTTGAGGTCGCATCGCACGCATGCTTGGTACTCCGACGCTCCCTGCACGAAACGAAACTGCTAGCCGATACGATGGACACCAGTGGTGAACCGTTCGTGTACGGCCGGGACAGACTGGTGGTTACTCGCAGCTGGAGTGGTAAAACCTCTGGATGCTGGTTCGCCGGTTTCCGTCCCCCGCCCGATCGAGGAACGAACCGAACCTGTAGCTGTAGGCGGGCGTGCATATATATGGTGGGCAGTAGGTTTCTCTGGAGTCACCAGAACAGGCGACCCTCGCCTCACCACCTACCACCTAATGAGGCCAACCACTAAAAGGATAAGCAGTCAGCTGGATCGGAGGTCGCCGACTCCGCGAAGCAAACTAGAAAAGCGTATCAAAGTGGTAATGGCGACGCAATCCGTGGCGAGATTAATACGTATATGCTGGAGTCGGCCGACGTTTACATTTCGTTCGTTCGTTCGTTCGTTGCAGTGAAAGGGACGCGCGCGATCGAGGAAGGTAGCGCGAGAATTTATTTTTTTAAAAAAAAAAAGAGGAAGACCTGTCCACATGCAATGCGCTAGCTCTGCTGGTCAGGGTAGCTGGCCTGACGAGGAAATTCACCTGCAGGCTGCAGGGACGCCAAACCTCTACGGCGAGGAGCTGGCGAGGCACCCGGCCGCTTACGACGCGTGGTCGATCTGGATCATATATATATATTCAGGTCTAACGGTGGTGTTCTGCTGATCGCTCTTCTTCTAGCTCGTACGGCTACGGCACACTTGCTGATCCATTCTCCGTACGTACGTCGAGAGCTAGCTCGGGGGTCCGGCCGGAGTTCGTTCAGGATCGAGCTCGAGGCAGAGCTATGGCGGCGTCCGTTTCTAGCCGGCGGACGCGGTGCTGGTTGTTCCTGGTGGCCTCCATCGCCTGCGGCTTGCTGATGCTGATCCCTCGCTGCACATCAGGTACCGTACTACACGTACACACGTTGTTGCTTTATCTGGGTCTCTCCTCTTCCCCATCTGCTGCATGCATGCATGCAACAATCATGTTGTTTTCCTCTTGGCTTTTTAATTTTTATAGTCGTCACCAACCTGCGCATATATGACCACACACGTGTGCACACGCGGCGCGGAGCATCGCAATTCGCATCGTTGAACCCCCGGCACGGCTAATGGTTCCATTCCGGTACTGCGCGTGCAGATGGAGTAGGAGCAGCGGCAGCAGGCTTCCATGGCCAGATGACGAAGAGAGACGCCGTCGCGGACATAGTCGCAAGGGCCCTCGTCTGCTTCACCGATCGCTACGTAAGTGCACCACCATCGCATCTTCTTGATCTGCTGCTGCTCTCCTTGGTCTCTTTCTATACTCTGCTTAATAATCCATCGTCTCGCTCGCGTGGTCATCTCATCTATCACCATCAAGATCTACAGCGGGTGCCAGGGCGCGTTCCGGCTGGGCCCGCTGGGCGCGCTGGACGTGCCGCCGGGGTCGGCCGACGCCTTCTGCGGCGGGCCCTGCCTGCCGGAGACGCAGCACGTGCTCCGCTGCGTCGACGCCGTCATGGCCGGCTTCCGCTTCTACAACGGCGCCTCCGTCGGAGACGTCCGCTCCGCGCTCGACCGCGGCTGCGGGCACTCGGGCCTCCGCGGCGACTTCGACGTGCTGCAGCACCAGCGCCTGGGAGGCGGCTACTTCTACGGCGGCGCGGGGCACGGCACGTCGTTCGTCTCGCTCCGCAGCAATCTGGTGCCGCCGCTGCTGCTCAGCGCGGCCGCCGCGATCCTCGTGTGATATTTCTGTCCCAGCTCTCAAATCTCAACTACTGATATATAGATCAAAGGAACCGAAGCGCGTGTCGTCGGTTGACGTACGTGACCTCTGCTGCAAATACATCATGACTGATTGACTGTTAATACATCATGACAGTATGTACAGTATACGCAGTAACCGTAGTGCATGGGTCCTGGTGCACAGATGCATAGACATAGGAGACCTGGCGGACAGTGCAGGGACAGGGTGTTAAGAGCTTCTGTGATGGGATTATTAAGTTGCAACTGCAGTACTAGACTACTAGTACTTGTGTGCAAAGTGATCGACTTCTCTATTTTTACCTGTATGACAAGGAATCGTAAAGATTTACTATTAGGGCTTGCTTGTGTCCCTTGAATTGGAATTTCGTTCTAGCAATTTGATTCTGCTTCTGATTTTGAACTGAATTCATTTGTCGATCTAGAATATATTTCAAATCAACATTTTTCTTTGTTTCCGTGTACGCTAAATTTGTTTCTACGAATTGAATTCACAAGTACGATTGGATGCGAGACTTGACATAATCAACCGCGGCTAAGTGTTGTTGGACAGGCAGGAGCTTGTCTTCGAATTACCCGCACACGCAAGGGTCACCATGGCTATTATATTGCACCGCTCGATGTCGCTAGCTCGTGCATTCCCTCGGGGACTTTCGACAGATTCAGTGACCTTGGACTGGACACCATAAGCAGAGCTAGAGCCATATTGATGTGCACTCCTGTCTCACATGGGGGAGGTGAACAGAATAATGGACAGACAGCATAAAGCAATGATCAATATATATCATTGTGGATGCCAATTTGAGTTAGTTTTTTTTGTCATATGACCATGGATATAAAAATAAAAACTCTAGTGGATACATATGACTATAAATCTGTTCAAAATTACCAGTATTGGCTAAAAGCCTATAGCATCATTCATATAATAGATCTTATTATTAGTAGACTAACCAGGAGTGCATAAGCATTCTGATATTTCGTAACGGAATCAAATAATAACCTTTTGGATGTTTAAAAGAAATGTCAAACCTTGACTAGAAATTCGAGGTAAATATTTTGGCATTCCAAATCTTAAAGAAGAAACCAAATTCAATCTTCCTCAATGCAATTTTAATTGAATCTATAAGCTACCATATGTTACTAATGAAGTTTACAATTAGGCTCCGTTTGACTTCTAAGAATTTAGAAAAATTGAAATGTGACTAAATAGTTGATCCAATAATACATATGGATTGGAATCCATGATTTTACATATGTATTAATCCTAAAGAAAGTGATTCTTCTTTTACACCAGTGAATTGTTTGAAATTATATCATGAAGTTCTTTGTTCTCCTTTTTCCACCCAAGGCTCTCAAATTCTCTTTTCTCTTCTTATATTAGTAGAGAACAAATAGTTATGGTAACTGAAATTCCAATTCAAAAGACCCAAACGGAGCCTTATAAAACTTGTGCAAAAATACATTTAAAATGTACTTTATGATTTTCTGAAGTGTCGCTATCTCTACCGTACAAAAAGTTTTAAACTTAGGTTCTGATCCTATACATCAACTAGCCCCAAAGCTAAATATACAAAAGATGAACGCACTACAAGAAAAAAAGGTGCAAGAGGTAAATACAAAAGTGAGATAGATCAACCACTCGGACTATTTTTATTTTTATAGAGGAGATACGCTAATCTTTCGTACAGTACTTAGGTTATCCACGCTCATCTAGCTCTAAATCTCTAAAAAAAATATTCCGTCCTATAACTCTAAATCTCTAAACAAGTATTCCATTCGAGTCAGTAAAATTCTCTACCTTATATCACAAACTTCCACGGTCATATTTACCTTATTATATCTCAACCATATATCAACAACTACATTTTTTTATTATTTATTTTATTACTTCCCTACCCCCTCTCTCCTTCCCTAATCCCACCCGCCGCATCCTCCCTCTACTCGGCGCCCCATCCTCCTTCCCACCTTCCCCTCTCCCGCCGGCGCCTCCTCTTCCCCCACCTGCCGCCTCTCGCTCGGCCTCCTCCCCTTCCTCCTCGGCTCCACTTCGCCTCCCTCCTCCATGAGCTCCAACCGCCAGCGCCCCTTGCCACCCCCGAGCCTCGGTCACCAGTGCCTCCCTCCACCTCGAGCCTTCTCGGTGGCCTCCCTTTGCTCCTCCTTGGCCGTCCGCCATGGATCGATTGGATCCGCCATGGATGGCGCAATGGCGGCGCACACCTCCCTCCGCCTCGGATCCACCGGCGTCGCCATCTCCTTTGGCTCAGGCCGCCGGCCCTGCCTCCTCGGGCCAGATCCGTGCCTCCCCAAGCCTTCTCCCATCCATGCCTCCCGCACCGGCCATGGAAGGTGGTGCCATGGATCTGCCGCCAGGGACCACGCCGCCGCCTTCGCGCGCCGGCCATGGCGGCTTCCTCTCTTCCTCGCCTCCGCCTCGTGCTCCAAGCCCGGTGGCCACCTGCTTGTCACGTCCGGATCCGGCACTGCGCGCAGGCCTCTGGCAGTTGTGCACGATGAAGGAGAGAGAAGGGATAAGGTGAGCTCCGTACGATGCTGCAAATGGGGTGAGAGAACGCTGACCCTACCATAGGGGAGCCTTCCCATTCGCCCGCTGCACCCCTCTAGTCAGCTTTAGGGTGGGGTTTGCAGTTGGCCACTGCAGACAATCAGGTGGTGCTCTATGTTGGAAGTGTGGTTTTACATTAGAGGTTCTTTACCTTAGCTTGTATTACTTTTTTTTATGAAATGTTACGCAGCTCTTTTGTATAGTTCGAAATAAATGCCTTGCGACTCCAAAATTATAATCTTGCTCAGCCGTTCATAAGTTTAGATGGTTAGATGGGCAGGATCGTTCCGCTACATAAATATTTGAAACCCAAAGCCCACTTGCTCCCAACCCTACTCCGTCTTCTCCCTCCTTTCGCAAGCACCGGCACGGCGCGGCGCATCTGCTTCCTCGTCCGCTGCTCCGCGCACACGAGGTGGCTTCCTCCCTCCTCCTCCTCCCACCTCCCGCGCTCCGCCCCTTCCCTCTCTCTCTCCCTCACTCGGCTTGCCTCCGCGCTAGCCCCTTCATCTCCCGTTCCCCCTTTCCTTTCTTCTCTTCCGATCACTTGCAGCCAGGTGGATTTGGGTAGCGGCGCCGCGGAGGATGCGCGCTGGCGAGCGCGGGGGTGGTGCGATGTGGCTTCCCCGAACGACGGCAGGGGCAGGGGCATGGCGACGAGGCAGCGCGCGCAACTGAGTGGCGGCAGACGGTCGTGGGGGCGGCGGCCGACAGCCCTGGGTTGGGGGGAAACGGGTTTATTGGTTAGGTTTTCTGTCTAGGTTGAATCAGTCTGGATGGGAATGGATTAGGAAGTCAAATGGGCTGGTTCTGTTTGGGGGTAGTAGTTTCAAAGGGGTGATTCAGTTTGGAATTGCTTTCGAATTTTCTAGCGGTTGGACTTGAACTGGCTGGCCTGGCCAGTGGCCAGACTTGTGGCCTCACTGGCTCAATGAAGGGGAGCGCAAGCGCACCTGCAGAGCCACAGTATGAAACTCTCTCGAGAGGCTGGTTTGGCTTGAAGCTGCTGGTGGATTGGATTGGTCTGGCTTTAGGAGGTACCAGTGCCGGTTGGTGTGGATTGCATCGTTGTGCTTGAGTATAATGGCTCGTGTGGATTCAGTCTAGTATTTGGCCTGTTAGCAGGTTTAGGCGCACAATTTATCTGCTTCGCTGTTTGTTATATGATACACAGTAATACTAAATTGCATTGGCACATCTGAAATTCTTAATCCCCTATTTTGCAGAGATGGACACATCAAGCCCTGCGGCATTAGTTAATGCCGAGATTCTGGGCATGTTTGTTGGGCGAAGAGTGCGCACTGTGGTTCAAGTCCAACGCAGCGAGGGTGGAGTGGTTGTCGGGCTGTCCACCGACGGGCATCAGTTGACTATCAAAAGTGCCATGGACGTCCCTAGTATCACACTTCATGGAGGTGTATGGAATCGCTGAAAGCAACCAGGCCATCCGTGCGGAAGTTTGTACAGATTTTGGCCCTAGCTTTGGTAAGATTTCACATGCCTATTGTGTTCATCCTTGCCCTTTTAGTCACTCACTCACTATACTGCTAGTATATTCTGCACACTAACTCTTTCTTCATTTCGTGACATAAGGGGATTTTAGGGTAGGGTAACTTTTTTTTACTGTCGTAGGGTACCTATTTTCATGCACCACCTTTATTTATGAACGACTATTGACCAAGTAAACAAATACTCTTTGTTCCCTTTATTCCTGAACTTGTTAGATAGTGTTTGGGTTTGTTTTCCATTGGTTGTATGAGTTAAAATGTTTATTGTCTATCTGTAACTTATCTTATTTTTAGAAATTAGAACATCAGTGCACCCTGAGCGAATTTGTGTTTGCAGAAAATTGCCAATTAAGTTTTTCCTCAATTTTATAAACTGCTGTCAGTATCTGGGTATTTTGAAACCAGATTTACAATTAGGATCTTGGATGTTTCTTGACCTAGAGCAATTTTGACTTCAATCATTACAAGGAATGAGCGTCATTGTTATTTTTCGTGTCCTTGCTACCTTCACAAGGTTTTAGCCTTCCGTCATCTTATACTTCATTTCAGTGAGAAACATGTTACCTGGCACTGGCAGAAAATTAACCATGCTATCTCCAATGACAACAAGAGGAGCTTATTATGGCTTGAAGCTGTGTAGATATATTTGTTCTGCAACTGAGATGCAAATAGATTTGTTGTACACAACATTCTGCTTTATGCCATGCCTTTTTGCAACAGCTTTATTCTCACAAAATTCCTACTCATACATTCCCTGTACATAACGCCGTTTATCTCTTCACCATGTTTATCTGGCAGATGCCAAGGCATTTGATGGGCTGTGCAAGCTCGCCAGTGACAAGTTCAGGCACATGTTCCTGTAGAGGTCATTGTTGCATGGAGGACCTTTGGCCAACTGAAGCTTGTTTGAAGTTTGATGTTTTCTCTCTAGATTTAAGATCTGGCTAAATGTTCCTTAACTCGCCCCTAGTACTATGTTATCTGTAATCCGTGCTCAGTATTGGACACCTATTAGTACGTGTTAACCTAAGCAACTTATGACTACCAAGACAAGTGAAATGCATCATCGAGTTGATCATGGTCGTTCCTGCTTCAAAGCAAAGCAAAACCTAAGCTTTTTGTGTTGCTATCACATGCATTTGGACTCTGAGAAGCTGCCACACTGGTCATGCAGCTTGATGAGAGATGAAACAGTTCAGTGTCCTACTTACATGCCCGGATGCCTCATCTTTAAAAATGCAAGCTTTGATGTGATGGTCTTGTCACCTAATTCAAAAGGTGAAGTGTTTTTCAGGTTCAACAGCTACAAGCTTATACAATAGGTACCTGTGCTGCATAGTCGATCTTGAAACCCAATTCACTTCAAATTATTGGTTCAAGGCTTGTGATTTAAGTTTTTGTGTACGTGATTCTGAAGTGTGCTTGAATCTACAACAGTATCCATGATGGTTACTAACTACTAAGTAGCAGGCTATATGATGATGCTGATGGAACTTTGCTTGGTTATTGGGGTGATTGTGGTTTGTTACAGGTTAAACATAAGTATTTGAACTGTCAAAAATGGCCCGTATTGTCCATATGGACTTATATCCACACCAGTAGGCTGGCAACCGGCAAGACACTGCTGTTCTGATCTCTCGACAGTATATGCACCCACAGTTTGTCACTCGGAGAATATTTCCTCGGTTTGAGTGTAAGTAATCACTGGCCGCGATCAACGAGTTACCTGGAACCCTTCGAAGTTCCAATTCTAGGATCAAAACTGCCTGCCTTGACAGAGCGGATGGATTGGTGGCTTGTTGCTGTCTTACCTAATAAAAAAAGGTGTAATCCTGTGACTGCGATATCCCATCTTTCACCTGATTGCAAAATGAACGAACTCGAGGCGTAAGAACAAAAAGGTCTCTTTTGCACTCCTTGGCTTCATCTGGAGTTCTGCACTTCAGCATTTGTCCCCATCCAGTTGGGTGCTACGAAATACTTGGACGGCTCAACGAAATGACACACAAAAACTACGCAGAATAATGGCGATGGCCATGACAACTATTTAAAACGTCCAGATGGTGCCTTTTTGCTCAGCTTTTCTTTTTTTCAAGACTAGCAACCGCGTACTGGTCTAACTCTCCAACTCCTTGCTGCTAGCCAGTAGTCGATAGTGGAGCAAGTGTCAGTAGCAGCATTTGTATCATAGTTTATCCTCGAGACTTTTTATATAGGCCGTCTAGCTTACCAACCAATCAGTTGTCCTTTTGCGAAGCTACTTTAATTTAATTTCGTCGGGTAACAAAACAAGAACAAATGGAGTCCTTTGAGGGCCACAAATGGACAACAAAATGCCTGACAAATCCTCCGTTCCCTTTCGGAATGAAAAACTAACATAACATGCGAAAGAACAAAAACCTCAATTCACATTCTGCCTTTTTCTTGATCTCATAGATAAGCACGGCTACTTGAGAAGTCGGAACAGAATCATTTTAATGGTGGAACCCTAGAAATTTCTCAAGAAATAATGCCGTGAAATCCGACATGGATGTCATGCATGAATTTTGGCCTAATAATAAACACACCTCTTCTCCGATCCATCTTGTAATGTAACTCCGATCCATCAAGCGTTTTCAGCGGGAGGAGAGCGGGTGCATGGACCTGGCGAGCCCGTAGCCCCGGGCCCCGAAGCCGAGGCACCCGAGGACGAGCCCCTGGCGGTAAGGCAGCGACGTGGTGCGCCGGGCGCCGCCCCCCGGCGCCCTCTTCGCCGCCTTTTCAGCAGAGGAGGTGGACCGGCGCCCCGGCTGCGGCGCCGGGCTCGGGCATGGCAGCGGCGGCTTCTTGGACGACCGCGACGGCCAGATGGACGGCGGCCAGAACCCCAGCCTGCCGGCGATCTCGACGCCCGACGACGGTGCCGGACCGTCCTCCGCCCCCGCGCAGTCTCCGCCCGTGCGCGCGAGGAGGTCCCGCAGCGAGATCCTCCGCCGGATGCTCTTCGCCGAGGAGGACGACGATGACGAAGACGAGGAGGAGGCGGCGGAAGCGAAGGGGTCGGACGACGGCTCGGCGCCGCCCCGGGGGCTCCGCGGCGGCGAGGCCGACCTGGCCCGGCGCGCCTGCGGCGAGCGCGCGTCCCGCTCATCCTCCTCGGCCCAGCTGATGCAGTCCTCGTGGCGAGGGCCCTCCGTCGTCGCGTCGCCCTGTCGGATCGGGGAGAGGCAGCCCACGCGGATGCGGCCGGCGACGAAGAGCTCCTCGGCGGAGCTCATCGCCACGCCGGCGCCGGCGCCCTCGGGCCCGCCGCCGGCCGGCCGCGCCGAACTCGAAGTCCCCGCAGCAGTCGGCCAGTCGGCGGGGGGCGCGGCGTGCGGCGACGAGGCCGCGCCGTCGGCGGTGGTCGAGGGCGGGGACCGCAGGATGTAGTGCACGGGGCTCGCCGGGGCGCTGAAGAAGAAGTAGTGGCCCTCGTCACCGGCGTCGGCGTCGTCGCCCTGCATCTTCGGCGAGGGCCAGAGAGAGAGAGAGAGAGAGGGAGAGAGAGAGCAGTCAGGGTGCGGGAGGCGCGCGGGGTTTTGAAGGTGAAGGGAACGGAAGCGGAGCAGGCGGAGGCCGAGGAGGTGCATGGAGTACGTGTAACGACGGGAATGGGTCGATCGTGGAGGCGCGTGCGCGCCCGCGAAACTTCCCATGCACTCTGCACGGGGGGTTTGTTCGGCGATCGCTGGCGGGTCACGGCAGGGCAGGCATGCACACATTTGTCAGCTTAACTGGTCGCCACTCGGAGAATTTACAGCAGATTCATTGACGTGTTTCTCGAGGAATCACAGCAAAAAGATCTCGAGAAATTGCAGCTTGTAATTACCTCCGTTCTTAAATAATTAGTTGCTGACTGATTCAATTTTGAACTAGTAGAAATAAAGTAACAAATAAAAAACAACGGAGGAGGAAGTACTGCAAATTTTGTGGATTGAAATTAGCCGCCTCATCTTCGCTCATGCTATCCGGACTAGTTTCATATAGCTCCAATGCAGGATTCGAAAAAAAAAAAACCATCGAAGGGATACACCTAGCTCGTAAGGTGCGGTGGTTTGAATTTTGAACATTTTTGCCCCCCACAACGGCTTGATCAGCCATCAATCGGCGCGCGCGCGGTTGGGATTGACAGCCCCGGATGGTCAACAATAATTAATTCTGCAATCATCGAACTACGGGTTGCGTTTGCTTGCTTGTTATTCCAAGATCAACGTGAGGAGCAGCCGCACATCACTCGGGGCGAATTATGGATGGCCTGGGGGGCCAAGACAGGGGAAATATTTTCGTCATTCCTTGCGTATTTTTTTATGTCATACTGGTAACCTTTTCGTTTGCTGACTGAGCGTCTTCTATTTTGTGCATTGCTCCTACACGCGTCTCTCTCTCTCTATATATCTCTACATTTCTCCATTACCTGTCGGCAAGATAAAGTAGTTAGCAGTACTAATATTAGCCTTTTTTGCATGGGGCCCTTTCCAGGGAGACTTTGAAGCCCCAACTAATAAACTTAGCCAAAGCACACTCCTTGGATTGCAAGTCCGAAAAAGGTGCTCAGGCATTCCTTGTCGGTTTTCGCTTCAAGAAAAGAAAAGGTCACACAATCTAAGAAAAAGTCCATTTGGATTTGCATGACACGGCGATGATGGCTCGCTCGATGATTTCGGGCCCTTGTCAGCTTAATGGCGGTGCGACCGGCAAGTTTACCGGCCGCCGGTGCTGATTAAGCGTATGCAACCATCCCTAACAATATGATCGACATGGAATCCAAACTACTACTAATTATAATAATTAGCTCGCCGGATTCAAAAAATAAATAAATTAGCACGCCACTTTATGGTTCCGTGTTTCCTTTGTTATTATTTGATCGTTCTCATTGTATTCTTCGTCTTTTTTTCTCAACATTTCTCTTTTTTAAATGGATGTCCTACGGGTTCTAAAAAAAGAATAAAATAATTGCGTATGCGATAGGAGTATGAGTATTTTTCTAGACGCTAAATGTTAGGCTGTTGCCAGGGTATGAAAAAAAAAACTGGGAGCATTAATTGATAACCGGTCGTATCACTGGACGTGGGCACCAGCTAGACGGGGTAGAAACCAACATAATTTGTTCAAGATTCAAGAATTTGAAGATACAAAGAAATTCTAACCCGCCTAGTTCTAGCGGCTAGGCGTACCGGCGTAGCAATTTTTCGAACAACTATCCAGAACTCATGAGATCAAGTAGTATCGACCACCAAGTGATTGGCATCTCAAGGATAACCAAGTTTTCCAAATTTGAAGTGTACTGATGACTGGTTTTGTAGAACCCGCAGTAGAAATTCTGCATTAATTATTGACTGAATTTCATATAATGCCTTCCTGTTTTCACAGCTGAAGTTACACAAAGACTTAACAATGCAAGGGAAGCGGCAAATCGACCAATTGTTCACAGCCATGAGGATCTTTCGAAAAAACAAAAACTTTTGGTGTGTTTGTTAGCTCCATTTATTTTGAGCCTGTTGTTGCCTTGTACAGTTGTACCGAAGCAGCAGAGCTTTCTAGTTCACTTCCAAGGGTTAATACTTTACTTCGGTTACGACTGCGACCAGTTTTATTTTATTAAGCGTGTGAGGCCAGATTATCCTAGGGCTCTAGTATTAAAAGAAATGCCTCACACCATCTTTGCTGAAAAATGCTTTAGCCTACCGTACCATAGTAAATGACAAGTGGAAGGAGACATCACCTACTCCTTTCCATTGCATACAGCTTCATGTATATATAGTGTGTAGTTGTTTGTCAAGTGAACAGCGCTTATTAATACACATCCGACTTTCGAAATTTGAAACAAATACGCTGACTGAGGATATCATGTGGTTTTCGACAGGAAGCCATGGATATAAATAAGAGGTCATCTTCAGGTGAGCAGATTCGTCTTCATTATGCATCCAGATATGCTCTCCAGTCTCCACTTTGCCGTTTAACAACAAACGTACTGCTTCACCCGTTGATAGGGACAAGGTGCTTCTGGCAAGCGAATGCGGGAGTCCATCTTCAGTTATACTTGTTTCCAGTTCTGAATTGAACATGGCATGTCAAAATTTGCCTTTCTCCAGGTCCAAGGTCCAAGTTCCAACCTCTGGTTCGGAGATGCCCGTTGAGTTGGACTCAGCCGTTATCTGGCGGGCTCTTCTAAGATCAGATCCACGCGCTGAAAGCCTTGTTCAGTCTGACGGAACTGTTCAGTCTGAGTTTGACACTGAATCCGTCTATCGACATCATATACTCTGTAGTGTGCACTGCACGGTGTCTGTTGCGGCACTCTGTATATGAACGAATTGAATTATTTGCCAATTTTAGTATAGTTATTTTGAGGAAGAAGGGATGAATAAGAGCTCCTTTGGAATGCAGGATTTCTAGAACGCAGGAAAAAAAACACAAAAATAGAGTTGGATGCCGCTTGTAATTCTACAAGGTTTGAACACACATGAAAGTTTTCAATGTAGCATTTGGACGTCGCACAGAAAAAATACAGAAAATGAAAGAGAGAGATACACGCATAGAAAATTTTCAAAAGGTTAGACCTCATATTAGATTTCCTCAAAAATGTCTATGGATTAAGCCATTCCTTAGGAATTTCCGTGGGAATTCAATCTTTTGTTCCAAAGAGCTATACAGAAAACTTTCGTGATTTCAATTCTACAAAATTCCTCATTTTTCCTTTGTTTTAAAGGAGCCTAAGAGTGTTTGTTACTGCCAGCTGCCCACTGTGGACATTGCTGCTGTTACTGTCACACGAGAAATCTGTGTACCGTTAGCTGGTAGTGTACACCAGCCATGTTTTATTTTTCTGTCCATATCTCCCTGCGGTGCAGTTCTCCCAATGATCTTCCTTGTGCTTGCCAGCAGAGGCGAGGAAAGAGTTTGGCAGGTGAGCTGTGAGCCTGTGACAAATACTTCCAAGTCAGAATTCAATCGTCTAATTTGAACCGTACCGCAGCGGCTCGTCTCTCGTTCGCACGAATTGTGAAGCGAATCCAACGGCCGAGAGACTTCCGAGGCCGGAACTGGAGGTTTCCATTCTCCGGTTGGTTCTCCCCTGGTCCAAAAGGGGCTGCCTTTGCCAGTTTGCCGCCGCCTCGAAGCATCCATCGCCGCGGGGAGGAGAGGGAGGAGCCGGGAAGCGTGGGTGGAATCGTCGTCGAGGGGGAGATAGAGGATGGAGGCGGCGTGGGCTTCCGCGGTGGATCGAGTCACCGGCATGGCCGACTCCGCCAAGCGCTTCTTCCTCTCCTTCCGCTGCCATCCGCCGCCGTCGCTGCCGCTTCCGCCGCCGCCGCCGCCCCAGCATCCGGGCCCCAACCCCGTAAGCGACCTCACGCCCTTCTCTTCTCGCGGTTAATCTCACGTCCTGCAGTTAATCTCACCGCCCTACCGCGCCCCGGCCCCGGCCGGCCGCCTCCCTCCCTGCTCCCCCTCCCGTCCGGCCGCCCCCGGACCCCGCCGCCTGCCTCCCTGCGCCGACTCCCCGTCCGGCCTCCCCCGCCCCACGCACCCGGCCGCACACCTCCCTGCGCCTCCTCCCCGGCTCCCCTTGCATCTACGCGACTCCGCGGGGCGCCCGGCGGCCGGCCCCCTGGTACTGACTACACGAGGAGCTAAGGACCACGGTGATCAATGCGGACCTCCTCCTCGCATCCCTCTTCTCTCATCTGACCTTAGCTTCTAACCAAGGCGACTGCAAAGCGGTTACAGGGTACAGAATTTGGTGGATCTGTTGTATTCTTGGCTCAAATTATTGGGTAATAGCTCCGCCCCTGTCTCTGGCAGCCATGGTAAGCAATGGTAGTCCCCATGGTTTATATTCATAAAACTGCACCACTTCGAATGCTGTGTCGACGAGTTAGTTTGCTCTGTCAAGTGCAGTAAAAAAATCCCCTATTTTTGTGTTTGGAACTGCAGCCCTGAGGGTTACACAGCTGGTTCTGAATTCTGATTGTACCACCCCTTACAATGAGGCTAGGTGATCCATGATGCAGATGTTTCTTTTGTTGGTAATTCATGGTCGATTTGTGCCAGTAGTTCCAGAAGGATGCATGATAGGAGTTTTTTTTTCTGTTTTCATCAAATGGGAAAACAACAGTAGTACTCTGATTTCTCAAATATATCCAGAAGATGAAACGTTTTGTGTCCGGGTGGCTAATGCTGCCGCCGCGCAGCCGGCCGGCCCGAGTTCGATTCTCAGAATCAACTCGCGTCCCTCACCTGCAGGTTTAAATCCGTAGCCTCTCACGCGTGGAGCTACAATGGGAGTACGACGTACCCGTCGTCTACGGAGTCATGGATGGTCCCGGTGATCTCTTCAAGAATGTTATCTTCGGTCTGAGTGTAGTTGTAGGTTTGTTTGAGTGCATGTGGTGTGAGTGTGTGCATGCGTGTGTGGTGGTGTGTGTAATGTACTTGAACAGATACTACAACTGTACCTAGATGAGAGGCACTAAAAAAACAAGAAGGCTATAAGTGATGCTTTTCTTTCACCTTCTAGGTCAGGGGTGAACTTGCTCCTTTACGTTTCTAATTAATATATTTAATCAGTAGGCGTTCTGCCCTCTTGTTTCCTTAAAAAAAATTGATATTCAATTATGGGTCACTGCTTTTTTTATTTTGATGGGCATGTCTCCATGGAGCTGTTGATTCATGTACCTTCTGTTATTTTTTTAATTCAGGTAGATATCTTGAAGCGCTTGCAGCGGCAAGCATTCTATGACATTATGCAGCTGAGGGAGAGACAGGATAAAGTTGAAAAAGTGCTCACATTGTTCAAAGCTACCAAAGTTGGTCCATTTGCAGAAGAAAGCACTCGGGTCAAAGGTGTTATCAATGTCGCTGGATCGCTCGCAAGAGATAGCTCGGAAGTGGAATCTGGTATTAGTTCACGGTTTCTGTTTCAGACTACCGTCAGGAAGAAGGATTCCCTCTTTGCTGAGCTCGTCGCTGATAATAGATACATGTCTATGTCTCAAGAAAATGATCATATTGTGAGCCCTCTTGTACTGTCAAAGGCGATGTACCTGTCGAATATCAATGATTCGTTTTCTGTTGCTGCTGTGCCGCTAGGAGCAAGGTGTGATGATTTCTCAACCGATCCAAATTTCCAAGAGGTAATTTCTTCAGACAAGAAGTGATGCCTTCAATGCTATCCTTTTGCCTGCTAATGTATAAGGTAACAGTTTGCTTGACAGGAACATTGGCTGGCCAGTTTGCGTTCTTCGTTGAGGCCACCTTTGCTGGTTAGAAGTCACAGATACGCTGGTGGACTAGTACTGAGATCGAAGAACTTTGCTGTTTCTCTTGCTGAGCTGATCTCAGTTGCTGGGAGGCCGGTAAATGCTGGTGAAGCTAGCAGAGTGTACACAGGGTTTGGGCAAATCTCATACCAGTTGCCTGATGACATAAAGTTGACCCTGTCTGCTGCTTTGCACGGGCCGAGTGCAATTCCTCGGAAGAGGAAACCAACAGCCGGAGGCTGCATTGATCTTGAACTGAAAATCGATGAGGACTCTAGAATTGGGGCATGGATTGAGATCAAGAAATCAAACTCGCGGTTACTGAGATGGGCCCTCTCACTGTCAGATACGCCGGAGGATGACCTTGGATGGGGCGTGAGTTTGCGGAGAGGCACTGAGGCCAAACCACAGCTGTTTCAAGTGGAGGGGTTTCTGAATTTGCATCTGGGAAAGAAGGCGGCCATACAGCCTGGTATCATGTTCAACGTGGACGGGAGGAGGTGCACGCCTGCTCTTGTATTCCATTCAAGTTGGTCCTTGTGATTCTAGTGTAGAAACTTTTGATAGATCAGAGTGTAGAAGGAATTGGTTGTATCTTGTTGAGGAAAAACAATTCAATTATTGGCCCACGATGCATTGTGATGTTTAGTTTTATATGATGTTATCTGTGTTCTGATTGTCGTTTTGATAATCCCTATGCCCTCGCTTCCAGTGTTCCAGATCTGATGGGCAATGACTTCTATTGCGAAGGATATGTGTACCACACCTAAATTCAATTGCAATATGAAATCGGTGATGATTAGTCGTATGGTTTTGTCAAAAAAAAAAAAAAAACCCCGAACTGTTACATTCTCCGGTTCTTTTACATGTGTAATCGTATGATTTTGCACAGAACTGGAGGCAACAAAAGTCCAACTCTACTGAAATTACAGGATCTCATCTGCTTAAGAGAAGAAAAAGAAAAATCAGCTCTACTTTGCAAATCATAAATGAATCAAGGACAACAAATTTTTCCCAGCCTAGCCTGCTGGTGAAGTTCTTTTTACAGCGGGGAGTTCCACAGAGCTGAGGTCTGCAGGGTACGGAGTCCACAGCCCTAATCCTCCTCTAGTCTCCTTCAATCCCTTCTTTACAATCTCATCGATCGTTTTGGCCCATTCAACTTTTGACGAGTGTTCTCTTGTGTGTCTGTGCAAGATGAACAGCGAATTATACTCACAATTGGGGAACATTAAGAACTTCAGAGCATCTCCGAGCCTATGCACCACGTAGCCAAAGCTGATCTGATCGCGTGGTGTGAAAAGATTGACTTCGTTAAACCAGAGGCAGCTGAACAGATCGGTCATTGTCGTGTGCTCCCGGATCAGCACTGCTCCCTCTGGCACATCTGCAAGTAATAATTGGTTTTATAAGCACTGTGAATTGGTGGAACAGCAAACCAGTTTTCGAGGAAGGAATCAAGTTAAGTAACGAACAGTTGGTGTAGAATGCTGTGGGCATATGATTTCACTCACCGCTAGGCATCCTTTTCTTTGGGCTCCATGGCTGCATCCCCTCATAATAGTACATCTTCATCTGAAGATCAACCAAAGGACGAGCATATCGTTTACGTCGTTTGATTGCATCGCCCTCTTCATATATGCTCCTATGATGCTTATGGACAGCTACTGCAAATGTGTATTTTCCACGCCAGAGATATCTGCAAAGAATTTCCATTTCAGATCACCAAAAAAGCAATATGATGTGTCTAAGGTTCTAGAAAGAAAGCAACCTCTCAAGAATAAGCAGTGGATCAACTATGAGCTCCATTTTCCCATCAATCCAAATGCTATACCAAGCTTGAGGAAATAGTCTGTGTGTTAAAATCTTTGGTATCTTTCCATTCCTTCTAGGTTCATCAAAGGGGAGGCGATGTACCGTTATAAGTCGCCATATACCAACCCATTTTCCTCCAGCCTTGTCAATCTTTACGGTGGTGTTCTTTTCAATAAAATCAAGAGATACTTCATCTACCACCATCAGGAAGCAGAACAACTTCTGAGACCGGTGACTAATTTTCGATGGTTGATGGGGAATGTCATAACCATCAAAAATACCAGAAGCAACCACAAATTTGCATTTCTGTATGTATTTGACATCAACGCTATCCATATCCACACCACTGTTTTTCATAAATCCACAGTGCACCTGAGTGTAAACCACAAATCAAACACATGTTACAAAGTTCAGATTCTTAATGAGAAACCATCATAACCTGATTCAGAAGATGAAGATTTGAGGACAAAGAAAAGGTGTAATCAGGTAATATTTAGAGGGAAAACATACACTGTTCTTTTGAAATGGTGAATATGCAGGTCATATTTCATATTATATGGCCAGAACAAGCAATCACCAGGAAATTACACAAACTGGCCACCAAAATCCAACTCAAGTGTAGATTCTAGTGACCGATGATTATTGTCTGTGGATCTTGGAAAATACTAAGTTGATGATTGGTATTGGCTCATGCATAGATTGTTCAAATAATTAATTTTATGCTGTAGCAAACAATTTCTGTGAGATTCAAATAGGGTAAGTACGTTTCAGGTAACTTGATCTCTAGGATGTTCCAAGACAGTTCACACATTGTGTGCACCCCATCAGTGTAGTTTGCAAGACAATGCAAATGCAAAACAACAAATGCATGGTGAAAACAAGAAACCATACGAATATAAAATGTAGATACAATAATATCCAGAGGGACAATTCCTTCATTTGCTTATGTGTGATTGGATATCAGACCCATTCATTTAGCAATTAGCATTCAACAAAAAACTGCAAACGCTCTAGTCTACAAAGTAAAGAAAAAAGATAATGTAGCTGATCTTTCCACCATTATGCACTTAGCCTTTACTGGCAGATACCTTAGAAATTAGGAACCAAGTGTGTCGGCAAAAAAAAGAAAAAGAATCAAATGTACATGGAAGGTTATGCAGCATTAGCATGTACTAAAGGCAAGCAGTTACCTTCATGGTAGAATTCAGTTTAAAGCTTTCCTCCCTCTGTTTCCAGCTTTGACGCCCTCCAAACAGCGGGGAAGGATCTTTATCCTGCTTGTCAACAGTTATATACGATAACTTCTTTACGATTGTGTTGGGGGTCCTCTTTGGGATGGCAACCGCATTTGGGTCATCCACAACAGGTATTGGGCAGCCTGTAGATTGAAGCAACAAACATGAGGCTGCTAAGCAGTCACAATTTAACACCCAATTTTAGTCTTAAGGTACAAGTCTTACGGTGGAGTGGTTTTGATGAGAGTCCCATTGAGTCCAACACAGAGAGAACTTTACTGTCCTTTTTACAGAGAGCTGCAGAGGTAAAAGGCATACCAAACCATTTAATGGCAAGACAAAATATTATGATAGGTAATCTGTGGAAGATCAGAATGCATTGAACTTCAGAGTATGTGGTCTGAAAAAAATTTATTCAGAGATGAAACATTGAAACATCACCATAAGTTCTTAATAGAGATTCAAGTATCCGAAGAACATATAATTATGGCATCCATGAGCAAGTACCATGTCATGAACGTTAGCTTTAACTCACAAGCAAGAACCTTAAGGCATTATAGCGCGGAAAGTGAAAGGAAACGTTAGATAACAAAAGGAATTCGTTGTCAGGTACTGTCCCCGTTCCTCGTTTTGATGAATGATGACGGCATGCGGTGTCCCGAAAACCATTAAAACAACCCGGTCGTCCAGTTACTACTTGGGTTCACTTTCAGCAGAACGCAAGCAGACAATCCTGCTACATCGTCGAGCTCAAGGAAGCTGGGGCAGCAGCAGCTATTGTATTTTGCCAGAGCTGAACAGACAGCGGAATAGGTACTGGTACTGCATTGATTGAAACTATGGATAGCTGGAGGCGTGAGAAGTGGAGAAGAGAGGGAAGCCACGGGGACCTGGCTGGCTGACCTGAGAGGAACGCGACAGAGGAGCTGCAGGACCAGAGGTGGAAGGCGAGGGCGACGAGCACGAGCATGGCCCAGGCGATGGCCGACACAAGCACCAGCCGCATGGCGCCCCTGCGCCACACCAACCGCATCGCCGCCCCAGGGGCGGATATACCCTACAATCTGAGTCAAGAACACAGCAGATCCACCACATTTTGTATCATGTAACTGCTTTGCAATCGACTTCCTTAGATGGCCAAGGTCAGGAAAAGCGAACAGAGATGCGAGGACGAGGTGCTCACCGATGTGCTTGGTCCCCGCCGAGTCAGCAACAGGGGACAGGGCCGCTGGCCGCAGAGTCGCGGGGAGCCGGGGAGCGGACGCGGGGAGGCGGGCGGCCGCCGGGAAATGCAAGGGGAGCCGGCCCCGGCGCAGGCGCCACGCCGGTCGAGGCGCTCAGGCGGCGTCGGCCTTTGGACTTGTTTTCATTGTTGTGAAACCACGTTTTCAAAATCCAATATAACTGATTCTCCTTCATTTTCCCGATATACATATATGTGAAAAACAGTATAAGATATTTTTAGATTTACTAACTTCTGATATCGACAACTGCAGAGAGGCTAGTCTTCCATGTAATCTTTATTCGCGATAAATTGCCGTTATCAACTGAGCCTCTTCCTTCTTATTTTTCTTTCCATTTCTTTTTACTTTTTGTTTCTCATATTTATCTACGTTTTATTTTATTTTCTATATATTTATTTATATAATTAGATGGGCTAATTTTGGGATTTGGTTAGGAGTCGGCATACGTCGTATTTTGTCGAATCGATCACTGGTTTCTACTTTCGCGAGCATTTGATGATTAGCCATGCTGACGACCTTGTTGAGATATTTTTACATGAGTGAATATTTTGATTAGACGATGTATTTGATTAACCGAGCAGACATATACATACACGCACGACACGCTGGAATGGGCAAATGTTTTCCACTTGATACGTGATGGAACGATTTGGTCTCAAGGAAGAAGAGATGTTATATCGTTCTGTGTGTCAAAATCTAGCAAACCATGACGGTCTGGACAATTTAGGCATCAACTCTCGCTTCTACACAATCGCCTTCGAAACACCGAGCCCGATTGCAGCGGTTCTCCTCGATGCGGTTTAGGAACAACCGGACATGCTACGAGTAAATTCTCTTTGACAACGGCCGCCGGTGACTCAAACTTCACAACTAGAATCAGGCAAAAGGTCCATCTTTTACCTCATAATTCTTAGAAATTCTATGTCAAAGTAAAGAACTAGAATCCTAATCTTGTATTTCTTATGATTTGAATCCATTTATCCCAATAGATTCATATAATCTATTAATCTTTGATGGAATAAATGTGACACCTGAAAATTTTCGTGTGAAATTTTCTCTAAAACTTTCACAAAATCAAACACATAGTTTCAAATCTATTTTTGTAAGCTTTTACATTTTGTGTTGAAAGAGCTCAATAATTTCCATAAAAATCTCATACAAGTTTTCCCAACACCTTTCCCTAAAAGTTCCTTGCTTTTCCTCCTTTAATCTTTTTCTTCTCTTCTTCCTCTTTTCTTTTCCTTCTCTTTTATTCTCCCTTCACCTTCTTGGCCTAGCAGGACACTAGGCCCACCAGGTCCAACCATCTCGCCTCCTCCCCCCATTCTCTTCTCTTACTCCGGGCCTAGGCCCACTCCTTCTCGAACCACATCCTTTCTCCTCAAAAAGATTTGCAACCTAATTTCCAATACTATAATCTACTTTTATCAAGCTAAATGAGAAAAATAACCACATAATTGCGAGAATGTGCCATAAAATGTAAATGCAAACTCTTTATAACAACGGTGGCTTTTAAAGCCCCTCTAAAGGGCCTTTCTTCCTTGATCATTGCAAAGATCAAGAATAAAGTTTGCCCACGCAAAGACCAAGTTCTCATGTGGGTAACCCTGTACATAGTCATGGATTAGCCCCATAGATCAAGAACAAAGTTTGTCCACGCAAAGACCAAGTTCTCATGTGGGTAACCCTGTACATAGTCTTGGATTAGCCCCACGTGCAAGCAAGACTCCAGTAATCTCTCAAGGATGTTTACCCATACCGCCTCCACTATGGTGACCTTGTGACAAAATACTAAGAACCTCCCTCAATCTCGCAAGTAAGGTTGCGACCAGATCATACTTGGGAGGGTATTGCAATAATTACAAGCCCCACATTTATAATCTTAGTGTGCTCTAACAACCAACTAAGGATCACATACCATCTGCGGGAGTGAAGACGAAAAACTTTCTGCCATGTTGGCTATTTGTGACTATAAAGTATGATGTGTATTTAGTTAATTAGTATTTATATACTTTCATAGATCATACAACATTTTTGTAAAAAAGTATTACTTTAATACTATATGCAAAGCAGTAAAGATATCCATTCATGGTTTTTATTAGTTGAGACTAGGCCATCCTACTTCCATTTTAAAAACAATGCTCACCCTATTAAGAACATATGGACCTGTATGTAAATTTGATCTTATTAGAGAAAACATTAAAATTTTATCAATTTGCTCTTCTATATAAGCAAAAACAACCGAGCGGAGGGAGAGGGAGAGCATGTGAGAATGAGCTAACAGGGATGGAGCAAAAACAAGGACATGCAAGTGAGCATCGAAATGTGGAAAAAAATTAACAAATTGCAGGAATGAGAAACACTCGAGGCATGAGCCAACAAACCCAATCGGGAGCAATGGTGATATTATAATAATATGGATACAGAGACTACATGGCCAATAGATAGCTGGAGTTGATATTGGAATGAAATCAAAATTATTTGAGCAACTAGAGTATCTAAGTCCAATATCCTATAGTTACACACAAAAAAAGCATCTGATTATAGCAACATAAATTCTTATTTTTCACGACATCAAATATCAACTACTCCTTACATCCTAAATTGTAAGGGGGTTTTAAGGCTTTACTAGATTCATTCATATGTTCAATATTTGTCTAGATTTATCAACATACACATAAATATGGACGGATAAAAAAGAGAGCTAGAACCATTGACAATTTGGGACCGTGGAAGTATCACATAATTCTCATCTCTAGGATAACCAGGTTCTTCAAATTTGAACTGTACGAATCACAATTTCACAGAAGAGCATAGGTAATACTGTACTAGCTACTGACTGAGTTAGTCATTTCTTTCGATATTCAGTAGTACTACACCATATTATGGAAAAATGACCACTCTTTTTCTCATGATATCGAGTAGTATCAACCACCAAGTGATGGACATCTCAAGGATAACCAAATTTTCCAAATTTGAAGTGTACTACGCCGGATTTATAGACGAAAATACAACCCATAGTAAAAATTATGCATTAATTATTGACAAAGTTAGCCATTTTTACTTTCAACATTCAGAATGAAGCCTACCTAAAGCGTATGCTATGAGTCGGTAATAACAAAAGTACAGGATAGAAAAAAAAAGATGCACACAGAAGTGCCAAAAGGGCATCTCAGTGCATTAGCCAAGTCACACAGAACAAGGACGGGCTCATCTCGGACTTTATTGACAGTCACGAGACGCATCGGTTGCTTGCACAGGCATAGCCAGCACATCCGATCACCGACGGTCTGTTTGTGAATAAAGTTTTTAAACTGTAGTTTTACAATATAATGGTCTATCAAATGCTATAATATAGTCATGGTTTTTTTACATCGGTACAATATAACACATATTCAGAGATATGGTATTGTGGCCCCATCTTTTCTCTACAATGAAAACTTTGGTCTAGACCATAATTTTTTATATCTCAAAAATATCATGGTATTGACAAAACCATAGTTTTTAATACATAGTTTCACAAACACTTTTTGGCATAAATATTATGGTATTCGCAAATATCATTCTATTTCCTTAAACTATGAAAATACTTTGTTCTCAAACCTACGGTTGGTTTATAAACGTGGAATGCTTGTTTCAGCTTTTGGCTTCCTACTTGCGTGCGGAAGCTTGCAAAAACGCTAAATCTTTAAGTCCAAGATACTTTTTTTAGAAAAAAAAGTCCATTTTGACTATCGAACTTATTTCTAAAGTTCGGATTTGGCCATCGAACTGCAAAATCGGGTATATCCGACCATCCAACTATTGAAAACCTGACAAATTTGGTCCCTCAGGGTGGTTTCAAGGGTGGTTTTTATTTTAAAAATAATAATAAAATCTATTTAAATTTTAGAAAATCATAACTAATTCATTTTAAATCAGAAAAATACAAAACTAGTACCAAAAATTTTCTAAAAATGCAATCTATCAATTAATGCTATACTTAAAGTTATATGGATCTCATTTATTACCCCTCCTGGTGTTTTATTGTATCAATAAAACAACATGAGGGGTAATAAATGAGATCCATATAACTCTAAATAGAGCACTATGGATACATTACATTTTTAGAAATATTATGGTACTAGTTTTATAATTTAATGATAAATGAATTAGTTATGAATTTTTAAAGATTAAATAGATTTTTTATTTAATAAAAACATATTCAATCTTTAAAAAATCATAACTAATTTATTTTAAATCAAACAAATATGTAACCAGTACTGAATGTTTTTAAAAAAATAATCTATCTAGTAATGCTATTAAAATATTGTTTTCGGCTCAAGGTTGTGAGAGAGGTTAGGAAATGACTTCTTTGCCCTTCACCCCACATGTTAGTTCTTTCTTCTTCCTCCTCCTGCCTCCCCGCTTCCGACTCCAGGCCGCCGCCCTGTCCCCACCTCGACTCCAGGCCGCCGCTCGATCCCCGCCTCCCCGACCCTGCCTCCAGCCCGCCGCCCGGTCCCCGCCTCCCCGACCATGCCTCCCTTCTCATGTCCTTCTTCTTCCTCCTCCCGCCGCTACCAGCTACCAGCCTTGTTTACACTTGTCGCCGCAGCCGCTCCCCTTCCACTCCGCCAGCGTGCTCTGCCTCTACCTCTCCCACGCGGTGGCGGCGGACCCCACACATCAGGACGAGGAGGAGATGGCGCACACCGGCGGCCTCTGCCTCTTCCCCCTTTTTTCTTACGCGATGGCGGCCTTTGCCTCTCCCTATGCCGCTGCGAAGGACGAGGAGCATATGGCTTGTGGCGGCTCAGGACATGGCGGCGGCGGCGGCTGTGGTGGAACCGCCCAGCTTACTCTAGTTTAAACACAAAACACGAGTTTGCGCCTAAACCGGATTAAGCCCGGTAGTCCGTCAGGTCCTAAAAAGGCCCTGACTAAGCCAAAACAGGATCGATATACACCAAGTGACCCTTAAGAGTCTTGGAATTATTCCAATACAAGAAGTTCTAATAATATACTTTAATAAAACAAAACAAATAAAACAAGAGTTTTTATAGATTACAGGACAAAAGTGTAAAAAGTTACAGCGGAAACAACATCTAAATGATGGAACCCTGTTATATTACATGAAATCTACATTGAGCCCACTGGTGTTGTTTCATTTTAGATGAATCTAAGAATAGTAAAGGAAGTTTGAGCATCTGGTTCCTTTATTTCTTTAACTTTAAGAGGTATAAGGAAGTCGTCAGGAAAACTCTTTACTTCAATGCTTTCTTTCAGAAGAAGGATAAGCTAGAGACCTCATTCCTGAAAAGGAGTTAAAGCCACAACCCTGAGTACTAATTAATCAACAAGACTTATCCGACCACTGGGTATAAACCCGACTTTCTAACCAATGGCCGAAACTGGTTAGGTTAACTCACACGCGGCAGACCTATAATTGAGTCCTTAGCTTTTAGATTGCTACTTCTTTTAGTTGTTCCTAATTATAGTAAGTAATACCTATTCTAATAACAAACAAAGCAATAATATCATTACTTATCGAAAACATTATTCTTCTTAACTACGATGTCAGTGAGGATTCAGCTCTTACACCTGGTAAGCCCAGCGATTCGAATCGATTTTATACTCCCGGGAATAAATACTCAAACACCAGTCATATGTGTGTACGACGACCCCACATATGACAACCCAACGTCCTCGTTGCCACCTAGTCTGAACTGCCCTCACCGAACCCGAGTGTACTCTGACACTTGCCTGTCTCCCACCATCCAGTTGGTCTCACCACAGTTCAACCCTAGGTACAAAGGATGAGAGGCTTATCGGAGCCCGTGACGAGGACGACAAGTGAAAGAGGCGCGTTCGAAAGCCAAAAACATGGCCAAACATCGGACGGCCTTATACGACATAAACATGATCAGGATCTCAATCATGTTCATTCATCAACCTTCTTTATATTCATCATGTCTCAAAAGCATAACTGATCCCGCCCACTGTCTCCAATTACATAACTCAGGAAACTGTCTTGGATTCATCTCAAAGTAACAAAGATTAAGATGTATTCTTTTCAAAGAAAGCGTAACCTATCATTGAGCTTAACTAAGCATCTAATCTATACGTATAGGATTTATTATGCTCGAATCAGGAATTCGATATGCTCTAGGGTTTCAAGCAATTCCTAACTCTAATGCACACTCAGAACTCTTTAATTAAGACTCAAAATAAAAGGGTAAATGCACTGGGGCTTGCCTGGATTACTTCAAAGGTTGAGGCACGAAAAGTTAGTATCTTGATTAGCAATGCTCCTCCTGGTACTGTTGTCGTGTTGCGGAGCTTGGCTTTTGGACTTCTCGTTGAACACTTTCATCGATGATCTATTTGATTTATCGTATCTAAATGCAAGATATGAATGATGCATAAGTATGAGGATGATCAACCTGTATTAAGAAGAAGGATAAAAGTTTTTAAAAAGAAAGGTGGGGTACCAGAATCATTGTCCAGGCCCTTATCCTAGGCTTAAAGAACTTTTGCAAGTTTAAAAGGTTTTAAAATAATTTCCTAATATTTTTAATAATTTTAAAGCCAAAAATGAATTATTAAGAATTAAAAAGTGTTTCTAAATAATAAGTAATTATTTAATTATTTTTATGAAATATTTAGAAATAAAATACTTTAAGGGTTTTAAAACTAATTAACAAATAAAAGAAATAATAATTCTTTTTGGAAATCTAATTCTAAATTATAATAATTGAAATATTATGTGGCAGGGGTAGATTTGAACTCTTTGGAAAGTTTGAACGGTAGATATGAACTTTTTCGTGGCGAACTACTCATCTGGTCAGCTGAAACGAACTTGGGCCGAGGAGAAATTTCGGCCCACGGGGCCTTTTCTTTTTCTTTCTTTTTCTTTCTTTTTCTCTCCTTTCTCGGCCTCTTGGCCCATGCGCATAGGGGGGGCTATCGGGCCAGCCCATGTGGCCAGGGGGGCAGGCA
This sequence comes from Paspalum vaginatum, assembly GCA_030272315.1. Classification (NCBI taxonomy): domain Eukaryota; kingdom Viridiplantae; phylum Streptophyta; class Magnoliopsida; order Poales; family Poaceae; genus Paspalum; species Paspalum vaginatum. Next base: position 8,507,945 of record CM059014.1, on the reverse strand, counting down.
GGTTCACGAGGCTAGCGCCTCGGCCGACTGCCAGCTCCGTCATCGCCGGTGTGCGGAGGCTCGTCGGAGCTCGCTGGCGTTCCCCGGAACGGGAGTTCCCGACCACCATTTGCGAAACCGAGGGTACCGAGAGAGGGAGGAGAGGGAGACGAACTCGATCCCCAAGCTTTCGCCATGAGTAGAGGTGCGGAAGGGTGCCGGCCATGGGCGCCATTGGAGGCGGCACTGGAGGTCGTGGCGGGCTCTGCTCGAATGTGCGAAACAGAATTTGAAGGTAGGGAATGGTGGAGGAGGGTGGTCTGGTGCTGCACATCGAAGGAATTGGACCAAGATTGCCCGAGGATGAAGAACACCAAGATGCTCTGCTTCTGTGCAAGAACAAGCGGGAGGAGGGAGATGGTGCAGATAGGAAGAAGAAGGCGGTGGTGGTTGATGCTTCGGGTTGATGCGGCCGGGGAAGTGCTCGGTGGCGGCTTTATAGGCGAGGAAAGGCGGTGGAGGCAGTAGTGGATGAGGACGGCGAGAGGCGGTGGCAGCGAAGCTCGGCTTCGCCTCTGCCCGGCCGGATGAGGAATAAGACGGGGGCGAGGACGATGGCTCCTGTGGGCTGGGCCTAGATGGCGCCCGGCCAAGTTGCCACGGCCGGCCCACGGTTTTGGTCAGGCCAAGCGCGCAGGGCGCGTGGCGCCCGCGGGCCAAGGAAGCCGGGGCTAGGCCGCGGTTTTGGGCCACCAGCTTGGCCCTTAGTTTTCTCTTCTTTTTTTTTTGTTCTTTTAAATACTAAATACTTTTGCAAATTTTTGCCCTTTATACAATCAAAATTATTCCAAGGTCCAAATACAAAAGTGGAAGGGTGTATTTCATACTATTACCTTGCACTTTTGCCCTTGGATAAAAATAGATTTTGAAAGGATCTAAATTCACATTTAATTAGAAATATATTAAATCGTAAAATTCTAAAAATGTATATGATGACATGCTTAAATGTACTTAAAATTTGGGGTATCACAACGGCGGCGGCTCAGGACAAGGCACGGGGAGCCGGATGAGCGCGCGGCTGAGGCGGATGAGCGAACGTGGGGCACCCGCGGCGGCAGAGGAGAAGGAGGAGGATGAGGCGATGAGGCGCAGTGAGGATGGCCCGGTCATGGCGGCCTAGAGGCAGGGTCGGGAAGGCGGGGACCGGGCGGCGGGTTAGAGGCCAGGTTGGGGAGGCGAGGACCGGGTGGCGGCCTGGAGTCGGGGGCGGGGATGGGGCGTCGGCCTAGAGTCGGAAGCGGGGAGGCAGGAGGAGGAAGAAGAAAGAACTGACATGTGGGGTCAAGGGCAAAGAAGTCATTTCCTAACCTTTCTCTCACATCCTTGATCCAAAAACAATATTTTAATCACGGCAGTGTCTTCCAGCAAATTGACATGGTGCAGGGGTGTGCACCAGCAGCTCGTCGTTTTTGCGGTATCCACCAGCACATTGACATCGTTTTCATTTTCATTGTCCAGCAGCCAATTTTTCCTTCTAAATGTGACACCGGGCACACCAATTCTTCATTCCACGTGTTTTCCTTCCTGTCGGTACCCAGCTAACCGGGTACCCGCTTACACTAGACAAAGATCACCAAGGAGGACCTAAGACCGCGTATAGGTGGGCCCGGCCTACTCCTTATAAAAGCTGGGCCGCGCACCCGGCCCACAGGGGAGGCCCCGGACCTCCTTCAGCGAGGTCCGAGCCTCCCCCGACCACGCGAGGAGTCCCTCAGGGGAAGGTGAGGTCCGGACCTCTCGGAGGTCCGGGGCCCGCGCCTTCGGTGGTCCGGGGCCGCCACGTGCACACAGGGCACGGGGAGGTCCGGAGCCAGCGCCCTCGGTGATCCGGGGCCGCCACGTGCCCACAGGGCACAGGAAGGTCTCGCGCTGCCACGTGCCCACAAGGCACGTGGCGGGGCCTTCAGGCGGGCGCCTCGCCCACCTACTGCATTTATTGCGGGCAGGTGGGCGTGCCTGTTGCCGCTGACACCGCCGCTGTCACGCGGGCACACCCCGATGTCGCTGACACCGCCGCTGTCAGACGGGCGTGCCCCCGTTGCCCGCCGACGCCGCCGCTGTCAGGCGGGCGTGCGCCCGTAGCACGCTGACACCGCCGCTGTCAGACGGGCGTGCCCCCATCGCCGCTGGCACCGCCGCTGGCAGGCGACGGCGGCGAAGCAAAGAGGCGCGCCTTACCGAGGCGCGACGGCGATAGCAGGGGACTACAGTTGATTTCCCCGGCTACACTGGGGTCTATATTGAGTAAACAAGTACGCTGTACTCATCATGAGCCGCGCCACGCGCGGCGGCCGCGCTCAGCCTAATACTAGGTAGCGGCGCTACAACGCTACTACGAGCGCCCCGTCCTGTCACGCGTGCGCGTCGCCTGCCCCTCGGCCTCTGAAGCCTCTCAGCGGGTTTAGCAGCCGATGGGATAGGACGGCGTAAGGCAGGACGGCGCGGCGCCGTATCCAGACGACAGGACACCATGGCGGATCTTTAGGCCATACCAGGTCGCGTCGGTGGTACAGGCGCAAAGCATGGGAGCGTTGGACATCAGGCACAAGATAGAGCTGTAGCATAGAGGAAATGGGCCGGGACCACCTGTCGGGGCCCGGCCACCATGTGCGTGCCCCCATTGGGCTATAAAAGGGGAGGCATACGCTACACAAGAGGACACTCTCCACAGACTCCTTAGACCAGACAGACTCAACCCACAAAGCACAAGCACACAATCCTCACTGTCTTCCCCTACAGACAGGAATACAAGAACATACCTGTCGGAGCGGGAGTGCTCCTGGTCGGGTGGCGGAATGCACCCGGCTGTGATCCTAAGTACTGAGAGTAGTTAGGGGGAGCGAACGTTGTTAGCTAAGTTGGTGGTGGCACGATGGTGGCAAGAGGATTTAGAGTGGTTCGGGCCGCCGGAGCGTAATACCCTACGTCCACTGTGGGTGTGTTCTAGTATTTCGTGGGCCTTCAGAGGAGTCCCTGAGGCTGTCTGGATCTGTGTTTTGAGCCTGTTGTGAGCTTGTTCGAGGTCGTCCTTTGTGTTGCGTATGCCTCCCCTTTTATAGCCCAAGGGGGGCATGTACATGGTGGCCGGGCCCCGACAGGTGGTCCCGGCCATTTCCTCTATGCTACAGTTCTATTCTGTGCCTGATGTCCAACGCTTCCATGCTTCGCGCCTGTACCACCGTCGTGACCTGGTATGGCCTGGAGATCCGCCATACCGTCTTGTCGCCCGGATACGGCGCCGCGCCGTCCTGCCTCACGCCGTCCTGTCCCATCGGCTGCTAAACCCGCTGAGAGGCTTCAGAGGCCGAGGGGCAGGGGACGCGCACGCGCGACAGGACAGGGCGCTCATAGTAGCGTTGTAGCGCCGCTGCCTAGTATTAGGCTGAGCGCGGCCGCCGCGCGTGGCGCGGCTCATGATGAGTACAGCGTACTTGTTTACTCAATATAGACCCCAGTGTAGCTGGGGAAATCAACTGTAGTGCTCTGTCATCGCCGCCGCGCCTTGGTAAGGCGCGCCCCCTTGCCTCGCCGCCGCCGCCTGCCAGCGGCGGTGCCAGCGGCGATGGGGGCACACCCGTCTGACAGCGGCGGCGTCGGCGGGCGACGGGGGCACGCCTGTCTGACAATGGCGGCGGGCAACGGGGGCACGCCTGCCTGACACTCATGGTGTCAGCGGCATTGGGGCGTGCCAGCCTGACAGCGGTGGTGTCAGCGGCATCGGGCACGCCCACCTGCCCGCAATAAATGCGGCAGGTGGGCGAGGCGCCCGCCTGAAGGCCCCGCCACGCGCCTTGTGGGCACGTGGCAACGCGAGACCTTCCCGTGCCCTGTGGTCACGTGACGGCCCCGGACCACCGAAGGTGCTGGCTCCGGACCTCCACGCGCTCTGCGGGCACGTGGCGCCCCCGGACCACCGAGGGCGCTGGCTCCGGACCTCCACGCGCTTCTGCACGTGGCGGCCCCGGACCACCGAGGGCGCCGGCTCCGGACCTCCCCGTGCTCTGTGGGCACGAGGCGGCCCCGGGCCACCGAAGGTACGGGCTCCGGGCTCCGGCCCGAGAGGTCCGGACCTCTCCTCGCGTGGCTGGGTTAGGCTCGGTCCTCAAGGAGGTCCGGGGCCTCCCCTGTGGACCGGGTGCGTGGCCCTAGCTTTCCCAAGGAGTGGGCCGGGCCCATCTGTACGCGGCCTTAGGCCCTCCTTGTACTGCAGTAGTTACCTCCCTTAGTGATCTTCGTCCAGTGTAAGCGGGTACCCGGTTAGCTGGGTACCGACAGTGGCCCCTGGGCTCGCCTTTGGTGAGTTCTTCGAACCTGAGGTGAGCCCACCGTCGCTTACTACCCAAGCCGCCGGGAGCCGTGTGTGGCTACCGGCGCTTAGCCGTTAAGCTCATAGTTGGGCAGGGCCCACCACTTGATTTCTTGGCCGAGGCCTTGAGTCGCCTGCCTTCGGAGGGGGCTCAGGCCACCTGACCCCGCGGGGTGGCCCCGTGGGTTCCCATGATCTGGGGGCGCGCGATCGTGGGAATCTCTCGGGAAACGTGGGGGCAGGCCCGCGTCGGAAACCGCGCAGCGGTTCACCTACTTCCTCTCCTGCCATTAAGGCGGGCAGACGGCTACGTGGGCAGCCGTGCGTAAAGCGGAAAAGGCAGGGGCCCCGCACGTCGCGCCGGGATGCGCGTCCGCGAGCGGCCGCCGGTTCGCCTTCCTGCCTTGCTTGCTCTTCTACCCGCCTGTCATGACTGCCTCCTCGGGCCCCTGCTGTCATAGACCTGGTGGCCCGTGGGTGCGCTCGCGCGCGCGTACACTTGACGTTCGCGGCTTGCGGAGGATTGGGGGCAACCGTCAAATAGGGTTCTCGGCCATCGGCCGAGCACGTCCTTCTGTCATTTGCCTCTGCACCCCTCGCATTCGCCGCGGCGCTTCATCTTCCTCGCAGCAGAGCTCTCGCTTCTTGTCTGCTGCGTGCTCCTTGTCTTCTCCACCGCCAGATTCCTCAGCGATGGGTCCGAGCCACCAATCCCCCCGGGAGACTGAGGAGAACCTCACCCGCGTCCGCCGCCTGCTCGGCTGGACGGACGCGGAGCGTCGCGATAATGTTCGCACGGGCTCCCTCCCCCACCGCAACTTGCAGCTGGGGGAGTTCGTCCTCTTCGTCCCCTACCTCTACTGTGGTCTGGGGATCCCGATCTCTTCTTTCTTCATGCTGGTGCTGGAGGCGTTTGGGCTGCAGCTCCAGCATCTCACCCCCCACTCCATCCTTCATGCGGCCATCTTTGCCCACTTCTGCGAGATGTTCGTGGGGGTTCCTCCCTGCGTGACGCTCTTCCGTCACTTCTTCTCGGTGAGGTGTTCCGGGAGGAGCTCGACGGAGATCGGCCGCTACTACTTCCTGCTGAAGGGGTCCGGGGGAAGATCAACCTATCTCCCCACCTTCGCCAGTGCCAAGTGGGAGCACTGGCGCAACGACTGGGTGATCGTCAAGGCGGAGCCGAACGACCGGTTGGCTCTCCCGGATAGCAGTCCCGACGCACCTCTCCCGGAGGGTGCCTCAACAGATCTCCCACCCGAGTTCTCCCCCGTGCTGGCCAGGATCGCCGAGCTCGTCAGCGGCGGGCTGACCTCACTGCACGTCCTCGCGGACTTCCTCAGGCGGAGGCTCGCCCCCCTGCAGATGCGGCCAAGGCTGGCGTGGAACTACACCGGCTCCAACGACTGCAGCCGGGTGGTACGTGGCGAAGGCCACGACCTGACGCCGCTCCTGCTGGAGGAATGGGTGCGGTGCGTCACGGACGTGAGTTTCCCTCCGGAGCAGCTGCGCCTGCCGTCCACTATCGTGCCGCTCTGCCGCGACCAGGCCTTGCGGACGGCGGTGCTCCGGGAGATGCCCACGCTCGATGACGGCGGCCTCGCGGCGCGGCAGCTTGGAGGCGACCCCAACCGGGGGGTCCACATTGCTGACGCCCCGGTTGGGGGTTCTGATGCCAGGGGCACCGCTCCTGCTGACAAGGGCAAAGGGCCAGTGGCAGCGTCCCCCGTCGTTCCGCCGGCGGGTGGTGAGGAAACGCGGCGAAGGCTGGTCCGCGGCGACGGGACCTTTGTCTCGGAGCCCGACCCGAAGCGTCAGCGGACCTCGGGGGAAGGAAGCTCCTCTGCGCAAGGGGAGCGAGTGCCGCCGCCGCCTCCGGGCCAGCGGCACCCTCAGCGCCGGGCACCTCCTCCGACGCCGGACCAACAGCGGCGGTCCTCTCCGGCACCGCCGGCCTCGGGCCCGCGGCAACAGCAGCCACCGGCAGCGTCGACCGCGGATCGGCAGCCGCGGCGAGGCTCTGGCCTTCGTGGCCGCTGGTCGGCGCCTACCTCGAGGTAAGCCCTTTGGATTAGCTTCGCATACTTCGTGGTACTATGGCTAGCTTTTTTCAGGCTCCTCAGCCTTTCGCCGTGCATTCTTGTTTAGGCCGACACGCCCGGCCGGCGTTCCTCCCCCCAGCGGTTCTGGTGGCCAGGCGACCACGGCGGAGAAGTGCGCCCCCGGTGGTCCGACGGCGGGAGACGCCTCGCGGGCCCGGGCTACGACCGAGGGGCCTGCACCGGAGGCCACCCCGTCTGTCCGGCCCCAGGCCCCAGGTGGACCGACGCCGGGGGGCGCCTCGGGGGTCGAGACCGCACCCAGAGTGCCTGCTGAGGGGGCAGCTCCGGACGCGCCGCCCCAGGCACCAGGCAGCCCGGTGCCGGAAGGCGTTGCGACCCAAGGGCCTGCGCCGGGGGCGGCTCCTGACGCTCGGACCTCGGAGCCTTCGTCGCCCGCCGCCCAGACAACCAGCCCCGGATCTCCGCCCCCTGCCGAGGGGGAACTGGAGGAGGTTCTGGGTAGGCCGCTCCTGCCCCTGCCCCAGCCGGGTGGAGCCCCTCTCCCTCGCGTGCTACGTCGGGCGCACCAGGCCCTGGACGACGCCCAGGAGGCGCTTCAGCTGGAGTGGGCCCGGCTGCAACAGGAGCGCGAGGGCCTGGACGGCTGGCGGGCCCGTCTGGGGGAGCAGATCGAAGCCGCCACCGCCCAGCACTCACGGACCCGTGCGGAGCTTTCCACTGCCCGTACCGAGCTCGACGCCGACCGCGCGGCCTTCCAAGAGGACCTGCAGAGGTTCGCTGGCCGGGAGCGCGCGGTTGGGCTCCGCGAGAAGCAGGCCGAGGTAGGCGAGGCGCGGCTGAAGCTCGAGCAGGCGAAGCTGGAGTCCGCGTGGAAGGGCGTGGAGCAGCGCCGGCAAGAGCTGGTGGAGGTGTCTGAGCGGCAGGCTGCTGTCAACTCCGAGCTCGACAAGATGAAGTTGAGGCTTGTCGAGCGCGAGGCAGCGGTTGCGGCCCGCGAGGACTCCGTCGCTCAGCGGGAGGCGTCGGCCAAGGCTCTGAGGGACTCTGCTGCTCGCCAGGCTGCCACGCTCAAGGTCCGCGAGGACTGGGTGAAGTCCCGGGAAGCGGAGCTGGCGGAGCAGGAGAGGCAGCTGCTGGCTGAGCGGGCCGCTCTGGAGCAGCTGAAGCAGGGTGCTGCTCAGCAGGCGGCGGTGGAGGACCGGGAGCAGATGCGCGCCGGCCTCCAACGCATCGCCGACTGGGCCGGGGAGGCGAGCTCGGCTCTGGTACCGCTCGGACTGAGTCCGATCCGGGTGACAGAGCCACCTTCCACCATGGCGGACGCCCTCCCTGTCCTGGACTCGGCGGTGGAGCGACTCCGGCGCCTGGACTCCACACTCGGAGAACGCCTTGAAGCCGAGGGCCGCGAGCTGTGCCGCCTCGTGGTGGAGCACCTCCTGGTCTGCTTCCGGAGCCACGACCCCGCCATTTCCTTGGACCCGGTTATCGCAGGTCCGGTGGAGGAAGCGGAGGCCGCCGCTCGGGACAGCGTGCAGGAGGCGGTGGAGGTCGTTGCCGCCCGGTTCCAGCGGACCCCTGCAGACGAGGACCCGGATGTACCGGGGACAGGGGCCTCTCCAGCGCCGTAGAGCAACAGCTCTTGCTGTTTTGTCTTGTTTTTTGTTTGTTTTTTTTTATGTATGTAAAACATTAGTATGCCAAGTAATATAAGAATGGTAGATGCGACTTATCTCCATTTACTCCCTGCTGCATGCTGGTGTGTTGTTACCTGACCCCCTGGCCCCCTGGTAGGTAGGCTCTAAGTTTTGAGGCTGGCTACCACCAAGTCAGAGGCCAGACCTGCATGCAACTCACGGCAAACGTCAATGTCGCACCTTCGGGACCCACTCTGAGTTGACCTATTCCGCTACTCGAGGTCCGGAGCGTTTGCTGTCCGGGCCAGGGGCTAGGATGTTTGTTCATGGGATAGCATGGTGTGTGAGTTAAGGGTACGGAACCAGGCAAAACTGCGACACAGCCCTGGACTATCCTTAGTCCAAAACACCTTAGCTCTGGTCCGGTCCTGCAGTCGTTCGGACCTCTCCTAGCGAAACAAAAGGTAACCGTGCTGCCTCGAAGTCCTCGGAGTCGCAGCCGGACCTTGCTGTTGAGGTTAGGGGGTGTGCCATTAGCTTAGGGGGTGGTCCGGAGCACTAAACGCACTGTTCCTGATACTGGGGGAACTCACGGCGTGGTAGGGAGTGTTCAGTGCTTAGGGTATGAGACCAGGCTAAGCAGCTGACAGCTCCGTGCTACCAAGGCGAGCCCCTTTTCTCTGGACCTGGCACCCAGTATTCCGGACCTCCTTCCCAGCCTCTGTGCTAACCGCTTCACACTCAAGCTGCTAAGTCCTGCTGGTTCCAAGGAGATTTTTGGCAAGAGTAGGATTCCACGTAGGGGTTAGGAAAAATTGAAACAAGCAGTAGGGTAATAGCGGAGACAAGAATTTTAGGGCTAAATTCTTTCTTTAATCAAGCGGTACAGGGCGTTACGTGATGTCAGCCAGAGGTCGGGATTACAAGGGCGGACCTTCACCGCTCTGGTCCACATGGTGGTCCTATTTAGCTTACAAAAAGAAAAAAGGAGTTGCCCTGAATTTCTTGCCTACGGATAAAACTTACTGAGGTGCTCTATATTCCAAGGGTTCGGCAGCGGAACTCCTTCCTCCGTGGCGAGGCGAACGCAACCGGGGCGACTAACTTCTGTCACCTTGAAGGGGCCTTCCCAGCTGGGGGAGAGCTTGTTGCGCCCTTCTCGGCTCAAGATGCGCCTCAGGACCAGGTCTCCAGGTTGGAGCACCCTGCCCCGCACGGTTCGCTCATGATAGCGTTTGAGCGATTGGTTGTACCGTGCGTTCCGGATTGCAGCCTGCCATCTTTGCTCTTCGACGAGGTCGACGTCGTCGCACCTAGCTTGTTCCTGCAAAGATTCATCGAAAGCTTGGACCCGTGGGGAGCCCAAGAGTATTTCTGGTGGGAGGCATGCCTCGGCCCCGTATACCAGGAAGAATGGGGTTTCCCCGGTTGCTCGGCTGGGTGTGGTCCGGATCCCCCATAGCGCGCAGGGGAGCTCATCAACCCACTTCGCACCGTGCTTTCCCAAGCAGTTGAAGGTGCGGGTTCTGAGCCCCTTGAGGATTTCTGCGTTAGCTCTCTCGACCTGTCCATTGCTCCTAGGATGTGCTACAGAGGCGAAGCATAACTGTATGCCAACGCCGTCGCAATAGTCCTGGAAGACCTGGCTCGTGAACTGGGTCCCATTGTCCGTTATAATACGGCTAGGGACGCCGAACCGGCACACAATGGACTTAAGGAAAGCTGTTGCAGTTCCTTGGGTGATACTTACTACTGGGGTTACCTCAGGCCATTTTGTGAATTTGTCAATGGCGACGTAGAGGTACCGGTACCCACCGACAGCTCTAGGGAAAGGTCCCAGGATGTCCACCCCCCATACCGCGAAGGGCCAAGAGGGTGGAATCATCTGCAGACACTGAGCCGGTGTGTGTATCTGCTTTGCATGGAACTGACACGCCTTGCAGGACCTTACTAGCTCAGCTGCATCCTGGAGCGCTGTCGGCCAGTAAAAGCCATGCCGAAAGGCTTTACCGACCAGCGTACGGGACCCTGAATGATTCCCGCACTCGCCTCCATGGATCTCCGCGAGTAAATCGCGGCCCTCCTCCCGGGTTATGCATCGCATGAGGATGCCATTGGCGCCACGCCTGTAGAGATCCCCTTCTACTAGCGTGTAGCGTTTAGCCAACCGCACTATGCGCTCAGCAGACACACGTTCTTCGGGAAGGATTTTGTCCTTCAGGTAGTCCCGGATCTCTGAGATCCGTGCATCGGGACTGCCCTGAGCCATTGGATGTGTCCCTGATGACATGCCGGGGTCATCAGTCCACACAATCCTTGGTGGGCTCCAGAGATGGAGGACCACCGGGACTGCTAGCTTCGAGGTGCTAGTTCTGCCCCCTTCGCCCAGTTCGGCTGGCTGGGCGGTTGGTCTCAGCAGCTGTCTTTTGAAGACGCCCTCGGGTACTGAGCCCCGAGTCGATGCCCTCGCGGAGAGGTCATCTGCTACTGAGTTGAGGTTCCTGGGAACGTGCTGCAGTTCCAGGACCTCGAAGTCCTTCTCGAGCTCCCTCACTCGCATGAGGTATGCTGCGAGCTGGGGGTTATTGCAGCAGCACTCCCCCCGGACCTGTCGGATCACCAACTGGGAATCCCCCTTAACCAGGAGCTGCTTGATTCCCAGTGACTGAGCGATCATGAGCCCAAAGATCAAGCCTTCGTATTCCGCCATGTTGTTAGTGGCTTTGAATTCGAAGCATACTATGTACTTTACTTGATCCCCGTTTGGGTCCACGAGGGCCACCCCTGCTCCGGACCCTTTTTCGCGGGCGGACCCGTCGAAGAAGAGAGTCCAGTGCGGCTCGGTGAAAACCCGGACGGTCCTGTCCGGCTGGGCAGGTTCCGCCTCGGCTTGCGGACCTCCAGATTCCGAGGCGGTGGGAGTCCACTCTGCGATGAAGTCGGCCAAGACTTGGCTCTTGGCAGCACTTCGGGGCTGGAAGTCGAGTTGGAACTCTGCCAGCTCCGCCGCCCATTTGGCGATATTTCCAGTAGCGTTAGAATTGCGCAGGATTGCTCTTAATGGGTAAGAGGTCACCACGACGACCTTATGCGCCTGGAAATAGTGGCGCAACTTTCTGGAAGCAATAAGTAATGCGTAGGCGAACTTGTGAGCTTCCAGATACCTGGCCTTCGCCCCGTGGAGGACTTCACTGACGTAATAGACTGGCTTCTGGGTGGTCCGGACCTTAGTGGCAGGTCCGAGACCATCTCCCCCTGCCAGGCTGGCCCCCTGGGCGGCTTGGCCTCCAGTTTCTGGCGGCTTATTGCCTTGGCAGGGCAACGTGCCAACCGGTCCTCCGATATCGGGGCCGGCTGCAGCTCCCGTGGTGGGCGGACCACCACCTTCCACTTGGGGGACCCCGGTGTCTCCTTCGTGGGGATGGGCTGGTCGCTCGGCGACCAAGACCATGCTTACTACCTCGGATGTCGCCGCGAGATAGAGAAACAGGGTCTCACCAGACTCTGGCGCCACTAGAACGGGCAGAGTAGTGAGATGCTGCTTCAACTCCTGGAAGGCTTGCTCAGCCTCTTCGGTCCATATGAATGGTCCGGACTTCCTCAAAAGCTTGAAGAAGGGCAGGGCTCTCTCAGCTAGCTTTGAGATAAACCGGCTGAGGGCTGCCAAGGACCCAGTGAGTTTCTGGAGGTCCTTAATGCAGGCCGGCGGCCGCATAGCCTCGATCGCCCTGATCTTGGTTGGGTTTGCCTCAATGCCGCGATGTGACACTAGGAACCCTAACAGTTTACCGGCCGAGACGCCAAAGACGCATTTCTCGGGGTTCAGCTTCGTGCGCGTTGTGCGCAACCTATCGAAAATGAGGGCTAGGTCTTCCATCAAGGTTGACCCTACCCTGGTCTTGACAACAATGTCATCGACATAGACCTCTACTATGTTTCTGATCAGGTCATGGAACGTGAAGTTCATGGCACGCAGAAACGTAGGTAAAGCATTCCTCAGACCATATGGCATTACAACGTAACAATATAAACCATCTACTGTTACGAAGGCTGTATGCCTCTTATCCTTCTCATCCATCTGGATCTGATGAAACCCAGAGTACGCATCCAAAAAAGACAAGAGTTCACACCCGGAGGTGGAATCTACTATCTGGTCTATGCGCGGGAGGGGATAAGGGTCTGGAGGACATACTTTGTTGAGGCTGGTGTAGTCGATACACATCCGAAGCTTCCCGTTCGCCTTGGGGACGACCACCGGGTTGGCCAGCCACTCGGGGTGATGGACCTCCTCGATGAAGCCTGCGTCCAGGAGTTTCCGGACCTCCTGACGGATGAAGTCCTGGCGCTCCACGGACTGCCTCCGTGGCTTTTGCCGCACCGGCTTGGCGTCTGGGTTGATCTTCAGACGGTGCTCAATCACTTCCCTAGGGATCCCAGGCATCTGCGACGGTTCCCAGGCGAACACGTCGACATTTGCCCGGAGGAAAGCAATGAGCACGTCTCCCTATCTCTCTCCCAGATTCCCTGCGATGCGGGTGGTCTGGGAGGGCTCCGCCCCGATCTGGACGGTCTTGACCGGCACGTCCTCGGGGTCAGAAGGGCGTACCTTGGGCACCTTTGGTTCCTTAACAGGAACCTTGGCCCGAGAGGTCGAGGGGTTGTCCCCCGCCGGGTTCGCTGCGTCAGTAGCGAGAGCATGGAGCTTCTCTACTGCGGCGACGGCTGCGTGGCGGTCTCCCGGCACGGTGAGAACACCCGCCGGGGACGGCATCTTCACGACCAAGTACCCGTAATGAGCAACGGCCATGAAGCGGTACAGTGCCGGTCTGCCAATGATGGCGTTGAACGGCAGGTTGACTTCCGCGACATCGAACTGGACGTTCTCTGTGCGGAACTTCTCCGGGGTCCCGAAGGTGACCGGCAGGTCGATCTTCCCTTTTGGGAAGATCGGCACTGGACCCACGCCGGAGAATGGGCGCGTCGGAGCCAGGCGCGACTCCGGAATCTGCAGCTGTTTGAAGGCTGCGTGGCTGATGATGTTGAGGGCGGCCCCGCCGTCGATCAACACGTGGTGGAGCCGTATGTTGGCGACCACTGGAGATGTGATGATCGGCAGTACGCCAGCCCCAGCCATGTTTTCTGGGCAGTCGGCCGGCCCGAAGGAAATGGTGGTGTCTTTCCACTTGTGGTGTGGAGCCACCCCAGGGACACTCGGCCTGACCGAGAGGACTTCTCGGCGCAGGGCCTTCACGTCCCGCCGGGAAGAGACTGCCCAGCTTCCGCCGTACATGACGTACAGCCTCTTGCGACGTTCGTTGTCGCTGGATTCGGAGCTGGAGTGGCCTAGAGCATAGACGCTCTTGAGCTCCCGCTCCGGGGGCTGGTAGCCCATCTCCTTGCCCCCAGCGGCGGGCCTACCGTCGCTGGTAGCCTTCCCCTTGCCAGGGCGCTGGCGTGGGGGTGAGTCGTCCTCGGTGGACGCTCTCGGCGTTCACTGAGGCGCCGCTGCACGAGCTTTTGTATCTCGCGGCAGTCGGCGGCGCTGTGACCGCTGTTGGGATGAACAGGACATGAGCCGCCACTGTTCCGCGCCTGTTGCCTCGGGCGCTTGCCGCCGGTGTCGCGGCCTCCAGGCGCTGCCGCAGCGACAGGGGCCCCTTCCAGGAACCTCTTAGGGCGTCGGCCCTTCTTCTTCTTCTTGCCGCTCTCTCGGGCGGCATCGGCAGAGGCGCCTGGCTGGGCAGTCCTGTCCTGTTGTGGGGAGTGCCACGCACGCCCCTCTGCGGCCCTAGCACACTTGTCCGCCAGCGCGTACAAGGTGGCGACGTCCTGTACTTGGCGGGTCGCCAGTTTCTCCAACATCTTCTCATCACGGACGCCTTGCCGGAAGGCTGTGATGATGGACGCGTCGGAGATGCGAGGGATTGTTCCCCGCACCTTGGCGAAACGAGCGATGAACGCTCGGAGGGATTCGCCAGGCTCCTGACGTACTGCATGGAGGTGGGCCTCCACGCCGTACTGCTGGCACGCACTCGCGAAGTTCGCCTGGAACAGAGTGCAGAGCTCCTCCCAGGACCGGATTGACCCGGGAGAGAGGTTCATGAGCCAAGTCCGGGCCGGCCCAGACAAGGCGACATGGAAGTATGACGCCATAACGGCGTCGTCTCCACCAGCCGCTGTGATAGCGGTGACGTACACCTGCAGGAATTCCGACGGGTTGGTATTCCCGTCGTACTTTTCCGGCAGGTGCGGCCGGAACTTCTGCGGCCAGCGCGCGGAGCGAAGACTGTCCGCGAGTGCGGCGCAGCCAACTCCAGCCGATACGACCCCTGGTGGCGTTTGCACGCCAACCGGGGGTGGCGCGTAAGCCGGGGGCTTAGGTGCTGCAGCGGCGAACGCCGCGTCAAGGTTCTTGCCCTTAGCGGCGCTTGGCTGCATCCGTGGTTGCTCCACGGTGGTGGGAGTGCCTGCTCGCCGGCGGTTGAGCTCGGCTCGCAGGTCTTCCGTCTGCGCGCTCCTTACTGAGGGGGAGCGCGCGGATGTTGCCGCATCGTGCTGCCTGCGGCGGTTCGACCTTCCCCCGCTGCTGGGAGGGAGTCGTGACCCAGTCCTAGCCGGGCCAGGGGTGACCTCGGCTAGGTGGATCAGGCGATCTACATCGCTTCGCCACTGCGCCAGGGCGCTAGGTGAGGCTGTCGGCCCTGGAGGGTTACGCAGCAACTCCCTGGCTGCGGCGAGCGGGCCGCTAGCAGCAGCGGGGTTCGCTGTGGCGGCGTTTGCCGCTACAGCACTTGTTACTGCAGTGTTTGCAGCAGCGGCGCCCCCCGCGGGGCGTCGAGGGAGCCGCGGCGTCCGCGCCGCGCCCTCAGAACGGTGGGGGGAGGCCTGTGACTCAGTCGAGGCCACCTCCTCTGATGCGGCTGCATCCTCATGGAAATCGCGGATGCGCACCATCATGCGGTGAGGGATGAAGCTAACTGATGCTGCCCCCTACCTGGCGCGCCAAATGTCGGAGCGGGAGTGCTCCTGGTCGGGTGGCGGAATGCACCCGGCCGTGATCCTAAGTACTGAGAGTAGTTAGGGGGAGCGAACGTTGTTAGCTAAGTTGGTGGTGGCACGATGGTGGCAAGAGGATTTAGAGTGGTTCGGGCCGCCGGAGCGTAATACCCTACGTCCACTGTGGGTGTGTTCTAGTATTTCGTGGGCCTTCAGAGGAGTCCCTGAGGCTGTCTGGATCTGTGTTTTGAGCCTGTTGTGAGCTTGTTCGAGGTCGTCCTTTGTGTTGCGTATGCCTCCCCTTTTATAGCCCAAGGGGGGCATGTACATGGTGGCCGGGCCCCGACAGGTGGTCCCGGCCATTTCCTCTATGCTACAGTTCTATTCTGTGCCTGATGTCCAACGCTTCCATGCTTCGCGCCTGTACCACCGTCGTGACCTGGTATGGCCTGGAGATCCGCCATACCGTCTTGTCGCCCGGATACGGCGCCGCGCCGTCCTGTCCCATCGGCTGCTAAACCCGCTGAGAGGCTTCAGAGGCCGAGGGGCAGGGGACGCGCACGCGCGACAGGACAGGGCGCTCGTAGTAGCGTTGTAGCGCCGCTGCCTAGTATTAGGCTGAGCGCGGCCGCCGCGCGTGGCGCGGCTCATGATGAGTACAGCGTACTTGTTTACTTAATATAGACCCCAGTGTAGCTGGGGAAATCAACTGTAGTGCTCTGTCATCGCCGCCGCGCCTTGGTAAGGCGCGCCCCCTTGCCTCGCCGCCGCCGCCTGCCAGCGGCGGTGCCAGCGGCGATGGGGGCACACCCGTCTGACAGCGGCGGCGTCGGCGGGCGACGGGGGCACGCCTGTCTGACAACGGCGGCGGGCAACGGGGGCACGCCTGCCTGACACTCGTGGTGTCAGCGGCATTGGGGCGTGCCAGCCTGACAGCGGTGGTGTCAGCGGCATCGGGCACGCCCACCTGCCCGCAATAAATGCGGCAGGTGGGCGAGGCGCCCGCCTGAAGGCCCCGCCACGCGCCTTGTGGGCACGTGGCAACGCGAGACCTTCCCGTGCCCTGTGGTCACGTGGCGGCCCCGGACCACCGAAGGTGCTGGCTCCGGACCTCCACGCGCTCTGCGGGCACGTGGCGCCCCCGGACCACCGAGGGCGCTGGCTCCGGACCTCCACGCGCTTCTGCACGTGGCGGCCCCGGACCACCGAGGGCGCCGGCTCCGGACCTCCCCGTGCTCTGTGGGCACGAGGCGGCCCCGGGCCACCGAAGGTACGGGCTCCGGGCTCCGGCCCGAGAGGTCCGGACCTCTCCTCGCGTGGCTGGGGGAGGCTCGGTCCTCAAGGAGGTCCGGGGCCTCCCCTGTGGGCCGGGTGCGTGGCCCTAGCTTTCCCAAGGAGTGGGCCGGGCCCATCTGTACGCGGCCTTAGGCCCTCCTTGTACTGCAGTAGTTACCTCCCTTAGTGATCTTCGTCCAGTGTAAGCGGGTACCCGGTTAGCTGGGTACCGACAACACCCACAGTGGACGTAGGGTATTACGCTCCGGCGGCCCGAACCACTCTAAACCCTCTCGTCACCATCGTGCCACCATTGACCAGCTAACAACGATCGCTCCCCCTAACTACTCTTAGTACTTAGGATCTCGGCCGGGTGCATTCCGCCACCCGACCAGGAGCACGACGCTCCGACACTTCCCTTTTCTATATTTTCTTCCTTTTTCATAACCCGGAAGGCACCGCTGCAAGAGCGCAAGATGCCCCCCAAAAGCCTAAAAGGTGTAGCCCGATGGCGCGCACGTAGCCACTTTCATCCCTCGCCCAGAAAGGCACCGCAGCGAAGGCAGCGTCGTCGTCGCCGCCGCCGCCGCTCCGTTCTCGGATCGCGCCGCGGTTAAAAGAGATTAAAGAAGCAGCGGGTGAAAGGTGAAAGCGAGGAATCGGAATGTCGCCTCCAGCAAGGCACGGGGAATTCCCACGCTCCCCGTGTCCATGGACCTTGGTGATGGTGGGTTATATTCCTCCCGTGCTGCCTGCTCCAAAGCCCTCCTCATCGTCCTCCACTCGGCGCCTCGCCATTCTTTCCTCCCCGCCGATGCAACCCTCGCGCCGTGCGCATCTCCTCCTCCAGGCGCATCCATCGGCAGGCGTCGCGTCGCCTGCAAGCATAGTACTACTGCTACACTAGATAGCCGACGCCGACCCCATATATCCCCACGCCGCGGCCAGCCTGCATCAAGCTGCGGCGGGTTCTTGTTTTCGCATTAGGTAGCCTAGGCGAGCTAGCTAGGGACGGAGCCATCGAGGTTTGCCTAGTTCGATCGAGGATGTACGCGGCGCCGACGGCGGCGGCGACGACGACGATGCCGGCCGTGACCCACGACGACCTGTCCCTCCGCAAGGCCCAGGAGCGCCGCGCGGCGCGGTCCAGCGGCCAGGTCGCTGTCTCGCTCGTGGCGCTGTCCGTGATCTGCGGCATCGTCGCCTTCATCCTCTGCCTCGCCGCCGAGGGGTCGCGCTCAGAGGCACGTGTCGTCCGTCCGTCCACCGATGATATATCACTCCACTTTGCCATCGCTGCTGACACATGCATGCGTGTCTTCTTGCTTGCCGTTGCCCGGTGCCTACTGCAGGTGTCGTACTACCTGATGAGCGTGGGCGGCAGCCAGGACCAGCTGGACGTGTGCGTCTACAACGGCAGCGGCCACTCCCCGCTCGCGTACGCCATCGGCGCCTTCATCCTGCTCGCCGTCGCCATGTTCGCGGAGCACGGCTACATGCTGGTCGCCCTCGCCGCCGGCCCGGACTCGGCCGCCTCCGCGGGCCTCGCCGTCGCCCCGGACCACTACTCGTCGCGCGCCGCGTCCACGGCCGCCACGCTCACCTGGCAGACCTGCTGCCTCTTCTTCGTCACATGGTAATTAGCGACGACGAACACGCAATGCCGATACTGCTGTGCTGGGTTGCATTGGGAATGGCACGGTGAGATGAGATGCTTTGTGTGTGCCTCTGTGCAGGATCTGCTTCGGGCTCGCCGAGGTGCTGCTCATGATCGGCATCGGCGTGGAGTCCGGCCACCTCAGCGACTGGCGGAAGCCGCGGCCCGTGTGCCACCGGGTGCGCCCGGGGATGTTCGCGGCCGCGGGGATCCTGGGGCTCATCACCGTTGTCGTCGGCTTCGTGGTCTACATCACGGCCGTGCAGGCGCAGCGGCTGCGAGGGCAGCATCACTACGTCGGCGGCGGCGGCGGCCACTTTGTCGGCGGCGGCGCTCCCTACCCGGGCGTCCAGCATCAGCACCTGCACCCGCCGGTGCAGCACCCTCACCCTGTGCCATCCGCGCCAGGCGCGCCAGAGATATCTGCGGCCCGGAGCCAGGCGCAACCGAGCCGTGGATCACTCAACACCAAGGAGGCCGCCGACGTGTGACACGCTTCACAGCGCAGAACAAGAGCACCCCATACCGGCTACATTCTTTGCCTTCTTATTAAGTTGCTTTGTTCCTTTGAATTGTATAAACATATATGGGTATTTGTTTGCAGATGTCCCAAAAAAATAAACTGACAAGAGGGGAATAGATGCGATTTTAGCTGTAAAGGGCTTTGTACAAACACATCTGTCACCGACAGTAATCGTGATACTTGATTTGAACTGTTGCTTTTAATATTCCTACAATACTTGGCACCAGTCGAACTTTCCATAATGCAGATATGCGAATGCAAGCGTTAATATAGAAGTGATTTAGGCTCCAACAGGTTGGATCAACCGTAGTACACAAGGCCGGCAATATACTAAGAGACCATTAAAGGTTTACAACTCCGGACAAACTGCAACACAGCCCATTCCTGAAGAACCTCAAAACCAAACAATTCAGGAACGTGAGACGGCCTTGCAGACGCTTCAGACTCAGGCTATACAATAGCCAGATATAACACACCAAACTAAACACAAATCCTAGGAAGTAGCCTTCTCAAAAATCCAGACTCTTTGATTCAACGACTATAATCCTGTTACAGATCCTGCGATATTGACATCCATGATTTGATTGGGAATAACGCCAATCCAGCGCCCTTGAAATTTCAAGCTCGTTGGGCCCACCCATTTTGCCACACAGAGAATCCACCAGACTGCATTTGACACGACAGACATCGTCAAGCCCATCGCCAAGAAAATTACTGCCATTTGGTTTACTGGAAAGCGAATATAAGGATTATTAGTCATTTGCAGAAACACTATCAGAGAAGCACAGCAACATATAGGATATAATGAAAACATTCTATGAGTGTGTGGTAAGGCTAGGAGGACCTGTATTTAATTGAAGTTCAAACCACCACCAGCAGGAGGATTGCCACCTTGGCCAAAGTCAAAAACTGTGGGAGCAGCTTCCCCAGCAGTGGCCATCGCATCATCTTCCTCCTCCATCCAGTATGCCTCAAGAAGCTTCACAGCCTTTTCATAGATTTCATTGTTATCGTGGCTCTGCAGGTTTTCAATCTTTTCCAAGCCTTCAGCTTCTTCAATCAACTGAGCAAACACATTAGCATCACCTGTTACACCCATGCTCTTGCCATGCTCCCCCACTTTGAGAATGTTCTCGAGACCCTCCAAACAGACTGTTACAATTCTTGGATCGGGACAAACAAGAAGGTCGCACAATGGTTTGATGCAGCCCTCAGACACCAAGATCCTAGGCAAGGCACACAACATTAATCTCAATGGTGCTTAAAATATACTCCTCCCTCAGTCCCTAAAAGGAAGTCATTCTAGCAATTTTAAGACACTAGTGCTCAAGGAAAACGACCTAGATGCCATTCATGATTGCATGTTCTGTTACCAGTTATTACCACTAATTAATGCCAAAGGAAACAACATCCACTAGTTGGACTCTGTTAACCATGTGCATGCGTGCCAAAGGCTAAAATTCCCATGCATTGAACTGATGGTCCAAAATTTAGAATGACTTTCCTTGTGGAACATACATTTAACGATATAGACTGTATAGTGACTTTCTTTTGGGACAGAGGCAGTAAATAGATAAGTTGCATTGCAGACAATATGAAAAGCAGTGCACTAAGTTAAGAGACCATACTTGATTTGATCGTGGGAACCACCTGAGGTAGCATTTGAGATGGCCCAAGCAGCCTCCTTCTTGATATCAAACTCTGCTGTTTGAAGCAGTTGCAATAAAGGAGCAATGATGCCACCATTTATCACAGCCTGAGGATTCAGTACAGATAAGTGAGTAATCAACGATTAACATTTTAGAACATATGTTACTAACCCATGAAGTATGACATAGGTTATCTGTTTAAACACGTTATGTCATCGCATTATTATTACTAACAGCCCAACAATGTTTTCTTTACAAAAGTATGATGTACAAACTAATAAACGATGCTCATAAATGAAGCACACTTTGCTAATGAGAGTTTTTTTTTTTGGCTAACGAGAGGCTACAAGGTGCTAATTTCCAGTGAGTCAATAAGAATTATGTTGGTCCACACTGGCATGATGCAATTGGGCCAGAAAAATCTCCCATTGCAACACAATAGTGGTTACACACTTCAAAAATTAGCTACTCTGGACAAATTGCATTGCAGAATAATAAAGGTAAAGTGTGTATGCAGTAGGAGAGGCCGCCAGACAAATGTCCCACATTCACCACTAGGGACAGCAGGACACTCATCTGAAACAGAACCATTGCACTAGGGAATTTAGAGGACATACACGGATACACCAATTAGTAACTGAAAAAACAAACAAGTGGTATAGCATTTTCAGTATGTATACCTGTATCTGATCTTTGTTTCCAGCAGTAATATTTGAAATTGTCCAGCAAGCCTCTTTCTTAATACTTTTCTTGTGGCTTTGCGTCAATAGATTCAGAAGGCAAGGAAGAGCTTGGTGATCAATGATACACTGCAAAAATAGAAGAAAAGTTCACTAAAATAGTGACAACATTAATTTATAAGTTTGTGTTGGTACTTGATACATTAGTTCATCCACTACCACAATACACACCACAAACTGACAGATCCTATTATTTTTATGAAACACATGCAGCAGCATCAAATATAGCATGACCTATATTAAATATCATATTCGCATAAAAATAGTTTAGATAGTTGACCAATTAAGTGTTAAAAATACAGAAAGTTGTCTAGCAATAATGTCCCACCTGAGTTTGCAAATCGTCTCCAGTGACAATGTTTCCAACAGTTCGCAGAGCAGGTATAAGCACCGATGGTGATGGATGGCTGCATGTGGTAGCACCACACATCATATAAAGAACACAAATTAAAGTAAACAAGAAAAATTGTCAAACATAAACATTATAAAGTTTTTACACAGTTTCCACATACAGGAGGAGCTCCACAAGCCGGGGGCAAACACCAGCTTCAATCACAGCTTGGATCTTATCGTTTGTGCCATCAGATAGGTATGAAAGAGCCCAGCATGCGTCGGTGAGAACTTCCTCATCATTGGAATGAATAAGTCGTGCAAGTGCTGGCAGAGCAGGCTTAGTCTGCAACAGCCAAAGAATAACACCATTAATTAGTAGTCGTTTATAGGTGCACACACACACAAAAAAGTCTTGTCTGAAACCTGATCAAATGATGGCTGTGGCTTGCCCCTGCAGAAGTTTGACAGAGTCCAGGTGGCATTCCTTAACATGGAGAGTTTAGCATGTTCATTCAACTGGGCTAGCAGAGGCATCAACGCACCATTGGCAAGAACAAGGTCCCGGCACTTCGGAGAATCACCAGCAACGTTGCCCAAGGCCCACACAGCCTTTTAAGATGTTTTGAAAGTGATAGATGCCATTATTTTCACGTCATACACTCCACAACAGCAATAAAAAGAACAAAGGTAGTAGTGGCTAAAGCAGCTGAACAAATACCTGCTCACGAACATCATCACTAGCAGACCCAAGAAGTTTCACAAATATTGGAACAGCCCCATGATCAATAACAACCTTTGTATTTTCTGAAGTACCAGAAGCGATATTTGTGAGAGCCCATGCTGCTTCAAACTACAAAACAATTACAAAGCATGATTGATAATAAATCCATATTCATCCAGCAGCAACAGGCATAAGATTTAGGTTGTATCTACATACCTGCAGTTGGGGGAAATCCTCTCTTGTGAGAAACTGCACAAATCTAGGAACAACACCTGATTTGATAACTTCTTCAATCGGAGGGCTCCTCTCTGGTTAAACAATATTGCAAGTTCAGCAAATGTTTACCAACATTGCCAATAATAGGTCATATTTAAACAAACTTAATCAATACAACTGGAAATCTAGCTGGTACCTATGGAGAGCAACTTCCGGAACTGAGTTGTGGCCTCAAGCTGAAGGTTGTTGTCATCTGAATACACCCCACTAACCATAGCTGGGAGGCTTTCAAGCTATAAATTCAACACATATCACATATGTCAAACCAAGCATTGCCAGTACCAAAAGAACCAAAATAACCACTGCAATCAAGAGGCCAAACAAGCCACTAGTACTCTAGTAGAACAACCACAAAAACCCAAAGACATAAGGTTGCAAGGAATCAAAGATACAAGCCGTATGGTGGCATGCTACTCTGTTATCCTCTTTTTCTTTCCCCCTAAGATGCAAGCCATTGACATAACCATAAGACAAATATACTATTAGTTCCTAAAACATAGAGGAAAAGAGCATGACAAAGCAGCACAGTAAACATGTTTAGGAAAAGAGCCCTTAAAAAGCAGCCAAGTTAATTATTTTTGAATCAGTTAGATATGACGCTACTACATTAGGCAACAATGCATCACAACTATGATGCCATCTACCCATCTCGCAAAGGCAAGGAAGGATACATCAGATCCCGAGGATACATATTACAAAACAGAACAAATTTGCACATCAAAATGACAAACAAAATCAGCACAGCTAACAAACTGATTCCAAATATTAGAACATCAATCATGCAGTGTTATAAGATAAACAGGAAATAAAACACTCAATAACAACAGCAAAGTTCTGCACCATCATCGTGCACCGTTGACCATCCTATGACTGCAACAGGAAAAAGGCCCTAAGAACAAGAGCGTTAATTCCATGGTCTAGTTCTAGTCTCGACTCTCAAGAGATGGTGATAAACTCAGAAACACAGCAAATACAGGTCAGAAGGTACAAAGGGTGCGTTCATTGACATAGAGACTGGCAGGAATAAGAGATCTTGCTTAAATGAATAGATATAAAAAGTGTTTGAGAAACTAAAACTTGGCAATTCACCTATAAAATATTCTAGCAAAATAACATCCTGAAATCGCAAAATCTGCATCTCTAGAATCAAATACTGAAAACTCATAATGCTACGCCTAATAGGCATACCTAACAAATCACATGCATAACAATACCGATCAATTGTCAAAACACAACTAGCCTGAGCTGTAAAATCTATTTTGTAGAGAGCTAACCAGTCTCAAAGTTCATATTAATCAGAATACTAAAAGGTACAGATGAAAGCTCAGTGGCAAGCACCGAACACTCTCAAATACAAGTAATCAAAATCAGTGCCAGGCACCGAATACTCTTGATACAAGAGTAATCAAACATAGCCGTCTGCAGCAAGCAACCATCGTGGTCGCCTACAAGCACAGAACTACAACTCGCGGGCATTAAAAAGAAGGGGAAAGTAACCAAACATCTCAGCATAGGCGCATGGAGTTCAGCCGATCTAACACAACACTCGTCCAAGCGCGACATAATCCGAATACGCCAATACCCTCGCAGCAGCGCAGTTACAGATAAGAACACGGAACATTGAGGACGGGCCGCGGGGCGTATCCTCACCTTCTTCTCGACCCCGGAGGCGGGGACGGGGACCTGGGCCTGCAGCCCCTCCCGGCGCCTCTTGAGGAGGCTCTCCTCGCGGCGGCTCTTGCGGATCTCCACCATGTTGTCCTCGCGCCGCCGGCGCCCCTCCTCCGCGTCCACCGCCACCTTGTAGCGGTTCCGCCGCACCTCCACCCGCTCGCTCGGGCGCAGCGACATGGCCACGGCTCGCTCTCTACACCTCGGCCTCGCTCGCTGCAGTGGTGGACCGGTGGCGGTGGCGGTGGCGGCGGCAGGAAGGAGGCAAAACCCTAACTGGGCCCGGGCGTCGGGGCAGTCGAGGGAACAAGCAGGAGGGGAAAAGAGAGAGGAGAAACCCTAGCGGCGGGTGGGAAAGCGAGGTTAAAGCTCACACCACCACTATCGAAATATTCGTCTTTTCTTTTGTTTTCTTTTTTTTCCTTTTCTTTGAGGCCGCTAAATTGCATGCCACGATTCGGGAAGGAAATGCAGAGCTGTAGTCGTAGGCCCACAAGTCGTATGGCCCATCTAAGCTAGTTAAGCAATCTCATAATTCGGCCCGGCCTACGGAGGCTCAGCCATAGCTGCGTTTTTCCCTAGTCTCGAAAAAATAGCTGCGTTTTTCGCTATGAACTGTCTTGTGCCGGAGAAACACATCGGAATACAGGAAATTTTTCGCATTTCTGTGTGTTTTCTATAAAAATTGAATAATTTATTACAAAATAACTATGTAATTTTTGTAAAATTTATGTGCTCCAAACAGACCCTAAGTGATTTAGTTGTTGAAGATGGGTTTGTAATAAATCGCATGTTTGTATGAAATAACTGGGTTGTTATAATTGTTGTGACTCTTTCGTAAGCTCTACTTTGTATGATTTAATTTTACTGAGCTTTGTTTAATTGAGGCCCTTTGGTGCTTTTAGATGGATGGCCAGGCTTATGTCGTTTTAAGAGTGAAGTTTGTTCAATAACATCAAGTGATGCCAAATCGCCCTTGAGACGGATTGAGTTTGTTTCTGTCACACCCATGGCAAGATAAAAACATCCAGTGAGCGTCAGTGGCGACTCTTTGTAAGCAGCAGTTGAAAGGAGGACGAGGGTTAAATGCATTTTGCATGGTGATTTCGCAGCCACATCAAGTGGTGGCTTGCACGAAGAGAGGTATGGACCTGCTGCTAGCTATTCTTAGTAGGAGTGTTATTTTCATTAAATAACATGTGACATCAGTAAATATGGTGACATGATAGTGTTATTTATAAGAAGATAGGTGACCGTGCCGAAAACTGGGTGCACACTGTTTCCTTAGAGTATGAAATACATCCAAACTGCCATAGAGAGATCGATGGTTTTATTTCATCTAATTATACACAATCGTATGCATTTCAATTAACAGCATGACTAGCCTATGAAACCATGAAATAAAGCTCTGCATTGAGAGATTTGTTTCATTCATCAATTTCAAACTAGTCTTGATGACATGACATCTTGGAAACCGTGAACTAAACTTACCATTGGGAATGGTCTGACAAGTCACGATACATTTCTTAGAAATATATTTTTTTTAGAGTTTGTAGAACTAAATGGCACATGGTGTATTATCATGGTCCTTGATGCATTTGAATTGTGTTTTTTTTTTTTTTGCCGGTACTCAATTGACAATTCGTGCTCATTTACATGTTTGGGTAATTGAGTTTTATGCATTTTTACTGGATCAAATAGTATATAGACGTTGATGAATGCCATAGTATATCTTCGTCCGTAAAGAGAGACTACAACATGATGAGATGATCCTCTCGTAGAACCAAAATTGTGATTCCAATTGAGATGATGCTCTTGTAGAACCATCTCAGCTCAATTCGCCTCCTCGTTTCCCGAACATGATTATTTAAACACATTTTTAAGAAAAATAACGGTAACGTGAGATGATGATCAAAGCAAATAAACTTATTAACATATCAATAAATTAAAACGTCGCGTGAGATCGAGCGCGCTGGCCGGGGTATTCAACGTTGCAAGGGCGTGCCCAACGGCCGGCGGCCTTGTCCGTGGAGAACGGCCGGCGCTCAGATTATGTTGGAGAGCGAGCGGCAGTTCTCGGACATCTCGACGAGCGACGCGTCGAAGCGCTTCATGGGGTTGACCTCCCCGATCTGCCGAAACTGCTCGTCGCAGTTCTGCATGTCCTGCGCCGCCATGCCCATGGTGGCGCGGATGGTGACGGCGTCCTTGAAGCCGATGGCGCGGCGGCAGGCGCCCAGGTTGTCCTCCACGTCCATGTACAGGCTGCTGCAGAGGTCCAGCACCTTCCGCGCCGCCGGGGAGGCCGTCTGGGCCGCCTCCGCCACGTGCGCCCTCGCCGCCTCGGTGCGCTTGGTGAACGCGTCCACCTGCATCTTCAGCACCGCCAGCGCGTCGACCACCGGGTAGTGCTCGGCCTGCTTCCCAGCCGTGGCGGTGCACAGCTCGGGGAACGCGGTGTTTTTGCAGATGTCCGCCACCGTGGACGCGGCCGCAGGTGCAGCCAGGAGCGAGCAGGACGCCGCGACGGCCGCGGCGACGAGGAGCAGCGCGCGGGTTCCCGCCATGGCTGTTGGCTTTGTGAATTGGTATGATTTGATTGGGCTGCGTGTCGTGAGGGGGCCGGAGAGGAGAGGAGGGACCGCTCGGACGGGGAAGAAGATAAGTACGCGAGATGGCTGGCAACTTGGCAGGGGGCTGGTTGTTTGCTGCAACGGAAATGGCGGTTGTCCTTCGTTGTCCGGGTTCCCTTGGTCCGCTCGTTGGGTGCTTTTGCCAAACCAAGTTTCCATTTTGGCAGCCATGGACGAGAGCAAATGCATGAAAAGTGGCCCTCCACGTGAGAATTTTCGTCAAAGAAAATTAAAACTATAAATACTGCAGTAGAGAAAGGCCATGCCAAACATCAAAACAGCGTATTGTGATTGCTTCAAAGTACCACTTTAATTCGGTGATTGCATGCTTTCGGAAAACACCATAATTTTTCCTTAATTCCCGGTCCATTTGAATTTCCATCCTAAGCATGCACCTCACAAGACCCTTCGAGAGTAATGTAGCAGAGCGCCATAATTAGGACATGTTTGGGAATAAAGTATTTTCGTAGTTTCAAAATAATAATATGGTATTTGGGAATATCATGATATTTAGGTCAAAATGTGTTTAGGGAGCTCGTGCAAAAACCATGTATCTAAAACTATGGTTCTGTTAATACTAGGGTATTTTTGGAGTATTGTAAACTCCACTCTGTACTAAAGTTTTCTCATCCATGTGAACAAGAGACTAGTAAAATCATAGTATGGCTATGGAACCAAACAATTTCTAGAATAACATGATTTTAGTAGGAAGAAGAAATACCATGGTTATGTCATGACCAATATAAACCATGGTATTGAAAAAAAAATTGCTCCCAAACAAGCTAGTTAATCTCTTCAAGTTTCAATATACAGTGTGAATTGCATTGAGCTTCTAGGTCCGACACAACCTCAAAAGGACAATGGCGCCTTTGCGTGTGCGGGGTATAGGATCATGCCGCGCTGGGTATTATTAAGCCAAAGAATGCAAACGCCAGTTTACATCAAAATCAAACCCTAACATGGCAGGTACTCCATTTGTTCTAAATTATAAAGTGTTTTAGGGCTTGAAAAGATCAATGCATTATGTAATATATGTTCTTGCATATATGTCTATATTCACTAACACCCATCTGAATATGGAGGGAGGGAGGGATGGAGAAAACCTCTGATAATTGAGCTTTGATTAAAATCGGCAGAAATACTTAGCTCAACTGTGCTAGCATTGATGTTGACTGACATAGACAATCATTGGATAAACTGACTAGAGACTCAATAATGTTCAAGGTACTTATGATGTAGAGATCACTTCTTTAGGTACACACACTACAATTTCTATGCAAAGTCCAATAAGAAGAGCATGTGCACGACTATTGAATTGCGAGTGAGTTCATTCCTAAGTAACTAGTAACTGTATATGTGCCTTTGAGGATGGATTTCTATCTACTGGTGTCACTATCATTAGGAATAATGGGTAGGGCAAGGAAGTATATGAAGAGCACTAAGAAAATGGAGAGGAGCGATCTGGACATCAAGTCTTGTGGAGGCCTACTCCAATTCGAGTTCGAGTCTAGCTTGGGATCCATGAGTAGCCTACACTAAAATGGATGCCTATGGCGCATACAAACTTCATTTTTGTTGTTGTTAATGTGCATGGAATCTGAGGACGTAATATTTTCCATCACAACTAGCCTCAACTCAAAATTCTTCTAGAGAGGAGTAAATGTGAATGGTCAAAATAATTTGTTGTCCAGAATTTTTTAGTCATAGGTCATGGTCTTTTAGGCTATGGGGCTTTGTAGCACCTTTGGGTCCATTAGGGGGGCTCCCATAGGCTTTTAGCCAACCATAAGACATTATATTCAACATCACCACCCCACTTTAGGGTTTGGGTTTCACTCCCATACATTATGTTGCATAGACATTTTCACCATCATCAATTTGTGAAACCCTGACTTCGAGTAATTTATTCAATTTGCAATTTAGGGTTGTTCTTCCTTGTGTTTTCTTATGTTCTCGGTACATGAGTATGGATTATGCTTCTCGATGAAGCAAATTGTGTTGTGCACGGTTCATAACTAGGAGGAGCTATGGTTTTGAGATTCATGTGTTTAGTTTATCCTAATCAGAAGTCAGATCATCTATGTCATGTCTTAAATCGAGAGCTCACACACTTAACGAAAAATTGGGTGTTCCTATACACATCACTTACACCTAGTGATCCTACTCATGCAGGAACGAATAATGGAACATTGGAGCATCGATGATCAAGTTTGAAGTGTTATAAAAAATCGCTAGCAATGAATAGATCATCATATGATCATACAGACGAAGGATCCAACACATAGAAAGCTCATAAAATAGACATAGAATGTCGCTTATAAGATTCACCCAAAGAGGTGCCATAGTAGGCGTAAGTGTCAATTTGATCCTTCAGTGAAACCAGATCGTGCAAAACTGCTAATTCAAGACGTAGTCCATCGAGTAGTTTGAAGTTGGTGTACCTTTGTGGATTTCAACCTAGTGGTATCCATGGTAAAATTGTTATACCAAACAAAATTTGAGGACATTTGGAGAGTCGATGTAGTGCTATCTTTGAAATCTAGTGGGGAGTTGTTGGACATTGTTTGCCTAGCACATTTGCTATGGGTAAATCTCAAAATAAATTTAAAAGTCCATTCATGCATGCGGAATATGGTGGAAGATAGTCCCACATGGGAAATGAAAGTGAAAGGAAGCTAACTTAAATTGCTTACCTCTTGCCAATTATTGAATCCATGAGGGATAGAGCTAGAGTGCACACGCACACGCTTCACTTTTTCATGTGACTTGCCACCAGCAATATACTTTTGATTCTATTTGTTTTTCCCAATCCAATAATAATAATTTTGTTTCTATTTGTTTGCCGAATCCTACAATGTTATGCCCAATCCTACAATAATACGATTATTTTTTGATATGGTTTTTTGAACGATTGTTACCTTGTGCAACTAATCATAAACTAAACCGATAAGACCGCAGGGATTACGGTGAGTCAGTTTCTTTTTTTTTTTTTTTTTGCGTGTGGCTACCCTAGGTAGAAAAGGAAGAGGGTGGAGGTGATATGATGATCTTGTCAAGGAGGACAAATGGGAGACGTTGTTTGTGTGAGCCAAATGCAATTATTTGTTGTGCACTAGCTTGGGCCAATTAATGCCCGTGAGAGATCCACAGAGGCTAACTTGGGGCATGCCAGTGCAATTTTGTCATCTCTATATGAAGGGGCGAAGCTACATTTGCTGCAACGGATGCATATGCACTCATGAAAAATTTCAAATTTAGTGATGTGATCTAATTTCACCATATATGCATCTCAACGACATATATCCATGCACCCACAATGCAATTGAAGCCTCTACTAGTTTGCTCTAGCTTCGCTACTGTCTATATGCATAGTTACGAAGCCGATAACTCATACTACACGTTAGGCCAAAAAATAAGCACAGTTTGCTTAGGTTGAGGTCTAAGCCCTCTAAGATTGAACCTATATATGGTCTACTACAGTGGGGCGGGAGCTTGGTGGAGCCGTGAAGGAGCTATAGGAAAGGGTTGTGATGGAATACATGTTCTCCTTTGTCCTAATACCTACGATGTATAAAGTGGAGACAGTACATGAATGGCTAAAAATACAAACTATAGCTCACTAGCTTTGCTCTAAGTCCGACTTTGATCGATCAAGTTTTTTAGAACAATATATAGTATATTAATATCCATGAAGACAGATAAAAGCAATATAAAGACATACGTGAGGAAACTAATTTACTAATTTAATGTTGTAGACGTTGATTCTTTTATATAATTTGGTCAAAATTAAAGAAATTTGATTTTGATCATTTATATAAAGCTACTATGAGCTACCATTTGGAAATTGGAATCAAGGGGTACAGCTTTACGCATTGAGACGTCTGAGGGCCGGCAACGACATTGATTCAGTAAGGCCTAATTTAGTAATCGAGTGATATTGGAGTGAATTGGGTGGGACCAGGGGAGATTTTAATCCATTGTGTATTTATACACACTTTAATCCCATTCAACCTATTTCAATCCAAAAGGTACCGGACTAGACCTAAGTTGCGTACGCAATGCATCAGCGCATAACAAGGCCCTTGCGATCCCTGGACCCAATAACTCATGCGAACACGACGGTGATCGGTGAAGAACGACGCATGGACACACGGTGTTTTTTCTTATGCGGAGAAGTGAGCTATATGAGCAGCGTTTATATTGATTCGCTATGTTTAAGAAACACACAAATTTGCCGGTTAGGCCGCCTACATGCGCGAGCCATGCCGGACACGAGCTAGGCAACGGGGAAAAAAAGGGGAGGGCTGACGCGCTCCGCACATGAAATGGGCATGCGTGTCCAGCAGCTCGACTGATGCGCGCGACCGTCGCCGCACTCATCAGACGCCGCTGGACATCTGGTGGAGAGCTAGGGAGAATTGAAGGCGGGGCATCAATGGAAGCTCAATTCAGCTGGGACCATGTTGGAGAGCGAGCGGCAGATCTCGGACATCTCGACGAGCGACTGGTTGATGTCCTCCATGGGGTTCTTGGTGCCGGCCTGCCTGAACATCTCGTCGCAGTTCTGCATGTCCTGCTGCGCCATGCTCATCGTGGCGCGGATGGTGACGGCGTCCCTGAAGCCGATGGCGCGCTTGCAGGCGCCCAGGTTGTCGGCGGCGTCCTGGTAGAAGCTCTTGCAGAGGTTCAGCGGCTTCCGCGCCTCGGGCGTGGGCGCCGCTTTCGCCTCCTTCTTCGCGCGCCGCCGCGCCGCCTTCACGCGCTTCGTGAACGCCTCCACCTGCATCTCCAGCACCGTCACCGCGTCCACGGTCAAGTACTTCTCCGCGTGCCTCCCCGCCGTCCGGGTGCACAGCTCGGGGAACGCCGTGCTCTTGCAGATCTCCGCCACCGCGGAGCTGCCCTCGGCGGCCGCCACCATCGGCGGCGCCGCCACGAGCGCCACGGCAGCGACGAGGACGATGAGCAGCGCGCGGGCTCCGGCCATGGCTAGCTAGCTCTGCTGGTTTAGCTTTATTTTATTATTAGTGGCGGGGTCGATCGGTGCAACGACGACGAACGTGGTGCAGGCAGGAGGAGGCCGGCGGGGAGAGGAGGGGCCGGGGAGCGGTGGTAGATAAATACTGCGTGTAGTGAGACGGGTGGCAGGGGTGGTTTGCATGCATGGGCGACGGAAATGGCGGCTCTCCTCAGTTGCGCTTGCGCGGGGTGCGCCATGGTCCGCTCGCTATCGCTGGCATTCGGATTACTAAGCTGAGCTACCCTAAACAACGCCGAGAACCTAACAGCCTCATATCCATCTGCTTTGATTTCGCTCCATCTCACTAATTTGAGACGTGGTATCTCACAATAATCTCTGCCTCCTATCCCCCCTCGTAGTCACAGTGGCGATTTGAGATGGTACCCCATCTGGCATGGACCTCGATGAGGCACCTGTGCCACTAATCTCTGTTGAGAAATTAGAGTGGTGCTAAAAAAAAGAGAAGAGAAAATTATCTCCTTGGCCCAAAAAAAAGTGCTGGTTCCTTACATGGTCTAAAAAAAGTTTCGGTTCCTTCCATGACCCAAAAATTTTACCCAGTTCCGTCCATGGTCTTTCCGTCCATCCTGTCAAGTTTTCCATCCTAGGCGAGAGGGAAAAGATGTTTTTGCCCCTGGTCCCACCTGTCAGCCGCACCTCTTTCCTCTCTGTCTCTCCTTCAAGCCCTCCGGGTAGCTGAGGCCGACGAGCCACTCGGGCCGCCCCTTGGACACCGGCTTCGACCTCGCGCACCGGCGGCGGAGGCTGCGCCCACGGCGGCTGCGACCTTGCTCGGCGGCGGTGGAGCTAGGTGCCCGCGGCACCTGCGGCCTCACGGGAGTAGACGGCTTTGGCGGCGGCGGGATTGGGCAGCGGTGAGGACGCATGGGATAGGTGCGGCCGGAGATAGGGACGAGGCGCGGCCGGCGTGGTGGGACAGCCGAACGCAACACCTCCCATCGCGCATGGCCGGACAATCGAGGCGGCGGCTTCCCACCCGCATGGACGGACGGCCGAACACGCGTCCAGATGGCCGGGGCGGCGGTCGGTCCCCTCGCGCTAGGGGCGACGGGTCCCCTTGCCTGCACGTAGACGGCTGAGGCGGCGCGCGAGCGCCACCGCCGCCGCCGGCGTTCGATGCTGCCCTCCCCCGCGCCGCTGCCGCCGCTACTGGCGGCGCGGGTGGTGGTGGCGGGAGCGGTGGCGGCACGGGGGCCGGCGGCGTGGGCGGCGCGGGTGGTGGTGGCGGAGCGGGTGGTGGTGGTGGCGCGAGGGTTGCTGGCGGAGCGCCGGCGCGGGGGCGGCGGGCGGAGCGGCTGGCGCGGGGCCTGCCCGCACCAGCAACGCTCGCTCGCACGACCGGCGACGGCGCACCATGGCGGCCTCGAGGCAGGGGCGTGTGGCCGGGCGCCGGTGTTCCCCACCGATGGAGAAGAACGGCGTGGCGCAAGAGGAGGGCGGTCGGTGGAGGGAAGGAGAAGGGCGGCTGACAGGTGGGACCAGGGGCAAAAACGTCTTTTCCCTCTCGCCTGGGATGGAAAACCTGGCAGAGTGGATGGAAAGGCCATGGAAGGAACTGGGTAAAATTTTAGGGTCACAGAAGGAACCAGAATTTTTTTTAGGCCATAGAAGGAACCCACACTTTTTTTTGGGCCAAGGAGGTAATTTTCTCAAAAGAGAAATGCAAGGTGGTTCTCGTATCACTTAGGTCCTTTGAACTCAGAAATCTAGAAATTCGAGTTCCTAAAGTTGCCTGGTACCATATAAGTTCTAAAACCGTTTTGACCGTGCGTCGACCATATTTTTTACCATCGGGACTCACATATCATGTCAATATATATTTTCTCTTCCTCGTATGAGACATGTGAGGTGTAAGATAATTATTTTTGATCTTTTCTTCAATGCCCTCCTCTCTCCCATTGTCCTCCCATCACTCCTTTGTCACCAACTGCCGCGGGACATCCTTCGTCGCTGGTCCTTCTTTGTTACTGTTCATGCCAGCCTCACCTCCACTTTGTTGTCACCCACCCTTTCCACCACCTTTTCTGGCTTTACTCGCCTATGCTCGCCTCACTGCCGCTCCTTCTGCCATTGCATCTCGCTGTCCACACCCTTTGCCGATACTGGCCGCAACTGCTTATGTTGTCTTGCAGCCGGCGGCGGCAGCGGAGGGGGACAATAGACGAATGGAGAGAGGGCCGGAGGAGAGCGGTGAACAAAAAATGATTACTTTACTTAAATCATTGCCACTGCTCATGTTGTCTGAAGCAGACTTCCTCATTAATTTATCTTGAATTGCGTCGTTTTGGCTCAACTTTATAGATCATCCAAAGGAGCAACCCTCTTTTTCCACTTTGAATCGGTCTAAATAAGTAAATATGCAGAGTTTCTTAGACGTTGGCTAACCCAAACGTCGTGTATAAAATCCCAGAGAGAACCACCGCACCATCAATCTCAGAACGGAGTTTTGCGATTTGAAATGAAACATTTGTCGCCAAATTAAGTTAGGCACTTTTCCACAACCATACAGTTCAGTTAGGTACTCAACTTTCGCTGAAATTCAGTTCCATCAGTTGAAAAAAAAACAGACCTTGAAACATGACATATTTTCTGCCGTGTTCGCATGTAGTCAAACAACTTAGAAGAAACTCATCGGTTCTAACTTCTAAAGACAAAGAGAGAGGAGGGTATGGCTCGTGCCATGGAGGTCAAAGCATGCACCTGAATTCAGCCAATGAGAACGTACGACTTAGCTTGCTGAACCCCTCCAGAGCCCATACTCCAGCTATAGCTCTGTAGCTCGTATTCACGTCACAGGCCAAATTAAAAAATAAATCCTCTCAACACAGAAATTCAGCAGAAAACTATGTACTTCATCCGTATTTAAATATAAGTCCATCGGTATTTATAAGTCGCAGTTGATTTTTTTAAATTTTGATTGTCCATCTTATTAAAAGTTATAAACTATTATTTATATTATTATAAATTGTTTTATTATTGTACATAATTTGAGCATAACCTTATTTTTTATATGTTTACGCAATTTTTTGAATAAGATAATTGATTGAAGTTTTACAAAAAAATCAATCACAACTTATATTTAGATACGGATGAAGTACATGTATTTGTCAAATGTAACCGTGCTACTAGTCTAAGGGCCTGTTGAGAAGCATAGTGTTTTTGCAATTTTGAAACAATATCATGTATTGTACGGTACTGTGGTTTTGGAAACCAAAAGATGTTTGCTTGGTACTATCAAAACACTGTTTTGGATAATATGATTTACCCAAAACTGTTGTAGTTTTAGAGTTTTGGATATTGAGGTCTGTACTTCAATTTTGCTTGGTTTTCTTTAATTTCGTGTCGCTCGATGCTCCACCTCCACCCGCCCGACGTCCGCTCCTCATCCAGCCCGGATCGGCCTCCCGCTGCTGCGCGGCCTCCCGAGTCCCGCTACTACGCTGCCTCCCGCACTTGCCGCTGACACCTCCCGCAGCTCTAGGTGCCACCTCTCCAAGGCCCACCTCCACCTCAGACCGCGGCGACCTCGCCTCTTCCAGCGCGGTGAGGGAAAGGGAAGCAGCGACGAAGATCGTGCCTCCTCTGCACCCCCGCTGCTGGTCCCGCGTTGGCAGCATGACGTCCGGGGTCCCCGCCAGCGTTGGCCCCCTCCACCCGGCCTGTTCTGCCTCCCCGCGTGTCGGTGTTTTATACCGGCAGTACACCACTGGGTGTATCTTTTGTGGTTGGCGAGATCGACTGTAACTCGATGGTTTGCGTGGAACGCGACGGAACAAGATTTATACATGTTCGAGCCGCGAAAAGCGTAATACCCTACGTCCTATTTGTGACAGATTGTATTGCTCTGAGTTCTCGAGATTACAATTAGAGCGCGATTGGCTATAGATTTGGTGTGCGATGATGGGATGCGTTATGCGCGTGGGAATCCCTCACCCGTCTTATATAGCCTGACAGGTTCTTGTGTTATCTTTCTATATTTTCTAGACGGTTTAGATTACAACAGATCACATAGAATCTATGATCCATATCCTTTCTATCTTCGAGTCCCGTACTCTTTAGAAATAGAATCCAAGACATGTACTCTCCTATGCTTTCCTAAATTGCATCTCGCTTGCCTTGATCGTCAAGTTTACCTCGTCATTGCTGTTTTATGCCCAAGCCAAATAGTCGGTACATGAAATCTACCGACCGGCCTGCCTAGGTCCACTAATAGCCTATGTCTTAAATCCACTCCGTGCTATCCCCCACAATATACATGTCCGACCAGCCCGGCCCAAGCACGGCCCGGCCCGGTGGGCACCGTGCCCGTGCCGTGCTTGGGCCGCAGTGCAGCACGGTGTGCCGCCCCGAGCACGGCCCGTTAAAGCCACTTGACCTGATTGCCGTCAACCCCGTATAAAAAGAAAAAAACCCTACATCTCTTCCACCACTCCTAGAAGCCTCCGCCGCCCAAAATTCCCGACCCTGACTCCTCCCAGCTCCCAATCTCCGGCGTCCGGCCTCCACGCTCCATCTCTCCCAGCCTCCACGCTCTATTTCTCCTAGCCTCCACCCTCCATCTCCCAGCTCCCAACTTCCGGCATCCGGCGCCCCTCCCTTTTCGGCTCGCCGTCTGCCCCGGCAGCGCCCCTCCCTCTCCATCTTTCGCCTCCTCCGACGGTGCCCCTTCCTCTACAGCTCTTGGAGGCGGCAGCAACAACCCGGAGGCTATGTGCGGCGGCTTCCCTTCCTGACTCCATGGAAGTGCGCGGCGGTGTCGGCGCACCTCGGCGTCCCTCCCTTCCCCGACTCCTTGGAAGCGCGCGGCGGCAGCGCATATGCAGAAGCGGCGTGCAACGGATGCGGCGGCGGCGCAGCGGCGTGCCAGGTTGGCACGAGCCCCATGGGCTTCTCGGGCCACCGGCACGGCACAGCTCGAGTTTGACCCTACCGTGCCGTGCTTGGGCCGAGCCAGCAGCACGCGGGCGGGCACGGCACGGCACGATGGCTGACTCGTGCCGTGCCTGGCACGACGAGTTTCGTACCAGGCTTCACCGTGCCCGTGCCGTGCCGGCACGGCACGTCCGTTTGGACATGTATACCCCACACGCGGCGATCGCCAGAGGCGCCGGCGAGCAAAGAGGGAAGGGGGTGGGCAGGCATGGACTGGCCAAGAGGAGGGAGGGAGGGGATAATACGTAGATTTTGCCGGCACCAAATACTTTGGTGTTAAATAGGCTGTGGTTTTGAGGAATAATGCAAATTTACCGAAGTATCTACGAAAACCACGGTTCGCTAGCAAACAGGCCGTATGATAGGTAACGAGTACGCTTTCCGATGCTTGCTCTCAAACCGCCGACGGAGCCCCCGGTTGTGGCAGCAGTGTGGATCTGGCAGCAGTGTGGATTGGATCGATCTGGCAGCAGTGTGGATGGATCGATCGACGCGAACAAGGGGAGAGCCGGGGAACCAGCATGATGGCGCACACATGCCTACATGAGAGAGGAGAGGTCGACGTCTACCCGGATTTGATACGCGGCTACTGTGCCTCGTCCTCGGCGGGGTTAAACAACTCTCAGGTTGATCGATGACAGATTATTTTGTCCTAAGCTAGTGCCAGTAGCGCTGATTGAGCTCGGTCTAGGAGGGGCGTGGCCTATCTGTTGTTGCTTTCCTCGTCAGTAAACTATATATACGGAGCCTAACCATAGTGTCTTTTTTCCTTCCTCGGTTGGTTTCGGCCGGTGTGCATGTGGGAATTGGAATGGCACGCCACGGGCGTCTGCTAAAATGTGCAGGATAGATGGTCCACACGCAAATGCAGGGGCCTCATTTGGATTTCGATGATCTCACGAGGACTTTGCCTGTTAATTAGCACAGTATATTTTGCAATTTCACGAGGGAGATTATTGTCTCGGTTAGCTTACCACAAAACAAGATTGTTTCCGAAAACAAAATATTGTTTTTTACATAAGGTTGGCCACTTTTAAAAAAAACTATATGATTATGGATTTTTATTCTAAAAGATAAGGCTGGCAACCATTTTTTTTTAATCTCCAGAGCAGCTTGGAGTGGCTCTGCGCGGGGACTTTGACTCACTCAGAGTCACTCGCGTCAGCCTCGAGTAAACCGCACCGGCCACTCTGGTCGAAGCAACTCAGAGTCACAGTCCGCAGCGGCGAGGAGGAGAGAAAAGTCGCAGGCAGAGAGGGAGGGAGGGAGGGGGGAGGCCAGGCCAGGAGGGAAAAGCAGCAGCGGGCAGCGGCAGGCGCAAAAAGCAAATCAAAGCCTCCAGTCCACCGGCAGCCGCCCGCAAGCCGAGGCCGAGGACGAGGACGAGGCGGCCACGCCCACCGCCCACGCCGTGGAAGGAGAGGAGACGAAAAGCAAAGCGAGCCCCGTCCATTCCACCCCGGCACGCCGGCGCCGTCCCCAAACCCTAGCAGCCCCCCCGCTCCCTCCCGCCGGCGCGCAGCGCATGGGCCCTGCGTCGCCGGCGCCGCGACGACCGCACCGGCCCCCGCCGCTCTGGCGCCGGTAGCAGCAGCAGCAGCGGGCCGCGCGCCTTCGCCGGCGATGGCGCCGCTCGGGCGGGCGGGCGGCAGCTCCGGTCGAGGTGAGGCTCCCCCTGATCTGAGCTCATAATTTCGGTGCTTTGTTGCCAGGTGGCGCGATGGGCTCCGGTACGCGGGGCGTGTGCCGCGATTGCGCTTGGCTAGTATAGTAGAGGCTGTAGCGGAGGGGGGAAAATGGCGATTCGGCGGCGGGGTTAAGGCTGTGGGAGGGCGCACGGGGTGGATGACTCGGTACCTGCGACGGAATTCGTTCCAGGATCTTACTGTAGCTGCAGTCGGGGGGCTCTGTAGCCACATTTGATTGCATAATCGAGAGCTCGCCTGAGAATTCAGGTTCGGTTCGGGGTTCAGCTTGCCAACCCGTCCGCTGAAGTCTGGATCGGTATTCTTTAGAGCAAGTATTATAAGGTTATGTAAACAGGCTGTATAAGATGCCACATCGAATTTGGGATGAGGTGGAAGGAGATGAGGCGAGAGGAGCAAAGTGGGCTACTAGATCAGCTAGCTGAAACACGGAAACCGAGAATCTTTGTGAGAGAACAAGGTGGGCCATGCATTAATGACATAGTGTCTAAATGGTTAGCTATTGTATGAGCGAGTTTTTTGTTGGTTGTAAATGACTTGGCATGTGCGTACAGCCAGCATATCTAGAATCTCGATTTTAGAACAATAGAGATTAGGGCTTCTGGAACCATAAACCCTGTGCCTTGGATGGAACACCGGCCAGTCTATGGATTTCGGATTAAAATAGTTTGATGTTGTCACGGAGGCAGCGGTTTGGTTTTTGTATGCATGAATAATAAATGACATTGCATATATAATTCCCTCGGCTGGTTTTTATTTTCCTAATCTAGAATTGAGTCACGGGCTGCAAATTTATTACCACGATTAGAAAGATCATGTTAACAGGGCTACTCTTCAGATTTTATGTCTAATTAAAAACATCGTGTTAACAGGTTACCCCAAAAATGTAATCTATCTTTATATGCCTAATTATTGCCTGCCAATATATTATATTCAAACCTGCCAAAAAATATATTTAAACCACCATAACATTAAGATTACGCCTGTATGTGTAGTAATTAATACAAACATAGGTCATTAGGAACATATACCATCACAATTTCTTGCAACCTGCCAAAAAAAGTTAACAACTTAGGTAATTTTTTACAAGTAGTCTGACAAGTGCCAGCTGCCATGTATAATATGATAGAGACTGAGCAGCTTGTGCATGAGGATGTCTTGTCTTTGTCTAAAAAAACAGCATAATAAGGATGTAATAGCCGCTGCCGCTGATAATAGGCAGTTTCATGTTCATAATCTTTGTGACTTGCATGTTTGAGAACAAAAAAAGTAACTTTGTGGTCTGATGCTTATATTTCTATTCAAATGCACTGTTTAATTGGATGCATGTTAAAATAGTTGAATTCCAAGAGTAGACAAATCTGAATGAGGTGAAATGAACCCTTGGATAATGAATCATAGAATAGTATAGCTATCCTGTTTAAATTAATAATGCCAAACCTCAACAGTATTATAGTCTAGTTTGCTGAACATTTGTCATAAAATAGTTAAAATGATTGAGATAAGATTCTAATGTTTGTTTCAGTAAGTAATGGTTGACTCAATGGAACATAAGTATTAAGTAATTTATACCGAAACAAATATATCTTAATGTACACATGGACATTTCTGTCTCTACCTACATCTGCATCTTTTAAGGGCATACGTGAAGGCTCAAGGGAACCTGTGACCTTTTTGTGTCCACCTTAGAAGGTTATTTCTTGGTAACATTTGCACATTTTCTAAGGAATCAATGAGCCATGGGCATCCAGCATGCACCGACGTTTGTAAGAATATGTATTAGGGTCCCTAGTGGGAAACACGGCCAACGCGGTTAACTTCTGAGTAGCATGTAAACGGTCTACACGGCCGTGTACGCGAACAATGAGTAGGATAATACTTGGGTGGCTCATTGGGATCTGGACTTCTGTACAGTCAGGGCATAGCCTGCACCTGTGCCCAGATACAATAGATAGAATAGGAATAGGCGAGGATTAGGGCTCCTATGAGGACTAGGACTCTAGTAGATCTCCGACTATAATACACACACACACACACACACACACAGGAATAGGCGAGGATTAGGGCTCATATGGGGACTAGGACTCTAGTAGATCTCTGACTATATGTACACTCTGATCTCTCTAATCAATCTATTGTTTTCCCAACTCGTATCTTGCTCTCAGTATTGTTATACCCATTCCGCAGAATGCACATAATCTCGTTGTTAAAAATATTCTGACTTGTTGATGAACAACTTATTTTCAGGAATTCCTGAGGATGCTTTGAGAAGTTTTACATTCAACTTCTTGGCTGCGTTTTTGATCCTGGAATTTCTAAGTGGGATCAATTTGATCGTTCAAACTTCAGCTGTAGAAGTAGTGGATCCATCTCATGGTTGGAAACCTTTTCATTCCATGACATCCCAAGCTAGAGTCCTCGTAAGGGTTTCAGCGCGACCAGAGGATCACCAGAAAAGAAAAAAGAAGCTATATTCATCACCAGTTGCTCTGTCATCTGTTCATCCTCCTATTTCATCGCCAAGCTATAGTTCCATGCCTGGTGCTTTAGATCTGGCTATTTATTCCTCAGATCTATCACATCCTTTGGTGCAGCATAAGAGACGCTTAGCAACAGATGCTCATGCTCATGTAGATGCTGACCCTCCAGATGCAGCTTCAAATTCTAGCGCAGCTCCTTCTGGATTAGTGCAACCTCCAGTGTCTCCACACAATGGTAAGTCTATTGGTCAGAGCCTTGGAATATTCTTATCTCAAATGAGTTCTCACACTGCTTCAAATTACATAATCGAATTGAAGGTTAGGTCATTTGTTTATTTAAGAACAGCATCATTCACACACTTCGTACTGATCTGTTTGTTCCATATTTTATGTGACGGATATCATTGACTCTAATAATATCTTTTATTTGTAATACTTGCATGTTCTAGGTGTGCTGCTAACCATTTTGATGAATATTTTTTACTAGGCTGTTGTGCACCAAACATGGTGCAAAAACGAGGGACCCAGGACTGCCATTGTGTTTATCCAGTGAGAGTTGAGCTTTTCCTTCGTAATGTTTCCTTGACTTCAAACTGGAGCAACGAATTTCTTCAAGAACTTGCTTCTCAGCTCTACCTG
This sequence comes from Paspalum vaginatum, assembly GCA_030272315.1. NCBI lineage: Eukaryota > Viridiplantae > Streptophyta > Magnoliopsida > Poales > Poaceae > Paspalum > Paspalum vaginatum. The sequence continues at coordinate 8,466,631 of CM059014.1, read as the reverse complement.
CGTGTTAATCAGTTTGAGATTGTAAATTTTTACGTTGTTGGAGCTTCTGGGCTAAATATCACAATGGATATAGCTCCTCATACCGGAAATAGCTTTGCAGCTGATCAAGTTAATGCAATGAATTATTCACTTAGTATGCATACAGTTCGGATTAATCCTGTGTTGGTCGGGGACTACAATCTTCTTAATTTGACATGGTTCAGGCCATTGACTCCAGCCCCAGGTATAGCTTTTGATCTTGCACTTGTTCTATTGTTACCAAGAGAACAGTTTTGTTACTGTACTGGAAGGGAAAGGCCACTTTTTTGTTCTTATTGTTTGCTTAATGTGAGATTGAAGAATTTGTTTGTAAGTAGTTTGAACTACCAACAGGCTATGGAAATCTGGACTCTTATATCAAATTAGTTCAAAATTCTAAAATGAAAGGGAAGACGAGGCACCATACTCATCCCTTGTCCTGCCTAACCCTTCCAGCATGAGGAATTAAAAATTGTAATTAAGGTAGACCAAGGAAGAACAATATTCATTACTCTCTTTCTTTTTAAAATTATATTTTGTACTTTAGTGTTGTTTTGTCTTTTGCCTTTTTATAACTATATATTCTTCCCTTTGACACATGTAAATTGAATCTTAATAGTTATCCAATTTGGCTCTATTAGTGTCTTATTTGCCTTTTTTATTTGCCATTCTGGTGTTTCACTGAAAATGTCCTTTTGTTTTCCCTTCAAAAAGTTCAGAGGTGTGCCTGTTCAATTTACGTTCTTCACAATATGTTTTCTTTGATTGGATGTGCTGCACTGATGTTATGATACAAAATTGAAGCCAAGGACATGATATTTTTTACATAGTATATAAACTTATAAAGAATTAATTTCACAAAGATACAACTATCTGTGCCTGAATTACAGCTTCAGCAATCAATTTCACATGACTACAACTACTTGCACCACCAATCTCACAGACCTACAACGTTATGTACGGACCCACATGTCAACCACACATTTGTGCGAGATGTGGATGTTGTCTGGCTGACATGTGGGTCGATGCAAAATGTTCTAGGCTCGTGAAACTAAGGGCGCAAATAGTTGTGCGTTTGTGAAATCGATATAAGAAGTTGTAGTTCCTTCATAGTTAGATGTGAACATCTGTGGTCTTGAGGGAGCAACTATTATTATATAATATGACGTTTCCTTTATATGTGTACCATGTTATCTTGATTTTAAAAGATGATACTGTTTGTAATATTGCTATCTGTATCATTGGCAGCTCCAGCAGTCGCAGTAGCACCTAAGGCCTCTCCATCTACAACATCTACTGTACCAAGACCGAGTGAGGATCCCAGCAACAATAGACATCCAAGCCTGATTACTGTCATTATCATATGCGTTGGTGCTTTGATTGGAGTCTTGCTGATTGTTTTAACGATTTGCTTCTGCACATTTAGAAAAGGGAAAAAGAAAGCGCCTCGTATTGAAACCCGTATGTATCTTACTATCTGCCATGTGCTATTTCCTTGGAATCAATACACATTTGTTGTGTACTTGTGCTTGTTACTCCCTCCATTTGAAATCAATAAGCAGGATTTTTGTTTCATTAGAATAAGCCTTTGGCCGAAAATTCCTTATCAATACATGATTTTTTTGTAATACAAAATTGATGCTATTAAACTCTTATTAAAAAATATTTACTTAGATTATGGAACAAAATATGGCTACTAATTTTAAACGGACTAATGTTATGGCGATTGGATGACGTGTCTTTTAAAAAACAAAGTCGAATGCAACAATTGCAAAAGGTGCGACGAGTCTTGACAAAACAGATGGCTTTGTAAACAATGCACAGTAGCTAGTATTTCATCAAAGCACTGCATATAACTGTCCAAATCATATAGGCGTGTAGCATAAGGTAAACTGTAACTATACCTTGCATTAGCATTTGTGGGTTTTTGTAACATGTGCAGCGTGCTATACTTTTGGTGATATGATCTGTTAGATTGATTAATAATGAGTTTACACTAAGCACTCATATTGTTGCCGTGTTAGGAGAAATGCGTCTTGAATTCACCCTGCTGCCTTTTGAAATATAACACATTTCTGACTGTACTACCTCAAAGTTCAAAGATCAAAAGCAGTGTCATAAGTATTTTTTGCCAATGTAATATTCAAGATCGCAGCCTCTAAATTCTATAAATGACATCAGTGGAGATGGATCATGGATGCCATGTCCAATGCTTCATGTTCATAGTCAACTTGAAACGAAAGTCAAGTTGTTTGCATTCTTTCTTGGTGTTTAGAAACACGTTTATGCACGTTTAGCCTCATAATTCTTTCGCAATTCTTTATACAGCCAAGCAAAGGACGCCAGATGCAGTTTCAGCAGTAGAGTCACTTCCTCGCCCCACTAGCACAAGGTTCCTTTCATACGAGGAACTGAAAGTGGCTACAAATAACTTTGAACCTTCAAGTGTACTTGGAGAAGGTGGTTTTGGCCGCGTCTTCAAGGGTGTACTGAGTGACGGCACTGCTGTCGCAATAAAGAAGCTTACTAGCGGGGGGCACCAAGGAGATAAAGAGTTTTTAGTTGAAGTGGAAATGCTGAGCAGGTTGCACCATCGAAATCTTGTGAAACTCATTGGTTACTATAGCTGCCGTGAATCATCACAGAACCTTCTTTGTTATGAACTTGTTCCCAATGGAAGCCTAGAGGCTTGGCTTCATGGTATGGTCAATTGTACCTTCTTCTCTTCCCGAACTTTTTCTGCATATGCCCCATTTTCGCTGCACCTGAACCTATTATTTCTGTTTGTTTTGGATCATGTAATTTCAATGCATAAGAAATGTAATTCTGACCATGTACTGCATTTTATCAGGTGCACTAGGTGCTAACTGCCCCTTGGATTGGGACACCAGGATGAGGATAGCACTTGATGCTGCCAGGGGATTAGCGTACCTCCATGAGGATTCACAGCCATGTGTAATCCACAGAGATTTCAAAGCTTCTAATATATTGCTTGAGAATGATTTTCATGCCAAAGTGTCCGATTTTGGTTTGGCAAAACAGGCGCCCGAAGGTCGGACAAATTATCTTTCAACTCGTGTTATGGGAACTTTCGGGTAATCTGAAAATGCTTTTACCTTGAGTTATGACCCAGGTATTCCTGTTCTGAATTTGCCTTATACTTCTGGTGTGTTTGCAGGTATGTTGCACCAGAGTATGCTATGACAGGACACTTGCTTGTAAAAAGTGATGTGTATAGCTATGGAGTTGTTCTACTTGAACTACTAACTGGGAGGCGGCCTGTGGATATGTCACAGCCGTCTGGGCAGGAAAATCTAGTAACATGGGTAATACTTCTTTATATTATATAATATATATTCAGTTGTTGTTGCATGATTCTATGGCTGAATCAGAATAATTATAACGTGTATAGGTTGTCCTTTTTTACTCCTATATATCTATAGGCAGCTGAAAAGTGAAACTTAAATCTCAATTTGTTCATATTGATTATTTTTCACTGCACGATGTGTAAAGAGGTGATCTTACACTGAAGACATTCTTTCACTCGGTTGACTGCAGGCACGGCCAATTCTTCGAGATCAAGATAGATTAGAAGAACTAGCTGACCCCAGGCTTGGTGGCCAGTACCCGAAAGATGATTTTGTGCGCGTGTGCACAATCGCAGCAGCCTGTGTTTCACCCGAGGCAAACCAAAGGCCAACGATGGGCGAGGTGGTGCAGTCACTCAAGATGGTGCAACGTTCTGTGGAGTTCCAGGAATCTATACCGACACCACCCGCCCGCCCCAACATCCGCCAGTCCTCGACGACCTATGAGTCTGATGGTACCTCGTCCATGTTCTCTTCGGGCCCCTTCTCAGGTCTCAGCCCCTTTGAGACTGAGACCATTCCAAGAACCGCAGTTTTCTCAGAAGATCTCCATGAAGGTCGATGAAAGCTGGGGGTGTGGTTTCTCTAGAGCCCGTAGCGATGTAGTCACCCATTGGAAAGGCTGGTGGTGCAATTGGCCTGGCCAGTCATTGGGAAGAAAGAGGTACCTGTAAATTCCATTTTTATTCGCCCGCCCCCAAAAGACTAGATTGTTACAAGGGCGTCCTGTGGCTTTGTGTGAAAGAAATGATTCTGTTCCAGTCCATAGCTCTTGAATTGTGCAGGATCTGGGAGAGCCATGCAGCCAAACGCACACACTGTGTGGGTGGACATGTTTGTAGGGTTTCTCATCTGCATGCACCTGTACGCCTTGGGCTGCCTTCGTTCCCGGGGGGCTGCCTCTCAGGCCTGCCGGACGCGTGCCTTCAGTCCCCATCTCACGCGGTCTCATCTGCCAAACCCTTCTCTCTCTTCCACTTCCACCGATCGCTGTCCTAGTCACTCATCTCCTCGCCCGGTCTCCATTTGGCCGCCGGGCTGCCCAGCTCCCTCCCCGCCATCCGCATTGACGCTCTCTCTCGGCGCATGGCTGGCACAGCTCGGCGCCCACTGCTGGTGCTGCTTCTCGTTGCCGGCGTCGCTGCCATCGCGGAGTCCAAGGTGTACACCCCGGAGGATAGGGTGTTGCTCAACTGTGGGTCGACGGACGGCCTGGACGCGGACGGCCGGAGGTGGGCGGCTGACACGAACGATAACACGTGGCTGATCGACTCCGGCAAGTCGTCCCTGATGGCGGGGGCCGACAAGATGGACACGGCGCTGCCGTCCACCATCCCGTACATGACGGCGCGGGTGTTCACCATGGAGGCCGTGTACAACTTCACCGTGAACCCGCGGGACCGCCACTGGCTGCGCCTCCACTTCTACCCGTCCTCCTACAACGGGATCGCCGCCGACCACTTCCGCTTCTCCGTGTCCACGTCCACCGGCATCACGCTGCTCCGCAACTTCAGCGTGTACACCTACGCCAAGGCGCTCAGCCAGGGGTACGTGATCCGGGAGTTCTCGCTGCCGCCGACGCCGGCGGGGTTCCTCACCGTCACCTTCACGCCGGAGCCGATGGGCAACGAGACCTACGCCTACGTCAACGGCATCGAGGTGATCTCCATGCCCGACATCTTCGCCGACCCGGCCATCATGGTCGGCTTCGCGGACCAGACCGTGGACATCGCCGGCTCCGCGCTGCAGACCATGTACCGGCTCAACGTCGGCGGCTCCTACATCCCGCCGTCCAACGACTCCGGCCTGACCCGGCACTGGTACGACGACACGCCGTACGTGTACGGCACGACGCAGGGCGTCGTCTACAGGGCCGGGCCGCATTTCCAGATCAAGTACCCGAGCGAGATCGCCGAGTACGCGGCGCCGGCGGAGCTGTACCTGGGCACCCGCTCCATGGGCTCCGACGCGCGCCTGAACCAGAACTACAACCTCACCTGGACCATGGAGGTGGACGGCAACTTCACCTACGTCGCCCGCCTCCACTTCTGCGAGCTACTGCTCAACCGCCCCAACCAGCGGTCCTTCGACATCTACATCGACAACAAGACGGCGCAGGCGGACGCCGACGTGATCGGGATGACGTCGGAGAAGGGCGTGCCCATGTACAGGGACTACGCGGTGTACGTGGCCGACGAGCCCATGGCCGCCGAGGGCGAGGCCGTGTGGGTGGCGCTGCACCCGTCCGTGGCGCTGCGGCCGCAGTTCTACGACGCCATCCTCAACGGCCTCGAGGTCTTCAAGCTCAACGACAGCGCCGGCAACCTGGCCGCGCCCAACCCGGAGCCGTCGAGGCTGCTCGCCAAGGCGGAGCTAGGCGCGACCGACCGGGGGGCGGCGCTCAACAGCACCGGGGAGGATCACACCATGTCCAAGGTGATGGGCGGCACCGCAGGCGGCGCGGCCGCCGTCGGGATCCTCGCCGCCATCTGCGTGGTGTGGTACCACGAGAGGAAGGACAAGGAGGTACCCGCCAGCGCTGGCGGCGGCGGCGGCGGCGGGTCGCACACCTCCGGGTGGCTGCCGCTGTACCACTCCCACACCAGCGGCAAGTCATCGGGCCACCTCGCGGCGAACCTGGCGGGCATGTGCCGGCACTTCTCCTTCTCCGAGATCAAGGTGGCCACCAAGAACTTCAGCGAGTCGCTGGTGATCGGCGTGGGCGGGTTCGGCAAAGTGTACCGGGGCGTCGTGGACGGCGACACCAAGGTGGCCATCAAGCGGTCGAACCCGTCGTCGGAGCAGGGCGTGCACGAGTTCCAGACGGAGGTGGAGATGCTGTCCAAGCTGCGGCACCGGCACCTCGTCTCCCTCATCGGCTTCTGCGAGGACGCCGGCGAGATGATCCTCGTGTACGACTACATGGAGCACGGCACGCTGCGGGAGCACCTCTACATGGGCGGCAAGCCGCCGCTGTCGTGGCGGCACCGCCTCGACATCTGCATCGGCGCCGCGCGGGGCCTGCACTACCTCCACACCGGCGCCAAGTACACCATCATCCACCGCGACGTCAAGACCACCAACATCCTCGTCGACGGGGACTGGGTCGCCAAGGTCTCCGACTTCGGCCTCTCCAAGTCCGGCCCCACGACGGTGAACCAGACGCACGTGAGCACCATGGTCAAGGGCAGCTTCGGCTACCTCGACCCGGAGTACTTCCGGCGGCAGCAGCTCACCGACAAGTCCGACGTCTACTCCTTCGGCGTCGTGCTCTTCGAGGTGCTCATGGCGCGGCCGGCTCTCGACCCGAAGCTTCCGCGGGAGCAGGTCAGCCTCGCCGACTACGCGCTCAGCTGCCAGCGGAACGGCACCCTGCCGGACGTCATCGACCCCGCGATCAAGGACCAGATCGCGCCCGAGTGCCTCAAGAAGTTCGCGGACACGGCCGAGAAGTGCATCGGCGAGCAGGGCATCGAGCGGCCGTCCATGGGGGACGTGCTGTGGAACCTCGAGTTCGCCATGCAGCTGCAGGACACCTTCGAAGGAGGCAGCAGCTGCGGGCGCCGCCGGCCCGATCAGGCCGAGGGCGGCGGTGGCGCGGGGCGGCCAGCGCTCGAGCCGAGCAACAGCAACGGGAGCACGGCCAGCGTCACGACGCTGGCGACGTCGTCTGGCACGTCCCGGGCGCACGACACGTGCGTCATCGTGGAGGAGACCGACGACGAGGTGGCCAACGGCGCGGCGTTCTCGCAGCTCGTGCGCCCGACTGGCCGGTAACACGCGGCCGCCGTCCGCCGAGCTAGTGCTATATAGGGATACCCCTCCACGGAATTTCGATCCTGTTAGTGCCCGGATATGATAGCACGCTCTCATAGTGCTTGATTAGCAAAACCACATCGGTTGCTTAGTAATGTTTGGCTTTTAGTCGATTCACGTATGTAGACAAGGGCTTGGAAATTTTGAAGCAAAGCTAGAGGTAATCGGTCAGTAAAACGTCTACCAGTGTGTTTAGATCAATTATTGGATGGTCAGTGAAAAACAAATGGTCGGTGCACACCGTCATCGCCGTTACACCCAGCTGCCATCAACGTGCAGCGATCATGGATGACTTTCCGGTTGAATTCGTCCCCCCCCCCCCCCCCCCCCCCCCCCCGATTTGTAAACGAAATTCCAGTAAAAAAAAAACAGAAACAAAGTGGTTTTTTCTCATTTCCGCTCCTCACCAGGAAATTAGATCCCGATGAAAAACGAAAAGGTTAACCACTCTTGGAATGATAATTTATTTTGTGAGTGCCTTTGGAAGCCCCACTGATGAATCGCCAGAAAGGGAGCCAAGTTGGGACACTAGACTTGGTTCTCCTGTCGTCTTTAATTAGTTAGGAGCCATCGTCCTTATCAGAAAATTTCATTTTTACCACTCTTTTTATATTCTACAAATATTTTTTCTTGTAATTATGTGCTTTAATTTCATAGTTTAGCTTGATAGGCTATATTATAGATTTGAAGCCTACAGGGAACAAGTCTTTTTTAGTAAAAATAGCAAACAAGTCTTCTTCAGTAGAAATATAGCATTGCGGAGCCAAACTTTAATGTACATATAGATAGCATCTTGCATTCATTTTGTTAAATTGTATTTGAAGCCCTCAGTTTTAGACACCTAATTCGCCACCTCTCCCTTGGGTGTCCTTTCATTGCGTATATGTGATATGTGTGTCTACGTCCTCACGGTGTTTTGAAAAAAAAAGACCCTTGATAAGCCAGTTTAGCTTCACTGCACGTTGCCCTTGGGCTAGCCTGAAGCTATCGTGTTTTTATTTTACATTTTCTATTCGTTTTTACAAAAAATATACTTCAAGGATTTTTTTTAACAGAAATAGTCTTCCGGCGCTTGTTGGCTGGCCTCAAGGGTACAGCCCCACGACGGAGAGTCCCATGGCGCCTCGCGACTGGATGCCAGGCTGCTGGCCCACGGGCAAAGTGGCAGGTGGCGACAGGGTGGGCACTTGGCGCCACACTGCTGTAAATGCCCTGCCCTTGACATGTGGGGCTGGACACCTTGGTGGACTGGAATGCCAACATGGCAAGCCCACAAACAAAACCATGTTCCATTCGGCAAAACCAGACGCCACGTCAGCGGGAGGAGCTCAAATACCGGTTTAAGGGGTGATTTAATGGGTTTAAAAAACTTCTATCTATACATTTTTTTGTTCCGGGGGCTATGTGTGTGCCACCATATACTTCGGGGGTTATCTATGTGTTTTTTCGTATTTAAATAGTATTTATGCTTATAACTGTTTGCATATGCATGGTTGCACAATAGCCCAAATTTCATCTCTCAAAATCACTCAAATTTAAAATTTGATTTTTAAAACTATGTTTTCTTTTTGAAAATTCACACAAACATTCTATCTCCAAAAATCCTAATAGATCCTTTTTCGTTCCCATTTCCATCCACGTCAGCCTCGGTCCCCGCCTCCCTCCTCACCCAGGGGTTAATATTTCCCAAAAAATTTTCGTTTTCGGTCTCATACAGGATTTGTTTTTTTCAGAAAATTTGGTTTTAAAATTCAAAATTTAAAAAAATATTTTCTGATTTTTTATATTTTCCTACCGGATTTCGGTGCTTTCCGATCGAAAAATATTTTTTTGCCATGTAAAAATACAAAATTCAGCACTATTTATTATTTTGTATATATATAACATTGGAAGAGACATAATACACATGTAAACATAATTTGAACACAAGTTATTTATTCAAGTTCCATAAACTATAGGTATTGCGTATGAATTACACAATAAATTTATATAGATCCATAAGACCAAACTTTGAAAAATCCGTACAAACTCTTAATAATCGAAGTCCAAATTCATACATGACCACATTAATAAAAATAAAAGATAACTTGTTTATTGGAGTTTATACTTAAATTTATCCATAAATTATCCATTTACGTTGATTAAATCATAATTTGAACACAAATTATTTATTCAAGTTCAATAAACTATAGGTATTGCGTATGAATCACACAATAAATTTATATAGATCCATAAGACCAAACTTTGAAAAGTTCCTACAAACTCTTAATAATCGAAGTCCAAGTTCATACATGACCATATTAATAAAAATAAAAGATGTTGACTTATTTATTGGGGTTTATACTTAAATTTGTCCATAAATTATCCATTTACGTTGATTAGATCATAATCTCACAGATGATTCCACACCGTATTTATATAGAACATATGAAATATAAGTACACAATTTAAACGTGTCAATATCAAGTCTATATATACCCCTAACAATAGAGATACATGTCAATTGTAATAAAACACTACAATGACATATATAGACATTGTTTATTATATTGAACTTGTACTTTTATATGGACTATAAATATAAACTTGTATCATGGTATATGGATTTTAACTATGAACTTATATTATTATGATAAATTTGGTTTTTATGTATTTTATGTGTAATTTTTGGTGGCATACGTAGGTTTCTATGCATGTTTATTAATAATTGTGTGTGGAACGTATTTGATATATATTTTAAATTGCAATATAAAAAGTTAAGAATAAAGTTCCATTAATGTATTTAATTTTTTAACCGTTTCACAACATTTTTTTGGAAAATGGCATTTTCTGGTCAGAAAACATCCATCGGAAAACACCGGAATTCCAACCGTGGAAAAATTCCGTTTTGGTCAAATTTGAATTTATTTTCCACACAAAAAATTCGAAATTCACGAAATTTCGTTTTTGACACCATACAAAAATCAGGCTTTGCTCACAAGGCGTCAATTCAGAGAGAAGCTTGAAATGCATGTGGACGGATGCTTTAACCGTGCACTCCCCTCGCGGGCCAGCTCCGCTGCGAGTGGCGAGTCGCGATAGAAGCGCCGCCCCCGCTGCCGCCGCCGCCGCACCCCCCCCCTCCCCGGCTCCCCTTGAACGCGAATCCGTGGGCAGTGGCCGCCCCCTGGTGTGCTGTCTCCTGGTGTTGACTCGGCGGGGAGTCAAGAATCGGTGAGCAATGCCATGTCGTCCTCGCATCTCTGTTCTCTGATCTGACCTGCTCAAATTATTGGGTATTTTTTGGGAATACCCAGGCAGGTATAACTCCGCCCCCGTCCGATGGCGGCGGTTCCGGCGGCCGCACCCGTGTCCTCCTACTCAGCGTGCCGAGCGGGCATCTTCTGCAGATGGACATCCTGCCCCAGTTCTCGCGCTGCCGTCGCTGTTTTGGCCCCTTGGTGGCGGCGCAGGGAGCCGTACCCCGCATTCTATGTGGCGGCGAGCTCCGCGCAGTTCTGCTCCAGGATCGGTAGCCCTCTACCCCAAGGTTTGGATTTTTATTTCGCGGAATCTGCTTCCTCTTGTTACCTTGACCAAATCAGTCGGCCAATTAGGTAACATGAAAATTATTGTTTCAGTTACAGTTTCATGTTACTATCCAAATAGTATATTGGTCAATTGAACAGCTACAGCCAAACGATTTCATAAGAGATTCTGATTCACTAGAGAAATGTTCCTTGGAATAAACCACATTAAAAAAAATTTCTAGGAGAACCATAAGGGGCTGTTTGGAACAAAGGAAGAACATAGGAAAAATGGAGGTTTTGATTCCAAAGGAAAAGAATGCAATTGATCCGTTTGGAACAAAGGATTCAGAGAAAACCTTTCCAGAGGAAAGTAAAGAGAAGCTGTACTTTTGGAGGAAAGAAAACATGAGCTCTGAGCCAAGGGAAAATTTCCTCCACGGCGCTCGCTCACACACTCCTGCACTAATCAAGCTTAGCGCGAGGCCTTCTTCCTCGTAAAATAGGGCTGCAACTTTTACTGGGGGAAAGTGCTTCGTTTTAGCAAGAAAGGGAATTAGGAGCGGGAGAGAGGAACGAAATCTGGTTTCAATTTTTGAGCACGCATCCAACAAAACATTCGATCCAAATCTAAAAAAACAGAAAAATAAAACGCTGTGGAGAGAGAAAGAACATCCTTGCTTTTGGTCTAGGAGAGAAGCTTTGATCTGCGAGGAAGGAAGGAGCTTCACCATTCTTCGTGGAAGGCAAGTCCTCGCAAGTCAGCAGTTGATGCTGACCTATCCCACCAGCCACCATGCTCCATCAGTCCGTCATCCTATGGCCATGGTGAGAAGGATGAGCCGATGAGGGTAAAGAAGCTAGCTTGGATGATGAATTCGCTGTATCCTTGAAAGGATAAGGACAACGTGTGGTGGGCAGCGGTGAGAACAAAGGGCCCACATTTAATAGGATCGATTAATGAAGATAGAAAAATGTCACTTTTTGTTTGGGTTTCTACATGCTAATCAAATATTATCTGTAATCATTTTTTCCATACATACCTAAAAGTGTTTCTATGATTACAACATTGCATGTTTTCTATAGTATGGATTCCTGCGATCCAAACGGTCCAAAGTTTCAATTCCTGTGTTTTGAATTCCTGCAGTTTTCTACTTTTCACTCCATTCCATTCATACGTTTTTTTCTATTCCTCTGTTTTGAATTCCTTCGTTCCAAACAGGCCATAAGCCATACCAAAGGGCCCTTTGTCCTGATTTATCCTACTTTATATACTACCTCATCATTCATCATTTAGGCTGAGGTCACCAAAGCGTGCATACATACGTGAAACACACTGTGCACACACTATAGACATAGTGTAGTTTGAATTATAGGCGGTGGGATAGATGAGCTAGTTAGGTCAACCTTATTAATTGATAGTGTTGGAGACTACTCCCCCCGTCCCAATTTATAAGTCGTTTGACTTTTTTGACACCAAGCAATGCTTTCGAAGTCGAGAAGTCCTGTTGAGTCATGTGGGTACTGTCGTACTAACTAGTAGACTAGTCGTGACCATAGTCACAAAAAAGGGGTTGATGGTAGCGACCCTCGACTCAGAAACGCCTGTCCCCGACCTGCGGGGTCATTTTTGTCCCCGACTTGTAAAAACCTCTCAAAAGTGGCGTACCACGTTTCTCGACCCTGGTCCTCGATCCCATCGATTCAGGAACTTTGTGGCTTTGGTCGTGACTAGTCGAACATAAGTCGATGATTATGTTTTCCATTTTTTCTATAGATGCTGGACTAAAAAAAACCATGTTGCCACAACACAAAAATAGAGGGAAGAAGGGGCTTTAAACATTTATACCAATCTCATGCCAACCTCAGCCCATTATCCAACGAAAGACCAATCTGCCAACTAATCCTGACATCATGTGCTACATGGGCTGCTATTATTGGCACATCCGTTTGCAATCACATCCCAAACATCCATGGTTTTCTTAATCTCATCCCATGCAACCCATTTTGCTATCTTAATCTCATCTCCGCTCTTGTTTTCCTCAACATCCATTTATTTTGAACATTGAAAAGAAGTTGAGTGATTTTTTTGCTACGGCTATCGTGACTAGTCTTGACTAGTCGAGCTAGTCGAGTCAGCCAGTGCTACTAGCACCACTGAGCCTGACTTCTCAACTAGTCGAGCGACTTTAAAACAGTAACACCAAATTTGACTTACTCGTTTTATTCAAAAAATTTCATAATTATCATTTACTTTCATTGTGATTTATTTAGCATATAATATACTTTAACTATGACTTCGATTTTTGCGAATAAGACGAGTTGGTCAAAGTGGTATCAAAAAAGTCAAATGATCTATAAATTGGGACACAGAGAGTGCTACATAGCACATTAAGTATGATGCAACTATCATGACTCTTTCATCGAGTAAAATAGTTTCAATTTTTTGGGGGCCATTACCTCCATAGCTGGTACTTCACAAGTGAGACTTTTGCAGTGCCGTGGAGCTAGTTTTTTCAAAACATTTAGAGGGGCTAAAAAATCAGAATATTGGACCTGCCATTTGGTGTTTAGTTTAAACTAAGATACACTTTCTCTCAAAATATATACTTTCTTAAATTGCATGTTTCGGCATATGAATACTGGTGAAGTATAGGTAATTGGTTTATGACTTTATGCACATACAGACACATACTTCAGCTAATTCAGTTTTTGCTGCAGCACTACTACAATTTTGCATCTTAATGTTATGAATGGAAGCAGAATGTATGTTTGTATTTGTTCCCCTTAATAGAATTTAAACTGTCATTAATGCCTAACATAAGTCATTATTGTGTTGGGGAAAAAAACAGGTTGACATGTTACTAGACAGTGTGAAGTGGGACAGCAAAGGGCTGGCTGTTGCTATTGCTCAAAATGTGGATACTGGAGCCATTCTGATGCAGGGCTTTGCTAACAAAGAAGCCCTTGCAAAAACTATATCAACCAGGAAAGCTACATTCTTTAGCCGCTCACGGTCTTCCTTGTGGACAAAAGGGGAGACATCCATGAACTTCATTAATGTGCATGACATTTTCCTGGACTGTGACCGTGATTCTGTAAGCATATTCTGTGTCATACATATACATAAACACTTTCAGTTTGACTTCAGAGGGTACTAACTGCATGAATGCTTTGTTTTTCTTCAGATAATATACCTTGGAAAGCCAGATGGGCCTACCTGCCATACAGGAGCAGAAACCTGTTATTATACTTCAGTTTATGATGGTCTACAAGGTTCAAAGGTACCCATCATAAGTTACCCTTTACTGCAATAGACTTCTAATTGTGATTAAAATTAATATATGATTTCCCTTCATAGCCCAATGAAGATAGGCAGGTTATGACAACCCTATACTCACTTGAAGATACAATTAGTAGACGGCAGGAGGAGACAATTACTGAAGGAAGTGGCAAACCATCATGGACAAAAAAACTACTGCTTGATAACCAGCTGCTTTGCTCAAAAATACGGTATGTGATGTGATGTTATGCTTTTTCTGAGTTTTCTGTACTCAATTGCTAGCAAATGTTAATAAAATAAATGGGCAAGACAACAAACAGCAATGTGTGGTATTCTCTCTCTTGAATGGTTTACCAAGTTCTGCATTTTAAAAATAGATTCATGTATTTTTTTTGTGCTATATCTGGTTTTTTATTGTCGCAGTGGGCATGCTGGATGTATACTCCTTTAGACCATATGTCAACTTTAATTTTAACTGTTCATAATTTCTGAGATGCTGTTAGATCAGTTTTTTTTGTCATAATATTTTTATGTTACAAAATGCCAACATTATGGAAGCAAATTTAAGGAAAATAAATGGGCCCTTATAATTTTTAGAGATAAATCTAAAAATTCAAAAATATACTGTTCATCAAGGTTAAAAAAAGTTCGACAGGACATTTTTCGCAGCTTTGAATGTTTGTGGCAGGATGGAGGCATCCACTAGAGAGTTCTGCTTCTTAATTACTACCTTCATTCTTGAATATTTGTCGCCGGCTAGTTGATTTTTAAAATAAGAAGCGTCAAATAAAAAAGAACAGAGAGAGTATCTTAATATGTCATCACTTTATTCCTACTTTTAAATGCAAACTATTATTTATCTGTCTACATCATACAATTTGTGTGGTCTATATGACAGTACCGTTTACTAGAATGCAACTTGGTGAGTGTTTTGTGTTCACTATTATGTTGACTGTTCTTAGCTGTCTGGCAATATAAATTCCTTACTTCCAAACTTTCATTACATGCATATTGTTAAAAGTTCCTTGAATTTTTAAACTGGTCCTTTCAACAACTTCGTATGGCAGGATGCATACGCAGAATAAAAAATAGAGAAAAATGCACTGTTAGTCTATTAACTTTTCCGGTTGTGTCGGTTAGATGGATGGCAACGGGTATAAAATACCCGTGGGCAAGAAACCCGATGGGCACGGATGAGGGTATGAGTTTGTGCCCGCGGGCAAGGATTCGGGTGTAACGGGCATGTAAGTTTAGTATCCGCACCTGCAAACCCGCCAGACCCGCTCTAAATATCTGACATGTGGACCCTTGGCTACGTATGTATATATATGAGGAAAACTTAGGGTTTCTTCATTTCCCATCCTCCTCAACTCCCCCCTTCCCTCCCAAACCCACCGCCACCCAGTCCCTGCCTCCGCCTCCACGCGACGCGACCACGCCTCCATGGCTCACCTCGAGGCCAGCAACGGCCAACCCTCCACCGGCCCACACCACCTGGATCCGCCGCCACCAAGCCTCGCCGACGCGCCTCCAGATCCCGCAGCCGCCGCCGCCACCAAGCCCCATCGTTGCTGTCGCCAGATCTAGGTCCTAGTGCCGCCGCCGGTGCTCCTCCTTCCATACTGCACAGAACATTTTGATTTGTTGTACCTTCATGTGTTAAATCGGCCTATTGTTGGATTTGAACAAATTTCTGTCAGTTTTTTTTTTTGAAAACTAAGTGCAGGAGCTCTGCTATTTCATTTAAGAGGAGGGGAAGAATCAGTCATTACATAGTTGATATTACATAAAAGATGATGACTCAAACATAGTACCAAACAATAACAGAAGATCTAAGGTAAACATGGATGGCCAACCGCAACTCGCCTCAGCTCCATCTCTTCTTTAGCCAAGTGACAGACCGAGAGAGCAAACTTAGAAATACCCTCAAAAATTCGGCGATTTCTTTCCTTCCAAATATTCCAAGTGAAGTACATTAGGATGCCGGCGATTGTTCTTTGTTCCTCTTTTGATTTGTTTTGGAGGGCAAGAGTCCACCAAGCCTCAATACTCTGCAAGTCCGGGATCGGCGGCATAATTAGATCGTTTGTCCTAGGATCTGACCTTCTCCCATACTTCTAATGCGAAAGGGCATTTTGCACAGATATGCAAGGTAGTCTCTGGTTCTTGATTACAAAGCACACACACTGGGTTGCAAGGCCAATTTCTTTCAATGAGTTTATCAGCTGTAAGAATCTTTGCTTGTATGAGCAGCCAAGCGAAGGATTTGTGTTTCCCTTCCGCATGAGCCTTCCAAACAAAGTTTGCCTTGAAAGAGCTGTAAGATCCCTTAAATTGTGCTAGATAAGCCGATTTGGAAGAGTACACTCCACTATCAGTCCAAATCCACCGGATACTATCAGGCTGATCGTTGAGCTTGGACTCCTTCAAGGTGATTCCAAAGGGAAATGAACTCATTTAATTGCTGCACATAATCCATCCTCCAAAGACCTCGAGTCCAGTTGAGATTTACGAGCTGCTCTGCCACAGTTTTATTTTTCCGCCAAGCTAGAGGATACAGACTTGGGGCAATGTCCATCGGTGCCTTGCCAGAGAAGCCACGAGTCATGCCAAAAACTAGCTTTCAGGCCATTGCCAACTGTCACAACTGTTGAAGCACGGAAGAGAGCTGCGTCGGTCTTGTCACAAGGCATCAAAGTGCTGGCCCATGGCCTATTAGAATCAGTCCAGTTGTACCACAACCACCGGATTCGTAAAGCACGACTAAAACGGTCCAGATCGAGAATACCCAGTCCGCCCAACGATTTTGGCCTTGCAGCCTTGGTCCAGTTCACCAGGCAGTGCCGACCATTTGCATTATCAGAACCTCTCCATAGGAAAGACCTCATGATTTTGTCAACCTTTTTGATAACCCACTTCTTCAAAGGAAAAACCGTGATGAAGTGGACTGGGATGGCCGAAAGCACGGAGTTCACCAGGGTGAGCCTCCCAGCTTTGTCAAGCAATTTTCCTTTCCAAGCCGACAGCTTCCCGGCCAGCTTATCCAGCAAAGGCAGAAAATCCACTCTACGCAATGGCCTACAACTCAGAGGTAGCCCAAGATACTTGCACGGGAAAGATTTGATTTCACATGGAAAAGGCTGCATGATATCCTCTAGTTGCAAGGACTCACAACAAATGGGATAAACCGCACACTTGTTTAAATTGACATTTAAACCAGAAGCTTCACTGAAAGCAGCAAGGATCTGCGAGGTGACTTGAACTTCTTCTCTAACCGGGTTTAAGAAGATGGCTGCATCATCTGCATAAAGGCTGACTCTTAACCTAGCTGACTGATGAAGGATAGGGCTTAGAGTACCTTCCCGGGAAGCAATGGAGAACAACTTTTGGATGGGATCAATTGCTAAAATAAACAGCAAAGGAGACAGGGGATCTCCCTGCCTCAAACCCCTACCATGATAAAAGAAATTGCCTCTGACCCCATTAATTAGGACTGCCGAGCTGGCTGATCTAAGAAGGATGGAGACCCAGGCCTTCCACCTGTTACCAAAACCCAACTGATGCAACACCTCGAGAACGTAATCCCATCTGACACTGTCAAAAGCTTTTGCAATGTCCAACTTCAGGAACAAGGTAGGAAGTTTAGCTCTGTGAAGTGCCTTAATTAAGTTCTGCGTGAACATGAAGTTATCATGGATGCTCCTCTTTCTAATGAATGCGCTCTGACTCCTGGAGACAAGTTGATCAAGACAAGGAGCCAACCGGTTTGCCATCAACTTAGAAATTATTTTTGCTAATCGGCCTAAAATCAGAAATATGAGCAGCCTCGTCATTTTTTGGAATCAAGCAGATGTGAGCAGAATTGAGTTTATTAAAGTGCTGATCATGCATCATGAAGAAGTAGTTCACAGCTAGCATCAAGTCTCCTTTGATGATTTCCCATGCAGACTGAAAGAAACCCCCAATAAAACATCTGGGCCCGGCGCCTTCTCTGTATGAAGGTCGTTAATTGCAGCTAGCACCTCTTCTTCAGCAAAAGGCTCTTCCAGGTGGGAAAGGTCAGTAGCTTGCAGCCCAAGAGCTTCCCAGTTTAGAGTGTTTTCTCGCGGTGCTGGAGGCCCCAACAGACTGCTGAAATGATTGTACGCCAGCTGTTCCTTTTCAGCATGGGAGAAGATGTTCCCTGAGTCAGTAGCAAAATGCTGAACGAAGTTTCTCCTGCGTCTACCATTTATTCTGAGAAAGAATAACTTGGAATTTGAATGGGCGACTTTAATCATTGTCAACCTAGATACCTGTCGGGCCCTTAGCTTTTCAACCGCAGTCATACCCAAAAATCTTGCCTTGAGTTGTTTATGCAAAGAAAGCTCAAGTGGGCTCAGGAGTCTGTAGTCTTGGACCACATCAAGGATCCAGATCAATTGTTTGGCCGCAATCAGAAGCAATTTGTTATTCCCAATCAGGGCTTTGGACCACTTCCTGAGAGCTTTTGCAGTCCTCTGGAGCTTTGTGTGCAGCCTTAGAAAAGGATTGAAAATAGATAGGGGTTTGTTCCAAACACTCTCCACAACAGAGCTGTACCCACCAAGCTTAGGCCAGAATGCTTCAAACCGAAAGCCCTTGTATGGGCGCTTCACAATACAAGGAGAAAGCACCAAAGGGCAATGGTCAGAAACAAGAGAGGAAATAGCTTGGAGGGAGCAGCTAGGGAACATTAGATCCCAATCTTTAGTGTAGAAGGCTCTGTCTATTCTTGTGTGAGTTCTAGAATTGGTCCAAGTAAACCTTCTCCCCTTGAGAGGCAATTCCAAGAGATCTAAATCATTAATCACAGATCTAAAGGCTCCCATTAATCTCTGATTCAGGTTGCTGTTGCTTTTGTCCTCGGCATTGATGATTAAGTTAAAGTCTCCGATGATTACCCACTTATCATCGCAGAAAGACCCAATCTGTCTCGGCTCATTTAAAAAACTCAGCTTGTCAGCCTCAAGTTGCGGCCCATAGACAACAGTGATCCACCATGTGCTAGGCACACGAACAGATTGAATCTTAGCAGAAACAGTATTAGCAGTGTTGACAGTGGACAGAATCTTAAAATAATTTGCATGCAGAGCCAAAAGGATGCCTCCTCTCAAGCCATCCGAGGGAAGAAAAGAGAAATTCTGTGAGAAATCAGAGTCCAGCTGTCTCAAACACCACAGCATCATCAATCTGCTGCAATTTTGTTTCTTGCAAGCAAGCAATCGAGCACTTTGTGTCCCGAGCCAAATCCCAAACCACTTTCCTCCTGGCACAATTATTTAAACCTCGAACATTCCAATTAAGAATTGTGCAGGTTTGGTCATCCATGAGAACAATACCAAAACATAGACACCAGAAACAGCCAACAACTGCTGTCCTTCAAACTCCCAACAAAGCACATGAATCGAAAACAACATAGGAGCAGGCACTGAGGGGGACACATAGAAGAAATAAAAACACAGGTACAACCAGAGACATATTAAGCTGTCCCCAGGACAGCTAGAGGCGCGAGAGGATCAGCTTCAATTGAATCATCTTCTCCCAGGTTAAAAAGAGTACGGAAACCAGAGACCGCGTCCACCACCAAGGGGTCCACAAACTGAGCTCTGAACTTCGCATGATCCTCCTCATTTGGTTCAGCTTGTTCTTGAATAATACCGCTACGCTTCATCAACAGTGCTGTGGCTTGCTCTTCCATTGTGAGTTTTGATTTGGGTCTGCTTGCAATTCTTGCACTGGATCGAGTTGGCAGCTTTTGCCCGCCCGTTGAACGCTTCGATTTGGAGACAGGGGCGGGCAGGACAGCCGCGGGAACAGGAGAGAGCAGGGAACTCTGTGGATTATCTCCTCGCGATATAGGTTTCGCAGACGACACAATCTCTGAAAACACCGGCTCAGCAACAGCAGCAGGGACTAGTACTGAAGGAGCAGCAGACAGATCAGGGATTTTCGGCTCAGCTTGAGGTGTATCTTCAGCAGCAGGAACAACTTCTTGGGGCGTATCAGCAGCAGGAACATCTTCTTGAGGTATAATAGCAGCAGCAAGAGCAACTTCAGATACAACAGCTGACAGCCCAGCCTCAAACAACATTGGGTCACTGGAAGGACTGAAATGGTCTTGCACGCATGAATGATGCAGCACTATGGGATCTTGCTGAAGAACTGAAGAAGACTCCCGAACACCATGGCTGCGCCCACCCCCAGCATGGCCTTGACGACCTTGCGGACGGCAGTGGACATTTGGCAAATGTTGGTGTATGTTAAATCGATCTATTGTTTGCATTTGTGAAGATCAATGACAACACCTAGTATGTGTTGGCCGTTGAATTTCTTGATGTTTGCGGGCAAATGGATATGCCCATGGGTATGCATTGCCCGTGGATAGAGGGTGAGGGCACGATTATTTGCCTGTGGCGGATAGCGGGCGCGGGCACGGTTTTTTGCTCGCGAGCACGGGTGTGTGAGGGTAGTATCCGCGCGGATATTGCCCGTTGCCATCTATTTAGGTCCATCAACTTTCGAAGTGCATTTTCAGATCCATACCCCTTCGTATGTTACGAAGGGGTATGGATCTGAAAATGCACTTCGAAAATTGATGGACCGAACCGACACAACCGGAAAAGTTAATGGACTAGCGGTGCACTTTACTCTAAAAAAATAACATGCCAAAGATAGTCAGAACATGTTAGCTTCCCAATCTGATACTCCAGGTGTTAAACATGGACCTTGTGTCGTTCTTCTCTTCATCCTACTTTGGAACTTTATCTACGAATATATAACCATCCTACGATTTTCTTGTGTCTTAAATTTGGCATAAAAATCAGCAATACAGGTGCTATGCAACATATGATTCAGAGCATGCTTGTAGGCTTATTCGTTTGCCTCAACTAACAAGAGAGCCTGTGTGGCAGAAAAATTCTATAGCATAATACAGGGTTTATTCATTTGTCTGTCACGATGCTGTGTGTCAGATGTATGACTTGGCATCAACAAGTGTGACAGAACCATCTGATCCAACTCATTTCATACCCTTTTCTTTTGTTATTTCCATGTCTTTCTCCTTTTTTCCTGCTCTCCACTTGATGAGAATTACAATGCATCTCTCTTAATGCCAGCACTTTTTTTGTGTGCATATAATCCAGTGAAGAAGCTGGTGAACTGATTCAAACACTACTCGAGAACGAGGACCAATCACGTACAGCTTCAGAGATGGCTGATCTGCTGTACCATGCTATGGTGCTGCTCAAAGTCAAGGATGTGAAGATGGAAGAAGTCCTTGAGGTCTTGAGGAAGAGGTTTTCGCAGTCTGGTATCGAGGAGAAGGCCAGTCGCAATAAATCTTAGGGTCTGTTTGGATGCTGCCTTTTCTTGCCCTGCCGATGCGCAGGCAGCAGCCAAATTTTGGCGCTCCATTCTTCCGCCATGATTTGACAGTCATCGGCCACAGAAATCAACCCTCATAGGCTATTGGCCGGCCAAACTTTGGCTGCCATCCAAACATTGCTTCCAAGTGGGCAGCGAACCAAACGAGCTGTGGAAGCAATGTCAACCAGGCCTAATTCGTACCAACACCGGTGCCGAGTGTGAACTATGGAAGATTTTTGTGTTTGATGATCACTTGCTGCTGTGTACTCTTTCCCCTCCGAGAAGGCGTCTGTGAATCTGTTGTAATCTCCATGATAACAGAGGCTCCAATAAAATAATCTCACAGAGAGATACGATTTGTGCTCTTTTTTTTTTTACCGGAATGCATTCTTAGTCGTTGCTTGGGCACAAATTGTGCTGCGATTTCTGGGATTAGCAAGCTTCTTGGAAATATTGTTTCCTAAAAGTACATATATGAGATTTTCTATCTACCATATCTTCTACTTTTGTTTTGCCTCTATCTCACCTGCCACCTCCCCTTAATGTATCTTGAGTATGGGGTCCACCTACTACCGGGTCGACTTCTTTTAGTTTGTTTTTTAATCCCCTTGCTCCATTCTCTCGTCTGTCTCTCTCAACATAAGAGGGCTACATGCGGTGGTGGGATGTGCAGGGGCACAGAGGGATCCATAACGGCAAACGGGCACATTGGCAGTTTGACCTGCGTGGAACTCCTTTTTGAATAAATTAGGATCTAGAGTTTAGTTATAGTTAAAGTTTAGCAGATTAAAGTTTAGTCCACTAACAATTAGCCATGGAGTATATAAATAGTATGAACTAATAGTTAGTTGGTCGATTAATTACACTATGAATTGACATTATCTTATATTTTTGGATTAATGGTTAGTCCAAAGGGTAGTTAAAGTTTAACCCATATATTACCTATTATGTTTGGATGCAAATGAATTAAATTTTAGTCCCACGTATTCAAACACCCCCGATCAGTGGCCGTGCACACGGCGACACTAAGGTGGTGTTTAGTTGGATTAGTGGTAACGGTATCGATAATGTAATAATCAGGCTGCGGGGGCACCGGTGGTGGAAGCGTTGTTTCCTTGATTTGTTTGGTTCAACAAAGTAATGCTTTTAAATACCATTACAGTTGTTTGGTTGCATCTCAGGGACGAGGACTGGACTCGGGCCGGCCGTCAGCTTCTTGACGAGGAACGACGCAGCAATGCATGCGGCCGCCGAGCCAGTGCTATATAGAGATACTCTCCACGAAATTTGGATCGATCCATTTAGTGCCCGGATATGATAGCACGATCTCATAGTGCTTGATTAGCAAAATCACATCTGTTGCTTAGTAATGCTTGGCTTTTAGTGGATTCATGTACGTATGTATGTAGACAAACGACTTGAAAATTTTGAAGATAGAGTTAATCGGCCAGTAAACGTCTACGTACCAGTGTTTAGATCAATTAGCTGATCAGTGAAATACAAACGGCCGGTGCGCTCCGTCATCGCCGTTACGACGCTCCACCCATCTGCCGCGCTGCCATCAACGTGCAGCGAATCATGGATGACTTTTCCGGTTGGATTTCGAATAAAATTCATTTTTTTTCGATTTGCAAATGAAATTCCGAGAAAAAAAACCCTTGATTCCTGTTTTTTTAGCACAAGTTTTTTTTGAAGGACCTTGATGCCAGTTGGGCTTCACCGCACATTCCCTTGGGCCGGCCTGAAGTTACCTCTCCCTCCCGCTTCCTGCTGGGCCGGGCGTTCCCTTGGGCCGACTTGAAACTGCAGACGACTCTAGCCCAGACTCCAGAGCCAGAGCCGATGTGCCGATAGATAGAGCAGGGTGCATTTCTAACACATTGGCACGTACTACTGTAGCAAAAAAAAATATAAAACCACAACATTCACTCACTAATAGTGAATTTTTGTACACCATGCAAGTTAATTAAGCAACTTCGTAGCAACCTAGCTAGGTAATGAAATCAAATTAATTAAAGAGACATGCACATGCAGACATGTATACACATAATTGACGACCTTCTTGAATCAATCGATCCTAGCAAGCATGCATGCATATATCTAGGTAGTAGTAGATCGAGATAGACACTTGCGTAGTGGCCGTTCGTCCTCTCGTGATTTGCTTTAATGAACTTGTGCCAATAAGGGACGACGATGGGACGAGGATCAGGATGGGGTCAAGAGATGACGCCGAGCCTAAGCTCAAGGTCGAGACCGGCGTCAATGTCGTCATCCTCCTCCTGGGTCGGCCCACCTGCCGGGGATGGAGGAGGAGTAGCGCTGCAGCTGCACACCACTAATCCGACCCCCAGCTCCAAGCTCACCGCCGGGCGATGATCATCATGGTGCTTCTTCTTGCCGCTGCCGCTGCTGGGACGATGGTACGGTGCGGCTGGCGGCGGCGGCGGATAGTTGAGGTTGGGAATTGCCGGCGGTGCCGGAGCCGGAGGAGGTGGTGGAGGTGGAGGAGGAGGGGAGCCGTGGCCGTGCCTGAGCCTTGCCCTGTCCCTCCTGTGGACGTTCATGTGGCCGCCGAGGGCCTGCGCGGACCGGAACTCCCGCTTGCAGAAGCTGCAGGGGTAGCATCTCGGCGGCCATGCGGTGAAGATGCCGCCGCCACCGCCGCTGTTCGCCACGAAGTCGCAGCTCCTCCATGGAGGCGGCTGCTGATGCAGGTGGTCACTGCTGCTCGTGCCCTCCTGCTGCCTGCCGCTCTCCCTCTCCATGGCGCTCGCTAGCTATAGCTGCAGGGTAGCTCGATCTCGTCTCTAGCTCGATCTCTGTTGGCGATCAACTAAGCTAGCGGCGGCGGCCCAATGCAAAAGGCGGGCGGGGAGGAGCAAGTGACGAGTGGAACGAACGAAATGGTAATGCTAGCTGCTAGCTGCTGTATATATTTTGTACGCTGCGCGCGTGTGCTAGCTGTGTCGAGTCGCTCTCAGCTCTCTACCACCAGCGCTTGCAACGCACATTTGCACCTGCACGACTACCATGTACAGTACCACCTCTGCTCTCTCTCTCTCTGTCAGCTCCGATCTTTACTGTGCAGTGGTATCATGGCGTTGGACTTGACTGGGCGAGCTCTACCTCAGTCTCACACTGTGTGTGGTGTGTGTGAGAGACAGAGAGAGGAGCAGACAGACAGACAGTAGAATCACAGAGGAGACGATGCTCGCGAGTCCGGGCCGCCCGGGGTGAGCACAGAGCAGGCGACGGCACTGTAGATAGATGGATGGATCCCGAAGTAGCTTCCTCGGTATCCTCATCACCCGTTTGTCAAAGGTGAGCAGTGAAAATCTTTCCCTGGATAAGAAACTGCAGGCTTGCCGTGCAGCGTGCGCTGCTCGATCTGGCTGCCCACACTCCACTCCGCTCCATGCAGCAGCAACAGCAGCACCCCGCCGGAACAGAGAAAGAGGAGGAGGCCACTGCGAGCCAGGCGAGCGATCCATCAGCTTGACCACCGGTCCTCCCTCCGATCCTCTTTGACCACACCACACCACGTGCAAATCTATGCATGCGATGCGATATTGCAATCCAAGGCCAAGACCATCCAGAGCAGCCGGCCTGCCGCATTGCCTGCCTTGCAGTTCTTGTCCGATCCGATCCTCCCGTAGGAGTACAATATAGAGCACCTCTGATTCAAACATGCAAACCCAACCATATATAGGCGCCCCCTCATTATAATGGGTGACCTCTTACCACATCAGCTTCGTGTGAACAAACGATCAGGCACATTGATAGAACTATTATATTAATAAAAGATTCTTTTTTGGGTGAAGCAGTTTACTATTTTTTTATTATCCATTTGGCAAGGCTTTACCATATATAAATCACTGGAGTTGTTCAAATTCAGAGTTAGCATTATGATCAAATGGATGGTGTTCTTTTGCCATTAAAAGATGACATATGATATCTTGCCAATAAACTAGCCTATCAAACTGAGCGGGAAAAGTAAACGATTGGAAGGTAAACGTGCGATATAAATGCAAGCCCCTTAAGATGATAGAGACCTCGGCTATTTCTTCCAAGGTATCGAGAAGTATGCACAAAACTTTTCCCAAGGTATTGTTCGGTTTCATTGCAAGGTTACCTGTGCAAGGGTCAAACTCTTATCTACACTATAATAAAAGATAAAAGTGCCAGCTTTTGCAATACCATTTTTCACCAAAAAAAAAACATATGTACCCATCACATTGGTCCCACTGTATAGATTAAAAAAGATTGGGAAGTGTTGGAAGGTATGGGAGTCATACGCCATTGGGTACCCCAATGACGACCATTTGATCATCGTGACAGGTGGGCCGACCGGCATGATCTCCAACGCAAGGTAATAAAGCGTGAGGTGCCAAGCAATCCAGTCGGATCAACCAGAATCGTATCTGTTAGGAATCTAGTTCCTTTATATTCGGCGTGTAATATGGAGTGCTGATCGACAGGCAATCTCCTATAGATGCGCCTTGTAACCCTAGCTCCTCGGCCTATATAAGGGGAGTTAGGGCATTGGAAAAACTCTCTCGACTCCCTCATGAATCCTCATAATACAATCCATCAAACCCTACAGGACGTAGGGTATTACGCCTCATGGCGGCCTGAACCTGTATACATTGCCATGTCCATGCATGCTGTTTACCATTAGCGATCTCCTCGTCACCCCCTCCGATCACAAAACCATCGCAGGTCCTATCATGTGGTGGGCTGCCGGTACCAAACGCCGACAGAAGGGCCTAAAACTGATAGAAGGAAAATGTTTCCATCCCTTTGGTTCTTTATTTTCTCATCTCATTTTATATCCATACCCACCAGGTAGTTTCCATGTCTTGAAATTAATGAAAAAGGAAGGACATCAATCAATGGGGTCTACTTTTTGAATTCCTTATTTCTCTTTCCTTTTCTCATTGCTGGCCGGCCAGTTCTTTCCTTCCCTTTGACGCTTTGGATTCACCACGTGCGTATCAACGTACCGGACCTCCACACTAGTATTTGGTCACCCCAAGGATAATCTCGGCTTCCCCCCTACATATGTGCAAGTGGGACTTCAAAAACCTCTCTCGATGCTCCTTATATGCTGCCTCTATTATGGTGACTTTCACCCAAAATTCCGAGGGCACCTCTCCCTCCCCTTTTCACAAGTAATTAAGTAAGGTTGTGTCCGAAGGTTAGACCGACGCCTAAGAGAGGGTGGATTAGGATTTCTAAAACTATGGCTCTCTAAAAACTACAACAACTAAGCAAAACATATGCAATATAAATGTAACTATGTACACCATGGTTCTGCTAAGTGTTGCTAATTCTACCGTGGCCAAGTCTTGCAACTTAGTTCCACTTAGAAACTAACCTAACAGGCTAGTCTAGGAATGTAAGCACATAATTGCAAGAACGTAAATGCGGAAGCTAAAGAGATGGGTAGAGATATGCAAACTCCCGATGACGACGATGGCAAATGATGGAGACACGAAGATTTTTTCCCGAGGTTTGGGAAGGCCAACGTGCATCTACCCCCTACTCCTCGTTTGGCGTCCCCCGCAAGGCTTTGCTCTCATGTAGTCCTCAAAGGAATACAGCCTCGCCCACGCAAGGGTGGAGGATGGCAAAGTGACCTTCGCAAAGGTCAAGCAATCCAGTCGGGTCTCCGAATATCCCCGGTACACACCCACCCATGCCCTTCTCTCGCGTAGTCCTTCTGACTACAGCCTCGCCCACGCAAGGGTAGAGGATTGTCGGGGCCATTGGGGGTCTTCCGCTAGCCTTCTGACGGAGCCACCCCGCTGTCTCCACTAAGGAAGCTTTGGCCAATGTGCCGAGGGCCTTCCTCCCTCTCACAAGTAAGGTGGCGGCCACTCCACGCTATGAAGGGTCTTGCAAGACTTACAAGCCCCACACTTACAAAGGGTAGACGTGTATGCAGGCACGAGTAATAGGCAACAAGGCCTAAGCAAAGATGCAACTAAGCACTAGTTATGCCGAGATTGGGCTCACAAAATGTGTTCCTATAGATGGAGAATGTGTCTCAACACTACAATGAGCTTAGAAAGCCTCAAAACTAGTCGTTAGGAGCAACTTGATTTGTATTTTCTATGATCATCGGACCGTCCGATGATGGGACTATCGGACCGTCCAATGCGTGCTCCCGACTAGCCGTTGGAGTCGACCATTGAGCCTTCAGCCGAACGTTGAGACCATCGGACCGTCCGATGGTGGCACCAGCGGACCGTCCGATGGTGGCACCATCAGACCGTTCAATGTGTTAAAGCTAAGGGACTTGGTCTTCTCCTCCTTCACTGCCCAGATCGACTGATGTATCATTGGACCGTCCGATGGTGGCACCACCGGACCGTCCGATGCGTTTAATTTGCACCGGGCCTTGAATCTTCAATCTTGGCCTTCTTCTTGTCTCCAGACCTTTCGATGGGGCTTCTCTGTGTGGCGGAACCGCAGATTTAATCCGGGCTAAGCACACCTGCCACCTTTGGCTTGCAGTGCGATTAGACCGAACTAAACCCGGTCGTCCGTCGAGAGTCATTCAACTCTCGATATTACCTTTTCCCAGAGGAACCGACATCATACACATCTGACTCACGATGGAGCCACAACAGAAACATCATCACAGGCAGTTAAATAGCATAAAAGTAGATTTGTTTACAAACCAGTTTTTACATAAAATACCAGTCCAACATAATATCATACGGTAGCAAGTTTGAAAGTTTCTCGCAGCGGAAAATATAAGTTTAAGTCGCCATGTTATCACCAAAAGTTTTGCATTGGAGGTACAACATCGAGCCCACCGATGTTGTCCTCGTGCCACTTAGTCACTTCATCCTACATGAGGGCATGCCCCGCCTCCAACACAGGTGCACACCATGAATTCCATACTTGCGCTCAAAATGTGGGGGCAAACCCTGAGTACTAATTACTCAGTAGGTCTTAATGGATTTGGCTTACGGCTGACGCGAAGCAGCTTACTAGCAAGTAGATCCTTAGCCTTTAGTTTTTAACAGCAATTTAACCAACAACAAGTTTCATTGTCTGTATGATTGCCAACATAACAGTAAATCTTTGCAAGATAACAACTCAGCTCAAACATGTAGTATTCCAAAAACCATGAGTATTACGGTACCGAGAGTTTAAGTAATTACTACGTTGCCCGTGTGCATTATCAGCATTCCCACACCTGGTGGGCATCAGCGATTCGAATCGATTTTAAATTCCCGGGAATAACTATCATGCCAGGGGTATATGCTTACTAGCCATCGCGTTCCCACATATAGCCCCAATCTTAGCCCGCCTCGTCCCAAGTTCGATTCACTCCCGCCTAGCCCCCGGGTTGTGCCCCCATGACGAGCCTGCCGACATCTCGGTCTCCCCGTCATGAGTACCAAGCTCCCCCAGGCCACCTTCCTCTCAACCAGCGGGTAGGAACGTGTCTCTGTGCTTCGGACGAGCCCAGGAAAGACTTCTCCGGTCCCATATCCCGGATAAGCACTCTAGCAATGTTATGCCGAACAGCAGGCGAACAGCGAACGGGCCTTATACGACTCGGGCGGAGTCCGGATACGACATCATGAATAGTAAACACTGAAATAAAATCTCCGCCCGGTCTCCATTTTCTTCGTGAGCAACAAATACAAGGGATATAACTGTAAGCTTTTGTGATTTTGAAAACACCTACGTGACGAGTCCACACACTCGTGTCTACTCGTACCTAGTAATTTCTAGGCATACTCGTCCTGCGAACTCTATGTATAGGTGCTAGGGCCAGGGCGGCCAGGAAGTCTGATGCAATTGGTTCCAAACAACTCCTAATGCATATGCGTAATCATCAAGTATAACTTGTTTGCTGGGTAGAGTATGGTCCTGCCTACCTTCTTCACTAGGGTCAGTAGCTTCCTCCGGAGCGTAGTCGGGTTCCTGCTGCTGGCCCTCTGGTTCCTGGTGCAACTCCTCTTCTGGTTCCTCCGCGACGGTTTGGTTCGGCGGTGGTTCTTCGTCCGTGGAATCTATATGTATGACATGATGCAGTTGAAGTATGTATTAGTGCAATGCTTGCTTCATTATGCGGGTGTAATGCAGTAGATCAGTGAACTTATGATTCATGGTACAGAGTTATGCATATTGAGGCGAAAGTCGTTTCATACTAAGAAATCGTACAAGCCATCATCTATGACAGCTTAGCTTGTCACATAAAATAACGTGGGGTGTGCGTAGCGAAAATAGCACCGCTTCATGTGAAGTGACCGAAACTTTCATACAAGTGCATTATTTCTACCAGCTTTCACTTAGAGCCAAAACCTTACATGCATCATCTCCAATTCTAGCAAGTTATCCCATAACTATAGCTCATATCAACCTTAAAGTCATATTTGAAACATTATTCACCAAATTAACCTTTTTCTTAAGTGTAATATGTGCCTAGAGTAAGATAAGGGCAAAATAGTAATTCAACAGCAAGTGCTAGGATCAACAAATTTTATACAGAACCTACATATAATAACAAGGTCCCTGCTCAAATTTGGCTATTTTTGGAGATCATTTAGTCCTTATTTCCTATTTATTAGAGTATTATATGTTTGAAAAGAAACAGGGGCAAAACTGTCTTTTCCTACTCAACCATCATACCCATCCTGTAGATCTATTTATTAGGAACACAATGCAACAAAGTTTGCTATTTTTGGATTTTTATACACTTTATTATGATTTTTCAAAGTTTCAGCCTTTTTAAAAGCATTTTAATCGAAAAAATACACAGACTCAGGACCTATCTATAAATATCCATAGTTTCTGAGGGTTCCTGTGCAAGATTTACAAGACTCAGTGTACAGTGCTCGGTATGGAAACGTAAAACTGTTAAACCCGGAGGGCGATAGCGCAAAATGTGCGTCTTCCTCCTCCCGTCGTCTTCTTCCTCGCGACGGGAGGGGAAACTCCGGCGGCGCGCGGCCAATCTCGGCCCTGCGGGGCTCGGGAGCTCGCCGCGGAGTGTCGGGGAGAGAGAGGAGAGGACGGGGAACTTTATCCACTACCTCAGACGGCGGGGAAGACCGCGGGGAGGGTCGGCGACGAGTGCCCCTGACCGGCGAGGTCCGGCGGTGCAATACGCCGGGGTAGAAGGGCTTCGGGCGGCGCGGTCTGGACGGGAAGGTAGAGTCGAGGGCGGCGAAGCCCGTCGCGGTGACGGTTGAGCTCGGGAGTGGACGAAAATGGCTGGGGGCGAGCTCGGTCGAGGTCCGTCAATGGCGGACGACGCGAGAGTGAGCAGAGAGAGCGGAAAGGGCGAGCGCGAGAGTGAGGCTTCGGGGACGGAGGTCGAGACCCCGTCCCGGCCTTGAGGACGTGCCGAGCGCGCTGTCCGCGCGCGCGCAGCGGCGCGTGGCCACGACGGCCAGGGCGGCCGGCGCGTGGCCACGGCGCTCGGCGCGCCGCGCCGCGTGGACGCGCCCGGGCGGGGAGAGAAGAGGGAGCGCGCGCGGGTGAACCGGGTCTATGGACCACTGTGGCTGACAGGTGGGGCCATTCCCGGGAACAGAGAGTACGGTGTATGGACTCGGTGCATCGAGCGAGGAAGCGGGGAAAAGCCGTCGGTGCGCTGGCGCGGCGGGCCTGACAGGTGGGTCCCCCCTGTCATAGAGACTAGAAAATAAAAGAAATACGAAAAAAAAATAAATCCCCTTTGACCAGCTGAACAGGTTTCTGAATTTCGTAAATTTGACCAATTTAGGAGCCGAATTTGAAAAAGACCCAATTGAATGAAATGTTGTACTTTTTGAAATCTACAACTTTGTCAAAAGGACCTATACCATATTCCAAATATAAAATGATTTAAATTTGAAATTAACTTGCTGACTCCTATTTGACCATTTGAAAGCCCCAACTTGGAAATTATAAAAGTCCATCTTAGGTGCATTTTCATAAAAGGTGAAATATAACAAAGTTGCATAGAATCTCATGATCTACAACTTTGGTATTCATGATATGGCAAGATTTTGAATTTTGTTTCACAAAATTTTGAATTTACCAAACAGGGCTGAATTGGGCAAAAGTCACATTTTCACATAAAATGACCCAAAACTAGATTTCAACATTCATGCATGCCAAAGCACAAAATACCAAAGTCATTCCTTATGGAATTGCCTACAAGTTTGGTATGTAAGGTTTTATGAAAAACACAATTGCCTTAAAGTTATATCCACAATACAAACACAGTTTTTTCTGAAAACTAAGTTTAGTTGCTCAATTGCCCTACTTTATGCATGCTCTCAAGATAAAATGCCTTTAAAAAGATGTCATTATGCTAATGATTTTAGTGTAATGCATTTGAGATGCCTAGGGCATCACACTCTGGACCTTTTGATGGGCCAAAAAATCGGACCGCTGGTCGGCTGGCGGGACCGCCATGTCGTGCATACAGCTTACGTCTTGATGGAGTCGTGTGTCTTCTCTTGTGCTCTTTAAGCCCTCCTTTGAGGTGTTTGTACCCCAAGTCCATCTCTTGTACCCTAAGACTTAAACAAAAACGCTTGCACACACATTAAGTCCCAAATAGTATGTGTTGTAAACTCAACCACCAAAATCACATAAGGGAACTAAGCACAAGGCTTAAGGCCCATTTTGTGGCGGAACCGCCGATTTAATCCGGGCTAAGCACACCTGCCACCTCTGGCTTGCAGTGCGATTAGACTGAACTAAACCCGGTCGTCCGTCGAGAGTCATTCGACTCCCGATATTACCTTTTCCCAGAGGAACCGACATCATACACATCCGACTCACGATGGAGCCACAACAGAAACATCATCACAGGCAGTTAAATAGCATAAAAGTAGGTTTATTTACAAACCAGTTTTTACATAAAATACCAGTCCAACATAATATTATACGGTAGCAAGTTTGAAAGTTTCTCGCAGCGGAAAATATAAGTTTAGGTCACCATGTTATCACCAAAAGTTTTGCATTGGAGGTACAACATCGAGCCCACCGATGTTGTCCTCGTGCCACTTAGTCACTTCATCCTACATGAGGGCATGCCCCGCCTCCAACACAGGTGCACACCATGAATTCCATACCTGCGCTCAAAATGTGGGGGCAAACCCTGAGTACTAATTACTCAGTAGGTCTTAATGGATTTTGGCTTACGGCTGACGCGAAGCAGCTTACTAACAAGTAGATCCTTAGCTTTTAGTTTTTAACAGCAACTTAATTAACATAAATAACAAGTTTCATTGTCTCTATGATTGCCAACATAGTAGTAAGTCTTTGCAAGATAACAACTCAGCTCAAACATGTAGTATTCCAAAAACCATGAGTATTAAGCACTGAGAGTTTAAGTAATTACTACGTTGCCCGACAGTGATATTGGCATTCCCACACCTGGTGGGCATCAGCGATTCGAATCGATTTTAATTCCCGGGAATAACTATCATGCCAGGGGTATATGCTTACTAGCCATCGCGTTCCCA
Source organism: Paspalum vaginatum (assembly GCA_030272315.1). Taxonomy (NCBI): domain Eukaryota; kingdom Viridiplantae; phylum Streptophyta; class Magnoliopsida; order Poales; family Poaceae; genus Paspalum; species Paspalum vaginatum. Next base: position 8,433,765 of record CM059014.1, on the reverse strand, counting down.
CATATAGCCCCAATCTTAACCTGCCTCGTCCCAAGTTCGATTCACTCCCGCCTAGCCCCCGGGTTGTGCCCCCATGACGAGCCTGCCGACATCTCGGTCTCCCCGTCATGAGTACCAAGCTCCCCCGGGCCACCTTCCTCTCAACCAGCGGGTAGGAACGTGTCTCTGTGCTTCGGACGAGCCCAGGAAAGACTTTTCCGGTCCCATTCCCCGGATAAGCACTTTAGCAATGTTATGCCGATCAGCAGACGAACAGCGAACGGGCCTTAAACGACTCGGGCGGAGTCCGGGTGCGACATCATGAAAACGTAAATACTGAAATAAATCTCCGCCCGGTCTCCATTTAACTTCATAAGCAACAATAATAAATGATATGACTGTAAGCTTTTGTAACTTTGAAAACACCTACGTGACGAGTACACACACTCGTGTCTACCCGTACCTAGCAATTTCTAGGCATACTCGTCCTACGAACTCTATGTATAGGTGCTAGGGCCAGGGCGGCCAGGAAGTCTAATGCAATTGGTTCCAAGCAACTCCTAATGCATATGCGTAATCATCAAGTATAATTTATTTGCTGGGTAGAGTATGATCCTGCCTACCTTCTTCACTAGGGTCAGTAGCTTCCTCCGGAGCGTAGTCGGGTTCCTGCTGCTGGTCCTCTGGCTCTGGGTGCAGTTCCTCTTCTGGCTCCGTCACGATCGGTTGGTCCAGTGGTGGTTCTTCGTTCGCGGAATCTATATGCATATCAGGATGCAAAAGGAGTATGTATTACTGTAATGCTTCTTCACGATGCAGATGTAGATGCGATGCGGTGAATCATGATGTATGGAATAGAGTTATGCATATTGAGGCGAAAGTTGTTTCGTACTAAGAAATCGTACAAGCCATCATCTACGACAGCTTTGCTTGTCACATAAAATAACGTGGTGTGTGACTGAGTTGCATCGATTTATGCGAAAAGATCGATGTCTACTACCATCTAGAACTCTTTTATGCCATAGGGAGCACAATAAACTAGGTAAAACCATTTATAACCTAATTTTTATATAAACAACATTTCTGCATTTATTTTCTATGCTAAAAACACATGTAGGGGCAAAATGGTAATTAGCAGTGGTCATTTGAGCTACCAAAATTTTCATAGAGCCTACACAGAATAAAAAGGTCTCTGCCCAAATTTCACAATTTTTGGAGTTCATTTTAGCCATATTTTCTATTTATCAAGGTTTTTCATGCTTGCACAAAAACAGGGGCAAAACTGTCTTTTCCTACTCAACCATCATACCCATTCTGTGGATCTATTTATTAGGAACAAAATGCAACAAAGTTTGCTATTTTTGGATTTTTATACACCTTATTATGATTTTTCAAAGTTTCAGCCTTTTTAAAAGCATTTTAATCGAAAATACACAGACTCAGGACTCATCTATAAATATCCATAGTTTCTGAGGGTTCCTGTGCAAGATTTACAAGACTCAGTGTACAGTGCTCGGTATGGAAACGTAAAACTGTTAAACCCGAAGGGCGATAGCGCAAAATGTGCGTCTTCCTCCTCCCGTCGTCTTCCTCCTCGCGACGGGAGGGGAGCTCCGGCGGCGCGCGGTCAATCCCGGCCCTGCGGGGCTCGGGAGCTCGCCGCGGAGTGCCGGGGAGAGAGAGGAGAAGACGGGGAGCTTTACCCACTACCTCAGACGGCGGGGGAGATCGCGGGGAGGGTCGGCGACGAGTGCCCCTGGCCGGCGAGGTCCGGCGGTGCAATACGCCGAAGTGGGAGGGTCTCGGGCGACGCGGTCTAGACGGAAAGGTAGAGTCGAGGGCGGCGAAGCTCGGCGCGGTGACGGTTGAGCTCGGGAGTGGGCGGAGATGGCTGGGGGCGAGCTCGCGGTATTCCGGCAATGGCGAGCGCGCGAGAATGAAGGAGAAGAAAACCAGAGAGCGCGGGCGCGGGGAGGAGGGCTCGAGAAATAGGCTCGGCCTCGCCCTCGCCCCGGTGGCGCGTCGCGCGCGCGCTGTCCGCGCGCGGCAGTGGCGCGTGGCCGCGGCGGCCAGGACGGCCGGCGCGTGGCCACGGCCGCTCGGCGCGCAGCGCCGCGTGGGCGCGCGCGGGCGGGGAGAGAAAAGAGAGGCGCGTGGGTGGACCCGGTCTATGGACCACGGTGGCTGACAGGTGGGGCCAATCCCAGAATTTGTGAGTACGGTGTATAGACTCGGTGCATCGAGCGAGGGAGCGGGTCCGTGCGCTGGCGCGGGCGGGGCTGACAGGTGGGTCCCGCCTGTCATACAGACAAGAAAATAAAAGAAAAACGTAAAAAGATAAACCCCCTTTGACCAGCTGATTAGGTTTCTGAAATTTGCAAATTTGACCAATTTAGGAGCCGAATTTGAAAAAGACCCAATTGAATGAAATGTTGTACATTTTGAAATCTACAACTTTGTCAAAAGGACCTATACCAGATTCCAAATACAAAATGATTTAAATTTGAAAATCACTTGCTGACTCCTGTTTGACCAATTAAAACCCCCAACTTGGAAATTATAAAAGTCCATTTTAGGTGCATTTTCACGAAAGGTGAATTATACCAAAGTTGCATAGAATCTCATGATATACAACTTTGGTATTCATGACATGGCAAGATTTTGAATTTTGTTTCACAAAATTTTGAATTTACCAAACAGGGCTGAATTTGGCAAAAGTCACATTTTCACATAAAATGACCCAAAACTGGATTTCAACATTCATGCATGCTAAAGCACAAAATACCAAAGTCATTCCTTATAGGATTACCTACAAGTTTGGTATGTAAGGTTTTATAAAAATCACAATTGTATTAAAGTTATATCCAGAATACAAACACAGCTTTTTCTGAAAACTAGGTTTAGTTGCTCAATTGACCTAGTTTATGCATGCTTTTCAAGATAAAAGGCCTCTGAAAAGATATCATTATGCTAATGTTTTTAGTGCAAAGCATTTGAGATGCCTAGGGCATCACAACCCACCCCCCTTAAAGAAATCTCGTCCCGAGATTTTTGAAGTGTCGTGGGTGGTTAAACTGGTTGTAGTTAGTGTTGGGTGCACGTATTGAGTTTAGACCCAGAAGCTAAGCTGCTGTAACGTACCGAGTTGAGGTGGATGGTAGAAAACCAGGGTACTTAGTGTGTAGGAATTCTTCCTGCTCCCAAGTGGCTTCTTCTTCGGAGTGATTACTCCATTGAACTTTGTAGAAGTTGATTGTTTTCCGACGGGTTGATCTTTGCTTCTGATCGAGAATTTTTATGGGATGTTCTTCGTATGTGAGATCTGGTTCAATCTGAACTTGAGAGGTATCTACCACTTTCTCGGGTACCCTTAAGCACTTCTTTAGTTGGGAGACGTGAAACACATCATGAACTGCAGCCAGATGTGGTGGTAGTTCTAACCGATAAGCGACGGCTCCGCACTTTTCAATGATCTTGAATGGACCGACGTACCTTGGTGCTAACTTTCCTTTCACCCCAAACCGTTGTACCCCTTTCATCGGAGATACTTTGAGATACACATGATCTCCCTCAACAAAGACTAGTGGCCTCCTCCTTTTATCCGAGTAACTTTTCTGTCTGGACTGTGCTCTTTTGAGATGATGGTGTATGAGTTTCACTTGTTCTTCGGCTTCTACCACTAAATCAGGGCCAAAGGTAACACGCTCTCCTGGTTCAGACCAGTTTAGTGGTGTTCTGCATCTCCTACCATAAAGAGCTTCGAAAGGAGCCATTTCTAAGCTCTTTTGGTAGCTATTGTTGTAAGCGAATTCCGCCAGGGGAAGGCATTCATCCCACTTGGTGGAATATGTCAGTGCACAAGCCCTTAACATGTCTTCTAGGATTTGATTTATTCTTTCTACTTGACCACTGGTTTGAGGGTGATATGCTGAACTTCGAATCACAGTGGTTCCGAGAGCGGATTGTAAATGTTCCCAAAAGCGGGACACAAATATCGAACCTCGATCGGAAGTGATGGTCTTGGGTACCCCATGTAGGGAAATAACTCGTGCAATATATAGCTCTGCATAGGTGGCGGCAGTATAATGAGTCTTGACGGGTAAGAAGTGTGCCGACTTGGTGAGCCGATCGACAATTACCCATATGGAATCATATCCTTTTTGGGTACGAGGCAAACCCACCACAAAATCCATGTGTATATCCTCCCATTTCCATGCTGGAATATCCAGCGGCTGAAGCATTCCAGCGGATTTTAAGTGATCAGCTTTTACTTTCTTACACACGTCGCACTCAGATACGTACTTAGCGATCTCTCGTTTCATGCGGGTCCACCAAAACTTTTGCTTCAAGTCTTGGTACATCTTATTGCTGCCCGGATGTATCGTGAGTATTGAGGAGTGTGCTTCGTCTAGTATTCTCTTCCTCAACTCCATGTCCTTGGGTACCACTAGACGATTCTTGAACCACAGGACGCCTTGGTCATCAAGTATGAAACATGCCTTCTTCTCTTCACTAATACCTTCACGGATATATGCCATACCCTTATCTTGTTTCTGAGCTTCTATGATTTGTGACTTGATTGTGGGCTCAATAATGATACTATAGAGTTCTGTAGGCTGTCCTGGAGGTGTTTCAATGTCACTCATTTCACAGCAGATTACTCTTGCTGTAGGTCGGACCTCTATCACATTGCAATGAGCTTTTCGGCTTAGTGCATCTGCTACCACATTGGCCTTGCCTGGGTGGTAGTGTATCTCCAGATCATAATCTTTTATCAGCTCTAACCATCGCCTCTGCCTCATATTGATTTCAGGTTGTGTGAAAATATATTTGAGACTCTTATGGTCAGTGTAGATGTGACATGTGTTGCCTAACAGATAGTGTCTCCAAATTTTTAGTGCATGAACGACTGCAGCCAACTCAAGGTCATGTGTTGGATAGTTGGCTTCATGTTTCCTCAGTTGGCGGGAGGCATAAGCAATTACTCTTCCTTCTTGCATCAAGACACAACCAAGTCCATTACCGGAAGCATCACAGTACACCTCAAAAGGCTTGGTAATATCTGGTTGAGCTAGCACTGGTGCTGAGGTTAACAATTTCTTCAAGGTTTGGAAAGCTTCTTCACATTTCGGATTCCAAATGAACTTGGCATTTTTCTTGGTCAAAGAGGTCATAGGTTTTGCAATTTTGGAGAAATCTTTGATAAAGCGGCGGTAGTAGCCCGCTAAACCAAGAAAACTCCGGATTTCAGTCACAGTCTCTGGTTGCTTCCAATTTAGTACATCTTCTACTTTGTTAGGGTCAACTGCGACTCCCTTTTCAGATAGCACATGGCCCAAGAAACTCACTTCTTTCAGCCAGAATGCACACTTGCTAAACTTGGCATAAAGCTTATGCTCTCTGAGCCGAGTGAGCACGACCCTCAAATGTTCTTCATGTTCTTTTTCATTTTTGGAGTAGATTAGTATGTCATCTATGAATACCACCACGAACTTATCAAGTTCATTCATGAACACCGAGTTCATCATATACATGAAGAAAGCCGGTGCATTGGTTAACCCAAATGACATGACCAAATACTCATATAAACCATATCTGGTAGAGAATGCTGTCTTGGGTATATCCTCTTCTCTAATCTTCATCTGATAGTAGCCAGACCTTAGGTCAATTTTAGAAAAGACCTTAGCCCCGGCTAACTGATCAAATAGAATGTCGATGTGTGGTAGTGGGTATTTGTTTTTGACGGTCACTGCATTCAGTGGCCGATAGTCAACGCACAATCTTTTCCCACCATGATCCTTTTTCTCAACAAAGAGAGCTGGACAACCCCACGGTGATGAACTAGGCCTAATGAACCCTTTGTCTAATTGTTCTTGTAGCTGTACTTTCAATTCCTTCAAATCATCAGGTGGCATCCTGTATGGTCTTTTTGACACAGGTGCCGTGCCTGGAACGAGTTCAATGGCAAATTCTACGTCCCGTTTTGGTGGTAGTCCCGGAAGTTCTTCCGGAAACACATCCGGGAATTCACACACTACCGGTATCTTTTTAACCTCTTGTAGTTCAGTTGCATTGACCGTGGGGGTCATGTGTTTTTGGTTTGGCATGTGTATCTGTATAGCCTTACCACTTACGCCTGACTTTAATTGTATTGTCCTGCTGCTAACATCCAGGACTGCATCGTGTTCTTTCATCCAATTCATACCTAAAATAATATCAATCCCCTGGTGTGGTAGTACCACGGGGTTGATGATAAAATTTTCTGTGCCAATGCTCAGCTTAAGCTGTCTAACCCCCAAACTGGTTTCAATAGGTGATCCCGGTGCTGTAATTTGATAATTTTCTTTCAACTTGTACATTTTTATCCCATGCCTCAATGCATATGTTTTACTGATAAAAGTATGTGTAGCTCCAGAATCAAATAACACGACGGTCGGTTGACCGTTGATCATGAACGTACCAGCAAGCACCGGTTCTCCGGCGGAAATCTGATCCATGTGCACATAGTGCACGCGACCCATCTTGGGCATGGGTCCCTTCGGCTTGCTCTGTTGACTTCCACCAGCTGGGGTAGGACCCTGTATCTTACGGGGTGCCCTACAGTCACGACTGAAGTGACCTATTTTGCCACAATTGAAGCATGGAGCACCCGGCCCTGGGACGATGGGAGCACGGGGAGCTGGCAACTGTGCGGGTGCTCGATAAATGGGGTACTGTTGCTGCGGTGCTGCCCGATGAATCCACCTTGGTTGGTTGGGTCGGACCACATAGCGAGACTGCTGAAAATTTTGCTGTTGAGGTTTGTATGCGGTCTTCTGCTTCTGTGAAGGGCCAGTCGTTGAGGTGTTGGCTATCCTTTTGCGCTTCTGATCCTCATTAGCAGCACGGAGACGATTCTCCATGTCGAGAGCAGTGTCTACCAGTTCAGTGAAGCTCTGGTAACGCCGTGCCAAGTGAGTCCGGAGGGTAGGGTCAAGGCCCTCTAGGAGTCTCTCGGCCCGCTCCGGCTCAGTTGCAACATCTCTCGGAGCATACTGTGAGAGGTGGATAAAGGTCTGCACATATTGCATCACGGTCCGGTTGCCCTGCTTGAGGTCTCGGAATTCGCGACGCTTTTGCTCCATCAAACTTGCCGGGATGTAGTGAGCCCGGAAAGCTTGTCGGAACTCCTCCCATGTGGGCTCATGGCCCTCTTCCTGCATGGCGAGGAAAGTGGCGTACCACGCTCCCGCAGGCCCATGAAGAAGCTGAGCAGCAAATCGAGCCTTCTCTCGCTCATTGATCCCTGGCAGAAGGGTAAACTTGGACTGGACAGTGCGAAGCCAGTCGTCTGCCGCCAGTGGCTCTGGGCAGTTGGTGAAAACCGGGGGTCGCAGCCCCTCGAAGTCCTGGTAAGTAATGCCACGTGGCCTGTACTCCCGCGGCTGTTGTTGCCCACGGGCTTGACGGTCTTCTGCTAATAACCGAATCAGCTCAGCTTGTTGGACCACCAAAGTGGCCAGCTCCGGCGGGGGTGGAGCGCCTTGCGCTGACTGCCCTGATGACTGCCCCGTGCGAGTGTTCACCATCTGCAAAATGGAATCATATGGGTTCAGCCCAATAGCCCATGTGCAGAAATATGGTGACAGCAAGATCATAGGACTATAGGCAATTTGTGAGCATAGGTAAACTTGTAACAAAGCAGTTAGACTTTATCTCTCAAGGCCAAGCTTAACGACATCGCATCATTCGCATCATCCACGCGCACTCAACAGTTACTGCAACCATACTTATAGAGTCTTAATAAACTAAAGGTTTACTTAGTACACACATGGGCCGTCTCATCCATCCCATCGGAACACTAACTTCAAGTTCTACACTAGGTTACATGACGTACATAAGTGAGTTCTCTCGACCTCACCACTGTTTAGTACAGTCATGATAAACTGCACGGAGCGATATAGTACAAAACATCGCTCACAACGTGCACCATTTACAAAAGGCTTCATCACACAATGCCATTGCCAAACTCTCTAACGCCCGGTACGTGCGTCAGACACCATGCTGCCCTCATCCTCCACCACAGGGGCAACTGAAGGATCCGGCTCGTACTGCGCCAGGCGCTGCTGTGCCTCAGCCAACTCTGCCTCCAGCTCCTCAATACGGTCCTGTGCATACATGTGCTGGTCACGGTAGTGAGCGACACGGTTCTCGGCACGGAGGTACATCCCGTGTACGCTGTGAGCAAACTGCATGGTCGCAGCATAGGGCCTGGTGTCAATCCGCTCCTCCAGCATGTTGTGACGACGGAGCCACTCGTCGTCGTAGCCGTCGGTGGGGAGGTAGCGAAGCACTGACATCCCTGCTGCTCCCGAGGAACTGAGTGAGGTGATGGCTGCTAGGGTGACCTTGTCGTAAGCGTCCTCCTCATTGGCCCCGTAGACGGTAAGCGTCTGCCGGACCGCGGTGTGGCTCGAAGGAAGGACAACACTAGCCATGCAGTGTCCCTCCGCGTGCACCGTCTGCACTGAGAAGAAAGGGCACGGCCTGCGCCTCATCTCACGTAGAGCCCGACACAGGATCTGCGCAAGGCCGTTCTCCTCACGACAACGGGTGTGAACCATCCCATTCTCAAGCTGAGGAGGGGTGTGGGTCACTGGTGGGAGGGGAGCAGCCCTTCCCTCCTGTACGCGGAGTCCCCTCGCACTGGTGGCCTTACGAGCGGTTTGCTTGGTCCTGGCCATCTGTTTTTAAAAGAGATTTTTAATCAGTGATAAGCATAGGTTGCATATAAGTTTAACGGTTAAGTGGATGATGGGTGCGGAAAACATCATTGGACTTTCCTTTTACTTATTTGTCTTTTAGCGATAAACCCCTAAGTATGAACAAGTAAAAGTAAACATGATGCATGACTCGTCCTATCCGTTCTCACATCACACACCTTATATATAATGTATATATCTAACGAGTATCCGGTGACATATATGCACGGCACTCTCTAATGCAACTAGTCGTTCTCTATTCGTTCTTAATTTCGCACGTGGTTAGTGTACCTGCAGAAAAATGCATGCTCATACCATCATCATTACCATGACCAATCATTACCACTCTAACCCTAGAAGTGGCACCCACGAATTTCTTTAGGCTACGTCTGGTGGACGACGTAGTGGCGCCATTTCTCCCAACACACCCAGTCTTCCTCCAGTACTGGGGAATTGCTGGGGAGAGAAACGGTGGCCAACAAGATCTAGTTATAATTTTGGTTGAAGGAAAAGTGGTCACGAAACACTCCAATAGCGTGACCACCCCCCTTAAAGAGTTCTGCCCTATCAGCATGAATGCAGGGTTCGCAACAGTCCGCAAATCCCAATAGCGCTCCGCCAGTACTGGGGATGGCTATGGCCGAAATGTTGCTTCCCAAAGCGCCGAATATGCACATGAGTTCTATCTAGGTCAGAATGTTAGCGATGTCACCTGGTATTTCACTAACATCCTTAATAGGGGCATATCGATACTCTCACTTTTCAAATACTTCGAAAAGGGTTTTCGAAAATAGGTTTGCAAATCAAAACTGGATGATATGTCTGTTGTCTGTGTATGATCGGCTCTGATACCAGCTGTGGCGGAACCGCCGATTTAATCCGGGCTAAGCACACCTGCCACCTCTGGCTTGCAGTGCGATTAGACTGAACTAAACCCGGTCGTCCGTCGAGAGTCATTCGACTCCCGATATTACCTTTTCCCAGAGGAACCGACATCATACACATCCGACTCACGATGGAGCCACAACAGAAACATCATCACAGGCAGTTAAATAGCATAAAAGTAGGTTTATTTACAAACCAGTTTTTACATAAAATACCAGTCCAACCTAATATTATACGGTAGCAAGTTTGAAAGTTTCTCGCAGCGGAAAATATAAGTTTAGGTCACCATGTTATCACCAAAAGTTTTGCATTGGAGGTACAACATCGAGCCCACCGATGTTGTCCTCGTGCCACTTAGTCACTTCATCCTACATGAGGGCATGCCCCGCCTCCAACACAGGTGCACACCATGAATTCCATACCTGCGCTCAAAATGTGGGGGCAAACCCTGAGTACTAATTACTCAGTAGGTCTTAATGGATTTTGGCTTACGGCTGACGCGAAGCAGCTTACTAACAAGTAGATCCTTAGCTTTTAGTTTTTAACAGCAACTTAATTAACATAAATAACAAGTTTCATTGTCTCTATGATTGCCAACATAGTAGTAAGTCTTTGCAAGATAACAACTCAGCTCAAACATGTAGTATTCCAAAAACCATGAGTATTAAGCACTGAGAGTTTAAGTAATTACTACGTTGCCCGACAGTGATATTGGCATTCCCACACCTGGTGGGCATCAGCGATTCGAATCGATTTTAATTCCCGGGAATAACTATCATGCCAGGGGTATATGCTTACTAGCCATCGCGTTCCCACATATAGCCCCAATCTTAACCTGCCTCGTCCCAAGTTCGATTCACTCCCGCCTAGCCCCCGGGTTGTGCCCCCATGACGAGCCTGCCGACATCTCGGTCTCCCCGTCATGAGTACCAAGCTCCCCCGGGCCACCTTCCTCTCAACCAGCGGGTAGGAACGTGTCTCTGTGCTTCGGACGAGCCCAGGAAAGACTTTTCCGGTCCCATTCCCCGGATAAGCACTTTAGCAATGTTATGCCGATCAGCAGACGAACAGCGAACGGGCCTTAAACGACTCGGGCGGAGTCCGGGTGCGACATCATGAAAACGTAAATACTGAAATAAATCTCCGCCCGGTCTCCATTTAACTTCATAAGCAACAATAATAAATGATATGACTGTAAGCTTTTGTAACTTTGAAAACACCTACGTGACGAGTACACACACTCGTGTCTACCCGTACCTAGCAATTTCTAGGCATACTCGTCCTACGAACTCTATGTATAGGTGCTAGGGCCAGGGCGGCCAGGAAGTCTAATGCAATTGGTTCCAAGCAACTCCTAATGCATATGCGTAATCATCAAGTATAATTTATTTGCTGGGTAGAGTATGATCCTGCCTACCTTCTTCACTAGGGTCAGTAGCTTCCTCCGGAGCGTAGTCGGGTTCCTGCTGCTGGTCCTCTGGCTCTGGGTGCAGTTCCTCTTCTGGCTCCGTCACGATCGGTTGGTCCAGTGGTGGTTCTTCGTTCGCGGAATCTATATGCATATCAGGATGCAAAAGGAGTATGTATTACTGTAATGCTTCTTCACGATGCAGATGTAGATGCGATGCGGTGAATCATGATGTATGGAATAGAGTTATGCATATTGAGGCGAAAGTTGTTTCGTACTAAGAAATCGTACAAGCCATCATCTACGACAGCTTTGCTTGTCACATAAAATAACGTGGTGTGTGACTGAGTTGCATCGATTTATGCGAAAAGATCGATGTCTACTACCATCTAGAACTCTTTTATGCCATAGGGAGCACAATAAACTAGGTAAAACCATTTATAACCTAATTTTTATATAAACAACATTTCTGCATTTATTTTCTATGCTAAAAACACATGTAGGGGCAAAATGGTAATTAGCAGTGGTCATTTGAGCTACCAAAATTTTCATAGAGCCTACACAGAATAAAAAGGTCTCTGCCCAAATTTCACAATTTTTGGAGTTCATTTTAGCCATATTTTCTATTTATCAAGGTTTTTCATGCTTGCACAAAAACAGGGGCAAAACTGTCTTTTCCTACTCAACCATCATACACATTCTGTGGATCTATTTATTAGGAACAAAATGCAACAAAGTTTGCTATTTTTGGATTTTTATACACCTTATTATGATTTTTCAAAGTTTCAGCCTTTTTAAAAGCATTTTAATCGAAAATACACAGACTCAGGACTCATCTATAAATATCCATAGTTTCTGAGGGTTCCTGTGCAAGATTTACAAGACTCAGTGTACAGTGCTCGGTATGGAAACGTAAAACTGTTAAACCCGAAGGGCGATAGCGCAAAATGTGCGTCTTCCTCCTCCCGTCGTCTTCCTCCTCGCGACGGGAGGGGAGCTCCGGCGGCGCGCGGTCAATCCCGGCCCTGCGGGGCTCGGGAGCTCGCCGCGGAGTGCCGGGGAGAGAGAGGAGAAGACGGGGAGCTTTACCCACTACCTCAGACGGCGGGGGAGATCGCGGGGAGGGTCGGCGACGAGTGCCCCTGGCCGGCGAGGTCCGGCGGTGCAATACGCCGAAGTGGGAGGGTCTCGGGCGACGCGGTCTAGACGGAAAGGTAGAGTCGAGGGCGGCGAAGCTCGGCGCGGTGACGGTTGAGCTCGGGAGTGGGCGGAGATGGCTGGGGGCGAGCTCGCGGTATTCCGGCAATGGCGAGCGCGCGAGAATGAAGGAGAAGAAAACCAGAGAGCGCGGGCGCGGGGAGGAGGGCTCGAGAAATAGGCTCGGCCTCGCCCTCGCCCCGGTGGCGCGTCGCGCGCGCGCTGTCCGCGCGCGGCAGTGGCGCGTGGCCGCGGCGGCCAGGACGGCCGGCGCGTGGCCACGGCCGCTCGGCGCGCAGCGCCGCGTGGGCGCGCGCGGGCGGGGAGAGAAAAGAGAGGCGCGTGGGTGGACCCGGTCTATGGACCACGGTGGCTGACAGGTGGGGCCAATCCCAGAATTTGTGAGTACGGTGTATAGACTCGGTGCATCGAGCGAGGGAGCGGGTCCGTGCGCTGGCGCGGGCGGGGCTGACAGGTGGGTCCCGCCTGTCATACAGACAAGAAAATAAAAGAAAAACGTAAAAAGATAAACCCCCTTTGACCAGCTGATTAGGTTTCTGAAATTTGCAAATTTGACCAATTTAGGAGCCGAATTTGAAAAAGACCCAATTGAATGAAATGTTGTACATTTTGAAATCTACAACTTTGTCAAAAGGACCTATACCATATTCCAAATACAAAATGATTTAAATTTGAAAATCACTTGCTGACTCCTGTTTGACCAATTAAAACCCCCAACTTGGAAATTATAAAAGTCCATTTTAGGTGCATTTTCACGAAAGGTGAATTATACCAAAGTTGCATAGAATCTCATGATCTACAACTTTGGTATTCATGACATGGCAAGATTTTGAATTTTGTTTCACAAAATTTTGAATTTACCAAACAGGGCTGAATTTGGCAAAAGTCACATTTTCACATAAAATGACCCAAAACTGGATTTCAACATTCATGCATGCTAAAGCACAAAATACCAAAGTCATTCCTTATAGGATTACCTACAAGTTTGGTATGTAAGGTTTTATAAAAATCACAATTGTATTAAAGTTATATCCAGAATACAAACACAGCTTTTTCTGAAAACTAGGTTTAGTTGCTCAATTGACCTAGTTTATGCATGCTTTTCAAGATAAAAGGCCTCTGAAAAGATATCATTATGCTAATGTTTTTAGTGCAAAGCATTTGAGATGCCTAGGGCATCACACATTTTACTTACGGTGTCTACACCACAATTTGGAGAGCCCTAGTATTTACATGGCACACACATACAACAATGGTGCATGCAAGCATAAAAAACAATAGGTACGCGAACCTCTTTATAAACCTTGGTTGCAACCAAGAGTAATACGCTAAACATCCTAAGCAAGCGTTCGCAAACACTAAGATATGCACTTAAAGCACTTTGTGAAGCTAGTGCTCTCAAGAATATATCTTAACACTAGGGTAAAGTCCAAACTATCAAATTACCCCTTAGGAGCAAATTGCAACTTTTCAATGAACACCAGACTTTCTAGTGTTGTGTTTATTGCATTGCCTAGTGCTCACTTTTCTAGCTAGCTATTGGAGTCGACCAATGCTATAAAGTCTGACTATTGCTCTATTCGGCGAAGTTCATGCCTTGGTGCCACTTCTGATTTCTTCTTTGATTCAGGAGCTTCTACCCATGTTACGGCTGTCATCAATAACCTTTTAACTCCCTTTGTCAATACTGGAACAGATAAAATCTGCATGAGAAATAACACAGGTTTGTAAATTCTCCACTCTGGTTCATCTTTTATTCAGACACCGGTTCAGACTCTCTCTTACCAACATTCTCCATGTATGTGCCCGGTATTACCAAGAACTTGTTGAGCGTTGCTCAATTGGTAAAGGATAATGCTAAACCAGTGGAATTCATGTCTATATGGCAGTCTTCTAAATGGGCTTTACCGTCTTTCTTTACCTTCAGAACACACAGCTTTGCTTGGCGAAATAACTCCTGCCTATATTTGGCATCTCATCTACTTAATTTAATGACATTCCATATCTCAGGAAGGAGAAAAAGCGAATTGAATTTCAGTAAAGTCTTTTTTTCTGCTTTATCCTTCTCTCAATCAAAGAAAGGGAATGCGGATGTTCTGTCGCCCTCTCTTCGATGCCATCTCATCCTTTCTTTCCCTAGCTTCCTTCTATGCTGAAAGAAGCTTCTTTGGAGAGCGTAGAAGTGGCTTTAACAGAGCCCCTGACGTTGACATCGGTCTCTCTGCTGCAGTCTTGCCCGCTGCCCCCGGTTTCCCCTTTAGAGTTAGAGATGGAGAAGATCCCGAGCACCCTTGACCCCAACCCGGAACCCTAAACCCTGAATTGGTGCTAGTGCCGAGATGGAGGTATTGGCAGAGAGAGGCAGGCGGTGGAGGGTGATTGATGGGCTGGAGTCATTTTAGGCCGAAGTGATGTATGGAAGAGAGAAGGGGCGATGGGTGGGTAGACGAGGGTTTAGTGGAAGGAGAAGATCCCGTTCAAAGAAGACTCTAATAATACTGTATCAAACCTTAAACCTATGGCAATTGGGCTAGGTCTTATCCTTTCTAACTTTGATAATTGCGGACACCGAGTCCTTCCTTTTAAATTTGTGTCATTTGGGCCTAAAGAACGGTTGCATATTTATTTTGTAAAAAAGTCAATGGGCTTGATGTAAATGTGACCTTTGACAGCCATCGCCCTCTCGTCCTGATCAGTCTTCCACCGCCCCCAAACCCGCCACGCGCGGAAACCCCAGCCAACCTCGAGCGAAATCCAAGGTGACAGCCATGGGTGGCGGCGGCGCCATCACCCCCTCCTCACCTTCGTTCTCTTCGGAGCCCCTTCCTCCAGGTGATTTCTTTGCAACTACCCTATCGATCTCATCTCCCAGTACCCAGCTGGAATGATCGCTCTCTTCAATTTGACCTGATTGTGCGGGTTTAGAGTTCGCCGACTACGTGGCCGTCTCGCCGGTCTCCGACGACGTCGAATCAGATGAGTGTTGTGTCTGCGACGACGACGAGTTGGGTGCCTTCCGCTACGAGTACGACAACCGCCAGCTGCGGGAGGCGAAAGAGCTCATCAGGAGGTGACCTCATTATTGTTATTTTTTCTACCTTATTAGTTGTTCGGTGGTTAATTTGCTTGTTAAGCAGGCAAAAAAATTTCTGAATTTCTGTTTAGGATGCGATCTTACATTTTTAATGGAACTGTAGTTTGAACAATCTAGTAACATACTAATATACACGGTTCTGTGTAGGACTGTCGACTAGTAGAAAGCTTTTTTTTCTTTTTAGATTATCAGAGTTGCCGTCGTGTTGTGTGCATGAAAAGGTAACGTTGACCATGGGTCTGGCAAAAAGCACCCTGTCCTGTTTGAGACATTTCATCCTGTTTTAGACTGAAGTTTCCAGGAACTGTCTTAAATTTTGTTATGATGTGTTATGTATCCACTGCTATCGCTTGTAATTATTGAAAAAACACGATCTAATTGCATAGGTATATCTAGTTTCCATGGATAACATGACATGTCACGATGCCTTTAGGGTCTGAAAAATATTTAAAATTTAAATACACATGTTATGGTGTTGAGCTATAGGACAATATGTGCCTTTTAGCTCCATCTTCTCTCCTCTGTACACTATTGGACTGGTCTGTATTTACCAAACTTTAAATAGACTTCTTTAATGAACCCGCCAAACATAAATACTGGAAAAGGTGCTGCCATTCACTAAGTCCCTTGGAAAGTTCGCTTCGTTATTTATTTTTTATTTAGTAAATAAATGTGTTATTAGAAAGTCAATGTATGAGCAGGTATAAGCCTGGGGACTGGATCGAGGGAGCTGGCGGTGCAAAGGCTGAGGACTATGCCTTGCCTGAGATCACCACATTGCTGTTGGTAGGCCCTAGAGGTGCTGGCAAGAGCACACTTGTAAACCAAATTACAAGGGTTTTTGACAAGGATGATGATCCTTTTGCTCCAGATCGAGCGCAGGTGTCATGTAAGTTTTTTTTTTTTTTTGGGAAATGCTATTTCATAGTGATGTGCAACTGAAGTGATTTTATCTATTACTGTTTAGGAATTAACCTTAAGGATATTTTGCTAGGCAATTCAAAATCAAATGGTACAATTGTCCTTCGCGAGTACCCAGTTCCAAGGAATTCAAATGCTATATGTATTTATGATACATGCGGCTGGTCAAGCAACCCAGTGAAAAATTCCATGATGCTGCATCAGTGGATGACAAAAGGAATAAGCCATGGGGAGATAGCAACGTGGTAAGATATGAATTTTACTTTGATTATATTCTATCTGTTATCTTTGTGTTTTTGTGCATTCTTTAGCTTTATATTCGGGAAAGTTTAAGCTGCCACTTAACACTTGCTAGCTCTTTGTTTTCTGTTCCGAAATTAGTCAAAATACGATGAGAGTAATACTCAAACTCAAGTATCTTCTGTTTCTGCCTACAAAGTTGATTTATCGATCTTCTACCATCCAGGATGTTGTAATTAATCTCGGCTGTCAACAGCCATATACAGAATCAGGCAGATTTTTAGGACTAGGTCTAGAGTTATTATGACCAGATTAGCTGTCTCTCAATTGTGTGCATTAATTGGATAGAACTGTGCATTAATAGGATAGCTGTCCATGTATTCTCACTGCCTTAATTACTTGCCTGCCTGTTGGATGCTTTATAAGCATCTATGTAGCATGGATACAGATCCATGTATCAGTATCAGGCCGACACAGATACATCGATACACCATTCTCCCAAATAACCCAATTTGCGGATACATTTTAGTTTTTCTTAAACAATAAGGCAGTTAAAATTATCATCATTTGATAAAATAACTAGTGCGCAAACGGTCAGAAATTAAACCTGGCACGTTGTAGCAATTATGTTGGGCGTGTTCACTGCCTACCTTCACATTACAGTCCATTGTAAAGCTCCCTCCTCTCGCTCTTATGTCATCAATTTTCTGAATATTTTGAAACAGGGATATTGGTGAAGGCAAAAAGATAAGGGACATCAAACCATTGGGGAGGCATTACAGTTTTCTTCATTGCAAAACCAGGAAGGTCAACTTCGTAATATTTGTTGTTGATGGTGTTTCTGTCCTTGAGTCAATTGATGGCAACAATAAAGGATACACTGAAATACTCCATCAAACTTTTATGTATCCATTCTTATCAATTGGAGGTAGGGATTCCAAAGATGCATACAGCCTAGTGTATCCATTTTATCATAGGAATTTTGCTAAATATAGATTTCTGTTTGCATATACTTGTGAATGAAATACACATTCTAGTTCTATCATATTCCTGTCAACTCAAATCTCGCCTGCTTTGTTGATTTTTGTAATACATACCTGTTTATAATTGCTGGCTTCAATTGTCAACTTCATGAATAATGTTTTTTTATGATTGATATATTTATACTTGCTATTGTATACATTAGTGTGATCATAACAAATTTGTAATGCAGATGACAAACCTGTTATTGTTGTCACACGTGGTGATAAACTATCAATACAACAACGTGCTCATGTTCAAAATGCATTAGCAGTGCTACTTGGCATTCCTGTCCAGCAAATTTATGATATACCAGGTATTGCATCAAGTGCTTTTTCCATACTGTAATATGAAATGTTTTGAATGTTATATCTGATGTATTCTATACAGGATATGATAATTACCAAACTGATATCGCCATATTGGATATGTTACGTTACTGTGTCCAACATGCAGAGCAGAATCTCCCTCTTAAATTGAATTATCTTCTAGAGGTTTGAGTTTCTTCCCTCTGTCCCTCGTATCATGGATCATCTTAATCTTCTGTTCATATAGTATAGGAAGTCAATGTTTCTGTATATATTGAATATGCTAGGCTGCTTTTTTCATAGAGTACATGTTAGTAACGATTCACCTGATTTTTCTTCACTGGAGCAATTAGATATTTTCCCTCCTTTTCCCACTGTTTGTCCAGCGCTTCTAGATCTTATAGACGTTAGTCGAGGCTCTCAAGTCTAGTGTCTAGACGACAACTGATGCATGATTAGACCGCCTAGATGATGACTAGTCAAGATTAACATCTAGCCATGGGGTGACTGTTTGTGTATTGTCTAGCATAACACGCCTTTTCCCCAGAAACTGTTTTTGCGCTGCAGTTGGCATCTGTTTTCTGCAATACCAATGCAATTGAAATTTGATTTCATAAAGCGCTGTGTTAGATAGGGCCATAGGGAGACAGACTGCCAGGAACCAGGTCCTATTGGTGTGGCAAGGAGTTATCTCTCCATTCTTGCTTTTTATTGATTATCTCCTTTACTGTGAACAAAAAAGGAGTTTTCTGACAACGCGAACTAATGTCTATATAAATAATCTCCTCAAGGAAACCAATGCCCTAATCCATTTCTAGCCACCCCAATCTTCCCAGTTCCCAACTTTGTGGGCAAAACAAGTCAATAAAAAAACATTATGCCTTCCCCCTGCTGCAGCATGGATGCAGTATCATAGCAACAATCAAGTGAGCTAACCTGCTAGCATTAACTTAAAAATTGCAAAATTAATTGTGTTCGATCGGTAGCTAGAAGCCTAGCAGTAACAAGAAGTGCACATGATTTGTCTGCAATTTGGTGTTAAGAGTACACTTTCTCCTAAGGAGGAGAGATTGCTCAGTGGACAGCAATAGTTGAAAACTTGGAAACCATGCTAGCAAACCATATTCTTCCTTTGACTTTCAATAGCCTAGCTGTACAAGAGAGTGCTTACTTTCACCTTGACATGGCTATATTCATGTGATATCTCCATGTATTGTTAGGAACACTTGTAAAACAGGATGCTGCCAGTTGTAACTGTCAATGGTTCTCTTTTTTTTTCGCATATAAGGAATATCACGTAAAGATTTACTGGAAGATATTCTAAAGTTCATGTTTGACAGGTGAGAGGGCGTGAAACTCTTAATAACATGGCAGAACAGTTGATGCGCTTAGATGCAGTCATTGAAGCCACCATTATTTTCCTATGCATGGTGATCCTTCTGTATCGGTTTTCAGATAAATTTTTGCAGTCATAGCTCTGCTCTGCATTTGGATTGTAAATAAGAAGAATCAGGTGGACCTGTCGTGTTTCTTAGCTAGCAGCGTACACAGGTTAACACAAGTCATAAATGCATGATTGTGGTTATGCAAGACATTGCATACCCTATTACTTTTATGTGTGCCTTGTATATATTGACCGAACGTAGTGTGAAGTACTTTATATTGTTATATAAAGTTTTTCCATGAACGGTGGCGGAAGACTAATGAGTATCTCCAGAGTCTTTTCTCACCTAATACTACACAGGACTTGCATATTTCCAACAC
Source organism: Paspalum vaginatum (assembly GCA_030272315.1). Lineage (NCBI taxonomy): Eukaryota > Viridiplantae > Streptophyta > Magnoliopsida > Poales > Poaceae > Paspalum > Paspalum vaginatum. The sequence continues at coordinate 8,414,187 of CM059014.1, read as the reverse complement.
TTCATAGTTGTGGTTGGTACACGGCGATGCGAACTTTATGTACTCGGAATATGGTTGTGGTTCTTGTACACGAAATGTGGTTAGATGACAAGGCCTAAAAAGTGAGAGAAGGCTTTGACTCCGGGAAATATTCATATGGAAGTTCACTTTACAACATTGAACTATCATGATCATCCGATTTCGAACCTTGAATTATGAAACTTACTGAAGCCTCAAGAACTAACCAAACTGGATGTGCCCCCTCAACTGAGTCAGTGTGGTGTTTCCTTTGGTTTGGTTAGTTCAGGTCCTATCTAGTTTCGTAATTTAGGATTGAGCATCGAACAATCACGATAGTCCAAGATCATAAAATGGGCTTCTTTCTATTTATATATACTGCATGACAAAGACCCGACGCTGATCTCCTACGGTCGAAAATAATGGAGAACAGATCTTTGGTTACGTAGTAAACAGTATTGGATGGCTCACCACGAAAATAAACATTCTTATAAGAATGTATACATTCAGTTCAACCAGGAACAAAAGGATGGTTCTGTGGTAGTGTAACCTACTAGAATATAGGCCAGGGACGGTGGGTGAAGTGAGCGCGAATGCTGGCCAGTGGCACCGGCACATAAGTACTACTACCTTCATTATATGCACCATTTTTGTGTGTACAGTACAGTATCGATCAAAGCATAAAAACTCGGTCGTACGATAGATGCTATCCCAGATGTACAAGGATTTCAAACCTGACAGTGTGTATAATCAACGATCATAATCATGTGATCATGTGTACCTAGCAGGGGCGATGGTTGCCCAGGTACCGTGGTGCAAGTCTCTGACGATGTTTTCGGTTGAAAGAAAGGGACAGCGGAAAGCAGAGCGGTTGTGTGCTCTCAAGTTCTCAGGTTCCATGGTCTCCCTCTCCCCAGCGCCGTACGCGGCCTCCATGCCGCTCACCCTTTGGAACTAGGGAGGGGAGGAGGCACGCTTCGCTACCCTACTTTTATGTGTAGGCAATGACTATATCAAATAGCTAGCTAACATAAATTTGAGATAAAAATATAAAAATATTAATTTATCTCTACGCCGTAACACTCTCAGCACCTTGCATTTTTATGTCAAATTCTTGCGCAGTTATGCAAAATTCATGTGTTCAATGGGGCCCCTCAGTTTTTTTTTAGAATCTCTTAAATATCTTTTATCTATTTGCTTGCTGTTATATCTTCTCTCTTTCTTCACATAGCAAAAGAGAGTATATCTTGCTATGCAAATAGCTAGCCATTGAAAAAGACCTAGCACCTCCCTTGTAGTAGAGACACGAAGAGTCAACGCTGAACAGGATAGATAGTGGACTTATGGCATGCACGTGGCGCCAAACCATTGGAATATGATAGTACGACAGGCAGAGGGCCTCAGGGGCCTCCAAATCTTCCAGCCATGTAAAGAAGACTATTGCAAATACTCAAATTCAAATTTGGTGAGTAAAAGATGATCGTACAGATAGTTCAATTTGGAAGTTTATATGCACGCACTTTTCCAGACAGTTCCATCAAAAACTGTTAGTAGCAACCAGATACAGTGGACAACAATCAGTGACAATTCCCTCTATAATAATAATGGGAGATGCACATGATGCATACACCTCTTTTGTCTCTCTTGGTGTTCTTTATGATACAATTAAAAAAAAGCGACACATGGCTCACTCGGTACCCACGAAGCCAGCATGCCGTTAGATCCATCTCCACCAAAGCCCTCAACATACACGACACCATGCCTACCTTAGCCCCCCAAAATAGTCGCTAGGTGAGGGCTGCCCCTACGCTCCCCCGATTTAGGATTAAACCTAACAATATCTCATGTTGCATATCGGGTCAAATTCTTTCGTCATATGATATCGGTGACCTCCCAAAGATGTTATCTCAAGCCATTGGCACAAATCCAAATCCAAATCACACACAATCTGTTTGACACCCTAGAGATATCCAACTCCCCCGTCACCATGTGATCCACATAGATTGTTCAGGTTTATCTATGGACGCAATACCCCTTCTTAGAGGAAAAAAGTATAGATCACCCCCTAAAGTATATGGGGGCGCATACTTCACCCAAAAAAAAAGTATAGATAGCACCTTGAACTTCTTGAAATTGGATAAAACACCCCCTGCACTGGTTTTGGAGGTGGTTTGCTGACGTGGACGCCGGATTTGCTGACGTGGGGTGGGTTTCCTGTCCATTGTGGCATAGGGCCTCGCCCACGGCCCAGACGCCGCACACCGCCTCGCCCCGCCCGCTGCCCGACCGGCCGCCCCAGATGCCCCTGTCGTCGAGTCTCCACGCGGTGCGGGAGCCGTTGACGAATGCGGGGAGCCTCGGCGCTGCCCAGCGTGCGGGAGCTACCAGGCCCCGCCGCGCCGCCGCTGCTGGGTGCGGCTGCCGCTCCCATCGATTGCCGCTCTTGTTGCTCCATGCCAACCCCACTGTCTCGCTGTCCTACGCTGACAAGCTCTTCACCGGCGGCGTTCTCCCGCTCCCCGTCCTCCTGCCCAAGCTAGGGAGGAGGAGGCAGGGCGCCGTGCCCGCTCTGGAGCCCGAGGCGGCGATGGCAAGGCGGCGTCGAGGCCCTGCAGGCGGAAGCTGTGCTCCTCACCAAGGCCGAGCGGTGGTGCGAGGAGTCCGACTTCGACGTCTTCACCAGCCACCGCCCCGCTGCGCGCCCGCCTCGCTTGGCCGCCGCCTTCGCCTCGCCCGCCTCCACGCCCGCCACACGAGCTCCTACGCCTTGCCCGCGCAGGGCCACGACTGTTGGTGACGGCGGCGGCACCTCGCACCGGCAGCTCCAGCCCCGGCTCCACCAGTGGTCGTATTTTTCTAGATCTATTCCAAAATTTAGCGGCGTTATTCTTTCGGTATGTGATGTTCCCGTCAATAGGGGGTTCAAGTCCTCGCACTGATGCTCATATTTCTGGATTTATTGTCCTTTCAGTAATTGGTAATGTTCCCGTCAACAGCGTCTGACTTCAGCCTCTCAGGTGATCATAGAATATGTACTAGGAGTCCAATTCACTAATATTATAAGTAATGATAACAATATATATCACATATGCTAATGGTACAAGTGATGATAACATTGACATGATATACACACACGCGTGCGAGTACACATGCTAATATGAAATAGAGCATAGAAAATAAGCACCGCAAATGAGTATCGCGCCTTACACTTATCTACTAATTAACTCCAACAAATAACAAAATAAGATAGCATATGTGAGAGGCACATGGGTCTGACAGTGGGCTACAATACTACTAGCTCCGCTACTGACATAATGTGAGAGGCATATGTTGGCTCACTGCCACATCCGTTGGCCAGCGTGGGACACCGTGGCAAGCGTTGACATGTCATAAACTTATTATACAACAAATTTACTAAATTTCTGGGCAAATTTTGTCATGTGTATGTTTGGCTCATATCATGCACATATGTGACTATCGTTTAAGTTAACTGTATGCCGTGTAGGATAACAGTAACGGACATATCAGTGCGTTCGGCCGCTCAGGTGCAGTTATCCTGGACAGATACGAGTATGTCCCCGCACATTCGCAGCAAACGCCGACCACTATGATGAACGAGCAAGCTGTTACCTGTGAATCAAAACAGAACCAATTAATAGTATGCATGTTTCTCTATGTAAGCTAGGGTGCCAGGGACATCGATTACAGAGTGTTAGTTCCACCCTGTTTCAAAGCAAATCATATTCATACTCTTCATCTTTATGCTATTTCACTTAGGATATATAATGACGTTTCTGCTCATTTAATAATGTAATAACCTAAAGCCGGTATTATCTGCATATATCCATACCTGGTGCCAAGCCACTTTTCTCTTAACAATTGCCAAAAAGCACATGCAAGGTAGAACAATATAGCAGCCTGTTCGCTGCAACTTATAAGCAGCAACAGCTGTTTCTTTTTACGGTTCATTATGGCACATTGTACTGTAGAAACAGAAGAAATTGCAGCATAAGGGCTGCAAACTAGCTGCAGCGAACGAACTAGTAGGTCTACAATGGAGACATTATATTAGCCGCACTGGTAGATAAGCAAGGGGCCACTTAACATCTGATGAGATGAACACACAGATCACTTACCACCAGCGTCTTGAGTAGGCTGTGTTCAGTAGAAGGACCAAACGACGGAACACACGGTACTTTGGTCGCTCTTGTGGGAATCAGCCAAGATTGGTGGATAGTGTCATCGTTGGGCCTTATGATACCACCAAATGCATTTTCATGAACTTACCAAAGAAAGGTATAAATCAGGGGTGGAGAACCATGGCAGTAATGCGTAAATATAGCTGCATAAATGAAATGCTCTGAAAATATTGAGAAAATGGCTACAGAAATACTTCATCTGCTCCATTTGGCTAGAACACTTTAAAAAAAAGGCACGTGTTTAAAAAAATAGAAAATGTTGCACATCAGATATTTGGTTATTGGATTTGCCGCCTACAATAAAAATTGAGGTGTATTATTGACGTTGTTCAACATTATGTCAGCAAAATAAATGGAGACAAGAACTTCTCAAATTAGATAAAAGGACCTACTAAAACAAGTACCATGTACATCTTTATACCTTCTTCCATATATAAAAACAATAATAAATAAATTAAAATAAGATCATTAAGGGTCCATCCTCTCCTGTTTCATAAAGAAGGGCCTAATATCCACGTCAGAAAAGAGATAAAAGGGCCTAACAACAGTTTAGGCTTGCGGTGGCATAGTTGTAGGTCTTACCAAAGGAAAGTTGATTTTTTTTTTACTTGGAAACAGAGAGAACACACTCCCTAGAGCATGATATGATTATCACATACACTAAGCAAACCAACTGGTTCAGGCCTTTTGATGTTTTAGAAAGAGAAAATCAAATAGCTACTACGGAGAGTACCCCTCGATGATTCGAGCGATGCACGATGAGACACGAGATTTATACAGGTTCAGGCCGCCTGCGGCGTAAAACCCTACGTCCTGTTTGTTACTGAGATCGGATTGCTTTGAGCTCAAGAGTACAAAAGTGTGTGTCTAGCCTAGAGAGAATGGTATGCCGAGAGAGTCGTAGGGGTCTCTAACCCGCCTTATATAGACCGACGGGTTCTAGGGTTACAAGTCGATTTCTTTCCTAACTACTAACCTCTTGATCTCCGGCAAACTGCTCCCGAATCATACGCAAATCTTCACGCATTCCTTATTTGAACAATTCGCTAGCTTTGCCTTGATTTTCAAGTCGTCACACGATTCTTTGGGCCTAAGCCATCCAATCGGCCCATGGAACAAGCCGTCTGGTGTGCTTGGGCCCTCCAATGGCCCATGTACAGAATCTGTGCATTGAGGCCCTAGGGGATATCTATCCCCCCACACAGTCCAAACTGCAACCTTTGAAACACTAATTTCTTTGGTAAGTTGAGTGTGAACTGAGACTTGTGTGACTCCACCAAACATCTTTTTATCCCATCACTGCTTGCACAGCAAACAAAATGGTAGACAGCCCACTGGTGACAAGAAAGCAAACCCAATATGAGTGTTGCATTTCAGAAAAAATATATGGAATATGTATAAGCTAATTACCAAGTAAAAAAGAATTGACAGAAACTGATTGCAGTTCTTCAGATAAGAATAGATGTTTGGAAACAACCCATGCCTTGAGTAGCAATAATCATACAATCCGATTGCAATAGCGATTCCAGGTAGGTTCACTGCAGTTCCTTTTGTTCTCAAAGCCAACATTATCAACTACTACCCAGAACAGGCAGGTAACTCCAAGGATTGATGCAATGACACTTCGAGCTACGGACACAACATTGTGACTTGTGAGAGCAATGTGTGCTACATGGAAGGGGTACAGTGTACATCTGAACTAAATGCGGAACATATAGACTGTGTGGCATGCAATTGTCAAACAAAATGCAAAGTAACTGGCAAATGGAGACCTAAAAGATAGCTGAGGCAGCTAAGGTCGCGGAGCCAAGTGATTGCCATGACTGATGGTAATCAAGATTGCAAAAAAATACATGGAAGTTCACTGTCAAGCTCCCAATGGTCAGGTGTACATCAGGAAATAATTTTGATAAATTGTCGCTATCCAATATTAGATACTTGATGCAACAAGCCTGGCAGCCTGCACAACAAATTAGGACTGTTACTCTTCAGAAAGCAATAAATATTATGTTTCAGTTGTAGCCTTCTATGCTATTTTAGTGAAAGAATGGCAAGTTTCAGGCGTGCGAAGTCTGTTGTGCCCTTCAGACACTGGCTCCCCAACTTATATCACTTCTACGGTCTTAAAACTGTCAAGAGGTCTGTATTGTTTTGGTTCTTGTCCAGCCCTAGCAATTTCAACATGAATTATCACAGCATATAGCATAGCATGCGTATGACCTCATTCTCATGTTGAACCACAGCTGACCTTTTCATTTTCTTGTGAAGGGGCTTCTTTCTGTATTTTTCTTTGAAAGATGGGATTATAGTTGACCCTGTTGTGTGGTAGCCTTAATGTCCATAGATTTATTTATTTATTTGCTTTCTACTGTATATGATATGCAAATTGTTGATGCAGATTGTTTATGTGCACGACTTGAATTGGCTAGTTCTTATTGAGATAGATGGTTGGCAATGAACACTTACATACAGTTCCACAAACAGGATTATCTGCAACAGGGAAGCCACAAGCACGGGAAAACTTAAGTTAGCACAAAAGCATTCCACCATACTCATCATACTAAAATGTGCAGAAACTGAATCAGTCATTATTACAATCTGAATGGTATTGTACATTTGTACTGAGATGATTATAGGACCGGTGGTTCCAAAGGCGGCACGGCCAATATTTTGGTATGTCTCAAGGCATTCCTTGCTGTCCAGGAACAGCACAGGAGCACACCAGTGTACCATGCAAGAACTGCAAACAAATAGAGTATTACGACCCCAAGCCAGCCCCCTTGTTTGATGGCATAAGGTATTGATAGGACTCCCACACCACATAGAACATTTATTCCTTTTAAAATCATGACCCGACATGGGTAATCACCAGAAAGAAACAACTAAAATAAAATATATACAGTAAAATGCCATTATTGATAAAAAGCCAACCAAAATTTAAAGCTAGACCTTCCAAATAAAAGTTAAGCTGCTTATGCATTACTGATCCAACTTTAATAGATTCAAGTTAGTCAAAGTTCAAAATGGTGACTCAGGGAAAATGGATAAGAACTACGGTGACATATTGGTGATCTACAAACTTTGATAGGGGATAATTGCATAGTAGCCCAAGCTTTCAGACGTAACTATGAATTTACCATATTGTTTTCACTTTGTAGTTTGTACCATTGCCAAACCATTTCGGAAATGGTGAGGGCAGTAGTGCAAAGTGAAAAAAGAGAGGGTAAACTCACACCTAGGCCCCAAGAAAATATATTGTTGTGACGACCTATTTCGTGTGACCACTGCCACATGGTTGTGCTAACTAAGCAACCACGTAACGCCACTGTTCATGTGGAGAGCAAGAAACAAAATACTGAATTGGCTGCATTGAGATGCAGTGTATCGACCAAGAAAATAAAGTGCGCCAAAGAATACATAAATGGCAACTCCTTTTTTCCTTTTTGAGGACAAATAATTGACAATAAACAATGAACTACTTCGCTAACCATAGCTGAAGCAAACATTTTGCTAAAAATAGTTTGGGTCATGCATTCATGCTTCAGTTCTATACGAAATGAAATGGTAAAACATGTAAAGCAATGGCAACTGAATCAAACATTATCGGTCCTTGTTATTTGTGCGTGTGTAAATACAGATCAGAAGCAACATTGGTATTTGGTCTGTGAGAAGAACTGCATCTAGGCCAGTATTCGACAATGGCAGTATGGTATGCCACTAGAAGAATTTCGTGATGCCAACGATTGAGGGACCTATATCTCATGCTGGGTTCGGAAGCAATCAAACTAACTTCAGGAGAGCCAGCCATGCAAACATGATAAATAAGTTGGAAGTGCTTACTGTTGACCACTGCCTTGGTATAAGAGCGTTTTTATATAAGACACCTTATGAGCAACCAGCATTGGGACTCTGGGACCTCTTTGTTTCACCATGGTGCTGGTGGCGGTGTTCATCACTTGTGGTGGGGCAGAGGAGCGGCTTGACAAGATTGGATATTATTTCAGGTTTGGTGACTGCACGCTATTGAATGTCGATGGATTGCCTGTTTGTTACAGGAAGGATTATAAGTATGTTTCTTAATGAGATATGCTTGTAAAGAAATTCATGTAAACTATCTGCAGCATGCAGAGATTTAGATGAGATGATATTAGCAGTGGAGAACTGGAGTTAATTGATTTACTAGTGGATGTCATGCAATTATTGCAATATAAAGGGCCAGGCCAGGCCGGGCGGGATGCGTAGAGTAGAAGCAAGGAAGGAAGGAAGGATTGACCTGTAGCTCTGCGGCCATTGCTGGGTGTAGGAGGTGGTAGCTGGGTCACACGGGGTGGCGCAGAAGGACGAGCTGGAGCCCTCCTCTTGCTCCTCCTGGTGTCTTCTTGTTCTGCTGGTGGCAGTGGCAGCCCATTGGGATTGGGTATGCTCGTCGTCGTTGTTGTCACTCTCGATGATGAGGCTGTGCTCCCACATGGAGCTTTTCATCTTCTGTCAAGGCTCTGCTTGCAACTCTGCTGTATGCTCTGCAATGTGCACGCACACGCTCTGGCGCTCCCCTCTGATCTTGGCAGCTTTAACAACACCAACGCCATCAAATGGTCCAGTGAAGTACTCATCAGTGCTCCTTGAAAGAAGACGTGGACTGTCATGCACGAACACTAGGTCCACAGCTGTTCAGGAGTGAGCTTGATTCTTGTCAGGCTATGAATAAAACTGTAGGTGCTCCAGTTCCTCTCATAGCAACAAGAAGCTGGCTATACCCCAGCAGCTTGAATACTATTTCTTTCAGCTCTGGGGTCCTAGAACCATATGTACGCCACCATTTAATTGGATCAAAATGGCCTGTCATCTATTGAATCAGGTAGACCAAAGATGTTTTTTAAGTGAAATCAGCAAATTGTTGCTTGATCTTCCTCAGGTCCTCGGCAATGGCAAAGAACTCATCAGCCAAATGTTCCGTTCTTCTGAAATTTCAGGATCCATATGTGGCGCTACACATTTAGGATCTTCAGCTAGACAAATAAAGAAATGCATAATTTGCAACAAGGAAAAATGAAGCAAACGATATCAAAGAGGACAGATTTAGTGTGTACCTTGGATTAAGAGAGTGTGCCAAACAATGGAGAGGAGTATTGCTTTTGAGCCAGTGTTCCTGTAAAATGGCATTGATAATAACAAAGAAGAAAGATTCCTCATGCATTTCCTTATTCTCATGCCGAAAAATCTGGACTTTGACCTTCTATATCATGATGTCCCACATTTCATCTCATGGAGACAAGGCTTGTCAGTGTTAGCTGCATGGAGCATTAAGTAAATGGGGCCAGTGAAATCAATGATGTAATTCACATAAGCCCACCAATCTTCATCAAGTAACTTCTCTCTCATAAAACAAGCCTGTATGTCATCTTCGTTATATGCATTCCATTTGTCACTAATCACCATTTCCTGAAGGGAATCCTTGAGAAGACGAAACTTCTTCAACGTGACAATGACAGATGCAAATCTTATGTCAGTCATAGCAAGAAATTAGAGTTTACTATATTAATTGAATATTGACAATCTCATGACATGGTTCATGGTGAAATTATTGATCTGACAGTATCTCCAGCAACTTCACTTACCCATTGAAGCATAGGATTTTCATCCTCACTGTTCTTTTTCTCGAACGCGCCCTCATTGTCCTTTGCAGCACATATATTCTTGCCAAGTTCAAGATGTGAACAACACAAGGAGTCCAAAAAATGTTCTTGAACTTTGCTTCAATGATCAGATTGCATTATCTGTTATCACTTGGACATCATTCTCTGCTCCCTTTTTGATTATCTAACCAACAGTCCAGCAATGCACTCCTTGGTCTTCGTCTTTCCTTCACTGTTCTCACATATCAAGAAGATTGGACCACTCTCTGTTATAGATAAGAAATTTGTAAGGGGGTGCCTCTGGGCATCAGTCCAGCTCCAGCCATCAGCTGCAATTGTGACAACTTTTGTGGACCATGTCTTCTTGATGGGTTCAAGCAGCCTATCTACATTGGCCTCTTGCTGCAGCAGAGTAATCCTCAACCTTTTTATTCCAGGAGGCACATACCCACCAATGTCATGGTTTGCAACAAAGGCGTACGAGGCTCAATAATTTGGGTTTATTGCCAAGTGAAAGGAAGACCTGCGAATAACAGATAGATAAATCTGTTTTTACAACTAATAATCAACATGTAACTAGAATAGGAACTTGAGGTTTGAGAACAAGGAAATTGGGTGACCAACCTCCAGTATAGACCACTCTTCCAATAATTGCATCTGCCATTTGTCGAATTCAAGATGGAAAGCCTTCAAAATACCAGACCGCTTTCCTGTCTTCTTTGTTGATGGCCTGGTCCTGGAACTCGAGGGAATGGTTGAACCTGAGAGTTCAGAGAGTAACACCGGCATGGGAACACTTCTAATATGTGAGCTTTCTTCAGCTGCTTTAGCTGCAGCATCTTCCTAACAGAACAATCTCTTTCCCATCCAAACAGAACAGATTTTGTTCATCAAACCAAACAAACTGAAGCTCTTGTTTACATCAGTTCTCCCTTCTGCAATGTTTAATGTTGACATCGTAGCAGAATCAATTCACATGTAGCAGTTCAAATTGTACTTCTTAATTGCATAGTTTCCATAGTCAGTATCATATGCTAGCATCTCAACATAGGATATTAAGATAACAAAGCTCCAAGGACACCAAGAGGATAGTCAAGAGATCGCAGATCACAAACAGGCTCAACAGAACCCCTGATTATTCTACCAAAATCTTGTGCAAGATCCTTCGATTTGAAGTTAACCTTCTTTTTTCAGCGAATGGAACATTACAATTACAATGGCATCTTGAAGAGGATCTAAATCAATGGATTTCTCACGATCCACTGGGAAAGACACTCCTTGCAACCTAGTGCAACAAGTATTTATCAACAATTTTGAATCGGCTATCTTTGGAGAATTCAGCCAACCCAAGCTTCATGTTGGTCCTATCCAAAAAACTAAGCCCTACATGCAGCAGATTTTACCAGAACAATGGAAACAAAGCAACATGGACTGGTGATTCTTGCATGTCATTATTTGCAAACAGAATGTCTTCAAAACTACGAATATTTCCAGGTGCTCCAAACTTTGTTAACCTCCAACTCAACCCACTTCCCTCATAGAGTTCCAATATACATATGCGGCCAGTACTCTCCAAAAAAATGTTGGGAGTAATGGTCTCAAATGTAGCCTAGCGCACACTGGCACTTGAGCTTCCATCAGAGCAACTACCTAACTGACAATAGGCAGACAATCTGTGGTAGTACATCCTTGCAATAAATGTGGCATTCTGGCCATGAGAAGTGTAATAGTCCTGAACCACATTTAAGCACTAGTTATAGCCTGCCAGTTTACAATGAGCATAATAATCAAATCCGCAAAGAAAGAAACAGTTAATGTTAACTCTGCCTAGACACGGTATCACTCAATAGTTGCGATTGATATAGTATGAAGATAGTGTTAGCATGTAAATACAATGAAGGAAAGAGAGCAATTTGCTAAAGCTAGAGGTATACAAGAACACCAGGTAAAAATAACTTACCATGTCATCTCAATTTAGGAATGGATCCTTATAATTTGCCTTTTTATTCAAACAACAAGTCAGCGGCATCTTCCAATAGAAAACTAGACATGCCAACGATGTGCTAGAACTGTTTGTACATCTTCATGTGATATGTTTTTTCCATTCTGGTTGTCTACAGCAGGACAAGCTTGTTTTACATCTCCAGACACATTGGTGGGTAAAAGTCCACGGATATTCATCTCATCATAAAGCTTTGAAACCTCTTTCATGTCACCGCATCTAACGTAACCTTGAATCAGAGTCCAGTATGTAACATAATTTGGATCTACATTATTCTCAATCATTTGATCAAGAAGCTTGATTGCTTCTTCCATATAACCTTGGGTACAAAGACCATGAATCAGTATAGAATAGGTGAACACAGTAGGCTGAATACCTTCCTCTATCATCTTTTGCTTTAATTTAAAGGCCTCAGTTATGTGACCATCCTTGCAATGCTTATCAATTAGTGTATTATAGGTGATAGCATTAGGGGATATACCCTTTGTCTGCAACATCTTAAACAGATTAACAGCCCTATATAACTCCCCGGACTTGCAGAGGCCATGTATAAGAGAATTGTAGGTTACGATATTTGGAGTGAGACCAACACTCAACATCGTATCCTTCAGATCAAAAGCTTCATCAACATGTCCTGAAGTAGAACAACCATGGATGAGGATAGAATAAGTGAAATTATCAGCAACAAATCCTTTGCTTTTTAGATCTTCAAACAAGATTTTAGCATCTTCAATCCTTCCCAATTTGCATAGACCAAAAATAACAATGTTCCACATGATCTTTGTAGAATAATGATTTCCATCAGCAACAGTATCAATAAAATCTGCTATTTTTTCTATCTCAAGTCCATCTGCACTGATATCTGGAATCATGTCAGTATCTACTAGTTTCTGCAACACTAAATTTGCCTCATCAACCTTCCCCTTCCTATAGAAACAGCTCACTAAAGCACTGCAAATATAAAGATTTGGAGTGAGACCTTTCTCAACCATTTCAAAATACAGGCCATAGGCTTTATGCAGATATCCCTCTTTACACCATCCAGCTATCAGAGCTCCATATGTGACCGTGTTAGGAGAAAGTCCCCTAGTATTCATTTGAAAGAGTATATCATTCACCTTTGCACACTGCTTAGCTATGAAATGTCCAGTTATCAACGAATTGAACAATTCAATTTTAGGAGCAAAACCTAAACTTTCCATTTCATTCATAATGCGACTAGCTCTATCCATGTCGCCTAACTTACAATAGCCACTAACTAATGTTCTGTAAGTTATATCATCAGGAGGACATTTCCACTCCTTCATCCTCTCAAGAAGCTCTTCTGCTTCAGCCATCCTCGCGATCTTACACAGCCCATTGATAACTGTGTTACATGTGGTTACGTTTTTTGCTAACCCTCTAGCTAAGATTTCCTTCCAAAGGTTTAAGGCCTTCTGAGTTTTACCTGCCTTGAAGAAACCATCAAGCATGGTGCTACAGCTGATTTCATTAGGTGCAACTCCCTTCTTCAACATAAAGAACCACAGTCTAAGTGCATCATCAATTAAGCCAAGCGAGCAAAAACCTTTCAGAAGTGCATTATATGTTAATGTCGACAGAGTGAATCCATTCCTTAACATTGTATCACAGATTTCAAAAGCCTTGCTCATCAAACCCTTTCTGCAATACCCATCAACTAGACTATTGTAACTGTATGTATCTGGCCTCACACCAGCACATTCCATCTCATGCAAAACCTTATGTGCTTCCACCATTCTCCCCAACTTGCAATATCCATTAACCATTGCATTACACACCAATAAATTAACCTGGAAGCCAGCATCCGTCATCTCATTCAGTAATCTAGCCACATCCTCCATTCTTCCTCTTTGGCAATAGCCGTTGATCACTGCACCATAGGCAACCTCATCAACCACAAGCTCCTTATTTTTCCTAATCTCTCTAACAACCCCCTCAGCCTCCTCCATCTTCTCCTCGTTACAATATCCCTTCACAAGCAATGTATATGTCACTACATTCGGTGACAAGCCCCTCGTGGGCAGAGACTCCAACATCCGTCTTGCATCCTCAGTCCGCCCCACCTCACAATACCCATTCATTACAGCATGATATGCCACCAGGTTCACCTCCACACCCATCTTTGTCATCTCCTCCACAAACTCCAACGCATGCACCACGCCCTTAACCCTGCAGTAAACCTTTGCCATAATCGCCACCATGAATTTGTCTGGAAGAATCCCAGAACGTTGCATCTGCTCAAACACAGCTACCGTGGTGCCCAGGTCCCCAGCCTGGGCTAGCTTGTTGAGCATGCTGTTGCAGGACCGGACGCTAGGGCGGCACCCGATCGTCCACATTTCGTCGAAGACCTGGAGGGCACTGCCAAGGTGGCCGGCGTCGGCTAGCGCACGGAGGAGCAGGTCGAAGGAGGCCGCGGAGAAGGTGAATTCCTTGTAGACCTCGACGAGATGCGGAAAGAGAGGTGGGGCCGGGGGGCGCGCGGAGAGGAGGGAAGCCAGGAGCGCGCGGGCGTCGGCGGAGCGGCGGGCGCGGGCGAGGATGTGGAGCAGCTGGGCGTGCGCGAGGAGGGAGGGGCGGGACGGGGAGAGGCGGAAGAGGTGCAGGGCGGCGTCGGCGTCGAGGCGGACCCGGCGCAGCGCTGCGTGGAGGAGTGCTGAATTGAGGGGGGCGGAGGAGAGGAGGCGGGCTGCTGCGGCGAAGCGGTGGAGGAGGAGGAGGCGGGTGAGGCGCTCCAGGAGGGTGGCATCCGTGGTGGCGTCGGCCGGAGGGGGTGCGGAGGAAGAGGAGTGGATGCCGCGGCGGAGAAAGGAGAGCGGTCGGAGGAGGCGGCGGCATCTATGGTGCATGTGATGGCTGGGGAGACACTTACGGGTGGTTCTTCTGAGGACGGCCGGCGAGGAAAGCATAAACAGTAGACAGCGGCGGGTAGGCGAACGGGCAATAGTAAGCGGCAAGCGGCGGCAGCGGCGGCGGCGGCGGCCGGCGAAGCGGATCAACTGAGAAACGGAGGAAGCGGCGGTGAAGCGAGTTTTGGGAGTTGGGCCCAAACGGGAGCGAGGCAGTAATTTGGGCTTAGCCTGGTTGCTTCAACCCAGTTGAGAGTTGGGCTCAATATAATTTTGACATTTTCCTAAAGAAATCTGCTACAGTGCTGGTACGTTTCAAGCACACAGATATCAAGGGACAAATCTATCGAGTTTCTATTTCTATTTCCCACCTCACAAGTCACAAATCGGTGCTGACATTCATGGTGCACTTCTCTTTAAGAAGAAGGTCACATTATCCACCTCAAACTCTTCCTTAATTCTAAATTTTAACCCTAACTCTAAAACCCGTTCAACCGAGGCCCCCGCCCCTCCTTGTAGAGCTGTTTTCACCTAGGGGTAGCCGGGCTACACCTGCAAGGGGCGGTTGCAGGTTGCGGTGCGGAGAAGAGTCACGGTGCCACAGCTCAATAGGATATTTCTGTGGATGGCTTTTTTGGAAAAATCTACATATACATGAAAAGGAGACTCTTTCAAATGTTGCAGCAACCTAGGTCGCAGATCGTGCGGATCAAGGCGCTGCTTGTGGATCGAGATCCTCTGCGGTCCAGGGAATGAACAGGTCCCTGCAGTCCGGAGCCGGATACCGTTCGGTGCCGATGAGATCCTATGACGTTAGTCCGCGTTACTGACGTGTGGCCCGGGCCCATGTGTCAGTGACTGAACGTCACCGGAGTTAACGTTCATTCCCAAGTACTCTACTCTGCACTGCGATCGATCGTCCGTCGGTAACTCTGCACTTCCATCAAAAGTCTTCCCAAGTACAGAAGTACTCTACTCTCATCGCAATGTCTATCTGGCTGTGGCGAAGCAGGTTGCATGAACGGTACATTTGGTCCAGACCACAAGGATTGGTGGATGGACTGATTGCTTGGTGCGGCTGGATGTATGTTCCGTTGAGCTGGATGCAGGCGAGCAGCAGGTACCGGGTACCTTTGAATCAATTTAGTTCCATGAACGGTTAGCTTGTTAACAATCAATATAATTAGTACTTCGTTGTTACTGCTGCAGCAAGTGTCCTTTCATATTCAGAGATGCAAGGTCGAAGCAGGTGACTAAATGATGCACTCTACTAGGGACTAATTTTAGCTTGTTCTGCACCGGGCAGTGAGTTAGTGGTCAAGCGTAGGTATACACAGAGCAGTAGTATTATGTAGCATATGTTGCAGGCACCTTCAGCAGTGTGATTTTTCATAGATGCAAGGTCGAATGGGTGCAGTGTCAGTAGCAGTATATAGTGGCAATGCATAGATATGGTTGATTGTGAGTCAATTTAAAAAATGCAAAAGTTTTAAAAATGAAGACAGTTGTATTGTAATTTTAGTATAGCTGCAAGAGTAAAGTTCAGTACATAGTAAGAGAAAAGAGAGGAGGAGGTTGGAATAAAAAAAAAAGCTGTACGCCTCCGGCGCGAGGATCGGATCGCGTGCGCGCTACATCGACGACCTCGCCTTCTATGTGAGGATCGTGTGCGCCGACATCGTCAGGTCGCCATCGTTATTACCTTTCGTTTTTAATACAGTATTCAGAGCTTGGATAAATATAGCTTTGGACAACTGAAGAAAATCAGTTGTTGCGTAGGGTGTTGAAATAACAGTATTTATATCTAACTGTAAAGGATTGCTACTGTCATGTCACTAAGTGCCGTCTTCTTGTCAACAAATATGCCTTTGTGTGCGCATAACTTCTTTATTTACTGCTATCACCATCCTTATTTGCATACTGTATATACCACTCTATGACGAGATTTATCTTCTTAGCCTCTAAAAATAATGATCTCCTATTGTCGAACAATTAATATAGTACATGCATGATATCAGGTTTATCGAAAGCCAATAGGCCTTGTTGATTTAAAATAATCATGAGCTTCTGATAACATTATTATTTTCAGTCTGTAAATTTAACAAAATTCATTTGTATTTATGATGAGTCAACCTGAATTGTACATCAAGTGTTAATGGGTTACTTAAATGGTTGAGTGCAATGGTACCTGTATTAAATGATTGTATGATATCAAATAACTCACTCTGGCAACATTCATTTGGGTGGATGTGGAAGGGAAGCAAAACGCGATACAAGACTCGATGCCCGGCTGCATCCATTCAAAAGAACACACGCTCGTTGGAGGTGGACTAGACAAAAAATGATTGGTCTATCTTGATGTCTGTGATCCTTATAGACTATATGTGTCTCAAAACATAGTTCCTTGACAATATTTTAGTTTACGTAGCGATGCACGAACATACACCTCGTATAGAGAACACCTCGTATAGAGATAAAAGAGAACGTAGAGTGAGCAACGCCATCTACATGTTAATCATAGATCCGCCACTGCTCTAAGAAATGTGTTGCTCTGTGCAAACACACTCAAGTGAAATGGTAACCGTGTGACAGTTCGCAGCAACTTTCATTCTGAGTCCTAAAAAACAATTCATTGATACGCTATAGTTCAACAACGATTGGTACTACTACTAGATGCTGGATCGATGTGCCACTTGCACTGTTGCACAGGTGATATGTGCTCCATATGCCCAATACGATTACTAGGTGGAAGTGGAAGGAACAATCATCATCATCTCCCAAGGTTATCCCGATCTCCGCATTTTGTCTCAAGAACACGCTTCATTGATAGGAATGGGATTCTAAGACCTAACTAAGCCTTTGACCTTTTGGTCTTCGACTTAGGTTCCATGAAATCGTCGTCGTCGTCTGAGTCATCCCTTGCCTTCCTCTTCTTTTGAGACGTCTGTTTTCCAGCATTGTTTGCAGCCATAGCTGGCTTAGGTTCCATGAAATCGTCGTCCTCGTCGTCGTCTGAGTCATCCCTTGCCTTCCTCTTCTTTTGAGACGTCTGTTTTCCAGCATTGTTTGCAGCCACAGCTGGCTTCTTGGCAGATGAAGACGGTGACTTAGTGGTTGGAGAAGCAGGCTTTCTCTTGGCGACAATTGTTTTGACTGGTGACTTCAGCTTTTGGCCTTGTTTCTTCTCAAAAACTTGTTTAGCCACATCCAACGGGAGCAAACCCCATTCCATCAACCTATGCACATGAAACTGTTAATTGAAAATGCTGATGCATGCCTCAACTCTTGACACTGAGAGATAAATATATTAACACGAATTGAAGAACAACCAACACGATTTAGCACACGCATGTTTATTCAGGTTCGACAGCTGAGTCAGCGTGGACACTTAATGCTACACTGGAACATCATATTCTATTCTGAGGGAATGATCTACAGAACGAATTGCTGGATACTAGCTGAAACCAAGACAATTTGACACAACAATTACAGAAAGACTTTTTCTGTAGCCAGAGGAAATATTCGTTTTCATAAAAGACAGTAACCCATGCTAGAAAACTCTAAATAGGAAACCACACAGGTTGACTTTCAAAATTTTCAGACCGGCCAAGTAAAAGATCTCCAGACTCTAGCAACTAACCATTTAGCTGTGGCAGGTATTATCGGCTTTAGCTTCAATGTTTAGCATTATGTATGCTTTTTCTTTTTTGGAGGAATTCATATCAAAATGGCATGGTTTGATATAAAAGGTGTTAGTTCTACTAATCTTATTTTACATTTCCACATTTTGTGTAAATCTAACATCAAACAAACATAAGGCTGCATGTTAATTCAGCTCTACAAGATATTAAACAACAAAGGATGCTCCATTTTGAGAGAATGCATGCAGATTGTTCTTTGCATGAAGCAGCTTAAACATTTTAAATTATAGAGCTCCACAACTGCTGTAACCAATTATCATCAGGTATATTGATGTGGAGAATATTATGATGCAAGCTATATAATAGGATTACCACAAAGACTGTAATGAGTTGTAGATACCATGAAATGGATTGCATATACTCCTATTCTTGTATACAGTTACAGATTATGAACGTGGTCAGTTTAATGACACATATCACCAATAGTTTCTTGCCAACGTGTGCCTAGACCATAGTCACAGGGGCCAGGGCCGGAGGCGTGTTCCGCGAACCCAGGACGTCGTACCAATACGCGGCGCACAGGACCGATGATAAGATGTCCTGTTTTAGGCTGAGGGGGTCAGCCGGTCAGCTTCACTGGATCCACCATGTTCCTAGATGGGCCTCCACCACCACCACCACCCAGAGCCATCGTGGAACAAAAGGACGCAGCCTCTGGCCCCCCACACTCCTACGCAGGACGGAGGGACAGGGAAGACAATACAGCAGACCAGAGGAGTAGGAGGGGGGGCACGAAGCGCCGCCTGTTGAGAGAAGCTGAGGAAGAGATGTTACGGAGGTAAGGTGGCAGAGGTAGAGCAGGGGGCGCAGGACCACGGCTGCGCAGGTAATGGTGATCATCGGGCTGGCACCTCCGATCAATGTTGACAGCAGGGAGGAAGGCTATAGGAGAAGATAGGTTGAGGACAATAGATTGATTTATTGCCTGCTTAAACTCTTGTGCCTTGCGGCTTACATAGGCCTCTGGCCAACCAATCTGAACTAACTCCTAATTAAACTCATCTATCTTATCCCAAGACTCTTAGCTAAACGACTTATCTAAAGACCCAACTAAACCTCACCTGGACTCCTATGGTCCTACCTTCCACCCTGTCGCCCAATGCCTTGGGCCTCCTGGAATACTGTCGTCCCCACATAACAGGAGCAGAGTACTGAATGGGTGGATGGGGTGGAGGACTAAGGAGGCACCACTGCCTGAAGGGATAGGAGAGAGGACCAGAGGGAAGGAACTGCTGCCAGCAAGGGTTGGACCGTTGGACTCTATGAGCAATGGATGTGTGTGCCAGGGGGGGCAGGGGGGGGTGTGCAGTGCAAGGGAGGTCGGAATGTCGGATGTACGCTCTTTGGGTTGTGAGATCACAGTGCCGGGTCAAAGTAGATGTGTTATTGGGCCTTGACTCAAGGGTCGAACTGGGATCATCTCCCCATAGTATCTGGGGTCACATACTGGATCCTCGATTCTCCTCCCAAAGGGGTATGCCCCCTTCCTACTATAATTTCTCTAAGTGTCAACCCGCATCTCACGATCCCATTCCTCAACCCCGGTGGCCCAGGGACTTTGTGACAATGGGGTAGACCATCTTGACATACCATTTTTGTGAAGAAGAATTAATCACAAAAGTTATGAAAGCTTGGCAAGGACCTATCAAAAGTATGTGCATACTTTATACCATTGGTTCTCAGGCATCAGATTGGTACATATTGAAACAAGATATGTGCCATACTATAGCTACATCAGATTAACTTGTAACACAAATATTAACAAGCTTATACATATGTGGTATCTCACCAGGTTGAAGCCATGTCGCTGGTGGGCACCCGATCGTAGAGTGATTCATAGAATATCCTCAATGGATCCCTCTGCAGTAAAAAGAAAATTAGCTGTTTTCCAGATGAATACCAGATTGAAGAAGGTTAGATGGTCATACTTCTGCAGGAGGATCATGCTTCTGCCCTGGCAATTCATACACTTTCCTCTCTTTCTTCACCTTCTCTTCCTTTACAGTGACAATCTTTCCTTCTTTGGCACCCGCTCTTTTCTTCATTTTCTTGTCCTCCTTCACCAAGCCCATAAACTAATAAGCAAATACACAGCAACATAAAGTCAAGTAGAGGATTATCAAAAAAAACTAGAGAGGGGACAGGACATGGGTGTAAATGTACACCCAATAGTTTCCAAAAAAAGATCGAAGTCTACCGGCATAATACGTGTATACACTTGTAATTAGATCAGATCTGAATACAAATAGCCAAATACTCCTCTATCCAAAGTTGTAAGGGGTTCATCTTTTTATCCGTCCACGCAGGGGCGGATTTAGGCCCGTGGCCACCCAGGCCATGGCACAAATAAATTTTCAACCCCCCTCAATTCACTGGTCCATCTAGCTCCTGAGTCCTGACAGCCCAAGCAACAGTTCCACACGCAGCCCTGGCGAGTGGCGACCAGTGTCCGCTGTCCGGCACTCCAGCCTAATCCTCGACCGCAAGCAGCCCCTTTCCCCCGGCTCCCTGCCCGCCACGCCGCCACCGGCCGCCCGACTCCCCGTCTTCGATTCCAGGCTCATCTCAGTCCGGCCCTCCCTCCGTCCGGCCCCTGCTCCCTCGCTCCCTACTGGCCGTGCTCCTCGGCCCTCGGCTGCTCCCTCCCTGGCGTGTGGCGGGCAGGAGGGAGGTGGCCAGACGAAGGCGACCAGGCCCCGGCACCGGCCGGCTACGATAGTCCGCCGACGGCTAAGAGGGAGGCAAAGCCTATGGTTCAACGCTGCTATTGTTTAGTTGATTCAACATACTTATTTTCTCCGTTTGCCTGTTTGGTAGTTACTGAATCCAGGTTACAATTTATGTTATGACGCACACAAATTTTCTTATGGATTTTCCATGTGTAATTTACTTGTTTCAGAAGCCGGTATCGAACATACATTAATCTGGCTTCAATTTGTAGATGAGGAAGCACACGTCTAATTTACTGCATTTGGAGACTCTGCATTCTGTTCTTTTGGGCATTTTTATAGCTTTTTGGCCCAGTCAAAACAAATTTTGTTGAAGCGTTTAACCATACACTCTCCTTGTTGTTTTGTCAGGGGGTGTTTGAATACCCACGGCTAAAGTTTAGTCCATTTATAGCCAAACAAAGTAGGACTAATGGGGAGTTAAAGTTTAGCCGACAAACTCATTCTATCCATTAGACCATTAGTACATTAAGATGAGCTAAAGTGGGCCAATGGGAGCTAAAGTTTAGTCCTGTGTATTCAAACACCCCTTCAGGCATATGTATGAGACAAACAAACTGAAGTTTATTAACAGATTTGAATTAGTACGTCCAGAATCTTGTAAAGCAGAAGTGCAAAGAACATACCCAACATAGTAGGAGCTCATAACAAACACCAAACTTAGAAGGTGGGGCAATTGTATCTAGGCATTATTTTTATACATATTGTCTTTTGTTGTGTGCCAAGAATTCATGTATATTCCAATATATGTTTTTCATTCTTCTAGTAGCTTCTACCCCTGAACTTAGAACAATTGATGAACCCCTGAAGTTGGAACAATTGATGAAAAAGAATAAAGACATTGCTTCACAATGTCGCTTTTTGTATGTTATCTATCTTCACATTAGTATTGTCAATGCATCTTTTTTTCGACGTGTTTTTGTCACAACTCTATCATAATTTGGCCCGAGGCTTCACGGAATCATGTCTCCGCCGCTGCATCCGCGTTCACATGAATATTGATGAATCTAGGTATATATTGAACACACATAATAGAGTAATGAATCTAGCAAAGACCTATATTCTCTTGTAATTTGGGACAGGAGGGAGTAGCTTTTAAGTTAGGCTTTGGGTTCTCAGGACTCACCAGTCAGGCAGTCACCGCCGCGGCGGCCGTGGTGTGCCGGAGTCGCGTCGGCGCGGTCGCGTCTCTCGCGTCGCGGCGGCGGTGGAGTGCCAAAGTCGCGGCGGCGGTAGGGTGCCGGAGTCGCAACGGCGGCGCGGTCTCGCCTCTCGGCTCTCGCGTCGCGACGGAGGCGGACTGGCGGCTGGCGCGGTCGGGCGGAGGCAGTCGGGCAGTCGGGCCAAGGGTTATTTCTATTGGGCTAGTTGGGCTGCCTGGTGGCGTGGGCTTTCCCGGTTAAGTTACAAAAACGGGGTAAAAACGCGATTATTCCGGTAGAAAACAGGTTCCGTAAATACGAGCGGAAAACCCTCTACCGTTTCCGGTCATATTTCCGTATACATCTGTCCTGTTTCCATATTGTTTCTTTTTTTTCGGTAATACGAAAACAGGCAGGATAAATATGAAATGCGGTACGGGATGGTACGGGATTTTCCCATCCATTTTCAACCCTACTCGTGGGAGACGGTGAGAGACCGAGAGACGTCGGAGGACGCGGCCCGTCTCCGATACTGGTGGTTGCGGGAGGTGCCGAGGGAGACGCACGACCACTCTCTCTTTATTGGAGTAGAGGTTAGGACTGGGCATAAATTAGCCGAAACCGGATAACCTAACCGAATCCTAACCGAATCGAACCGAATTGACCGCAAATTGCGGTTAATTCGGTGATCGGTTAAATGTGTGGTTAAATTCCTGCACTATTCGGTTATCAGTGATCGGTTCGGTTTTGGCCAGCAGTTAACCAAACTGCCGAGGTAACCGAACATTCACAGCAGCCCTCGTGAACTCCGAGCCCAGCAGCAGCCCACACAGGCCCGTGAATTCCTAACCCTAGAATAAATACTATCCTACCAGGCCACCAGCCACTCGCCCACTTGCCCTGTCGCCTACACCCTCTCCCTCTGCAGCCGCCGCCCGCTAGCCGCCACTCCCGCTCGCGTCGCTAGCTCGCCCAGCGCCCTGCCCCCTCCGGTCTCCAGCCTCCGCAGACCGATGCTCGTCGGCTCTGCCTCCGACCTCGCCAACTCGCCCGGGACCCACCCCCTCCGGCCTCCATACTCCGTAGACCGAGGCTCGTCGGCTTGCCCAACGCCCGCCCCCTCCGGCCTCCGCGACTGCGACTCGCCGGCTACGACTCCGCTCCCTCCGCTGCACGGCACGCGGCACCTCGCGCTTCCGCTCCAGGTCTCCGCGAGACCGCGACAGGCCGACAGCAAGGGGAGGGGACTCCGCCGGTACTCTGCTTGTCCAACAACGGCGGAGACTAAGCGTCTAAGCATTTATCCAAATGTATTTTCATGTTTGGATCCCTGAACTGTGGTCTATGTCTCTGGTGTTAATTAGGGATGACAACGGGTAAAAACCCGTCGGGTATTACAATTCTATACCCGCACCAGCGAACAAAAATCGTACCCACTACAATACCCATATCCACTCGCGGGTACGAACTTTTACCCATACCCGTACTCGCGTGGGTAAAAAAACCCGTCGGATAACCCCATACCCGATTAAATACCCACTAAGAACATGTTTAAATAGCACCAATATAATAAATAATGTCACAATTAAAATAATAAATCACTAAATATGAGTAAATAAATTGAAGACAATAATAAATAATATTGAAACATGCAAGTTGATCATATTTTTTTCCAACATACACTTATGTTTGCTTAATTATGTAGAATAAATGTATAGATAAGGCGGGATATAAATTACCCATGGATACACGGGTACGGGTAGTCTGCACCCGTACCCGCACCCGCATACCCGACGGGTACAAGATTGTGCCCATTAACGTACCCGCGGGTGGAAAAGTCATTCCATATCCGCTTTTATATCGGGTAAAATCTATTGGGTACTCGGGTTTTAGGTACCCATTACCATCTCTAGTGTTAGTGTCCGGTTAGTATTTTGTGTGATATTTATCATGCTCAACTGTCAGGCCTGTTTGTTTATTGATTAGATTATATAATCTAGCTTATTTAGAATGGATTATATAGGCTAGTTTATAATAATCTACAGGGTAGATGTGTCCAAATCCTATGAATATGGTTATGGATTGGTTAGAAATAAACTGAAATAAGGTTCTATTGAGTAGCTTATAGATTATGGTAATACGAGATGTATAGATTAAATAAGTTGCACTTTAAGCTAGGATGTTTGTTTTCACTAGGATTATTTAAGCTAGATTTTATAATCTGTAGAGTAAGCAAACATGGCCATTTAATCAGTGTGTATATGCTGCATTGCCGTTGTATATATTGCGGTTAACCGAAAACCGAACCGATTTAACCGCAACCAAAATACGGCGATTTAAGGTTTTGTTACAACAATTTCAATGAAGAGTTTCCGTTAACCAAAGTATTTGTAAACCGAATTAACCGAACCGATTTAGTTGCACTGACCGAATGCCGAGGCCTAGCTGAGGTATGACCCCGGTGGCCGGCCAGCTCTCCAAACAATGAATTAATAACGATCAGCTAGTAGCGTATCAGTCCACGAAAAAGTCCAACCCTGCAAGCCCAATAGCCCACTTGGGTCAACATGGACTAGAAGACACCTCATTTGCAGGATTAAACTCTGGTCAGATCGAGACTAGTAGATCAGAAGTCCTCCAAAGTCCAAAGGTCTTTTTAGACCACAACTTGATCTTAAGTTGTGAAGACAACGGTGTGAAAAATAATAATAATGGTGGATTTATAATGAGAGAGATTTTATAGTGGTCGAAATGTACCTACAGCTATGAGGCGGTAGCATTCCTTTTTATTTTTTCTGACCAAATTATTGAATAATTAAAATAAATAAGAAAAGGTTATTGGTGCCAGGACTGATCTATTTGGTACCATGCGGTACTGGTACCATGGTACCGCCTATTCCTAAATCATAAGATTTTGCTCGATGACAGACCTCATTTGTTTCGATCACCATAAAACTTGTACACTCGTGAAACAGATTATAGTAACTTTAGTTCTAGTCGATAATGAAAGTCAGTTTTATGGAGAACAACAGTCATAGAGCATAGAAAGAACCTACTATTGTGGAACCTTACTTTTATCGCAATGTTATTTGTTATTTTGTAACCATTTAAAAAAACGGTTATCACTATTAGTATATCATGAATGATTTTATATTATCATAAGGTATATACTAAATCTGTTCTAGAATATAAGGGATTCAGTCATTTTTAATTTGTCCCAAAATGCAAATGAGTATAGATAAATTAGGATCTTTTTGTAAATTAATGTGTCATTACATTCTTCTTCCCCTATTTTCTACAGCTTAAAATGTGTCATACATATTAAAGATCCTAGGGTCCCTTATACTTTCTACGTTCATAAATGTATGACGCAGGTTGATTTTTTTTCCACAACTTCAATCATTCTTCTTATTCAAAAAATTCACAATTTATCACTTATTTTGTTGTGATTTATTTAATCAATAGACATAGTTTGGGTATGAATTATGTTTTTATATATTCGAATAAATTTTTTGAATAAAACAAATGATCGAAGTTTTTTAAAAAAAAAACTGCATCATACATTTATGAACGAATCTAGTATTTTAACTATGGAGTGGGTAAGTTAGGGGCTGAGTGGTTGGTTGCACAAGGGCCTATCTTGCCCAGGATAGTGCAACTGGGGGTGTTTGGTTGCCCGCACCCCAAATATATACAACCCAGGATTGTGCAAAAGGGGGAGATGGGTTGTCCAGCTTTGTACACCCGGATCGGGCTTCTTATCCTATACAGGGTGACCTTGTGCAGCGGGGCTGGCCACCCTTGGCCCAATTTGTGCTCCCTTGGCCCAAGCTGTGCACACGCCATAAAACCGACGCCCTTGGCGCGCTAGGGTTCCTTGCTCCATTCCTGCCGCCACTCACTTCTCTCTAAGTTTGCTCTCTCTCTCTCACCTCTCCTCTCTTCCTCGCATCTCCTGACCGTGGGTGAGCACCTGAGCTCTAACCCGCACGGCAACAGCTCAGTGAGCGACAGTACAACATTGTTGCACTTCCCTTCCCCCTTTCCTCTGACCTCGATGCCTTGATTCATGTCCTCCCTTGTCGATTATGTCGTGGATGAATGTGCTCCTTGTAGATCTATGCGATGATGCAAAATTAAGCATGATGTGCGTACGAATAGGGCATTTCTTGCGCTCTTCTTAATTGTTTCTGCTGATCCATGTCATTATTGAGGTTGGAATCATGGACCTTTCTATTGTGCTGCGATTGATTTGTCTTGCTTCTACTCTTGTCGATGATGGAAAACTGAGCTCCTTTTTGTCAGATCTAGGCTCTGAATTGGGACTATTTTCCTCCAATTTTGATTGTTGTAGTTGGGGATTTGTTTCTGAGCTAGGATTGCTTGGTTTGCGATGATGTTTGGATTGTCATATGTGGAACATCTAGTATATAATACATGTTTAGGGTAAATGGAGAATGTTGGTTTTGTAATGACAAGTACTTGATATGTGGATTAACAAGCACCGGGGGCCGCAGCATATTGTTGCCGCAGCTGTGCTTTGCTATGGTCAATTTGTCTGAGCAACAACAACACCTAGCACTAGTTCTCTAATCCATCGTTCTTGTATGATATAGCATGGATCCTTCTGACCGTTGGCGGCGGCTCATTGTGAGAGTCGCAGCTCTAGTGGTCATTGTTGTTGCATGGGTTGTAAGTGCAGTTTAGGCGTCGTTCTTTGATGGCAAACAGCAGTGTCTTATGCTCCTATGGCCAAGAGAGATGCTGAGAGGCAGAACAATCTAAGGTTCATATACCAAATTGATGATACTAGGTGTGTAGACCTATTGAGAATGAAGAGGGAGCCCTTCTTCTAGCATTGTGATATGTTCCACACTAGGGGATTGCTGAGGGATAGTGTGCACATCTCAGTAGAGGAGCAAGTAGCAATGTTCCTTCATGTGGTGGGTCACAACCAACGGTTCAAGGTGATAGGCCTCACTTCCAGGAGATCTATAGAAATAATAAGACGATTATTCCAAGAGTATACTATTGGTGAACTTAGAGTTGATATGATCCAGCCACCTTCAACAAAAATCCCTACCAGGATCTTGCACAACAGTCACTGAATCCCTATTTTAAGGTTAGTTCTACCATTAGTTGGCCATGTCATTGCACTGTGCTTTGTGTCATTAGTTGGCCATGTCAAGTTCCCATGATTTTGATTAGGACTTGTATGTGTAGGACTACATTGGGGCTAGCCATGTCAGCTTTCTTAGGAAGGAAACACACAACTACTCAAAATGTGCTAGTAGCTATAGACTTTGATCTCAGATTCACTTATGTTCTGGCTGGCTGGGAAGGGTTAGCCCATGATGCATTGATCCTAACAGATGGAATTGAGAGAAATGATGGTCTTAGTGTGCCACAAGGTAACATATAGATTGCACATGTGTTCCACTAAACTATGTCCACACCATGTCATTATTCTGAGCTTGCTATGAACCTATAGGTAAATACTACCTTGTAGATGCTAGGTATGCTTGCAAGCTTGGGTTCTTGCCCCCTTTCAGAGCCACAAGGTACCAGCTCAGAGAATTTGGTACTAGGCGTCAAACACCCAAAGAACTATTCAACCTAATGCACTCTTCCCTTAGGGTGACAGTTGGGAGGGCATTTGGAGCTCTAAAGAACAGGTTCAAAATCATGTACAACAAGCCGCTTCCACCCTTACAAGACTTGAGTGAAATTAGTGCTGGCATGTTGTATCCTTCACAATTGGATACTTAAAGATTTATGCTGTTGTGTTATGCTGGTTTGTTGGATCTTAAGCAATCATGGGGTTTTGTTTGGACAATTGGCCTATGATGAGTAAGAGATGGAAATCCTGAGACTATACAAAAGAGCATCCATTCACTTTTGCGCTGTTGTGTTTCTGTTTCAACCATTCCTTACTATTATCGAACCGATGCTTCTTCCTAGTTTTATGGTCCTGTTGTGTTTCTGTTTGTCCGGTTACCTTGCTATTTGTCCACTTGAATTGTTGTTTTTGCTCTGTCTATGATGGATCCATCAAAATTTGAGGCCAACTTTGTATATCATTCCCTTTTCAGTTTTAGGGATGGTTTGGTATGTTGTGTTTCGGGGACACAAACCTTGGGTGTATGCTAGTTGGCCTAGGTGCTATGATCAAGCAATAGAGTTTCAAAATGCATCATTCCTTAAATACAAGACTGAGAGAGAAGGATTACATGCCTTCCATGCATATTGCTACGATGAAAATTATATCCCCTGTAGTGAAAATGGAGCATATTCAACCGAAAAGTCCAAAGAAAGTAGTAAATCTCTTGTCATGGAAAGATACAGTCATTGTGCTTCAGTTTTTTGTCATTGTAGTTCTAAGTATTACCATCATTTGTGGATAGAAACTGTTCATTAATGGTCTAACTGTAACTTAAGTACTCTAATTTCATTTGGAACATTGATCTGGTTGAAAAAAAAGAGAAGAACCATGAACAATGCTGCAAGTTCACCCAGAATAATTGTTACACATGCCTAACTGCCACCAACCACCGATCCTAACAAGAATGCCAACCAAACAGAAGGTAACTAGTTCAAATAATAGATCATAGATAACCTAAACATAACTAAAGCTATAAAACTAGCTAGCCCAAAATAGCGCGTCCAACCAAACAGGAGCTCCTTGCACAGCCAAAGCTTTCAACCATAGCCTGCCTACGAATCATATGCAGGCTACCGTAATGCGAGCAACCAATCACGTCCTTAGGTACTGTTATTTTTTACTGACCCCAACCACCATTTATCGTGGCTTCGCCCCAAGGTCAGCAATGTTGGTCCTGGCAGCGCCTCGTCGGAGTGCCGGGAACAACATCTCGGGGCTTGAACTCCCACAGCATGAACACGTCGGTGGGGTCGAAAAACTTGTCAAGCAGGAACAGACTGAATGGGGGACCCCTCCACGAAGACGGCCTTCGCTGCGGACGCTAGCAGCGACATGCCAGGATCTGGCAGGGGAGGAGGCGACATAGGAGTAGCCGAGTAGGACTTAGGAGCCACTACCAAAAAAACAGCAGCGGGGATTCCATGCCAATGAGACTATTGCCACAATGCCACGAGCCTTTGGGGAAGAGAAAGCAGAGGAATGTGAGCCACGATTCCGTTTGCCGTTGGCTGGCAGGCTGGCTATGCCATCGATGGTGCGTGCTCTCCGTAGCCAGTTCCTCCAGAGAACATGTGCTTGATTTTACAGTAGTACTCTGTTTTTTACACTAGTATTTTTTATTTCGTGCACATAGAAATTTAAAACAGCGCGACCAATCAGTTCAGTTCTGGCGGTAGGCGATGAACCGCGCGAGGTGGCGCAATGGCGCGGCGTGATGGCTGGCGAACTGGTCCAGCTCCGCCTCAGCGCTGGCCAGGAGCTCGGCGGCGTAAGCGCGCGCTCCGTCGACGCCCATGAGCTTGGGGTAAGTGGCCTTATCCGCTGCGAGGTCCTTGCCGGCCGTCTTCCCCAGCTGCTCCGACGTGCGCGTCACGTCCAGCACGTCGTCGACCACCTGGAAGAGCAGGCCGACGCACCGCGCGTACCTGCGGACGCTCTCGACCTGCGCCTCGCCGCCCCCGCCGACGATGGCGCCGCACACGGCCGCGGCCTCCAGGAGCCGCGCCGTCTTGTGCACGTGGATGTACTCCAGGGTGGCCAGCGCGACGGGCGCGCCCTCGCTGGCGAGGTCCACCACCTGGCCGGCGGCCAGGCCCTGCGCGCCCACGGCGTTGCCGAGCTCGGCCACGGCCCGGAGCGCGCGCTCGGCCGGGACGCCGGTGCCCGCGCAGCCGCGGGCCACGTGCTCGAACGCGAGGGCCAGGAGCGCGTCCCCGGCCAGCAGCGCCGTGCTGACCCCGAAGGCCACGTGGTTGGTGGGGCGGCCACGGCGGAGGCTGTCGTCGTCCATGCAGGGCAGGTCGTCGTGGACGAGCGACATGGCGTGGACCATCTCGACGGCGCAGGCCACGGGCGCCGCCGCGGCCTCGTCGCCGCCCACCAGCTCGCAGGCCGCGAGGGCCAGCACGGGGCGCACGCGCTTGCCCCCCGCGAGGAGGGAGTAGCGCATGGACTCGTGGAGCCGCTCGGCCGGGTGGCGGAGCGGCAGCGCGCGGTCCAGGGCCTCGTTCACGGCCGCGGCCTTGGACGCCATGTACTGCTCGAAGTCAAAGCCAAAGCCTAAACGACCCTCCTCCTGGTCCGCTTGCTGCAACATTGGCTTCGGCGTTGTTGCTATTGCTCGCGTTGTTGGAGCCGTCGCGGCGCACCGGAAGGAGAGGGTCGTCGAGCACCACTTGGCTTGAAGTAGTGGAGCCATTCTTGGAGGCTTCGGCGCCATGGGAGTAGCAGCATGGTGGAGGACGACGCAGGGTCCAATCTTGGCCGCCATCGTGAGTCCTGACCCTATGTCCGCTCGTTAGGGAGCTAGCTGGGATGTTATATGCGCATATATAGAATATATAGCATTGTTATATACTCCGTATAAGTTATGATAAGGGAATGATCTTTTACGTGCAATTAAGTTTCTACTTATGAGATCAATCAGAGTGGAGACTTGTCATGTTTGTGAGTATCTGTCTGAGCGAGCTGAAGGGGATTCCTCATCTGTTTCTCACTGTCTGGCTCTGATGAGTATAATATTGTTGTTGTTTACGAATTGATGAATTCATCTCATCAGCAGTCGAGATGACACGCAAGATGCTCTGTGGCAGTGATTAGGGAGTAGACTATATTCCCTCGAGAGCAGTTTTTGTAAGCACATGGTTAAGCAGCTTGCTTTGTTTTCTTTGGTGCCTCGGACAGGAGGCATCTGTCTTGTGATGATGTGGATAACCACACTTCGATACATACACACAAAAATGGCAAAAACTCTGCTGTTCAGATGGAGTATTCTAAAGAAACAGCCGATCGTACGGAACCCCCTAAATTTAGAAAATGCAATGCATCGGAGAATGCGTTTGTTTAAAAACCATCTAACCTTGAGCATTGTAAGTCCTATTCGGTAGGTATCCAACGGAGAATGCGTGTGTTTGAAACCATTTAACCTTGAGCATCGTAAGTCCTGTTCGGTAGAAAGTTTTTTTTTGGGGGTTTGGAAGTATACGAGACTATTATTGTTTTCTCAACTAAACCGTATTTATTCCTACCTGAAAATTATGCTTCTGAAACCATGGTTTGCTAAATATCATGGTATTTTTAAGTACCCTAAGTTTTTAAAGTTTTGACGAGCTTCTTCTCACACGTAAACACTATGGTTTGTGATGTTCTATCCAAACAATTGTTAGTTCCAAGAAAATTACCATAATTTTAATGGGGTTAAATAAAGTCAGGGCATTTTGTATAGCTAGCGTAGGGGTACATACAACATGCACGTGGTGAATCCAAAACATCGAAAAATTATAGTCCAGCCAGCAATCAAGAAATGACGAAAAGACAAATAAATAAAGGAATTAGAAAAAGAGATTAACTTAATTGATGTCCTTCCTTTTTCATTAATTTCAAGACATAGAAGATACCTGGTGCGTATGAGTACAAAATGATGTGAGAAGATAAATGACCAAATAGTAGAAATATTTTCTTTCTACCAGTTGTAGTCACTTTTCAAGCCTTTCCAATCTTTTCCAACCTATCAGGTGGGGACAACGCGAGGAGTATAGTTGTTTTTCATTGGATGAAAAAGATATTGCAAAAACTCACTCTTTTATATTTATATCGTAGATAGATGACGATGCCAACTATATTATTATAAAAATAGCTACAGCGAGTTTTAGAAAAAAACTTTTTTACCTACGACGGTCCCAGTGTACTTGTTGCACCCAAATACCGACGGGTGGTGAGATTCGGGTGCAGAGCATACGGGAGCCGGAGAACGCGCTGCTGCTGCACTCATCTCCCTATCGTGCGACTCCGACCGGCTCTGCGGGAAAGCCGATCCTGATTGTGCGTGGTGATGCGGACGTGCCACCTGGCTTGACCTTGCAGCCAGAAGAGTTGGATGGTTGCGGCTGTTGGCTCTTGCTCTCTTGTAAAGCGTACACAACAGATCTAAACGTTAAGGTCTTACCTGATCGCAAGGATCGGCAAACGCGAGATCTCGTGTACTCCGGTCGGCCGATGCGAGGGCATCGGATGGTCCATCAGGTATGCATGAATACAGTGAGTGAAAGGCAAAACCACATCCAAAGTAGAATAGATGTTAAAAACATATCTAAAAGCACGATATAACAGATCTGCATAGTCAAACCGGCTTCAAACTAGGATCTTCAAAGAAGTTCATCTTACTAAACAGATACAAATTACGATATGTATAGATAGGGTGCTCGAGCTACGCTAATCTATCGGCAGGTCGCGTGCACACGCTGCAGTGGCATGTCGTGTTCGTAACAAACGATGAGGTAACGTAAAACGAGCTGCATGAAGATCGATCTACTGCATGAAGCATAGATAGATAAAACAGATTGATAACCTGCAGAATAACTAGTGAATCACGCCGACTACGAAGCTTAGTACGAGATTCACCAGAATAAATACAAGACACCAAGCAGCCATAACACAATCTACCAGAGAAAACATTAACGCATATTGATGTCATGCGGGATAACTAGCAAACCTTGCCATAAAAACGATTTAGTACAAAATTTGTCATGGATCCGGTAAACACTTCGCTGCTCTGGCCGACCCGAATGAACCTACTAGGGCAGCATAGCGCTTAACTGGAGAGAATAAACCTAGGAGCCAGAGTGGCGATGCACCGAGAGTTGATGAACGAAGTGCGAGCTGTTTGGGAGCGTAATACCATCGTTGGTTTATTCATGAATAGAAGATACATATTTATATTTTGGAGACTTAGCTCTCAAGGCAAATCCTTTCTAGATAGACTCAAACTCTTTTCTAGCTAATAGATTACAACTCAATTAGGACTCTATGACTTGATAACGTGATCTGGATTCTTTCTCTTATCAATTCAGATCCTTGTGAAGTTTCCAAATATCAGCCGAAACATGCCGTATAATCTTGGTAGATTCTGGTCGTTGCATTGTTTTGACTATTCCTGTTGACTCAGAGCTTATCCGAGCGTGATTCTTGCGGCATTGGAAGCATATCTCCTTAGCTTTCCATTCATATGTAGAACGTCTAAAACGGAGTCCGTATGTGGTTGGGCCGTCTGTTTTCGTGCGGCCTACTCTTATAGTCCGAACCAGCCTCGCGAATAAACTGGACCTTGACGTGGATTAGGCTTATGACTCCATATTGGCTTAGGCATTAGGCACACAATTGTTATCATATTTGGCTAAACTTATGATATAGGCCTGGCCAAGTGGATTCTTTCATCCTGGGTTTCTTCTGACATTTTGATTTATTAGTCTTGTCAAAATCCGGTGTCAACGGTACCACTCACATTGACCACGCATGCTAGAAAAGGTGGGAAAGTGTTAGAAAAGATCTAAATCAATGGAAGGAAAATGTTTACACTCTTTATTCTCTTCTCACCTTATTTTGTACTAATACCAATCGGGTACTTTACTTGTCTTAGAATTAATGAGAAAGGAAAAACGACAATTAAGCGGGTCTTCTTTTTTTTAATTTAATATTTTTTCCTCCTTTCTATTGCTCAGACGGTTATCTCATGACATGTGTGTTGCAAGTACGGCTACGGTTTTAAAAAATATATAAGGCTCTTAGAGCATTTTGATGGTGACAACCCACTGCATGAACTAGTATGCACAATGCATCAAGTACTATCCTCGTTATATTCAAGGGCAAAGTCATGAGACGAATTTAGAGGGACGGTGACAAGCACTAGACAAATACATTATATTAACACTAAATTTACTAACTTTATTAGAGTGCACTCCTATGAAAAAAATCAGTAACCTTGGAAGAGTTTGCCCCCTAGATTCACCCCTAGTTACATTAACATCAACAATAAAAATAATTTTACAAAATAAACCGTGTTCTATCGCTATTCGTAAATATGCCAATTTTGACATCGATATGGTCACCAATGTACAATTTTGACCAACACTTTTTATAGAAATATGATGATAAGACATTACCCCTCCATCCTCCCCCCAAATGAAATTATGAGTTTTTTCAGGCATATTAGTGATGGAAGAAATAGCGCATGTGCCCCTACCTACTCCCATTGTCTTTGATGTGTGTAATTGATGCTATATCTGGTCACCAAAGGAAACAAAACACAATAGACATCCAAAGTATCCTTATTTGGTTTGCTGAACAGACGTTTCTCGTGGTCGAATTTTAGGATTTCATTTTTGGTGGACAAATTTTAACTCCGTAAATTTTATTCTTTTGTGGATAGAAGTAAATATATTGTATTATGAAAGTACTTTACACAACAAAATTCCATGGCACTATTCCCACATGATGAATACAGGTAGCTTTATCAAAGTCAATGCTCAAAGCTTGAGGAGTTTGATTCAACTCATTATAGGACGTTATAGATTTATCATACAACGCTAGCAGACAAAACATATATCATATACATAAATCCATACTTTCTACAAATAGATTACATGAATGGGCTATCATAAATTTTCTCATGAAAGTACTAATCTTGCATGTCTTATATAGTTATAGATGTGGATTTTCCTCCATTGTTTGGCCTTTTGATGATATGAAACTGACTTTTCCGTCTCATCAATCACCACTATCACATGATTCTTATATGAGCGCAATCATTTGGGTGGGGGGGGGGAGTACATAGTTAACACCATCTTGTGCCCTTCAGGATGTCAGCTACATCTTCATCCTGTACGATGGTCTCATGATTGGATCTACAATTGAGATTTCTCTTCTCATAGGGAGATGCCAGTGATGTTAGATCCTAAAGAAAGGAAGGAGTAGTTTGAAAAATGCCTTTTTAGTTTTCCTGTGGAAGCTAGGCAGGGTGTGAAGTTTTTATGTTTGTTAGCTTATTTAGACTATATGGTAGTTTGTTGTGTTTGTTATCTCGACGAGTAGGTTGTTTCAAAAGTTTAAACTCTTCTGGTCAGGTGGTTTTTAAGAAATCTGAATTATGTATTAATAACATGATATATGGCGCATGTAAAATGTTTCAAATGGCTTCAAAAATTTGTGTAAACTGGCCTATTTTTCTTTTTTTTTAGAATTATAAACCAGTCTTATTTAAATATTAAACAACACAATATAAAAAAATAAATGAGCATTTATAGAAATCAAGTTGCACATATATTCTTAAGTGAAAAACATTTGGGAGCTGTTTTGGATCAACCAAATAATTTTTAGTTGCTAAAAGTTAGCTACAATGTCTACAGCCCAACTAATAGCAGCTAATTTTTGCTTCTATTATTTCATTAGCTGAAAACCCCAGCTAATTGTAGATAATTTTTGCAAAAGCTAGCTAGTTAATTTTTTTAGCTCTAGCTAATTTTTAGCTAGTGTGACCCAAACAGAAACAGGCCCTTAATCGGATTGCGAGGTCCAATATGTCCTGTAGCCCCAAAGTTGTCATCATGCTCAGCCGTCCATCAGTTTTGATAGCCAAGATTGTTGTATCCTGTTGAAACCCAAGGCCCATTTGCCGAGTTGCTCCCCCTCCATTCTCCTCTTGCAAGCACGGCGCGGCGCATCTGCTTCCTCCGCTCCGCGTTCGCACACACGAGGTGCCTCCTCCTTCCTCCTCCCCGTCTTCTCTCCCCCCTCGGTCGGCTTCCCTCCGCGCTATGTCCCGTTCCCCATTCCTTTCTTCTCTTTCGATCACTTCCAGCCAGCGGATCTGGGTGGCGGTCCGGCGGCGGATGCGCGTTGGCGAGCGCGGCGGACGGGCGATGTGAGTTCTCCGCACGACGGGCTGGGATAGGGGGACGGCGAATAGCGACGAGGCAGTGCGCGCGCAACTGGGTGGCGGTGGCCGAGCGCTGGCGTGCGCGGCAACGAGGCAGGGGCTTTGCCTCACTTGGCGGCGGCAGACGGTCGTGGGGGCGGCGGCGGACAGGCGTGGGTAAAGCGGCGGTCTAGCGTTCCAGATCTAGAGCGCCGGCATAGCGTTTTAACGGTTTAATCGTCTTTGCAATAACATTATCGATGAGCATGAACTGGTTCTCACGGCTAGGTTTTACTACCGAGACATTATACATATAATACCGATATATCCTCCAGGCCTTGACTAAACGCAAGTTGTTATCCACCGTAATATGTTTTCAGCCTTTTGTTTATCTGCGACAACAATGTGCCTTTAGTTAGGTTTCCAAGCTTCAATGTAGCTTGAAAATATTTCCATTTCCATTTTCTCTGGTTAAATAATTTATCCCCCCCCCCCCCTCACGTGTTTGCAATTACTGTAGGCTGATCAGATATTTTTATGCCAATGGCGAGGGAACCAAGTCCTGAAATAGACGATGAACTTTTCAATGAAGTTTATGGGAAAGCATATAGTGGTCCAGTTGCATCAGCTACAAATAATGTGATGCCTAAAGTAAATGATGAGAAGAGGCCTCTGACCCATGACAAGTCAGACGATGAAGACGAGGCCCCAGATCCTAATGCTGTTCCTACGGACTTCACTAGCAGAGAGGCTAAGGTCTGGGAGGCTAAAGCTAAGGCTACAGAAAGGAATTGGAAGAAGAGGAAGGAGGAAGAAATGATTTGTAAAATATGTGGAGACTCAGGCCATTTTACTCAGGTGCTCTTTTTTCTATTGAAATTAGAACTTGCATGGAAGCATATCAAAATAAACACATGTAATGAACATACATGGATTGTTTCTGGTGGCTATAGTATTGGTACTTGGTAGTGTTAGCAACCACGTAGCAATGGTGTACTGATCCTAGTGAATTTATTATTTGCAATGCAGGTTTCTTTAACAATCTGCATTATATGAAACTTTAACTGCAAAGAGGTGTTGTGATTAGCTGATAGCCTGCTTTGTTTTATTGTCACAGTGCATGATAAAAAGTGCTTCATCCTTTTTCAGTAGCAGTTTATGTCATGCAAGTCAGAGGAATTGATGCACAAAATCGTGCACCTTTTGGCATCTTTATCTTGTGTGTTTTGTCCTACATGGTTAGTGCACAGTTAGAAAGTAGGTCATGTTTCCTTGAAAGGAGAATCCTGTAGGTGTAGTTCAAGTTGTCTCCTTTGTATTTTACCCTTTTTCTCTGTTTCTGCTTGGTGTACATGGTGCTTTGTGCGTATATAATTTCATTCTTATTTTATCTTCCCTTGCTAAGTGCTAATATAAACAATGTCAAAGCCCGCTCTTCATTTAACATCTCCTTTCTAAACAGGGTTGTCCATCCACACTTGGGGCAAATAGGAGAAATGCAGATTTTTTTGAAAGAGTTCCAGCAAGAGATAAGCAAGTCAGGGATCTTTTCACTGAAAGGATGATAAGCCAGATCGAGAAAGATGTGGGGTGTAAAATCAGAATGGATGAGAAGTTCCTGTTTGTTAGTGGGAAGGATAGGTTAATATTAGCTAAAGGTGTAGATGCTGTGCATAAAATTATCCAAGACAGTAAAGGGAAACATAGTCCAAGCAGCCCAAAACGGGGTCGCTCTCGATCACCTGTACGAAACACCACTGAATTTCGCTCCAGATGCTCTCATTCTCACCACTCCCATAGCCCAAGAAATTCTGATTCTCAACGATCCCGTAGCCCAAGAAATGCATCACGCTCTCAAAGTAAAGGATACTATAATGAACGGAATCTAGATGGTCACTTACATGACAATATGCCCAGGTTTTCTAAAGGATCTCCACAAGGTAGGGCACTCAGGCACACTGCTCTCATCATCTATTGTATGAGCATTAGGGGCCAGAAAAAAGTGACTATTTTGAGCTAAAGAAAATATCTTTGGTCCTTTTCTGTTGGTTATTGCTGTGCTAGAGTATACCTTGTTTGGTCCTTTTGCAGCTCAAGGTAAGTTCAAGCTTTATCTGATGAAGCGTTTCTGCTTGAGTATTGATCAGACAAGACTATCTCAAATACGTGCCCGTATATGAAGTGTTTGTGCCTATTAATTGATCAGACAGGCTATTTTGCACACAACACACTATGAGTTGGATGACCTGCAATTTATTATTGCATCTGGCATTATTCTTCCTTTTGCTATACAGTAAAGTGTACTTAGGTGTGAATCTGTTTTAGCTCTCTGGAACTAAAATGCAATATGTTGCATCTTCTTCCTTTTGCTGAAGCTTATGCCAACTTCGGAGCAAAAGGCCGTCCAGCCCAATTAAAATCTCCACGCCATTCCTCTTATCTTGATGATTTTCCTAGAACACATGGCGAGAATAACCAATTTGCTGCTTCACACATGCCCAATAACTGGGGCATTGGGAGACATGGGACTGATGCCCGTTCATGCGTTGAGTTTGACATAACGTCCCACCAACAGACCTTGGAAGAGCTTGAGCTGGAGTTTAAAAGGGAAGCCACACAATTATCTAGAGCCCGTGATCAAGAGGAGGATGAAGAGAACTACAAGCATCGAGAGGTAAAACTTAGTTTACTACCGTGAATGCCACTTTATTTCTGTATCCATATTTCATCGTTTGATGTTTGCTGGTGGTATCTAATTGTGGTCCCTGGCATCTTCTCATGTGGTTTAGTGGTTTGTCCATGACTGGAAGTAGTCTGCAAAGTTCTTTACCTATTTTTCCACCTAATAGAGGTCCAGAAGTGAGAAGTATTGAGAAGTATGGAATCCGTTGTATGAATTCTCTTTGAAGTATGAGAAAAGAAGTTACCGTATATCACAATGTGGACCTCATCTAAACACAAAACAGGAGGCTCAGGGTATTCTGTTCATATATTAAGTATTAGGTTGAAATATTGGGTTCTGTTGATTTGACCTGAAGCATACAGTAGAATACCAAATGCCTGCAGAGTTCTGCTGTCTTGTACTCCGTATTATTTGTCTGTCTACTTTGGCTTGGGAGTAACTACCCATTAAATTGAATGACTACCTGTTTCAACTGAAATTTGGAGTTGGAAAGGATCTGCTATATTTGTGATTCCATATTTCTATCTCTAGCCTATCTTGTTTGGCGTATTAACAGCATGAACATGGTTTGGTAGCGAACTATTTTTTACTGGATAGCAGGGTGAAGTATTAATAGAATGTTTATTATATACGTGTAACAATTCCATTGACCTGTTTGAGATTTGATTGTGAGCTGCTCAATGCCCGAGCAACTTATAATTTTGGATCCTTTAGTTACTTTTGATTGTAGAAAACAAAAAATATTGTTTCACTTTCAGAATAAATTTCACAAACCTACCACTATTTTGGTCTAGTTGTCACAAAGCTACTTCTTGAGCCCATTTCATAAACCCACCACTACTTTGATTTCTCCTTCTCACAGAACTCCTTGTTATCTCTTCTGTTCCTGGCCAGTTAGATCCACATGTCAGCGGCAGATCGCTTGAGTTACACCCTCCAGTGTATCCATTTTAGTTTCTGCCATATGCCATGTATTCCTGTGATCTCATTAGTGATGCAGGTGACGTCATGCTCATATGTCTTTTGGCTCATTCTTCCATTCCCCTGCACATAACATTGCCAGCATAGGACCAGCCTTCATGGCATATGTCAGTTTCTGACATAGATGCATAGTACAGGTGTGGACCTGTTTATTTGCTGGGTTGGGCTGACTTTGGGCCGGAGTTGAAAAAACCTTGGGCATTTGCAGACTTGAGGTTTCTTGGGTTTTTATCTGGTTTCTGGTCAAATGTCGTAGTTTGAGGCTGGTTGGGTTGGGTTTTTTGGGCCGGAACCACTCATGTCCAAGCAGGTGTATTTCAACCAATATGTCACTGACATGTGGTCACTGATGAGGAAGGTGAATGCTAATGAAACTTGAGAACCTAAAATAGTGACAGGTTTGTAAAATCGGCTCCACATGTCATAAGTTTTAGTTTTGTGATAATTAGACCCAAATATTGGTACATTTGTGGATTTTACTCAGTTTTTTGTGGTAAGGGATAGGACACAACACCTAATTATGTTCAGTAAATTCAAGTATGCATCCTTCATTATGTTTGCCCAATTCATATTTTCTAATGTGTTACCCTCTAGCAAAAGCATATAACTTCGTACATTTGTGTCTTCCTTTGTTGTTTCTTAATGTCAATCTTCTCTCTGATGCAGTCACTGAGAGTAATGAGAGAAAATCACATGGAGAGAGTGACTACCATGAGAAATCTGCATGCAAGGAAGTGGGAAGAATTTCTTGAACAAACCTTTAAAAGGCAACAGCAAGCACAGCCTTCTTACCCGCAAACTGGTTATCCTGGTTTTGAGCAGAGGACTACACATATTTCAGCTCCGCAGCAACCAATAGATTCAAAGAGCACATACCAATATCCTTCTGACAGCTATTCAGCCTCAAAGGCTCATGCTGCATATTGGTGAGTTTCAGCATGAGAGGAGGCATGATGATCTTGGGAGGACCTATGGGCGATATTAGCTGTTGACTAGTGGTGAGTTAACATCCACTTTAGATTTTGATGTTAAGCTGTACAGTTCAAATGTATTAGGGGTAGCATTGTTGTTGTTTGAGGAACTGACACAATGGTAAGTCAATGTTCTTCTAGGTAAGCTAGTTATAGGGTTGGGCCTGGCAATATAGATACAAAGATTTGTAGTCCCCCATCTTACTACAAAATGTTGACCAAATGTTCTCTTCCTCTTTTGAGTCCTAAAAAGTGGTTCCCGAATTTTCAGGGCATATTGTGTGAGGAATCAGTGTCAATGATGCTACTTATTAGACCCTCGTAGCACCTATTTGCTGTTATGTAGATTGAGCAGGTAAGAAATTCATATTTTAGAAGAACTATGCCTTCCTGTCTCTTCGCAGCTAGTACCACCTCAATGGACTGGAACTGTCATCATCGAGTTCCGATATTGTAACAAGCTGCTTCTCAATGAACTTTGCTGAAATGCTGTAAAAGAAATTAACTTGGTACCAGTTATTTCATCTGCTTTGCAGAAATGTCCCCATATTGATGTGTTTGTGTGAACGTAGCATCTTACTAAAATTGGCATCTCAATGCTATCGGAATGGAAGTTTACAGTTTCACGTCAACTCCACAAATATATGACACTGTCGACTTTTTACCCAAAACTTTGATTGTTTGTCTTATTTAAAAAAATAACAATTTATCATTTGATTTATCACTAAATGTAGTTCCAATGTGATTCATATTTTAAGACGAAGGATTGAAGTTTTTTAAAATAAGCAATCACGTTGAACAATTGTAAACAGAGATAGTAATTTCTTGTGAGCAAGGTTTCTGTCAAGTCCTTTAAGATTTTAAGGTTTCTTGTGTTTAAGATTTGATTAAAATTTGATGGCACTCGATAAGGGTTTTATACCGGCCATGCTTACTGATTGACATCATTGAGACATTGTTCAGTTTCAAGGGGATTAGAGGGGTTGAAGTGAGATTGTGAGGAATTAAATCCCTTGTGAATCAAGAGGCCTTATATGGCGATCGTGGTCAGTTCATTTGGATTGTGATTGGCAGGTAAAGGTGAACATTTTTTTTTTGTATGAATCTCCAACGAGCAGAGTACTGCCTACTCCATACACATCCATTCATCCAAAGCGTATACGATGGGACATTCATCCAAAGTCCATGAATAATCTGACGTCGCATGGCCTAATAAACATATCCACTGTTGTGCGCTGTATCCTAGATCTTAGCTGACGAAGTCAGATTTGTGAAACGTCGACATGGTGGCTTCCTCATGTTTACGAATAGTCTAATTTACCCTAAGTTGTCACCGAATCTAAAAAATACCCTCAACTGGAATACTAGGACTCCCTGAACTTCTAAAACCGGTCGATTACCCCCTTAACGCGGTTTTACAGGAGGTTTTGGCCCGACATATGGGCCATACTTTACCTTATTTCACCGAGACGTGGGTCCCACCTTCACTTTTCCTTCTTCCTCCCTTCCCTCTCCCCGCTCCGCTTCCTATCCCCATCGACGGTCGCTTCCTCCACCCGCCGTCGCTGCTCCCTCCCGCTCCCCTCCCCGTCCCCCACCACCATCGAGCAGCCGCGCCACAAGCCTCGACTCCAGCCCTCCTCCTCGTCTTCGCTCAAGCTTTTGCCATCCGCCGCCGCCAGCTCCTCTACCTCCACCCGCCCTGCCGCCGCGTCCCTCAGCGCCGCCACCTTCGAGGAGGCGCGGACCCGACCAATTGGAGGCCGAGGTAGGGGGCATGACCTCCATGCCCAGTGTGGCCTCTAGGAGGAGCAGAGCTGGGCGGCGTGACGTCGCCTCACTGGAGGAGGGAGAGGCGCGGGAAAGGAGACTGAGGCAGACCCAACGCGGCCTCTAGGCAGAGCAGAGCGGAGCGGCGCAGGAGCACAGCAGCCGGCGGTGGAGGGGGCAGCTCGCGTTCGCCGGTGGAGAAGGAGCAGAGCGGCATGGCCGCTGTCGCACGTGGAGGAGTGCGGGCGGAGTACTTCTCCCGCGGCGCCAAGGTAGAGTGTGCGGTGACGGTGGGTGGAGAGAGCGGATGTCAACGGGGATAGGAAGCAGAGGAGGGAGAGGCGGAAGGAGGAAGAAGAAGAGGTGGAGGTGGGACCCAGACGTCGGTGAGATAAGGTAAAAGTATGACCCACCTGTCAGGAGAAAACCACCCTGTTAAACCATTCCAGGGGGTAATTTGACTGGTTTTAGAAGTTTAGGGGGTGTTATGTTTGGTCTTCGAGTTGAGGAAGGCCTTTTAGATTCGATGACAACTTCAGGGGGATAAATTAGACTTCACTCATAAATTTATAACTAAAATTGCACACGGGCTCCACCTCATTGCGGTGGGCAGTGGCAATTAACAAGAAGGACGCTAAGGACTCTCTTCTTCTCCTCCGGCCGCGCTACCCCTCTCTGCCAACCGCCTCCCCCCGTACGTCTGTGACGCCTCTCT
Source organism: Paspalum vaginatum (assembly GCA_030272315.1). NCBI lineage: Eukaryota > Viridiplantae > Streptophyta > Magnoliopsida > Poales > Poaceae > Paspalum > Paspalum vaginatum. The sequence continues at coordinate 8,370,941 of CM059014.1, read as the reverse complement.
CCCGTCTACCGGGGCCACAGCGCCTCCGTCGCCTGGCTGCGCGCGCCTCCATCCCATGGCCGCGTGACCCCGTGCCTCCATCCCCAGCAGCAGCGCCTCCGTCCCCGGCTGCAGAGCCCCCTCCCCCGCCGCGACGCCCCCTTCCTCCGATGGCCACACCGCCTCCTCCTCAAACAGACGACAGCGCTGCCTCCCTGTATGTGGCAAGTTGTAGCAAGTTATCTATGAAAAGATGTGGCAAGTTATATACAAAAGATGTAGCAAATTTATATGATTGTGTAGCGAGTTCATGTGAGTAGCAAAAAGTTTTTGTGATTATGCAGCAAGTCATGTGATGTCTAGCAAGTTTGTATGATTATGTGGCAAAGTTTATGGTATCTGTAGTGAGTTTTCCTAATGTATCAAATTTATGTGATTATTTAGTAAGTTTATATGATTATGTAGCAAGTTCGTGGAACTATGATATTTTTTAATACCAACAAAAAGTTGTACGTAGTAACAACAAATTGTGCATGTCTGCCAGAAAAAAAGTTATGCGCAAAACAACGGCTAAGTTGTGTATGTAGATGATTAAAAAATCAACAATTGTTGCAAAAACGAGGTCGTGAGGAGGATGGTTAGAAGGCCCACGAAAGGCCGGAGGCGCGAGGCACACACGGGCCGGGGCAGGCGGGGTCGTGTGGCGCGCGGGCCCAGTAGGCCGCGGGGCGCAGGCTGGGCGCGCGTGTTGCAAAGCCGTCTTCCTTTAGACATTGCGAATTAACAAGCTTCTTGTTCCTCGAAAAAAAACCTTCTGGTTCTCGGCCCGGGCTAGCTCGATATCCAGCGTCGACTGCCTGCCGTGAAGGCATCTCGTTTCGTGGGCTACAGCGAAACAATGCGTGGAGGGCCTTAAAATGGGCTTTCGGCTGTGAGAAGATCCAGCTAAATATGGGTGGACGCCGCCCGGGCTTAAGTTAACAGGCGGAGGCCCACTTCACGCTCCATCCCATCACCTTCGCTAGCGCTCTGCCGCCCGCCAGATCGAAATCGGAGGTCATGTCGCCGCCGGCGAGCCACCGCCGCCGTTCTCGGCTCCTTAGCTGGCCTCTGCTGTTCGTCGCGATCCTCGCTGTCCACTCTCTGGCCATCTACCTCTTCACCCGAGGCTTCCTCCTCACCCGTACCGAGCTCGAACTCCACAGCAGCCGCGACGACCGCTCGCCGCAGGCTGACGTCTCCCCCGGGTGCGCCTCCTGGCCCCCGCCCGCCGTTGATCGCCTCGTTATCGTTATCCTCGACGCGCTCAGGTTCGCCCTCTTGGATCCCTCGTAATCAGTTCCGGAGTCGTGTCTCTAGCTGATGCGGTGGAGCAATTTGTTGTCTCGCAGGTTCGATTTCGTGGCGCCCAGTACCTTCTTTCCAGGTGCGTGACACTGTGGGCGGCAAAATTGCGATACTATAAGCTTGTTTTCACTTCTATTTGTTAGCTAACTGCGATATTTGCTACAGAGAAGCAGCCATGGATGGACAAGCTGCAGGTCCTGCAGAAGCTTGCTGCCGATGAAAAGACATCTGCAAGGATCTTCAAAGCACTCGCTGATCCACCAACTACTAGCCTCCAGCGCCTTAAGGTGACCGCCACATTCAAATCGTACCATGATATCGAGCTTCTCCTGGAAAGGCTGTTGTTATCTTATATGCAAATGCTGCAATGTGACATGATCTGAAATTGTACTTCGTGTGCTTAACGGAATTGTTTCAAAACTCAACACTCAGGCTCTCACCACGGGTGGTCTCCCTACCTTCATTGATGTTGGCAATAGCTTCGGTGCTCCTGCAATAGTAGAAGATAATATAATGCATCAGGTTCATCTCACCCCCACATTCAGTTTACTGCTGACTCTGTCCAATCATCTGTCTACATCTCATGCTAGATTGCTAGCCATGATGGTGTGTTGTGTCTATTTCTTTGTGATCAACCAGTTCGTTAAAAATGGAAAGAGAGTAGTCATGATGGGGGATGATACATGGATACAGCTGTACCCTGAACACTTCAACAAGTCATTCCCGTACCCTTCCTTTAATGTTAAAGACCTTGATACAGTATGGCATCCTGTCTATCAGATTCTTGTACTGCTTGTTTTTTTATGAACTTCTTAGCTCTTCCTTTTAAGTATGATGATAGATTGAATTATCAATCATGAATGTACCAGGTAGATAATGGTGTAATTGAGCACTTGCTACCATATCTTCACAAAAATGACTGGGATGTTCTTATTGCACATTTTCTTGGTGTGGTAAGTTATTATGGATTCAATTTGGCCTTACTTGCCATTTTTCATCCTTTTCTCTTTTGAGCTGGAAACTTGTGAGATCAACTTTGTTTAGGACCATGCAGGGCATATATTTGGTGTTGACTCAACCCCGATGATCCAAAAGTTGGAGCAATATAATCAGATCCTAGAGGTCAGTTTTCTCATGCACATACAGATATACTATTATTTCCTTGTGTTTTTTAGGAAGCATTTAATGTTACCTTATATATGCTCTTCAAATTCATTTTCCAAGCTTAATGATGCTGTACAGACATACAGTCCATTCTTATTTTCTTATATAGGGTGTTATTGATACATTGAGAAGCCTATCCAAACCTGGTGGCACCCATGAGAATACTTTGCTTCTGGTAATGGGTGATCATGGCCAAACCCTGAATGGTGACCATGGAGGGGGAACTGCTGAAGAGGTGATCTGCCTTATGTTTTGCTGCAAAGTACCTGTCAATCATCATTAACTCTGTGTGAAATGTAGGTTGAAACATCTCTATTTGCGTGGAGCCCAAAGACCCCACCAGATGCAGTCTTGTCTGTACTTGATGATAGTTCGTGCAATGTTGATCTGGTATATTTATCAACCTCATTTGCACCTTAATAGTAAATCATCTGTTTTTCTGGTTTATGCCAACTGAAGGGTTCTTTGACAGTTCAAGGTTATAAATAATTCTGAGCAACAAATAATAATCCTCAGCTATATTTAATAGGCAAGATTTTAAAAAGTAAAATAGCATCTAGTATAGGTGACTCTGTTCATTTGTGTAATGGTGTTGCATTTGGCTGGTGTCATCTGAAGTCCTAGAGGAAGTATTAGTAGCACATGCTTCCAGCCTTGTAAAAGCAAAAGAGGGAGTTAATCCTTAAATACTTAATTATTTTCCTTGCACTATATATCTTTTAGAATGGGAATTAAACACAGTAGCTATGTATATTAATTTTTAGCTGCTACTTGCTGTGCATAATAGATGCGTTAGTATAAGATATTCATATCAGTGAGATTCCTTGCTTCAATTTGTATCTGCAGCAACATGAATGCTAATGTCACTAATACATTTCCTTTTTGTTGATGAATTAACATCACAGCACGGGGAAGAAGTGTGCATCAGCACTATGCAGCAGGTAAGGTTTCATTGCCCTCCACGTTTATCTTTAGTTTATTCGGCATTGCTTACTTCTCTTCTTGGTTTCAGCTTGATTTTGCAGTGACTATATCAGCACTTCTTGGCATGCCCTTTCCCTTTGGAAGGTGTGTAAGTTTAGCTTGGTGCTTATTCCATCACTCAGTTGTCAGTCACTGTTGTGTGTAGCCCTGCTAATAGTTTGGGCTGCAATAGTTTTAATGGTTTGGATTCTCCTCTTAGCATATTTGGGTTGGATAATAATGGGCCAACATCATCATCAAATTGGGCTGGGTTGGGTTGGGTTCTATTGATTGCAGTTTCTAGCTGATTCTTTCCACGTGAGAACGCGAGCAAGCCTCCGCAGCTCCAGCTGTTGCCGCCTGCACTCCAGACATCCGCCTCCACCTCCACCTCCATGCACTCATGCCACCACACTGGCCTCTCAGAATCAACAAAATGGATTGGTTTGGTTTGACTGAGCAACACAATAGTTGGGGCTGGTTTAATTTATAAAATGCTTTGACATCTCGCAGATTGGTGTGGGTATAGTTTGGTTTTGCCACCACTAGCAGGGCTACTTGTGTGTCTGCCTTTTCTTTTTGACATCCTTTGATGATTGTTTATATCAATCCATTAGCTCCTAAATTGGTCTTCTCTTCCTTAAATAGCATTGGGCGTGTGAACCCAGAATTGTATGCCTTGAGTACTGGGACATGGGTTAATCAAAGGATGGATGCCAATGCTTGTACATCACAGAATGATCTAGAAGCATGGATGGGGAGATATGCTGAAGTTCTCTGCGTAAATTGCTGGCAGGTTGTATGAAGCTGCATTTCTAGTCCCTTCAACCCCTTGTCCAGTTCATACATGTTTGTGTTTTTGTAATCTTTGACATTCAATTCCTTTGTAGGTAAAGAGATACATTGATCAATACTCTGCTACTTCTGTTATTGGATTTCCATCGGAAGACCTGCAACATATAATGGACCTGTATTCAAGGGCTCAGGAAAATCGGTCAGCCGTGATAACCACTTGTTCATCAGACATGGGCAGTCAAGAAAAACTTGAGGGGAAGGGTTCAGTCTTGCTGCAGCATATTGATGCATACACTGACTTCCTGCAGAGCTTTGCAAAGCTTGCTCGCTCTGCTTGGACAGAGTTTGATTTATGGTCAATGGGCATCGGTCTTTTACTTATGATATTGTCAGTTATCATTCAAGCATGTATGCTTGTAAATCTGAACACCATGTGTCAACCGTCAGATCAAAAGAGTGCCAGTTCAAGCACCATTCCCAAACTTTCCTTTGCTTTTGCTTTAGTCGCAATTCGAGCAGCTAGTTTCTTATCAAACAGCTATATATGTGAGTGCTGCCAAATAAACTAATCATACTGTACACACTTCAATTTATGTATATTTGTTGATTCATAGTTTTTCCCCTCTTATGCAGTGGCAGAAGGTAGAGTTGCAAATTTTCTTTTGGCCACAAGTTGTATTGTCAGTCTGTGGCACTCAACAGTAAAAGGAAATGCCGGCATAGAAGTTAGTATCCCTGGACATAATTTTTTTTACTTTATTTATTCTTTGGTGCAACCATCTTTTGACATCCTTCATTCTATTGATCTGCAGAACTTAGTTTTTCTTCTTCTAAATATTTTTGCACGGTTTGGAATTGAGGTTGGGATGTCAAAACAATTGCCTGCCCCAGCAATTACAAGGGATCACCCTGTGAGCGCCATTTGTAAAATGTTTGGTGTTAATTATTGCAACATCCTCTTGGAGCTATTCCCCGTTATATCTCTAGTCTTTGTGGCTTACATTATACTGAAGTGCCTATCCCATGCAATCTGTCAGAGGTTCTTGAAGTATTTTGTTTTATGTGGAACTTTGGTGAGTTATTTATCTATAGCTTTTCATTGGGCCTCAGAGGCTACTTTGTTTTCTCAAGCTGGAACCGTTCAAGAGTTTGGAAGAAGTTTAGCTCCTCGTGTAGTTTATGCTGTTGGAGGTCTATCACTAGCTATTTCTGCACTCTACCGGGTATTTGCCCCAACTGATCATTTGAAGGTGAACAGAAGGATAACTATTTTATCAGCTGTCATGCTATGTTCTTGGGGTCCAACTATCTTGATCCTGTTGGGACGGCAAGCCCCCTTTGTGGCATTAATTTGCATGACAGGAGGTACTGTGGAAATCATTTTATGCTCAATTCGAAAATCTACAGCTTTGTATCTCTGAAATTCTTTGGAAATCACTGTATTCTCATGCCAATAATTATTATGTTGCCATCTCTATTTTGTAGCTTGGTGCATCATAAAGTTACAACAGAAACATCAAAGAGAGTCAGAACTCTCTGTTACTGACCCTGTTTCAGTGATCCAGTGGAGCCTTCTAGCAGTTTGTCTGTTTTATCTGACAGGCCACTGGTAAGTTTTATGTTGTTTTCCTGTTATTTACCTTTACGAAAGAAATGCTTATATGCATATTATGTTACTCCCTCTGTTCCAAATTGTAAGGGGTTTTGGCCCTCATTTTCTGCGTCCATATTTATATAGATATTGATGAATCTAAGTACATATACACAGCACATACATTGAATGTTGCATGAATCTATTCAAAATCTAGACTCTAGAGCCCCTTGCAATTTGGAACGGAGGGAGTATGCCAGAAGACCTAGAGTATTTTTGGCATGCCTGACACCTTTTGTAAACCTATAGAGACTGCACACATCATTGTCTAAGTGGTGTGATTCTGTTTTAAACAATGTCTATGTGGTGGCTAGAAATTCATCATTGCTAATGTGAAAAAGTAAATTTCAGGTGTACATTTGACGGCCTCCGATATGGTGCAGCTTTCATTGGGTAAGTCTGATTGTGTTCCTACTAACACCGTTACTCTGTTAGACTGCAAGAAAAAAAAAATCCCTACATTATATGCACTGATGTTTGCTATAATTCTTCAATGTACAGTTTTGATCATTTCCATATCATTCGGCAAGGACTTTTACTTTCCATTGACACCTTTGGTATTTCTCATATCCTGCCAATTCTAAGCCTTCCATTTATTGCCATGGTGTGGTATGATACCACATCCAAGGACAAGAAGCTGAAGGTCAACATCATTCTCAACAATATAATTCAGGTATTGTAATCAAGAAAATATCTATTTGTTCTTCAAGAGCTTTAACTATACAAATTCAATAAACAAGTACATAATCCACTTCCTGAAACATGCATCTCAATGCCAAATTCAAATTACTGAACAATTAAACAAAAAATTGCGGGAGATCCCTGATATTCGCCGTGTGCTTGAATGGTATATTCATATATCCATGGAACATTTGTTGTGGCTCTAAACCCGTGTATTTGATATTTCTGCCAAACTTAGGTGCTTCTCATGTATGGTTTCATAACAACAATCACTGCAACACTTACCATCATATGCGTCACTATTCAAAGGCGTCACTTAATGGTAACTACTGTTTCTGTATTACCGAACAAATATACCTTATACTTCTGCCTGATATATCAATCATTTGTTGTGGCATAACGTTTATTGGTCAAACTTGCAGGTTTGGGGTTTGTTTGCTCCAAAATATGTGTTTGATGCGATCGGGCTTCTCCTAACAGACTTGCTAATTTGTTTGGCGTCTCTCTACTACAGCTGATGTTGCTTGCTTTGGGAGTTAAACTGCTTACCACTAACACAACATCGATATCTCATTTGCTTGTATCTGTCGAAGCTAGAGCTATTAGTTTTTTCTCTCCTTTCGATCGCAGTGAAACCACATGCATTTTGTCGGGTCGTGTATGATTTGTTTATCTTCGTTCGTGTACAGGAATGCTTTTAATGAAAAAGTACAGAAGATGTGAATGTGCGATCATTGTTGGTCTTTCCGACAAATATTCACCCATTGACAAAAGGAACATGCATCTATTTTTCTTGCTGCAATGTGCAATCGGCAACAGCTAAGCATGTGCCATTGTTGTAGCCCTGCCCTGACTCAGTTAGTTTCCTGGACTTGTCGTGGCCCATTTTCTTTCAGCGCTAGCTTTGCAAGTTTAAATCACGACGTCTCTGGACATTCCCATTTTGTGCGATGAATATGCTCTCTCTTTGCTTGTGAATTCACTCATTGAGAATGTATAGCTGGCATTTGTCTAGTTCTTGAACATAGTAGCTATTAGTCCGTTTAAAATTTTCGATATATGCCACCTTTGAAACCACTATTGAAGAGTTATTTTTCTTAGAGAAGCCCTCGGAGCTTACATACACGAACAACCACATATATAATACTAGTAGTAGTAGAATATATAATGTTTATAGTAGAATATAACGTTCTCCTCAGACGTCAGTTCTTTTTGTGCGCGGCCGGCACGACGCCTTCGTTGCCGGCGAGCGTCATGTACTTGTCCTTGCGGGTGAGCCCGGTGAGCTCGTACCCCAGCGCCTCGCCGAGCTGGCGCTGGACCCGGTTGGCGACGCCGATGCTGTCCCCACGGCCACCGCTGTCCGCCGGCGACGTCGCGGCGAGCGGCAGGAACTCGACCCGGTACGCCGGCCGCGGGTTCATCATGAAGAAGAAGGGGTCCATCCACTTGGCGCCCGGTTTGGTGGACGTGCCGTAGAACATGCCGACGCGCGTGTCGAGCGCCACGGGGTTGACGTCGACGCCGAGCTCGGCGAAGAGCGGGCTGAGGCGCAGCAGGTACTCCTCCCGGCACGTCGTCCCCTCGGGGCACACCACCAGGTCGCCGCGCGCCAGCAGCGCCGCCATGTTGCGCTGGTCCTTCTCCCGGTCCCGCGTCAGCCGCGCCGTGCGGATCGGCGCGATCAGCTCCGACACGGGGCTCAGGCTGTACGTCACCGCGGTCACCGGCTTGCACAGCGCGGCCGCCACCATGATGGGGTCCAGCAGCGTGCGGTGGTTGCACACGTACAGGCGCCCGGGGCCGCCGCCGCCGCCGCCGCCGCCGCGGCGCGCGCGGGGCACGTGGGCGCCGGCCACGAGGCGGTAGTGTATGCCGGTGAGCGCGCCCACGGGGAAGCAGACGCGGTACGGGAGGAAGGAGAGGGCGATGATGCGGAAGGCGACGAGCGCGATGGCGAAGGGGAGGAAGGTGTACATGGCTAGCGTGGCCGGCGGCGTGGGCGCGAAGGCGAGGCGGCCGTCGTGGAAGACGAGGGGCCTCGGGTACTTGTCACGCGGCAGCGGTCGCCATCCCCGCGCGTCGGCCTCGCTCACAGCGAAAGTTTCCTGCAGGGACAGAGGATGCACGTTGTACGTAATGTCAAGGGCGCTGGGGGTGTGCCGTCTCCTGGCTGGATTTCGCACGGTGTTAGTTAACTGCAGTATTCATCAGTCCAGAGACATGACCACCAAATACTCGGTCCAAAAAATGACACCTTCTTTTCACCGCACCAACTGCATCGACGAGGAATTAACGTTCATATAACAACGCATATTATTGAAGATATTGATTAAGAAACCAACATGTATCAGTATATGTTCGTGATGAGCAGGCTGTACGTACGTACGTTAAACTTCAAACTTTTGTCCCTCAACTCTTAGCACCATTTCCAATAACATGATTAGTGGAGTATGTTTATGGTTGGGCCAGAGGTCAATTACCATTTACAGAACCATTGGTTGTACATTTTGAAATACGTACAGGACAGGACTACAGGCGATGCACGAAGCTTGTACTGCTATTGCCAATCATGACTCAGCTGAAGTACGTAGTTTTCAGGCAACAACTGCAAATGCCGCCCTTATTAATATGCTTAAAAATGACCTTTGGCGATGCACTGAATACTCGTCAAAATGAAATGACAAGTGATGGCTACAATTTTTTGCACATCATTTGGAACAAACTTGATTGAGCATCGTCAACCATTAGCAAAAAGAGCACTTTATTTGATGGCTACATCTACCTGTACTCTCCTAATGTTTTCTTCAGATGCTCAGTGCTACCATGATATATCTCTACACTGCTGTTGGCTAATACTAAGATATTAATTATATACCCTATCCTACCAAACAAGAATGAAAATTTTGGATTTTTCTAGAAAAATTAGTGATGGAAGAAAATACCACGTGCCCCACACACACCCCACTACCTTTGCCATTCATAACTAGAGTCATACCAAGTCAGTAAAAAGAAACAAAACACAATAACACCTTTTTTAATGCCAAGTAAGCATATCTCATGGTCGAACTCTAGGATTTTATTCTTTTGTGAACAAATATTAAACTCGAGGATTTCATTCTTTTATGAAAATAGGGAGTATATATCACTTAGGTAAAACTTTTGTACTCACACCATCTCAAAAAGGATACAATCCCAGCTTCATTTTACAATTTATTTAAAAAGAATGCAATCCTAATACATAATAATAGTGTTAGGATCTTTTCTAAGGGAAATGTACATTTCGACGGCTTGGTTTTTTCTTTTTAATATTCATGTGCGTTTAATTGCGAGATCTTATTTCCTTTATATTTCGCATGTGCATGATGAAATGAGGATATGTATGTCATTTCCCATGACTTGTAACATTTTTTAAAAAAAAAAGCTAGGATTGCATTCTTTTAATGGAGAGGGTAATAGTTATTTTGTGGTTTGCATGGCTATTATTCTACATTTATCTCTCCTTGCACCTAGAGTATCGGCAGTTCCAGTCTCTCTGTTTGTTGCCGCCACTATATCTCCACTTCAACGTCCATGTTAGTCCTCAAAATTCACTATTTAGTATTTACACTCTTGGAGTCATTAAGGTTACCGCTCTACACCTCAGTACCTCACACGGTCTTGCTAAGCCCATGGTTGGCATCGCTACCGCCATGATTCCACCCACTACCATACCAAGGCGCTTCACTGAACACTTCTTCACTCCAATGTCCACTTCTTTCGTCCTCTAAAATCTGGAGCTCACGATGACATTTTTTTTAAGTAGCCAAGTGTTATGTAGCACTGTCATTCGTCTATATGACCATTATTGTAATAGAATCACATACACCGGAAGATTAAAGCTCTGTTCCTCCTGCTATTGATATATGAGCATATGACGTTTTTTAGTTTAACTTTGAATAAAAACGTGGTATGTTAGTGACCGGAGGGAGTAACTAATTAATTTTTGTAAAAAGAAGCTTGTGTAACGAGATGATGGGAGTAAGCAAGCGATGCCAGCTCTCACCTTGCAATAGTAAGCAGAGAAAAGGTAGTGCACCCTACCGCCGCTCGCCGCTCCGACGAGCCCCACGGCGCCGTTGGCGACCTTTCCCAGTCCCGCCGGCTTCAACTCGGTGCCGAACAGGGCTCGGAGCCTCTTCGCCGTCATCTCTGCTGCGTCGTCCTCGTCCATCATCCCCGCGAGAACCCCTCTGACCGACCTCACCTCCGGCCCCACGACGGCATCGACGCCGAGGTACTCCCTCAAGAACCCGTCCACCATCACCCTCGGCAACGTTGCGCTCACAGCCACCACCCGCGCCGCCGCCTGCACCGCTGCAACGCCGTCCGCCGCCGCCGCCTCCAGGAAGAACTTGGGCAGCACCGCCCTGCCGACCCTGGCCACCTCCTTTTCCTCCAGCCCGACGAGCGCCACCGTGGCCATGGCCCTCGCCCGCGCGCCGTCTCCGAGAAGGCACAGCAGCGGGTAGAGGAGGAGGAGGAGCAGCCCACGGAGGAACCCGCCGGCCTCGACGGCGACGAGCATGAAGTAGGGGAAGGCGGACACCGGCGGGCGCAGGATCCACGCCTCGACGTCGACCACCAGTGTCTTGCCATGCAGCTTGTCCAGCGGTGGCGGCGGAGGGCTTGGCTTCGTCGCCGCCATCCTGCCACGGTGGTGCCGGCCGGCGAGCTTACGCCGCAGGAGGAAGAACATGCAGAGGAATGGCTTGGACAATGATGAAGGTTTCATCGCCATATGGCTTTGCTTTGCTATACGATCGACGTGCTGGCTGGGTAGCTACCTCTTGCCTTCTTCGCGCGCCCTAGTCCCTGTCTTGGTGTTGCATGTAGTTGTCCTCGTTTGCATATATGCTTCGGAGCCACAGGTGGAGCGCTGGCGATATATTTATACTCGAATGGCTGGCCATCCAACGGTGTCTCAGTTTTTTACAAATAAACCCTCCCGCTCTCCCTCCTCTAGTGAAAAGACAAATTGTTAATGACTCCTTGAAAAGAATGCACCAGTGCATGTCAGGCCATCCCTTCAATATCGCCTAGCACGATCACCCAAGCATCCGCTCTGCTCAGTGAGACGCCATTGCCGTTCGCCTGAACTGAGTGTTGCAGTACTGCCAGCTGTTGTCGCACCCTCTAATTCATCGTCGGCACAGATCCTTGCGGCCACTGGTTCTTGCCTTCATCACCGGAACGTAATCACCTTGTCCTCTGCTTTGCGCTCCGCCTCAGATGAGAATCGAGTATGATCCATCTGGTTCTGTCTCTGGTTCTTGCATTCACGTTTGACATGGGCCATATCCGCATGGTTCTGCAACTGCAAGTCATTGATTCGAAGTCCGAAAGATATGAGATTTCTCCGTCTTACACCTTTCTCTTCTTTCCCTTAAATTATTTTTATGTACAATAGTAGTTGCATTCAATTTTTAACTTTTGCTCATACATCAAGCATGCTGCTTAATCATCTGAATTTAAATAGAATATTAGAGAGGAAAAAAAATCCTAAATCCACACAAATTGGGGAGCATTCTCAGAATCTGATCTTTTTCATGAAGTGAGTTTTACTGGAGACACAACTGGATGCATACACACTCAAATTTACAGCAATGAGTGTTTATTGCGCCAAACTCAACAATGGATGTTCATTACAACCAAGCAACCAGCTCTAATTTTTTATACATATATAATAGTAATATAAATTCCAGCCATCCTAATCTCAATTCTTGTCCAATTATTCAGTAAAGCAACTCAATTTGCCACAGATTACAATCAAAATTTCACACACAAGTGTTGGAACTGTAGTGCGGCAGTGCATCTTCTTCCATCTGCTTCTGTTGTTGTCAGATCACACCAAACACTACGGCTCACCACTTTTTTTCTTCAGTTTACCCATTGCAATAAGAAGCAGACCAGCAGTTCAATCAAGCAAAGGCACAGGCCACCTCCGCGCGACAGCGATGCACGGAGCTGCGACCACCTCCAGGGGGCGTGCTCGGAGCCCCCGTCATGGAAGGGCAGTGGCACTGGTGGCGGCGGCGGCGGCCATCGAAGTTGCACTGGGCCTGGAGGTCGCCAGATTCCCTAGGACCTTAGGGGACGACGGACCTGGAGATGGTAGCAGTATGAAGAAGAGTACGATGGATGGTGTGCGGCGCGCCTCTGACCCTCTAGTTCCCGTGGACAGCCGTTGACAGTAGACAAAGACGAGAGCGAGGGCTTGACATGGATTTGCTTCATCCATCGAAGGGGTAAGTAACAATTTGTCTTTTCACCAGAGGAGAGAGAGCGGGAGGGTTTATCTGTACAAAACTGAGACACCGTTGGATGGCCAGCCTACACACCGGATGAGCTGCTTGCACGCTTGCACAAATGAGCCACTTGCACCCTAGTCGTTATACTATTGTTATTAGTTTTGTGGAATAATTCACTATTGTTATTAGTTTTGTGGAATAATTCTGTGTCTCGTCTAAAGGGTGGCAGCAGATTTATCATGCCACGAGAGTGTTAAGGTGAGACGTTTAGCCGTTTACATAGTCATCGCCGTGCGGTGGCAATGGAAAAAAAAAAAGCCTCCATCGGCATGGAAATTGGAATAACAAACTCCGTTCTATTTTCATGCACATATTTGCCGTGGTGTGTGATGGGATCATGGGACTCGCAAATCCCGTTCTACCAACGTTTAGGCCACTTTGAAACTCATGAATTTCACATGAACCATGTAAAAATTTCACAGGAAAAAAGGAACCATGAAGATTTCCCGCATTCCAAAGAAACCCTCACTCTTTGTTGTTTGTTGTCTGAACCAAGAAAAATAGAATTAGGTTAAAATCTTAGGATTATTGGGGTTGTCATTGGGCTAGAGAAGAAGAAGACTGCTCTAGGGTATGGCTGAGGGCAATGGCGGAGTGGCTGGCCTGGGTTCCCGTCCTTTTATTTGAGCACTCTTAATATTCCAACAACCTCAGACACTAAGAGCCATTTGAGCTTCAATCTTTCATTCAACCACTTGAGTTTTTACACTTTGAGTGCAAGTGATGGTCTAAGACTTGTGTGCATCTGTTTGGTGAGGATAAGACCAAGTGAAGACTGAAGACTTGTTACTCTTAGTGTTTGGCAACATTTAGGATGGACTTGGTGATCGGGGCGTGTTCTCAGAGCTTCCTAAGGAGATTGTGGAATCCCAAGGAACTATATAAGGTTTGAGCTCTACCTCACCAGGACGGTGAAAGAAGACTCCTAGATAGAGTCCATCGTCTTCGTGACATGGGAGGTGGCATTGCATTTGGTATACACTACAACATGATTTAGTGGATAGTGCCAAACCACCGATACCATGAGAAAAATATGGTTGTCTCTTGTCCTTTTCTCTTTACTTCAAACATTTGTTCTTGCAACTTCCATTGTTTAGCTTGTTCTTGTCATTATGTTACCTTATCTATTGACAAGTATTTTTCACTCAGTTGGTCACTAGCCTAGGCTTCCTAGTATGTGCTTTCTTCTTGATTTCGCTTAGGGTTGAAGTGGGCTAATTCGTGGTTTCCAATAGGCTAAGGATTTTTGTTAAGAAATTAAAACTTGCCTAATTCACCCTCCTCTCTTGGACATTCAATCTTTTCACTATGTCATTATTTTATTAAGAGGATAGAATAATTATAGATACTAGGAGTAACATGGCTTACGAATAAGGAAAGGTAACTAAAAAAGAACACCCCGCACACCAAAACAATAGAACACTGAAATACTAAAAGATATTAAGGAAAAACCATTGAGCATATCAAGCAAAGGTGGTCGACAAGGAGGACTGGAGGAGGGCGTGGTTCACAAAGACGATACTTACAAGAAAATAATGACACCTAAGACACACCAACGTCCATCCACCCAACGGATCAAGCTTTCACTCGGCAAAGAGTCGGGTGACATCGATAACACTCTCTATGGTTGGCTCTCATGCTTGAATAGGTATTCACCATGACGTTCGGTTTCAAATGTAACTTTGTAAAGTATTCTTCTTAATAAACTTTATAAAATCTATCCATGTTGAATAAAAATACCTATTTTTTCTGCCTTGACATTTCCATTTTGATGTGCAGTATATATAGTTTCCATACATGACACAGTTGAGGTAAACAGGTTGATCAGCATTAACTTATTATCTCGCAAATCATATATCAATATCAAGTCACAATAACCTCCATCAAGATTTATCTTGTATACTAGCACTCGTGTTCCCAACAGGCTCTCTGGCATGATAGCCAGGAAAAAAAAACATCTAATAACACACTTAATGTCAGATATATAGATTGATTGGCATATGTGAGGTGGATAGATAAGACTACAATAACTGCTAGCTCACGTTCATATGTTATTTTCTTTAGCTGGCCTATTTGCTAAACGATTCAGATAGAGTGATGCTTGAGATTGCCTTTTTGGAGCTTTTAGGAACAGATTGAGCTAGGGTGAGATGTTTTCTAGAGGTAAAGTGGGTTGAAGGAAAAGGAGACCAAATTATGCATGGTTTGCTACTGATTTCTCCTGTTGGCATTTCGATCTCCAAATTGTCCATAGGCTATCATCAACTTACAGAAAGGAGCAGAGGCCAATCACACGACACATGGGACTATGGGAGTACTTGGGACCAACTGCTAGTCACTTATCAAAGAGATTATTTGTGGCCGCTGACCAGCAATAATTCAGATTTCTCTAGCTGGCAAACCAACGTCATTAAATAAGTCTAACAACATTTAGATTGTGGGCATGAGATTATGTGGATAAAAAGTATAGCAAAAAAAAAAAAAAAAAACAGAGAGGACTCGTAGCTGATTGAAGCCGCACCGGAGTATAGGCTCAACTTCGTCCGCAGGATTAGACTACCTGCACTGCTGTTACTCCACATTTTTCCTCGAAAATGAATATTCCAGCCTAGTTAGCAAACTTCTTTTCTCCGTGTAAACCTCTCCCACACTCTTATTTCTCAACCTATTTCCTCCACAGTCCAACTAACCAATATTTTATTCATCCACCTCTAACTACCATCTCATTTATCTTTACACTATATTAATATACCTCATACTAATAAATCATATTAAAGCACAAGAAAATATTATAAGCATTAGAAAAATATTGAAAAATATTAATATAACTCAAAAATACAAATTGTTTCTTAGGAAAAAACAAATAACCCAGAATGACCCAACGGCCCATGGACCATAGCCCCACACCATTCTCTCTCCCTCTCTAACCTCCCGCACTCCTCCCCTATCCGCCTCCTATCCCTGGAGCCCCTATGTGGCTGTCCACCGACCTCCTCTCCTCTCCCCCGCTCTCTAGGCTTGCCGTCGCCCGGATCCGCCCGCCCTCACCCTCGATCTATCTGCTCGCTGCCGCTCTTTCCTCTTCACCCTAAGGCTTGTGTCACCAGGTGGGACAACCAGGTCGTGTAACAGTAAAATACAACCCACCCATCTCACCAGGCACGTCCAACGGTAACTTTTCCACTTGCTAGTGACAGTGGCCTAAGGCCCCCTTTGGTTTGTAAGTGAAACAAAGGAAAATTGTAGGATTTCAATTCCTAAGGATTTGATTGCCGTAGCACCCTTTGGTTCATAGGAATGAGCTGTAGGAAACTTGGTGGAAATTTTCCTTTCCCTTCAATTCCATAGGAAAAATACAGGAAAACAAAATCCACTCAAACCTCATTGTATTTTTCCTATGCACAAGGAATGAGGACAAGAAATGGTTTATGGCTCCAACTAGTGGCTAATTATAAAAGCTAACAACAATTAGCTCTTAAGATTCCTTTAAATTTCCTGAGTTATTCCTTTCTAGTAACCAAACACCTAACATCATACAATTCCTCTGTTTTTGATTCATCTGTTTTGCATATGCATTCCTTTCCTATTCGTACGATCCATGTGGCGGCGAGGGCAGCGCCTCTGGTAGTAGTGGTGGGCCAAAGCTCACCGCCTCCTCTTCTCCCTGACCTCCCCCCCCCTCCCCGTTGACATAGATTTTGGCCACTTAATATCTAAAAAATTAATTAAACAATATTTATGGATACCATTTTTATACAAGACAAATAAAACACTTAAGATGGTTGTTTTTATAATATCTCCAGGGTCCGAGAACTTTAAAGCACCAAGAAATTAAAATATATATGATCTCAAAATATATACCCCGGCAAATATACACAGCCAAGTTGAGTGTATATAAAGCATGAGCAATCTCTCTAAAATACACTATGATGCACGCGTAGATATGCTAGTAGTGAAAATAATTAGATATAAGTGTGCTATGCAGTCCTAATATGCAAGTGGACTTCACGCATAAATAAATGCCGTAACATATTCAAATTAAAAAGGATATGCCAACCCATCATCGCACGCTCCTAGGTCTGATCCGACGCCAGTGGGGGGCCTCGCCCACTGCAGCTCATGCAGGCCTTGTGGCGTCCTGATCTGCCTCGTCCTTCCCCTCTCCTCTTCTCCGCCGGTGGATCCGCCTCCGCCGGCCGTAGCTGGCCCCTGCCTCCTATGGTTTCGCCCACCTTCTCTCTCTTCTGGTGGAGCACGTGAGGGAAATGGAGGTTGATGGGGCCCGTGGCAGTAGAGGTTGTCGGTGCCCACGGGCAAACGCGTCCGCAAGATCACCCAAGCGAGGTCTAGGGCCTCCTGCTGGATGGTGGGACCTGCCTGTCCACCGTGGCAGCGCCCGGACCTCACCCCCAGACCCATCAGGAAGGTCCGGTTGAACGAGGTTAACAACGTTTCTTACTTTGGGTCCTGATATGGACCCAAACATGCTCCAACCCCTGTCCTGCATTACATGCAGGGATACACCGCAGCGGGAGATCTCCTCCTACTGCGGGCTCTGTGTCAAACGACATGGAGGCGAGCCCAAGAGCATTAAATGTGCCACTATATCGATGTGGCGTATGACATTGAGGCGGTGTTGCACTGTAGCTCTCGAGTAGGCACAGCAACACAGGTTAAGGCCTACTACTGTACCCACTGGTTGTAGAATATAATAAGTTCACCCATGCAGGGGCAAATATGACTTTTTGTACAACAGGAAATGCTAGCCAGGATGCAACTTGGGTGTTCCTCTCTTGGAGTATAAAAGGGAGGACCCGCACACATGTAAACCTCAAGCTGAACTTTACAGCTTGCGTCTCCTTACATACAACACTCACAGAAAACGTAGGGTGTTACGCTCCGGCGGTTGGAATATCTCTAAACCCTTGTGTTCATCGCTCTCTTGCGTAGATCACCACCATCGCAGGTCACACGCTGACCCCCTCCTACTACAAAGGGGCCACTTTAGGTGACCCCATCATTTGTTCATATGTCAGAGGCGATGGCGGAATCTGGAACTTCCTATGCATTTGGGGGAACGACCGTTCTCCGGCATGGTGGAGGAGGCTGTGGCGGAACCGGCTACGGCGGTTTTTCCGCTAAATGTTTACACCAAACGATACCAGAACGGAATGAAGGGATGGGTACAGATAGTCTTCCATCTCAGCGAGAATATAGCAAGAATATCAAACTAGCCAGTCACATATTAGTGTGTAAACTTTGTCTACACGTGTTATTAGTATAGCATGCGCACGAACGGGGTTGTGCTCATCGGAGACTGATGACAACGTCGATGACAAGTTTGGTTCTGTGCCCAGACATGTGTTATGCTCCCGAGTGCATTGTGCGACACCTGTGTGGCTGTGTGCGTGCATGGTTGGGTGCTCAATTAGGCTTTCTTTCGGGCTTATTTGTAAGCTGCCTTTAGTAGTGTGTGTGTGTGTGTGTGTGTGTGTGTGTGTGTGTGTGTGTCCTTGATTAAAGAAAAAAGAAAGAGAATTAGAAGTGTTGCCCTAAAGAATTCTATGCAAGAGGTTTTCTCCAACACAAAGGAGTTTGTATTCAAGTGCTGGACTTGTACAATTTCTTATAATTGAAGAAGTTCCTCCCATGATGGTTTTCATTTAAAAAACATTTTTCCATAAATCACTAAAAACAGTTTTCAAACCAAATTTCACATATTTTGAATGGAAAGAAAAATCAAATTATAAAGCTCGTCATTTCTTGGTCGAAAATTACTGTTTCTTGGTGAGTTTTGATTGTTTACCGCCAAAAAATGATGTTGATTTGTGTAAAAAATGAAAGTTTTTGGTATTTTTTTGTTGTATCATCTCTATATAACACAGTGAGCGATGAATACTAAATCTTTTGCACACAAAATATTCAACGAAATAGCATAAAACATATTATGTATGTCACATGAAAACACAATACCAAATAAAATACATACATAAAATCATTGACCAAACAAGTCCGTCCATACAAAGGTACACAAATACAAAAGCCTAGCTATCCTTAAGAAAATACTAATACCTAAAAATAATACATTACTACACAGAAAAATTACTAACATTGTAACACCTCAATGAATCGTTTCATCAAGCCTGCACTACACCTACATGCATCTATCACAATGTAGGATCACATAAACATAACCTAAATACAATATATAGTTACTCAAACAATGCATGATCACAAATCAATAATAATGCATGGCTAAAACTCAGATCCACACTTTATGGAACTATAAAACAATGAAATAGCGGGCCTATTTCATCTTAGCTACTAAAATCCGCTTGAACTCTCATGATTCCTGATGAAAAAGAGATGAAATTTGACTAGGAAGTTCGATTTCTCGGTGCTTCTTATTGCTCATCAACAGGGCATCGAAACCAGCAAGCCACCATTGGATTATCGCCAATCTCTAGTGGATTTTGTTGCCGTCTCGCTGCTTGCATTGGCGGCCTAGTCGCAGGAGCAGAGAGAAGGGGCGGGAAAGTTAGTGGATCTGTTCTGTGCGTGTGATGGGTACGGGGGTGTCATGTGAGCGGATAAGGGAGGGGTAAATCTGATAACAGGGTGCAGGTTTTCCTTATGGTTTTTAGGGAAATTCAAAATTTTCATTACCGATGGATTTTAATTCCGTGCTCTCATGCGACTGAGTGTAGCTTAGCTGGTTAGGTTTCTTGTGGTGGAAACCTATCCACCTTGGATTCAAGTCCTCGACTTAGCACGTGTGTTCGCATGATTTAACGGTCTTGTTCTTTTAGTGGTAGGCAACGTCCCTGTGGAGTTAAGATGTTGTACTGTGTTTCTATTTATCAACCAATGCTCTCTCAGGGGTTAGAATTTTAGAAGATATTGATTTAATCCTTAGTAATATTAGATATTATTATTTTAATTCAATTTTCGTGATGGCATTGTGTGTAATTTTATATAAAATTTAGAAATTATTTTATTTTATCTTTTACGATGGCATATTGGGTAATTTACATGCAGATTTAGGGTTTATTTTAATTCATCTTCACTAGAAAGGATTTTGTTGATATATGACGGTTCGCTTTCGTCACAGAACAGTTGAAAAACCGTCATAAATAAACATCTATGACATACCAAAATTCATCATATATTGAGCGCTATACATTGTTTGGCTCACTAGAACCGTCATAGATCAACAAAATCAATCCGTCATGAATCAATTATATGGCCGTTACTGCACCGCCGTTAAATATATCCCACGACAAAAAATGGAACGTCACATGTTACCATATTATCAAAAAATTATCACAAATTGTCATTTCTTGCCGCTACTGCACCAATGCATTAAAATCTATCACAAGGTACAACAATAATATAGATGTATATTTATTTATTCATGTATCAGAATCAACCATTGTCACATAAATCGTATTACAAATCGGCCTAAGTGTGACCAAACCCAAAACTTCAATCAGTTTACAATTATAACTACAAAAAATTCAAATCTAGGGTTCTAACTATAGAGGAATCAAAGGATCCTAATGCAAATCATGAACTATACTAGCTGATCCATAGGACATGCCGATCCTAACTTGGAACCGTAGAGAAATTCTTCACAAGAGACTCCATCCTCAAGTCATCTTCAAGGTTGCTAATAAGATAAGGTGCGACCTGAAATATACCAAATCAAATCATTATCCACTGCATTATAACAACTTTGAAACTACTTAGCTTTTTCTTGAAGTAGCTAAAATTACTCAAGTCTGTTTGAAGTAGAAGAGCTTAAAATACAAAGTTGTACCATGTCATTGACAAATACTACAGTGATGAACTGAGCCTAGAAAATAATACCTATCGTGCTATTTAAATGTTACAAATGCAAAAAGGAATGTAAATAAAGATTCACATAAGGGTACAGACAAACATGCATAGGATAATATGGAACCTCAGTTCTCTAACCATGAGTACTAAAGGTAAATTGAGCACAAAAGATTAAGTTGGAAGTCTTCATTAGCATCATAAAAGAATATTACAGCTATTTCTACCAAGGATATTCCAAAAGATCACTACTGTTATTTTTGTCAAAGGCACAAGTACCTATTTCCATGTCAAAAAAGGCAATATCCTGTCTCAAAATTGCCTTGAGATACACGGCTCTGATTCATGCTGCTTGTCTTTCTCCAGACATTGCCCAATATGATACCTCTAGCAAAATATCAAATTACTAAATTAATAGAGGTTTTGAAATGCCTCACTTCCTCAAGAGACTAAAATGTGTTTTATTATCCATCCTAGGAGTTTGGTAATCACATTCTTACATCAGATGATTACAAAACCGCCCTAACGGGTCGGATAACAGAAAAAGGCATGCAACACGCAGCCCAAAACAAACGCAGCGGAAAACTAAAACGGATGCGCATCTTCCACAGGGCATGGTTGGGAAGCAGGCTGTAACACTCACTCGATCACGATTATGATTATCCCCACTGCTTCTTCACTGAAAACCAACAACAAAGGAAGGGTGAGTACGTTCATACTCCGCAAGCCCACATTCTTCCATTAGGAGTTGGGTTGCCTACTACTACATGCAGGAAGTATCTGGAGCTTTGGAGTACTTTGCAGAAAAGCAATTTTGTTTACCGGGTTTGAGTATTTCAGGTTTTTAGTATAGAAATATTTTTTTTTCAAAACGGGTGCCAATGGGCTTGCCGGCCCATTATGGCTCATGGCCTTCCGCCATCAAATTTTCCACACTTCCACTGGCCCTGGCCCATCATGGTTTTTGAAAACACATTTTTGGCTTTTGAAACACTAGTCGTGAAACCAAGCCATAACTTGCCCAGACAGGGGTCACTGACTATTCCGGATAAATTTATAGTGTGATCAGAGGTGCACATTGTATCCACGTGAATTGGTACTGAGACTCCCCGTCAAGAGAAATGACACCGCACAGAGTCCTCCTCTACACATTCCCTTTAGCTCGACGAACCATATGGACTCCAAGGCAGGCCCGTTGTACCGATGCCCTGCGGCACTCCTGCAACACTTTCCCCATCCCTCGCAATTACATAGTGTGATACCCCGTATCTAAAGGCCATCTAAGTGCATTGCATGCATTCACAATTCTCCTTTAAAATTTTAATTCGAATTCAAATTTGAGGCCTTTTCAAAAATTTGGAGTTTTCAAGGGGCAAAAATATGAAAGGGTAGTTTAAATTAAACCCTTTCACTTTTGTATTTGGACCCCTGTCAAAAAAGGTCACAATCCAGGGTTAAAAATGAAAATGGTAAAAGTAAAAAAAAAAGAAACGGGGCAGCCCGGGGAAGGCCTGCGTGGCGGCCTGTGGCCACGCGGCGGCCCAGCCGCCGGGGGAGGCCGGCGTGGCGGCCCTCATGGGCGCCAGCGCGCCCGCGCCCCTGCGCATCTGACGGGCGGGTCCCACCGCCCGTCGTCGTCTTCTCCGCGGGGGAAAGGAGTAGGGAGCTCCCGTCCTCCCCACTCCGCTCGCCCCTGCCCGCCACCCCGCTCCGCTCCGCACCGTCGTAGCTGCTTCCGCCCCGCCGCCGTCCCGAGCCGTCACCGCCTCCCTGCCTTGGCCGCCGCTGCTGCGCCCCCACGCAGCTCCCGTGCCGCTCGTCCGCGCCCGCCGTGACGCCTCCCCATCGACCGCTGCCTCCGCCGTCTCCGCTCGCCGTCGAGGGGTGAGAACCCGCGTCCCTCGCCACCCCCTTTCCCTCCGCCCTACCCTCGCCAAAGATTGGGGTTGGCTCGAGCTCAATCGAGCTCGGCGCCCATCCATGGTGGCCGCGGCCGCGAGGGCTGCGCTGCCCCTAGGTTCCCCGCGCGCAAGACCTAGTGGCCTCTCCCTCGCGCACACGGGGTGCGGAACGGCCCTGCGCACCTCGCGCAGGGGTCCCCTGGCCCCGTTCCGGCCTAGTGCCGCCGCGCGCGCCGTTCGCCGCCCGCGCTCTAGCGCGTGCGCGCGATGTGGGCGCCGCGGTCGCCGCGGGCAGAGAGATGAGAGGGAGGAGAGGAGAAGGGGAAAGGGGAGGAGAAAAGGAGGAAGACGCCGCCGCGGTGGGTCGCCGTCGGCCGGGACACCGCCGGTGAGGCCGCGCCGGTGAGCGCGCACGCCGCCGCGTCGCGCGAGCCGCGCACGTCGCGCGCGTGCGCTGCCCCGCACCGAGCCAGCCGGGCGAGGCTGGTCAGTTGGGCCACCAGCCCAGCTGGGCTGCCCGCCCGGCAGGCCGACCATCCGGGCCGCTCGGCTGATGGGCCGAGCTGAAAACGGGAGGGAATTGGGCCGCGCCGGGGAAAAGGCAGCCGGCCCACTTAGTGGGCTGGGCCAGAGAGGAAGGAGCCGGGCTGAATTTTTTGGATGGAGAAATCAGAACCTTTTGTTTTGTTTTTTTTTCATGGGCTGGGCCGAATTCCAATTCCTATTTCTGTTTTCTTTTTCTTTTTAATTCAAATTAGTTAATTAATTTTAGTTAATATTAATCTTTTTATATTAATTAATAAAATTAGTTATTAATTCATATAAATATTTTATATTTTCTAAAAAAAATTAAATTAAAGTTTATATAATTTTAAAAGTTAGATGTTGTTTAAAAATGCAGAAAAATTCATAAAAATGTATTAAAAATATAGAATTAATTCTAAAACGCATTTGAAGTATTCAAAAATTTCTAGAAAATTCATTTAAGCTCTTAAATATATTAAAAATATTTAAAAATAATATAAAATTTATTTGAGCCCTAGGACAGTTAGTTACGCCCCGAAAACCCAGATGTTTAACCCCAACCATCCTTTTTCTTTAGAAAATTGTACACTGTACTTTTTCAACAGGTTGATCATCCTCATACTTTCAAACTCCTGCATGTCATTCATGTTAGGCATGTTGGTTCTTGTCTTCCCAGTTGAAGAGTCTTCCGAAGGCATCCCGATGTGACACCCCGAAGCCGAGCCTCCTGGACCGTCAGGTGTCCACTACCCTAATCCCCGAAGCGATTTCAAGACTCTGAGACCTTGTCTAAGGCAAGCCCCGGTGCATTACCTATTTTCTTTAAGTCCTTTAAATAAGAATGGGTTATGTTTGTGCATTAGAGTCAGGAGTTGGTTGAAACTCTAGAGCATAATTACCCCAATCTCCTGCATGAAGATCCTATACGCAGTAAATGGCTTAGGTGGCATAGGCCTAGAACGGAAATTCTTTTATTAAAGTTAATTGGTTAAGAATGAGAAGGATGTTAATAATTTGACAGACATGCGGCGGGATCAGTTTCGCTTTCGTATATTGCATATTGTGATTATTGCCATGGACCCTGATCCTGCCTGTGTCGCATAAGGCCGTCCGATGTGTGGCCTGGTTGGGCCGAACGCGCCTCATTCACTTGCCGTCCTTAACGGGCTCCGGTAAGCCTCTCGTCCTGTTGTACCTAAGCGCGGAACTAGACGAGACCAACTGGATGGAGGAGGTTGGGCGGGTGTCGAAGGACTGACACCCGGGTTCGGTGAGGATGGTTCCGGCTAGGTGGCACTGGATGTTGGGTTGTCATATGTGGGGTCGGTGTACACACATATGACGGGTGTCTGAGTATCCCTCTCGAGAGGTGGAAAATCAATTCGAATCGTCTGCGGCTTGTCGGTTGTAAGCTGCCTGATCGCGACCAACATCGTAGTAAGAAAGTTGATCTTGTTGATAAAGAATGAGTTCGCAAAGTGTTTGCTCTTGTTTGCTAATAGAATAGGTATAACTTAGTCTGGACAGGTAATAACTAAAAAGAAACTGAACTCCAAAAGCTAAGGATTTACTATTAGGCCTGCCGCAGTGTGAGTTGACCTAACCACTCCGGCTATAGACTAGAAAGTCGGGTTTAGACCCAGTGGTCGGGTAAGTCTTGCTGAGTAACTAGTACTCAGGCTTCTTTGCTTATGTTTTTCTCAGGTGCTGAACACTCGCTGTAAGTGAGAGCTTTCTTCTATCGCTCCTCAGGTCTTCCTTTTGGGGTGAGCTGCATCCTTGGGCAGAATGCAAGTTTCCCTCCCTGCAGTCATTTTGAATAAAAGATTGTACAAATCAACCGTTTGGTTGTAATAATTTATTTCTTTTAAGCTATGTATGAGATGTAAGATATTGTAATCTGTAGACTCCGTCGAGAGTCAACACATGAGCTCGATCCAGATGGGAAGGCCAAGTCAGGATACCTACATCCTGAAGAACTACCGAGATTAGTCAAGATCTGGTGATTAAGCACTAAATCCGGGTTAATCTGGGCGGTTCTGCCACACATAGCATCCCAGCACTCCAGCCGGTCGGCTAATATGGCGGTTTCATATGCGGTTCCAGACTAGGTGTTGCCCACACAACATCACATGGTCACGCTAGAAAGTTAGGAAGATGAAACACCAACTAGGTGCTTACGAACAGGGCAATCTCCCATATCTTTTTCTTACTCGACTCCATGAGTAACCCACAACACCAGCCTTCTCCATGAAGTCCGGTCCTTGGGAAGCCGCAGCACGGCACTCCCACCCTGTATAGTTTTGGCTTAACTGACCCCCGTGTGGTCATACGCCGAGGTTTCTCCCCAAGTTTTCGCAAAGACACACTCACCCATCCCTTCATTCCATCATATCATCATGATTAAATGTAGATATATAGTGAGCGATCCCACCTATGCGCGCTACTTCTAAAATAGGCTTAGGTGGCTATCCTACCATGTTTCCTTAGCAAGCAAAACATGCATGTTTTATTTGTGTAATAAGGTAATGGGTTGTGGTGATAAAACTGAGAGATTTATGCATCAAGTGGGGATTTCAATGGACTTGCCATTCGTTCTGTTGGGGTGGTTGAATCGGCGGTGATGGCTCCGGTTGAAACGGGTTTCGGTCATCGCGTAGCGGTTCTCGAGCGGCGGACCATACAACCTCTCCTGGTGTAACCTACGCGTACAAACAGGGAACAACACGTAGGCCGAGGTATATCATGAGCCCAACAGATTCGGAGCTAGAGTTTGGATTTTAGGAGGAAGAATTGCCAGAATGAGAATCTGGACAGGGTGATA
This sequence comes from Paspalum vaginatum, assembly GCA_030272315.1. Classification (NCBI taxonomy): domain Eukaryota; kingdom Viridiplantae; phylum Streptophyta; class Magnoliopsida; order Poales; family Poaceae; genus Paspalum; species Paspalum vaginatum. The sequence continues at coordinate 8,344,925 of CM059014.1, read as the reverse complement.
GCGATTTATTTAGAGTTCTTACTGGTGGAGTTGGTGCCAGAACGGCAAGGGCAGTTGTAAGTGTTTGGCCACGCTAACAGGCGCGGTAGCGACCGTTGCGGAGATACCACGGCAGCGGGTAGGGTCAGACGAGACGGTAGCAGTAACGCCGAAGGGGTGGCAGCCGCATGGTGGAGTGGGGATTTTCTATGGAACAAGGTGGGGAAATGGTTGAGAGTTGATGCAGGTGGGTAGGGCTTGATTTTAGATGAATTTAGAGACTAAAATCACTGAAATCGGAGTTAAAACTGGGAAGATATGGGGTATTTTGTGTGGAGGGGTAGGTACTAAACTTTTGGGATAGTTCAGGGGGTAGAAACAGACTTTTTGGTGGAAGTCAGCCTATTTGGAAATAGCTTGGGCTAGGGCTAGCTTTCGGCGTGGGGCAGCCTTTCGGGCCACACAGCGCGCACACGCAGCCTCGCTCAGCCTGGCTGGCAGCCCACTAAGGTGCGGACCACCCGAGTAGGTCGGCCCACGGGCGCGTGGTGGCGCAGCCTATGTGAGTGGGCCGGCCCACCGGGTGGCGTGGCTCACGCCGTTTGGGGCAGTGCCTGCCGGTAGCGAGTGGAGGGGGATTGTGATGGTGACGGCAGTAGACGGCGGTTCGGGGTAAACGGTCTGGGCCGGTTTAAGGCCAGTCCAAGGGAGCTTCACCGGCGGTTCTCACCACCGGTGATGGTTCCGGTGACGACAGTTCCGCTGCGAGCACTAGGGCAGGGAGGTGAGTCGAGTGGTGGTGATGGTGGGTGGGTTAGGCGCGTAGAGATGGGGTGTCCACGGCGAGGTGGGGGAGCACGCACCAGTGGTGAGGGAGAACGCATGCGGCGACAAGGTCCTTGGCAGAGGAGAGGTGGCGCTGGGGTGTTGGGGTGGTGGGGGGAGGCGGTGTGGTGCTGTTCTTGCCGGAATCGGAGCGAGAGGCTGTCAGGGTGGCGAATTTGGGCTTCTTGCATGGCGGCAGTGGCTGGGGTGCGGTGGTGGAACACGATGGAGCGAGCACGGCGCCACCAAGGCTTCCTCGTTGGGGAGTTTCCCCGGTGAGCCTGCGTAGAAGGGAGAGTGGGTGTGGGTGTGGGTGGCGACGCGGAGTGGCGAGACGAGGCAGGCATGTCGCCTATTTGTAGGCAGAGGCGGTGGTGGAGCAGCGTGGTGGCTCGTCCGGCGTCGCGCATCGAGGCGACGGGAGGGGCTGCCCTATGGGGCCTGGAAAGCAGAGAGAGAGGGTGACGCGGTGGCTTGGGCAGGCGGGGGTGGCACGTGGTGTCGCGTTCGCCGGCGTGGGATGCGGGACCCGAGTGCGTCATGTCGCAGCGGGGGGAGGGAGTAGGCGTGCCACGTCACTCACCTGCGACGGTGAGGCGGGAGAGGTGATGGGGAGGGGCTGACTGGTGGTGCTAGCCGACCAGGTGGACAGCGGAGGGGGAGACTGGGCCAGGGGAGGCACGCGCCCCAGGGAGAGGGAGGAGGGAGCAGGCCTCGAGTGGGCTGAGGGAGAGAGAGGAGGGTTGGGCTGCGGCCCGAGAGAGGAGAAGAGGATTTCTGATTTTGTGATTTTGTAGTTTTGTTTAGAATTTTTGGAGGGAATTTGGGAGAGAATTTTGTGGAGGAATTTGTAGAAGAAATTGGAGGGAATTATTCGATGATATCTGATAACTGGATAGAGAATTTGGTTGAGCTCATTGACATGCACTCAGCAACAAACAAGTTTTTGAATTTTGATTTTGAATTAGAGGGGATTTAACGAAAATTTTAGGAGGTGATTTTCGGGGCATTACAGACCTACCTCACTTAAAAGAATCTCGTCCTCGAGATTAGGCTTAGAGGGTTTACAAGGATAGCTTTAATTCAGCTAAACAGCTTCTAGATTACAACTCGCTCTTTACACAGAAACTTGCTTCTCACGTGGAATGGAGGTGGAATTTTAACAACAAACTGCTTCAAAGGCTTGACCTCTCCACTTTTCATTTTTCTTTTCTTGAGGGGCCATTGTGCAAGCCTTCCATATACCAAAGATCTTTTGATCTCCCTCGCTTCATGAACTTGGAAGGTTGACCTCGCAGTTTCTCTGGATTTTCCTACTGGAAGCTGTAGGCGGGGTCTTTTTGGTGGAAGCGGCAGCAAAAATCAGCAAATCACTTTCTCTTCCTCTCTTGCTGCTCTTCACGGAATCAAATAGGAGGGACCGGAACCAAAAATGGTGGGACCAGAATCCATATGTTTTATTTTTTAATTCTACAAAAGGCATAAAAGCTTTTTAAAATTTTAAAAATAGTGGTACCATGTGACACCGGTGGGTACTTTTTCAACTACCATAGTTTTTTTATGGTTCTAGTCTATATAAACGTTATTTTTATATATAGTTCAAGTTTAAAAAGATTGACTCAAACCTTGTCCAAGACGTCAAATGTATAGGAACGGGAAGGGATATGTATTGATGGTTATATGTGAACCAAAGCACAGTTTTCTCTATGGTATTAAGTGTTAACCAAGGTGATTGCGCTGCAAATGTCAGCAGGTGCGAGCACGATAGAACATACAAGTGTGCAGTGCATATGTTCTCCCGTGTGGAAGGAATATATATAAACGCCTACCCTATACGAAGGATATTCCCATTAGGCAGTATCATACTCATTAATGAGAGAGAAAAACTGTTTTGGCGCAATATCTTTGACCATAGTCAGCAAAATTTCATATGATGGTTCACTTTTCATAGACACAATCATCACACTAAGGCCATATCAGTTTTTGTCTAGGTAACAGTGTAGGCTGAGTTTCATCTAGATGAAATTCTCTCCTCTCCCATTAAACTCTCTCTGTCTCTCTCCTCATAATTACCATACTATGTCACCAAATCCGATTATGTGTCATGGCATTTAGTGAGAATGAAACTCTCGCTAAGAATGGCCTAATTAATTATTTTATGCATTTATGTATGATACAATAATTAATTACACATAGTATCATGTTTTTAGTCCGTGCACTAGGACTTCTTGTTATCAATATTTAATGGGCTTATTATGGGCACTGATGTTTGCCTCACGGCCAATAATTGATCGACATTAGGACTCATATAACAGTATAACACAATCGTCAAGTCCACCTCTGAAGTGAATGATCATAAATTAAGAGCATCCCACGGCCAGTGGCAATTAACATGTTCTATGATCGATCATATCTTTTTAGTGTAGCTGTGTAGGGCAAGTGGTTGGAGGCTGGAGCTTGGTCGTGTTTAGGCCCTGATAAATTACTTACTCTCTCCCAGCCGGATTTGAACCAAGGGTTAGGTGGCTTTAATTTCCAGCAAGCCTAGCCATATGTTCGTCGCCTCCATTTCATCGATAATTGTAGTTGAAATGCTGGAGATGTGTCTCTCCGTTCCAAGTATATGTCATTGTTTTTCCTTGATGCATGAAAATTTTGTTCTGATTGCCATCCTCTTGCGCGCAGTGGGCAGACACCAGGAGATGTCATGCACGGCCGGCTTGGAGATGGCAATGAATTGAAACCTGTGCCCGCTTTGTGTTTCTTCTTGCTAAGTCTGTGTCTGTGTGTCTTTCAGCTTGCGCAGCCTTGTCTTCTTTTTTTCCATAGTAAAATTCATCTTCGGTTCTTAAATTTATTTTGGTGTGTCAACCTGATCTTTAAAGTCTCAAAGTGATCATCCCGGTCCCTAAACTTGTCTTGGTGTGTCAATCCGGTCCCTAAAGTCTCAAAGTGACCATTACAGTCCCTAAACTTGTTTTGGTGTGTCAACCCGGTCCCTAAAGTCTCAAAGTGACCATTTGTACTGTAACCGGGTTGACAAACCAAGACAAATTTAGAGACTAGGTTGAGACACCAAGACAAGATTGGAGATCGGGTTGACATACCCAGACAAGTTTAGGGATCGGAATGGTCACTTTGAGACTTTAGGGACCGGATTGACACACCAAGACAGGTTTAAGGACCGGGATGGTCACTTTGAGATTTTAGAAACTGGGTTGACACACCAAGACAAGTTTAGGGACCGGTGATGGATTTTACTCTTTTCTTTTCAATAAGTTATGCCTGGTATGCATGAGCCACAAATACTCCCTCCATTCCTTTTTATTTAACGCAATTGACTTTTTTTCAAAACTTTGATCTTTCGTCTTATTAAAAAAATCATTACATATCATTTATTTTGTTATTGATTGGTTCATCATTAGGTGCACTTTTAGTATGACTTGAGTTTTCATATATTTGCATAAACTATAAACTTTTAGAATAAGATGAAAGATTAATAAAGTTTTTTTAAAATCAATCAAGTCAAATAAAAAAGAATGGAGATGATGTAATGCATAGGCTCCGCTTTATATAATTGCTTGATCAAACTGTTGATGTTTTCAGTAGTGAGCCAAGCCAGGGGCCAGTGGCTTCCTGCTTCAAATGCAGATATTATTCCAGACATAGCTTCAACTACAGGTTGGTGCGAAATGCACTACTGTCTCAATATTTAAACTCTGTGATTTTGGCACTGAGTTAGCAACATGCAAGACTTGGATCGTATAAATTTGTCGTATGCATAGCAATTTCTTCAAGAAAACATGACCAGTGCAATGATATATTTCTCTATATAGCTTTTTCGCCAGGGTACTGTGATGGTGAGACTGGTTGATAGGAGCTTGTAATTACTCGCCCATGAATGGACGGAGGACGGAAGGGAATGCTGCAGATGGGGGCACTAGTGGTTAGTTGGTGGTCGGTTACTGTTTGCAATGATATCTACTGCTACCTCCGTATTTATATATTTGACGCCAAATAGTACAAAAGTGACATACAAAACAACACGTGTGGCCCACAGAGATAGTATTTTGATCCTTTAGACATCGTATATTCTCTCTCTCTAAATTGTAGAGACATTTTCAAGTGCCTAAGAGGTGCACTGTAGATAGTGTCGCTTTGATTGAAAAGACACCTCGATAAATGTCTACATTTCAAGAAGACATGTACTCATGTAGTAAAGGCATAAATAGTGTCTCTATCCATATAAAAAATATTAAAACATATGTATATTTGGAGTGATAGATACTCAAACTCAATACATCATGTGTACACACACACACACACATTTGTACCATCTCTACTTGCCAACCAACACAATCTAACACAACTCATTGATTATATGCCTGATATAATACTTATATGTATTGCACTGGATGTTTTAAATATCAAAATGTTATCTCGAGTGTTAGAATGAATGGCTCAAATTTTGTCTCTACGAGCTAAGGTCAAAGTAAAAGTGTCTAAAAATGTGTCTATATGAATTTACATAGACATTTTATGGAGTGACTTAAAAAGAATATATATACAGTTCACAAGTTCACAGTGTCACCAAGAGTGATTTCATGATTTCATCCACACCTTTTATATATTCCGTGTGGCTATATTACCGTGTGTTAGACATAATTGCATGTGGCTATACAATTTATATGGCATATTTGATCACACCACAATACAATACTTAAATGTTATGTCATATCTGCAAAAACTACAAAATAAGACTATGCAGTCAAAGATGTTATTTCATTCATCCATGTAAACATCTGGCTACGGTACAGCACTATTTTAAACCGTAATAAAACTTTCTACTGAGAGAATGGTCCTACAGACAGGACGTTGTGCCTGCAGCTGTCGCCATTAAATCGAGCACACCATGTTTTGTTCAATAAAATGTTACGGCTTGATAAAATATAGCCTAGGCAATTATGTGATTTGTCCCTGTTTTGTCTTTTGAAAGAAAATGTGTAGACAAATGGAAAATGCTGATTGCAGTTCAAATTTCTGTGGTGTGTACATTTGTCTTTTGCCCTGATACGCACCCAGATCGGACGGCTGTGGAAGAAGAACGGCAAGGCCCACTGGGCCACTGATGGACCTAATTCCCTAGTCAACTGGCTACGAACACTGCACTACGCCACGTGGCCTAAAACCAAGAGCTCGCCCAGAGGCCAGGGATAAGGAACATGCGCGCCAAACTCGCCGTGCTCGCCGTCGCCGCCGGCGCCGCTCCGCCACCACGGCACGCACACCCCTCGAGGAGCCAGATCCACACCCTGCGACGGCGCTGTGTCAAACCAATCCGCTCCCTGCTCGACGGCGGACCGCCGTCGCCCCCAGCTTCGCGGCGGCGCGCCTGGCCGGCCGTCTCGGCGGCGCTCTTCGGCGCGGGGCTCCTCCTGGGCCCGCTCCTCGACGGCATCCACTCCCGCGTCGGCCTCCAGGTCTATGGAAACGGCGCCCTCGACGTCGGCCCCCTCCACACGCACATCCTGGTGCCGCCTCTCCTCGGCGCGTTCTACCTCACCGTCGGCCTGCTCCACCTGTTCTTGGACGAGAGGGCGCCGCCCAAGTCCAAGGCTACCGGGAGCACGGAGAAGACGGCGACTGCGCTGCTGTGGGTCCCACTGCGATCTCCCATGCATGCATGTTTATCTTCTTGCATGCATCGCTGGAATGCTGTGCTGTGATTCTGTGAATGATTCACTGATTGGCGCAGTGTCCTTGCTCTGTTCATCGAGCTGAGCGCGGAGCTGTACAGAGCCGGGGTGCCCAGCAACGTGGAGGCGTACACCCTGTTCGCCGGCGCCGAGTTCGTGTGGCTGTTCCTCGACGGCTCCTGGCTGGGCTTCGCCGTCGCCTGCCTCGTCGGCACCGTCTGCCCACTCGCCGAGATCCCATTGATCAAGTACCCACCATTCGCTCCGCACGCTCACTGCACCGTACCATCTGCCTGCGTGCCTATGCCAATGTGTCACCTATATGCTATGCAGATTGCTCGGGTGCTGGAGCTATCCCAACGCCGACGTCCACCTGCTCGGCGAGGTACACGTACATCTCCCTCCCTCTCCTCCCTGTCCTCTGTCCATCAGCGCCACGTTTCACGCGGGTTGTTCAGGGGCTTGTGAGCTGGACGACGACGTGCTACTTCGTCTACACACCGTTCCTGGCGAACCTGGCGCGGTGGCTCGATTCGCGGCTAGCAGCGGCAGACGACGACGGCGCTGGGGGAGACGACGAAGCAGCTCGGCCGTAACCAGCGGGATCTCCAGACTGAAATTAAAAAAAAAAACATTGTGCTTGTGCAGCACCAGCACTCCCTTGTACAGTACAGTTGCACGGTTCAGACATTCAGAGCTGGCGGCAGTAGTGAGCTCGTTCTTGGATCATGCCTGCGAAGGTTCTCTGAGCATTCTTCAGAGTTCTCGACGAAGCACATCAATATCAATATACAGGAGCCAGGGAAGAGAACGATGCGCACGGTTGCGCATGTCTTTTGTGATAATGGTCTGAAAGCGGGGCGCATCGATGGCGAATAGGAGTTGTCTTGAGGAAACAGTTGGACGAACAGTGCCCATCTACTTTTCGATCTGATTGGATAATTTGTACTACACCTAAAAAAGATACTTGGTTTGTTCTATGCTCACAGATTTTGTCGCTGCTTTAGAGACCGCTCGTTTTGAGCGGTTTTTTCACCGCAACGCAACGGAATAGGGACTTGGAAGCTTCTAGGTCCTCATGTTGCTCAGATCCTACTAGGGTTTCCTTTACCGCTATTGAAAAAAAACTGGAGGTAACCGACAAACGTGATTATCGGATTTCTTGGAAAATTTTGGTTTTCTCAAAAAAAAAAAGGGACAAAATTTGGAAATTTTTTTGCTTAATTTCTTATATTAGTCATGTTACATTAGAACTTTGCTACATCACACCCGAGTGTTGCTCCTCCTCCTCCTCATGTTAGAATTTTTTCTTTCTTTCTTTCTTTTTCCAAAATAACATGCGTGCAACGGAAGCAAACTAAAAATTTAGGTGAAAATCATCTTCCTTACACTTCAATTATATTGGATTTACAGCCAACTTCTAATATAATTACAGTGGAATTTTGGTGTGACTTTTAGGTAAAATTAGTGTAACGAAATTTAAGTGTGCCCGGAATATTTTTCACTCGGTTTCTAAAACACATGGAATCTGGATGTGGAAATCATCTAATTGTCTGGTTCCTCTTAATCAAGGTGCATGCATGTATGTTAAGTTGTTAACAACGAGTGTACAAGAAGAACAAAATACTCTGATTTGGCAGCCCCTTCTATTAATGTGGTGGAAAAACAATCAGTATAAACAAATCGCGAACAGTCGTGTCCTGGAGTAGTGGTATGAATATGACTGACCAACAAGGTACCGGTGGAGGCGTACACTCCACTTAGCCAGTTCAGTGCACGAATATAATGGGCTCCCACGAAAAAAAAAGGTCGTCAGGCAAAAATACAGTACAATACTGGAAAGAAGCTAGCTCACGCACTGCAAACAACATGCAGAAGCAAATAGTTTTTGTGCAAATTCTTTATAGATAAAAAAACACCTACAAAAGCACTAGCAGAGTAATCCTTCACAACATCGCTACGATGCGCACGGTTGTGCATAACTTTTGTGATGATGGTCTGAAAGCATGGCGCATCAATGGTGGATAGGATTTGTCTTCAGGAAAGAGACTGCAGCTTTATACTTGGCGGCTGGTGTTCTAGCTAATTAATACAGTCAATAGTTTGCTACTGTATCTGATTGAAATCGTATACATATACGCGAGAAATACGTATGCATTTTGGGACCATCTCCTACGCATCCAAGCATTTCACCTCCTCCCCCGCTTGAATTTAGACCATTAGATCTACGTCAAACTCCCGCCGACAGCTCTACTTCTTTCTTTCTCCACCACCATGACTGTAAGGAGCTTGGGGCTCCCGTCCTGCCCAGCTCCTCCTCGTGTCTGGTGGCTCCCCGCCGCTGGATGCATCGTTATATTAACCTGACTTCATTGGACCGCTACCGTGACGCCCAGCCCTTTACCACACCCAACTGACCTCCTCGGCCACCGACGACCAGCGACTCCCGCTACCTCACCCTACACCTGCTACCTCTGTCGGCTTTCCTGCTACTCCCGAAATCCCCATATGTGGGGGGATAGATCCATGGGCGCATGCCACATGCGTAAAATCGGCCGGCCAGGTGAACATATGGCCCGACCTAGGCAAGGACTCGGCGTATACAAAGGCAAGTCCAGTCCCAACGGTATAGTGAACGCGGTTAATCCTAAACCGACTAGGAAGACGATATTCAACTTCATTCATTTGAATAATAATTTTTTTGCCAAAAAATAAATTATACAGTGTGTATATCATGGTTATCGCCCAACCGGCCAATTTATGTGCACCTCACTGGGCTACTAGCTCAACTCGCCACTCAGCAATTAGCAACAATCCAGCCCAAAGTGTAGCCCAGCAAGTAGCCCAAGTCCCAACTTAGAGACTGGAGTCTGGATCCACATCGGCTGGGCTCAGTGACCGACAAATGTGATGGCATCCGGCAGGCAAGGTGACTATGGAACGGCGTGGGATATGGAGTTGCCCTGATCTTGTGGTTCTATCTATATCTATATATTACAATTTCTTTTAAAATGAATATCAAGGTGCCCAATCGCAGCGACTGCTTGCTGAAGGTGACCTGAATCCGATGTTTGTAGCGTGACATCTATGCGACGTGTGACCTAGCTACCTTATCTGATTGCCATGCTCCATTAATTTGATGATAGAGCACTCAGTATAAGCACATCACGAACAATCGTGTCAGTGGCTGCTGAAGGAAATCAGCTGAATTAGAGCGGTCCATCGGTTGGTATGACCAAATGCAGGGTACTAGCGAAGGCGTGCACTCCACTGGCCGATTCAGTACACGAATCTAACGAACTCCGACGAAAAGAAAAATTCTGTTAGGTAAGGTTCACTAAATAAAAAATCAGTCAGGTAACTCACAAATTGCGAATGACATGCAGAAACAAAGAAAAATCTGTCACTGGCATGCCCGCGCCAAACACGCCGCAGTCGTCTCACTCTCACCTACAGCGCACCAGACAGCAGCACAGCCATGGCCTTTGTGTGACGCACCTGACGAAACAACCGTGCACGACCACAACAAAATTTCTTGCAAGGAATGCAGATTCACCTGAGACCAGTAAACAAATAATGGAAAAGATCGATCGACCGCGCGTTTCAGAGCTCGTTCGGTTCGGTGACTGCTATATGTAGCCGTGACCGGCTGCATTTTGATGCTCGAGCACTGGAGGAGCACTGCCCATCTGCAAAAGCCCTTTTGATGGCCTCCCTCCTCCTGTTCCTGCGAGTCATCGTCGGCGCCGGTGCCGACAGACTCGCCGGCGCGGGCGAGGACGAGGCGGCGGTGCGGGAGCGGCGGCAGGGGACGTTCCGGCGCTCCGGCGACGGTGGTGCGGAGCCGGAGGAGGAAGCACGGTGGCTGGTGGCCTGTCTGGAGTGGCCGCGCGTCGATCGCAAGTCCGCGTGGATGCAGCTGGTCTGATGACGGGTCTTTGGGGCCAGAGTGTGTGTGTGCGCGTGACCACTCGTGGCAGATGATCTTTTCCTTGATTCCTTCCCTGGCGACGTGCTCGCTTGGGCTCGAATCGAAATGCCGCAACTTCCATGAGTAGACCTGCTTGTACGTTGTACACGTAGCCCGGATGTTTCCGTGTCATGTTGTGACTTGAGGAGCCTGAACAGCGCACACGTCAAGGCGCTCCGCGCTCGCTTGACCGCTCCGCTCCCCGGTCCTGACGACTCACTGGCTCAGGTCGGTCCCCCCAGTCGAGACTCGAGACCAGACGTTGCAATGCAACGGCCACGGTTCCAATCGAGCTACCAGACATGGCGTCCACGCCCCCCGGCCCCTCGGGCCCGAGGGTGAAAACGACCGTCGTCTCCACTCTCGCCGGACCCATACTGTCCTTTCCCCTTACAGCAATCACCGTCTATCAACCCGTAACCAACAACGCAGAGCACCCTACCTACTAGCATAATTCTTCAGTCAAAGCCAGCGCCACTACTAAGCTTGCAAGTGCTCATTGTGCAAGGATGGCAACTCTCCAACCGCCAGAAGAGCAGCATTGGTACACGCTATGCTACGCAGCCGTGCTTTGCTGTCGAACTTGGGATGGTCCTGTATGTTCTTCTGGACACCGGGTAGAGGCGTTTTAGAACAGCCAATCCATGTTCTCGGAGAGAAGACGCCCCTTCAGCCCCAGTCGATGAAAGGAAGCGGGGGGTACCCGCCTTCAGGAGGAGGTTGCAGCGACGGCGGTAGGTTGCCCCATGAGGTGTGCCCGCCTAGTATGTTGTTCCCTGCAAAAGAAAAAAAAAATGACTGACAGAAAGGAACGAACGGTTACGGATGGCAAGATCTCTAGACAGAAGCGTGACCAAACTCGTTGAAGAGATCAATCATGAAGGCACAATCGCAAAATGACAAACGCTATACTGCGCTGTCAGCTTGTGCGCTTGAAAGCATCGCAATATATCAGATCAAGGACCACGAGCATGGCTCCTGCGGACTCAGCAAACTGACAACAGCTATGAACCAAACGAATTTAAGGGCTTTAATATGTAGGCCCTCCCCTCCATAGTCATCGGGAGGCACCGACCGACAGGCCCGCTCACAATCGAATAGCCTTGAAACGTCCAAACCGTGCCTCATCAGTCTCTGGGAGGTGTGAGGTCACCAACCAATGGACCCGCAGGCACATGAGGGACTAAATAGGATGATTGTATGACAAGGGCTCAATTCATGGCGTGACAGCTCACCAAAATTGGAACATGATAAGCACAGCTAGTTTGTCACATATGACGCTTCTTGCTGTAAATGTGGGTGCCAGAATTCTGAAAAATCTTTTGCTGGTTTAAGGTATTTTCAGAGGAAAATTACATTGGTATGTTAATCATGTGTATTTCTTCTGAGAGCCAGTGCTCTCTACTTACCAATAGGTTTCATCTCATTTGATAGTCAACAGCGGAATTCTCCCTCTATGGCATGCTAAAGCTAAACGAACAAATGTCCTTGACGATAATACAAATGGAAAAAAAAAAACATTTCTACTAGGAGAAAACTATATATTCTATGAGAATAGTAGCAACCTGATTATTCTGGTTTGTTGGTGAGACAGCTACAGTGTAGGCACACATATCATACTTGCTAGCTGCCTGATTGACTGGGTGGCTAATAACTGTTGAATTTTCATATTCAGACTTAATTTAAGTTTGGACTTCAGAAAGAACATTGTGAGAAATCAACAAACATTAGCTAGAATGCCAAAAAAATTTTGGAAATAAAATCAAGCTATCAATTGTGCAGTCAATTATAGCAATATTATGTTTGATAAAAATCGCATGCAATAAAAATATCACCTGAGGAAGAATTTCTTTCTGCTGACTGGTATCCAACAAGATTTGGTTGGCCACCAAGAAAAGTAGGCTGGTGCACCATGGCTCCAGGCCCAGGCCCTGAATTACACAAGTTTATTGGAAACATATCAGACCTATACATGGGCTAAAGCTCAGTATTTTTTAGCGCTAATAATCAAATGTTTTCCAGTGTTATAAGCATCAGGAGGTAGCAATAGTAATTGTAAATATAAGCTTTGCAACACATTCAAGGTTATTAGTCATAACTCATAATAACAATTTATTATACTACCTCCTCCCATTAAATATGACGTTTTTAGTTCAATTAATGACCAAAAGGAGTACCTAACAAGGCTACAGGTCCCTCCACTCCAGCAGATTTGTTTACAGATAATTATTTCTTTCGTGGCAGAGTACAAAAGTAGGGGAGAATGCTGGAGCCCTTATTAGATTCTGCAGAGCTAAAATGAATTATAGTGGCAGTTTCTCACTTAAGATAAAGGAAAACTTAATAGATGGTAAATCAAATGTAGGAACCTGTCATGATCTTCAGTAAGTGTTCCACTCAAACAGAATCTAGCCCAAATGCAGCATATAATTCATGGGTACTCGCTTAACATTTTTGTATTCAGTAGCAGATGTCCAAACAGCCCCCTAATTTACACTCAATACCATACCTAAAGGCGATATAGTATAACGTACCAGATGTGCCTACAAGATATACTATACCCTACCCTACCCTACCTGTAGGCAACAAATACACTAGCAGGCAAAACCCTTACCTGGTGCAGCTAACGCTGGATTAACACCATCTGGCTTCGGATGGAAGTATCTGCATGAATCCCCATACTTGCAGGTCCCCTGTAACAAGAAGGAATTGTCCACATAGTTCAAAGTGGTGGCCTACTCTTGGCTCACGTGCGACAGCGGCCAAGCTACCGAGATGACTGACCGTGCGGACGAAGTGGTGGCAGACGCCCTTGGCGAGGGTTCCATCGGGCAGGATGAGGGAGGAAGCGCCGCCGTGCTGGTCTGCCGACGAAGGAAGCAGAAAAAGGGGTCAGCCAGACCGGGACGGACCCGAGCGCGGCGGCAGACAAGGTGTTCGACGAAACGCCCCAACCGCAACCAGAGAGGAGAGGCGGCGGCGACCGGGGAAGGGGGGGAGGGAGAGTTGCTGGCTGACCTTGGTGGCGGATGGAGTCGTACCAGAGGGCGCGGGCTCGCTGGTGCTGGGTGCCCTGGAGGTGGCGCTTCCGGGCGGCGGGGGTGTCCTGGAACTGCTTCTCGCAGTAGTCGCAGTAGTACTTCCCCAACGGCATCCTCTTCGCAGCACACCTCTGCTGTGAGCTGGGCACCCTTCCCCTAAACTTTTACAGCAACAAATATCTTCCAAGAGATTAGAATCCCTTATGATAATCCAAACCCTACACAAATTCTAGGAATGAGCAAGGAAAAGTCTGAAGTTGGCAACACTTCAGTGCTCTCTCTCGATCACATGGGTATATGATTATATCCAAGAAGATTGTCTCCCGAAAGGTCTCGAACGCCTCAAGATCCAACCTGTCGAGTCGTTCAAGTCGCGCGGCGTATAGGAGAGCCGGATGAGACATTCCAATTCGTCTCAAACCATACATCTACCAAATCAGCATTCAGCACACTTCCAGACAGAACAAATAGGAGAAATCATCGGACTAGGGCAATAATATTTGACAGGAGCAAAGCTGGAAGGCAACAGGCAGCTAGGAATTTCAGAAACAAAACACGGTAGCAGTCTGGATCTGGAGACTAAGGAAAACTTGGAAAAACGAAGTGAATCCATACATAGATCAAGCTACCATAAATACAATCATACTGTTCTAGAACATATTACAAGATCAGCTATGGCAATCTCCAGTGAGCGTCAGTTAGTAGGGGAGGGGGGGTGCCGTTACATGTCATTGCGACATACACTACTCAGCTACACAGGTCACGGTTGCATCAAGGGCAGGCATGTCGCCGATCATCCAACATCCCAGGGGAAATGCACACTTGCTATGGCAAGTTCCAGTCTCAAGGCAGTGTCATCTCTCACAATCCGACATAGGAGCATTGTTTCTTCGCATGTTCTGGAATCAATTTAGCAATGATGTCTGCTGGGACTCCTTTCAGTTCTGGAGCAGGGCAGCAAAGACCATGAGATTGGAATTTGGAACAACACTGCCGATGGGATATAATACTGGCAAAACAAGTAGAGGTGAAACATACCGTGGGGCTTGAAGTTGAAAAGGGGTGGCAGAAAGCGTCCATTTGGAAGACGGGTATTAGGGTCTCGAAGCTCATCAAAGAATGGGTGGACAAGTGCCTCCACCTGAACAAAAGATTAATAAAGACTTTAGCAAATCATGAAGTAGCCAAGGATACTGCAGGAATCGGTGTGCATGTGTATTTCCACTATGTAATGTTGTCATGTACGTACTGCAGTGCATCTCAGATTCGGGGAGTACTGGAGTAGCCGGGAGACAAGATCAACGGCTTCTGGTGGCATCCTTTTGTGGAATACCTGAAGGATATAATGCCAATTAGTAACCCAGCCACAAAATTTTCCCACAACATTTTAACAAATTTGAACAAATGTAGAAAGATTTTCACCTTGTGCCACGGGTGTGCTTTGATTTGTGGGAACTTGAACTCTGTGTAATTCGGGTTCATGCATTTAATTTCCTCCCTTGTTGGAGTACCAAGGACCTGCAATGGACAATCAAATTCAGGGTGTTAAGAATTTATGCCTTGGTTTAAGATAATTTAAAAGTTGCTAGAATCATTAACTACCTTGATGATTTCTACAAGTTGGTCCACACCACTTTCGCCGGGAAACAAAGGCTGTCCAATAGAAGTAGTAAGCCAGTGTTAAAAGGCTTATTGTTGACTTGAAGCAAACAACTTTATTTTTTTGCGAATGGACATAAAGTCAAGACTCCTTACCTGCCCTAGCATAAGCTCGGCAAGAACACATCCAGCAGACCAGATATCAATCGCTGTAGTATACTCAGTGGCACCAAATATGAGCTCTGGAGCCCTATAATATCGGGAGCAGATGTACGATATGTTTGGCTCCCCCTTGACCAGAACTTTTGCACTCCCAAAGTCACATAGTTTCAGCTGGTGGGTGTGTGGGTTCACCTGTAGTGAAGCTCAATAATCAATTTCTAGATACAAACCAGGTACATTGTTGCCAGAGCAAAATGGATGATTTTTAGCATACCAGAAGATTTTGTGGCTTAATATCTCTGTGGCAGACACCAATACTGCCATGAATGTAAGCCAATGCCCTACAGATCTGCCAAAAACAGATACAAATATTTTTTTAAAAGATAGCACGATACAGATATGCCAAAAGTTAAGTGAAAACAACTAGATTATTTAAGCCATATCATTCAACAAATATCCTCAAACAATACCAGAAAAAACAAGTATTACGCTATTACAGCATAATTGTCACAGTATAACTAAATACGAAAAAGGAAAGGGTCAAATTATTACCTGGTACATATACAGCTTCACGTAAATAAGTGGCATCCGTTGGTTCATCTTGTTGTGATGTTTCACAACTCGATGAACAGTCTCCGGCACATACTCAAGAACCAAGTTTAGATAAAGCTCATCCTTCTCAGTTGTTGAAAAGAAACAATGTTTCAAAGCAACAACATTAGGGTGGTCAAGAAGGCGCATAGTCTGCAGCTCCCGGTTCTTGTAACGCTTATCCTGAAGAACCTTCTTTATGGCAACAGTCTCACCCGTCTCCAAACATTTAGCCTATAAAAAAGACGAAATGGCATTGCAAATTAGCAGACACATCACAAAAGGCTTTATATCATGAAGGACACAGAAAATAAAAAATATGCAAACAGCTAGCCCTGGATAGCAACAGTACAGGTAGGTGCCTAATAAAACATATCTCTAAGCCACAAGTTGTTACAACTAACCTGGAAGACAATCCCAAAAGAACCTTGACCTACAATGCGCTCAGCCATGTAGCTCACTGTCTGCAAGTGCAACCAATAAACACAAATTATTATACGAAAAGTAAATGGCAGCTTGATCAGGACAATTAGATTGCACAATCATATACGCTAGCATAATAATGATGTTGGCAATATGCAAAAATAAAATCAGCTGATTGCATCATGATCTTGTCTTCCGATTATTAGATTCATGAACACACTACAAAAATGTGCATTAGACCATAAATCTTGACCAAATGCAGTAATATCACTCACCTGTTTTGGTTGACCATTCTTGCCACCAGTAGTCGTCACAATTATGTGCCCAGTTTCTGTGCCTTTCCCATTGATAATGGTTGCTTCAACTTCCTGCATTTGCAAGTCAAATGTTACAACATAGCCCCATTTTCATGTAACCTGGAAAAAATGACAGTAAGGCCGAAACAAGGAGTCCGCGCGTCTTCACCTTATCATCTCTAATCTTTAGCTCGTTCATCTGGTCCTGCAACTTCTCAGCACCAATGCTTGTGCCACTGTTGTTCTTGTACCCAGACGGGGCTACACCTGCTGATGCCATCTCCGCAGAAGGCCAATGTGTAGCAACTCAGCTTTGCATCAACTCCCCGAACAGCAGATCTATCGGGCTACCTGTGAGTTCATCAACAACCAAAGCAAATCAGGACGGTTATAGATACTGCAGTGGCACAATCCTTCAAAATGCCAGAGACTTATATATTGTCTAAAACGAGCTGGGCTTTGCTAAAGAGTACAGCCTATCCCTCGAATCTAGGCAAATGCAAGTTCTTCCTACGGCTGACCGAAAATAGAGACCCGAATCACAACATTGCATGAACAGAACATTTTTCGCATTTCTACTGCACCAGAGTTTAACCACCGCTCCAAATATATCTTTAGACAGGCTGCCAGATCGTAAGGATTCAGACGCCATGTTCGTCCGCCAAGCAACCTTTCCCCTCGTAAACGGCCCAGCTTAAAATGGAAGAGAAATGCTCGGATACATGTCTTGGCCAGAACCCAAGCATATCAAGGCAACGCGCTCCGAGCTCTTGGAAAGTCAAAGAAAATAATCCTAATTTAAGACACGCCCCATCTGAATCTGTAAAAGGAACATTTACGAGGCTGTAATAATGGCACACACGCAAATCAACCAACGCTTTGAACAAGAGGTTCGGCGTAACAAACCAGCGATTTTCCGCGTCAGAAGCCTAGCGCAGAACCTATGCAGGTAACAGGAGTAGAAGCCCTGAGATCTGCGCAATTTCTCTACGCCAACTAAGCATGAAACACAAACCTCAGAAAGAGGCCAGCATCTTTCCGAGGACGATGCCGACCTGCTCAAGAACACAGGAAGCCAGACAGAAATCGTAGCTGACCCGCGAGAAGAACAGGCCCAGACCGGCGGCGAAAGGTCGTCGCCTCTCGCAGATGGGAGGGGGAAAGTAGATCCACGCAGACGGACGGCCAGAGCGCCCGAAACCGCCAGCGGGGCAGGGCACGAGGCCGAATCCAGGCGGGCCAAGAACGCGTATTCGCGGCCACAAACCACCAACAGGGAAGAACAGACCGAGAAAACAAACAGCCAAATCCAGGAGGAGCAAGAACAGATGGCCGGCCGGCTGGTCCATACCTCCGTCCAACTCCTGCCGCTCTTCCTCCTCCCCACCACCGAAACCTCTCGGTTCCTAGATTTTCCCTCCCCCCTCTCCGCCCCTCTCCTCTGGCTGTGCTCGCTCTCCTCCTCCCCCTTTCCACCTCCTCCGCCTTTCCGCCTCTTCTTTCCGCTTGTCGGGACGCAGAAACAGCAGAATACTGCTCCCAACGCGACGCAGCGGCCGAAATGATTTGTGCCTGCACGCTGCCGAGGCCGGCAGTCAAAGCACCCACCACCACCACCACCGCACAAGGCCCCGCGCGCGCGCCACCCCCCCGCGTGCCCTTTACCCTCGCAGACACGTGGGCCGCGCGTCCTCCGGGACCCACCTGTCAACCGCGCGGTCTGGTCGCGCGCCGCGTGCGTCGAGAGCGCCGGATCCCTTGGTTTTTAGTGGGGCCACGCCTTTTGACCGGTCAAATCCGCGGGGCCCGCTGCCCGGACAGCGTCGGGGGTGGGGGGGGGGGCGCCCTCGCTGCCGCGTGGACCCGTGCGCGAGCAGGGCCCACCCCGCAGCGGGCGGGGTCTAGGCTTGGCGTGGTTCGGCGTTTGTCCGTTGTTTTTACCGCATCTGGGCACCCCGAGATTCGAATGCTGGGGGTTGCGCGGGGCGGGGAAAAGACGGTCGTGCCCCTGTGTTTGGTTAGATCTGGGCTCCTGTTTTGAAGTCGAGGCGAGAACGGTAATCGGCGCCTCGGCGGGTGGGTGGCAGCGAGGAGAGGACCACGGGAGACTGTTGACTGGAACGGCTGAGCTGGTGCCTGCCTCGCTGCCTGGTGGAGTGGGGTGGGTGGCCTTTCCTGGACCGCAGGAACAGAACCCCGCGGTGCCTTCGGTTTCCAACTTTTCAAACTCGCGAGCCATGGCTGTTTCAGAGTTGCGGGGCTCATTTCCGCAGACGCAGGTGCATACACGCCGTTAGATGTTAGTATCTGACGACTGACGGCTCACATGCTTGCCGTACCATTCCAGTGCCGCAGACGCAGCCTGCTGAAACGAGCAGGGCACCTATGGTCGAATGGTCGATGGGAAAGACGCAAAACATAAACAGAAACAAAAACAATTTGATGTACCAGCTTTATGCCAAATCGGCCCTTTTGCTGCCATGTTTAGAGATTTTTGATTTGTTCAATTATCTCTTCGTAGTCGATAATTTAAAAACAAGCCTCGAGAAAGGGAATTTCCATACATACTCCTTCCAATTTCAAACTTGTCGACATTGATTTTCTTTTCACACATCTAGCCATTCATTTTATTTTTTAAAACATATAAGCTTTTATTTATTTATTTTTACATGCCTTTGATTTCCAAAAATTCAAACTCGTGAACCCAATCTGATCTGACCGAGGGTGGTTCCTGAAGACGCCAAACATAAGAAAACAAGCTTGTATATAGGACTAGTAGTTTTTTGTTTTCTTTTTTTTTTTCAAATCGGTTCTTCATCGTGTTTGACTTTTTTTGTTTTGTAACCTTTAGTTAGTCCCCATGTTTCCCTCGGGTCTCAAAAACATGTCGACATTGATTTTGTTTTCACACCTTTGACCATCTGTCTTATTTTAGAAAAATAGAAAAAAATTGTAAGCTTACAATTATTTTGTTGTTCTTTGTTATAACATTAAAAGTAGTTTTGACTTGTATTTTTACATGTTTGCACATATTTGTTCGAATATGACAAATGGTCAAAGTTGTGAAAAAAAGTTAACGACAATGAGTTTATGAGAAATGTGGTAATTCTATTGGCCGCATCACCCCTCATGAAGTGAAAAAAATATTGTATCATCGTCCATTCACTGGTGTGGCAATGTGCGGCATGTCGCAGCACATACGGCGGTTTACCATCCTAGTTTCCACTTGAAATTTTGTCATGCACCCAATATTGGTTTGATATGCTACCCAAACTCCCAAAGTGATGCAAGATGTTTTCATCTTGTAAAAAATCATATACATTTATACAAAGCCAAATGGAGATGATATATGTAAATTGTAGCTTCAAATGAAATAAATAACTATGTTGTTTTGGATTGTATCATTCGAAGATGCTTAATTGACCGTCCAAACTTTGACATCATATTAAGCACACTGATTCTTCCATAATATGTTTCAACCTAACTTTTGTCATCGTGGTTCCGCTAAACATACTATACTACAATTGTTCCATAAAGAAATGTGTCTAGATGTCCATATGTCAATCTTAGGATCTTGTATGTCGCTTAGAGTAGAATGAATAGGCATTTCTAAAAATTATACAAACGAATTCACAGTGGTTAAACAACAAATCCATACAAAAACATACCAAATCCAATGGCAGGATATATATACATATATATATGGGTGAAAAGATCTAGATGTCGCCTAGAGGAGAGGTGAATAGGCTAATCTAAAAATTTAGCACTTAAAATAATTTTGTCAGCCTCTACACCGGACAGTCCAGTGCAGTCTACCAAACAGTTCGGTGTCCCACAGAGAACAATCCCCACAAATGTAAATATGCGTATAAACACTTATCGTGATAAGTAGAGATGGTACAAGTGTTTCTGTGATGATGTTGAGCTCTGCTGTACTGAAAAACTGCAATCGCAGCAATAACTTGCACACAAGAGTAGTAGCAGAAGTAAAGAAGCAAATCACAAGCACAAAGTTTGGGTCTCCTAGCAGGGGCACAACACACAAGACACAGAAATTTAATTCCCGAGGTTTGGGCACACCCGCAAGTGTTTTACGTCCTCGCTAAGGCGTCCACCGAGAGCTAGAGTCTTTTTCAACTCTCGGGCTCCCTCACCAACCATCAAGGTACGATGAGGTTGCTTACCATGCAATGCTCCGAAAGAGCGGGGTGATTACAAGCTAGAAGAGTGCCACCCACAAGTCGGGTGACCTTCGGGATGCTCTAGCCGTCTAGGAAGAAACCTACAAGGGTAGTGTCGGTACCCAGCTAACCGGGTACCCGTTTACACTAGACAAAGATCACCAAGGAGGGTATGTACTGCAATACAAAGAGGGCCTAAGACCGCGTACAGATGGGCCCGGCCTACTCCTTATAAAAGCTGGGCCGCGCACCCGGCCCACATTGGAGGCCCCGGACCTCCTTCAGCGAGGTCCGAGCCTCCCCCGACCACGCGAGGAGTCCCTCAAGGGAAGGTGAGGTCCGGACCTCTTGGAGGTCCGGGGCCCGCGCCTTCAGTGGTCCGGGGCCGCCACGTGCACACAGGGCACGGGGAGGTCCGAAGCCAGCGCCCTCGGTGATCCGGGACCGCCACGTGCCCACAGGGCACAGGAAGGTCTCGCGCGGCCACGTGCCCACAGGGCGCGTGGCGGGGCCTTCATGTGGGCGCCTCGCCCACCTACTGCATTTATTGCGGGCAGGTGGGCGTGCCCGTTGCCGCTGACACCGCCGCTGTCAGGCGGGCACGCCCCGATGCCGCTGACACCGCCGCTGTCAGGCGAGCGTGCGCCCGTAGCACGCTGAAGCCGCCGCTGTCAGACGGGCGTGCCCCCATCGCCGCTGGCACCGCCGCTGGCAGGCGACGGCGGCGAAGCAAAGGGGCGCGCCTTACCGAGGCGAGACGGCGATAGTGTGGCGGAACCGCCGATTTAATCCGAACTAAACACACCTGCCACCTCTGGCTTGCAGTGTAGTTAGGCCGAACTAAACCTGGTCGTCCGTCGAGATACCCAAAAAGGGCACTCGATGCAACCATCACCCAGGGATACCGACATCACACACGTTAAGCCCTCGAAAGAGCCACAACAATTACAACAACCCATCATTTCATACAAACATAGATTGATTTGTTTAAGAATATTTACTCAAAATGGGGTACAATCATACTGAATTAGAATTCCAAAATAGCCGCGCAGCGGAAACCGTAACGTAATACTGATATACTCTTGCAGCGGAAAATAAAATATCGAGCCATGACATTGAGCCCACCATTGTCATTCTCGATCATGATACTCCTGAAAAGAAAAACATCAACAACGTAGGGGTGAGTACGTGAGGTACTCGTAGGACTTACCCGTGGGCGGTTTCAACCCGACACATTTGAGATTATGCAAGGCTTTTTGTGGACTGGACTCTAACCCGCGCAAGCTTACTAGAAGTGAGTCCTTACTTTCAAGTATCATTTATTTCTAAAGTATAAGTCTCATTTGGTTCATTATAGTTATTATTATCATCCATAGCTCATATACATCATCATCCCAACACTTATGTCATCATAAAGGAACTTGCGGAAACGTAACATACAAGTACAAACATGTAATATAAAAATCATGATTAAATGATCACGATATTAAAGTTATTACTACGTTGCCCGTGTGCGATACCGGCATTCTCACACCTGGTGAGCATCAGCGATTCGAATCGATTTTTAATTCCCGGGAATAACTATCATGCCAGGGGTATATGCTTACTAGCCATCGCGTTCCCACATATAGCCCCGATCTTAACCTGTCTCGTCCCAAGTGCGATTCACTCCCGCCTAGCCCCCGGGTTGTGCCCCCATGACGAGCCTGCCGACATCTCGGTCTCCCCGCCATGAGTACCAAGCTCCCTCGGGCCACCTTCCTCTCAACCAGCGGGTAGGAACGTGTCTCTGTGCTTCGGACGAGCCCAGGAAAGACTTTTCCGGTCCCATATCCCGGATAAGCACTCTAGCAATGTTACGCCGATCAGCAGGCGAACAGCGGACGGGCCTTAAACGACTCGGGCGGAGTCCACCAAACCATCCTCATCATTTTTCATCATAAAATGCCCATATCTCCGCCCGGTCTCATCTTTTCATCACATCATATCATATTTCTCTCGTATTAAATTTTTGTAAAACATTTTGAGTCCTATCATCTCGCGAGTGAATATCTTCACTCGACTTCTACCATCTAAGCATGGCTAAGCATAGACTTCGGCCTATCCATTCTAATTAGGATATCAGGTATTTATGCAGATGGGGTTTCAAACAACTCCTGAACGTAAATGCACAATTAAATAAAGGGTGGTGAGATTCCCTAGGTAGGTGTATATGCCTAAGGGGCCTACCTTTGTTGTTGATAACTTGAACAAACTAAACTAGGTTAGTTTGTCGGGTTGTGAGGCTTTGCCCCAGGCAACCCCTTGATCACTTGGACAACTCCTCCTTCCAAACACGACTGATAGGCTCTCCAAGTCGTGTCTGGGGCTTACTTGATCTTCTGGAACACCATTGCTTAAAGTAGCTCCCGTACTTGTTTCTCAATCACGTATCTGCAATAAGCGTTGCTATATGAATGCTATGCATGACACAGTGAATGAGATGCACGATCATCAAGCATACAACTGGTTAAGCAAAATATAAGGCAAACCTCTAGTTACGCAGGTAATGGATTACTAGCTCAACCAAAACCTCCCGACTGGCACTAGCATTAATACTACTTTTAGGGACCCGAAGCAATCGTGTATGTGCAATTTCACAAGAACCTATACAAAAATCAAGTTATCAATCATAAAGCTAACATGGTGGTGTGAGCCGATAAAACATGCAATAGTTATTTAGTCATTAAGATTACTATGGTAAGTGTGGGGGTTTTTATTGAATATACGGGTTTCACATTTTCGATTATTTATGTAAAATTGCATTATTTCTACTATTTTCAAATTAGAATCACAACCTTACATGCACCACTTCCTACTCTAGCAATGAGTCATGTTCATAACCTAGAGCTCATATCAAGCCCTTAAAGTCACTTGGAGCATTTTTCACCATAGCAAACCGTTCTTAAATTAAATATATGCTTAACTACAAGACAAGGGCACAATAGTAATTAAACAGTACATGATAGGGCTACCAAAATTTATACAGAGCCTACACATGTTCACAAGGCTTCTGCCCAAATTTCATAATTTTTGAAGCTCATTTTACCCACATTTCCTATTTATTAAGGTTTTTCATGCATGCACATTAACAGGGGCAAAAAGGTCTTTTCCTACTCAACCATCATATCCATTCTATAGATCTACTTAATAGGAATACAATGCAACAAAGTTTATATTTTTCTGATTTTTATTTGATTTATTACGAATTTCCAAAGTTTTCAGCCTAATAAAACACATTAAATCGAAAATCATAACAGTCAGGGACCTAAACGTGATTATCTATTAACATCAGGGGCTGAGTCGTTAGATCCGCAAGACTCAACGAACATTGCATGGGACCGAAACGTAAAAAACGCGAAACGGCAGGGGCTAAATCGAAAAAAGGCTTCTTCTACCTCCAGACAGGGGCAGGGGCGTGCGAGGTCGAGGTTGGGCGGGCCGCGCCGGCGCGTAGGGGCACGGACTTGGAGCCGTGTTGCTCCAGGAAGATGTTCCCGATTATGTGCTACCGTTCCCCCTTGATTTCGTCGCTTGGGGAGGCCCGAATCGACGGGGAACGCGCGTGAACCGGAGATGAACTCCGAGGTCGCGTTTTTCGGGGCGGGAGCTTGATCTGCCGAATGGAGAGGGGAAAGGCGACGTCGCCTCGTGCTTCGGGTGCGCAGGGGTGTGGCGCAGCCGGAGGAGGGGTTCAGGTGGCGTGGGGCGCAGCGGAGGAGCGGGCACGGCGAGCTCAAGCTTGGCAGGCCATGGCGGCGTGGCCTGCTTGTCTCAATGCGAGCGGGAGGGCGAGGGCAGCCGGGAAAGAGGGCGCGAGCGAGAGGGAGAGTGGGGGCGAGTGAGAGCGAGGGCAGGGCAGGCCGGGCGAGGCAGGGTGCAGAGCGGGCGGCGCAGGGCCGCGGCGTGGCACGCTGGCGGCGCGTGGCCGGCAGCGCCGGGCGCCGGCGCCGCGTGGCGGGTGGGTCGGCCGAGTGGGACCCACTCGTCAGTGACTCGAAGGAAAAATAATTCGGGAAAAAAAATACTGTTTGACTGCTGAGACATGTTTTAGAAATTGTTGTTTTTGAACATCCTAGGGGCCGAATTTGACAAAACCCAAAATACAAAAGTTGTTCTACTATTCCAGTTCTACAACTTTGTCAAAAGGAGTAATACCATATTTCAAGTTTAAATATGATTAAATTTGAATTGAACCTGCTGACTCCATTTTGACCAAGGTTTAATACAAACTTAGAAATACCTAAAGTCTATTTTATGCTCATTTTCAGAGAAAGAGTATTATACCAATGTTGTGTAGTTTTTAATTATCTACAACTTTCTTATATGATGTTTTGCATGATAGGGACTTTTGTTCCTTTGAAATTTGAATTTTCCTTACCGATCAAATTTAGGTAGATTTCTGTCTTTTTCATTAATCGACTCAAAACTCCACCTAAACCTTTGTGCATGTTACCATACTCAATAACAAAGTTGATCTACATAAAATTGTCTACAAGTTTGTTATAGAGAGTTTGGTTCCAATCACATTATATTTTGAACTATGGTCACAAGTAAACTCAGGGGTTTTGCATCTTTCATTAGAAAATTTTGACTTCGTGATTTACTAGTCTAGTTGTTGCTCTTCTCTAAACATTATTAAGCCAAATTCTTGACTACCGCTAATCTAATCACGTGTTAAAACTTTCGAGATGCCGGGGGCATCACAGATAGCAGGGCACTACAGTTGATTTTCCCGGCTACGCTGGGGTCTATATTGAGTAAACAAGTACGCCGTATTCATCATGAGCCGCGCCACGCGCGGCGACCGAGCTCAGCCTAATACTAGGTAGCGGCGCTACAACGCTACTACGAGCGCTCCGTCCTGTCACGCGTGCGCGTCGCCTGCCCCTCGGCCTCTGAAGCCTCTCAGCGGGTTTAGCAGCCGATGGGACAGGACGGCGTAAGGCAGGACGGCGCGACGCCGTATCCAGACGGCAGGACAACATGGCGGATCTCCAGGCTATGCCAGGTCGCGTCAGTGGTACAGGCGCAGAGCATGGGAGCGTTGGACATCAGGCACAGGATAGAGCTGTAGCATAGAGGAAATGGGCCGGGACCACCTGTCGGGGCCCGGCCACCATGTACGTGCCTCCCTTGGGCTATAAAAGGGGAGGCATACGCAACACAAGAGGACAGTCTCCTCAGACCACACTGACTCAACCCACAGGCTCAGAGGCTCCTCTGAAAACCCACAAGGCACAAGCACACAGTCTTCACTGTCTTCTCCTACAGACAGAAATACAAGAACACACCCACAGTGGGCGTAGGGTATTACGCTCCGGCGGCCCGAACCACTCTAAACCGTCTCGTCACCATCGTGCCACCATCGACCAGCTAACAACGATCGCTCCCCCTAACTACTCTTAGTACTTAGGATCTCGGCCGGGTGCGTTCCGCCACCCGACCAGGAGCACGCTCGCTCCGACATTTGGCGCGCCAGGTACGGGTGAAGGCATCAGTTAGCA
Source organism: Paspalum vaginatum (assembly GCA_030272315.1). Lineage (NCBI taxonomy): Eukaryota > Viridiplantae > Streptophyta > Magnoliopsida > Poales > Poaceae > Paspalum > Paspalum vaginatum. Next base: position 8,318,616 of record CM059014.1, on the reverse strand, counting down.
TCATCCCTCACAGCATGATGGTTCGCATCCGCGACATTCATGAGGATGCAGCCGCATCCGAGGAGGTGGCCTCGACTGGGTCGCAGGCCTCCCCCCACCATTCTGAGGGCGCGGCGCGGACGCCGCGGGTCCCTCGACGCCCCACGGGGGGCGCCGCTGCTGCGAACACTGCAGTAGCAAGCGCTGTAGCGGCAAACGCCGCCACGGCGAACCCCGCTGCTGCCAGCGGCCCGCTCGCCGCAGCCAGGGAGCTGCTTCATAATCCCCCGGGGCCGACAGCCTCTCTTAGCGCCCTGGCACAGTGGCGAAGCGATGTGGATCGCCTAATCCACCTAGCTGAGGTCACCCCTGGCCTAGCTAGGACTGGATCGCGACCCCCTGCCAGTAGTGGGGGGAGGTCGAACTGCCGCAGGCAGCACAATGTGGCAACATCCGCGCGCTCCCCCTCGGTGAGGAGCGCGCAGACAGAAGACCTGCGAGCTGAGCTCAACCGCCGGCGAGCGGGCACCCCCACCACCGTGGAACAACCACGGGTGCAGCCAAACGCCGCCAAGGGCAAGAACCTTGGCGCTGCGTTCGCCGCTGCAGCACCTAAGCCCCAGGCTTACGTCCAACCCCCGGTTGGCGTACAAGCGCCACCGGGGGTCGTATCGGCTGGAGTTGGCTGCGCCGCGCTCGCGGACAGTCTCCGCTCCGCACGTTGGCCGCAGAAGTTCCGGCCGTACCTGCCGGAAAAATACGACGGGAATACCAACCCGTCGGAATTCTTGCAGGTGTACGTCACCGCTATCACAGCGGCTGGCGGAGACGACGCCGTTATGGCGTCATACTTCCATGTCACCTTGTCTGGGCCAGCCCGGACTTGGCTCATGAACCTCTCCCCCGGGTCAATCCGATCCTGGGAGGAGCTCTGCACTCTGTTCATGGCGAACTTCGCGAGTGCTTGCCAGCAGTACGGTGTGGAGGCCCACCTCCATGCAGTACGTCAGGAGCCTGGGGAATCCCTCCGAGCGTTCATCGCTCGCTTTGCCAAGGTGCGAGGGACAATACCTCGCATCTCCGACGCGTCCATCATCACAGCCTTCCGGCAAGGCGTCCGTGATGAGAAGATGCTGGAGAAACTGGCGACCTGCCAAGTACAGGACGTCGCCGCCCTGTACGCGCTGGCGGACAAGTGCACTAGGGCCGCAGAGGGGCGTGCATGGCACTCCCCACAGCAGGACAGGACTGCCCAGCCAGGCACCTCTGCCGGTGCTGCCCGAGAGGGCAGCAAGAAAAACAAGAAGGGCCGACGCCTTGAGAGGTTCCTGGAAGGGGCCCCTATCACCGCGGCAGCACCTGGAGGCCGCGACACCGGCGGCAAGCGCCCGAGGCAACAGGCGCTGAACAGTGGCGGCTCATGCCCTGTTCACCCCAACAGCGGTCACAACGCCGCCGACTGTCGCGAGATACAGATGCTCGTGCAACGGCGTCTCAGTGAGCGCCGCGAGCGTCCGGCCAAGGACGACTCGCCCCCACGCCAGCGCCCTGGCAAGGGGAAGGCTACCAGCGACGGCGGGCCCGCCGCTGGAGGCAAGGAGATGGGCTACCAGCCCCCGGAGCGGGAGCTCAAGAGCGTCTACGCTCTAGGCCACTCCAGCTCCGAATCTAGCGACAACGAACGTCGCAAGAGGCTGTACGTCATGTACGGTGGAAGCTGGGAGGTCTCCTCCCGGCGAGACGTGAAGGCCCTACGCCGAGAAGTCCTCTCGGTCAGGCCGAGCGTCCCAGGGGTGGCTCCACACCACAAGTGGAGAGACACCACCATCTCCTTCGGGCCAGCCGACTGCCCGGAGAACATGGCTAGGGCTGGCGTGCTGCCGATCATCACGTCGCCAGTGGTCGCCAACATACGGCTCCACCACGTGTTGATCGACGGCGGAGCCGCCCTCAACATCATCAGCCACGCAGCCTTCAAACACCTGCAGATTCCGAAGTCACGCCTGGCTCCGACGCGCCCATTCTCCGGCGTGGGTCCAGTGCCGATCTACCCGAAAGGGAAGATCGACCTGCCGGTCACCTTCGGGACCCCGGAGAAATTCCGCACAGAGAACGTCCAGTTCGATATCGCGGAAGTCAACCTGCCGTTCAACGCCATCATTGGCAGACCGGCACTTTACCGCTTCATGGCCGTTGCCCATTACGGGTACTTGGTCGTGAAGATGCCGTCCCCGGCGGGTGTTCTCACCGTGCCGGGAGCCCGCCACGCAGCCGTCGCCGCGGTAGAGAAGCTCCATGCTCTCGCTACTGACGCAGCGAACCCTGCGGGGGACAACCCTCGACCTCTCGGGCCAAGGTTCCTGTTAAGGAACCAAAGGTGCCCAAGGTACGTCCTTCCGACCCAGAGGACGTGCCAGTCAAGACCGTCCAGATCGGGGCGGAAACCTCCCAGACCACCCGCATCGCAGGGAACCTGGGAGAGAAATAGGGAGACGCGCTCATTGCTTTCCTCCGGGCAAATGTTGACGTGTTCGCCTGGGAACCGTCGCAGATGCCTGGGATCCCTTGGGAAGTGATTGAGCACCGTCTGAAGATCAGCCCGGACACCAAACCGGTGCGGCAAAAGCCACTGAGGCAGTCCGTGGAGCGCCAGGACTTCATCCGTCAGGAGGTCCGGAAGCTCCTGGACGCGGGCTTCATCGAGGAGGTCCATCACCCCGAGTGGCTGGCCAACCCGGTGGTCGTCCCCAAGGCGAACGGGAAGCTTCGGATGTGTATCGACTACACCAGCCTCAACAAAGTATGTCCTCCAGACCCTTATCCCCTCCCACGCATAGACCAGATAGTAGATTCCACCTCCGGGTGTGAACTTTTGTCTTTTTTGGATGCGTACTCTGGGTTTCATCAGATCCAGATGGATGAGGAGGATAAGAGACATACAGCCTTCGTAACAGTAGATGGGTTGTATTGTTACGTTGTAATGCCATACGGTCTGAGGAATGCTTTACCTACGTTTCTGCGTGCCATGAACTTCACGTTCCATGACCTGATTAGAAACATAGTAGAGGTCTATGTCGATGACATTGTCATCAAGACCAGGGTAGGGTCGACCTTGATGGAAGACCTGGCCCTTGTTTTCGACAGGTTGCGCACAACGCGCACGAAGCTGAACCCCGAGAAATGCGTCTTTGGCGTCTCGGCTGGCAAGTTGTTAGGTTTCCTGGTGTCACATCGCGGCATAGAGGCAAACCCAACCAAGATCAGGGCAATCGAGGCTATGCGGCCGCCGGCCTGCATCAAGGACCTCCAGAAACTCACTGGGTCCTTGGCAGCCCTCAGCCGGTTTATCTCAAAACTAGCTGAGAGAGCCCTGCCCTTCTTCAAGCTTTTGAGGAAATCCGGACCATTCATATGGACCGAAGAGGCTGAACAAGCCTTCCAGGAGTTGAAGCAGCATCTCACTACTTTGCCCGTTTTAGTGGCGCCAGAGTCTGGTGAGACCCTGTTTCTTTACCTCGCGGCGACATCCGAGGTAGTAAGCATGGTCTTGGTCGCCGAGCGACCAGCCCATCCCCACGAGGGAGACACCTGGGTCCCCCAAGTGGAAGGTGGTGGTCCGCCCACCACAGGAGCTGCAGCCGGTCCCAATACCGGAGGTCCGGTAGGCACGCTGCCCTGCCAAGGCAGTGAGCCGCCAGAAGCTGGAGGCCAAGCCGCCCAGGGGGCCAGCCTGGCAGGGGGAGGTGGCCTCGGACCTACCACTAAGGTCCGGACAACTAGGTATTGGTCCAGGGGGATTCTACAGGCCTAGTTTCAAAAATGGAGCCAAGATGAAGCTATGGATGATGTGTTTAGGGAAGAATTGGGATCCAACCACAGGTTTCTATGGGCCAACGCGTCCGTGCGATGGTGCCTACGTCCCTGCGATACCAGAAGCTTTCAAGACAATTGCTCAAACTGCAAATTCGACGGCAAACAAATTTCCTCAAACCAACCCTGACATATGCATCGTCAACTACTACAACAACATCGGAAAGCTCGGACTCCATCAAGATAAGGATGAATCAGGAAGAAGCATTAACCGAGGTCTACCTGTCATCTCGATTTCCATAGGCGACACGGCAGAGTTCCTGTACGGCGATACCAGGGACAAGGACAGAGCGGCAAGGATCAACCTTGAATCTGGCGATGTTCTTATACTCGGTGGAAGATCAAGACTACTATTCCATGGCATCTCCCATGTGAAGCCTAACACTGCACCGACATGGCTGAAAGAAGAAACTGGTCTTCGACCTGGACGCGTCAATCTTACGTTTAGGCAGTACTAACTGAGTGTCGGATGGTGGGGTAGTGTCCGAGTCGGACTTTTGTAATAAGGGAACCTGACTCTTATAGATCAAACAAACTTAGTGTATCCAACTCAGAAAATTTACAAGTGTCTCATTTTCATGGTCAATGTACTCCTAGCCTTACTATCGTAGAACTTCCAACTCTAGTAATTCTCATGTCCGGAAACCCTCGCCACTCATGCACTTTAATCTTTGTAATCAATGCAACCCTTATTTAATTGCATTGTGTCTCAATGTTCTTGATATTTTTGCTATGAACCCTTGTAAATCGAGGATTCCTTACCTCTTTGATCCATAACACTCAAACATTGAGATTCACGTGTTATAAGCTCATGTATTGCACATGTGTCTCATTTTCTCAATACCTTACCATGATCTAGTAATATTCGGGTCACCTCGGACTGGATGGTTACACCGCTCTTGATATGTCGATTACCTAAGCAGTCTTTGGTGCTGCGACGGAACCTAGGGTCCTGTGTGTACGGCCGTCACATGGTTGTGCCACTAGGTGCGCGCGGGTATCAAGACATGCGAAGGTATAACGTCACATCAAAAGTGGGAACATTCATATCTAGAATTCATTTCTTGGAGTTATCTTGCTATTCTTAGTTCGTAAAGGTGATTGATTCCATTTTCATTACCTTGTTTAAATCATGTCATTGCCTTGTTTTACCTTGCCTTTCTTGAGTTGTGGGAGTAGCCAACCTTCGCCCACTGCCTACTCACACCCTTTCATTGCTTCAGTGGAAGTGATCAGTCTCATTTCCACCATCTCATCACATCTTTCCATTGCCTTGTTTCACCTTGCCTCTTTGACTAGTGGGAATGATCCGCCTCGATCCCACGACACATTCATATTAATTCATATCCTTGCTTGATCTTGCCCTCGACAATTAGTGGGAGCAGTCCACTACGCTCTTACTGTCTCCTTCGATATTTTTCCATTCCTTCGTTAAACCTTATTCTCCGAGGGTGTTTCTCACGAACATCCTCCTCACTAGCTTGTTGTTCTCGGCTAGTGCTCTTGCCATATCGCCATCTCCCTATGAATTATTCTCTTCCTCTTAGACATTACCCAAAAAGGGAGCTTACTAATATTCCCAATTGTTTCATTAGTAAGAACATGTCAGCTACTTTCATTTTCTTGGTCAATCCTGACCAACGCTAAGAAATCGTACCAACCATCACCTTGTCTAGGCAAATACAGCCTAACTTCTTCCTCTTGTGCCTTTCTTATCGTTAGGAGCAGGGTGAGCTATACTCCCCACATCTTGCTCTTGATGATATTCCGATTTGATATCTTATAGGTGTACACAGTCCCTATCAAATGAAATGAATGTGTCTCCCAAAAACACGTCCAATGGCATTCCTTTGAATCATGAGATTCTGCTTTGCTCGATTTCTAACCATGTACACTCTCCTTTCATGATTTGGATAAATCAGGTACTCTGCATGTCTCAAATGTTGGTATCAAAGTCAGGAAGTAACTCCTCTCATTTGTGTCTACCATGTTCACGGGCTCACTGATCACATCCTCTTCATGGATTGTTCATTGTTCCCCTATATGACACGATTTGTCGAATACCTTAAAGAGACCACCCAAGCCTTGTTAGATGATGCTCTGTGACTACTTGCGTAAAGTAGGTGCTAACCATTCACAAGCTAGTTGGCAAAACCAACGGGTAAAATATAGATGTTGCCACGTGCACTTGAAAAGACCCGAACCACGATGCCCGTAATCTTTGCAAAACAAGATAAGTTATACAGTCGTACCTTCCCCAAATCTCGGGACGAGATTTCTTTAAGGGGGGTGGGTTGTGATGCCCCTGGCATCTCAAGGGTTTAATTAAGTGATCTTGCATTAATCATCCATCATAAGCATCATTTCATAATCATGGTTGTGGAGCATAGGCCAAATTTGAGTGAAGTACCTTTTATGAAAATCTGTTTTCTCCATTTTTGTTTTTAGGATCCTGTCCTCACTCCTTTTTCCTTTGAGAAATAGGAGAAACTCATAATAGAAGAAGTGTATATAAATATGTAACAAACAACTTTGTCTTTTGGACCATGGTCAGAAAATGGTGTTTTCATGGTGTTTGGGGTTAGTCTTGATCAACACAGAAAACCAACCCAAATCTGTCCCTTTTAGTAATCTCAAATTTTCTCCAACTTAGAGCCATTTTCATGGGATTCTCCCATTGAATAAGTTTTAGGGTATGAAATTTTGAACAATTTATCCAAAAGGAGCTTTGGGAGAAAAGGCCTAGAAATGTGACTTTTTGTTTTCCTAATCAATATAGTTTCCTGTCCCCACCAAAGCCTACCACACAAATTTGAATTTATTTCATATTTCCACTCAAAATCTGGAGATACTCCTTTTGGCAAAGTTGTAGATCTCAAAAAGTTGAACATTTCATATGTTTTGAGTTTTTCCAAATTCGGCCGTTAAATGGGTGAAAAATGCGATTTACAGTGAGGGAGAAAACACATTTTTGAAATAGAGGGGGGGACACTGACCGGTGGGCCCGCCGATCCGCGCCGCGCCCACGGCGCGAACCGGCGAGCGCCACGCGGCTCGCCGGCGTACCGGGAGCAGGGCGAGGCCCCGGCCGCGCTCCCCGACCCCGCCGCCTGGAAGAGGAGCGCGCCCGCTCTCGTTTCCTCACTCGCGCCACTCCCGCCTGCCCCGTGCCTTCGTTCCCCCGTTCGCGCAGAGCGTCCCGCCGCCGCCGCCATTAGAGGGAGCTCGGGCTCGAGCTGCGCCCGCGCTTCCGCCACTCCCCGCGTCTCCCCGCCACCGCGCCGCTCATCCTCTCCCTCCCCTCGACCGGAGCCCCAAACCCTAGCCGCCGGTTACACCCCCTCCGCCGCGCATTTCGACGCCGAAGCCTCACCGCCCCGAGCCTCGTCGCCGGCCTCTCTCCGCCGCTCCCCGCCGCAATTGAGGTGAGGGGTGAGTCCCCCGCGTCCTACTCTCTCTCCCCGACCCTCTGCGGCGAGCCGCCGCGCCCCGCAGAGCGGACTCCGGCGCGCGCCGCCGGAGCTCCTCCTCCCGTCGCGAGGAAGAAGACGACGGGAGGAGGGAGACGACCATCTTGCGATCTAGCCCCTCGGTTTTCCGGTTTCCACGTTTTCACCTCGCGCACTGCTCACTGAGTCTATGAAATCTTACGAGCTAGCCCTCGGGGTCTACGGATAATTCTGTTTGAACCCCTGGATCTGTGATTTTCCTTTATTTCTTTAAATATTCGGCTGGAACTTTGGAAATTCATAATAAATCAACAAAAAATCAGAAAAATATGAATCCAGTTGCATTGCACTCCTCTTGTGTAGATCTATCTGTTGGGTATGATGTCTGAGTAGGAAAAGTCAGATTTACCCCTAGATCTTGCATGCATGGATAAATCTATGAAAATACCTAAAATAGGATAATGATTTTCCAAAAATGGGGAAAGCTTGTGAGAGGCTTTGTTTTGACATGGTAACACTGAGATAATTTTGGTACCCCTAGCACTTGCTGTCAAAAAGAGTTTCACCTTTTTGATGTCATTTATGCATTTTTAGTCCTTTATTTTGATCTTCCAAATAAAATCTGCTCAAAATAGTTTTACAATATTTTTCCTAAGTCATAAATAATGTTGTTGGTTCTTTGATGGAAAATTAGGCCAAGCATTGCTAATTTAGTCACTGTTTTGAAAATAGTAAAATTTTCCATGTTTATATAAATAAAAGGAAAAGGTGATTTAAATAATCTCCAAAAATTTTCAAAATTGGTCAGTACTGTTTTTATGGTGAATAGATCCTCTGAAATTTTTGGTAGCTCATATGATCACTGTGTAATGACTGTTTTGCCCCTGCATGTGTTTTTAGTATAAAAATAAATAGGAAATGTGGCTAGAGTATTTAATAAATGCCACTTTGGGTCATATTTTGGGACATAAGGGTAAGTCAATCTTAGATTATGATTTGAAATGCATTGTAGGTTCATTTTCAAAAATATAAAGCTTTACTTGTGCTTTCTTGCATCGCATCCACCTCATGAAGCGAGCATTTCAATAATGCATACTTCTTTTGCCCTATGGCATGCATATAGACCCCGCGAACGAAGGACACCCGCCGGATCAGCCGATAGCAGAGGAGCCCGAGGAAGAGCTGCAGCAGGAGCTAGAGGATCAGCAGCAGAGCCCCGGCTTCGTTCAGGAAGAAGATACTGACCCCTGTGAGGAAGGTAGGCAGGATCATACTATTCCCAGCAAACAAATTAAATATGAGGTGATTACGCATATGCATTAGGAGTTGATTGAAAACTATTGCATTAGACTCCTTGGCCACCCTGGCCCTAGCACCTATACTAGAGTTCGCAGGCCGTGTTGCTTAGAACTGCTAGGCTCGGGTAGACACGAGTGAAAGGAGTCACTCGTCGTGTAGGTGTTTTCAAAATATCAGAAATCTTGCTTTTGAGAAAAGGATATTATGCTCATGGCTTAAATGGAGACCGGGCGGAGAATTTATTTCAGTATTTACTTTTCTTGATGTCGCACTCTGGACTCCGCCCGAGTCGTATAAGGCCGTCCGTTGTTCGCCTATTGGTCGGCATAACATTGCTAGAGTGCTTAACCGGGAAATGGGACCGGTAAAGTCTTACCTGGGCTTGTCCGGAGTTTTCGAGGTGCTGCCCATCCACTTGCTGGAGGCCGATGGGCCCGGGGGCGCTTGTACTCGAAGGAGGGCTGACCCAGTGCGCTGTGGTAACGCTCCTGAGAGGGCACAACCCGGGGGTTAGGTGGGGGCGCTTTGAATCTTGGGACAGGACAGGTGGAGATCGGGACTATATGTGGGAACGCGATGGCTAGTAAGCATATACCCCTGGCATGATAGTTGTTCCCGGGAATTAAAAATCGATTCGAATCGCTGATGCCCACCAGGTGTGGGAATGCCAACACCATTGACGTTCAATGTAGTAATAAACTTAAATTCTCTTTATTTAAGACTCATGGTTTTTGAATATTACATGTTTGATATCGATCTGTTTACTTTACTGCAGTTCAATATTATATTGATGGTCATACAAGTAATGAAAGTTTATTCAGTTATGTTATTCACGTTACTATTTAAAATATATGGCTAAGGATCCACATGCTAGTAAGCAGCTTCGCGTCAGCCGTAAGCCCTTCCATTAAGTCCTACTGAGTAATTAGTACTCAGGGTTGGCCCCCATATTTTGAGCAGGTATTGACGACATATGGAGAAGTGCTTGGAGGAGGGTAGCACCGGTGGGCTCGGTGTTGCTCGCCTCGATCATCGTTGCATGAAGGCTACTATTGTATTTCGTTTACGCTGTGAGATGTTTTCAAATGCGCTTCCGCTATCTGATTTAAACTTGCCTTTTGTATGGCATTATGTTGAAACTTATATCTTTATTCTGAACTAGTTTGTAAAATAAGGTTACATATATCCTACATTCAACTGCCTGTGATGATATATCTGTTGTGGCTCTCTCGAGGGCTAAATGTGTATGATGTCGGTTCCTCTGGGAAATGGTAGAATCGGGGGTCGAATGACTCTCGACGGACGACCGGGTTTAGTTTGGCCTAAGTGCACTGCGAGCCAGAGGTGGCAGGTGTGCTTAGTCCGGATTAAATCGGCGGTTCCGCCACAGATGGTATCAGAGCCGATCATACACAGATAACAGACATGTCATACAGCTTTGGTTTTCAAACTTATTTTCGAAAATCCTTTTCGAAGTATTTGCAAAATGAGAGTACCGATATGCCCATATTAAGGATGTTAGTGTATTATCAGGTGACATCGCTAACATTCTGACCTAGATAGAAGTCATATGCATATTCGGCGCTTTGGGAAGCAACACTTCGGCCATAGCCATCCCCAGTACTGGTGGAACGCTATTGGGATTTGCGGATTGTTGTGAACCCTGCATTCATGCTGGTAGGATAGAAATTTAAGGGGGGGTGGTCACCATTTGGGGTGTTTGTGACCATTCTTCTGTTATGACGCGGCAAGATTCCATTTGCTTGCGTGGGTACCAGCCTGGTCTAGCAGAGGACCATACAGATGCGTTGTCCACGCGGCGCAAATAGCGTGGATGCCACTTCTAGGTCTAGAGTGGTAATGATGTGAGCATGCATTTTTCTGTAGGTACACTAACCACGTGCGGAATTAAGAACGAATAGAGAACGGCTAGTTGCATTAGGGAGTGACGTGCATACATGTCACCGGTTACTCGCTAGATATATAAATTATACATAAGGTGTGTGATGTGAGGCCGAATAGGACGAATCATGCATCATGGCATCTTATCTTGTCTCACATGCCTTGCTTTTTATTGCTTGAAGAGTGACTAGAAGCATATTGCATTTAAGAGTGTGACAATACTGTGTTGAAATGTAGCTCAAAATGCAAGTAGAACTAGCAGAAACAAAGCAAGTGATTCGGGTAGTACACTTACACCTAAGTTATGGCAATTCTTCTACACATCGCTCACTATAGGTCCAAGTGGTTCAACAAATGCAAGCCAAATATTTTAAACATGCCATTCGGTCCAAAATCCAACTCTTCACAAAGTTTTCAAGGTTAAAGTGTGTTTCAACCTTGTAATCCACATACGGGGATTTTTGTGAGAATTTTCTACACCACCGAGGTTGAGTATAGACTAATGCACGACTATCATATCCTGAGTTCTTTAGAGTCCATTGCTCGACCCTCAGAAGTCTAGCTGTAAGCCACACACATGTAGAAAAGAAGTATAGCCTCGTACCATCATCTTGCGATAAAATCACTTATTGTCATATTTTCCCAAGTACGTAAACACGAAATACACTATGACCATACCAAATCTTCAATTCCCCTCGACTTACGGAAGCCTTGATTTCTTGCTATAGATGTCACAGCCCTTCGATTTATGCCCTGATCACCCCGAGCCCACGAAGGCTAGAATAACAGCACCTGAAGGTCACAAGAAGAAGAGAAAAGCGGGAGGATCTTCCACTAACGCGGCTTCAGTTCAACATCTGCGACCTGGCATGGTTCTATTGAAGGGATTCGTCAAGCCGGAAGATCAAGTCAAGATAGTTCGTACGTGTCGACAACTAGGTATTGGTCCAGGGGGATTCTACAGGCCTAGTTTCAAAAATGGAGCCAAGATGAAGCTATGGATGATGTGTTTAGGGAAGAATTGGGATCCAACCACAGGTTTCTATGGGCCAACGCGTCCGTGCGATGGTGCCTACGTCCCTGCGATACCAGAAGCTTTCAAGACAATTGCTCAAACTGCAAATTCGACGGCAAACAAATTTCCTCAAACCAACCCTGACATATGCATCGTCAACTACTACAACAACATCGGAAAGCTCGGACTCCATCAAGATAAGGATGAATCAGGAAGAAGCATTAACCGAGGTCTACCTGTCATCTCGATTTCCATAGGCGACACGGCAGAGTTCCTGTACGGCGATACCAGGGACAAGGACAGAGCGGCAAGGATCAACCTTGAATCTGGCGATGTTCTTATACTCGGTGGAAGATCAAGACTACTATTCCATGGCATCTCCCATGTGAAGCCTAACACTGCACCGACATGGCTGAAAGAAGAAACTGGTCTTCGACCTGGACGCGTCAATCTTACGTTTAGGCAGTACTAACTGAGTGTCGGATGGTGGGGTAGTGTCCGAGTCGGACTTTTGTAATAAGGGAACCTGACTCTTATAGATCAAACAAACTTAGTGTATCCAACTCAGAAAATTTACAAGTGTCTCATTTTCATGGTCAATGTACTCCTAGCCTTACTATCGTAGAACTTCCAACTCTAGTAATTCTCATGTCCGGAAACCCTCGCCACTCATGCACTTTAATCTTTGTAATCAATGCAACCCTTATTTAATTGCATTGTGTCTCAATGTTCTTGATATTTTTGCTATGAACCCTTGTAAATCGAGGATTCCTTACCTCTTTGATCCATAACACTCAAACATTGAGATTCACGTGTTATAAGCTCATGTATTGCACATGTGTCTCATTTTCTCAATACCTTACCATGATCTAGTAATATTCGGGTCACCTCGGACTGGATGGTTACACCGCTCTTGATATGTCGATTACCTAAGCAGTCTTTGGTGCTGCGACGGAACCTAGGGTCCTGTGTGTACGGCCGTCACATGGTTGTGCCACTAGGTGCGCGCGGGTATCAAGACATGCGAAGGTATAACGTCACATCAAAAGTGGGAACATTCATATCTAGAATTCATTTCTTGGAGTTATCTTGCTATTCTTAGTTCGTAAAGGTGATTGATTCCATTTTCATTACCTTGTTTAAATCATGTCATTGCCTTGTTTTACCTTGCCTTTCTTGAGTTGTGGGAGTAGCCAACCTTCGCCCACTGCCTACTCACACCCTTTCATTGCTTCAGTGGAAGTGATCAGTCTCATTTCCACCATCTCATCACATCTTTCCATTGCCTTGTTTCACCTTGCCTCTTTGACTAGTGGGAATGATCCGCCTCGATCCCACGACACATTCATATTAATTCATATCCTTGCTTGATCTTGCCCTCGACAATTAGTGGGAGCAGTCCACTACGCTCTTACTGTCTCCTTCGATATTTTTCCATTCCTTCGTTAAACCTTATTCTCCGAGGGTGTTTCTCACGAACATCCTCCTCACTAGCTTGTTGTTCTCGGCTAGTGCTCTTGCCATATCGCCATCTCCCTATGAATTATTCTCTTCCTCTTAGACATTACCCAAAAAGGGAGCTTACTAATATTCCCAATTGTTTCATTAGTAAGAACATGTCAGCTACTTTCATTTTCTTGGTCAATCCTGACCAACGCTAAGAAATCGTACCAACCATCACCTTGTCTAGGCAAATACAGCCTAACTTCTTCCTCTTGTGCCTTTCTTATCGTTAGGAGCAGGGTGAGCTATACTCCCCACATCTTGCTCTTGATGATATTCCGATTTGATATCTTATAGGTGTACACAGTCCCTATCAAATGAAATGAATGTGTCTCCCAAAAACACGTCCAATGGCATTCCTTTGAATCATGAGATTCTGCTTTGCTCGATTTCTAACCATGTACACTCTCCTTTCATGATTTGGATAAATCAGGTACTCTGCATGTCTCAAATGTTGGTATCAAAGTCAGGAAGTAACTCCTCTCATTTGTGTCTACCATGTTCACGGGCTCACTGATCACATCCTCTTCATGGATTGTTCATTGTTCCCCTATATGACACGATTTGTCGAATACCTTAAAGAGACCACCCAAGCCTTGTTAGATGATGCTCTGTGACTACTTGCGTAAAGTAGGTGCTAACCATTCACAAGCTAGTTGGCAAAACCAACGGGTAAAATATAGATGTTGCCACGTGCACTTGAAAAGACCCGAACCACGATGCCCGTAATCTTTGCAAAACAAGATAAGTTATACAGTCGTACCTTCCCCAAATCTCGGGACGAGATTTCTTTAAGGGGGGTGGGTTGTGATGCCCCTGGCATCTCAAGGGTTTAATTAAGTGATCTTGCATTAATCATCCATCATAAGCATCATTTCATAATCATGGTTGTGGAGCATAGGCCAAATTTGAGTGAAGTACCTTTTATGAAAATCTGTTTTCTCCATTTTTGTTTTTAGGATCCTGTCCTCACTCCTTTTTCCTTTGAGAAATAGGAGAAACTCATAATAGAAGAAGTGTATATAAATATGTAACAAACAACTTTGTCTTTTGGACCATGGTCAGAAAATGGTGTTTTCATGGTGTTTGGGGTTAGTCTTGATCAACACAGAAAACCAACCCAAATCTGTCCCTTTTAGTAATCTCAAATTTTCTCCAACTTAGAGCCATTTTCATGGGATTCTCCCATTGAATAAGTTTTAGGGTATGAAATTTTGAACAATTTATCCAAAAGGAGCTTTGGGAGAAAAGGCCTAGAAATGTGACTTTTTGTTTTCCTAATCAATATAGTTTCCTGTCCCCACCAAAGCCTACCACACAAATTTGAATTTATTTCATATTTCCACTCAAAATCTGGAGATACTCCTTTTGGCAAAGTTGTAGATCTCAAAAAGTTGAACATTTCATATGTTTTGAGTTTTTCCAAATTCGGCCGTTAAATGGGTGAAAAATGCGATTTACAGTGAGGGAGAAAACACATTTTTGAAATAGAGGGGGGGACACTGACCGGTGGGCCCGCCGATCCGCGCCGCGCCCACGGCGCGAACCGGCGAGCGCCACGCGGCTCGCCGGCGTACCGGGAGCAGGGCGAGGCCCCGGCCGCGCTCCCCGACCCCGCCGCCTGGAAGAGGAGCGCGCCCGCTCTCGTTTCTCCTCACTCGCGCCACTCCCGCCTGCCCCGTGCCTTCGTTCCCCCGTTCGCGCAGAGCGTCCCGCCGCCGCCGCCATTAGAGGGAGCTCGGGCTCGAGCTGCGCCCGCGCTTCCGCCACTCCCCGCGTCTCCCCGCCACCGCGCCGCTCATCCTCTCCCTCCCCTCGACCGGAGCCCCAAACCCTAGCCGCCGGTTACACCCCCTCCGCCGCGCATTTCGACGCCGAAGCCTCACCGCCCCGAGCCTCGTCGCCGGCCTCTCTCCGCCGCTCCCCGCCGCAATTGAGGTGAGGGGTGAGTCCCCCACGTCCTACTCTCTCTCCCCGACCCTCTGCGGCGAGCCGCCGCGCCCCGCAGAGCGGACTCCGGCGCGCGCCGCCGGAGCTCCTCCTCCCGTCGCGAGGAAGAAGACGACGGGAGGAGGGAGACGACCATCTTGCGATCTAGCCCCTCGGTTTTCCGGTTTCCACGTTTTCACCTCGCGCACTGCTCACTGAGTCTGTGAAATCTTACGAGCTAGCCCTCGGGGTCTACGGATAATTCTGTTTGAACCCCTGGATCTGTGATTTTCCTTTATTTCTTTAAATATTCGGCTGGAACTTTGGAAATTCATAATAAATCAACAAAAAATCAGAAAAATATGAATCCAGTTGCATTGCACTCCTCTTGTGTAGATCTATCTGTTGGGTATGATGTCTGAGTAGGAAAAGTCAGATTTACCCCTAGATCTTGCATGCATGGATAAATCTATGAAAATACCTAAAATAGGATAATGATTTTCCAAAAATGGGGAAAGCTTGTGAGAGGCTTTGTTTTGACATGGTAACACTGAGATAATTTTGGTACCCCTAGCACTTGCTGTCAAAAAGAGTTTCACCTTTTTGATGTCATTTATGCATTTTTAGTCCTTTATTTTGATCTTCCAAATAAAATCTGCTCAAAATAGTTTTACAATATTTTTCCTAAGTCATAAATAATGTTGTTGGTTCTTTGATGGAAAATTAGGCCAAGCATTGCTAATTTAGTCACTGTTTTGAAAATAGTAAAATTTTCCATGTTTATATAAATAAAAGGAAAAGGTGATTTAAATAATCTCCAAAAATTTTCAAAATTGGTCAGTACTGTTTTTATGGTGAATAGATCCTCTGAAATTTTTGGTAGCTCATATGATCACTGTGTAATGACTGTTTTGCCCCTGCATGTGTTTTTAGTATAAAAATAAATAGGAAATGTGGCTAGAGTATTTAATAAATGCCACTTTGGGTCATATTTTGGGACATAAGGGTAAGTCAATCTTAGATTATGATTTGAAATGCATTGTAGGTTCATTTTCAAAAATATAAAGCTTTACTTGTGCTTTCTTGCATCGCATCCACCTCATGAAGCGAGCATTTCAATAATGCATACTTCTTTTGCCCTATGGCATGCATATAGACCCCGCGAACGAAGGACACCCGCCGGATCAGCCGATAGCAGAGGAGCCCGAGGAAGAGCTGCAGCAGGAGCTAGAGGATCAGCAGCAGAGCCCCGGCTTCGTTCAGGAAGAAGATACTGACCCCTGTGAGGAAGGTAGGCAGGATCATACTATTCCCAGCAAACAAATTAAATATGAGGTGATTACGCATATGCATTAGGAGTTGATTGAAAACTATTGCATTAGACTCCTTGGCCACCCTGGCCCTAGCACCTATACTAGAGTTCGCAGGCCGTGTTGCTTAGAACTGCTAGGCTCGGGTAGACACGAGTGAAAGGAGTCACTCGTCGTGTAGGTGTTTTCAAAATATCAGAAATCTTGCTTTTGAGAAAAGGATATTATGCTCATGGCTTAAATGGAGACCGGGCGGAGAATTTATTTCAGTATTTACTTTTCTTGATGTCGCACTCTGGACTCCGCCCGAGTCGTATAAGGCCGTCCGTTGTTCGCCTATTGGTCGGCATAACATTGCTAGAGTGCTTAACCGGGAAATGGGACCGGTAAAGTCTTACCTGGGCTTGTCCGGAGTTTTCGAGGTGCTGCCCATCCACTTGCTGGAGGCCGATGGGCCCGGGGGCGCTTGTACTCGAAGGAGGGCTGACCCAGTGCGCTGTGGTAACGCTCCTGAGAGGGCACAACCCGGGGGTTAGGTGGGGGCGCTTTGAATCTTGGGACAGGACAGGTGGAGATCGGGACTATATGTGGGAACGCGATGGCTAGTAAGCATATACCCCTGGCATGATAGTTGTTCCCGGGAATTAAAAATCGATTCGAATCGCTGATGCCCACCAGGTGTGGGAATGCCAACACCATTGACGTTCAATGTAGTAATAAACTTAAATTCTCTTTATTTAAGACTCATGGTTTTTGAATATTACATGTTTGATATCGATCTGTTTACTTTACTGCAGTTCAATATTATATTGATGGTCATACAAGTAATGAAAGTTTATTCAGTTATGTTATTCACGTTACTATTTAAAATATATGGCTAAGGATCCACATGCTAGTAAGCAGCTTCGCGTCAGCCGTAAGCCCTTCCATTAAGTCCTACTGAGTAATTAGTACTCAGGGTTGGCCCCCATATTTTGAGCAGGTATTGACGACATATGGAGAAGTGCTTGGAGGAGGGTAGCACCGGTGGGCTCGGTGTTGCTCGCCTCGATCATCGTTGCATGAAGGCTACTATTGTATTTCGTTTACGCTGTGAGATGTTTTCAAATGCGCTTCCGCTATCTGATTTAAACTTGCCTTTTGTATGGCATTATGTTGAAACTTATATCTTTATTCTGAACTAGTTTGTAAAATAAGGTTACATATATCCTACATTCAACTGCCTGTGATGATATATCTGTTGTGGCTCTCTCGAGGGCTAAATGTGTATGATGTCGGTTCCTCTGGGAAATGGTAGAATCGGGGGTCGAATGACTCTCGACGGACGACCGGGTTTAGTTTGGCCTAAGTGCACTGCGAGCCAGAGGTGGCAGGTGTGCTTAGTCCGGATTAAATCGGCGGTTCCGCCACACACACCGGCTCAGTCTCTGCAGATGATTCCACCCTCTTGGCCCTTCGCGGTATGGGGGGTGGACATCCTGGGACCTTTCCCTAGAGCTATCGGTGGGTACCGGTACCTCTACGTCGCCATTGACAAATTCACAAAATGGCCTGAGGTAACCCCAGTAGTAAGCATCACCCAAGGAACTGCAACAGCTTTCCTTAAGTCCAATGTGTGCCGGTTCGGCGTCCCCAGCCGTATCATAACGGACAACGGGACCCAGTTCAGGAGCCGGGTCTTCCAGGACTACTGCGACGGCGTTGGCATCCAGTTATGCTTCGCGTCTGTAGCACATCCTAGGAGCAATGGACAGGTCGAAAGAGGTAACGCGGAAATCCTCAAGGGGCTCAAAACCCGCACCTTCAACTGCTTGGAGAAGCACGGTGCGAAATGGGTTGATGAGCTCCCCTGCGTGCTATGGAGGAACCGGACCACACCCAGCCGAGCAACCGGGGAAACCCCATTCTTCCTGGTATACGGGGCCGAGGCATGCCTCCCACCAGAAATACTCTTGGGCTCCCCACGGGTCCAAGCTTTTGATGAATCTTTGCAGGAACAGGCTAGGCGCGACGACGTCGACCTCGTCGAGGAGCAAAGATGGCAGGCTGCAATCCAGAACGCACGGTACAACCAATCGCTCAAACGCTATCATGAGCGAACCATGCGGGGCAGGGTACTCCAACCTGGAGACCTGGTCCTGAGGCGCATCTTGAACCGAGAAGGGCACAACAAACTCTCCCCTAGCTGGGAAGGCCCCTTCAAGGTGACAGAAGTTAGTCGCCCCGGTTGCGTTCGCCTCGCTACGGAGGAAGGAGTTCCGCTGCCGAACCCGTGGAATATAGAACACCTCCGTAAGTTTTATCCGTAGGCAAGAGATTCAGGGCGACCCTCTTTCCTTTTGTAAGCAAAATAGGACCACCATGTGGACCAGAGCGGTGAAGGTCCGCCCTTGTAATCCCGACCTCTGGCTGACATCACATGACAACCTGTACCGCTTGATTAGAGAAAGAGTTTAGCCCTGAAATCCTTGTCTCCGCTGTTACCCTACTGCTTACTCAGCTGCCATCTTTTCAATTTTTCCTAACCCCTACGTGGAATCCTACTCTTGCCAAAAATCTCCTTGGAACCAGCAGGACTTAGCAGCTTCAGTGTGAAATGGTTAGCACAGAGACTGGGAAGGAGGTCCGGAATACTGGGTGCCAGGTCCAGAGAAAAGGGGCTCGCCTTGGTAGCACGGAGGTGTCAGCTGCTTAGCCTGGTCTCATACCCTAAGCACTGAACACTCCCTACCACGCCGTGAGTTCCCCCCAGTATCAGGAACAGTGCACTTAGTGCTCCGGACCACCTCCTAAGCTAATGGCACACCCCCTAACCTCAGCAGCAAGGTCCGACTGCGACTCCAAGGACTTCGAGGCAGCGCGGTTACCTTTGTTTCGCTAAGGGAGGTCCGAACGGCTGCAGGACCGAACCACAGCTAAGATGTTTTGGACTAAGGATGGTCCAGGGTTGTGTCGCAGTTTTGCCTGGTTCCGTACCCTTAACTCACACACCCTGCTATCCCACGAACAAACATCCTGGCCCCTGGCCCGGACAGCAAACGCTCCGGACCTCGAATAGCGGAAAAGGTCAACTCACAGTAGGTCCCGTAGGTGCGACACTGACGTTTGCCGTGAGTTGCATGCAGGTCTGGCCTCTGACTCGGTGGTAGCCAGCCTCAAAACTTAGAGCCTACCTACCAGGGGGCTAGGGGGTCAGGTAACAACACACCAGCATGCAGCAGGGAGTAAATGGAGATAAGTCGCAACTACCATTCTTATATTACTTGTCCATACTAATGTTTTACATAGCCTTGTGTAAAAAAAACAAAACAAAACAGCAAGAGCTGTTGTCCTACGGCGCTGGGGAGGCTCCTGTCCCTGGTGCATCTGGGTCCTCGTCCGCAGGGGTTCGCTGGAACCGGGCGGCAACGACCTCCACCGCCTCCTGCACGCTATCTCGGGCGGCGGCCTCCGCCTCCTCCACCGGACCAGCAATGACCGGGTCCAAGGAAATGGCGGGGTCGTGGCTCCGGAAGCAGACCAGGAGGTGCTCCACCACGAGGCGGCACAGCTCACGGCCCTCGGCTTCAAGGCGCTCCCCGAGCGTGGAGTCCAGGCGCCGGAGCCGCTCCACCGCGGAGTCAAGGACGGGGAAGGCGTCCGCAATAGTGGACGGTGGCTCTGTCACCCGGATCAGACTCAGTCCGAGCGGTACCAGAGCCGAACTCGCCTCCCGGCCCAGTCGGCGATGCGTTGAAGGCCGGCGCGCATCTGCTCCCGGTCCTCCGCCGCCACCTGCTGGGCAGCACCCTGCTTCAGCTGCTCCAGGGTGGCCCGCTCAACCAGCAGCTGTTTCTCCTGGTTCGCCAGCTCTACCTCCCGGGACTTCACCCAGTCCTCACGGACCTTGAGCGTGGCAGCCTGGCGAACAGCGGAGTCCCTGAGAGCCTTGGTCGACGCCTCGCGCTGAGCAACGGAGTCCTCACGGGCCGCAACTACTGCCTCGCGCTCGACAAGCCTCAGCTTCATCTTGTCGAGCTCAGCGTTGACTGCAGCCTCCCGCTCGGACACCTCCACCAGCTCTAGCCGGCGCTGCTCCATGCCTTTCCACGTGGACTCCCGCTTCGCCTGATCGAGCCTCAGCCGCGCCTCGCCCAACCGCGCGCTCTCGGCCAATGAGCCTCTGCAGGTCCTCATGGAAGGCCGCGCAGTCGGCATCGAGCTCTGTGCAGGTAGTGGAAAGCTCCGCACGGGTCCGGGTGTGCTGGGCGGTGGCGGCTTTGATCTGCTCCCCCAGACGGGCCCGCCAGCCGTCCAGACCCTCGCGCTCCTGCTGCAGCCGCGCCCACTCCAGCTGGAGCTCTTCCTGGGCGTCGTCCAGGGCCTGGCGTGCCCGACGCAGCACGCGAGGGAGAGGGGCTCCACCCGGCTGGGGCAAGGGCAGGAGCGGCCTACCCAGAACCTCCTCCAGTTCCCCCTAGGCAGGGGGTGGAGATCCGAGGCGGGCCGTCTGGGCGGCGGGCGACGAAGGCTCCGAGATCCGAGCGTCAGGAGCCGCCCCCGGCGCAGGCCCTTGGGCCGCAACACCTTCCGGCATCGGGCTGCCTGGTGCCTGGGACTGCACGTCCGGAGCTGCCCCCCCAGCAGGCACTCGGGGTGCGGTCTCGGCCCCCGAGGCGCCCCCCGGCGTCGGTCCACCTGGGGCCTGGGGCCGGACAGATGGGGCGGCCCCCGGTGCAGGCCCCTCAGTCATAGCCCGGGCCCGCGAGGCATTCTCTGCCGTCGGACCACCAGGGGCGCACTTCTCCGCTGTGGCCGCCTGGCCAC
The DNA here is from genome assembly GCA_030272315.1 of Paspalum vaginatum. Lineage (NCBI taxonomy): Eukaryota > Viridiplantae > Streptophyta > Magnoliopsida > Poales > Poaceae > Paspalum > Paspalum vaginatum. The sequence continues at coordinate 8,297,554 of CM059014.1, read as the reverse complement.
CAGAGCCGCTGGGGGGAGAAGCGCCGGCCGGGCGTGTCGGCCTAAACAAAACACACGGCGAAAGGTTGAGAAGCCTGAAAAAGCTAGCCGTGGTACCGCGAAGTGTTCGAAACTAATCTAAAAGACTTACCTCAAAGTAGGCGCCGACCAGCGGCCACGAAGGCCAGAGCCTCGCCGCGGCTGCCGTTCTGCGGCTGGCGCTGCCGGCCGCTACTGTTGCCGCGGGCCCGAGGCCGGTGGTGCCGGAGAGGGCCGCCGCCGCTGGTCCGGCGTCGGAGGAGGTGCCCGGCGCTGTGGGTGCCGCTGGTCCGGATGCAGCGGTGGCACTCGCTCCCCTTGCCTAGAGGAGCTTCCTTCCCCCGAGGTCCGCTGGCGCTTCGGGTCGGGCTCCGAGACAAAGGTCCCGTCGCCGCGCACCAGCCTTCGCCGCGTCTCCTCGCCGCCCGCCGGCGGAACAACGGGGGACGCTGCCACCGGCCTCTTGCCCTTGTCAGCAGGAGCAGTGCCTCTGGCACCAGAACCCCCAACCGGGGCGTCGTCGATGTGGACCCCCCGGTTGGGGTCGCCCCCAAGCTTCCGCGCCGCAAGGCCGCCGTCGTCGAGCGTGGGCATCTCGTGGAGCACCGCCGTCCGCAAGGCCTGGTCGCGCCAGAGCGGCACGATGACGGACGGCAGGCGCAGCTGCTCCGGAGAGAAACTCTCGTCCGTGACGCACCGCACCCATTCCTCCAGCAGGAGCGGCGTCAGGTCGTGGTCTTCGCCACGCACCACCCGGCTGCAGTCGTTGAAGCCGGTGTAGCTCCACGCCAGCCTTGGCCGCATCTGCAGGGGGGCGAGCCTCCGCCTGAGGAAGTCCACGAGAACGTGCATCGAGGTCAGCCCGCCGCTGACGAGCTCGGTGATCCTGGCCAGCACGGGGGAGAACTCGGGTGGCAGATCCATCGAGGCACCCCACTCCGGGAGGGATGCGTCGGGACTGCTATCAGGGAGAGCCAGCCGGTTGTTCGGCTCCGCCCTGACGATCACCCAGTCGTTGCGCCAGTGCTCCCACTTGGCGCTGGCGAAGGTGGGGAGGTAGGTCGACCTTCCCCCGGACCCCTTCAGCAGGAAGTAGTAGCGGCCAATCTCGGTCGAGCTCCTCCCGGAACACCTCACCGAAAAGAAGTGGCGGAAGAGCGTCACGCAGGGAGGAACCCCCACGAACATCTTACAGAGGTGGGCAAAGATTGCCGCATGAAGGATGGAGTAGGGGGTGAGATGCTGGAGCTGCAACCCAAACGCCTCCAGCAGCACCATGAAGAAGGAGGAGATCGGAATCCCCAGACCACAGTAGAGGTAGGGGACAAAGAGGACGAACTCCCCCGGCTGCAAGTTGCGGTAGGGGAGGGAGCCCGTGCGAACATTGTCGCAGCGCTCCGCGTCCGTCCAGCCGAGCAGGCGGCGGACGCGGGTGAGGTTCTCCTCGGTCTCCCGGAAGGATTGGTGGCCCGAACCCATCGCTGAGGAATCTGGCGGTGGGGAAGAGAAGGAGCACACAGCAGACAAGAAACGAGAGCTCTGCTGCGAGGAAGACGAAGCGCCGCGGCGGATGCGAGGGGTGCAAAAGCAAATGGCTGAAGGGTGTGCTCGGCCGATGGTCGAGAACCCTATTTGACGGTTGCCCCCAATCCTCCACAAGCCGCGGGCGTCAAGCGTACGCGCGCACGGACGCAACCACGGACCCCCAGGTCTATGACAGCAGGGGCCCGAGGAGGCAGTCATGACAGGCGGGTAGAAGAGCAAGTAAGGCAGGAAGGCGAACCGGCGACCGCTCGCGGACGTGCGTCTCGGCGCAACGCGCGGGGCCCCTGCCTTTTCCGCTTTATGCACGGCTGCCCACATAACCATCTGCCCCGCCTTAATGGCAGGAGAAGGGGTAGGTGAACCGCCGCGCGGTTCCCGACGCGGGCCTGCCCCCACGTTTCCCGGGAGATTCCCACGATCGGGCGCCCCCAGATCGTGGGGGCCCACGGAACCACCCCGCGGGGTCGGGTGGACTAGGCCCCCTCCAAGGTCGGGTAAGGCGGGCGATCGGCAAGATCAGGCGTGCTGGGCTCACAGCAGGGTCAGGCGAGTCAAAGCCTCGACAAAAAGATCAAGTAGTGGGCCCTGCCCAACTACGAGCTTAACAGCTAGGCGCCGGTAACCACACATGGCTCCCGACGGCTTGAGTAGTAAGCGATGATGGGCTCACCTCAGGTTCGAAAAACTCACCGGAGGCGAGCCCAGGGGCCACTGTCGGTACCCAGCTAACCGGGTACCCGCTTACACTAGACAAAGATCACCAAGGAGGGTAAGTACTGCAGTACAAAGAGGGCCTAAGACCGCGTACAGGTGGGCCCGGCCTACTCCTTATAAAAGCTGGGCTGCGCACCCGGCCCACAGGGGAGGCCCCGGACCTCCTTCAGCGAGGTCCGAGCCTCCCCCGACCACGCGAGGAGTCCCTCAGGGGAAGGTGAGGTCCGGACCTCTCGGAGGTCCGAGGCCCGCGCCTTCGGTGGTCCGGGGCCGCCACGTGCACACAGGGCACGGGGAGGTCCGGAGCCAGCGCCCTCGGTGATCCAGGGCCGCCACGTGCCCACAGGGCACAGGAAGGTCTCGCGCTGCCACGTGCCCACAGGGCGCGTGGCGGGGCCTTCAGGCGGGCGCCTCGCCCCCCTACTGCATTTATTGCGGGCAGGTGGGCGTGCCCGTTGCCGCTGACACCGCCGCTGTCAGGCGGGCACGCCCCGATGCCGCTGACACCGCCGCTGTCAGACGGGCGTGCCCCCGTTGCCCGCCGACGCCGCCGCTGTCAGGCGGGCGTGCGCCCGTAGCACGCGGACGCCGCCGCTGTCAGACGGGCGTGCCCCCATCGCCGCTGGCACCGCCGCTGGCAGGCAACGGTGGCGAAGCAAAGGGGCGCACCTTACCGAGGCGCGACGGCGATAGCAGGGCACTACAGTTGATTTCTCCGGCTACGCTGGGGTCTATATTGAGTAAACAAGTACGCTGTATTCATCATGAGCCGCGCCACACACGGCGACCGCGCTCAGCCTAATACTAGGTAGCGGCGCTACAACGCTACTACGAGCGCCCCGTCCTGTCACGCGTGCGCGTCGCCTGCCCCTCGGCCTCTGAAGCCTCTCAGCGGGTTTAGCAGCCGATGGGACAGGACGGCGCGGCGCCGTATCCAGACGGCAGGACAACATGGCGGATCTCCAGGCCATGCCAGGTCGCGTCAGTGGTACAGGCGCAGAGCATGGGAGCGTTGGACATCAGGCACATGATAGAGCTGTAGCATAGAGGAAATGGGCCGAGACCACCTGTCGGGGCCCGGCCACCATGTACGTGCCCCCCTTGGGCTATAAAAGGGGAGGCATACGCAACACAAGAGGACAGTCTCCTCAGACCACACAGACTCAACCCACAGGCTCAGAGGCTCCTCTGAAAACCCACAAGGCACAAGCACACAGTCTTCACTGTCTTCTCCTACTGACAGAAATACAAGAACACACCCACAGTGGACGTAGGGTATTACGCTCCGGCGGCCCGAACCACTCTAAACCCTCTCGTCACCATCGTGCCACCATCGACCAGCTAACAACGATCGCTCCCCCTAACTACTCTTAGTACTTAGGATCTCGGCCGGGTGCGTTCCGCCACCCGACCAGGAGCACGCTCGCTCCGACAGGTAGCAAAAAGCGTTTGCCTGAAATACTTTGCCAACTTGTGCTCAGAAGATACGTGGATGGAGAACATTTGCTCATTAACCATTCAATAAATTTGATGTTCATTCAATGTGGTTGTGATATGCAATAGTGTTGCTCCAAGATCAACCACTCATTATTTTGTGAAGAATTCAATCAATAGTGATCTCCAAATGGAAGAAATAGATTATAAGTCACTTTACTCAATATGGAAAACCAAGAGCCTCAAAGTGCATCAAGACTATGAACCCATGATAACCAACACTTGAGGTGATGTCCTTGATTTAGACAAGCATTTTGATCATGACACAAATGAGTCGACCAATAATGAGAGTGTCCATGTCATAGTGACAAAATCCATGTCAATATTATGATTTAAAGGGTAAGTCCAATGAATAGGTGATCCATGATTCAATATCCCTTCTTTAGCATTAGATATTCAGTGAAGACCATTAATCTCAACATACAAATGATATACAATGAATTTCCTTGATTCTCAACATATGTTACAATTTATTATCTGCGAAAACATGTCACTCGATACACCAAAACCACCAAGGAGCTTTGTTGCACTTACAGTGGGTAGTTTGAGTACAGTTATATCTGGTCTAGACAGAAGAAAAATGACAAACTACACAAGGAGTCAAGGAATGGCCTATCCACTCGCCATGCCACCGGAGTTATAAAACGAAAGGCATGACCTCCTTGCAAGTCCTACACTTGAAACATACTAGCAAATCAGATCAAGTGAATTTAGGAAATTTAGATTAATCAAGCACGGTCAAATTCTACACATGTAAATACACGCATGAGGTTTTATGAGTTTCAGAATCCTAGGTCCATGCATGGGGCATCCCAAGGGGTCCATATATTTCCATTGAGGAGCTCTCACATAGCCAGGTATTATTCACTTTCCTCGACCCTAAACTCTATACACAGTTATACTCAACATGCCAAGAGTATACATATGTATATAAATTTGACGGACCTCCTATAGTTTACGTATAAAATAGAAGATAGAAATGTGATACACTGGTTATCCAAGAACTTACAAATAGATTAGAGTGAAATGCACTATCAATCCCTAACACATGCATGTAGGGTTGTGTCATTCCGGCCGTTAAACTCCCAAAGTGCACATCCAGGTCCCTAAACTTGTAATTTTTGTCATTCTGGTCTATAATAAACTCTCAAAGTGCGCATCCCGGTCCCTAAACTCGTCCTAATTGTCATCATAGGTCCAAACGGTTGTGACCTGTTTCACATGCTAACAAGGAGGTGACATGTGTCTGTATTCTTCTTCCTCGTGCTCCCTCCCTCTCATCTCCCTCTATGCATACTCACCTTGTGACTAACCCTTCCTTTGACAATACTTTTCATCGCTATCATTGTCCCTCCCCACGTCACGGTACGTCACCTTACACCCTTCCACCTTCACTGCTACCAGCTACCCCTACAACCTCCTTCAAAAGAGCTTCTAGGTATGGGCGGCATTGGTGGCATGGTAACTTGGGGGGCAATGACAAGATTGAGGCCTAGTTTGGTTAATCTCAGATTGAGGGGGATTGTAGTGGATTCGGAGGGATTTGAGTGTGTTTAAATTCACAGTAGATCAAAGTCTCCCTCACTCCCATTCAGTCCACTCCAATCCCCCTCAATCCGAGATTATTCAAACTAGGCCTAAAGGGGTGGGACGACGGCATGTTAGATGGAGGTAATAAATGGGCGAGGAAGATGTGTCATGTGGGCTCCATATGTTAGGTCCACAACATGTCAACATCTTAGAGTTAACTGTCAATATGCCGCACAAATTGATTTATATCAGTTTGGACCATGGTGAGATTCGAACAAAGTTTAAGGATTGAGAATTGCACTTTGAAAGTGTAGGGACAGAAATGACACAAGTTACAAGTTTGTGGACCTGAATATGCACTTTAGGAGTTTAGAGACCGGGATATATAACCCAACCCTACAAATTTAAGGACCGATAATATAATACATTTTATTCAATATATTATTTTGCAGTTGTTTATCGTAAAATCCGCGGGGAAAAAAAAAGGAAAACCACCGCTCGTCGGCTGCATGGCCGAATAAACTGAAGCGGGTGGTCCCACGTTTTGGCGCTGAAGTCCTTTTGGTCATCCTCATGAGTCATGATCAAAGACCAACCACTCCATTACACACACGGACATGCATGACGGCAGGGACGAGAGTACGAGACCGGAGCAGAAACACACACAGCTGACAGCACAGCCTTGACCGTGTTTTTCTCGGATATATCGCGGTCCGTTTAACACGTGCCGGAAACACGAGGCCCCTTTGCGAATTCGTACGCCCCGGTGCCGACGTGCCGTGTCCCGCTCCCGCCCCCAGGCCCATTCAACGCTCCCGCCGTTCTGTCCTGTCTGTCCTACTGGCAAACGGAGGCACAGTGGCGGCGGCTGCTGAGTGCTCACTGGCTAGGATGCATCACGCATGCGGTTGTGGGACCGGCTCCTGGCGCTTGCGAGGGGAGGGAGAGGACCAGGTACGTAGCTCGATCTAGAGGGCCGGCCGGCCGCCCGCCCGCCGCCCGCGCGAGCTGGACATGCGTTGCGGACCCGTCAACTAACGCGCGCATTGCATTGCTGCATGTATCGGGCAAAATAAGCGGGAAGGCACGCACGGGCGACGGACCGCTTCAAAAACGTGGCGCGGCCGTGGTCGTACGTGGACCTCAAGGCCTCAACCTCATGCATGCATGGCTATGGCTTGGGCAATATAACTGGCGCCGTCGTCGTCGCAGCATCGCCGCCGCGCGCGGTCAGAGTCAGAGAGCGAAGTACTAGACCGGCCGGAGGCAAAATTAAAGAGGGGCGGCGGTGGTCGGCGTGCGAGAAGAAGAAATTGATGCATGCATGCAGTGCACCGGGCCTGGTGGGTGCTATAGCAAATTTTAGGTGAGTTGCGAGTACCGAACCGATGGAGCAGGTGGAAAGCTTTCGTTGGCAATATATGCAACTTATTGGCGTCGTCAGACATCACATCGGTGGACGGGCGACGACTGGGCCGTGTTGCCGCCGCTGGTGCTGGTATAGCACCTCCTGCTCGATCGTGTCGTGTCTGAGCAAGGCCATGACGTGACGACGACCATTGCTGCATGCGCTAGTGACTCAAAGCCACCGCCAGCTTATTACAGTACAATCAAGCTGATCGATGCATGACTCGACGAGGCCGCATATAGCCGAGCATGGCACTTGCACCGCCCGATCGGAATTATTGAAGGAACCGGTGGAACGTAGCATGCATACCATCATCACCTCTAATCCTCTACAGCTGCTCGTCTAGATCTAATTAACCAATGATGGTTTACGGATAAGGCCACACCTCCTCCCTCCCCCCATCCCGATTCCCGATCCCATGTGACGTCCCACGGCCCTAGGTAATTAACTTAACCGCCCGGCCAATCATCAGGGGAGCTCTCATGATGACAGCACACACCGCTGGCTGCTCCTTGATTGATTAATTAAGCCACGACTAAAGCTATTCCACTCGATCCACTGAAGCCGCGGTTAACACAAATAATAACCGGGCTCTGGAGTGGTGGATCGGCGAGAAACTAACACCTGTCAGTGAGAGATGCGCATGGTGACCCACCTACGTAGTACCTCCCTCGGGCCCCGTTCCGTGCGTAGGTGCTGTAGCAGCCGCAGCTGGCTGCCTCCTGATCTTGCATTCCCTAGGGCTTGCATTCGCTACATGGATGGATGCCGCAGGCCCGCAGCCCCAGCGCTGCCGCTGCCTTTGTTGGGGCTGCCGACGACGCCATGCGACACGGCCGGATGGGACACGCACTTCGAGGGCGGTCAACCCGGGGTTTAACGTCGCGATTTCACCGTAGCTTCGTTTTTAACAGGTGTTTGGATGCCCATTATCCCATTATCGGGACACGCTGCATCCCGGATAACGGGGCGTGTGCAGCTGCGTCCTGATAATGGGATAAGCTATTTTTAACGGAGTGTTTAAAAAAACTGTCTATAATATAAAACAATACTTAGCGCTACTGTATATAGAGAAAGAAGTAGTTGGAATAGTGATAGACAAAAATGGATAGACGCTCTGCTGAAGATAGTCTAATGGGTATCCAAACACCCTCTGCTACCCGAGATGTCTAATGCTACGTGCTGTCTCCATGGAGCGTATAAATACGCTGTTTATAGTACAAATTGACCTATATAGATAAGTAAAAAGATACTTGAAATATGAGATAGACGGTGCTTCGATGGTCTTACATGTACATGGCGGTAGTACACGGTGATTGGGGGACAGCGCCCTGGATCCGCGCGACCGGTGTTCCCCACCCGCACAGTGCCAGAGCCCAGAGCGGATAGGAGCGTTCGTCGATGCCTCGAGACCTCGAGTCATCCACTGTATCCATCAGCCGTCCGCCTAGAGAGTACCATAACTGGCGTGCAGGTGCAGGCAGCGGTCGGCCGAGGTCGACACTACGCCAGCCTCCGTCGTCTCGGCTGGCGTACTGAAGTGGTGGCGTACAAGCAGAGTGCTGTGTACGTACGTAGGAGTACGCTGCCTGCTGCGCCTGGCTCGATCGATGTGATCATCAGGTATTCAGGTTCCGGTCTCTGCAGCGCAGGCGCGCTGGTCGGCGTCTGTACGTGTGTGGTCATGTCTGTCGTCTCGGGCTCTCGGCTCGGGTCCCGTCCATGCCATGGCGATTACTAGTACACGTTGAGAGTTCAACAGCAGCAGGATTGGTGCTAGTCGACGACAGCAGCAACCAGCGCCGACCCGAGTATACCGTACTGCCGTTGCCCCGCCGGTTGCTAAAAGCGGGCTCCTCTGGAGAAGCTTGGGCCTGGCTGGCCGGTCCCAGGGCCCAGGCCCCTTTTGTTGCGCTGTTTCTCTTCTCACGGGCCCTATATGGGCCATGTGCCTATGCGGGATGGGATGGGCGGCCTGAAACTCCGGGTGGGTGGGCTCGTTCCCGGGGCGTGGGCAGCAGGACCAGCCTGCCCGGTTGCCATCTCTGATTGATTCTGTCCCATGACACGAAGAACACGACACTAAGACAAGGCAGTCGTGTGGGGCGAACGAACTACGGTAAGGCGTTATTATTTAACCGGCAGCAGTGACGCGCACGCAGCAAAGATTGCAGGTGTGTGGGCATGGCCGCGGGGTCTCAGATTTCCGGTGCCAGCGAGACGTCCCCTGTGCCCACGCACGTACAAGTACAATACACAGCTAGGGTCCAGCGCCCGGGAAACCGTCGTCGCCGTTCCGCGCGCTAGCTAGGTAGCTCTCCACTCCAAGTGCCCTCCGCCCGTTCGTCGTCGTGGTCCCGTCCGCTGGCCGGGGCCACCAGATGCCAGGTCACCCATGGCCTGATCCCATCCATGTCGCCGGCGGCAATGGCGTGCATCCCCTGCTGATCCGCGCGCGTCCGCGATGGGCACTGGTTAGTTCACCCAGCTCACCTCCAACCAGGCGCCGCCCGGGACGCGCGTTCCGTGCTCTGCTTACTGCTGCTCTTTGATAGTACAGCCAAGGTAAGGTGAAGACGTGAAGTACACCACCGCACGACGCTGGCGAGGACGTGGTGGTCTCCTGGAAGGCTGGACCTGGTACTGCCACTACCCTGAAGGCTGAAGCGATTATTATTCAACATGCGGATGTTTACGTACGTACGCCAAATTACAAAACATGAAGGTCGCAAGCCAAACAAATGCAAGTTTCTTTCTTTCCTTCCTTTTTTTTTTTCGCTTGGGATTTGATTCAAAGCAAGATCGACGCACCCTGCTTGCTGCTCATACATAATTAATTTGACGCTGATAGGCCGCAAGCTTGGAGGTGCTCCGATCCTAGTTGCTGGACACGTACGCAACGCGGGAAATAAAAGGAGGACATTGAGCAGATCATAAGGGCTTTTTCGCAGCGCACACTGGTGGAGGCCTCGGTGAATTTAGTTCTGACGGAGGGATCGGAGCAAATTGCAATTCGACCAAAGGCCAGCAGAGCATTTGTCTGTGGTACGAAAACGACACCGTAGAAACGCTACAGCAATAGTAGATTTGAGTATAAACGACTTGACTCAACATTAGAATGCCATGGCTAGTGAATTGAAGACGGGCCGGCACGACAGTCCCTGTACCACTAGAGAGTATAGCTTGACTTGACTAGCTCGTTTGTTTGGAAGCAATGTTTTCATGAGGTTTTGATAGAATACCACGGTACTACAAGTACTGTGCACGGAAGGAAATGCCAAGCAAGAGCACACATCAGCTCACACCGCTGACGCTGATGCTGAGGCAGCCCAGCCCGCAGCTGGCCACGGAACAGAAGGCTTCATGGTGGGTGGGTGGCTGGGTGGCCGGCAAGGAAATTGAAAGCGGCAGCGTGGTCACTGTTCATCTACTGCAAGCCTAGAACTGCTCGTGCCGTCGTGCTCGGCATATGAAAGAGCCGGCCAGCCCCTGCTTTTCCTCTTGCAGAGCGCACTGCACTGGGCGTCTGGGCCAGCAGAAAGAGCCGGCCGGTTGCTTTGCTCGTGCATCGGGCCGCTTGTGCCCTCCAGTCCACGGATGGTAGTACTAGAGATACGAATCGTCGTGACTCGTATGTGGCGTAAAGCAGCTGCGCGCGTACAATGCACCGTGCGTGCGTGCGTGCCAGCGAATACTAGCCACAAATGCAATGCAGTCATACAAATGGACGGCTAGGATATGTATATGCATGTACCTTGGCTGATCTGAATGGCAATCCGTTTCTCACGTTGCTGACCCCAACAGTAAACTGATGCAGCAGGAGATGCATGCCTGCGGTTTCACCAAAGAAAAATTGCTTTGGGAAAAAAGTTCATCGCGGAGAAGAAAAAGGCGGTGAAGTTGACACGAGAGATACACGTAACTCCTTCCGTTCCTTCCGCGCCATTCATATATCCTGCATACATGCATGGACTCTCTGAACAACTCGATCTCGACAACACTATCATTCTTCATTTACATCATATGAAGGGGAAATGGACATATCATGCGCCGTTTCTCGAATGGACGCAACAATGCTGATAAGGCTGATAAAAAGACAGGAAAGAGTAGCTTTAAGGATTATATTGCGTTTTATATATACGGAATTAGCAAAAAGAGCACCATTATCTGATCCATCTTCATCCTCTCACTCAACAACCTTCAGACGGCTGCTGGTTTGCGCTTTCAGTTTGTTTTTATTTTCTCTCCTCCAACTCATCTTTAATCTACACCTAGCTATACGAAATATTTATTATATTATTAGTCGTATTCTTAAGGTACTGAGCGGTGAAATCACAGCTACTAGCAAAAAGTCAAATAAAAGAGTATGATTATGCTACTTGTTCGGATGAACACCGACCTTTTTTTTTTTAAGAAAAAAGAACCTAGTGACAATAAATGGCGCAATAAGATATAAATAGAATCAACATGTTGTCCATGCACGTAAAATTATTTCATCAACGACTACCATACACATTCCACATACCATACATCCTGATAAATGCTCATCGAGTGCACCGGCCGATCCATCTGGCACGCATCAACAGTGACCCCCACTTGTGCTTGATTGTTCCTGATTGCAGATGCAGCAAAATAGCGCTATACGGAAGCACTAGTTCAGCTATTTTTTTTTTATAAAAGGAAACAAGAAAAATGAGATAGTAGCATAGTTAGTTGGACAGTCTAGTTGGATCCTCAAACACAATGTGGACAGTCTAGTTGGATCCTCCATCTCAAAGTAAAACCACCCAGAATTGCTATTGGTAACGACTACTGCAGTAAAACACAAGAGAAATAAAATTGGGTTGAGAGTTTCATTGTGTTTGTTGACGTTGATAAGAAAGCAAAGAATAATATAGACCGGTAGACACTTAGCACGGCGATCCATAACCAAACATCAAAATGCATACAACAGCCCCTAATTCGGGGCAAATAGCAAAGAGAAAAATACTCGAATCAACCAAACCATCGATTTTGACCCTTCCTTTCTAATGAGGGATTTTCTTCGAATAATACATTTTTCCTATAAAGTTGGAATGTTTCTTGTCAAATTTCTATGTGAACCTTATGAATTTATTGCGTTCCAAAATGCTTCAAAGTTAAATAAGTACAACCAGCCATGTTTTATGTGTGAAGAGCTTGGCCATTTCATTTATTTACAATCTATCTCATATCATGGGGTCCACTTCTAATACTTTTTTAGTCTACAATTCCGATTCCTCACCTCCTTTCCATGGGACCCACTCATTGTTTTTCAACTAGTCCGCATTGGGAAGCTTATTCCTGAGCGCAAGATGTGGAACTCTAGATCGTCGATGAGGATCCAAGGGTTGGATGATCGACGACAAAAAATAGCGAGAGTTGTTATTTTATATTTCTTTGGTAAAAAAATTCTCAACCTCCAGGGAGGGGCATCTATAGTCTAGGCCCCTTTGAGAATCCTGTTACACCAAGATTATCCCTTTTGCCCTACCAAGATCCTCAAACACACTATCAAAGCACCCTCTGTACACCAGCTCTTCCTAAAAACAAATGTTCTTTTCACACATATATTTCCAAGTGTTCGAGAGACTATTCGTAGTTGTCTCATCTAGGTGGAAGAAGCCCTCCTTTGTGGAGCCTCCATTTTTGCCAAAGGATCCCCCTCTAGGCTCTAGAGGGAGGGGGCTTGGGAAGTCGTTCGATCTCGCACTGTGCCTACATACTTTGAGATTTGGTGGCTATAGTGTCCCCAGTCCTAGCTGAGAAAGGATCAGGGGACAATATTTGAGACTTCTGGTTGATATTTCTTCGACAATAATCGTCCCTCCATCTTTGGCTCTACTAGCTCGGAGCCCTTCAAAATTCATCATGAGAGCCTTTTTCCCGAACACTCCCCTTCCCCTCCCACATCCACACACAGGCCATATCCCTCCCTCAGTGGGCTAGATGCCATCATCTCCTAACACAGTCGTACTGAAGTGCCTCCTCCTTCTCCCATGTCACTGCCATCATTGCTTGCATTCTTCTCCAATGGCCTTGGTTGCATGGCTATGACTCCGGCGGCCTCCTATTTCCACACCCTACTACCATACATGACCTCAACCATCACCGCACCCTTTTCCTGTAGCTCTGTTGTCGTCATCACGCCCTCCCATGGCCCTAGCCGACATCACTATGTGCTTCCTATTTCCATATGGCCACCTCCTACACCACTTTCCATCATCTCTGTGTCCCCTTCTTTGGTCACCATGGAACTACTGTATGTCGAATATGCCTTCTTGGATGATGAGAAAAGGGAGAAGAGAGGAAAAGGGAAACTTGGGAAGGCACAAATTGGCTGGCAAGTCGTGCATCATTAGCGAGGAATATTTTGGGAGATTTGTATCATCCACGTAGAGAAGGCATCCACAGGAAAGGAATATATATCAGGTAGCTTGGAGCTACTCTTTGGGGACTCTGTTAGCCAATACATGCATAGATCACAAAGGGAAAAAGTGCGCATATGCATACTTCAAAGTCTACAAATGTGACTACGGAAACACTTAGGGGGTGTTTGGATACGGGGCTAAAATTTAGCCCCAATCACATCAGATGTTTCTACGCTAATTAGAAGTATTAAATATAGTCTAATTATAAAACTAATTACACCGACGAGGACTAAACGACGAGATGAATTTATTAAGCCTGATTAATCTATGATTAGCAAATGTGATGCTAAGTAACCATTCATTAATCATGGATTAATTAGGCTTAATAAATTCGTCTCGCCGTTTAGTCCTATTTAGTCATCGTCTGTGTAATTAGTTTTATAATTAGACCATATTTAATACTTCTAACTAGCATCCAAACATCCGATGTGACGTGGGCTAAAGTTTAGCCTCTGGATCCAAACATCCCTTAGATGCCATGTCAAGTTATTGGAATTTACTCTCTATTCTTTTAGTGACTTATTACACAAGTCGGTGGATTGAGTCAGGGTTTGTTCTCTTCTTACCTAGCGTCACAAGATTCTTCTATGATGTTTAGGACTGAAGAACTGAATTTGCATCCTACTAAAGCGTGGTTTAACTAGATCAAGCCATTAACCCTTAACACCCCTTAATAGTGTGGCCTAAAATATAAACTAGCAAAACCTAGGTACTTAGAATTGTAAAGGTCCTTAGTCTTGTTGAATAAATCCATGACTGTCTTTTAGATAACAAATGAGTTGATAAACATTTCATTTGCTAGCATATAACTCATTAGTCACAGAAAGTATTATCGTTAATCACTGCCATTTGTCCACCGTCGATACTGAAAACCGATAGTGAATAGGGGGTTACGAAAGGATGCTACTAGCTTGACATGGTGTAGTGTAACATCACCGTCCCCGCATTCCGGAGAAGAAAACATGAGAAGAAAAAAAAAAGAACTATGCAACTAAGTGGCACTTCGGTAAATGAAACAAAAGGAATGCAATTGCATATATGCTGATGGATCGAAGAACCACAGTGGCGCTGTCACAATAAATTTCACAAAAGACAGATTTTAATTTCATCTATTTTTTCAAAACATGTACCGTTTTAAGAGAATACGATGGAGTGATCTATTAGTCTTTTTTTAGAAAAAAAAATACAAGGTGTTGTGCATTGTAATGCTCCTTTCCTCTCAGGGCATGTTGCCCGTGCCCATAACAATATAACATTATGGATGTCCCCAGCGACTACCATCCCTTCTACAAACCATACACAACCGTTTAATGCTCATGCGAGTGCACCAGCCGATCGAGATCCATCGTCCATCTGGCGATTGTAAAAACTAAGCACACAGCAGAAGCAGGGGTGTGAGAGTGGCAATGACAAATTAATTAAGTATACTACCCTGGCACACAACAGCAGCATAATAAAAACGGCTCGGGCCGGATTTATTAACTAGTAGCTACTAGGATCGATCATCGCCGTACTTGTGCGCGCTTAATTTTCATGGCGAATCGCACAACCACAGCTCACGTGGTGGGATGAACACAGTTTCGCTCGCGTCCTTTCGAGAGAGTCGCAGTCACTTCAATTCCGCTAGCTGCCCTACCACATGCAATGGCGCCGAGAGCAGGAAGCAGGATTTGCAGGTACTCGACCCATGGATCTCCAGAGCGACGTACTAGCAATTCCAAGCAACGGAAACGCACGCATCGCTCTCCAATTAATCATCCTCCTTTCCACAATTCCACTGGTACGGTGGAAGCCAAGGCGATTGCAAATAATCCTCTTACATTACTTCCGGCCCGGCCCCAATAATCACCGGAAGGACGACAAGCAGCTCGATCTCACTGAATTTTGAAGGCATGCCGCTGCACACAGCTAGCCCTCAACCGCGGCGCGTCCAGATCTGAAAGTTTCCCTCCTAGCTGCCCTTTCCTTGGCCTCCGTCCATGGCTCCATACATGCGTATGCAATGGTGCAGTAGTGACCTGTGAGTGCAGAAGGAAATTTAATGGCGATCACAGGATGGCAGTAACAATAAGGGCAGCAGCAGCCAGCAGGGACGTACTCCTGCGTCCACTTTAAGCCTCTCCTTTAACGCCCCCCACCTACCGTCGCTGCCGCTGCCGCTGCTGGCCGCGCCGTGCCCCTGAGTCACGGCCGGCCGAGATGAGCTACGCCCGCCGTCTTCAATTCCCCCCGCCTCCCCCTGCTATAAAGCTCCAGCCTCGTCACCTTTCACTCCCTCACCCACAGCCACAGCAGCAAGCTAGAGAGGAACCGAGTTAAGGCTAGCCACCACACACGCCTCTAGTCGAGCTAGGCTTCTGCTTGTCGGGGAGGATCGGAGCAAGCAAGAAGGAGAAGAAGAGGCGAGAGCTAGCGATGGCGAGGTCTCCCAAGATGATGGTGGCGGCGGCGGCGGCTCTGGTGGTCCTGGCCGTGGCCGCGGCGACCGCCGAGGCGAGGAACATCAAGACGACGGCGGCGGAGAAGAAGGACGACGCGGTGGTGCAGCCGCAGACCTTCCCGCCCTTCGACCGCCTCGGCGGCAGCGGCGGCAGCCTCCCTGGCAGCGGCATGCCCGGGTTCAGCCTCCCCGGCTCCGGCAGCCTCCCCGGCAGCAGCATCCCCGGGTTCAGCCTCCCCGGCTCCGGCAGCATCGGCAGCATGCCCCTCTTCGGCTCCCCTGGCTTCAGCGGCTTCGGCGGCATGCCCGGCTCCCCCGCCGCCGGCTCCGTCGCCGAGCACGCCAACAAGCCCTGAAGTCCGTCCCTCCGTCCGTCCTCCGGCCAGCGTGGGGTAGCTCGAGTGATGCTATGGCACACACGCATTAGCACGTCGTCTGGCGTCGTGCGTGCGTGCATGCATGGTTGTTGCATTGGTTCGTTGGTTGGTTTCCCCTTCATATATATCAGCACTTAGGGTTGCACCGTACTACGTGTCTAGCTGCTAGCTATAGCTTGTGTGTTCTGCTGCTTTTTAGTCATCTGCCGGCCTGCATTGGAGAGTTGGTTCGTTGTGTTCTATTTGGTGTAATGTTTGCTTAGGTCTATGGCGACATGGTGTTGTGTTGTGGTGTTCTTGGGTTGGTACGTTGGGGGCATGAATAATGCTACGTGTGGTGCGTGTTTGGTGTTGTAAAACTGGTGGTGCATGGTATGTGCTTGCCCTGTGGGACTATGTTGTAATCTATGTGGCTTCTGCATGTTGTCTGTGTTTTCCATAATGTTTTCCACTAATTTGTTTGGTTTTTTGGACTGGCGGGGGTACAGATTTCAGATTTTGAAAACGTCGCCGCCCAGTTGGCAAACCGTGAACTGCTCATGATATGCTGCTACTACAAAACATTCCGTTTCGCTGTGAAAATTTGAGTTTCTGGATCTCCCGAAACGCCATTCCTCGTTTGAGCGGAAGCAAATGCGTGTCCAAGAGCTGAATATCAGAGTTCAGGGTACAGAATAGAGATCAATAGACATATTAATAGCAAAGATATTCTTTAAAGAGAGCTTTTAAAACCTGCTGGCAGTACTAATGATCAAGCTTTTAAGTCACGGACATATACCATTGCAGCAATTTACTGTGCTCTCGGTGGTGCAGTTACTGCCCTGTGTCCCCTATGTCCTCCTATCTACACACATTGCACGATCCATACAGGTCAGATAAACTGGTCCAACACGATGCAAACCATATTTGATATTTGGATCCCAGAACCATATTTGATATTTGGATCCCAGACCAAAATTTAGCCCGTCACATCGTCACATTGAATATCGCTAGTTAGAAGTATTAAATATAGACTAACTATAAAACTAATTACACAGATCAGAACTAAAAGGCAAATATATGCTAGCTATAAAACTAATTACACAGAACTAAACGGCGACTAATTACACAGATCAGAACTAAAAGGCAAATATATGCTAGCTATAAAACTAATTACACAGAACTAAACGGCGACACGAATTTATTAAGCCTAATTAATCTATGATTAACAAATGTGATGCTACAGTAACCATTCATTAATCATGGATTAATTGGGCTTAATAAATTTATCTCGCAGTTTACTTCTCGTTTGTAATTAGTTTTCTAATTAAACTATATTTAATACTTTTAACAAACATCTGATGTGACATAAGCTAAATTTAGTCTCTGTATGCAAACACCCCCTTAGACTATGCCCACACTTGTTTATCTAAATTTCCACTTAAAAGAATATTCAACATAGTTATCAAAATTCTTTTATCCAATTCTAGCGCACCCCTACTACTCATTGTTTCCTTGATATCCAACAATCTGATACTTTATTTGTTCATATCCAACTACGTAACTATTTCTATACTATCTATTCCAATCCACCCCATCACCTCGTCTAACTATTTCTGTCCTATCTATTCCTATCTACCCCATCTCCTCCTCTCCCACCAGCCCTCTCCAATTCCACCCACTGATGCCGACACCCTCCTCTCCCGCTACCGTAGCGCCGCCCTCTCCTATCCCACTTCTCGCTGGATCCATCACCACTGCCGTCCTATCCTCGATCTTCACCTAGTAGCAGATCCACCACCTGCCACCTCTCCATGGTGGCCGACACCATAGGCGATGGGGCACACCGCTCGCTCACTTCGCCTAGCCCTATACTCTGTCGTTTAGCCTTTCTCCGCAATGGCCCTTCTCCGCAATGCTATCGGCTCCTCGCAATCACCCGACTTGAACGAACTCAGAATGAGTTGGGCCAAGCCCGGTAGTCCGTCAAGAGCCATGAAGGACTCCCGATGTCATCATCAATACAGGAACCGACAATCATACACTTAAGACCCGCAAAGGAGCCACAATGATTACAACATCCAAGATTTCATACAACATAGATTCAGTTATTACAAACCAAGTTCTGATCCAAATACTAGTACAAACCAGAGTTTTAAAACCAGCAGTGGAAAGTACTTAAGTAGCATAGAGCATAATTATACATAAGCAACCATAGTTTGCAAATGACTAGATGTGAGTTCTACATCGTGCCCACCGATGCAGTCTCCAGCCAGGTAAGTTCTTCTACTCAGGTAGGTTTGATGCTCGTCTACGGCAGTAGAGACAAACTCCAAAGAATTCTCCTAAAAAAATAGTTCAACCACTGACCCTTAGTATGTGAGGTACTAACAAGACTTATCCTATGGATTTAAATTATATCCTGACACATTTAGAAAGATGCAAGGCCGGCTGCTGGTTTGGCTGACACATTTGAAAAGCATACTAATCCAATACGGATTTTCTTACTTCAACTCCACTTTAATATTACCTACTATTGTCGCCTAAAACCACTCGGGTTCACGCGAGGGACACACAAGGGATTTGGGAAGTACGATGCCGCTGCGGTCGATCCTTCCAAGCGGATCCGAGGGGGTTCTAGGCGTGCCACCCGGCTTGACCTTTCAGCCGGGGAGGTTGGTGCTATCGTGCATGCGTGCGTGTGGTTTGAGATTCGCCCTGCAGATACATAAACAACAGATCAATATTAAAATTCAATCGGCTCAAGGCATCTTCGTGGATCGGCTCATAAGAGCGGATCGCCCCCTTCTTCTTGATGTGTTAGTTCATCGTCAAAGCATAAACGACGAGACAATGACAAAAACTCTTCTTAAAGCATGATCTAGAAGACGCGACTCCCTTAGGTTGACATCTGCTATGCACATAACTAGATAGATCTAACAACATGCGTAGCATAGATCGGAACCCTAAGGGGGTTCACTTAAGAAAGAAGATAAAATCTAAAACATGTAAAGCAGGGTGCCAAGCACACATCGATCTCTCGAGTTGCCGCGTGCACATGTTGCGGCGCATGTCTTGGAATTTAGCAATTGAACAAGCTACGTACGCTTGGCCACACATTACCGATCTAATGACATGAAGTATAAACAAGATTAGATCGATAACATGCAAGATAACTGATGAATCCCGCGTCAAGCAAAGCTTGGCGCGCGATTCATCTGGATAACTAGTGAATCTTGCAACTTGTGAAGTCTAGTACGAGACTCACCAAAGTAACTAGCAAACATTGCCATAAAAAATACTTCAGTACAAGGTTCACCGTAGATCCGATAAGCGCTTCGCTGCCCTAGCAGGCTCGGGCGACTCTGCTAGGGTAGCATGGTGCTTAACTGGAGAGAATAACCCTGGGATCTAGGGGTGGTGATGCGCCAAGAGTTGATGAACGAGACACCATTTCTCGGGAACAATATTGTCGTTACTTTATTACGAACAAAGGGTTACATATTTATAGTCCGAAGACTTGACCCTCAAGGCAAACCCTTTCTCAAAGATAGACTCACACTTTTTCCTAAACTAATAGATCACAACTTAATAAATCCATGACTATTACTAGGTATCGTGATCTGGATTCTCTCTTGCATCGGTCTGGATCCTCATGAAGCTTCCAATTATTAGCCAAAACATGCTGTATAATTGTGGCATATTCTGTTTGTTCTATTGTTTCTGCAATTTCCATTGGCTCCAAATGTATTTGGATGTGATTCTAGTTGCATTGGAAAGTTTATCTTCTTAGCTTTCCATCCATATGTTGAACGTCCGAGACGGAGTCCGTATGTGGCGTAGGGACCCGTTTTCGTGCGGCCTACTCCTGCAGTCTGAACTAAGCTCGCGAATAAACTGGGCTTCGACATGAATTAGGCTTGTGAATCCATCTTGGCTTGGGACTTGGGCGCACAATTATCATCATATTTGGCCAAAATTATGATATAAGCCTGGCCAAATGGATTCCTTCACCGTGTGCTTCTTCTGATATTTTGGCCTACTAGTCTTGATCAAAATCTGGTGGCAACACCTACATCATTCTAAGTTCATTATGTGTTCTACATTCAACAAAACCTACACTAATTGTCCAACAAGTTCAAGCATGTAGTATTAGTACCATGAAAAGCAAGATCCCGAATAAGAAAACAGCAAGCATCAAAATCCAATTCTCACTTCCATGGTTACACTTGTTACTACAGTGTATGCGAGTGGTCAAGCAGCCCACATCTGGGGACTCACAGCGACTCGAATCGGTTATAAACTTTCGGAAGTATTCCTAACCACATGCCTTATGTAGTACGCCGGCCCACATACTGCAGCCTTGCCCTCAACGATTGTTCCTAAGTCTGAACCAAACTTGCCGAACCTGGGAGTACATCGACTCCCGACGCTCTACAACCTTCCAGCTGGCAAATTACGATTCAACCCTCACACGTGATGTTATGCGATTAAGTTAGAGTAAGCTTGATGTCAAATCTCACAAAGACTCGGTCCTTAACCGACATAGGCAGGGCCAATCAAACCAATGTCAATCTCATTCATCAAACTCATCAACATACTCCCCGCCCGGTCTTAGGTTAAACTTAGCAATTCATGCTTCTCATAATTGACCATTCAAGTAATCGTAGTAGAGTAATTACAGAATTTAACAAAAGTAATTTGTGACCCAGGATGTGGAATGAAAATCTAACACAGCTAGGTTTCAATCAACTCCTAAACTTAATGTATAACAAACATACACACACAAACACACATTTAGAATTTTAATACACATAAGAAATTTACTTCCAACCTTCTTCTTGCACAGAATCTCGCTTCACAACTACGATACCTATGTATGCATGGAATTAGTAATGCAATACAATGCAAGAATGCAAAAAGAATATGTAAAGGTGCATGAATGGGAGGAACTATGGTTCAAAAGTGAGAGTTGCTAGGACAAAATACAAGTGAAGCAAGTAATGCATCAAATACATGTAGTGTATGCTTGAGTAATATTAAAGGTGGATGAGTCATACATTTAAATGCAAAAGACTTCACAATTTACCAACTATTCCACTTGATTAATGAACAATGAGAGCTATGTTTATTTTCTGTACAGCAAAGGTGTTATGTTATGACCACAAACTTTTCTGTATATTATACATGATTTAAGACGTATACCATAATTTTTCTGGAATGTATTGGACTGGGAAGCTAATTATAACAATTTCTCAACGAAAACAACAAATTAAAAGGCTGAAAAAGGAAAATGATAAATATTTCTCAGTGATTAAACTTTACAACATCAAACTATATATCAACACAAGTTCAAAAAAAAATTCCATGTCATTTTTGGTACTATATAAGGTCCCCTTTTCTGTTTTATTATTTGTAATAGTTCTCAGTTTAAACAAGTGCAAAATGGTCATTTAACATATACCGGTATTTTTACTAGGTAGATAACATTATAAAAGATTCACATAGAATTATTTAAGATTTTTAGTTATACATGTGAATTTATATTGAATTTAAAAGTCTCAGATTACATGGAAGAAAAAGAATTTCAATTAAAACCCTAAACCTAGCTACGGGTACCCAGAACTGTGCACCCAGGGAGAGCATCTGCCACTACCCAGTGGGCCACGGGGCCCACCGGTCGGTGACCGTGTGCACACCCGACGCCGGCTGGTGCCCAGTTCATCTGCGGCAAACTCACCCACGCGTGTGGATGGGAGGTCTCCGGCGGCGGTCTCGGTCGGCGACGCGGTGTAGGAGTCTCAGGGTGACTATGCAAAGGCGTTGCTTATGCCGGAAGAGGCGGATAAGGTCACCGGCGTCGAGGACGTGACGGTGCATGTGGGGTTGTGGTGACAAGAGCTACGTGGGGCGAGTTGCGATGGCGCCGCGAGCACGTGTGCGCGTACCCACGCAATGCAGTGGCGTGGCGATCGTGGAACGGCAACGCGAACAGGGTACTGGGGGACATGGCGGAGTGGCGAGCACCGATGCAATCGGCACAGTGAAGGCACGGGCG
Organism: Paspalum vaginatum; assembly: GCA_030272315.1. Taxonomy (NCBI): domain Eukaryota; kingdom Viridiplantae; phylum Streptophyta; class Magnoliopsida; order Poales; family Poaceae; genus Paspalum; species Paspalum vaginatum. The sequence goes on along the minus strand of CM059014.1, from coordinate 8,275,542 downwards.
AGGCAGGAGAGGCGCATGACTTGGCCTCTCCGCTTGGGTGGGAGAGGCAGAGTGGGAGGGAGAGGCCGGGCGGTGTGTCTGTGGTGGGAATAGGGAAGTATGGAGCGCCGAAGGCCGTCGACTCAACGGCGATAGGGCGGCAGCGGTGGCGCGGCGACACGAGCGAGGTGGCGGTGGCGGCATTCCCCTTCCCCGTCTGAAGGGAAGGGTGGAGTGGACGAGGCTGGGTGGGACCCACGCATCATTGAGACAGTAGGAGCTTCCTTCGCGGTACATCCGTGTTTTCAGTTCTAAGTGCATTTTGGTATAAACCTTAAAAATTTAAATTCTTTTCATGCATGCACATATGCAACGAAATGCATGGAAATGGATTTCATAAAGAGATACCAGAGTCATCACAGCCTTCCCTTGAAGAAAATCTCGTCCCGAGTAAGAAGAGTAAGTTCTGGATCTAAGGAGTGGAAAGGAAAATGCGTCATTTGAATATTTCCAACTTTCCAGCAAGGATATAAGGGGATGTCACTTCTTCGACCTCATTCACTGCACTTCTGAAGAATCACATGTGGGTACTTGGTTTAAAGTGATCTTCGGTTTCCCATGTGGTTTCCCGATCAGAAAGGTTGCTCCACTAAATCTTATAAAATTTGATGGTCTTATTCCAGGTTGATTTTTCTTTTTAGGCGAAATTGGCTGCTGAACACGGATGTTGATTTGCTAGCGGATAATGTGAAAATGAAAGGCTGCCGGTAGACATTCTTGCATCATGCTAATTTGCTAAAAGACACCGTCGCAATTATTATATTCATTTTTAGGTGAGAAGGGGCGAAAAAAGCTAGGAAATGTCGTTTTTGCCTTTGGCCCCACGTGTCATGCACTTCTTCCTTGTCTCTTCTCCTCCGGATGGGCACGCTGGGCTTCATCTGGGCCACGGTCGTGCTGCTCGGCGGCTTCACCATGACCATGGGGCACTATGACTTTCTGGTGCATCACCATCCTGCTGCTCGTGGAGGATGGCCGCATCCTGGGCCGCAACCACGAGCTGTGGAGTGGCAGCACGAGTCCACACGGGGCGCACCCCTGTGTACTGGGCTGCCGCTGGCCTCTTCCACTAGTTGCAGCTACTGTCTGTGTGTGCGTCTGCCTGTGCAGCGCTCTCGCTCGTCCGCCTCGTCCACCAGCACTACGACGGCGGTGGGAGGTGAGCACGCAAGCAGGGGCCGTACCTAATTTTGAGGCCCGAATTTTGAGACCCCGGTGCGACACGGACATTATTTTTGTAAAACATATAATTTAAAAATATTTTTATATGATTTAACAATATGTTTTCTTATAACACAAAGAAATAAAATATGTATTTATGCTATCAAAGTAAAAGATGAAAATTATATATGTGAACGGATCATGATAGAGTTTGTAGAACTAGATAAATCAAAGTATAAAAGATGATGTGACAATTAAGACGCGAACATTGCAAACAAATGACAATAGAAGAAGATGAGTCAAAATACATTTTAACTAGTAAGCGTACTAGTATTATTTTAGTATTGATTTTGGAGGCCTTAATTTTTTTTGGCCCTGTTCCGTTGCGCCACTTGTGCTGCCCAATTGACGGACGTGCACACAAGCAGCCGAGGAGGCGATCGGAGCGGCGCGGCAGGTAGAGAAGCCAGTGGGGACAAGAGGTGGGCCGAGGGGGGGGGGGCGGAGGACATGGGATGCTTGGCTGGGGTGGACGGAAGGTGGGCCTGTGGGGACGTGCGGCTCGGGAGACGGGAGACACGCTGGCATGGACACGTGGCCGAGGAGACGGGAGGTGCGCCGGCTGGGGACGCACGGCCGGGGAGACAGGAGGCACGCCGGCGGGGGCGCGCGGCCGAGGAGACGCACGATGGGAGGCGGACGGCGAGGGATAGCAGAGTTGGAGGGGCAATAGGCTAGTGGAGCGGAGACGGAGGGGCAACAGGCTGGTGGAGCGGAGCGGGAGGAGGAAAGGGCCAAGGGCAAAGAGGACATTTTCTAGCCTTTCTCACATTTCCACCCAGAAATGAATATAATAATCGCGGTGGTGTCTTCTAGCAAATTAACACAATGCAGGAGTGTCTACCGGCAGCCCCTCGTTTTCACGGTGTCCGCTAGCAAATCGGCATCGTTTTGAATATCCAATAGCCAATTTCGCCTTCTTTTATCCAAAACTCGAACGGTTACTCCAGATATGTCAAGTCTGGTTCTAAATCTTGGTCCATGTCATAGACAATTTTGGAGGGAACACGAAGACACTTCTTGAACCGAGATATACATTGAAGACATTGTGAATGGTGGGCAAATTTTGAGTGAAAAAACTCATATTGGTACGCTACTACTCCATGCATCCGTTTGATCTTGAACGGTCCAATATAGCTCTCATCGGAGACACTCCAAGATAAACAAAATCTCTGATTTCAAAGGTTACAGTCCACACCATTTTGTCCGCATAACCCTTTTTGTCGAGCTTCGGCAGCTTTCAACTGATTTTGAGTAACCACTAACCACACGTTCTCTTCTGCGCTTATTTATCTATATCCAGACCTAAATATATTCTTTCCTCTAGTTTTGACCAACCAATTGAGTGGTGTTCGACATCAACGTCCTTATAAAGCTTCAAATGGTGCTATCTCAAAAAATTCTTTTGATTACTATGGTTGTATGCGATTGGTATGACATATTGCACTCAATCCTTTATTTGGGTTTGAGAATATTAACCTAGTGCTCTCAAAAGGTCAAAGCCAGTTGCTAGAACAGTCGAGTTTCATGGAGATTTGATTAGAAATACCATCGGTAAAATCAGCTATCAGGAAACTTGAATTCAGGAAACTTGAATGACAATCTTACTAGAGGTTCTTTTTGAAGCCTTCACGTTAATTTTCACGAAATACACCAGAAAAAAGAGAAATCCTAGAAATTCTCACAAAAAACAGAAACATCCGACCATCAATTGGCAAATTGGAATATTAATAGGCATTAGATCTGTTTTCTAAATAATTACCCATCACTGCCATTATGAAAGGTTTTGAGTTCAACTCTCAACGAAAACAGTTTTTTTTCTTTTTTGGCAGATTTTCCTATATTTTAGATCTATTTTCTAAGTAATTACCCACCTCTGCCATTATGAAAGGTTCTGAGTTCAACTCTTAACGAAAGCAAATTTCTTTTTTTTTTGGCAGATTTTCCCCATTTTCAATTTATTTTTCAAGTAATTAACCACCTCTGACATTATGAAAGGTTTTGAGTTCAACTCTCAACGAAAACAATTTTCTTCTTTTTTTGACAGATTTTTTCTATTTTAAAATTTACTCTCAGTTTTTTGTCAAATTTTTTCCTATTTACAAATTTACAATACTAAATGATCCCGTAACTTTTTTTTGATAAAGATGCTAGAAACCTTTTTATGAAACAGATATTTTGTGTCTAATCTTGCTATTACTAATTGGAAATTCCTTTTGAAGCTTTTTTATTAATCCTCACAAGATGCGCTAAGTAAAAAATAAAATCATAGAAATTCTCACAATAATCAGAAACATCCTATCATCGGCGCAGATTAAAATCTTAATAGTCATTAGTTATATTTTCTATGTAATTAACATTCTGTCGCCTATCACGTAGCTCTAATAATAGATCTGTTTTGTAGGAAAAAAAATCCTAAAAATTTTCACAAAAATAAAAAACATTCCGTTATCCATCATGTAGCTCTAATAATAGTAGTCATTAGATCTATTATAGTATCTAAAAAATTAGCCGCCATGACATCATGAAAGATGAAATAAAAGAATCTTCCAAATTTGTATAAAAATTGTCCATCATGCCATTATGAAATATGAATTAAATAATCCTTACTATTTCTAATTAGAGGCTCCTTCTGAGCCTTCACATTAATTCTCGTGAAACACACCAAAAAAAATCCTAAAAATTCTCACAAAAATCAGAAACATCGGACTATCAATTGGCAGATTGGAATATTAATAGTCATTAGATCTGTATTCTAAGTAATTACCCATCACTGCCATTATGAAAGGTTTGGAGTTCAACTCTCAACGAAAACAGTTTTTTTCTTTTTTGGCAGATTTTTCTATATTTTAGATCTATTTTCTAAGTAATTATGCACCTCTGCCATTATGAAAGGTTTTGAGTTTAATTCTCAACAGAAGCAAATTTCTTTTTTTTTTTGGCAGATTTTACCCATTTTAATTTATTTTCTAAATAATTACCCACCTCTGCCATTATGAAAGGTTTTGATTTCAACTCTCAACGAAAGCAAATTTTTTTTTGACAGATTTTTTCCATTTTAAAATTTGCTCTCAGTTTTTTGTCAAATTTTTTCCTATTTACAAATTTACACTACTAAATGATCCCGTAACTTTTTTTTGATAAAGATGCTAGAAATCTTTCTATAAAACAGATATTTTGTGTCTAATCTTGCTATTACTAATTGGAAATTCCTTTTGAAGCCTCCTTATTAATCCTCACAATATGCGCTAAATAAAAGATAAAATCATAGAAATTCTCACAATAATCAGAAACATCCTATCATCGGCTGCAAATTGAAATCTTAATAGCCATTAGTTATATTTTCTATGTAATTAACATTGTATCGCCCATCACGTAGCTCTAATAATAGATCTGTTTTGTAGGGAAAAAAGATAAATCCTAAAAAATTTCACAAAAATAAAAACTATCCCATTATCCATCATGTAGCTCTAATAATAGTAGTCATTAGATCTATTATAGTATCTAAAAAATTAGCCGCCATGACATTATGAAAGATGAAATAAAATAATCCTCCAAATTTGTATAAAAATTATCCATCATGGCATTACGAAATATGAATTAAATAATCCCTTAAATTTGCATAAATTATCCACCATACTATTATGAAATACGAATTAAAATAACCCGCTAAATTTGCATATAAATTACTCAACATACCATTATAAAAGATGAATTATAATAAGCCCTAAATCTGCATATAAATTACATAATATGTCATCATAAAATATAAATTAAAATGATTTCTGAATTTGCATATACATTACCCACAATAAAATTACAAAAGATGAATTAAAGCAATCAACTCTAATATTATTACTGATTAAATCTATATCTCCTAAAACTCTAACCCGTGCGAGAGTACGGGTTGATGGACTGGTTAAAAAAATGACGAGCTCCAACTCTAAGATAGTTAGAAGATAGATTTCGAAGGAGGGTGTCAGTCTTTCATTTCGCACATTATCACGCTGGACATTCTTAAATCTTTGTATGGTTGGTGGGATTATTCCAGAGACTGACCGGGGTCGTTATTAGGTTTACACTGAGTGATTCGTCAAAATAGATAGAATAATCAACTAATAACACAACCGTAGTATTGGAGATGATATCATATCCAGGATCACAGAAAGGAGTGAATGAACAAACCAATAACAGGCAAGGTGTTGTGAACTGAATCACATCAAAGATCTCATAAGAATGTCAAGGAACAAACCATAAGAAAAGTGGAGTAACAGCCATCAACGAAGAGTATTTGTACATAGGACTTTGAATGTATTGCCTGGCTTTGGCTCGCTAGAGTATCAATGTTTCAAAGAATGAGCTACATACCAAGGAAAACAATGAAAGAAAGTGGGGGAAATCCTCGAAAGTTGAAATAGTGAGATGATGTTGCCTACCTTGGTGGGGATTGTGTACACATTAAAGCTTTTTGCTATGAGGATTCTTACAAGACAGGGTATATGGAGTCGCGCAATGAACTGTGTTCCCTTGTATAGGAATGTCTCCAAGGACAAAGGAGGCCATATTCACCTGGACACAAAGTGGAGTAGGTCATATTCACCTAGACAATAGGTGATCGATGGACTATAGGATATATGAGAAGGGTGATGACAACTGTCCAAGAATACTCAAGGTACGCGTTCTTGGATATGCTGGAAGGTTTGACTACGCTTCAGTAGCAGAGACGGTATTGGAGGAACCTATTGTATCAATTTTTCCGCTATATAACTCTATATCGGTAGCGGGATGATTTGCCGTCCTGAGCCAAATGGTCTTACCCCCTGACCCTAGTAGATTTTATAATTGCTCAATGGGAGGACAGTACAAGAACTACCACGCTAATTAAGCCAACAAGGAGTGCAAATGGACGTACATGTGCATTTTGCATGATCAGAATATGGAAATATAGAGGGATATATGATTGCTCAAATAGGATCATGGAAAATGAGGATGCATAGTCTACATGATTTGATGGTTTGGTTTTGACTAGAATGGCGTCGTGATGTGTTCGCTCATGGATGATAGAACATGGGTCGCCCTGGCCTAGGCTCGTTCACGGCTGCTCCTAGATAAGGGAGATCGAGAGAATACGAAGGGAAGAGGAAGAAGATTGAGGTGACAAAAGAGAGATAGGAGTGGGGAGGGGAGAGTGGTGGGTCAGTTTGAGAGATGAGATATAAAGGCCTTGCTCGAAAAAGCTTGTTTTGGCTGCGGTTGTGCTACGGCAAGTGTTACTACAATAATATTTTGCATGGTTTATACTGGTTGTGCAGCGGTGCAAGGCTGTGGATGTGATCAGAGCCAAAGGGAGAGACATAGTGGGCCTTTATCTGTTGCTATGGACACGTTCTCTTTGAAATTTTAGGCGCGCTACACCCTATGCTACCTAGAATTTTAGATTGATTTAAAATTAAGGCCGGTGCATACCATGAACCAATTGTAGAAACTTTTTAGACCCGGGCTGTCATATAATCTGTCCCTACAAACTGTATTATTTATAGAGATGACCAGTACGTGAAGTCATACCAGTCGTCATCAGTGAAGTCATAATTAGGCAGTTTATAACCTATCACTATACACTGTATAAACAACATACGTGGCATGTTAACCACCTAGACATGTCAACCACCCAACAATTAAAGCGAAGTTTGAGAAACATAGCCGTAAGATAATGTTATCGGTGATTAATGACAACCGTAATTGTGTCACTAATGAGTTTATGCTTGAAAGATAAAACACCAAGGTGCTCATAGATTATTTTTAAAATGAGACCCTCAAACTCATTTTCAAACTCTATAAAAGAAGGCTGATAAATTCATTATATTCCATCAAGAATAAGGACAATTCTAGCCTTAAGTGCCATAAGTAAGAAAGGACACTTAGATCTTGCTTTTGATAGTTTGTAGTGGTCAATGAAGAGGGGCAAGGGTCAAAAAAGTTGTTTGAGGTTGTGCAGGATTAAATATCCACAATAGCTTAACAGACCCTAAAATAGCTCAACAATGGCCGGTGCAAGTCTTAGGGCCTGTTTGGTAGAGCTCTGTTCCCGGATTCTCTAGCTCCGAGAGGTGATTCTCTGATAGAGTGATTTTTTGGTATGGGTGAATCTGTTTGATAAAATGTTTGGCTGTTTATCTATGAAGTGATTCTGCATGCGCATTTATAACGTGTAGCGGGTAGGGAGCTGGGGGAGCTGGTTTTTTTAAGCTCCCACTCTCTAGTACAAATTGGAGAATAGATTCACTCTGTTTCCATTGTGGAGCAGATTGGTTCTTTGCCGTTTGACTGTGCGGGAGTGATTCTCTCTGGGAATAGGAGCTGCGGGAGCTCTGCCAAACGGCCCCTTAGTTCAAATGGGTTTCAACTCTAGTGGAGCGCGTCGAGGCGACATCGAGCTCGAGGAGACACAGATCTAGAGGGGCAAGAGGAGGACGATGCGGCAAGCGGCGTAGGCAGAGGGATAGAGCTCCGCATCGCAGGTGTCGGCAGCGTAGGTGGAAGCGACGAGCAGCTTCCCGAGGATTCAAGATGTGCTCGGTCGTGCTTAACGGGCTCCCAGACCCCACATAAACCCATATCGGATGGCTCAGATCGTGAGTTGGGTGCATTCAACGGTTAGCGGGTTTAGGCAACGTGGATGTCCTATCTGAGCCCATTTGTACGCTGATTTCGTTCTAGGGTGATAGGAGTACCGGTCCTGCCATTTTTTATCAGACCCTTCTATTTGGTACCGCCTAGTACCGATACCATGATACTACCCCTGTTAGATCTCCTCTGATGGATGATTCCTAGTTTTTTCGATCACTGTAAAATTCGTATTAAAAAAGGTGCCTTATCTATAGAGATGGCAGCCTCAGCTCTTCTCGAAGGAGAAGACCATGTATGCAGTGGCGCTGGCCGCTGGCAAGGTGCTGGACTAGGTGCAAGATCTTTAGCCTTTGGTGATCTGCAGGATGTTGGAGAACTAGTGCGATGTGTCATATGTTTCAGGGCAGACTAGCGTGCTCCTTTTTGTTTGGTTTTAAGAATTGCTTTTAGTCGGTGGTGTCCACTCTTTGTGGTGTGTTGGTCTGTAGTGGTACTCGCAATCAGTTTCAACAAAAGCATACACAATCTTTTCTAAATGATGACCGATCTACTTTATAAAAGAGTGAATTAAAAAAAAATTAATGTTTATCAAAACGTTTTCTACCCATCCTATTTATTCACCCTTAGATCCAAAAAGTAGACCCACCGCATACATCATCTAACGATCAGAATTGGACCTATGCTCCACGTTAGCCGGGACGTTACGCTCCACTATCTACGGTGGCCCGTAATCGTTTGTCGGTTATTTTTTTCACCGGCAGATATGATACCCAAACATGTACCCGCCGTAACCTTCTTCCTCTGAAATTCAATCAAACAATGAAAACAACAAAGACTTCCACAAGGACTCTGGTTCTATTGTCAGGTCCAAGAATGGTTTAGGCCAAGAATTAAAGAACACGCAATCTGGTTCGATACAGACACAGCCCAATCATGATCCTCACCCTAGGCTAAAAACTTTGGTTAAATACCAAATCGCCTAAACAATTTTGGCTATGCTTTCTTATAACTGCAAGTACCCATCGGAGCACTCATTGCGAAGGAAATAACTCTGATTGAAGAATTGCAAACGAATGAACAACAACGGAAGGATAAAGAAATCTGGTAGGGGAACGAGGAGGCGACCAGGCCCCGACGAGGAGCTCTCTCTCCTCCGCCAGGAGACACGGCGGCTGCCGCGCAGCATAGAGCGATGGCCGGTCCCGACGAGGAGGAGGCGTCCAGCTCTCTCTCCTCCGTCACCAGGAGAAGCGGGGGGCACCGGTGCCCTGGTGAAGAAGAGGGAGACGTGTGCGCGGAGGAGATGCGCGGCGTGAGCAGGCGGAGGAGGAGATTCGCGGCGTTGTTGGGCGGACGGGGCGAGAAGGGATGAGACGAAATGGATTAGGAAGGGTGGCTGCCATCCGTTCTTTTTTTTTTTTTTTGGTAAGGAGACAGACGAATGTAAAGGCCGTTGCTCCATGTAATAAGTTTTTTCAATATTTCTCTAACACTCATATTACCTACCTATATTCTATAATACAATTATTGTGGATATTAATTTAGTGTATATGTAAGAAAAAACGGTAATTGGAGGTGGATGGACAAAATATTGCATAGCATGTGCAAAAACGCCACAATTGTAAAATTAAGAGATCGATGGGTTCGATCATCGGCATGTGAGCAACTTTGACACGTCACATTGCCACGAAAATAAAAATCTGAGTGATTAAATAAAAAATTCATCCAAATGGAAACTATGCATTTTGTTAATGGAAATGGATGAAAACAAAAATAGACAACAGCCAAATTTCCTAGAAGCCAACTGGGCCCAACGCCGGCAGACGCAGGCGCAGAAGACGACGTCCAGGCGGGTGCGTCCAGCGCTCGGCGCCGGCGTTGATGCGGCGCATTATCTCGGTGAGCAGCTCAGGCAGCAGGCGCAATTAGCGCTCCTCGTTGCCCTCATCCACATGCTGTTGCGCCGCCGCCACCGGATCCAGCTCTGCCGTGACCTTTGCCTCCCCGCCGACTATGCCGCCGAGCAAGCAGTGGGGCTAAGATGCGGATAATCCATTTTGAGAGGTTCAGAGACTAAATAGGATGTCTGATATTTGAATCCGAACAGCGAGTATCCGATCCGTATCTGTTTCCGAAGACTAAAAATGAGGTATATATTAATATCCGGCGTATTTTGGTACTATCCGTATTCGAACCGAATCTGAAAAACAAATAATTATATTCATCCGTATCCATATATATCTGTCTGTATCCGATCCGGTTCCATGTATTGGTGGGACACTGCCGACAGCCAGGACGCACTACACCGCCAGGAGACCATGCCGAGCACCCGGGCGCTGATCCACACGGGGAAGGAAGGGAGGAGATTGGCACGAGCGTACGGGGTTAAAGAGGGCAAGCTGGGAATGAAGAGAGGTGAGCGTGCGAGAGCCGAGCCGAACAAACGAAGGTGGAAGAAAAATGATGCAAAAACAGGGGCCGAAAATTGGAGATGGTGGTGGCTCTTCGTCAACGTGTGCCCTGTAAATGAAAAAAAAAAAGGAAAGAAGGAGGAACAGTCGGATGGAAACTGAACAGAACGAACGTCCGTGAGAACGGGGCGGATAAAAAAGCCCAATCACATGAAGTGCCGATGCATAAATCTTGAAACAATCGCAGCCGTACAAAAGTGAATGGAAAGAAGAAAGAAAAATCATCCGATGGATAAATAGAAATTTCATTTCAATGTATGTCATCAGCAAATATAAAATTATTTACACTAAATATATATGATTTGTAAATGAATTATTAGTAAAAAAATAAAACTTGTCTTTTCAAAATTCATGAACATCCTATATTTTGGGACGGAGAGAATATTTTAGAATTATGATTTGAATTCATGTTATCCAATCCGTTAGATAAAAATCAGGCTTTTTTTTTGAAAAACAACTACAAAAACACAAAGTAAAAGAATCCCCATAGATATATTTGACGTCGTGATAATTTTTTTACACACGTGTAGGACACACGTTTCTATAAATAATAAAAAAATAACTTTGTTATCTATAAATGTTTAAAAAATAACTTACTGTCTTATTAACTTTTTTATTATCCAAAAAAATTTGAAAATAATAAAATAATAACAACTTATCTACCACGTGCGTTCCGCACGTGCATTTACTAGTTAATATATAACGACGAGAATTTTCATATGTCAGCCGCTTTAAGAGAGGAGTTGTGTTAGGATGTATTCTAATCTTGGTTAATTCGACGTGTTTTTATATTCATCAACGGTGTGTCTGCGTGTGTAGTTAGTGTTTGTCCCCTCGTCGATTTCACCACATGTTCCTATCGTTGTGGGCTTTTTTTTGGCAAAATATTACCTGCGGTCATTCGTTTTTTTAAAATAGCACTTAATGATAGTTTACGGAGTACAAGATCCACGAGACAGCATTAAAACACTCACAAATACTCATATTTTTTTTCTAAACATATATCTGTTATCGCCAGAAACTGGCTGATGCTAGCATTGGGCTGGATCGGCCAATGGGCTGAGAGTAGCTGCTTAAGGAAGGAGTAACCGATGTAGGAATTAGGATCGGTGGGCCATGTATCTAATAGATCAAGTTGAGTTAGGAGTAGTCTAGCTTAAGTTAGGTTTTTTGGGACTTATCATCTAAGTCTACAAATTATAAATATGTAATCATATCTACGTAATAAAATTGAAGACATATGTTCTCAGCAGCGGTTGTCTTCGTATTTTCTCAGCGCATCGCTATCCCTGAGCAATTAGGGTTTTCAAGGTAATCGTCATGCTGCTATGATGTCTCGTTCATAGATACATTAGAGCTTTAGGGCGTGAGCCATATGATGAACCTCATACTGAAGCGTTTTTTATGGCGATGTTTGTTAGTTATCTCGATTAATCTCGTGTTAAATTTTTGCTTGGAACGAGATCCATTATTTATCTTACATGTTTATCGATCTACTTCATGTGCGTGTGCTTCAAGCTTTAGATCAGTTTCATGCAACTCGGTATGCATTACCTAACCGTTTGATACAATCCACGACGTACGCTACAACACCTGCATGCGGCATGCCGACAAATTAACGTGTACCGAGCACCATATCTTTACATGCCTTAGCTGTATTTTTCTTGGAGTTTATGGTTAGAAACCGATCTGGCTACGCAGATCCTTTATATCATGTTTTAGATAGCTTTTGTTCTATTTATTTTACTTTGGATGCGGTTTACCCTTATATATGTCTATATATCTATTCATCTACTACGAACCATTTGGAATCGGGTCTTTAGCCGATGGAGTCTCCAAAGCCGCGTGGTGTCGATCCGAGCGATCGGATAAAAATTTAATGTTTACATCTGTTTGTACGTTTTTCATGAAGAACTAGGCCCAACCGCCACATCCGCCAAACCTTCCTGGCTACAAGGTCAAGCCAGGTGGCACGTCCACACCACCGCTGATCGGCTCCACCTAGAGCCGATCGGAGCTGCACCAGGAGAGACAACCACAACAACAGCGCGATCTCCTAGCTCCTCATGCGTTCGGCTGCCGAACGGTCGTCCGTCGGCTTTCCGCGACAACAATAGTAAAAGATGTGCGCTCATACATCCACGTACGCTCAGCCCTTTCGCAAATGCTCATATATTTAATAATGAGTGCCACATAAGATATTTTCATTACACGATATTGGATTAAACAGAACAAATTGGCTAATAATAGAGCCACATAAGACTATTCCTATTACAAAGTATTATGCTCCATCACAAAAAACCTATCTAGCTGAGCCACACTCGGTTCGCAAATGCTCATATATTTAATAATGAGTGCCACATAAGATATTTTCCTTCCAAGGCATTGGATTAAACAGAACAAGCTGGCTAATAATAGAGCCACCTAAGACTATTCCTATTACAAAGTATCATGCTCCACCACAAAAAACCTAACCAGCGGAGCTATGCTTGATTTGCAAATGCTCATATATTTAATAATGAGTGCCACATAAGATATTTTCCTTCCATGGCATTGGATTAAATAGAATAAGCTGCCTCATAATAGAGCCATCTAAGGCTATTCCTATTACAAAAGTATCTTGCTCCAAAATCCAAAGGCAACGCATCACATATAAATGATATGTTACTACTGGAAAGAAACACCCCGAGCAATGCATAATATCATACTCTCATATTCTGATATGAGTACTTACTGTGATATATTTAGGAATGTGGACTCCAAATATTGGATTTAAATTTATACCATAGGCTAAGATATTACGCTAAAACAGTATCTTGCATAAGATACAGCTTTCTTCTTTTTTCTATTAAATGTTGTGATGTATCCTAAAAATGTGGCACCTTATTTATAAGTATGTTATTATATATTGGGAATAACCTAAGAGCAACGCTAACAGTAGAGCCAGCCACCTGCTGTTTTATGACATTGCCATGTCAATTGAAACCAATAATCATAATTGCTCATACAATAGTTGGGCTACAAGGTTGTCTCTTAATGTACAACCATCTTCTCTCTTTCTTTTATATGTCTATATGTCTTGGAACACGTGTGGAGGTGGCCCTTGCATCATATCTTGTCAGTGTTATGTGCCGACAGTCCGATGAGGGGTACGTCAACGGTCGGGTTTATCATATGGGGTGGTCGCCAATGGGTGTTCGATGGCACACAGGAACTCAGAGAACACACAATTTAGATAGGTTCCGGCCGCTAAAATGTGTAACAACCTACGTCCTGTATGATGGTTTTTCTATATTGTTGTGTGAATTCTAGGTTACGGTTCGATCTGTGAGCCTAGCGTTGCATTTGATGGTTCGATGATTCAACTGATCAACTAATCGTTCGATGTCTTTGGAGGGCACCTGCCCACCCTTATATATCCAGGGGGATTGGGTTACTGTAAGGAAAATGTCCTCATACATCATATTTCCATAATTGTGTTTTAGTGATTGATTAACAACCAACACATTGGACTAATGAATGTATCTAGATGTATATTCTTAGGTGTTTAGGTCCAAGGGATGAAGAAGAAGAAAAGCCGAAGGAAAGGCCCGAAGGGCCGCCTCAATGGGGGTTCCACTACCTGGTTAGCGGATGGGGGTCGAGGGGGAGCTGCCCCTTGCGGGTCTCAGGGTAGCACCCTGAAACCTCACAGCCCTGTGAGGACCTAGACATACCTCCAGAGCAAGTTACCCGAGGGGGCAAAAGAAACTAGAAGCCTGGCTAAATGTGAAGACCAGACAGTCCAAACTTAGGAAGAATGAACTGACCAGACAATCCCAGCAGAGGGTGGTTGAAGCGACCAAGAAAACAATGGACTGGATGATCCGATCTAGAAGACCGGACAAAGGTCTGGACACAGAAACCTGAGGGTGTGCAGTTCGAGCAGCCTGAGGAGTTACATGGACCGGACAATCTACTCTTGAAGACCAACAAATGTACACTGACGCCATGTTTCAGTAACCGTTGGGAAAGTGAATGGACCGGATTGTCTGAAGTTGGGAAAATGAATAGACCGGACAATCCGAAGTACACTGCGTCAGCAACCCTAGTTCGCAACGTCTAGTTTGTGTTTGGGGGCTATATAAGCCACCCCACTCGGCCATTTGAAGTGAGTTGGAGCCACTAAAGTTGAGAGCAAGTGTAGAGGTGTATTCCAAGTATATCCATCACTCTAACCACCATATGAGAGCTTAGTGCATATCCAAGCTAGGTTAGAGCTTAGAGAGAGTGAGCTTGCTAGCTCTTCTTGAGAGTAGCTCCTGTGTGAGCTAGAGGAGAAGCCTTGGCTGCGGCCAAGCCACTTGTACTAGTTGCTAGACCCTCCTTGGTGTGCAGTGGTAGTGACAACTTGTACGGGGACGAGGAGACCCTACAAACTCCGTAGTGAAGCATCTGGTGCCTTGTGACCGAGATAGACAGTGGCGGTGGCCAAGCCTTGGTGGTTTGGTGGTACTTAGCCTTTACTTGCTGGGCAGCCTTTGGTGGCAAGCACAAGACGGTGATCGGGAGAGTCTTGTTGCTCGGCTCGGATTTTGCTTTCGGTGGCAAGCCTGTGGACGTAGCCCTTAGTGGCGAACCACATTAAATCCTCGTGTCTTCTTGGGAGTTTGCGTCCCCTTGCCCTTACCTCTTTACTTACCGCATTTACATTTCTACATTTACTTACTTGTGTGCCTTTAGCTTTCCTAGTTAGTTTGATTAGGTTTGGTTCTAGGTTGCAAGTCTTTTGGGTAAGTTAGAGAGCGCATATATAAACCTTAGACTTAACTAGCATGTGTAGGGGGAAATATGTTTATCTTATGCAGTAGAAAGCCCTAGGTTTTAGAAGAGCGATTAGCGACCCAATTCACCATGTCTCCCTCTTGGTTCGGATACCCTAGCACGTTCCTTTCAGTTACGAGGAAGGAGTTCTAGTGCTACTAGGGTTCGTTACATCTCTTACTAGGATTATTCCTTTCAGCTCTTCTTTGTATACATCGAGTCCTAGTCCGGCATGTCTTGTCGAACCATATCTTTGCGTGGCTGACCCATTGCACATTGCCAGCCCACCAGTTTCACGTACAAGATAGGCCATGTGGGCATATTAGCCACGAGCCCTTGAGCTTAGAGCTGATTAGCATAATCGGATTGAAGGTCTTGACACCTCTAGTCTACCTTATGTATTTATCTTGATCTTTGATTGGTATGCACTAAATAGGTGCACCCAATGGGTATAGTCCCTGAGTTTCAAGTTGACTTAAGCATCAATTGACTTTAAGGTCTTCCTTCTTTGAGAAATCTCGCCAGTCGAAGAGCCAAATTGTGTGAACCAAATTGGTGCGCCCTATTGGGTGTATCCTTTGAGCTTCAAGCCGAATTGTGTAGCAATTGGCTTGAAGGTCAAGCACTTTAGCATCGTATCGTCGTCATCTCTCATGATGAAATCTTTGAAAAATTTCTGATGTTATCCATCATGTAGCCCCCGAGCCTCAAGCTGATTAGCACAATCACTGTTGAGGACCGTGTAGCTGGACAATCTTGTGACCTCCCTGAATGGTTCATGAGTACGTGATCTGAGTGGTTCTGATGAATTCCTGAGTGGTTGGTGTGCTATTTGATGCAATGGCTAGGGTGCTCGGTTAGGGGAAACACCACATCACTAGCCAAGCAACACAGCCCCCAAGTTGAAGAAGCAATCGGCGAGCCCGACAAAGGAGTCAGCCAAGAAGCTGGGCACTCGACTGGTCATGTCTCTAGCCTGAGCAGTGTAGCCCCCGAGCTAAAGAAGTAGTCGGTGAGGTCGATGAAGCAGTCAACGTGGCAGCTGGTCACTTGGCTGATCACGTCGTCTCCAATCGAGGGGAGCAGCCCCCGAGCTGAAGAAGTAGTCGGCAATATTGATGAAAAAGTTAGCGAAGCAGCCAGGGCACTCGGCTGGTCACATCTTGAGCCTAATGGCGTAGCCTCCGAGCTAAAGAACCAGTCAGCAAGGTCAACTAAGAAGTCAATGGAGAAACCGTTATCTGAGTCATTTGCAGGAACTGCTCAAGCAGAGTACGCTGACTCATCCCGGCCAGTGAAGAAATGCATAGATCGGGGCACGTGGGCCTAGACAACAAAGTAATGCATAGGTCGTAGTACACTGGCTCATCATGGCCGGTGAAGTAATGCAAAGATCGGAGCACGAGGGCTCATCCTGTTCAGCGAAGTAATGCATAGGTCAGAACACGCTGGCTTCATCCTGTTTGACAAAAGTAGAGCACACATCGGAGCACGTGCGCTCATCTTGGCACGAAGTAATGCACAGGTCGGATCACACAGGCTCATCATGGATGACGAAGTAATGCACAGGTTAGAGCATGCGGGCTCATCCTGACCGACGAAGTAGAGCACAGGTCGGAGCACGTGAGCTCATCCTGGCTGACGAAGTAATGCACAGGTCGGAGCACGTGGGCTCATCTTGGCTGACAAAGTAGAGCATAGGTCAGAGCACGCAGGCTCATCCTGGATGACGAAGTAATGCACAGGCTGGAGCACGCCGGCTCATTCTGGCCGCAGTCGACGAAGTATTCCATGGTAGCATGAGGGGAATTCGTGCCCCTGAGGTCCTCATTGGACGGCCGATGGAGTAGTTTGTGATAGCGCGATGGGATTCATGCCCCTGATGTCCCTGTGGGGTGGTCGATGAAGTAGTCTGCGGTAGTGCAAGGGGAATTTGTGCCCCTGAAATCCCCGTGGGACGTTCGAGGAATTAGTTGGTGCTAGCGCAAGGGGAATCCGAGCCCCCTAAGGTCCCCATGGGACGATGGATGCCAAATCCAGTGCCTCCATGTATCGTGCGCATTAGACTGCACTAGCACGGAACAACTTCCTGAAACAATAATCAGGCACAAATCTACTAATACCTTTTTGCGAAAAGAATACTTAGTTTATAAATAATATTCGAGCGACCAGATTGAGCCGGTCGGATAAATGAAAAAAATTAATTAGCATAATTTATGCATAAATTAAATATGAAAGCGACTTAGCTGTTTATGTCACCGACTGGTTTTGGTCTAAGCCCTAGTGGTTTTGATGACCACTGCGCTAGCCGACCGCTCGGCCAGTCGGGTGGAGTTGATGACGATCTTGCCCAGGCCTTGGCCCGCGAAGTTGCTCAGGCAGAGCACTCGGGTTCGTCCCGGCCAAAAACTGCTCGAGCAGAACCGACGAAGAAATGCACAGGCAGAGCACGTTGGATTATCGTGGCCAAAAAACTGCTCAGGCTGAGCACTTAGGCTCATCCTGGCCTTAGAACTGCTTAGGCAGAGTATGCAGACTCATGCCGGAGCAAAGTTGAAGTCGACGTGGAACATGACTACCGTCGATACACAGTCCCTACCTGGCGTGCCAACTGTCGGTATAATACAGTGGCGGTCTAATCAGATTATGTCACCTGCTGGGTTTATCGTACGCAGTGGTCGCCGACAGATGTTCGATGGTATACCGTACTCAGAGAAGATGCGAATTATATAGACAAGTTCAGGCCAATAAAACACATAACACCCTAGGTCCTCTATGGTGACTTTTGTATATCGCTATGCAGAATCGATCACGGGTCAACAGCGTATCTCTAGATTCGTGGGCCCATTGTGTTTGATGGTTCGATGATTCGATCGATCCGTCTGATCGTTCAATGTCTTTGGAGGGGTCTGCTTCCTTTATATATCCGGGGCATAGGGTTATAAGTAAGGAGTTCTGATCCTATTAAAATTGGTTACATCTCTTACTAGGATTCTTTTAAGCTCTTTCTTATATACGTCGAGTCATAGTCATGGACACGTTTTGCTAAATCGTATCTTTGCCACCGACCCGTTGCATATACCAGCAAACCAGTTTCACATATATGCTATACATGCTAGGCCTATGGGCATATCACCCGTAACTCACCCCCTTCTTATTTTTATATTTATTTCTCTCACCTCTGAATAAGCAAAAAGTGCAATATAAATGAGCTCTATTTTACGTCTCTTATCAAAGAATTATCTTCTAGATGGTACATCATGGGGATAAAAAAACAAGGTTTAAAACCACACATATTTTGATACATAGACAAACTAATTAACCTAAAGAACAACACACGTTGCTATGCATTGTAAATGTCACATTCCTTCTCCGTATAACAACATGGCATCTTTGGAATACGTGACATATATAGGACAATATGAACTAACCTTACCTCACTTGAGAAAGTTTCACATACAACAACCATACATCACATCCGGACGACATGCCCGCAGTTACTTGTCATTGGCATAACCTCCAGGATCTGAGATGCACGATAGTCACAACACACTCGAGGAATGATGCGCATACGGCATACCATACAGTAAAGAAATAACAACAGCACAACATTAATAAGGGTTTACAAAGAAAAATAATTTACCTTTGTCCTCAAAGCTTCGACATTGTCCATAAGACTTCTGTTGTCCTCGGTAGCTTCCTTGTATTTCTGAGTCATGTCAGCCAGACACTTCTGCAACGATACATTCTCAGCACTCAGCTGTGAAACCTACAGAAAAAGTGCAGTATTAAGAACAGACTTAGCTTCAGGTGGATATTAACTTAAAAGTTCAGTATGTTGTTGCGATTTGGAACCTGTGATTCAAGGTCGTTCAGGTGATCTAGTTTCCTTTTTCTTGACCGTCTGGCAGACTCGCGATTCAACAACATTCTAATCACACCATATTACGTCAGCAAATTAATCATGCAAAATCATATACTGACTGATAATGTTCCTAGAGGACACATAATCTAAACATACTCAAGACAAATATGCAACATTTTTCCTATAAAAAAGAAACAAATAAACGACAAAACACTTGCATGGAAAATGGTCCTGTTTGTTTGGTACTTTCATGTTAGACATGTTTAAAATTTGTGGAATTCTTAGAATTTTGGTAGCATATAAAATTTGAAGAGAATTAAGAACGTTGGGGGGATTAGATTGAAATGTTTGGATGCTTTCTACTTTGAAGGCAAGGACATTTAGTGGTCCTGAATAGTTCCATAGGTGACAAGGAAATTAAAGCAAAGGGGAAAACATGACGTTAATTGCCTTCTTCTTACAAGAAACTTAGAATATGGACACGGTATGTAAGGCGACACTTTGACTAACAATAACTATAGAAATTTATTATATATATACATAATGAGAAAGAGAGAGATAAATTATAAAAAATTATAATAATAATCTTCCAGTAGTGTCAATTATATATATGTTGCCACTTATAGACTTTAGATATTCATAGTCAACGACAAAAATGTTTTAACTTAGGAGTATATTTTCAACCATAATTAGTAATAAACAAATTTACCATATGTACTCCACATATTATTATAGTACTGGAATAATATATTATTACCTCCTCATCCTTTTCGCATTAGGCTTGCCTTGAACATCTTGATGTAGTATGCCATTTGGATCTCTGCCTTGGTCTTCAATTTCTTCATAATTAAGCAGGTAAAACAAAGTAACTGTTATAATGCTATATAAAGGCCTTTTATTTTCAGTTTCGGAAGGTTCAAAAGCAAGTTGCTGAAGTGGAAACTGCAGTATCTGCCTCAGCTTTTTGTATGGCCCTCAGGTACCAAAAAGAAATGAAGAATTGCTTTTGTAAACACCCCCCCCCCCCATAAGTATCCCTTCCCATGCTATAGATTGGGTCGATGTCTATCTCATTCTCAATGGTTTGTATTTAGCTTAGTAGTCGCTTTTATTATACCCAGATGGCCAGATGGCAGATCGGCTTCTTCCCTTTTAATCTCAATTATTATATTTCCCCTCCTCCAGCCAACCTCCCATTCTCTTTTTGTCCCGATGCGGAGAGCCCGAGACTACTACCGTTATGCATGACACCAAGCAACTCCTTGCCGTATCCACAATTAATTGTTCCCATATCCAACAACTTGAGAGCTGGCACAATCAGTTACTACATCAATTTTTAACTCATAACAACACCACTGCCTTTTGGATGCTATTTGACTATTCAATAATTCAAGTATTGCGCAAATATATAAAAAAAGTTTTGCTTAGAGTAGTATCGGTGATAAAATGTATCAAAACAAAACAAGTAGTTCTTATAGTTTTCAAATAAGGCGAATTAATCAACATCGCAGTCCAAAAGTTAATGGTGCCATATATATTTAAAAATGGAGGCATACACTACTGGAAAATGGAATACTCTTAGTCCATGTAAAAACCGCCAGTAAAATGGAATATGCTAAACTACATAGATTGGCGAACTAGAAGCAACATTACTGTATATCAACTGCAATACCATCACGAAACTTAAACTCTATTGATACATTTTCCATTATTTTTCAAAAAACAGAATAAAAAAGGAGAAGCAAAAGTTCATGAACGTACACGGGAGAGCGTGATTTAAGAGGCAGGAAAAGATCAAAGAAACATCATTTATGCGTGGACTACAATATATAATGCTCTGTGTGGGAAAAATGAGTTTCTAATAAGATGAAAAATATGTTCATATGGTTAGGCGCAAATCGAAATTCAATTTCAATGTATGGGACAAAATGATGGATTATAAATACCATTAGGGAAAGCTTCATAAACGAATTGTGTAGTGTCTGATGCAGCTTGTGAACTGAGATATCCGAAAGAAAGATCTTGCTGTGCAGCTTCCTGAAATTAATTTGAATAAATACAATTAATTTCAATGCATTCTTTTCGTTTTCTACCGTAGAAAAGGTGCGCCTTCTCATGCACAGCCAATATTATTAGTCATGCACCGGTGGCGGGGCGGACCTGGCAGTATTCTTGGTCATTCACTTTCGCAAAACTACCGTCATGCACCCAACTTCAAGATCAACCACTAATTAATCCCACACCCAACATCAAGATCAACCACTAACTATCCCAAATATTTTCCTTCAATTCCTCGCACCATCGCTTGGTGGCTATACTATGTACGTGCGGCAAAGTAAGGGGGAGTGACAAGCTATGAATCAAAGGAATAAGTCTATTTTTGTCCCTCAACTATCACGTTTGTTCCACTTTAACCCTTCAACTATCATTTTGATCAAACTAGACACCTGAACTTGTAAAACCAATTAAAATTGGCACTGATCTTGTTTTGAGTGGTATTGAGTGACATGGACAATAGTTTTGACTATTTTTTTTTTTGCCAACTAAGCATGATGTGGCCCAAACTCTTCCACTATATCTCCTCTCATGTTGCCTTCTCCCCGACGCACGCTGGCTGGAGGCAGCGAAAGGCCCATGGTGGAGGGGATAGGATGGCGCTGCGTGGAAGAGTGCAGCGGATCTGGCAGCGCGAGGTGGCGGAGATGAGAGGAAAACAGTTGCGGGGGAGAAGAGGAGGGCACCAGCGGAGAGAAGAAGCGTGCCTTGCGAGAAGCTTGCCGCGACGCGCCGCGCCATGCAGTTCTGCCAAAAAGAACTGGGCCGAAAGCCGTAGCGGCGGAAGACCTTATGGCATATGTGGCCCAGTCTACGTCAACAATGTTTGCACGTGCACGTGCATCCTTATCCAGATACTAGTTTGCAATGCCGGTACAACCACTGGCTATCGTTTGGCCAAGCTGGGATGCATTAACAGCGGTGTACGTATTGGTTCCTTTCCGACCACTAACATTCGACAAATAATTTGCTGTAGGCACGTGTCAATGACACCCTTCTATATACGATGACTTGATGAATATAGTAAACGACGCGTTGATTTTTTATAAAACTTTGATCATTTCGTCTTATTAAAAAATTATTTAAAAATATAAAACACAACTCATACGCAATCTATGTTTAGCAATAAAATAAATCTTAACAAAATAAATAAAAAATATGAAATTTTTTGAATACAACGATGAACGATTGAAGTTTAAAAAAAAAATCTTAAAATCAACAGTCGTACTTTTGTGAATGAAGTAGTTTATTTATACGTCGTTCAAGGTAATAGCCTTTCTCCTTGCGACGTGTCACACACACACCGAATCAGAAACATTATACTATATTCTACATCGTCACTGCCACCAGCCACCAAAAGATCTTTTTCTGTCGCGCCTTCTGAGACGAGACGTGCGGAGAGTTGCACCGTACCACAGCGCCCGCCAACTTTGTGACCATCAACTCATAACGTGACCAGCAAGACGTTAAATATTATATATCCATCCAAATAGGTGTCTAACGTAGGTCCCACTTTGTGCATCTGGGTCTTCTAACAACTTGTACTGATGAGTAACTGCTGCTTAGACCAGTTATAAATCACGCGGAACCATTGTCAGACAATTTATTTCGTGGAAATTTGGACGTTGGACTAGGTAATAAATTATCCCTGACAATTTCCAGATAAGCATGGTGAAAAATACATAATATAAACATTCCCTCCATTATTTTATATTTGATGCTTTCTACAAATATTTGAGAATGAATATCTAGCTTGTACCATCTGCATTGGCGATGGGTCCTACTTATACCAACTTGAACAAAGCAGCTTCTATCCTAGTCTAAGACCATCTGCAGTCCGTCACTCTACATGTTTCCGGTACCTTTTAGCGTAATAAATTAGAGTAAAAAGTGTTGCAGCCGGTTCCGCTTCCAGCTACGCTAAAAGGGCGTAGAGCCTCCGTTCCGGCAAATACAGAGTAAGAGAAACGTTGCGGCAAAGGACTGAAAGGACGCATGCAGTTCTGTACGGGGAGCACGCAGACCACACATGCATGCCGCAAGCACTAAATAAACTAAATATTAAGGATTTGTAGTTGAAAAACAATCAATATAATATATGGTAGTTGGATATAGAGTAGAAATATAGAGTAACAGGAGCGCAGAAGAAAATGATTTAGAGAAAAGAATCTCACTAACTAAGTTGGAATATTCTTTTTAGAGTAGAAATATAGAGTAACGAGAGTGCAGATAGTCTAATTACTGTACTTCTCAACTAGATCTGTGGGCTAAGCTGCTGAATCCATGCATGGCAATTTGGCAAACCATGGGCTGAAGCTGGCCGGGAACCGTACCCATTGTTTGGATTGGTTATACTACGTACGAGTGTATACGCGTAGCAGGTTTGCGACGTTGGCCTGGCTATTTTCTGGCCATAGATTTTATCAGTTGAGAAATATAGACTGAGAAACAACGCTCCTGCTGCTGCCAATTTGACGTGGTTTATTAGTTAGGTTAATTTCGAACCATTGGCAGGGCGGAGTGTATATATATCATCTTTATTTATGCCTAATAATAGATAGGCTTGATTGTGCTAACTAATACGTACAAATACAGATCCCAGCCACGAAGCGAAGCTTCGGAGTTCGTCGTCGATCTCTACCATCATGCATGCGGGAAAGAAGAGGAGGGGAAAAATTGCAGAGCATATCCTCCATGCATGCAAACCCTAACTAAGATCGAACGGGATATAGATGGAGGGAGCTGAGTCGTCAAACAATTAACCAAACACATAGCTGGCCGGCAGCTGCTGCCGCACAAATGGAAAAGAACGGTGACGGCCGTACCATGTTTCTGGCCACGGCGACGCAGTACAGGTCCAGATCCCTCTGTAGCTGCGCCCAGTACGCGCCGGGGTCACTGCTCTCCATTCTTGGCAAGTTGCTGTTGCTAGCTCCTCCTACTACTCCGGGGGAAGAGGATGAACCTGGGCCAATAATATAGTGGTGGAGACGGCCGAGGGGGGAGCAACTTTTATACTAGTAGCAAGGGCATGAGGACGGAACCTTCTATAGGCTTCGTTCTGAGACGGTGCCTTTTGGCTTTTTCTCGTTTTCTCTCTTTTTTAAGAAAGTTAACTTAGCTTGGCGTCTTGTTGCATTACACATACTTCATATATGCATAAAAAAGTCATATATTAATGACTAAAGAAAGTACTAAGCTTCTTATCCAGACAATTTAAAAACCTAAGGCAGACGTCTCTCTTTTATAACAACATGTCTCGGTAATCGTTACGAAGTACTATCTGGATAGTTCCACTCCTACGTGTGGCGTTGTTTTTCGCAAGAGGGCCCTAGGTTGGGTTTTAGGCTGGCTCTAACCGTTGCTCCATTTTGCTCCCCTAAAATTAAATACTACACTATTCTACACAAACAAAGAGAGGTAATTGAAATAATGATGAGTGATGGAGGATGGAAAAGCCCTTGGAGCTAGCCTTGAATTCCTATATGATGTGGGTTCAGCTAGGTATGCCTCTCTAATTGAACATACACACCTATTTGAATTTCGGTAGTTAGAATTAGACTGTTTTTTTAACACAATTAGCAAACCTATATAGTTCATGGTTTTAAATTTCATAGGCCTTGCCACTAAAATGCTGCTGTTTTCTTTTGACATGACATCTAATAACGTAGCTCCGCTAAACTAGACTATATGGCTTAGCTGCAACTTTTTAGCACCACTAGTCGTGATGATCGTGATTCATATATTCATTATTTGCCCTAGATAACTAATCCACTCCCCTTTGATGTGCTCTTTACTTTAATAAATAATACAATACACTACTGAATTACTTGTGTATGAATGTGGATTATAGTGACCAGTACATCAACGACGTGCTTCTACACAGGCTAGTATTGTTAGAAATTAATTTATATATAAATTTGAGAAACATAATTTGTCAAAGCTACTATTCATCACCGTCTCCCATATACTTATGCTCTAACACAATACTTAAATATACATATTGTTTTTATCTTTATCTGTCCACAACAGAGTCTAACTAACATTTGTGTAATTGATATGTAAATTTAGAGGTTATTTTAAATTATCATTCACAATGGCACAACTGGTACTCCCTTTATTTTTTTGTTTGACGATTTTTAGTTAAAATGAACTAGCCATCCATAAACATTTGAGAACAGAGGTAGTAATTTATATGTAAATTTTTAGTGTTAGTTTAAATTATCTTACACAACAACATAGTAGGTAATTTGTATGCATATTTAAGGGTTAATTTAATTCATGCTTCCTAATGGCATGTTGGGTAGTTTGTATACAAATTTAGGGATGGATTAATTCATTTTCATAATGGCAATGGTGGGTAATCTTGGTGCAAATTTGGGGTTACTTTAATTCATATTTCATAATAATGGCGTTGTGGGTAGTTTAGTTAGGTGTAAATTTGGGTTACTCTAGTTTGTCTTTCATAATAGCACGGTGAGTAATTTATATGCAAATTTATAGGATTACTTTAATCATATTATATGCTGGTATGATGGGAAATTTTTTAGAAAATATAATAGATGTAATGACTATTATAGTTAGAGGCTAGTTGTATGATAGACGGCCAGATGTTTTTTTGGAATTTATATAATTTATCTTTCTTTCTAGTGCATCTCTTAAAGTATGCTTCCTTCGGAGCCTTCAATTAGTATAGCAAGATGATTATGTTGATAGATTTAATGGTTGTGAAGTAATATAGGCCAAGAGATGTGTTATTATGTATCCCAGTGCAAATATTTAGGTATTGAGTTCTATATTTTGTTCTTATACTTAAATATTTGTCATGTTTTTTAAAAAAATTAAATGAAATAGCTTCTGCTATAGCTTTTTATATTCTAGAGAATGTCAACACTAAATGTCATAGATTGCTATTTAATTGATTATAGATAATATTGCCGCTAAATGTTATAGATATTATAAACAACATAATTATAATTTTTTTATGTTCCTTGGACTTGTTCAAATTTTCAGTCATTAGAAACTTAAGACCGATTGTTTCTGGAAAAAACTTATGACAAAGCGATTCGATCTCGGTTAGTTTGTTTCGGACTTAGTCATCTTTACTAAACAAACCAAGCTACCACCACAACCATTCTACGCTTAAAATTAACTTGAGGATTGTTCGCCCAAGTGTAATTTCTAGCCGAGAGATGTAGTTCTTTTAAATTTGTTGCCTCGATGGCTACGTTAAAAAGGAACAGCCACCTGGCATTATAGTTAGGAATTCTTATCCTACGGCCAACGTATGATATTAAAGTCAACAATGAGCATAGGCAAAGTTTTTTTATTACACAACTGAACCAGCTTTGGATTTCTTGAGTTTATAATTTATAAAATCCTATCTAAAAGTCAAACGAAGAGTACGTGGGCGTGGCTCTCTCTGTTTGTACATATACATCACTTCTCTCTCTAACATCCTCAAGACGTCAATAGCTCATGTATTAGTGGTGTACTTTCATACGTATATTTTCATAGAATTAAATGTTATGTATGTATTTAATGTTTGCTTGAATCAGTGTCTTGAAACAGTAAACATGAATAGAGGAGAAGATGGAACCCTTCTATTCATGTATGTAGGATGCTTCAGAAGAAGACGCTGTTTAAGCTAAGTGTAGACGAGGACCAAGTTGCAGCCAAAATCTTATCGTTTGGTTGAGTTGGCCATGAACCCAAAAAAATCTGCACCACGCACCCGAACCAAGTGGACTCCTCCGCGCGGGCAGGTCCTCTTGCTGGCCACGAAATGCGGATTTTGTTTGCGGGGGCCGACGTAAATATATTTCGTGTAGAACGGCCATGCGGGTTGCAGCCTTGCAGGGCGTCTGAGGCTGATACTTTTCGTGGTGGGGGGCACGTTTGATGCTGCCGCCTCGCTCCTTCCTATCCGCAAGCCTGGCGAGCGAGTGGGAAAACTGGTTGGCCCTTCTTGTCTCGTGGCGCGGCTTTTCCATTCCAAGTCTTTCACCCGGCCGCCCGTCTGCCAGCGATCAAGCAACGAGTGCGTCGCTCGGCGTCCCGTCGTCCGATCTGTCCTGCCATCGTCCGACCACTCACTTTCCAAGTTGGCCTCTGGACTTGTTAAAAAAAAAAGTTGGCGTCGGACCCAACAAGCCCTACCTTTCTTAGGCCATTTCCAGTGTGCTTCGAAAACAAAAATGATGATACAGAAATAAAATTAACAAACAAGCCCTGCCTTGCTTAGACCATTTCTAGTGTGCTTCATAAGCAAAAATGATGATACGGTAATAAAATTAATAAGGAGAGATAGGAGGAGTTTTATAGAAGGAGAGAATGTTTCATCTAATAAAACTAAGGATACAAGGGTACCTAGACAAAACAGTGGACGGCACTTGTGGGTGTCATGTATCTACGGATACCTTATGGATCGGACTCGGTTTATGCACGCCCTGGCATGTGGGCCTGAGTGGTTTCCTAGCTTGCTGTGTGTCATGAAGTAGGATGACGTGGAGCGCAAGGAAGCTTAAGTTAATCGGATAGAGATAAATCTCTGATAGATTTGTT
Organism: Paspalum vaginatum; assembly: GCA_030272315.1. Lineage (NCBI taxonomy): Eukaryota > Viridiplantae > Streptophyta > Magnoliopsida > Poales > Poaceae > Paspalum > Paspalum vaginatum. Next base: position 8,247,897 of record CM059014.1, on the reverse strand, counting down.
CCCATATCCTCAGGATTGTAATCCGGCTAGAATTCCACAACTGACTCTAGGTACTGTTTGGTTGGGAGGTGAGGTAGGATGGGATGGCTCCATCTTAGGTTTTTGGGATGTGACGGCTCCATCTCTGTGTTTGGTAGAAGGGACGAGGTCAACCTAGTTTTGTGTTTGGTAGGAAGGATTGGTGTTGAAATGGGATGGATGACGATTCACACCGTTAGAGATACTCCTCAAGTCGGCCCCGCATGTCATACTCACACGTTCTTCTTCCACCTCTCGCTCGCGGACAGAGCCGAGGTGGCGTCTGCCACCCTCTGTCGAAGGCAAGGAGAGGTGGCCGCCGGCCGCCGCTGCGCGTGCTGGAGGCGCCTGGCCCCGCTGCTCCTCCTCCCTTCCCGGGCTTGCGGCCCTTCTTCCCCTCCCGGAGGTGCCCAGCTCGGGGCTTCTCCTCCCCTCTCGGTGGGGCTCCTTCTCCCCTCCTAGTGGCACGCCTTGACCCCGCCGCTTCTCCTCCCACTGCCCGTTAGTGCCGCCTCGCTCCCTGTCCCGCTCCACCCCGGGTGCCGTCCTGGCCCCGTGGCTCCTCTCGCACGGAGACAGGCGGCCGACCGTTGAGGAGGCCCGACCGGGACGAAGCGAAGGGGCAAGGGCGGGTGCAAAGGAGGCGGTGGGGTAGGGCCCGATAGCAGCCTTGCCGGTGGTGGGCGGTGCGCGGGTGGGAGAGACGGAGAGAGACGACGTCCACAAGGGATAGCATGATCCCAGTTTCCAAAAGGGACGAAGGAAGACGGCATCTGGAGGGTATATTCTCTACGTGGGATGTCCTCATCCCATCTCACCCCCAAATCAAACATTGCAAAAGGACTCATTCCGTCCCATCTCGTCCCCCAAACCAAACACTACCCTAGTTCCTCGGTCTATATAAGGGGAGTCAGAACCCTAGATAGGGATTTCGACTCACTCAAATGAGCCATAGAGGAGAGGGGCGACTAGTGGAGAAGGAGGAGGGGGGGTGACTGGCAATGGAGGCCTACGTTGAGTAAGGAATTAGATTGTGAGAAGCTAGAGGTAGGCCATTAGGGGAACTTGTGGGTTGTGTGAGTAAATGGGTTGCATTGGCTAGTAAATATTAGCCTAGTTCAGGTAACATTGCCAACTCTTCTTGCTCCAGTCGTCCTCCCTCCTCTATCCCCTCTCTAACTCCTCTTTGATTCACTCCTCTATCCAGCCCTCCCTTGGTCCTCCTCTTCTAGGACAACACCTAGAAAATGCATAGGCTCGCTTAAGCGTGCCTAGGCTCTAGGCGTAGGGTCACTGCCTAGGTTCCGCCTAGCACCTTTTGCAACCTTGCTCGTAGGCCATGAGGAGCCGTCACATCGGTGAGCGAGTGTTGGTATGATCCAACCTCTATGAACCACGAGCTCATGTTGATGGAACAAGTGTTAGGTAGGGAGGATGACATGGATATTGTCTAATACAACTGAGGCTTGAATTGACAATAACAATGGGGCCAAGATTGTGTGAGATGCTAACACGAGCAAATGAGGTGCACATCTAATGTCTTGGATAACATGGACAACACCATCACCATTGAAAATGGCGCATAGAGGTACGGGTAAGTGTCATTACTGCATGAAGGATCTTAGTTCCCATTTGGCAATAGGTATGGGGCATTTGGCTTGCCACCTGGATAAATGAAAATTGTTGCGTGGCTGTTGTAGGCACCGGTCCATCATGAGGTAAAATGCCAATTCTATTGTGTTCCTTTGGGAGTAATCCTAATGTTGCTCATGGGCAATTTTGCTGCTTGATTTGTAGATTAGATCTCCCCCTATATTTTGGTAATACGATGTATTTTAGGATTAGATTGAAACGTCTCATAATCTTAGATGTTCTAATTTCTACAGGCAAACAACCGGTAGAGATATGGAACGCACTTCAAAGATCGTCATGCAAAAACTATCGAAAGATTACAATCTATTTGGCCTTTTGTTTTAACTTATGATATTTGGTCTAGAATGCATGCTAAAGAGGACTATTTTCTGTGTGGTTGCACATTCATTAATTATGAGTGTCAATTGGAGAAGTGGACCTTTGCTATGTGGCTAATTGATTGCTTCCACTCTAGTGTGAACATTGCAAATTGCATTGCAAGTGTTATGAATGATACATTAAATGGTAAGTTGAGTAGAGAGATTGGAGTGAGAAGAAATAAGTATTCTTTTGGTTTTCTGTCTCCCGACTTGTAAATTCAGGGGAAGGATATTTAGTTAGTAATTCTCCATGCACTGAATAGTGCATCTTCTAAATCGAAAGCAATGAAGAAGCTTTCACTTATGGTTTTTGTTATATAGGTTCTTTGTTCTTGCATCAATATTGAGCTTGTACCTTCGAATTAATCATTGTTAATGTTCTTTCTTACATTTAACTTGAACCAACATGGCATTAATTGACCAAAAATTGGTGACTTCTGATCATAGAACAAAGATAGTGATTTTACTTATTAACTAGCAAGTATACTTTGATTGTTGTACACATGCAAAATTTGGGCATTCTTCATTTTCAGTCTATAACACTCTTTGAGTAGCTTCTTAGAGACCATCACTGTGGATTTATGTGCATCTTGTTGTTCCATTTCTCATGATTCAGTTGTTTCTTCCTGAATTCTTTTCCATAGAGTGCTATCATTTTTATAATGAATGAGCTAAAATGGTTACGATGTTACCCTTTTTATACCTTTCACTTGGTATGATTTTGTGTAATTGTCTAATTGCATATTTATATTGATATGCTATGTAGCTATATTACCAATGAGCATTATAAGATGACACTCATGGTGAATAGCCTTATTACCATGGCACCTTGCTTTTATAGCTCAATTGTATTACCATTTTACCAAACACCATATTCTTTGCTAATATTGCAATGGATAGTAGCACCACCATCAGACAACATGACTGTGGTTTTAAAACTACAGAAGTGCTTGTGTGTTATCTAGGATGATCACTCTTGATATTATGTGCAGACGTATCTCGATCGAAGTTTTCTTTCGTACTTGGTATGTTGTATGCATATGCAATTTTGAAATTCAGTTCTTCTATGAACTATGAAAATTTTATGTGGCATAATTGTCACATATACATTGGCCATTTTATTAGTCATGACATGTGAAAACATGATTGCAAACACGAATGGATATGATCTACACCCTTGAGCACACATAAATCACTACAATTTATGTGGAATATGCAGTTGGTGCGAAATATTATATGTTGTCCAAAAACTAAGATCAATTATTAAAGTATTTCAGTTAACTTTAAATTGAAAAAACTCAAAACTATAAAGCTGGAAATCTTATCGAGGTCTACATTTTCCATATAAAGAATATCTCCATCTGATATCATATGAAAAAAAATGATTTATCTAAAGTGAGGAGCCTAGGGTGCTTGTCTAAGACAATATTCTTTTTCATACGAGGACCCACCTACGCGCTCTCCAATGTGGAAATGTACTTCAAGATTTTTTTCAAAATATAATTTTTCTAAGGCAAGATTTAATTTCCACGTGAAAATGGGCTAGCAAATCCCTTCCATATAAGCTCCGAAGAGGCAAATCTTGGGGTACTATGCATGTGGCGTTAGAGCATTATATTGTAGCGCTAGTCTCATTAGTGGCACCACTAAAAAGGTTAGATTTGCAATTTTTCAAAGTAGAGGTTAGTAATAAAATATTGTTTAGAAAAGGATTATAAAATAAAAAAACGCCTTCTGGACGCAACGATGAGCGAATCAAACGGCAGAGAAAGCAACCCAGCGGTAGTCTGCATGGCGGAAACGTACAAACGAATAACAAGCCTCAGAATGGAATCGTGTCGTTTACTAATGTTCCCTTTCTTTTTCTTCCCTGGGCGCCAAGAGAGGTGATGGATGATTGAAATAATTTAATAATTTACTCCTGGTCAACTACTACGGCAACACGCCACCACCTCCTACCATGTTGCCAACCCGGGGAAGAAACAGAAGAACAATGTGTCGAGGATAGGCTTAAATTAAGAGTTTTCAGGCTTGAAACCCTGGTCCATAGTAGTGGAATATTAGGATTAAATCACGAACAATCACTTCCGAGAGCCGATGACACTTGTTAGTTGTCATTGTAAAGCCGAGCAACTCCCTCCATCCCCTAATGCATGCATGTAATAAATTACCTTTTTTAGTTGATAAATAGTTATAACATTAATCATTATGAGATAAATTTTAAATCTAAAATAACATTTATTATGAGGGGGTGTTTAAGTGTGTAGTATATTCGCTGATGTTATTGAAGTGCTCTAAGACGTTGAAATAGAAGGTTGAATTGATGCAAAGAGACGCAAGCTTGTGGCCTCATGGACTATTGTAGCAAAAATGACCTCCCATGTTGTATTTCAGTGTATTTATTTTGCTGATTGATTAACAAACAATGCTTGCACTAATGAATTTGTCTATATGCACATCTTTAGTATTTAGGTCTGTGGGATTATAAGAAAATGTTAAGCCAAAGGCAAGCCCTGAAGGGCTGCCCTGACGTGAAGGGAAAATGATCATCGGCACATTTTGAAGCCCCCAAGAAGAAGCGGAGAAACTGTACACATCAGATCAACCGACGAATGGAAAAATGTGCCAATCAGTATATCTAAGTTGGCAGGCTAAAGAAGGAGAAAAATTGTGAACACCGAATCAATCGACATGATCATCTGTTGAATGTGTTGGTGCATTCCAACAGAGAATCTCCAACGCAACCAGGTAGAACATTACACTCATCCGATCAACCGATGAGAGCATCGATACATCTAATATAGTTGCTATCGTATAACGGTTAGTTGGAAGTTGCTTTTCATTGGACAACCGATGATGAAATAACCGATGATGAAATAAAGTTGGGCATCGGATCATCCAATGTTAAGTACGTTTTTAGTAAACTGTTTCTAATAGCTCTAATGTGTGGTGGAGGCTATAAGGTATGATGGTTAGGATATTTTACTAGGGGCTATAGTGTCCTTTTGCAGAAACAAAGAACATTGCATCGCTAACTTGAACATGGAACAAGAGTACATTGATCAGCGGAAACTAAGAAATAAAAAGACAAACTGCACTATCCACCAACACTATAGATATGTTTTTTACTTGAGCCTAGTTATTGACTTGTGGCTTATATAATTTAGTGACCATTTCAAAGAGGTAAATTCTGGATTCCTTACCCCAATCGCTGCTTTGAGTCACAAGAATTCTATGCTTTCAAATATGAGAGTTAGATGGAACTAGCTATGGCATGATCTGATGGATTTGATCCAAGGGAATTGAATGATCTTAGTTGTGAGCTCCATGAGCATATCCGAGTCGTAAGCACTCGACGACACGAATACCTTTCCGAGTCTGACGCACTCGGCGTTCACACTGCGGCATTTTTTATAAGAGTCTGAAGTACTCAGTGTCTAAAGACATTATGCCGCAACTTAAGATTGCAATGATCGAGTCGAGTGCCGAACCACTCGACGCTCAGGCTATAGCACGGCCCACAATAAGAGTTCTAAGTACTCGAGTCCTAAGACTCTCGCTACAACTGAAGTTGTAATGAATCGACCGACGAACTACACTCCGATGCGCTATCTACATTTACAAAGAGCCTTAAGTACTCAAGTCGCAAGACTTCCGCTACAACTAAAGTTTTAATGAATACTAGGCCACGTCTAATGCACCCGGCCGATCAGGTTTTAAAGCTGCCTGAAATAAGAGTCCTAATTACTCAAGTCTTAAGACTTCCGCTACAACTAAAGTTGTAACGAACGAATCAGCATTTGAGTCCTAAATACTCGATGCACTACCTAAAAGTGCTCTACGGCTATTTAGAGTCTGAAGTACTCGATGTCTTAAGACATTCCGCTACAAATGAAGTTGTAATGACCGGGGCTGAGTCTTAAGCACTTAGGTTCCCCCTGCACGACATAAGCTGCAATGTCAGAGTCTAAAGCTATCCCCAACCATTGCCTAAAAATCTTGCCTATCCACTATTCCTCTACTATTCTAACCACTTTCCTCTCTATCTACAGTAGCGCTACAGTGTCAAACAGTGTATAGGCGGCCCTTTGGGCAACCCCATTGGGGATGGTCTAAAGCACTCGAAAAGGCATACAAACGCAGCAAAACCGCAATCTGGCTAAGCCCAGAGCACTCGATGTTTTTTGAGGGTTAAGTTCTTGATGTCTCCTCGGAGCTACTTCGCCACACTTCGACTCAGAGGCTACTCCGTATGGAGTCACTCCATATGGAGTCCATCTACTACTTCGACTCAGGGGCTCTACCGCCCGGCTAAAAACATGTTTTCGCTAACCGGCCTCTTCGTTGCCCCGTCGACTGCTTCGTCGACTTGGAGGTTCCGTCACCCGACTAGCGATGTGTTTCCGCTAGCTGGCCTCTTCGTCGCCCCACCGACTGCTTTGTCGACTTGGGGGCTCTGCCACCCGGCTAGCGATGTGTTTCCGCTAACTGGCCTCTTCGTCGCCTCGTCGACTGCTTCGTCGACTCGGGGGCTCCGCCGCTCGGCTAGCGACGTGTTTCCGCTAACCGGCCTCTTCATTGCCCCGCCGACTGCTTTGTCGACTTGGGGGTTCCATCACCCGCCTAGCGACGTGTTTCCGCTAGCCGGCCTCTTCGTCGCCCAGCCGATTGCTTCGTAAACTCGGAGGCTCTGCCAACCGGCTAGCGACATGTTTCCTCTAACTGGCCTCTTCATCGCCCCGCCGACTGCTTCATCGACTTGGGGGTTCCATCACCCGCCTTGAGACGTGTTTCCGCTAGCTGGCCTCTTCATCGCCCCGCTGACTGCTTCGTCGACTTGGGGGCTCTGCCGCCCGGCTAGCGACGTGTTTCCGCTAACTGGCCTCTTCATTGCCCCACCGACTGCTTTGTCGACTCAGGGGCTCCGTCATCCGGCTAGCGACGTATTTCCCCTAGCCAGCCTCTTCGTCGCTTCGCCAACTGCTACTTTGACTCAGGGGCTGTGTCGCTTGGCTAGTGACGTATTTCCACTAGCCGGCCACTTCGCTGCCTCACCGAAATTTTTTGAATCTTATCTTTGGCGACATGTTAGTCGAAGCAGTTCAAACCTTCAAGTTGATTGCTACTCAATTCAACATGAAGCTTGGGGGTTACTCCATATGGAATCCATCTGGCGATGTCCTCCGTATTATGATTTGAAGATTTCTCGAAGGGAGCAGACTCCGTGAAGACCTTCAAGACGATTTCTGCTAAATCCTCGTAAAACTCAGGGGCTTGTGGGAGTCATGTATCCACGGGTACCTCATGTAGACGAATTGTAGCCGCTCAGCTGGATGGGCCAAGTGGGCTGCCTTAGAGCCCACGGTGTAGGACGGCGTGGGCTGCTAATTGTAATCCAACTAGAACCATTGACTTGTACCCCGAGCTCCTCGGACTATATAAGGGGAGCTGGGAACCCTAGTTCGGGGCTAGGACACCAGACCTTGGATTAGGTCATCAAGCAATATACAATCCACATACACCCCATACAGGACGTAGGGTTCAGCGATTTGGCTGCCCAAACTTGTCTAAATCGTTGTGTTTTTCGTTCTGTACTCCGTCGCGATCTCCTTGCGCTCCCCCCTACCGATCTCTAAACCATCGCGTGGTCCATCCCGTGGTGGGCTGACAGTACAAAATACCGACAGCTCATATTTACATTGATAATGTGCTACCTGATGCAAGATTTACCTTACTGGGCTCTAATTCTGAGCTTGTAGATTGAGGTGGATACGAAGAAACATCTTACTTTTTTTCTTTAGTTAATCGGTTTCGCAAGCTTGTGTTAGGTCTTTCTATCACCATTGCATTCGTGGAGATGTGTTTTCCAGCAATGAAAAATTTGAAGATAGTGTTCTATGAAATTGTATCAGCGAATAATTTATGAATAATTGTGTCATTAGATTTCTAGAGCAAGAATCTCTTGATGTATTTTAATGATGATGTGATAGTTTTGCTTTGAAAAGATGGGTGGCCGCAATCGTGCAAACTGTAGGACTATTCTAAAGAGTTTATGTTTGCATATTATGCTGCTTTTAGCACATTTTTTTACTTTGGTATTCATGCTTGATTTTGGTAATATGTTGCATTATAACTGTATCTATATGTTGTGTAGTACTCCCTCCGGTCATTAATATGTGATTTTTTAGTTAAAATTACACTGAAATCGATATATACTAACGATCAGAGAGAGTACAAATACTATTGGATCATTATAAGTTAACCGTCATGAGTAGTAGTATTTGTCAACCCAGCGACAATTTATTCAAGATTTTTCCCCTGATGCTCTTATTGACATTATTTAAGGGTGAAAAAGAGGCAATGGAGGCAACAAATTTTAGCGTTCCCTTTGGAAGGTTGCGGAAGGTGCAGTGCATATGGATGGGTACGGTGCATTGCACCTAGTGCAACATAAGGGTCTGCCCAGTTGCAAAGACCTTCCAAAACCAGATTTTTAGTCGGCGAGGACTGCTTGTGCGCGCACATAGTTTTCGAGCTGTGGGGGGCCTAATAAGCTACTCGATCTTCAACAGAGATTGGTGCACGCACTTGCCCGCAACATTGGTTTATCGACGACACAACTTGTCTAAAGCTGCGCATCCTGTACGTTCCGATAGACATGCATGAAGACATTTTGAGATCAACCCCTATCCCTTCGATCGGTAGGAAAGTGACCTGCTGAAAACCCCCGTCTACTTGTTACACAATGCACATGGAGGTTTGAGGTGCAAATGCCCATTATTTCCAATTCACTAGTATAGCCAAACAGTGGCGTAGGTAGCGTTTGGAGCAAAGATGGTCCAGTCTGTCTGAAAATAGATCTACGTACATTTATTATGTAGCACGGATAGAGGGGGATTTGATCAGCAAGATACTTGGAAAATAATATTGCTTGATCAAATTTCAGGGTGGTCCAACATACGGCCCACCGTGCCACCCAGCTTGCTAGGCCACTGTGGCCAAACAGGTCTCGGTGAAAACTGATCCAGTTCAGCCTATTTCTTTTCTTTTCCTTTTTTTGAAAGGGCAGCAAAAGGGGAACCTGGCCAATTCAGCCTATTTCTCTACATGCAATTTAATTAAACGAGCTAGCCGACTATTTTGGAAAATTTAAGAACGTGCTTGGCGTGTATCTCATAATCTTCTATATATATGAACCACGAGCCCAAATTCCAACTTCTGTAGATTATATTTAAAGAAGAAAATTAACAATAGATGGCATACCATTTTCGAGCCACATAGCAAAGCAAAGCTTAATAATGTCTCTGGACTATCTCACTCCTCCATATTCAAACTCCACACTATATTACTTTAGTCCGTCCTGCTGAACATAGCCTAAGTCTACGAGGTTAGAAGAACCACCTATGTAGGTACGGTGGTGTTCCTCTGGTCTTTAGTTGGATGGCTTGCAGCAGTCTGCATGCGGTATCCCCCTGTTTTTGCAGGTTCCCAGATTTATCTCATCTACGGCATGCGTATCAAAAATACCGTCAAGCAATGGTATGTTCCATTGTTTTGAGGCCTTGGCCGGACAAAAAACATCCTAAACTCAATTTGGTAGAGCCGTAACGGGAGATTGTATGTGGACACGTTGTCCCAGATATATAGGACGCCAAGGGTCGGTCCAAACGTCGACATTCCCACTGTGGATCTGATAGAAGGGACTTGTAGCGATGTGTGTTCTAACAGACATAACCAAGAAAATCTAAAGACAGATCTTGGACCATCATGAGAAACTTCACAAAAGGAGGTCCGATAGTATATATTTTGCTTTGAGGATGGCATGGCAGTGAGAAAATGATATTTGGCCACCATCCATGCTGTGAGCGACTAGACTTTGGTCGACCAACTGGAGGTTTTTTTTATCCCTAAGCCCCCTCTGAATGTAGGTTGGCAAATGTCCTCCTGAGCACGAAAGGCGATGGGTGAACTTTGATCATCTTCCTACACGTACCAGCCTAACAAAAAAAAATTAAAGTTCCTAATCAAGGAGTCATTCTTTAGGGCTTGTTCGGTTAGGGGGATTGAGGGAGATTAAATCCATCCATATTCAAATTTGACTAGCAAAGGATTGAATCCTCCCAATCCCCTCCAATACCTGTCGAACCGAACAAGGCCTTACGGTGAAAGACTTTGGAAAAAAATTAAAGAATGTTTGCCACTTATTAGATTGGAATGGAGGTTAAGACAGAGTTGAAGTCAGCCGACCAGCATGGCTAAGCTTGTTCTCTTTAAGGATGGAATGTTTAGCTCTGAATTTGTTCAGAAGGAAATATTGGTAGGCTATGGATCCGTTATGTAGGGGAGAGCGAACTGGACATTAGAGGAAATGGAAAGGTGTCTTCTTCAAGATCATATTTTGTATTTGGAGTACGTGGGGTCATTTTGGTTGATCTCCTAGCCTAATATAGTGCAATACGATAGTCTAATTAAGTAACACATGCCTCTGTAAGCAATAAAACACTAGAACATAATAAGGTCTAAACAACTCTAGAAGGAACACCAATAGATAACTTAGATTTTTAATATTTATTGTGCTTCCATATCTTTCTGATCTAAGATGAACTATTTATAAATTCTAGTGAATAAGATAGACAACTACCGAATCTAGCGTCTGGCTAAGCTATTTATGGAAATAGCTAGCCATATTTGCGCTCCTTAATTTCCATAAGGACTCACCAAAACTGAAGAGCAAGCCTCTGATTATGGAGATTACGATAGCCTCACACCCATATTATGTCAGGGACACATGCGTCATTTACAAATTGCAGCTAATACCAAATCTTTCATAAAATCTCACCTATCTATTCGGCCCTCTTTGCACAGTCGAATGGTCAGATGATATTATTCGCCCAGTCCACGGAGAGCACGATCGAATATGCAGTCGGCAGCCGCCGCAGCAGGTACTTGCACAGGAAACACTGAAAGGGGCACTCCGGCACTGGAATAAGAATAATCCTTGCAACTTATTAAGGCGTCGATAAGGTCAATGCCGTCACACCATATATTGCGTTGAGTGGATACACAGCACACTTGTGTCTCTGCCCTTTTAATTTGATGTCTCTCTGGTTGCTTCGGCTTGTTCTTTAACTGATGTGGGTGGGTCATCGTCCTAATAATTCTGGCCGATCTGTTGTGAATTGTGATGGACCGGCCGGAAACAGCACTCGGAACCTACTCGCCGACTCAACCATTTTGATTTTGTGCAGTGCCCGGATGAATGATAATATACTAGAGCTCCTCCGCCACCACTTTTTCTAAAGGAAGCGTTTTAGTGCTAAAAGCCAAACAATTTGGTGATGAGTAGTTTCCGATCCTCCCTTTCACCGGACCATTTGGTGAGCTATCTGCTATCTTTTCTATTGAGTTTCACCTCAAACTTCACATTACCCTAGCCCACTTGTCTCCTCAACTTGGCTTTCCACTTGCAACTTAGATCATCTCCAACAGCTCAATACATATACATATACCAAAAAAACATATTTTAGGAGTGTAAGAACAGAAAAGCTCTCCAGTACCCAAAAGGCTCTTCGCACATCCAAAAATTACCCCCCTACGAAGGCAAATTTCCGCCGGCGACCTCCCTATCCTTATTTTTTCTCGTCCTACCGTCTTCCTCCGTTTTTTGCATCATGTTTGTTCATGCCTCTGGAGTGCAGATCATTGGGAATTAAACAATTGATCATCAGCAGACAGACTTGGTGTTCATTGATCACCTGTAGAGTTTCTCAACTTGGTAGACGATCTGAGCATTAGTCAAGGCTATTGTCACCGGGGAGTATAAAAAGATGTGTAAAACAATTTAGACGCATTGTAACGACGCTGTAGAGAAAGTATAGTTTGAAATAAAAAGATAGGATAGAAGATCTGGTAACCATAGCCTAAGAAAAGAAAAGAAATCTCTACATGACTGACGATATGACAACCGATAGTAGCTGCTGCGGTCGCAGCAGTCCATCAGGCTGCCAGTCTCATCCGATGGCGGCGTAGATATTGAAAAAATTGGCACAAGAGGATAGATGGCCTACAGGTGAAAATGTATTTTTGGAGAAAAATTCGCAGCAAAAAAAGATGGTACTAGTAAAATCAGGATGCCCTCGGAAAAGGGGCATTGCCGAATCTAACTTCCTTGTTTAGATAGTATATGAATAGGCCCAACTAAATTCTTGTATGGCTTCCTCTATTTCTCTATAAAAATTAATATAACCAAGAGTGGTTCGAATGTATACAGAATGGATTTCATTTTTTCTATTTTCTACTACTAGATAGTGGGCATAAATCTCATGATAAGTCCCTAAAGATCCATATTCCATCAGAGCAACATGGGACTGTTTAAACCGATTCCTTTATGTTCATAAGCTCCTAGTGCATTAGAGGAACTAGAAAAATGGAGTTGTCGCTATATGTGTTGAACTAGAAACTGACTGCAGATATTGAATTGTTTTCCTCACCGGCCAGCAATAGGCATGTCATGGCAATAAAACTGGTACACCTGCAGCGGTTTGATCAGTAGGACTTGGATAAAATCTAAATTCAGACTCATGCTCAACGGCTGATAGCTTAAGTGTTTAGCCCAGCATGGTTGGCCACATCAGAGCTGCCGCAAGCCTTCAATGGCTGCAAGGAAAGAGCAGGCATGCTTCTACACAAGCAAGTTTTCGGAAGCTATCTTTCAGGCACGAGGACTGGGCCCTGCTCTCCGGCTCAAACACCGTGAGATACGTAACCAGCCAACCAGGTGTAGCGATATATTACTACCTCACAGAAGCCAACAATGAAGAAGGCACTAGACAGTCTGCCACTGAGATCCAGACGATCATGGCAGTTGGGAACCAGAGAGAAAGTACCGCAATTTGAATAGTTACGATCAAGGGGACTCCCATTTTCTCTCTGTCTTGCAATCCGAACTGATCCAAACGCTTTAAATGTGTCCGTTGCGTGTAAGCATACCTAGCCGTGCCATTTCGGCTACCACACAACGGTTCTTGCTGCCTCGGCGTTTCGTCGAGCACCTCGTGGGCAAGATCGATGCCATGGCTCGGTTGGGCGAGTTCAGACATTGTTTCAAACAGCTTAGGAGCAAAATCGGCATGGAGTTTTTTTTTTAGCGGCAGAATCGGAATGCCTTTACTTGGCCAAAACTGCAAACTGTGAGTGCAAAGAAGCAACCATCGCTTCAATATCCGCTGGATTAGATGGAGCAAGCAACTGTTGAACAGAAGCTTACCTGTTGGATGTTGCGCCGCTTGTGGCCTCAAGACCACCGGCAAGGCAGACTAGAGACGCGGAGGGTCTGTTGTATTGTATCCGGTGACGAACTGCGGATCGTGGACCGATGGAGGAGGATCGACCGCCCGCAGCCTGATGGCTTCCTCCAACAAGACCCGCTATCGGCTCCTGTCCGCTAAATACAACAATTTAGGTTATCTAAAACAGCTATGCCAATTTTAATTCTACTTTGTATATAATGCTAAAACAGTATAAAAAATCGCTAGATTTAGACGACCGCTGGATTCAGCCTTATGCGCTCCCCTACGGCCCTACCAGCGTACAGCAAGGGCATGCAGATGCAGTTATGCTTTTGTTGTTCCGGTGGTGAGTGGCACATGCTGATAATTCGATTTTTTTTTCACAAATGTTCTTTTCTTGATGTGGAGTGCGACACCAGGTGTGTGCTTAAAGACACCCTAATCTCTGAAATGTATTTCATTAAAACCAGATCTCTAAAATAAGACCCCCTTTCAGCGCATGCTTTTCTCCCAAATCTTACATTTTTTTATAAAATTAAATTATTTCATAAGAAATTTCTACATGATTCATGAGAAATTCTTGCAGTATAAAGAGAACCCAAGTGTTTTATTTAAACTCTAGACCCTATGAACGATGTTCAGTTTTATAAGTAATAACTACCCATCTTTCTATTTTGTTTGTTTAGTGTTTACATCATTACTCCCTCCATTTTAAATTATAGGTTGTTTGACTTTTTTTTTTACTCCAAGTTTGACCCTCCCAACTTACTCAAAAAAATGTGAAAATATATAAATATTCAAATCATTCTTAAAATATATTATATGGTAAACTAAATCATTGTGAAAATAAATGAGAATTATAAAATTATTTGAATAGGATGAGTGAGTCAAAGTTGGTGTTCGAAAAGTTAAATGACCTATGATTTGAAATGGAGGTAATACATCCGAGCCTGGTTAATCTTTATTTAGTAACTTTTTTGTAAATGATAGTGTAAACAAATTTGTTGTTATCAGGCAGAGATGCAAGCGAGACTAGCTTGTGAATCAATTGTTGATTTCCTCTTCTTTTTTTTTGTTATCCTTGAATTGGATGTGGCCTGGTTAACGTTTTCGTGAACGCAGTATCATCTATCCTCTTCCTTCCATATTTTGGTTGAGACTTTTCACTTAATTCTCTAGTATTTTTTATTGGCATTGGATCACGAGATAAGTACTCGATTTTCATCCACCCAGAGCTATCATCCATGTTGATTGTTGAAGCATGTTTATCTACCATTTTTCTAAATATTAGTATATTATTTTTCTGTTTGATGTCCACTGCAGCTAGAAACTTTGATCAAAATACCTAGAAACTAAAAAAAGACTTACATCCAAATAGCCCCTCAATGGCATGTATCAAATTCCGTTCGTAAAAGTCTATATAATTCACTGGATTCTAAAGAGTAGAATACATGCATCGCTTATAACCGGAAAAAATGGTTCTATTACACCGTAAACTTTATAAAATCGGACAAAAACACGCCCTAGGCTGTTTTGGAGAGTGTTTTTACCACCGTGTCGCGCATGTAACACCACATCAGTGTACACATGGTGAGGGGTCCACATGTCAGGGTCACGTTTGATTCTCTCCTCTCTCTCTCAACCACGATTGTTGCCATCGTGTGGGCGAGTTGTGTGTGCGTTGCCGCTGCCACTAGGTGCTACCGGGTGCACGGGCGTTGTACACCTCTGTCCAGAGTTTCAAATTTATTCGAATAGACCGAGTCCACGGATATGGATGGGTTATGGTATGGTTCCAGCAACCAGTGGTTTTGTTTTCAAAATAAAAAAATGATCTCGGTTGAAACCGGCAGGTGATGCTGTGAGCCACGATGGACGGTGAGTCGAGTGGAAGATTTTGAAAAGAAAAGTGGTGTGAATCCGGCCGTTTAAGCCATGAGCCATCTATGTGGTTAAGTCCATTGGCAATTTTTATAATGCCCCTCTTTGAGCCCAGGCACCGCAGTGATCCATGCGTGCACCGCCGCCACCAAGAGCCTGTGGGTGATGTCACCGCCGCTAAAGGCGGGTGCCACCGTCGTCGAGCGCGTTGTGGGTGTCATAGGCGTGCGCCGCTGCCCTGGCCGTCACCAAGGCTAGACTCTTGCCAACGATGTGAACGGCGCCCCTAGGAGAGAGAAGGAGAAAACAAGATGGGACCCTGGCATGTGGACAACGGCCACGTGTACATTGATATGGCGCTATGTGCACCATGGTGGCAAAACCATCCTCTAAGCTCATGTTTAGAAACAAAATATTTTTTTTGTTTTAAGATAATGCTATGATATTCGAGAATACTATGGTATTTAGACCAAAAGGTGTTTGAAATTTTTGTAAAAACTATGTATCTAAAACACTAGTTTTGTCAATACGATGGTATTTTTGGAGTATTGTAAACTCCACTCCATGCCAAAATTTTTCTATCCAAATAAGCGAGAGACCAATAAAATCATGGTATGGCTATAGAACCAAACACTTCCTACAATACTATGGTTCTAGTAGGGAGAAAAAAATAGTATAATTATGTTATGACCAATATAAACCATGGTATTCTAGAACTATGGTATTGAAATATTTTGTTCCCAAATAAATCCTAAAATTGTTCAAGTGACGTTTTGTCCGGTTTCACAAAGTTACGATAAGAAAACCAATCGGTTGAAGATGCTACGTATTCTTTTCATGGGTTACATAGAAATTTTCCAATTTTTTTCGTTTTAGAGTTTACGATAACGAGAATGACTAGGGACCCTACACACCTTCTGATGCCGGCACGGACAGCATTGTGGCAACGGGGGCAGGAGCGCTCCCTCCCAGACAAACACAGCCAGCCATTCACACTTACGGCTATTTTCACAATCTCCATTTTCATAAAATTTGATAAAAAAAATAGTAGACTGAGAGATGGAAATGGAGGTCGCTAAACTAAGGGGCGTTTGGTTCCGCGAGCTAAAATTTAGTTTCCATCGTATCGGATGTTTGACGCTAGTTAGAAGTATTAAATATAATCTAATTATTAAACTAATTACACAGGACTAAATGACGAGACGAATTTATTAAGCCTAATTAATCTATGATTAGCAAACGTGATGTTATAGTAAACATTCGTTAATTATGAATTAATTAGGCTTACCAAATTCGTCTCGCTGTTTAGTTCTCGTCTGTGTAATTAGTTTTTTAATTAAACCATATTTAATATTTTTAGCTAGTATCAAACATCCGATGTGACATGAGCTGAAGTTTAGGCCCTAGATCCAAACACCCCGTAACCCTACGCATGGGAGCAACCAGGCCCACCGTACGTGCATGCAATCTATGGAATTCCTATATATCTTCCAGAAGTTCGTAAGTCACGCTATCTTTTGTTTTGAGAATCGTGCATAATGTAATGTTGAACTAGTTTATCTAAGATGTTGAACAAGATTTGAGTAAATATTGAAGCTGTTGTTTCAGAATGTTGATTATGTTTTATTGAAATACAATGCCTTAGGTATCCGCTTTGAGATTCGTGTACGAGCACGATTGTTGATCTCGTTTATTTAAGATGTTGAATAACATTTTACAAAATGTTGAATTTATTGTTTTAAAATGTTGACTACATTACATTGATTGACCATGTAGTTGTCTCTTGCGACGTGGCAGGTCAACATCGAATTGTTGAAGCAATTTATTTGAATTGTTGAACAAAGTTTAAATAAATGTTGAATCTAAAGATTTAAAATGTTGATCAAATGCATTTGAAAAAAAAATACTGATTATATTTATAGCAAATATCGGTGGACTATTTTTTCGTGATAATATGCCACAATAATAAACTGTTATAGTCTTTTTATTTGCTTAAATAAAATAATTTTATACCCTGAAAATACATAGGAAGTCCCCGCAATCTATCCCCCAGACCACACATCATTCGCCGCCACCCTCGGGGACCGGGGCCCCTGACCTCTCTACGGGGTTGCTGGGCAGCAACCCACAGGACCCATGCGACGCCACGCAGCCGGACCCAGTCCTATCCCAACCCAATCCCGACCCGAACGGCCGAACCCAACCCCGGCCCCCTTCCCAGCCATGGCCAACGAGGACCCCGTCGCCGCCGCGGCCTCCTCCTCCGCTGACGGCGACGACGACGAGGGAACGGGCACCGACGCATCCAACTCCGACCTCGCCAACCCCCAGGGCCCTCCACCCCTCACCGACGCAGCTTCGGCCCCACCTCCCCCTCCCGCCCCCGAGCCCACCGGCGCGGTTCCGCCGCCACCGCCACAGCCGCAGGGCGCGGGTGCCGCGGCGTCCGCGGAGGACTCTCGGCGCCTGTTCCAGCGCCTGTGGACGGACGAGGAGGAGCTGCTCATCCTGCGCGGCTTCCTCGACTTCACGGCGCGCCGGGGCACCACGTTCGCGTCGCACCAGTACGACACGGGCCCCTTCTACGAGGACATCCGCCGCCGCCTCTCCTTCGACTTCACCAAGAGCCAGCTCATCGAGAAGCTGCGCCGCCTCAAGAAGAAGTACCGCGTCTGCGCCGCGCGCGTCGCCGCGCAGGGCGCCGCGTTCGCGTTCCGGAGCGCGCACGAGGGCGCCATCTACGACGTCGCGCGCCACATCTGGCGCCCCGCGTTCAGGACCGGCGAAGGCGCCGCCGGCGCGGGAGACGCCTCCGACGACGACGACATCAACCCAGCCGCCGCATTGCCTGCTGCGACGGAGGATAGCGGCGCGCCCGCGACCGCGCCAAGGGGCAGGGGAGGCCGGCGCGTGCGGAGGAGGATGGCGCAAGAGCTGGAGGCCTCCGCATTGCCGGCCACGTCCGCGCTGATGCTAACCGACGCGGTTCAGGACCCGCTTGTTCTTTCTGTCCAGAACCTACCGGCGGCGATTGCACCGCCACCGCCGGTGCAAGTCCCAATTGTGTCACCAGTGGGGGCGGCGACACCTTCGCCCACGCCAGTGATGAGTGCCTGTGGCGCCACCAAGGAGGCTGTCGGGAGTATCCTTTCACCGTTACTGAGGGAGATCATCAGCTCTGTCTCTGCTGCTGGTCACAATGGACTCGGATTTGGGTTCGGCGGCTTGGACTTTCTTGGCCTTGGTTTAGGGGTTGCTGGCCCGAACCATGGAATGCAGAGTGATGAGAAGTGGAAGCAGCAGCAAATTTTGGAGCTTGAGGTTTATCTGAAGAGGATTGAGCTTATCCGGGAGCAGGTTACCAATGCTCTGCAAGAGCTCAGGTCATCTGAATGTTGATTATTGGCCATCTTCTTCATAGTGTTCCCCCTCAGAGCCTCGTAGATTACCTTATTATTTTCTCAGAAACAGAGAGTATTTATGAAATATACAGAGTTGCTTGTTATAAACTTGCTAATTGTACTTGATTTAAGTTAGGTGCTTGTAGTTGTCATAAGATTAGAGTCTGGAAAGATTCTGTTTTGTAGATGGAAAGATGATGAAGGTTGCTACTTATTACTACTCCTAGTTTGCAAATACGTGATGCTTTAGAACTTAAAATGACACGATTTCGAAACATATCTCTGACCACTATTTTAAGTTAGAATGTAAGAACTTGCTTACAACTTTATGGTTTTATTATAGTACTTCTCATGAAAATCCATGCATATAATCTTCACGTTTCTAAACTAGATACTTTAAAAGTTATCTATAATCAAAGTCTTAAACATTTACTCAAACCTTGTTCGAAACATCAAGTATTTGCAAACCGGAGGGGTCCACATTGATAGAGCACAGTGAATGATTGCCATGATAAGTTAGTAACCTAGTTTTCTTTGGGAAGAGTGTTTCTTTTTATCATGTTATGTTGTCTAGTCATGATAGGGTTGGTAGTACTAGTGCCACATTTGGATGTAGTTAAAGAGAGCAAAAGCAAGAGAAGAAACCAGGAATCTTTTGAGGAAGTAAGTAGCATCTATATTCTATATTGAATGGTAGCCTCTATATCGGTTATCTATATTGAATCTTCCATTCCTCCTTGGCCTTTATTATCCTCTGTTTTCATTAACCCGTTTGAGGAATACACATACATCTACCTTGTTCTTTCTTTTTTTTTTCTGAACCTTTCGCGATTGGTAGGTTCTGTCTTGGTTAATTTTGTCCTAGTTAATTTGAACGATCTGATACGTTGTTTGTGCGTTTATGTGAAGTGTATCGCTCCATCCCTCCATGGTCAAATGGTTTCTCTCTCGGCGAACATTCAGTTTGCAAATTTACGTCGGATAGGATGGTCAAAGTTAATTGTTTTTTCTTGTATAAAAACATCTGGGGAACTCTTGTGTTGAGTAGTTCTCGCGACCAATAATATGATTCATTGTTCTATACACCAGTTGAGGAGCACAGAATTAGGCTGTCCATAATCTCTACTTCTTTGGGAGACAGAAACGAATTACAGTTTACAGCTATGCAACAAAGCCACAAGAACAATAATGAAGAACACTTACCTAATCGTATATAGTGGAGTCTCGATCACAAATTTGCTGTGCATAATGAAAAGGAAACACATAAAGGTACATGGTGAAGTTCATGTACACCTGAAGAAACAGCAGGATACTGGACACCTGAAGAAACCAAACCACACACTGACGGTGACGGTGCCTTCTCCTCTGGTCCCGCCGCGCCGGCGACCTCTCCCCCTAGCAGCCGAAGTGCCCGGTCCAACCGCTGCGGCCGCACCTGCCGCCGCACCTGCCGCCGCACCAGCAGTTGGTGTAGCAGTAGCAGTAGGAGTAGCTGGGCGTGCAGGTGCCGCCGCCGCAGCCGCAGCCCGGGGTGCACGGCCCGCAGGAGCAGCGGCCGGTCTCGAGCCACGCCTTGCAGCGGCGCTCGCACCGCTCCTTGCACGCCTTCTCGCACCGCTCCTTGCACTCCTTGCAGCAGGCGATCCTCTCGCACTTCTCCTTGCACAGCTTCTCGCACGCCTCCTTCCAGGGGTCCTTGGGCGGCGGCGGCGGCGGCGGTGGGTCGACCTCGACGCTGAGGATGGTCGTGGCGAAGCACTTCTTCTTGAGCTTCAGCGAGATGCACACCGGGTCGACGGTGCCGACCACCGTCAGCGTGCACTTGTCGGGGTCGATGGTCATGGACTTGATCCCTGCAGCAGGAAGGGTCGGACGGACGACATGGTTGATAGACACTGACAGACAGGGAGAGGATAGATACAGTACAGTACCTTGGAACGTCGCCACCACTGACAGGATGTCGCTCATGCATGCTTTGCCGACGAGGTCAGCTTTGATCACAATCTTCTGCAGTGAGCGAAGGCAGCGACAGAATGGACAGAATACACATTCGTCGTCAGTACAAATGGCTCATGGTCAGAAATTCAGAATGGACATCGGCAGAAACAAAAAAAAAAAAAAAAAGCTCGATCGTCGGTCAGAAACAGAAACCTTGGACATTGCGAGCTGATCGATCGATGAACGCAGGGCTCTGCGTGTGCAGCAGAGGATGAAGACGGAGGAATCCGCCGCTGCCTGCTGGAGCTGGATCCCTGCCCAATTTCTAAGCCCCTCATATAGAGGACGACGTGCTGGGACGACTTGGGGTCAACTCGGCAAAGACTGCAACCGCTGACGTGCCATTGGCTGGGTCGTGGGACCTGGTAGCGGTGCTAGAAATCTGCACAGGCAACTCGTCCTCCTCCACGCACACATTTCTAAACTTGCCGCCGCCGTTGAATGATCATGGCCGGCCCTCTCTGGTCTCTGGATATGCAGCATACGCCGGAGGTTGCAACTGCTTAAAGCCAACACATGTCACTCTGGACGTAGGGTGCACATGTTAGTTAGTAGCTAGGTACTAGCTTGGGGCCGGGAGTGAGCAAGGGACAGGGATTATAGTATATGGTCGGGCTCATCGAGCCGGGTTCGTGGAAACGCCAGCCCACAAGCTTTTTTAGTTGGGGCTTGGACAGAGACCCGATGAGCAGATCATCATCATCTTCAGAGTTCAGGATGAGGACATGCGCATGTGATTGTTTCAGCCCACTAAGTGCGTCATCTTGACGATGACAGCGCCGTCCCCCAGCAGAATAATACTTGGGAGCAGTTGGAACTGGAACAATTAATATCTTCGTTCGTTTGCTGATCACGGTGCCTCGGTTTGGTACGATTCTTTGCTCGACGGACTACGTTGTAACAGTAAGTTATATAGAAGTCTGTGCGGTGCACAGGCTAATTGTGAGATGCTATTTTCGTCGGAAAAATTTTTTGAGATGCTATTCATATAACTAATGAAGTAGTATATCAAGCTTTGCACATCCACATCCGCCCTCCTTTGTAGGATATGGGTGTTCGCATCCTGCGAAACACGGCATCTATCTATGCACGCTCATCTTGTGAAGATATAGGCCACTGGACCAGCACTTGTGCGCGATCAGCCAGTTTAGGCCTGTGGACTAGAACTTGTGTGGTCGATCATCTTGTCTTAATAACGTTGGTACAAGGCTACAAGCGACGGCCAAGCACAAGCTAAAGAAACCTGCAACTCATGATATAAATCGTGCAATGCAAGGCTTACCAGCCAACTTCGCCAATCTTAGCTACAATCTTGTAAAGAGCAAAAAAAAAAAAAAAAACCCAACTTGTTAAGGATCGGTGAGACAAGGAGGCCTGCTCACCAACTTTAAATGACGACGACCTGCGAGTTCTATTTTTGTTCGCTTGCTGTTTCATTTTGCTTTGAGCTCGAGTTAGATACTGCCCAAGTTGTTTTAGCATGTGTCTATATTTGAACAATTGTTGCGAAGATTGGTATAAAAACATCTATCTACAAAAAGAATACAAATTCTAGTTTCCAGGGCCTCTCTGGTCCATTAATCCAAGCTTTCCAATGCCCTTCTCCGCTCTTGGTCGATCCTGCACCCTCGTTTGATGTTCACCGCTCTCGACCATCACGTCACATCCATCACTTGCACATCACAAGCCAACGGACACGTCTCTCCACAACACTTGCCTTAGGTTAGTCACTTAGTCATAATCAACCTGAATTGACTCTACCTCATGTACTAACATCCGCTTACCATCATCAATCACTCGCCAACCTTCTTGGGTCAGTTTTGGCTTCTTAGAAAGTCTTTGTGTGTGCGTGCGTGCGTGCGTGCGTGTGTTACAGTACGAACCAATAAGAAAGAGTGGAAATAATCGATTTTGATTGGCCCCATGCCCTAGATTTATGGACTATTTTTCGTTTGTCTCTTAACATTATTACGAGTCTTGTCGGTACCCAGCTAGTCAGGTACCCACTTACGCTAGACAAAGATCACCAGTATCGGCAAGAGCTGCAGTAAAAGGAGGGCCTAAGACCGCGTACAGGCGGACCCGGCCTACTCCATATAAAAGCTGGGCCGCGCACCGGGCCCACAGGGAAGGCCCGGCCTACTCCTTATAAAAGCTGGGCCGCGCACCCGGCCCACAGGGGAGGCCCCGGACCTCCTTCAGCGAGGTCCGAGCCCGGCCCCCAACCACGCGAGAAGTCCCTCAAGAGAAGGTTAGGTCCGGACGCCAGCGCCTTCGGTGGTCCGGGGCCGCTACGTGCCCACAGGGTGCGGGGAGGTCTAGCGTTGCCACGTGCCCACAGGGCGCGTGGCGGAGCCTTCGACAGGGGCCTCGCCCACCTACCGCATTTATTGCGGACAGGTGAGCGTGCCCCATTGCCGCTGACACCGCCGCAGTCAGACGGGCGTGCCCCGCTGCCCGCTGGCACCGCCGCTGTCAGACGGGCGTGCCCCGCTGCCCGCTGGCACCGCCGCTGTCAGACGGGCGTGCCCCGCTGCCCGCTGGCACCGCCCCTGTCAGACGGGCGTGCCCCGCTGCCCGCTGGCACCGCCGCTGTCAGACGGGCGTGCCCCGCTGCCCGCTGGCACCGCCGCTGTCAGACGGGCGTGCCCCGCTGCCCACTGGCACCGCCGCTGGCAGGCGGCGGCGGCGAAGCAAAGGGGCGCGCCTTACCGAGGCACGACGGCGGTAGCAGGGCACTACAGTCGACTTCCCCGGCATACGTTGGGGTTTATATTGAGTAAACAAGTACGTTGTACTCATTATGAGCTGCGACACGCGCGGCGACCGCGCTCAACCTAATACTAGGTAGCGGCGCTACAGCGCTACTACGAGCGCCCCGTCCTGTCACGCCAGCACGTCGCCTGCCCCCTCGGCTTCTGAAGCCTCTCACCGGGTTTAGCGGCCGATGGAACAGGACGACGTGGCGCCATATCCGGGTGGCAGGACGGCATGGCGCATCTTCCGGGCCATACCGGGTCGCGTCAGTGGTACAGGCGCGACGCATGGGAGCGTTGGACATCAAGCACAGGATAGAGCTGTAGCATAGAGGAAATGGGCCGGGACCACCTGTCGGGGCCCGGCCACCATGTGCATACCCCCTTGGGCTATAAAAGGGGAGGCATACGAGACTCTCAGGGGGACGGACACAAGCACAAGCTCACAATCACCACCGTCTTCTCCAACAGACAGGAATACAAGAACACACCCACAGTGGACGTAGGGTATTACGCTCCGGCGGCCTGAACCACTCTAAATCCTCTCGTCACCATCGTGCCACCACCGACCTAGCTAACAACGATCGCTCCCCCTAACTACTCTTAGTACTTAGGATCTTGGTCGGGTGCATTCCGCCACCCGGCCGGAGCACGCTCGCTCCGACATTTGGCGCGCCAGGTAGGGGGAGAGCGTCAGTTAGCATCATCCCTCACGACATGATGGTTCGCATCCACGACATTCACGAGGATGCAGCCGCATCAGAGGAGGTGGCCTCGACCGGGTCGCAGGCCTCCCCCCACCGTTCTGAGGGCGCGGCACGGACGCCGCGAGCCCCTCGACGCCCCACGGGGGGCGTCGCTGCTGCAAACACTGCAGTAGCAAGCGCTGTAGCGGCAAACGCCGCCACAGCGAACCCCGCTGCTGCCAGCGGCCCGCTCGGCGCAGTCAGGGAGTTGCTCCGTAACCCCCCGGGGCCGGCAGCCTCTCCTAGCACCCTAGCGCAGTGGCGGAGCGATGTGGATCGCCTGATCCACCTAGCTG
Organism: Paspalum vaginatum; assembly: GCA_030272315.1. Lineage (NCBI taxonomy): Eukaryota > Viridiplantae > Streptophyta > Magnoliopsida > Poales > Poaceae > Paspalum > Paspalum vaginatum. The sequence goes on along the minus strand of CM059014.1, from coordinate 8,223,501 downwards.
AGGTCACCCCTGGCCCAGCTAGGACTGGATCGCGACCCCCTCCCAGCAGCGGGGGGAGGTCGAACCGCCGCAGGCAGCACGATGCGGCAACATCCGTGCGCTCCCCCTCTGTGAGGAGCGCGCAGACGGAAGACCTGCGAGCTGAGCTCAACCGCCGGCGAGCGGGCACCCACACCACCGTGGAGCAACCACGGGTGCAGCCAAACGCCGCCAAAGGCAAGAACCTTGACGCTGCGTTTGCCGCTGCTGCACCTATGCCCCCGGCTTACGTGCAACCCCCGGTTGGCGTACAAGCGCCGCCGGGGGTCATATCGGCTGGAGTTGGCTGCGCCGCGCTCGCGGACAGTCTCCGCTCCGCGCGCTGGCCGCAGAAGTTCCGGCCGCACCTGCCGGAAAAATACGACGGGACTACCAACCCGTCAGAATTCCTGCAGGTGTATGTCACCGCTATCACAGCGGCTGGCGGCGACGACGCCGTCATGGCGTCATACTTCCACGTCGCCTTGTCTGGGCCAGCCCGGACTTGGCTCATGAACCTCTCCCCCGGGTCAATCCGATCCTGGGAGGAGTTCTGCACTCAGTTCCTGGCAAACTTCGCGAGTGCATGCCAGCAGTACGGTGTGGAGGCCCACCTCCATGCAGTACGTCAGGAGCCCGGGGAATCCCTCCGAGCGTTCATTGCTCGCTTCGCCAAGGTACGGGGGACGATACCCCGCATCTCCGATGCGTCCATCATCACAGCCTTCCGGCAAGGCGTCCGTGATGAGAAGATGCTGGAGAAGCTGGCGACCCGCCAAGTGCAGGACGTCGCCACCCTGTACGCGCTGGCGGACAAGTGCGCTAGGGCCGCAGAGGGGCGTGCATGGCACTCCCCACAGCAGGACAGGACTGCCCGGCCAGGCGCCTCTGCCGGTGCTGCCCGAGAGGGCGGCAAGAAAAAGAAGAAGGGCCGACGCCCCGAGAGGTTCCTGGAAGGGGCCCCTGTCGCCGCGGCAGCACCTGGAGGTCGCGACACCGGCGGCAAGCGCCCGAGGCAACAGGGGTGGAACAGTGGCGGCTCATGCCCTGTTCACCCCAACAGCGGTCACAACGCCGCCGACTGTCGCGAGATACAGAAGCTCGTGCAGCGGCGTCTCAGTGAGCACCGCGAGCGTCCAGCCAACGACGACTCGCCCCCATGCCAGCGCCCTGGCAAGGGGAAGGCTACCAGCGACGGCGGGCCCGCCGCTGGGGGCAAGGAGATGGGCTACCAGCCCCCGGAGCGGGAGCTCAAGAGTGTCTACGCTCTAGGCCACTCCAGCTTCGAATCCAGCGACAACGAACGTCGCAAGAGGCTGTACGTCATGTACGGCGAAAGCTGGGAGGTCTCCTCCCGGCGAGACGTGAAGGCCCTGCGCCGAGAAGTCCTCTCGGTCAGGCCGAGCGTCCCAGGGGTGGCTCCACACCACAAGTGGAGAGGCACCACCATCTCCTTCGGGCCGGCCGATTGCCCGGAGAACATGGCTGGGGCTGGCGTGCTGCCGATCATCACGTCGCCAGTGGTCGCCAACATACGGCTCCACCACGTGTTGATCGACGGCGGAGCCGCCCTCAACATCATCAGCCACGCAGCCTTCAAACAGCTGCAGATTTCGGAGTCACGCCTGGCTCCGACGCGCCCATTCTCCGGCATGGGTCCAGTGCCGATCTACCCGAAAGGGAAGATTGACCTCCCGGTCACCTTCGGGACCCCGGAGAAATTCCGCACGGAGAACGTCCACTTCGATGTCGCGGATGTCAACCTGCCGTTCAACGCCATCATTGGCAGACAGGCACTTTACCGCTTCATGGCCGTTGCCCATTACGGGTACTTGGTCGTGAAGATGCCGTCCCCGGCGGGTGTTCTCACCGTGCCGGGGGACCGCCACGCAGCCGTCGCCGCGGTAGAGAAGCTCCATGCTCTCGCTACTGACGCAGCGAACCATGCGGGGGACAACCCCTCGACCTCTCGGGCCAAGGTTCCTCTTAAGGAACCGAAGGTGCCCAAGGTACGCCCTTCCGACCCAGAGGACGTGCCAGTCAAGACCGTCCAGATCGGGGCGGGAACCTCCCAGACCACCCGCGTCGCGAGGAGTCTAGGAGAGAAATAGGAAGACGCGCTCATTGCTTTCCTCCGGGCAAATGTAGACGTGTTCGCCAGGGAACCGTCACAGATGCCTGGGATCCCTAGGGAAGTGATCGAGCACCGTCTGAAGATCAGCCCGGACGCCAAGCCGGTGAGGCAGAAGCCACGGAGGCAGTCCGTGGAGCGCCAGGACTTCATCCGTCAGGAGGTCCGGAAGCTCCTGGACGCAGGCTTCATCGAGGAGGTACATCACCCGGTGTGGCTGGCCAACCTGGTGGTCGTCCCCAAGGCGAACGGGAAGTTTCGGATGTGTGTCGACTACACCAACCTCAACAAGGTGTGTCCTCCTGACCCTTATCCCCTCCCACGCATAGACCAGATAGTAGATTCCACCTCCGGGTGCAAACTTTTATCTTTTTTGGATGCATACTTTGGGATTCATCAGATCCAGATGGATGAGGAGGATAAGAGGCATACAGCCTTCGTAACAGTAGATGGTTTGTATTGTTACGTTGTAATGCCATATGGTCTGAGGAATGCTTTACCTACGTTTCTGCGTGCCATGAACTTCACGTTCCATGACCTGATCAGAAACATAGTAGAGGTCTATGTCGATGACATTGTTGTCAAGACCAGGGTAGGGTCGACCTTGATGGAAGACCTAGCCCTTGTTTTCGACAGGTTGCGCACAACGCGTACGAAGCTGAACCCCGAGAAATGCGTCTTTGGCGTCTCGGCTGGTAAACTGTTAGGTTTCCTAGTGTCACATCGCGGCATTGAGGCAAACCCAACCAAGATCAGGGCGATCGAGGCTATGCGGCCACCGGCCTGCATCAAGGACCTCCAGAAACTCACCGGGTCCTTGGCAGCCCTCAGCTGATTTATCTCAAAGCTAGCCGAGAGGGCCCTGCCCTTCTTCAAGCTTTTGAGGAAGTCCGGACCATTCATATGGACCAAAGAGGCTGAACAAGCCTTCCAGGAGTTGAAGCAGCATCTCACCACTCTGCCCATTTTAGCAGCGCCAGAGCCTAGTGAGACCCTGTTTCTCTACCTCGCGGCGACATCCGAGGTGGTAAGCATGGTCCTGGTCGCCGAGCGACCAGCCCATTGCCACGAAGGAGACACCGGGGTCCCCCAAGTGGAAGGTGGTGGTCCGCCCACCACAGAAGCTGCAGCTGGCTCCGAAACCGGAGGTCCGGCTGACACACTGTCCTACCAAGGCGGCAAGCCACTGGAGACAGAAGGGCAAGCCGCCCAGGGGGCCAGTCAGGTAGAAGCAGGTGACCCCAGACCTACCACTAAGGTCCGGACCACCCAGAAGCCAGTATATTACGTCAGAGAGGTCCTCCGCGGGGCAAAGGCCAGATACCTGGAGGCTCACAAGTTTGCCTACGCGTTACTCGTCGCTTCCAGAAAGTTGCGCCATTATTTCCAGGCGCATAAGGTTGTCGTGGTGACCTCTTACCCGTTAAGAGCGATCCTGCGCAATTCCAACGCCACTAGGAATATTGCCAAATGGGCGGCGGAGCTGGCAGAGTTCCAACTCGACTTCTAGCCCCGCAGCGCTACCAAGAGCCAGGTCTTGGCCGACTTCATCGCAGAGTGGACTCCCACCACCACGGAATCTGGAGGTCCGCAAGCCGAGACGGAACCTTCACGGCCAGACAGGACCGCCCGGGTTTTCACCGAGCCGCACTGGACTCTCTTCTTCGATGGGTCCGCCCGCGAAAAAGGGTCCGGAGCAGGCGTGGTCCTCATGGACCCGAACGGGGATCAAGTAAAGTACATAGTATGCTTTGAATTCAAAGCCACTAACAACATGGCGGAATACGAAGGCTTGATCTTCGGGCTCATGATCGCCCAGTCACTAGTAATCAAGCAGCTCCTGGTTAAGGGGGATTCCCAGTTAGTGATCGGACAGGTCCGGGGGGAGTGCTGCTGCAATAACCCCCAGCTCGCAGCATACCTCATGCGAGTGAGGGAGCTCGAGAAGGACTTCGAGGTCCTGGAACTGCAGCACGTTCCCAGGAACCTCAACTCAGTGGCAGATGACCTCTCCGCGAGGGCATCGACTCGGGGCCCAGTACCCGAGGGCGTCTTCAAAAGACAGCTACTGAGACCAACCGCCCAGCCAGCCGAACTGGGCGAAGGGGGCAGAACTAGCACCTCGAAGCTAGCAGTCCTGGTGGTCCTCCATCTCTGGAGTCCACCAAGGATCGTGTGGACTGATGACCCTGGCATGTCATTAGGGACACATCCAATGGCTCAGGGCAGTCCCGATGCACGGATCTCCGAGATCCGGGACTACCTGAAGGACAAAATCCTTCCCGAAGAACGTGTGTCCGCTGAGCGCATAGTGCGATTGGCTAAACGCTACACGCTAGTAGAAGGGGATCTCTACAGGCGTGGCGCCAATGGCATCCTCATGCGATGCATAACCCGAGAGGAGGGCCGCGATTTACTTGCGGAGATCCATGGAGGCGAGTGCGGGAATCATTCAGGGTCCCGTACGCTGGTCGGTAAAGACTTTCGGCATGACTTTTACTGGCCGACAGCGCTCCAGGATGCAGCTGAGCTAGTAAGGTCCTGCAAGGCGTGTCAGTTCCACGCAAAGCAGATACACACACCGGCTCAGTCTCTGCAGATGATTCCACCCTGTTGGCCCTTCGCGGTATGGGGGGTGGACATCCTGGGACCTTACCCTAGAGCTGTCGGTGGGTACCGGTACCTCTACGTCGCCATTGACAAATTCACAAAATGGCCTGAGGTAACCCCAGTAGTGAGCATCACCCAAGGAACTGCAACAGCTTTCCTTAAGTCCATTGTGTGCCGGTTCGGCGTCCCCAGCCGTATCATAACGGACAACGGGACCCAGTTCAGGAGCCAGGTCCTCCAGGACTACTGCGACGGCGTTGGCATCCAGTTATGCTTCGCGTCTGTAGCACATCCTAGGAGCAATGGACAGGTCGAAAGAGCTAACGCGGAAATCCTCAAGGGGCTCAAAACCCGCACCTTCAACTGCTTGGAAAAGCACGGTGCGAAATGGGTCGATGAGCTCCCTTGCGTACTATGGGGGAACCGGACCACACCCAGCCGAGCAACCGGGGAAACCCCATTCTTCCTGGTATACGGGGCCGAGGCATGCCTCCCACCAGAAATACTCTTGGGCTCCCCACGGGTCCAAGCTTTTGATGAATCTTTGCAGGAACAGGCTAGGCGCAACGACGTTGACCTCGTCGAGGAGCAAAGATGGCAGGCTGCAATCCGAAACGCACGGTACAACCAAGCGCTCAAACGCTATCATGAGCGAACCATGCGGGGCAGGGTGCTCCAACCTGGAGACCTGGTCCTGAGGCGCATCTTGAGCCGAGAAGGGCGCAACAAACTCTCCCCCAGCTGGGAAGGGCCCTTCAAGGTGACAGAAGTTAGTCGCCCCGGTTGCGTTCGCCTCGCCATGGAGGAAGGAGTTCCGCTACCGAACCCATGGAATATAGAACACCTCCGTAAGTTTTATCCGTAGGCAAGAAATTCAGGGCAACCCTCTTTCTTTTTATAAGCTAAATAGGACCACCATGTGGACCAGAGCGGTGAAGGTCCGCCCTTGTAATCCCGACCTCTGGCTGACATCACATGACACCCTGTACCGCTTGATAAAAGAAAGAGTTTAGCCCTGAATCCTTGTCTCCGCTGTTACCCTACTGCTTACTCAGCTGCCATCTGTTTCAATTTTTCCTAACCCCTGCGTGGAATCCTACTCTTGCCTAAAATCTCCTTGGAACCAGCAGGACTTAGCAGCTTGAGTGTGAAGCGGTTAGCACAGAGGCTGGGAAGGAGGTCCGGAATACTGGGTGCCAGGTCCAGAGAAAAGGGGCTCGCCTTGGTAGCACGGAGCTGTCAGCTGCTTAGCCTGGTCTCATACCCTAAGCACTGAACACTCCCTGCCACGCCGTGAGATCCCCCAGTATCAGGAACAGTGCGTTTAGTGCTCCGAACCACCCCCTAAGCTAATGACACACCCCCTAACCTCAGCAGCAAGGTCCGGCTACGACTCCAAGGACTTCGAGGCAGCGCGGTTACCTTTGTTTCGCTAAGAGAGGTCCGAACGGCTGCAGGACCGGACCAGAGCTAAGATGTTTTGGACTAAGGATGGTCCAGGGCTGTGTCGCAGTTTTGCCTGGTTCCGTACCCTTAACTCACACACCCTGCTATCCCACGAACAGACATCCTGGCCCCTGGCCCGGACGGCAAACGCTCCGGACCTCAAATAGCGGAAAAGGTCAACTCAAAGTAGGTCCCGTAGGTGCGACGCTGATGTTTGCCGTGAGTTGCATGCAGGTCTGGCCTCTGACTCGGTGGTAGCCAGCCTCAAAACTTAGAGCCTACCTACCAGGGGGCCAGGGGGTCAGGTAACAGCACACCAGCATGCACCAGGGAGTAAATGGAGATAAGTCGCAACTACCACTCTTATATTACTTGTCCATACTAATGTTTTACATAGCCTTGTATAAAAAAAACAAAAAACAAAAAACAAAACAGCAAGAGTTGCTGCCCTACGGCGCTGGGGAGGCTCCTGTCCCTAGTGCATCCGGGTCCTCGTCCGCTGGGGTCCGCTGGAACCGGGCGGCAACGGCCTCCACCACCTCCTGCACGCTCTCTCGGGCGGCGGCCTCTGCCTCCTCCACCGGACCAGCAATGACCGGGTCCAAGGAGATGGCGGGGTCGTGGCTCCGAAAGCAGACCAGGAGGTGCTCCACCACGAGGCAACACAGCTCGCGGCCCTCGGCCTCAAGGCGCTTCCCGAGCGTGGAGTCCAGGCGCCGGAGCCGCTCCACCGCGGAGTCGAGGACGGGGAAGGCGTCCGCAATGGTGGACGGTGGCTGTGTCACCCGGATCAGACTCAGTCCGAGCGGTACCAGAGCCGAACTCGCCTCCCCGGCCTAGTCGGCGATGCGTTGTAGGCCGGCGCGCATCTGCTCCCGGTCCTCCGCCACCGCCTGCTGGGCAGCGCCCTGCTTCAGCTGCTCCAGGACGGCCCGCTCAACCAGTAGCTGCATCTCCTGGTTTGCCAGCTCTGCCTCCCTGGACTTCACCCAGCCCTCACGGACCTTGAGCGTGGCAGCCTGGCGGACAGTGGATTCCCTGAGGGCCTTGGCTGCCGCCTCGCGCTGAGCAACGGAGTCCTCGCGGGCCACAACAGCTGCCTCGCGCTCGGTAAGCCTCGACTTCATCTTGTCGAGCTCAGCATTGACAGCAGCCTGCCGCTCGGACACCTCCACCAGCTCTTGCTGGCGCTGGTCCACGCCCTTCCACGCGGACTCCAGCTTCGCCTGATCGAGCCTCAGCCGTGCCTCGCCCACCTCGACCGCGCGCTCTCGGCCAATGAGCCTCTGCAGGTCCTCATGGAAGGCCGCACGGTCTGCATCGAGCTCTGTGCGGGCGGTGGAAAGCTCCGCACGGGTCTGGGTGTGCTGGACGGTGGCGGCTTCGATCTGCTCCCCTAGACGGCCCCGCCAGCCGTCCAGACCCTCGCGCTCCTGCTGTAGCCGCGCCCACTCTAGCTGGAACGCTTCCTGGGCGTCGTCCAGGGCCTGGCGCGCTCGACGCAGCACGCGAGGGAGAGGGGCTCCACCCGGCTGGGGCAGGAGCGGCCTACCTAGAACTTCCTCCAGTTACCCCTCGGCAGGGGGCGGAGATCTGGGGCCGGCCGTCTGGACGACGGGCGAGGAAGGCTCTGAGGTCCGTGCATCAGGAGCCGCCCTCGGCGTAGGCCCTTGGGCCGCGACGCCTTCCGGCATCGAGCTACTCGGTGCCTGGGACTGCGCGTCCGGAGCTGCCCCCCCAGCAGGCACTCGGGGTGCAGTCTCGGCCCCCGAGGCGCCCCCCGGCGTCGGTCCACCCGGGGCCTGGGGCCGGACAGATGGGGCCGCCTCCGGTGCAGGCCCCTCAGGCGTGGCCCGGGCCCGCGAGGCATCCTCCGCCGTCGGACCACCAGGGGCGCTCTTCTCCGCCGTGCCAGCCTGGCCACCAGAGCCGCTGGGGGGAGAAGCGCCGGCCGGGCGTGTCGGCCTAAACAAAACACACGGCGAAAGGTTGAGAAGCCTGAAAAAGCTAGCCGTGGTACCGCGAAGTGTTCGAGGCTAATTAAAAGGACTTACCTCAAGTTAGGCGCCGACCAGCGGCCACGAAGGCCAGAGCCTCGCCGCGGCTGCCGTTCCACGGCCGGCGGGGCCGGTCACTGCTGCTGCCGCGGGCCCGAGGCCGGCGGTGCCGGAGAGGGCCGCCGCTGCTGGTCCGGCGTCGGAGGAGGTGCCCGGCGCTGTGGGGGCCGCTGGTCCGGATGCGGCGGTGGCACTCGCTCCCCTTGTCCGGAGGAGCTCCCCTCCCCCGAGGTCCGCTGGCGCTTCGGGTCGGGTTCCAAGACAAAGGTCCCGTCGCCGCGGACCGGCCTCCGCCGCGCCCCCTCACCGCCCGTCGGCGGAATAACGGGGGGGCGCCGCCGCAGGCCTCTTGTCTTTGTCGGCGGGGGTAGTGCCTCTGACACCCGAACCCCCAACCAGGACGTCGCCGATGTGGACCCCCGGTTGGGGTCGCCCCCAAGCTGCCGCGCCGCAAGGCCGCCGTCGTCGAGTGTCGGCATCTCCCGGAGCACCGCCGTCCGCAAGGCCTGGTCGCGGCAGAGCGGCACGATGGCGGACGGCAGGCACAGCTGCTCCGGGGAGAAGCTCTCGTCCGTGACGCACCGCACCCATTCCTCCAGCAGGAGCGGCGTCAGGTCGTGGTCTTCGCCATGCACCACCCGGCTGCAGTCGTTGGGGCCGGTGTAGCCCCACGCCGGCCTTGGCCGCATCTGCAGGGTGGCGAGCCTCCGCCTGAGGAAGTCCGCGAGGACGTGCATGGAGATAAGCCCGCCGTTGACGAGCTCGGCAATCCTGGCCAGCACGGGGGAGAACTCGGGCGGCAGATCCGTGGAAGCACCCCACTCCGGGAAGGATGCGTCGGGACTGCTGTCAGGGAGGCCCAACCGGTCGTTCGGCACTGCCCTGACAATCACCCAGTCGTTGCGCTAGTTCTCCCACTTGGCGCTGGCGAAGGTAGGGAGGTAGGCCGACCTCGCCCCGGACCCCTTCAACAGGAAGTAGTATCGACCGATCTCGGTCGAGCTCCTCCCGGAACATCTCACGGAGAAGAAGTGGCGGAAAAGTGTCACGCAGGGATGAACCCCTACGAACATCTCGCAGAAATGGGCAAAGATTGCCGCATGAAGGATGGAGTGGGGGGTCAGGTGCTGGAGCTGCAGCCCAAACGCCTCCAGCAGCAGCATGAAGAAGGAAGAGATCGGAATCCCCAGGCCACAGTAGAGGTAGGGGACAAAGAGGACGAACTCCCCCGGCTGCAAGTTGCGGTGGGGGAGGGAGCCCGTGCGGACGTTGTCGCAGCGCTCCGCGTCCGTCCAGCCGAGCAGGCGGCGGACGCGGTTAAGGTTCTCCTCGGTCTGCCGGAAAGATTGGTGGCCCGAACCCATCGCTGCGGAATCTGGCGGTGGGGGGAAGAGAAGGAGCACACTGCAGACAAGAAGCGAGAGCTCTGCTGCGAGGAAGACGAAGCGCCACGGCGGATGCGAGGGGAGCAAAGGCAAATGGCTGAAGGGTGTGCTCGGCCAATAGTCGAGAACCCTATGTGACGGTTGCCCCCAATCCTCCGCAAACCGCGGGCGTCAAGCGTACGCGCGCACGGACGCACCCGCGGACCCCCAGGTCTATGACAGCAGGGGCCCGAGGATGCAGTCACGACAGGCGGGTAGAAAAGCAAGTGGGGTAGGAAGGCGAACCGGCGGCCGCTCGCGAACGTGCGCCTCGGCACAACACGTGGGGCCCCTGCCTCTCCGCTTTATGCACGGCTGTCCACGTAACCATCTGCCCCCGCCTTAATGGCAGGAAAAAGGGTAGGTGAACCGCCGCTGCGGTTCCCGGTGCGGGCCTGCCCCCACGGTTCCCGGGAAATTCCCACGATCGGGCGCTCCCAGATCGTGGGGGCCCGCGGGGCCACCCCGCGGGGTTAGGTGGACTAGGCCCCCTCCAAGGTCGGGTAAGGCGGACGATCGGCAAGATCAGGCGTGCCGGGCTCTCAGCAGGGTCAGGCGAGTCAAGCCTCGACCAAAGATCAAGTAGTTGGCCCTGCCCAACTACGTGCTTAATAGCTAGGCACCGAAAACCACACGTGGCTCCCGATGGCTTGAGTAGTAAGCGATGATGGGCTCACCTCAGGTTCGAAAAACTCACCAGAGGTGGGCCCAGGGGCCACTGTCGGTACCCAGCTAGCCGGGTACCCGCTTAAGCTAGACAAAGATCACCAATATCGGCAAGAGCTGCAGTAAAAGGAGGGCCTATGACCGCGTACAGGCGGGCCCGGCCTACTCCTTATAAAAGCTGGGCCGCGCACCCGGCCCACAGGGGAGGCCCCGGACCTCCTTCAGCGAGGTCCGAGCCCCCCCCAACCACGCGAGGAGTCCCTCAAGGGAAGGTTAGGTCCGGACCTCTCGGAGGTCTAGAGCCAGCGCCTTCGGTGGTCCGGGGCCGCCACGTGCCCACAGGGCGCGGGGAGGTCTAGCGCTGCCACGTGCCCACAGTGCGCGTGGCGGAGCCTTCGACAGGGGCCTCGCCCACCTACCGCATTTATTGCGGACAGGTGATCGTGCCCCATTGCCGCTGACACCGCCGCAGTCAGACGGGTGTGCCCCGTTGCCCGCTGACACCGCCGCAGTCAGACGGGCATGCCCCACTGCCCGCTGGCACCGCCGACAGCGGGCGTGCCCCGTTGCCCGCTGACACCGCCGCTGTCAGACGGGCGTGCCCCGTTGCCCGCTGCCACCGCCGCTGGCAGGCGGCGGCGGCGAAGCAAAGGGGCGCGCCTTACCGAGGCACGACGGCGGTAGCAGGGCACTACAATCGACTTCCCCGGCACACGTTGGGGTTTATATTGAGTAAACAAGTACGCTGTACTCATTATGAGCTGCGCCACGCGCGGCGACCGCGCTCAACCTAATACTAGGTAGCGGCGCTACAGCGCTACTACGAGCGCCCCGTCCTGTCACGCCAGCACGTCGCCTGCCCCCTCGGCTTCTGAAGCCTCTCACCGGGTTTAGCAGCCGATGGAACAGGACGACGTAAAACAGGACGACGTGGCGCCATATCCGGGTGGCAGGACGGCATGGCGCATCTTCCAGGCCATACCGGGTCGCGTCAGTGGTACAGGCGCGACGCATGGGAGCGTTGGACATCAAGCACAGGATAGAGCTGTAGCATAGAGGAAATGGGCCAGGACCACCTGTCGGGGCCTGGCCACCATGTGCATGCCCCCCTTGGGCTATAAAAGGGGAGGCATACGAGACTCTCAGGGGGACGGACACAAGCACAAGCTCACAATCACCACCGTCTTCTCCAACAGACAGGAATACAAGAACACACCCACAGTAGACGTAGGGTATTACGCTCCGGCGGCCCGAACCACTCTAAATCCTCTCGTCACCATCGTGCCACCACCGACCTAACTAACAACGATCGCTCCCCCTAACTACTCTTAGTACTTAGGATCTTGGTTGGGTGCATTCCGCCACCCGGCCGGAGCACGCTCGCTCCGACAAGTCTCATGGACTAATAAATATCTACTGTAAGCTTACTCGCTTGTAGTTATCATAAGGTTAGAGGGCTGGGAAATGTAGACGGAATGGTGGCGAAGCTTTTCACTGCTTCCCGGTTCATTGTCTTCAATCTCACACTTGATATACTTCCTCTGTTCTTTTTTTATCGACGCTTTTTATTAATTCAAAAATAAATTAGCCGGAGATAAAAATCCGAGAATGAACAGATGTAGTGTAATGCAATGTATCGTTCGCCTTGATAGTCGCTTTATCTTCTACAGTAATTAGGAACGAAGTTTGTGATCTTTTTTCCTTCTATTTTTTCGCTCTAGTAATCTTTATGGGTTGTTGAGGGTGACGTATATATCAAGTGAAGAATGGCATATAAAATCACCAATTGTACGAGGAAGAAAAGTTGCATATACACCTGATTTTGTTAAGTTTGCCTCATGGAGGCTCCATCCACGTTAAATTCTTACCAGACACGCTAGGGAAAAAAAGATAAATTCTAAAAATTATCACAAAAATTAGAAACATCCAGCCATCCATCATGTAGCTTTAATAATAATAGCCATTAAATCTATTATATTTTATAAAAAATTACCCATCATATCATTACGAAAGATGGGATAAAATAACCCCTAGATTTATATAAAAACTACCCACCATGCCATTATAAAGACAATTTCAAATAACCCCCTAAGTTTGCATAAAATTTACCCGCTATGCCACTATAAATATGAATTAAATTGCCTCCTAAATTTTAATATAAATTATTTACCATATCATTATAAAAGATGAATCAAAATGTGCCCAAATCTATATATAAGTTATCCAGTATGTCGCCATGAAAGATAAATTTAAATAATTCATAAATTTGCATATAAATTATCCACAATGTCCATTGCAAAAGATGAATTAAAGTAATAAAGTCTAATATTATTAGGGTCTGTCTCTGTTCCGGTACAGGAATCCAATGGCTAATAAAAAAATTTCTTGGTCCCCCTGTTGAACAGCTTATCACTGTCCGCCTGGCCACCAGTCCACCACTAGCTTTCCTTTTAGTCTGTCCTCTTCGGCTCATAGCCACGAATCACCTCCTGTTCAGCTAAGCTGTGATTCCTCTCCATTTCCTGTTCAGCTGTGTTACCCGAGTTGGCTCACCCCTCCTACTGTCTGTAGCTATTGCTGTACGTGGCTATTATTTCATCGGCTGGCCTATGTCACAAATGCACAGGAAATAAATGTTAGACTTTTAAGAAATAAAATGTTGCCTGAGAAAGGCACATAGAAGTACAGTCATTTCTATCTGGCCTCAACACTCAATAGTAAACGGATACATGCAAAGAAACAGTAAAATACTAAGAAACATTGAAAGAAGCTCACTTCATCGTGTATAGAGTTCTCCAAAGTCTAGAGAGTAACCGATCCAAAACAACAAACAACTTTATAGAAAATTCATACCAATTCATTCTTCATGGTGGAACCTAATTTAGTTGATTTTTTTCCCAAAAGCACAGACACCATTGTCAAACAGAGAAATACTCAAACACACAAAGATGGTTTCAAATAGAGATATCCCTCCCCCCACCCTCCCAAAACATGACTAAATTCCTTGTAGTAACCCCTCAGCCTAACAAATAGAAAAACCCAAAACTTTAAACAAACACTTCCTCATTCAAACAAAGTCATAGAATGGTCAAGCACAGCCACACCCTCACCCATTCACCTACAAAGACAAACATAGAGAGAGAGGTGACGTACCTCTACTTCAAAGTGCAAGCTGGATGATGTTTTTCTTCACAAATTGATGTCCCTCTAACCACCTCCAACCTGCACCAAAGACACATACATATGTAGCAGCAGCAGTAGCTACTACAATGCTTGTTGAAACATATGCAAAACCACGAAAACAAGACAAATAAACAGACACACAACTCTCCCTTCTATCCATCCACCTCTCTAAACAGACACACAAACCCCAAATAGTCACAGTCCCATATATCTCACAGAGACAAAAAGACAAAAAGACATAAATAAAACTTCCTTCATCACTAGAACACAGACACACCATCTCAAACACACAGACAAACTCATATAAAGTTATAGTCTTTTGAAAAAAATTTACAGACACAAACACATACACACACATACAAAGTTACAGTCTGTTGGAAAAAATTTTACAAATCAGAAAGACAAACATGTTACTAGTTAAATCAATATTTCAAAAACTACATATTGTGAGAGAAAATGGAGGCTCGGACATCTAACGCATCTAGATTCTATTCTAGACAAATGACTAAATTACATTGTATGAAAAAAGAGCATAGGTTTGTATGGTCACACATCAGGTAAAGCCCATAAAGAGACACACACAAAGAACGTGTGTGCTATTGGTGTCTGAGACAAACAGAGACACACACAAGCACACAAACAGACACACCAAGAGACAGACACACGAGTAGACACACAAAGAGATAGACAGACACATACGCACACAGATAGACACACAAAGAGAGAGAAAGACAGACAAACACACTTATCAATTTAAGATTTCATATCAGTGGTTTCAACGCACACAAACAATGACAGACGGATACAGACTTGCGTACGCACGGCGCACGCGCCATGTGCGCACACAAAGACCGAAACCACACACATACAAACGCGCGGGTGCACACATGCGCGCGCACACAGACCCACACCAACATACAATTAACCCCACACCAACATACAATTAACCCTAACCCCACACCAACACACAGAGACCAGTCACACGTACACATAAAAGTCACTAGGATTAGACTAGAAAAACTTCACCGCCCCATTCCACATGAGCGAAGGAGAAATGGGAGGTCGAGTTACCTACGAGCTACATCCCCTGCAATTCCGCTGACTCCACGGAGGAAATGAAGCCGGATCTACCTAGGGCTCTGCTTCTCTGGTTGACATGGCCGTGGGGAAGGTCTGTGCCACTCTCGTCGCCTTGCCATGGACCCTCCGAGATGAGGCAGAGAATGTGAGAGGGCCGAGGGGATGTGAAGTGTCTAGCCGCAGGCCCGCAGCTGAGCCACGAGCTGAGACTGAGAGAGCCACCCACACTGAGCCAAAAGCTGACTCGCCAAAGCGCAACGAGCCACGGCTGGTTCGCTCTCACACTCGCTCATGCGAACAAAGAAAAAACGAGCCTTGACTGACACAGAACAAACCGTCAATCGCCTGATAATGAGTAAATCTGTATTATTAAAGATTACATCTATATCTTCTAAAATTCTAATCTGTGTGTGAGAGCACAGGCTGATGGACTAACTTTTCAATGCATAGATAGATAGTTGCGTAGTTGGTACTTATATTTTGAATGAAGACTAGTTCTGCCTGGAACCGCTGATGCCTTGGGCTGTTTGCAGCTGGCGATCGTTGATGCTTAGCCTCCATTCGTCCATGGTGACTTTTCGTACTCACTGCTTTGCGTTGACCTGCCTAAAGAAAGCACCTTATCTCTTGTCTTTCCTGAGGAGGTTTCTTATCATGACCTGCCTTTTCATATTGATTGGTTATGACTTGGTTAGTCTGCATCCTGATTTGTTTTGAACGTCCTTGCAAGGCACGATGTTTCTATTTTGTACTTTTGTATGCATTGTGTCGTTGTATTCCCTCTGGTCGGTCAGTGATATTAGAGAAGTCATCGTCTACCGTTTGTGACATAACTGGCGTAGAGTGCGTGAACGATTTCTCAGGTAGAGGCTAGTGCTGGATAAAGCTTTTAATAACAGGTGTAAAAGAGTAAACTTAACCCTTTCTTAATTTAGTGTGTCAGAAACGTCATCTGTTGATCATAAAATTTGCTATCATTAAACCAGATATGTAAGAAAACCTTATGCAGACATTACCGATCCATATCCAAAATACCCAGAAAGAAAACATGTGCAGAGAGCATACAAGTACAACTTGAAAAAAAAAAGGCAATGAACAGGAACTTTCAAAAGCAGATGAGATCCCGGAAACCATGTTCCCCGGTGGGGTGAGGATTCCCTGATTTACGTTGCCGCCCCCGACTCTCGTCACCGACAGGTGGGTCCGGACCCATGTGTCAGTGACAGCAGGGGACGTCAGGGAATGAATTCCCGTCGGTTCCGGTGAAGGGCATGCAGAGGCAGAGGAGCTACTGGATGGTGCACGCTCCGTCAGGTGACCTGTCCTCGTAGCAGGGCGGGTAGTAGGGCGGGTAGCTGCTGTGAGGGTAGTAAGGGTAGCCGCCGGGCACGTAGTAGCAGCCCGCCGGCGGCGAGCTGGGCTTCTTGCAGCAGGTGCTGCAGGAGCAGCAGCCGAGCCACGCCTTGCACTTCTTCTCGCACGCCTCCTTGCACTCCTCCTCGCACTTTTCCTTGCACTCCTTGCAGCAGGTGATCTTCTCGCACCGCTCCTTGCACAGCTTCTCGCACACCTCCTTGCAGGTGTCCTTCTCCTTGGGCTTGTCGTCCGCCACGCTCACGATGCTCGCCGCGAAGCACTTCTTCTTGAGCTTGTGCACGATGCACACCGGGTCGACGGTGCCCACCACCGTCAGCGTGCACTTCTCGGCGTCGATCTCCATGGACTTGATCCCTGCAAGGTGGTCACACAGACACACACTCAGACATGGTAAAGGCCTCCAGGCCAGCTACAAATTCTGTTAATAGGCATGCATGCATTGTTCTAGTCTAGAGATACATACATACCTTGGAGCTTGGAAACAGCTGCTAGGATCTCGCTCTTGCATTTTGTGCCGACGAGGTCGGCTTTGATCACTATCTTCTGCAATGGGTAATTGACAGCAGAAGCATTCGTTCAATACAGATGATTCAGAGGAGTATAATATGCAGAAGAAAAAGCCATTGCATGGTATCAAGAACCTTGTTAGACATTTTGAGCAGCTGATCGATGACACCCCTGGCCTGGGTAGAGTCTGCGTGTCGGGAGGAGGAGAGACTGCTGCTAGTGCTAGTGCTAGTGCTATAGAAGACCGTGTGTGTGTGTGAGAGATGTTCTGAAGAATCTCTGTCCAATTCCAAGCTGCACATATAGGCGGCAGCTCTGCGAGTCAACTTGCGAGACAGGCAGCAACTGCCACTGCGCCATTGGCTGAGACCTGGTCGTAGGAATAGTACACAGGCACACTTGTGCATGCTCCACACACACATATAGTATAGAACCTGGCCATGGTGGAATTACCATATTCCATATTCCTGATTCCGAATGCAGGAGGTTGCAACTGTCAGCTGATCAACTGGTTAGTCAACCCCCATGCTCTGAGATGTCACTGACTTTGCTCCAGAGGATTGGCCGGGTTTTTGCTGGTACGCATGTTAGTTAGGATGGCGAATTTTTTAGGGAGTGACTAATTAAATTAAGGGACGAGGGTTATATATGAGCGTGGTTTAATTTTCCCCTCATCAAACCGGGTCCGTCTACGCGTTGTTTGTTTGATGGTTCGATCGTGGAAATGTCATCCCAAAATGGGTTGTTTTTATTTCGGATTCACCCAACACCCCCAACAAACATTTCCCGTAATCAGAAAGCCAGGGGACACATACATGATATATACACCCCACAGTTTACTAAAAAACACCTGTTCCTGACCATAGCACCTTTCCTGGAAGCATACTCTTGGAGGAAACTAGGAGTGATTTCTTCTAGGTTTATTACAAATCCTTACCCTACATACCGTTTTTAAAAGGTAGACTAATAAATTCTTCCCTTGAGGAGGCAACCATATACTCACTGCATTTGTTTTAATTGGAAACTTTCAGGCAGCCAAACTAAGTTACTACTTTATTTCAGATTGTATGCAGTGTTTTCTCTGCTAGAAATTAATGTAACTAAAAAAATCTCAAGAGTGAAAGAGCGAGCGAGGTCAACATACATTTTTCATGACTTTGTAAACCTAAAAAGGATGCATCAAGTGGAACATATTAGAAACATAATCAACCTAAGCACACCCCTTGGAAAAGTCTTCTTACCCTCTTTTTTATTGCAAGTCTTCTTACCTAAGTACACCCCCTGTCCGGTATCAATGATTGGAAGATGGTGGAATACTGGAATTCACTGGCAACTGCGTTGATGATTAGAATATCGAATTCGCATGACTCGTCAGTTGCTTGTGGAACGTGGCAAAGGTGACGTATAGCATTCTGGTCGTCAACTCTATAGTAAAGATTTCCAGAAAAGAACTACTCCTAGCTGTATCATGGTGACATTAACTGGGGCATTCGCTTGAACAAAATCAGTATTGAATAGAATGTGAAATAAATGACTAGAACACACACATTGAACCAAAACTGGGAGACTAGATTTCTTGCAAAAGTTTAGAGCCTTGGCTTCAGCGACATTGATGATCCTTGTGTGGCTCTCGTGCGGCATCAACATGATATGAGACTTGATCCATGTCTTTCCATGACGATGCAATCAGACTTGATCCTTCTATGACGATGCAATCAGAGTGCTTGATCCTTCCATGACGATGCAAATAAGCATACTCGTGACGTGAGATTAAATCGTGATGAGTGGCGTTGGCAGTTGAAACGCTCTTTCGTTCTAGCATGGTGACAGTTCAAAATATACCAGCAGTCCAGCTTTTCCTTCCCATGAGATCACCTCTAATCATCGTTTCTGGAACACATACCTACGAGATATGCCAATAATAAGTCTAGCAATTAGCAGTGATCGGTCATGCACTTGATTGACCAGTTACCTAACCAAGAATCATGTACGCGTGCCTTTAGTTTTCTTTGACAGCGCCATACACAATGTAACTGCCTTAGACATTGTTCGTTAAGCAAGTCTGAAATAGCGGAAGAACGTACTAATAAGAGACCTTGTTGGGAGCTCTGAGAGACCAAACGTACTGTAACATTGGGTAGAACCGGTCATATGATTGACTAGCTAGCAATGATCGTGTTTGGTGTAATGTGATGGTTTAAATCAAAGTCACAAATGATTAACCCACTCTTAATTACTGCTCTTGTCGTAGCTAGTTGTTGCACTAATAGTAGCTTCTGCAAGTGTAGGAATGATTCCAGGAAGAATAATGTGAACGCGATGCAATGACTGAGTGAGTAAATTAACCAATCATTTTGTTTTCTAACCATAAGCATCCAGCCTGGTAAAAGGGTTCTTCCTTTACCAGTTGTTGTTGTTCTATGGAGTATAGTTCTATGCATAGAGTATACCATAAGTCCATAAGCACAAAACAAAAATGGATCGCATATAGTTCTTTGGAGTACATCATCAGTTGTTCCTTGAAAGAGGGAAAAAATATCATGTGCACCCTATTGCATCGGTCACGTCAACTAATTGATGGGTTCTTTGTGCGTGGATCTAGTGCTCGTACCCAAAACCACTAGTGTTCTTGAGTGGAGTTTGTGGTAGTTCATGGCGGATCTTGATCCGTGTGGATCTGGTGAGAGAGAGAAGGGAGAGAGGCAGTACCTTAGTAGGTGCGAGCTCAACCAGTGCCACTTGGGCAATGGATTTTCCACGGCGGCAAGCTGGACAGAAAGGACATCGGCGATGTCACAGAGGTAGAGCAGGTGCCCACACAGAGGCGGTGCCGGTGGCTATGGCTCTTCACTCCACTCCCACACCTAGGTGATCGTGCCTAGGGTTTCTCGGCCCGAGGAGGCACAACGAACGTTGATCCGCATGCCACTCGTACCTCTTCTCTTGTAGCAGTGCGGGGTGAAAGGGGCCACAACCAAGGGGGTTTTTGGGCCTCCGATCAAGGCCTTGACCTCAACACCCATGTCCGGTTAGGACGTCTCTTGACCGAACCCGAGATCAATCCAACATTCCTCCCCCCTTGATCTTGGTCTCTCTTGAACTTCTGTGCTCTATCCCTCGATAGATCAATATATCGAGACTAATGCGTTGCATACAGCCAGTTACGTGCCACTGAACTCATTCACTACAATATACATTTATATCTCGGAATAAAGCCTTTTCTTTTACTCTTGAGACAGTTGTTCAAATAGCCCTAAATCCAGAATCGTAGGTTTTCCAGGTAATCCCAAATGATGGCTTTCTTGTCCATTCATTTGTCATGCTTGACAAGCCAACATCCATAGCATGGGTCGCAACAACAGTCATCTGAACTAGAGGTGCAACCTCAGCAGGTATCGAGAAAAGGGTTTCTTCAACCATTGGAATTGGGATGTGCACCATCTATTCCGCAAGTTTATTTCTCATAATACCGTGCTCCCCCTGATCTTGTCATTTTCTAGAAACACCAAAGTGTCTCATTTCTATATACTTGGTATGTCTACCTTGTCTATCTTGACAGTGAAAATTGAATCGCTTCAATCTTTTAGTTAGCCAATGGAATGGCACCTTACTGTCTTCTCACATCATCTCCCTTGAGCAAGGTTAATGGCTAATGGGACGTCAACTCACTGTCCTATCATCTTATCTCCCATGGGCAGGGTTAACAGTGTTAGTGTCAGGTAAATAGCCCTGAACTGCAAATAGTTTATCGTGGGCTTTCTCTTTCTCTTAGTCGGTATCTTGAGTACTCATGTACTCAGAATCTGATTAGGTATATAAATGGTGGTTTTTGAATACCTCGATCCACAAGTTTGTCTAGTGTCATATACTGGGAATCTTGATCGCATGCACCTTGCAAAAGGTTCCTAAAACTTGTCGGCATGGTGTATCATGACTATAGTACTCACTACAATCGGATCTCACCTCTTTAATCTTTTTAGATGTGCTCTTGTAAAAATTCTTCTATGCAATCATGCATCATTCTAAGTCTATGAAGTCTCATGGATGGGGAGTTTCTTCTTTTAATCAAGAAAACCTTCTAATCCCCCCCTCGAAATGTGCCACACAATTTCGACGAAAGTTCCTCCACCATATCATTTCTTGCTTACAACAACATATGTGTCTTTTTCTTGTCAACTTTGCACAAGGCTAAGGAAAAATATGTCTCATCAAATTGTGAGACTCACATTCTTTCGAACTCATTTATCTTATTCACCAAACATCGTAGAGGGAAAACAAATAAATCATGTCTCATCGGAAGGCGAGACTCTCGTTCTCATTATTACACTGAATAATGCACTTATGATTCCCAACATTGCAACGAATGTGCTAATTTTCTATCATAGAATTTGAAACCATGTTTCTCAATTGGAAGGAAACATATAAAATATCTCTTACATAAAAAGCCATCATCTAATTCTCATCAATTTCTAAAAGAAATTCTTTATGGCTTTGACATGACATTATTTTGTATTAGCAAAAATTCAATTCTTGTTGCTGCTCTTGGTAACATCTTTCTTACAGAATCTTGATAAGATCCGGGCAATCAATCTCATAGTGCCCTTTCTTCTTGCAGTACATGCAAGTGTACATAGAAATTGGAAAACATATCATCTTCCCCTTGTTGTCTATATTGGAGTTGTTGTTCTATGATGCTAGCTCTAGTTCTCTTAGAGCGGTCACCATGTCACCTTTCTCGTGCCAATTGGAGTGATTACTCTCCTTTGACAGTTCTATGATCCCCAAAATCTCCGAGAATCGTAATATCATTCGAGCCTTCATAGAAAAAAAAACTTAAATCAAAACAGGCTCAAAAATATTCTCTCCAAAAATAATAATCTTGCATGAATTAAACTTAACATTGGTCAAGATTAAAACGCACTCAGAATTCTCTTTTCCATTTTCAGAGACAAGTATCTTTTCGATTTTCTGAGTCAAATATCTTGCATGAATTAAATTTAACGTTGGTCAAAAGCAATATATGCTTGAAAAAAAATTCTTTATTCAATTCAATAGTCTAAATTCATCGTTGGACGAAAATAGAACTAAATCAAATCATAATCATGGTTCATAATCAAAATCATGGCTCGTCATCAAATTAACGTTGGTTAAATTAATGACAACACCATAACTCTATTGTCAACGTGCAATTCTCCAATAATTATTCTAGTTGATTTCAAATTTATCAGATAAAAGCATATTCATCTTTGCAGCGAAAACTCAATCTAAATTATGTGAAATAATTCTTAGTTCCAAGAAAAATTATCTAAATAATCTAACTCAAAAATACAGATGTATAAAGTCTGAAAGAAGGGAAATCTTCTTGCGCACTATTCTTAGGCTAAATTTAGCCAAAACCGGCCTATGACTTGCTGTGCAGTGCTCCCCGTGTCCTAGGCCACATCAAGCTTGGCCTAGGCCGAGCATTTGGCCCCGCCTAGCACGGCGGAGCACCTGCCCCTCTCCATCTTGACAGTTCGATCTGATCCGATGGCCAAGATTGATCAAGGAGAAGGTATAAAAGGCGGAAAATCAGGGCTCCCGGAACCCTAGCTCATTTCGCTTTCCCCTTTCTCGGTCGCAGTCTCCTTCTCTCTCTGCCAATGGCGGGAGCGGATGGCACCTGGCGGCGCAGCCTCTCACTGGTGGGAGACCGGGCGACAACGCCGTCTGCACCGGCTCTCTTCTTTTCTCCCCATCGTGCCACGTGCTCTAGCCCACCTCCA
The DNA here is from genome assembly GCA_030272315.1 of Paspalum vaginatum. Taxonomy (NCBI): domain Eukaryota; kingdom Viridiplantae; phylum Streptophyta; class Magnoliopsida; order Poales; family Poaceae; genus Paspalum; species Paspalum vaginatum. The sequence continues at coordinate 8,201,237 of CM059014.1, read as the reverse complement.
TCGCTCCCCCTGCTCACCGGCTCCGGCGAGAGAGAGGCAAAGATGACAGTGGCGGCGCCGCTTGCTAGGCCCCTTGCCGGCACGCGCGTCCACCATTGGGTAAGAGCGCCGCCGTCGAGTGGCCTAGCGGTGGTGCCTCTTGGCCCATGTGCACGCGATGTCCGATGGTGTGAGTGTCGCCTCTATTCTTGCCGTCGTCGACACTGACAGGAGCGGTAAGCCTTCTGCTCTTGTGATTTCTTGAGTGGGTATGGGGATTTCAATGGTTAAGGTTAGAGAATTGATCCCCTTTCCTTTCTTATTTTCTCATTTTTCTCGGATCCGAGCCCAAGAGCTCTAGATCGAGGTGATTTTCGTTCTTTTGTTCTCTATTCACATTCTCTTCTTGGATCCGAACCTCGAGCTCGACATCCATTCAAAAATTCATTCTTTCTTCATTTCTTCTTGACTTGAGGGTCAAGATCATTCTAGGGTTAGAGATCGGGCACGATTTGGGCTCTGGTACAATTGATGGGTTCTTTGTGCGTGGATCTATTGCTCGTGCCCAAAACCACTAGTGTTCTTGAGTGGAGTTCGTGATAGTTCATGGCGGATCTTGATCCGTGTGGATCTGGTGAGAGAGAGGAGAAGGGAGAGAGACATTACCACAAAGGTAGAGCAGGTGCACACACAGAGGCGGCGTTTGTGGCTGTGGCTCTTCCCTCTACTCCCGCACCTAGGTGATCGTGCTTAGGGTTTCTGGGGTTCGAGGAGGCACAACGAACGTTGGTCCGCGTGCAACTCATACCTCTTCTTTTATAGCAGTGCGGGATGAAAGGGGGCCACAACTAAGAGTTCCTCCGATCAAGTCCTTAATCTCAACACCCAGGCCCGGTTAGGACTTTTCCTGACCAGACCTGAGATCAATCCAATACTAATAACCAATTTCAGATGTAGAACTATTGACCGTCTCACCCAATAATGCTCTCTCATAGTCTCATCTAATTAAGGCCAGGCTAAAGTTAGTCAATTAGTGTCAGACTTTACTACTTTAGTCATTTTAATTAAGCCTAAATCAACTATATATATGCATGAACTCGATCTATTAGAGAACGCGACCTGCTCGATCATCGTTGAAAGCTCTGGGGGCAGGAGAAAATGTGTTCTTGTGCAACTGCGACCCTAGAAATTAATAGTCGTCAGCTTGCCGCGAAGCAGCGATCGAGGATCGAGGGCTCGAGGCGGCAGTTCGCACTTCGTCCTCATCAATGGCGCTAGCCACGACGTACGTGGTGAACGGGGGCGTACACGTACGTTACGTGCTGCCTTGCTCTTGCCGACTATCGGGGTCGTTGCACAGACGACTGCCGGATGCTGATCGCCGGCCGGAATATTGGTTAGGTCTGCCTGTCTGTCGTCGGCATGAAGTCGAGGGGCGCAAGGCCATGCATATATGCATGGACGACGACTGATGAACTGGTAAACCAACAATGCAAGTCTCCTATTCAATTTGTTTTCTAATACTGTATAATCCAACGTGCCCAGCGCCGACGACCAGCCTCTAGGGGACCCTTTCCATTAACTTGTTTATTTTTTACGAGACCGTGCTGGCCGCCTTCACATGCATGGTTTCGCCCATGGAATATCCATCCGATCCACTGTCTTGAGAAAAAAAAGAGGGACGATGCCAGCAGTTTCTGTTAAAAAAAGACGATAAATTCACAAGTAGGAAGCAGTGTGTTGTTCAAGTGCAACCAGCTGACTAAGAAAGTGTCGGCAACAACGCGAATAACTAGTCGTATGATGTTTGTATACCTCTTGGGGCTAAGCAGGTTCCGCGCAAGGCTCCGAATGATTAATCAGCAGCTGGTGACGAATGATTAATTGATTACTTGCGATCATTGTCATTTATCAATGATCGTCTCAACACTTCTTTTTATGGAACAGGAGGGGTTTCCCCCTACTGATTAAAGAATTATATTAAAGAAAAGGGAGGCCAAATGGCTAGAAAGTTACAAAGGGAAAGCAAAAGGTAAAGACAAGGGTGAAAACAGTTACGGGGAGCTGGTCTAGCCACAAATCAATATATGGAGGGTAACTACTTTTTGCTCTATGTAACAACAAGATGAACACTTGTTGGAAGATGAACTTCTCGGGTGATATTCCTAAAGATCTTGTTATTTCTTATTGTCCAAATGGACACTACAGAAAAAAGGTATGTTTTTAGGGCCAAAGTAATTTCGTTGGGCAAGATGTGGCACATATTCGTTGGGGGATCGGATCACAAACCGACAAAAATAAGATTAAATTCGTTGGCTCTACTGAAGAACCGACAAAAATAATTTTAAATTCGTTGGCAAGCTGACAAAATTACCTACACACGGGGGAATTTGAAATTACCATGTGGGCCAACGAAATTACATGTGCTATTTTCGTCGGCCAGGTGGCCCACGAAATTACTTGGCCAGTAATTTCGTCGACTAGTACAAAGCCGATGAAAATAGCTCATTTTCGTTGGGGCCAACGAAGTTAGTTCCAAAATTTTGTCGAACCTAATTTCGTCAACAAATTTCATCAGCATGCCGACGAAAATATGTATTCATTGGTTTTGGGCTATTTTCGTGGGTTTTAGGCCCACAAAAAAAAACTCTGTTCCTGTAGTGACATGACATGATGATTATGATCTCCATGAAGAAAGGGAGGGAGAGCTGCTGCTTGAAGCTGTCAATTGGTTGAAACAAGTGTAATCCTTGGTTTGCATGGAGATTGAGGAGTGCCCAACACTCTTTGGCGAAATTACAATAATGTATGATCAGGTGCACAGTTGATTCCTCAATGTTTTCTTAACAGAGTTCACATGTGTATGAGGGTAGTTCCATGTTTCTTCTTTTGAGCATTCCTCTAGTGCTCAGTTGTCCTGTAAAATGAGCCAAAAGAATGCCGTGTGCTTGTGTTGACAGGAGTTCCAAAGACAAGCAAAGGCCTTATGTGTTTCTCTATGCCCAATGAGTTTGTTTGTAGGCTTTGGATGAGGAGAATTTTTTATTTCCCCGTATGTATGTCCATTGGTACGATTCTTCTGTTAGTGTGTGATTCTGAATTAGGTTTGTGAGATGCTAGAAGTGAGTATATGCCTCCACCGACAACAGCAAGTGGAAGAGGGTAGAGAAATTTCCTGTGTGTTTGACCCGATGAAGTGTAACTCTATCATTTCTCACAAATGACAAATGAGTGAAGCTGTGGGCATTCATGTTTGAGAATACTGTTGCTCCAAAGGTCATCCCTGGCAAGGCCTTTGAATTTGTCCAGGAGCTTAAGGATATCATTCCACCGGAAGGATCCTTTCTTCCTGGGTAATGGTAATAGTGTTTCCGTACTAGTTGCACCCATGGAATATCCATCCTGTTGAAGAATTTGTGTAAGTTTTTAGAAGGCAGGGCTTCATTTTGAGTTCTCAAATCAAGTACTCCACGACCCCCTTCTTTCTTTGGTTTTGCTACTAGTGCAGTGCTGCTTTTGGTGGTTGGTTGGCATTAAGATCTGAACCTCTCAAAAAAGACAGTTCTTTCTTAGTTTGTCAATCTATTCCAGGATCGAGCTACACATGTTGAAAGTACATAGATGGAATTTTGGCAAGGCAGTAAGAATTGAGTTAGTGGGCTGCAATCTGCCTGCCTATGAAAGGAACATGGATGAGCTAATTAGTCTTCTTTCACATCTTGTTACTAGAGGCATGAATTCTTCCACCTTTGGCTTAGTGAGTCCAAGTGGGAGACCAAGGTAGGTGAAGGGGAGAGTCCCTTTGGCACAGGAAAATTATTGGCCAAGACATGTAGACAATCTTCTAAGATGTTGATGGGCATCACCATGATTTTTCATAATTTACTCTCGGTCTAGTTGACTCAGCAAAGGCATTGAGCAGAGATTTTAGGAAAAGCAGCTGTCGCAGGCATCCTTTCATAATTATTAGAGTATCGTCTGCATATTGCAGAATTGAGGTCGTTAGTGGATCTTAGAGGTACTGGAAGACTCAACAGGCCTAGCTCCTTGGCTTTGTTAAGCAGTGATTGGAGTAGGTCTGCTGCAAGAACAAAAAGAAGGGGTTAAAGTGGATGTCCTTGTCTCATCCCCCTTTTGCAGTGAAATACTTTCCCTGGGACTCCATTCAGAAGTACAGGTGACGTTCCTGAGGAAGAGATGTTGCTTATCCAGTTATTCCAAGTATCACTTAAACCCTTCTGCTGCAAGATCTGAAGGATCTGTCTCCTCTGCTTGTTAGAAATTCGGAGTTCATAACGCTGGAATGTATATCATCATTAGGGCTTAGCTCTCTGAGGCTATGCATCCCCTGTTTAATCAAAACAAAAGACTTTGCAATTTGTAGTTTTTATGGTTCAAAAAATGCTACTGCGTACCATGCTTACTTTTGGAGAGAAACAAGGGAAGCAGTAGTGTTATTTGGAGACGGGTGGCATTATTCTTTATTCAGGCGGAAAGTCCTTTCTACCTCCCTTGACAATGCCCTATCATTCCTGGGTACAGCATTTGCTAGTACTAACTACTCATTCTGTTTATAAATGTTTGACGTGGTTGACTTTTGTTTTCAAAACTTCGGCCATTCGTCTTATTCAAAAAATTCATAAGTTACCGTTTATTTTATTATGATTTGTTTTGTCACTAATGATAGTTTAAGTATGAGTTGTGTTTCTACATGTTTTAAAACTAATCATTCAAGTTGTAGAAAAAAATCAACCACATTATACATTTGTGAATATAGGTAGTACAATTTATAGCGGTAAAAGTTCTATAACTAACCACTATTCACATATTTTACATGCACATATGCATAGCAGGTTCTACTACTATACTAACTCGATGCCTAAGTGTAGGTATTTCCAAGCACGATGTATCTGCCATAGTTACGAAGTTCCTAGATTGGCGGGATCGAAGTATGTAGAATGTTTTTTTAGAGTTTTTTATAAGGCGGTGGTGAAAACGAACCCGCCTACCTAGGTCCAAAAGGGCCGCTACCATTCAGGGATTAAAATTTCGGATTAAGGTTTTCGAAATTTCGTGTTTTTCGTTGGGTGCCGAAAATATTGTTACCGAAATTTCGGTTTTTCTAATAATATTATGTCAGAAATATTTTAAAAATAAATAAATAAATTTAAAAATGGTACGAAATTCCCGAAATTTCAGGTTTTTCGGCGGAGGCTAATTTTTTTTAATTCCGAAATTGTAAACCCTGCTACCAGCAACCCCGTTTCTTGTGACTACTATCAGTTCATGCTGTGATGCAAACTTTCACTGTTTTTATGGTTCAAAGGATGTGCTTCTATAATAACTAGTAAGAACCTATGATATGGAGTATATATGTACACTTCTCAGGCAGTAGTATTTCGGAGAAGAGTATATGGCCAGGTGCTTAAAGCCTGATGCCACGTCTTCTGCGCCGGGCTGGGTTAACACGGGCTGCAGTACAAGGCTCCTGCTCTGCTTTTCATCTTAAGACATAGAGTACTGGCTCAAAAGTTCACAACTTCACATATATAGTATGGTGCAACGAATCAAACGGCACGCGAAGAATACTCAAGATGTTCGATCAACTGACACGAAGAATCGAAAACACCAAAGTTTCAGTCGCTGGGTACATCAAACACGAATATGTGGTGCATTGTTCAGCACTCTCCTCCACGACCCAGCCTCTCGCATAGTATTGCCAAGCTACTACCAGTACCAGCTATAGCCATACGGCGCGGTCCTGAACGCTGTGTAGTAGCAGCAGTTGGGCAGCGCGCATGGCGAGTAGTAGCATCCAGGCACGCACGCCTTCTCGCAGGCTTCGACGCAGGCCTGCACACACGCCTCTCGGCAGCGGCAAGGGTCCTTCGGCGGTTCCGGCTTGGGAGGATCTGGTTCCTTGGGCTTGTCGTCCTCGACGCCGACGATCGCCGCCGCCAGGCGCGCCTTCTTGAGCGCCAGCACGATGGCCACCGGGTCCACCGTCCCGATCACCGTCAGCTGGCAGTTCTCGGCGTCAATGTCCATGGACTTGATCCCTGAAGAATGGCACGCACGGACTGTTAGTGACTGACAGGGTGGTGGGTCCTTTGTGTACATACAGTTCACAGTTATAATGTACCTTCTAGCTTGGCAACGGTCGACAAGATGGCCGTATTGCATTTGCTGCCGATGAGATCAGCTCTGATCACTGTCTTCTGCATATATTGTGCCCAATTGCCGATGATAAACCAAGAAGCTTAGGATCAGCTACTTCAAACTGTACCATAATAATCAAGCAAAAAGAAAAAAAACATCATGATCTCTTAATTCATTCATGACTAACCTTAGACATACTGGTCAGCTTTGGGATCGATTCCAACTTCCAATAAGTCGTCTGAAAACCCTCTGGGTGACCGGGGATGAAAGGGACCTTGATGAAAGGTATGACAAATGCTTCTCTAATTCCAGCCCGTTTTATAGCCGCAGCTAGCCGATAACTAACCAAGAGGTCAACTCAACGTTCAAGGTTGATCGACAAGGACTCGGTCATATGATTAACAATCCTTTGGTACGGTAGTGCTTCCAACGTGGAAAGTTTGTGTATTGCTGCAGTACTAAGTAGTAGCCAAGTAGGCATATGTTTATTATTACAACTTTTATTAACGATTGGGATTAGAGGCAACTCATCCACAGCTGGTAAACCAGGTCCTCTAATCAAACATATCCAGCCATGATATACGGGTGTTCTTCAATTCTCTGTTTGTTCATGATAATGACAAACTAAATATACCATAGATTGGATGGGAGTTCAACAAGCAAAGATGCAGGAATACAATATATACGTACTTGGGTTGAGAAGTAGTGCATTAATGTATGGCCATCTAGAATGAAGTACGTATCTACTAGTGTAGAAAAGAAATAAACCAATTGAATGTGAAAAGAAATAATCTGGAGGAGTCCATGCCAATATGCCATGTTCTTGATCATCCAAAGATCTTAACGAAGCTTGCAATGATTGCATTATAAACCGTCAGAAGCTGTGATCGACGATGGATGCCTAATTTTCACGCCTACATATATACATCTCACGACATATTTCAACAGAAAAAACACATTTTACAACATTGGTCTTCTATTTAAAAATATAACAAAGCTTTCATAATTTATAAAGACAAAAACCCAAATTACTTATCCCAAGTTCTGGCCCGTGTCCGAATATATAACCACACAAACAAATTTTTGGTTCAATTTATATCCCACCAATTTCGATTCTCCATTTTCCAATGTAGCTCCTAATCAGATTTGTCTTGTTTCTCCACATAGAAGTTGTTTTAACCTCAAAAATACGTGAGGTGGTTGCATACATCATAAATTATGTTAAAACATATGACTTGTCATGATTTTTTTCATAAAAATAAACTGTATGAAAAATATTGCCGGGCATTTCATAATTATATATTTTAAAACAATAGGTACCTCCCCATAAATTTTGAATTTAAAAACCTCGACTTATACTTATACGTGGAGAAACAAAAATAAAATCATATTAAAAGATAAGATTGAAACAACTAAAACAATTATATGAGTAAATGAAACAAATAGTTTTGTTCAAATGAATTATTTGGACAGAGGCCAAAAGTGGGGGCAGCAATTTTGACTTTTTCTTAGATTCTATACGCCGTCCAACTGTTTCATGCTTGCATGCGCAATATCTGCTGATGTGCACTGCAGATCGGAAATGGTGCACGTAGTACGTCGTTTCTGCCGGCTACGATTGTTAATATATATATATATGCTCCTACGTGCTACGTAGTACTAAACTGTGAGGGCAGTGCCAATTATCGTTTCATCATTAGAGCGCTGCTATATATACATAATACATTCTTATACGGTACAGGGACATTGGAGGAATGTGATTTCGTGCTAAGCTAAGGACATTTTGAAATGAAGACTAGTACAAAGTACAAACAACCTGAAACACACACACGCGCACACACAATTTCTTAAGAGTAATTGACCATGTCATACTGTCCAGTTTTCAGGGGCCCACAGGTATTTTAGAGATGCAGAGATGAGTGCTGGACTGCTGGGCCATTGGTGACACATCTTCTCATCTTCCGGGCCGAGCTTCGTGCGTCGCCGACAACATTTCTATTGGATAAGCTACATCACTACTAGCCCACTGGTGATTTTTCAGTCCAAGTACTCTCTCATCCCACAGCGTGCCTCGTCCTAGCAATCCGATCATGGTCCTGCATGCGCTGTGTTCAGGCACCATGCATCCATCAGATGCAGGTTGAGAAAGGGATTTTCTTCGAAGTAGGTAGGTAGGGTGTTGCCTTGCTGTCCAATCTTTAGTCCCATCGGTTCTGCCTTTTTAAGTTTTTCACAACGATTATTGTCATTTCGTTTTCTTTGTTAGGTCTCCTGACTTGGCTGCCCTGTGATCTCACTCACTTTTTTCTCCTTGTGTTCTGAAATGAACGCCAGCATATTAACGTGGGTGAATAATTAAGAAAACCAAAACGTAGCCCAAGGTTTCTTTATTTGCAGTTTTTTTTTTTTTTTGCTAGAACCTTCAGCCCTGCATATATAGTCTCTGTCTCGCGCCTGTGTCCTTGATCCTCAATGTACGTGCAACCTCTAGTAGGAGCATATATATAAAGCTTTGATGGGCAGAGCCAAAAGGCACATCCGTGACTGACTTCCCAGCTACTGTTCTTTTATGGATGGTCCTTCTGCACCAACCATGGAAGTGAAGTGGAAACTAGAGGGCGATGCTGAAACATCAAGGCAGGGCAGGGCAGGGCAGTTATCTATTTTCTAAAAATAAAAAAGGAATATGTTTCATCGTTGTATGTGTAGGTAGCTGAGGATGTTGAGTATGTAGTGTTGTGTCAAAGTTATAACTCGAAATAAAAGAAAGTCAGTAACTTATCAGGTATTTTACACTAGATGGAGGCATATGCAGCATGTTGTATTCAGAGGCGAAGCCAGGAGGGGGGGGGGCAGGGCTGCAACCCCGGTTGCAGTCCAATAATTCTATAATACCCTATGTATTTTTTGGTCCAACAAATAAAAAATAGCCTAGCAGCTCAAGTTACCCTATGTATTTTTTCTCTAACAAATGAAAAGTAATCCAGCAGAAAAAGTTTTATATGAATTGTGTCAAAAAACTGTCTCATGAACTACCAAGTATCAATTAATTACTCCTTTAAAATTAGCCCCCTTGATTCATTTCTAGCTCTGCCACTGTATTCTACTCCCTCCGTCCTGAATTATAAAAGGAGTTTGGGCCATCACTTTTCTTTTATATGGATGTTGATGAATCACATTAAATATGTTACAATTGGAGACTCATTTTACAGCCTCCACATCAACAACATAAAATATGTTAGAAACAATAAATCTTAGAATTCTCAAAAAAAAAAAACAAAGTATTAGGCCATAGTGCATGGTAGAAGGTAACCAACTAACCTTTATTGAGCAAAATAGCCATTAGATTTGATTTGCTACTAGTTACCCTCTTTATCATTAAAATAAACTTTAAACTAACTTATAGAACTGCATCTAAACTACTCACCTCTGCCATTATGAAGAATAGCTTAAAATAACCACCTAAATATGTTTCCAAATTACCCACATATATCTATCATTATGAAAATAACTTATAGTAATTCCTAAACATGTATTAAAACTACTCACCTTGGACATAATTTTTAAAAATAACCTAAAATATGGATCATGCATGCTTAAAGCGCCTATGTGTTAGCTCGTGAGTTTGTCTCTGTAGGGTAAAACATCTAAAGGCATGTTTGTTTATGGTAGAGCTCATGGACTTTGTCTCTATAGGGTAAAATATCTAAAGACATGTTTGTTTATGGTGGAGCTCAAGGGTGTTGAATGTTAGCCAATATATGGTGGTATGCTAGCATGACCTCGGAAAAGAAGGTGGAGTCAATATTAGCTATCATTAATTTTTGCGATACTTGTGAGTGTCGGTTATCCGGCGAGACATTGGTTAGATGTACATGGCAATGGTTTTGCTAGAGGCGGCATTGTTTTCATGTTTAAGGAAATTTGTCTCTAGGGTGAAAACCTATTATCTAGCTTTCACCGGTGGTTAGATCATAGCAATGACAATGTGAGTAATGTTCTTTTCAAAGATGTTGCATGCAGACATGCGCACGCATACGCGCACTCTCTCTCTTTTAGAGAGCCTCACTCATGGTCTAAGTTTTTCTTTGATGTGGGGGAATTGAAGACCCATTGTCTGCGGTAGGGTAGATTGCAATGGTTGGAAAAATGTTAGTGTTTTTAACGCTTGTGTACACTCTAGTTGTGAATGAAGCTACGAGTTATCATAATGTTTTTGAATCATATGTTGATGTAAATTAACTAAGATTAATCAAACTTTCTATATCGAGAAATTTTCCTTTAAAATACACATACAATTCATAATAGCTGTTATTAAAAATATTATAGAGTCGGAGCAGGGAAATTACGGGCTACGGCACACCTCACTTTTGTAAAGCTCGGGGTGCTTGTACCGTACGACGGTTCAAGATAGAAAGCCACGGCTTTCCCTTCCTTTCCTTGCAGGAACGAACACGTCCGTTTCACAGATCACACAGGAAACAGGATGGACCTGCAAGGGCCTTTCAGAAAACATTTGTTTGTTATGCTGATAGGCCCCCAACAACACCGTAACAGGCTAACTGCAGCCTATTCAGATGCCTGACGTAGAGAGTGATAGTATCGTGTAGTCGCCGTAAATCGATGGAACACACATGCAGCGTTTTAATTCCAGGTCCCCCGTCGCTGTCTTCTCGAGATCACGGCCCCGTTTCCCGCGATCACACACTCCTTTTACCGCTATTAACGATTACCTACCTTCAGCTTATTCCATGGCTGCTTCGATGGCAAGACAACCGCTAGATTAGAGATAGGCGACGGCAGTGCTAACTGCTAAGAATAAGACCATTTCGTTTGTTTCTATGAGTAATTACTCCCGCTTTATTGTTCACACAGTAACACAGTCAGTAAGCTAAGGTGAAGCAGCTTAATTCACGAAGCCGTAGATCCGATCTATAACCGACCCACAGCACGTATATGGTACGGCGACTAATCACCAGCCCCGGTCGGCCCTTAAGCTCCACGCGCAGCTTCGGTCTTTGCTTGAGCTGAAAATACTCGACTCGCACGCTGGCAGCTGCACCAGCACCACATCGGCATCACTCGCTCGCTGGCTCCGCTCTGCTTGCCGGGCAGCCCACTCCGTTCTCCTCGTTGCACCCGCTCTCGTGCTCTCCCGGTCCCCCGGCCACCATTTATAAGTAGCAGGCTCCCTCTCTCCCGTGTCCACCACCACCACCAGCAGCAGCAGCAGCCGGCGAAACCAACACAGCGTCGTCCGTGCGCCGGTGGAGCTAACGACGACGACCATGGCCCCGCGGGCTCTCTCGTCCCAGCGGTTTCTTGGAGCGGTCTCGGCGGCGCTCGTGGTGGTCCTCGCCGCCGCGCCCTCTGCGCTCTCCGGCGACCCGGACTACCTCCAGGACCTCTGCGTCGCCGACCTCAACTCCGGTAATAATTATAGACTGTATTTGCTCAGCCAGTGCATACATCTTCCTTTACTTTTCCATGGCCACGTACGGATGCAGTTCAGACTTCGGTTTCTGGGGCGAAATGAATCGAAATCGACCAGTGCTTGCTCTGCTGGGCATCGTCGAACTGATGAATGCGTTCTGCGTATACGACCCAGTGCGTAGAGCTAGTAATCTAGTATGCGTTTTTTTCCCGTGCTTTGCTTGGCGTAGTAATATCTCCATTCACCAATGCATGACATGGTTGATTCTTTTCCCAACTTCGCCTTATTTAAAAAAAAAACTACTCAAACACGTGAGAGTAAAAATCATACTCAACTACATTTAGCGATAAATCAAATAACAATAAAATAAATGATAATTCAAAATTTTGAAAAAAAAAGCAACCACATTAATGAACGGAAAGAGTACGTGACCCACGGTTTGGTAGTGGTGCCCTGGTGGTTAGCGCGGCAAACGTCCGAGCACCTTCCGTCGTCAAGGGAGCTGAGGGTAGAGAATTGGATTCTCGTTTCCAGCATCGTTTTTCTTTAACATAAACTACTAAAAGGAAACCCCCGTAGTGTCGTTTTAAGAGATTCGCTAGTTGGGGTGTGAAGCTTTCGTTAAAGCGTCTTTCGTTTAAAATAGTATTAATTAAACAGTTAGAGCTGTCGCTTAACAAGGTTTCGATGGACCTTGAGTGAAAACATTTATCAGGTGTAGACTAGAGATACGGAACTGATGCAAGTTCATAGTTCAGACATCTGAATGGCCGAGTCTAGGAATCGCAGGAGCACTTCATGGGTCTTCAGCCCACGTCCACCTGATAATTCATCACTCTGCTCTGCATCTGCATCCGCATCAACGACGCCACATTGCGTCCGTAGATTTGATTCCTGTGCCGTTGTGAAGCGCACTAATACAAATTCACTCAAAGCTTGCCACTATATTTCTCTACTACTAGACTAGATGGCACACACATCCCTACACAGGCATACTGTTTCTTGCATAAGGCCACGCGCAGCAGAGCCTCTCATGTGCTGCCAGCCACAGCATGCTCCAGCCATCCAACGTGGTGTGTATGTGCCAGTGTGGGCACATCTGCGAAAGCGTTCCTTCCCTACTAGGCGGCAAATGGCATAGAACCGCGTCCCGGGCCATGCCCACGCTCGATTGCTGCATGCATGCGCCCACCATCCAACAACCTCCCTCTGCTAGTCTGCTGGAGGCCACGAAGAGTAACCCGAGACCGTACCTGTGCTGTGCATGCACGCAGAGGTGAAGGTGAACGGGTTCCCGTGCAAGGCGAGCGCTGCCACGGCCGACGACTTCTTCTCCGGCGTGCTGGCGACGCCTGGCGCCACCAACACGACGTCGGGGTCCGCCGTGACGGCCGCCAACGTGGAGAAGGTGCCGGGGCTCAACACCCTGGGCGTCTCGCTGGCGCGCATCGACTACGCGCCCGGCGGGGTCAACCCGCCGCACACGCACCCGCGCGCCACCGAGCTCGTCTTCGTTCCTCTACGGCGCGCTCGACGTCGGCTTCGTCACCACCGCCAACAAGCTCGTCGCCAGGACCATCGCCCGGGGCGACGTCTTCGCCTTCCCGCGGGGGCTCGTGCACTTCCAGAGGAACGCCGGCCGCGAGCCGGCGGCCGTCATCTCGGCCTTCAACAGCCAGCTCCCCGGCACGCAGTCCCTCGCCATGACGCTCTTCGGGGCGGAGCCTGAGGTGCCCGACGACGTGCTCGCCAAGGCGTTCCAGATCGACGCCGAAGAGGTCGACAAGATCAAGGCCAAGTTCGCGCCCAAGAAGACCTGATGACCCTATTGATAAGATCATCAGCGTCAGACATGCTTTTTTTTTGTTGGATCAACAGTTACTGATTGATGCCATATATGCATTGGTTGGTTCGATTATTGTTGTTTTGATTTAGTTCACTTGTGATTCTGCGTGTGCGTGGCCGTGCTCACATTATGTTCTGATCGTCGGTTAAGTGTGCCCTGCGGAATGAGTAAGGACTACTAGGCGTCTGCCTCTTGTATTAATAATAAGTTGCAGGTCTGGACTGGAGAACACTCTGTTCATGAATGCTCTATTATTAGCTACCCGGCCCAATCATTTGTAAACCATTTGATATCACTGCTGCACCTAATAAGCTACATTTTCAACTATTTACTAGTAAGCTTATAGCAGGATCTGGCCATCGGCGTGCTTGATTCGAAAGTGTTGGTTGTGATCTGCATGCTTGGTTTGGTGTGGCCTCTGAATTAACTAGTCCTGAATGAGGCAAGACCGCAAGAGGGACTCACAATTCACACAGGCAAATCTTTTATCTTGATTCTTGAGCAAATGATTGAGGTCAAACCCTCCCAATCAGTTGGGAGTTTCTGGTTAATAATGAAAACCTTCCAAAAAAGTTTATATAGTTCAAAATTTGAGATGTAAGAAGAACAAAAAAAAAAGTAAAGACAAAGGTGTCAATCATTACCCAATCATTTGGGAGATTCTGTGTGTAACCCACATGATAATTTACTCCATCCATTTCTTTTTTTTTTTTTGTTTTGAGAAACGTATGAACAAGAAAGTATATATGCTATTGAAATGGAAACGTATGAACAAGAAAGTTTAGCAGCTCTAGCTAGTAAAGGCAGTATTATACACTTATTTTGCAGAACAATCCGAAATTGTGAACAGCAGAGAGCCGTAACATGATACAGCCAGATGGTTCAGAGGCATTCCTGGGCTCTGGTCTTGGATGTAATAAGAGAGATAATGACAGGATCACGGACACAAGTTAGGATTGCAGCTCGTGGCAGTAGATACGGAGTACACAGCATGAGATGAAAATCTCCCTTCCAAGGAACAACCACCGGTAGTCACACGACCATTATTCAGGCAGGGAATTAATCATATCAAATCACCAAGATTAGATTCCTCCGTTGAACTGATTGACCCATGCATTCGCTGTCTTCATGGAGATGATTAGCCCGCACCTGCGCGTATACTGCTACATGATCGTGATCCATGGCCCCTGATTGATCCGTTAACAATCAAGGAAGTCACATGCAGCGTGCATGATCACCTCGTCGTCAGCCAACCGTTCGCTCGCCGGCAGTTGCATTGCAGGCCATCCTATATAAGTACAAGCAGAGAAGACCTGTGCTGTGCTGTGCTGTGCTGTGCAGTGTGTGTGCAGTCGCAACAAATTGGCATTGCGATTTGCAAGTGATCTGGTGAAGGCTAGAGACGATGGATAAGGCGATGCTGCTCTTGTTGCTGAGCTTGTGCGCCGCGGCCGCCGCCTCTCGTCTCTGCGGCGCAGCGGCGCAGCAGTACTGGACGCCGGCCACCGCGACGTTCTACGGCGGGAGCGACGCGTCCGGCACCATGGGTAACACTAACACATCACCTGACCAACATTGTCCTCCTGACAGCTTTGATGACGACCCACGCGTTCGTCGCATTAATATTTGGCGCACTTGCTGCTGCATATGTGGACGCAGGCGGGTCGTGCGGGTACGGCAACCTGTACAGCGCCGGGTACGGGACGCAGACGACGGCGCTGAGCACGGCGCTGTACGGCGACGGCGCCTCCTGCGGCGCGTGCTACCTCGTGGCCTGCGACGCGTCGCGGACGCAGTACTGCAAGCCGGGGTCGCCGTCGGTCACCGTGACGGCCACCAACTTGTGCCCGCCCAACTACGGCGACGCCAGCGGGTGGTGCAACGCGCCGCGGCAGCACTTCGACATGTCGCAGCCGGCGTGGGAGACCATCGGCGTGTACGAGGCCGGCGTGGTGCCCGTCAACTACCGGAGGGTCCCGTGCCGGCGGTCCGGCGGGGTCAGGTTCGGCGTCAGCGGGCACGACTACTTCGAGCTCGTGCTCATCACCAACGTCGCCGGCGCCGGCGCCGTCGCCGCGGCGTCCATCAAGGGCTCCGGCACGGACTGGCTGGCCATGAGCCGCAACTGGGGCGAGAACTGGCAGAGCGGGGCCTACCTCACCGGGCAGAGCCTGTCCTTCAAGGTGCAGACGGACGACGGCAAGGTCCTCGTCGCGTACGACGTGGCGCCGCCCAACTGGCAGTTCGGCAGCACCTACGAGGCCTCCGTCAACTTCTCCTAGACGAGGTGCATATTAGGGAACTTGTCGGCCCAACGGGCCGCAAGCCATATTCAACTGAATGGGCCATATATATTACTAACTGTCGGCCCATGAGCTCCGGAGGAAAAAAGTCCTTAATAATTAGTATCGACGTTTTCAAAAAAGAACGCATCCTCAGAACATTAGGATTCATCAAACATAAATCGAAGACGAACACCAACTCGGCATGTCCATCTCATAAATTTTGGTCGGACCCTTAAATCTTTTTCCGAAGACAGAAGAAGAAGCGATCTGAACTTGTACTCTACTAAGGCAGCAATGGCAGCAAAGGATTTCCGTAGGGCAGCGGACCTCGCCGTGGCCTCGTCCGCGGTCTGCGCGGTGTTTGGCGCGGCGCTGGCCTACCCGTCCGCCGCGCCGACGGCGACGGCCGTCGCGTTCGTGATCGGCTACGGTGCGCTCCTCTTCCTGCTTCCGTTCTCCGTCTTCGCGCTCGAGTTCCTGCGACCACATCGAAGCCTGCCTCAGACGCCCAACTCGATAGTGGCGTGCGCCGTGGGCGCCCCCGTCGCGCTCCTCGCCGCCGTCATGGCGGTGCACGGTTCGGCCACCGGCGGCGGGGCCGACGACGTCGCCGTCGCCGCGGGGGCCGTCTGGGCCGTCGACGTCGCGGCCGCCGCGGCGCTAGGATGGTGCCTCACGAACGGCGGCTTCACGCCGGTGGGGCTCAGCAGGTTCCAGCAGTACGCCAACTTCATGGAGGCGATGAAGCGGACGCCCGAGATAGGGCACACCTTGAACTTATTCATCGTCGGTGACCGGATGGCCCTGAAGCGCAAGGCCGTTCGCTTCGTGTTCGCTGTATCAGCCGCCTGCGCGGTGCTCGGCGGAGCGGCGATGGGCGCCATGTCGGCCGGCGGTGTCTCGTCGGGGGCCACGGCTGCCGTCGTCCTGTTTGCGCTCCCTATATGCCTGCTGTACGTCCCCGACTTTCAGATGGATCCCTACCCAGCCGTCGACGGCGGTGTGCTCAAGCGTCATCCTGCGGCGCCGTGGTGTGTATTGCTGGCGCCGGTGGGACTGGTGCTGGTGCGCCTGACGGCGGCGATCACTACGGGCATGACCAGAGCAACGGCCGCCGCGCGTGATGTCACGTTCGTTGCCGTCGCTGCAGCCGCCGCCGCCGTATGGGCCGTCGATGCTGTCACCGCCGTGTTGCTCGGCCGGAACATCGCTAGGCAGATTGCGACGCCTTCAAGATTTGGGACTACCTCATCGGAGATGGCCTCGGCGGTCCTCGTTGTCGGCGTACGCTATTTCCTGTACCTCCATGTTTTCCACATCATCGGCTACGGGGGTCATCACCTCGCATGGTTCAACCCAAGCGTAGGAGTAGTACACTAGTCATAGTCATGTAAAATTTATGAGTACTTATGCTACAGCCACCTCTAGGTTTTGATCGTTTGTGCAGCATTTTATCTTATCCAAGCTAACATTGATTTAATTTTCATGATCACTGATTCGTGGGTAAAAAGTCGCTCATACTTGATTTGTGAACTCTTGATGAATTGGATTGAAGTGCATTGCATTTAGAAGGATTGAGGCGTGTTAATAAAAATCCCCAATAGATTAAAATACCTTTCCTTCCCAATTCACTCAACCTACCTCAATCCGAGAGTTGCCAAACTAGTCCTATGAACACCAATTTTTATTTTTTTGATGCACACTTATTTCTATGAACATACGCACCCTATCCCAATGAGCACCCTTGTAATACTAGGCTAGACCCGTATCTCGAGATTGACGAAGTTACCAGACGCCTACACTATCCTATGAACACATGGCACACCCTATCCGGATAATTTCAGAAAAATACGAACACGTGTCAAGGACTTGAATCCAATTGGTCAGGTTCCACCACAAGAAAACAATTGCGCGTTATCTGCCATTGTGGTAGTGCCGCACACATGGAGCATTCACACCGTAAGGTCGAGACCAAACTCTTATACTCTCTTTTTTCTCTTTACATATTTTTCCTTAAAGATTATTGGATAATAATGAGGTTTTATTATTACAAATCCCTAGCCATGCAGCCGCTGCAACTCATATATGCCAAGTCATGCATTATTAGCGAATAATAATGGAGTATTTCATGTTTTTGTATGTTGGGTTGCTACAAACAATTTAGTATATATATAGGAGGAAATATGAGTAAAAATCCTAGATTAGGGACCATATATGCGCCAAGTCAAACTGGCGTCTTATATTTTGAGACGAAAGAAAGTAATATTGGATGGGCCATTGATGCATTTGTGGGCGGCTTTTGATCCTAAGCCACGTTGTCTCGACCTAATAAGTCGTATGAACAATGGTTATGGTCACACATTTTTAGTACACAGAATGGAAGAACAGACAACCAATAAGAAAAGAAACTGATGAAACAAATGACAAGGAGCGAGGCAGAAGAAGAATTCTGGCCACATGCAACAGCAGGCTGTCAGTAGAACTGAGCATTGGACGTGTAGGTGCCGCCGAACCACCACCCGGCGGGCGCGACGTTGTAGGCGGTGACGACGCGGCGGTCGTCGGAGGTGAGCCTGAACGAGAGGCTCTGGCCGTTGAGGTATGCGTTGCTCTGCCAGTTGGCGCCCCAGTTTCGGCTCATGGGCATCCACTCAGTGGCGGAGCCCTTGATGGAGACCTGAGCGACGACGCCGCTGCCGCCGACGTTGGCGATGGTGACGAGCTCGAAGTAGCTGTGGCCCTGCACGGTGAACCTGACGCCGCCGGCCCTGCGGCACGGCACGCGGCGGTAGTTGACGGGCACGATCCCGGCGCGGTAGACGGCGATGGCCTCCCAGGCGGGCTGGGCCATGTCGAAGTGGCGGCGAGGCGGGTTGCACCAGCCGCCGCGGTCACCGGGCAGCGCCCAGTTGGGAGGGCAGAAGTTGGTGGCCGTGACGGTGACGGAGGTGCCCGGCTTGCACCACCGCGACCGCCGCGCGTCGCAGGCGACGGTGAAGCACGCGCCGCACATGGCCCCGTTGTTGAACAGCGCCGTGCTCAGCGCCGTCGTCCGCGTGCCGTACCCGGCGTTGTACAGGTTGCCGTACCCGCACGCGCCGCCTGGTCATAGATATCATTATATCAACACCGGCGGATGGGTTTTAGCCGGCCTTTCAGGTTTACCATCACAATGCGGCTACGGCTTATAATTACGAGACATTGCGAGCACACGATATACATACCCATGGTGCCCGAAGCGTCGCTGCCGCCGTAGAAGGTGGCGAAGGCGGGCGTCCATTGAGCATCCGCCACTGACCCTCCGAGGAAGAAGGCGGCGCACAGAAGGGCCAGGAGCGCGGGCATTGTCGCCATGCCGTGTCAGTAGTTACGATGGCGACTGAGAGTAGTACGTACAGTACTTGTGTGCTGATCGAGGCAGGCATGGTGGTGACCTAGGACCGTGTATATATAGTGTACGTACGTGATTCTCTGTCCCTGGCACTTGAGCTTAGCTCCCGCCATCGATGGCGTCTCTACCTGCCTGACGGATTCGGTCAGTCAGGGCCTCAGGGGAGTACGAGTACCGGCCGTGGAGGTATCCACGTTCATATTCTTCAACTCTTGCCGCGAGAAAGCGACGTACCGCCCATCCATCGCGTGGTGGATGCGGTTTGGCCGCGGCGATTGACTTTTGCGCGCCGCTGCATGTTCGCGGTGATGATTGGGTAGGGTTACCTGCATAACTGTACACTTGCCGCGCCAAAAAAAAAAAAAACTAATAAACCTGTGCCAATGCGGCTGAATCTGTGATCATCACCGCACCGTACCCTCCTCGTCAGCTTGCTGCAACGCCGGCGGCGGCCATGGCCCATGTGCGTATCGCTCAACTCATCCTGCTCGAGGGACAGAGTTGCCAGGCATGCACTTGCGGTGTACGAATTTGAAAATTCATGCAACAGCGATGAAAGTACGTGAAATCAGCAACTGCGTAATGATCATGTCACGCGCGCAAAGCACGCGTATATTCATGTATGTTATCTATTCAGGGGAAAAAATAACACATAACTAGTGCGTTAATTGAAAAGTTCAAATTATTTTCTGCAACCTCGGCATTCCGCCGAGGTTGAATTAACCGCTTCGCGCCAAGAAAGTACCGGAAATAATAGATGTTGCTGCAGCCTGCAGGCCATATGCACGACCTTTTCAGGACGCCATATATAATTCTGATTTCGACGACGGCAGTTATTTGACGGAAATTGGATTCTTGCATGCATCCGGAACCGCATTTGTTTGAAAAATTTGTCCATCATTTGTCATGGATCAGTTCTGGTGAAGTGGAAGTGGTTCACCGTTCGGGAGCGGGACTAAGACAATCGCTGAGGCTGAACCAAGTTGTGGCACGTAGCATGCGAAACGACCGTCAGCAAATAAACAGGTTCGCGGTCTCTTGCGCCACAAATTAAATTCATCCATTTCCTAGCTCGCCACGGTGTATACATATATTCTCCTCCTGGCTAGTCAAGCCAGTTAGGTGAGAGCATGTGTGCTCTCGCGGATTACACGGCTTCAAGGACGACTTGGTTTAAGCAATCGATTGCCAATCATCGCAGAATTTATGTTACTGTAATCATGCTGAAAGAAGTTCGTCGACAAAAACCGAACCGTGTGCATCAGTACTGTCCTGCTATCAGACGAACGGATAACATGCGCTACAAAATACAAACTAAACCAACCGATTCTTCATCAGAGATCCGCTGCTCTGAATTTGAATACTGAACAAGATGAAAGAACATTAGGTTCTGAAAGAAAGGAAACAGTGCAAATTTGATTTGATTTGACACAGACGAGATCAACAAATTGCCCTGCCGTGATTTAGATCCTTCCGAATATTATTAGGACATGCATTAATTGGCCGAAGAGTCAATTCTAAATCGTCCACAAATTTCTCCATTTTATTAAACTACTTTACAAGCTAAGTCAACATTCAGTACCTACGTACACACCATCATATCGGTGTTCTCTTCCGCAGTTGGCGGTGAACATCAAGAACATGCCAAAATCCGTGAACCAAGGGGGGTGCCAAGTCAAATGCATATTTATATATGAACGTGGCCGCCAGATTTCAGGTCAGCATTCTCAATTTTTATGTCACGCAACTCAGCGTGCTACGTCGATCGGATTAATTCAGGAGCACAAGGACTGATGATCCTAATCGATTTCTATGAATCATCCAACTCAACTGGCCGGTGTATTGACTTGGCTGCTGCTTGCACACCTCAATCCTTGTTGGCGTGCTTTAGGGGCATCACCAACAGGGATGGCGCTTGGAAAACAAACATTGTGTAAGCATCTAACCCCTATGCGAGTTTCCGACCATTGATTGACAAACTTTTATTTTGTGTCCCTAAAATAAGGCTTGTGTGTGGAGAAAATCTTATTTAATCATGGTGCTCATTGGATGATCAATGGAGACTGCCCCAACATTCAAAATACGGACTTGGATTATATTTGGAATCTTTTTTTATGAAGGATACTTGGGATCCTTGAAGAATTAGTTTTCATCTCAAATATTGGAAGCCTTTTAAGATTAATGACCATTCTACTAGTCCAAGTGTAATACGGAGGAAGGACACTTGAGTAGATATGATTTTTCTAGTTTGTGGAGTCCAAACTATTAAGTGGGATTAAGAGCGAGTAGCTTGATCTCAAGGATGACATTGCCATATTTGATGCACACAAGCTTGAAATTTTCCATATTGCAATCTTCTTGTGAGGGCTACAATGCCGGAAAATACAAACAGGGTGACTCGGTTTTGCAATTCTGGGTGCTCCGGATTGGCTTGGAAAATTGCGGCTTGCGACCATTTGTTTGGCTATTGTTTCAACTTTGCCTCAAATGGTTCCTAGCATTGCTCCTAAGTCCAATAGCATGTCAATGGCTATGTAGATTTGATTGTGCTAGAAGAGAGGGCACAATGTTGATTTTTTAGAGGAACCTATTCATACCCTCTAGTCACCATCTTCGGTCCTTCAAAAGAGCTTGGTGTACGTGGGGTGAGCCCTTCCATGCTAGGATACTAAAAACAGGCTATTGGAGAGCACTCTTATCTTTGTGACTTAGAAGGAGGAGGCAATATGCTTTGGTGAATGCCAAAACAACAATACCTCATGAAAAATCTGGCTGTGTCCTTGACTCCTCTTTACCTTGAGCATTCTATTCTTGCAAAATTCATGGACTAGCTTGTTGCAATCATCTAGTTAGCTATCTTTTGGCAAGGTGTTTTGCTTAGAATTGCTCATTGTCATTTGGAGTAGCATGTGCGTATATTTCCTTTTAGCATCAATTGCTTGAATTGGGCTAATCCTAGATTTTGTTAGGTTAAGGATTCTTTTAGTACAATTTAAATTAGCTCAATCCACACCCCTCGTATTGGGCATACAGAACGGAAAAAAAGGGAAGGAATGCATACCCAAGAGTAGCAAACTAGCAAGTTTCTTCCTCTTTGCCTCCCTCGTGGAAGAGAAGGCTCGTATTACTACTATGAGACCAGTTTTTAGCAAACTAGCAATTTGGACTACTTTGCGCTTTTTTATTTTCTCTTATGAAGTTGGAAACTTTTTAGTGATGATGCTACATGACAATTATTCTCATAAATCTAGAACATTTTTCTATTTAAGCCATATTTTTCTTGTGATAGTAGAATAGTTGCCATCTGATGTTAAAATAATTACTATTTGAACCTAGAACATTGCCATGAACGTCAACTTTTTTATCAAAAATTAGAATATTATTTTCTTATGACGTTTGACCAATTTTCACAGGAACCTAAAATATTTTTTTTTATAAATTTAGAATATTTTCTTGTGGCACTGGAGTAGTTTTTGCTGTGCAGCATGAACATCATTTCCTTTACCGCAAACAATTCTCTGTCACAATTAGAACATTTTTGTTCGAAATATGGAATGGCTAAAGAGAATGCTCTAGCTTTATTATAAAATATTCTTCGAAACATGTGACCGAGATATAATCAAGTGAGTTCTTCATTTAAATCATGACATAAAAACTCAATAGCGCAACCTGATTTCTAATTTGTATGCTCATTTTTAAAATTATGGTTTTTAAGGGCATTGCTATACATAGGCAGGTAACCAAGGAGGCTTGGTTCGCCTAAGGGATTAAAGGCTTCTATATGCTGCTTCTGAGTCAAAGATTGTGGTAGGCTGATTATGTTTGTTTTTGAACAATTTATTTCACTTGATTTAGCAATCCGCAACCTCTGACTTGACATTTTTGGGTAGACTACTTTAACAACATGAAAAAAACAAAGAGAATTCTGAAAAAAAAAAAGCCCATATCATATCAGATATGCACTTCGCCATATCATATCAGATATGCATCACTGCATCATGAATCTTAATAAACATGAAAAGGCAAGTAACAAAACAAAGTCTGCGAAAGATGGATCAAGCCGACCAACATTCTACACATGGGCCTCACTCACTACGAGACCATCGTGGGCTTGCCTTGCCTAAGAGCTTGGCCCAAATCCAAGGCCCGGTTCAATCTTGGGCCCAAACTAGCCGGCCCGGCTCCCACACCACACCTGTCGTGGTCAGGCCGACAGTCGCCGGCTGCCGGCGGCCGCAGGCAGTCTGATGAATTGATCCAAACAGAGCACAACCTCCAATATTATAAAAAAAAAGCGTCATTTTCACATAACGATTTACTCAGACGCAGCCTCCCTGTTGATCGCGCGCTAGCTTTCCCGCAGCAGGGAGGGAAGGGAAGCGAGTGTTTGATCTAGTGTCGTTCGTACGATTTCGAATAAATTTCGACAAGGATATATTCCAAATCTTGGTACGTTTGCATTTATTTGTATTTTTCGTTAGCCTCTCTCCGGCGGTGAGCCAACCATCGCCTTGTGCACTTGCTGAATCAGCATGGCTTCATCGTTACGTCAAGCTTGGTTCTGCACGAACGGTCACGTCGTCGTCGTCGCGAGGCAAAGCACGCACGCATCATGCTTTTTTCTCATCAGCAAAGAAGGATGCCTAGGAATCCGATACTCGAGCTCGCAGCAGTGGAACCGGATGCAGACATCGATCTAAGACTACTTTTTATTTAATCATGCGAGTTGATCAACCGTGTCGTTGCTAATCATCTACTGTAGAAATTAAAGGCGGCCGTACGTACTGATGTTGTTCTTCGTACGTGTCATGTTTTTATAGGACACTACTACTAACTAATCCCTCCGGTCATTAGTAAGCCTCTCTCTAACAACATTCCTCAAATCCTATTCCTTATCACGATTCTAACTGCCCCTCTCTCTGTCTACAACACAGTATTTATGTCAAACAATACCAAACAGTGTTTTGAGGAACCCATTTAAAACACCGCAGAGAGATAGCCTAGCATCACATCATATATTAATGACCGCAGGAAGTATGTAAATGTCTTGATTTGAAAAAAAAAAGTCGCAACCGGGTGACACCGTACCAGTGGCTATACTACTATATGCTACTGAGGGACCTCGATCGATTTGGAAAACATGTGGAAAGTTAAATCTTGAATCCTACTGTACTGAATTATTTGAACTGCCATTCAAAGTCTCATCTTAAGCCGCCCATGGACGGATGGAGGACCATAGGAGCTAGAGAGAATAGATCACCAAATAAGTAGCGAGCGAAAGCGGCGGCAGGCGGTTCGCTCAACGCTCTGTCTTCTTTTCATCTGGCCTGGTCATGAATGATGACAAGAACTAGGCAACCAACGTACATGATGATGATCAAACTAAATTGTGTGGGAGCCGCAAAGAGCCATCACCCTAGCAATAGGAAACCAACCACCACCCTAGCTGCTACTGAGCCATCAACCATCATGCGATTGCGCGCGCCATATGCGTATGGATCGGATGCTGGCAGTATGGTTTTTCCCTTGTCTTTTCCTTTTGCGATCGATGACATTTCAGTATAGTACTCCTAGTGATCGTGTTGGCAATGCTTCGAAATGGAACTCCAATCATGCATGAACACAAGCAAACATGCAGTTTGGACTTTGGACAAATATTTCTCTTGGTTGTATAAGCAACGTTGGGATCGATTTCTCAGAGAGAGTTGTTGATCCGTGAGAAATTGAGCATCACAGAGAAATTCGATCAAAACCCCCCGTGTTTGAACTGAAACGAAGCTAATTATTACGCACTATTGGTGTAAGTAACCGGCAGCCCGGCATCAAGCGAGACCTCGATCGTATGCTCAGCGCCTCAGCTGGTCAGCTGCTGGAGCTATAGTAGCTAGTAGGCTGCGTAGGCGTCGTGCCACCTGGACCACCCGCCGAAGTAGCTGTCCCAGACGCCCTGGGCCAAGCTGTCCACCCGCATGGCCGCGAGCTCCACCTCCTCCTCCATCGTCTCCAGCAGCGCGCCGCTCGCCTGCCCACCACCGCCCGCCGCGCAGCGGGGCGCCAGCGTGCCGGCGAAGACGACCTCGTCGCCGTCCTCGTCGACGCCGCACCGCGCGGGCCTGCGCAGGAAGCACCCCACCTGGACGCCGCCGCCGGCGGCGGCGCCGTACGCGCTCGCGTTGGCGTCGCCAATCACCTGCAGCAGCCCGGGCTCGGGGGCGGCCTTGCCCCGGCCCCCGCCGCCGCCCACGCCCACGACCTCCACGCCCTCCTCCTTCGCCGCCTCCGCCGCGAACAGCCACGCCGCCGCGCAGCACAGGGACGTGGACGCCACCAGCGGCAGGAAGAAGGCCGCGGCGCGCGGGAACGCCGCCGCGGCGCAGAGGACGACCGCGCCCACGGCGGCGGCGGCCGGCGTCGAGGAGGAGCCGCCGAGGAAGCAGCGGCGGTAGGAGCTGCGCAGCCGCGTCGACGCTTGCGCGAGCAGCTCGTCGACGCGGAGGGCCCGGCGCAGAGCGTGGCACGCCGCCGTGGCAGCGGCAGCGGAGCGGGCGGCCATGGCTGTGGCTGGCGAGTGGTGCGGCCGCAGGGGAAGTGAGAGTTCGCTTGCAGTGGGTTGTTTGATTAGGCGGCGGACGCGCAGGGCGGCTGTCGCTGGTTTATGGAGGAGAACATATTCGCCGAGCACAAGGCCGGGTCGTGCATGGGTGGGGTGGTCGCCTTCGCTTCGCTTCGCCTCGCTCGCTTTTTTTGGGTGCAGATGGGGAGGTTGGGGGTGGGCGATCCGCACTGGGCAAGGAATCTGTGTGTCTGCTGCTAACTGTTAGTTAAGCACTGCACAGTCGTGTTTAGTTGTGTGGATGATGCACGGACAACCGCAAAGATTCAAAAGCTTCAGAGGCCGTCAGCCCAGAGCATAGCGCTAGTTCTGGTCTTTGACGGGCCGATTACGAACCTCTGTATCTGGGCTGCAAATCGCAGCTCGAAAGCCCACAAGATTTCAGGTCACTCAATTTGCTCCAATTAGACCTGGGCATGGGCTGCTCGACCCGACCCGCCCGAAAATAGCCCGACCCGAAGAGTTTGGCGGGCGGGCTTGGGCCAGGATTTTAAACCCGGTGTGCCTTGCGGGTCGGGTCTGGGCCAAGTTTTTTGACCCGAAACCTGACAAAACCCGAGGAACCCAACATTTTCCACAGGCCCGACCCAACCCGGTCGCTTGTTGGGTCGGGTGCGGGCTTGATTTTTTGGCCTGGCCGATGGGTCGGGTCGGGTTCGGGCCGCCGCAAAAATTGCCGGGATTTTTTCAACCCGACCTGGCCTGAGAAATGCCCAGGTCTAGCCCCAATGTCTCGGTCGTTAGTTCGAAGATGGAGGACGACGCGGTCATATGATAAAGGGATGCTCAAGTGAACCAATTTTATGTTTTTGGACAGGCCTGAGCATTATTAAAAGTTTATTTTATACTTCAAAGGACTCAAGTTTTGGAGAACAGAGGTTCTGATCGTTAAAAATTTAGGCATGAAGGCTCCATCCGTGCCCAAAAGTCTTGCCCCAGCGGCCCAGCCCATTATAAGACCATGATCACTAGTACCACCTATTTGAAAGCCGAAAACTGTTATGTTTATGTACCGTGACAAAGAAGTAGTTTAAAATATATCTGGTGGAATAGACTGTCCGGTAAGGATAGCCTAAGTAAAGGATATGATGTTCTTTGGCTATGGCTGGAAGAGCTAAAGGTGTACCAAGCAGACCCTTTCTAAGTAAGATTTGGTTGTAGTTTAACTTATTTCAAAATATTGGCGGTCTCTGTTGTAACTTGAAGATATTTCTTAATTTTAGAGAAATGAAACACATTATGAAGGCAACATATCTACTTATCTAGTGCAAATGGTCCTTATAGTGATATTAAGCTAGTCTTGAGCCAAGCAGACCCCCTATCGCACCATCTATGCTCAAATCCACTCTGCCTAATGTCTATTTGGCACTATATACATCCAAATGCATGTCCGGCTGAAACAGCCTAACACCCACCATGGATCCTCCCATGCGTCAATCATGTGTGACTAAAATTCGGAGTGGGAAAACCCCTCTAGCTTTCTCTTTCACATTGGGGCATGCCCCTGTCTTGGCCGCTGCTCCCAACCATCCGCCTCAGTCTCCGCCTATTTTGCCAATATAGTCTCCCCTCGCCAGCGAGCTCATCCCTGCTGCAACTGTCACTCTTTATTGCAACATCCCTTCCTGCAGTATTGTTTCATCTTCGCTAGATGCGAGTGGTGATGGCATGCAGGCAATATCACCATCGTTGTCCCTAGGCCCTAGCACAATGACAACAAATATCACGATTGAGGCCAAGCACTATCACCACCATGTCCATAGGGGCCATCCCATGAACAACAATGATGACTAAACTCGGCATAGCAACGACGCCCATCCCCTGCGCAGTGACAACGGATGGCCCTGCGTAAATGGTAGTATGGCACTGTAAATGGAAAAAAGTAGCCAGTCGTTACTGTTGTTAATATGACGTGCGGCTAAAAGGGAAAGAAAAAATATCAAGCATGATTAGTGTCCCAAAATACATACCACCTCTTTATCCTTTAAAATATTTCTTTTCATTAAATCCATATCACCATATTACGTTCAAATTTGAATATTTCTAAACCTTATAAAGATATTCAAACTCAAAATTGGACCAAAACAGTTAGGTGCTGTTTGTTTCAGGACCAAACCCAGTAACGGTAATAATGCTATGGGGTTGCGGTGCCATCCGTTCCGATACAAGCGTTAACAAATTTTGTTTGGTTCGCGAGGCGGAGAGGAACGGTTGAGCGGGACTCGGCTACCGCTGGGTGGAGAGCGGTAATGAGATTCTATGCGTCCGTTTTCGATCACATTGTCATTCGATACGGGCGGGCCCAACCAAACGTGAAATAACGGGATCAGTGGACTCTGTAAACCGATTGCGGGCAAAAAACGCTATACCAAACAGCTCGTTAATTTTACCTAGCCTAGCAGAGTTTTTCTACCTTGGGGTTAGGGTTTGTTGTTCTCCCACGCCTGAGAGGAATAGGGAAAAGGTAGAGCTCGATCCAATCCACTAGACAGAGTATAGCGCAATGCCCAGTGCAATTATTATGTCCACATGAAATTTGTGGGGAAGAATAAATCGAGGCACCTTGAGCTCGATCGCAGCGCATCTAGAGCCGTTGCAACGGACGGAGCCTGGCCGGGTTGTTGGCGTTGGGTGTGGCGGCATCCTCGTTGGAGAAGGCGACTAGTGAGCCAGTCTATGCAAAGCATGTGCCGGTCCAAGACGGGGGAGGGGGGGTGGGGAGTTACGGGAGATCAAAGTCGAGAACGGGAGGTTGGTGTTGGCCAGCTCTACTCACAGAGTCACAGCCCACACGCACTCACCCTCTGTATGAGAAGGAACAAGATCGTTCAAGTACAAAAGGCACATGAGGGAGGATCTTTGGCGCTGCACACAGTACACAATCACAGCACTCGCACGGTAAGTCGGCAAGAAGCACAGCACTCCACACGACGAACTCCTCCGCTAGCTCCACAATGCACGGCACCGGCATGCAGCCCTTGCTGCAATGCTGCGACTCGATCACCCCTAGCATGCAAGATCCACTAACTGCGTGCACCACATCATGGCTGCCGGTCTCAGCCATTGCACCATGCAATGCGCACATGCACATCTCTCATGAGCACACTCACTACACAAACACACACACACACTAACTGACAAGACACTAAACAAATCAAGATTAGCTCTAACAGTCGGGAGCGATGTCATCTAAGGCGTCATCGAGCCGGATGACCTCGACGTGGTTGGGGACCTGCTCAAGGTGGCTGGCAATGGCGAGGCGATATGTGAGGTCGAGAGCACGATCGACACGTTCGCCCACGGTCAGGGCGTCAGGCTAGCAGTAGTAGGGACAGTGTCCGAGTATCCCTTTGTTTGGTGGGAATGGAATTGGGGGATGTTGAAACCTCAATTCCCAATTTTAGTGGACCCCACCCGATACCGGCTGAAGCCGGTCCTCTGCCTGCCCGGCTGCCTGCCCCCTCTCGTCTCCGGCCCTGACCTAGCTGCCGCCCATGGCCTTCCCGACCATGCCGCATCACGCGACCCCTCCGGCGCGGCCCCGCCCACCCGTCGCGGCCGGCTGCCACCAGCCCGCCACTCATGGCCTTCCCAACCCCGCCGCATCGCGCGGCCCCTCCAGTGCAGGCGGGGCGCCCGTCGTGGCTAAGGGAGAGGCAAAGGAAGAGGAAACGGCTTTATACACATGTGTGATCGTGTGGGGTGGGTATGGGTATGTGCATGGCGCCTCGGTGAGAAATAAATCCGGCAAGTTACGGCACCAACGCGTAGTGCATAATTAGTTGTACCACTAATTAAATCCAATTGTAGGCAACAAAATTGGACTACATTTCACCGTAAAAATAATTAATAAACATTGTAATGTTTACTTTTAACAATATTTGTGAGCTCAAAAACCTTCATTCCACAAATAAATTGTACATTATAATATATAGTTCGAGCGTGTGTATGCAATTTGGGTGAAAATATTTTCTCTAAAACTCACGCCTCAACAATAGACTAATGAGCGATGTAGATACACTACCCGATAGGGCAATTTCATTTTATAGAGATTGGTGAAGCGGTCGCATGCTGCAAACAGGAGGCTGGCAGGCCGGAGCGCACAAGTGAAGGGCATATGTGAAATATAGAAAACAAATCTAGGGGGTAACTGGTGAACCACTTTAAAAGTTGATGGACTTAACTGACGCAACTGGAAAAAGTTAAGGTACTAACGGTGCATTTTATTCAATTAAACTCAAACGATCTACAATTTAGAGCAAAACGAGTATCACATGGTAAAAACAATTAATTAAGCATTCTCTCTATATCGGAACATAGCAGGCTTGATGTTTATCTAAAGTTTAGTATTTTATATTTAACCAACAATTTCACTAAAAACAATTTGTTTCTAATAGAAGAATTTGTATATTGTAATAGTTGGTTTCACTTAGTGTTAATCCTGTCAGTCTTCTGAATCATATGAACGAAGTTATGACATTGTGTTAATTTTCCGAATTATTTGATGGATGTTGTGCTGGTATTATATTTTTTGCTTGATTGGTCCACCTGAGGGCCAGAGACACGGATTTGCCGGATTTTAAAATATGATTCCGAGATTTTGATTTCCATGATGATACCTCCATTGCTCCAGCACATTCATCTTAGAGGTCGTACAATCGCACCTGCACCCTCCACTCTCCACCCAACTAGACTCAGCGTGATCAACAGACCTTACCTCCTACATCCATGTGGCTTTCCTCTCGCCAATGTCTTTCTCATTGTTGTCTCTCCTTCTATCGCTTCTCCTTATATACAAATTGTATTAACCTAAACTCAAACTTTTATAGGGTAGATACACAGTTAAATCTGCACAAGTTATTGAAAATAATGGCTAGACCCAAAAAGTTGACAAGACAATCATGTCAAGTATATCAATCACCATCCATGTGCATGTGTAAAATTATCTTAAATTTATAAATTACTGAACACTGAGAGAATCAAATGAACGAGTCATGTGAAAAATATCAAACAAGTTTTAGATTAAGTGCTTACAACTGTTGTTTCAGTCAGAGAGAAACATTATATTACAATGGTTAGAGAGAGAAAATCGAAAGAGATAATGAGGGCCCTTGAGGAGAGGAGAGATATAATTCCATTCTGAGATGTAGTTTACTCTCATTGCCCCTGGGTTCCTTATATATGAAGGAGGATGGCTATTTGTATTATTTTCATTGTTGGCATTCACGATTACAAATAGATCCTTAACTATTACAAATAAGACCCTAACTTCTAGTTGGAGTCTTATTACAAGGGACACATGCCAAATCATGATATCCAACAAGAAGGAATGAGTAGGTTGATTGAGGCCACCCCTCAATAGTTGTCACTCACCTAGGTTTCGGTCGATGTAACAGTACAGTAGATGCAGTCCAAGGAAAAAGCCATGTACACGTCTAATCTCAACTTGGGAGAATTGCAGTGAAGCGCCCCAGTTTCCATAATAGGAATAAAATGCGCTTTATTACCATCCCAGGGTCTGGTAATCACATTATTACATCGGAATGATACAGATCCGCCCTAATGGGTCGGACCACAAAGGGATGCAGCCCTGAAACTAAGCAGCGAAATATAAAACGTATACCCAAACTTCCGGTTGGGAAGTAGGTCGTAACCCTTACTCGTCCGAATAGATGGCAATTGCATCATCTTCACTGGAAAATATCAACAAAGAAAGGATGAGTACATACGTACTCAGCAGCCCACCACCTCCATACAGAGTAGGGGTATGGCTATATCTATATGCAGGATATATCTGGAGCTCAGGAATAGTTTTGCATAAAAAACATTTTGTATGCATGGTTCGAGCTAGATACCAGATTTTATTCTTTCTGAAAACAGGGTTTTCCTAAAAAAGGTTGTCACTGGACTTGCCGGTCCACATGGCTCAAGGCACAATAGCCAACACATTTTCCCACACCGCTACTTGGTTTTACCCCCATAGTTTCAACATCCACCAAAAGCCATTTTGTTTCAAACCAACCGTTCTAGTTTAGAAAAGATGCTAACTGAAGAACTAGCCATAACTCATCCATACCAGTGGACTCAGACTATTCAAATAGATTTTAATCTGATCAGATGTTGTACTAATTCCCACAAGTTGGACTCAGCTGACCGCTTACGGCCAAATAAGCATTCAAATTTCAAACCAAACCTTCGCCTTTGTTTCATCACCTAGCAGTGCTTTAGGGATTTAGGAAACCGAGTCACTCCAGTACCCTGTGGTACTCTTGTGACACACAACCCCTTCCCTAGCCCCTTGTGCGCCAACACGGCAGCTACTAGGCTATCCACTCCGGCTCAGGCTTAGCCAATGCCTCATACAGAACGAGTGGTTGTACTAAAGAGTTAGGTAAGATGAAAATCAACACGGTCCTTACAGGGCACAAGTAAAACCATTTCACCTTTCCATTGCTCGACACCGCGAGCATCCACATACCCGGTATTCTCCACGAAGTCCGGGACTAGGGTGACCGTGAGCTGCTAAGTTACTCGTTCAAACCCTACCCTTTAGAATGGCGGATCCCGACCCGTGGGTTGTTTGCTGGGTTCTTCCCTATTTTATTTCAAAACACACCCACGCATCCATATTCCACAACCCATCAAGTTCCACAACCATAATCCAACTCATCATCAATATTATGATGGATATAATTATATGAGTGATCTCACCTATGCGCACTATATATAGATAGGCTTAGGTAGCTATTTTTCACTGGGTTGCCTTAGCAAGCAAAATATGCAAGTTTTATCATGTTTATCAGCCCAAGGGTTGTGTTTGTAGAACATAGGAAATTTATGCATCAAGTGGGGATTTCAGTGGGCTTGCCTATCGCTTTGTTGATACAGACGGTGCATGGGCCGCAGGTGGCAACGGTGCAACATCTGGCGAATGCGTTGACGCACCGACTCCTGCAGAGCACGTTGGTACACCAACTATTGGGCGCGGTTGTGTGCCATCCATTGTGCAGGTTGGTATAGCATCTGCTGCCAGCGCCGATTGCATTCTTCAAGCATCGCGAAGGTTCTCACGAGAGGCATACCGATCAGAATCTCCTGTATATCCTACGCACACAAACAAGGAAAACACACATATTGAGGTATAACATGAGCTCAACACTGATTCTGGGTGTGGTGAAATAGAAGAGAGCTTTGGAGGGGAATATAGATTATCTGGTGATCGAGTCATGCTTACCAGTGAGGTTGGCTCTAACGAGTAGCGAATTGTGTCGTGATTGGCTGGGCACTTTCGTGGGCACGATAGTGGTCATTACGGAATTGCCACGGTAGTGGGTAGCGACAGTTGGAGTGAAAATAGAAGCGATGAGATGGCAGTCGCATGATGGTGTCAGGGTGGGGGTTTTCTGTAGGACGTAGCGATGAAAGAGTAGGGCTTTATGAGATGCGACCGGTGGGGACAATTTCAGAGATTGGAATCAGTTAGAATAGAGTTTGGAGAGACCAAGATAGGAACCTTCTGAGTTTATGAAAAGTAGGAGGGCAACGGCATCAAGCACCAGGCTCACAATATTTGTTCGACTGGTGTGAAGCACTGACTGGGCGTAGGACGACGTCATGGCAGCATGACAGCGGCTTCCGGCTAGAGAGAAGACTATGTGGAGTGTATGAATAGATAGGGCTTGATTTTAGAAGAATTTAGGCCAAGAATCACCTAAATCGGGGTTCAAACGGAGAAGATATGTGGTATTTAGTAACTAGGGGTAGCAATAAACTTTTTTGAAAGTTGGAGGGGTAGATTTGGACTTTATTTAGCTAGAACTTTGGATTTTAGCCCGTGGAAGAGCAAACCTGGGCCGAGGAGGCTTTTGGCCCGGTTCAGCCCGGTGGCCTAAGTGGGCCGGCCCACTGGCGATGCCGGTGACGGCTGACACTGTAAGCATGGGGCCCACGTGCCGGTGACAGTGGTGAGGGCGACGGTGCTAGACGGGCGATGGTGCCGGTCTGGTTCAGGAGTGAACGGTGCTAGGCCTATCGAACCGGGGTTGTTCGGTCGAACCGACCGACGGTGGTCCTGGGAAGTTCGCCGGCGGTTCTCGCCGGTGGTGGCGGTTCCGGCAAGGAGACCACCGGGGCAGGGAGGCGAGTCGTGTGACTGGGTCAGAGGTGTGGGTTAGGAGTTGGAGGTGGGGTTCCTACGGTGCGGTGGTGCGGGTGGTGCGCGGCGGTGAGAGGGATGTGCGCGGCGGCTGGTCTGTGGAGGGGGCTAGTGGATGGTGAGGTGCCGATGAGGCGGAGGCAGGTATGGCGGAGCTCGGTTTGGATAGAATTGAGCTCTGGTGGCCTAGGTAGGTGGGTTTGGGGTGGTGGAAAGGTGAGCTCGGGAGGGGGGGTTGATGTCCGCGGCTAGCAGCGCTCAGGGGCTTGGTCGTGGCGGGGAGGAAAGGGAAGAGGTGGCGGCGTGGCGCGGTGATGGGAGGTCTAGATGGCGGCACGATGCCGAGGTTGGGTAGGGCTAGGTGCCGGTGCCGTGGGGTTGGGCAGAGCGGTCGGGGCCAAGACTCGGTGTCGTCTTGCACGGTGGCACCGGCGCGTCCCGCGGCGCACTGGCGTTAGTGCGGCGTGCCCGCCATGCACGCGTGGCGCGCTACCCGACGGAGGTGGAAGAAGAAGGGGATGGGGTGGATTGGGCTAGGATGACCTTGACGGCCTAGGTGGAGGAAGGGAGTGGGCCGACAGGGTTCGGCTGGGCCGGGGGAGGAAAAGGAGGAGGGAGATGGGCCACGGGTGGCCTGGGCTGAGAGGAGGGGAGGGTCTCTCCTTTTATTTTCTGATTTTGTCTTTTTGGTTTTGAATTTTTGAGAGGAGTTCAAGAGGGAATTTGTGGAGAATTTGGTGGATAGATATTTTTGGAATCTCTTGGGTTAATTGGGGTTTTTGTTGAGCTCACATTAGCACACTCAAACAAACAACCAAGGTTTTTAAAAATTAATTTGAATTAGGAAGGGATTTAGATGAAAAATTCTGGGGCTAAATTTCGGGATGTTACATGCAGTTATCCAAGAATCGGAGTCCATTATCTAAGTGCATATTTCTAGTCCTGGTCCAATATCGAACCTCTTTGTCTAAGTTGTAGATTGTAAAGTTGCTCCATTCGGTCTAGGGAGGTGTTATCGCTAAAATATAGCCGATTGGTATTTGGGTCGGATCGGCTAAATGGGCTGAGTCAGCTGTTCAGATAGATTAGATCGGCTGGCGGGGTGTAATTGATCACCCAAGAAAGGGATGATTCTAAAGGCCAGCAGGGCCATGTATCTTGTTTTGTTTGAGTCGAGTTAAGCCTAGCCTTGTTAAAGTAGGGTTTTAGCTATAGTAAGAGTCGGACTTGATATCCAAGTCTATAGACTATAAATATGTACCAATGTTCTATGTAATGAATTGACGACATATATTCTTCAGCCGCGCATGTCTCCGATCTCTCTCGGTGCATCGCCACCCCTGAGTAATTAGGGTTTTCAAGGTAATCGGCATGATGCTCTAATGTTTCTCAGATTCATTAGGGCATTAGGGCGTGAGCCATATGGTAAACTGTGTACTGAAGCGTTTTTTATGGTACCGTTTGCTAGTCATCGAGATGAATCTCGTGTCAAGTTTTGTTGGCACGAAATCCATCAATTACCCCGGCGATTTTCATGCCAAGCTTCGCTTGACATGAAACCCATCGTTTATGTTGCATGACTATCGATCTATCTATGTTTTTTTATGCTTCATGCCTTAGATCGATCTCATGTAGCTCATTTTACGCTACCTAATCGCTTGTCACAACCCACGACGTGTCGCTGCAACATGTGCACATGACATGCATATAGATCACATCTCGATCAACCTATCTATACACATTTTAATTTGTATCTGTTTATCTAGATGGACTTTTTTGGAGATCCTATTTAGAAGCCGATCTGGCTATGCAGATCTTTTATATCATGTTTTTATATAGGTGTTATATTTATTCTCTTTGTGGATGTGGTCTTGGTCATTATAACACATTATACATCATCGACTGTCGAGCATCTACATGTATGCCGACCGGAGTTCACGAGTTCTCGTGGTGTCGATCCGAGCTATCAAGCAAGAATTTAACGTTTAACATCTGTTATGTACGCTTTATAGGGAGAACCTAAGCCAACCACCGCATCTGCCTAACCTTCCTGGCTGTAAGGTTAAGCCAAGTGGCCCGCCTGCATCACCACTGCCACCCAGATTGACTTTGCTCAGAGCCGCATCACAAAGAGATGAGTCCAGCAGCAAGCGCGATCCCCGGCTCCTAGTGTGTCCTCGCCGTGGGGCTCCCGCCCACCAATTTCTCCTGGTAACAGGAGGTTGCTCCAATGTGTTTGCTCTAGCATCTCGCTCTTTGCATGATTGCAAAAGATGCAAATGTTATATGAGATGTCAAATAGATGACACATATGAAGAGTGATATACACAAAACTAATACGGCCGGATTAGTAGGGTAAGGTATGCAGCAAGTAGATTATAGACTCGCCCTCTTAATGAGGCTCTCAGACTTTTATTAATCTTTCTGCTTGCCAAGAGTCCAGCTGAAGCTTTACATATATAAACCTGCGGCTACAACTAACAAACTCCCTAGCCAACTTATCTCACTTGGCTAACAAGAAGCACTCCGATCTACTATAATAGATACAATTCGACTCAAACCTAATTATTTGCTGCTAGGCCCAAGTTGGCTTTCCTCTGATATTTCTTGCCGAAGAATGAGTCCATAGCACTTCCGCCCCCTTGAGAAAACAGTTCGTCCTCGAGTTGAAAACGGGGGTAATCCTCCTTGAAGCAGTCCAATGATTTCCAGGAAGCATCAGCAGGTCCACACCCTTCCCACTAGGACCAATGACTAACATGGATTTGTACATATATGCTAAATCTCTATTTTGAAGACCCAAATGAATCTCTAGAGTCTGGGTGGCAACGGGGCGGGTCAGGGTCAGGGAGGTGCCCCCCGTCCCAACCCCAACAATGACATGCTCTCCCCCGCCTCGGCCCCAAAATGCTTAACGGGGCAAATTCTCCCCCATCCCTATCCCCGCCCAATACCCGATCCCCGTTGGGACCCGCAGGTGTTGCTCTCTTTGCACGCTTGCACGAGGTCCAATCTCCAATAGCATTAGCGTTGGCCACCAGGCTGTGTCGAGGATGAGAGCTAGCGGGGCAGTTGTTGGAGGAAGATGATGTACCAACGGATGGGACTCGAGAGGCCACGCTTTGCTTGAGAGTCAAAGGAGCAAAGGCTAATTGCTAGAGGGAGGAGTAGCAGAGGTGGTAGGCCTGAGGGAGGATTTGTGGAGGAGGCCAGACTGCCAGATG
The DNA here is from genome assembly GCA_030272315.1 of Paspalum vaginatum. NCBI lineage: Eukaryota > Viridiplantae > Streptophyta > Magnoliopsida > Poales > Poaceae > Paspalum > Paspalum vaginatum. Next base: position 8,164,151 of record CM059014.1, on the reverse strand, counting down.
GAGACTGCCTAGAAATCTCAAGCGGTTGAGCAGCAGAAGCAGGACCGCAGGATGGCAAGAGGCCGAAGCTCCCGAGCGAGGCAAGCCGCGCAGTGCACCTGTGTGCGGGGGTGTAGGGCTGCGAACGGTGCGGCTGGGGAGGGGGTGATATTTGTCGCTGCAGCGACGTGGAGGTAAGGCGTCACCGAAGGCACTGTTGGGCTGGTTGGCCGTGGTTACCGTAGGCTGCCTCATCTCCCCCGGATCTCCCACCGCCGACGCAGCCCCCGGCGCCAGCACCCCCACCTTCGCCGCCGTCCTCCACCACCGCCAGAGCTAACCATCACGGTGCCGATCTCCCCCGCCGCCACAGCCTCCCCCTACTCCGACATCTCCGCCTCCATCGCTACCCTCAGCACCACCACCAGCTAATCCAGCTTCACCGGAGTGGCACCGGCTATGATGCCCTCATCACAAGCTCTCCCCGGTCGCCTTCCTCCCTCGCCCGTCAAAGTGGCGCCCTTGCCGTCGGTCTCAGCCGCCCCTCGACCGCCACCATCGCCGGGACGGCCGCCGCCATAGCCCTCCCTTGTAAGGCTAGATGTGGAGAAGAAGGATACCTCGTCGGCGGTCAACCCCAACCTGAAACTCCAACCTCATCAACCCTGAAATCTAACCTAGAACCCGGCTACCGCCTCATCATCCTCATCGCCGATGGCGGTGGCTTCTTGCGGTGGCGCGAGTGGGCTAGGCCGCTCGTGGATTGGGTCCACGACGCTCCCTCGCCACCCCAGTCGCCTCCTTCGACAATGGAATCACGATTTGTCGCTGCAGCGACAAATAGCTTCCCTGGGCTGAGGATGGGGTGGAGATTGGGTAGGGTTTACCTCTTGCTGGGCTGCATATTGGGCTACCTACATGCATCTTGGGCCAATAAATCTACATGTGCTTCGGGTCCCCATGAAGCTTCACATGTCAAAAACATTCCACGTCCCTACCCTGTTATCATTTTGGGCCCTGTCAAAATCCTAGGCAGGGGGAAATCTCCCCACATCCCCACTAATTTCGGGTGGGTCCCCGCGGGCCTCCGTCCCCATTAGGGATTTTGCCACCCCGACTCTGGAGTGACATCGGGCTGCTTCATCGATGTAGTGCTACAACACATGTTCTTGTATTTTTTTGGTAAAATTTAAATTGTACTACTTACAGATCACCAAAATCTTAGTTATTTGTAGTAGATGATATAAATCAAGGAAAATATTTTCTATTTATACATTGTATCATACCTTTTTAATTTTTAAATAAATATTTTCCCCAAAATGCTACGTTTAAATTTCATCTAAGATGTTTATTCGCCTCAAAATGAACTAGAAAAATAAAAAATATACAAATTTAAAGCTTGAGAATTAGGATTTTACAATACTAACTCCCAGCATAGGTGTACTACGGAAAAGATTTTGATCTTTTTTGGATTTAAACCAACCAAAATCCCTCCAAACTGCTTCAATTCAATCCCCAGCACCAGGCGGTGGTTCACCTTTTTTTACTGTAGCAAAATTTCGTTTTTTTACTGAAGTTTGACTTTTGTGTTTTTGAATTTGGAACCGGAATCCATCAAATTCCAGACCGAAAAATACGTTTCGTAAAGTACCGAAAACGAAAAAAAGGACCAGAATTTCGGTCTTTCCGACCGGAATTGCGTTCCCTCCCATCCAGCGTACATTCACTATCCACCATCAGCATCAATGCTGCCTGTACGCTATGAACCGCGCGAGGTGCAGCAGAGGCGCCGCGCGCACGGCGTCGAACCCGTCGAGCTCAGCCTCGGCCTTCGCGAGGAGCTCGTCCACGTATGCGCGCGCCCCCTCCAGGCCCATCAGCCTCGTGTACGTGGCCTTGCCGGCGGCCGCGTCCTTGCCTGCCGTCTTCCCGAGCTGCTCCGACGTGGCCGTCACATCCAGCACGTCGTCCACCACCTGCAGCAGGAGCCCCACGAAGTGCGCGTACCGACGGACACGCTCGACGTCGGCGTCCCCGGCTCCACCGACGATCGCCCCCGACACCGCCGCTGCCTCCACGAGCCGCGCCGTCTTGTGCACGTGGATGTACTCCAGCGCGGCCAGGCTCACGGATCCGGAGGGGGCTCCCTCGCTCGCCATGTCGGCGACCTGCCCCGCGGCGACGCCGCCGACGCCGGCAGCGTTGCCGAGCTCCAGGACGGCCCGGAGCGCGCGGTCCGCGGGGACTCCGGCGCCCGCGCAGCCGCGGGCGACGTGCTCGAACGCGAAGGCCAGGAGCGCGTCTCCCGCGAGCAGCGCCGTGGGCTCGCCGTAGGCGACGTGGTTGGAGGGGCGGCCGCGGCGGAGCGCGTCGTCGTCCATGCACGGCATGTCGTCGTGGATGAGCGACGCGGTGTGGATCATCTCGGCGGCGCAGGCGACCGGGACGGCGCCGGCCGCGGCGCCGCCCACGAGCTCGCACGCAGCGATGGCCAGCGCGGGGCGGAGGCGCTTGCCGCCCGCGAGGACGGAGTAGCGCATGGACTCGCTGAGGACCTCCGGGCACCGCAGGCCCTGCATGGCGAGGTCCAGAGCTTGGTGCACGGCCTTGGCGTTGGCCGACAGGTAGCGGTCGAAGTCGAAGCTGGCGGCAGTGCCGCTGAGGACGACGCCGTCGGCGCCTTGCGGATTCGCGTGGCGGCCGGTGACGACGTCGACGCTGCTGGTGGCCTTGGTGGCTGTGCCAGCAGCACTAGCAGCATAGGGCGCAGCGCACCGGACCATGGAGACAGCAGATCGCTTGCCAGGTGGCTGCGGTGAAGTGGATCTCTGAAGAGGGTAGAGCTTGAAGGTTTGGGAGAACTGTTCTCCGTGCTGGAGGAAGCAGGATGCTGCTAACTTGTCCATGTACGTATGTAGCTTTGGAGTGTTTGGGAGTCTGAGAATTGGGACTTGTTCGGGCTTGTTACCACCTGCTCCGGACGGGCACTTTAAATAGATCACAAGTTTTTTTCGAAAAAAGGAAAAATAAAAATCTGTTTTCTCATTCCGTTTACAGAAAAATGTGCTGTGAAAAGGATTGGATTGTACTACCTTTGATGACAAAGAAATGCATTGCTGGTCGACGCTCATGAACCCTATTTACTCTATGATATGATGAGTACTGAGTAGTATGTCTAGGCTGTTTTCGAGGGTTCTCACGTCCCCATCATTATTTCAATTATCTCTTACTCTGTTGTGCAGAACAGTGTAACATTTAATTTTAGAGCTCTAATACAGGGACACTCTAGAGCAAGCCTAAAATACTAAGCGGACTCTTTAATGACGAAGTTACCTCCGATGCTCACTGTCAAAGGGTACATGGCTTATCACTAAAATAAAATCATAGTCAAGTCATTCAGTGAGTCCCTCGGATAGGTAAAACATCTAACAATCTAAGTTACTCTCAGTTCTCATTTACCCATTACATACTCATAATATCTTCATAAATATAGTATTTTAATTATAAAGGGGTTATCTATGTTTTATGAATACTTTAATAACATCAGTCTCCTATGATCGGTTTAGGTAATTTGTTTAGTTGTTGATGGGTAAAATTAAGATTGCTTAGGAAGGTAAATATATACCTATATCTATAATCAAAAGGAGCAATGTACTCTTAAATAAAAGATTACTTTGTTATTGGCGATGGTTCTTCCATCCTTTGATGTGCATCGTTTGAAAATGTCCTTACATGGCACCAAGAAAAAGAAAACCATAATCTCATATGCCATCTACATAATGTGTTTATATCACATACATGGGACCTCCCATAGCCACTTGCTGCGTCATATATGACTAGGTGTTACCCACTACATGTTAGTTTGTAGATTGTACAGATCTCTAGCTTTTGAATATATATGCTAGTATATTCAACGTATATGTTTTAAAGTATGTCTAAGATTCATCAACGTATACATGTGAGCATGAACGACAGAGAGAATATAGACTAAAACCCTCTCAATACAATTTAGAGCACATAGAGTGCTGTACTGCTGGTCCGGCGGCGCATCAGTAGTTTTAGATAGTTTTTAGTTGGCTTTTGAATCGAACACAACTCGTCACGTGACTCGAGTGTTTTTAACACGCTCGCAAAAACGTTAGAAGCCGTGAATATAATGCTCCACGTGCGTGCGCTCTGGACGATGTAGACCTGTCAAGATGCGCGCATGAAGCACATTCACAAACCGTGTGATACTACTTCGGAGCTGTTTACAGTGAAAACGTGTTGTCTGAAACGATGCACATTCCATGACTGTGATGTAAGTACTTGGGGCTTGGGAGCATGGTTAACAATCCCGTTGGGAAAGTCCGGTTTTTCAGATCGGGATCCTGAGCGGCTGAGCTTCGTTCTGAGTTCAACGTTGAGGGAGACCATCGAGCGAGGACACGAGCGCTACTGTTTAGGCAGCGTGGGCAGCAGAGCAGAGCTCTGACGACCCCCACGGCCCCACCCACGCATGTGTGCACAGACAGCAGCCCCTTGCCGATGGATCGACGACCGGACGAGATAAGGACGACGAGCACCGATCGACCGTTCCAATCAATCAAACAGAAAGGACGAACACGGTAACAGCGGTGTGAAAATGTTGTTAGTTGGCGTCACGTGGAACACGCGCCAGCCCACTGATACTCAGGATTCGAGACATGTCGTCCGATATATGCGTACCAAACCTATGTTGTTCATACGTAACTCCGAGCGGTCTGCGATTTATTATTGGGCGCCGCGTCCGATGGAAGGAATTTCCATCAGACACCGGGTCAAACATATAAAAAATGAGCTGTTGAAATATTAACGAAATACTAATGAAACATTAAAAATTATACTATTGCAACATCGATATTTGGAAAAAAAATCTGGACGCGATGCGTCGGCGGTGCGTGAAACATGAAAAAAATAGCTACCGAAACATCAACGAACAACTGATGAAACATTGAAAATACACTATTACAACATCAGTATGTGTCGATTAACTGAATTGAATAAAAAATTTGGGTCCGCGATTTGGGAAAAAAATCTGGACGCGACACGTCGGACGGTGCATGAAACATGATAAAATAACAACTAAAACATCAACGAACAACTGATAAAACATTGAAAATACACTATTACAACATCAGCATGTGTGAATTAACTGAATTGAATGAAAAATTCGGGTCCGCAAATCTGATGAGAAAATTAAAAAAAATCAGATGAAATATTTAGAAAATACTGTTGAAACATCGTAACATAACTAATACACCAATTCTGAAAAATTATCACAACATTTGGTAAATGGCGTCGTATTTTTTTCTTGCTAGCATTACCGTTTATTATTAAGTAGGCCAAGTGCATCTTTGAAATTTCAAGGCACAGGATCTACTGGTTGGTGTGCAGAAATCATTGTCCGACATGCACGTGTTATCTGTGGATTAACCGACTGTGCTCGTCTTGTTCCATTTTTCTTACAATTAGTGTTTCCTTTTGCGTGTCCCCTCTACGAAGTTGTATCAAGTGTACGCTAAACGATGGAGATTCGCAGCCCTAAATAAATATGAAAATTCCTTCAATGCCATCAAACCTTTTACACCATTGGAAACAAACTGTTATGGTCTCTTGAGTGCCATCATTTTTCAACAAAGATTACAAACGGGTTTATTTGCAGACATTGCGGCAAGTTATTTTTTCCCCGCAAAACTCACTGGATATTGATTTGCCACAGTGTCCACAAATAATCCCACTTGCATCTCTCCTTTTTAATTTTGCATCCCTAATTGCCTGGCGTCCGTTGGCTGTGACGTGAGAAGACAAGTATGCCCTTCCTCCTGCGTGTTGCTCTTGCTCTCGTGCCGTCCTGCGTCAGAAGCTCTCGTAGCCTTGTGCTAGAGCTTTGGGTCTCGCCATCTTGGTGCGCTAGTGAATTGTTCTGCATGTCGTGCACACGAGCTTCAGGTGCTGCTGGACTTGGCGCTGCCACTCTTCGCCAAGCTGCTTGCGGCCATCTTTCGCATCGCGTCGCACGCGGCCATGGGTCTTCAGCCACTTGTACTGCTGGTTGTGGTGCCACACGCGGTCCCGGCCCAGAGCTCATCAGGCCAAGACAAGACGAGACGAAGAGACTGCATGCATGTTGTCAATGAGCAACGCCATGACGATGAGGACGAAGAGCACGAGGATGACAGAGACGAGCTGCAACCCCATGGTGACCCGGATTATTTCAGGAGGGATCAGGCAGAGAGGGCGACGCTACATTTGAGCCCGGCCCGTTGCGGCCTGTCCTCTGCTCGTGGCCTGGGTGCGGGCGCTGCGCTGTGCCAGTCGGCGTGTGGCCCTTTGGCGTAGAGCACCCATTGAAGACGAGGCGGGATGGTGTATCTAACGGAAAGAAACGGACGCCAAGCAAAATAATGGCATATAAGGAAAGCAAAAACTAAAACTGATGGCATTTCTATAGCATTGAAGGAATTTTCTCGAAAAACAGATGGTCTCTGCGTATAGCCGTTTTCCGATATCGTGATGATGCAAAATCCTCTATCGTTACCCAACGTGTAAGGATACCAACTTTCATCCACTCGTTTTGTTCGAAAATTTCATAATTGCTATTTGTTTTCACATTTAGTTTATCATGTGGTATACTTTAAGCTTGGCTAAAAATTTTATATATATTTTAAAAAATAATAATAAGACGGAAGGGTCAAAATTGATGTAAAAAAAAGTCCATCAATCTATGATTTTCAACAGAGAGAATACATTTTACTTTCATTTCATGTGATGTGTCCTACTACTGTACTGTATTGATGGACGGAGCAGGTTAAAAGTAAGAAGTTACTATTAGTTGTGTGCCATGTAACTCACACCAGGAATAGGCTCGAACTCATTGCCTCAAACCATCTCCCATTCATTCACCATTCATCTCATTTTACATTGCAAAAAGTCTATATAACCCTCCTCCTAGCGTATACCGAGTCGCTCACTTCACCTCCTAACCTATAAAATCAGATTTTTTACCCCCTCAGCTAGAGAAAGCCAGACATCTAACCCCTTCTGTAGTTTTGAAGACCAGTTTTGATGAGTAAGGCATGACAAGTGAGATAGGGATGCCACTATGGCATTTGGGCGTAGACCAAGTCAGGAACCACCCACCCTTTCTCTTTCTCCTACCCTGTTCTCCTCAAATACCGCAAACCGTCAACAACACCAGCGGGCAGCGGTCTCCATTCGTGTGGTTGTTGTTGGAGCAGCGTCTGCAGAGGTCACATCCCGTGGATCCTAGGCGCCGCCTTGTTCACCTCCACCCTCTGCTCTCTAGGCTGCCGCAGCCCCCCACCTTCAATCGAGATGCCAGCCTGCTACAGTAACTCCAATCTCTAGTCTCCACCTTCCTCCAGAGCAGATCACTCATTCAGACATATAGAGTTGGATTAGCAGGCTTTGAGCAAACATTGGCCCCATATTAAAAAGGAGTCTTGGGTAGAATTATCCCAAGTTCGGTAAAGCAAGGTTGGATATGATTATTTAAACTACAACTTTTGATTTGGATGTTTGTGAAGCTGTAATGAAAACTTAAGTGGAAACTAAGTATCGACAATGAGGTTCAATCTGAAACTTCAGACCTGGACGAATTCAGTTAATGCCATGTTTAGGTTGAATTTGTCAGACTTCCCTTTGGCATTTAAATATCCAAACTCATTTAATTCATGTTAAAACTTTGTTGAATGACCAAGGCATTTATAAGGCTTCTAACCTTAGTTAGGAAGTTTTTTTTAACGAAACGGCAAGAGGCTTGCTCGTTATATTAATAAGAGAGAAAAGCCCAGAAGGAAAGTCCACAAGCAAAGAGGAACAAAACCGGTGGGAGAAACCAGACATCCGCAGCCTAAACCCAAAATTACGACATTACCAAAGGTTTGCTAAATGTTTTGCCGCTCCTAGAGTCCACAACCCGACTTCATCCTTGATCTTGGCTAGAACCTGGGATTCAGTCGCCACACTCCGGTAAAAAATAAGCGAGTTCCTCTCGCACCAGATTGTCCAAGCGTCGAGGATTATGAGGCTCCTCAAATCTCTCTTGTCTCTTACCAAGGCTGCAGCTAAACCCGACCACCAAAGATGCACCGAGGTAGATGGCTGCCAGGCCGTGTAGTGGATCTCTGCAACCGAGGTGCATCGGCTGGCCAGAAGCAATACAATTGGAGAAACTGAGATGAATATTTTGACGTTCAGGCTGAAGACTCTGGCTGATAATTGAGAAGGGCTCATATCAAGTAAGTTATAGATATAGTTGAGTCATGTTCACTGAGCATGGTTAGAGCTTGTAAGATGGGCAGAAACTTTCCTATTTTTTCCGGTACCCGAACCTAAAAAGGCTTTTAATTTAGATTGGTCTCAAAATCCTTAGAACGTTTTGAGCTGATTTCATTCCAAGCTGCTTGACTAATTGATTGCAGCCACTTTTAGTTATAACTAGCGTAGACGTACGTGCAATAAGCTCGTATTATGAGATGATCGGTCAGACTATACGAAGGAGAAAAATGAAAATGAATTAAAAGGAAAGAGAAATGTTTGATTGACATTATTCTTTTCTCGTTAATTCCAAGACAAGGAAAGTATTTGGTGGGTATGTGGCTGAACCGCTGATTTAATCCGGGCTAAGCACACCTGCCATCTCTGGCTTGCAGTGTAATTAGACCGAACTAAACCCGGTCGTCCGTCGAGAGTCAAAAGACTTCCGATATCACCTTTTCCCAGAGAAAGCGACATCACACACATCCAGCCCTCGATGGAGCCACAACAGTTACATCATCACAGTCAGTTAAAATATAACATAAATAGACTTAGTTTACAAACCAGTTCGAAATAAAATACAAGTTCCAACATAGAGCCGTCACATGGCAAGTTTAAAAGTATCTTGCAGCGGAAATTTAAAGTTCAGAGTTCGTGATATCATCCAAAAGACTTGCATTAAAAGAAACAACATTGAGCCCACCAATATTGCTCCTGTGCCACACATGAGTACTTTCATCCCTGATGCATGCATGCACCGTCTCCAATACAGCTGCACACAATGAACTCCGTACCTGCGCTCAAAATGTGGGGGGCAAACCTTGAGTAACTCAGTAGGATTTAATGGATTGGCTTAACGCCGATGCAAAGCTCGCTTACTATCAAGTGGATCCTTAGCCATTACTTTTAAGCAGTGATATAATCAACATAGAGTAACAAATTTTTATCATTTGCATATAATCATATTAATAAATTGTAGAATTGTAAGAAGTACAATACAAGCATGTGATATTTGAAATTATGAGTAACAGTTACATCATATTCAAGTAGTTACTGCGTTGCCCGTGTACAATATCAGCATTCCCACATCTGGTGGGCATCAGCGATTTGAATCGATTTTAATTCTCGGGAATAACTATCATGTCAGGGGTATAAGCTTACTAGCCATCGCGTTCCCACATATTGCCCCCATTTCCCCCTGTCCTGTCCCAAGATTCAAAGCGACCCCACCTAACCCCGAGTTGTGCGCTCTCAGGAGCGATACCACAGCGCCCTGGGTCAGTCCTCCCTCGAGTTCAAGCGCTCCCGGGCCCATCAATCTCCTGCAAGTGGATGTGCGGCACCTCAAAAACTCCTGGACGAGCCGAGGTATGACTTTCACCTGTCCTACGACTCGGATAAGCATTCTAGCAATATTATGCCGACTAGCAGGCGAACAGCGAACGGGCCTTAAACGACTAGGGCGGAGTCCATAGTGCGACATCATGAAAAAGTAAATACTGAAATAAAATCTCCGCCGGTCTCCATTTAATCACGAGCATAAGTAATAATTGCCATAAAAGTAATATCTTTGTGATTTTGAAATTACCTACACAACGAGTGACTCCGTTCACCCGTGTCTACTCGTACCTAGCAAATTCTAGATAGACTCGTCCTACAAACCCTAAGTATAGGTGCTGGGGCCAGGGCGGCCAGGGAATCTAATACAAGTATTTTGAGTCAACTCGTAATGCGAATGCATAAATATCAAGCAATTAACATTGTATAAGCTGGGCGAATTATGGTTATGCCTATCTTTTTCACTAGGGTCAGTAGCTGCAGCCTGAGCGAAGTCGGGCACCGGCTGCTGGTCTTCCTGCTCCTGGTTCTGCTTTTCTTCTGGCTCCTCCACTATCGGCTGCTCCTGTAGGTGCTCCTCGCTCGTGGGATCTATATACATGACATAGTGTAATATAAGTGCATGGAAATGCGAATGCATGCATATGGTGCAGATGAAATGTAATCAACCGTAATCAACAAGTGGAGTTATGCATTTTCGTGTCAAATCTTATTCAATACTAAGAAATCGTACAAACTATCACCTAATGTGGGTTATTGCATCACATGTGATGACACAAGAGCTCGCAGCAAGTGGATATACCCTAGTTAAGCAATACTTAAGCATACATGATAAGTGTATCACCTCTCACTTAAACAAATTTTTATTCACCCTTAGTTTTAATCTCTCAAGTTGAGTTTTGGATATTAATCAGTTCCAAATGCACTTAAAAAATTTTCGACATGAAGACTTTTATGATAAAAGGTCAATGGCCAAATTTCAGCTACTAAGGTGTTGTAGATAAATTACTAGAATTTCAGCAATTTTCCTTAGCTATTAAATTCTCAGATTTGTTATAATTAGCAGAAAATGATTCTGACCTTCCCATTTTAACAGTATTCATAACAGAGTACAAACTTCATGTACAAAAATCAGCAAGGCAAAGTATCTAAGATTTCAGTAGGACATCTATTTTCCATATACTTATTTTAGCTCATTTAGCTTGCAATTGAAAAGGTTAGCAATAAAATTCATAAAAAAAATTTCTGGAACCTAAAATTAACTACAAAGCACCATAATTTTTCCTGGAATTTATTTTGCTGTTTAAGGCCACTTTTTCTTATTATCTATTTAAATAGGCATTAAGTTGTAAATTACAAATCACACCTCAAACCTTACACGAAGACTCTCAAACTTTTTATACCAGCTAAATATACCACAAAGTGTTCCCATAAAATCCAGTATAATTTTTAGAGCAAGTTTCATGTGGTAAGTATTTTCCTATGCATTTTTATTGCACAAATTTAACCCTAGGGGTAGATCTAGCATTTAGCTGCAAGTGCTAGGGCTACAAAATTCCTCAACAGATCCACATATCACATATGTTATACCAACAAGGTTTCATGATTTTTGGAACCCATATAACCCACTTTTGCTATTTATTTAGTTTTAGCATGCATGCAACATTCCAGGGGCAAAACTGTCATTCATCACATCACCATCATACTCATCTCATAGATCTACTCATTAGGGGTACAATGCAACTGATTTTATATTTTTAGCATTTTTGTGTGATTTTTGGTGATTTTTCAAAGTCTCAGCTAGAATAAATAGATTTTAAATCGAAAAGCAACAGATCCGGGACTGATGTGTAATTATACGTAATTTTTGGGGGCTAGCTCGTTAGATCCACAAGACTCATGGAATAGTGCACGGGACTAGATCGTAAAAACCATGAAGAACGGGGGCTAGATCGCAAAATGGGCGTCTTCCTCCTCTGCCTTCTTCCTCCTCTCGACAGAGGGGAAGAGGGCGGCCGGCGGCCCCAGATTCCCGGCCCTACGGGGCACAGGGACCCGCTGCGGGGGGTCATGGAGAGAGAGGAGGCCATGGGGACTCTTACCCCCTACCTTGGTGGATGGGAAGAGGAACGGAGATGGTACGGCGACGGAGCTTCGAGGGCGGCAGGGTTCGGCCGCGCAATGTGCACCGGCGGAGGGACTCCGGCGGCCCAGACCGGTGCGGAACGGCGGAGCGGAGGTCGGGGATGGCCGGCGCGGTGATGGGGAGGGGCGGGAGCGAGCAGGGGTGGCGGTTTGAGCTCAACCCGAGCTCCTCGAGCTCTTGTCAATGGCGGCAGTGGAGAAAGACAGGGAGTGCGAGTCATGGGAGAATGGAGAGGAGGGCGCGGTTCGGTCTCCGCTTAAGCCAAGGGCAGGCGAAGCTGGGGCGCCGATCCGGTGGTCGGAGCAGCAATCCGTACACCGGCGGCCGCGTGGCGCGCCGCGGATTGGCAGCGGCGTCCCGCCCGGATCGCGGGGCCCACCGATCAGTGGCTCGGGAAAAAGGAAAATAGAAAGCACATGTTGACTGGTTTTGTTTGTCTCCGAAAAATGCCTAAATGACCAACTTAGAGGCCGAATTTGAGAAAGCTCCAATTGAATAAATTGAAGATCTCTTCATGGCCTACATTTTTATCAATAGTCTTAGTATCAAGTTCTATTGAAATTTTTGGAGAAATTTGAATTTGAACAATCTGACTCAACTTTGACCAACAGCACTCATTAGATTAAAAATTCCATAAGTCCATTTTAGGTTCATTTTCATGCGAGATAAAATATACCAAAATTGTTTAGAATTTCATAAGCTATAACTTTATTATATAAAGTTTTGTATGAAAGTCAACCTATCTCCCAGAAATTTGAATTTGCTTGACAGGCCTAGTTTGAACATATTTTGCATGTTGACAGAAAAAGGCCCAAAACTCTAAGCAAAAATTTGTGCATGTCAAAGCACCAATTACTAAAGTTGTTCAAAATAAAATTTCCTACACATTTGGTATATAGAGTTTCACCCAATTCACATTAGTATTAAAACTATAAGGCAAATTCCAAAGCAGTTTCAGCACATCTAGGTTTAATTTGCTTCAAACTACTTATTCCACTCATGCCCTATACATGAAATGTCCATGAAATGATGCAATTAAGCTAATAATGCCAATGTAATGCACTTGAGATGCCAGGGGCATCACATGGGTATGAGGTGAAAAAATAGAGAGAAAGTGGATGAAACATTTTGCATTGATAGGTTTTGGGCTTTTCCACCCCTTTTCAATATTTTCCAAACTGCGCAGTGGAGCCAGCGTGAGGGGTATACCTTGGCCTTCTTAGTTAAAATTTTAAAAAAAGTTTTCAGAAAACTCGCTCTTTGATAGTGTAGATTCGAGAAGGGTTTCTATAACAAAGTTTCAGGCCATGTTTTAAACTCCAAGTTTGGTATTCCCATTTTTGCGAGTTTGATCCATTCCGGACCTTTCCATATCTCTACTAGACGAATTCTAAACTCAGGCACCCGATAAGGCAGTGTCACCCGTTAACTCGCAAACCCTTAGATTTGGCGAGCAAGCTTTGTGAGCCGTTTGATGTGAATCGGTGCGGGTCCGCGAACCATTAACGCATTAACCCAAGCGTTCATGAAATCTCCCGAATCTGGTCGTCCCTCTTTCCTGCCCTTTCACCGCCTGTGCTGCCTCCGCCTCTCCCTCTCCGGGGCTGCCTGCCCTGCCCCATCTCTCCCTCGCCTCCATATGCTTCGACCTGCCCCCACCTCCATATGCTCCGACCTACCGGCAGCGGCGTCGGCTAGCCGAGACAAGCGCCTCTCCACCCTCAACCCGCAACGAGCAGCAGCTAGGGGTGTTCCTAAAACATCCGTATTGTGTGATAGATTGATACTTTTAGATCAGCACGAAATGAATTTGGTGCTAATTTTTATGCATTATAACCAGCTAATTACTGGAAAAAATTTAAAAATATGGATAAGACTTTTTATGGATTACTTGCTTTCCATAGAGAAAAAGTGAAAAAAATATCCGTACCCGAATCCGAATATTATGCCTAAATTATCTACAATAGAAGAAAAATGACCAAAAAAAGACATCCGAATTGGCATCCGAATGATGTTCGGATCCATCCCTAGCAGCGGCCTCTAGGGCCAAGAGCGCCTCTGACGCGCTGAGTGGCACCCACCCATCGATTGTGTCTTGCCTCTCTGCTCACAGCGGTGTGGGGAAGAAGTACATGGTGTCACAGCGGCAGTGTGTGCATCCATGGGTGCGCGGATTGTCGGAGTTTAGTACCGGCAGTGTACCACGGGACGGGTCATGTGGAGCTTTTGTGGCTCAGTGGGATCGACGTAGCTTGATGGTTCACCGGAAAAGCGACTAGAGACACGGAAGTTTATACAGGTTCGGGCCGCGAGATGCGTAAAACCCTACGTCCTGTTTGTGGCTGGTTGCATTGCTGTGAGTTCTCGAGGTTACAATGAGGGTTAGGGCTGGATTGCGATGGGAGTTGATGTTCTATGTAGGAGTCCCTCGTCCGCCTTATATAAGCTGACGGAATCTTGGGTTACAAGTTGATTTCCTTCTATATCTCCTAGTCGGTTTTTAGATTACACGAGATCAAACATAATCTAAGTTTTCATTGTATCTTCGTCAATCTCCTCAAATCTCGGAACCAGAGTCCAAGCTAAGCTTTCCTGTTTGTTCTACAGCTTGCGTCATTATTGCCTTGAACTCCAAGCCATCGTGACCATGATCGGGCCTGAGTCAAGCGTTCGCCCCATGGAAACAGCCGCTCGCCCGACTCAGACCCACTGCTAGCCCATGTCCTGGATCCACACCATGAGGAGCCAGGGGATATCTATCCCCCACTACGGATTGCCACGCGGGAGTCCACCAGCCTTGGTTCGTGGCCCTAGGGCCGTGGGTGGGGTGATGCAGGTGGATCGAGATCATCTACAGTAGCAAAAAATGACGTGCCTCTGCAGTTATTGATCCACGCCGTCACTTTTGATCCAACGACGTTGGCTCTCCCAGCCTTCCTCTCTGCACGACACAGACTGGCTCCTGCTATACATGTCCAAACGGGACGCACGGCACGGCATGGTCCGGGCACGGCACGAGGACGCCGGTGTGCCGTGCCGTGCCATCACGTCGTGCTGGCTCCTCGGCCCAAGCACGGCCCGGGAACGCTCTAACGGTGCCGTGCCTGCACGAGAGCCCAGGCGGCCCGTCGTGCCGTGCTCGCTCGGCGGCACGCGCCCCGCTGCCGCAGACCGCCACCGCACGCCGCGTTGCTGCCTCTTACTCACCGTGTTGTCGTAGCTCCCTCGCCGTCGTGTGGTCGCAGCTCCCTCGACGTCGCCCACCTCTTCAGCCCCTTACCGTCGCTCTCTGCGCTGTAGCCCCCTCGCCGGGTGCTGGCAAAGAGGTGGAGAGAAAGCGCCATCAGGGGAGGGGAGAGCTGAAGAGGGAGGGGCACCGCGGGAGGAGATGGAGATCTAGAGAGGAGGGGCGTCGCTCCGCCGCCTAAAGCTGACGGGGTCGGGGGCCGAGAGGAACCGGAGTCGGGGGCGGGAAGGAGAGAGAGCCGAGAGGAAGTGGCGTCGGGGTCAGGACAGGAGGAGTCGGGTGGCGGCCAGGGAAGGAGAGAATGAGAGGAGATTAGGGTTTCTTCCATTTTATACGGAGAGGGATGAGGGCTGTCGGGCCGAGTGGGACGGTTGGCTTTAACGGGCCGTGCCCGGGCTAGCGCGGCGTGCCGCAGATGTGGCCCAAGCATGGCACGGCCACCGTGTCGGGCCAGCACGGGCACGCCTCCTACCGAGCCGTGCCGTGCCTGGACCGGGCCAAATACGTGCCGTGCTTCGGGCCGCCCGGTGGGCACGGCCCATATGGACATTTGCAGCTCCTGCCCACCACAAGCGAGCTGAGTTCATGCGGGGCCGCCGTTGACTTCTTGGCTCATCCGCTCCGGCAACAACTACGGTGGACGGCCGTCTCTACGGCGATGGTTGCGGTGCTGACAATCAGTGCCGGTACCATGTCCGGTTCCCAACTCCAAGGCCTCCGACCTCCGTCTTCGTCGAGCATGTACGGCTCCGACCTCCTCGCCGTTGACCCCGCGGTGCTCCCGGCGTCCAACCTCCACCTCATCCTCGGCTCCTTCTACATGACTACGTCTGCCTGATCGCCGTGTACCCCGCCCCGCCCGCGAGCTTCCCCGCCGTGGCCGCTGCCGCCCTGTCCGTGTTCCTCTCCCGCTTCTTCCCTTTCGCCGAGCGCGTCATGGCCAACGCGGACACGAGCGCCCGAGATCGCCTGCGACAACGCCGGCGCCGAGCTCGTGGTGGCGGACGTCGGCGGGGTGCGGCTGGCAGACATCGACTTCGCGGACGCTGACCGCTCGCTCGGCCGCATGGCGGTGCCGTTCCAGCAAGGCTTGGCGTTGTCGCTGCAGCTCGTGCGGTTCGTGTGCGGCAGATTCATGCTCTCGTGGGGCACCAACCACCTGCTAGTGGACGGCCACGGCCTGACGGCGCTGCCCTCTGCGTACGTGCTGACGCCCCGCTAGTGCCGACGCTCTACCACGTGCTCCTCCGCGGCATCGCCGGCGACGGGCAGCTGCTCAACGTGACCCGCGGCGTTCGCCGCCGGCTCAATGCTCGGAGCAGGATGGCCATGTACAGGGAGGACCCACCCAAAGGGACCCTTGTCACCTGCTATGACTTCACCGACGTCTTCTTCCTCATGCTGCCGAGGACCGCGTTGTTCGACCGCGGCGCCGTTCACCGTCGCCAGCCGACCGCTGCTGGCATCCTAGGCGCCGTCCGCCACCGCCGTTCGACCGCGGAGCCGTTCGCCGTCGCCGGCCGTCGCTGGCATCCGTGGCGCCGTCCGCCGCCGCCGTCGCCGGATGCAGAGAGCCGAGCTTAGCCAAGAAGACAAGCAGAGCTCCAACATCCGTGGCGCATGGACTCGGCTCGCTTGGGCAGGAGCCGGTGCAACGAACGTGAGGAGAGGAAGCCTGGAGAGAGCCAACGTCGTGGATCAAAAGGGACGGCAAGGATCAATAACTGCAGAGGCACGTCATTTTTTTGCTACTGCAGACGATCTCGATCCATGCAGGTGCGGACGTGAGGCTGCCGCGGGTGAGGACAGTGTCCTCGTCGGACTCCACTCTGGCCCAGGTCGCTCGCTCCACTGCATGCTACGGGGCATCCGGACGACGTCCTTAATCTGTTCGTTGAAATGTCTGAGTGCGGCGCACAGCAAGTAAATTCTTTCTCCCTTCGAATCCATTCAATTATGTTGCCACTAAACATGTACTCGGGTGGGAATCATCATATCTCAATAACTGAATTTTTTTTAAACGTTCAATAACGGAATTAGACGGAATTGATGCCTCCCACAGATGTATACTAGCATTTTATATTCTGCCACCAATTACTAATCTTGAACCGAGCGCTCGCTCAGGGTTTGGCTTTCCACTGAATGTTGTAGATTGATTGTCAACCTACACGTGTTGTAGAAGGCCGTGTTGTTTTTTTCTTGGTCTTTGCTCTGCAGCCAGAAAGAGTACAATTGTGTGCACATGTTTACCAAGTTTAAATTCGCAGTGTCTTAGATGTGTAAAGGTCCCTGTTAGTGAGAGTACGATATGCAACTTTACTGCATATCGCATCATATTTCTGCATCCCTGAAAAACCAATGGTTTTATTTTCAGTGTGCCTTAGATAGTTAGATTTCTACTTGAGTTCTTAAGTGTCACGACAAACTAAAACACAATTGTCGTTTGTTCCCTCACAAACGCCATCTCAATGCTACACGTAAATATGTTGACTGACTTGTGTATAGCGTGATCTGATATGTGGAACTGCAGCAAGCTTGTCTACATGCAAAGCTGCCTCTACTATAAATTAAAAATTTAAAATGAACCGACATCAACTTGCAATTGGTCTCATATTATCCCTTTATTATTTTTTGAGCCCTGAGTTTACATTGTTGTTCTCGTATTCTGAATATTAAGGACCTAGGAACAGTAATAGACAATGATATTCGGATAGAAATGACCTCACTTAAAATGGACAAGCTTTGCAGTTTATCTTATTGCCTTTCTCTTGCCCCCTGTTTCAGATGATCGATTCAAGCGTGTACAACGTAGTAAAAATGCACCTGCACATGCCAATACTGCGTGGTCGCTGGCACAAACGATAGATGCAGAGGCCTACACAATGATGGCATGATCATACGCGTACAGCATTCCAAGCCAGCAAGAGCGCACATAGTACGCCTGGCCGGCATGGCATGCATAAACTGAAATGTTACAGACACGAAACACCACGAACAAAGCACGGTAGCACAGCAAGCTCACACACGCACCGAGCGGTCTATCGATCGCGCTCACACACCGCGTCGAAATTATTTCTCGCTGCTGCACTCCAGCTCATCAAGTCACACCACAACTTACAAAAAAAAAAAGCACGGAATAATTGTTGGGTTATGAACTACTGATCGTCGAGCCGACCGACCGATCAGATTCTTCAGACGTCGACGACCCTGAAGGAGTCGCGGTTCTTGATGACGATGTCGTACATGTGGACGGAGGAGAATTTGACGAAGTCGGCGGGGAGGGAGATGAGGTCGAGGGAGCCGCGCTTGTGGAACTGGAACAGCGCCGGGTCCTCGTAGTAGCGCTCCCACCCCAGCGCCCGCAGCTCCGACTCCAGCTCCGCGTACGACCGCACCACCTGCCCGCTCGGCGTGTGCACCAGCGCCTTGCGCCGCCGCACCGCCTCGCCGTTCTCCACCAGACGCACCACGCCGTTCTTGAACACCCACACGCCCTTCGTCCCCGCCGCCGGCTCCGAGTCTCCCGACGACATCTTTCCCCTCTCTCTCTCCATTGGCTTGCTTCCACTAGCTTATTATTTACTAGTTGCACTAGGTTGCTACTGCTGCTGGGGATGGATCAAGGGAGGGAGATGGAGGGGTGTATATAGAGAATTAGAGAGAGAAGGAAGCTGGCCAGAAAGAGCCAAATACATATAACATTGTGCAGTATTGAACTATTGATGTTGTGGTGATAGGATGAGGCAAAAGTATGTATAATAAGTTAGCAAGATACTCCGACGCGGATTTGCTACGCTCAAAGCGCAGGTACACCGACCCTGGGAGATCGACAAGCGTCCGCGCTAGCTCGCCGCACGTTCCGCCCTCCACTGCCCCGCTCGCCGGCCCATGCCCCTACCCCGCCCGCCGCCGCCAGGAGGCCAGCCGTCGCCTCGGCACCCTCGCCACGGAATCCCCGCCCGCCGGACCGCCGCCCCGCCCCTGGACCGCCGCCGCCGCCGCCTGCCATGCCCTACCATGCCCGCCCGCCTACCCTGCCCAACTGGCCGCCTACCCTGCCTGACCGGCGGCGAGGGCGCCGCCGGTCTCAGCCGCTGGCCCCCCCCCCGCCACCACCGCCGGGCTGGCCGGCCGCCACCGGCCATCTCCTCTAAGACCGGCGGTGGAGACGGCTCCGCCGGCCCCAACCCGAACCCCCAAATCCCGAACCCGAAGACGCACGGTGGCACGCGCAGGAGGTGTTCCCCTGCGAGACGGCGGCGATGGAAGAGAAGACACGCGGCGGGGCGGGCAGGCGGCGGCGGCGCAACGCGCGGCGGGCGGCGGCGGACTGCGGGATACGCGTCAGCGTGAGAGCGTGGGTGTACCTGCGCTTGAGCGTACCCAGACAAATCCCCAAGATACTCCATCAAAGAACATCTTGGTTTGCCGTGTGTGGGGTCGTTGTCCTTTAAAGTAGGTCAGGACGAAGAGATCATGGTGTTTCTGAACGCGGAAATGAGAGCTCGAGAACGAGGGAGCAGGAGTGGAACAAGAATAAATAACCTTGCATATATAGCGCGTGGGGGGAGAATATATAGTACTAGTAGGTAATGACTTGTATATTTATTATAGAGCCACGTTCCTTTTTACGGACAAACGCAGCGCAAGGAAGGCATTGTTTTAGGGGCCACGCGCTGCACAAGAGTCATTGATTATTTGGTTCGCTGCAGCCACGCACTTGGCGCGCTAGCTGGATGATAAATTAAAGACTATACTACTCTCCGTAAAATTTGTATCATTTGGCCGTTTCTGGTTCACATCGCCGTTGTTTATTGATTCTTGCATACCTTGCTTGGTAATTCAACTTTGCTGCTTAATTTATTGTTCTCGCCCGGTCGCCGTTACAGAGGCGCGTCATCAATAGGTGAGACGCTGGGCAAAATTAACCGTAGCTCCAGCAGTGCGTGGCTTGGGGTGTTGACCTAGCTCCTCCGACGCACGGCACGGCTAGTGTACGTAGCTCCAGGAGCTACCAACGATCGAGAGAATGCAAACCAAGGAGAGATCGCACACAGCTCAAGTGTTTGTTTTTCTTTATTTTTCGTTCTCCTCCTTTCTGGTTGATCTATGTTGATGACTGTACGGTGTGATGATTTTTTTTTAAAATTGTGTGTGTTCATCAGTACGTGGTTCAGTTAGTTCAGTCAAGACCAAAGATCGAATTAACCGAACCTGTAGTGCTCGGCCTTCATAACTTCCAGGAACTAATAGGTTCACGTTTTAATTTGGATAACGGAACTTTGAGGGGAAAAAACAAAGAATCCATTGATGGTCTGACCGAATGCATGCCCCACCTTTGGGCATGACTACTGGCTCAACACGACACTTGCATGCCCACCGTACCCTTGAGCAGGTGCGCGTGCAATCGATCGAGATGATCTCACATATACTACGGGATAGTCATGCAAAGCCAACCGATCAAATCTTTATTTTGCCAAGATCTGCATGAAGGCAAAGCAGCAGGTTTTGTCCAGATGAAATCAACAACTCCGTCGTCTCTTATCAACACCAGATCGAACTCCATGTACATGTATGGGTGGTCGTGAAGAACACACACCAGTGCAATCTGTGCATGCACTTGGTTCAGGAGTGAGAGCTAGCAAGACTGCTGCGTGCAGCCTTTGGTTGTCGTCATGCAGCAGTTGCAGTGCAGACCACCGGGAGCTGCTGGGAGCGGAGGACCGGCAGGTCACGTAGTACACTGCAGCGCAGATATGGGGGCAAGGGACCGGCGACACCCTCGGCCGACGCTGCTTTGGCTAGAGGAGCTCGCTCGTACCTTCGGCGACTACGACTTCGCTGAGAGTGGATCCAACGACCTCTTCACCTCCACTGACATGCTTTAGCTTTAGCTTGAGCGACTCGCCGACACCATCGGCGAATCCCACATCAGTTGAGAAGAGCGAGGAGCAGTGAAGTCCTCGCCACTCATCGTCATCGATATTGAAAGAGATAGAACTTAGATTGTATGCCTGATAGGTGTACGTGCTCTTTTCTTCGTTCCCTTTTTTTCCATAGGATTTTTGGGTAGAGTTTTTAGCGACGTACGTGCGGGTGCAAAAGTCATAGTACGAGCTAGGCTTGCTTCCATATATTAGTTGCTTCATCTTATTGTACCAGCCAAGTCAAAACAACTGAGAGGCTACTGTCGGGGGAATAGGCTAGCAGGGGCATATTGGCGGAGAACCATAAACCTATGTGTGATATCCGAAAAGGCTAATGGAACGCTGTAAAAACAGCCACCGTCCCCTACTATATAAATAGGCCAAGCACTTAGGGGGAGGGGATGACTCTTTGCACCACTTCTTGTATCTTCTCCCATAGGTACCCTCCTAAGTATCTTTTCGAGAGATCTTATTCCATAGGACCTACTCCCTGTTGCATTTCAGTAACAACACTGTTAGCTCAATCCAATTGTTAAGTATCCAAGCTGGGAGTAGCTGATGTCAAAGTGTGGTCTCTTGTCCTTGGTGAAGCCAATTCACAGGAGGAGCTTCCATCCATCCATGAGATTACGACTCGGTGCATCCATCATCTAGACAGAATAAGACCCGACCATATGAGAGGTTGAACCCAAAACCTTACAAGGTCATCTTGACTCCTAATCTAGATGCAATTAATGTCATAAACTTTTAGAATTTGATAGTCATGTGCTCTAAAAAGGTCTCATATTATCTGTCATGTGCTCTATCAACATTTCAAAACTTTAATAACAAATGATCTTGTAGATATTACTACTCATTGTTGCCTACATCAGTGAGCTTTGTAACCATAAAAGAAAATTCATAACCTGCTTCCGAACTAATAATCATCCAAGCATTACGCATCAACCGTTTTGAGAGGATAAATTAACCAGTAAGGATTACACATTACACAAAGAGAATTATACGTAAGCAGACAACCAACGACAATTGTGTATTTGACTCAAACTAATCTAGATGTCAAAAATCAAAATACAAAGATATGTAACATGGATATATCATAACATTTTTTAAAAAATTTAAAGGGGCATCCCAGTCTTGTAATCAAATGATGGTATCAAACCATTTACAACACAGTTCAAAATATACGCTCCAAGACTCATAAAGACTTTTAATACCATATATATTACATACACTGGAGCCATATGACCCAGCAGCCTGCCGAGAACACAGATGGTCGAGAGCAGAACGACAGGCCTGCTCTCTCCCTCACGGTCTCGCCTACACACCGGTGATTTACAGCGCGGCCGCACAAGGCAACGGCAAATAGCAGCGCACGTGCGCACCCATGACTCCAGGAGGCACGAGCTGTGACTAGAGTCATGGGCAACACACATGCAACACAGCGCGTGGACTCATGGGCAACAAACATGCAACACACTGAGCGCGTGGACTGTGTTGGCGCAATCCACTACGCAACACGGGGGCGCGAGGGTTGGCACTGGCGACTCAGGGAGCAACGGTGTCGACTGAGCAAGCCAGCATCCCGGCAACTCGGCAAGCGGACGGTAGACAAGCCGCATGTCATAGCAAGCCGGACCAAGGCCGGCAAGCAAGCCGCACATCACAACTGGCCAGCAGCCTAGCGCACAGTTACTAATTTTTCTGATGAGATGATTGTTGTTGATTATTGCTTATATGAATTTATCGGTATTTGGCACAAAGTATGGATTATTTAGAAACAAGTGGCCCTATGCGTGAAAATTGGAGAGCTCCGCCACTGATATATTGCCTCCGCTTCAAGGGCACTGGATGCGTCAAAATGCACGGTATTCGTACAGTTTGAAGTCAGCAAAGTCAGGCTTGAATTGTGGACCTGATGGTAGCCGTAAATGATGTCCCAGATGACAAATCTTTTTGGATCTTGACTAAAGAACATTAGCTCAATTATTCGGCATCTCCACCAGTGGACGTCAACGTATGTTCACACATTTTTTCCTATATCCGGAGAGGAGGGATGAATCTCGTCTGACGTCCGTCCCGCTGCATTTGAGTCACTGTCCATGGGCCCACGTTGCAGTGAGCTAACTGCAGGTAGACCAAAGTCAGGGATCAGCTTCCGGAGAGGAGGGAAGTCGGAGAGAAAAGCTAGTTGGAGAGAAAAGCTGACCGGATCATCCTTCCTAACAGCCTAGCTATATATCGTCATTGCCAATGGTTTTTCATGCTATAGTGTTTTAGATTATTGTGTGTTGACAAGCAAAATGGGCAACCTATAAGAGAGTATTTCAACTCATAAACTTTGTGTGCGTGCAAGGGTAGATCCAACCGTTGGGTCTAGGCCTCTACGGGGCTCGAGCCCTTCTATCGCCGTGTGGATAATAGAGCTCCCTTCTAAACAAAACCCTCTCTTCTAACCTAATAATTTTTAGTCATGGTCAAAGAAGACAACGATGGAAGTTGTCAGGGCATTTGTGGTGGTGGTTGTACCCAATCTGAGTTCCTCTTCTTTGTCATTATAATCGGCAGCTCTCTGTTGGTATGTTTCAAGAAAAGACTAAGAATAAAAAATAAAGATAGATCAAAAGAAGAGAAAGAGGGGGGAAAATGAGTGAAAAAGTAGCCCCCATACTGTCTTCATTCTAGATCTGCCACTGCTTACCTAGAGAGCAGGGAGCAGAAAGAGAAAAACAATTACTAGCCACTAGAAGGGGTTCGAGACAATTCAGACAATTTAGAGTGCAATTAGCTCCAGCTGTTCGAAACGGTCGCATGAAAACTTGTAAGTTTATATAAACTGAACACCTGTTAGATACTTAGATTGCAGTTGGAGGGAAGAAACAGACTTGCAGCCAGTTATTCAGAAGTAGTTTAGACGGACAGACGATGAGATCTTATTACATACAGTGGATGATCATGTATTCTTGTACTCAGTACTCATCATGCTTTATTTTGCGAAACCCTAATTGTCCTGCAGGCGGGGTTGCTTGGTACGGGATTCAAATTACGATACATCACATAGAGAATTCAAGCAAGAGGCACTTTAATTTGTTCTCATCAGCAAGTCTGCTGCGTGCCATCGGAGAGATGGAGCGTGCAGCCTTTGGGAGCCAAGCAGCAGTTGCACCTCGCCGGGAGCTGCTGGGAGCCGGAGGACGGGCAGGTCACGTAGTCCACGTCCAGGCAGTTACTGGGGGCAGGCGACGGCGGCGCCCTCCATGCCCCCCTCCTGCCCCAGCAACAAAGCACCTGTACATGCATGTTCAAATTAAAGTTACACACACACACATGACACATCAGGTAATACGGTATATCGATCTGCATCTGTATGGAGATGGCATATATGTCGTCTAGGAGGAAGGAACCCTTTACCAATTAGCAGGAGAGCGCAGGTGGTGCTGAGCCTGGAGGAAGCCATGCCTTTGCCTTCACTCTTAAACTATTCTTCAGAGAGATCAAGAACTCTGCACTACTACGCCTGCAAGGTTATTGCTACTTCCACTGATCGGCTGACCTCTTATATATGGGCTAGCCTTTGGAATACTGCCATGTCGTACGCTACGCTACGCTGGCCTCAACTATGAAATTGGCATTTTCTGCACGTTGAAGTCAGCTAAGTTAGGCTTTGAGTGGTAGAGTTGCTGAACATCGATGTCGTCATAACTCAAAATATCTGATGGATATGGAATGAATCTCTGGAACTGGGATGACTGATAGATTCTTATGTACATGTTCAAGCATGTGAAATCCACATGACACCACGAGAAAAAAAAAGCCTGCGTAATCGTACCTTTCAGCTTTTTTCATCTCGCTCTACAGCACCAAAGAGGTTCCAACTAGGTACAGCAGCTTGTAGCTGAGTTGGTGCCGAGGTTGTGCGGCAGCTGCAGTTGCCGAGGCTGCACACAGCCAGCGCTAATTAATAAGCTGCGCTAATTAATAAGAGCAACCACAGTATACTTGAAAAATAGTCCATAGGCACTTAAATGTTTTTGTACAACCTAGATGACCTACATTGTGCACGGTTTATAAATAAAACAGCATTTTCTCCCATTCCCTTCATCTTTGATGGCTACAGTGATACTTGGGCTTGTTTTAATCTATTTGCTTATTATGGGCTCACGTGTATGGACCATCTAGAATGATGAGATACAAGTTTTACGGTGGTTGAAAAAAATAGCAGCCGTCCATCAGAAGAGATCTAACGGTTTAAAAATAAACGGTACCACAGTACCGGTACCCGACGGTACCAAATAGTAAGGTCCGGTACCAAAAATGGTGAGACCGGTACCCATATTTTTTATTTTTTTTAATTCCACAGAGAGCATAATAACCTTTAAAAATTAAAAAAAATAGTGGTACCGTACCGGTGAGTTTCTTTTACTATCACAGCCCCCCCCCCCATCATGGCCCCTTTCCACCCATAGGGACTGCTTGGTGAACGGTGGTACCAGGTTCCTAAGGGCCTACATAGGTTTGTGTAGGCAATGATGTAATGGGATAAGACCATTCTCAATGGAAGTTTTATTCCCATTAAATATGCTGCAATGTTGGTAATTTAGATGATGTGAGAAGGCATTAATGTAGACATAGATGAAATGAACTATGTCTATGCTACTACATAGACATATTTTGTCTTAAATGTTGCCTATGAAACAGAACCAAATAAAACTATATATTGTGAATTTCAACCATGATTTCAATCCTCTTTTGTTCACATGGCACAATAAAAAGACGAATATAAAACACTAATCTGAGAATTGCCTAATGGTGTGGAATAGGAATATCTCTTCCCCTTGACATCTTCTACCTCTTGTCCCTGTCTCTGTCCCATCCATTATCCAAACACCACAAAAGGATTTTCTAGGCTTTTTTGTCACCTCCTATTATAGCTACTATCGATACATGGGCTAAAACTGCTAAGGCATAATTCAGGATAACCTCGGATTGAGGTGGATTGAGAGGGATTGGAGTGTGTTTAAATCATAAATAGAATCAATATCCACCTCGATCCTTCCCAATCTACTGCTACCCCCTCTCAATCCGAAGTTACCCAAACTAGACCTAAATGAGGTTTGCCTTCAGTACGTAGTAGGCCTAAAAGTCAATTGATGCCTCTACGAAAATAGTGGGGGGGGGGGCGGTCTAAACATATCCATTCCCTTGCGAGGATATCGGCCTCTCCTGCTCTCTCACGATTCCCCAAGGCGAAAATACAGCTGGGGCTGCTGACTATGAATCAGATTGATATCAAGGTAGGGCGATTGTATGCTAATAATCAATTGATTACATTGCTTAATATATACTTCCTCCGTATTTAAATATAAGTCGTCTTTGAGTTTTTTCAAAACTTTGATCATTTGTCTTATTAAAAAAATTTGCATAAACATATAAAGAAACTAGTCATACTGAAACTATCTACAATGATAAAACAAATCACAACAAAATAAATAATAAATGGTTAAGTTTTTTGAATAAGACGAGCGATTCAAGTTTTGAAAAAAAAAAGTCAACCGCGACTTATATTTAAATACGGATGGAGTATCTATCAACATTTTAGATCTGGGACTCGATTTCTATATGTCATTTTCTTACTAGCATGTCGTGATGATAGTTAAGAGCTTATGGTGACACAACAGTGTTGAAGTTAACATTTTCACACACACAAAATCGGAGGGGGGGGGTGATATAACCGATGGACCAAAATACAATATGTTTTTTCGCTGATTTTTTCTTTAGAAAATCGCAACTGAGATTTGAAATTTTGAACGAATTCTATCCCAATAGTTTTATTGTAGTATCGTATATCCCAACCCTATGACACAGGGACACAGTTAACCTAAAATCCCTTGGCCCGCCAGATCGAGCCCTCGGTGACCAGGCTCTGGTGGCATGGCAACCGGGGCCGCCGCCCGCCACGCGCCGGCACAGTGGCTTTCTGATGCAGTCCGGTGTGGGCGCTGTGCGCGCATGGACATTGGACAGGGCCGTTTGCTTCGTCGCCGGCACCGCATAGGACGCCGGCGGGACGCCTCCAAAGTACAAGGCTCCAAAATCACCCGTCCTCACATTGGCGCACACAGGGGCTGCTACCTTGCGCTCAGGAATACAAAGGATTATTTCTGGACGTCCTTTTTACTTACTCAAGGACAGGGTTTAATGACGGTACGACATGACATCGATTATTCTATAACATCGATTGTTTGCGTTAGTCCATCAACATGTGCGTTCGCACATATCAGTTTTAGAGATATAGATTTAATTCTTACCAATATTAAATATTATTATTTTAACTCGTCTTTTAGTGGCATTGTGTGTAATTTAAATGCAAATTTAGATTTTTTTTTAAAATTTATCTATCATGATAGCATATTGAGTAATTTATATGCAGATTTATGGCTTGTTTTAATTTATTTTTATAATGACATGTTGAGTAACTCATATGCAGATTTAGGGGGACTATTTAATTTATTTTTTAATGGTATGGTGGGTAATTTTTATGCTAATTTAGAGGTTATTTTAATTCTTAATTTATAATAGCGTGGTGGATAATTTTTTAGAAAATATAATATATATAATGGCTACTATTATTAGAGGTACGTGATGGACACGGACAATGTTTCTGATTTTTGTGTGAATTTTTAGGATCTAATTTTTTCTTAGCGTGTTTGGTGAGAATTAACTCTAATTAATAATAATAAGATATTCCGTAGACAAGATCAAACTGCATTGCACATTGTATATGATCTACCCGTATTAGGTGATTGGTTGTTTGCTACTATTTAAGTTGATCTAGTAGCTAGGTTAGTATACATACCATCCTAACACGGGAAGCTTCGTGAGAAACGACAACGGCATGCATAGCGTGTGTTACCACTTACCACTGCAGGCTGTTCCTTACGACGATTCTTCAGTTGAATGATCTCACATGGTCCGCATTACAGCAGAGGAGTGTCGCATTTAGCTTTGTTAGCCGCCGCAGCTCATGCCGTCACTGGTGATCTCATGGCTTACCTCCAGTCGGCTCGGCCGCCGCCGCCGGGTGGATTGATTTTTTTTTACCAAATTTGGTTGACTTTTTTTATTTAAAAAATTCATAATTATTATATATTTTCATTGTGATGTAATTTATCACATAATATGATTTAACGATGACTTCAATTTTTTCAATCTTTCATAATTTTTTTTGATAAAATGAGTCAATCATAATTGGTGTAAAACAATGACCTATAAATTGAGATGGGGAGAATAATATAATCCGACTACTTTTGCGCCAAACTTTTCTTCTGTCCTAACGATAGAATCCACCATTTCGCGGCGCGCATGTCTACGCTGCTGTACAACCGAACTGGTCTGCAGAGGTGGCCTGCCGGCGTTTCATTGATCATCTTTTTAGGAATTGCCATCAACAACCATCAATTTCCACCGTGACAATCCACGCACTTGCATGACTTGTTGCCCGGCCAGAGGCAGCATTTTCTCCCGTCCGAGTCAAGCTACGGACAAACAGAAACAGCACGAGGACGATCCAAGAACAGGGATTGGCTCGCTCACTCGATTCGATGTTGGCGACTTCGATGGCCGGCGAGATTCGGTCGTTCCTCCATGCTTTCGCTTGGGTGGTGGCATGTGGCAACGACGTCGCGGGAAGGGTATGCCGCTGCTATAAGTAGGGAGCCACACGTACAAACATGTGAACAATGGGTAGAGGCAATTATTGGCAATAAGCTAGGAGAGGTCGTCGTCGTCAGCGTCAACAATGGCGTCCGGCGGCGAAGCGGGAGGGGACAAGTACCGCTCCTTCATCCACGGCGAGGGCGAGAAGAACACCGTGTGGAGGAATGGAGCCCCGCCCAACTACGACGCCGTCAACAAGCTCTTCGAGGACGAGAGGACGCAGGTAGCGCTAGGTTTAGGCAGAGGGGCCAGCTCTGCTCTGCGTCATATAGCTCTTCGTCGTCTCTGCTTTGTTCAGAGTACGTACAGATGTCCCATTTCTTGCGCCCATCCATGACCGTGATCCATCGTCGTCCATCCAGGTGTGGCCCGAGGGGTCTCTGGAGGAGAAGGTGCAGCGGCTGCTCAAGAGCTGGGAGATGGAGCTCGTCCACAAGGTGCGCCCCGAGGACCAGAAGACCGTCAACTCCGCCAAATATACCGCCAGCACCAACGGTATCTGACTGGGTGACTGAGAGTCTGAGATCACACCACGCGCATGCACGGCGCATCGCATCCCTCTCCGCCCCATCTTGGATTCTTGGTCGCCTGCACAACTGCAACTGACACGAACGCCGCCGCCGGCGCCGCCTGCGGCTGCAGGGATGAAGGCTCTGACCCGGGCGGAGGTGATGGCCATCGGCGGCTACAACAACTTCCTGCGCACCACGCTGCCGCCGGAGCACCGCATCTACGACCCGGACAAGGAGACGCTCGAGTCGTCCATGGCCACCTTCCTCACGGCCTTCCCGCGCGGATTCGCCATCGAGGTGCTCGACGTCTACAGCGGCCCGCCCAAGATCGCGTTCAAGTTCCGGCACTGGGGATACATGGAGGGGCCATTCAAGGGGCACCCGCCCCACGGACAGCGCGTCGAGTTCTTCGGCGTCTGCATCTTCCATGTCAGTAGTGTTTGCTTGCTTACAGCACCTAGTAGGCATCTATAATTCTATAGATCCGAGACGATATATATGCTTCAATTCATTTGCAACATTATTTGTGATCAGGTTGACGAGGAGATGAAGGTGGAGAAGGCAGAGTACTTCTACGAGCGTGGCAACTTCCTCGCCAGCTTCTTGAGCCCGACCCCTGCTGCATCGTCGGCTTCAGGCTGCCCTGTCATGCTGGGAAGCTGAATATATTTATCTGCATCGAACAATGTATTTCTACTCTGAAACGGAGCAAATTGAATAAAATGTTTTTGTTTGTTCTCGGAAGGGGACAGAAAAAAAAAAGAGTAGCTTGTGTGTTGATGTTGAGAAATTTGGTTACGTGGGTTTTGCATTGTGGGCTAAATTGTCATCCACAACATTGTCACATTGATTTTTCTGCCATTAAAGACTCTTTAGGACTTGTTCTAGCTTAGGATTGAAAAGTATTGGATAAGATGGAGGGGGTTAAATCTCTTGTGAGTGAAAAATACTACCCAAAATCACTCAATACCTCCCAATCCTCATGGAAAAGGGATTAACCGAACAAGGCCTTATTCATTTTATTATTCTTTTGTAGCATTGGACATGGGAAAATGGCTCTTCTTTCCCCTTGCCATTCCTTTCCATGGGACCAGACTCACCTGTCCACGTGCACCTCGCCGCCGGTACCACCCTCAACCTCGATTTCACATTTAGCATCTTCGCCACGACCTCCCGCCCTGCCCGGCGGCGGTGACTCCCCAGCACACTATAGCCTTGTCATCATCTCCCACCTTATCATTGGCAGGGCCCACTTTCGTGACATCCCACCCGCCGTCGCCGTCGGTTCCCTCGCGTGCTCTTTCTTCTTCCCCTGCGTCCTCTCTTCACTCTCCTCCCACTGCATCCTCACAGCGGCTCTCAACCTCCCACGCCAGGGCCTCTCCAGACGCAGCCGGCCACCTGTCCATATATACGCCAGTGGCACCGGACTCCATCGTCCACCCCTAGACATGGAAGACGCAAGAGGGCAGGAGCTGATGCTAGATGTGGCGGTGGGAGAGGAGTCCCGGCCATCAGCAGCGGGATGGGTGGCCGGTGGCGTCTTCCCTCCTCAAGCATGTGTCGGCCTTCTAGACTAAGGGGAAACGAGCAGCGGTGCCAAGGCTGATGAAGAAGAAATGATGAGCAAGGAGTCTTTTTCCATCCCTGGTACTTGGAAAAGGAAAGAAACAAGAATTAAAAGAGGCTAGTGGCAGGAAAACGAACAAGGTGATAGTGTTGTTGGTGGCAATTTGGCAAAACCCACAACGACGATGGCAATTTTGCGAAGCCACATGTCTCAAATAACTAAATTTCTTGTTCATGTTGTTAGAAAAACAAGCGTGCGGAAAGCGACTATGGATTGATCGAGATATCCATGTACAATCACAGATGACACCGGAGGTACCGTGTTTGTTAACGAGGTTCAGCCGAAGCCTACATCTCCGGGGCATGACTATGGGCGCTCCTTCTCATTATCAGATAGCTATGCCGGCATCCGGGTACACCGCGGCAATGCCGCACCCCATGCCAAGCCATCTAGTCGTCCTACGGTTACACAGGGTCGGCTTCATATTTATGCCCCCTACTAAATAGAGTTTGACTAGGACTCTATCTAGACCCCTATTACAACTCAAGTCCCGTCGTAACCAAATCGTAACCATATTCGACACAAACTCTGACAAACTCCACCTTGGCGAATATGCTCGCCATCCTGAAGTCATCTCCTTGCGCGAACCTCCGTGTACCGGACTTGAGTCGTCTCCTTCGCCGCTCACGTCGAACGGCCTGGCGAGGCTGATCCCACAGCCTTACCATCTCCCGGACAGAACACCGGCAGAGTTACATTGCCATTCATGACTCCACCTTCAACAACGCTCCCTCACAGCTTGTATTGGTACGCGCCTGACTTCTCACTCAACAAGACAGTCTTCACGCCATGCATGACTTTTAAGGTCCTCCGATCAGACTCCACCTAATACAACCAACCTTCATCATGCAAACGCCCAAGCGAAATCAGGTTCCTCCTCAGCCCTTGGCACATGCTTCACCTCTTTGAGTATCACCTCTTGCCCGTCACACGTCTTGAACTTGATGTCGCCTACCCCCATGACACGGTACGCCAAGCCATCTCCTAAGAAAACGAAAGCACCATGATCATCCCCAGTATATGACAAGAGCAACTTCTTTGGTGCTGCATGAAAAGAGCTAGCCGAATCCAACAACCACGCTTCACAAGACTCTTCACTTGATAGTGTGAGAAGATCACCATCGCTATCTGAGTCACCACTCTTGCTGGCACTAGCAACACTTGCGGATCCACTATCCTTCTTCAGTCCTGGACAGTTTCTCTTTATATGTCCCTACTCCCCACACTCGTAACACATCGGCCCCTTATTCTTCTTCTTCCTTCTCTTCTTATCTCCAGCGCTTTGATCACCTTTGACATGCAAACACTCGCCCGTAGAGTCTCCATCTGCATTGTGCTTCTTCATCTGATCATGAGCAAGCAACGCTGCAACAACCTCTGTTGTGGTGATATCTGTCTTGCAAACTATCAATGTAGTAACCAAGTGCTCATAAGAACTTGGCAGCGAACACAGAAGAATAATCGTCCCGTCCCCATCCTCAACTTTCACCACCACCTTAAGCAGGCCAGCGACTAGTTGATTGAAGACATTGATGTGCGCTGTGAGATCTGACCCCTCCTGCATCTTCAAGCCGAACTACTTCTGCTTTAGAAACAGCTTATTGGTCAACGTCTTGGACATATATTTGCTTTCCAGTGTCTCACAAATCTTCTTCGGTGATAGTTTCTTTCATGACGTGGTACATGATCTAGTAGGAGATACACAATCTGATGGTTGCACAGGCTTGTGTTCTCATCTCCTCCTACTTGTCATCATCCACTGTGTCTGGTTTCTTGTCGCTAAGCGTTTTGGAAAGACCCTGTTGCGCCAACAGATCCCTCACCCTCGTCTGCCATAGCCCAAAGTTTCCGGTCCCATCAAACTTCACCGCATCAAATTTGGACGCCATCGACGCCATCCGCCTGTTGCCACGGATCTCCAAAAAATCTGCTTGAACGCCTTCCCTTCAAAACCCGCACGAACAGACTTGTTCTGAAACACCCGTGCTCACAGCCTCTTCGGAACTGCAGATCTGAGCTTTTTTAGACACTCAAAACTCTCTTCTGCTCCTGTTTGGATCTGATCTCCTTGGGCTTGACTGCCCCTGGCTTTATTCCCGTTGCGTCCTTGCCTGCTCCAAACCCGAGCAGTACCTCACGTCGTAGATTCCGATGTAGTCTCCTGACGCTTCCACGACCGACGCTCCTGCGCGCCTGTGCGTTCCTGAACTAGAGTCCGACTCCAGCGCCTGGGCCCGCACGAAACAAAGGCGACCACGCATTTCCGCTTCGTGCCGCCCTGTCACTCCCACGCGTGGGAGTCTCCTCGTAAGCCGCCTTGGATACCGCACCCGGAGCCCCGCGCACAACTACCCGGGCGGACCCCACCGGGCCCCGCGCGCCCGCGCCCAAAGCCGCCTAGCGAGGGAGCCGCCGCCTGGGCCTCATTTGCACGCGCCCTGGGACTCCGCCGTCTCCCCATGCGCCTGCAGTCCTGCACGAAGTCCCGCCTCTGGCCTCCGTGCCCTGCGTCCGATGACCGAGCCCGGGGCCGCTATCGGATGCGCACGCGCTCTCGCCGCGAGGCCCACGCAGGGGGCAGAGGGGGGCGTGGCGCGTGCACTGGATAAGAATTGGGGACCGATCCCCGCCCCTGGCTAGAGACCACGCCACCTGCTATAGCCCCTGCTTCCTGCATCCACGTACGAACCAAGGACAGCAGCAAAAACAAAAAACCTGCCAAGTACGCCTCACTTTCCACGTCCAAACAAAATTGCTATGTGCACACCATCTTGCGTACCCAATTTTGCATCCAAAGGTTCTCCACTGCGCGTACCTTTACAATTCTCCGCCAAACTCCACGTAAATCAGATACGCCAATTCATGTCACATCCTGGCCTCGCATCCATGGCACAATCAACTCGACGTGTCATGATGTTAGCCTCCGTGTAACATCCTGGACCGCCGCTCCCATCCGCTCCAATCTCTCCAAGTTTTTCCACGTCTGGACCGCCTGGTCTGATGCCGAGCGCCGAGGTCGTCGCCTATAACGATCTCGCCGGCCACCTTGTTAACTCGATTATCACGTCTGATCAATCCCCGTCAACTGCAGCCCACGAAAGGTTCAGGCCACCCGCCTGAAGTGTTCGACACCACCGATCGAATCGTCGATCGCCCCATGCTCCACCTTGCACCAAATCGAGTTGTCTTCATAGCGCCCATCAAGTATGTTCTCCTCGTGCTTCCACAGTGATCTACCGCACACGTCTCGAGATCCAATCCAACCATAGCTCTGGTACCACTTGTTAGAAAACAAGCGTGTGGAAGCGACTATGGGTCGATCGAGATATCCATGTACAATCATATACGACACCGGAGGCACGATGTTTGTTAATGAGGTTCAGCCGAAGCCTACATCCCCGGAGCATGACTATGGGCGCACCTCTCCATTATCAGACAGCTATGTCGGCATCCGGGTACACTGCGGCAGGTCGGCAACGCTGCACCCCGAAGCCAAGCCATCTAGTCGTCCAAAGGTTACACTGGATCGGCCTCATATTTATGGCCTCCTCTAAATAGAGTTTGACTAGGACTCTGTCTAGACCCCTATTACAACTCAAGTCCCATCGTAACCAAAACGTACACATATTCGACACAAACTCTAACAAACTCCAACTTGGCGAATATGCTCGCCATCCTGAAGTCATCTCCTTGCGCGAACCTGCGTGTACCGGACATGAGTCGTCTCCATCGCTGCTCACGTCGAACGGCCTGGCGAGGCTGATCCCACAGCCTTCCCATCTCCCGGACAGAACACCGCCACAGTTGCATTGCCATTCATGACTCCACCTTCAACAACGCTCCCTCGCAGCTTGTATTGGTGCGCGCCTGACTTCTCACCCAACAAGACAGTCTTCACACCATGCATGATTTTCAAGGTCATCCGATCAGACTCCACTTGATACAACCAACCTTCATCATGCAAAAGCCCAAGCGAAATCAGGTTCCTCCTCAGCCCTTGGCACATGCTTCACCTCTTTGAGTGTCACCTCTTGCCCGTCACACGTCTTGAACTTGATGTCGCCTACCCCCATGACACGGTACGCCAAGCCATCTCCTAAGAAAGCGAAAGCACCATGATCATCCTCAGTATAAGACAAGAGCAACTTCTTTGGTGCTGCATGAAAAGAGCTAGCCGAATCCAACAACCACGCTTCACAAGACTCTTCACTTGATAGTGTGAGAAGATCACCATCGCTATCTGAGTCACCACTCTTACTGGCACTAGCAACACTTGCGGATCCACTATCCTTCTTCAGTCCTAGGACAGTTTCTCTTTATATGTCCCTACTCCCCACACTCGTAACACATCGGCCCCTTATTCTTCTTCTTCCTGCTCTTCTTATCTCCAGCGCTTTGATCACCTTTGACATGAAAACACTCGCCCGTAGAGTCTCCAGCTACATTGTGCTTCTTCATCTGATCATGAGCAAGCAACGCTGCAACAACCTCTGCTGTGGTGATATCTGTCTTGCCAACTGTCAATGTAGTAACCAAGTGCTCATAAGAACTTGGCAGCGAACACAGAAGAATAATCGTCCCATCCCCATCCTCAACTTTCACCTCCACCTTAAGCAGGTCAGCGACTAGTTGATT
Source organism: Paspalum vaginatum (assembly GCA_030272315.1). NCBI lineage: Eukaryota > Viridiplantae > Streptophyta > Magnoliopsida > Poales > Poaceae > Paspalum > Paspalum vaginatum. The sequence goes on along the minus strand of CM059014.1, from coordinate 8,128,723 downwards.
GAAGACATTGATGTGCGCTGTGATATCTAACCCTTCTTGCATCTTCAAGCCGAACAACTTCTGCTTCAGAAACAACTTATTGGTCAACATCTTGGACATATATTTGCTTTCCAGTGTCTCCCAAATCTTCTTCGTTGATGTTTCTTTCATGACGTGGTACATGATCTAGTCGGAGATACACAATCTGATGGTTGCACAGGCTTGTGTTCTCATCTGCTCCCACTTGTCATCATCCACCTTGTCCGGTTTCTTATCGCTAAGCGTCTTGGAAAGACCCTGTTGCTGCAACAGATCCCTCACCCTCGTCTGCCACAGCCCAAAGTATCCGGTCCCATCAAACTTCACCCCATCAAATTTGGACGGCATCGACGCCATCCGCCTATTGCCACGGATCGCCGAAACATCCGCTTGAACTGCCTTCCCTTCAGAACCCGCACGAATGGATTTTTCTGAAACACCCACGCTCACAGCCTCCTCCGAACTGCAGATCTGAGCTTTCTTAGGCAACCGAAACTCTTTTCTGCTCCATATTGGATCTGATCTCTTTGGGCTTGACTGCCCCTTGCTTTATTCCCGCTGCGTCCTTGCCTGCTCCAAATCCGAGCAGTACCTCACGTCGTAGATTCCGACCCAGTCTCCTGACGCTTCCACGACCGACGCTCCTGCGCGCCTGTGCGTTCCTGAACTGGAGTCCGACTCCCCTACGCCTAGGCCCGCACGAAACAAAGGCGAGCACGCATTCCCGCTTCGTGCCGCCCTGTGTAGGAGTCTGCTCGTAAGCCGCCTTGGAGACCACACCCGGAGTCCCGCGCACAACCACACGGGCGGACCCCACCGGGCCCCGCACGTCTCGAGCGAGAAGCGCCCGCGCGCCCGTGCCCGAAGCCGCCTAGCGGGGCCGCTGTTGGACGCGCGCACGCCCGCGGTGCCCACGCGGGGGGCAGAGGGGGGCGCGGCGCGTGCGCTCTCGCGCGCGTCGGATAAGAATTGGGGACCGAGCCCCGCCCCTAGCTAAGAGACCACGCCACCTGCTAGAGCCCCTGCTTCCTGCATCCACGTACGAACCAAGGACAGCAGCAAAAACAAAAATCCTGCCGAGTACTCCCTCCGTTCCGTTCCGGAAAGATTATCGTTCTAGGATTCAACTGTTGTCCCAAAATACATGTCGGACTGCTTCATCTAGTACTTCACGTGTCCTCGTCAATTTCTAGATTCATCGGTTCCTATATGTCTGTTGTTTTTTTTACTCTCATCAATCTTCCCCAAAGTCTCCTTCGTATATCATACTTGTGTCTGTGGTTGAAATAGTTTATCTGTGGTGGGTTGCATACTTTACGGCAGCACAATGATGGCATGCATGGACTTTTGTTACCAAGCTGCAAAAGCTTTTAGTAAATGAGAGACTTTTGGTCTATTACCTCCGCTGCTGTTTAGGCCTCGAAGTCCTAATCCGATTACAATTCTGGGATAGAGGGAGTACGCCTCACTTTCCACCTGCAAACAAAATTGCTACGTGCACACCATCTTGCGCACCCAATTTTGCATCCAAAGGTTCTCCACTGCGCGTACCTTTACAATTCTCCGCCAAACTCCACGTAAATCAGATACGCGAATTCATGTCACACCGTGGCCTCACATCCATGGCACAGTCAACTCGACGTGTCATGATGTTAGCCTCCGTGTAACATTCTAGGTCGCATCGCTGCTCCCGTCCGCTCCAATCTCTCTAAGTTTTTCCACGTCTGGACCGCTTGGTCTAATCCCGAGCACCGAGGTCGTCGTCTATAACGATCTCGCCGGTCACCGTGTTGACTCGATTATCATGTCTGATCAATCTCCATCAACTGTAGGCCACGAAGGGTTCAGGCCACCCACCTGAAGTGTTCGACACCACCGATCGAATTGTCGATCGCCCCATGCTCCACCTTGCACCAAATCGAGTTGTCTTCCTAGCGCCCGTCGAGTGTGTTATCCTTGTGCTTCCACGTGATCTACCGCACGCATCTCGACATCCAATCCAACCATGGCTCTGGTACCACTTGTTAGAAAACAAGCGTGCAGAAGCGAATATGGGTCGATCGAGATATCCATGCACAATCATAGACGACACCGGAGGCATGATGTTTGTTAACGAGGTTCAGCCGAAGCCTACATTCCCGGAGCATGACTATGGGTGCACCTCTCCATTATCAAATAGCTATGTCGGCATCCGGGTACACTGCGGCAACGCCGCACCCCCAAGTCAAACCATCTAGTCATCATACGGTTACACAGGGTCGGCCTCATATTTATGGCCCCCCTCTAAATATAGTTCGACTAGGACTCTATCTAGACTCCTATTACAACTCAAGTCCCGTCGTAAGCCAAAACGTACATATATTCGATACAAACTCTAACACTATGTTTGTGGTTTTGTTTGCAAATCACTAGAAGCACACCACTAGTCAACTCTAAAGATAATCTTGATATGACCGTGAACTAATTTTATTCAAACAGTATGATAAGGATTGAAATAGTCAAATAGAATAGAGGAAAAATTGGGAAACGGTTAAGTGGATGGAAAAGGCAATTTTTTGTCCTGTTTGGGAGGGCTCTAGAAAAAATAGCTCAACTCTACGAACTCCAGCTCTAGGAAATACGATGGTCTAGAGGCCAACTTCTAGAGCTCCTCAAAAGGTGTATAGGAAACATCTTTTTAACACATCATCGGCTCATGTTCACACCTCCTGATCCTGGCTTCTTCCACGAACTAAGTGATGTGAGCTAGCCGAGACATTGGCCGGATAAAATTTAAAATGGCTTTTTATCCTCCACCCTCTGGTCGTTATTTTTTGTTCTTCACATACAATAGTTAGAAATTACATCATCATTTCAGCTCAATGATGAGTTTTGAATATAATTGAAGTGGCTAGATAACACAATAGTATGCAGAACTATTAATCAACCGGCACATAACGCACTACCATGTTGCCATGCATAAATTCATGCAAGTACATAACCAAAGCATCCAAAGCCTTGTCAAACCATGTTTATGTCGTCTATTTGCAACTTATCATCAAATGTGCTTTCTATTAAAAAGACCCTCCTCGCCATGAAGCTTATCAAGGGGATGATTTTTATTTGCATTTATGCCTTTTAAAAAGAGCTGATAATTAAAATCTCTTCTAGGTGAGAAGAGTATGACTGTTTTACCAGTAGTGGAGACTTAATATGGAGACATTTCCACCTATATTCCTACTAATTTACTCTCATTTGTATATGGACAAATATTCTTATCCGTGGACCTACTCAATGCCGGAATTTGACCTGCTGCTATTAATGTGGATATTGCTATTAATTCACCTGCGCCACAAATTAAATCCATGAAACAAGGAGCTGGCAAATCAAAACTGGAATTAGCCCATTCGTAGCATTACAAAAAATGCATTTAAAATGCATATTCGACCACTATAAAAGACGATTTAAAGTCACTTGCGCTCTCGATATTTGTATTTAAATTATTCATCTATGCTATTAGAGAAGATGATTTAAAGTTGTCCCTAAATTTGAATTTAAAATACAAATAGATGAAATTATAAAAAGATAATTTAATTATTAATTTAACTAAATTAATAGTAACCTCTATAACCCTAGTTTGCCCATCTCTGTCATCACTTAAAAGAAATAAAAATATCATTCATCTATATTATTTTTAACATTTTCTATCATAAGAAAAAAAGCTTAATACATATAAAGTATGTATACATATGTATTTCTAAAATTACCCTTTTTGCCACTAATAATATACTCTCTCCGTATTTAAATATAAGTTGCGGTTAACATTTTTCCGCAACGTCAATCGTTCATCTTATTCAAAAATTTTGTGTAAACATATAAGAAAACATGTCAGGCCTAAACTCCTAATAATAATTAAACAAATCAGAACAAAATAAATAACAATTAATAAATTTTTTGAATAAGAGGAATGATCAAATTTTTAGAAAACAAAATCAAATATGACATCTTACTATTACTAATTAGAGGCTCCTTTTCAAGCCTCCACGTTAAGTCCTCCCAAAATGCACCAGAAAAAAGGTAAATATTAGAAATTATCACTAAAAATCAGAAACATCCGACCATCAATTGGCAGATTGGAATATTAATAGGCACTAAATCTGTTTTTTAAGTAATTACCCACCACTGCCATTATGAAATGTCTTGAGTTCAACTCTCAATGAAAGCAAATTTCTGTTTTTTTTTGGCAGTTTTTTTCATTTTCAAATTTACTCTTAGTTTTTTGTTAAATTTTTTCCCATTTACAAATTTACATTACTAAATGATTCCGTAGCTTTTTTCATGAAGAAGTTAGAATTCTCTATGAGATAGATATTTTGTGTCTAATCTTGCTATTACTAATTAGAGACTTATTTTGGATCCTTCTTATTAATCCTCACAAGATACGCTAAATAAAAGATAAAATTATATAAATTTTCAGAATAATCAGAAACATACTATCATCGATTGCAGATTGAAATCTTAATAGCAATTAGATATGTTTTCTATGTAATTAACATCCCGTCATCCATCATGTACCTCTAATAATAGATCCGTTTTCTAGAAAAAAATAAATCCTAAAAATTATCACTAAAAATCAGAAACATCCCATCATCCGTTGTGTAGCTCTAATAATAGTAGTCATTAGATCTCTTATAGTTTCTAAAAAAATTACCCACCATGACATTATCACAGATGAAATAAAATAATCACCTAAATTTGTATAAAAATTGCCCATCATGCCATTATGAAATATGAATTAAATAACCCCATAAATTTGCATAAAATTACCCACCATGTCATTATGAAATATGAATTAAAATATCCCCCTAAATTTGCATATAAATTACTCACCAGGCCATTATAGAAGATGAATTAAATAAGCCCTAAATCTTCATATAAATTACCCAATATGCCATCATAAAATATAAATTAAAATAATTTCTAAATTTTGCATATACATTACCTACAATCACATTACAAAAGCTGAATTAAAACAACAAGCTCTAACATTAATGGGAAATCTATGTCTCCTAACCCATGTGAGAGCATGGGTTGATGGACTAGTATATTTAAATATGGATGAAGTATAGAAAGACTAATTTAAAGTAAACAAATGTTGTGTGTCACAGTGCAGACCAAGTAGATAACTACTCTTACTAGAGATGAAACGGCATAGGAGAAAAGATAACATCTTAGAAATTCTTTTAAAAAAGAAAGAAAGGGTCATCCATCCGGTAGCCTTTTAATAATAGCCGTCAGATGTATTGTGTTTACAAAGAAATTACCTATCCTGCCATTAGCAAAGGTGATTTAAAGTAACATCTAGAGTTGCATGTAAATTACCCACACTGTCTCATTTAATACTCTCTCCATCCCCAAAAAAGTAAGGCATATTGATTTTTTGAAAAAGTCAACATTTTTAGTTAAATACATAAATTTTTACTATATGCTTGTTATATGTTTGATTCATTTTCAAAAGCACTTTAATATGATGATAATTTTGTATTTTTTGAAACATATTTTAAAATAATTGATGGTCAAAGTTCTGCTTTAAAACCGTGTCAAAAATCCATATACGTAGGGCTGGGCGTTCGGTCTATACGGGTTATTCGGTTCGGTCTATTCGGGTTCTGAAAATTTCGGGTTCCGAATACTGAGAACCGAAGTTTCTGTAAAAATTACAGGAACCGAACCCTAATAGACCGAAAATTTCGGTTCGGTCTATTCGGTTCCCCGAAAAACCGAATAGAACCCAAACCCCTTCTCACAAATCACACAATGAGATAAGCAGAGACACAAATTGACTTCATGACAAACAAATTCAAAAGTCTTGACAAACACCAGGTGACAAGGCTCCATCCTTAATCATCCAAAGAAATGCAACTTGCCAACACCTTCTAGGCTTCCACCAGTCTCCATGACTCCTTGCATGCATGTTGGCTGTAACAGCACACACCAGTAGCCAGCACCAGCAACCTAAACAATTGGAAAATTAAATTCTTCATTAACTAGCACTACAATAGCAAAGATATATGGTGGAATTTCGTAGCTCACATTTATATATCACTCAATCGCATTTGATAATTTCCTTGTCCTTAGTGTTGGCAATTTTCAGACCATCCATTTCCGCAAGAAGTGCTGAAATAAAAACTCAAATTAAAGCAATAAGGACATGAACTTAATGCACACAGCAACAGATAACCAGATGCAAGGTACCTTCTTCCAACTTAGCTAACTCTTCGGTATCCTCTTCATTGGTGATAGGACTTGCACGCCTCATTCAATCTTGAGTGCAAACAAGAGCTTCAACCATGAAATGGAGTGAGAGAGCTTCTGAAATCATCTAAAATACGTCCACCAATACTAAAGGCACTCTCAGATGCAACTGTAGAGATGGGAATGGCTAGAACATCACGAGCCAAGCGCCCTAAAATTGGAAATCTTGTAGAATTCGCCTTCCACCAGTCCATAATATTAAATTTGCAAGTCTGTTCTTCATTCTCTTCAGCAAGGTACTTCTCCAACTCTGATTTGGACAGCACTGACACCACAGTTGTTAGTCTTCATCCTTTTAGCAACCAAGTTTCTCATCAAGCTGCTACCTTCTACTTCTTCTTGGTCTTTTTTTGCTTCATTCGTCTGGCCATCCTTGTCACTTGGAGCATATATTCTCCCATACTCTTCAAACAGCTTAGTGAGTGTTTCATTCATTTGATTCCAAACCACTTCTCCATGGACCTCACCAAACATCTCTAAGGTAGCAATCTTGGTGTAGGTTGAAAGTTTGTACCTTGGATCAAGAGCAACAACCACAAAGATAAGAATGTTGAAGGTTGTATGATCACCCCAATACTTGTTGTACTTTGCCAGCATTCTTTTTGCCATTTCCCTTCGCAAAGGATCACTGGTTTCACACCAAGTCCGCAGCAATATGTTGAGTTCAGCAACCTCATGAAAGAATATGTGGGCTGTAGGGCGAAGAGTGGCAGAAACACGAAGTGTCAACTTGTGGAAGTGCTCTAGAAACTCAGCCATCTTTGCTTGCATTAGCCCAATCAGCAGAATCTGGAACTCCAGGCTGCTTGTCAGCAGTTAAATCTATTGCATAGTATGGGTCATCTTCTGCATATCTCTCAAACACCTTCTCGTATGCTAGCTGCTACCTTCAACATATTGTATGTTGAGTTCCAGCGTGTAACAACATCAAGAGACAAGAAAGCCTTGGTGTTGACCTTCTCTAGCTCTGCACACTTCTTGAATTTGGCAATCCTAGCAGGGGAGCTCTTAATGAATTTAACAGCTGCACGGACACGCTTAACAGATAAGTCAAGCTCTTTCAATCCATCTTGAACTATCAGATTCACAATATGTGCTGCACACCTCATGTGAAGTAACTTGGCTTCTAAGATGCTAGTCTTTGATTTATTAAGGATCTTTGCTATGTAGGAGACTGCACCGTTGTTAGCTGAAGCATTGTCAACGGTGATGGTAAAAACACTGTCCAGTCTTCAATCCACTAGGCACCTCTCCAAGTCCTTTCCTATGTCATCTGCCCTATGACCCTTCACCATAAAAAAGCCTATAATCCTCTTCTGTAGTTGCCATGATTCATCAACAAAGTGAGCTGTCACACACAGGTAGTTTTGCTGATGACTAGAAGTCCATGTATCTGTGGTCAAGCATGCTCTTTGACAGTTTTTCTTCAAGAATTTTTTTAGCTTCTCTTTCTCATTGTTGTAGGCAGCAACTACATCTCTAGTTGCTGTCCTTCTAGATGGGACCACAAACCTTGGACAGGCCTTAGACATGAACTTTCTAAAACCTGGTCTATCAGCAAAAGCAAATCGAAGCTCATCCGTAATTAACATTTCAGAAAAAGCCTCCCTTCGCATTTCTGGATCAAACCTCCAAGCAGTGATAATTGACCTACTACCATCTTCACTAACTGCTTGCAGAATAGGCTGCTTGGCATCATTAATTTTATTGGGATTCTTTTTGCAGACCTTCAAGTGCTTGCCCAATGCAGATGTGCCATTGACTTTTGACTCACACTTGATAATAATGTTGCAGTAGTTGCACCTTGCTTCCTTCACAACATCAGAATCTTTCTCTGTGATCTTGGTGAAGCTCTGCCATGCCTCTGATCTGGCTGCCATAGCTTTTCTTTTCTTCACCTCTTTCTCTTTAGCTTCTTCTGCATTCTCTTTCTCAGGATCTTTCTGAGGCTCTTTCTCTGGCACCTGAACATTCTCAGTCAATGCTAGTTGAGACATTATTTCTTCTGCCTGTGACATCTGCAAATGAGAATAAAAACAGTGTATGCATAAATCTACGAACTAACAAACTTAGAATATCAGCAAGTACGTATGGATCTACGGATCTACCACCTATTTTCAATGCTTTTTTAGCCCAGCAGCTCTAAAATCTAAGTATATATGTTGTATTTGAACAATACAACTAACAACTAAGGACACAAACCACAGTAGAGCGGTACAGGTAGGGAGTTAGAGATGAGGTCGAGGACTTACATTGCAGGATTCCTCGCTAGTTGCCGTTGTGCGTGCTGCCGCGCGTGTCTTGTGTCGCTGCCCCTGGGCCTGGCCGTTCCGTCTCTGTCGTCGAGCTCGAGCAGGTCAGCAGGATCTAGGGACTGGGAGCGGGAGTAGCAGAGCTGCAGAGCGTGTATCTATGGGCTACGGCAGGTGGCGGGATGAACAGGCGGAGGCAGCAGCAGGGAGCACGGAGCAGGCAGGCGGAAGTGCCTGGGGCGCTAGGGTTAAGGACTTAAGTGGGGACTCAGTGGAACGTGCGGTGGTGTGGAGCAGGCCTTGGGCCGAGCCATCGCTGGGCTGGTTGCTCCTGGCACAGGGGTTCATCTATATTTTGGTTCTTTGGGTCTATTCGGGTTCCAGGAGACAGGAACCGAAACCTAAACCGATACCCGAACTATCTAGGTTTTTGGACCGAAAGCGAAAACCGAAACCGAATAGACCGACAATTCGGTCTATTCGGGTTCGGTTCGGGTTCGGTTTTGCGGGTTCAGATGCCCAGCCCTACATATACGTTGAAAAATCGCCCCTGGAGTTGTATTTAGATTACCTACTTTATCACGATAACAGATGATCTAAAGTAATCATCCGCATTTACTCTTAAACTATAGACAAGTTATAGGGCTTGTTTTCCTCTCTACTAACTTTGGTAGTTTGGGGGAGGGGGGGGGGGTTCTATGTTTTCGCTTTTTTCTTGGCCATTTGATTGGGCTTTTTTCTAAATAGGCCATTTTAAGTAATCATCCGGATTTTCACGCTTGAGTTTTGGCTTGATCTTTCCATATGAGTTCCATATTATATATATACGCCAAGCTGAAAAGGATAAGAGGGCACATGGGGTGCCAGAATAGATTTCCATAACTGTTGTAGAGGGCGGCCGGGTTTTTTTTTTGCGTTTCCTGCAATTTAATCATTTTTTGCGTTTGCCTGCAATTTAAATGATTGGTCCATCCTATTAGAGATTTATGACGTTATCCCTCGACCCAAAACTCTAATCTCACCAGAGACCGATCTCGTCGGAGATGGGAAAAAACAGAGCATGGTGGCCACGGCCCCGAGGCCCGAGGGGAGCCGGAACAATCCAAGAATGCCCGTCCTCACATTCGCGCACGAGGGCTGCGTAGGCGTAGCTACTACCTTGTGTTCAGGAATGTCAAGGATTGCTTCTGCGTTTAAAAATCTCTATCCTTTTTTACTTGATCCAACTGAACAGATAGGATTTAATAACGATGTCGGTTTATTATACAGTAGCATCTTGTCAGCATAGTCAAGATCTAATTGAGAATTGCACTGCTATGATCTACTAATAGATAGGTGCTTGATTTATTATTTATAAGTTGATTGTTTACCCTCCTTTATCCGAACGGGAAGCTTCGTGAGACGTACGTACGTAGATACATCTACGAGTACGCTTATATTCTTCAGTTGAAATGATCGCGTCCTCCATCCCCATTCGAAGATTATATTCAGAGTAGAAGTCCATGCAGTTAGCTACTACTACTCCACCTAGGTAGCTTTGTTATTGTTAGCCGCCGCAGCTGATGCCATCACCGGTGATCTCATGGGTCACCGTACCAGTCGGCTGCCTAGGCCTAGTGTACGTAATTCAATTCGGGCTAGTAAGTACCTTTTTGGCTCAAAAGACAGAACCCATGCATCATTTCGGAGCGCGCGTACGTCTGCACTGTGCACTGTTCTACAGACTACAGTAACCGATCTGGTCTGCTGGCGTTCAAGTGGTGATCTTTTTAGGAATTAGGAACAGCCATCGGTTAACAGCAACACCAATTTTCACCATGCATGGCATTCCACGCACTTGCATGACTTCTTCTCCAGAGGACGATCAAGAACAGGAGTTGGCTCGCTCGCAGCAGGTTGTTGGCGACAGCGATGGCTTGCAAGCCGGCAAGATTAGATGGTTTCCTCGAAACTTCGCTTGGGTGGTGGCAACGACGACGTCGGCAGGGGTGTGTCGTCGCTTAACTGCTATAAATAGTTGTGATCTGTACTACTCCCCACAACCCCTATTTGTAAAACTCTATTGTTGTGCTGGTCTAAGTTACAATATTTTTCATGTGAGTGCAGGACATTTTCCTTCATGAAGGTGAACATTTTTCTTGTCAAGATTAATATTGTATTCTAAACTTGAAATATTTTTCCACATAGATAGAATATTCTTATTGTGAAACTTAAACATTTTGCTAGTAAAGCTAGAATATTTTCTAGCACACATCGAATATTGCTTTAGGGCATAGATATTTTACCTTAGAAATATATATTATAAGACATTTTCCCAGATATATCCAAGTGAGATCTTGTTTTGGAGATTTTTACTATAAGGAACACATGTTATGATGGGAATTTGATTTGGACTCACGGTTTCGAAGTTATGACTTTCTAAAAATAGTTTTCTTGTGAGACCCACATGGAGGAAAAATAAAGGATAATACGGTAGGTACATGCACGCATATCATTGTACACTTCATGTTGTTTTCATCTCCCTCCGCCCCATGAAAGAATAAAATCCTTGTTTTATTCAAAGTCCAGCCAACTTAAGTTTAACCAAATTTATAGAGAAGAATATTAAATTTTAAGATGTCAAATATGTACTATGAGAAACAAGCTTCTAGCTTAAGGTTTTGGTGATTAATGACAACAACTAATTGTGTTTCTAATGAGTTGGTGCAATGAAGGTCAAACATAGATTACATGGCTCACTGGTTGAGAAAGAAAAAGGAGCGAATTCAAATTCAAATTGAGGAATGTTTGGGTTCTAGTGAGTAGACTAAGGATAGCTAGCTCTAAGTGTCACATGGAGCGAGAAGGGCACTTAGGGTTTCTCTTTTGCTAGTTTCTAGATGGTCATACTGTTAAGAGGGTCGAGGTTAGTAACACAACGCATTTCTTGCTTAAATTCCTCACTTGAGTTGATCTCTAGGAATCCTAAGCTCAAAGTATGTTAAACTTGTTTAAACCATGCCAAGCACATCACTAAAACACTTAAAAAGGATTTGAAAAGAAACGGAATAAAAAAGATCAAAACCGGCCAAAACAGTGTACAATCTAGTGTTGCTAAGTTTGGTATGGTCCAGTGCAAAACGCATACACCGGATGACCGGATCGTCCGGTGTGCACCTCGGGGTGTACCACGCGATGTTTTTAGGAGGCGTCTGGATCAACACGTAGCTCGATGGTCACACAAGAATACAGGAAAGACACGATGTAGATAGGTATGGACCGCTAGATCACGTAACACCCTACGTCTTGTGTGCTAGGGTTTGTATTGCACTGAACGCTTGAGGTATGCGTGAGGGTTGAGAGAGTTCCGTAGGGGTCCCTGACTCGCCTTATATAGTCCGACGAGTCTAGGGTCACAGGTCGGTTTCCTTCCTATCTTCTAAACAGTTTAGATTAAAACAGATCGCATAAAATCCGCAATCTCATAGAAACCTAATCTGACTAGAATCTGGCTGCCTTGGGCACCGAGCCATCCTGCACCTTAGGCCCAGATCAGTCGGCCGGACCCTGAGTTGGGCCCTTCCATAGCCCATGCATCAAATACGTCACCTGAGGTACCAGAGGATATCTATCCATCCTCCGCAACCGAATCGTCTGGTGTGCACACACCAAACCATCTGGTGTACACCGGACAAAAGTTCAGAGGACTGTTTTTGGCCTGGTGAGCGCATATTAAACACCGGACCGTTGGTCCGGACAAAAGCCCAGCTGAGTTATTTCGGAGAGCTTGAACTTTAAGACACAGCGAACCGTCCGATGTGAACACACCGCACCGTCTAGTGCGAACTTTTGTCCTGAGTCTCGCCAACGACTATATTGAGCCCGTGGGAATTGTACCCGCCCGGTGCGTACTTTTTCCCTACGGCTCTCTGCTACATTGGTTAGCAGAGCATGCACCGCCTCTCCTACGTACCAATTCGATCTGCTGCGAGCATGTAGGTTTAAATAAATGAGTGATGTCTCTTTCGTTCTCTGCCTTGTCCTTTCGCTCCCGTGCTCTCCTCTCTCACTCTCTCCCCGTTATTCCCTCCCTCTAGCCAGCCGGCGGCGGACAAGCACGGTGGGGGCAGCTGCAAGCGCGCGAGCTGCTGGCGCACGAGAGCGAGCGCGCGCAGCGGGGCAGCCGGCGAGCCGCGGGGCACGCGAGCTGCGGCCGGCGAGCTGTGGGGGTGTGAGCTACGGCCGGCGAGCAAGCGCGAGCTACGGCTGGCGAGCTGCGGTGGTGCAGCTACGGCCGGCGAGGGCGCGGCGGGGGCAGCCGGCGAGCTGCGGGCTCGCGCCCTGCCACCGGCGAGCTATGCGGGCGCGAGCTACGGCCTGCGAGCTGCGCGGGCGTGAGCTACGGCCGGCGAGCTGCGGGCACACGAGCTGTCGGCGGCGCGAGAGCTGTGGCCGGCGCGCGCAGCGAGGGCACAGCCGGTGAGCTGCGGCCGCGCGCGATCTACGGCAAACTGCGGCCAGTGAGTGGCTGAGCAGCGTGCGCCTCGAGCAACGGCCGGGCGGGCTCCAGGAAGCACTCCATGTGGCCTGGCATGCAGCTCCAGGACGAGCTGCGGCCGGCGGCCGGCGAGTGCGGCGGGCGGCGGGCGCCTGCAGCCGGCGAACGTCGCGGACGGTGAGCACCTGCGCGGCTGAGCACGGTGGGCTGTGGCCGGGGCGGTTGGACGGCCGTGCGGCATGGCTGCGGACGGCAGTGTTTTTTTTTTAATCATGTAGGAGCCACTGGTGACGGTGTCGTGGTGTACACCGTATCTGCGAATAGTTTAGTAGAAATGGCGGATGTTTTCCACCGCTTATCTAGGTAGTTAGCAGAGGCGGTGGACCTTATCCACAGTCTCTGCTAACTGATAGCAGAGGTGGTCTCGCGTCCCGACTCTGCTAACATCTCGTCAATAGAAACGAGAACGCAGAGGCGGAGCGCTCCACAGCCCCCATAGTGGGTATTTTCACCGCATCTGTAATGCCTTAGTTTCCTAGTGATACTCTATCCGTCTTCATTTTAGTTTTATCTTAAGTCAATTTTTAAAGTTTAACCAAATTTATAAAGAAAAGTTTAATGTTTAAAACACTAGATACTTATTTTATGAAATTATATGTAATGACGGATGTAAACTGGGATTACAATTTCATTTGCACTGTTCTGAATTTCATTTTGGTACCAAATTTTGACTTTTGTATTTTTGAATCTGGAACCGGAATGCATAAAATTTCAGACCAAAATTTGTTACGAAAAACGAAAAAAAATCGAATTTCGATGATTTCGGACTGAAATTGCAAGCCATGATGTAACCATACTCATTTGGTGCGATAAATATTGATATAATTCTTTAGACTCCCTCCGTATTTTTGCCAAGCTAGTTCATTTGCAGTGCAAACTGATGTTCGAAACGTCATACATTTCCATCCGGAGGTAGTATAAACTTAGCCAAACTAAACTTTCTAGTTTGACTTAGGACAAAACTAATGATTTTTTTTTTAGGATGGAGGGTGTAGAATAGGAATGAAATAAAAATACTACTTGTTGCTTATTGGGGGTAATTCTTTGGCGAGGTTCCATTCCATATACATACAATATTGCCCCATGTGGAGCCCCATATAATGCAAGTCCGAAGGGAAGGGAGGGAAGGGACTCGATCGATCGGATCCTTCAGCCGGCGGCGCGGGGATCAAATCACAACACAGCAGCTAGCTAGCGCGCGATCAACGTCCGATCCATATATGCATGGCGCTGTTGGCGTTGATGGAGGAGAACGTGGAAGAGATCCTGTTCCGCGTCCCGCCGGACGAGCCGGCGCACCTCATCCGCGCCGCCCTCGTGTGCAAGACCTGGCGCCGCATCCTCTCCGACGGCGGATTCCGCCGCCGCTACTGCCGGTTCCACCGAGCGCCACCCCTTCTGGGATACTTCCACCACCTCGGTACCTGTGCGGACGGGCCCCAACTCGTAGCAGCAGCCTCTGTTGCTGCTGCTTTCACGACGGCGCCTGCTAGCCCTGGTGGTGGTTATGCCCTTGACTGCCGACACGGGCGCGTGCTGATCTACACTTTTAGCAGCGCCGCCGCCACCACACCAGGCCTCATCGTATGGGATCCCATCACCGGCAGTCAGGAACCGCTGAGCATGCCCGCCGACTATCATCAGACGAACACGGTGGGCTCTTTCACTGGGGCTGTGTTGTGCGCTCTACATGGCCATGGCTGCGACCATCTCGACTGCCATGGCGGTCCGTTCCTCGTTGTCTTTGTGGCCACGCACGCCGCCGTGCATGCCACGGCCACGCACACCTGGGCCACCGTGTACTCGTCAGAGACTGGGGCATGGAGCGCCGCCCAGGCCTCTAGTAGTACTGATAACAATGGCCACCTTGGCCACAGTCAGGCGACGACCTAGTCTCCTCATCGGAGACGCGCTCTACTTCACCCTTGTACACCACTTTGTGATTAGGATTCTCAAGTATGACTTAGTCGGCGGCGGCGGGCTGTCCGTGATCAACGACACACCCCAGGTGTCTATGTTTCACGACACTGCTGTAGCCATAGAGATCGATGGACAGCTAGGGCTCAGTCGAACTCTCGTCTCGTAGTTTCATCTATACGTGGTCACAGCGGCAAGCATCTGCCGCTGCTAATGGAGGCGGAGTTGGAGGAGGGGGGGGGGGATGGGTGCGGAACGACGACGATGCTGTGGAGCTCCAGGCATTGATCCCCCCACTGTCGTCACACTCGCGAACTGTACCCGCGTCACCCGTAGTGACTCGATCCGCTTCGTAGAGGGAACAAATACTGTTCTCTGTCAGCATCAACAATAGCATAGCCGTGGGGGTCCTTCGCAATTCGACCTCAAGTCAAGGCAGGTGAGGAAGGTCGCCGAAACATGGGACGCCGGCATCATACCTTATATGAGCTTCTACACTCTCGCAGGTACCACTGCTTGTGTATTTCTTTCACATTCGCACCTAACACATGCAATTTTCAATTCCCTTGTTGCGTGATCTACATGAATTTATTATGCAAACAAGTACCAACTTCTTCTTATAATCATTCATAAGTACATGTCGTCTCGTGTGTGTGTATATGAGCAAACATCGATCAGTCGTCATACCATATCTGCATTGTTTTTTTTTTCTGCAGATCTCGCTAAGGGTAAACTGTCATCTCCATGAATTAAGATGCAACGATCCATCCATCAGAGTGTGCTACTATGAGTTCCTTGCAGGTTATTAGAGTGTTTTGAATCAGACATGGGCCGGGAAGAGTGTAGGTCATCATGGTCATTAATACATCTAGTTTTAAGTGGTCTTGTTTAAAGTTGCTGCATTGGTCATCACACAGATGACATATCCCATGCAATCACCTATATATATATGTGCAAGCGTGTCATCAAGATGATTCCTGAGCATAGACACGATCATTCATACTATTTTATTGTATGACGTTAACTGAAAATAAAATTCAACTCAAAATAAAAGTCACTCGTATATATCTCTAGTGAATAACCTGTATCAACAGCAAAGACGAGAAAAGAGTGACATCACAACATTACGGTGAACATAGGCACGAATAAAAGCTAATACCCAGAGTGAAAAAGCTAGTACCAGCTACCGTGTGAAAGAATCAGAGAGAAACGAGCTAAACGATTATTCGTGTGATGTGAGTATCTGAACTCTGATGGTGTGACCGTGGAATAAAATCCTGAATGTTGGATCCGTTATTGACTGATGGTGGTATTGACTTATTATGTTAGTATCTTAATTTGTTCTAAACAAAATTGCATGAATCTTTTATGAATTTTTAAGAGTAAATTACACCAGCGGTCCCTAAACTATGTCGGGGTATTAGATAAGTCCCCAAACTATGTGAATGGATTTATGGCTCCATAATCATCACTAAACTACCCGCGTGGAGCGGTGACTGGACCATGAGGTGGAGACTGACACGTGGGGCCCACATGTCAGTCGACCATATCCTTCCTCTCGCATCTCTCTTCCCCTTCCCATTGTCTTCTCACCATCGCCACTGTCCACCTCCTCTCCCACGCACCGCCGCCCACAGACCCCCTCATCGTCTGTGCCCACCGCAACCGCCCTTGTCGGCCCCCTCGTAGCCTGTGCCGGCCGCCGCCACCTTGCAATCACCGCCGCCCCAGCCGGTCCTCTAGCTACTCGTGCCCGCTGCCACTGCCCCGCGCTCGCCTTCGTCCCCACCGCCCCCCTCGCCGACTGCGCCCGCAGCCACCGCCCTACGCTCGCAGCTGCCCCTGCCCTACCCCTTCATCGCCTGCGCTTGTCACTGCCCCCGCCGGCCCCCTCGCCGGCTGCCCGCCACCACTGCTCTGCGCTCGCCGCAGTGCCCTGCGCTCGGGAGCGAGGCGGGGACGTGGCCACAAGCACGCGAGGGAAGTGGGGTCGGGGCACCGGCGCGTGGGTATGGAGGTGGGGCCTGGCCGCCGATGCACGGGGGAGGGAGGCAGGGCCGTGGCTGCCGGCGCGTGGGGGAGGTGTGAAGACCGTGGAAGGGGAAAAGAGAGGAGAGTGTGACTGACATCTCGTCCCCACTTTGCAGGTTCCACGTTGGCTTGGCTCATGACTGCTCGTGTAGTAGGTTTTGGAAGAAATGACTCACTTAAATAGTTTAGGGACCTAAGCCCGTTTTTGGGCTGTTTCGGCACGAAAAACAGGCTGTCGGAGACTCGCGAACCTGAACGTTGGAAAACAGGAGAAGAACGGACTTAGCGGCTCTCCATGGCTGGGGAGCCCGAAATGATGGTTCAATGGTTTTTGGCCAAAATTTGCGTGGAAACGAGTGTCACGTGCCTCCCAGTGCAACATGGAGAAGAACGGACTTACTGACTCCTGTGCATCCAGGGGACCCCGAAACAGCTGTTTCGGCACAAAAACTGGCTGTCGGGGGGCCTCGTGAACCTGAATGTTGGAAAACATGAGAAGAACGGAGTTAGTGACTCTCCGTGGCCGGGGAGCCCGAAACGATGGATTTTAACCAAAAGTCGCATGGAAACGGGCATCAGGTGCCTCCCAGTGCAACACGGGAGGAAAACAGGACATAGCGACTCTCGTGTGTCCGGGGAGGGCTGTTTCGGCAAAAAAACAGGCTGTCAGAGACTTGCGAACCTGAACGTCGGAAAACGAGAGAAGAACAGAGACTCTAGCAGTGTCCGGTGAGCCCGAAACAGGGGTTTTTGGGCCATTTTCACATGGAAAACTGCTTGTCAGAGCCTCCTGAAAACTATGCGCTGTAAGTGGCAAAATACACCCCAACTTCTGGGGGGGGGGGTGCGCTGAACGTGCCCCAGGTATATTGTGGGGAAGGGCCAACAGAGCTGTGGAAACGTTGTGTGGCGCCATGTGAAATGCATGGTTTTCACCTGTTTTTCCTATGTTCTGTTGGCCCCACTCACACTCCGTGGTGCGCCTAGGCCACGGTGGTAGCCGGAATCCTGGTTGGCTACGTCAGGTGCGGGAGTGGGTGCGGGGCGGGAGGTCATTGGGGCCAGGCTAAATGTGCGGTTTCCCCTTGATTTGTATGTTCCATCCCCTCCTTTGCCCGACAACGGGTATGACGGATGGTAGCGAATCGGGAACAGGTGTGGGGAGCCGGTACGGGGCTGGAAGTCAATGTGACGTAACATGCAAAATTGCTTCATGCAAACGCACTGTTCTTGCTCGATTTTCATGTTCCAAATCCCATCCCTCGCCCATGCCGTGGCCCAGCCACGGCGGCCATGTCAGGATGGTAGCAAATCGGGAACGGGTCCGGGGAGCCAGTGCGGGGTTGGAAGTCAATGCGACGTAACATGCAAAATTGCTTCATGCAAACGCATTGTTCTCGCTCGATTTTCATGTTCCAATCCCAGCCCTCGCCCATGTCGTGGCCCATTTGGATCTTTGAGTTGATTGTGATTCAATGTCAGCTCAAAGGTCGGGGGCTACACCCATTGGGTGCACCTACTCGGTGCACGCCAATTCAAAAGCTTTCTCGACTTATCTTCAAGCCGACTAATTCTCAGGTCAACTTGAAGCTCGGGGGCTTGTGGGGGATGAATACCCCCCCTGGTACCTCATAGAACAGATTTGATACGTGGCTGAAGGGCCCGATAGCTCGGCCCAACAAAGCAGCATAAGACGAAAGGTGATTCGGCCCAAGTGCAAGACGGGATGAAGTGTTATATTTAGATAATAGGAAACTAGCCTAGTGTTAGCTTTCCTAAGTTCACGTATCCAGTACAGATACAGTTATAATCCCTGGTTCGACTAGAGTTAATAGGTCGAACCGAGGGGGGAGTCCTTCTGTAACTTCTGCACCGTCGGACTATATAAGGCGGGCAGGAGACCCCCGTTGGGGATCCAAAAAACACACAAGAGACAACAAACGACAACCACATCGAACACAACCCGCGACAAATCGTGAGGTTAATACAATCCACCGCATACAGGATCTAAGGCTTTAAGCGATTTAGCCAGCCTGAACCTGTCTAAATCGAGCTCACCTCTGCGTTTTGTTTGCAACCATCGAACTACAAGGTCGCCTTAGACACCATCAAAAGCACCTCGTGGGATACCCCGTGGTGTACTGCCGATAACAAACACCTGACAACCGCTGCCGCATTACCCCCGCCCCCTTGTTTTCGTCGTGCCGGCACGGAGTCCCATTGCGCTGCGACAGGGCTCCCGTTCGCCATTTCCGTCACGCCATGGCATGTCCTCCTTCCAGCTATAAATAGCCTCGCCACCACTCACACATGTGCATGCCACGAGCACGAGCACTCTTCAGCCGAGACCGCACGGGGAGAACCCCCGGGGCTGCGACGTCCCGAACCCACCACTGAGCACCACGCCGCCGAGATCCCCTCCCCCAATACCCCCTCCATCGAGCAGCAAGGCTCGATTCCCCTCGCCTCCAGCTCCTCCCCACCACTGCGCACCATTCAAGCCCCTTCCCGCCTCCAACTCACCCCCACAGAGCAGCCGCCGCGCGAGCACTTCGCACCGCTGCCGTGGACACCGTGTCTCTGGCCACCTAGCCACGCCTCTACCCCCATCCCGAGGTTTACCTCGTCGGCCTCATCCTTCCGCCGCCACCCTTTCCCCGAGAACCAGTCGGACGACGAAGAAGCCGTCGCCGCCCACCGCCAGCGGTCCACCCCACGGTGCGTCGGGCGAGCAAACCTGGCTGCCTTCAACACCCTTAACGCCATCCACCACGATCTTCACGTGGGTCCGCACCATCGCAGTCGCCACGCCGTCACCGCCACCGTCTGCCGCCCAGGGCCAGCCCATTAAGGCCATGCCGCACAGCGCGTGGGCCGAGCCAGGCCGAAGCCAGCTGCCAAGAAAAAGTTCAAATTTCCCCTTGAACTATCTTCCAAAGGATAAAATCACCCATCTCCACTAAATACTCCATATCTCTTCCACTTCAACTCCGATTTAAGTGATTTTTGCACCCTAATTCATCTAAAATCAAGCTCTACCCATCTATACACTTCACATAGTCTTTTCTCTGGCCGAAAGCCGCTGTCATGCCACCATTACGCTGACCTACGCCCAGTTAGTGCTTCACACTGGTCTCACAAATTTTGTGCCTGGTGATTGATGCTATTCCCCTCCTACTCTCCATAAACGCCAAGGGATCATGTCTTGGCCTTTCCCAAACCCTATTCTAGATAATCTCGATTTTTAGGATCGTTCCCACTGATCACATCCCATCTCTCTCATCGTCTTCTTCCAAAGGAACTCCCCACCCCGCCATCATCATGAGGCTGCCATCTCGGCAGTTTCATTTCCGCCATGGCCGTCCTAGCCCGCTACCATGGCAGTCTCCAAAATACTCGCTACCTTGCCCGCCAGTGGGGTCGGCAACTCGTAGCTCAACACACTGCGTCTCGCACCCCTCCGGAACCAACACCGTTGGTAAGCACTACCAACAAATCACCACACAATCTCCATCCTTGCCAAAACATCCTAAACCATGTTGAGCTTATACGATACTTCGGTATGTATAGTTTTTCCTTGTTTGTGCACGTAGGATATACCGAAGATTTTGGTTGGTATGCCCCTCGAGAGAACCTTCGTAATGCTTGAAGAAAGCAATAGGCGGTTGCAGCAAATGCTGTATCAGTACGCGCTATGGATGGCACACCATCGCGCCCAGTAGTTGGTATACCAACGTGCACGGCAGATGATGGTGCGTCAACGCATCCATGAGATGATGCACCCTCGCCCTCAGCTGCGACCGACTCGTCAGCAAAGCAAATGACAAGCCCACTGGAATGCCCTCCCCTTGATGCATAAATTTCCTATGATTTACGAAACAAACCATTGGCCTGTTAATCATACAAAACCTGCATGTTTTGCCTGCTAAGGAAAGACCTGTAGGATAGTCACCTAGCCAACTTAAAAGTAGTGTGCATAGGTGGAATCGCTCATTTATTATAATCTCGATGATAAAACCTATTTGGAAATTATGGAAATGGGATGGATTGGGTTACATGATATGGGTTTGTGTGTTTTTGCGAAAAATGGGGAAGCACCTCGGCAACCGTCAGACCTGCTTTTGTCGGGATATGGCTTCGTACCGTGCACAACCAATCAGGGCAAGGCGGAACGGGTAATCGCAACTCATAGTTACCCCTGGTCCTGAGACTTTGTGGAGAAGACCGGGTAGGTGGATACTCGGTAAAAGAAAATGAAATGGGGGGATTGGTTCCAACCTGCGCCCTGTAAGGATCTGGGTCGATGATTCATCTCGCCTGAACTCTCTCTAACCACAGGGCACCAACCACTGTTGTTACTATATTTGCGAGTTCATGCAAACTTTTGTAGGCTCGGCCGTCAATTCAACGAGACATCCATGTACGTTAACAAGTACACATTCAGTAAATACTTTTTCTTCACTAATGTTTTAGTATTTTCATATACATTTTTTAAAACTACAGGTACTGAATTTGAAAGAGAAGGCCCTCCTGTCCAAGAGAATCCGTGCAGTCCAAGAAAATTGATTGGATTTATTTTTGACTCCATTGTGAGCGAAAAAGGAGAGTTTTACTGCCCACTAGGATAAATATCATTTGGATTACTGACCATGTCCAGAAACAATACAATTGACAATATATTTTGTATCATGTACATATACTGCTACCTATTATGCAATAATGTTATTATTATTGTGTGCATGTGCTATTATTATGCAATATGTACTGCCATTATAACAACATATATAAATAATTAACAAAACTGTGATTGTCATCAGCTTTAGTACCGGGCAAGGATACAACACGCTACTAAAAAAAAGTGCAAGCAGACACATGGAAGCATCGTATTAGTACCGGGTGAGAATAATATCAGTACTAAAAGTGTGCGAACAGGACACGTAGGAAGCATCATTTTAGTACCAGGTGAGAATAACACAAGTACTAAAAGTGTGTGAACAAGACACGTGGAAGCAGCATTTTAGTACCGGGTGAGAATAACACCAGTACTAAAAGGATACGAACAGGCACATGTGCGCCATATATTTAGTACCGGTGGGTGATACAACCCGGTGCAAGAAGGAAGGCGGACTCACGTGCAGTGCTAGGACTTTAGTACCTAGGTGGTTACTATAACTGGTGCTACACTGAAGGGCCCACCTGAGCAGTCGTAGCTGGCCTGGCTGGACAATCCTTCAGTACCAGTTCTTGCCTTCGTTCTGTAACAACCGATGCTGATGCTCTAGCTCTTTAGTATCGATTTGGTAGTGTCGGTATGGTTTTCGGTGCTACAGGAAGGTTACCAACCGACGCTAAAGGGCACTTCCGCAGTAGTGTTTGCATGGCGCAGGCACGGAAAACTAAAACATTTTTTTGTTTCGTTTTTTAGCCATAGCTTGTGATTAAAAGATCCAATGATCGAACTGATTTATATTTACGTTCTTGATCTTTTTATACACAAAACTAGACCACATTTATTATATAAATTTTAAAAAATTATTATTATTCTATTTGCTGTTTTGAATCTGTGCACTCAAGCAAACAAAAGCTCATCCTCAATCTGCATACCAGTCCAATTAGACAACCAAACAAGCAACAGTTGTATGCTCGTAGCCTGTCCCGATTGGGCCAGGGTCCCAACCTCAGCCAGGCCTAACCTCCTACACGCAACCAATCAGACCCTAAGTCACTGCTAGCACACGTCTACAGTCTATCCATTACCCAACTGTGCCGCCCCGTCGCCCACCGACTGCTCGATCAAATTCCGAGCCCATTCGCTTCGCCTCTCCCGCCGTCCCACGCTGCCGTGCGCCCCCTCGCCCTTCCGTGACTAATGGACAGTGAGTCAGTGAGTGCCTAATTTTCCATGTGATGGATGCTCGAGAACAATGTGACAAAGAAAGGACAAGAGAAGAACACGGAGAGACGGTGCATGTTTGGTTGGACGCAGCTCGGAAGTCGGAACGAAACCAAGCGTCGAGGGACAAACTCGGGACTGGTCTGACTTCTGAGTGGAGGAATCCATGCGTGCATGGCCGGTGCGATGGAGCCAGAGGGGAGAGACGCGGCCGGGAAGCCCCTCTTGGTAAGGGTGCGCGGGAGCAGCGATGGTGATAGCCGCCGCAGAGCCTCCTCTTCTTCGATCGCTGTGGTGGTCGGCAGCACCGCCGTCGCCGTCGCCGCGTCCTTTCGAGTTCGGAATGTCGGTGAGCCGTGCGTTGATTTGGTGGCATCTTTTCCTGTTATTATTACCGCTCTTCACCTTTTTCCCACTAAGGATTTGACATTTGATTTTCGGTTTCGGCAGGTCGGCTACTCATCGCCGTCTCAGCTGGGCATCATGCGTGATCTCCGCCTCACCTTAGCCTGAGGTATCGTCTTTAATTGTCAAACGAGGGTTCACCTCACCTAAGCATGTCGTGGTAGTACATCATTAATCTTCTCAAACGCACATCGCATGCAGTACTCTGTCTTTGGCTCCATCCTGACCATAGGAGCAATGCTGGGCGCCATTGTCAGTGGATCCATAGCGGATCGAGTCGGTCGAAAAGGCGTAAGTTTTAAATCTCTAATGCCATTACGTCACTAACCCGTCCTGATATAGAACTGAGCCAGCTGCACCCAGCAAACTTCACCTTGCGCCTAAGCCAAACAGCTAACCAGAGTGATCGTTTCGTCTGTATATATATATATCTCACCATCGACCAACCGTTTTTATTGTCTTCTTGAATGCCATGGAGCGGAGGCAATGGCAATATCAGATGTTATATGTGCCCTTGGATATCTATTGATAGCCTTTTCCCAGGTTCTACTCACCCCTCATTTTTTTTTATGGGATGCTTTTTTACTTCTTTAGTTCATCTGATAGTTTTGTTTTCGCCTTTTCTCCGTAGAATTAGAGGTGGCTTGAGATTGGAAGGGTGTTTATAGGATGTGGAATTGGGCTCCTTTCATAGCGTGGTGATTATAATAAGCAACTTCATCTTGTTACTTTTTTTTTGAACAATTTTGGTTTTAGTTTTGTTGTATCTGAACAGGTTCCGGTCTATATATCAGAGATTACACCAAAGAACCTTAGAGGAGGCTTTGCAACTGTAAACCAGGTCCTTAATGTACTCAATCAAAGGAAAGTAAGACTGGTTGTTCAGAGATAGGTTTATATCAAGAGAAAAAAAAACTCATCCATTCATGCAGTTTATGATATGCTGTGGAGGGTCACTTGCCTTTGTTCTTGGGACATTTGTCACCTGGCGAACCTTGGCAATCTTTGGTAAATTAATTTGTTTGGATATACCTGTCTACAATACCTGTGGTTTTTCTAGGTCAGTTCGTATGAAGAACCTATATTGGACCGATTTAGTTGATTTTTATTTTTCTAACAATATCTTCTTCAAAATATGAACATTTGAAATGTATGCATACTCTTATATGCATAATGCTACTTTTCTTGTAGGAGTGTTACCATGTTTACTGCAGCTGGTTGGGCTTCTTTTTATTCCTGAATCCCCCAGATGGCTGGTAATTTGCCTTATTTGGACTATTAATACTTTATTAATATTTAATTCTACTTATGTTCCCATTTGTAGTTGGAAAAAACAAACTATTTTAATCGAAGGTACAAGATTTTGGTGGCATTGATAAACTTAAGATGGTCATTTGATCATGGTGATCGCTCATTTGAACATCACATGACGATATTCAAGAGAAAACACTTTGGATTTTAAGGAATCACATTGAATTTTTTTTAGCCAGTCCTAATTTAGAAGTAGATATGATAAAAATATGCACATAGACCAACCGAGAAAATGTAGATTTGGCTCCTCTTGTGATCATGGTTACTTTGCTCTAAGCTCCATATTCATTAGCACAAGAGTATAAGTTCTTCACCTGGAACGAAGTTTGATAGTAGAAAAAACAAGTATTTCAGGCTAGGGTTTGGACACCCAGGTGCATTTGTATCAGAACTGCAGAAGCTAAGGGGACAGGGAACTGATATCTCTGAAGAGGCCTCAGAAATACAAGTATGGACAGCTCAAGAGCTAAAAGCAATGCTTCAATTCAAGCATGTACTAGGCTCTTGTTAATTATAGTCTATTTATTCAGATTTTCACAGAACAGCTTCAGTGTCTACTGGAGTCAAAGATATTGAACCTGTTTCAGAAGGATTATATTCACTGGTTCATCAACCCGTGCTCTTGCACGGGTTAGATTTTTATGAGGTATATATATTAAAAGTTAATTGCTAATTTTAATAATAACAACAGTTGATAGTTTAGAAGAGAGTGTGTGTGTGTTATTTAATTTTATCTTTTATATATTGAATATGATTATTTTAAATCATTTTTTATAATGGCATGGTGAATAATTTATATGTAAATTTATATATATATATATATATATATCATATTTAGTATATTGAATATGATTATTTTAATTCATAATGGAATGATGGATACTTTATTTATATGTAAATTTGGGGGCTATTTTAATCTATATTTCATAATGGCATGGTGGGTAATTCATATGAAAATGTAGTGGTTATTTTAACAGTCTTTCATAATGGCATAGTGGGTAATTTTTTAGAAAATATAATTGATCCAATGGCTAGTATTATTGGATGCTACTTGATGGAAGACCAGATGTTTCTGATTTTTTAGAAATTTTTAAGATTTATCTTTTTTTCTAGTGCACTTTCCAATTCGTACTTATTTTGTAATCTCTAATAGTAATAATAGTAATAATGCATAGATTGATTGCAGTGATAGGTGGGTTAATAATAAGAAAAAAAAATATAAAAAGACATTAAATGGTCCTCCAAGAGGCATCGATGCATGGATTGATTGTAGAGTAGGCGGTGGGTTAATAATAAAAAATGGAAAAAGACTTTAAATGGTTATCTAAGAGGAATCGATGCATGGTTGCGGTAGGGAGGTGGGTCAATCTTAGAAAATATAATAGATCCAATAGCTAGTATTATTGGATACTACTTGATGGAAGGCCAAATGTTTCTGATTTTTGTAAAAATTTATAGGATTTATCTTTTTTCTATCACGCTTCGCAATCCGTGCTTTTTTTTATAACCTCTAATTAGTAATAGTAAAGTGTTGTTACGGTATCTATGAAACTTATGATTTCAGCATAGATTCTGTTGTTTTCTAAAACGTCTGCTCCATGGTCAGGTTGGAGTTGGGCTAATGGCCCTTCAACAGCTTGAGGGGGGGTAAATGGCATTCTCTTCTACGCCAGTCAAGTTTTTGTTTCTGCCGGTAATGCACAATGCCATATTATTTCCTTCAACTCACATAGTACGATACCACCTGTTTGGTTATCAGAAGAGAACTGTTTGTCACGGATCATACTGGGGCACTACACTGACACTCACTGTATGAATCAGGTTTCTCGTCAGGAAACACGGGAACCATCGCCATGGCTGTTGTACAGGTCTCTTCATCAAGGCCCTAGCCTGCTCATGTGCGTCTAACTTAATTCTGGCATATGTTTAGATTTTTTGAATTTTCAGGTTCCAACGATCGGATTAGGGGTGGTTCTGATGGACAAGGCTGGAAGGAGGCCACTTTTGATGGTAAAATACTTATACTCGAAACTTGGGAGTCCATAACGAATTATGAAACGCATCCATGTTCATGTGGCAACATTCCAGGTCTCTGCAGCTGGGACATGCTTGGGTTGCCTACTAGTTGGCTTATCATTCTTATCTAAGGTTTGAATTTTCTGATATTGATTGTGTCATCGTAAGGTGGCTGCCTGCAAATTGCAATTCATAGGTTCAACGAGTGATATTTCTGTTCCTGGAACAGGAACAGCACTGGAAAAGTGACTTGAACGTGCTTGCTTTGGCCGGACTTCTGGTAAGCGCTGATAATTGACTGCTATTCTCCATGACCGGCAGAGGACTCGCTCACGCATACACTTAGAGAGAGCTGTTATTCTGAAGTTTTTTGTTGATTGCAAACCAGGTTTTCATCGGATCTTTTTCACTGGGTATGGGTGGAATACCATGGGTTATAATGTCAGAGGTACATTATCTGCCCTAACTTAAAGAGATGTGAGATTACTGACCAAAACATAACATTTAGAACTGAAGGACCAAAATAGAGTACTTATAGCAGCGATGAATCTGACCACATTCTTCTCTGGACATGCAGATTTTTCCTATAAACATGAAAGGCTCAGCAGGAAGTCTTGTGACTTTAGTAAGTTGGCTGTGCTCGTGGGTTGTCTCGTATGCCTTCAACTTTCTCCTGATTTGGAGCTCTTACGGTAAAACAAGGATGGAAGCAGAAGAATTTTTTTTTTGTTAAATTCTAGTATCAACATACATACTAATGAAAAAATACTAATGTGTTTTAGTCCACGACTTTGCTATGTCTGCATGTCTGTACCTTGGACGATGCAGGCACATTTTTCATCTTTGCAACCATTTGCGGGCTCACAGTCGTATTTGTGGAGCGGTTAGTGCCAGAAACAAAAGGAAGAACCTTAGAGGAGATCCAAGCCTCTATGAACTCGTCCTTGACGCCCTTTCACAAATAGTTACTCAGTTTAGCTGAAATAGCAAGCTCCCTGCATATTGTGCGTTTAGTTCCAGTGATTGTCAGGGATACAGTTTATTGTGCACAGAAAAATAAATACATGAAATTTCCCCATAATATACGCATACTGGATTTGAATAGCAAGACAGCTTGCCACTGATGCAACCTAGTGGTTTTGAAGCAAAGAACTCATGCAACCTAGCCCCGGTTGGATTATGAGACAGTCCCTCGTCCATTAATTGCACGAGTTGTTCATAGTTTTTTTTTTCATACATCCACAAATTACGGGATACTGTACTACTTGCGAGACAACAACAAAAAATCATTATAGAGGTTGTATGTTGAGTCGTCTCAAAATTACGTGTCGATGCATTTCAGAAGAGCTGCGACTAATGAGGCCGTAAATGAGTAATAAAAATGACAAAGAAAGGACAAGGATGGAGGAAAAGGACAGGCGTCTGCACACGTCATCTCATCGGTCACCGGTGGAGTGGACCGATCCACTGCCGTTCGTCCTCGTCTCGTCTGCTCAGCTCGAAACACACCCCACCCAAGCGACTGCGAGGGACGGCTAACTGAGGGAGAACCACGGCTTGCCTGATGGAGCAAGAGGAACAAGAAGCTCAGAAGCCTCTCCTGGCCACCGCGGCCGGGAGCAGCAGTGATGGCTATCACTTAGCTGCGTCCGCCCCCTCCTCTTCGATTGCGGTGGTGGTCGCCAGCACCGCCGTCGCCGTCGCCGGATCCTTCGAGTTCGGCATCTCGGTAATCCAAACCCTTGCTCCCTAGTGGCTGCCAATTCCTGCTTGTGTGGAGTAAACAATCGATCTAGTAGACGATTAAGACCCAAGAACTGGTGGTAAATTCCGGGAAATCGTCAATACTCACGAGCCGGGGGAAGCTAAATTCGAGTTCTTGCGTCCTGCAGGTGGGCTATTCATCGCCTTCTCAGCCGGGCATCATGCGTGATCTCGATCTTTCCTTAGCCGAGGTACCCAATGCTGTAAAAGGTTGCTCAATCTTGTCGACAGAAATGGTCACAGTGTCCTGCTCAACTGCAACTAATTAACTCTTATCATGCTCATATGTAGTACTCAGGTCTTTGGTTCGATACTAACCATTGGAGCAATGCTAGGAGCTATTGTCAGTGGTACCGTGGCAGACCGAGTTGGTCGAAGATGTGTGAGTGTCCGTCCGTATTTTTGAAAATAATTCCCATAAAGCGCACCTGCACGTTTCAGATTACCAAAGCCAAACAGCAAGAAGAGAAATCGCCCATTCGCGCTCTCCACTGGGCAGTGGGGCGCTGACCTGGCACAATTGCGCCTAACTTTCTATTGTATGCTGACATGTACAGGCAATGGCGATATCAGATCTTCTCTGCATTTTTGGATATCTCTCGATAACCTTTTCCCAGGTCTTTCTCCCTGTCTCTGTATTACTGTATTTCTACATTGGGTTCTTCGGAACTCACTTTATCCTGTAGATGATTTTTTTCGTGTATTGTCCCACAGAATTTCTGGTGGTTGGACATTGGAAGGCTCTCAATTGGATGTGGAATTGGCCTTCTTTCATATGTGGTGACTATAATACACTACTCTGTCTCGTTACCTTTTTCGAATGAATTCAGTCTGAATATTGTAGCATCTGAACAGGTTCCAGTCTATATATCAGAGATAACACCCAAGAATCTTAGAGGAGGATTCGCAACTGTAAACCAGGTTCGTACTGTTACTGTACTCTATCAAGGGAGAGTTCATCACTGGTTGTTCAGAGCTTTAATCTTAACAAAAACAGCACCACTGTTTATGCAGTTTATGATATGTTGTGGGGCATCGCTTGCATATGTTCTGGGAGCCTTTATCACTTGGCGTACCTTGGCAATCATTGGTAAAAGAACTTACCCAACTGTTTACTTAAAAATTCATGCACATGCAGTACCATGAGATTTAACGTATAGCATTTTTTTTCAAAATTTAACTTATCTGTTGTAGGAGTGGCACCATGTTTACTGCAGTTGGTGGGCCTTCTTGTGACACCTGAATCCCCCAGATGGCTGGTTAGTAACATTTATATGAAGTACTACTGTTTGAAAAATTTTCTAATTCCACTACCATTCAAGTCCAAAACACCTCTGCTAATAGGAGTTTAAAACTAAAGAGGCAGGGGCAAACTAAAATCAGATATTATTATATTGATCCTGGATATATACTCATGTGAACGTCACACAAGGATCATGAAGCAAGGGAGCAGATTTTGAACTTGTGCGTATAAATGTTTAGCTTTAGATTAAATTTATAAGCAGATATGGTAACATCTGCATATAGACCAAACAAACAGAAAGGTAAAATCATATCGTATCCTCATCTGATCATAGCTTCTGTAAGATCCATCCACAGTTACATAGAACCCACAAGGTCACAAATTCATCACATGGAAGTTGGGACAATGCTTGACGAAGATCCTGTATCTCAGGCTAGGTTTGGACACCCATCTGCATTTGAGGCAGCATTGCAGAAGCTAAGGGGAAAGGGAAATGATATCTCTGAAGAGGCAGCCGAAATCAAAGTATGCTTTTCTTGATAGCTTGGGAGTAAAATTAGACATTTAACTTAATCATGCATTGAACAAAGCTCTTGATAGTTCTGTAATCTTGGGATTCAGGATTTCACAGAAAAGCTTCAGCGGTTACCAAAGTCAAAGATGTTGGACCTGTTTCGGAAAGATTATATTCATGCTGTTACAGTAAGCATCTTTAGTATGCCTTTTTGTCTATAGGAGCGTTCTTCTGTTGTTCTCTCCTGATAGATCAGGTCTGCGGTCAGGTTGGAGTTGGTCTAATGGCCCTTCAACAGTTTGGGGGAGTGAATGCCATTTGCTTCTATGCAAGTGAAATATTTGTGTCAGCTGGTAATGAATACCTTAACTCACATTAACTTGTTTAGGTCATGAGAAGATATTTTTACAATGGGTTGTGCTTTGAGTGTAACATATTAATTACTAATTACTCGTGCTATAAATTAGGTTTCTCATCAGGAAACACAGGAATGATCGCTATGGTTGCTGTCCAGGTCTTAAACAAGACTCTAGCTAACTCATGAGTTTCTTCCTGAATTTAGGTATACGATTTAAGTTTTGCATCTACAGGTTCCAATGACAGGACTAGGAGTGCTTCTAATGGACAAAGCTGGACGAAGGCCGCTTTTATTGGTAAAAACAAAGCTATACTAGAGTTAATAATGAATTTCAACCACAGAAGTAATATATATATTCTGCAATGTTTCAGGTATCTGCAGCTGGAACGTGTCTGGGTTGCCTACTAGTTGGATTGTCATTCTTAGCTAAGGTTTGGTTTTTAAGAAACTGATTTTATCCTGAGACGAAGGTCAGACAGCTAGCAATTCGTTGGAACAATAAGTTTTAAGTTTTAATTTCCTCTTCCTGGAACAGGAACATCACTGGGGAAAGGACCTGAACATAGTGCTGGCTTTGGCAGGCATTCTGGTATATTACTCATTAATCTCTATGTTTCTGTAATACATGTACACAAAACTGTTGTTCTGAAGAATTTTGTTGTTTGCAAACCAGATTTTCACTGGATCTTTTTCACTTGGTATGGGGGGAATACCATGGGTTGTAATGTCAGAGGTACATTTCCTGCCATAAGTAAAGACACATGATATTACTGTCTAAAACAAATTATTAGAACAGGCAGATTCAAAGTATTATTGAATTTGACCACAATTTTCACTGTACATGCAGATCTTTCCCATAAACATGAAAGGAGCAGCAGGAAGCCTTGTGACTCTCATCAGCTGGCTCGGCTCATGGATCGTCTCGTACGCATTCAACTTCCTCCTGGTGTGGAACCCTTACGGTAAGTGGAGGCTGCACCAGAATTTTGGTTAGAGTGTAGCATCAGTGTAAGCATTGGTACCAGCCATTTGACACAATGACACGGCAACTTCTGATCATACATTTCTATATGCCTTGGACGAATGCAGGCACGTTCTTCATCTTCGCAAGCTTCTGTGC
This sequence comes from Paspalum vaginatum, assembly GCA_030272315.1. Taxonomy (NCBI): domain Eukaryota; kingdom Viridiplantae; phylum Streptophyta; class Magnoliopsida; order Poales; family Poaceae; genus Paspalum; species Paspalum vaginatum. The sequence continues at coordinate 8,097,050 of CM059014.1, read as the reverse complement.
GCTCACAGTTGTGTTTGTGGAGCGTCTAGTGCCGGAAACCAAAGGAAGAACCCTAGAGGAGATTCAAGCCTCCATGAACTCTTCCTTAACAGCCCCCTTTCACAATTGATTTTCTCCTCTAGTTTAGATAGCAAAATCCAGGGATTTGGTGCAAGCATGTAAAGTTTGTATAGATTCAAGTTTGCACTCCTTATGTCCAAATATAAAGCTATTTTTATATTTATCCTGAGTCAATAATCTTTGACTAAATTTATATGGAATTAAATCAATCTATGGCACTAAATTAGCATCAAAAGATCAATGATTAAATTTATTAAATATATTTTTATGATGTACTTATTTAATATAATAAATGTAAATATTTTCTAAACCCTATTAAACTTTTGATAGTTTTACTTAGGACAAACATAAAAGGATCTAATTATGCTTAAACAATTTGACTTTAGACAAAATAATGATCGCCTAGACCAGATTCAAGTGTCGGGTCAAGTTTTGGACTAAAAATCATAGCTACATTGTTGCGAAGTCAAAAATTACGTTTCGTATCTACCTAATGCTTCGCTTAGGTCAGGATTGGGTCAAGTTTCTTTCGGTGGGTCAGGGTGACCCATATCAGGTCTACTTTATGCGGTATATTTTTGTAAATTAAAATTTTAATTTAAACAATATATAAATAAACAAGTCTGCAGTTGCGGCCTTCGGATGATTTCCATGGCCCGGTTCAATCCATGACTCCATAAGTGGGCTCTAAAAAAAGTGTGCGAATTCTGATACAGCCATCAGGACTCATCTTGGGCAGGACTAAACAGCGACCATTCGTTAAACTGGAACCGAGCGAGCGACGAGTCCAGCTGTTGTCCGAAGCCCACGTGCGCGGGTGCCCCTGCCGCTGCGCGCTGTACTGCCTAGGCCCCACGTCCACCTGCCCAGCGCCACCCCTGCATGAGGGCGCATAAAAAGGGCAAAAAATGGCAAGGCTAGGGTCCGGAACCCCTAACCTCAAGGACTTGAGACACCACTGCTTACCACTGCACCATTCATTTATGAGCTTTAAACGTGGTTGTATCTAACCATTTCTGACCACTGCACCATTCATTTCTGTTATATTTAAATAATTCCATTTTTTTTCTTTACTCTTTTTTCCCGTTATCTTTTCTTTTTTTGTTTTCTCTATTTTTTTCATATTTATGCTGACAGAATTATTTATCTAACAATTTAGGATTTAAGTTTTTTATCATAATTTTGTATGGTTAAAATTATGATAACATAATTTATGCTGTCATAATTTATTATAACTGTATGACATAAAATTATGCTAACATAATTTATGCTCATTATAATAACTTTGGGATGTAAGTTTTTTTTATCATAACTTTATGTTCTTATAAATTATCACGACAAGTTATGTTTTCACAAGTTATTACGATAAGTTATGTTTTTATAGAGTTGTCACCATAAGTTATGTTTCCATAAATTTATCGTGATAAGTTATGTTTTTATAAAATTATCGTGATAAGCTATGCTTCCATAACGTTATCGTGATAAGATCGTGATAAGTTATGCTTACGTAAAGTTATCGTGATAAGTTATGCTTCCGTAAAGTTATCCTGATAAGTTATGCATCTATAAAATTATCGTGATAAGCTATATCTCCATAAAATATCATGAATACTTACATAAAGTTATCGTGATAAGTTATATTTTCATAAAGTTATCCTGATTAGGTATGTTTTCATAAAATTATCGTAAGAAAAAATAAAAAACAAAAAGAGTTATGTTTACATAAAACTATCTTTATAAGTTATTTTTATATAAAATATCATGATAAGTTATACTTACGTAAAATTATCGTGATAAGTTATGTTTTCATAAAACTATCCTAATAAATTATCATGAAAAAAAAGAAAAAAAGAGTTATCGTCAGAAAAGAGAAAAGAAAAAAAATAAACACACTAAAAGAGGAAAAGAAAACAAAAGAAAAAAACAAAAACAGAGAAAAAAGGAAAAGAAACAGACTTACCGTACCGGTGGGGGCGCTCGCCCGATTCACTCTGGGCGAGCGCTCGGCAACCAGGAATTGCGACTCATCTTTTCGATTTTACTATTTCGAAATTATGTTTTGACCATGCTTCATGGACCGAAAATGGGAAATTTTGCCGACATTCCGTGCTCTCCAGTCAGAAAGCCGAACCCTGTCGGTCGGCCATACAGGAATCGACCGTACAAAGTGTACAACTACACGAAGATATTATCCACACTAAAGTCACCACCACAGCCAGGTCTGAAGCAACAATCAAGAGCCAATTCCCACTATCTATCCTTGTGGTATTTCTAAAAAAATCTATCCTTGTGCTCGGGTCGAGTTTGATAGAGGGGGGACAGGGGGCGCCGGGGCGGGAGAAGCGAGCGAGAGAGGGGAGGCATGGCGACGGGGCTCCTGGAGGACTACGGCGCCTTCATGGAGAAATTCGAGCTGCTGCCTCCGCAATCTCAGCAGGTCCCGCTGCACGGCCTCACCTTCGCTATCAAGGACATGTGAGCAAGTATCTCCTGACGCACTTATTCGCCGAGTGATTTGTATTTGAAGGCATCCCTCATCTTCTCTTGGCTCCAGCTTCGACATCAGCGGCCGTGTCACCGGGTTCGGCAACCCGGACTGGGCGAGGACGCACGCCCCCGCCGGCGCCACCGCCCCCGTCGTCTTGGCCACGCTGGCCGCCGGCGCCACCAGCGTCGGCAAGACCGTCATGGACGAGATGGCCTACAGGTGACGCACTGATAACCGGAGTTCTTTTTTCTTGCATCAATCAGTCAACAGCACTTAAAACTGGGTTCTTGACTGGAATGGCGGCCACTGACCTTCAGTCCAATTCTGACAGCATAAATGGGGAGAACGCGCATTACGGCACGCCGACTAATCCGTGCGCTCCCGATAGGGTCCCCGGAGGGTCCTCCAGTGGATCAGCCGTCGCAGTTGCTGCAGAACTCGTGGACTTCGCTCTGGGTCAGCAGTCACCTCGTTCCTCAGAATTCCTGGTTGATTATTCTCAGTCGCAGGCTGACATCAAATTGATTTGCCAATCGTTTTTCCCTTTGCCTTCTGTAATCTGTAATGTAGGCACGGACACTGGCGGTAGTGTGAGGGTGCCTGCTGCCTATTGTGGCATTTTTGGACTCAGACCTTCCCATGGGTTGGTTTCCACAGAAAATGTCACTCCAATGTCACAGATGTTTGATACTGTTGGTGGGTAAATATTCCTCTCTTTCAACTTCTTTTTCTAAGTTATTCGGCTTTCGACTTTCATGTCCTATTGATGTCTGTCCCCTTAAGAAATGTAGTCCCTAATGACCTGCACCTGCTTTTTCCTGTGCAATACAACGATGTTGTTTTTAGCATTTGTGTTAAGAATGATTCTGATATTATAACTATTCATTTTTACATTGTACAGGGTGGTTTGCTAGAGATCTCTCTACGTTATCTCGTGTAAGCAATGTGTTGTTGCCGCTACCTGCTGACAACACTATCAAGCAACCAACTAACTTTACAGTTCCTAAAGACTGTTTTGAAATCTTAGGCTCCGTGACGGACCAAACATATCAGATTCTCAATGCTTCGGTAGCCAAGAGATTTGGTAGTAAGTAACTCTATGAACCCATATAGATTAAACTTAACATTACACTGCTTCCACTAAAACTTATCTGCTGTGAATGCCTTTATTGTCACAGATGATGCAGTAGACAATAGGAACCTCGGTGAGTTCGTCTCCACCAATGTTCCAACCATTGGAAAATTCATTGGCGACTTCTCCAAAAGCAAATCACCTTCTATTCCTGCTCTATCTGTTATTTCATATGTCATGCGCTGCCTCCAAAGGTTTCACTCGCAACTTATTCAGATTAAGTAGTAGTAGTAGTATTTTCTGTAAGATGCAAGTAATACTAAATAATGTGTAAAATTAACATTTAATTGTTTTCCTTTACAAAAGTAAAAATAACATGTCTTAAAGATGATGCCTTGCTCTTGCCCACTTTATGTTTCACAAAACAGACTCCCTCTAATATCATAATACGATACCAACAGTTACATTTTGGAAACATTCTCTCTATGATTGGAGGGAGTAATTCAGATAAATAGACCTGATGGGTTATATTAATGCGTGAATATCCATTTCAGGTCTGAATTCAAAGCTAACCATGCAGAGTGGGTCAACACTGTAAAGCCTAACCTAGGCCCTGGCATCCGAGAGCGGGTGTATGAGGCCATTGCATCTGAAGATGGACCCATGGAGGATTTTCATGCTCTGAGGACCGAATTTAAGTCAGCGCTTTCTGCTCTTATCAAGGTAAAACATCAAATTCCTCTGTATCAGCTGTGTTTGTTGATGAAACAAAAGTTCAGATAATGCGCTACCGGCTTGTTTGTCGTCTGTAGGATGACGAGATCCTTGCGATACCTACAGTTCCTGGCTCCCCACCAAAGCTGCGCATGGAGGCGGCTGCACTAGAAAACTTCCGTGCGAGAGCATTCTCCCTGCTGTCGATCGCTGGACTGTCTGGGTTTTGCCAGGTAGTATATAGCTGCTGAACCTTGAATGCGATTCAGATACATCATACATGGATTGCTGATTGTTTGGTGCTGGGCATGGGCTGCAGCTGAGCATTCCACTGGGTGTGCGCGATGGCGTTCCGGTGTCAGGTCTCCCTGGTGGCACGCCATGGCGCAGACCGCTTCCTCCTCAGCGTGGCTCAGGAGCTGTACGAGGCGCTAAAAGAGGAGACCAATAAAGCTTGGAGCTCATTCCCTAAGCTATGAATTTTAATCCATACGCAAAGCTCCTGTTCCATCAGTTCATACTCGCTCTCTCTGTGTATCCTGCTGCATGACTACTTGTCGATCTAGATACTGGCATACTGTTGTGGTACATTACAGGCGTACAGGTACAGTCGTCTATCCATGCGTACTGAAAAAAAAAAGCTTTATTAGCCCATTACCAGTTTATGGCTTATGTATGTATATGCATGGAGATAAAGAGTATTTACTAAAAGTTCGGGCATGTCTGAATTTTGGAACTCTGGAATGGAACAAGACCAGAATGTCAAGGCACGGTGCACTAATAGAAGTAGGAACGGAAGTGCAAAACGCATGGCATAAGTAATTGTGTTTGAAGAATTTTTGCATAAAAGAAAAGGCACACCAAACTGTACTCAATATCAATATGTGTGACAGGAACGGAGAACGCATTCGAATTTCTGAGTGTTTGCTGTCATTCACAGGCGCTCTTTTTATTCATATCATACAAAACGTGCAAATTATCTGTAATGCCTGCAAATTAACTCTACCATCGGCGAGCCAACAAACCATACGTCGTCCACTGTTGACACGTAGGAACGGGAAGAGATAAGGCTCTGGGCAAGAAGCCAAGAACTGAGGCCAGCGTGCAGTGCAGAGTCACGCGATGCGCCCGCTCCAGCATGGCCCCCGACTGGCCGCAGCCGCCGGCGCCGGCGCCGGCGCTGCTCGTCCCCGCAGCCTCCCCGGGCGTCCGAGCCTCCCGTGTCGCGCCACCACCAGCACCAGCAGGAGGAGGAGGAAGGCGCCGGTTCTTGTCGCCGCAACGACAAGGGAAGGCGCGAAGACGACGTCGGCGGCGGCTGCCGCGGACGTGGTGCGCGAGTTCTACGCCGGCGTGAACCGGCGCGACCTGGCGGCGGTGGAGCCGCTCATCGCGGAGGGGTGCGTGTACGAGGACCTGGTGTTCCCGCGGCCCTTCGTGGGGCGGGCGCAGATCCTGGGCTTCTTCGGCGAGTTCATGGGCACCATCAGCCCCGACCTGCAGTTCGTCATCGACGACATCTCCGCCGCCGACCCCGCCGCCGTCGGGGTCACCTGGCACCTCGGTACGTCGTTCACATACGCCGTCACTGCCTCGCTCCTCGCCGGTTTCGTTGCCGCGGCTGCTAGCTGACCGCTGATTATACCATTGATGGGAACGGATGGAATGGTGCAGAGTGGAGGGGGAGGCCGTTCCCGTTCAGCAGGGGATGCAGCTTCTACCGCTTGCTCGGCTCGGACTCGGAGCGGCAGCTGCAGATTGTGTAAGAACAGCTTTCATCTGCAAACTCACTCTCTCCCCCCGCTTCGCAGTTCTTCAACTGTATAACTCACAACGCGTCTGGATCATCAAATCCGTGTATAACTAACTAGTAACTAACATGATTGATCGGCTGGTCGATCAGGTACGGCCGAGACTGCGTGGAGCCTGCCGCCAAACCCGGGGACTTGGCACTGGTATGTATGGACGGCATTGCTACATTGCTTAGTGTATAATAGAGCAGACAGAGGACAGATCCATGCTGGTGCTGAGCACGAAAATTTGCAGGTTATCATCAGGGGAGTGACGTGGATCCTCGAACGCTTCCCAAGCCTCGCCAGCAGGCTCTGATCGATCGACGAGCACCGACCCGGCGTCGGGCGCGTCCGGCCAGCGGCCAGCGGTAGAACAATGGCAATAGCTACGCCTCAAAAGTTTCAGTTAATTGATGATAGACGCCTGGATAGCAAGCGCAATGCGTGCACACATGTTGAATACTGGAGTGATTGGTTGACGTCTGGTAGTTTACAGAATGTGACAGACGTTCGGATTGCGCCGCTTATATCTGTACAAGAAAAAGAAAACAGAATCTGTACACAAAGACCGCATCAGTAGTAGTTCAGTACAAGTTCATTCAGCTGGTAACTGGGAACCGGTTCCCCTGGGACTCGTGCCGCGGCCACGCTCACGTGGGTTCACTTGTCAGTTGCACAAGTCCTGCTATTGCTAACTTCTCATAACTGGGATCAAATCAAATATGTACAAAAGAAACATGTTTAGCTCCGGAGAAAAAGATCGAATATGTAGACAAAGAGGTCACCCGTACAAGCTTAGTCAGCCGGTGTATCACATATTCATATGTGCAAGTTTATTCAGTACAAAAACTACATTTTAGCTGGTAATTGGGCTGTGCAAAAAAAATTGCATCGTCTGTACAGTTTATACTGTAAAAAAAGATGTCTAGCTGGTAACTGTACAGGTTAGTCTGGACAAAAAAAAAAAATTTATAGCTAGTCAAATATGTAGACAAAGAGCTCACCTGTTCAAGTTTAGCCAGCCGGTGCATCACATATTCACATGTACAAGCACAAGTTTACTCAGCACAAAAAATAAATAAATTTTAGCTGGTAATTGGGCTGTGCAAAAAAAGATTGCATCATCTGTATAACTTATACTGTACAAAAAGATGTCTAGCTGGTAACTGTGTACAGGTTAGTCTGGACAAAATATATATAGCTAGTCTGGACAAAAAAAAGGTAAGCCTGTATATAAAAAATACATGGGTAAGTCTGTAAAAAAATAGCAAAAAAAGTAAAAAAATGCTCCCGGCGGGGCTCGAACCCGCGACCTTCGGCTCATAAGACCAACGCTCTAACCAACTGAGCTACGGGAGCACGTCCCAGCAGCTTCTAACCTTTCACATATTTATTCATTAAAATGTATTGTTTTTACTAAATCAGTCTTAGAAAGCTTTGTAGGCAGTCATCCCTCTTTCCAAGGTGTGATCTAAAGTGTGCCACTTCCAACATGAATCTGTACTATGGTACTGTATTGCAATAAAATAAACTTGAGAACATCATAAAATGGGCAACAAACCCTTGAAATTGTAGAGGTTGAACTTAAGAATTTGCATCCGGTCACCAAATTTTGTTCCTTTGTGTCATGGTTTGTTCAATCTTTATCACTCCCTCCATCTTAAATTATAAGTTATAAGGGATTCTAATTTTTAAATTGATTCATGTACTTTTTTGTGCTTTGCATATATGTTTAGATTTACCACCATCCAAATAAACATGGACAGGAAAAAAAGAACCTTAAAATTTGGAATGGAGAGAAGTGGTATTTATACGTGATCAAATGCCATTCTATGTGCTATGACTGATTTGCAGTTGCTCCTGTGTGCTATGACTGATCCACACTGGAGATTAACTTGGGGATCTTGGAAACTGTCGTGACGCTTTGTTGACGAGATCACCGAGGTGACTAGCAACTGCAAATAAATGAACAATGCAACCCGATTAGTCCCTTTATTTTTCGGTTAGTACCGTACTAAATAATTCATGTATTTCATTCTTACCACCATTTCCCAATCAAATCGAGCTTAGTTTGGTAACCCTCAGACTGAAGGGGTTGAAGTAGATTGGAAGAGGACTTTAATATAATGTACTGTGGATTTTAAACTCACTCCAATCCTACTAATCTAAAAGTTGTAAAACTAGGTATAGGATTTTGGCAACAACACCAACCTACTCTCCTTTACATTGGCAGCCCCGCCCAGTGGAAACGAAGCAAGCAACTGCACTGTTGGAAGTACGTATACCAATACCCTGCACATTAAATACGTTATACGGTTCACCTGGCCAGTACAGCATGCAGATGCAGTTACTAACTTATTGCTCCTGTGCATGAATCCGTGAGTTAACAGCCACCAGTCTCGCCGCCAACTAGCAAGCCATATAGCTGCAGGTGTACGCCCCCCCCCCCCCCCCCCCCTGTTTCACCTGTGTCAACTGCTGCTTTTTCTGAACCATTCCCTGTGACAAATCATGATTCATCCGTCTACGTTTCACGAGCTCGCTGCGTCGTCACGATCGAGGATCCATCGACAACCCATGCATGACTTGATTCATCGCGGTTGAGCTGAGCTTCCAACCTACCTGCCTAGCTGTTGGAGTAACTGAATCTGTGATCACAGTCACAGGCGAGCCAGCTATATATAGATCCGATCGACCGATGAGAGCATGCACGTATACCAACATCAACAGTGTTCGATCGAGGTTGAGGTGGTCTGTCACCACCGGAGATCATGGACTACGGGAGGCTCGCGCTCGTCGTGGCGGTGGCGGCGGCGGCAATGGCGTGGGCGCCGGGGACGACAAGGAGGGTGGCCGCGTGGGGCGCGCCGCAGCCGCTGGCGCCGTGCATGTACGTCTTCGGGGACTCGCTGGCGGACAACGGCAACAACAACGACATCCTGAGCCTTGCCCGCGCCAACTACCGCCCCTACGGCATCGACTTCCACGAGGGCCCGCCCGGCCGCTTCACCAACGGCCGCACCATGGTCGACTTCATCTCCGACATGCTCGGCCTCCGCCCGCCGCTGCTGCCGCCCTACGCCACCGCGCGCCCGGCCGACCTCCCCCGCGGCGTCAACTTCGCGTCGGGGGCCTCCGGCATACTGCCCGAGACAGGCAACAACCTGGTCAGTGCTCAGTGCTCACTGCATGCAGCACCAGCGAGCTGCTCTAGCTAACCGAGAGCTTCGTTCCATTGTGGTGGCATGGCAATGGCAGGGCGGGCACTACCCGATGTCGGAGCAGGTTGACCATTTCCGGGCGGCGGTGGGCGACATGGGGAACTCGTCGGCGTTCAGGGGCAACGCCTCCAGGCTGACGGAGCACCTGGGCCGCTGCGTCTTCTTCGTGGGCATGGGCAGCAACGACTACCTCAACAACTACTTCATGCCCGACTACTACGACACCGCGCAGCGCTACAGCCCGCGCGACTACACCGCGCTCCTCCTCCAGGGCTACTCCGCCCAGATCACCGAGCTCTACGGCCTCGGCGCCCGCAAGTTCGTCATCGCCGGCGTCGGACTCATCGGCTGCATCCCCTACGAGCTCGCCAGGATGAACAACGACAACCGCCCGTCTGGGCCTAATACCCCCTCATCCGTTGGTGCTGAAGACATTGCTATATCCATCCGCATCGGCGGCGGCGAAGGGCGCCGCAGGAGATCACCGCCATGGTCAAACCCAAACGGCGGCGACGGCGGCGGCGGTAGCAGCGGCAGCACCGAAACAAACCCAACTCCTAACGGCGCCGCCGGCGCGTGCAACGAGACGATCAACAGCGCCGTCGCCATGTACAACAAGGGCCTGCTGTCCATGGTGAAGCGCTTCAACCGCGGCGCGCAGCTGCGCGGGTCCAGGTTCGTCTTCCTCGACACCGTGGAGAGCGGCAAGGACGTCGCCACCCACGCCGCTGCGCACGGCTTCACGGTGCTGGACCGCGGGTGCTGCGGCGTCGGCCGGAACAACGGCCAGATCACGTGCCTGCCCCTCCAGCGGCCCTGCGACGACCGGAGCGCCTACATGTTCTGGGATGCCTTCCACCCCACGGAGGCCGCCAACAAGATCTACGCCGCCAAGGCATTCGGCTCCAACTCCACCGCCGAAGTTTACCCCATGAACATCCGCCAGCTCGCCGCGCTATGAGCATGTGTGCCGTCGGCTCCAGAATCCAGATCGATAAATCCAATAATTCCGTGTTTATTCCATACGTATGTGCCCATTTCAATATATGGACTACGACTACAAGGTTCGTTGTTGACATGGAGTATAAAATCAACTTATCGAGTGATGAAACCAGTAGAAGAAACACACGGGTGTCCTATAGCTCATATAACAACAGAGCGTTTTAGGGATCCAGCATCCGAATTTTTCAAACCAATCCAAGAATGCTGGGATGCAAATGGTGTGGATAATTATCCGAACCGATTCGATTCGAATCCTAATTATAAAGATACGGAGGAGTTGTTTTTATATCCATGCGGATATAGATAATCCGAATCCGACTTACGTGCAGATGCGGAGTATGATATGGTATCACTAAAATCCGACGGATATGGAGTATCCGATATTTGAATACGGATTATCCGATGTTTATAATAGGATAATATCCGATTAGTTTGGCAAGTACATAAAGGTCAACGATGATTGGTTTGTGCCAAAAATACCGTCACTATTATTTTTATTACCGATATGTAAATTATGATGTGAACAATTATACTTAAATTTGTGAATCATTGATCATTGTAAAAAAGCTACATGTAAGCATGTATTATCTGATGTTTTTCAAATCCGTTTCCGCTCCGACACCGATCCGGCTCCGCACCATTTCCGATATCTAAAAAATCTGTATCCATGTCCGTAACCGAATAATATCCGCCCCGCTCCGAATCCGACAAAATAAATAGGATTAGGATATGGAAAAGGCATTATCCGTTCCGATCCGATCCGTTTGCATCCCTAAAGAATGCCACCTCAGCTTCATCTACAACTCCTGCGAGACTAAGGGTTCAGGATAGGGGGTTACCTGTGATCTTCGGACTTCTAGAAGGGTGTCGAGGAGGCGAGCAAGACGGCGAAGCAACGAGGGCGCCACCCGCCGCAGAGGTAGAGGTGGCGGTTGGGCGGCGGAGAAGGCAGAGGCGTCGACTCCACCTTAGTTAGGGTTGGCGGCGGTGGCCAGAGGGTGGTGGAGGAGGCGGCGACGTGGCGGGCTGAAGGAGGCGGGTCAAGCGGGCGAGATGCGGGAGAAAGTGGGGGAGAGATCCTAGCTGTCCATCTTAATATCATAGGGCACTTGAACGTCGAGTAAAAAGACTCCTTCCATATCATTTTAGTGTAGTTAGGATTGCTTCTTTAAAAAACAGGCTTACTTAGTTTGCATGCCTGGCCTAAGCGAGCCGGACGGACCTCGCCTGATGTTTGCCTCGGTGCAGTTGGGTCATGCGCGTGGGGCCCTTGTGCGGTGGGGCCTTTGTGGCGGTAACGTCTAGGGATCAGCTTCCAAGCCAGCCTGCATTGTTGTACAGATTTCTCACGTTTTCAGCTAGGCTGGCTAACACCTCTCTACCGCACTAGTTTAACCTGGCTTAAGTTTGCAACCAAACAAACAGTAGTTGACTTATACTAGCTACTTCGCTAAGCCACGTCTAAGCTACCTTACCAAACGCACCCATATGCTTTAAATTTCAAAAAAATTGATCCATTTGTTAATTTAAATGTACTCTATCCGTTCATAAATGTATGACTAGGTTGATTTTTTTTTAAACTTCAACCATTCGTTTTATTCAAAAAATTTATTCAAACATGTAAAACCACAACACATACTCAAGCTATGTTTAGTAATAAAATAAATTATAACAAAATAAATGGTAAATTGTGAAAAAAATTTAATAAGACGAGTGATCAAAATTTCGAAGAAAAAAATCAACCGCCTCATACATTTGTGAATGGAGAGAATATTTTGTATGAAAAAGTCATCATTTAACGATTTTATCTAGTACTCAAATATAGACATGTAGTCTGCAAAAGCTTCACCACTCTTTTTAGTATACATAGTACAAACTAAGAATCATCCATTTCCAGCCGATATTGGCAATCTATTTTTCAATACAACCGATGTTGTACACTCGTACCCGTTTCGAAAATACTGTACTCGTACCTATTCAGTTTCATTTCCAAGAAAATATAAAGCCAAAAACTGTTTTTAGCCTTTCTGATCGTTTTTAGTGTTTTGTTTTTTAAAACCGTTCCACGACTCGACGTTTTGCTACTTTCGGTGTGGTCATTTTGCGATATTCGCATATAATCCGACTCTTATCCGCTGGAACTCGGGGTGAGCAGTGAGCTCGCGGCCGCGCCCGAAGCCGGAGGAGGAATGGAAGCTGCAATTCCTCTCGGCCTCGCCCTTCCCCGTGGCAGCACCGGCATCTGCAGCTTCTCCGTGCTCAAGCCCTCGAGCAAGCCCAACCTCAGCTGCTTCGGCAGGGTCCCCGGAAAGCTCGCGCTTTTCCCTTCCAGCGCCGTCTCCGAGGACCGTGCCGACTCCACGCCGCAGTGGCAGCTCGACTTTCTGGGGGCTGGGGCGGGGACTCCGGACCCGCCTGAGGACGACGACGACGAGCTTCTCCCCGCAGAGGCCACTGACTGGTGTGTCCGCGCGCGCCGCTCCGCTCTGCGCTCCATCGAGGCGCGGGGGCTCGCGCCGTCGCTGCAGCGGATCGTGTCCTCGCCCAAGAAGAAGAAGAAGAAGACCGCCAAGAAGAAAGATCTCAAGAAGGCGGCCGCAGAACTCAAGCGCCGGAAGAAGCAGCTGGATGCTGCCGCGGAAGACGAGGAAGAAGATGACGACGACGTCGTTGATGATTTGCAGGACATGGAAGACCTGGAGCTCCGGGTCGCGCAGTTCGCGGACGGCGTGTTCGACGAAAGGCGCCAGAGAAACAGGGAGGCCTTCATCGAGACGCTGTCCAGGTTCTCTGCCGCGCCGTCCAACCGGAGCAAGGAGGTGTCTTTGAACCGCTCCATCGTCCAGGCGCAAACCGCCAACGAGGTGCTTGACCTCACGGCAGAGGTGATCGCGGCCGTCGCCAAGGGTCTCAGCCCCTCACCACTCACGCCGCTCAACATTGCCACTGCGCTCCACCGCATTGCCAGGAACATGGAGACGGTATCCATGATGCAGACGCATCGGCTTGCTTTTGCACGCCAGAGGGACATGTCCATGCTCGTGAGTCTGGCCATGGTGGCCCTGCCGGAGTGCTCGCCACAGGGTATCTCCAACATCGCCTGGGCTTTGTCCAAGATTGGCGGTGACCTGCTATACCTGCCGGAGATGGATAGGATCGCCGATGTGGCCATTTCCAAGGTTCAAGACTTCAATGCACAGAACGTTGCCAATGTCGCAGGAGCGTTCGCTTCCATGCGCCAATCAGCACCAGGGCTTTTTTCTGCTCTGGCCCAGAGAGCAGCACAGATATTGCCTACGTTCAAGGAGCAGGAGCTTGCTCAGTTCTTGTGGGGCTGTGCTTCTTTGAATGAATGCCCCCATCCTTTGCTTGACGCACTAGATACTGCTTTTCAGAATGATGATGACAGGTTCCAATGCCATGTATCTGATGTAACATCAAATGTGCATCGGAGGTCAGCAGAAGAATTTTCTGGTGGAGAAGATGGTAGCACTAGCAGTGCCCTGCCCTCTGAACTTCAACCGAGATCAGGTTGGGAATATTGCTTGGTCCTATGCTGTTATTGGGCAAATGGACCGTCCATTCTTTTCACATATCTGGAGAACTCTGAGTCAATTTGAAGAGCAACGGGTTTCGGATCAGTATAGAGAAGACATGATGTTTGCTTCACAAGTTTATCTTGCAAACCAGTCGTTGAAACTTGAACACCCAAATCTTGGACTGTGCTTAAGAAGTGATCTTGAGGAGAAAATAACAAGAGCTGGAAAGAGCAAAAGGTTCAATCAGAAGACAACTTCTTCATTTCAAAAGGAGGTCGGGCGTCTTCTCTATAGCACAGGGCATGAGTGGGTTAGAGAATATGCAATTGATGGCTACACTGTTGATGCGGTGTTAATTGATGAGAAGCTTGCATTTGAGATAGATGGGCCAACACACTTCTCTAGGAATTTAGGTATGCTTCAATTGATTTTGTGTGCCATCCTGATGGAGTTACTGGCCGACATTTTTGCTGACATCCTTATGAAATATCAAAGAAAAAAACTAATTGATCTGTGCTGATCTTGCAGGTACACCATTAGGCCACACAGCATTTAAACGGCGCTACATTACTGCTTCCGGGTGGAAGTTAGTTTCCTTGTCTCTTCAAGAGGTTGGTCATATGCTCATAGCCACTTGTTTGGTAGTCGTTCCAAAATTGTTATATAACCCTGTTATGATTCAACCGGGATGGTGGTCTTTCCTTCCCTGGCCAAGTTTTATTATTTTATTTTTGGAGTTTTCAACTGTACCCTTAGGGTTTTTCAGACCAAAGTTTCATATTCCAATGTCTGAACTTAACCTATGCCCAGTAGAAATTGTTTACACAGTTCTAAACTTAGGTGCCACATGTAATTTGCTGAAAAGGAAATGCCTTTATTTCTGCATGCACTTAATTGAATTCCCTTCTGAATTTTACCGATGTGCATTCTGTTACAACTTCCATCGAAGCACCAACTCTTAAAATAAATATTGTTAACAAGGGGTAACCTAATAGGTTGCCACCTCTCGGCAGGATTTTGAAGTACCTCTGGGCTCTAGCTTGAACTTTGTAGTAGATTGTCTGAGCCTGTCAGATAGCTGAAAGATTTTCTTTTTGTTCTGAGACTAACCATGATATGTCATAATTATTTTGTTTCCCTTAACATTTGCAGTGGGAGGAGCTACAAGGTGAGTTTGACCAATTGGAATATTTGAGGAGAATACTAGACATAGAAGCTGAATAAGCGCAACACTTGGGCAATAGATATTGAGCAAGAAGGCATCTGGATTGACAACCACACTGACCTTCCCAAAACTCCAGTGCATTTTTCCTGCACATTTTTGTGAACCTGCCAGTGAACTTTGAGAACTTAGAAGTTAGCTCAAAACTAAGATGTGCCACCAAGCTCTGAAAAGTTTGAGCTTGCTAAGCATTGGTGATGGAGGATACAGTTTAAACTTTAAAGTGATCTGTGCCATGCCAATTTTCAGAGCTCTGCTTTGTATTGGAGAAGATTGAAGGTGTTGCCTTAAGTCAGTAATTCTTGAACCAGTACCGCATATCAGCATATGTATATCATACATTCATACTATGAACAATTAACGAAGAATAAACTCGATTTGAAGGAATTGATATGCGTGGCATTGCAATGGACTATTCTTCTTCTTCGCATAAAAATATAAAATCATTTTAGTTACAAGCAAAGGTCAGACCACCTGGTGACGTTTCTGTTAGACCAAAATGGGAATTTAGCATTTACAGTTACAGCATGTACTGGTACTGCACTGGATTTTCCTGACCATACAATAACCTCTTGCGACGCACAGGGGGGCAGTATCTGGCAACATGTGGTTCTTTATTTAATTTCTTTTGTTTTCATATAAGTATGAGCGACGTATGAGCATTTTCGAAGTGGGCATGCGCCGATGTCTAAACATACGAGAAAAACTATACATAAACACTAAGCACACACACGTGCAGAGATCACATCAGAGGCCCGTGTGGCCGTGTGCAGTGCATTTCCGGTGTTTTCAGGCAAGACAAGACATCGCAGATCAAATTTCTCTTGAGCGACACGTGACCTTCAAACGGTTTGTTCTCCTGTGAAGTCTCAACCGCAGCGCGCTCAGTCAGCTGCCATGCCACTAGTCATCGGTCATCAGCCTCTGCATCATCAGCTCTACCACAGCGGGGGCATCGACGGTGACGGCAACCTTCACAGTGGGCATGCCACTCCAGGCTGTGATCTCTCCGTACCTGGAAACACAATCGCAATGTTCAGAGCATCAGGTCGAATTCTTACTCATTCTACTAGGGCCAATCGTATAACATACAAAAGCGAAGTCAACAGCCATAAGGACTTGGGAATGAATAGATTTCACAAGTGGGCTATAGTGCCACAGAATTAGAGATAATATCACTGTATTTCCAAAATCTTCTGCTTCTGCTTCAAGGATTTGCCTGTGTGTGAGAGGAAGAAAGTGGCCTAACCTTTTCTTGGTGTTATCGAAAACGGTAAGGCCCTTTGTGATCCCGACTGTCTGCACCCTCACGACACCTTCTGTGTAAGTTAGCAGCGATGGATTCACCGCAGCAATAACCGTTGTTGGATCGTGAAGATACACTCCTATAAGCAGTTCAATGTGAAGTCAAGTCACACGGTTATACTACAGGATTTGATCTGTCCTCGCTACAAGTGCTTTGACCGAAGTCACTGAACCATTTTAACTTCCTTGGATGATAGTAATGTATACAAACCTTTTATGAAGTAGGCATCCTTGTGGTAATCAAAATAAATGCCCATTATCTTGCATAAGTAGCGGGCGCATTTGCTATCATACTGCTCAAGTTTCTCCCGGTCAGCATCTGCAACAAAAGGGGATGTATCAAAGTGCTTCCAAAACACCAAGGAACTTGGGTTGTAAATTGTAACACATGGCAGGTTAGGCCGCTGAAAAATAGCCTATACTTCAAATCATTTGAAATTATGATTACTTATAACTGGGCTAAATTTAATCTCACCACTAGCCAAGCAATTACAAGTCACATAATACTGCAGAAGAACTGAAAAGAAATGTGCTGTGCACCATACCAGAAAAAGGTGATCTTCTGATATGGTAACAAACTAACAAGCGAATCGTGCAACAAGTTGTAGTTGCTTTCAGCTCTGATTATGTGGTAGCTGTAGTGGAGAAAATAAAATTACAGGGTACATATAGACATGTCAGATCCACTATGCATTTATGCTTGTACTTGTATGCTCTGATACTCATTAATCGGAACAGCTTAATGCAGCACACACCGTGAGTAGAAAGAATGTAACCCAAAAGTGGTCAAGTGCAGCAGGGTTACCTGTAAGAACTACTTGGTGTGTTACATTTAGTCCCACGGCCAAAATATCAGCACCGCAGGTGAACACAATATCAGCCGCGTCAGGATCCCCAAATATCTGTTAATAAACATTAACCCATTACTCACTGTTCTGAAACAAGAAGAGAAGTGGTGGGCTACTTAAGCATCACCCAAATCAGAGGGGAGTTCATTTTTCTCAGAGTTCACTAGGGAACCATGAAGCTACAACTCCAATTGACAGTGTGTCATATTATCTCGAATTATGGTAGCTGCAAACTCCTTTGGTAACTAAGGAAAAAAGAATGTATCAGAGAAACTGAGGGGGAGCCCTCACATTTGCCTCAGCTGCAGGGTTCACATTTCCATTGACTGAATAGGCACCACCAAGGAATGATAATCTGCCCAATCTTCTTCGGAAAGGAAGGGTCAAGCTCGATAGCCTAAAAAAAATAGAGAGAGATTGGCATTTGCATTGGAGGAAGAGGAAGACAGGCATTTCTGTCAGAACAGTGATACTGCAATACAGGATGCATCTGATGTAGCGAGAGCGATCAAAGCAAAGCAGAGAGCATGGCAGACCAGCGCAAGGTTGGTGAGCGGACCAAGGGCGACGACTGTGACTTGCCCAGGGTACAGATTCGCCTGCTCAACCATGAAGGCGGCCGCAGATTGCTCTAGCGGCTTTCCAGCTGGTGGAGGGAAGTCCTGGTTCCCCAGACCATCTGAACCGTGGACGAAGCTTGCAATCCTCAGCTTGGCTGCTTTCTGCGCTCCACGTATGTACAGGAAAAAGGAAGGAACAGTAGGTTAATTCAGATGATCTACAGTAAACAACAAACAGCAATATTCAAGGCCAATGGTCGGCACGTAGGATAGACCACTGCAATTCTTGGTGTGCGTTATTTTTTTTTTCGTGCTCTGAGAATCGCGGCGTCGACAATTGAGCATGGATTCAGATTCAGTGCGGAAAAGGGGAACAAGGAGATGCTGCTTGGTACTGGTAGCTACCTTGATGGTTACATGCGAGCCCTCTGCCACGGGGACGTCGGTCCTTCCAACAGCCTCCAGCTGAAGCATACACACACAGACGACACGGGGATGCGATCAATCGTCAGTAGAACAGCAGGCGGAGGGGGCGAGCGGGGAGGGGACCCCGGCGACAGGAAGCGGCGCCAGCCTAGCTACCGTACCAGGTGGAGAGCGTTGCGCGTGGCGAGGGCGGTGTGGACGTTGCCGAAGGTGGTGGTGAGGCCCAGCAGCTGCAGCTCCGGCGACCGCAGCGCCACGAAGATGGCCATCGCGTCATCTGCGGCGTCGAATGGCGGTGGCTTCGGTCAGTGAGCCAAGCCAAGCCCGCGGTGGAAAACCCAACCCCGCGACGACGACGACGGTTGCAAGGGAAGGGCGGCGGAGCACCTACCGATCCCGGGGTCGGTGTCGATGATCACCTTCTTCTTGTTCTTCTCCCCCTCGGCCGCCGCCATGGATGCCTGGAACGGGGTATCCCCACGAGCACGAGGCCACGATTGAATCTGGAATTCTGGATAGGGTCCCTCCGTCCCTGATTTTTAGGATGGGACGTCTATACGTTTTTGCTTTCGCTCATCTCGAGTCTCCTTCTAAACACTGATTATAGTCTAACAAACTATAGATATGTTACGTGCACGAGGCCCTGCCCTTTCTATGAATGGTTGAACTCGCCGGGCCATGCGTGTCCGACATGTCTATAGTTTTAAGCCTGGATCCATCACTGGCTGTAACTATTAATTCCTTTGCTCGTTTTTTTCCCCAACACAAGAATGGGCCGATGAGCGACACATGCAGGGTCACAGCTGCCCATGTGTCGAGGGCACCGCATCGAGTAGCCGCCTAGTCGACGAGGCCAGTACAGTCCAATACTCCAATGTCGACTCGACACCCATACAGAATACAGGATCGTCTACAAGCAACCTACCGAACATGCTTGTGGCAGTATGTGGTCCACACGTGTCGCGTCATCCGGTCCAACCTGGTGGTGGTTCGTGTCAAGTGTCCGTCTCATCGTCTGCCCTCGGAGCGTCGGAGGGCCGCCGCTCTGCCATCATTCCGTTTTACTGCTTGGCCGGCCCGGGCGAAAATGGGACAGTCTATCGGGTTGGGCCCATCGACTTCGAGATCGTTGCACGCTGCTCAAGCCTGGCCCAAACACAGGTCATGCCAAAATGAGCCCCGTTCGGCCCAGACAGTGCTTAGATCTGAGACCCTCTCTCTGTGTGTGAAAAAAATCGCCGTTCGTCGTATACCGGTGCCGTTGGATTGGGATACAACGGGCCTGTTTGGTTCCGCTTATAAGCGGATTCTGGACCAACCATCGTGAAAATCCCATCCAAAGGACTTGCTTTTCTCGTGAGCGAACTTTCCCACGAATCCTCCCCTAGTACATTTCTCGCTTTTCTCCAACTGTGACCGAAGACCCGCCTGCGAGCCAACGCGAGCCGATTTTCCCCTTCCACGCCGCCAGCTCCTCCTAGCCCGCCCAGCGCCTCCGTCTGCCCGTCACTCCACCCGCCGCCAGCTCCTCCAGCCCGCCTAGCGCCTCCTCGCTGCCCGGTCGGTCGCTCCGTCGTGCCCTCCCCATCGCTCCTCCTCCTCACTACCACCAGGGAGAAGAGGCTGCCTCCTCGCGGTGAAGGGGGAGAGAGGAGGCCTCCGCCGGACTCTGTGTCTGTCTCCTCCAACGGGCTGATTCGCCGGTGCGCCACCTCCCGCAGCCGCCTGGGACGCCAGCCGCAAGGCTGCTTCGGGTTGCCGCCGAGCCTTTGCCTCTGCCAATCCTCGGCCGTCTCTGCCTCTCCTCAGCTGCCTCTGCCTCCTTCGCCGGGACGCCACCGGCTCAAGCAGGGAGGAGAGGAGGCGGGGCTCGGCGGCTTGATCTAGGGAGGCGGCGGCCGTGGCCATGGCGCCGCCGGCTGTAGCAGCCTCCTCGCAGAGACGCCGCTGGCTCGTGCAGGGAGGATAGGAGGCGGGGCTCGAGCGGGGGAAGCGGCGGCTGCGGTCACGGTCGCAACTCCAGCAAGAGAGGAGGCGGGGCCGGTAGGGTAGGTGGCAGCCCGAGCAAGGAGAGGAGGCGGGGGATGCTGCTCGACGGGGAAGACGGAGGAAGAGGACGGGAGAGAGAGGACCGGAGGTGTAAATAATCAAGATGGCCAAACAGCTCATTTTTTACGCAGCAAATTCTCCAGCAAGCCGCTTTGGTGAAAAACATACTTTACGTATGAGCGAGATCCACAGAAGCAAAAACAAACATGGCCGTGCAGCGCGGGCATCGTGGCGCACGGGCATGTCCAAAGTCTGAGGGAGCGCTCGTTTGCAGCAGCGGAGCGAGGCATGGCGCGGGGAGCGTATTGTGCGCGTTAGTGGCGGACCTAGGTTTTTTTCATAGGGTATGCCAAACACATAAAATGCATTGACAAAAAAGAAAAAATGGCCATAAAAACTGCAGAGGAGAAAAAGAACAAAAAAACAACCTCTTTGCGCACAGCAAGACTCGAATCTACACCCTCCTATTGGCAACACAGAGCTCTAACCAACTCAGCGATTGTTTTTATGTAATATAGTCTTTGCCTAACAGGATCTTAGGGTATGCCTCGCCATACTTTGGCCACCCGCTGGGTCCGCCTAGGGATGGCAACGGGTACATACCCGTCGGGTATTACAGTTCCATACCCGTACCCGCGAGCAAAAAACTTACCCGCTACAATACCCATACCCGGTCGCGGGTATGAATTTTTACCCATACGCGTACCCGCGTGGGTAAAAAAAACCGTCGGGTAACCCATAACCGATTAAATACCCACTATGCACATATTTAAATAGCACAAATATAATTAAAAATAGCATAATTAAAAATATAAAACACTAAATATGAGTAAATAAATGGAAGACAACAATAAATGATATTGAAACACGCAAGTTAACCATATTTTTGCCTAATATACACTTATGTATGCTTAATTATGTAGAATAAATGTATGGTTGAACCGGGTATAAATTACCTATGGGTACGCGGGTATGGGTAGTATGCACCCGTACCCGCACCCGCGTATCCGACTGGTATAAGATTATGCCCGTTAACGTACCCGTGGGTGAAGAAGTCATCTCATACCCGCATTTATATCGGGTAAAACCCATTGGGTACTCAGATTTCGGGTATCCATTGCCATCTCTAGGTCTGCCCCTGGTGCGCGTCTTCGGTTTCCACCCGCGCCACTGTTGATTACCGCGCCGAGACGCAAGTCGCCTCCCAACCGAGCGCAGCCTGAGGTGGTGTGATTTTTTTTTTTTTGAGCGCGGGTGTTTGGACATACGCAGCAACTCAAGGAGTACTCGTGTCATCGTGTGCCGCGCGCGTTCGCTGATCAAGACAGTTGTGTGTCTTTCATCATTTAGACTATTATTGGACCTATTTGTTCTAGTAGTGTATTGGTTTAGTTGTTTCCTTTTAGCCTATGTCTATTGTTTTGGCTAGTATAAAACTTTTTTTTGCATCTTAGTACGCTCCGATTAACTTAGTAAATGATTTATTTTATTCTATTATTGTATTGTTTTGATTTTTGACCTTTTCTTTTTCTTCTTTTATTTTTACTTTGTATTTTGTTTTGTGTGTGCATATCTTTGTTCGTGGGTGCATATAATTAGTTCCATGCGTACAAATTTTTGTTCTATATGTGTATTTTTTTATGAGTTTGTGCAACTTTCTTCTAGACCTACCAAGTTCTACACGGGTATTTTCTTTGTGTTTATGTGAGTTCATATTGTTTGTGCTTTGTACATAATTTAAAATATATTCTTTAAAATGTTATATAAATATATCTTAGTGGGATCTTGTTTTAAAATTTTATTGCAAAGAACACAGTGGTGCGATCATAATTTGGTTTGGTAACTATGAATTTTAAGTTTAGATTTTCTCACGTGGAGTCCACATGGGGTCGGGGAGTCTGACTGGTCGGCACGTGTACCCACTTTATTACACATTTTTCTCTCTCTTTCATTTATCTTCGTTTTTATGTCTAATCTCATTCACCACAGCACTCTTGCGCCCTAGCTCATCCATCGGTTGACATCCTCCCACACATCTATGTCGGGAGTGTTGTCCCCGATGGCTATATGGCATGCTAGCGACATCCTCTTTTCTCTAGCGCACCACATGTATCTCCTTCCAACAATGTCTACGTCATCTTGTTCAACTCTAGCAACTCGAGCTCCTCGGCCACCATTGCCTTTCCCACCTAGATAGGGTGTCATGCGTCATCTGTGACCACCACCGGCATTAACAAGTTCAAAGGCTTACGCCCCGTCGCCTTCAGCCCCCCACCAACCATCCTGTCACCACTGCTCGTCATGCCCTCACGATCCAACCCACCTCTCGTCACCATTATGGCATTATCTATCCTCCGGCTATATGGCAACCGTTTTAAGCCCAATGAGTTTGAGTAAGCATTCAATACACACACCAAGAACCAACTCTTAAATCCATGAGCCCTAAATCTAATTTGCAATAAAAAAACAGATATGTCCATCGTCATTCACTTGAGATTTTGGTTCTTCGTCAGTAACCGAATATTTACCCCAAAATTTGGATTTAAAGTTTTGACTAGGGGGAAGGGGGCTTTTCCTGTGCCCACCAACCGTATAATGGGCAGTCCTGAGTCACCGCTTGGCAATGGCGGTGGACAAGAAGCAAGGTGGTGAGGGTGTTGCCCTTTGGGTGGTAGAGGACAACTGGTGGGGTGGTGGGGCGTGTTGCACCTTGAAGGTTGGTGGCGTAAGAGGGTGGCCATTGCAGATAGAGTCAAGCCATTGGCGTGGGACAACAGGGCCACCATGTGAGTGTGAGGAAGGTCGTCATATCGGGAACATGCGAGGAAGAAGGGAGTGTCGAGTGAGTGGGAAACAAGAGGGAGGGCCAGTGGCGGATCCAGTTCTTAGATATATGGTATGCCATAAGAAAAAAACAATAGCAAAAAGAGAAAACACAAAAGAAGTTTGAGCATATATTGTCTACCTATTCATTGGATCACCTTGGTACCGCAACTGTCCCATTTTACTCGGCCCCATTGGTGAGATCATATTCCCAATCATATCTCTTCCACTTACCGGGCTGCGTGTCACTTGTGTATTTACTAAGGGAATAATCTCTCTATTTTGGACACTCTCTATTGGCGCCTAAATAAAGAAAAGCTTTGACTAGGATTCAAACTTAGCTCAACCATTATAAAACCACCACACCTAACTACTAGGATAAACAATATTTTTTTGTTTAAAGGATATGTCATGGTATATATGGCATACCCTGTACCCTGTAGGTCCGCCCTTGGGAGGGGTGGATGGATGCATAATGTTGGATTTAGAGCAGAGGGCTAGAAACAATGACAAAAGGGAAAGAAAAAAATTAGGCAATTGTACACAACACAAGTTATAAAAATTGTTTGGATGTAAAGTATTTATGTAGTTTTGAAAAAAATACCATTGTTTTGTAAAATATTTTGGTTTTAAAAAGCCATGAGGTGTTTGATAGAACAGAACTAGCAGTTTTAAAAACCACGGTATTACCAAAACACATTGTCCTTTTAGAGTCCTAGAAATTCCACTCTAGAGCTCTTTTTCTAAAATATGGTTTTCTACATCTCTTGGCTCTAAAATTCCAGTTTTCTAACAACACGATTCCTAAACACAACCTCAACGTTCAAACAAACATGGCCTAAAACTTTATTCCGGTACGCCCTTGTCCAAAAATAGAGGATAGACCGCTTGTTTTCTGCTCTGAAAATCACCGGAGAAAGGACTTCTGAGGCAAAGAGCACTTGAGACGTGACGGCCGTTGAGGCGCTCATTCGTCGAGATGCCAAATGGACCACCCCCAGTACCCCACCCACTGCGCGTGCCTCAATAATTCACTTGTACACACCACAAGTCGCAATCACCTCCAGTTCACCACGCGGCACCCGATCAATCCACAGGTACCAGTCCAGTGAAGTACTACTGTAAAAGCCTCCCCATCAGAGCAGGGCAGAGATCGATCGCGAGCAGGAAGCAGGGGTGCGATGGCGACGACGGCGACGAACCGGCGCGTGATCCTCAAGGAGTACGTGGAGGGGTACCCTCGCGAGGAGCACATGGAGCTGGTCCCGGGCGGCGAGGTGCCGCTCCGGCATGACGGGCGGCGATCCGGCGGGGTCCGTCCTCGTCAGGAACCTCTACCTCTCCTGCGGACCCCTACATGCGTCCCAAGATGTCGCGCCCCCTGCGGGAGTCGTACACGGCGGCGTTCGTCCCGGGCCAGGTCATCACGGGCTACGGCGTCGCCCGCGTGGTGGACTCCTCCGACCCGCGCTTCGCGGCCGGGGACCTCGTCTGGGGCATCACGGGCTGGGAGGACTACAGCGTGGTCACGCCGCCGGCCTCCAAGCTCCTCGCAAAGGTCTCCCACCGGCCACCACGGCGGCGCCGGCGGCGGCGTGCCGCTCTCCTACTACACGGGCGTCCTCGGCATGCCGGGCCTCACCGCGTACGTGGGCTTCCACGAGATCTGCGCGCCCAAGGCGGGCGAGGCGGTGTTCGTCTCCGCCGCGTCGGGCGCCGTGGGGCAGCTGGTGGGCCAGTTCGCGAGGCTCGCGGGGTGCCGCGTCGTCGGCAGCGCCGGGTCCGCGGAGAAGGTGGCACTTTGGGGGGATGGGCTCGTCAACATCGCTAGGGTACCAGTCGGCGCAGGTGTGGCGCGCGTCCTCCGTCTCCTCGCACTGCTTGCAGGCGCTGGAGCACTGGTCGACCACGTCGAGGCACCGGCAGATCGGCGGGAACGACCTGGTGCACAGGGCCTTGTCGCAGCATTCCCACGGCCTCTCCTCGACGCTTTCTTCGCAATCTTCGCCGCGTTTGAGCAAACGGACGATTTGGCGAAGAAAATTGCAGCGCGCCGATGGAAACTTGGCATTGGGGGTTTTCGAGGATAAAATCTTCTTCGATATGGAGTGACAAGAGAGAGTACAGAGGTTCAGTACTTTATTTCATCTCACCAAAGTAATTTTATGGCGACTGGAAGGCTTCGTAAATTTGAGATTTTTTTTTTTTGAGATTTACTTAATGCCAACTGACCGAGGGTTTGCTGGGCGCTCTCTGTGGCCGCCGCCGCCGTCTCGCCGTGAAAGAAGGGGGAAAGCTCGCCACCGGTCGTCTTTTCAGATTCGGGGTTGGGGTT
The DNA here is from genome assembly GCA_030272315.1 of Paspalum vaginatum. NCBI lineage: Eukaryota > Viridiplantae > Streptophyta > Magnoliopsida > Poales > Poaceae > Paspalum > Paspalum vaginatum. The sequence continues at coordinate 8,071,593 of CM059014.1, read as the reverse complement.
CGATGTTGGGGGTTGGGGGCGTGCCGTCTCCACCTCCGGTCTTAGAGGGAGGGCCGTGGGCGTCTGGCGGCGAAGAGACCAGCGCCGCTGGTTGGACGGGGGAAGACGGCGGATGGGGAGGGCTAGTTAGCAGTGAGCCATGGACGACGGGCAGCGGCGGAGGTGGCGACAGCGTCCGCCGGAGCTGGTCGGGGAGGGGAGGGGCTAGAGGGGAGGGGAGAGGGAGATGTGCCCATGAAGTTAGCGTGTGCTGTGGAGGAGGGCGGCGACGCATCGCCGGAGCCGAGCGAAGAGGGGAGTGGCTAGGAGGTGCTCGATCGAGCGAGGAAGGGGTCGGAGGCGGCAGAGCTCGGGTGACGGATGGGGCGAGGCGCTCTTGTGGGGAGGAAGAAGAGACGAGGGGAGGGAGTAGATAAGGTGAAGCTCAACCGTTGGATATAGATCTAATAGATAATATTGTTGACCTATAAAAAACATAAAATATCAGTCACTTGACAGAATAAACACATAAAAAATTTGCTTTCTCAAGTCTATGACTACAATCCACCGATTATACAAAATTACTCATTCTTATTACTGGCGAAAGGGCACGACTACGAGTCTAGAAGTTTTGGGGGCCAATACTGCCACCACAAATTCCATTTCACGGACCCATCCGAAAGAAACGAGGGGAACCTTTTGTGAATTGAGGTCCTGTGGAGAAGAAATTATATCTCATCTACGACGTGTCATAAATTTCTACTAGGTACAGGAAGAGATAAAAATTCGTGGAAACATATGAAGCATAGAGACATTGTGTTTGGTGATCAATGGAGTATCTGGTGTTACAAAACATAGACATAAAAATCAATGCAACATATGGATTAAGACAGAGTGTTTTGCGACCATTGGATGCTACAAGTATCTAGTTTAGCAACATATATACTCCCAACGCTTGTAATATATTGGATCCTAACATTCAAATTCTGCACTAATCTTAGCCAAATATTAACAAATTTAGTTGAATCTAATGTACCATCAGGCTCAGTCATTACAGAGCTTAATTTTGCATGTGTAATGTGATGAGGAAAAATACAATATTTCTTCACTTACATAAGACTAACTAATTTCCATACTGATGAACAATAAATTTACTAAATCAAACAACTTGTTCAAATGCCTTTTAAGTACATTAGAGACGTGTCAGCAGCAAGCTTTTGCCACAAGTAACTTTTTTCCAGAAAAAAAAACTTTTGATCTATGCTAGTACACACTAACATTTTTTTACAAAGATACCAGTCTTATAACTTGGATTTAAATACAAAAGGGAAAACAACATAGATAGTCAAGATCTAAGTCTATTAGTTATTCGCCATCTATTCTTCACAAAAAGATTCAATATAACAACCTCTACTGCCTTGCTCACTAAGCGGATACTCTTTCTTTCGTCCTCATGTTACAATGGTGCTAAAAATCATAACCAAGTTCCCTTGAAAGTAACTCCACAAATATTATAACATGGGATGCTCAAACGACTCTAAAATGCCCAACCAAGTATACAGTGTCCAAATGAGACCAACTCCTACATGTTATAAACAAAGGCACAGTATAAGCTATAGGTTCGTCCCATCGTTTAGATAAAAGCGTATGACACCACATGTTACTGTAATAATGTAACTTGTCATCTGAGGTTCCAACTCAACTTCAAAACATCTCTTTGAAAAGACATTTATTTCAATCTCAATCTGACGTGTTGTACATAGGGTTCACCATTGCAATGGATTCCTTGCTCAGAGTATTATGTCCCAACTCACGACGCGCTTTTTCATTATTTCTCTTCGCTTGTTTTTGCTTAGACGTCATGTTTGCAGTAAAGTAGCTCTGGCGATCACGTATTTCCTACCTCTGCCTTGGGTGTTAAATTTGCATAGCGTGCCCTTGCATTTGCATGTCTTGCTTCAATCTGATCCATCAGTTGATTGTTGTATGTGCACATCCTTTTTCCTATAATAGAATATTATACCAAATTAAATTACGGAAGATATGAGAACCTATAAATTGCATATGTCAATATACTATAAGCTTAGAACATGTACCCATAGTGGTGATTTCATGGCTTTGATGCGCCATATTTTCCTTATTGAACTGTGACATCTGCATCTATGGAAGAATCACCAAAAGTTTAGCGTGTACTTGCATAGGAACCTTTAAATATTTGCATGTATTATGTTGATATGTGTAGAATCAATACCTGATATAGTTGGCTATGTACTTATGTTCTTTTTGCAAAGATTGCTTAGACCCACCTTGACCATTGTGTTCTACATTTATGTGGGTGGCTACAACTTTTTTTCGTCGACGAGCTTCACGACGCCTTTTCAATAATTCATCCTTCTTATGGCTCGATAATTGTGCGTAACGGTCTCTCTCTCGTTGCCCTCTTACATTCTCTTGGATCCATGAGTGGTGGTAGCACATTGGATGTTGTGGACCCTGTGAGATTGCTGATGATGTCTCCTGTCTAGAGAAATACAATATGCATTTCATCACGAAGTGTCACAAAATACATCAATCGAATATAATTAATTAATATTACTTGTGACTGTGGTCTTGCTTAGATCTTCAAATGGCGTGTGACCCTTCAATCGTTTCAGGAGAAACCATCTACAACTAAGATAGTAGTACCTCAAGTGATTGACTGATTGTCAATAACAATGGTAAGCATTATATACTGGGTATAATTTTTTTTTCAATGTGGCAAACGATGGTAAGAATAACTATATTTTTATTTTATACATGATCATGATAAGCCAAACTCCCCGTCCCCCACCCTACCAGGCCACCACACATACAAGTCACAAAAATAATAGCAATTATTTAGTATTTGTTGGCTCCTTTATCTTTAACAATAGTAATACTAACAAATATAGTTACTAAGCAAGTATAGTGTTATAATTTGTAAAATGTCACCCATGTCTCCTTTATTCATAGTCAGCAGTCCTTGCATAACTTACTTGACTAAGTTCACCTGTCCAAATCTCTCTGAAAAGCAGCTAATAACCAGCAACTTGGGTAAACAAAATGATATGCTGTTTAGTTGTGTACTTGTGTGCGTGCGTGTATGTCCCAGATCCGAGCTCATGTACTATCTCGTGGACTTGTAGTACCAGTAATAAGCAAGGTAATAAATAGTGGATAGCGGGGTCGTAGCGGATTAGCATTGGCGTAGCGGATAGCAGATAGCGGGTGCTAAGTTCCAATAGCGGAACTCAAATATCACAGATAAATTTGAGTATATATATATATATATATATATATATATATATATATATATATATATATATATATATATATATCATAGAATATGAATGTCTAACACATTAAAAACCTAAAATACTAACATGTCAATGCATAGAATAATTTAAAGTTCAAAAGATATTCATTCATCCATCAATTGATCAAACAATCAACTATCTTCACGACTGTATGTGCAGTGGATGGAGCAAAGGACATTGTGCAGCTATTCATCTAACTAGCAAGAAATAAGATTTCCTCAGCATAGTTCTTTAAACAGTAAATACAAGTGCTGCTGTGAAATTATACAAAATTTAATTGATGCATTTGGTAAAAGAATCAAACTTACAACTTGACAAGCCAATAGCAATTAGCATGCAGATGAGCTTGTTTGCCGGAACTAAGGAACTAGAAGCAGATGGATCGGACAAAGGACGATTGCTGAGTGCCGGTGTGCTGCAGGTTGCGGCTCGCCAGCCACTGGCGTGCGGCCGGCCGGCCGTGACTTCGTGCAGCAAGCGCGTACAGTCGTATCTCGGTGCCTCGACCTCGACTCCCTTGACTCACTCCGGCAGCCGGCGCGGCGGCGCTCGATGGACGGCCAGCTGATCGTCAAATCCATAGAGCGCGCGGCACATGGTCATCATGAATGGTGGTGGCGGCGCAACGCCTCGCACCGAAGCCTCACGGGAACGGTCAGATGTTGGAGTAGCAAACAGACCCGTCGAATGGGCTGGGGTTAGTACTAGTTTGTCCACGATAGCAGTCCGCTAAGCCGAATCGCGGCTGCTACTGCAATGGAGCGTCCGCAACGCACAGAATTCTACATCGTAGCAGTAGTGGCACCTTACTGCTACCGCAACAGCGGGCGCTACGGCCGCTATTTATTATCTTGAGTATAAGTGTATGGCCAATGGTAGCAATGAAAGGAAGTATTTCCGGTCTTCCTAGATATTTCCGTATAATGTCAGAGCTATCCTAAGCGATTGCCATGGAGGTGACCATTTGGTCGGCATAAAGGCGGAGGGCAGAGAGGTGCATTGGTTGAGCTATTCAGATGCCAGGAGTGGCAAGCGAAGGTGAGTCCTGCAGGAGAGTAATTAGCTACACCATAAGCGGTGGTGATTAAGCCTGGCTACACTCAGAAGAGTAATTAGCTACACCATAAGCAGTCCCGATTGCGGAGGATTGCTGGAAGGAGAGCGGTAGGCAGCGGACAAGAACGGCGACGATGTAGAGCGCTAGGAGGGACGATGACGAGATCGCGGATCCATCTGCAGCGAAGATTGGCGACTGCAGGAGCACCGATAGAAGATCCTCCCCTGCGAGACCCGTCGCCCGCTGCGTGATTTGCTCGGCGGTTTTGGCTTCTCGCTTGGTCAGAAACCGCATGTCACGGCGGGATCAGATGGCAGGAGAGACATGCAAAAGGCCCACAATGCATAGAGAAGAGGTGCATGTAATCAGTAATCAGGTGTTGATTGCAGCTGTATTATTGGGATCAGTTTGACCGTGGGAAAAAGCGGTGTCTCGCGGGGGGCCGGGCGGGGGGCACGAGTTTGATGCCTCCGCGGCAGAACACGTGAAGGATGCGTTACTTACTTATTAGAGAATCGATAATTAATCAGAGTGGCAGTGATTAAGGATTAACTAGAAAATAGTTGTTAGATAATAACCTACTAAATAATAGTGAAAACAAGCCATTAAACCATGATAATAAAAAAGGCACACAAGGACACTTCATGTCTTCGTGACAAACTGACGACACAAGGCAAAGTAATGACCGGAGGGAGTAATAAGCATTGGCCATGATTTTGACCAAAGTCCAAGGTGCACTTGGGGATGCTTGAAGATAACCGACAGTAATTCTTTTGCTGGTTAATCGATCTAAAAGAGCCAATTACTTGGGTTGAGTGATCGATTAAATTAAACATATATCGTTTGCCTCAAAATGGCGATGGCAACTAATTGCGGATTTAAATTATTTTTATAAACTTGCTCATTATCCTAGACAATAATGTTTTTTTGCTCATCGCTCTCTTGTGTTGCGTACTACAATCAATCAACATTTATTTTTTTAACTCGTGATAAGTAAAAATCTAAACAAATATTCAAGTTTCCTAATTGAATATTTCTTTTAGAAACATATGAATTACAGAAGAGATTTTATTGAGTCATTTGAACAAAAATCATATAGAACAGTTTGGTCAATACGATATATATTTCTTAGATCAATACAAATGCGAGAACAAACTCCATATAAAAACTAATCTTGACTCCTATATTTGTCCATGCCGTCTCGTCAAATTACTAGGAAATTTGAACATGCAGCCAAAATTGATGATGCTTCTAAACAGTTTCTGTGCTTTTTTCTTCACTATGAGTGTGCATGTGCCTTGCAACGGGAGAGTCATGAGAGTTTACAAAACTTCAATCCAATATAGGTATATTAATGACCAATCCATACACAACATCAATCCATCACATATTCAGGAATTAGTTTGGTTAGTCTCTTGAGGTCACGCCTAGGGGTGGGCGTTCGGTCAAACCGAAAAATTAGGTTTAGTTCCTTAGTTCTTCGGTTACTACGGTTTTTTGAAACATGGAACCGAAGTTGCATCCGATTAAAATCAACACCGAGCAGTTCGGTCTTCGGTCTTTTCGATTCGGTCTCCGGTCAGACCGAACAGACCGAACTGCAGAACATACAACAGGCAAGCAAGGGTCACAAGGAGGCAGGGAAGCAGTGGACCCCGATCCACCGAGGCACCGTTGCAGGGAGGCGCCGGCAGGGCCGCGGGGAGGCAGGGGAAGCATGGGATCCGCCAAGGCGCTACCAACAGGGAGATGCTGCGCCGGCAGGGAGGAGGCGTCGCGCGCGGAGTGGGACTGGGAGCGGGGGGGGTGGTTGGGTGGGTGATGCGGGCTACGGCTGCGGGCCTGCAGCCAGGCTTGTGGGGTTGGAGTGGGGTGACCGGGTGGGAGACTAGGCTCAGCCGGAGGGGGATTGGGGAAGGGTTTATATACGTAGGGTTACAGGTGGATTGTAGTGGGCCGAGCGGTGAATGGGCCGACTGTTAGGGCCTTGCTGAAACTTCGGTTTTCTCGTTTACTTCGGTTTTTTGTCGGTTCGGTCATCTTGGTTTCGGTTAGTTCGGTTATTTGAAACTTGAGACCGAAATTAACTTCAGTTCCATTCGGTTGGGTTATTTCGGTTTCGGTCTCGGTTATTTCGGTTCGGTCCCTCGGTTTCGGTTTTTTTTTTCTCACCCCTAGTCACGCCATCACAATTAAGATATTCTGATGTGTTGTAAGATATTAGCCTAGACATATGCACATGTTAGATATGTAAGACAAGGACGCCCTTTGTTTCAAATTATTGTGGTCATGCCATCACAATTAAGCTTCATGAGGAAGTGTCAACATATAGCCGATTAGGAGATGCTAATGAACTCACTGAAATTATACGACGCGAGGCGGAAAAATAAACACATTGCCAGTATTTATCATATTAACCATAGATGCAGAACTTATTCATGGTCTGACAACATTGTCTTTTGTACCAATCTATTTTAAAAACAGAGAGCTATACGTGCATATGTGAGCACATATTTGGTGAAAAAAATAAGTGAATTGTTCAAACAGTGACGTGATTGCTTCCGCCTTAGCTATTGAATTGTTCAAACCTGAAAAGAGGTGTATACTATTTTTTTGTCCGACAAATTGATTGTGGCTGCATCTTGTTTAATTTCAGAAAGCAAAGGTGCACGCTGATGGAAGCAAGTTCGGAACAGAGATCAAGTTATAGTCCAGATATTAAGGATGGCCAAAAAGGAAAAATTGCAAGCATAAAGCGCTCAATTCAGTATCCAAACTGTAAGTGCAACAAGTTTAAATGCACACTTCTATCACTAATTAACCCAGCTTCTACCAAAGTAGCAAATCCCTGCAGATTTTGCATGCAAATACGTAACCAAAATAATTTCAATGTCCGGCAGCACGAGATCGTACATTATCTGGAAACAACTTGAGATCATAAGCAACCCTGTATCCTGGATCATGAGCAGACATGTAGGAGATGAGAACGAACTCACTTGAGATTGTATGACAACCTGAGGCAGATGAATGGTTCTTGCTGCTTGTTTCCGTTCCTACGCTTGATGGGAGACGGCGGCGGTGCCTGGAAGATGGAGGCTCCATTATGAGACGTTTGGCAAGGTACGTATGCGGTCACAGATGGGGATCGATGGCGACCCAGGCATAATCGAATAGCGGACGGGGCGACGCACTGGCGGCTGCAAGGTGGATGCGGACGGGGGGAGGGCGACGTGCATAGGGAAAGGGAGATTGTTTCGCATGGTGGGACCGTGGGTCCTGGGAGTGGGAGAGAAATCGCGCAGATGGGTATCGCACGCGGGGCGGGGGCACGGGGATTGTTGTCCACGCTATAGGCTTAATAAGTAGCAGAGATTTTTTTCATGATTTTTTCGGTAGGTAGCACTTTCCATGATTTATGATTCTCGCATCAAAGTCTCAAATAAGTCCGAGAGACACCATCCGAGAAATTCGAAATGAATGGCATCCATTAATGCTTTTAACATATGGACCAAAGTATCGACAATGATACTACGACCTCATCCTTCCCTCCGTCTTTAAACGATTTAGATTTTAGACCACGGCACGGCGATAGGTTTGTTTTGATTGAAAATTTCTACTCCTCGTGGAGAGATTGGGAAGAAATAAGACGAGTAGTCGGGAGAAACGAAAGCACGATTATATTACTGCATCGATGTCATTAACGTATGGCGTTTCAGATTTCAATTTTAAGCTAAAAACATCCTATAGCGGCCGAACGGCGAGCAGGACCAAATTACCCTTTGCGAAAATATGCGCGGCCGAACAGGGCGGCCATGGAGAGTCGAAGCCGGAGCATTCCCTAGTGCAAAGGAATACATGGACCGCGAGTTTTCAAACGGATGAACAATTTGACTGAAACAGCCATGAATTCAGTGACAAACAGCAGTCGTTCTCCGCCTTTTGTTTGGTCCCAGAAGTACGGAAGTGTAACGGAATACAAAATATTCTTCGGATATTTTTGCCCGTCTGCTCACTAGTCTCTGGCCCCTAGTCACTACCCAAAGAGCCATTTGACTTGACCCCAAAACCAGTAGCCACCCCTCTGTCCCTCTCCACTCTCCAGTCGCCGTCCATCTCCTTCGAGAATCCTAATCCTGCGCTTTCCCCTCCGCCAGCCTACCAGCCTGCTCTCGCCAGTAGCAGCAGCCCCCGAAGCCGCGAGCGACGCGCGCCTGTACGCCGATAAGGATGGCGTCGTGGTCACCGCCCTCCGCCGCCTCGGGGGCCCGATTCGGCCCCTTCCTCAGCCGGGCGCAGCGGCTCGTGCCCGGCCCGTCGCTCGCCCGCGGAACCCCCGGGTCGCCGCTCGTCCTACGTGGGCACGCCCCCCTCGCGCACACCGGCCCCTCTCACTCCTCCCGGTGCCGCGCCGTCGCCGCCGAGGTCGAGGGCCTCAACATCGCCAACGACGTCACCCAGGTCACACACACGTGCCTACCGTGGTTCATTCGTTCGTTTCCCTAGGCCCTAGGTCACACACACTCTAGCTTGTGTCCCACCTGATTGTATTAGGAACAGGTGTTAGAACCACACATGTTTGAGTTTGACTGCAATGATCCGGCCCGGCCTTTGGTCAAACTATGCCACACGCCAACTATAGCCTAGAGTATACACCCCTAGTAAAGATCATTAGAAAAAACTTAAAATAGTACTAGGAGAGTGCAAAATGGATGGTAAGAGGTATACAGCAACATTTTGTTTTGACGACCACTCATTGGATTTCCACAGCTCATCGGCAAGACACCCATGGTATATCTCAACAACGTCGTCAAGGGGTCAGTCGCCAATGTGGCTGCTAAGCTCGAGATTATGGAGCCCTGCTGCAGTGTCAAGGACAGGTATCATTTGGTTTTCTATCCTTCCATTGATGAGGAGAGTGGGCTATGGTTGTAATTGAACAGTTCCAAACCTTTTTGGTTTCAGGATAGGGTACAGCATGATAAATGATGCTGAAGAGAAGGGCTTGATTACTCCTGGAAAGGTGAATTTACTTTGCTGCATTTTTGGCTCCATCCACATATAACCTTGCTTGGTTATACTGATGTAGTGCAAACAATTTATACCCGTCAGTTAAAACAAGAATCCTGACCGAATGTGAGGATATGTGCCCATCATGACATTGTTGTATATAGGTAGCCATAGGTGCCACAGCAATGCTTCTTATCACCATCCGAAATAAAATCATGACAGCAATGTCTCATTCCTCCTTTCGTCTTACCCTGAATGTCCTGTTTGTTTGCCCCTTGTTTCTGTTCAGAGTGTTTTGGTGGAAGCAACAAGTGGAAATACAGGCATAGGCCTTGCCTTCATTGCCGCTTCCAAAGGGTATAAGTTGATATTAACAATGCCTTCGTCGATGAGCATGGAGAGAAGAGTCCTACTCAGAGCTTTTGGTGCTGAACTTGTCCTTACTGATGCTGCAAAAGGGATGAAAGGGGCCTTAGATAAGGCTACTGAGATTCTAAATAAGACACCCAATTCATACATGCTTCAACAATTCGACAACCCTGCCAACCCAAAGGTAGCAGAGAGAACTAGTTGTGTGGCTCTTTCTGTATGTGCACTCTCTTTCTAACCCAATGTTTTTCTTCATTAACAGGTACATTACGAGACTACTGGACCAGAGATCTGGGAAGATTCAAAGGGGAAGGTGGATATATTCATTGGTGGAATTGGAACAGGTGGAACAATATCTGGCGCTGGCCGTTTCCTGAAGGAGAAAAATCCTGAAATTAAGGTTTCTTTACATTTCGCTCCAACAAAATCTGCTATGCTGTATGTGCTTTGCGCTTATATCATTATATGGTTACCTGTATTTAGGTTATTGGTATTGAGCCTTCTGAAAGTAACATACTCTCTGGTGGAAAACCTGGTATGTTGTGAGTTGTGACCACACTTATGTACCTGTCAAGCTTTTGGACTTTCCTTGCAAGTTACAACTGTTGTCCTACTTTCGTAGGTCCACATAAGATTCAGGGAATTGGGGCAGGATTTGTTCCAAGGAACTTGGATAGTGATGTTCTTGATGAAGTAATTGAGGTATGAGCTTAAACCAACCTTAAGTGTTTTCTTCACATTAATAAAAAGTCATGAAAAAAATGTCGTTGTCTTCTCCAAATTAACTTATCTGTTTCTTTTATTGGACTATTCTGCATGTGCCAACTGCCATACCATAGAACAATATTTTCAGAAGTATACTGGATAAGCTACATAACTGCATTTGCACAGTTCCTTGCTTGGGCTAACATGCCATCCTTTCGTTCTGCCTTGTAGAGAAGAGTTGTGTGAATTGTTATGGGGTTATTTTTGTTTCTCTTTGTTTATACCTTACTGTTTATGCTGCAGATATCAAGTGACGAAGCTGTTGAGACAGCAAAACAGTTGGCTGTTCAGGAAGGATTACTGGTAATTTGAGTATTTGACATGTTGGTTCTTTTTATATTTTGTCTAGGAGGTTGTTTTGACATGTCAGTCTTTTTTTGGGACATTGTCTCTGAGCTGCAAGCATTCATCTGCTGATGAAAATAGGCAAATCATGAATCAGGGCAGTCCAGCTAATGCCCTCCTATGTTGCTATGCATTCGTGCTTGTTGACTTGTTCAAAGATGTGGATAGAACCAGTTTATAGGCACCATTTTCAGCCAATTTACCTTTGCTTGTCATTTAACAATAGTTTTTTTAGTGATTAAGTAGTTGAAAACTGAGCTTCTGTGCTTTTAACCATAAGCTTCTCCTACCAACTTTTCACCTTTATATTTAAAGCAACCACACAGTAGAACAGTTTGAAAGGCCTAGCAAGATGTGTGACAGTATATTAACTTAGGGTCTAACAAAACCATCTTCAATTAATGTCGCGCTTGGTAATTTTGTTAGATCTGCATCCAAGTGCACCATTTTTTCTTGAACTGAAACTGAGAATCTTGTGCCATATAAAGATGTGTGAATATTGTGCAGGTTGGAATCTCCTCTGGAGCGGCTGCCGCTGCTGCCATAAAGGTTGCCAAAAGACCAGAAAATGCTGGAAAGCTGATAGTGGTAAGTACAGAAATGCCATCTCTAAAATCTCATTTTGCACATAATCTTGAGAAATTACCATACTGGCTTAGCATTCTACTCCCTCCTGTCCACGAAAAAAAAAATTCTGGCTTTGTCCTAAGTCAAACTATCATAAGTTTGACTGAGTTTATATAGAAATATAGCAACATTTATGATATTAAATATGTATGATATGAAAACATATTTTAACTTGAATCTAATGATACTAATTTGGTACCATAAGTTTAGTATTTTTTGATATAAATTTGGTCAAAGTTATGATTGTTTTAGGACAAAGACATAATTTTATTTATCTATTGGTGGACGGAGGGAGTGTTACGTTCATGAAGTATATGACCTGTCAAGTGCATCTAATTGTTGATTTACATTGGTTACATTCTTTTGGTTCAGGTTATATTTCCAAGCTTTGGTGAGAGGTACCTTTCATCTGTCCTCTATCAGTCGATAAGAGAAGAATGTGAGAACTTGCAGCCTGAGCCATGACCAAACCATTGGTTTTATAACAGCACAATAAATGTTTCTGGAATAAGATGTGTGGTCAGCATCAGTGCGCCTCTGAGAAGTGTTGTACCACTTGGTATCATTTGGCTATGCCTATCCTTTTGCCACTACTAGGACAGGAAGTAAACAGAAGTGTGGAGAACTATCCATGACCCCAACTGCTTTCCTTTAGCAAAACAAAAACAGTTATTGATTGCCTATACCATTGGATCTGACTTGATTGGTAACTGTAAACAACAACTCGCCCTTGAATTTTGAAGCCAAACAAAGTCGGTTGGCTGAAGCAGCTGGATATATTATATACTTCTTTTTTTGTGAGTATCACTATTACAGGATTATTGCGTCTCAGGCAAATTGTTAATTGGTGGAATCAGGATCGTGTATCGCAGCATGATGCATCTGAATCTTGGCATATGGCAAGCACGATAAAGCGTGTTCCAGGTGATAAGGGAACAGCTAAGTGTGCGGTCATGTGCATATCCATTTCTGCGCAGTTTTTCTTTCCGGTGATAATGACATGGACGCTGAAATGCTGGTTTCCGTTGGATGATGTAACGGGTGACAAAAACTTGAGCTGTATTATTGGCTGAAACCCCTCCAACTAGTTCATATTATATTGCTTTGTTTTTCGCCTAGATAGATAATGGGCATTTCATGGGTGTGCTGTGCTAGACAGCTGAGATGCAACACGTATGTGAGCTTGGAAATCTGGTCGACCCGAATACTCATGGTGCTCGGATTTCTGTGGCTTTCCCACGTTACAGAACAAACACTAGCTCATTGGATTTTGTTTGCACGTGCACCTACGTCGGCAATGGCATGGGTTAACACAAAATCTGAGTATCTGGCTACCGCTGGAATCTTTTTGGGCATCGTTTGGTGTCAGCTGCTCCATTTCCAGGTCAAACCGTGCGTTCAATTCTGCGCCGTGGATACCGTCTCTGGATACTTCCTCCATCCCACAAAATAAGGTGTGCAGGTATTTAGCACGGTCTTTAAAGCAAAAAGTTTGACCATTTATTTCTCTCAAAATATGACAGCAATAAATACCAAAGTATCATCATTTTAAAGTACTTTTGAATACGAATTCAAATATATAATATGTATACATTAAAAGGTTATATTTTTTTACTAAATTGTTAGTCAAAAACTTCAAAGTTTGACCTTTTTCAATTACATGCACGTTTTATTTTATGAGATGGAGGGAGTATTTAGCTACGAGAGAGATGCCATTGCCAGCTCAACAAGGATTTTTATCTTGAGCTGTTTAGCCAAAGCCATCATATGCCGTCTGGTTGTCTGGTTAAAATCCAACATAAAAACTACTTAGGGCTTGTTCAGTAAGCCTAGATTTAGATTTGAAGGGGATTTGGTGGGGTTGAGAGAGATTAAAATCCCTTATAAATCAAAATACTATCCAATACCTCCCAATTTCTTCCAATCACCCTAGGGTGAAGGATTAACCGAACAATGCCTTAAGGCTATCTGCAGTCATCGACTGCATGCATTCTCCTAAAAATATACAGTCATCTTTTCAGTCAAAAACAAGTGCAGCGGGCGACTGGATGCCTCACCTTACGGTCGAGTCAGCCTCTCTCTTACCTCAAATGTGGGGTGCTTTCCGTCCCCTCCCTACAACTTCTCTCTCATCCACGTGGGCAACGGCTGCACCCTGCGCCATCGCCACGACCGACGGGCGACAGCGGGTGGGGTGGCACCAGAGCTCCACGGATGGAGTAGGGCAGTGCAGAAGCTTCACGAAACTAGATCCGGACGGGGGAGAGGGTGCCGGAGGAGGCCATGGCGGGGCGCTGCGGGCGGGGCTGCGGGAGGCTGCCCTAGGAGGTGGCCGGCAGGGAGGAAGAGGAGGAGGCGGGGAAGAAAAGCAGCGGCCACGGCGGGGCGCGGTGGCCGGCGCTGCGGGAGGCGGCCCCAGGAGGTGGCCGGCAGGGAGGAAGAGGAGGAGGCGGGGAAGAAAAGCAGCGGCCACGGCGGGGCGCGGTGGCCGGCGCTGCGGGAGGCGGCCCCAGGAGGTGGCCGGCAGGGAGGAAGAGGAGGAGGCGGGGAAGAAAAGCAGCGGCCACGGCGGGGCGCGGTGGCCGGCGCTGCGGGAGGCGGCCCCAGGAGGTGGCCGGCAGGGAGGAAGAGGAGGAGGCGGGGAAGAAAAGCAGCGGCCACGGCGGGGCGCGGTGGCCGGCGCTGCGGGAGGCGGCCCCAGGAGGTGGCCGGCAGGGAGGAAGAGGAGGAGGCGAGGAAGAAGAGCAGAAGGATCTGTGGCCGGCGGGGAGGAAGATGTCCGGTGCGGATCCGGGCGAGGCGGCGAGGACCCACGTTGCTGTGGCCGGTCTTGGAGGCGCGGAGGCCCACGGTGGCCTGCGGCGGCTGATGGGCGCGGGGGTGACTGCGGCAGTCTTGGAGAAGTAGAAGAGGAAGGCACGGTGAAGGAGAGGCGGAGAAGTAGAGGAGCACAGAGGCGAGGAGAGGCTTGGCGTCAGTGGTGGGGGAGGGGAGAGAGGGGTGGGGGAGTAAAAAATAGAAAAAATGTGATAGTTGGTATATGGTTGAGATATAGGGTAGATATAAGCGTGGAAGGTTGACAACTGTATTTTAAAAACGCGATGATCAGAACGGAATATTTTTTTTAAAATTAGAATTTAGAATTGAACGAGTGTGAATAGCCTAAGAGTAAAGTATGCTAGTACTAGTTTCTAAATACCGTTCAGCTTTAAAAGATCAGTATTGAACTCTAAAACTTACCATTCAATCGAGACCCAAGGAACCATTTGTCGATAACATTAACTAATCGTCTAATCCGCATACGTAGCGCAGTGCTTAGTCTAGCTCTACCGAACAGGAGTAGAGTTCTTATAAAAAAGAACAGGAGCAGAATGACCACCGTGGAATACTCCCTCAAGGCCTCCACGCAGTAATAGTTGTTGCTAGGACACTATGAATTAGTACTTGCTTGCCAACAGTTCAAAATCTGGTCGAAACGTCAACCTTTTCCCACCGGAGGCAGTATATTATGCATTTGGACTGAAACATTTTACTATTTATCATATTTTTCGTCACAACCACACGTTTGTGTGGTCAATTTAGTTTCCATAATGAGTGAATTACACCGGGCGGTCATTTGTTTTCATCTAGATTCTCAGACTATGAGAATTCATATATAAATATCTAAACATGTTCAAAGGTGCCATACTAGGTCTCAAGAAAATACTACAGCTCGATGGCTTGGCATAAAACATGGTTACTTAAGCAACCATAAAATCAAAGCAGAAAAAAGATCAGGATTGGCCGTGGCCGGCAACCAAGCCCATAACATAACATGATTTAGGAATCACGCGCTCTCGGAGCAGCCAGACCGAACTGCTCGGACCGTACCGTACGTGCTGCGGCAGTGTTCCTGACAGAGAAGCCCCTACCCCCACTGACCACTGCATCGCTGTTCGGCCGTGGACCGAGGGGCAACCCCGTCATTCTGCTAGTGCGAGGGGGGACTCGACGCGACTCGACGCGGGGGGAGGGTTTCCACTCTGTCCCCTCTCCTCTCCTCTTTGCCCACCGAGATTCTGTTCTACGCCGTCACATAGTCAAGTCGTGCGGCATCGTCGGCGACCTCATCGCCGGCGACGCGGTTATGCAGCGAACCCGGGGAGGCTAAACCGCGGCCTCTTCTCTCGCGGAGAGGCGGCCTCCCCCGCCCTCTTCCTCGTCTCCCCGCCGCCCTCTGCTGCGACCGGACTGGCGTGGAGTGGAGATCCATCCACCCGCACGCACTTGCCCCACGATCTCTTCCTTCTCGGGTCGGTAACCACCCCGGGATTGCTTGGACGGATTGCCCAGTGGGGCTGGCTTTCCCCACAGTCTAACCCAGACCTTCCCTTCTCTCTCACACACACTGTTCAGCCGGTTGCGGATTTGCTTTGACGTGGTGCCGCCCCCCAGCCCAATCCGTCATCCATGGCTGGCGTCGATTTGGTTCTTCTTCGCCCTCGGCGCGCGATATCGGTCTAGCCGAGCGCGCGGGCGCGGTTTGGTGGTTGCCGTAACGGAAGGCCTTTTGGAGTTCGCAAGTGGAGCCCCGCATGGCCCAGGTGAAGTCCGGCCCCGATGGCGCCGGCGGGGACTACATTAAGTGGATGTGCGGTGCCGGCGGCCGCGCCGGCGGCGCCATGGCCAACCTCCAGCGCGGCGTCGGCTCCCTCGTCCGTGACATCGGCGATCCCTGCCTCAACCCCTCCCCAGTTAAGGTCGCTTTGCTTCTTAAACCACTTGTGCTTTTTGGTATGCATTTGCGTAGTGGATGTTGATGCCAGTGCCAACGCGAATTTATCTCTTGCTCCCTTGTCCGTGGCATTGGCAACCGGTTCTGTGTGTCGATCATCATTGGCAAGTATGGATCGGTTGCATTTTCCTTAATGTTACTAATCACATGATGCATAACTGACAGCTCACTCTTTACGTTTTGGTAATTTCTGTGCACACTATAGAAGGCACCTAGAGTTTACAGCCTTCCTTTTCTTATTGTTGTGTTAATTTGCGTATTGCCTATATATAGTGCTATGTTGTCCATAATCACCATGAGACAGTGCAGCATGTTGACTGTAGCATTTGTGCTGCTTGTAGAACCACTGGTCACTTATAAGTTATATAAGGTTTGTCGTTGCATAAGATCGTTTGCAGGGTGAAACCTTTCCTTAATTCTCAACGCTATATTTAGGATGTTGTATATGTTGTGTTGTTCCATTCATCTCTAACCCCAAATAGAGTGTTACAGAAACAATGATGCACTCCCTTCATCCGTTGATTATAGCTGTGCTATTTTAATATGATTGCAATATTTCAACGAACGCACATCCTGAACATGATTAGTTGATTACCAATGTGGCTTCAGAATGACGAGGTGACAGTACCTGTACCTACCATCCAAGAAAACCATAACCTTGTGAAATAAAAAAAAAACATAATAAAGGAGTTCCTGCATCATCTACTAGAGTATATGCATCTATGAACTATATATCACTTCATATTAACTTTCCTCCTGCAATACTGAGTTACTGACTACCTTTTCTTTGAGCTCCAACCGTACAGGGAAGCAGAATGCTCAAACCAGAAAAATGGCATGCATGTTTTGACAGTGATGGAAGGGTTATATGTTTCCGCAAAGCCCTTAAATTCATTGTATTAGGGGTGAGTTAACTATACATTAAATATTTCAGGAACTTCCCTTTTCACTCCATACTCATACAGTCATAGGCTCATAGAAGTATCAGCTCTGGATCTCTGGTGTAGCTAGGGATGCAAGTTTTGCTTTCTCTGGGTCATTGGGTTAACCCAAAACTCATTTTATCGAATCTGGATTTCAAAGCAAAGGAAATTGGATAGAAAAGAACTAACATATTGACCCAGAGCTACCTGTTTGTGCTGCCACTTGCATCCCCAGGCATAGCGAATTTGTATGTTTTAGCAAAAGAATTATTTGCACAACTGTGAATTGTGAAAATGCATAATAGTGGATATGTAACAAGAAGTTCTATCTCCATCAATGATGTGCAGGGTGTGGATCCTTCTATTCGAGCGGAAGTTTGGGAATTTCTTGTTGGCTGCTATGCCTTAAGTAGCACGTCAGAATATAGGGGAAAATTAAGAGCTGCCCGAAGGTTTGAAAAATTTTTCTGATCTTTTTGGTACAATTATTGTTTCTATTTACAGGTGTAAGAGGCTAAGAGGTTTGCTTTTTATGTTATAAAAATTCTGTGGTAGACATCAGCTTGGTTACTTTTGTATTGGTAGATAAAACTGGTATAGGCAAAATTCCCCACCCTTTCCAGTTTTCTGTTCTCCTTACTCCTGTATATGATGCATTGAGCCTTAGCCTCAAACTAATGTTCATTTATATTTATAGTTATTGCAGAATGCAGGAACTTGTATTAAAATGATGTGTAACCCTTTGAAATGGTTTCCACGATAGTACCTTTTTGTACATATTTTTCCTGCCATTTCCCTTAATACTACCTCCTGTGCACACTCTCTAGGGGACAAAGATAAACTGGTCTTGTCAATCCACCTTATCTGTTTTCTTAAAACTGTAGATCCTTCTGGCCTTCTCTGGTCCATGGGATTTAACTACCTCGACAACTGCATTTATTTTCTGCTCCCTCTATTCCAAATTGTACATGGAATATTGTGTGAATCTATGCAACGCCTAAAACCCCTTACAATTTGGAACGGAGGGACTATTACCTATCTTGTTTATATTGTTTGCTATTTTCCTTACATTTTGAAAGCATTTCCCCTTTATTTTGACCCTTGTGATTCATTCCACTTTTGAGTAGTATGATCGATTTTGAATAAAATGATTTAAAACCTTGCCATCTAATGTTCTATTTTTGTAGTTCTACACCTGTGTGCATTATTGAACTTGAAGGCACGAACTTCATGTTTTCCTTTCGATGTAGGGAGAAATATCGTTATTTAATTAAACAATGCCAGAGCATGCACACAAGCATTGGTACAGGTGAGCTTGCATATGCTGTTGGATCAAAGCTGATGGATGTAAGGACCTTGCCCAAAGAAACTGATAGTGGAGAAGAGGTCAGAACAAGTCAGCAAGCTTCGCATCAAACACCTTGCAATTTAGCAGAAAATTCCAATTTGACTTATGGTTCTGGTGGCATAGCTCAGTCTCAGAAAAGGAAAAGCTGTAGCAAATCAGCTGAACCAGTTGGTTTCAACATGCACAATGATAGCTCTAGAAATTCTGGAGATTATGATGACATTGGTGAACCGAGGTATGACAGCGAAATCTTCACCGATTTTCCTTCCCTAACTGGTACAGACTTGTTCACAAATGGTGGCGGGAATAGCAACGTGGTTGAGGAAAATCATTGTAGTTTCTCAGTTCCTGAAGATAGGTTAAGGCCCCGTGACGAACGCATGCACAGCTTTCAAATCAATAATAACATAGATCTCATTATAGAGTCAAATACATTCTCCAATGATCTATTTCGCCCTAGCAACAGTGACTCAGCCGTCTTTCACTCGGATGCATACAAGCAGGATAGGTGGTTAGATGATACAGGCTATAGTAAAGAAATTATGGATTCCTTGAGGACATCTGATGTACCAGAAGCAGATTTAGCTGATGGAACCCAATCAAACAGTTTGATAGCTGACAAAGATAGAGTATCTGAATGGCTCTGGACATTGCATCGAATTGGTATGTTTATATTCTGTATTTGCACAAGAGTAAAATTCACCGGCAGTCCCCTAACTTGTCCATAGGTGTCATCCAGGTCCCCAAACTTCAAAACTGCATATCCGGATCCCTGAACTTGCTAATTGTGTCACCTAGGTCCCAAGTCTCATAATCAACGTTAAAGTGCACGCGTGGCTGGCTGACCGGGAGATGACGTGGACCCTCAGTCACACAAGTCCATCATCTACTCTCTTCTACCTCGCATCGCTCCTCACAGCGGGTACTCAGTAGGAGGCAGTCGTCGAGCGCAACGCCCAGCAGGTCCTCGACGGCGGCCTGGTCTAGCACCGCCGCGGCGCGGAGCTTGAGGTCTCGGCACTTCTTGGCGGAGGCCTCGGTGGTGACCGCGGCGTGGAGTAGGCGGCAGAGGAAGGCCGCCGCGATGGGCGCGTCGGCGGCGGCCGGCAGCACGTCCATGACGGCCTCGAGCAGCGGGCGCTGGTCCGCCCTGTCCTAGAGCTCCGTGTACACGCTGGCGGCGCCGGCCAGGGCCGCAGCGCAGCGCCGTGACGACCCGCTGGAACAACACCGGTGCGAGAGCTGCGAGCTCGGGCGCCCACCACCCCAGCCGGCGCCTGCGTCATGAACAGCACCTCGGCCGTCGGGAGGAAGCCCTCGCAGGCGCGCAGCATGGCCATGGTGCTCGTCCACGCGCCGGGCCAGCCCTGCCATGTCGGCTGCTGGAGAGGAGATGCGGGAGTGGAGGCCGCCGGCGGCTGACAAAAAGAGAGAGAGGATGAGAGAGAGGACAGAGGAGGAAGGGCAGGCTTGATGTGGTGAGGGGGAGAAAGGGGGAGGGCTGCCGCCGCCGTCCCGCACAGCCTCACGCCAATAGCTAGAGCTAAGGGTGGCGGCGGTGAGCATGGCTGCTACCAGGGAAAGGGAGGGGAGAGGGGAAGGGGATGGGAGGGAGAAGAATGTCCTGACATGTGGGCCCGGTATGTTAGGGTCCACGTCACCGTCCAGTCAGCACGCCACGCAGGCAGGTTTAACACTGATTATGAGACTTGGGACCTAGGTGACACGATTAGCAAGTTCGGGTATCTGAATATGCATTTTTGAAGTTTGGGGACATAGATGACACCCCTGGACAAGTTTAGGGACCGGCTAGGGACCGCCAGCGAATTTTACTCTTTTCACAATTATGGTGGTCTCCTGATTGTGTACTAATTAGTGATTACAAACAAACTTCTATGCAGTGGTTGATGTGGTGAGAACAGATAGTCACCTTGATTTCTATGGAGAATCAAGAAATATGGCTAGAATGTCTGATATACTTGCAGTTTATGCATGGGTTGATCCCTCCACTGGATACTGTCAAGGTGTGGAATTTGAGGAGCCTTATTTTGTACTGCCATTTGATTATTCTTGATGTATCAAAAATTCTGAATAAAGTAAGTTAATTATAGGTATGAGTGATCTGCTGTCACCTTTTGTTGTTATATACGAGGATGATGCAGATGCCTTTTGGTGCTTTGAGATGCTGCTGAGAAGGATGGTAATCTGCTATCTGCATCAGTCTTAAATTCCGTTAATGTTCATTGATTTGGTCTTTACATCCATCTTGATGGATAATGTACATCTCTGCTGCTCAGCGTGAAAATTTCCAAATGGAGGGGCCAACAGGAGTTATGAAGCAGTTGCAAGCATTGTGGAAGATTATGGAACTGACAGATGTTGAATTATTTGAACATTTGTCGACAATTGGTGCGGAAAGCCTACATTTTGCTTTCCGGATGCTGCTAGTGCTTTTTCGTCGAGAGCTGTCTTTTGAGGAATCACTTGTCATGTGGGAGGTCTGGCTCTTGAAGATATGTCTTATGTTGGACGTTTCTTAGTAAACTACTCCATCCATTTCAAATTATACTTCACTTTAGCTTTGTCCCAGTCT
The DNA here is from genome assembly GCA_030272315.1 of Paspalum vaginatum. Taxonomy (NCBI): domain Eukaryota; kingdom Viridiplantae; phylum Streptophyta; class Magnoliopsida; order Poales; family Poaceae; genus Paspalum; species Paspalum vaginatum. The sequence goes on along the minus strand of CM059014.1, from coordinate 8,050,471 downwards.
AACACCTCTAATTTTGACCAAGTTTATAGAAAAGGCACCAACATCTATAACATCAAATTAATTCCATTAAATCGACCATGGAATATGTTTTGATATAGATGTTAATATAAACTTTGGACTATTTTTTTTTCTCTAAAAAATGGCAAAGATAGAAAAGTTTGACTTAGCGAAATGAACTATAATTAGAGATGAAACCTGGTGAATCTTTATTTCTACTTAAACTTGAGGGGCCTTGATAGTTCACAATGAAGATATAATTACAGAAGATTTCTTGAACTGCGATAATATTTGTGATATTTAGTACTGCAATGACCACATTGGAATGGCCTTTTAAAGCTGTTATTTCATTTCAGATGCACTGTATCAGAATCTTGTTATGTTAAACAACTGTTGTTCTTGTCGTCAGATGATGTGGGCTGCTGATTTTGATGAAGAAGCAATCAGGCGTTTAGAAGAGAACTGTCTGGATACATTGCTAGTAGATCTGAGGAATGATTTATCATGTGAAGTCAAAGAAGTTCATCGGATCAACAGTTCCACAAGAAGAAAATCCAAAACCAGGAAGTCCAATCGTAGAAATGCGGAAATGTGTGGAGCTTGCCATCCTGGAGTGAAATCCAGTACAAGACATCATCTCTGTGGCTTGTCAGGTGCTACTATATGGGCAAGGCCTCAGCAAATGCCACATCTGAGTGCAAACATGCTTGCGATGAGTGGCGATAACGAACTGCCTATTTTCTGTGTAGCGGCAATCTTAATAATCAATCGCCAGAAGATAATAAGAGGGACTCGCTCGATAGATGATGCAATCAAGGCAAGTTCTGCAACTAATTTATTCCATTTCATTTAAATTATTATCTCCATGTGATGGTTAGTTATATTTATTTATTTGCAATGGATTTTGTTTAGATGTTCAACGATAATTTGCTGAAAATAAATGTAAAAAGGTGTGTACGCTTGGCCATCAAGCTGAGGAAGAATTACTTGTACAAGGTATTTTTTTAACGTATACGCATTTAGTGGCTTTACATTCGCAGATTCGCTTAGTCTTATAAACATTTGTGCCATCCATAAGGTTGTTTCTGAGTGTTCTACCTTTATCTTTGAAGCAGTCATTGAAAGGAGGCTCTAGTGATGATAAAGAAAGTTGAAGTGCTTGCATTTCCCTTGTAAAAAAATAGGTATTTCTCCATCATACATTGCTGTCTAGGGGTGGTGGAGCAGTATTGACCTGAAGTCTGGTACATCTCCAAGGTCTGCTGATATTTAGGACCGCAAGGTATGTTCTGCACCCTCTCTCTGCCGGCAATGATTTTGCTGAACATCATATAGATAGGAGCATATGTCAAATGATTCATGTATTTGTGGTTGCCATGTTTCAGGAAATCTGTACATAGTATACTTCAAAACAACAGATGAATCTATGGAAGTAAAGAGGAAAAAAAAATCAATTCCACCGAGTGGCTGTATTGCTGATGTTGTCATTGTTTTTCCTGTGCCCATTTGGCAGAGACCCATGTCCATGATGTTTATATTTGTCGATCTTGAGTTTTGAGTGGGCTGTAACCTGTGCAGGGCATGCCAACCACGCTTAAGAATGAAAAAAAAAGGGTTTATAACTGTACAAAGTATGAACCTAGCAATCCATTTTTGGAGAACGTCGCACTTCCTAGTCCCGTTTGTGGCCTTGAGTTTGTTATCCTGCTGCAACGCATCGTTGCTTTGTTGCTGGGGTCACAGCGGGAGTGACAGTGACTCGGGAGATCTGTAGTTCTGTACAGAGTTAGCTTAAATTGATGATTCGCTCAAAGCACATCAATTGTCAATTTGTATCCATCACCTGGCCTAGAGATAGTAATGAGCACGGGGTGTTTAGATCCGGAGGCTAAATTTTCTAACGTAACATCGGATGTTTGGATGTTAGTTAGAAGTATTAAATATGGTCTAATTATAAGACTAATTACATAACCGCGGATTAAACGCTGAGATGAATTTATTAAGCCTAACTAATCATTATAAATGAATGGTACTGTAGCATCATATTTGCTAATCATAGATTAATTAGGTTTAATAAATTTGTCTCGCCGTTTAGTCTTCATCTCTGACGGGGTTAAAATTTAGCGATTCAAACGGCCCCTATGGCTCCTCCCCTCCCCTCTCCGTCACTCCGCTTCCCCCCCGCGCTAGGCCCTTTCTCTTCCGTTCCGGTGTTTCCCCTTCCTTTCGCCTGACGGGGTTAAAATTTAGCGATTCAAACGGCCCCTATGGCTCCTCCCCTCCCCTCTCCGTCACTCCGCTTCCCCCCCCCCTGCGCTAGGCCCTTTCTCTTCCGTTCCGGTGTTTCCCCTTCCTTTCGCTTTGGATCACTTCTAGCCAGACAGATGTGGGTGGCGGCGCAGCGGCGGATGCGCGCTGGCGAGCGCCGCGGACGAGCGTGTGAGTTTTCCGCACGACGGGCAGGGACAAGGGCACGGGGAGGAGCGACGAGGCAGGGCGCGCGCAACTGGGGTGGCGGCGGCGGAGCGCTAGCCCGCGCGGCAACAGGGGCGGAAACGGGCCCATGGCCCAAAAAATTTTTAACCACCCTTAGAATTTTTGCCCACTAATCTCCCAACGGCCCAAGACCCTTGCAAAGCAAGCCCCTTCGACTCCCCTGCGCCCTGCCCTACGCGCCGCCACACCTCCGCCCCGGCTCCCCTGCCCGCCGCCCCTGCTACGCCGGCCGCCCGCCCGCGCCCCACCGGCTCGCGTGCGACCAACGACGCGGCGACCCTGCCCGCCGGCGGCCCGGCCTCCCTACTCGCTGCCCCGTCGCGGCGGCGCCTGAGACCACCACGCCGGCCGGCCACCGGCTCCTTGCTCCGGTGCTCCCCTACTCGGCTACTCCATCCACGGTCCACCGTTCAGCGTCCACCGATCCACGACTGACGGCTCTCTGCCTCTGGCTGTCTGTTTCACTGTTTGGGTAAGAAATTAAAATGTCTGGTGACCGCTTCTCGTACATGCACTCCTTTTTTTTCGGCATGTTTTTGTCAAAACTTTGTCACAACTCGGCCCGGGGCTTAAATCCTGGTTCCGCCACTGCACGGCAATGATGCAAGGGCTTGCCTCAACTGGCGGCGCAGGCGGTTGTGGGGGCGGCGGCAGGCTGGTGTGGGTATAGCGGTGTTGTAGCGTTCCAGATATAGAGCGCCAGCACAGCGTTTCAACGCTTAAATAGCGATTAGACTTTTGCTTAATCTTTCTTTCGATATCCATGATCATATCAATAAAGTTGGCTACATGTTGGTAGGGAGTGGGAACATGCATTATTTATGAATTTTAGGGTTTTGAGTGCACAATCTTGGAACTTAAGCAAGGAAAATCACAACATATATTGATCAGACACTTTTTAGGATCTCTTATCTTGTACTGATTCAGTTTTTAGTTTACTTTCTCACCTACATACGGGGTTCACAATCTTCTTATGTAAGACCTTGTCTACGTTTGAACTTTTTGTATTGTAATTTATGCAGCTGTCAAACTAATTTGTTGGATCGAAGGAATTATGAAACCTTTTGGTTATTTTATACCTGATTACCTGTTCACCAAATTGTTGGAGAACAATATTTTTGTGTTACCGAATTGCGCACCATACCTCATATGAAATTTGTTGGCCTTGCCTACTCTAGATTTAAATCCTGGGTCTGCCACTGCCGAAACCTGATGTTTTTTCGCTATATTATGACATGGGTTTGGGCTAATTTCTCTACCCATGGTTTTTTTAATCAGTTCAAACACAAACCTAGTGGGTACGTGGGCACGGGTTTGTACTTGCACTACCAAAACCTGCAAACCTACGGGTTTTAAAACACCGGCTTAAAACCAACACAATATTGCAAATATGTCTTTGTAATGTTATCACTTGAATAAGTTCTGGCTGAAAGGACTTCTTGTAACGGATGTTCAAGCTAAAGTTAAGTTCTGGTTGATTGTTGATGGTTTCTTTTATTATTTATTATTGACATGTCAGCTGTCAATTGCTTGATGAAGTATTGTCATCTTGATGGGTACGGGAAACACGTTGGGTACCCTAAACCCGCATGGGCATGGGTTTGGACAAGAGATACTCAGCTAGGTTTTACCCGTTGCCATCTCTAGCCTGCACCATACCTGAGCCTGTTAGAGTCAATTATAAGTTATAACCCCTTCGATTTTATTTCTTTTCTCACTCAGCCCAGCAGGCCCAGCTTGTTCTTCGGCTCGGTCTCTCTCTCTCTCTCTCTCATGTGGTTTCCATCCTAGCGTTCGCAATTTCACATCCATCGCTCTCTGCTTCTCCCTCACGCCTGCGCCAGTGCCGCCGCTCCACCCTTTTGTCACACCTGCGCCACCGTACCATGCTGTTGCGTGGTTGCTCCTGGCTGCCTAGGGCACATGGTTTGCTGTCACCCCTTGCCCACTGTGCCACTGCCACACTATATCTTTGGTTTGTCCTCTGGCACTACTTAGAAATTTTCATTGTGGTTGGTTCCACAACCTTGCAATGACATTCTAGGGGCCAGTTCTTGTAGAACCTTATGTTTTAAGAATATAACTAGAAGTATAAAACAGTCAGGTTAGCTTGGAAAACAGTAATTTGTGTTTTCATTCCAGTTGCTTACCTTTTGACATTATAGCTGCTTTGGATAATCTTAGTTACAGCCACAGCCACAGCGACAAAACTGTTACTGAAATGAGTCAATTGCTTAATTCCACTATCCCGTTGTTGGTTCTGCTTTGCACTCATCAAATTCAGTTCTTAGTTTGTTTCCTTCCATTCAGTTATTTGTAGTGTAGAGGTCGACCAAGCCAAGGGAACCCCAAAATTTTGGGACTCTTCAACTGAAGGTTACCCCTGTGAAGAGATAGTTCGAAGATGATGAACCAGCACAGAGAGGAGGATGCCTTGAGAGGCCAAGCAGTAAAAAACCAGAAGGTGCCGACCCACCTTCCTTGCATCTTGGCATCATGATGTGCTTTGCTTACTGTTTTCCAAATTCTTACCTTTGTTTGATTTATGTTCCCTCAAGGTGATATGGGACATGACGCTGGAAATGAGATTCTTGCTGCAGAAGGCATTTTCCACTTCTAACAAGTTGCCCCAGGTTGTAGAAAGCATCTTCTTTGGTTCCTCCTAATTGTTCCCCTTTTGATGCAGGATTGGGGCCGGGTCGAATTCTAAAGTCAAATCTGTTCTTTATTGTGCCCTTGCAGGAAATCATGAAAACAATGTTTTGCATTCATGATAAGCAGATAGAGCAAGCCTATGATGACCTTTTGGATTCGTCAAAGCAGACTCTGGGTTGCATGATGGAGCTGCAGGAGGTTCAGTTAGTTACATATATTTATTCCTTTCAATTCTATGATTTTTAGTCAATACTCAATATGATTTAAGAGTTTCTTATTGCACTTAACCTCTGAAGCTACCTGTAGGCTTTGCTGGAGAATAATCAGTCTGCAAAGGGTGCCGACGGTACTTTTACTTGCCGTGCTGTTCTTTTGCTACTGTAGAAGCTATGGCGTAGCATCTATATGCTCATAACATAACTCTTGACTTGATGCCAGAAGTTCCTTCTGCGTCAAATGGAGATGACGACGAGTGGTCAGGCATACAGAGATTGCAGACAAGGTAAACTTTACATTAGAAAGAACTAAGAGCCCCTTTGGGAGAGCTACAGCTTCTACCTTCTAGTACTCCTGGCTCCTGCTCCTGCTCTTCAGTGCAGTTCAAGCAGTTTGTAAATTGTTTGGCAAGTTATTTATCTCTGGCTTCCCTAAATGAGATGATTGTGCTGGAACATCTATAGTACCACTGTCTTTTAAATACAATCGAACAAAGCGATTGCATCAGTTGTCTGCACTTAATGGAATAACAAGCTGAAAAATCTCCAAATAATACGGAGTGCCATTTTTGGGACAAAAATGAATTAACAAGCTGAAAATTCTCTATACTACCATTTTCTGGACAACAAATGGAATAGAAGCTGAAAATTCAGAGAACAATTCACTGTCTTTGATTGACCAAATCGTATCTAAGAGCATAACCAATAACTTCTTCCATACAAGAGCATTGAAATCACACAGAATCACTGCTTAATTTAATTCTTCTGTGCAGTTCATATAGACAAGGACTCTTGAACCGAATGCAACTTTTGAGGGACCTGGGCACAATATCTGAACCAAATACATAACACAGTCACACACACGGCATTACAATTGCTACTCCCTCTGTCCTGTAATATATCGTTTCCTGAATTTGTCCTAAGTCAAACAATCTTAATTTTGACCAAGTTTATAGAAAACAATAATAATGTTTATGATATCAAATTAGCATGATTAGATTCATTATACATTATATTTTTATGATTTACTTCTTTGATGTGATAAATGTCACTAATTTTTTTAATAAACTTAGTCAAAGTTAGAATTGTTTGACTTAGGACAAATCCAGAAAACGATATATTCTAGGATGGAGGGAGTAGGTGCTAGAGCCAAGATCTGGGCACAAATATTGTAGTACAGTAGTAGAGACACAAGCTTACCGTAGAAACGACATGCAGAGGTACTTGCCGAAGACTTGCCCAAGACACATCCAAAATAGCTAACCACATTGAAGTAGAAGCTACTACCACACATACCAAAATTAAAAACCGAGACTTTTGTATATTCGTGTGTATTCACTAGTATGATTTGGTGATAGATTGGGTTGCTGCCCTCGGTCTCAGGCTCTCAGCTGGTCTTTGTGTAGCCTGTAGATCGTTATGAGTCTCAGCCATCAAATTCAAATTGCAGGGCCAGTTGCTAGGTATCCAATCCCTTATGAAGGTACTAGTGTCCAGCAAACATGTTAGTTGTTTTCTCCCTAGTCAGGCTGCATCCTAGGTATACTTGTTTGTGTTTACCAAGCCTGATATCTGGGAATGCATGCAACAATGACCTTGATTCAAAACTAGAGCCTAAAGTAACTTAGCAAAAAGGAAAATAGATGATGGAAACTTTTTTATTCTTGTTTACTAGCCTTCTAGCCCCTTGAGCAATACTAATAGAGTAACATGACGACATCTTCTATAGAGGTGCTCAGAGTTATTAACTGCCTGATTTTTTTCATACAGTTTCTCTTGATTTCATTCTGCAAGCACCGCTTTCTTTTTGTGGGGATTGCTACTGACTGTGGCCGGAAATCTATATTGATTTTGTGTCCTGCTAAGCAATATATTTGCATGTTCTGAAAAGTATATTGGTTTTGCGATCAATATGGCCATGCTAATTTTGTGTTGTGCTAAAATCCTTCAAGAGAGTATACTGGTTCTATAATATTGGATTTGGTGATGTGCAAACATACGAGGCAACACCATGAAGAAAAAGTACATTTTGATCTTGAAGATACATTGCCATATCATGAATACTCTGATTGGTATTTCTATAGACTATCAGTTTGCATTTTTACATGTGCTGCTTGGTCTTTTGTACTTGGTTTAATGTGCTCAGACAAGATGAACACGGGTTTGATAAATTATTCGTATACAGGATATCTGCATTCAGAAATACCGAGATAGATAAATGGCAGAGGAAAATACAGGTTACGACAGGTGCTGCTGCGCTGAAAGGAAAGCTACATGCATTTAATCAGGTTGCCTTATTTAACCACATTTGTGACTGTTTGTAACAAGTCGAAACCTAAAGCATCTACTCTTTCCCCTTTATGCGAGAACAGAACATAAGTGACCAAGTTGCTGGTCACATGAGAGATCCAAGCCGCATGATTAACAGGATGTACTCGACCAAATCTGCTGTTGGTGTGTTCGGAGAGGTATTTTGGATGCACCTATCGCAAAGGACCTTAGGCCAACATATCATATTTGTCCACCTGGTTAGCTATTAGCATGTAACTCTTGCCATTCATATTTCAGGATATAGAAGAACCTCGAACGGCAGAGGTTTGAACACTTTACACCATTGTTCCTTGAAAATATTTCAAACATTAACTTTCACTTTACACCTGTCTCCGTTAAACTACTGAAATATTCCATTTTGTAGTTCACTGAGGCTCATTTTTAAGCCTTAGTTATTTTTCTTTCACCATAAGTTTGATATCAGAATGTTTGTACAAGTAGAGGATCCACTTCCTGGCCTCATTTATTCTCCTTTGCTGTAACATAGGGGCACGTTGTGGAAGGTGATCCTGAACTTATTGACGATTCTGAGTTTTATCAACAGCTTCTGAAGGAGTTTCTTGAGTCATGTGATAAAGGGGCATCAGGTTAGTCCATTTTCATATATTTGACTTATTATTATTTATATTTATACGGATAGGCCTGCTTGGCAATAAGTAATAAATCATCAGGTACTTGCCTCTGGTAAACAGATATCTTGGCAAGCCCCAGTTGTCTGGATACCAGTCTAAAATTTTGGTGCAGTTTGAATTTAGCTCACTCTTTACATGTGGACACACACGCACACTTGAATTTTTTTTCTTTTGAAAAGTACACTAGATTTATCTGCCTTTGTTTTATCTAGCTCAATGTGCATACCAAAATCTTGTTCATCTCATCAACAAAAGCTTTATATGTTCATAAATTGTCACCGTTCCAAGATTTATAAGAAATGTATATGTTTCTATTTCTGCCTTAAGTATCATTAAATATTGTTTAATGTATGCAGAGTCGACATTTTATGCTATGCGAAAGCAGCAGGTTAAAAAGAGAAAGCTTGTAGGATCGTCGTGCTTCAAAGAGTAGAAAGATAAGGTGTGGTTTCTACTTTCTGCTTGCTGAATCTTTCTCCAACTTCTTGAACTTTGTTTTTGGTAATTGTTCTCATTTCCCCATGCTATTTGTTCAGGTATCATGTGCATGAGAAGATTACTAATTTCATGGCCCCGGAACCTATGCTTCTTCCTCCAATGGCTCCAAAGTTGTTTGAGAATTTATTTGGGACGGCCAACTAGGATTTTTCCCAAGCTTGGATTCAGGTTTCAGGGTACTTGGTGTAGCGTTTTTGCAGTTTTAGATTGAGGCCTCTGTGATGTTGCTACTGTGCCTATGAGCTGAAAGTTTTGATGGCCCTCACCAGTTTTGGAACAAGCAAATGTAAACAAAACTATGGCATAATTTGTCACCAGGGGCTAGGCGCCTCACTGTTTGTTTAAGCTGCTATGTGGGTTCATTGCTACAGGGCACAGGCTACAACTGAGGCTTGCCATAGTTTTGGCCCGCTTGTCCTTGATCTATTTCTCTGCCAAGCCGTGCGTAAGGTTGCGCGATTGCTGTCCTTCCTGCTGCTGGTGCCTCCCCCCTGGCTTTGGCCACCTTTGCCGCCGCCCGCCTTCAGCCCGTTGACCTTTGTAGCTGCTGGTGTGGCCTGCCACTACATTGCTAGTGTTTTATTGCTTGGCTCTCTGGCAGTGCCTTGTCGCTCGTAGCTATCGCTAGCCGACAAGCACCCCTAGAACTAGCTATTTTGCTAACTAGATTCGGCTATTTGCTAACTAGATTCGGATAGCTGATGTGAAAAGAGATAGCATAAAAAGTAAATAGTTATCTCTTGGTTCATAGCTAGATTCTAAGCATGCGACTCGAAAACTGGTAGGTGTTGTCTAATAAAATCTTAGGGAAAAAAAAACCCACATAATGGAGTGGATTTTTTCACCATTGGAGGAGCCCTAGCATCCTCTCTAGATCTTGCTCTGACACCAACCCATCTCTATCCTCTGGTGGAGGGCGACGCCAACCCACCTCTATCCCCTGGTGGAGGGTGACGCCGGCGAGGTTTCGCCAGTAGGCTTTTTGTGAAAACCTGATGAGTGTTGTCTAATAAAATCCTAAAAAAAAAAGACTCCTACGTAATGGAGTCGATTTTTTTCACCATTAGAGGAGCCCTAACACCCTCTCCGGATCCATGGGATCCTTTTGCTTCCGACATCCAACCCACCTCTATCCTCTAGTGGAGGGTGACGCCGGCGAGGTTCGTCAGTAGACCTTTGTGTCGACGGTTTGAAAGTGGTACATTTCTAGAAATTTATTATATCTACAACTACAATGCTCTGAGCAATGGTGTGCCCCCAACAGCTTCCGTACCGGGTGTGTGAGGTTTTTTCCTAGCCGTCCTATTTAAGCATTGGAGTGCGCTGGAAGCCTGGAACCTGCAAGTATACGTACCGTATGTGCTAGGCTTTTTCGTAATTGATCCGCAGAGCATAATTTTGAAAGCATGTAATGCATTTGTGAAAATCGTATCTATAACACATTCTCAAATTTGATCCCGTCGAGGTGATGTACAACAACATAGCGGTTGTCACTGATTTACAGAGAGCTTTTATTATCGTGGCTTGCAAAGCTAGTTCCTCGTTTCCACAAATTATATATACTGTTCATGCAGAGGCAACAGCAGCTCACGCCTCACGGGAGCTTCGTGAGGATGACCTGCGCGCCGTGCTCCGGCCTGAGCAGGGGAGCGGGGAACGGCGCGTGCGAGTAGGACGGCGAGAACTCGAACGCGAAGCTCCGCAGGATCATGGCGAGCCCCATCTTGGCCTCCAGCAGCGCGAAGCTCTGGCCGACGCAGGTGCGCGGCCCGCCGCCGAACGCGAAGAACGCGGGCGCGTCCCCGCCGGACGCCCTGGCGACTCCCTCCGCGAACCTCTCCGGCCTGAACTCGTCCGCGTCCGGCCCCCACACGTCCTTGTCGTGGTGGATGCACAGCAGCGGCAGCATCAGCAGCACGCCCGCCGGGTACCTGACGCCGCCCAGCTCCATGGTCTTGTACGTCCGGCGGTGCACCGCCGGCAGCGGCGAGTAGAGCCGCAGAACCTCGTACAGCACCATGGTCACCTGCAGCAAATGATCGATTGCTTCAAGATCAATCAAGACCTCCGAGCCTGCCGGCGAGATGAATGAGCTCTTACGATTTTGAGGCGGCTGAGGCCGTCGTAATCCAGCGTTCCGGCGCCGCCGAAGACCCGGAGCACCTCGTCCCTGGCGCGGTCCTGCCATTCCGGGTGCATGCAGAGCAGCAGCATGGTCCACGTGAGCAGCACGGACGTGGTCTCCATGCCGGCGAAGTAGAACAGCTTGCACTCCCCGATGACGTCGTCGGTGGACATGCCGCCGGAGCTCGCCCTGCCGCCGTCGCCCCTGGACCTGATGAGCTGCTCCATGTTGGACTCCAGCAGCAGGCCGAGAAGGTCGTCGCTCGTGGCCTTGCCCTCCCTCAGCGCGTCCTCTCTCTTGGCGATCATCCCTCTCAGGATCCCCTCAATCTCCGCCGCGATCCGCTTCATCCGCCGGTTGGTCCTCGTCGGCAGCATCCTACGATGATGATTGCAATCGTGAAAAGAGCCCAATGCTTTGCAAATCGGTGATGAGAGGGAAAAGGAAGGGAAGAACTGACATGTATCCAGGGATGTGTATCTTGTTGACGAGGAGCATGGCGAGCCGCACCTGCTCCTCCTGGAGCTCGAAGATCCTCCTGCCTTGGAGGTAGCTGCTGCCGAAGGCGGCGCGGGAGATGACGTCCCCCGTCAGCCTCTGCATCTCCGGCCAGACGTCCACCTCGCATGGCGCGCCGTCATCCGCCAACAAACCCTCCCACCTGCTCACCATGTCGGCGCAGCTCGCCGCCAAGGCCGGCAGCATGCGCTGAGAAAATCAAATGATCCAAGGGGAGGAGAGGATCAGCAGTGCGATGCGTGGAATGGATGATGTATTTAGTCGATCGATGAGAGACTCGAGATGGACCTTGAGCTTGTCGAGATGGAAGGCGGGGTTGATGATCCTGCGGTGCCTGGCCCACTTGTCGCCCTCGTGGCTGCTCACACCGTAGTGCAGCAGGCGCTGCAGCTGCCCGAAGCCAGGCTTGTGGAAATGGCCGAACTTGTTGGACAGCACCTGGCGCACCAGCTCCGGCTCCGAGATGCTCACCCTCGGCGTCGGCCCGAACCAGGTGATGGAGGTCTTGCCTGCCGCCGCCAGAGATCGTTGTCAATGGATATGATTTTTTTTTTCGTCGATCGGCGTGGTAAGACCGGCAGAGGGTAGATCGGCCGTCAGCGAAGAACGCGACAGATTGAACGGAGAAGAAAAGTAAAGAGAAAGCTACTAGTATTATACGTACCGTGCTCCTTCATGGCGTGGTGGAAGAGCGGCATGGCCCTGGGCACGACGGCGTGGCAGCCCGGCGGGAGCGGCGGCCGGGCCCTGGCCTCCCGGGAGAGGCGGTCAGCGAGCGGCGCGTCGCCGGCCAGGGGCCTGTACGCCGTGCCGCGGAGGCCCTGCGCCCGCAGCGCCCGGCCCAGGCGCCGCGGCCTCAGCCACGCCCACTCCGCCGCGCGCGCGGCGCACCACGCGACGACGACGAGGACGACCGCCGCCGCGCACAGCGGCGCGGCCGCCTCCCAAGGGGAAGAAAGAGGCTCGCCGAGAGATGACATCCCTGGCACGGTCACCATCGTCACCGCCGTGAGTCTGGAGTCTGGAGGACTTGCTGTGGTGCATAAAGCAGGGGAAGGGGAGTCTTTTGGTCGGGCGACAAGAGCTGCTCACCATCACCGCGTCTTATATATAATAGAAAAAAAGGCGGGCGTGCACCCGTGCAGTCGTCCTGGCTGGCTATAGCTCCTCAAAGTCTTGATGCTGTGCTGACGACGACTACTCTTTGCTCATCAGCTCTGTCGCCTTTTCTCTTCCACCGTGAGCATATACAAGATAATGTCGACCTCAGTTGGTCTCTCTGTCTCTCTGCATTCATCAAGTCGCTTTCGGCGTTTCTCTAATGTTGATAGGGCTGCTAGCTCCTTCGCATCTCTTGCTTTTTTAACCCGTGGCATACATTGACGCCGTTCCAGTCCACCTCTCTTATTCACCAACTACATGTGGTCTAGCTTCGAGAAACCGTGGTAAAAGAAAACAATAACGTAAGATGCACAAAACTGTAGTGGGGTTTTTGAAACTCCAAAAGGACTTCAGTTTTAGTAATACTATGGTTTTCAAAATTATATGTTTTTTATTCTAAACATCGGCTTTCTAAATGTTCTGCAAAACTATGGTATTTTTCTAGGAACTTAAGAAAAAAAATACATTGCATGTCTATGAATTGCATAGACATGTATTGCATAAGTATCTTGTTTTTCTTTTTTACACTTATTTATATTACTCTATGACTAAAATACATCACAGGTCCTTAAACTTATCCCGTCTTCCCACCTAAGTCCATAAACTTTAAAACGCACATCTAGGTCCACAAACTATTCCGAGTGCTCACCCGCCGTCCAAAACCTGCCAGCAGGGCTATTTCCTGCTTACGTGGCATCCACCATGCGCCAACATGGCTACAAATCTTGCGAATGCCCCTTCGCCTTCTTTCACCCTTGGCTGGAGCTTCGGCGCTCCCGCACAACCGCCCTAGCTGCGCTCCCACACACCCGACGACCGCGACGGCGGCCCTGCACCCGCCCTGGCCGCGCTTACAAAAGGCGGCTGCGCTCCCACATGCGGCGGCGGCCCCAGTCATGCTGGTGGCCATGCTCCCACGCGCTCGGCACCCACGCTCCCACTCGTGCCAACGGCGCGGATCAAATGCCCGGGAGCATGGCTGCCGGCGCAAGTGGGAGCGCGTGCGTCGAGCACGCGGGAGAGTAGTGCGGCCGCCGGGTGCAGGGTCGCCATCGCGGCCGTCAACGACGCCAGCACGGCTGCCAGGCGTGTGGGGGCACGGCCACCAGGGCGAAAGAAGGCAAGGGGGTATTCGCAAGATTTGTGGCCACGTTGGCGCACGGTGGATGCCACGTAAGCAGCAAATAGCCTCGTTGGCGGGTTTCGGATGGCGGGTGAGCACTAGGAATAGTTTGTGGATCTGGATGTGTGTTTTTAAAGTTAATGGACCTAGGTGGAAAGGCGGGATAAATTTAAGAATCTGGGATGGATTTTACTCTTACGCTATTATATATGTATTGCATAGACATGTATTGCTTTATACTCATTCTGCGTATCCTGGCTATGTATTGCATAGGTATCTTGTTTTTCTTTTTTACACTTATTTATATCACTCTATTATATATGTTGCTTTCCTTTTACATGTACTGTACAAAATGATGTAGATTTAATTATTTTTATTATAACAGCGGATGATAATTTTCAACTTTGACCTCTTTGATTTATGCATATTATGTCCTATTCCCCAATATTAGTTTCGTATTGGTAATGATATATATATATTTTATCTACATGCGCATGTAGCTACACTCACTTTCAATAAATCAACAAGGGTATGTCCGAATACTCATTTATCAGTTTGAGTATGTTCACATACTTATTTTAAGATACCTCAAATATCACCACACGGAAAAACTACAAATCAGCCCCTGATTTTAATTTATTATAATAATATATTTATATTAATACATATAATGAGGTATGTCCACATACCTCAGGTATACTCGCATACCTCATGCACATACAACCACAGATGGCCTAGTATCATTGCATACTCCGTGTATATACCTTTCGTTCAATCAGATACCCTCAAAATGTTGAAATACACAAGTGAGTGTAGCTACATGCGCATGTAGAAAAGAATTTTCCTATATATATATATATATATATATATATATATATATATAGGGAGAGAGAGAGAGAGAGAAGCATATCTACCGATGAATTTCTTAAAAAACATGGTGCAATCTACCCATACAAATAATTACCAGCGTGGAAGAAATGGCCCCTATCACCAGATTGAGTCGATCGCGACTTGGTGAAAAAAGAAATGAACTAGCACCGGTTCAGTGTATTGACTTGAATCTTGATGTTGTAGTCCTCATCACGGGTTGGTAACTCTACTTTGATCCAAATTCAGGTAAGATAATATAAACATGCACGCATGTTTTTTGTTAGCTTGTCTGCCAAGAAACTACTGTACATTCATATCCAGTGAAGTTATCGTCCATGGCCTCGCCGATCGAGCGATGGTCTTCCTGGCACGCTCACCATCGCCGTGACTCCCGATGGAGGACTTGCTGTGTGCAGCCGAAGGGGAACCGAGCGACAATAGCATGCAGCTGCTCGTCACCATCACCGTCTTATATATAGAGGCGGGCGTGCAGGTGCAGACGTGCAGTGGCTACGTCAAGTCTTGATGCTGCGCTCAAGTGACGACTAATCTTTGGTCGTCCGTGTCACCGTCACACCCGCGTGAGAGCGATCCGAGAGAATATACATGGAAGAAGGTTGCCTCGTAGGATTTGCATTGGTTAGTGCCTTTCGTGACGCTGATGTCGCGTTCTCTTTCATCAACACTAGTATGATTTACAACCACAAACCACCACCTTACAAGAGATGGCAAAATGCTAATAAAATTCAACAAGACAAGTTCAACGTAAGATCCTAAAGCACGCAGGTAACCAAGTTCAACCAAGGCATTCCCATCTGATTTTCAACTAAACTTTTTGCGCTCTTGCTCCAAGATGCTCACATTCTTTGTCCTCTCATTTTCCTCAGGCGTGTTCGCTCTCCCGTCATGACGAATTAAACTCATTTTGCCATCTTTTCCGCACACTCTTCATCTCTTTCATTAAAAGTCCCAATAACAAACGCAACAAATATAAAATCAAATATTAGTGAGCAGTTGCATGAAAGGTACAAAAAACTCCAAGATGAAACGCAACAAAAGCATTCTCATCTGCTTTTCAACTAACCTTTTCATGCTTCAACTCCAAGATGCTCAATTCCTTTGTCCTCCTCTCATTTTCCTCAGAAGTGTTCTTTCTCTCATCATCATTTTTGGCAAACGAACTTGTTTTGTCATCTTCTTTTTCCACAGAATAATTATTTCCCCTAGCAAACTCTTCATCATTTTCATCACTGCCAGGTCCCAATAACAATCGCAACTAATATAAAACTGAGAGTTAGTGAGCAGTTGCATGAAAGGAACACAAACGAGTAAGGACATTTTGTGATGCCCTAGGCATCTCCCGAGCATTATCATGTGCATACTTTGTTTAATTACTTCTCATAAGCATCATCTCATCTCATGGTAGTGTGCAGTTGAATCATATGAACAAACATGATGAAAATAGCTAAGTGATACACTCGGTTTTGCAAAAATGACGCTATAAATGTGAGCATAACTTAAATCCTATGGAGTTTTAGGTGAAACTTTTTATACCAAACTTGTAGGTCTTGAAGTGGTAAACAACTTTGTTAATTAGATCTTGGATGGAAAATGGGTTTAACTTAGTGTAAAGGGAGTTTTGGTGTCAGCAAACAAACACACTCCAAATCTGAAATATTTAGAATTCTTCATTTTTCTATATCCTACAGTCCTTTTCATGCAAAGGTCCAATTTATAAAGTTTTAGGCCATGAAATTTTGAAAAACTTTGTAAAAAAGGCTTTTGGGAGAAAATGGCTATAAATAGGACCTTTGAATTATCTAAGGAAAACAGTTCTCAGTCCAAACTTAGGGCTGATAGTTAAATTCAAATTTAAGTCAAATATAGACCCAGATTTTGAACTTGGTGCTTTTTACAGAGTTGTAGAGCTCAAAGTTGTGAACATTTCATCCAATGGGCACATCTCCAGAATCGGCTTCTAAACATGCCAAAAATGCATTTTTCAGAGAGGGAGAAAACACATTTTAATTGTGCTACTTTTGAGTTGCTGACGGGTGGGACCCACCCGTCAGTATCGCCTGCACCCCTCAGGTTTCGGCCGCCGCGTGGCCGCCGGCGTACGGCCGGCGCGCCCCGGCCACGGATCAAGCTCCCGACCTCGCCTTTAGCCGTGCCGCGTCCCCGCGCTCTCACTCCCTCCTTTCAGTCGTCCAGCTCGCCCGCGCGCCTCCCCCGCTCGTCCTCGCGCCGTCCGCCATTGACAGAGCTCGCTCGAGCTCGCCCCCAGCCACTTCCGCCCTCTCCCGAGATCAACCATCACCACGCCGAGCTTCGCCGCCCTCGACTCCACCTTTCCGCCTAGACCTCGTCGCCCGAGACCCCTCCACCTCGGCGTATTGCACCGCCGAACCCCGCCGACCAGAAGCGTCCGTCGCCGTCCCTCCCCGCAGTCTCCCCCGCCGTTTGAGGTAGTGGGTGAGCTTCCCCATCCTCCTCTCTCTCTCCCCGGCATTTTGCGGTGAGCCTCCGTGCCCCGCAGGGCCGGATTGGCCGCGCGCCACCGTCGCCGTTCCTCCCGTCGCGAGGAAGAAGACGACGGGAGGAAGGAGACGGCAGATTTGCAGATCCGACCCCGCGGTATCAGGATTTTTCATTTTAGTCCACCGCGCTGTATGCTGGGTCTTGCAAGTCTTACGTGCTAGTCCCTGGGGTTTCGAAACAATCACGATCTAGCCCTGGATCTAATGGTTTTTCCTTTTTATTTAGTTATTTCGGCAGAAATCTTTGAAAAATCATAGAAAATTCAATAAAAATCAAAAAAATACCAAACTAGTTGCATTGTAATCCTTTTGAATAGATCTATCTGGTGAATATGATGGTTGAGTAGGAAAGTACCAGTTTGCCCCTGATTTTGTGCAAGCATGTAAAACCCTAATAAATAAGAAATGTGGACTAATTGGCCTCCAAAAATTGCCAAACTTGGACAGCAGTGTTGTTAGGGTATATAGGCTCACTGTGATTTTTGGTAGCTCAAGTGTTCACTGGTTAATTACTGTCTTGCCCCTACATGTGATTTTAGCATAGAAATAAATAAGGAAATGATAACTATATAGAAGTTATGCTCTAAATAGTTTTACACATTTTATTTGTGCTCCCTGTAGTATAAAGAGCTCACTGTTGAAATGGGGTACTATGCATGTCAAGTATAGTTAGTGTTTTGAAATTAATAAGTTCATGTATGTTAAATTAATAAATAGGAAATGTGGTTTAAATGTGGGTCAAAAACTTCGGAATTTGGGCAGCAACATTGCTAATATACCTAAGCTTAGTATAAGAATTTGATAGCTTAAATGCTTCCTGTATATTTACTATTTTACCCTTGCCTAGTATTTAAGCATATAGTTAACAATGAAAGAGAGTTCTAGATAGTAGTAAGCTATAGGGGTTTTGTGGTATTTATCTAGGTTCTAGATTGTGTAAGTAGCTCATCGCTGAAAACGTGAGGACATGTATGTAAAGTTTGACCCTATTTTGAAAATGGTAGATATAATGCCTATTTAAGCAAAGAATAGGAAATGCGAGACTAGTATATCCATAAATGCCACCCTAAATCACATTTGGAACTTAGGAGTATGTAGGCCTTAGCCACTAAGTTGGAATGCAACGTAGGTCTTCACTACTGTTGAGAAATGCACGCTAGGAATGCTAAGCTAGCTAGGTGAAAATAGGTGTTTAAGTAAGCATCGGCCTTTTCGCATGAATCGATGCTATCCAGTCACACACCCCCATGTGGTTATGTGTGACAAGCTAAGCTATCATAGGTGATGCCTTGTACGATTTCTTAACGTTAAACAAGTTTCATCACGAAAAATGCATAATGTTATTCCATAAACCCTGATTTCTTGCATTGCACTCGCATCATGAAGCAAGCATTGCACTAATACATGTTCCAATTGCACTATGTCATGCATATAGATTCCGCGAGCGAAGGACAACTGCCGGATCAACCAATCGTAGAGGAACCAGAGGAACGGCTGCACCAGGAGCTGAAGGACCAGCAGCAGGGACACGACTATGCTCCGGACGAGGATACTGACCCTAACGAGGAAGGTAGGCAGGACCATACTTAACCCAGCAAACAAGTTATACTTGATGATTACGCATATGCATTAGGAGTTGCTTGAAACCAGTTGCATTAGACTCCCTGGCTGCCCTGGCCCTAGCACCTATACATAGAGTTCGTAGGACGAGTATGCCTAGAGTTTACTAGGTACGAGTAGACACGAGTGTGTGGACTCGTCGCGTAGGTGTTTTCAAAGTTACAAAAGCTTACTCTCACATCAATTATTACTGATGCTCCTGGATTAAATGGAGACCGGGCGGAGATTTATTTCAGTATATGCTTTTCATAAGGTCGCACTTTGGACTCCGCCCGAGTCGCATAAGGCCCGTCCGCTGTTCGCCTGCTGTTCGGCATAACATTGCTAGAGTGCTTATCCGGGATATGGGACCGGAAAAGTCTTTTCTGGGCTCGTCCGAAGCACAGAGACACGTTCCTACCCGCTGGTTGAGAGGAAGGTGGCCCGGGGGAGCTTGGTACTCATGACGGGGAGACCGAGATGTCGGCAGGCTCGTCATGGGGGCACAACCCGGGGGCTAGGCGGGAGTGAATCGAACTTGGAACGAGGCAGGTTAAGATTGGGGCTATACGTGGGAACGCGATGGCTAGTAAGCATATACCCCTGGCATGATAGTTATTCCCGGGAATTAAAATCGATTCGAATCGCTGATGCCCACCAGGTGTGGGAATGCTGATAATGCACACGGGCAACGTAGTAACTATTTAAACACTCTGGTATTTAATACTCATGATTTTGGAATACCACATGTTTGAATTGAACTGTTTACCTTACCGCAAGTTACTTTTATGTTGAAGGTTATGCAAATGATGAAAACTTGCTACTTATGTTACACATGTTACTGTTTAAAACCAAAGGCTAAGGATCCACTCGCTAGTAAGCCGCTTCGCGTCAGCCGTAAGCCAAATCCATTAAAACCTACTGAGTAATTAGTACTCAGGGTTTGCCCCCATATTTTGAGCGCGGATATGGAATTCATGGTCTGCACCTGTGTCGGAGGTGGCGCATGTCCTCACTTAGGATGAAACGACATGAGTGGTACAAGGGCAACATCGGTGGGCTCGATGTTGTTACCTCTAATGCAAATCTTTTGATGATATCATGGTGACCTCTGAACTTATTATTCCGCTGCGAGAAATTTTTTGGAACTTGCTATTTTATAACACTATGTTGGACTTGTATTTTATTCAAAACCGGTTTGTAACTAAGTCTAATATTATGCTATTCAACTGCCTGTGATGATGTATCTGTTGTGGCTCCATCGTGGGTCAGATGTGTATGATGTCGGTTCCTCTGGGGAAATGGTAATATCGGGGGTCAAACGACTCTCGACGGACGACCGGGTTTAGTTTGGCCTAATCACATTGCGAGCCAGAGCTGGCTGATGTGCTTAGTCCGGATTAAATCGGCGGTTCCGCCACACATTTTAGGTAGCATAAAAATTTCCACTAGCCTTTTGCTTCTCGTTCCCTTCCATTGTGTTGCCTCTTTTCACTCTTCTCGTCACAGAACCAACCTTGCCAACAGATTCTACAATTGAATGTGTATATCAGTAGCAAATTCCACAATAGAAACACAAAAGAGTGAACAAAAAAAATCTCTGAAGTCTCTACACCTTGGTGCTTTGCTTGGTCTCTACATTGACGTTTTGACTGATGTCGTTTCTTAGCACTAGCTTATCCTTTTTTACCAGTTTCTTGTCAGAAAAGTTCTTATTGCCATCAGATTCATTAGAAACACATGCTCCAGCAGTGCTGCCCCTAGTGGTAGAGCACAACAATACAGTAATATGGTTTTTTGCCCAAGGAAACAGAATCTGTATAGAACACTATCCTGCATATAATGGTTACCAGAAATTATCTGCACAATAAGAGAAATATATAGTTATGCAGATTGCATATCATACCTTGTAGAGTCCTTCGCGGTAAACCATTCATCACATATTCGAAGCATAGCTCCCGAGGTACTGATCCCGGATAATCAAGCTCATGTGCAAATGAGCATTCTCTTTCTCAAGATTCCATAAAAACGGTGCACAACCTTGGCCTCTTTCATGACGCCCTAGAAGTTATTTTTGCAAGCAACACCAAGACATCCATAAGCATCAAATTATTAATACTAAAGATTAAGCGGAAGCTTGTTTCAGTGGAACAAAGAATTTACCATCATAGTGGCCATGGCAATGCGATACTGAGGCCCTTTGCATACCATAAGGCTTAAGGCACACTTGCGGATTTCATTGCTTGTGCGGACATGGGAAATGGGTGAGATGGCCTTCGATATCAGCCAGCCACACATCAGCTCAGCCTCTTTAGCGATACACTTGAAACCAAACAATAGTTCACAGAGGTTCAATGGAGTTGGTAGATAAGAATCACCGTTGAACATATCTCGAAACAAAAGACTTGGCTTGGTTTTTAGAGGGTAAGGGACAGAAGATATATACCTTTAAAGCAAGAGATGCAGCGGGCAATTCAACTTTGAGTAGACCAACTATTTCCTTTGCGCACTTGGTGCCCTTGTTACTCACTCGCCTGACCTTGCGGTCATCCGTAGGGAATGCCGTAGCAAATTTCTTCCACAGAAACAAAAGATGTTTCTCCATCTCGATACACTACCAAACCAACATTTCGCAACGATATGTAAATGTAACTTGTTAGAAGATCAAGCTAGAAGAAACAAGAAACTTGCGGACAAGACATTCAGATGCAGAAAGCTACCAAGTGGGCTAGAGATGCCAGGTCATCCCCATTATCATCTGCATCGCCAGCAGCACTGGCTTCCTTTAGGTTGTGGTTGTAATATGCTGACAGGTATTCCTTGTATCTGGACCAAGAATTAGATGTATTGCGCGGCAGTATCATATCCTAGCCCCATGCTCTTTCAAAAAGATCTGCACAAGGCAGCGAGCCATGTATGTATCGATGAAAATCTTCTGGGAATTGGAAAATAACAAGGGGAATGGAATCCAAACCGACGGAACTAACCTGGGAAGTTCAACATCTCTATCGGCGGTGGAAGCGGGGCAGTATGCTTCCTGGCATATCCACAGCGGTCTGCCCACATGGTCATCCTCTCTCTAGCAGTTCTCCGCCAGGTTTCTGCATGGGCTTTTACGGCGGCCTGAATCTCCTCCCTCTCGGCGTCATCCATCTCTTCCTCCACCTCCTCCAACACCCCCTCCTCAAATTCATCATCATCCTCTACCTCTTCATCCTCCTCCTCATCCGTCCAATGATGCCATCGCTGGTAATCGGGAGATTTGTCCTCCTCCAACTCCTCCGCATATTCAGCAGCAGCAGCAAGCAGTATTCTCCTCCTCCTCCTCCTCCTCAGCATCCTCAGCCTCCTCCTCCTCCTCCAAACAATCGCGCCGCCGCCGGTAATCGGGACATAAGGTTTTTGGGTGGGTGGGCGATTCGAGGGTAGGGTATGGTTGGGGTTTCTCAGGCAGTGTTCCATTCGGCGGCTGCGGCGATTATACGCTTCGCAAAACAGTACTCGAGAATCTTCTGGACATTGATCGATAAAATCAGACGGCGTGGAACCCAAAGCTCTACTGTTGAGGCCGCGGCGCGGAGCGTATAATCGCCGCAGCCGCGGAATGGAACGCTGCGTCAGATCGGGTGTGAGCAAGACTGCCGGACGGGGAGTAGAGGAGAGCGGGATCCCCATTAGGCTGTTGAAGAGTTGATTCAATCCCTATCTTTGGAAGCGCAAGGGAGCCTCTCCTCTGCCACCGTGGGGGAGGGAAAGGGAGGGGAGGGGAAGGGGAGCGACATGAAAGAGGTGGGCGGGCGGGCGACTAGGGGTTCGTTCGGAATTCGGATGTACTTTGCCAGCTAGGGTTTGTCTTGCCGACTGCCGTGCCGGTGCAGCCGTGCAGGCGAGCCGTATTGGGCTGAGGCCCATAATTTTTCTGTGCTCTAAAGAGGGTACTGTAGTTTGTAAAAATTAAGCTAAAAAAACTTAAATTCCAATTGCACTACTATGTTTTTTTTCTTCTAAAAAAACTACTGTGTTTTTTCAACTTGGGATTTAAAACAGAACTATAATTGACTATGTTTGGACAATATTTTTTAAAATACATTATTTTAGGTTCTACGAGAACTGGGCTCTAGAATTTCATTGTAAAGTTGTGGAACCAACTACCAAGTGCAATGAAAATTATCGATTTAAAAAGCAGTGCCGGAGGACAAACCAAAAATATGGTATAGCAGTGGCACAGTGGGCAAGGGTGACGGCAATCTGTGTGTCCTGGCCTCTAGCAGATTGTACTGTTTATATTACAAAGCGATATTGTAGTGCTATTGTAGATAGATTGAAAGGGAGATAGATGGAATAGTAATAAAAAGGGGTGAATAGGCATTTTGCTGGAGGTGATCTTAGGTATGTTACAGGATAGAGATAACAACGGGTATCGGGTAAAACCCAGCTGAGTATCTCTTCCTCCAGATCCATGCCCATGCGGGTTTAGAGTACCCAACCAGTTACTCATACCCATCAAAATGGCAATACTTCATCGCGCGATTGACAGCTGACATGTCCGTAACAAAAAAAACCATCAATAATTAGCCAGAACTTTTAGCTTGAACATTCATTATAAGCGGTCTTTTCAGCTATAACATATTCACTTGATAACATTACAAAGGCATGTGCGATATTCTGTTGCTTTTTAAGCTGGTTTTTGGCGGTGAATTACAAACCCATGCTCACTTACCTGAATTTCGTGTGCCACTAACAATATCAGAGTCCATAATTGAAACCTGAAAATATTTAGGGTCACGTGGTGACTGAGGAGTCCATGGACATTTGCAGAAATGTCACACTCATGCACAGGCCATTCACTTGAGTCCGAATCTCTATATCACACACGACATGTGTCACCCTATGTAGGTGTCCAAACTTCGACTCTCCCATCACATTGTGACCCTAGTGATATATCTAGATTTCAACTGTAGGCTCTCGTACCAATTATTAAAAAGATTAGCCTCCACAACAATGAATACAAACCAATAGTGTAACCAATCTCTATCAGTGGAAGTGATGATTTGATCTATCAAGATGAACATGCACGATTACTGATGACAACAACAACAGAGCACGATATTTGTTAAGAAGGTTTAACCGAAGTCTACGTCCTTAAGGTATGACTAAGGCGCTCCTCCCAATAAATAGTGGCTATGGCGATGAATAGGCACACGCAGCTGCACCATCCGCCTATGATAAGATATCTAAGTTGTCATGGTTACAACACAGCTCCCCTCTCATATTTACGAGGACTTCTGCGTTACAAACTTTGACACAAACTCTACCCATATAATGCTAATACAACTTCAAATTTGGTTACATTCATCGTGACATTAAAATAAATCAATACTTTTCAACCATATTAAATTGCACCTCATGCTTAGACATAAAACATATTACAATCAATGTGCATAGATAAAAAATTGCATTGGCAATATTATAACTCATAAAATCTTAAATCCCATAAATGTAATTAGTATCAACGTTATTTAAAGCCAAGTCTACTTCAAAATAAATTAAAACTTGTAAAGGGAATAATGGTCATATAGTTTGTGCAATCTAAGCAATATATCTTGCACATAAATAAATTGAAAAAACTAAAAAAAGAATAAATTTACTAAACGTGTTTCGGCCTCAATGATTCACCCCAACAGCATTCCGCTAACCACACGCCCCATCGACTGCCTCAAGTGTCAAATCCATAGCCAAACAGGCTTTGTGAATATTTACATTCGTCCATGAGGCCGGCCGTTGCGGTATGGGCATGATCCGGCGATTTTGTCTGTGGAACGAAGATAAAAAAGAACGATTGACATTCGTCCATGAAGAAGATGAGGAGAAAATATTGCTGAAGATAAAAAAAAAACGGTATGGCATGATCCATGAACGATTGTGAATATTGCTGAAGTCGAATGCATGATTTTTATGATACTAGAAAGTTTATGGGTTTGATTTAAGGGCTATTTTCTATAAGAATTTTACAGGGAAAAATTGAGCTCTCTTTGATTTCTTTTATGATGGATGTGGTGTGTGATTTGCAGCTGCTACCCAACCAGTTGAAAGTCTAGAAACTATACTGTCTACTTCCAAATCCCTCTTAGAAACTGCTAGTTCCAATATCCAAATAGTCCCAAAAATGCTACCTGTCAACAACTTTAGAAAAGGCAAACAGAGTAGAGGAGCAGGACAACGGCTCTGAGCTCGTGTATTATAATAATTTTGCAGTATGCTGAGAGCAAGCTGTCCCAAAATCTGATCAAGGAACCTGGTGGGCTCTTCTCTTTTGTGTCTTCAGCTTTCTTCTCCTTCGGCAAACAGCGGATAAAAGCCGGCGGGGGCGGGGCAAGGGATTTGGTTGGAGGAGGCTTGGAGCTGGCACCTGGCAGCACACAGCAAAGCAAAGCACACGATTCGATTCCTACACACCCAGCCTCTCTCCATGGAGACCCCATACATGTCTTTTCTTGCTTGATCCATCTCGATTGCGCGCCTCTGCTCCCTCTTCTCTTCTCCTGTCCTGCTTCCCTTCCCGGTGGCCGGAGGAGGTGGTGATGCGTAGCTGCCCGCCGATGTGATTGGCCGCTCGGTTGATTAGGAATTGGGTGTCGCAATCCCTCCAGCGCAGCATCCAGCGCGGCGATTGGTTGAGTCGCCATCCACCATTCCGTTGGTAGCTGCCAATCTTGCCGCGCCCGCAGCAGAAAGGCACTTTCTTCAGCCATGGCGTGCGCGGCGGCGCACATGTTCGTCTACAACGCCACCCTCTGCGCCTGCGACCCCGGGTACTACCTCTTCACCAACTCCACCGGCGGCGGCGGCGGCGGCGGCAGCAGCAGCAGCTGCGTGTCGCTGCCGAGCGGCGGCGGCGGCGAAGGGTTCAGCGACTGGCAGGTCGGGTCCGTGGGCGCAAACCGGAACCAGAGCTTCTACTTCCTCACCCCCGTCCTCTCCCTCGACGTCGTCCGCCGCCTTACCCAGTCCCAGGCCGTCCTCCTCTGGGTCGCGCTCGCCACGCTGCTCTCCTGGTTCGCCTTCTGCGCCGCCGCCAGGTTCGCCGGCCAGGACGCCGCCCGCCACAAGAAGCTCTTCGCCGCCCGCTTCTGGGTCAGTCGCCTCGACTTCATCTTCGACAACAACCACTATGCGGTCTGTGCCCCCAAACATACTACATCATCATTTCCTTCCATTTTTTATCACATTGTTGGTCGCAAGATTTCATCTTTAAACAATTTCTTTCGATCCTCGTGAATGATTAAGCTTGCAATTTCACTCTCTCCCCCGCCTCTCTGCTGCTGCTTATTCTTTCCTTCCGGCAGGGTCACTCAATTAGGAAATGGAACCCCGCTTCGCTTGGTTTGCTTGGCCGCCGCGTTTCGGATTAATCCATCTTTGATTGCCTCGCCACTTTGTAGGCGCGTTTTGGACGCCTTGGGTTACTTCGTGTCCATGGCACTGCTGTCTTTGGATTTCTTAGAAATTACCGTCCCTTTCTGGGTCAACTTGACCTTTCCGTTTCTTGTTGCCTTTGACGTTACGTTTATATGTGTCTGAACATGACCCTACCGTGGCCTTACTTCGAACCATACGCCCATTACATTACATGAAATTGAGAAATTTTGCCAGTTGAGTGAACAAAGACCATTGTAATCCTGTCGCAATAGAGCATCACAACTCATCAAACGGAACATTAATTTATCCATTTCCTGCAAAATCCCTGTCTTGTTTTGTCCCCTGAAAGTTGCATTGTTGTATCCTCTCGAAGTCCAGGATGATCAGCAGGTACTGAGAAAAAGAAAAACAGAGCTGGGTGGTACGTTCTCAGTGGCTACCTTGATACTCTTCCTTGGATTAGTCACCGTGTAAGAGATGTTCACATTCACCTATATGTACTTTTTATATTGGAATTAGTTGATCCCTTGGTAAAGCTTATGGACTACTCTCTACTTGACTGTCGCAGGCTGCTGTATCAAGCCATCAACAGACGCAACGTCGAAGTACATCGAGTTAAACCAGCTAATGCTCCGGATTTGCTGAGTTTTGTGAATGATCTCGAGTTTCACATAACCACTATCTCAAGCATGTCCTGTGCTCAAGCAATCGCACCTTCTACTATAGCAATGGGAACTCCTGGGTTTATGGACTTCAGGGTGCTGCCTCTGTCAGCACTCTTGACCTACAGTTGCCAGAACACGAGCGAGGGCCCATCAGTTACACTCAAATGCAATGGCTGCCGAATCCCTCCAAGAGACCACTATGTATCCTGGCAGTTTGTTGATTTTCCAAGGCAACCAGCTGCCGCTGTCGGCTTCCAGTTTAACTTGACTGCGAAGGAACATGGAGATGCTAAGCACATGAGCTTTGTGAGTGGTACTTTAAGTTCCTGACAATTACGTTGATGACAAGCTGAAAACATTCAGAGGGCCAGAATCCAATGTGCTCAAGATCCAATTGTTTCCTCAAATATACAACAACCATCATGGCTTGAAGCTCTTGCAGCCACTTGTTCAGGACTTCACTCAAGGTTCTACCTTATCCGATTTGAGCGGCTTAAATGCTTCCCTGCAGAACCCTAGCGATGGAGTGATAAATACTACACTCTACATAAGTTATCTTTCTGACTATATCGTGGAGATTAGCAATGAAAATGTGCTGGGCCCAGGTGAGCATCTTATGAAGCAAAGCCTGACCTTTATGAGTGATATTTTTGCATAGTTTATGGTTCCATTCTATGGAGCAGATTTAATTTCTCATTGTTCACTTGCAAATAATGACATGAATGTACCTACAGATCATATTACAAAATACCTATAAGAGTATGTTGTTTTGAATAGATAAACATTTACGTATGTGAACCGTAGAGAGACTGGATTGTTTAGATTAGGTCATGATGTGTGATGTTGATTTAGCTGTTTGATGTATTTAGTTCATAAATTTAGAGTTTAGCCTGTACGAAATTTCGTTCCAATTTGTTATTGGTCTCATTTCATAGAGCAATGATGCATAGCTTTCTGAAATTAACTCAATCCTTGCTCCTCTAGCACTAAATGCTTAATCCTTAGGCACATTGTCGTTCCCATATGTTGAAATTTTAAACAACCGAAAAGGCATAAGAACCAATAGACAGTACCTTTGTGACCCCACAGTTATATATTTGTTTGGTAATCCTTTGGGCCCACATGAGAATGTTGTCTGAAGTGTCCAACAGAATGCACCACAAGTCGTATGAAGTTGAACTTGAGCTATTATCTGTGTGCTTCCACTTTTCATTTACCACACCTGATGTTAGTTGTTATCTGTAGTCAGTATACTTGCAAGTATTGGTGGCCTGTATGCTTTCAGTGTGGCAATTTTTCTCTGCCTCATGTCTCAAGTAAGTCACCTATGTCTATTCGTGGTTAATTTATGTCAAGGCTTTGCCATCGTTTCATTTGTTGCCAGAAATTCTTTCTACCTTAATGTTACATGCTAGCATAAAACATTAATATTAATTTCTGATTGTTTTATATCCCTTTTTTACCATTTACTGATCCACTTTAGATTCATCTATACAAATATTTTGTATTGCTATCATAATCGCACATTCGCACCAAGTGAAGCTTCTAAGCCTTTGTGGCACTGAAACTAAGGAACAACACTGTAATGTCTGTTCATTAGCAACTGCTTGTGTAATTAACAAGTTGGCTTTTCAGTGTGAAGGAAGGATAAAGAAGCTCCGTGATGAGGATACCAGAATGCTGAAAATTCTGAGCAAACAACGTGCTCAGCGAAATTGGAACAAGGTAAAGCACATCTAGATCCAAGGATAATGAGCACTATATCCATCCAATTGTCTTATTGAGCAATACACTATATTGATTTCACTGCTAACAGGTGCGGAAGTTTGTCATGTACACTTGGGGTCCTAGCAACTTGGATCCAACCGATAGAAGTGGCAAGTGGCCTGAAGCTTCGGTGATGGATTCCCTCCATGGATCCTTCCACAAGAGAAGAAAACCGGCTAGAAGAGCAACCTCGAATGCGAGCAAACCTAAAAATCCTGCTGACATGGTATTGTGTTTCTTGTTCTTCATAGAACTAAGAACTTCACATATATACATTGGTGCGGTAGACTATGTGTATACCGCAATAAATGCTTTGTGCAGCTTAGTAATGTTTTCCTTCATCCATTCAATCTATTACCTGTGCTATACTTTTGGTTAGATTTCCTGAGGAATAAATTTTGTGCACTTGTACCAAAGCAGGCAATTGAAATTGAAAGAGTTGGGGAGATGCAGCAGCCAAGCAGCTCTAGGTAGCCTTGATGGATGGAGGTTCTGGATGCAATTATTCATTGTAATGAATGGTTTTGACTCATATACACAGCAGTTCCTGCATAGATGGATCCTTTCAATTTCACCCGTTAGTCATGAATTGGAACTTTTGTGCTCCTGCAGCATCTGCGCCCATGATTGGCGATTGTGACACGACCATACTCCTGGAGAGGGGCTGTCCATATGAAGAGTGTAGGTAGAGACAAGTTGCAAAATTGTACAGGGTTCACAGACGGGTGTTTGAAAGGCCAGATGCTGCTGATCAGCAAGTGATTGGCATGATGAGAGGTGGGAAATTTCATTGTCGGTTTAAGTTGGAGCTGAGAGTTTCAGAGATCTGGTCATGTGCCCGTATTTTCCTTTGATTTCATTTCATGAGACAGGATTGGTATTCTTTCTTTGAATTGTACATGTTGGTACTTATGAATGGATTTGTTGGTCGGGGCTCTTGTTCATTTCATCCCTCCCTGATACCAAACTGCGATTTGGAAATGGGAAGAAATGAGGAAAGGCTGGTATTATTCTTTGCTCCATGGCATGTAATGAATAAATGTTTTTGTTTCTTTTGTATTTGCGTTCTGTGTATGTTGATGGGTACAATAATGTGCTTTAGCTCCACATTGTTGCAGCTTAATGGCTCGATTTGACACTGATAAAAATTCTTAGTATTCTGCTTTCTATTTGCCGAGCAGTTTTTGTGGGAAATATTTGCAGTGTTGATTATGAGTAAGCATTGTGTTTATGCCGGATGATTGTATTATCAATGGATCCGTTCCATTGAAATGCTGTTTTTTATTCCTAAAAAATAGGGGCTTCTCTTTCTTTCTTCTTGATTGTTTTTTTAATAATTTTTTTGCTTCGTTGTTGCACCGTCCTAAGATCGCGTGCAAACGAAGCGAGCTGAGAAGCCCAAGCCAGTTAGGACGGTTTATTCCACTACGAAGAAGTCTTCTCCCTCTTAAACTATGTTTGGATTCTACAGAACCCCTTTGGGCTACAGTACTTGCAGTCCTCCGCCCCCTTGAGTCAAATTTACCCGAGAGATTTCAGAATCTGAGACTCGGTTCGCATGCTTCACATAATTTGACACTCGGTTCATATTTCTTCTGAAAAACGTGTCTAAAGCGTGCGATTTTTTTATTTTGAGTGTTTATATTTTCTCTCAATTGCAAACTACTCTGTCAAATTACGTGAGGCGTGTGAACTAAGTCCCAAAGTCTGAAATCTCTCAATCTACCCTGGTTTTTGGTTGGGGCAGTGACAACTTTGCTCCATGTTGCTTGTGACGTGGCCCATGTGTTAGTCTCTTCTCCACCTCATTTCCCCTCAGGTTGTTGCCATTGGCAATCTCCAAGCTTATACTCACTCACCTCCTCCCTCATCCCCTTTGTCTCTAGCCCTAGGCCTTCCACATCTGCATTGCCACCACCCCAACCACAACCCCGTCGATAGCACATTGGTGCAGGACCCCCGCGAACAACATTAGGGTGGGATGCAGGGGGGGGGGCTTGTCGTGATTACTTAATCAAGAGAGCTCCACCTTTCAGTAAATCCTCAAGGAATTCCATCTTCTACTAGGGCTCCAGTGTTGTACTCGTTTAATTATGATCTCCTTTAATTATGATGTCCTTAGCTTATCAATGAGGGTGATCAACCTGTTAATAAGACAACAAAAGGGACCGCACAAACATGAGCACGCAAACAAAGGTCGATGACTCTAATAGAGATGGCAATAAGTATCTGGATATTATTTTTCTTAGTTTCTCTACTAAATAAGGCACTATGGGAAAATATAGAACAAAATGGCTAACTATTTTTTTAGCAATTTAAAGCATTGATTTGAAGCGTATAGCCCGTTGGACACATTTTCTGGGTTCATTGGGCATGGGAATTTTCCATCTAACTCTGTAGGGCAAAAAATATCAACCAGAATTTTGACAAGATTTCCATCACAACAACCTACATAAATGAAACTTGTTAAAGGATATAACAAATCATCCTAGCTACTTGGACAGCAAGATCGTGGGTTCTGGTCTAGATAGATTTACAGATGATTTCTCATGTTCAAAATGACCTATAGTAATTTTATTAGGATTTATAAGCTAACCTATCAAGCTGTGCAATTAAACACATGGATTGAGCCATTTTAAATTGCAGAAATCATATATCTATTTCTTTTACCACTAATTCTAAAGATTTTGGCCATTGAAATTTTTGATGTGATACTATAGCACAAAACCTATCTACATTAATTTTGGGATATTTCTGGAGCAAGGAGACTATTTATCATGATTAATCACATTCGTTGTATATAATACACCAAGAAAAGACTAACAGAATTTATCTAGCAACTTCTGGATATAAGCGTGATTTTATAGATAATTAACAAGTTCTCTATTTGTGGAGCTAAACATGATTTTATATATCTATTTGTGGAACAAAATGAGTTGATTCATCGTCCCCTCATTATTCACAAGCTAATAATTAGTATTAAGATGAGAAGTGAGTTCTTTCCATAAATTTTTCAGAATGAGTTGATCCATTACCAACTCATTTTCCCTGAGTATGTTCCTCGAACCAAACACCACGTAAGTCCATGTATCCAAATCCCCCTTGTCTCCCCCTTTTCAAGCGGGGTCACAGCCACAATGGGTGGGCCAAAGTGGGCCCATACATTGGCATGACCAAGTCAAGGGTGACGGAGAGGTGCGCATGGGGCAGCAATGGCTTTTGCAGCGGTGAACTTGGCCACCAGGGCCTGTGGGAGGGGTGTGCGGTGGCATGAGATGGTGTGGCGACGAGCTCCGACCGTGGCTTCCATTGATAGCGAGTCCGAGCTTGGCTTGAGCTCAACTGAGGAAAAGATGAGGTAGGAGGTGATCCGCGATGGGGTACGGTGGAAAGATGGAACATCACCATAGTGGGGTACGGTGGAACGAGGACACTGGGGATGGCCATGAGTGTAGCGTGGAGTTTGGTGCGGCTCAGCATGGAGCAATGCATCGTCAAGGTAGGGACAGGGGTGTTAGATAGGGGTAACGGAGGTGACATCGCGCTCACAAAGCACGCTAGCGAGAGTGGGAAAGGGACGGTCGTGTGTGGCCGTGTGACGGTAGAAGCAAAGAGTCAAAGACCATACTAGAGAACCAAAGAAAGATGATGGATAATAGGGTTCGAGGTTGTCCGTCATTAATGAGAGGAGAAGAGTGGTGGTGGCAGGGGCGCACTCTGGCCGCATGGGTCTGAGGGATGGGGTGGCGACCTAGGGGACAGATTTGTCACTGAGACGTGGGTTTGGGTCCACGCGTTAGTGACAGTGACCGACGTTAGAGGATTCTGCTCTGATGACGCACGTGGCAGGGGTGCACCTGGCCCACATGGGTCGAGGGGTGTCCGTCATTGGTGGATTTAAGGCTGTTTTCAGCTCATTGTGTATAGTGCATAAGAGGCATGCCCACACTGTAAACACGATGGAGTTTGAAGAGATAGTCTACTGAGCTTAGCCTAGCCGGCTCTTAACTCTCTCTCTCTCTCTCCACAATCCTAACCATCTTGCTTACCTCTCACCTATTGAAGTGCATAAAATTCTCTAGTTAATAGCCATGTTATCTTGGTGAGCCGGCACTGTCACTGCCGCGTAGCCTACCTACTCATTAGTAGGGATGCAAGCGATCATGTTTGCGGGTTTGGCGATAAACTATTTTTCCGCGAGTATCCTAGTGATATTGCCAAGATTGCATCCCTACTCATATAGACACCCAACTACTTTTTTTCCCATTTGCACACCGTGCCTTTCTCGCTGGTTATGGCTGCTAGTCCACGACTATCGCAGCTAGCCAAGCCAACAGGTCCAATACAACCAAAGATCTGTTTAGATGAACATATTTAAGTTAGTGGAATTAAATTTAGTTCAATACTAAATCACGTTAGAAAATGGTTTGTATTACCAAATATTTTGTTTGGATACAGAGGAATTGCTAACTAGAATCCAATTCTACTTAACGTGGAGGTGGCAAGATCTGAATTGTGATAGACAACTTAGTAGTTCAATGCCAAAAGAAATGAGTTCTAATTCTATATATAAAGTCTATGGGCAACCAAACAATCGAATTTAGAAAATTAGATTCTGATTCCAATTCTTCGCGATTCTAGCTCCGAACCGAGTGCAAGCTGCGAAGCTGTATTGCTTTGCGTAAGATTTGATATATCCTTAGACCAAGTCCAGCAGCCAGGGTAAAAGCACATCTATCTACCATTCCAACTATCTTTCTCTCTGTGAACAGTGTCGCTACAGTACCATTTGTATTGTACCCTGACTTTTTACCCGGACGGCCAGGACTTAGCCTTACAATCTAATACAGTAATGCTTCTTTAAAATTGACGGAAAGTCTACGGCATTTTTCTTTCTTGCTTTCCAAGACACACGGGCAGTTTTTTCGGTGGGGTCCTCCGTAGAGCTGCCCAGGAACACAAGCAGCAGCAGAACGGATTCCCCATCCCATCCGGTGCCCGCAGGGTCCACGACTCCACGTTCCTTCCTGCCCCGCCGGCCGCCCCTTGCTCGTCTCGACCAGCCACCACAGCCGCATCGCATCTCGTCCGTCCATCCACGCAGCAAGGGCCCCACGGACAGAGCGGGCCGGGTCGAGCCTGACCAGCCAGCTGAACCCGACCACGACGAACCCAACCCTTAAAAAAAAAAAGACGAACCCTAGCTACCCGTCCCTACCCGCTGCTGCTGGATCCCCCTCCTCTCCCCGCCTCCCCCGCGGGCCCCGGCGCGACGCAAGGCAAAAGGCGGCGGAGGTGGCGCTGCTGCAGTCCACCAGTGTGCGGCCATGGTGCTCGGCAAGCTCGCCATCGTCATCGGCTCCGGTACGCCCCCGCCCTCTCTCCGCACGGGATCCCCACCCCCCTTACTTCGCCCTGATCTTCGTTCGATTCGAGCGCGGGGCGGGGCGGGGGCCGTGGCGCCGGAGCCGTGTGCTCTCTACTAGGGATACTTTTTCGGGCGGCGGTCTCGCCTCCTTGCTCGCAATCGAACCGATCGAATCGCTCCCCACTTCAGATTAATCTAGGCTAGAGCACTCTATGCACTTTAATTTTCTCCTCTATCTATGCTGGGGACGGGTAGTCATTTCTGCTGGATTATTCAGCTGGGGCTGGCTTGAGCGCTGAATTGTCACACCACCACTCACCGTCGCATCCCTTTGCAGGAATCGTTGGGACCGTACTGACAAGCGGCGAGGCCAGCCTTCCCGACTTCAAGGATGTAATCTCCGGCGCTTTCAAGGTCTCCTCACTCCCACCCTTGCGCTGCTTCCGCCCCCTCCTTACCGCCAGCGTCATTAATTTTGTACTAGTAGTTACTGTCGTCTGATCTCATCGCTTATTTCCACTCGTCTTCAGTTCTGGTCCAAGGGTGCAAAGCAAGGCAAGGATGGGCCGCCGTCTACCAGCAATCCGCACACCGCTCACTTGTTGTCTCAGGTTTTTTCGGGGCATGCTGTTTCTTCTCTTTCTATTCTTCAACACCATTGCATGTGTCGATTACTCATCATAACATATCGTTCAGGTCATTAATCTCAGAGAGGAGATTGAAATGTTGGCGAAAAACAATCATGTTGCTATTGTCACAGTTGACGGTAGACCTGGTTAGTGCTTTCTGTGGTTTGCTATCCTGTTTCTTACAAGTTAACTCATACCCTGCAGTATCTTGTACATGCTATGCTATTTTACCTGCTGGCCTTCACCTGAAAAGTGAAAACCACTCATCAAATTAGCAAATTACTCTTTGTTCGTTCTGTCATCATTTGGACTTATTACTAGGAATTGGTGCTCTGTCATATGTTTTTCCTCACAGAATGCTTGGTGGTTTATTTGTGAACAGTTAAATTTTCATAGTTTGGTTTTCAAGTAACATCATTGACTTCTGTAGCGATGACAACAATGTTTTTTGTTTTGCAGGCCCTGGTGCATATGGTATAACAGCTATTGTTGTTGGAGCTATTGGCTATTTATTCATTAGATGGAAGGTACATCTTTTGTTTTTCATTTTGGTACCAAAGTATATTAATAAATCTTTATTGGATCGCACTGCACAGGCTGCAAGTTCCCTTTATTACTGTTTTAGTACAATGCTTATAAACTGTCAAGTGTCAGCTGTGCTGATGCTATTCTTACTGTACAATTTGATGTTTTGGCCATGCCAATTCCATCAGAGCTAACCTGATGATTTGGTTCCAGGGGTGGAAACTTTCTGATATGATGTTTGTGACGAAGCGTGGATTATCTGATGCTTGTAATGTAGTGGGGAAACAAGTGGACCAGGTTTCAGAAAGTGTTAATGTAAAGCTCCTTCTTCCATCTCTCGCTTTAATGTTACTATTAGGCCTTCAGGTTCTCAGATACAACTCATTACATTAAAATCTTTCTAGTTAAAACATTGAAAGACCTTCAATTGACATCATAATCATTCTTGGTTTCTTACAATGCTTTCTTATGGTCCCATAACTGATATTTGTATTCTTGCTGTGTCCATGTACATGGCACTTTTGACCAGTGTACTCAAGCGCACAGTATCCACTAGGGATGCAAGCGGGTTCATTTGCGGACATTGCGAAAAAAAATGACTAGCTACAAATGTCCGCGAGTAGTCCTGCTTGCATCCTTAGTATCCACTATCTAGGCAGTCATTTCTTGAGTGGAAGACTGGAAGTTGACTACCACACCCATTTACCCTCTGCATTAAACATATGGGAAATTGGTAGGCTTAAGCTTAGCATGAGTAATTTGGGAAAGTGTACCTGTGGATTGTGGAATCAATATTTAGAAACAGAAGATTTAGTGAAAGGTGTTAAGTACATAAAAACAGAGGGAGTATTCTTATGTCCGGTTTTGTTAGAATGTTAGGAATTTTGGAAAGTGCGCCTGTGGAATCAACATTTAGAAACAGAAGCTTTGGTCAAAGGTGTCAATTCCATAAAAACAGAGGGAGTATGCTTATGTCCGGTTTTGTTAGAGTGTCTATACGTGCATATCCCCATCATATATTTTTTTCTGATGAATTATGTATACTTCCGGTCGGTAAGTGCCTATGCCTTATGTTGAACTGAAAGAGGGAAAATAACCCAATAAGGAAAAAGAAAAATATTTCGAAGCTTCACTGGTTATTTGTTTTATGGTAGCATCTAGATGTTTTGACTCTTACTGTTGCAACCAGAACTCTATTTATGTGAAATATTCTGAATTTTTGATATCAGGTCGCAAGGAGGCATCTTGCTGGAAGGATCGATCGTGTAGATTGTAGTTTAGATGAATGCCACGAAATTTCAGAAGCCACAAGGAAAGAGGTTTGAAGCTTACCCATATACTATACTATGCTTTAATCAGGATTTGGTGTAATTTATTGGTGACTGATACAGAACTATTTTATATAGGTTACAGTCATCCATGGAGATCTAAGTGCCTTCCAGAAGGAAATGGAAACAGTTCATCTTGTAGTTCGTAGTCTGGTAAGTACTTTGTATCATGCACATTTCTTCGTTTTTCTTCAAGATCTGATTCACTTTTAGTGCTACGCACAAACTGATTACCTGTTGTGTTGCAGGAGTCAAAGCTTGGACGCCTAGCCTATACTCAAGTAAGTAGACATTTACATCACTACAACTCATTTTTCTCCCAGTGACTCAAATATCTTACTGAAAATGTTGTAGGATCGTACAACGCGAGGAATATATGACCTGTGTGAATTCACTAAAAGATTGGATCAGAGCCCAAAAGCCGATACTCGTCAGGCAAGTCCATACCGTACCTGATTCAGTGCTTACAAATTAGTATGAGCAACTAAGTCTCTGGCATGTGAGAAGTTTGGACCTCATATCTTCTGTAATCCCATTGGGCACAACTTTGTTTAAATGAAATTGTATCATGGTGCCCATTTTTGCTCAGATTTTTAGGGTGATACCATCTTTGATGCACTTTATAGGAATTTGGCAACTATCTCGTTTCATCCTTATTTATGTTATTCATATAGGTTACGTCTTCAACTCCTCTCCCTGCCATTGAATCATCAGAGAGAATTACTAGGGTAAAATTATTGAGATACTTTCTTACCTTTTTTTTATAATTTAGATGTTCGCTGATTGATCCTTTGTTTTGTTACCACAGGCTGCTTCTTTGCCCCCAGCTTTGGAACCAGAGTCTCCTTCATCCCAGACACCTAGAGCAGAGGCCCCTAAGGTCAGGTTTGGTTTCTGTTTGAGAATATAATTGATCAATCTTGTTCCATCTGATATGATTTGCCTTTGTAGGTTGTGCGCCCATCTACAACCATGTCAGCATCAGGATTTAGTATGCTAGTTGGAACTACAATGCCTCCTAAAAGAGTAAGACCATCGTCAACTAACATGCTTTCTGATTAAAATTAGCTCTCTTCATGTTTGTTCTGTATAATGATCACTATGTAAGACATTAAATATACTAGTTGTCAATACGCAAATGCTGCTTACATCAGATGAATAATTTTGTTGCATATACTCGACACATTATATTAATGACAACTGCTTGTTATAATTTGTGATAAATATGTCTGTCTGTATGTTCTTACTGCTGAAATAAGTGTACTATATTTTTCTTATGAAAAAAGAGTATCATATTTATCATCACCTTCATAACCACATATTTCAACTTTAAACCTACTTTGGTTCTGCTCTGTTGTCACATACTGTAGTAGTGTATTTACACTTTGTGCTTTCCGTTTCAATCAGAGAGGTAAAATTTAGTAGTCCCTCCATTCCAGAATGTGTGGCGTGTTTCTTTTGGACAAGGCTTTTACCATTGATTACTGTTTGTTTCATATATAACATTAGCATTCATAGCTTTAAAAAAACACTGTTTGATGATGTAACTCCGTTTGCACTTTGACACTGTCCACCATTTACCTAGTTAACCAAGTACATGTAGTCACAGTGTTTTATGTGTAGAGGTAGCATGCTCAATCAGGTGGTACTAGTTTGCGTTCATGCAGCCTATAAATAGGAGTTATAATTTCCTGTGCTAAACGTAAACCAGGATTTTCCTGTACTCAGAAGCTGCATATTAAGCATTAACTCCTTACATATGCAGGATCAACAGGGTGCTTTTAGCAGAGCAAGTTCTATGAAGGAAGGATCCTCTGAGTTACCGACTCTTGCGGCAAGCTCAGCAGAACCGAGCCCCAGGAGATCGGGTGGTTCGACCCTGTTTGGAGGGTTTGGCTTTCTAAGGAGCTACGCCAGCTGAGGCGAATGAGCTCAGATAGATAGTTTTTTTATCCAAAGAGGTCATCAACTTGAGCTGTATATGTAGGTAGTGGAAAGCAGGGCAGTTGCCAGAAGGACGGCTCCCTTGGAATTGCAAATTTTTGTAGGAACTAATACCTTGCAGAGCAACGTCTCGATGCCAAGAACTACATCGCATTTCTAAATTATGCTGTTAATTTAGATGCGGGAAAACAAACGTCCTCCTGCCCTGTGAATGGGAAGGGTTTGTATATTGCCGTGGATTATGTAGACAGTACTACCAGAACACATGTTGGGGAAGGAGCAGTGAGCAGTTTTAAGTTTGTGCTTTTGTTGGATTCTAGATATCATGTGTGCAGCATGTTGCATTGCAGCTGCCGCCATCTCTGGATGCAAGAGCAACATCTTAGGTGGTGTTTGGTTCGAGCTATTTTTGGACAGGATTGGACCTCACATCGTTAAAGGATTGTTAATTGTGCTTTGGCATCGACCTTATTGAGGAGGTGGCAGTGGCGCTGAAGCCTACGCTTTGGTGGTGTCGGTGGTGACTGGTGAGCGGTGACGATATAGACAAGAGAACGTGCATACTGGCCATGTGAACAGTAGTACTCTAACTCATGCTACGAATTACGAAGGGGTTAGCATGGGTGACGGTCGTGGGTGGCTACGAATTACGACTCGTGGCTCGTGGGTGGGGGCCAAATCTTTGTCACGCTAAAATTTTGGTAAATTTGACCGTGTTTGAATCTAAATTAAAATTCGTCCAAAGAATAAATTTCTCATTCGGATAAATTATTTAAGGTCTAAACAACCCATAAGAATTAAAAATTCATTATTTGACTAACTTTTTATCTAAATTCAAACACGATCAAATTTACCAAAATTTTGGTTTGCCAAAAGTTTGGCAACAATCAAACGGGCCCTGAAGGCCGCGCGAAGATTGGCCCAAGGAGAGGCCCATCAAAACGTGCCGTCCGATTGAAACTGCGGCTTTGCGTTGGAACTCGAACGGTCCCTCACAGCCTCACCCAGTCACCCTCTCTAGTCTCACCACCTCTCCCCCACATGCCTCGCCGCCGCCGCCGGCCGCCGATGCAGCTCACAAGCGGCGCCTCCGCGGGCGCTGGAAGACGACGACCTCCTCGCAGATATCCTTCTCCGCCTCCCACCCCATCCCTCCACACTCGCCTGTGCCGCCGCAGTCTGCCGGGGCTGGCGCCGCCTCGTCACCGACCCCGGCTTCCTCAACCGCTTCCGCGCCCGTCACCGGAAGCTCCCGCTCCTCGGAGTCTTCATGAACTCCTCGGGTTACCCCATATTCCGCTCCACCTTGGACCCTCCAGACCCCATCCTGCCCAAGCGCCTTCTGCCGTGGCGCAACGAGGACGGATTCTGGTACCTGCTCGGCGTCCGCCACGGGCGTGTCCTCATCTTCAATGAATCGCGCCGCGAGTACCTTGTGTGGGATCCCTCCACCTGTGACCGGCGCTGCGTCGCCGCCCCACCGATGTTCGATGGCAAGGAGAGGTTCGTGTGCAGTGGCGCGGTGCTTTGCCTTGCCGGTGAGCAAGGACACGCGCAGCACGGCGAGTGCCACTCGGGCCCCTTCCAGCTGGTCCTGATAGGTGTCGGCGAAGATGAGAGACGAGTGTTCGCCTGCGTTTACTCGTCGCAGTCCAACGAATGGGGCAGTTTCAGCTCAGCCGCCATTCGGTATATGGATAGCACGTTCGATGCCAGTACTCTTAGTTGGGAATTCCCTCTACTGGTTATTTGAGGACATTGAAGGTGGCATACTTGAGTTTGATCTGGGTACGCAGAGCCTGAATATACTTGAGAATCCACCCGACATGGATACTGATTGTCACAACTATCAAATCATACTGCCAGAGGATGGAGTCTTTGGCATTGCTGCTTTGAGACGCTTTAGTTTTGATATCTGGGAGAGGAAGGTTGGCCATGACGGTGCTGCAAGTTGGGTCCTGCTGAAGACTGTAAAGCTGGAAGAGATCACTGGGTTGTCTAGGGACGAGAGAGGGCACATGATAATACATGGATATGATGAAGAAGATAATGTGATTTTTCCGAGGACGGATATTGGTTGCTTCCAGCTCGAGCTTGAGTCGATGAAGTACAAGAACCTTGGCAAATCGGGTTTCATCAACACCTCTGCCTACTATCCTTACCGAAGTTTATATACAAATAAAGGTATATTACTGTCACCGATCCAATTATTTTCAGAGGTCAATGAACTGTAGAAGAATTTTAGAATTATCTCGAAAACCACTGATGTGTTGGCTAACAGCTTAAATGTAGTTACCATTTTCCTCCTCTCACTCTCTTCTTTGGATCAGTGAACTTATAGCTGTGTTATTTGTTCCTAAACTATGCTCATCTTTTGTGGTAGAACTATTTTGAATAATTTATTCCTGTACCGCAGAATGAATCTGTTATGAGAGTTGAAAACCACTGCGGCTGTCTATGTCCAGGTAAAACTGGAATTACCCATGGAAATCCTCAAACATATTGTGTGATTTTATTCCGTTATTATAAATTATATGAGACTCTTGAATCACACCTCTTGAATTCAAGTAAACCAGAGTGGAGTTGTCGTTTCTATTTAACTCGCTGTCTCATTTTCTCAGTTACATGACCTTTAACTTCTAAGATATTGATGCATGGGGTATTCTTTTGACTATACATTAGAATTGCTACTTGTAGCAATTTCTTCACATCCTTAGTGATTACTGATTGCTATGCTAAATAGTAAAAAGATCAAGCTGAGATCTAATGCTTTCTGTTGGCTGACAGGATTCACCCTGGGTTATCAAATGGCTTGGAATGACTGCATTGAAGCTTTTGAAAAACAAAAGTTAATCGTGCAGGACGTCTTAAAGAGTGTAGATTGCAAGATTTCATTGACTGCTGACACATTAACCGCAACTGGAACAATGGGACACATGTGTATAACGTGCCACTTCATCAGTGCTGATTGGAAAGTGGAAAAGAGGATAATCAAGTTCTTTGTTTTAGAGGCACAACATAATGGTGTGGACATTTTCAGTGCTGTTCTCAGATGCATTCAGGATTGGAATATTGAACAAAGATTATTTGGGATTACTATAGGTAATTCTGTGGCTAATGATACAATGGCTGGCATGCTAAAGCATAATTTGGTGCTCAAGAATGTTGTACCTGTTGAAGGAAAGTTGCTGCACAACCATTGTGCATCTCATGTAATAAATGTGTTTGTTAGTGATGGACTAAATTTTGTTGACTCAATTGTGTGCAAACTACGTGAGAGTGTCAAGTATATCAGATCATCAAAATCACGAAGCAAAAACTTTGAGAAAATTGTTGCTCAAGAAGGTATTTCTGCATTCTGGCCATCTTTGGATATGCCCACCCGTTGGAGCTCAACATATTGCTTGATTGAGACCGCTTTGGAGTTCAGAAGGGTATTTGATTCATTGGCATCACAGGATGCAAATTACACATATGCACCCTCGTTTGAAGAGTGGGAAAGGATAGGGGTAGTGTGTAGATTGTTGGATGTATGCCATGAGGCCACTATGGTAATTTCCTGCTCGTCATGCCATACATCCAACTTCTATTTTCATGAGATCTGGAATATCAAGTTAACCTTGGACAGGGAAGCTTCTGGAGTTGATAACAATGTTCGAAAGATGATAAAAGAGATGAAAAGGAAGTTTAACAATTATTGGAAAAAGTCATACATATCACTATCCATTCCTATTATTTTTGATCCGAGGTTTAAGTACGCTTTTGTTGAGTTCCGTTTCAAGCAAGCCTTTGGCGCTGATGCAGGCAAATATCTTCGGAGAGTGCAAAAAGTATTAAGAGGCCTGTATAATGAATACTCTTCTCAGTCAAATGATTGTAATGTTGACTTCACTGGAGGTGACCAGGATATGTCTATGGCAGATAATGGACCTTTCGCTGACTGGATCCAGTATCTCAGTAGCAATGTGGAAGTGTTACCAGAACTAGATAGGCTACCTAAATGAGAGTCCAACTGAACTATCTGAGGACTTTGATATATTAAATTGGTGGATGGTTTACACACCTGTTTATCCTACCCTTGCTCGCATAGCACGGGATGTGCTGGCAGTGCCTGCATCTACAGTTGCATCAGAGTGGGTTTTCAATACAGGGGGGAGAGCTATTGGTGACTTCCACAACAGATTGACTCCAGAGACTGTTGAAGCACTCATTTGTCTGCGGGATTGGTGTAAAGATTCAGGTAAATACTGTATACTTATTCATGATTTTGTTTCTTGCATATAACTCAAGTTTCCAAAACTAATTGATATTTACATTTCCATGTAAACTAGGTTATCATCCGAGCAGGGAATTGGCTACCGAGTTTATTGACATTTTGTTTTGAGTACCCAATTATAGTAGCCTTGATGACCTTTGAATGTAATACGTTGTGTCTTGGCTATGGTAAAACCTTTCTGTTCTGCAATGCTCTTATTGTTCCAGGAATCAGGATCATGCTCTTTATTAGCTAATTCCTACATTAGTACTGGTGCACTAAGGAAACTCCTCATCCGAACCATATTTGAAGCCACGTTTTTAGAAAATCTTGGTCATACATTGTCATTTCGTAAAAGAATATTTTTTTTTATGATCCTCATGGAATAGCTCTGTGGATGTATTTGTACCTCTACCAGATAGTTGCCCAAAAATGATCTATGAAACTTATAGCTCCTTTTGAAGATACAGGTTACTAACCGACTCCCAACATAAACCTACAACAATAGATGCGAATGCACAAAAAGATCAGCGAGTCATTGAAAATAACAGCAGCAAGCAATGCCATGCTTTTTGTCGCATGGTTGCTGATTCTACAGCACAAAGTAAAATAACCTGGATGAGCTACTTTACATAAAGCAGGCTTTGGTAGCTCTAATACATTGTAATGCACTAAAAGCAAAAGATAATAATTCTTTTTTTCTGAAATACATAAAAGAGATAATCCACTTTGTATGTTGGAATATGTAAGGTAATAATAAAATGTTGACCGAGCATTTAAAAGAGAGGGCAAGATTTTGAATTTTGTATCCGCAAGGCCGCAACGTCCACAAGCAGAAAATGGAGGAAAGCTCGGCATACGCCCTCCCGCCGCTTCGCAGTCTGTGACGTCGTTGTAAAAACCAGGGTGTGTCATGCAACGGTGCCTGCATGCGATCTTTGCACATTAGCACTTTGACGCCCACCATCAGCGCCAAAATACACGATCGACAAGACCAGGTGGTGCGCGTCCGTGGTCTCCAATTCAGCATCGGTCCGCCGCCCAAGCCGGCCGAGGAGTAGGCTCCGAAGTACACACGTACATGTACAGGACCGATCGATCAACAGCTTCACTCTACTCGACCTTAAAAAAAAAAATACACACAATGAAACTGAATAGTACTACATTCATATGCATGCATAGTGTATACTGGAGTGGAGTGGTCCAGCGGTACGTCACCATCATTGTCAGTTGTCACCCAATAAATATACTCCTACTACTTATTGCATTTTTTTTCTATTTTTGACACTCTTATTATGTCGTTTATTTATGTTCCACGTGTTCAACCGCGCCAAGCAGACTCCGCCGATGAGGTGCGCTTTTAGTCCCGTTCATAATTGGCCCAAAGACACACTTCGGCCCACCACCTAACAAACTAGGCCCAATCAGCCCCACTTGTCTCGAAGGCTCAGTCTTCGTTGACAATTCTTTTTTTTATTTGGCCTTTTAGCCTTATTTCTGGTGCTATCTTTCTGATTTTTTTTTGAATGTTTTTTCGGCTGCAAACGAATTTTGAGGACAGGTTTGGGATTCGTATTGTATGATTCTATTTTTTTAAATAGGGTCATTTGCAAGAAAAGATTGGCTTGCCAAATTTCTATGTAATTCCTATGAAATATCTTTTTTCATATAATAAATTTTTAGAAAAAAACTCTAACATGAGCTCCAACCTTTTGCCTTTTAGAAAATCTTTCTTTGTGTCCATCTCTCTTGTTTGATTATTGTGCTCGTCCACCTCTCTCATTTGATGCTTTGTGCTTCTACCAGGCTCCATCCATAATTCCATACCATCATTATTCTCTTGATTTTCTTGTGTGTTCTTATCCCATTGGATTTCAAAGTGCTAGCAATTCCTTTTCTATTTGATGTACCGTTAGCTTTGTTGAAACAGAGAAGTCTATAGTAAGTTTGGGTTAAATCTCTCTTTAAAAGATGAAGCGGGAGACTTTTTCATTATATTAAAAAAAACAATACTTCTCCTCACTTGGTTTTCGTACTTAGATAGTTTCTTGTATGGAAAATCATTTCCTCCTCCGCCTTCCTTTTAACCCTCATGCATGTCA
Organism: Paspalum vaginatum; assembly: GCA_030272315.1. NCBI lineage: Eukaryota > Viridiplantae > Streptophyta > Magnoliopsida > Poales > Poaceae > Paspalum > Paspalum vaginatum. The sequence goes on along the minus strand of CM059014.1, from coordinate 8,005,708 downwards.
TCATTTTGCTTACAGTGGCACCTTAATTGATGCTATAGAAGCCATCATAATCACTTCATTAAGATTTCTTCGAGTCACAAGTATTATAAGTGGAAGTTTCATTCTCAATTAAACAAGATGATATGCCGGCGTTTTTTTAAAGCTGTTAATGAAAAGAAAAAGAGATCCATTGACCGCCCGTATTGTTTTCCAATAGAGTTGGTGCATTGCATATTATCTATGAAACTATAGCTAAATGAAACTTTGCATTGTGAGGCTGACTTCACTAGCACGTTCACCATCTATATTTCAAACTTTACTCTGTGTACAGTGTTTGTACATTAGTTTTGCACATCCAAATGCACCCTATGGTGAGCCTAGCTTGAGGAGCTAGTTTCAAACATGATTTTCGATCTCTTTTTTTAGTGGTATATTGGAACGCAAATATAAAATCTTCCACTAAGAATAGGTCATAGATACAAAATCCCACAAAAAAACAAAGGCCGGAGTCAATCTTGACAACCGCAGGTAATGTTTAGACGCAGATTGCTTCTAGAAGTGCAGCAGTCAGCTATACATGGATGGCGTGCAAATTGAAGTTCCAAATTATCAGGATTTCATTCATTGGCCTCGCTTGACTTCCTCCCGGACTTGTGTTGCGTCCAAGGGACACCTTTGCTGACCCCACTCCAACTAAGCCGTTATCTCTTAAAATCAGGAAAGGCCCCCAAAGAATATTACTAGTTAGTATTTAGCACTCCCTTGTCATTAATAAAAAAGAGCATAAAAATATTAAATACAACACAAATAAATAAATGCCTGGAGCCAAACTCTGTTCATTGATCACCGTCGCCGTCGCCGTGGCAGGCTCGTCCCGGTTGCTTCTATCTGCCTCTGTTCTGCTGCCCTGCTGATTCGTTCTTTGTTCCGTTCGGAAGTCCTCTTTGCCGGCCCGGCGGTCGCGGCGGCTGCCAGCCTCTGCACAGCTCCTCCCCTTCCCTCCTCCTCCTCGCCACGCCGTATATAACAATTCAATCCGGCCCGCCTCTCCTCTCCTCTCCTCGGCTCGATCCCATCCCACCCACTCCGCAACACGACACCACCACCCACGCGCCGCGCTCGGGGAGTCCCAGTGCCCCCACGCACCAATCCGATCGAATCGGGCTGCCGCGACCGCGAGCGAGCGAGCGAGCGACGGCGGCGACCATGGAGGCGGCGTCGGAGCTGGCGCTGCGCCTCCGCGCGGAAGCCAACGGCCGCCTCGCGCGCTACGAGCCGCTGGCGCTCGTCGCCGCGCCGCTCCTCGCGCTGCTCCTGGCGCGGGCGCTCCACGCCGCCGCCGCCGCCGTCGCCGACCGGGGCCTCGTCGCCATCGCCATCACCGCCGTCAAGTCAGCGCCCCTGGACCCTTTGCTTTAGTTGCTTGATTCTTCTTCCTTGTGCGGTTATGCCTGCCCGCCCGTGCTGCCTGCTGGTGCTGGTGCTAGCTGGCTGACTGCGTCGCACGTAGCGCTACTACTCGGTTCGGTACTCGCCTTGCTTGACGCTTGCTCATCGTGCTCTGATGCTCTCTACTGCTCCGTCCCGCAGGTTGCTGCCGGGAGTCTCCAGCTACATCGCGGCGGAGAAGAAGAAGGTGAGGCACTTCTGCTGCACTACTAGTCTACAGTACTACTTTGGCATCTCAGGTCTCAGCCGCCGCCCCCATGATTGCACTTGCGTTGCATTTTCTTTTACTCGCTGGAAAGAGCAACTATAACAAAGATCCAAACCTTTCTGCTGCTTCGGTACTTGCACCAATCGAGAAGCGTTCGTGCTTTCGTGCACCCATATCAGAATCGGAGGAAAGCTAATCACCACCCTCCCCTGCTTGGCTACCGATTGAGATTTTCCGCAGTGTGAACCGGATTGCAGGTAGATAGCCGGTCACTGTTTCTCTTCCCCTTGGGATATACTACTAGTCAGGGCCAGGAACTTGCCACAGCTTTTCCGTCAAGTCAACTAAATGTTGACGTGCGCGCCTTGAAAATGATGCTTTGTGACCGAGTTTATTAGATCTGGCAAACAGCCAAAGTCCCCTATGCAGCTTCGCTGGCAGTACTGTTCACATGCTCACTGATGATACGTTCACGCATTTTGCACCGCGGAGCCCGTCGGTTTCCTTTTCGATGCTACACTGCTACTGTTAGCTTCTTTAAATCTGGGGCTGAGTATACGCATCTCATAGCTGCTTCCGTGCACGCCAAAGTGTAACTTCTAATGCCTGTGGTCCTTGATCAGTCTCGTTTACTAATCCTAAGGTGACCTCTACGTGACGGACTGCTTACCTTGAATGGCCTCGACGACTTTTTGTCTCACTTTCAGATATTATTATGCACTGCACATGCTTCCTGTGCTTTCGCTTGCCTTTAAATAATTGTCTACCAAGGTATCCTCAAAATATCATGATGTCTCCTTGCTGCTATCGTATCAGGTTGTTGACAAGATGCAATCCGGTGGGGCCTCCACCAAAAATAATCGGCGAGCTGAGTTGCCGACCATTGGCCTTTCCGAGCAAGTGATAAAGGAACTTGAAACATTGAAAGCCAAAGATGTAGACTGGCAGGGAAAATGCTCCGGCACAGTGTATGTGCACCTTATTCTCACAGACAATAAACCAAATCTAGTGCATCCCATCACATTCCAACTAGACTTTGATTTGGTCATTATGCTGCAATATCCTCATTTTTTTCTGTAAATTTAATTTTATTGATTAACTTCTCTTTCAGATATATTGCTGGAAGTGAGTCCGAGGGCCACTTTGAATTGATAAACAAAGCGTACTCTATGTAAGGCTCGAATACTTCTCTCACATCACTTCCAATCTTGATTGATTGAATGTTGGCATACTTTCTGTGAAGCCTTGCATCATATTCCCGTCACAGCTCAAACAGGAAATATTAAGTATAAGTAAATTGCTTACATTTTCTCCATCATCTTAAGCTTTTGGATTGAAGTGCTCGGTCCACGCAACTCAACGAATACAGGAAATATTTGTGGCTATGGTTACATTGCATATCTAAGTTTGAGAAAGAACCTACATTCGCAAATTCATCAGTGGATAGAAACTGAAGACCAAATAATCATGCTGCTGTTTGAGTTGTGCATTTTTTTAAAATGAAAAAATCAATGCTCAAAGCTGCCATGTGATTCTTCATAGCTTGTTTTAGGCCTTCAATCATCTAAGTTAAACTCAAATTCTGATCCGTTGTGACTAGTATGTGTACCACATCAATAATCTTCTTTTTTTCTTTATATGTTCAGGTTTTCACACACCAATCCGCTGCATCAAGATGTATTCAAGAGTGTGGCACAAATGGAAGCTGAAGTAGTTGCAATGACAGCTGCTTTGCTTGGCAGCAAAGAAAAATCATCCGGTGGACAGATTTGTGGCAACATGACATCAGGTGGAACTGAGAGCATTTTGTTAGCAGTCAAAACATCACGTGACTATATGCAATCAAAGAAAGGAATTACAAAGCCTGAAATGTGAGATAATGATTGGTTGTGTTTGACTGCTCAACAAGTACCTTTTTTTCTTTTGAAAGTTTTGCAGCTTGTTGTCTCCATAGTAAGAAAATGTTATTGTACAGGATAATTGCTGAATCAGCACATTCTGCGTATGATAAAGCTGCTCAATATTTCAATATTAAAGTGAGGCGTGTACCTGTGAACAAAGATTTTCTTGCAGACGTGAAAGGATTCAAACGATGCATAAATGGAAACACCGTAATGGTAAGCTTTTCATATTTCTAAATTTACAATGGTCCTCAATTTTCTCACACAGGATGGAATGTCGATGGAAACACCATGATGGAGAAATTATATACAATTTTCCCTAACAAAATCCCTCTATACAGATGGTTGGATCCGCACCAGGATTTCCGCATGGTTTAATTGATCCTATTGAGGTATGAAGCTCGATTATGATCATGTAAATTGTTAAGAAATTAGTTTGTATTGATGCCTAATGCTTGAACTGGTTTGTTGGTTGCTTCGCAACATTTGCTCCAGGAACTTGGGGAACTGGCTTCACGATATGACATTTGCTTGCACATTGATTTATGCCTTGGTGGCTTCGTATTGCCTTTTGCCCGTAAGCTTGGGTAGCTCTCTTCATAACTGTTAGTTTTTCCTAGTCATATGATTTTACTAAGTATCTATACTTTGAAGAATTCAATAAAACATTACATAATGACCCTTCTATTCATTTGCAGTAACAATGATTTCTTGATTCCAATAAAAGTAAAGTTCCGAATGCCATGCCTAAAATTGACCATTTGTGGGGTCATAAAACCTTGTTTCCGTATGTTGTAAAAAAAAAGAAAATCTGTAACCACTCTATCATGCGCAACCAACTTGAGGCAGTTCAGACGATTTGTAAATTTCTTTTTAAAACACTTTGTTCATTGAAATTCTATACGTTGATGTTTGGGGTTCAGGAATTTTTTAGATTTATTTTGGCAGCCACAGCCAGCACCAATTGCTTCCATGTAAAACTGTCGTTCATTGAGAATAAATAAACTGCAAAAATGGTTTCAGCTAAATATGATACAGGATAGCCACGTATTGTCAATGTTTGCTTGCGGCAATCTGCCATACAAGTGGAAATGAACTAATAGCTTCAAATAGTTAAACTTCTGATAAATATACCCATAAAGGTTGATAGGTTTAAGCTGTGTTTTTTACTTTCCTTTTTGTGGGATATTGGTTGGTGTCTGGATGCTTGGAAACATGATAGCAGTACATAAATGGTGTCCATTAAATCCTTTGTTTTGTTTCTGGAACTTTGAGTCTCTGACAATGCTAACTCTCTTGTATTTTGTTGTGTTTTATCTGCAAATTGCAACATGCAGGTACCCTATTCCTCCTTTTGATTTTTCTGTCAAGGGCGTTACATCAATCTCATCAGATGTTCATAAGTACGGATTAGCCCCCAAAGGCACAAGCATTGTCCTGTACAGAAATCATGAAATTAGAAAGGTAAAACTAACCATGGGATATCTGTATTTACTTTACTCTATCAAATTCTAACATTTTCCCTCTCCGTTTGATTGGATCTTACATCTTGGATATCACCAATGAATTCAGCATCAATTTGTTGCTGGTAAGCTCTTCTCTTCTTTCTAAATAAAATGAAATTTCTTTAATGAACTTCTGGCTCTATATATACTCATGCCATAACATGGTTTCCATCATGGATAATACATAATATTAACAGATTAGCATGGTATGAACATGTTGCAAATATAGTTGGAAGAATTGTTACCCTACTGCCGCCGTCCACAAAAGAATGAAATCCTAGATTTTTTTTCAGACTGATGGAAGTAGATGACGCATGTACCTCTGCTCTTTTTTTCACAAACATGCATAGCACGTATATTTCATTAAGAGGGAGGAAAAGAAACAAACATAAGCCATGGTAAGCCTATGCTTACCAGGCAAAAGAGAAACAACAACGCACAACACCAAAGAAAAAGACTAACTACACAGCCAGAGCTGGCGACCTAGCTGGTATACGACACCGACGAGCCTGCGAACAGGGCACTGAGGTCACTAAAAGCTGAGAAACCCGCGGTGCCTCCTCCACCATCAGAGCAATGATCACTACGGGCATGGCAGCTCAATGACGAAAAACACGCTCATTACGCTCCTTCCAAACTGACCAAATCAAAAAAGAACAATGCATCAAAGCCCTTCTGAGTCAATTTTGACAGCTCTTCCTAGCAAGCAACCACCAGTCCACAAAAAATTGTTGGCCATCAGGAACATGTCCTGCCCAGCCAAGATGATTCAAAGCCCGGAAGCAGACTTCTTTAGTGAAGGAGCAGCCAAGATGAGTGTCCTATCTAGTCATGGAAGGAAACAAACGCACCAGATACGGGACGTTTATTGCTGCATGCATGCAAATATTTATTTATTTCTTGAGCCTGCATATCCCACCGCCTATATTTTAAACGTCTCTCGTGCGCGTGCAGTGTTTTGCACCCTCGTTTGGGCTCTCTGGTGAGTACATCCTAAATGCAGCTCCATTTTCTGGATTAGACTAAGTCCATCTGATCGTACATATATACATTGAGGGTGCGCGCAGAAAAAAATGTGTCAATCCATGCAAAATAGACAATAGCATGGTCAACCTGCTGGACTCAGTCTTAGGTCATCTCCAGCGGAATGTGCAAATGGATGTGCAAAGCACTATTCTAACTTCTAACACCGTAAACATAGTGGAGTGGAGTTGAAGCATAGGCAGTGTCATGGGTATGCTGCTGGAGATAGCCTTAGGCATGTCTTGCGGTCCAACCTAAGATTGCATTCTTTTGTAAACAAATTTAAACATAAAGATTTCATTATTTGTGAATAGAGAGAGTAGTATTTTTTAAATGGTCTGGAGAAGTTGCCATGCATCTGTCAAATTAAATATATATATCTGTGCAAGTAGTACCTGGTGCCTGAAAATCGATGGCTATTAGTTTGAAGTTGTCAAACATGAGTGACTCTTCTTCAATAGTGCTTCATAGCAGCATTTGTGTTTCCTTCTTTCCTCAGTTACTGAGTGGACTGGTGGGCTTTATGTTTCTCCCACAATGGCTGGAAGCAGGCCAGGTGGACTAATTGCAGGAGCTTGGGCTGCTATGATGTCTCTTGGACTGAATGGTAATAAATTTATTTTGAATTCGATCAGTGTAGTGGTGTGGTTTTAAAAACAAATAGTTGCGGATTGTGATGTATACTGTTGCTTTTCTTGACTCCAGGCTACTTGGACAGTACAAGCCGCATCATGGAAGTTTCGAAGAAAATACAAAAAGGGTAAACTTGTTTTTGTAATTGGATATTCACATAAATATTTGTTTTCTAGTAGTTGTATTGTATCATAGTCAAATGCTAAATTAATTAGCACACTTTTAATATTCATATACTAACAATAGTTGTACTTCCTATAAAGTTGGTGTTACTGGGTCCTCAAAATGGATCACCGCTTAACTATGGTCAGATATATTATGATTGATGCAGGATTGAAGAGATCCCAGGGTTGTTTGTGATTGGAAAACCAGACATGACCGTTGTGGCATTTGGCTCAGATGTTGTCGACATATTTGAGGTGAACGACATAATGTCATCAAAAGGTTGGCATCTCAATGCTCTGCAGAGACCTAACAGGTAAATCCTAGATTCAGAGGAACAATTGTGCCTTTGCTCCATCAGCTACGGTGCTATTTTGCATTTCTCGTTCTAATCTGACAATCTTTACCGGTTTCAGTTTGCACATTTGTGTGACCCTTCAACACACGACTGTTTATGGGGAATTTCTGAAGGATCTGCAAGATTCTGTGAACACTGTAAGTTTGTCGGCACTTGTTATTTCGCCTAATTGGTACTAGAGTGATCCATTCTGTCACTAGGAAGACGTTATTTTCTTATGATTGTTGGCGTTGGCAGGTGAAAGCAAACCCAGGCCCTATTAGCGGGGGAATGGCTCCTATCTACGGCGCCGCAGGGAAGATGCCAGACAGAGGCACAGTGAGGGAACTTCTTGTGGAGTTCATGGACAGCTCTTGCTGAATTGACTGTGGCTTGTTAAAAACAGTTGCGGCACTGTGATTTGTTTGCCTTGGCATACATAGTTATCATAGGAATGCGGGGAAAGGCATTTTACAACCCATACAAAGATTACAAGTGAGCGTAGCTGTACAATGGAGTATTAGCGACCGTATGGTTGTATATCAATATCACAGCATGCATATGCAGATTGCAATGCACCACCAGATTTACATATCTGTTGCAATAAAACACTCAGCCTTCACGTGTATTCTCCCTATGAATTCTCGCAAGACTATGAAATTCATTGAAACTTGCATCGGGAGTGTGAGAGTTTCATTTCATCCAATTATATCTAATCACATGCTTTGTAATTAAAAATTATATCTATGAAACTGTGAAATGAAAGTATGCATTGAGAGACCCTATTTCGTTTATAAACTATATTAGATGATCCGATACACCCTTACTCGATAGCGCCATTTCGTATCTTCATTGAATGCAATCAGCATAGCGATCGAAGAGAAGATGAGACACACAACTGAGACAAAGATAAGTACGGTTGTGATGCCAATCAAGGAGTCACGAAAAGAGACATACGTCTGATTTTAATGTGTTGTTTTTCTATTTTATTAGAAATACGTGGAGCTAGCTATTTAGTTCGTGGCTTAGTATGTCCAAATGTGCTACTATTGTAATAGGTGCATCTTAAATATTTGAATATGTGTTTGGTTCGAATACAACTATGGCCTTGCATAATTTATTGTCTTATATCGGTAGCCAAACTTTGTTAGGCTATGTTCATCCGGGGAGTGAGTTTTGAGGTGCAAAATATTATAAACATTGTACACACAGTAAAGTTTAAAGTATTGACGGTGTTATAGGTATGCTGTTAAGGTCAGATTTAATATTGTACAATAGCATTTATTTTTTAGGTGTTTTTTTGATATACCCTACTTGGCTACTTTGCTGAAGTTAGGCATGACAATTTTAGGCTGAAAAAACCATCTTTACTTTTATTCGGTCGTCCTGGCCAGGTCAGTAAAATACAGAGTACAATTTAGAATATAAATTGTTTTTTATTTGGTCGTCCTTGCTTCATCCTGTAAATCGTTTCTATCCATTATTCTGCAACAACCCAATGGGCAATGACAAGGCCCATAGTGATACGTAAACGACGAGCGACGAACCAATGTTCCCCTTGATGTCACTTTATCGTGCTCAAAGTCTCTCTTCCCCTTGATGTAAAAAAAAGTATCTCTTCCCCTCCCTCGTGATTGTTCCTTTTCTTTTCTCCTGCAATTTCAGCGCCAACAATCTCGGGTGATTGTTTTTTTTCTCCTGCGGAAGCTCGGCCACCATCTGTTCGTTTAATTGTCCCCTTATTTTGCTTCCCTTCACACTTCTCTGTATCCTGCAGTGCGGTGACAAATGTGATTGGTTATGATCTATGAGTAGAATAAATTCCGATTTGGTATTTCTAGCGTGCACGACGAGGGTTCACTGTTGGGCCGAATATTTCGATTATAGGAGGATTATTGGGCCGACATTTTGTGTTCATGAGTTATGTCTCGTATTCGGATTGTTCTTATGGAAGGATTTATATCCAGATCGGGAAGATATCAGAATCAATATCGAGGACGAAGAAATCCACTAGTCGGACGACATCGTTGGGCCGCCGTGATCTGGCCTGCCGCCGTACCCCTCTCCCCGTGGGGAACGCTGCGATTTCCTGACCTCTCGGAAACGAAGACGTAACAGAAGGACCGTAGGTGCCGGGACTTATATCTCGGCGGCGGATCAGGGGAATTCGACCAGCCCTAGTCGCAGGTGAGCAAACGCGGCGAATTCCCTTTTGCCCCCTCGTTAATCTCCGCCTTTTTTTGTCGATAGACCAGATGAGGAATACGCCTCAATTCCGCGTGTTAGCTAATCTGTTGCCAATTTACGATTCATTTGTGAAGGATAAGGAGCTGAGGGATTGCCGGCCATGTTGTCTACCGACGACGACCTAGACGTACCTTCTTATCTCGTCAAACGTTGGGATGGCGACACTTTCTGCTAGTATGTATCCAGCATCTTATCTTTGGCTATATTCACTCACTTGTGGGTGATGATGCTGGATTTTACTTCCTTTATCTAAAAAAAATCCAGCATCTTATCTTATTTAGGTCCCATTTGGATCAGCTAAAGGTAGCTACTAAATACAACCAACTAGCCAATTGGTGCTATAGATTGCACACGTATTGGCTAATTTGTTAGCTAGACATGTTTAGATGCAAATCAGCTAATTTCATGTAATTTCGCATAGCTAATAATTATTTGGTGCACCCAAGCAGGGCCTTAGGCTAAAATTGTTTTGTGTGCTTGCTCTCGGATGAAACCTTAGGATCTATTTGGGAGAGCTCCGTTCCAAGTTTTTTTTAGCTCCGCTCCCAAAACTCGAGCATGGAGCAGCTCCACCTCAGAGTTGCAATAGGTGGAAACAGTGTTTGGTTTGCAAAGGAACTCTAGTTTTAACAATAAATTGGTTTTATGTGAGTTGCCTGTAGTAACGTTTATAAATTAATGGGCTGCGCGGAGGTTGGGCTACATGCATGGATGGACGCCATGTGCATGCATGGACGTCCTGTACAAAGATGAATGGCTTTTGTGTACGAATTTGCATGGATAATAATAATAATATTCAATGACCAATGACCGGTGCTAAGTTTCAAACACTTGACATGTTACGAATATTTGTTGACATGACATCAAATCTAATTCCTATACAAGAGCAAGAGCGGTGGCTATCTCATCACGGAACGCATCCATAGTTGGTGTGTTTGGCATAGCTGTTGACTTATCAGAGCCCGTTGCAAATCTGTTATACCTTTCAGGTATAGTTGGAATAAAATTGGGATCGCGGTCGAACCGACCAAAGTCCAAGTCCTCTGTTCTATGTTCTCAGATGAAATTATGGACGACCATAGTTGCAACAACAATCTTCTTCTACTTGGTCATCGAATATGGTGGCATGTTGTATAGGATTTGCCACTTCATCTTTAGTACTCCAAAACATCGCTCAATAACATTTCGGATGGATGAATGAACTCGATTGAACGTTTCCCTTGGAGTTTTTGGTTCCATACCTCTATGCCATTCGGGCATGTAATATCTTTCACCTTTGTATGGAGCTAAGTATCCGGGACGGTTTGGATATCCCGCATCGACGACATAATATTTTCCTGCGAGAGATATACATTAAATATTGTATTTATATTATTGCAGTGTACAAGGATAATACTACAGTGTACTTTTTACCTCGCGGAGGGTGTGGGAAAATTTTTTCATCAACTTGAATTGCGCTATAGATGACACTTGTGTCATGCATAGCACCTGGTTGCCCCGTCGACACATAAGTGAATCCCACGTCAAAGTCACAGACGGCAAGAACATTCTGTGTTGGTATTCCAGATTTCCCAATAAATCTTATCTGGTTATCTGGTGAGAGGCATATACGAATATGCGTACCATCAAGTGCACCAATACAATCCTTAAAGTTTGGGTAGGCTTTTCTATCATCTCTTATTCTTCTATGAACATCTAGAAAGTTAGGATTTTTTGTCTAATAAAATCCTTTCCCATAGCCATTATAGCGTTCAAAAACTCATCAAATTTTCTACTTATCGTTTCACCGAAATGCTTGAAACAATTTTGAGTCCTCCTATTCGAAGAGCGCGTGATATTTTCTTTCCCTGGACGAACCGGTATGGGATTGTAATCAGCGGCAAAGATGGATAATTTTCTCACAACTCCATGTCTAGGTTCTAAAATAGTGTTTTCCGAAGCTCCTTTTTACGGGCTCCAAAAAGTTTTTGGAGTTGGCCCATAGCTCCAGATTTTTTCTAGAGTTGGCGTTTGCGGAGTTGTACATGTTTGGCAAGTAGAAGTGGGAGCGGAGCTAAAAAAACTAGGAGCGGAGCCCTCCCAAACATGCCCTTAGTCACACACCCAATCGAGAATTTTATAACTGAACAGAATTCTGCTCATGTTGTCTATGTGCTTGACGAGTAACTTAAGGAAACACGTAGTAATTTAAGGAAAACAAAGGAAAGTACTTCTGCAGGATGTAAATTGTTTAGGTTGGATCAGCAGAGGCAGTGATATCTCAATTCACACAAATATGAGTTGGTTCTAGAACTGCCCTGTCCGTGAGAGATAGCTTATTGAACGTTATGCCAAATGACAGTGCCCCCCAGATCACTTGAAAAAGAACAATTATATGCCCGTTTTAAGTAAATTGAGATATTATGGGCTAGATTGACACAGCCTGGATAGCTTGTGCACTCACATTTGCGTGTTTTACATTTTGTTGTTAGCTGAAGATGCTTTAGACTGAAAGAGATTATGGCAGGGAAAGCTTAATAGATTGATTAGGATCCAGGGTTACATGTATATACAACCGAGATTACGTTGGAGTTCTATAAAAAAAAAGGAACCTCCGCTGATCCTAATCCATCTATAAGAGCCCGAGTCGGGCTGAGCCTATAGCCCAGCCGAGCCAGGCACCCCTGTCAAGGGCTGGCTGAAATAACAGCAGCACTAGCCCTATTTACAATTCTAACACGCCTCTGCAGTCTGAGTGTTTGCACCACGAACGTTTAGACTGGATCGAAATTCACAAAACACGGATGAAGGCAGCCCTTTAGTGAAGATATCTGCATACTGAGATGAAGTCGGAACGTACAGAACACGAAGATCACCAAAAGAGACTCTCTCCCAGACAAAGTGAAAATCAATCTCTATGTGCTTGGTACGCTGATACTGAACCGGATTGGGATGGGCGGCAACGGTGGTCGAGAGCCTGGCCACATCTGAATAGAACCCGTCCAGGGATTCCAGACAGAGGGTCGGGTGCGCCAGGAGCCAGGGTAGCGGACGGACCTCCCTGTCCAGCACCGTCCCGGTTCTTCTTCTTCTTCTTGCTGGAGCTGGAGGTAGTGGGAGGAGCAGGCGGAGCGGGCGGCCTGCTGGGAGGACTGCCTGATCCAGCAGCAACGCCACCGGAGGCAGAGGTGGGAGCGCCCCCGGCGCTGAGCAGTGGTGACGACGAACGTGGTCGATGGCGTAGAGGTGCGCTTTGTCATCGTGAGCTCCTCGACAAGGAGTTTGGCCTGAGCTTCCAGGAAGGAAGGAAAGGGTTTACTCCGCTTCAGATGCAGGCCAATGGAGTCGTACTTCTCGTGCAGCCCGCTGATGATGTTGAGGACGAGAATCCGATCGGGAACGGGGGTGCCGAGGTCGCCGAAAATTTGCAGTAGTAATATGAGATAGAAAGGTCCCCCTGGGAGAAATTTCTAAACTCAGCATCAAGGAAGAGAGCACGCGTCTCGCGGTTGCCAACTAACTGTTGTTCGAGGGCAAGCTAGACTTGGCGTGCGGAGGTGCCAAGGGACATCACGATCTCTTCAAGGTCTGCGGTGACTGTCCCGCAGAGCCAGAACAGAACAACGCAGTCCATGCGATCCCAGTCGGGAAACTGGGGGTCAAGATCGTTGGAGAGGACGTGAGTCTTGAGGGAGAAGCGGTCGAGGGTGAGGAGGAATTGGCTGCGCCACCTGGTGTATTTGCTTGAGTTGAGATCGAGGACAACAGGGACCAGGGAACGGACGTTCTGAACGCCAGCAGATTGAGCGTGAAGGTTGATGACGGCCGCGGCTTCGCGAAGGAGCATGGCCTGATGCACCTCATCATCAGGAGCTTTGACCTTGGGGGGCTGGGCAGCAGCACGTTCCTTGGCAGCCCGGGCGAGGGCAGCCTCTTCGCGTGTAGCAGCAGCCTCACGGTCACGGCGTGCAGCTGCAGCCTCGACCTCAGCTTCCTCGGCACGTTGGAGAGCAGCGGCACGCGGGTCAGCAACCTCCTTCCCCTGGGCAGCTTGATGGTCAGCAGCCTCTTTCTCCAAGGCGTCTTGGCGTTCCTTCTGCGCAGCGGCAGCGGCTTCAGAGGGGGAAGGGGAGGTGCCGGCCATGGGGGTGTGGCGGCTAGGGTTTGAGCGGAAGCGATAGGTTGAGGATCAACCCTCGTGATACCATGAAAGAGATTATGGCAGGGAAAGCTTAATAGATTGATTAGGATCAAGGGGTTACATATATATACAGCCGAGGTTATCTTAGAGTCCCGTACACTTGCATACCCAATTTACTAATACATTTGCCTTTTTGTACATTTATTAACATTTTTGTAGTCCTATACCCAATTTACTAATACACTTGCATTTCTTTTCAAGCTCTGTGTAAAGGGTGTCAATATCGGTCTAAAGGTCTTATACATCCCAGTTGTGGCAGCTTCTTAGGTGGGCACAAGTATATTGCTTTGCCGCGACCACCACTGGACAGTGATGATGAAGAGAGGGATGAGGAATTCGAGGATTTATTTTCCTATGAGGAGTTTATGCGATGTTCTGTGAGAAATGTATTATTTTATGTAAGAATATAACAAGACATACCATCTGACATGGTTCCTTTTTTATTCTGTATTCAGAATCTTAGCCTTCATGGTGTAATTTAATGTAGCAGGAAGTTTTTTCTTTTAAAGAATCTAGCAGGCAGTTTTTGTCCTAGAGTTGTTTGAGAACAGCAGTCATAATTTTATGGTCTGTTCCTAACGTAACGTAGGAATTTCATATGAATCACAAAAAGTTTAATTTCCCAAAAAACACAAGAACGGAAATTTTTTAGTGGTCCAAACAGGCCCTAAAAGTAAAAGTTTTCCCTTGGTAAATGCTCATCTAGGAGCTCGGCAGACTTCTTGCAAAATGGCATGTATAATCTGTCAAAATCATTGAAACAAAACGGTGTGAATAATCTGCCAATGTGCGTGTATAATCTGCCAAAATCATCAAAACAAAACGGTGTGAATAATCTGCCAATGTACTACAACACATGCCACATGAAAATTAACAAGCGGCCAAGTTGCATATTACCTTTGTTTCTTAAAAGCTGAGATAAAGTTCCCAACACAATTGAATAATTGACACAACATAAAAATTCAGGAATCTTCATAACAATATAACTTCACAATAGAGAACTAATTTTCTTTTTGCCAAAGGTTTGATGTTTCACCCCCACTCTATATATGTCTCGCCTCTTTTATGCCTTATCTTTGGAGTCATTGTAAATCAAAATCAGAAAAACACATGCACCACATGCCGTAACTAGATTACACCCGTAGCAAAGCACATGCATTTTTGCTACTATTGATTAATAAGGAGTTAGAAAAACGTCAGAGAGAAAAAAGAGAAAAAATGTAAAAAAACTCCAAAAACAGGAAACTCATCACGGTAAGGTGCCACTGGCCAATGTTAACGTGACACAAAAACATTTTGGGCCAAGATGAACAAAAGCCCGGCCTTCCTCTCATTCTCCCACACCCGCCGTCCAGGCCTTGCCGCCTCACTCCGTCGCTCGCCGTCACACGCCTCAGCCGGCAGAACCAGGAATGCGCTCCGCGCCGGCGCCGCTCCGCGCGTCCGCATCCCGGTGTTGACTCCCGCCGTTGGCAGCCTCGCTCGGTCGCGCCCGCTATACTGCCGCATGACCTGCGTCCACGTCCACCGTCCTGGGCAGCGCCATGCGCCCGTTCAAGACCACCGCCGGCGCGTGCCGCGTCGCATTGCGCATCGCCGGCGCCTCCACGCCGCCAGACGCGCGCATGGTCAAGGCGGGCTTCGACGCTGCGATATACCGCGAGAACCTCTACTTCAACCACCTCATCTCGTCCGGCCGCCTCGCCCGCGCCCGCGAGGTGTTCGACCAGATGCTCCAGGAGAACATCGACTCCCTCAAGGGCCTCCACCGCATGCTCTCGGGATACTCCAAGTCCGGCGACCTGGCCAACGCTGAGGCGCTATTCCGCGCCGCGACTCACCGCGATGCCAAAACCTGGACCATCATGATGAGCGTGCTCGCCAAGGGCGGGCGTGGCTCTGATGCCATTTCGCTCTTCCGCGACATGCTCAGGGAAGGCGAGGTGCCCGACCACGTTACCGTATCCACCGTGCTCAACGTGCCTGGCTGCGATGTCGTGTCGCTCCATCCTTTTGTGACCAAGCTCGGCTTTGGTACCGTCATTGTTGTCTGTAATACACTGCTTGATGCCTACTGCAAGCAAAGATTCGTTGCTGCTGGCTGGAAAGTATTCCTGGAGATGCCACAGAGGGACACGATCACGTACAATGCCATGATGATGGGGTGCTCCAAGGAGGGGCTGCACGGGGAGGCACTCGAGCTATTTGCTGCTATGCGACGTGCAGGCCTTGACACCAGTCAGTTCACGTTCTCAAGTATGCTGACCGTAGCAACAGGTATGGTTGATCTCCACCTTGGGCAGTCAGATCCATGGTCTCGTTGTCAGGGCCACCTCAGCACACAATGTCTTTGTCACCAACTCATTGCTTGATTTATACTCGAAATGTGACTGCCTTGGTGATCTGAAGCAGCTGTTTGATGAGATGCTAGAGCGGGACAATGTTTCTTACAATATTATGATCTCTGCCTATTCTTGGAACCGATGTGCTGGCATGGCTTTGCAGTTATTCAAGGAGATGCAGACAATTGGCTTTGACAGGCAGGCCTTACCATATGCTAGCTTGCTCAGTGTAGCTGGGGCACTGCCTCACATTAAGATTGGGAGACAAATACATGCGCACTTGGTCCTTCTTGGCCTTGCTTCACAGGATTTCATGGGAAACGCCCTGATTGACATGTATTCAAGATGTGGTATGCTAGATGCTGCGGAGACTATTTTTGCAAACAAAAGTGACCAAACTGCCATTTCCTGGACTGCATTGATTACTGGGTGTGTCCAGAATGGGCAAAATGAGGAAGCATTTCAATTATTCTGTGACATGAGAAGAGCTGGTCTAAGTCCTGATAGGGCGACTTGTTCTAGCATCATGAAGGCATCCTCAAGCCTGGCAGTGATTGGGCTAGGAAGGCAGATGCATGCTTACCTCACAAAATCAGGCCACATGTCCAGCATGTTCTTAGGTAGTGCCCTTCTTGATATGTACGCGAAATGTGGCTGCTTGGATGAAGCCCTGAGAACATTTGGTGAGATGCCTGAGAAGAATTCCATCACGTGGAATGCTGCAATTTCAGCCTATGCAAACTTTGGCCAGGCAAAGAATGCCATCAGAATGTTTGAGAGGATGCTTCACTGTGGTCTTTATCCAGATTCAGTCACCTTCTTGAGTGTGCTAGCAGCCTGCGGCCACAATGGTCTTGCCAAAGAATGCATGAAATACTTCAACCTCATGAAGTATTACTATAGAATGTCACCCTGGAAGGAACATTATTCTTGTGTTATTGACACCTTGGGTCGGGCAGGCTGTTTTGATGAAGTTCAGAAGGTGTTGGATGAGATGCCATTTGAGGATGATCCGATAATATGGAGCTCCATTCTTCACTCATGCAGGATCCATGGAAATCAGAACTTAGCTACGGTGGCTGCTGAAAAATTATTCACTTTGGCACCCACAGACGCGTCAACCTATGTCATACTGTCCAACATATATGCTAAAGCTGGTCATTGGGAAGGTGTGGCGCATGTGAAAAAGCTTATGAGAGATAGAGGAGTTAGGAAAGAGTCAGGGAACAGCTGGGTTGAAATCAAGCAAAAGGTCTACAGTTTTTCTTCTAATGATCAGACCAGCCCAATGATAGATGATATTAAAGAAGAGCTTGAGAGGTTGTACAAAGAGATGGATAAACAAGGCTATGAGCCAGACACTAGCTGTGACTTGCATATGGTGGATAATGAGCTAAAGTTTGAGTCACTGAAATACCACAGTGAGAGATTGGCCATCGCGTTTGCTCTGATTAATACTCCGCCTGGGACACCAATCAGGGTTATGAAGAATCTGAGCGCCTGCCGAGACTGCCATGCTGCCATCAAGATGATATCAAAGATTGTGAACAGAGACATTATCGTAAGAGACTCACGCAGGTTTCATCATTTCAAAGATGGGGTTTGCTCTTGTGGAGACTACTGGTAGGAACTTGGCTGGCTGTGGCTGGTTTGATGAGATGAACAGTAAAAATGCACATTGAAAGCTCTGATGAATGACCAAAGGTTGATAGGAACACATGCGTCAGTGTCAGGTATAGCCATATAGTATATACATTAATTATAAACTAAAAGCTGTGCTGTTCATCATATTTCCATTATGATGCAATGCTGTTAATGATATTATCAATGTTTTTGTCTTGCACCTATTTCGTTTGAACCTGGTGGAGTAGAAGTGAATTTGAGATCCATTTTACCATGTACTACCCCTCCCATTAATATGACGCTTTTTAGTTCAAATATATTTATGACCGGAGGGAGTAGAACAAGGCTTACTACGTTTAAGGTGTGAAATTGCCCCATTTTCCAAAAAGCTGTCATCAATAAAGGGTAAACAAAATGGTAAGGCCTCTTTTTTAGCATGACAGGATAATGTCCCCCTCCTCTTGACATTTGGATAATTGCCATCTTATAGCTCCCAATTTAACCATACACAATAATTGCTTAACCTGCAACGTTTTGTGCATATGTAAATTTTATTGTAGTTCCTGCTGAGTTTGATTACCAGCCAAAAGTCGCATTACACAAACCCTTAAAGACCATGATTATATGGATTTATATGCAGCTATAGCTGCCATTATCCTAAATTTGTTTGCCTTCATTTTGAACTGCACCTGAAGACTTTTATGTTTTGTACAGAATTGTAGACATCCCTGAATTATTTGCCTTTGAAACTTGAGCCATAACTGCAGTGGCACTTGTCTTAGCTGTGAATCTGTGATTGACATATTTGAGGCGAATGACTATATGCTATCAAACAGACTGAATTTGGCCTGGAGACCTAACAGGTGCCTTCAATTTTGCAGATACACTTTCAGCTGTGATTGTTTTCTCTTAAAAAGGACGCGTTCTACTGAAATCTTTGATGAGTGATCTTCTGTTTACACTTGCGCTTGTCGTATTACAGTATACATTCTGGTCGCTGGTCTTTATTAGAAGAGAAATGTTAATTATGGTGAAAAAGATTAATAAGTCTGGAACAACTTTTTATAGAAGGAAAAAAAATCAGGAACAAATATGACCCCACAATAGAATACCTGCATATATGTCATGCATTTTTTTCAAGAGGGATACTGTGATTGTTACTTATCAGATAATAAAGAAAAAGGATGGTTCAATTTTATCACATCATCGATGTATGGTAAGTTATGAATTACAGGTCATCACCAGTGCTGAATGTGCGCATTTTTTTTAAAAAAAAAATCCATGATACTGATCTGAAAAAAAAAAACTCTGCGCCTGTTTGGAGATACTGATACTGATCTGAAAAAAAATGTGGACTGTAGCAGATTTGGCTTGGAAATATCTGAATTGAAGGTACGGTTGCACCCAGGGACCACCCAACTCATTCGGGGTTGAGGCTAGGCTGAGGCGAGGACTGAACCAAGTGGTCTGAGATGGAACACATCATGACACGATTTACATCGTTTGCATGCATGCTCTGGACTTGGATTTCTTTTTTTCGTTTCTTGTGAGGAAGGAGGGGAGGGGGGCAGGAAATTCGAGGCCATTTACATCAGCAGCCGGCGAATTTTCTTTTCCAGGTTCCAGTTTCTTAATTTACTACAGTAAGTATCACAAGTTACCAGCAGAGCAGAAAGATTATTCCGAGCCTAGAATTCCTGGTTCCCCTATGATTACAATCAGTTTCCGGAACGATTATTTTCCTCCATACTCCACTGCAACTCTGACAGCCTGAATGGCTGCTGCTGCCATTGACAACGGCACCCAGCCATCTGAGGAGGCTGAGGTCTGAGATGGAGCACGTCGGCACATTCACAGAATCACAGCGCTGTGATGTGAGGTGGTGCCGTGGTGCTGTCTGTGGAGTGTGGACACGGAATTTCTGTCTGCTGCTTATTTTTCTGGACAATAAATAGTTGCAGATCAGTAAACGTCGCAAAATTACCAGCTTCAGTTTAGTTTAACCTCCTCGACCGTACGTCTTCGCCTCGTCCGGCCGCTGGACGGGCTTGTGGGAGGGAGCATCGGCTTGCTCTCGTCGAGCCTCGATTCTTTCTCGGGCATGGCGGCTTGCGCTCCTCCGGGCCTCCTCTCCGGCCCCGCGTTGGCTCCCCAGCCCGTCGCCTTCCGCTGCTACTGCTGGAGGCCCCCAAAATCCCCCTCCCCGTCATCCGCTCCCGGGCGCTCGCGGCGCAGGCGCGTCCTCGTGGTTGCGGTCGCCTCCGCCCGCGCCTCCCTTGCGGCCGCGCGGGGCCTCGACGCCGACGACTTCCGCCACCCGCTCGACAAGCAGGCGAGCTCGATCTACTCGCGTTAACAAATAAACTCTGTTTTCTTTCTCTCCCAGCAAGCACGTATACTGTTCGATTGTAGTCGCACGATGGTGTATAATGAGTTCCCGTATGTCCTCTAAGAAATCAATCCTCTCTCTTCTTGTCATGCAGAACACTTTGCTGCTAAGAGCGATCCCTGGGCTCAACGACGTGGGCAAAGCTTTGCTAGGTCAACAGCTCCTCGCAATACTACTGCTCTGCTTTGCCAATCCATCTCAAGTTTCTCAACGTATGTAGTAGAAATCTCAGGAGCTCATTGCTGTTACCCCTTTCTCCCCACTACTGCAGGACCGGTGTCAGAGCAAATCATGGTCCTCCAGAACATTGGAACATCTGTTCTCGTCTCCCCAAGCCAGGTCTGCCTGCCTGCCTGCCTGTCAAATTGGTCACATATAGCAAGTTACAATTCCTCACAGTTCAACAGTATGTTCCATGTTAAATCGTCACAAGTAGCTAATATGATTGGCTGGTTGGTACCGTGACATTTAGCATGGACTAAAACTGTAAAACATTTCTGATGCCTTCTGTTTGCAGCTGACTTTGCAATTTCTTAACATAACCATCCTCAAGATAGTTTGCTCTCTCTTTTCAGCTGCCTGATCTTCACCAACTCCTGGTTGAGGCTGCAAAACTCCTCAACACGGAAGCACCTGACTTGTACATACGGCAGAACCCTGTTCCTAATGCTTACACCTTAGCAATCAACGGGAAAAAGCCATTCATTGTCGTCCACACAAGCCTTGTGGAGCTTCTTACTAGAAAAGAATTGCAGGTAATAATGTGTCCTCACGCTCATCAGATGCTATCACTTGTTACAAGTACTTTTCTTGGTTCTATGAGGATGAGATATCAATTCTCTCCGGCTCGCTCGCTCTTTGTCGCCATCTAGATGATCCATTCCGATGGGTAGAATCAATGTCTAGCTAGTAAGTGCCAGTGTTTGAATGCATCAATTACTGATCATGTGGGTTTGCTTTGATTAGGCTGTTTTGGCTCATGAGCTGGGGCACCTGAAGTGCGATCATGGCGTATGGCTTACCTTTGCCAACATACTAACAATGGGAGCATACAGTGTGCCTGGTAGACCTTTTAACCACAAAAATCTTATATAAAAGGCTGGGTAACTCCTTCAAGATGCTATCGGCACACTGCTGTTCTGCTACATCTGATTTGTCCTACATGAACTTCCTTCAGGATTTGGCATGGTTGCTGGCTTTCTTGAAGAGCAGCTGTACAGGTGGCTACGAGCTGCAGAGCTGACTTGTGACAGAGCAGCTCTTCTTGTAGTTCAAAACCCCAAGGTACCTTTGTGACTAGAAAATTATCTTTCTTAAAATGTGTTGATGTAATATCCAGTAGAGTGGGTATTGTCATTTCTTCTATGCTTATTTTTGCTCTGGATCTGGATTTTTTTGGATGAATCCACCAGAGATTTATTATAGGAATATTTGTGAAAGAGTAGAGGTGTGGGCAATTCCTCGCTTGAAGAAAAAAAAATAGTGCATAAAAGGAAATTTTGTTCCTCAATTGAAGAAAAGGAGTACCTGTTCCTGAATTTGGCATATAATGCAGACTCTACAAGTCAGTAATTACTAATACTGAATTCTTGTTTGTCAAGAGGTTGTCATCTCTGTTCTGATGAAACTGGCTGGAGGATGCCCGTCTCTTGCTGACCAGCTAAATGTTGACGCCTTCTTGGAGCAAGCCCGTTCCTATGACAAGGCTGCATCAAACCCAGTAGGGTGGTACATCCGGTCAGAATTGCTATACCTCTCGGACCATGATTGACAATCTATTAGTGTTGAGGAAATGAGTATGTGTTGTATGACATTTCTCTCTATCTCCCTACATCTTGCAGGAATGCACAAACCAGAGAGCTTTCACACCCTTTGCCTGTGATGCGAGCCCGTGAGATCGATGAGTGGTCAAGAAGCCAGGAATACAAGTCCGTAATGCAAAAAATGATTCAGTTGGGGGTAAACAAAGTATAGTTAGCGGTGAGACATATTAAAAGGTCTGCACTCAAAATCCATTATCTTTTTTTTTTTTTGGGCAAGCATGCAAAACTTCAACTCATGACTGTTAACACAGTATATCTGATCATGAGTTTGGTTTTTTCTCCAGGGTGGCTTGGACCCCCTATTATTTTTTTCAGGGCTGTAGACTTTGTAGCTTGTATATGAAAAGGAATGTTTGGATTTGGAGAAGGCTGGTGATGCTGAAAAACAGATACAAGCATAGGCGTGTACTGTATATATTTTGCAGTGGAAACTGGTTTCCCTGTATATGCTTTGTTTCTCTTTTCTTCTGTCACTGTACAATCTTGTAACTAGAATGAATAAAAATCAATTGAGTTATACTATATGAAAGGAAGGAAGATTTTATTTTGCTTGACTTAGATCTGCGCGATTGTTCTTTTTAAGAATCTGATTCGTGGCTTGGAACAGCAACCTACTGCAAATAATTGAGGTTGGCAAGGCAATCAGGATAATCTTGGCCATCTGGGTTCGAATCCTCCTACATAGACAAAGTGTAGGGCCTTATTGTGTTACAAAGTCACTGGACTTGGCTTCGATTTGCATAATTCTGGCCAATCTTGGTTCACATTTGGTGTACGTTCGTTTTCGCGCATTCGAGCGAGATGAGCCACACGCTGGCTGGTCGGATCACCGACTGACCGGGCCTGTCCGACGGTCCCCGCCAGGCCGTGTCCACCCGGGATCCATCTTCCATCTCGAGTTCTCGACGCATACGGTGAGCAACACCGCAGAGGAGGAAGAAGGGGCAAGGGCCACCAAGTACCAACACGTACCAAGAAGAAGAAGATGGCAAACGCCATTGCCGCCGGTGTCGCAGGTAGGTAAGAGGCACCACGCTGCGCCGCTCCCCTCGCCTGCTTCTGCTTGCTCATCCGATGATGGGCTGGTGCGGTGGTGCCCCCGACTGATTCGGTTCGATTCGGTTCCGAGGCCTCCGGCTGCAGGGCGCGCTGCGTTCCAGGATGGGCTTCCTCGCTCCGCCGCCACCGCCGCCGCTCAAGGCAGCTGCGGGCCTCCCGGCAGCCGGAATCAGCCTCCCGCGGCCGCGGCACCGATTGGACGGCCGCCGTTTGCGAGCAGCCCCTGCAAGCGCAGCCAATCTTCCTCGGCTGACATCAGTGGTGGGTGAGATTCCCGATCGTTCATCTTGATTTCCGCCGTCATATGCCTACGCATTCTGATTGCGCCGTCGCGCTCGCACGCACGCAGCAAAGCGTGGTGCTGGACATCGAGGGCACGACGAGCCCCATCTCATTCGTCACGGACGTGCTCTTCCCCTACGCCCGCGACAACGTCCGCAAGCACCTGGACGCCACGTACGGCACCGACGAAACCAAGGACGACATCGCCTTGCTGCGTGCTCAGGTGAGTGAATTGCTGCAGAATGGCTTCCCGTCTTTCTGAAAGAGGCTGAAAGCCTGACATGAAATCTGCCAGGTCGAGCAAGACTTAGCGGAGGGGGTTGCCGGCGCCGTCCCGGTTCCGCCGGAGGAGGTCGGCAAGGACGAGGTAATCGATGCTCTGGTTGCCAATGTGGAGGCCATGATCAAGGCAGACAGGAAGGCCACGTCCCTGAAGCAGCTGCAGGTAAATAAGCTACTCTACCTGCTGACAGTACCTGCAATTCCTTCAATTTCTGGTTCGTTAGTCTGGATGATTTTTCTTGATTGATATTATTACATGTAGGGCCACATCTGGAGAACTGGATTCGAGGGCCAAGAAATCAAGGGAGTGGTGTTCGATGACGTGCCGCCCGCTCTCGAGAGGTGGCACGCCAACGGCATCAAGGTTACTGGTGTGTTCCTGTGCAAATTTTTTGCTGTGTTTATATATCTTGCTGAATTTAGCTGGGTCTACATATGGTTGCAGACGTACATATATTCTAGTGGTAGTAGAGAAGCCCAGAGGCTTATTTTCGGGAACACTACTTACGGCGACCTTAGAAAGCACCTCTGTGGATTTTTTGACACAACAGTTGGGTACGTTGTAGTGTTGTATAGCTTATATCAACTTCGATTCGTTATGCATATCGTCGTCATGTATGACTGTGATTATTAATTTATCCTTTCTCCATCTGCAATGAAGAACCAAGAGAGAAGCTCGCAGCTACTACGAAATCTGGCAGTCGGTTGGGGTAGATAGACCGTCTCAGATATTGTTCTTGACAGATGTGTATCAGGAAGCCATGGCAGCTAAGGCCGCAGGTGAGATTCTCACCACATTGCTTTGCTAAAAAATTACATCATGTTAGAAAATTAGATTCATGTGTTGGGATTTTAGGTCCCCAGTGGAAAAGAAATCCAATGTGTAGATCATTTTTCCTTTGTACATCTTTCAGCTAGTGAAATTGATAAACTCAGGCACTTCACAAAATTCAGTAGTACTATATCAATCACATCCAGTCATCCACATAGATGGCAATGTAGAGAATGTACGTCTCTCGGAAACTCATGCTTTGTTTAAAATTTTTACAGGCCTTGAGGTACTAATATCTATCAGACCTGGAAATGCGCCACTCCCTGAAAACCATGGGTTTTCGACAATCACGTCATTTACTGAAATCTTGACATGAATGCCTCATCCTCAATCTGTCATAGGCCAGAGTTGTTTTTCCAGATGGAAACAAACTAATTTCAAATTGATATATGCAAACTAGCGCAGTTAACAATAGCCAGTTAAAAGACAGACAGAATGGTTTCGAGATGGGAAAAACCGAAAATGCATAGACATAAGACATTTCACCAAAATCTTTGTGCTAAAATGTGTTTGTAAAGTGATCTATGTACTGGATGATGCCAAAATGTGTTCTAAAGCGATATGTACTGGATGATGCTAAAATGTGTTCATAAAGTGATATTTGGGTAATGCTAGAAAAAAGGACCCACAGAGTGTATATCTTAAAAGGAGCGAGACAGACCATGGTCTCATTTGTATCTCCTTCATACTGGCTTTGTATCGCCACTCTTCTGTTGCAGAAGTTTCAATTGATAACAAGCTCCCCTTCCTGAATACTGTCGAACAGCAAATACTGGCACATGTATACTATGAAAAGATTCCCGGTTTCCCACTACACATGGATAAATACTGGAGGGAAGAGAAATTGCAGAAGACAAAAAACTAATTAATGGAAGAATTTAGAAAACATTAAAAAAGGCACTGATCATATTCCCTCACATTAACCTTGCATTTCAACATCAGTGGATTCAAGCTCCATATTGTTTGATTGAATGGAAGCAACCAAATCCTCATTTCTCATGAGGGACATGCCTTGCACATAGTGGAACAAAGTCTGAACATAAAAACAGGCAAAAATAGTAAGGTGTAATGGATAGGAAAATGTTTGGACTTTGGAGTATCAATGCATTATCATGTCAGCACAAAGCCACAAACCTCGATACGTGGACATTACTTCTTAGAACATATTCAAAGAAAGAAATAAGGATTTTACTTGTTGTAAAACAGCAAGCCATCTTTGGACATGAGGTGTGCAGCCTGAGTATGCTGCTTACCTGATTGGAGACCCAGAATGGTGCAGTCGTAGGGATGGCACTGGATCAGTGAATCTATATCTATGGTATGTTGATGGCCGGCAGAAGTTTTTGTGACCTTAGTTCATCCAGAAAAACCTGAACTCAGCAGCGCAATCGTACAGTGCTAAATATATTTTTGGGGTTACTCATATCCTAATACATTTCTAGGATTTTTCTTAAAAAAATTTAGAGGCTTGAAAATATTTTTCATGGTTTTTAATTCTCATGTGGTGTTCTTGAATTTTTTTTATACCACCCTCAAAACAAATTTGAACGGCTTATTGTGTATTTTGTTTAGTTTTGAAAAAGTTGAGCTTATAAAATGTCCAGCAGAGTTTTTTTTTATTAAACTCCCAAACGGGTTTTGTTATTGGGCCTTTGGTCCATTTGGGCCGTCTTGGATAGCCAGCTGCCGGAGAATCTCTCGTCCCCTTTGCCTTTCGTCTTTTTTCCCTTCCTTTGTTGCCTCATCCAATTCCTCTTCCTCGGCCTCCCTCGATCTGCCTGCATCTGCTGCCCGCTCCACCAAACCCTAGCCGACCCGCAGAGCTTATTGGAGGCAGGCTAGGCGAGGGCAGCAGCAGCCGCCGCGCTCTCATGGCGGCGCCCAAGCCCATCTGGGTGCGGCAGGCCGAGGAGGCCAAGCTCAAGTCTGAGGCCGAGACCGCCGCCGCTGCCAAGGCCGCCTTCGACGCCACCTTCCGGGCCCTCGCCGCCGCGCCCGGAGGCGACGACCAGGGATCCGACCCCGCCCCGCCGTCCCCCGCTGATCCCGCCTCCCCCGACTCCGACGACGATGCCCCGGCCCCGCCAGGCCCGGTCGACCCGTCCAAGTGCTCCGCCGCGGGGCCCGGCATCGCCGGCGGCTCCGCGGGCACGCCCGCCACCTTCACCCTCGTCGCCAAGGATCGGCACAGCCGGAGGCTCACCGCCGGCGGCGCTCGCGTGCGTGTGCGCGTCTCCCCCGCGGCGGGGGTCGGCGGGGACGACCTCGAGGGCGCCGTTAAGGACAACGGCGATGGATCCTACACGATTACCTACGCCGTCCCCAAGCGTGGCAACTACATGGTGCACGTCGAGCTCGACAGCTCCCCTGTCATGGGGAGCCCCTTCCCGGTATTCTTCAGCGGCTCCACCGCCACACCCACACCCACGACCACTTTCCCCACCACGCTGCCCGTCGTCAGCTCTGCCTACCCTAACATGGTCAACCATGACCATGCCCAACATGCCCAACTACACAGGCGCACCCTCCAGCGCATTCCCCAGCCTCCTCGGGGGCATCCCTGGTTCATCCACTGGTGCCACTGGCGGAGTCGTCCTGCCAGGGTTAGGTGCTTCACTGGGTGAGATATGCCGGGACTACATCAATGGGAGGTGCACAAAGGCAGAGACTGAGTGCAAGTTCACCCACCCGCCACAGCAGCTGCTGTCGTCGGTGCTTGCTGCCACTACTTCCTTTCAGTGCCCTCGGCCATGCACCCATGGCGCCCTCTGCAGCTGCCATGGCAGCCGCTCAGGCAATCATGGCTGCCCAGGCACTGCAGGCACATGCTGCACAGGTCAAGGCCGCAGGAGCAGCTTCAGGTAATGATTCTTTCCCGACACGTATTAGGGACTTTTCACTTGATTCATAATGTTTTATGAGTTCGGACAGCATGCTTGCTTAGTTTGTTAGATTGTTTATGCGCCAAATGTGGTATATTTTGGTTGCTTTGCGTCTCATTACTTTTTATCGCTCACAATTTTAGCAGTTGACTTTTATAGTTACCAGTGCCACTATTGTTGTCTGCTGTTGATTATTTTTACATTGCATGTGCATAATTGACAAAGTATTTCGCATTTTCACACCTGGCTAAGATGGTAACCCTATCTAGCAAATTAAGTTGTGGGCTCTGCAAAACTGTTCTGATAATCTAATCTGCTGACTGAACATCGCATTACCATTGTTTGCTTGAACTGAAATTATTTAAGTATGACACTCTAAATTGGAAAGTGTGGCTTAACAGTATTTTTTTCCATGTTGCCAGTCTTATCGCTCACTTGTATGTTTTATCCTTGCAGTAAATAAAGGTGATGAAGCTGATGCCCTGAAGAGAACGGTTCAAATTAGCAACTTGAGTCCAGTTCTTACTGTGGATTATATTAAGCAGCTATTTGGTTTATGTGGTAAAGTTGTTGATTGTACCATCATGGATTCAAAGTACATCGCTTATATTGAGTACTCCAAACCCGAAGAAGCAACTGCTGCCTTGGAACTCAATAACAAGAATGTTGGCGGTCGGCCAGTTGAATGTGGAGATGGCCAAATCTCTTCCTCCTAAAGCAAATAATAACTTGCCTATGATGATGCAGCAAGCCGTTCAGTTGCAACAGATGCAATTCCGGCAGGCACTAACGATGCAACAATCAATAGCGACCCAACAGGCTGCTGCACGTGCAGCCACTATGAAATCTGCCGCTGAAGCAGCTGCAGCAAGGGCTGCTGAGATAAGCAGAAAATTGAAGGCAGAAGGCTTTGGTGGGGATAGCATGGAAGAAAAGGATGCCAAAGGGAAATCGAGGTATTTTTACTTGTCTTTCTTCATTGACTGAAGGTTACACATCTGGGATTTTATATAACTTCAAATGTTGCATCTTTCTGGTTCTGTAACGACTTCAGTCACTGCACTTTTAATATTTTGGTCACAGAAAGATCACATTCATTTGATTTAATTCTAGTAGGGATGGGACTAGAATATCGTTCCATTTTGTTGTGCAGATGACTGCTATATTCTTCTCTTTTTTGGATAATAGAGGTATGGATGAGGTTGGGCATTTGCTATTTGAAATCTCATGCTTCATTCTGGACATAGGTTTAGTTTCAAGTCACAATTTGTTGCTCGGCATATATTTTGTCATGTATACATATGTCTTTATGGTAGGTTGCAATTTTGGTGGAGGTTGTGCCTACTCAACACTCCTTCGCAAGTTATGGAAGTTAAAGAAGTGATAAAGTCTTGGCTTAAATTTTTATACAGTAGAAAAGGAATAAACCGTACGTCCAAATTTGAAACTGCTAACATAAATGTGTGGTTTATTGTCTCATTCGTTTTTTATTTATGTACCCCTATTTGTTCTGGCATATCCTCATGGATTATAGTCGGTGCAATTGAGTGAGGGGTATCTCTGAGTAGGAATTTGCAGCATTGTTAATATCTTTTGTGGCTTTGGTTTGGCTACATGAATGGTTGGATATTTTCCTGTTACATTATTTCATTCAAGATGTTCCTCAAGTTTAGGGAAGAAAGCAGGCTATTGATTGCTTTCCCTTCCTCAATATCGTGTGCTGAAACCTGACCAGTTTATTTGATTTACAGATCACCATCACCTCATACTCGTAGATCAAAATCTCGTTCAAGATCACCTATCAAGTACCGTAGGAGCAGGCGATCCCGCTCATACTCTCCCCCAGTTAGACACTCACGGGAGCACCGATCACGATCGCCATCAAGATCTCGCCACTCAAAGTATGGTAGTGATCGATCACATAGGGACGACAGGGACAAGTATAGCAGGTCCGGAAGAAGAGAGAGTGAGCGGTCCCGTGATCATCATTCGTCTAGTTCAAAGAGAAACAGGAGCAGGAGTAGAAGTCCAAGGCATAAGAAGTCCTCTAGAGTTGATTCTCGGTCACCCAAGCAACAAAGAGAAGAAAGTTTAAGCCCATCAAAATCAAGGTCAGCTCGGGCTGGTTCAAGATCACCGCGGCACCATAAGGGCAGCAAATCATCACCAACTCGTGACCGTCATTCTCGCCGTAGCAGGCATTCGAGATCTAGATCTCCTGAGAGAAAGCGTCGTCACAGTGATAAGCATTCGAGATCTAGATCTCCTGAGAGAAGTCATCACAGTGATAAGCATTTGAGATCTAGATCTAAGCATTCGAGATCTAGATCTACTGAGAGAAAGCATCGTCACAGTGACAAGAAGGACAGCAGAAAGTCTGAAATTCAGGATGACAAAAGATCTAGAGGTAGCAGAGGTGACAAAGATGAAAGGTCTGTAAAGGGTGAAGTGGAAAGATCTCATAGAGGTAATAGAGGTGATAGAGATGAAAGATCTGTAAAGGATCCAGTGGAAGATAAAACGGTGGATGCTTCTGCTGTTGCACACAAGAGCAGTTCTACAGTATCTGAAGATGAGAATCTGAACAACAATAGTAGTAACCATAAGAAATCTAGACATGAAGCTGGCTTGGAAGGTGATGAAAGAAATGATGTGTGCTCTGCTGCAACTGACCTTAACGGGAAACATGAACCTGGAGTAGATGGCTCTTTAGTGGGCACTGGAGAATCAGATATATGATGATCAGTGACACCAGTGCTTACAGGATGGTTGCTGTATCATTCAGTTGGCTGATCGTAGAATCACTTGACTGATGATGATGCAGAACGCTGAACTGGTGTTTATTGTCTTCCTTTCTGATTTAGGAGTTTTATTTGCAGGGTATGAAGATCTTCGGAGAACTTGAACTTGAGTGCTGTTCGGAGTGTTCATCTGATATATTAAAATGTATTCCTCATTAACTCGTGATTTGCTCCTTGGAGCAAACATCTAAATGTAACACTGGAGCTTGTAAGGTGATTTCATACAGTGAGGTCAAAACCAACCATATATTTGTCATTTCAGGCTCACGATTCCATGAAGAGTTGTCGGCGCACATTTCTGGATGTCGATTGAAGATACAAGGGAGTACACACTTACTCAAGTAAAGTCCATATACAAGACTAAACAACTTATCTTCTAGGCTATAGGCTATGTTACATTTGTATTGGAATGCTTTTGTTAGTGCAATCGAATATGCTTGTCTACATACTGTAAACTCCTTTCGATGCATTTAGTTTGGTTTAAGTACTGTCTTTCTTCATACAATTATTACCGCATGTATCGTGTATCGGTAATGGTCAGGTCCCACATGTTTGATGCCTTGACCCCATCTTGTCTTCAGCTTATTCTCAATAGTCTTGCCTAAAATTGAGAAGCGTGAATATGTCCTGGCATTCATTATTTCCACTTGTTTTCCCCTTTTTTTTCTTTTGAGTGACAGGGTTCTGTCTCAGAAGCCAGTCTGTGACCGATGTGAGGCAATCAACCCATTATGCGAATGCTGTGCCTTGATAACTCCAGAGATAAGCAGTGAATCCTGAAACAATTGCATTCCTGGCATCTTTTTGTTTTGCTTCATTTTATATAGCTGCTTTAGTCAGTAAACACTGTGAGATTGTACCCGACCCTGCTATGACTGGTGCTGTCATGCTAGAAAACCTGTGCAGGTTTTTCGACAGGGATTGGTATTGGATCTGTTCTGAGGGGAGTCAGTTCACTTTAAGAATGAGGTATGGGTTTGTGCTACGGATGTAGTTAATGATGGTATCCTCTTCGCAGTAGCACCCTAAAATAGTACGAGTCCTGAACCCTCGAAATTGTCTGATTCCTGCCTCTACCTTGTGTTGTGCATTCTGGTTGCCCTTTTCATTCTTTTTTTTTTTCATTCAAGTTGTCAGTTCTCACAGATCTGGCACTATAGAAGTCGGGACATTTCGTGTTATTTCTTTTCCTTCTGTTCGTTCTGCTCTGTTTTGTTTTGGCCATTTTCTCTCAGGACTGGAGGATCGTGTTGTGTGTGCTCAATAGGTGGTGATGGCATATTGTTTCAGGGATGAAGATTGCCTTCTGCATCGTCAGCTAGTGAACCATACGTTTGCTGCATGTGGATTTTGATGTCAGCATGGATCTCCCAGATGTTTTGGGATAGAGCACTAAACTAGGCTCATCCACCGTTTGTTCATCCCATTTTGTAGCTTCACTTGCTTCCATCAGCCCCTCTACATGGATGAAATGAAATGCACCTTTTCTATATGAAGGAATGGAGCAGTTAATTCAACCATGCTAAACCGAGAGGGCTAAGTTTTCCTTAATTGTAGCACCTTACTACTGTGGTCATATATGTTTAGACGCAATTAGGTAAGCCCATGACACAGACCTTCAACGACTGCTCTTTTCAGTGATGCTCGTATTATGGATGGAAGCGGCCACGTTTTCCATGTTACAACCAAACGAAGGCTCATGGAGCACAACTATTTCAGCAAAGATGTTTGCATATGCGCTGATCGTTTCCGCAATCCTGTTTCTGCTAATTTACAAAGTTTAGGTGCTAATGACATAGCGAAATAAACCGGTCTTTTGCGAAGCGCTACCCTTAACACTAATGGTGAGGTCAAATCGCCAGCTGGCAGGGACGTAAGAGAGAATGAAAAAACTAAAGTTTTGTGGGCTCTGGTATGCAGGACGGAGGAAGCGTGCGAGCTGGCTGCTTTGCTGACTTGCTGCCTCTTTTCATTTTTGCCCTCTCTCGTCTAAACTGAATAAAAATTATACATACTGGCCAGCGATTTTGACGACCATTGGAGTCAACTTGCATTTGCAGGGCCAGGGAGAGAATAAAAGAGAGTTGGTGGCCCACACTCAAGGGTCAAGATCATATCATATCTTCACCAAACATAAACAATCTGATTCATATCTAGTTGATGTATTGTCAAAGAAATATGTCTAGTTGATGTGCATGTAAATTGTATAATATGACATTATTAATCAAGGGAATCAAACTCAAAATCTGCACTACAGAATTTGATCATGAATGTGGGCATCTTCGCTGGTCCTTTTATATACGATATAATGGAAACACTACACGTCTACATACCGGGCACCTGGGATGCAGCTCAACTGCAAGTGTCCACCTTTATATCCAGAAAAACTGCAAGTGTCCACCAGATCCGCACTATTGAGATTATTTGTTTCGTTACCTGTTTTTGAGTATGTATGTAAAACGAGAAAGCATAAAGGAATTAATGGAAGAACTGTTGTTTGCATTGATCTGTGATCAGAATATATACAGGATGAAAGGGTGCAATGAACGGATATCTGGCAACTGTTCATGCACTAGGCTAAAGGACACACCCTTTGGTTACATGATTAACTGCTCAATCTATGTCTAATCCTGTTGCTTGAAGAGGTGTCTTGTAGTAGATGACATCATCACGTAGATGTGTCTCTTCGAGGAGACATCTTTTCATAGCAACCTGAATTGATATATTTACTTCCAGCAGGGCTAGGGCTACCCATCAGCACTGGAGTCCCTGGGTACTGCTGGATTTGCTTTGGTTTCGTGAGAAATTCCTGCAGTACCGGCGGTTCATGCGTACCCGATGGTTTTATTACATCTACCATTGATGCTAATTCTTTTTCCTTCTTATCACTCCTTTGCACGGTTGGGCAGCGAGGGCGAAGTCTGGTTTGGCCATCCAACTCAAAAATCACAAATATATCTTGTGACTCTCAAGCTATCAAAACCGTTCATGCTTGGCAATTGAGCTATTTTGATCGGTGATTTTCACTAACTCGGCAGTTGGCACTCCTGGCGAGTGGAACCCACACGTTTTGATCAGCGGTGGATAATTCATAAATAGGTATAGCTATATTTTGGGGAACGGCAATTTTTAATAAAATGTTTGGTACTTTTTTTCATTTTTCTGCTTATTGATGGTAATCCTTAAGTCCCGAGGATGAATGTAAGGCTCTTGTATGAGCAAAATGCTAAGATAGTAGATGAAATGTATTAGGGGCTGTTTGAAATATTTTTCTAAAATCATAGTATTAGAATACCATAGTTTATAACTATCATGATAATATTGTGATTTTTAACTCCATTAAAATATGGTATTTCTTAGAACTTGTTTGAAAAATGTGCAAAACAATAGTTTAGTCGAAACATTCAACAATAAGCAGACAAAGTTATAAAAACGTTGCGGGATGGTTTGGGTACTGTTAGGTTGGAGTGGTTTAGGGGTATTGTGGTGAGGTTAACGCCCTTGGCCCATCAAGCATCACCGTTGCACGCCACCGCCGGTGAGCCTAGGGTTAGGGTTCTGGACCAGGGGTTGCCGGCGAGGAGGCTTCTATGTTCACTGGATCTAGAGAAGGGGTCGGGGAGGCAAACGGTCGGTGATGGAGGCGGTCAGCGGGTGGCAGAGCGGAGGCGGCGCCACCAGAGCTAGGTGGTGGAGGACGATCGGTGGGCGGTGAAGGCAGCAGGGGCGAGGAGGCTGGAGAGGGGGCGCGCCAGCGAGGTTAGAGGCGGGCGGTGGTGGAGGCGGCATGAGCCGCCGAGCTAGGGGTGGGGTTGGAGGAGGCAGCGGGGGCGAGGAACTCGAAAGGTTAGCGGAGGGAGGTGACGGAGGTGATGGAAGCCACCGGAGTTGGGGGAGGAGCCAGCGGCAGGGGCGAGGAGGTGGAGGTTCGCAATGCGATCGGAGGCGGCAATGGGCGGCGACAGAGGCGGCAGAGTCGGGGGAGGTCGCAGGTGCGACAGAGGCAAGGAGGCGGCGTAGTCGACAGGGGAAGAGAAGGGCGACGGTGCAGTGTGGTTGGGCGATGCGCAACCGGTCACTCTGAAGCATCGTCCGAGTTTAAATCCACAATATATCAGAATCCCCCACAATATAATCTCTTTTGGTCCACTCCAAAGTCCAAACCCTCTTAACTCAAGAGTATCCAAACTAATCATGGGTTGTGGATTTTCTCCTCCAAAAATACTGGGTTTCTGCGAAACCATGGTTTTGAAAGCACGGTTTTAAGTGCTAATCAAACACCTCATAGTCTATAATATTATGGTATTCGCTTCAAAGCAGGCCCTTGTATATGCAACGTGTGTTGGAACCAACTTATTATTGGGTATGTGTGAGCTGGGGCTTGTACGGGCGCCCAGATTTCTTGGTGGCACAACGCATGAACGCATTCAAAGCATGACGAGCGTATAATAAGCATACCGTATTGTACGTAGTTAAATATAATGAAGGACGTATGCACAAACTAATCATCTAGAGGAACTCCCGTTTATTTGATGTCAACAACATAGCGTGTTTTAAAATGTTATATTGTGACAGTCGATGTTGCTATTTGCTACGTAACCTTACGTTGGAGAAAACATGGGTCAGATTGCGTAGTTACATAGCAACTTGCCCAATGGCATATTCGATATTATTCTATGGTGATTGGTGAATATATATATCGGCCGATCATGTTGCCTGACGAAACAAACTGGATACTCCAAGAAACAATCATGCATGATAATGTCCTTGTTATCAAAATTTATAATAACATATCAAAGGACATGATTAGCGTATATGCATTCTTTTAGAAGCGTGGGCTTTGAACAAGTGCGTAACTGGACACGTTTGTGTAGCTAGTTTAATTTATCCTCTATCTGTTTCAATTTATTGGTCATTTGATTTCTTGACACCAAGTTTGACCAGCTCGTCTTATTCAAAACATTTGCAAAAATATGAAAAAAAAATCAAGTTGTTGTTGAAGTATATTACATGCTAAACTAAATCACAATAAAAATAAATAAGAATTATGAATAAAATGAGCAAGTCAAACTTTGTGTCGAAAAAAAAACTTAAACGACCCATAAATTGAGACGGGGAAGTGTTATACATGATCTAACGAACTCAGCCTCAGGACTCAGAGCGAAATTGCCATATTGACCTCAAGTATAACATTTGCACTAGTGATTTAAAAAAACAAATAAAGTAATAAATACTTCATTATATTGTGAAAGTAAATTTAAGAAGGAGCTTTGCTATATCAATTTACTTTTTGGATCAAAATCAAAAAAGGCTAATCAATACACTAAAATAATTTAGATTTAAAATCAAAATCTAATATATATTATATTGATATATTAATAGCATTGATATGTGATATAGTAGTACTTTATTTGAAAATTAAGCAGTCAAGACAAGCATAAATTAAAGCACATTATGAATTGATTCAGTAGATTCTTTTTACTGTCAGTAGAACTCTCAATCCAGCTTAGGCTTGGATTGGAGTAGAATAGGTGTGTTTAAATTCACGAATGATCAAAATCCCCTTCAATCTTACAATCCACTTCAATTTGGGAGTTGTTAAAGAGTAACCTTGGATTGAAGGAATTTGAATGGACTGAGGGGGGTTGAGTGGGATTTTGATCTATTATGGATTTAAGCACACTACAATCCCTCTCATGGCTTGTTTGGATAGAGTATCGGAGGGAATTGAAGTGTATTGAATCCCTCTCTATTCAAATTTGACTAGTAAAGGGTTGAATCTACTTCAATCCCCGCCAATACACTTTTATTCAAACAAATCCTCAGTGTACTCCAATCTCTCTCAATCCGAGGTTACCCAAACTAGGATAAAGTAATTTACTTGGCACTTTGTTTAAATGAAAAAGAAAAGACCATCATACCTGGCGGCTACCTTTTTTTATACCACAAGGTGGTTGGCGATTTCACAAAGTCAGAAACCGTTACATATACATGCATGTTTACCACATTCGCACACTGAATTACAGTATTAATTAAGAAACTGCTACGTGTGGGTAACTCGTAAACAATGAAATCCACCGAAAGATACAAAGAATGCAACGGACAGGGGTTGTTATCTGCCCTGGAATTATTTGCTTAACATAGATCTGCCGTCCGATCTTCCGACGGAGGACAATTTTTTTTTATTTTTCAAGGCACATAATAGTACAAAACAGCACAATTTTCACTGGATTTGATAAAATCAATCTGTCGTTTTTTTTTTCTGCACGGGCGCCGCTGGGCAGTCATGTGGGGCCCACTGTTTTTTAAAAGATAAAAGTGTGCTTTCTTGGCGCTAAAATAGCCCGTGACAGCCACATCGCACCCACCGAGGAAACCAAACCAAACTCACCAGCCAGCGCAAGCGAGGAAACCCACATGCCCCACCTCGCCGCCACTCCACCCACCTCCTCCGCCGCCGCCCACCCCACGGGCGCCGCCCGCGTCGCGTTCCGGCGCCCGTGGTCCACGCCGCCGCGGCCGGCCCGCCTGCACGTGCGTGCCGTCCGCCGGGAAGACGCCGGCGGCGGCGTGGGCACGGAGGAGCCGGCGGCGCCGCGGACGTTCTACGACCTGCTCGGGATCTCGGCGGAGGGGAGCCCCGACGAGGTCCGGGCGGCCTACAGGCGGCTGGCGCTCAAGTACCACCCGGATGTGTCCCCGCAGGGCGCGGCGGCGGAGAACACCCGGCGCTTCATCGAGGTGCAGGAGGCCTACGAGACGCTCTCCGACCCGAGCCGCCGCGCCAGCTATGACCGAGCGCTCGCCCGCGGCGTCTGCCGCCTCGCCTTCTCCGGGCTCCGTTCCCACCGCGCCTACCACCTCCAGGTGAATCGCTGTTCTCTCCTCGCTTTCTGCTCGTGTTTTGTCGTGGCGTTGGCGGTTGGCACACCTGACTGCATTGTTGAGTGCTGGAGGTGTAATCTCTCGGTTTTGGTTCATTTGTGGAATCTTTGGGTTGAAGCTGGGATCTTGAGCCACTTCTATTTTTGGATTCTCAGTTGAGGAGGAAGCTACAGGCATAGTCTCTGAAAAACATGTGTTAAATTTGAGTCAACGCCCGAGGGTGTTTGCTGAGTTCAGGTCTTTGATCTGTACCTGAGATGACTCGTCAGTTCTTCTGGGTTGGTTGTAGGATCTGTACCGTTTTTGTTTCAGCTTCAGTCCTTAGGAGTTCAAACATATTATATTCATCCCAGAGTGAGGTTACTTTAGCTTGATCTGATCAAATATGTATGCGGGTTCTATTTCCAAAAATATACTACTTGGATTCAAAAGTTCTAGATAAGATGGTTGATTGATCCAGTACTTAATGACCGATAATCTAAGACTTTGATTAGAGTCTTTTTGGGCTTTTCAGGAACTCTCTTGTGGTTTGCAAGTTACTGTGATATTGGGTGCTTGAAGGCTGCCTTTAACTTTGCAGTGCTTCAATGATTGGTGAATTCACTATTTATTTAGAAAAATGAATATAAGCCAGGAGTGAACTGAAATTCATCATTTTGTTTCACATACAGTCGATTAATCAATAAACAGGATTTTGCCCTGATGCGATAAACGTATAAATATGGAATGGCCAGGAATTTTCCGTAACATAAAAAATGTACAATAGGTGGTGGATAATGAGCAACACGGAGATGAGTTTGGAGAAGTCGTTTTCGTGTATGTCATGCATAAGGTTATATGGGAAACGATTTGAAAGGTGCTGCCTTACGTGCAATACTGTTGTGCCAGGAGAGGATTGAGAAGAGTGGAGCAAATAAGCAATCTTTATCTTCCTATTTGATGGCTTATAGTGCCAAGTCTTCCAGGGGAATTATTCATGACGTGGAAAGCCATTGTTTGTTATTATTATTTTTTCCAAGTTTCAACTCTCTGAAGCTCCGTATCCGGTTTTTCTCACCAATTTGCTATCCATGTGGACCACCACAGGACCAGGGAGATAAATCTGGCTGGAGAAGATCTTGGGAAGACCAGGTCGCAGAGCTGAAGAGGAGGAGCATGGCAAAGGATTCAGATGAGAACCTGTCATGGGGCGCTCGGATGCGGAGAAGGGCCGAGGCATCAGCGGCAGAATAACCGCGATAGTAATAGCAATCCTTCCAGCGCAACAATACTAGTACCATCTGAACCGGAACCGAGTATATTTTTTGAGTAGGTTCTGTTTGAAGGCTGTGGCCCTCAAGGTTTTAAGTCGTGCATCTAAGATGAGCCTCTTGAAAAACCAGCAGCGACCCGTTATCAGAAACACCAAGTAATATAGCAGTAGTAGTTGTAGCGTCAGGATTGAGAAACAGCAGCGCCCGGAGTGTGCCTGCTGAATGCTGGCCAGTATCCCATGGCCCTGGCGTGTGGTGTATATAGTTGAAAGAAGGGTAGTTAGACTCAGCTATGTTCTTGAGTCCTGTGCTTTTCTGGCTGGCTGGTTCGATGTAAATAGTACAAACAAAGCAAGATATAGTTCTTCCAATATTCCGGATGTGTCCTCTCATTTTCAGAAGGTCATCCTCTCGCTTTGTTTTTGTGCGTCTGCACACAGTACCCATCGCTGGGCTATCAGCCCGTCCTCTGGTTCCCTCTGCTTTGCTGCTCTGCTTTCATCTGTTTGGGAGACTGGAGTGCTCCATCCACCACAGCAAATGCCGATGGGGATTTTTCATGTCACCGTCGCCTACGGGTTTATTGTTATCTACGAGGGCTTGTTTGGATAAGAGTATCGGAGACGATTGAAGTGGATTGAATTTTTCTCTGTTTAAAATTGATTAGTAAGAGATTAAATCCCCTTTCATTTCTTTCAATACTCTCGCAACCGAACGAGCCCTAAGCGACAATGTAGGTGTGGACAGGAGATGATGCGTGTGCTGTTGGTTTGTGATCTCTGCACTCTGCTCGCCACTAGCGCTTGCTGATGGTGGCGATAGGCACGCACTACCACTGCCTGGCTTACCTGTGGAGTGGATGATGACCGGGTGAATACGCCGTGTTTTCTCAATGTTTCTGACCTGGAACTGGAAAGATCGGCGGGAAAGATAGCTGCTGCTGTGGCTGGATTGATGAGCGGCGACTAAGCTGTAGCTTTCCGAATAGAGGCCACAGGCCAGTTTTGTCCATGCTTGCTGGTTGTCTCACCGTTCTCATCTGCCACTCCTTTTTCCCACTCAATAATTCTGCACTCCGACGAAGTCGTCTCCCCCATCCCCCGGTGACCTGAAAAGTAGTCAGGCAAGTTCAGCGAATCATCTGTCCCGTTATTTATATTCAAACTCCATCCTATGTACATTGTAGCTATAAACCCATTTTCGTACTTATAGATGATCCGTTAGACTTATCCTTTTCAGCCACCTACCTCATTTCCCAATTTTGCAATTATATATCTACTGCACCTATCCAGTTTAGCTTTGCCAACCATAGTATTTCCTCCGACCTCTAAATTGTAATAAGTGGTTTTGAATCTTATTTTCTTTGTCGAAATTCATATGAATATTCATCATCGCATACACATATACAAAACAGATATATAAAACATTGTATCTATTTAAAGCCTGAAACCTCATATAATTTGGAGAATATTTAACTTAACATTTTGAAAGAAAAATGAAGATTGGGTTCGATACTTGGATCAGGCACAGCCGCACAGGTGGAGGCGCAGCCTGCCATCGCCAGCCGACGCAGTCCTTGCGTCGTTTAGGGTCTGTTTGGTAGGGTGGCCAGACTCCTAGCCAGGCCACATCAAGCCAAGTTGTGTTGTTTGATTACCTGGACTACCTCCTTAGCCAGGCCCAAGTTATGCAAATCACACACTCTCTCCTGGCTCCAGGAGAACGTCAAAATCGGGCGTTCTTTCTTGGCCAAGGCTCGCAGTGGCTCCCGTTGGCCACCCCTCCTTTCCCCGCCGCCACACCCCACTGCCACTACAGCAGCGCCGCCGGCCGTCCTCATCTCATCCTCGCCGCCGGACGTCCTCCTCCCTCCCCCGCCACCAGGCGTCCTGTCCCTTCTCCCCCCGTGGAGCTCTGGCCGCCATGGATCTGCCCTTGTGACGCTCCGGCCGCCATGGATCTGCCTCAAGCTCATCCTCGCCGTCACCCAGCCTCCCATCCTCCTCCTCCTCTGTCTTCGGCCGACCGGCCGCCTCGAGCTCATTCTCGCCGTCGCCAAGCCTCCCATCCTCCTCTGTCTCCGACCACCGCGTAGGCTGTGGCGTAGAGGTGGAGGTGACCGGCTGCACCTGTAGAGGTGGCCGGTGGGCCCCGCGAAGGTAGAGGAAACCGGCTCGTGCGGATGTGGCCGGTGGCGGAGCCCGCAGAGGTGTCCGGCTGCGGCATGATGGCAGAGGGGACGGCGACGTCTCGAGGTGGCCGCGGCTCTGCGATCGTCTCACGGCAGACGACGGATCTTGGGTTGATCTCGCTGTCCTCCGCACGGCAGCCGCAGCCATCCTCCGCAGCCATGGCGCCGTCTCCGGCGGTGAGGAGGGGACGCAGATGGGGCTTGGAAGGAGACAGAGCAGGGAGGTGTGTGGTGGCGCGGGAGGGGCCGGGAAGACGGCGACGAGGAGGAGATGGCTGCGAGGGTCGGCGCCATGGGAGGAAGGAGGTTGAGGTGGGAGGTGCTGCTTCGGTCATGGGAGGAAGGAGGGAGGAAGGAGCGCCGGCAAGAGATAGATGTAACCAAACACAAACCAGCGTGGGCCGGACCAAGTGGAAAAAGCAACCAAACAGACCAGCTTGCATTGCCGAAGCCTGGGTAAACTTAGGCTGGCTAGGGGAGGCAGGGTGGCTGGGCTAAGCTCAACAACCAAACAGACCCTTACTAGCTAGCACAGTGCAGCTGCTAGGGTGCTGGCCCTTTTGCGTCGCACACCGTGAGGGGATGGCCCTACTTGCCCACCTGAACCAAAGCAGCCCACTATGAGAAGCATGCTATGTGCTTGACGGCCCGTGTGATTCTATCGAATTGCGTGACGTTCCGCTCACGATTTCTTCTTTTGGGAGGAACTGGCGGAAATGTTTTTTCTCGCCGCATCGAGCGACCGACCGGTAGTTTATCCATCACTAAAGGAATTTTATCTTTTCTGGTGGGCACAAGAAAAGTGTTTGACAGTTAAATTCACCCATAGTCCATAGAAAAGAATATTACCGGTTGAACAAACCATACAATTCAAAAAGCTATACAGCAATATACAATTTAGGTAGAACAAAAATATGTACATCTAGAATAGATTATAATGGCATATAGAACAAATATTTATACACGTAGAGTGATGTTTGAAGTGTTCCAGAAAGATATTATTGCTTCACTAGCTAAATATTCTAGCAAAAGAATGCAATTTTTCAAAACTCCACAAAACAATATCCTAGATTTAGAATAAAACATTCTACATTTATAATAAAAAATATTCATCTTCACGAATGAAAAAGTCTTACCTGCACACAAAAATTATAGCTTTAAAATAAAATATTATGTTTTGTAAATAGAATATTATCAACTCATAGAAACAAAACATATACACTTAGAATAATTTTAACAACTCAAAAGAAATAATAGAACATAACTAACAAACACAACAAAAAATGAAAAGAACAAAAAGTAAATGGAAAATAAAACCATATAAGATGGGAAAACACTACACACTAAATTTCATAAAGATAACACAGAAAGTGATAGATGTGTGTATGCGTGCTTTCATGCTAGCCTTGTCCTTAGCCCATGGCCAGTGAGGCGAGGTGAGTAAACGCATGTAGACTTCATCTTATTCTCCCACGGGAACATATCCCGTGCAATCGAGGTTTTGGTGAAATTACCGTGCAATCCTAATAAAAAAGTTTTAAATTTTTTTTAAAAAAAAAAACATAAATGTATATCTCAGCGTACCCCATCTATACATAAAATTTCATGATCAAATTTGTCCTACTCTAGCAGTCACAAAAAAGACAAATTTAGTGTGCATTTGAACTTTACTGTTTGTCAGAAAATTTGTCTTTTTTATAACTGCTAGAGTAGGACGAATTTGATCATGAAATTTTATGTATAAATGGGGTAGGCTGAGATATATATTCATGATTTTTTTTAAAATTTGTTGAAACTTTTTTTAGTAGAATTGTACGGTGATTACACCAAAACCTCGATTGCACAGGATATGTTCCCTTCTCCCACATCTATGACTTGGTGGGAAAGGAGGACCTTCATAATTAAGTAGATGTTCTTCGCCTTGCTATAGTAACGTGGAACTAAGAACTCAACATCCTCAAGCTTCACATGGACCTTCTAGGGTTTCTATAAATTAATTAAACACAAGCCTAGTTATTCTAACATAACATGCTTTTGTAAGTTGGTGACATTTATACCATGGTGACATGCATTAGCATGGTGTGACTAAACCCCCATCGCTCTCTTCCTTTGAAATTCATGAAATAGCCCCATCTATTTAAAAAAAAACGACATCATTGTCTATAAAAAATGGAATGGGTCATCTTGTGGGCCTAGTTCTAGCAATATCCTACCAACACCAAAGCAAGAAGTTACTACAAGCTATTCGAATTATAAAATGATTGTGGAAACCAAAAGGCACGTTGGTGATGGTGCGCTCGTAGAGGCTAGCTTTGTCTTCCTCCTGCTCCCTCGTGGGGAATACTCCTCCAAACCATACACCCAAAATCCATTGGTTACTACTAGTACTAGTACTGGCGAGGTAGGTCCTCTTCCACCGCCACAACTATCACCACCACCACCTCCCCCAACTCCCATATTCACACATGACTAGGTTAGCTTCTTTTTTTTCAAGGCTTGGTTCGAAGTTCTGTGCTCTCCAACCATAAAGGGGACTTCAAGAGGCTAGTTGTAACAATGGAGATTTGGAGGTAGGGCGATGGAGGCATCACCTCTCATTGAGGTGGAAAGAGCAGTTGGGTGGTGGAGGGGACAGGGTTGGGCGCACGTTGTTTCTTTTGATTATACTATATCAAAAATTAATCGAGTTACACATATATAAAATATATCAAATATGTAATATTTCGAAACTATTTCTGAAGACGAATCTAGTCTTCTATTTTCAAATTGAAATATTTGAAGAAATATTGGTAGTTAAACTAAAATATTATTAATTGCAAGTAAAACATAAAATGTACATTATTTAATGACGAGAAGGCACATGTATGAATATGATGTATCTGTCCGCAATTGCTTTTAGAAAAAAATAAAGAAACTTATACGGTACCGTACCCGGTTACCTCCGCTCTCCCAAGTATATTGTTTCGATGCAGTCCTGCTGGTGGAAACACTGCATTTTGTTTTGAAGTATTGTGGCGGAACCGCCGATTTAATCCGGGCTAAGCACACCTGCCACCTCTGGCTTGTAGTGCGATTAGACCGAACTAAACCCGGTCGTCCGTCGAGAGTCATTCGACCCCCGATATTACCTTTTCCCAAAGGAACCGACATCATACACATCTGACCCACGATGGAGCCACAACAGATACATCATCACAGGCAGTTGAATAGCATAAAGTTAGATTTAGTTACAAACCAGTTTTCACATAAAATACAAGTCCAACATAAGGTTATAAGGTAGCAAGTTCGAAAGTTTCTCGCAGCGGAAATATAAGTTTATAGGTCACCATGTTATCACCAAAAGATTTGCATTAGAGGTACAACATCGAGCCCACCGATGTTGCCCTCGTGCCACTCAGTCACCTCATCCCAAATGAGGGCATGCCCCGCCTCCAACACAAGTGCACACCATGAATTCCATACCTGCGCTCAAAATGTGGGGCAAACCCTGAGTACTAATTACTCAGTAGGTCTTAATGGATTTGGCTTACGGCTGACGCGAAGCAGCTTACTAGCAAGTGGATCCTTAGCTTTTAGTTTTTAACAGCACTTAATTAACATAAACAACAAGTTTCATTGTCTGTATGATTGCCAACATAATAGTAAATTTCCGTAAGGTAACAACTTAGTTCAAACATGTAGTATTCCAAAAACCATGAGTATTAAAATACCGAGAGTTTAAGTAATTACTACGTTGCCCGTGTGCACTATCAGCATTCCCACACCTGGTGGGCATCAGCGATTCGAATCGATTTTTAATTCCCGGGAATAACTATCATGCCAGGGGTATATGCTTACTAGCCATCGCGTTCCCACATATAGCCCCCATCTCCACCTGTCTTGTCCCAAGATTCAAAGCGCCCTCACCTAACCCCCGGGTTGTGCCCCCTCAGGAGCGATACCACGGCCGCACCGGGTCAGCCCTCCCTCGAGTACAAGCGCCCCCGGGCCCATCGGCCTCCAGCAAGTGGATGAGCGGAGCCTTGAAAACTCCGGACAAACCCAGGTAAGACTTCACCGGTCCCATTTCCCGGTTAAGCACTCTAGCAATGTTATGCCGATCAGCAGGCGAACAGCGAACGGGCCTTATGCGACTCGGGCGGAGTCCAAAGTGCAACCTTATGAAATGCATATACTGAAATAAATCTCCGCCCGATCTCCATTTAATTCATGAGCAACAGTAATAAATGATATAACTGTAAGCTTTTGTAACTTTGAAAAACACCTACGTGACGAGTACACACACTCGTGTCTACTCGTACCTAGCAATTTCTAGGCATACTCGTCCTACGAACTCTATGTATAGGTGCTAGGGCCAGGCGGCCAGGAAGTCTAATGCAATTGGTTCCAAGTAACTCCTAATGCATATGCGTAATCATCAAGTATAAATTATTTGCTGGGTTGAGTATGGTCCTGCCTACCTTCTTCACTAGGGTCAGTAGCTTCCTCCGGAGCGTAGTCGGGTTCCTGCTGCTGGCCCTCTGGTTCCTGGTGCAACTCCTCTTCTGGTTCCTCTGTGTCGGGCTGATTCGGCGGTGGTTCTTCGTTCGCGGACTCTATATGCATG
Source organism: Paspalum vaginatum (assembly GCA_030272315.1). Classification (NCBI taxonomy): domain Eukaryota; kingdom Viridiplantae; phylum Streptophyta; class Magnoliopsida; order Poales; family Poaceae; genus Paspalum; species Paspalum vaginatum. The sequence continues at coordinate 7,960,834 of CM059014.1, read as the reverse complement.
ATATGATGCAATTGGAGCATGTATTAGTGCAATGCAAGAAAGCAATGGTTATGGAATAATATTATGTACTTTCGTGATAAAGCTTGTTTAACTTCTAAGAAATCGTACAAGCCATCACCTAAGATAGCTTATCTTGTCACATAAAACAACGTGGGGGTGTGACTGAATCGCATCGATTTATGCGGAAAGATCGGTGTCTACTATCATCTAGAACTCTTTTTCATGGTTCACTATATGCTTAACTACTAGGTAAGGATAATATAGTAAGCATTCAAGCTACCAACTCTTATACTAAGCCGAAGCCATACTAGCAAGGTTGCTGCCCTAAATTCAGAAATTTTGACCTTCATTTAAACTATATTTTCTATTTATTAATTTTAAACATGCTTGAACTTATCAATATCAAAACACTATCTAATTTTGACATGCATGGCATTCCATATCAGTAGTGAACTCTTTATGCTATAAGGAGCACAAATAAAATACGTACAACTATTTAGAGCCTAATTTCTATATAAACAACATTTCCTCATTTATTTCTATGCTAAAATCACATGTAGGGGCAAAATGGTAATTAGCAGTGAACATTTGAGCTACCAAAATTTATACAGAGCCTACACAGAATAATAAGGCCTCTGCCCAAATTTCACAATTTTTGGAGTTCATTTTACCCATATTTTCTATTTATCAAGGTTTTTCATGCTTGCACAAAAACAGGGGCAAAACTGTCTTTTCCTATTCAACCATCATATTTCCTAGACAGATCTATTCAAAAGGATTCCAGTGCAACTGATTTGATATTTTTCTGATTTTTATTGAATTTTCTAGGATTTTTCAAAGGTTTCTGTCGAAATAATCAATTTAAAATGAAAATCAACAGAACCAGGGGCTAGATTGTGATTATTTCGAAACCCCAGGGGCTAGTACGCAAGATTTACAAGACTCAGCGTACAGCGCTCTGTACAGAAACATAAAACTGTTAAACTAGGAGGGCGATAGCGTAAAAACTCCATCTCCCTCCTCCCGTCGTCTTCGTCCTCGCGACGGGAGGGGAAGCTCCGGTGGCGCGCGGCCAATCCCGGCCCTGCGGGGCTCGGGAGCTCGCCGCGAGGTGTCGGGGAGAGAGAGAGGGAATCGGGAAACCTTATCCACTACCTCAGACGGCGGGGGAGATCGCGGGGAGGGGCGGCGACGAGCGCCTCTGGCCGGCGAGGTCCGGCGGTGCAATACGCCGGAGTGGAAGGGTCTCGGGCGACGCGGTCTGGGCGGAAAGGTAGAGTCGAGGGCGGCGAAGCTCGGCGCGGTGACGGTTGAGCTCGGGAGAGGGCAGGAGTGGCCGGGGGCAAGCTCGCGCGAGCTCCGGCAATGGCGGTCGCGCGAGGTCGAAAGGGGAAAAGAACAGAGAGCTCGAGCGCGTGGAGGAGGGCTCGGGAAATAGGGCCGGTGGCGCGCCGTGCGCGCTGTCCGCGCGCGGCAGCGGCGCGTGGCCGCGGCGGCCGGGAAGGCCGGTGCGTGGCCACGGCTGCTCGGCGCGCAGCGCCGCGTGGGCGCGCGCGGGCGGGGAGGGAAGAGGGAGGTGCGCGGGTGAACCGGGTCTATGGACCACTGTGGCTGACAGGTGGGGTCAATCCCAGGAATAGTGAGTACGGTGTATGGACTCGGTGCATCGGGCGAGGGAGCGGGGAATCCACCCGTGCGCTGACGCGGGCGGGGCTGACAGGTGGGTCCCGCTTGTCATAGAGACGAGAAAATAAAAGAAAAAACGAAAAAGACAAACCCCCTTTGACCAACTGATCAGGTTTCTGAATTTCGCAAATTTGACCAATTTAGGAGCCGAATTTGAAAAAGACCCAATTGAATGACATGTTGTACCTTTTGAAATCTACAACTTTGTCAAAAGGACCTATACCAGATTCCAAGTATAAAATGATTTAAATTTGAAATTAACTTGCTGACTCCTGTTTGACCATTTGAAACTCCCAACTTGGAAATTATAAAAGTCCATTTTAGGTGCATTTTCATAAAAGGTGAAATATACCAATGTTGCATAGAATCTCATGAACTACAACTTTGGTATTCATGACATGGCAAGATTTTGAATTTTGTTTCACAAAACTTTGAATTTACCAAACAGGGCTGAAATTGGCAGAAGTCACATTTTCACATAAAATGACCCAAAACTAGATTTCAACATTCATGCATGCCAAGACACAAAATACCAAAGTCATTCCTTATGGAATTGCCTACAAGTTTGGTATGTAAGGTTTTATAAAAATCACAATTGTATTTAAGTTATATCCGCAATACAAACACAGCTTTTCTGAAAACTAAGTTTAGTTGCTCAATTGACCTAATTTATGCATGCTCTCAAGATAAAATGCCTCTGAAAAGATGTCATTATGCTAATGATTTTTGTGTAACGCACTTGAGATGCCTAGGGCATCACAAGTATGTCGATTAAACAATTCAGTAAGCAGAAACTTCGAGGGGTTATTACAACCAGTTCTTGCTAGAGTTCATTTCAATCCACAAGGTAACACTACAGACCTTCATACATTTTAAAATGCGAGATCTTGACCAAGCAGCACAAAACGTGCAGGCCACTCTACACGTTACCAAATGTGAACTAATATAAAAGCACAATGCACGAAAATAGAATCGTTGGTGTCTAAAATAAGGGCAGCGCCTAGCTACCGATCGTAGGCTTTGTGATACTCTGTATCCAAGTCGCGTAAGTGCACCTCATGGCATGCTTCACGTTTGACTTTTATTTATAAAAGATTCAAATTAAAATCTAAATTCAAATTCAAATTCAAACCTCTCAAAGATTTTTGGTTTCTCCAAGGGTAAAAATACAAAATGATAGCTTGAATTAAGCCATTTCACTTTTGTATTTGGACCCCAAGGAAAACGGTGAAAATCTAGGATTAAATTTGAAAAAGAATAAAGTTAAAAAAAAGAAAAAGGGGGTAAATTCCCCGAGCCGGGTGGCAGCCCACGGCCACGTGTCCCAGCCGGGGGCGGCGGCCCGCGTGGCGGCCAGCCCACTCGCCACCCGCGCCCCCTGACAGGTGGGACCCGCGGGGGCAAGGCTTCTTCCCCGCCCGGCCGAGTAGGGGAGGGCACACTCCCGCTCGCCGCTTCCCGCCCGTGCCCCGCGCCACCGCCGCCGTCGTCGTGCCCCTGCGTCAGCGCCGGTAAGCCGTGCCACCTCCCCGCCTCCTCGTCCCCTCCGCACTGTAGATTAGGGCTGGCCCGAGCTTGTTAGAGCTCGGCGCCTAGCCATGGCGTCGCGGCTGCGCCGTGTGCCGCCGCCGCGTTCCCCACGCGCGCGAACCCCTAGGGTTCCGGCGGACACGCGCACCGGGTGCGGTACGCTCGCGCGCACTTTGCGCGGGAGAGCGTTGGCCCCGGCGGCCACCACCGCCGCCTCGAGGCCACCTCGCCGCCGCACTACGCGGGCGGCGCCATGCCGCGGCTGCAGGCGTGCGCAAGCAGGGAAGGGGGAGACGAAGGTGAAGCGCCCCAGTTTTCATAATGGGACTAAAATGTACTTTTATTATCATCCCAAGGTTTGGTAACACATTCTTACATCAGACTGATACAGATCCGCCCTAAACAGGTCGGACAGCAAGGGGCGCAGCCCTGAAAATCTAAGCAGCGGAATATAAAACGTAGACCCATCTTCCTCGTGCCTTAGTTGGGAAGCAGGTCGTAACCCTTACTCGTTCTCGGACCAATATATGTGCATTACACTGAGAAAAACAACAACAAAGCAAGGGTGAGTACATACGTACTTAGCTGCCCACATTCCTCCAAACGAATTTGGGGAAAGCTAACACTATATGCAAAGATATATCTGGAGTTTAGGATGTTTTGCAGAAAAGTATTTGTATGCAGGGCTTGAGATAGTTGTTAAATTTTAACCTTTCTGAAAATTGAGTTTTTCCCAAAAAGGTTTGCCACTGGACTTTCCGGTCCAAAGTGGCTCGTGGCTTTCCAGCCAACACATTTTTCATAAATCCAGCATCTACTGCTGAACCAAAAACCATTTTTATCCGATCCCAAACCAATTCCATTTTATTTTATGGAAACCGCTAACTGAAGAACCAAGCCGTAACTCATCTATACTAGTGGACACGGACTATTCGAATAGGTTTACTCTGATCAGATGTTGTACTAATTCTCACAAGTTGGACTCAGCGGCACGTTACCGTCGTAACTGCCCGAATTCCAAACTAAGCTGTTGCCTTTGTTTCATCACCTAGCAGAACTCTAGGAGTTCGGGCATCCGAGCCACTCCAGTACCCCGCGGTACTCCCGTTGGCACACCACCCATCCCCTAGCCCCATGTGCGCCAGCACAGAAGCTACTAGGCTATCTACTCCTGCTCGGGCCTGACCAATACCTCATATAGAGCGAGTGGTTGTACTAAAAGAGTTAGGCAAGATGAAAATCATAACGATCCTTACGGAGAGCTCAGGTAGAACCATTCCAACTTTTCAATGCTCGACAGCGCGAGCAATCCACCTACTCGGTATTCTCCACGAATCCCGGGACAAAGGTAACCGCAGGTAGCTGAGTTACCCGTTCGTTACCCGTTCATACCCTACCCTTATGGCTGTTTCGGCGCGTAGCCGTATTCCGATAAGGTCGGTTGCCGAGTTTCTTCCCCATTTTTATTTCAAAATCCACGCACACATCCAATTTCCCATACCCATCATATTCCATATCCACAATATCAAGATTATGATAGATAATTAAATGAGCGATCCCACCTATGCGCGCTATATCTAAAATAGGCTTAGGTGGCTGTATATTTTGCTGGGTTACCTTAGCAAGCAAAACATGCAAGTTTTTATGTGATTAACAGACCAAAGGTTGTGTTTGTAAAATATAGGAAATTTATGCATCAAGTGGGGATTCCAGTGGGCTCGCCTTTCGCTTTGTTGAGGCAGTTGATATAACAGTTGCTGGACGTATTTGGCGTGGATCATCGCGTAGTATAACACGAGGGGCAGACCGAACGAACTCTCCGGTAAAGCCTAGTGCACAAACAAGGAAAACACACAAATCGAAGCATAATATGAGCTCAACAATGATTTTAGGTGTGGCGGAAATGGTAGGGGGGTCTAGTGTTTATTTGGATGGTTGGAGCTTTACCATGGGTGCTAGTTCGGGTGGAGTGTGTTGACGGCCACGGTGGCGTGCAAGGTAACGGTCATTACGAAAACGCCAAGGCAGTGGGCCGGGACGGCCAAGGCGGAAACGGAATTTGCGGGACGGTGGTCGCATGGTAATGTTGGAGGGGAAAAGATCTTCTGTGGAGTGTGTAGATGGATGGAGTTTGAGTTTAGATGAATTTAGGCGCAAGGATCACCTAAATCGGAGTCCGAACGGAGAAGATATGGAGCTTGTAGTGGCAGGGGGTAGATATAAACTTTTTAGATAGTTGGAGGGGTAGAAATAGACTTTACTCAGGCCAACTCTTTGATTCGTCCCGTGGGTACGAGAACCTGGGCCGGGGTTGTTTTCGGCCCAAAACGGCCTATGCGCTTGCGCGCTCGGCGCTGCGGCCTGGTGGGCCGGCCTACGGGGCGGGGAACGGCGTGGCCGATGCCGTTAGACTAGGCCCGCGCGTTATAGGTAGATGCGGGAAACGGCGTAGGGGGAAGGCGACTGTGCCGGTTCAGCTTGAACCGAACGCAGGTGGGTGATGTCGCTGGTGGCGGTCCGACGGTGGTTCGCCGCCCTCCGGGCAGTTCCGGTGACGAGGCCAGTGGGGTAAGCACCGGGACGACGCCGCGAACGTGGTGGCAGGGTTGGGCACTCGGGATGGTGGTTGGAGGTGGGCTTTCCTCGATGCGGCGGTGCCGGTGCGCGCGACGGTGAGGGGGGCGCACGCGGTGGTAGCTCGATGGGGGAGAATGGGGGTGGCGAGATGCTGGAGAGGTAGGGGAGGGTGTGGCGGAGCGTCGGGAGCAAGGAATCGAGATATGGGGCGCCGGAGGGAAGGAGCGGCGGTGTGCCTTATCGGGGTGAAGCTCGGTAGAGCCTCGAAGGGTGGGGAGATAGGGAACGCGGCTAGCGGCGCCCATGATTGTCGGGGGTTGGTCGCGGTGCGTGAGGTGTAGGTGGTGGGGGTTCAGTGGTTAGGGGAGCTCGCCGACAGGGCCTTTTATAGACGAGCGGGCAGGGGCCAAGCCCGGTGCTAGAGCCAAATGGGGGCGTGGCGGGGTGCTAGATGGCGGAGCGGCGCGAGGGTGCGGCGGGGCCAGGCGCGGTGCGCGGCGCGGTGCGAGCCAGAGGTGGGGTCTAGGCGTAGCGCGACTGGGGCTTGGGCGTGGCGCTCAGCGTCGAGCACGCGGCGCGCTGGGGAGGAAGAAGGGGGTGAGGGGCTAGCGAGCGGGACCCACCTGGCGGCGAGAGGGGGAGGTGTGGCTCGATGGTCAGTGAGGGAGAGGGAGGTGGCGGGCTGCCTTGGGCCGTCCTGACGGCCTAGGTGGGAGGGGCAGGAGGCTGAAAGGGGGGGTAGGCCGTTGGGGTGGCCTTGGGTCTATTCGGCCAGGCCGATTGGGAGCAGAGGAGGAGGGGGAGTGGGCCGCGGCCCAGGGAGAAATGGGGGAATTCTCTCTTTTTGATTTTTTATTTTGAATTTAAAATTTGATTTGGAGTTTGGAAAGATATTTTGGGGAATATTCTGGAGGGAGAAGGGGGGAGCGCAGCTTGGAGATGGTGGAGGAAGGTGGCGAGGTGCTCACAGTCGGAGCAATCGAGCTATGGCAGCCGGTAGGCGGGGACTTTGGTGGCTATGGTGGTGAACACGAAGGAGGAGCAGAGAGCTGCGCGTGCGCATGAGAGGGGACGGCAGGGAGGAGATGTCCACAGCCGGCAACGCCCGGGTGAGCCGGGGGCTGGTCGCTGGTTGTGGCGAGGTTGGTGTGGATGGAGCCATGGGGGTGGGGGGCTATTTATTGCTGATGGAAGGAGGAGGCCGATGATATGTCGCGGAGATGGGAGATCCACTTGGCGCAGAGATAGGGGGTCCAAGTGTCGCAGAGATGGGAGGTCTACATAGCGCGGAGATGGGGGGTCCAAGTGTCGCGGAGATGGGGGGTCCAAGTGGCGCGGGGATATTTTTTTAGAATTGAATTTTGGAAAGGAATTTTGGAAAGAATTTTTGGTGGAGAGTATTTGCGATATTTAGAATTTTGTTGAGCTCACATTAACACACTCAAAACAAACTAGCAAACAACCAAAGTTTTCATAAATTTGATTTTGAATTAGGGAGAGATTAGATGAAAATTCCGGATGCTAAATTTTTGGGGCATTACAAATCTACCCCACTTAAAATGAATCTCGTCCTCGAGATTCGGCTTAAAAGGTTTATGTGGCGGAACCGCCGATTTAATTCGGGCTAAGCACACCTGCCACTTCTGGCTTGCAGTATAATTAGACCGAACCTAAACCCGGTCGTCCGTCGAGAGTAATTCGGCTCTCAATATTACCAGATCTCAGAGGAACCGACCTCATACACATCCAACCCTCGGTGGAGCCACAACAGTTACATCATCACAGGCAGTTGAAATAGAGTATAAGAAGATATACTTTACAAACCGGTTCGAAATAAAATACAAGTTTCAACATAATGCCATACGAAAGGCAAGTTCGAACCAGATAGCGGAAGCGATTTTAAAACATCTCACAGCGGAAACGAAATACTTTAGTAGTCTTCATGCAATGATGATCGAGGCGAGCAGCACCGAGCCCACCGGTACTACCCTCTCCAAGCACTTGTCCAAATGTCTTCGGTACCTATGCTCAAAAGGTAGGGGCAAACCCTGAGTACTAATTAATCAGTAGGACTTAGTGGAATGGCTTACGGCCTGACAGCGAAGCTTGCTTATTAACAAGTGGAATATCAACATAAAGTAACAATTTCATCATTTGCACATAACATCATGATAATATCCTTCAGAAATGTAAATAATACAATACAAACATGTAGTATTTAAAACATGAGTAACAGATATAATATGTTCAAGTAGTTACTACGTTACCCGTGTGCGTTATCAGCATTCCCACACCTAGTAGGCATCAGCGATTCGAATCGATTTTAATTCCCGAGAATAACTATCATTCCAGGGTATATGCTTACTAGCCATCACTTTCCCACATATAGTCCCGATCTCCATCTGTCTTGTCCCAAGATTCAAAGCGCCCCCACCTAACCCCCGGGTTGTGCCCTCTCAGGAGCGTTACCACAGTGCTCTGGGTCAGCCCTCCCTCGAGTACAAGCGCCCCCGGGCCCATCGGCCTCCAGCAAGTGGATGGGCCGCACCTCGAAAACTCCGGACAAACCCAAGTAAGACTTCACCGGTCCCATATCCCGGTTAAGCACTCTAGCAATGTTATGCCGAACAGCAGGCGAACAGCGGACGGGCCTTAAATGACTCGGGCGGAGCCAAATGATACAACAACGCACACCACAAAATAAGATTATTCTCCGCCCGGTCTCCATTTAAATCATGAGCATAATATTACTTTCCCAATAGTAAAAGTTTTGTAATCTTTGAAATCACCTACGCGACGAGTGACTGCTTTCATTCGTGTCTACTCGTACCTAGCAATTCTAGGCAACTCGTCCTACGAACTCTAGATATAGGTGCTAGGGCCAGGGCGGCCAGGGAGTCTAATGCAAGGGTTTTCAATCAACTTCTAATGCGGATTCGTAATCATCAATCAAGATAATATTAGCTGGGAAATTCATGGTCCTGCCTACTTTTGCTTATGTTTCATAAAACCAACAAACTAAGCTAATGTTAGTTTGTCGGGTTGTGGGGCTTTGCCCCAGGCAACCCCTGGATCACTTGGACTGCTCCTCCTTCCAAATACCACTTCAGGGGCCTCCAGGTGGTATTTGGGTCTTAGTTGGTCTTTTGGACACCCTTGCTCAAAGTAGTTCCTCACACTTGCTTCTTGATCACGTATCTCCAATAAGCATTGCTATATGAATGCTATGCATGACAGCAGTGAATGAGATGCACGATCATCAAGCACACAAATGATTAAGCAAAACATGAGGCAAACATCTAGTTACACATGTAATGGACTACTAGCTCATTCGAAACATCCCGACTGGCACTAGCATCAATATTACTTTTATGGACCCAAAGCAAGCGTGTATGTGCAACCTCACAAGAACACATATACAAAAATCAAGTTGCCAATCATAAAGCTAACATAGTGATGTGAGCCGATAAAACATGCAATAGTTATTTAGTCACTAAGATTACTATGGTAAGTGTGGTGGTTTTCATTTACATTTAGCAAGTCACATATGTGATGCCCTAGGCATCTCCCGAGCATTATCATGTGCATACTTTGTTTAATTACTTCTCATAAGCATCATCTCATCTCATGATAGTGTGCATTTGAATCATATGAACAAACATGATGAAAATAGCTAAGTGATACACTCAGTTTTGCAAAAATGACGCTATAAATGTGAGCATAACTTAAATCCTATGGAGTTTTAGGTGAAACTTTTTATACCAAACTTGTAGCTCTTGAAGTGGTAAACAACTGTGTCAATTAGAGCTTGGATGGAAAATGGGTTTAACTTAGTGTAAAGGGACTTTTGGTGTCAGCAAACAAACACACATCAAATCTGAAATATTTAGAATTCTTCATTTTTCTATATCCTACAGTCCTTTTCATGCAAAGGTCCAATTGAGAAAGTTTTAGTCCATGAAATTTTGAACAACTTTGTAAAAGAGGCTTTTGGGAGAAAATGGCTATAAATAGGACATTTGAATTATCTAAGGAAAACAGTTCTCAGTCCAAACTTAGGGCTGATAGTTAAATTCAAATTTAAGTCAAATATAGACCCATATTTTGAACTTGGTGCTTTTGACAAAGTTGTAGAGCTCAAAGTTTTGAACATTTCATCCAATGGGCACATCTCCAGAATCGGTTTCTAAATATGCCAAAATTGCATTTTTCAGAGAGGGAGAAAACACACTTTTATTTGTGCCACTTCTGAGTCGCTGACGGGTGGGACCCACCCGTCAGAATCGCCTGCTCCCCGCAGACCCTGGCCGCCGCGTGGACGCCGGCGTATGGGCAGCCGCGCACGCCCACGGATCGCCATCCTCGACCGGCCGTTAAGCGGAGAGTGAACTCCTCTGTCCATTCCCCTCTCTCATTCGCCCTCCTGAGCCCTCTCCCTCGCTCCCCACGCCCGACAGTGCGCGCCCGCCATTGGAGCCGAGCTCGGAGCTCGAGCTCGCGCCTTCCCCTCCTGTCGCTCCCCGTGCCTCCACACCTACACCGCGACATTCAGCCTCGCTTCCGCGCACCTCGCGCTCTAGACCTCGTCGCCGATCCCCTCCCAAGCGCCGAGATCCATCCCTGCCTCGACGTCGCGTCGCGTCAGTTCACCCCAGTTCACCGCCGCCTTCCACCTCGTCCACGCCCTCTTCGACGACGCCGTCACCTCGAGGTAGAAGCCCCGAACGGGGAACACCCTCCTCGACCCGTGTCGCGGCCGCGGCGAGCTCCGGCTCGCCGGCGCACGCGCTTCTTCCCGCGCGGCTGCGGGCGTCGCGAGGAAGAAGAAGGGGGCCGGGGAAACTTTAGATCCGGCCCCTGATTTTCTCGCATTTGCGATTCAGTCCACCGCGCTGTATGCTGAGTCTTGCAAGTCTTACGTGCTAGCCCCTGGGGTTTCGAAGCAATCACGATCTAGCCCCTAGATCTAATGGTTTTTCCTTTTTATTTAGTTATTTCGGCAGAAATCATTGAAAAATCATAGAAAATTCAATAAAAATCAAAAAAATACCAAACTAGTTGCATTGTAATCCTTTTGAATAGATCTATCTGGTGAATATGATGGTTGAGTAGGAAAGTATAGTTTGCCCCTGATTTTGTGCAATTATGTAAAACCCTAATAAATAAGAAATGTGGACTAATTGGCCTCCAAAAATTGCCAAACTTGGACAGCAGTGTTGTTAGGGTATATAGGCTCACTGTGATTTTTGGTAGCTCAAGTGTTCACTGGTTAATTACTGTCTTGCCCCTACAAGTGATTTTAGCATAAAAATAAATGAGGAAATGATAATTATATAGAAGTTATGCTCTAAATAGTTTTACACATTTTATTTGTACTCCCTGTAGTATAAAGAGCTCACTGTTGAAATGGGGTACTATGCCTGTCAAGAATGGTTAGTGTTTTGAAATTAATAAGCCCATGCATGTTTAAATTACTAAATAGGAAATGTGATTTAAATGAGGGTCAAAAATTCTGAAAGTTGGGCAGAAGCTTTGCTAGCATGCCTAAGCTTAGTATAAGAATTTGACAGGCTAAATGCTTACTGTTTATTTACTATTTTACCCTTGCCTAGTAATTAAGCATATAATTAGCAAAGAAAAAGGGTTCTAGATAAAAGTAAGCTATAGGGGGGGTTTGGTGGTATTCATTTAAGTTCTAGATGGTGTAAGTAGATCATCGTTGAAGACGCGAGGCCATGCATGTAAAGTTTGACCCTATTTTGAAAATGGTAGATATAATGCCTATTTAAGCAAAGAATAGGAAATGTAAGGCTAGTATATTAATAAATGCCACCATGAATCACATTTGGAAACTTAGGAGTATGTAGGCCTTAGCCACTAAGTTGGAATGCAACGTAGGTCGTCACTACTGTTGAGAAATGCACTGCTAGGAATGCTAAGCTAGCTAGGTGAAAATAGGTGTTTAAGTAAGCATCGGCCTTTTCGCATGAATCGATGCTATCCAGTCACACACCCCCACGTTGTTATATGTGATAAGCTAAGTTACCGTAGGTGATGGCTTGTACGATTTCTTAATGCTAAACCAGTTTCATCACGAAAATGCATAACTTTAGTCCCTAAATCATGATTCCTTGCATCGCACTCGCATCATGAAGCAAAGCATTGCACTAATACATGCTCCGATTGCACCATGTCATGCATATAGATCCCAGCGAGCGAAGGAGATCCGCCAGGCCAACCGATCGTAGAGGAGCACGAGAAGGAGCTGCATCAGGAGCCAGAAGACCAGCAGCAAGGGCCCGACTTCGCTCAGGAAGCAGCTACTAACCCTAGTGAGGAAGGTAGGCAGGACCATGAATTTCCAGCAAATATGATATTGAATGATGTCTAGACACCCGCATTAGGAGTTGTTTGAAAACAATTGCATTAGACTTCTTGGCCGCCCTGGCCCTAGCACCTACAATAGAGTACGTAGGACGAGTATGCCTAGAAATGTTAGGTGCGAGTAGACACGAGTGAATTGGAGTCACTCGTCGTATAGGTGTTTTCAAAGAAAAGGCTTTCAAAATATATGGAAAACTTTAAACATGATTGTGATGGAACTAAATTGAGGCCGGGCGGAGATTTGGGTATATTAAGATGAAAAAATGATGTGGATGGTTTGGTGGACTCCGCCCGAGCCGTTTAAGGACTGATTCACTGTTCGCCTGCTGATGGGCATAACATTGTTAGAGTGCTTATCCGGGATAATGGACCGGTGAAAGTCTTACTTGTGCCATCCGAAGAAAAGAGACAGGTTCCTACCATTCTTGTTGGAGGGAGTTAGGCCTGGGGGAGCTTGTACTCGAGGGAGCGCTGACTGGTACGGCCGTGGTATCGCTCCTGAGGGGGCAAAACCCGAGGGAATGGCGGGATTGAATCGAACTTGGGATGGGACGGGTGGAGATGGGGGCTATATGTGGGAACGCGATGGCCAGTAAGAATATACCCCTGGCATGATAGTTATTCCCGGGAATTAAAAATCGATTCTAATCGCTGATGCTCACCAGGTGTGAGAATGCCAATGTCACACACGGGCAACGTAGTAACAATCTAATTGTATTCATGATTATATATGTTTTGTTTTCAATACCACATGTTTGTATTTGTATGTTTACATTCCTGCAAGTTATTTTATGATGATGTACATTTTGATGATGATGATAATTACATGTTAACTTTTAATTACTATAAAAAGAATGGCTAAGGATCAACTGTTAGTTGCAAGCTTTGCGTCAGCCGTAAGCCCTTTCATTAAGTCCTACTGAGTAATTAGTACTCAGGGTTTGCCCCCACATTTTTGAGCAGGTACTGATGACTTTTGGACACTTGCTTGGAGGAGAGTAGTACCGGTGGGCTCGGTGCTTCTCGTCTCCTTCATTATTGCATGAAGACTACTTCTTTAATTATTATGTTTCCGCTGCGAGATTTATTTTGAGCAACGCTTCCGCTTTGTATTTGAATAGGTATTTGACTACCTATATTTGGTTTGTAAGCACTTTAACTTATTTTCTACTATAAACTGCCTGTGATGATGTAACTGTTGTCGGCTCCATCGAGGGCTGGGTGTGTGTGATGTCGGTTCCTCTGGGAAAAGGTAATATCGGGAGCCGTTTTGACTCTCGACGGACGACCGGGTTTAGTTCGGCCTAATCACACTGCAAGCCATGGGTGGCAGGTGTGCATTAGTTCGGATTAAATTCGGCGGTTCCGCCACAACATATCTCATTTAGGTTACATGAGAGGAACACATGACGGACTGCAAATTCCAAGACACCCTTATTAGACCAAATGTAAACAAGCATTGAACAAGCCTATAAGTGGATGAATCATGCATAACTTGTTTTATGTTGAGTTATTGTTAACCATGTTCAACAGTATACAATATTTTCTTGATTAAGGATCAGCAAACTAAACATACGAAATGGAACAATGCGTAAGATGTGAGGTTCATCTATACATTAGATAGGAAGATATCACAAACCTACAGCGTGCATGCCCACTAACATCGCCTTTTTATTTTCTTCGATTTATGCTTATTAAAGTGACTATTAGGGGACTCTTCATGAAACAGCAGCTAAAATACTTGAATAAGTCACATGAACATGTTTGCATATTAACATTGCAACCTGAAATTTGGTGGGATTTTTAGAGCATATTAAATAGGACTTTTTTATTTTACCAGTTATATTAACCTAGCAATTGTCATTTGCAAATCACATACCAAACAGCAACTATAAATTTCCTAAAAATACTTTCTGAGACCCGTATTACAAGACCACCATTCCTATTATTTATTTTAACATGCATTCCAATTCATTATTTCAAAACACTAATAAAACATAACATGCAGGGCCTCCAATTTTTCCAGTAGGCTACATATGCATCAAAGAGCATGTACTATTTTGGGTATAATTTTTGGAGCATGTTTTATATAGCAAACATTTTATAAAGCATAAAATACACTAAATATGCATATAGGGTTAGATCTGTCATTTACAGCAAGATCTAGGGCAAACAAAAATACGAGTGCACAATACATTACAAAAATAGCGTACAATCCAAGTTTCATAATTTTTGGAGCATTATTTACATTACTTTTGCTATTTATTTAGTTTTTAACATGCATGCAAAATAATCAGGGGTAAAACAGTCTTTTCACACCCAACTATCATACCCATTCTGTAGATCTAGTAAATAAGAACACAACACAATTGAGTTTGCATTTTTCTCATTTTTTTATGATTTATGGTGGATTTTCAAAATTCACTAATCAAGAAATGCACTTAATTTGAAAATGCCACAGACCAAGGACCTATAACTAATTAAACATAGACTTCTGGAGCCTACACAGAAATAAAAATAAACTCAGTGAATAGTGTTTAAACCAAAGTGCGCAAAAACGATAAAATGGAGGGGGATCTATGCAAATCCACCCTTCTTCTACCTCGCGCCTACGCACACAGAGGGGAGGAAGGTGGGCTGCGCCGGCCGCGTGGAGGCCGGAGTTGGAGCCGATGTGCTCCGGGGAGGTGTTCCCGGCGACGGGGATCCCCTTCCCTAAGGTTGCGTCGCGCGGGGTGGTTGGAACAGGCGGGGAACGCGGTGTGAACCAGGGAGCGTGGCCGCGGCATGGTGGGGGCGGCGCGGCTCGATCCGGTGGCTCCGGGGTGGAAGACACGCCCCCAAGGGGTGCGCGAGTTGGGCGGCGATGAGGGGAACCCGAAGGAGGGGGTTGGAACCGCGGGGACGGACCGAGGGAGGCTGCCCACGGCGAGGCCGGTGGCGTGGTGGCGCATCTCGGTGGTCTCGCATAGAGGGAGGTGGAGGAGGCGATTTTGATGTACTAGAGCAATTGGATTCGGTGGAGTGGGACACGGCGGAGGTGGAGCGCGTGGTGGGCGGACGGGAGGCGGCTCGAGTTGGCGGTGGCGCAAGGTCAAACGGAGCTCGACCATGGCACCGTCCATGGCGGGCGCGCTCCGCGCGTGAAGAGCTAGCGCAGGGAGAGAGCAGAGAGGGAGTGAGGGAGCGAGTGGAGGAGGCCGCAGGTGCGGTCCGGGTGGCTGGAGGGCGCTCGAGGCGCCACGCGCAGTTGCCCGGCCATGGCCGGCCGCGTGGCAAGCTCGGCCTGGGCAGGGCCGTTCGTCCGGATCGACGGGCCCACGAGATGGAAATTTAGGGGCAAAAGGAAAAATGAAGAAACACAATTGAATTGGTTTTCTACCCCTCTGAAAATCACCTTTTTAGTCAATTTAATGGCCGATTTTGGCAAAACTCAAAATACAAAAGTTGTTCTACTTTTCAATCTCTACAAGTTTTTCAAAATGCTTGATACTATGTTCTAGTCAAATTCTTGGAGAGATTTGAATTTAATAAATCTGACTTTACTTTGACCAACAGCTCCTATCGAATTAGAAATTCCATAAGTCCACTTTTAGACCATTTTCTCTAAAGGAGTTGTATACCAAAGTTGTTCATAACTTCATAATCTACAACTTTTCTATATAGAGTTTTGCATGATCATGATTTTTGTTTCACAAAAATTTGAATTTACCAAATAGGTCTGTTTCTAACAGATTCCACACTTTGGAGAATATAGCCCAAAATATTATGTAAACCCTCATGCATGTCAAAACACATAATACCAAAGTTATTCAACATGAAATTTCCCACAAGTTTGCCATAGAAAGTTTAGGCTAGATCATGTTATATTTTGAACTACTAGCACATTTGTATTCAAGGTTTGGTAAAACTGCAGTTTCAATTTATGTGGAGTCTTTCTTGTTTTCAAGCTTTGGGATATCAAATGAAGTCCAATGAGATCAAGGCCTACTGCATTTGGAAAGTGATGAGTTTAATTTCATTTCATAGAAAGGAAGATTTTGAAGTTGTATGATCAAATCAAAAGTAATTGCGGAATGAAATTTGAGAAAGAGTGTCAACCCTAGACTTAGCAAAATTTTCAGAGTGTAAGCCAACTTGATTAGGTTTGAACTTTTGGGCTCCTTAACATCTGATTTTGAAATTGGTCAAAACAGCATATTTGAAGGCAACATCTCGGACTAAAACTTTTGTATTTGATGTCTTGCACGAAAATGTCTAAATGTTTGACTACTCAACCAAACAACGCAAGGTTTTGCATATTCAACATGAAAATTTTTGACTTAGTGGTTTATTGGCATAGTTATTGTTCTTCTCAAAGCATAATTAAGTCCTAAATCCATGATTAACATTAATCTAATTATGTGTCATGGCTTTCGAGATGCCAGGGGCATCACAGTTTATAGGGTTTGCTTTACTTCAGCTAGCTACTTCCTGATTCTTGACACTGAATGGAAGGTGGAATTTTAATAACAACTACATGTCCAACTCGATTCCTCTTTTTCTTCATTTTTCTTCTTTGTTGGAGCTGTTCATACAAGCCTTCCACATACGAGCTGGATCTTCCACTTCATGAACTTGGAAGGTTGATCCATTGCCTGGCGGCTTCAGGCAAGGGGCTTTTCTAGAGAGCGGCAGAAATTCAGCAAGGCACTTTCTGCTCTCTAGATGATGGCATAATCTGGGTGGTTTGTCTAAAGGGATGGATCCGTTGACGTATGGGGTCCAGATTATCCTACACCTGTGCTAACAGAATGGAGGCTACCCCACTTAAATAGGGCGGATACCCCTACTTGAGTAGGCTAGGCACTCTTCTGGAAGCGAGGAGCTGCTGTGTCTTCCAACTAGTTGTTGCGGTATCAGCAGACGGAGGGCAGGCTGGAGAAGAAACAGCTATCTAGGATAGCCTTCTTTCCGTTACACTTCTTGTTGCCCCAAGCACTTCTTCTTCGAATATCTTGCTTGCTTCTTGGCTTGCCTTGGGCTTCTCGATCTAGCACATCTTTGTTAGCAGGAAGCTTCTTCTTGCTTCTGCTCGGCCCGTGGGAGGGTCATTAACCGGAGGAGGATTAGGAGGCATAGGAGTAAGGTTTCAGCGAATAGTATGTAGCGGAGTGGGATGTATACTTTGGGCTCTAGGTTCATACTCTGGGTGGGGGTGGAACGTGGATCTCACAAATGATTCCTCTTCTCACAAAGTGGATGAGGACTTTTAGGATCTTGGAGAGGAGTACGCAATGGATGAGGATGAGGAGGAAGATTGCTAGGTTTATCATCTGGTGGTGGAATTGGTGGGTGGTTTGGGTGGGTTTCTAAATCTCTCTTCCTAGGGGAGATGGTGGTGGATTTCCCAAAGAAAAAGGAGACAAAGTGGAAGGGTGACATCGGCGATAGTGTAGTAACTTAGGAGGAACTGTCCTACCCAAGAATCACTAGAACATGGGGGAAGTTGTGGCTAGTTTAGTTGGTAGGGAGAGGAACGGTGAGGGGTTTGCTCTACAAGGTGAGTGAGGAACTGAGCTCAACGGAGGGGGGTTTTATCGGCGCGCGAGGGCGGTGAATGCGGTGCTGGCATGCTGTGCACCGAGGTGACACGAGCGGTGGAGGTGAAGTGGGTGTACGCGGTGGCTTGTGGGCGATGGTAGTAGTAGGGGGGGCTGGGCATCTACTGATGGCCGAGCGGGGGCACGTGGCGGCCGGTGGGGGACGGTGGTGTAGGGGTAAGCTTTGGCTGACAGCGGGCGCGTGGGTGCGCTACCAAAGGCAGGTACGTGGTGGCAGGCGGCGTGCGCATGCGGTGGCAGGGGTGAGTGGGGGCCAGGGCATTGGATGCGGTGAGTACGGTGGAAAAGGCAGGGCGGTGGAGAGATGTGAGTGGCGGGGGACTGTGGTGGATGCTGTTCGCAGGGAGGCTATGGTACGGGATATTTCCTCCGATCTTATCCATTTTCTTAGGGCCATTGTTTCCTTTACCTGCGCTTTCCTTGGGCAGAGCTTTTGTTAGCTACTGACCATCCTTTATTTTGACTAGAGCTTCCTCTGGTCGTTTCTTTTAGAAGGCACTTCTTTGATGGGCTTTAAGGTGAGAAAGAGACAGCAAAGGTGAGGGCTAGTTCTAATGGCGATTTTATTAGCACTTCAAACAAGGCAACGCTTGTTTTTGCTGACATAGCAAGAGACAAGCCATAAACAACAAAACACAAGGATGAAAACAAACACACTAACGCGACTACTCGTGCATAACTGACTTCAACTTCTGACTGTTGGAGGCTTCGTTCGGTGATGGTTGCTAGACACTGGATCCTTCTCCAGGAAGTGAGAGTGTCAGGATGGTGCCCAAGCTTTCTCTATCTTCCTCTTGGTGGATGGTTACTGGTGCCTCTTCCTGATTCCGTTGCTGCTCCAGTAGGGAGTACTGGAAACCAGCTTTGTGACTTGGCTCCGGTTGCTTAGGAGAGTTTGACATTCCTCCTAGCAGGGGGTACTGCATTTCCAAGGGTGATGGGTAACGGAGGTCAAACAAACTCCGTGTTGTCGTGCTGCTTGGACTAGGGTTGGTTTCTTGCTTCTGCAGTAGTTTGGCTCTGTACTGGGACAGAAGGTCTTCGGTTATGCGGTTGCGGGCTTCCAACCTATCGTGCATGAGGCTTATCTTGTCGTACTCATCATCCAAGGCTTGCAGATGAAGAGCAAGATAGGCTAAGACGGGATCCTCAGTTTCCTTCATGATCCTCAAGACTTCAACTTTTCTGGCCCAACTTGTGGTCATCTTGTTGAAGGGTGAGAAGAACCTCATAGGGGTGTCTTGGATTGCCCTATGATAGGTTGAGCATAACTTTCTAATTACGTCACGCGCTGTAATGTGACACGCATCCATAAACCGATGATCGGTGGCTGTGGAATGCCATCTTGCGAGGGCACGGTTGTCCTTGATGTACAGTGAGACCATCCATTTCTGTTCTCCACTCTCGATGATTTCTCTACCTAGGTACTCAGGGTATCCGGAAATCTGGATGTACCTTATGGTATCCCTTAGGAGCTCTGAAAAAACCTTTTACATCCTCACAAAGGCTGACATGTCCGGCAGTTGCCATCTGAATGAGACTCGCAGGACTTGGTTCTCGACCGAAACTACTACTCAACACACAAACAACAAGGCACGTCTGCAACGCACACGATCTATACGGGTAACTCTCACAAGGGTGCTAACCAAAGCGAAGTAGAAACTTCACTACCCAACTGTAAGAGTGACACTGGATACAACTAGCTTCGGATCCATGCGACCACACTCCATGTCAGGCTCGGGGACCTCATTCTGAATCATCTGAGCTGATGTCGATGATGTCCTCTGGTGGTGGCTGAGTTGCGATGATTGGGTCGTCTTCCTCGGTCAGTCCCCTGGGCGAGGCAATGCCCTGAGGCTTCTAGCCTTGCTTCTGCTGGTGAGGTTGCTGGTGGAGTCTCTGGCTTGCTCAAGGAGACAAGACATGGAGGTGGGGCTCTGGGTAGCTCTTCTTCCAGGCACCTGAGATCTGGTATAGGGATAGTTCCCAGGGTTGGGTGTTCTGTGAGCTCTGGTGGTGAATTTGGGTGGAACTCTAGCAGGTTTGGCTGGCTCTCAGGCTCGGGGAAGGTAACTCGTATGCCTTCCAGCACTGGGACTTCCACTGAGAGGTATAGGCGCTTTCTCTTTTCAAGGAGCACGGGGTGACCGTCGAGGATGGGCTTTTCTTCTGCCATTGTTGCTTTGCAATGGCGCGGTCCCGGGTCCTTTGTTGCTAAATTTTTGGGGCGTTACAGAAGGAGAGAAAGAAAGGGGGGAAGGGGGAGAACTGAGCGGCGCGTCCGAGGCCACTGCCGGCGAGGCTCTCCGGCCTCCACTGCGCGTTGTGGTCGCCGGCGCCGCCGTCGCAGCGGACGCGCGGAGCGTGTCGCGCACGTGCGGCGCGCTGAGCCAGCCTGGCAAAGCCAGCCAGCTGGGCCACCAGCCCAGCTGGGTCGCCTGCCCCGGTGGGCCGCCAGCCCGCTCGGCTCGTGGACCGAGCTGAAAGGGAGAGGAGGAAAAACATACTTTTATTTTCGTTTTCTTATGGGCTGGGCCAAATGTATTTCTGATTTTTTGTTTTAATATTTTCTTAAATTTTATTTAGGTATTTATTTAATCTTTACTTTAATATGTTTAGGTTAATTAACTAATTATTTTATTAATTTATATAAATTTTAATTATTCCTAAGAAGAAATTAAATTAAAGCATATGTAATTTTTAAAATAGATTCGTAATTTAGAAAATATAGAAAAATTCATAGAAAAATATAATTAATTCTAAAACACATTTAAATTATTCAAAAAATTCTAGAAAATTCATTTAAGCTTTTAAAATTATTTAAAAATAATAGAAAATTCGTTCGAGCCCTATGACAGTCAGTTAAGCCCTGAAGGCCCAGATGTTTAACCCCGGCTACCCTTTTTCTTTAGAAAATTGTACGCTTTACTTTTTCAACAGGTTGATCATCCTCATCTTTCAAACTCCTGCATGTCATCATCCTAGGTACGCTTCTCCCAGTAGCTCCAGTTGAAGAGTCTTCCGCCGCAGCAGAAGCCCCCAAAGCCGGTGCATCCGAACCATCCACCGCCCCGAAAGGAGCAGTCTTCGAGCCGACTGCCGACACCGATCCCTTGACCCAAGGCAAGCCCCGGTGCATTTACCTATTTTATTTTGAGTCCTTTAAAGTAAATACGGGTTATGTTTGTGCATTAGAGTTAAGCGTTGATTCGAAACCCTAGTGCATGATTACCCGTCGTCCAGCATGTTTATCCTATGCGCAATAGATGGCTTAGGTGGCATAAGCTTAAAACGACACTCTTTTACCAAAGTTAATTGGGTAAGAAAGAAGAGGTACTAATAATTTGATAGACATGCGGCTGGGATCAGTTTCGCTTTCCGATATTGAGATATTACGTATAATGATAATCACATGGAATGAATCTTGCCATGGACCATGATCCTGCCTGTGTCGCATAAGGCCGTCCGATGTGTGGCCTGGTCGGGCCGAACGCGCCTCATTCACTTGCCATCCTTAACGAGCTCCGGTAAACCCCTCGTCCTATTGTACCTAAGTGCGGAACTAGACGAGACTAACTGGAAGGAGGAGGTTGGGTGGGTGTCTAAGGACTGACACCCAGGTTCGGTGAGGATGGTTCCGACTATGTGGCATTGGATGTTGGGTTGTCATATGTGGGGTCAGTGTACACGCATATGGCGGGTGTCTGAGTATCCCTCTCGAGAGGTTGAAAATCGATTCGAATCGTCTATGGCTTGCCGGTTGTAAGCTGCCTGATCGCGACCAACATCGTAGTGAGAAGTGGAATGATCTCTTAACGAATGTTTTGAAGAGTGATTGATGCTTGCTTGTAGAATTGGTATAACCTAGTATAATAGGGCTATAATAAAAGAAGTGGTCACTTAAAAGCTAAGGATCAACTCATAGCCCTGCTGGAGTGTGAGTTGACTTATCCCTTTTCAACCGCCAAATAGCGAGTCATGTTAGACCCTGTGGTCGGGTAAGTCTTGCTGAGTAATTAGTACTCAGTCTTCTTGCCTACTCTTTTTATAGGAACCGAGTATACTTTGTTCTAATGGGATCCTTACCTCACTCCTCCCTTCTTCTGAAGCAAGCTTCACTACGCCTTGGGCTGTGTAGTGTGTATTTTGAAGAAACTTGTGAACTATAATAACTTTTAGGTAAAAGGGCTGATGAACTTCCGGCCTTGATGTAATAAGTATCGAACTCCGTGTGTAAGATTTCAACTCTATGTAATAAATGTGGTTGTGTATCTTGTAACATGTGGACTCCTTCGAGAGTCGCCCCAAAACTAAGCTCGATCCGGATGGGAAGGCTAAATCAGGATCCCTAAATCCTGAAGGACTACCGAGGTTAGTCCGGATCTGGTGAGTAAGCACTAAATCCGGGTTAATCTGAATAGTTCTGCCATAGGCTTACTAACTTAACAGATGAACAATGCTAAATATAAAAGGCCTGTTTAGATTTATGCTTAACGTGCCTCACCTTGTCTGCGGCAATGCCTAAGTTGAGGCATCAAAATCTAACTCCTAACTTGGACCAAGAAAAATTCAGCTACACTACCATAAATGAGATGAGTCATGCCTTATCTTCATCAACGAATCAAACAACTATCTAAATACACTGTGGCACGCACTAACTTGAGGTGAGGCGGCTTGGGCATATAACCAAACAGCCCCAAAATCCAGCAGACTGGGCAATGCCAACCACGAAATGTAGTCTGAAACGTATTTGCATCCATCAACTGAAAATTGGATACATAGAATTAAAACTGATACCTAAAGCGTTTAAAACAAAATAGTAAAATTATATTAAAAGCATGTGAATTCCACGAGGCTATATTTAAAGAGATTTTACAGTGATTGGAATGGCATCCACCGGTATCAGGTTGTATCACTATTTTTAAATTTTTAAAAGCGTTTATGCTCTTAACAGAGATTAAAAAATATGGGTACCGGTCCCACCATTTTTGGTACCGGACCCTCCTATTTAGTATCGTCTGGTACTAGTACCGTGGTACCGCCTATTTTTAAGCCGTTAGATCAAATCTGATTGACGGCTTCTATTTGTTCTAACCACCGTGAAATTTGTAATATTTAAAATGTTATTTTTATGGAACATGCTAATGCCCCTTGGCCTTTAATGGTGTTACGTTGGTTTGTCTTTTATAAGGTGACTTGTTTTCTTTGTCTTCCTTTTCGGTCACCATTTACATCCATTTAATCTCAACCCAATGGTTTACATACATCCTCACTTCCCCCTCTTTTATCTCAGCACTCGACATAGATGCACCGTGACAACGCCGCACACGACATCTTCTTTGTGAAGCTTGTTAGTTCCTCTTGCACTTCCTGCTCTCGCGCTCTTGTAAGGATCAGATGCTTAAGAGGGGATGTGAATTGGGCTAATTTCAAACACTAATCGAAAAGGTCCTTAACCCACCGAAGTTACCAATTAGCCCACTTCACCCTCTAAACGAAAACTATACTAATCAACGAGAAAGAGCACACCTACTCATGCTAGTGATAGAAATAAACATACTCATGCTAGTGATAGAAATAAACCTACTCATACTAGTAAGCATAAACATGGTCAAAGCAAGGGAGATACTAGCCAAGAGTAAGCTAAGCATGGTGACTACTAGATGCAATCTATGAAAACAAGCAAGGTAGAGAAAGCATCAAGTAGAGAGACAAGGGGAAGAGACAACCGATTTTTTTCCCGTGGTGTTGGAGGTTTGGCACCCTCCCCTAGTCCACATTGCGGCACACCCTAGAGTGTTTTACCGCCTCCTATGCTTGTGGGCTCTCACTAAGAGTCTCCGTTCGCCATCCCAGCAAGGTGGAGCTCAAGCCTTGTACACCTTTGTTCTTCGGGCTTCCTCAACTCCTTGGCAAGCTCCGAGAACGCACCTCGGTCACCAAGTCCGCCTAGGTGCTGCCAAACACCAAGAGTAACAAGCCTCCTGCCTTCACTTGATCTTAATCCTCATCAAGATGAATGCACACAAGCTTTGACCTTGATCTTGCTCTCAAAGGTGTGAATATGTGAGTGGTTGTTGCAAAGGTTGAAGCCCAAGTGGCTCTCTGAGTGTATGAAGTGTTTGAAGTGTCAAAGAGCACGGAATGAGGTGAAGGAACCCATATATATAGCCTCCAAAGTGAAAGAGCCGTTGCAAAGAAGAGGTTGCTGACACAGTGTAGACCGGATGGTCCGGTCTAAGCTTTTTATATGGACCGGACCATACGGCCCACATACTTTTCCAACGGTCACTGAACACATACGTCACTGTACTATAGTCCGTGGGATGGTACGCTCCTATGAGACCGTACCATACGGTTCATTATAGACTGAAAAATTCTGCCAATCCAATAATCATTGAGTTTCTTAGGACGGTCCAAAGACGGTCTTTACATACCATTCTATATTTGCTCCCTTCCAAGGATTTGGTACCTGTGGGTTACTTAGGATGGTCCAAGGACGGTTTTCCCAAACCGTACTATACGGTCTATGCATTTCCTTTTGTTCTTGCCAAAGTCCATCTTGTAAGTAATTGGTACGTGAGATGGTATGTAACCATTGGACCGGACCTTCCTGTCCAACTGATTTGCATGAAGTGCAAACCGCCACTTAAAACCTTTGCAGAAAATATGGTACGCTCTTCTTATTTTCTTCAAACGGACCATACGGTCCATGTATTCATTTTCTGACTTGACTTTTCTTCAACCATTTTGATTCCTTCTTGATTCTTATGCCATTGTTGCTTGTTCCTTTGATGTACTTGAGTCTTTAGGTTGTGTGTGCATTCATACTTGGCATGTCTCAAGATCAAGCTTCAACCATTGACCCCCCTAGTGCGGACACTAGAAAACTAGAAAACCCTATCTAAGCGAGGATCCTTCATGTCCTTTGATCCTTGACTCTAGAAGAGTCCTTAGCCTTCGAGATACGGATGGAAACCATGTCCGCTTCCATGAACTCCATTCTAGAAAGTTAGGGGCCATCATTTAAACCTAATGGGCAACCAAATTATTTATATTATTAAACCTACACTCATGAGCTTATTAGAACACAATTAAGCTTGTCATTCAATCACCGAAACTCACCTAAGGGCTTAGATGCTTACAGCTCTCATGGTGCCCTAGTTGTACTTTGTCGATCGCCTACCACTGCCACACCTCTATTGTTGCCTATGTCCTTCGTTTGCGGCTCACCTCCATGACACGACATGCCCTAGCCGCCTATTAGCCGTCCTCGATCACCCGACGGGTGGCAGCCTTGACGCACCACGTGCTTGCTGCCCATCGCCTGCCTCCACCACTGGTCGACGACCTCCCCAGGCCCTGTCTCTATGAGCCCCAAAACTATAAGTCCTTAATCTTATCCAAATCTCTAATACGATTTTGGGTAAGTAATGTATGGGCAAAGTTTCAGTCGATTGAGGAGGAGAATTCCTTTTGTAATTATAGCACATTTTTACCCATATTTTTTTCACAAATAAAACACGACCAATTCCCCATGAGTGGAACAAAAATATCCCAATAGAACAAAATTTTCCATCGTGCTATTACTATGACACGATGGACAAAAAGATAAATCATTAACATTTCATAAAACTAGAAATATATGGGCATCAATTCAGTAGTTTTTTAACCATCACCGACAATAATAGCTACTGATCAACTAATTAGAAGTGAGAAGTGCTAAAAAGAAAAATATCTCAGAAATCGAAAACATTTAACCATTGAGCCTGGTACTTTACCTTTGGTTTGGGTAGTGTATCTGTACCGTATACAGTGTGCAAACAGTGTTTTTTTACTCTTGCGTATAGAGCGTATAAAGTGTTTTCCACACCCATTTTCATTCCCCGATAACACTGGTCCAAGACCCCTAAAACACAGTATAAATGCAGTAGTCACCTCTCTGGAGAAATGCTCGCAAACCTTGTCTTTACGTGCACCCATAGGAGTAGGACTAGGAGCCCCATTTCCAATGCTCGCTGCATGGGGCACCCACCTGATCGCGTGCATCAGACTCAGGCTCCGTTCGGCTCTGCGATACGATATCCTGTCGCATCCGCAAGAGCTTCTGCATGGGCGGGCTGCCATCCATCCCGCGTCCGTCGACTGTGTTGCGAGATGATATCGTATCGTAACGGAACGACGAACATAGCCTCAACTAGACCCAGATCCAACGTCGGATGCCGAGCCAACTTAAGCTAGTAGACCTCGATCTCAGTGATCCTGGCAAGTATGGAACTGAGGAGGGTACGCAACTACAGTGCCTGCAGATCACCAAAGCCACTTGTGGATTCTTCTATACCTCGTAGGATCCATCTGCTAGCTAGCGAGCCGCCAGGGACACGTGACACGCATGC
Source organism: Paspalum vaginatum (assembly GCA_030272315.1). Lineage (NCBI taxonomy): Eukaryota > Viridiplantae > Streptophyta > Magnoliopsida > Poales > Poaceae > Paspalum > Paspalum vaginatum. The sequence continues at coordinate 7,934,658 of CM059014.1, read as the reverse complement.
CGGCGCTTCCGCCGCTGCCCCGGCCCGTGCTTGGCCGGCCGGCCGGTCCACCGGGTCGTCCCACCCCGCCTACCAAACCTGGATTTCTTTTTACAGGCTAGAATAGAAACAGACCATCTTTTATATCATCACCTCGGTCCTTTAATTTGCTGCACATCATCTTCTTCGTTGCTTACACAATCGTGTAGGGATCGGAGTAGAGGTAGCTGGCATGGCGGTCTCGAAGCTGTCCGGCGGCCTCAAGACCGCCATGGACGACGACGACGCAGCGGCCGCCAAGACGACCACCACCAACAAGGGCCGAGGGACGCTCCTCGCCCACTTCTTCCTCGTGCTCACCGTCGTCGCCATGTGCGTGCTCCTATACGCCCCGCGCTTCTTCTCCGCCCTCGCTCCGTACGGCGCCACGGCGGCCTTCAGCTCGACTACTACGAGTAGTAAGTCGTCGTCATCAGTGCAACTCGGGGCGCCGGAACAAGTTGGCGGCGCCGGCAACGACGCAGACCAGGAAGTCGTCGGCGGCGCGGCAAAGCAGCTTCAGGTTCTTGACAACCAGGTGGGCTCCCCGTGCTCGTCCCTGCCCGACCACACCATCTGCTGCGACCGCTCCGACTACCACTCCGACGTCTGCTTCATGGCCGGCGACGTGCGCACGGACGCCGCGTCCCTCTCGCTGCTGCTCTTCCCGCCCGCGGACGTGGAGGAGGAGCGGATACGGCCCTACACGCGCAAGTGGGACGGCTTCATCACGAAGACCATCCACGAGGTGAGGCTCCGGGCGGCCGGGGCGGAGGACGCCGCCGCGCACCAGTGCGACGTCCGGCACGACGCGCCGGTCTTCGTCGTGACGGCGGGCGGGTACAGCCACAACCTGTTCCACGTCTTCAACGACGGGTTCCTGCCGCTCTGGCTGACGGTGCAGCACCTCCGCCGCCGCGTCGTGCTCGCGGTGCTCTCGTACAGCCCGCGGTGGGCCGGCACGTACGGCGACATCCTCTCCGGCCTCTCGGCCTACCACGTCGTCGACCTGCTCCGGGACACGAGGACGCACTGCTTCCCCGGCGCCATCGTGGGGACACGCTACCACGACTACCTCGCCGTCAACTCCACCAGGCTCCGGGACAACAAGACCATCGTGGACTTCCACGAGTTCCTCGCCGGCCGTGTACGACGAGCCCAGAGCCGGGGGCGGCGGCGGCGGCGGCGGCAAGCTGCAGGCGGAGGCGCCGACGCCGCCGACGCGGGAGCGGGACCGGCCGAGGCTCGGGATCGTGTCGCGCAAGGGCAGGCGCGTGATCGAGAACCAGGCGGCCGTGGCGCGGCTGGCGGCGTCGGTCGGGTTCGACGTGGAGATCATGGAGACGGCCACCGGGGCGCCGCTCTCGGCCGTGTACGCGTCGGTGAGCTCGTTCGACGCGCTGGTGGGCGTGCACGGCGCGGACCTGACCACGTTCCTGTTCCTGCGCCCCGGCCGCGCCTCGCTGGCGCAGATCGCGCCGCTCGGCATCTCGCTGCTCTCGCGCAACCTCTTCGGCGTGCCGGCCGCGAGGATGGCGCTGCACTACGAGCAGTACGACGTGAGCGGCCGCGAGAGCTCGCTGAGCCGCCGGTACCCGGCCGACCACGTCGTCGTGGCCGACCCGGCGAGGGCGAGGCGGGAGCAGGGGGAGAACGAGTGGGAGCTCGTGGAGCACGTGTACCTGCGCGGCCAGAACGTGAGCCTGGACCTCGGCAGGTTCCGGGAGACACTGGCCAGGATGCACTCCCGACTCAAGCACCGACAAGCAAGCCAGGTGTCCAGCGGCGCAGATGCATTGCCTCAAATATAAAGTAGGCTTGTTAAAATTACTGATATATATAGTGTAGAAGTTATTATTATCAGTATGTACTCCCTGGGCCTGGCTCTCGATATTTGTTGTTATTATTTTCTTCCAATCTTTGATCATTCATCTATTCAAAAGTTTACAAGTCATGCGCACAATACTTTAGTGATGAAATAAATCGCGGTAAACCAAATAATAACTTACGAATTTACGATTTTTTAAGCACAATAATTTACGATTTGGTATTGTTTTCTTTTTTTTATCTAAAAATGAAATAGTTATGACTTTATATAGATTAAATCAGTTTTTTTATTATTTTAAAAAGTAACCACCTTCTAAACCAGCTAGATGACCAAACTTGTCTAGCTTCAACGGTTTTGTGGTTAAATATATTTGATTTTGAAACTTCAGAACCTGAAATTAGACTCTGATCATTCTTGATGGTAAAAAATGGACCTTTGTCTTTTAAATAAAGAAAGGAAAAGGCAAACATGGAGCAACAGAAACTTGGCCCAATGGGCTGAAGCTGACCAGCACGTTTGTTTACCGAAGGTACACCAAAATGGGCCGGATCCGTCCCTCGAACCCCACCTTGTCAGTTGTCACCGTGGCGAGTGGGCCCTGGACCTGGACGAATCCTGCCCTTGTCTCTTCGACTCTCCCCCCACTATTTTGGCGCCAAATGATCCCAGTTTTTGCCGCCAAAACCCGCCGCCGCCGCCTCTCTTTTCCCTCCCTCGCCGTCTCACGCCACCACTCAAACGCGGACACCCACAGGCCACAGCCGAAGGCGCGCTCGCGGACGCAGCCAGGATGCCGGGCCCCCGAACCCCCGCCGCCGCACCCCTCGGCGGCGTCACCTCCCGCCGCCACGCGGAGCTCCTCCTCCACAGCGGCGTCGGCAGCGCCCCCGTCAAGGACCTCCGCATCCACCGCGTCGTCCCGCCCGCCGCCGGCTCCCTCGATTCCTCCCCCGTGTGCGCCGCGCCCGTGAAGCCCGCATCGGTCGAGACCACGCCTCCGGAGGCCGCGGCGGCCGAAGGCCTTGACCGGAAGCCGGTAAGTCGTGCGCTCCCTCGTCTCTCCATCTGTCTCGTGCCTGCTTGCATCGCCTTTCTGTGGTTTCCGCGCCTGATCTCTGGCCTTGTTCCCCGCTGGAATCAGGTGCTCCCGCGGTCCAAGCTCGTGCGCCGCCCGGGCTCGTTTGGGTACCGGCGCCTCCTGCCTTTCCTCACCGAGATGGCCAAGAATGGTAAGATCCTCTCCGATTTCGGCTTCCTCTAGATTCGTCTTACTTCATTTGGTCCGGCTCGCATTTCCTATTCTTACGCCTTGTCCCTGCGCGCGTATGGGTTTCGGTGGTTCAGATGGCTCAATCGGCAATGAGGTGCCCTCGGAAAACACGGTTCCGCACTCGAAGAATGAGCTCAGCAGATCTGACTCTCGGTTGGTTGATGGATCTTTGAGTGAGAGCCCCTGCGAACCCGATGCCATGGATTCTATTCAGCCGGCGACGGTGAAGAATGGAGGAGACACCCAGGTGAATGACAGCTGCAACAATGTCACGGAAGAGATCAAAACTGTCCCACATGACCTAAGCAACAAGCCGGTAAGTTTGATGTTGCAGCATCTCCGTGCACTACATTTTCAGACTGGTACGGTTTCCTTTACGAAATTAATGGAGAATATGTGTGTTTATGTGTTTCAGGTGCTTGCCCGGTGGCACGAGGTCGAGATTTGTTCATCACCCAAGCTCGTTCAGCTACAAAAGGATGCTGCCATTTCTCATGAAAAATGGTAAGATGCCTTCTGGGGTTGAATTGATGGGGATTATGTAGCACCTATCTTAGAGTTAGATTTTCTTATTGTGTGCTGTTGCCTTGCTGCCTCAGAAATATCTGATCAGGGAAGTAACAAGGTCAAAATTCGAAGAGTTGAGGAAAGACAACTAGCATCAAATGGGGTCGATGACTTGTCCAGTGGGCAGCAGCATCTTGCTGTCTCTGATGACTCTTCTCAGGAATGCAACGGAGCTCAAGTTGAAATGATTGAAGAAGAAGAGCCACCAAAAGCAGATGAGAATCATGTTCTTGATGACAGACAGCTTCAGCCTGCTGTTCCAGAAGCCTCTCCTCCAGATTGCTGGTGCAGTTGAAGTGCAAAATGTCATGCAACAAGAAGCTTTAGATTCAAACCAAGGCCTGCTAGCTTCTTCTGAGTGTGAATTGACATCAGATGGGGATGGTGTCCAGGCTGCGGAACAGCACCAGCTTGTTGTACCAGAAGAGTCTCCAGAGGAATGCAAAAGTGATGAAGTCAAAAGAAGCATACAAGACGAAGCAGTAAAATCAGATGGGAGCTATGTTCTGGATAGCAGAGAATTCCAGCCTGCCGTATCAGACGTCTCTCCTGAAGACAGCATGGCTGAAGCGCAAAAGGCTGCACAAGGACCATTACTTTTGGATGGAGTTGAGGAAAATTCAGACAAGGGTGATCATCTTGTCAAAGAGCAGCCTGTCACAAAGGATGCCTTGACTGAACAACTGCAAGCGCAAGATAATGCTAAATTCACTGAAGCAACACAGTGCCAAAACTCATACTCGGGATGTCATGGTGTCAATTGTGATAGCCCTACCAAACCAGTGGTACATCGACATTGCGCACAAGAGCCTCAGGATACTATTTCTTCTCTTGATGATCAGCCTCTTGACGATGACATACAAATGATTTGCAGGCCTTCTGATCCTTGTGCTGTTAGCATATCCTTATCAGTGGAAGAAATGTCTGGTTCTATTCCACCCTCTATATCAGGATCCAGCAAAGCAGGCATATTGCGGCCAAGAGGTGCCCATACTATGGATCAAAAGGTTCACTCTCCTAGGAAGCTTTCTCCAAAGAAAGGAATACTTAAAAGGCATACAAGGGGGTGCAAGGGTGTATGCATGTGTTTGGACTGCTCCACATTCCGTCTACATGCTGACAGAGCTTTTGAGTTCTCTAGGAAGCAGATGCAAGAAGCAGATGATATAATAAGTAGCTTATTGAAGGAGGTAGCAAATCTTAGGAGCCTGGTGGAGAAGCCTGCTGGTCAAGTATGAATAGTTACATGCATTTTACCTTTTGTTTCTTTTACCTTACATCGACGTTCTATACGTAGAAATGCTATATCCATGCTTTAGTAGCGTGTTCAGTTTTACATCAAGTTGTGTGGTAACATATAATCTAAATATTCAAGATCAGGATCAAGACTTGTATATCCTAGAATATGTTATTATTAGAATTTGGCAGCCCTTTGGGAATACTTTTCATAACTCAACAAAACTTAGTAATCTGTATTCTGGATCTGAGTTTCTTGCTAACATAGATAACTGCTTGCATATTTTAATCAGTAAGAAAGAATAGCTGTAGAATGCTGAATAGGTGTTGACAACCTTAAAAATCCATTAATGCCTAATTCATTTTTGTCATAACTTGTCATTTGTCGCAGAGCTTAAACTGTATCATTGGTTACTGATGATGTGTAGGTATTTCAAAAGTCAATAGCAACCTTACTGTAGTTGATCAAGCAAGGGGAAATTAAATTACCCTCGCATGTAATGTGAAACCTGAGGCCTAGCAGCAGTGTATAAATTATCTATACCTGTGGTTTGTGTCAGTCATGAATCATGATGTCCGAGTAATCCCACTAAAAAATATATAATCATGTATGGTTTGAGAGCACGGAGTATTTCCATATTGAGAAAAATGGAGCCTTGGGCTTTCAACTTGTCAATTGAGTGAAACGGAGTAGGACTTTGACCTGTCCTTGGAACTTCAATGTCCTTTTGCCATTTTTTATTGTCTCATTCAGTGTTTCAAAGTTCAATTCGGCGATGCTTGCTCACTTGCATTGCAGCTTTGTATTAATCAAAAGTTCAAAGTATACAGAAATCATTCTACTCTTACCTTTATTTGAAATTGCAGCGGGAATCGACACAAGCTGCTTGCAAACGGGCCTCTCGGGTCGAGGAGGTTGCTAGAAGCCGCTGCCAGCAGATGTTTGTGGACCTAAATGCTCACTGCAGAATCCCTGTGAGTAGCTTTTGTGCCCTGAAACTACTGAATCACCTGGTTTCGCCTGACCTGACCATGGAAGCTAACCTGTTGTTTGAACTCAGGGACCAAGGATCAGATTCGCCCAGTATGTTGAGGAAAAGAAGGCCTCGTCATCTCCCCGCAGCAGCAACCGGAGGTGACCAAATCCCAGAAGGTGATGGCAACCTGACCCACCGACCTACTGACTGTGTTGCTGAATTGTTCAGTACATAACTGGCGCCGCATGTGAACCATCTCCTCTTGTATGTGCTCGAATCTCTGGTGTTGTAAGGATGCAAATGCGATGATGAGCTGCGGTAGTGATGGTTGAGTGGTTGTCCTAGGCGCAGAAGGAAGACTGAAACGAGACGTAGCTGTAGTTTCTGCAAACTGGAGCTTTGTCGGTTTGCAATCTTTTAGCAGTGAAATGGTGGCGCTGGGGTTGTAAGGAGGGGCTGCCTGCCTGTGTTGTTTTGTGATCCTTGTACTAGGTGCTATGCATAATTTATAGTCCTACCTAGTAGATTCAGATTTTTGGGCTTTCAGGCCTATGGAAACATGGTTGTGAGGTGGAGATTTTTGCTTACCCAACTCCAAGAGGAACAGGGAGGTGGTCTTATGAAACTCCAAGATGATCCTAGTTGTGTTGTGTCAACGTCGTGTAACTAGTACTTATAACATGATGGGTGGTTGTAGTGTAAAACAATTTCGCTCAGGTTTGCTGCTGCTCCATCCCATAACAAGATTACAGTTGATACACGGACAGAACAAGTCAGCGATGCCACACCCATCCATGATTCTATTATTCTATATGTGCACGAGGGCATATGAGCACGAGGATGCATATATAAACACTTTCTATTTGTACGCGCAGGGTATACAATACAAACACAGAACACCGACTGAATTACACACGCTGAGAAAGCTAGCGTACGCACTGAGTAGAGCAGCCAGCAAGCAAGATCCGAAGAAGCGCGCGCGGCGGGGCGGCTAGTCGGTGGTGATGTGCACCCCGATGGCGACGAGGAAGACGGCGGTGAGCGCGAAGAAGATGATGGCGTGGACAAAGATGGAGGCGCCGCTGGTCTGGAAGTTGCCGAACTCGACGAAGCGGCCGCCCTTGGCTGGCAGCTGCAGCAGCAGCCCCGGCGAGAGCAGCACGAACAGCACCGTCGCCACCACCACGGGGCCCCAGTCGGACATGGCGGCAGGTGCAGGGGAGGGGAAGGGAGGCAGGCAAGCGAGGGAGGGCCTGATCAGCTCAGCCGGGCCGACGCCAACCAAATTCCAAAACCACACCAATCGATTTGTTCTTTGCCGGTTGTGGTGGAGTCAAGCGCTACCAAGTATATACTGCTGCCACGACCATGTTCTGGGCGTTTTCAAGCAGTGTGCGCCACTACCAATCATGAAGAAGCCAACTTTATGTGACGAGAGGAGAGGAGAGGTTGGGATGTTGCCATCTCGCTTGACCTCTCCGGTCAGTCGTATGTCCTCGTCTCATTATCTACCCGCACCCGCTCCGTCCATCCATCGTCTATCCACTCCACTGATCCCACTCCACCACCTGCCCAACTAGGCCGATCCTCCTCCATCATTCATTCACCAACGCCTTGTGCTGTGATTGTGAGTGCCTTTGTGTTGTGTGTGAGTGTGTGACAACGTCCATGTCTTGGCCACTGGTGTCGTGCTGGGGCGCACACTTTCTCTATGGCATTTCATCAGCGAAAAGATGCATAAAAGTTCGCTACTACCTTTGTCCTAGAGATATCTGAAAAAATCTCAAAAAGAATTTAAGCAATTTTATCCTAAGCTAAACTAATTAGAATTGGGTAAAGTCTACTTTTTGAACTACTTTTGGATCTAAAACTACAAAATCGGACAAAATACACCCTGAAATGAACAAATCCGAACAAAATACCGCCCTGAGCGGTTTTTAGGTTGGTTTCACTGACGTAGCATTGTGGACCCCACGCATTAGCATTGACAAGCAGCCTCGTCTCCACTTCCTCTCACCCTGAATTAGAGATCAATTCACTTTTTTTTAATTTTTTTAAAACATATAAAACTACCCATGAAACCACCAGAGATGACTAAATATGTTCGGTTTTAATAGTTCGATGGTCAAATATGTCTGGTTTTGAAGTTGATAATCAAACTCAGACTCAGACTCAGACTCAGACAATAGTTTCGACGGTAAAAAAATGGACTTATTCCTATATATGTTTGGTGATATAAACTTAGTCAAACTTTAAAATTCCGACTTAGAACAAAACTGGTGTTACGTATTTTTGGACGAAGGTAGTACATGTTTGCCAGGCATACGATCTTTCAACTTTTTTCCAAGGGATGTTTGTTGGGAGCTGTGTCAAAAGAAAAAAAAAAGTTGGCGGGGAAGAGAGACAGCAACAACGGAAAAAAAAAATTGACATTCACCATGCTGCGCTGAAATAAACAGTAAATATTTGGCGGTAAAAGTTGGTGTGGTAGGCCCTGGCAGCTGGTAGAAGTGTAGAACTCGTCGTAAAAAAGGAAATTCTAGGGTGAAACTAATTAATCAAACATGCACTCGATCTATCCTGACATCCTGTGCCATATATTTCCGTTCAGCAAATTAAAAAAGAAAAACGAAACACGCACGCAATAGATCAACTTGTGCCAACCTTGCCATCATCGTACTCGTAGGCGGTTTCGGATCGCACGGAGTGGCTGAGCAGAGCAGAGCAGTTGACTATAGTAGCTCCTGCTGCCTACTACAGTACTGCCTAGCTAGCCGGCGTTGAGGTGGACATTGACGGCGATCATGAAGATGACGCAGAAGCCGAAGAAGAGGAGGGTGTGGACGAAGATGGCGACGCCGCTGGTGCTCATGGTGTGGAACTCCGGGATCCGCCCGTTGCGGCCGGGGATCTGGCAGAGCAGCCCCGGCGTGAGCAGCACGAAGAGGATCACCGCGATCAGCACCGGCCACCAGTCACCCATTGTCGATCTTAGCGCTTATTCGATCCGGCCGGCCGCCTCCCTTCACATCTCTTTCTCTTCGATCTGCTCTACCGGATGATCGACGATGGTGGTGTGATCCCGGCCGATCACTACTGCTAATGCGATTGATGGTCGCAGGGAGATAGATTTTGAGAGATAAATCACTGGTGTGTATGTGTATATATATTCGTAGTACGAGGCTACGAGCAGCTATCGTGGTGCATATATCGGCCGGCCGGCCGGCCGCCGGCCGTCCGCTAGCTGCGGTGGCAACTATGTCAAAGGACGAAGTCCGGCTATACATTGCCAGCTAGTGATGCGCCCACAGACGGCAAGATTTGGAATCTCCCTCCTAGTCATTAGCCAGGCAACGACGTACGTACGTAGTTACGTGTTTTTGAATTATCAATTAATATATCCCAGAAACTAAAATATACCGTAGTTAAGAAGACGTATTGGCCAGACACACCCATCACTGCACTAGACACACCCATCACTGCACTGCTTCGGAGACCCCCAAGTGAAGTGTGTCCACGCTCCTACAACTCTATATCTCAACTTTAAACATAACATTCCATTTTAGTCACCACAAATTTAAAATACACTCAACAATCTCCTACGCTCGTGTAACTCTATATCTCTAACTCTATATCACCACCACTTATTTTTATTTTTTCCTCTCCTCTCCCACCAGCTGACCCCCTCTCTCTCCACTCGCCCGCCTCTCTCCCTCACCTGCGGCTCCGCTCCGCTCGCCGACGCGTCGCCTCCCAACCACCGCGCCACGCCGTCACCCCGAGCTCTCTCCTTTGCCACCTTCCCAAGCTCCCGCCGCCGTCCGGAGCCGGTTCGCCGCCACCTCCTTCTCCTGGATCCGCCTCCGGCGCGCGAATCCAGCGCAGGCTAGAGAGGCGCGCGGATCCGGCTCTCCCACCTATGGCACGCATCGAGCCAGCATCGTGCCTCCTCTCCGCGGCTGGCCTCTCCTCCCCCGCCTCGCCGCCGCGGCACCCACCACGCTTGGAGGCTGCAGCGATGGCGGCCTCATCCAAGATCCGCCACCTCCCCGAGCTCCCGCCGCGCCGGCCATGGAGCCAGATCCGCGCTGCCGCCATGGCCCTGTTGACTCTGCCGCCTCCACGCACCACCGGCCCGCCTACCCCACGCGGGTGGAAGCCTCCGCAGCACGGTGGGAAGAAGGCCAGTTGCCACGTTGGAGGAGAGAGGAGGGATAGGGTACCGACTCCAAGGACGCCACATTTGGCGTTGGAAAGCCCCTCGGGAGCTGTGCAGTCGAGGATGGGGTCGACCGCTGCAGGTTGTTTTTCTTTCCAATCGACTCGATATGTATAGGGTACCCTTTGTAGTCGACCATTGTAGATAACCTAAGGCGCCACTCATCACATCAGATCAGGCTTGTTTTTGCCACTCGTCAATGCAAACATCAAATCAGGAAGCTAAGGGGGGCCTTCCCTTAGTTGCTTAACTTGGACGCCGCTTTGTTGGTTGGTTGGCTCGTGTGTCCATCGAAGAAGACGAAGCAGAAGCTAAGACACGGCAGAGACGACGAGTTAATTAGCTACTCCACTACGTAGAGAGCCGACCCAATATTGAATTGGATATCGCTCTCTGTTCCTCGACAATTGAACGCCGCCTTATTAAATTGCAGCGCCCCAGCCTGCCTTCCCGGCCCCCAAACTTGTTTAGACTTTTGATACAGTTAATTGATGAATTTTTCATGCCATGAGAGTGCATGTCAGCGTCAGACACTATACTTTTGGCAGAAGCCGCAGACAGGCCGCGCTGCTTAAAGATGGACGAAGCAGCTTCATATGCTTACTTTCTGACTCAGCGGCACAGTAGTATATTGCCCAAGCCACACACACACCATATGTAACACCAACCACATGCAAGATGGTACTCTCTACAGGTCCAAATCTCAAGGGGGCAAATGAAAAGAAATGGAGAGTGAATCGCACAAAATCATGCTACTTATTCTCCAATTAACTAATATATGACGTTTTAGTTCAATTCTTATATTAGTGGGAGGTGGCAGTAAACCGTTTCAACATTGGCTATGAGGTGTTTCATCCGGTTTGGTTTGGTTAGGACCTAGGTACCTGGCTTTGTAATTCACGGTTGAAAATTGGACAATCGTAACGATAATGTTAAGAATAGATTGTAAAAGGAACTTTCCCTTAAAAATATAATTGAGCCATTTTGGAGTCAAAACACAACCCTATTTTAGAGAGCAACAGGTCAATATAACCAGTTTAGGGCTAGCAGAAATAAAGCTCCTAATTAATGGGCAGGACACGTACATATGTACTCCATGTTTTTGGGTTCCCGTGACAAAAAAAAAACAACAATCTAGCATATGCACATATATTGCGCAGTTATGTGTCCCTCCATCCACAGAAATGGCGGCCATCTATCAACAGAAGAGAGACTGCCCTCTATCCTTCTTTGCTGGCTCTCTGCATGCCGTTGCTGGCTTGGCTGTTGGGGCGATGTGATCGAGCCGAAGCCATAGCGTCCACATGCATCATATCCCTATATATACTTAGGGTAACTTTTCAATGGTCGTCTCATTTTGAGAAATTTAGCATTGCAGAGACACTGTAGACAAAGTTAAATTTGAATACGTGAAATAAGATGAGAAATCTGCTAGAGATAACTTTATATATAGCTATATATGTATGCATGCATATATATGAAGAGTTTTATCTACATGTGCATGTAGCTACACTCTCTTTCAATAAAACAATAAAGGTATGTTCACATACTCATTTACTTATTTTAAGATATCTTAAATGTCACCACGTGAAAAAATTACAAAACAACCCCTGATTTTAATTTATTACGATAACCCTTTATATTAGTACATATAATGAGGTATGTCCACATACCTCAAGTATACTTGTATACCTTACGTATATACCATCACAGATGGTCTAGTACGATCACATACTTTGTGTACATACCTTTCGTTCGATCAAATAATTTCAAAATCTTGAGATACACATGTGAGTGTAGCTACATGAGCATGTAGAAAGAAATTTTTGGAAGAGTTTTATCTACATGCGCTGCGCATGTAGGCTACACTCACCTTCAATAAATCAACAAGGGTATGTCAGAATACTCATTTATCAGTTTGAGTATGTTTACATACTTATTTTAAGATATTTCAAATGTCACCATACGAAAAAATTACAAATCAACCCCTGATTTTAATTTATTATGATCATACATTTATATTAATACATATAATATGGTATGTCCACATACCTCAGGTATACTCGCATATCTCATGCACATACCACCACAGATGGCTTAGTATCATTGCATACTCCGTGTACATACTTTTCGTTCGACCAGATACCCTCAAAATGTTGAGATACGCATGTGAGTGTAGCTACATGCGCATGTAGAAAGGAATTTTCATATATATATATATATATATATATATATATATATATATATATATATATATATATATATATATATATATATATATATATATATATATATATATATATATATATATATATATATATCATCGGATGAAAAATATATATTTAACATGCAAGCTCAGCTTTAAAGCTATCTCCAACGGTTTACTCATTTTGAATATTCTGATACTATTTGACACTATTCTAACACTATACACATATTAGAATTTAAATTTGAGAAACGAGAATAGAAAAACCCTCGGAGATAACTAATACAGCAGGCAGCTAAGGCATGGCTCGCACACGTACACGCCCACTCCGATCCTCCCATATATGTGTGAATGAGTGAACGTGATGCGCACGAGCCTGTGTTGATTGCTGTGTATCAATGCATTTTGTTCCTTTCCTACACCCATCACATCGCCTGCGGCCGCGACACCGCACCAAACCCCTCTACGGCTCTACACGCTACGTACGTACGTACAACAGTGGCACAGTGCTTGTGTGGGTTTGCCGGTAGCTTAACTGTCGCCTCATGATCAGCCCTCTCGCTTTGCCTTTGACCTTTCAGAGATACTCCGTATATACTAATTAAAAAACCATAGTAGTATATATCTCCTAAAGTTTCATTCAGAGGGACACGCACTACATGAAACTACTGGTAACACCAGTAAAGCACCAAAGTGAACATGAATTATATTGCATTGTTCACGCTGAATCATTAATTAATTCCATAAAATAAGTAATGGACACATGGCAAAGTTAGGCTCCTTTTCCATTTTAGATACACAATGGAGAAAGTTAGGTTGAAATTTTAGACAATGGAGAAAGCTATACGTAGGGCATGATAAAGCTATATATATGTTTGCCGCAGTGGGGGAAGAGAGAGAGAGAAAGCTATAACTTTCCCTCGTCCATGCATATATGTATAGTTTTAGATAAACGTACAGCTAGCGATGCATCAATAATATAGGCTGAGTTGTTGGGTTATATACATGTTAGCCCCGGAAAGAGATCGAAAATGATTTATGGATCGGAAATGGTAAATTCAGATATAGTCTGGTTGGAGGAAAATTGATTGGAAACCCCTTTAATTAATTTATCCTATTTTTCCATCACATATATCATCATTCTATATACTGTAGTACTACACTTTCTGAACAAGGCTAACAACCACTCAGCCTAATAATCGTGAAGCAAAAATCAACGAACTGAATTCATCATGTATTCATCAGAGCACAGAAATGAGCAAGGACATTATTAACACATTATTATACAGGAAAAGAACCCTCAATTAGAGATACGGGAACATGCAGCGAGAGAGAACGCGCGCTAGCTAGCTTCTCCCTGATGATCGATCGATCGACTAGCCATCATCGACAGCATCGACAGGCCGGCAGGCATGGTAATGGTATACGACGACCACTCAGCTGCAGATCGATCGACTAGTAACGGATCGAGCTACGAGCCGAGGTAGATGTGGACGCCGACGGCGACGAGGAAGATGGCGGTGAGGGCGAAGAAGAGGATGGCGTGGACGAGGATGGAGAGCGCGCTGGTGTGGAAGTTGCCGAACTCGATGACCCGGCACTTGCCGGGGATCTGGAACAGCAGGCCCGGCGACAGCAGGATGAAGAGCACCAGGGTGATGAACACCGGCGCCCAGTCTTGCATCTTCAATTCCCCTCCTCTCTTCGATTCAGTTCTTGAATCTTTAATTTCTAGGAGATGCTGCTGCTGCTGCTGCTGCCTATGCCTATCACTCTATCTCAACCAATCTCTGGCCGGGCTGCGTGTGGTGGTGGATTTACAGATGAGCCCTCCACTCCACATATATATATATGCAACAACTGCTCGCTCACTTGACTCGCCCTGCTCTGCTCTAGGTCGGTGCCGAGTTCCTTCCGATCCTGTTATCGTGCGGTGCGCTGGGCAGAGTTAGTTTTATAGGTGCCCTAGCGTCAGTCCAAGGAGAGGTTGCAGTAGAGCTGTCATGCACATGCCTTATTTGCCAGGACAAACTGGAGGTAATTACTTAATTAATTTAAACGGCATAAGCACACATTTGGTGGATTGTCCTCTTTCAGTTAGAGCTTCCACCTGGATTTTGGTCCCTAGCCTTTGGAGCCCGGACAGTTAGAAGTGTCACTAGCACTTGTTGACGTGAACCATGCATGATCCAGAGTTGCAGATGTTAATTATACTGATGAATAGTGGTGACTGGTGAGAAAAGGCAAAGTTCTTCATACAGTACTGTATGTACGTATGGCACATACAGTATATTATTGGCACCGAGACGACGATGCAAGGATTCAGGCGCATGCAGATCGAGGCTGGCAGCTTAGGCCGCCATTTATGATGCACCGAAAGGTCCATCCAGCCGTGCTGGTGTGCAGTATGTGCACTGGTCCTATACAATTAATACGAGCAAGCTTGAGATGGGCAACGCCGTACAGGACATTATCGTCATGATGTCACGGAGCATATGAGGTCCCATGACTGAAACTCTGAATGCCATCTCATCTGCATCCATGTTTTCGGCCAGCAAGCAAGCTAGGGAGATTTCAGATGGAGCAATATGCATGTGCTGCTGGGACTGGGACTGAGAATGTGATCACTTCCCCTTGTGTGGAAGAAGCATGTGGAAATACTGAACACCATGCTATAGGTCGCACGACAATTTCAGCGCCTGCTTTCGTACGGACGCCTCAACAGTAGTGCATGCGTACCACAAGTCCACAAATTAAAGTCATCTCGATCGGCATGCCCGCAGCTCCAACAGGCACGTCTCACCCACGCATGCGTGCGTGCGCTGCCTAACCACGTACTTAGACCGTCTTCAACAGAACGGACTGACTAAAATGATTGCATATCATTGTTCTAACTACATATCTCTCTATCTACAGTAGTACTACAGTTAGTCGTTACAGTATCGATTTGTACTTATAGTTCAATTTATTTGGACACTCCACTTAAGAGAGTCTTAGGAACTGATGCATGGTGTTCTTCCAATAATCCCCGGGGTCCCTGGAAGCTTGATTATTGAAGACATGGACTGATGATGAGCTCCTCCATCCGATCCGGCTCCTTAAATCGATCGATTTGCTGACACCAATAATCAGCACGTACCGGCACCATTGCCTGCCTCTTGATGAATAATCTTGGTTTGATGACGATCCAATGATGATCGGACCGCAGAATGTGCCGGCCGTTCCGCTCAGCCTTCCTAATCCGAACCTTGATTGCGATTCCCCGGACCTTTCTACTTTCTTCTCGATTCGATGGACACGTACAAGTGAATTAAAGAGCTTAGCCGTGCCTTTGACAGAGTGCAGGTGTTGTGACCAATCGATCCAAGAGCGACGATTATGACATGATCAAAGCTTCAGACGGAAGCTATGTGCACGCGTAAGTGAGATGTCTGAATCGGCCGATCGAAAGCGCGGGGGAGGGAAGGGAGAGCGACGGTTCGATTGCCCAGGTCAGGTCGTCCAAACCCAAAAGGAATTCAGATTTGACCCGCTGTCGATCCATCCATCCATCCATCCATCTAGCCCTCGGTCGATCGCCTGATGAGCTAGGCTTCTTCTACCTCACGAGTCAACTACCGATCCTTTACACCGGCAGCTGCAGGAAGACGCGCCACTCTTCTTCCTAGAAAGCGAGGAGACAGATGGAGATAGTGCGATCGGACGTCAGGGTTAACTGTGTGTGATACCATCGATTAGAACATTCACCACCCGTGATGAGGTGACTCGACGCTACTAGCTACGGAAATCTTGCACTCGATCGCATCAGAAAAGAAAAAAAAGCAGATTCTTCCGACAAAATCAGTGGGGGCATTATTAGGGCGTGTCTCCGCAACTTTTATTGCCACACGGCCCATAATGTTGGTGCAATGCAGTTCTCACCAAAGGTATTGGTATGGCAAAGTATTTGCCCAACACAGCCTCGGCATGTAGACGAGATAGATGTTCAAACGGGCGGCATGGCACGGCAGAGCTACGACACGGGTGCCATGTTAGGCCGAGCCTAGACTTGATATACGCAGGGCTAGGGTTACATGCCTAAACTGCGGGCTTTCGTGCGGGCTTCCGATCCATAGTCTTTGCGAACAACTACATGACCGAGCTTCGAAACGGGGAGGGGAAGAAGCGGGAGCTCATAGATTAAAGTAAAGTTGTTTAATACAAGAATTTTGACTTAAAGAACAAAATGGTTTATCCAAATATCCCTTTTATACTCCATTCCAACTTTAGAGCTATTGATAATCAGCTCTATCAAATCTAAAAAAAATCCCCAAGTTAGAGCTATTCCAAATAGGCCCACAATCAGATTAGACATGACAGGAAAAATGTTGTGTGCTGGATGGGCCACGCGATGGCAGCCCAAATAAACTATGGGATAAATTTATTATGCATATAATGTGTAGTCTTCATAATGTGTTGAAAAATGCAAGGATCTGCCACATTGTAAAACTTGAGATGGGAACCTTACTATTTCATAGGTTGAGGCTACTGTATCCAATTTTGCACGGCACATATTTGGCAAACATTAACAATTCTTTGTGGACGTAATAAACTCGTAATACACACGCCAATCATACTCAGTTTGATACAGCACATGTGGGGCAAGTGCCACATAGTATGTGGGTTGTGATGCTGTAATCCTAAAAGAATTGAAAATGCAAGAAAGTTTCTAATGGAGCATTTAGATTACAATATAATTAAAAAATACATGAATTAAAGATTTCCAAGAGGTTAGACTTCAAGCTAGACTCTCCCTAAAATTTAAATGTATTGAGCCATTCATTATAAAATTTATAGAATTTGTAAGAACTGAATCCTTACTTATTTCAAAAGGGGCACGTAAGAAAAAAATCTGTAGGAGAAATCCTATATGATTTCTCTGTTTTTTTCCCTCAAAACAAAGGGCCTTTATTGCTGCAGCATGCGGCTATCGTGATAACTTCGCCGCAGCAGTATGTTTTGGCCTTTGAGAGTGAATCTTGCAATTCTAAAAATAAAACTTTCTAAAAAGCAAAGGTGCACATGGAACTGCACTACCAAATGCACGGTCCTGTCCTGTCTCGACGACGGAGGAACAGTTCATAATTAAGCAAGGTAATTAACCCACGAGAAGACAAGCAAGTCGCCAATGGTACGGTATTCCATCTGTACGTGATATACATCATATTCATATAACACTCCATTTACCTCTACAACGTGATATCAAAATGATGCGCAACTGCCAATCTAGTACATTTGAGCTCAGCATTTGAGCATAACAAAACTAATATCACACATCGGTAACGAGGGGTAAGAAGATCAAAAGCTATATATAAATATCAAGGCTCGATCTTGCAGCTCCCTATTCAGCTATACTAACATTTCAGAGGCAAATATACATTTTACTGTGGATGCAGATCGATCTGTCTGTTAACTAGCTAGATGTATCGGCAGACTGAAACCAACTCAAGGGCTTGATGAGCTGGTGCTCTTGCTTGTCAGAGACGACCTCATGGTGACAATGGCGGATTCGTTCGCGCCCAGCCGCACCGCCTGCTTGCTCGCCTGCAGGAAGCTCGTGATGGCTCGCCGCACGTACGCGTTGGCCTGCTTCACGGTCATCGTCTTCTTCCGGGTCTCCTGCGCAAGGCTCGTCAGCATGTAGTCGCCGTTCAGGAAGCTCGCGAGCTCCACGAGCTCGCGCTGGAAATCCGACAGCCAGCCGTGCTCTTTCGGTGGGGTGGGTCTCTCGAATGGCACCTCTGGCAATGTCTCTGGTGGGGAGAGCAGAGCAACTGAGCTTAATTGAGCTTCTAATCCATGTAAAAAATTCAACCAGATCTAGTGCTTCATGTTGAGTTGTTGATGAGCTAACATCATTCAGATCATCAGTTTCTTTTAGATAAAGTTTCAGATCATCAGATGGAATTAATTGTGAGTCAGTGGTTGGTATGGGACTATGGGTATACCTGGGCAGTCCGTTCTTGGCCGGTCGAGCTCGGTGAAGATGTGGTCGAAGGTGCCGGCCCACGCGTCTCTCTTGGTGAGGAAATCGGAGGAGAGGTTGAAGATCTTCTTGAGAGTGGCCGGGATGGAGGAGTGCTCGAACTCGGAGGTGTCGGTGGGCCCGACGGGGCGGCCGACGACGGTGCCCTTCTTGATCCACGGCGAGACCATGATGGTGGGCACCCGGACGCCGAGGCGGTCGAACTTGAAGAAGAAGGGCGGCGGGCCCCGGATGCCGTCGGGGCTGGGCACGCCGGCGGTGGGCGTGGCGACGTGGTCGTAGAATCCGCCGTGCTCGTCGTAGGTGACGATGAGCAGCGTGTGGTTCCACTGCGGGCCGGCCCGGAGCGCCTCGTAGACGTCCTTGACGAGGCGCTGGCCGTTGGCGACGTCGTGCGCCGGGTGGTCGTCGTCGGCGGGCGCCCCCGTGAGGTCGAAGTACCTGGGCTCGATGACTGGACAGCGCGGGGAGCAGGCCGCGGCGGGCGTGGTCCCTGAAGGCGGCGTCGTAGCGGTGGAAGCTGCGCGCGGCGTAGCGGAGCGCGCGGAGGCGGCGGTAGAAGAGCACGGTGGGGATGGTCTTGAAGTAGACGGCGAAGCCCCGGCCGTCGGCCGGCGAGGGAGTCGAAGATGGTGCGCTGCGGGTAGCCGAGGAGGAGGTCGAGCTTGTCGTGCGCGACGGCGCCGCGGGAGGTGGCGGAGTAGAGGAACAGCCGGTTGGGCTGCGTGGGGCCCGGGATGGAGGAGAACCAGCGGTCGAAGACGGCGAAGGCGGGGGCGAGCGCGGAGAAGGCCGGGAGGAGGGCGGGGCGGAAGGCGCGCATGACGGCGGAGGAGAGCAGCGCGTTGACGGAGAGCGCGCTGCGGACGAAGCCCGACATGGAGGGCCGCGGCTGCGCCGCGGCGGCGGCTGCGGAGGCGTTGCCGAACACCTGCTCCAGCACGTCCTCGAAGGAGTGGCCCGGGTCGTCGGGGACGACCAGGTCGGCGTCGGCGGACACGCAGATGGAGGCGCTGGTGGTGGAGTTGTTGGAGTCGGGGTTGCACTCGGCGCCGGTGAGCCCGTCCACGGGGAGCCCCAGCAGGCGGCGCATCCAGCCCAGCATGTGGTCGAACGACCGGTTCTCCAGCGCCAGCACCACCACGTTCTTTATGGGGCTCGGCCGCCGGCCGCTGTCTTCCCCATCGTTCGCGGCGGCATCGGCCCGGCCATTGCCGGCGAAGACGACGACGACGAGGAGGAGGAGCAGCAGGACCAGCGGGAGCGGCTGCCGCGGAGCACGGCGGCGAGGCGATCCCGTTGCCATGGCCGGCATTGCCGCGAGTTGAGTTCCGCGAACGAAATGCCGTGCGTGCCGCGGGCGGCTGCTCGTGCAAGCAGAACATGGAGATGGAGTCGGCAGGGCGAATGGGCTGGCGGACTTTGGCGGCATTCGCCTGGTCTGCGTTCTTTGTTCGGCTGCCATGGATGCATCCAAGCGCCTGTGACTCTGGAGTGGTCCTCTGCTCTGGGTGACGCACAGCAGCCATGTCGTGTCTTGTCGCCGTGCGTTGCCAGCTTCGCCAAAGATCTTTCTCCTCCTCCTGCGGCGGTGAAATTCGACGATTCACGAGAGGAACCAAGACCATTTTTTTTCTAAACAACGCGCATTCCATCATTCACTGGCCGAGGCAAATCGCTCGAACCAGGGCACAAACAAAGTTTTTTTTTTTTTACGGGCAACGAAGGGAGAGACTCCCCACCTGGATTTTATATTGCTTTGTCGTGGCTTCGTGATGGCCTAAAGAGAGAATTACAACAAGTTTGAACCTTTACATGGGACAAGGAGTTCCAAAACTACCCCATATTTTAGATACAAACAAAGTTCAAGTGGATACATAACGGTACACGAAATATAACACAATAAAGTACCGAATCTGCCTAAACAAATAGCCATTTCATCTATCAGTTTTTTTCTTATTTAGCTTCTTTATTACATGTATCGACGCTGAATCGACCCCTAGGCCAAAGAAGAGAAAGCCCCAAAGTTAGAACTGTGATCGGGGCGAAAGATCCATGAAAATCAATTAGGACGTTGGGTGAAGAAACCTTGAAGAACCAACAAACTCTACATCACTCGCTGATCTTGTCTGATGAAAATAAATCTACTTTTTCATCACAACGTTAACAGTAACAGAAGCAGGCAGGGAACACAAGTATCCAAGTGTTTTCGGAAGTGTAGTGTCAAAATGCATTTCTAATTTTGTGGTAAGTTAAACTATCTTGATTTTGTTAGATGAAGCTTGGTGGGTGTTGGCGGACCACATCCAAGCTAGGCGACTCAGCTGCTCCAGACCGTTATGGCTGAACCGCACGCCGCGTACTCGCCGCACGCCACGATCCGCGCAGCTCGCCTCGTGCGCTCGCTCGATCCGCGTCGCCCGCCACGCCCGCGTCGTACGCGCGCTCCGCGTTCCGCTAGCATCGCGCATGTCTAACGGCAGCCTTGTACTTGTATAAATGTAACAAGAACAGAATCAATACAGTGCGGTCGATCTCATCTGAGTCTCCTCCTTCTTCATGGTATCAGTGACCGAGCGATCCAATCTCGAGAACCCGTTCGTGTCCACCTCCTCTTCCGCTGCCATGGCCTCTCCGTCTCACTCCTCTTCCTCCTCAGACTCCGGCCTATCCGTTGTCATACCCGCCGCCCCAGCTTCGGTCATCCAGCAAGTGAACATCCGTTCCCATGTTCCCATCACACTCGACCTTGACGAGCTGAACTACGGGCAATGGCGGTGCTTCTTCGAATCTGTCCTCGGCAAGTTCGGCATCGCGTCCCACGTCCTCTCCCCGCCGCCTCTTGACGAACGCGACGCCGACTGGAAGGTGATCGACTACTGCATCACCAACTGGCTCCAGACCACCATATCAAAGGCTGTCTTCGACACCATCTACAAGCCGCGCGCCTCTTCCTTCTCCGTCTGGTCCGCCATCGAAGGCCTGTTCCGGGACAACCAGCTGCAGCGTGCCGTGTACCTGGAGGCCGAGTTCCGCACCCTGCAACAAGGCGACATGAGCATCACCGACTACTGCGCTCGTCTCAAGACACTCGCCAACGGCCTCCGCGACCTCGACCAGCCAGTCTCCGAGCCGAGCCAGGTGCTGAACATGCTGCGCGGCCTCAACTCCCGCTACCGCCACTTGAAGCCCGTCGTCACCACCAAGTTCCCACCCCACACCTTCCAAAGCGCGCGCTCCTTCCTGCTCCTCCAAGAGCTCTGCGACAAGCACGACTCCAAGGCGGAGGCCGGCCAAGCATACCACGCCGGCCACAGCTCGTCGTCCACCTCGTCGCCTCCGCAGTCCGACGCGTCTGGCAACTCCGGCGGTGGCCGGAACACAGGCAGCGCCTCCTCCGGCAATCGCGGCGGCCAGCTAGGCGGCGACGGCGGGGGTCAACAACAACAATCCCCCAACGCCGGCCTGCCTTGGGCCGCTGGCTACAACCCCTGGACTGGGCTTGTCCAGGCATGGCCGATGCCATTCCGGATGCCCGCGGCCGCTGGCGTCCTTGGGCCGCGTCCCCCGGTCCAGCCCCAACAGGCTCTGACGGCCTACCACCAGCCCATGCTGCCTGCTCCGAGCGCATCGTCGCCGCAGTGGGACCCCACCGCCCTCTTCTCCGCGCTCGCGACGTCCGGCAACTCCACGCCGTACCCTCCAAGCGCCGGCGACTGGTACATGGACACCGGTGCTACGACTCACATGTCCAACAACGCCGGTAACTTCTTGCATCCCTCCCCCACATTTTCCTCCATCACAGTCGGAAACGGTGCGCGGCTGCCTGTCACGCATTCAGCCTCCACCACTCTTCCCACAAATTTCGATCCTCTACACCTCAACAATGTTCTTATCTCACCATCTCTCGTCAAGAACCTCATCTCGGTTCGCAAACTTACACGTGATAATAACATCTCCATTGAGTTTGACCCTCTTGGCTTCTCTGTAAAGGATCTTCCAACGCGCAAGGTGATCCTCCGATGTGAAAGCTTCGGGGAGCTCTACCCTCTGCGTCTCCCGGCACAGGCTGCTCTCCACGCTTCTGCACCATCTTCAGACTTGTGGCATCAACGTCTCGGCCACCCAGGGAACGCCGTCCTGTCCCAAGTCCTGAATAATTTTGCTTTTGAATGTAATAAGTTCAGTGCCCACTCCTGCCACTCATGTCAAATGGGCAAACATGTTAGGCTCCCTTTTGATCCATCTGAATCACGCACTTACTTTCCATTTCAATTAGTTCACGCTGATGTCTGGACCTCACCTGTGCTTAGTTTCTCTGGGTATAAATATTATCTAGTGTTGCTCGATGATTACACTCACTTTGTGTGGACCTTCCCCATGCGCCAAAAGTCTGAAGTCCTCCCCCTCCTGCGTGCATTCCATGCCTACATCAGTACTCAGTTTGGTCTCCGCTTACTCGCTCTCCAAACCGACAACGGCCGGGAATTCGATTCCACTGCCCTCCGCTTCTTCTTCTCCGAGCACGGCGTTGCCCTCCGGCTCTCGTGCCCATACACGTCCCAACAAAATGGGAAAGCCGAGCGTATCCTACGCACGATCAACGACTGTGTTCGCACTCTTCTTCTTCACTGTGCAGCTGCTACGGAGTTTTGGGCTGAGGCGCTCAGCACGGCAACTTACCTCGTCAACAGACGGCCCTGCTGCGCCACTGGACGCGCCACGCCGCATGAACTCCTGCTCGGCGTGCCACCGGACTACGACCACCTGCGTGTCTTCGGGTGCCTGTGCTTCCCCAACACCACGGCCACAACTGCGAACAAGCTTTGCCCTCGCTCTACGCCGTGCGTCTTCATCGGCTACCCCAACGACCACAGAGGCTACCGCTGCTACAACCTCGCCACCAGACGTGTCATCACCTCGCGACATGTGACCTTCGACGAGCACCAGTTCCCGTGGCGCCACAACCGCCATGAACGCGCGTGCGCGCCGCCTCCGTCAGGTGCTTCTCCAGCTTCCCCTGCCGTTGGTGCCGGAGACACGATCGTCATCGTCGACACACGCCAGTCGCCCTGCCTCCAGCAGCAAACCCACGCTCCAACGGACGTCTCTTCGCCACTGCCATGTACTTCCGCTGCCTCCACATCCCCTCCACCGACGCAGTCGCCAGCTTCCTCAGCTCCCGTGTCGCCTTCCTCGGCTCCTGCCTCTGCGCCGGCACCACAGCAGCCTGCATCTCCGCAACAGCAGCCTGCACCACAACGCCCTCCCCCACCCCAGCACCACATGGTGACCCGTGCCAAGGCTGGCGTCTTCCAACCCCACCCACGGTACGCCATGACGGCCACAGCATCCACGATCTCTCCAGTTCCAGCGTCTGTACGCGCCGCGCTGCGAGATCCTAATTGGCTCTCCGCCATGCAAGCTGAACATGACGCCCTTCTCCGGAACCGGACCTGGACGTTGGTCGACCGACCTCCAGGATGCCGCGTCATCTCGGGCAAATGGGTGTTTAAACACAAGCTCCGCGCCGACGGCAGCCTCGAGCGCTACAAAGCACGATGGGTAGTCCGCGGCTTCAATCAGCGGCCGGGCATCAACTTTGGCGAGACGTTCACGCCCGTCGTCAAGCCTGCCACCATCCGCAGCGTGCTGACTGTCGTCGCCACCAAGCGGTGGCCAGCCCACCAGCTTGATGTCTCCAACGCGTTCCTCCACGGCAACCTGCAAGAACGGGTGTACTGTCAGCAACCAACTGGCTTTGCAGACCCCGAACGCCCAGACGCTGTGTGCCTTCTGTCGCGCTCTCTCTACGGCCTCCGTCAAGCTCCTCGCGCCTGGTTCACACGCTTCGCGGACTTCGTCACCTCCATCGGCTTCAAGCAAACCCGCTCTGACTCCTCGTTGTTCGTCCTCAGCAACCACGCAGGCATGGCGTACCTCTTGCTCTACGTCGACGACATGGTGCTCGCTGCTTCCTCCGACAAGCTGCTCCACCACATTGTCGCCCGGCTCAAGACCACCTTCGCCATCAAGGACCTGGGTGATCTGCAGTACTTCCTGGGCATCGACGTCCGCCGCACCGACACCGGCTTCTTCCTCTCTCAAGCCAACTACGTCGACGACCTGCTTGAACGAGCTGGCATGAGCAACTGCAAGCCCGTCTCCACACCGGCTGACACCAAGCCCAAAACGTCGGGGTCTGAGGGACAATCTGCCGCCGACGCCAGCTTCTACCGCAGCATGGCGGGTGCCCTTCAGTACCTCACCGTGACGCGCCCCGACATCGCCTATGCCGTCCAGCAAGTGTGTCTACACATGCACGCGCCAAAGACAGTTCATGCCGCCGCTCTGAAGCGCATCCTCCGCTACATCAAGGGCACGCCATCACTTGGCATCCACCTCCAACCCATGGACAGCCCGACGCTGACGGCGTACTCGGACGCCGATTGGGCCGGCTGTCCGGACACACGACGTTCTACCTCCGGCTTTTGCGTCTTCCTCGGCGACGCGCTGGTCTCCTGGTCCTCCAAGCGGCAAACGACCGTATCCCGCTCCAGTGCTGAAGCGGAGTACAGAGGAGTCGCAAACGCCGTAGCTGAATGCACCTGGCTGCGCCACCTCCTTGGTGAGCTACATTGCAGCGTCCAAAAAGCTACGGTTATCTTCTGCGACAACGTCTCCGCCGTCTACATGTCCAGGAATCCGGTGCATCACAAGAGAACCAAGCATATTGAGCTGGACATCCACTTCGTGCGTGAAAAGGTGGCCGTTGGTGAGGTCCGAGTTCACCATATCCCCAGCGCCCGCCAGTTCGCAGACATCTTTACAAAAGGGCTGCCCTCCTCGCTCCACGACGATTTCATGGCCAGTCTCTGCGCTACTCCAGCAGACGCCGAGACTGCGGGGGGGTGTTGGCGGACCACATCTAAGCTAGGCGACTCAGCTGCTCCAGACCGTTATGGCTGAACGCCACGATCCGCGCAGCTCGCCTCGTGCGCTCGCTCGATCCGCGTCGCCCGCCACGCCCGCGTCGTACGCGCGCTCCGCGTTCCGCTAGCATCGCGCATGTCTAACGGCAGCCTTGTACTTGTATAAATGTAACAAGAACAGAATCAATACAGTGCGGTCGATCTCATCTGAGTCTCCTCCTTCTTGAGTGGGAAATAAAAGAATGCCGTAGGAGTTTTTTTGTTTTTTAGTTTGTGCGCTCGCGCTCGCCATAGCAAGCAAAAAATTCACGGATAAATGGCATAAAAATGGTTACATTGACAGATCAGGTACATATGGCATTCGCGAGTATGCATGCTGCACAAAAGTTGAGGACCTTGAGGTAATCGAGCTGATGATAATATGCATGGGTTCCACCAGCGGCACCAATGCCGCATTGCACACCTTCACGAGTCGATCGAGTTGACGTGCACGTGCATCAGAAGCTGGACAGAGTCGCCAACCCAGTCGGTCGCCTAGCTGTCTCCGTTTGGTCTCTTGTGCCGACCAAGACCAACCATGGCAGCCTCGTGTTTAATATACTCCCAATTCCCAACCCAACCCAATCTATACGCGCGGCTGGAATAAGAGTGAGGCGCATATGGGATGAGGCCCAAATAAGAGTCCATCTGGCCCGGCCCATCGAACGCCCTATTCTATGGCCCATACGGCATACGACCCGCTCCAATCGAGTGGCGCGTAGAGCGGAGGCGAGATAAGATCCATGTCGTGAACGGCGGCGACAAAAAAAAAAAAAAAAAAGAGGCCGCCCGGGAG
This sequence comes from Paspalum vaginatum, assembly GCA_030272315.1. NCBI lineage: Eukaryota > Viridiplantae > Streptophyta > Magnoliopsida > Poales > Poaceae > Paspalum > Paspalum vaginatum. Next base: position 7,908,545 of record CM059014.1, on the reverse strand, counting down.
AAAATCAAATGCCGCCGGCGCCACCCTGTCCTCCGCCGGCTCCGGCAGTGGCACCGGCCCGGCCGCAAAATCTCCTCGCCTCCGCTGCGCCCGTAGCGCTCGCTGCGGCGCTCGTCTGCGGCGGCGCCGTCGTCCCGGCCGCGGCACACGCGGTCCCGTTCGTCCGGCCTCCCCCCGTTCAGGGAAAGCCCTTCGCCGCCGCCTCCACTCCTTACGCGCAGTCCCAGAAGCTGCAGCTGGGCCTCGACAAGCTCGGGTGCGTGCGTTCGTTGCCCACCACTTCTTGTTCTTCCTGGCCTTTGCTTGCGTGTATGGTGGGGGTGTGGGCGACGACGGTGCTGTGTTGAATGGACACAGCAGTTGGAGATCGATGTTCTGCTCGTGATCTGATCGTGATTCAATTCACCGTGTAAGCCGCTAGATGTGTTTGATGATGATGGTGCAGGAAAATCAGGCCATGCCCGTCCACCAATCCGGGGTGCGTGTCCACCAACGCGCTGGGATCCTCCGGCTCCTTCGCCTCGCCGCTTCTCATCCCGGAATCATCCGCCGGGGAGAAGGCCGTCGTCGTAAGCCAATCTCACCGCTTAGCCACCGCCGATCTCCGAAACGAATGTCGATCGTATCATACTTGCTTTTATTTGAACTTTCTTGATCTCATTCCCATGTGCTAATTGTGCTTGTGGTGGCCGGCGTGCGCGCAGTCGTTGCGGCAAGCCATCGAGAAGACGCAGAGCAATGTGGACTTCAAGGTCGACGAAGACACTCCTTATGGTCAGTAGGTCCTCCCAATTGAAGTTGGAATAGTTTGATGAGTGCTCGTATATGTGCATACATCGATAGATAAGATGCATTTATGCCTTCCGTTCTCCTTAAGAACAGTACTACCACTGAATGTATCAGTAATTCAGTATGGAATTGATCGAACATTGACGAACGTATGCTTGCATTCAGGACACTACATCGAGGCAGAGATGGACGGCGGCGTGGGCCGGGACGTGATGGAGTTCCTGGTGAAGAAAGACGCCGGCGTGGTGGCGTACCGGTGCATGGCCACCAAGGTCACCTTCGTCTACCCCTTCACCACCGCCGTCGGCGACTCCAAGGGGCAGAAGCAGAGGATTGACGCCATCTCGCAGGAGCTCGGGTGGTACGCCCCGGACATCCAATCCTCCATGGACTCCGACGCCGATTATCCTCCGTGAAGACCGGACAAAGAATCATCATCACTGATCACTCCGTCGTCCGTCCATCTCGGAGTAGAGGTAAATATATGTTGGTGTATATATACTACGTACTAGTACTATCTATGACGCGTAATGCCTGCGCCGTCCACGTTTGTGCATGTTTGGCCGAAGTGCCGTTCGAAAATATATGCTGTCTGCCTAACCACTCATGTAATTTGTTCCTACTTGATTCTGGTCTTACTCATATTCTAATAGCTAGTTTCACGGTAATCTGCATAAGTTTGCAAATTGAAGGATGCTGCAACTATTATTTGTGGAATCAAATGTGGTAGTTGTTGATGGAAAGAAACAACAGGAGAAATTTCTCCATGGACCACCAGACGAATTTCTTTACAAACCACTGGAATACTCGTTGAACTGCACAAACCATCGATCCAGTTTTCTAGAGGCGCCACTCTGTTAGCTTCCGTCGGCTTGCGAAGACCTGCACAGTAACGTATTCTTGTATATGCCCATCCTGCCCGTCCCTGCCCCTACTCGTTGGAAGGAAGCGAGGGTGGACCTCTGTCCTCGTGTCCCTGCCCACCTCGCATGCCAGCCTGCCCTTGCAGCGCCGAGGTCCTGCTTGGCGAGGTGGTAGATCGTCAGCTCCAAGATCGGCGGCGTGTTGCCCTGTGCGGGGGAACGTGCTCTTGAGTCTTGAGCGGCGGGTGGCCCAGCGCTAGCGGCGCCATCTCCGTGCCAATCTCCCTCCGCTGCTGGTGGTGATTGGCACCGGCGGCCACCGCTGACCCCCTGCGCCGGTGGCGGCTCGCAGTAAGAGCTCCGGAACACGAAGCTCTCCTTGGATGGCTCCTGTTGTCGGCGAACTTGTCTGCAGCGCAAATCGAAGCAACATACATCTCGCGAGCTCAATATTCGTGGACGAACAAAGTTTCTTGTGAAAACTAAACTAGCAGAATCCTGTGGTGCGGGAAACAAAAAAATGGCACCTTTGACTTTGAGGAGCAATTCCTCCGGTGGCGCGTAGAGCGCGAGCACGTGGGCGCCCTTGACCTCATCCACGGACCTCCTCGTGGCGGCCGCGAGCACGACGGCGGTGGCGTGAGGCAAGTGCACAGGCTGCCCCTAGAACACCATGTGTGCGGCGTCGTGGGAGGCCGCGGTCTCCTTGGCGAGCTGCTGGCGCTCATGGTTCATGTGTGCGGCCTCCTACCGGTGCCCCGTGTCTGCGCCACTCCAGCTCCCCGCTCTGTCAACGCCGCGCCGCGCCCCACGACCGTGGCCTCTCCGATCGCCTCACCCTCTCCGCCGCCAGGGACGGCTGCTGCTGCTACTACTGGCTCTGCCCACGGGGATGTGGGGAGGTGGGACAGGGGCCGTGAGCCCGCTAAGGGATGGGTCGTGTGGCGGCGGAGGGAGGGCGCGGTCGGTGTCCAACGGCAAGGGCCTTGAGGCGGCGGAGTCACGGTGGAGGCTGTCGAGGTAGAGCAGGCGACGCAGGAGAAGGACAAGCATGGGGAGGCTGTGGGCGGAGATGGGGACGAGTAGGCAGGGCCTGTCGTCAACATTGCAGATGGGGAAGGATGAAGGAAGGGGATGACATGTGGGGCCCTTGTGTCGGTGAGAGAATATAAGGGAGGTAGAAGGGGGCAACATTGTCTTTTCACCCTAAACTTAACTGGCGTTACTGGCCTGTTGACGGGAGTGGTGCATAGAGAATTGAAAAAATGGGTCCATGGTTTATACAACTCAATAAGTTTTTCATGGTTTGTAGATAAATTCGCTATCTTCTGATGGCCCGTAAAGAATTTTCTCAAACGACACTATAGCAAATTTAACATTTCCCAAGCATTTTTCTCAAATGGTTGAGGTATATTATTGCTTTACAAGTGAGGACTGAGGTTAGAGTCATAGTCCACATTGGTATGGTGGCTCTTATCCGTCATTAGAACGTCTCCAATGACACTATTAAAATGGACAGATGGCACGGCCGTTTCTTGGTTTGTAGGCCTCATGAATTAATGTGCTCTGCTCATGTCTTTTTGCACGGCCGTATAGAATGTAGCACGTTATGCTCTGCCGGCCTTGAGCGCATGTCGCTAGAGGCTACCTTGTCAATTTTAGACTGAGGCTCCGTCCGAGCTTGGTCAACCGGCGACCATCGCTTTCAATTAAATCTGACGTTAATTGGAATTTGGAAGCGATATTTAAAACTCCATTATGTTTATGTGCTTACACAATGTTTTACACGTTCCAATAAGTGCTCTCTCCGGTCATTATGTACTCACTGTATTGAGAGAGGAAAGAGCTCAGTTGGTACCATTAGCATCAATGAAAATTCCATAGAATCAAGGGTCATAGGTAACCGTGGTCCAGCTGGCTCCCACGTTGGACACCTGCCAGATCAGCCAGCAACGGTCACTTCTACGGCGCGCCAGCGGCACAATCACCGCAACCACTCACTTGAGTCCACGTGGCCCCATACCTCTTCTCCAACGGCTATTTCACCATACGGCATCCCCCGCCTGTCGCGTCCCTCGCATTGACCGCAAAAAAAGGAGAGGGAAAAAAAAAAAAGAAACTGCGCGCCACCTACCAAGGGGAGGAGAAAGCGAGAGAGAGAGGAGGAAGAGGACGAGGGAGAAAACCCTAATCGAAATGGGCAAGCTTCTCTGCGACCCCTCCGCCGCCGCCGTCGCCGAGGCGCTGCCGCCGTCCCCCGCCCCCGCCCCGCCGCAGGCGCTCCTCGCCTGGCCCTCCGCGGCGCCGGCCCCCGAGCCCTCCACCTCGCCCACGGGCTGGGACGCCGTCTGGGCGCTCGAGGACCAGCAGCGCCGCCGCCTCCACCGGATCTGGGAGCGGGGCGTCGCGTGGAAGCCCTCCTCGCCGGGCGCCGACGAGGCGGCGCCGGCGCCCGTGGTCTTCCGCCTCGACCATGGCGGGGAGGTCGACGCCGATGGCAACTGCCTCTTCACCGCCGCGCGGACGGCGGCTGCCGCCAAGGCCGACGCGCGCGAGCTCAGGCACCGCGCCGTGCGCCGGTTCGCCGAGGTGTACGCCGCTGCGGGGGAGGACGACAAGGCCGCCGTCGATGCCGCCGTCAGGCACCTCTACGCGCCGGATCTCAAGGCTGGGTGGGGCGTCCACGTCGTGCAGGAGATCAAGGTGCTCGCGCCCAAGGCCCAGCGCGAGACGCTCGACTCCGCCATCCAGGAGCTCGTCGATCTTGGCATCCAAAGGTACCGCGCCTGCCAGATCTACCCTCGCTGCCTGCTCTAGCTCAAACCTTTCTTTCTTTCTTCTTTCGTTTTGTTTGCTCGCCACTTTAGGATCTAAAGGGCCTTGCCTCTCTATATGCTTACCTGTTTATTTCGCCATTCTTGTTCTTGATCTGTTCATACGAACGTACAATGTCTCCCTTGTTTTTCTTTCTTGTAAGAAAAAAAGGTTTGTTTTTCCCCGCCCAAATATGCATGTCGTCTCAGAAATTTCTACATTTGTCAATTCGTGGATCTTTAGCTCTAAAAGAATGTCACTACACTCGCAAGCACGGATTGATGCAATCTTGTCCCATCATGGAGATGCAGGAAATCGCCTCACGAAGTGTCCTAGGGTCCTAGCATTGTATCCCTGGTATAAAAGGTCAACGAAGGGTGGAATCTTGATGCAACGAAGTATTGCGATGCAAGCGGTGATGTAAATATGTAATGGGACTATGGGAGTGAACACTTGTCCAGCCAAATATTTCCAATACTCCATTTATTATTGCCATGCTTGACCCTGGTACAACTGTACATCTTAGTTACATAATCTGAAGCTGTTGTTTAGTACTAATCAGCATAGGTTTCCTGCACCTTGTACAATTTTTACAACCCTGGAGGCTCGCTACTGGCCCTCTGCCCTCTAGAACCCAGTTCTGTGCTCATATATAATGTTTACGGTGTTATTTGCCTTGCCCTGCAGGGAAATAGCAGCTGAAACTATCTACAAGGAGAGATGTATCACTGTAGACAATGGGGATAGTTGGGCCAAGTACATGTCCATTTCTGGCTCTGCAGAGGATGAGCATGACATTATCACCCTGCAATACACAGAGGAGGGCTTACTGACAATCGATGAGAACCGAGATGGCCGGGCAGCTGCATTTGGTGATGACATTGCCATTGAGTGCCTAGCAACCGAGTTCAAGAGAGAAGTTTACGTGGTAAAGTCTTTTGAACATGTGAACATGAATATACAAGGTGTCCAATTATAAATTGCCACAGAATTGGCCACTATTCTGTATCCCATTTGATAGCTGAAATGGCCTTTGTAATCTGATTGGGCCATTTTCTGTGTGCATTGATAGGTGCAAGCTCATGGTGCAGATGCAATGGTTGACGAGGACAACTGTGTGTTCTTCCTCCCGCACCATCCTAGAGGGGAAATTTGTGAACCACCAATTTTTCTTTTCATGAAAGGAACAGGTGAGTTGCAGATGTAAATATCGCTGTTCCTTTGTCTGCAAAAGTGCAAATCACTATAAGCTGCAGAATGCGCATCAATCTTTATACATGTGTTCCCTTTAGCTGCATGGCCATGCTTAAGCAGTTTGTACAATTTTTTACTTGCAGCATGGTGTGGTGCGGGTGCTGACCATTATGAGCCTTTGATCGCCACTGTGCTCCAGCATGTTACCCCAGACAAGGCAGCTGTTGTACTTTGAGAATGACTGTTTTGTTTTTTTTGTTCTCCATTAGTTTTTAGTCGGCGGTGGAGTTGAGACAATTTTGTTATTGGAGCTAGGGTGCTGAATTGAGGAACAATATCAATGCCCAAGAGATCAGAGAGACGGCCAATCTGAGTATCTGACTGTTGCAGGGGTCTTGCCTGCTTATGAAGCTCAGTACCATTATTCGCTGTGTATGGTGATTTTTCTGTCGTATGTTTTTGAATAGGTTCTGACTAGCGGATATATTCAGAGAGTGGTAGAGCACCGAATCTAGGTTTTTTGGGGGTTTTTTATGTTGTTTGCCATTGTCGGCCGGCATTTTTGTATTGCCTATTGTGAGGGATTTTTTTCGTTGCCTGTTAGGATGTCATCATTGGACATTTGGAATGGAATCAATTCCTTTTTGGTGTTGGGTAACTCTTATCACCCAATCTTTGCTGTTGCTCAGTTTTATGTTGTTCCAGCCTAGAGTAAGAAAGTACATAAGATTTTTTGCTGTAAATTGGATAAGCTAAGGGTGCGGGTTCAACAAAATACAATGGATGTACAGGTGTAAATGTGAGCTTATTGGATGTGCATAATTCAGTTCTCCACATGTAATCCTTGTGTCTGCTAACTTGCTAAGTTTTCCAGGGGTTTAGATACAAAAGGTCTCCATATGATTCTTATCGTGTGCCACTCAACTCTGCTAATATTTTTACCTTGGTCTCTGTTCTCACTTTTTGTCAGAGTTGAGCCTTTTGAATTTGTTATCACAATTCGCAAAACATTTGCCAGCTACAGACCAAATTGCAGCACATTTTAAGCTTCCTCACTATGTAGTAATTACTTACATTGTTTTACTACCATATAGAGGATGTCCATTTAGCAAAAATTAGGACAGGTAAGAGGTAACTAACATGTTAATCAGAACAAAAATTATTAAGTTTGAGACAGATTAGGTCTTCACTTATCTAAAAAAATTCGAACATTCACCACCCTTTCGTTTGCTGAAAGGAAGGATTTCCGAGTTAATAGCACAAAAGTGAAAAATGAGATGGTACTGTACGAAAACATAGAAGGCATTTCATGATGGCAGTACTTCTATTTATCCGCAACGGAAAAAAAAAAAAGCAGCAACCCTGTAAATAAAATCAACTTTTCCTGCATTACAATGTTGTTTGAGCAAAGAGTACAAGCAGCTTTCAGTACCAACACAAGAATTTCAGTGTTAAGAATAAATTACATTGTCCACATAACAAGTCATAAGATCCAATCAAACGGTTGCTGAAGGCAGCTTTTATTTGGTCTTCACCTTTTCAGTTTGAAATGCTGCACATATTTTCTTCCAGGATCTTATGGTGATGAGCATGGGTATCCAAATCCAGAAACTGTTTGCGCCAATGAAATATGCCCAGAAGTAGAATGGGCTGACCCAGAAGTTGAAGCCATCCAAGTATGCAGTGATAAAGTAAACCAAGCATCCATACAGCTGGCCCAAACAGATGGTGAACTGGAGAATATGGCTGAAGGACTTCCGGGATGCAATAGCATAGCTGCAAGCAGAAACATTTTGGTGAATGGAAGAAAAACTGCATTCTGAGTCCAAATGGTGTTTTCAAGTCCTCTAGTTGCCTGGGCATTGACTAGCCAACTAGTCATCATCTTCTAGGACTGTTGTCTGGTCAACCAAGCCAGTAGGGGTGTAAATGGATATCTGAATTGTCTGAACAAATTTGGTCTTTTCAAATAGATATAGAATGAGTTTTGTGTTCAATTTTTTTGCATTCAACAATCCCATTGTCAAAAATAATAATATAAAATTGGATGAAAAAAATTTATGCCTTTTCTTCAAATATAGAAAAATGTTTAAAATATCCTTATCCGAACCTGATTACGACCAAACTCATTTTAGCAAATATAGAATGAATTTGGGATTAATTTTTTTATGGACATTAACAATCTCAACACCAAAAGCAAGGGTATAAATTTGGATGGAAAATTATATGTCCTATTTGCTAACCATAGATGAAAAAACACTATCCGATTACACCCCTACAAGTCAGCCATATCAGCCCAGGCAGCCTACTGCTTAGCCAGTCACCGATGGCTGTAATACCCATATATTGAGGGCATTAACATCTTGGATAACATGGAATAGACAATATTATAGACTAAAGAAAACAAAAATAGGTGGTCATCCATTGGGTTGGGCCTCGAATGCTATTGGGCTGAAGTTATCAAGCCTGGTTGCGCATGTACAACTACTGGTGACTAATTGATGATTAATTGACTGATTGGTCGACTAGCCCAATTAATGGAGCTGAGACACCTGATCAATGACTGGTTTCTCATTTAGTCGTGATTAATCAGGTGATATGAAAACACGAATGGTTCTGCACTAAAATATCCTGCTACCACAGGTAACCTGTTTGCAGTTTGGCCCTGGATACAGTTTTCATAGATAAGTAAAACAAGGAGCTTCTAAATTGTATAGATATGTTCCATCTAAAAAAAAGGTGTCAAGATGAGTCCTCCCCCCCCCCCCCCTCTACACACACACACACATCACTTGTCCAAAAAAACTCACTAGAAACAACACACCGGTATTCAAAACAGTGCTAGTCTGTTGCTGATGCATTTAATTCCCAAACATCTATTGTAAATCTCCAACCTAACTAGTGTCTCAGGGAAGAAGAACAAGGGGATGATCAGTACTATTAAATGATAATTTTAGGCAACATATCCTGTGTAATTGGCGATTATGATGCAACTGGCAATCCTAGATTTCTACTGTCAGATTGTATCCAGCAGCAGCAGATAAAGGTGGGGAAAATTTGCAGTTAACCATCCGTAACTGCAATTTTGTTTTACAAATAGGTCCTCCCACCTATGTCTATTGCCACTGGATGCGATCTGGATGCCTATAGAATAAAGAATTGCACCACAATCACCAATTGGCGTTTGCACAATGTTGCCATGGTATCAAACCAAGTTTATGAATATGTAAAGTTACATGCAGAATTATGAGCAGTAGGCAGTAGGCACTAGGTACAATGATTTTTCGGTTACAATAGGTTAAATTCTGTGGTCATGAACTCATGATATTCCCCTCTAGCCTAATCAAATCTATTTCAGACTAGTCCATGAACATGACACTTGAACTGTTCATTATCTGTTTGATTCCATCAAATTTTCTTTCCTGCCTCTTTAAAAGGAAGGTGATGCTCTGACATGAAGAGCAAGACCTAAAAGATAACAAACAGCACCAACACCAACAAATCCTTTTAGTCCCAAGCAACTTGGGATAGGCTACAAGGAAAGAAAAGGTAATCGACAAGTTTCCTGGTAACTTATTTCCAATAGGGGAAAAGGTATCACAGTATAATCTGAAAGCTGGATGGCGCTTAACCCCATCGCAGAGCCAGGTTTGATCACCTTGGTTAAAAAACATTAACTAGAAAGAACATATGTCGGACACGAAACAACGTGCTTATGTGCATATGGAAAGTAAGTAGAGAGGGAGACAAAAAGACATACACAGCAAGCAGCGATGCAGGGCCTTCCAATACAGCTGTGATCCCTTCAACCGTAACAGTTGCGGTGTCCCTAGCAACATACCTAGAGTCTCCCTTACTGTACTCTTTCCCTGGACAAGGAAGAACCCAACCACTGTCATTTCAGCTCATCCGCAATATATTCTGATTGGATAAAACTCTTTCCTAGAGATGCTGGCGATAACTTACAAACTTCATCAAAGAAATTGGGATTCTCTTTCTTGAAGAAATTAGGGGTGAAGACGAAGGGCCCCTCAATCATTATGTGGGTCAACCCTGTGAATGCCCACCAGCACATGAGCATACGGTCGATCTTGGATAGTCTGCCACATCTTCCTGTAAGCGACGATATAAACACGAGCTCAGAATGATGCTAGACTGTTAGAGTTTTGCGGGTCTTAAGTTACGCGCAAGTCATTTTTGCAGTTCTTGATTTGTTGGAATGTTGAACTTTAGATCCAGGGTTTAGAAGGATGAGTTGTGGAAAAATGCAAATTCTAAGTCATCTTAGATCGAGAAACACCCAGATTGTTAAGAGCGAAGTAGAATCATGATGCAGGTGAGCTAATCAATTTAAAATACAAAATTGCACCCAGTCCATCCCATTTCAGTACATCTCTAAAGTTCCGCCGCTGCAATTTCCGGTAACAACGGGAGCACTCGCCAAGATTCCAACTTTGGACACAGGAATTTCAGTTCGAAGAGGGAGGACGGGAAGCATCGGAATGTAACGGAGGAACAAGTAGATAGATACAACAGAACATATAGTGTGGTTACCGGAGACGAGCCAGACGGCGAGGAGGACGAAAAGGGAGGCGCCGAGGTAAGACACGAGGATCTCGCCCTGAGACAGCTGCAGCGGCACGTAGCCCGGCAGCTCCAGTTCCGCAGGCGCGTAAGGGTGCCCCATTGCCGCCGCTGCGGCCGTCGCCGGATCGACTTCTCCTAGGCCTTGCGGCTGTGCCGATCTGGGTAGAGTCGCCGCCGCCGCCGCCGCGGCAGCAACAACTTGTGTGAAGCACGAGACTAGACGACAGTTTGGCTTCTCAAACAGGACTACAGGAGTAGTATACTGCTGGCAGATCAGGAAGGGCTGATTGAGGGCAGATTTGGATCGTCCAAACTACTCATTTTTAGCATTAAATAAAAATAGCTACTAAGCCTCCTTTGACCGCGAGGAATTTTTTCCCGTTCCTATATTTTCTAGGTTTTTGAACCGTTTTCTACAAAATTCTACACTCTAAATGGAGCCTAAAATAATTTGATATATTTAATACTCACTAATACATGATCATATTTCTAATAGATAGGTTGTTTTTCACAATTCGTTGCCAGTAGCTAAGAATTCTCAGCTAACAATTAGTTTTCGCTATGATGAGGGCTAAAAATTAGTTGGATTGTTTGAACACTTAACAATCTTTAGCAGCTAATTTTTAGCTGGGTGTATCCAAACAGAGCGTAGGGTTGACTATGAGGAAGGGCGACGAGGCAGATGGGAGGGCGATGAACCATCAGTCTACGACATGTGGAGCCAGTTACACACGGAAGTGTTAATTTGCTTTCTTTTTATATGTCGTGATGAACTGATGACCACTGGGTCCATTGGACTAAACTTTTAAGGACCTTAAATTCTTGAATATTTTCATATCCATTAGCGAATACTCCCTCTATCCTAAAATATATTTTAGTCATTTTTCTACCTATCTCTATTCAGATGAGTGTTGATGAATTTGAACATATATAAAACACATTCATTTACAATATATCTATTTGAAATTAAAATGAGTCGTATTTTAGGATGTAATGAAGTATTGTTTGCTATAGAAAAAAACTCCACATCGACTCAAATCATCCATATTTCATAATAGTCAGATCAACTCATAATTTTACTAGTTCATTGACCTATTTGGGAACTTTTTAATTGAAGTGGATTGGAGGGTTCGTAGTGGGTTTAAATCCACAATGGTTCAAAATCCCTTCGCATCCTTTTTATCCACTTCAACTCCTTCGATTCTAAAGTTGCCAACTAGGTCTTAATAAATCCTCTCATCTTGTGATAAGGTACCAGTAGAGTAGTAGTAGGTTAATTGGTTTTATCAATGATGCTAAGCCTTTTCGACGTACCCACGTGTTAATTTGGCCGTGCCAATGATATGAAATAGGTTTCTTTTATATTGAATCATCACCAATAAAGTTTAAGCAATTTCGCTAATTTTCAAGAGGTTGTAATTTGATGATTCAACTTATGTTTGTGGGCCATATACGAAGTGGCCACTATAATCTGGATATGATATCTCCTTATCCCATTGAGTCATCTCTAAGATTCCAGTCAATTTTATTTAAAATTTGAGGTTCAAACATAAGTTTTTTTAATTATAAGATTGAGATTTTAACGTGGGCACATGTCAATTTGCCAATGCCGACTAGCACAAATAGCTTCTGTTTCTAACAAATTTTAGTTCATGTTTGATATTACCAGCGTTTTAATGTGTGAAGATAGATTTTACCGTGGGCACATGTCAATCTACCAATGCTGATAAGCACAAAGTAGCTTCCTCCAACACTAACACGTTTCCAACAAATTTTAGTCCATACTGCGCTTTAATGTGTGACGATGATGCCTCGATTTATGTCTCCAACATTGAGGTGGACCCTTCAGTAATTTGAACTAAGTAGCTCTACTTTTCACTAAGTTGTCTTCAATAAATTTAATGTGTTGGCAGCAATAGCTCCCTCTCTTATTTAGCTACCTTTAATAAATTTCCGTTAATTTTGATAATTTTTTAATGTGTGAGCATTGGAGCACAACATTTTGATTTCATGATCGAAGAAGGCACGGTCTCACCTGGGCGGTGGCCGCGCCGCGTCGACTCAGCCTCAGCCTCAGCCTCAGCCTCAGCACAACACCGACTCCGACTCCCCCCCTCCGCGGCTGGGTTGCGGACTTGGGGCGGGCAGTTCGGCTTCGTCTTCGTCCCCGAGACAGAGAAGCCGAAACCCTATCGCCGCCGCGCGGCGCGCAGAGAGAGACAGAGAGGGAGGGAGGGAGGGAGGGGTGATCGATTTTGGAGGGGAGGGACTGGAGCGAGGGTCTCGCAGAGCCCAAGGCCGACGGCCGGTCCCTACGACCTCTGTTGAATCAGTGGTGGCGCCGCTCCCCCGTCCGCCGGACCGAACCAGCTCAGATTGGATTGATTTCTTCGTCCCCTTCGTTGTTGGTGAGTAATCCACCCACGCCGACCCGTCCGCCCGTGCGTGCGTCCTCCCTTGCTTGCTGCAATTTCTTCTGATGGATTCGAGTCGATTCCTTGTCGTTTAAGAGTTGCCCTGTTTGCCCCCTGAATCAGATTCCAAAAATCCTGGGGCTCCAAGGTCGCAGCAGCCAGGAACCTTGCGCCGCGCGTCTCCGAGCGGCGGTGCCATGGACGAAGAGGACGACGACCGGCGCTTTCTGCACAGCCTCGGCGTCACGTCCGCCAACATCGAGGACATCGAGAAGAAGATCCTCTCGCAGGCAAGTCCAGCCTATTCCTGCTCGCGCCTGCCATTATTATTCTTACGCAGCTCACAGCCAGAACTTGAGTAACTCCGCACAATCCGCCTCGTCTCACGTTGCATCAACTTGCATCCTGTGTGTGGTGCGCAGGTCCAAACTGACCCGAAGGACGATGCTGAGCCAGGAGCCGCCATCGATGACGCCACGAGGAGCAATGTCGTCGCACCTGAGGCTGACGCGCAGGCGAAGCTGCACCAGAAGCTGCGCTCAGTGCAGCTTGAGATCGACGCCGTAGCTTCTACCATTAAGCGAGCAGAGCACACTGCCGGTAAGCAGATTGACAGCTTGGGCAGCGGTGGCGCACAAGATAAAAAGAAGCAGGCTGACACTCATGGAGGAGCCCTGCAGCAGGCGCTTGCCATTGAGCGCATTAAAAGCCTCAAGAAAGCCAAAGCTCAGATTCAGAGAGAGATATCGCAGTCGGATCCCTGCACGTCCGGCTCGGACAACCGAAAAGATAAAATGCTGGCCAGGCTCGTTGATGAGGAGCCAAGACGTAAGAAGAAACCACTAATGCCATCTCGAGGGCCTAAGAAGACATCAGCTCCTAGTAGACTGAAAACCATGAGTTATGATGATGACAACGACTTCGACGCGGTGCTTGATGGGGCTTCTTCAGGGTTTATGGAAACCGTGAGTGTCTATTCCTACGGGCTTCTCATTCGTTGTCTTATTTTCTATATTTTCACTGCATTCTGATGCTGTACGCTATGGTGTAGGAAAGGGAAGAACTAATCAGGAAGGGATTACTGACACCATTTCACAAATTGAAAGGCTTTGAGAAGCGTGTTGAGCTACCTGGACCTTCTCATAGGCAAAATGATCCCTCCGAACAAGCTGAAGAAACCATTGAAGCTTCCAGGATTGCTAGATTTGCTCAGTCGATGCAGCAGATTGCACAAGGCCGCCCAGCGACCAAATTGCTTGATCCAGAATCTTTACCTAGGCTGGATGCACCTACTGCTCCATTTCAAAGGCTTGGAAGGCCTCTAAAACGTCCTGTATCTCCTAGTTCAGAAGAACAGCAAAAGAAGAGAAGAAGGAATAAGATCAAGAGGCCCTTGCCTGACAAGAAATGGAGGAAAGCCAGCTCAAGGAAGGATCCACTATTGGAAACTGATGGTAAGTTGAGTTTCGTTCACATCTTGTAAGCCTGTGGGGTTTGCATTATTCTGTTTCAGTAGTCATATCAAATGCAGATGGAATGGAACCCTCTTTTGCAATTTTCTTATGAAGTCCCTATGGCGATGCCAGGGCCCAGGAGGGCCTACGGCAAGGATAGGATTAGTTAGGCAGTATGCATGCTGATTTCCTAGATAATATTACTTAGAGGTTAATCTAGCATCCATAACAGGTGAACTAATTCTTTTTGTACTCACAGATGAGGATGCTGGTGACTTTGCAACATCAGTTTCTGAGGAGGATGACCAAGCAGCAGAAGGTTTTGATGGGTTACCTCCTGTTATCCTTGAAGGTGGTTTGAGAATTCCTGGCACAATTTATGAACAGCTATTTGACTACCAAAAAGTGGGAGTGCAGTGGCTATGGGAGTTACACTGTCAAAGGGCTGGTGGAATTATTGGAGATGAAATGGGCCTGGGAAAAACTGTTCAGGTCTTATCATTTCTTGGTTCTTTGCATAACAGCGGCATGTACAAGCCCAGCATCGTCATTTGCCCTGTAACCCTTCTGCAACAGTGGCGAAGGGAGGCCAATAGGTGGTATCCAAAGTTTAAAGTGGAGATTTTACATGATTCTGCAAATGGTTCGACTAAAAAGTGCAAGACAAATAGTGATTCTGATAGTGAGGCTTCTTGGGATAGTGAGCAGGAAGAGGTTAGACGTGCAAAACCTGCAAAGAAGTGGGATGACTTGATTTCACGGGTTATAAATTCAGGATCAGGTTTGCTTTTGACCACATATGAGCAGCTAAGAATCTTAGGGGAGAAGTTACTTGATATAGAATGGGGATATGCTGTGTTGGATGAGGGTCACCGTATAAGGAATCCTAATGCTGAGATAACGCTGGTGTGCAAGCAACTGCAAACTGTTCACAGGATAATCATGACAGGTGCACCTATTCAAAATAAACTTTCTGAGCTCTGGTCTCTTTTCGATTTCGTGTTCCCTGGAAAACTAGGTGTGCTACCTGTATTTGAGACTGAGTTTTCTGTGCCAATTACTGTTGGTGGTTATGCTAATGCAACGCCATTGCAAGTGTCCACAGCATACAGATGCGCTGTTGTCCTACGCGATCTTATCATGCCTTACCTTCTTAGGCGGATGAAAGCTGATGTGAATGCACAGCTTCCTAAGAAAACGGAACATGTTCTTTTCTGTAGTCTAACTCCAGAGCAACGTGCTACTTATTGTGCTTTTCTTGCTAGTTCAGAGGTGGAACAAATATTTGATGGCAATAGAAATTCACTGTATGGGATTGATGTCATAAGGAAGATATGCAACCATCCTGATCTACTTGAGAGAGAACATGCAGCTCAAAATCCTGACTATGGGAATCCTGAAAGAAGTGGAAAGATGAAAGTGGTTGAGCAAGTTCTTAGGGTCTGGAAGGATCAAGGCCACCGTGTTCTTCTGTTTACTCAAACTCAACAAATGCTTGACATTTTAGAGAACTTCTTGACAACCTCTGACTACCAATACCGAAGAATGGATGGCCTAACACCTGCAAAACAAAGGATGGCACTAATCGATGAGTTCAATAACACAGACGAAATTTTTATCTTCATTCTGACCACCAAAGTTGGAGGATTGGGTACAAATTTGACTGGTGCAAACAGGATTATCATTTATGATCCTGACTGGAACCCTTCAACAGACATGCAGGTAAAACTTTTTTGATTATTTTGTGTCTCATATGCGCATTTTTCACCTATTAACTTATCATTAGCGAGACGATCAGTACAATTGTTGTATCGGACCTAAAAAAGTGCTGACATGAAAGATGAATATTTTGAATTGTTATCTGCTTATAAGCTTACAGGTATAATCTCCTGTTTTCAGTATGTGTACAGTCTTTCCTTTTTCAGTCATAAAAGTTCTCTGCAAGCTTGCATCAATATCTTATCAGCACTGACCTGAATAAACTATTTGTGATGTAGGCCAGGGAACGTGCATGGAGAATCGGGCAAACTAAAGATGTGACGGTTTACAGGCTGATCACACGTGGCACAATAGAGGAGAAAGTTTATCATCGACAGATATACAAGCATTTCCTTACTAACAAAGTACTGAAAAACCCTCAGCAGAGGAGATTCTTTAAAGCCAGAGACATGAAGGATTTGTTCACACTACAGGACGATGTTGGGAATGGTTCAACTGAAACATCAAATATTTTCAGCCAGCTGTCTGAAGATGTGAATATTGGGGTCCCAAATGAAGGTCAACAAGATCAGGCACATATTGCTTCACCAAGCACCAGTGAGGTTGAGCCATCTTGTGGAGGGAAAGGTAAAGTGGAAGAGAACTCTGAGCAAGCAGATGAAGAATCCAACATTTTGAAGAGTCTCTTTGATGCCCAAGGCATTCATGTAAGCAGTAGTTTCTTATCCCTAATTACAATCTGCACCCACAATGCTTCAGTTTTCTTTGTTAACACTATTCTTTTTGAACTTGCTCAGAGTGCGATCAATCATGATGCCATAATGAACGCTAATGATGACCAGAAGGTGCGTCTAGAAGCAGAAGCCTCACAGGTGGCACAAAGGGCTGCTGAAGCTTTGCGTCAATCGCGGATGCTCAGAAGCCGTGATAGTTTTGCTGTGCCCACATGGACCGGAAGGTCTGGTGCTGCTGGGGCACCCTCTTCTCTCCGCAGAAAGTTTGGGTCCACAGTCAACAGCCAGTTGACCAGTTCCTCGCAGCCATCAGAAACTTCAAGCAGCAGGAGTCAAAGCCTTCCAGTGGGTGCTTTAAATGGCAAGGCACTGTCGTCTGCCGAACTTTTGGCTAAGATCCGTGGGACCCGAGAGGGGGCTGCTTCAGATGCATTGGAGCATCAACTCAGCGGAGGATCAGCTTCCAATCATGTATCGAGTCCATCTGGAAATGGTGGCCGCTCGTCAAGCTCTTCTAGCAGAAACATGATCGTTCAACCTGAAGTCCTGATCCGCCAGCTCTGCACCTTCATACAGCAGAACGGTGGGTCTGCCAGCTCCACGAGCATAACAGAACATTTCAAGAGCCGCATTCAGTCCAAGGATATGCTTCTGTTTAAGAACCTGCTGAAGGAGATAGCATCGTTGCAGAGAGGTGCGAGCGGTGCTATGTGGGTGCTGAAACCTGATTACGAGTGATTACTGTAGTTGTAGTTCAGGAGAACAAAATTTTGGTCTAGAAGTAGGGGAGGGGGCGGGGGATTTTGGAATTCAATAGGGAGGGAGAGATCTTTACGGCGTGATTGGTTCCAGTATCTAGGTAGCCTGGACTGCATTTACCAGCAAAGCTGAGCTAGGACGGGACAGGCCACAGACATGCAGTGCCTTGCTGTTTGGTTTACTGGATCTGCATATGATGGCTGGACAGAGCGTTAGTTTGATTGGTTGGATTTGCTGCACGCTACAAGCTGGAGACAGGTATTCAGCAGCAATCCATAGGCACAGGAGCGAGCCTGACTGCCTAGAAATGGATCTCAATTTCGTTTCCCCAAAGCTAGGCCGGGAGCCCAAATTTACATGCATTCAGCCTGGCCAAAGACATCAGGCAGGCAACCAAACATATAGGACGTGCATCTCGCAAGCCAGGTCGGTTTATATCCAACCTACCAATCACGCCTTGGTGGCTTACTGACTTATTCTTTATGTAAGGAAGAATTTAACAGGAAAAATCTTTAAAAAATGCGATGTGAATACAGTAGTAGAAATCTTCATGGCTGTGTGGTCTCTGTGTTTTTGAATGGCCGGAGTTCACTGTTTGCTGGAGTTGTACCCTGTCCCTGATTCTGAGCCGCGATCCCTGACTCTGGTGATGGGTTTATGTACCCTCAGCATCCTGGAGACCTGGACAGAGGACAGGACACCGTCCTTCTGCCCTGGGCGAAGTGCGTGCGTGCACAGCCGTCGCCACCAGCTGTTCGTAGTCGTTCTCTCTTATCCTCTAATTTTCTCCAAACCGAGCCGGCTCGTTCGATGCCAACGGTCTCTCTCTATTAGTATTCTTAGTATTTTAAACAGGGACTATGTAGTGAGAGTCTTCCGAAAACGTTATTTTTAATGTCGTTGTAGCCGTTAGGGCATGCAAGATGATTAAGTACATGGTTTAGATAGACTCAATGTTAAGTATTATTAGAAAAGTTAATTTTTACAATACAAATATGTGCTTAGATAGACTCAACTACCTTCTTAGCATTCATTAAACACCAATGCTAATTTAAGCATCTCATCCATCTTTTAAACACCATGTGCTAATGATATGGTGAGCATAAATAGGTTTTTTCGCTAAGCGGCTCTCTAAACACCTCCCAACCTCCCATTGCACATGCTCTGTGCTATTCTCACCAGACAGCCCATCCTACCGATTATATTCAGTATAATATTTGAACTCGTTCGATATAATATTTGAACTCTCCTGTGAACGCAACCTTATTTCTATTACAACTGTCATACGTCAAATGTTTCAGAACTGCTATAACGCGCCATTATAGTCCGCTGTTTAAAACACCCTGTAGCTTCGTCAAGTAGAGAATCAAGCTGACAAGTGACAATAGTATATTGGCAAGTAGCCACATTATTTTACTGTTGTGATCTGGTAGAGTCTTAGTTAATCAGAGTCTCGGTGCCCCTCACCTGTTTAGTCATCGGAAGTCGGAACAGATGTTGCTGGTCCAAAAAACTAACACCGCCGGTGAGTTGTAAGCTTCGACGATCAGGCAATCAGCTCATAGCTCAGCTAGCTGAGGCTGAGCTCGCCCCCCGCAATGGAAGGCTCCACCACCGCCCAGGTCCAGGTGATGTCCCGGCGAGTGGTTCTCCCCGAGCCACCGCCGCCGCCGCCGACGGAGGAAGTCCACCTGACCCCGTGGGATCTCCAGATGCTCGCCCTCGGCTACATCCAGTCCGGCCTTCTCCTGCCCAAGCCCAACCTCGAGCCGGGCGTGGTCGTCGACCGCCTCGCGTCGGCGTTCGCCCGCGCTCTGGGCCTCTTCTACCCGTTCGCCGGCCGGCTAGTCGTCGGCAAGCGCGGCGCTGGCGACGGCTCCACCGCCACCACCATGTCTCTACGGTGCACCGGCGAGGGCGTCGAGTTCGTCCACGCGGCGGCTCCCGGGGTCACGGCCGCCGACATCACAGCCGGGGCGCCGCGGTACATTCTACGCGAGCTGGTGGCGTCGCTTTTCCCGCCCGGTGGGCTGCTCTCCGTCGACGCCGCCTCGCCGGAATCTGACGAAGGATCCCGGCGGGCGCCGGTGCTGGCCGCGCAGGTCACCGAGCTCGCGGACGGCGTGTTCGTCGCCGTGTCGCTCAACCACGGCGTCGGCGACGGGACGACGTTCTGGCACTTCGTCAACACATGGTCGGAGCTGGCCCGAGGCGCCGCTAGCGAACGGCCGCCGCCGGTGCTGAAGCGGTGGTTCCCCGAGAACTTCAACTGCCCCGTGCCTGTTCCTCTGCAGCTCGCCAAGGTCGAGCACATCCGGCGGCGCGGGCAGCCACCACCGCCACCAGCACTGCAAGAGTGCGCCTTCCATTTCTCCCCGGAGAGCGTGAAGAAGCTCAAGGCGAGGGCCAACGCCCAGGCACCGCACTCCGGCGCGGCCACCGTCTCCTCTCTTCAGGCCCTGCTCGCGCACCTCTGGCGGTCGGTGTGCCGAGCCCGGCTGCTCGAGCCGTTGCAGCAGACCACGTACCTGCTGGTCGTCGGATGCCGAGGGAGGGTGAAGGGCGTCCCGCAGACCGGCTACGTCGGCAACGCCGTGGTGGCGTGCATGGTGACGTCCACCGCCGGCGAGGTCCTGGAGAAGGGGCTAGGCTGGGCCTCGTCGTTGCTCAACTCCGCCGTGGCGAAAACATTGGATGAGGCGGCCTTTAGGGACTGGCTGGAGCGATGGACGCGGGAGCCGCGGTTCACGCCCGCCGCGGTCGCGCCTGGCGCGGCGGCCATCTTCGTCGGGAGCTCGCCGCGGTTCGACGTGTACGGCAACGACTTCGGGTGGGGGAAGCCGGTGGCCGTGCGGAGCGGCCCGGGCAATAAGGTGGATGGCAAGGCGACGGTCTACGAGGGCCGGGGCGGTGACGGCGCCATTTACCTGGAGGTGTGCCTCGCTCCAGATGCTCTGGCCAGGCTCGTCGCCGACGAGGAGTTCATGGATGCGGTGACCGCACCGCCGCAACTGTGACGGCGGTGAGCTATCCTACTCGAGCTCAGAGCCTCAGAGCAGTCGACAATACGTGTTCCATTACTAAACTGTACTACACTACTGCGCTAGCTAGAGATGAAACACGGTAATAAAAAATAAATGCTAGATTTTTTTAAAAAAAGAAACATCTAGCCACTGCTTTGTATGCTCTTGTCATGTGAAGTATAATCACCGCAGTTTGCCAGTTTGGTCCATTGTGTTCATGTGCATATATAGACCAGCAGGTCCCGCAGCTTGGATCGCATTCAGGTTCAGGTCAAGTCAGATCGTGTGTTATAGTATAGTAGCATTATATTCGATTCATCCGCTCTCTGCTCGTACAGAGAACAGAGACCGGGCCTAGCGGTGTAGCATATCCTTCCACAGCACACCGTTCCCTCTTCTGACACGCCGCAAAACAACATCACAGTACCATCCCATCTTACAGTAGTTTCCATATAAACAGTCGCAGCTGACACAACCCCAAGACATGCATGCATACATTCATGGCCTTGCTTGGCTGCAGTTATTCTGTACCCGTACGTACGCTTAGCTCCCCCGGCCTGCCTCTACCATATGTAAGTACCATCTGCTACACATACGTACGTAGGCCATAGCATGGACATCATCATCTACTCGATGATCGTCAGTTGAGGTCGATCAATTCGGTTCCTGGAGAGAAGACGATGCATGACGGAGGATGATGCATCAGGCTTCAGGTGTGCGCCAGCTCCTTGGAGACGCCGGCCTGGTACGGCCCCTCGCAGAACTCGCCGCCGAGGTCGTCGCACGCCTCGCCCGGGAACACCCTGCATCCGTAATTGATTCTCTCGATTAGTCGCGAAATGCAAGAACCGGGGATGGCAACAAGCTTGTCTTGGCTGGTTGCTGATCGATTACGTTTTCGGCTCGTCGTAGGACAGGTACTCCCTCTCCACCTCCTCCTCCCTCCTGCTCGCCGCCGCCTCCGCCGCCGCGAGCTTAGCCTCCGGGTACATCTGCCCGCTGCACGCGTCGCCGCCCAGCAGCTCGCACGCCTCCATCGGGAACACCCTGCAGCATCAGACACACAGATGGCACACGTGCGCCTCATCATCGTTCCCGAATTCTAACAATCAAAGCCATCTGAATCGCAAGGCTAGGGCCGGGGGGCACGACGCTTACGAGACGCTTGAGCTGTAGTCGACCTCGGCAGGCTCCGCCGCGACGACGACGGCAGCGGCAGCCGCGCGAACGCTCCTGCTTGTGGCGGGGACGACACGGGCCACCGCCGGGGTCCTCGCCGCCGGCCGGCCCTTCACGGGCAGCACGGCCGAGAACCCGACGGCTGTGGCGGCGGCCTGCATCTTCTGGCCTGCTGAGCTGCTTGTGTGATCAAAGTGCTCTAGTGAAGTGACAGCTTGGTTCAGTATGATCTGGAAGGCTTATCTACCTTGTGTGGAGCTTCCAAGCTCGTGAGAGGCTGCCTTTATATACTGCAGTGCCGTGGGGGGCTCCCTGGTCTGGATAAGATTCTGGTATGTGGTATCCCCCCATTGGTGGTCAGAATTGTTCTTGAGAGGGGGCCCACGCCCATGCCTGATCTTTTTGAAACCCGTCCCTTGTAAAGATATTTCTACCTCTGATCCTGACAGCTATCTTACCTCAATTGTTGCAAAAGGACGCTGGCAAAACGGATATTGTCATCTTGTATCGCAAGGAGATATTTTCCCCTTCTTCCTACTGTTCGTTTTGCTTGATGTATAGTGATTTTTTTAGAACAGTTGTTGTGTATAGTGATGCTGTGCTTGCAGATTCCAGAATGGAAAAGAAAAGCATCAGGGGCAGAGGGTGATTAACCTCTACGTTAAACAGCCATAATTCTATTCAGCATCCGCTTATCAAGGGAATAGGAAAGGGACAGCAGCGACTGTAAAGCTGTCTCCAATGGGATTTCTCAAATCCCACTCTCCATCAATATTCCAACTATTTCCCTCTCTGTCCACGTGCATCATTTATATCAAATAGTGCAAAATAGTGTTTTGAGGAACCCCTTTTAAAAAACCATTTGAGAAACCATTGGAGAGAGCCTAATAAACTAAAGCATTACCACGATGAAAAAGAAGCATACATCAGATTGTTCAGACTAAGACACAAAACACTGATTTTTCACATCAACTTAAGATCAAGGTACAACAATCTTTCTAACTGCGAAGTGACGCTCGAGGCACCGCTGGCAATCCTAGCTCATCCTCCTGCACCCATCAGAAAATAATCAAGCACCATTAGTACCGCCTCAACCAAACAAACCTCTAGCTGAATAAGTGGTTCATGTAAAAACATGTTTTTTTGGCAAACAACCATATAGAAATCCATAAAAGAGGTACCAAATTCTAGGTGTCAAATATAATGAAACATTAAAAATATAGCTTGGTAAATTGTTGTGCTCTAGTCAAGCACTACTGCATCAGGCCAAACCATCAAAGATATTTTGAATTCCTTGCTGGTTCATTCCAGGGGGGGGGGGGGGGGGAGGGGGAACTGCACTAAGTTAAGAATGTTGTGCAAATAAATCACCCGCTGTCCGTCTGCTGGGACTGCTGCAGGGCGAGTTGGTGCAGCAGGTAAGTTGAGGTCAGCATCAAAATCAGATTCTGGTTGCAGATATGCCGGGACTGCAGCTGACTCAAACTCCATATCAGACTCCAAAGCATCCAGCTCTGCAATGTCAAAGGAACATTTTAATAAGATCAACAAATCAGTAATACTCTCCAAAACATCACCAGCTAGATGGTAAGGAAGAAAATTTAGGCCATTTAGGGTATGAATATAGATGATCAATTAGAGTTTTAGACCATTAGCAGATAACCATACTGCCAAGTAATGTTCCGAAAACCATGGAAGCCTTAAATACAGAAGAGATGTCATACTGCTGCCAAGATGAAATTACAGCTTCCATACCTCCCATCAGTTCTTCCTCATCAACATCATCAGGGATGTTGTAGCTTCTACCAAGAGTTTCTTGAATCTCATTGCTCACGTCCATCAGATCCGTCATTTCATCTTGCATATTCTACAAATTGCAGGAATGAGTAAGTACGACTCAAGTTACTGAAAAAGATAGTAAGCAACAAATAAAACAGCAAATATTGAAGGCATTCCATCAAGCATTCCCCAAAATCTGGGTGATGATGCGGGCTTGGATAACTATATTTTATTCACTACACACAAATCTCCTACAAATCTCAGAAAAGCTGGCAGTTCCAGGATATAGGCTACAGAGTAAGAGTGATAAACAATCCAATACATTGTGTTCTGGCTTTAACAGAAATTTGAGAACAAATATCCAAAACCATTTTGTTATGCATGGATACTGAAAAGGAAATTTGAGCATAGAAGTAACCCAATTCAAAGATTGGCCCTGACGATAAAATGGTCGTAAAGTTTCTGATAGTCATTCAAACAATCCCCAAATCTTAAAGTGCTCATGTGTCCTGACCGACAGTGATCATCTAGTATTTTGGAAAACTTTTGACAATGAATCAGAAGTCGTCGCGTGAAACAAAGAGATGGATAATTAAGTGCTGGGAAAGGGAAGGGTCAGGCATACATCAATGTCCTCAATCCTGACGGTTTTCATCATTCCCTTGAGCTCCTTGTTCGCTGCCTTCATCGCATTCATCTGATAAAAGGCAACAAAAACGAATCCATAATAAACATGGGCGCTGTGAACACGAGTGAGCTTGATAGAGGAGGGATCTGATGTCATTACAGTCTGCTGAGCGTCCTTGAGGCCATCGGCAGCAAAGGAAACTTGGTCGAGATTGTAGGTTTGGTTGTACAGCATGTTGCGCTGCTCCTCGTACCTGAGAGCAAATGGGCAATCTTATATGGTACTTACAGTATAAATGTAACAATGGATGCCTGCTGCTACAATTTGTGGGGACATTGCAGCTATCAAGTTAATGTCAAGTAGGAACAATAAACCAGCAACAGGCAAGTAACGAAAGTGAAATTACTCAAGGGACCGAAATGGGGAGAGACGGGGAGCAGAGCACGAACATGCGCTTGTGCTTGAGGAGCCGGATGGCGCGCGCCTTGATGGCTTCCTGGGACGGGCCGGGGCGGGTCTTGCGGATCTGCTCCTTGTACCTGGCCAGCTCCTCGTCCAGCTTCTTGATCTTCTCGTCCACCGTCTCGCCCCGCTTGTTTATCTACCGGATCGAATTATCCACGGCGCGTTGGAGAACAGATCATCAAAAATAGGATTAGATTAGCTTGCCCACTGCCCGTGAACCAATGCGGCTATTACTGCTACGATAGGGAGAGAGAGAGGAGGGGGCCGGGGAAACAAGAGCAGGGTAGCAGCAGCAGCGGATTTCTAGAGAGCAGTGGCTGACTCGCTCGGTGGCGTCCTGGATGGAAGGGGGCGGCCCCTTGTCCTTCTTGGCGCCGAAAATCTTCTTCATGGCCGCTCCGCTCCGGCTGGTTGCCGCCGCCGGCGCCGCCGCAGGAGAGGGGGGAGGGTTCAGGCGCGTGCGGAAGCGGGGTCGGTTTTCGAAATCGAGATGTTGACAGGGGGGCTCAAGTCAAACAGGATTTCAGCTGTTTGTAGCGGGCCCATTGGCCCCGTCTGCAACATCCCGTTAGTAGTGGGCCCGGCATTTGGCCTGCATATCATATTGGGCCAAACCGAACCGGAGCAAGGCAGGAGGAGAGACCCGGCCCAGGTCGATTCATTTAGATATTAGATATATTCAAAATTATTAAAATGAAGATTCAAAGTTCTAAATGATAAATAAAATCTACCCTTATATATAAAATATGTACAAAGCACATATAAGTAGTTTTTTTAAAAGAAATTATGGGTACTCAACTAGCAAGGTACTCAACTAGCAAAGCCCACCAAGAAACTGGCGAATTGGCGTCGCCCACCTCCACATGCGTTGCGCTCCAAGCTGCACAGCTCGATCGTTCGAGGAGTATACCAGCAGCCAGCAGGCAGGCCCAGGCCACTGCGCGTGGTGTCCCGCAGTCCCCTGTCCTGTTCATTAACTCCCCCGCCGTAATCGGAGACGGAGACCGCCCGATCCCACGGCCGATCCGATCCGATCCGTCTTGCAAGCTGGTACACAGCAGCGCTAAGCTAACGGCGATCAGCCAGCGCCGCTGCTGCTTCTAGAACACAAGAACAGATAAAAGGTGCGCCATGTGTGTGATTTGATCAACTGGTTACACTTGGCCCTGAACGTTCGGATGGAGCCGGGGCCGTAAGCGGACTTTAATTTGCATGATAACCAAGATCACAGCACAGCGTTCCACTACGTAGCTGCTGCTGCTGCTAGTGGAGCTGGAGCTTTACACACTCTCACACGCACGGTCGACACTCGCGCTGCAACTGCATTAGCTGGACTGGTTTTTTACACGTGTTGTCAAGTGGAGAGGCGACTGGCGGCTCCTTTCTTGATCCGTCGCCGTCTTTGTCGATCGCCCGTGGTGGACTGACCGGTGGTTGGTGGTTGCGGCGGCCATCATCGGATCGGGTCATGCGGTTGTGATGCGATGGCTGCCATCTCGCGCCGTGCCAAGCAGGGCAGCGACTTGGGTGGCGGCCGTCCGGCCGGCGCATCATTCGCCGTCCGTCCACCCGGCAGCCGCCTCCTTCCTCTCCAGATCGATCACCCACTCTTCTGTCCGCTCTGCCTGCCTTTTACGGCTATCATGTTTCGGTGGTTGGAGCACACGCACGCTGCTCCTCCTCCCTCATGAAGCGTGTCTGCCCGCTGCCCATCCGGCGCGTTGAACCACCACCGCCCCTGCCTGGACTGGAGTGTGGAGTGAAACCGAGCGTTCAGGTGTGCTGACTTGTCTTCTTCTCCGGTTTGGAAGGTCGGAAAGGGGAGTGCGAGATCTCTGCCTGCCTGCCTACCCTGCTCTGGAGAATTCATTCATCGGCTGTACTCCCTGCCAGTGCCACTCTGCCCGCCAGAGTTCTTCATGGCGGTGGTGGTGGTGGTGGAGATATTTTAGCTGCTGCACCGGTGCAGAGTGTGCAGCGCGCGGGGAGGAGGAGAGCGAGGAGGGGTCCCCGTCGTCGTCCCGCTTCGTCCTTGTCGCGCTAAATGCTGCCATTAACTGACTGGCCGCAGGCGTTGATGCGTGGTGCCGAGCTCCGCTAATAAATGCGCGTATCAGTGTGTGAGTGCGTGTCCCTCCAGCAGTCCAGCGCCCCGGTGACGGCGCCCAGCTCGTCTTGGTCCTCCTACCCAGGCTAGCTGCCGCCGCTGCTAGCTGATCAGATCATCAAGGGCAGGGCTTTCGGTTTGTCTTCGTTTGCTCCTCGCCTCGGAGACGGATGGCTCCGGCGTCCGCGATGGAGCTGGAAGCGCCGCCACCTGCGGCTGCGGCCGTCGCCAAGGAGATCAAGTCGCCGGAGGTGCTGCCGCTCCCGTCGCAAGAGCAGCGCAAGAAGCTGTGCGCGCACTTCCTGGAGAGCGACGAGCGCCGCTTCCCGCGCGCAGCCAGGAGGACGCCCCTGGGCGGCGGCTACGAGCCGCCGCCCGCCGTGGCGGGCACCACGCCGGTCAACATCCGCGGCGAGCCCATCGCGGACCTGTCCAGGACCGGCGGCTGGGTGGCCGCCTTCTTCATCTTCGGCAACGAGATGGCGGAGCGCATGGCCTACTTCGGCCTCTCCGTCAACATGGTCGTCTTCATGTTCAAGGTCATGCACCGCCCCTTCACCAGCTCCGCCAACGCCGTCAACAACTTCCTCGGCATCTCCCAGGCCTCCTCCGTGCTGGGGGGATTCCTCGCCGACGCCTACCTCGGCCGGTACTGGACCATCGCCGTCTTCACCACCATGTACCTGCTGGGCCTCATCGCGCTCACCGTCAGCGCCAGCGTGCCCGCGCTCGTGCCCTCCCAGGAGGGCTGCGACAAGCTCGCCATGCTGCTGGGCGCCTGCGAGCCCGCCCGGCCGTGGCAGATGGCGTACCTCCAGACGGCGCTCTACGTCACGGCGTTCGGCGCGGCCGGGATCCGGCCCTGCGTCTCCTCCTTCGGCGCCGACCAGTTCGACGAGCGGAGCCCCGGGTACAAGCGCCGCCTCGACCGCTTCTTCAACCTCTTCTACCTCGCCGTCACCGTCGGCGCCATCGCCGCCTTCACGGCCGTCGTCTACATCCAGATGCAGCGCGGCTGGGCCGCCGCGTTCGGCACGCTCGCGCTCGCCATGGGCGTCTCCAACGCGCTCTTCTTCGTCGGCACGCCGCTGTACCGCCACCGCGTGCCGGGGGGAAGCCCGCTCACGCGGGTGGCGCAGGTCCTCGTCGCCGCGTTCAGGAAGCGCAACGCGCCCTTCGACAGCGGCGACTTCGTCGGCCTCTACGAGGTCGCCGGCGCCAAGTCCGCCATCCGGGGCAGCGCCAAGATCGAGCACACCGACGACTTCAGATGGCTCGACAAGGCCGCGCTGCAGCTGGAGGGGGACCTCGCCGGCGGCGAGGAGGTGGTGGACCCCTGGCGCCTGTGCACGGTCACGCAGGTGGAGGAGGTCAAGATCCTGCTGCGGCTGCTGCCCGTGCCGGCGTGCACGGTGATGCTGAGCGTGGTGCTCACCGAGTTCCTCACGCTGTCGGTGCAGCAGGCCTACACGCTCAACACCCGCGTGGCGGCGCTGCACCTCCCGGTGACGTGCATGCCCGTCTTCCCCTGCCTCGCCATCTTCCTCATCCTGGCGCTCTACTACCAGACCTTCGCGCCGCTGGCCCGCCGCCTCACGGGCCACCCGCACGGCGCCTCCCAGCTGCAGCGCGTCGGGCTGGGCCTCTTCTTCTCCATCCTCTCCGTCGCCTGGGCGGGGATCTTCGAGCGCTACCGCCGCGGGTACGCCGTCCGGCACGGCTACCTGGCCCTCTTCCTCACGCCCATGCCGGACCTCAGCGCCTACTGGCTGCTCATCCAGTACTGCCTCATCGGCGTGGCCGAGGTGTTCTGCCTCGTCGCGCTGCTCGAGTTCCTGTACCAGGAGGCGCCCGACGCGATGCGCAGCGTGGGCTCCGCGTACGCCGCCGTCGCCGGCGGGCTCGGCTGCTTCATGGCGTCTGCGCTCAACACCGCCGTGGACGCCGCGACGCGGGACGACGCGGTGGGGCGGCCGTCGTGGCTGGCGCAGAACATCAACGTCGGCAGGTTCGACTACCTCTACTGGCTGCTCGCCGTGCTCAGCACCATCAACCTGCTCGTCTTCGTCTACGTCGCCAAGCGGTACAAGTACAGGGTCAGGGTCGTCGCGCAGGCCACGGTTGTGAACAAGCAGTAGCCTTTGGCGCGACTAGGATTTGAAAAATCTTTTCCCCCCATGGATTTGCTGTACCAAAACATTACCAGGAATACCATTTCATCGGTCGTTTTTTTTGCAAATACACTACTACGTAGTAGTACATAACAACAACAAAAATGTTGGCTAATGTCCTCCGATTCCGTGCAAAAAGAAAATGTCCACTGTACAATATTGTTAGGTGTGCCACACTTTGCCGAGATGGTTTCAGAAATTGTCATGCCTTCAATTCGGCCGACATATTCCACTCTATGCGTGGCCCTGGGGCCCTCCGTAAACTCCATTGTTGAGAAACAAGTATAAGTTCCACAGGTCCCATGCGTTCATGCGCTCCAGCTGAGACATGCCTCCAAGGCAACGGCCCACGGCGCTGTTTGCTCTGTGTTCCTGATTAGTCCCTGAAAGCAACTTCAATTCCAATCTCCACGTCAGAATGTCACGGTCACAGCAACTGAAGAAACAGACAGGCTGGGAGCTTGGGCCTCGTTTAAGGGTTAAGACACCATATCAATGAAATCTGAAGCCGCAGGTTTGGGCTGCAAGTAATGGACACGGGAAAAAAACATCAGGATCTGATAATTCAAGCGATCTCTGACTGTCAGAATAGGGTCTTCAACTTTTACAGGCTGTCACTGAGGGAGTTTGCTTTTACAGCAGTTCTGTTATCTGGATGAATAATAATACAATCAAGGAGAAATGGATCTAGGCAAAAGATAACATACATAAACTCTGATCATTACTTCAGCAGCTATTGTATCCCATTCAAACAGCACTGTATATTATTATGACTCTTCGGACGTAATACTTTGTTTCACTGGCAATGCTACCTTAATATTATCAGCTCATAGTTAATTACATATTGAACCGAACGTTTAGCCTTCAGTACGCAATATGTAAGTAGAGCGGTATCAATTTTCATACTCATTTGATCTTCCATATATCTCTCTAGAAACATATGTTTCGCGAAAGTATAATAACAGCTCAGCACAAAAGAACGTGTAAGGAAGAGTTCATAATCTCACCTCATCAATGGTGCAAAAATTTGGTGACACAGAGATCACTAGATGACCGTACGACGAACCACCATCGTACTGCTGACTTTTCATCAGGCAATAATAGTCGCTTTACCCTACTGTTCATCGGCCCTTCCTAAAATGCTTCAGTTTACTGTTCGCCTTCGTTTCCCAATTGCTTCAGTTTTGCTGCAACCTGCTTCATTGATGGCCGAACAGCTACAGACTCTGAGGTGCATGATAAAGCAATCTTTAGCATTTCAGTTAATCTATCCTTCCGTGCTGTATCCAGTAGTCCTTGAGAGAAAAATTCGCTGGTGTTGTCCTCCTGCACCAGCATCCGTCCCCATGATACAATCGTAAAACCATTGCCAAACTCTGAGAATGAGGGATCCAACGACCTCTTGCCCGACATCAGCTCCAGGAGCACAACTCCAAAACTGTAAACATCAGCCTTGTCAGAGACTCTGCGGGTGGTTGCATACTCTGGTGCGACATACCCAAAAGTCCCAGCAACATCGGTTGTGGCATGTGTTTGTGTAACTTCTATCAGTCTTGCCAAGCCAAAATCTGACAAGTATGCGTTGAGATGCTCATCAAGGAGGAAGTTGCTCGGTTTGATGTCTCTGTGAATTATCCGGGGTGTGCAGGAGCAGTGAAGGAAAGCCAATGCAAGTGCGACATCTACAGCTATCTTGTGGACCTCAGTCCAGGTCACCTTTCTGCTACCCATTTCATGTATGAATGTCTCGAGGTTCCCACCAGAAAGATAATTGTAGATGAGGAAAGTTTCTGATTCTCCGATATGGTACCCAATAAGTGTAACAAGATTTCTATGCCGGATTCTCCCAAGAGTTCTGATTTCGGCATCAAACTGTTGGAGACCTTGGAAACGGCCCATGGCTAGCCTCTTCACTGCTACAAGAAAACCGGGAGCCAATTCAGCCTTGTAGGTAGCACCAAAGCCACCCGTTCCAATCAAGTTCTGGATGCTGAAGTTGCTTGTTGCTCGGATCAGGTTTTCGTAAGTAAGCTCAGGAGGTGCATCAGTGAAAGTCACAACTACTTTTGTCCTCGTATTTGAAATCTTCGCACGTTTCCTTCTTTCACACACAAAGAAGAGAAGGATCGCAAGAAGAAAAGTTATTACAGCAGTTGTAGCTGCAACTAAAATCACCATCAGAGACTTAGATTTAGTCATTTGGCCACCCCATCTTTTACCCCCTTTCAAGGAACCGAATGCTTCAGTTGGTGGTGGAGATGCATTTGTACTGAAACATTGGTGCAGTAGGGAATTGCCAATGAAGAAACCACAATCAACAGGGTGCCTGAGATTAGGAATAACCCCTGATAGGTTGTTGAATGAGACATCAAGAATTGTAAGCTGACTTAGTTCACTGAAACTGGGAGGGATGCTTCCTGAGAGCCTATTATGATCAAACCTCAATACTTCAAGGTGTGAAGCGTGAGCTAAATGTAATGGTATGCTACCTGACAGATAATTCCTTGACAAATCGAGAACCGTCAGAGCAGCCAAATCACCAAACTGCCCAGGAATCTGACCTGTCAAATTGTTACCCCTCAGGACCAGGCTCCTCAGTAAATGGAGACCACCAATTCCAACTGGTATGGACCCACTAAAGTTATTATAACCACCATCGAAACTACGAATAGTGCTACATCTTGAAAGCATGTCAAGACTTCCTGACAGCTGATTGCTACTCAAATTGACTGCAATGCCAGTTGCGTCATTGCAGAATCCAAAAAATCCTGTAGAAAGTGTGGTGTTGAACATATTGCCATTAAGCCACAAACCATAAGAGTAGTTTCCACGTAGACTCAAGGTAAGAGATGGCAACGTCCCATCAAAGCGATTATTGCTGAAGTCATGGAGAGCAACACTAGCAGCGCCCACCAACTCGGAACCAAATGAGTTTCCAATCAGCGTATTACCAACCAATTTATCGTAGTACTGCATTACAGTATCATCACCGATCAAACGGCTTGAGCATTTGCTCTTCTCAGACGAAAGAAGTGGACCTGACAGAGAATTTCCAGTGACATTGAGGTAAGCCAGGCACCCAATTGTCAATCCTGTCGGTATTGAGCCCTCCAAGCTGTTGGAGCTCAGATCAAGAAATGTCAAGTCCTGGCACTCCCCGAACCACCTGGGCACGGCACCAGCAATGTAGTTCTGCCCCAGGTTCACCGCACGAAGGCGGCAGGTACCATTCCTGGACAATGGCAGCCGGCCATCAAGGTTGGCCCTAGGCGCCCAGAGAACCTCCAGCCCCTGGATAGCCAGCACTTCAGTTGGCAGCCCCCCGAGGAAGGCATTGAACTCCGGCTGCTCCCCTGGAGATGCTGTGAGATTGGTGAGCACGAGCACGGCGAGCTCCCGGCAGCTAGCAAGCTCCACAGGGATCCTGTCGGTGAGGCTGTTGCGTGAGACGTCGAGGACGCTGAGCGCGGTGAGGCGGCCGAACCCCCGCGGGATGGGACCCTCTAGGACGTTGCGCGAGAGGTCGAGGACGCGGAGAGAGCGGCATTGCGCTATCTCCCCGGGAATTTGGTCGACGAGGAGATTGCCGGCGAGGCGGAGGTGGGTGAGCGCGGCGCAGGGGGGCGACGAGGAGTTGGCGAGAGGGGGCGGGATTCTGAGGGGGCCCGACAGTCCGTTGAAGCTCAGGTCGAGGTAGTGGAGGGTGGAGGACGCAAGGAAGGCGTCAGGGATGGGGCCCGAGAAGTTGTTGCCGGCGAGGTTGAGGCGGCGCAGGCGCGGGGGCAGGGGCAAGGCGGCGGGGAGCGTGCCCGAGAGGGCGGCGGCAGAGAGGTCTAGCGAGGCGACGGAGGAGGAGGAGGGGTGGCAGGAGACGCCGCGCCAGAGGCAGTAGCTGGTGGTGGAGGCGGCGGACCAGGCGGAGAGGACGCCGCCGGGGTCTTCGGTGACCGCGGCCTTGAGCGCGAGGAGGGCGGTGAGGTCGTCGGCGGCGGAGGAGGCGAGAGGGATTGGTAGGAGTAGGAGGATGAGGACGAGGGGCGGGGGTGGGGCCGCCATGGCGGCGGCCGGGCGGCGCCGGTGAAGCAGGGAGAGGTGGGAGTGGAGTGGAAGGAGAGAAGACGATGAAGGCAAGCGTTCCGTGCCGTGGATTTTAAAATTTCTCCGTTTCTTTTGTTTTTTTCCGTGTTCGGTTGGTCTTTCTTTGACCATGGAGGCATGGACGGATGGACCATGGTTACATTGCATTGCAACATAAGCCTGCATTTTTTTTTTGTGTCAGCCAGTTAAAAATACACATGAATTTTCCAAGAAATCCGTATAAATCTCGTGGAAACGCTAAGTCACCGAGAGATAAAATGTACCCTTAGGGCTAGTGTGGCAATTTTATTTTCCCTAAGAAATGGAAAGAATTGAGGGAAAAATGAACTATTTTTTTCTCTTTCCCCTCAATTTCCTAGGAGAAACGAGGTTGCCAAACTAGACTTTAAACCGAACCGTGGTCTTTTTCTCATTATCAAGTCCAAAGTTGGTGCAAGTGCAAACACAACCTTATGTGAGGGGGGGGGGTGTTAGTTTCAAGTAGATTTTGTAATCTACGTGACTAGAATCTCCTTTTGAACCAAACCATGCCAATTTTATCTCTTGGATTTCGTGCACTAAAGAGAAAATCCCACTTTATTGACCATGGAACAGATTTTGTTGGATTTCTCAGCAATCCAAAATTTAGGGATTGCGGTGCAAACCAAACGCCCCTTGGATGGACACTAGGGATAGCAATGGACATGCGTTTTTTTAAACATATCTGATGAATGTTTGGCTTTAGGATTGTGCCCTCGGGGCACAGTCATAGATTTATAGTTGCACCTATTGGGTTTTAGTTTATGGGTTTGAAAATGTAAACATGTGCGTACTCTAAACCCGAACCCGCTCTAAACATCTAGGTCCACGTGAAAAATGTATGAACAATCGAAACATTAAGCTTGTCATCTATCCAATAACTTAGTATATGCAAGATATTTATTTATTTTTAAATAAATCAGCACACAATGTTAGGTGTGTGGATTGTATATATACCGATATGTAATATGAGTCTATGGCTATCGATTAGACAATATCAATGGTTCATAGGTTGACTTGTGGGTATCTACGTATCCACGTATATAAGCATGGGTTTCAACTTGCGCTCGTCGCGGGTGGTATGTGTATGTGTATATGTTTAGATTTTATATGACATGTGCATGTTTGGAAATGCTCTACCCATAAGTTTTGTGCTTGTTGACATTCCTAATGACACTAACTTCTTTGATGTGCCGTTGATATGGACACAACTTGCTGCAACACAACTGATTAATTGTAAGAAAACCATTGTGGCCTATAGTTTTGAAATTATGTTTGTGTTTTCAGACATTAATTGTGGCGGAACCGCCGATTTAATCCGGACTAAGCACATCTGCCACCTCTGGCTCGCAATGTGATTAGGCCAAACTAAGCCCGGTCGTCCGTCGAGAGTCATTTGACCCTCGATATTACCATTTCCCAGAGGAACCGACATCATACACATCTGACCCACGATGGAGCCACAACAGATACATCATCACAGGCAGTTGAATAGTATAGTAATAGACTTAGTTACAAACCGGTTCTAAATAAAATACGAGTCCAACATAGTGTTATAAAGTAGCAAGTTCGAAAGTTTCTCGCAGCGGAATTATAAGTTCAGAGGTCACCATGATATCATCAAAAGATTTGCATTAGAGGTAACAGCATCGAGCCCACCGATGTTGTCCTTGTGCCACTCATGTCGTTTCATCCTAAGTGAGGGCATGCGCCGCCTCCAACACAAGTGCAGACCATGAATTCCATACCTGCGCTCAAAATATGGGGGCAAACCCTGAGTACTAATTACTCAGTAGGTCTTAATGGATTTGGCTTACGGCTGACGCGAAGCGGCCTTACTAGCAAGTGGATCCTTAGCCTTTGGTTTTAAGCAGTAACATGTGAAACATAAGTAGCAAGTTTTCATTATTTGTATAACCTTCAATATAACAGTAACTTGCAGTAAGGTAAACAGTTCAATTCAATCATGTGGTATTCCAAAAACCATGAGTATTAAATACCGAGAGTTTAAGTAGTTACTACGTTGCCCGTGTGCATTACCAGCATTCTCACACCTGGTGGGCATCAGCGATTCGAATCGATTTTAATTTCCGGGAATAACTATCATGCCAGGGGTATATGCTTACTAGCCATCGCGTTCCCACATATAGCCCCAATCTTAACCTGCCTCGTCCCAAGTTCGATTCACTCCCGCCTAGCCCCCGGGTTGTGCCCCCATGACGAGCCTGCCGACATCTCGGTCTCCCCGTCATGAGTACCAAGCTCCCCCGGGCCACCTTCCTCTCAACCAGCGGGTAGGAACGTGTCTCTGTGCTTCGGACGAGCCCAGGAAAGACTTTTCCGGTCCCATATCCCGGATAAGCACTCTAGCAATGTTATGCCGAACAGCAGGCGAACAGCGGACGGGCCTTATGCGACTCGGGCGGAGTCCAAAGTGTGACCTTAAGAAAAGTATATACTGAAATAAATCTCCGCCCGGTTTTCATTTAATTCAGGAAGCATCAGTAATAATTGATGTGATAGTAAGCTTTTGTAACTTTGAAAACACCTACGCGACGAGTCCACACACTCGTGTCTACTCGTACCTAGTAAATTCTAGGCATACTCGTCCTACGAACTCTATGTATAGGTGCTAGGGCCAGGGCGGCCAGGGAGTCTAATGCAACTGGTTTCAAGCAACTCCTAATGCATATGCGTAATCATCAAGTATATTTTGTTTGCTGGGTTAAGTATGGTCCTGCCTACCTTTCTCGTTAGGGTCAGTATCCTTCGTCCGGAGCGTAGTCGTGTCCCTGCTGCTGGTCCTCCGGTTCCTGGTGTAGCTCCTCTTCTGGCTCCTCTAACGACTGGTTGGTTCGGTGGTTGTCCTTCGCTCGCGGAATCTATATGCATGACATGGTGCAATTGGAGCATGTATTAGTGCAATGCTTGCTTCATGATACAAGTGCAATGCAAGAAATCAGGGTTTATGGAATAACATTATGCATTTTCGTGATGAAACTTGTTTAGCGTTAAGAAATCGTACAAGACATCACCTATGATAACTTAGCTTGTCACAAATAACTACGTGGGGGTGTGTGACTGAATAGCATCGATTTATACGAAAAGGCCGATGCTTACTTAAACACCTATTTTCACCTAGCTAGCTTAGCATTCCTAGCGTGCATTTCTCAACAGTAGTGAAGACCTACGTTGCATTCCAACTTAGTGGCTAAGGCCTACATACTCCTAAGTTTCCAAATGTGATTTATGGTGGCATTTATTGATATACTAGTCCCATATTTCCTATTCTTTGCTTAAATATGCACTATATCTACCATTTTCAAAATAGGGTCAAACTTTACATACATGGTCTCACGTTTTCAGCGATGAGCTACTTATATCAACTAGAACTTAAATGAATACCACAAAACCCCCCTATAGCTTACTTTTATCTAGAACCCTTTTCATTTGCTAATTATATGCTTAATTACTAGGCAAGGGTAAAATAGTAAATAAACAATAAGCATTTGGGCTATCAAATTCTTATACTAAGCTTAGGCATGCTAGCAAAGCTGCTGCCCATAATCAGAATTTTTGAACTCCATTTAAACCACATTTTCTGTCTATTAATTTAAATATGCATGAACTCATTAATTTCAAAACACTAACCATACTTGACATGCATAGCACCCCATTTCAACAGTGAGCTACCTATACCATAGGGAGCACAAATAAAATGGGTAAAACCATTTAGAGCATAATTTTTATATGGTTTTCATTTCCTCATTTATTCTTATTCTAAAAACACATGCAGGGGCAAAATGGTAACTTAAACAGTGAACATTTGAGCTACCAAAAATCATAGGAGAGCCTATATACCCTAACAACACTGCTGTCCAAATTTGGCAATTTTTGGAGACCATTTAGTCCACATTTCCTAATTTTCTTGGTTTATCAAGCATGCACAATAACAGGGGCAAAATGGTCTTTTCATACCCAACCATCATATCCATTCTGTAGATCTACTTAATAGGAGTACACTGCAACAAAGTTTGTATTTTTCTGATTTTTATTGGATTTACTACGAATTTCCAAAGTTTCAGCAGATTTAAATGTATTTTAAATCGAAAATCTACAGATCCAGGACCTATACACAATTATCCGTAGCTTCTGAGGGCTAACATGCAAGATCTACAAGACTCAGGGCACAGCGCGGTGGACTGATTTGTAAATATGGAAAAAGGCAGGGGCCGGATCTAAAGTTTCCCCGGCCCCCTTCTTCTTCCTCGCGACGCCCGCGGCCACGCGGGAAGAAGCGCGCGCGCCGGCGAGCCGGAGCTCGCTGCGGCCGCGACGCGGGTCGGGGACAGTGTTCCCTGTGCGGGGCTTCTACCTCGAGGTGGCGGTGACGGCGGAGACGGCGTGGATGAGGCGGACGGCGGAGGTGAACCGAGGGTGAACCGACAGCGGCGCGACGTCGAGGCGAGGTCGGATCTCGGCGTCCGGGCGGGGAATGGCGACGGGGACTCGAGCGCGAGGTGCGCGGGGTCGAGGCGAACGCAGCGGTGGAGGTGGGGAGGCTCGGGGAGCGGTAGAGGGAGGGGCGCGAGCTCGAGCTCGGAGCTCGGCCGTCAATGGCGGCGTGAACTGGCGAGAGCGGGGAGAAGCAGAGAGGGCCAAGCGGAGGGAGCTCAGGGGCGGGCGCGCGAATGGAGGCTCGGGGGAAGGAGGCCGGGCTTCGCTCCCGCCTTGAAGGCGAGCCGGGCGCGCTGGCGGCGGCCGGAGGCGGCGCGTGGCCATGGCGGTCGGAGGAGCCGGCGCGTGGCCACGGCGCCCAGAAGACCCGCGCCGCGTGGGCGCGGTCGGGCGGGGAAGGAGGAGAGAGGCGCGCGGGTGGGCTGAGTCCATGGGCCGAGTGAGGCTGACGGGTGGGGCCGGGGCTGAGAAGGAAGAGAAAGGTGCATGGACCGGGTGCGTGGTGCGAGAGAGCCGGTGGGGCCCGCAGCCGCTGGGGTCTGGCGGGAATCCGCAGCCCTGCCAGGTGGGACCCACTTGTCATAGACTCATGAGAAAGAGAAAATCCCGAAAAATGAAAAATGGGGTTTGACCAACTAACCAGGTTTCTGAATTTTGCCAATTTGACCAACTTAGAAGCTGAATTTGAAAAGGACCCAATTGAATGAAATGTTGTATCTTTTGAGATCTACAACTTTGTCAAAAGGACTTATACCAGATTCCAAGTATAAATATGATTTAAATTGAATTTAACCTGCTGACTCCAGTTTGACCATTTGAAACCCTCAGCTTGGAAATTATTAAAGTCTATTTTAGGTGCATTTTCATGAAGAGTGAGTTATACCAATGTTGCATAGAATCTCATGAAATACAACTTTGGTATTCAAGTTATGGTAGGATTTTGAATTTTGTTTCACAAAA
Organism: Paspalum vaginatum; assembly: GCA_030272315.1. Taxonomy (NCBI): domain Eukaryota; kingdom Viridiplantae; phylum Streptophyta; class Magnoliopsida; order Poales; family Poaceae; genus Paspalum; species Paspalum vaginatum. The sequence goes on along the minus strand of CM059014.1, from coordinate 7,870,332 downwards.
TTTTGAATTTACTAATCAGGTCTGAGTTTGGAAAAATTCACAGTTTTACTTAAAATGACCCAAACTATGTTCAAACCTTCATGCATGTCATGACACAAAATACCAAAGTTATTCCTCATGAAATTGTCTACAAGTTTGGTATGTAAAATTTTGTAAAATTCTTAACAGTATTAAAGTTACAATAGCAATGCAAACACAGTTTTTCCCGCAAACCGAGTTTAATTGCTTTGAATGACCTAAGCTATTCATGCTCTCAAGATAAAAAAATGCCCTTGAAATGATGTCCTTAAGCTAATGATATTAGTGTAATGCACTTGAGATGCCAGGGGCATCACATTAATTATGCGCACGGGCTTGTAAAAACGACTATGAGCATGCTAACACACATTCAATCGTCCATTGTGGTCTATGGTTTTGAAAATGAGTAAAATCCATTCCCGGTCCCTAAACTTGTCTTGGTGTGTCAACCGGGTCCCTAAAGTCTCAAAGTGACCATCTCGGTCCCTAAAATTGTCTCTGTGTGTCAACCGGGTCCCTAAAGTCTCAAAGTGATCATCTCAGTCCCTAAAATTGTCTTGGTGTGTCAACCCGGTCCCTAAAGTCTCAAAGTGACCATTTGTACCGAGAACGGGTTGACAAACCAAGACAAATTTAGAGACCGGGTTGAGACACCAAGACAAGTTTAGGGATCGAGTTGACACATCTAGACAAGTTTAGGGACCGAGATGGTCACTTTGAGACTTGAGGGACCGGGTTGACACACCAAGACAAGTTTAGAGAACGAGATGATCACTTTGAAATTTTAGGGAACGGGTTGACACACCAAGACAAGTTTAGGGACCAGCGATGGATTTTACTCTTTTGAAATTATGTTTGTATTTTTAAGATAGCTAGCGTTCGCATGGTCTTGTAAAGATGATTACAAGCACACCAACACACATTAGGCTAAAGGTAACAGTTTGTGCATCCTATTTCTATTTTGCATGAATTGTTGCACTCAGTGTTGTCATTTCGGAGCCACAACCCCAATCGATGTGCATTTTGCAGTGAATCTCTGAGACCAAATATATGAGCAGTCCGCCAAGTGGTGTAGCCAGAAATTTACTTAGAGGTGGCCAAATCGACATGTCCCTATAATTCGATGTCCAATATAAATTCAATGTATATAATGTAATGCTAGCTAGTTGTTTACTTTATAAAAAGCTAACAAAAATTGTAAATGTCAACGTGACATAAAAATTGAGCAGTAGAGACATGTATGCATTGAGGCGGTGCGTGAATAGCGCAGTCGGTGTGGCTGATCTGATTTTCTAGTTGGGGTTTGTCCTCATGTCTAAATACAACACGTTAGAATGTCAGAATTGGCATTCCTCCCAATGGCGGATTGATCATGTATCGTATCAAGAAGTCTACGTACTACACCAACTAGAGGCCTGCGACCAGACACTAGCCTACCTCTACCTAGGGGTGGAAAAAAACCGAAACCGAGAAACCGAACCAAAATGACCGAGACCGAAACCGAAATGACCGAATCGAATGGAACCTAACGGAATCCTTTACAAATTGGGCCAGAGAGTATTTTTTATATAGATCAATAATGCAAAGAACAAAACTTGTACAATGTATAATACATGAGCATAAATTTCCTTTTGCCATTTCCTTGGGGTGCCATGGCCCCTACTAGCCCCCTTGGCTACGCCACTGAGCAGTAACACTGACCTAGGGGTGTTTGGATCCGGTTATTAAAATAGCCCACGTCATATCGGATGTTTCGATGGCTAGTTAAAAGTATTAAATTTAGTTTAATTAGAAAACTAATTACACGGTCGAGGAATAAACGGCGAGACGAATTTATTAAGCCTAGTTAATCTATAGACGAATTTATTAAACCTAATTAATCTATGATTAGCAAGGACTTAATAAATTCGTCTCGTCGTTTAATCCCTATCTATATAATTAATTTTATAATTAAACTATATTTAATACTTCTAATTAACGTCAATATTTGATGTGATGGGACTGAAATTTAACCCGAGCATCAAACGGCCCCGTAACCAGAATGAAGTGCTAGTAGCGCGCTGTGCGGAGAAGATCGTAGGCTTCCAGCTTTGGAATCCGTGCCGGCGTCAGCTGACCCTGACCATTGCTGCTTACATGGGACGGTGGGTCAGTCAACATGCATGCACCGCGCCGCTGCAACCCCTCTGGCTCTCACCCGTCCCTCTTCAGTTCACAATGCGGATGCTGATTAAAGTTAAAGTTCAGTCCCGCCGCATCGGATGTTTAGACCAGTTAACAGTATTAAATATTATCTAATTATAAAACTAATTACATAAATGAGTACGAGAAGGGGAGACGAATTTATTAAGCATAATTAATCTATGATTAGCAAATGTGATGCTACAATAACTATTCGTTAATTATGGATTAATTAGGTTTATTAAATTTGTCTCGCCGTTTAATCCTCGTCTGTGCAGTTAGTTTTCTAATTAAACAATATTCAATACTTCTAAATAGCATCAAACATCTGATATGACATGGGCTAAAATTTAGCCACCGGATCCAAACATCCCCATAGACTAAGAATCCGTTTAACATTGTCGCACAACGATTCTAACCTCCATTTTCAACCCTATATAATAGCCTCTGTTGCTCTCTGATTTTCACTTCCGTCGTCATAACATTGCTCCTTTCTTTTGTTTTAAAACTAGTGCGCTCATTGCATTCAGCATTACCTCTGTGTTTGATGAAAAAACACAGCAAAAAGAAAAAAGCACGAACAATGGCGGCTTGACCCAGCCAAAATAGGACCAACAAACATATAAGAGACAAACTTGCAATTGAGAACCAAGGGATAAGAGGCTATATCTTGGTTCTTTATTTTTAACATACTTTTAATCAATATTACAAAAGTAACCCAAAATATATTCCTAGATCTAACCTTTTTGTCGGTATGAGTATGATATGACAAGCATGCCATGCTGGCACATCGATGGCAACAGGTCTCTCCTATTGCGAAAAATGCTTTGGTGTGACAACTTAATTATGTCACAGTTCAGTAGGTTTGAAGTAGTGTGGGATGCATAGGTAAGATTTAATTTAGTTCTATTTTGTGTGATCTAAATAAAAAAACTGGGCTTTGAAGCCAAACATAATTATTAATGATTTAATAAAATATAAAAACTATTGCCTAAATTCCACATACGGGTATATCCATTGCTCAATTATATTTGCACTGGGCTAATAAATAATTATTATGAGAAAATAGGCCAAATTCAAAAGCAAGAGTACAAAGGCTTCTCTTCCATGTATACACAAAAAGAAATTTTGGTCTACCTGGGCAAATTCCCACGGGGCACTTGCTACCTGTGAGATATCTTGGTACTTTTCACTTAACACCACTAACCGTCAAAACTGATGGAAGTGTTAAGAAAGGAACCAAAGATAGAATTATTATCAAATAGAGAACTTTTTAAATTTCAGAGCCAAAAAAAAAAGGAAGCCATATTTTTATCAGGGCCAAGAAGTAAATTCTCCCATAAAGAAAAGCAATATTTCTCCGCTTGCTATTAATGTTGTTTCTTGGTGAGGCTACATATTTTATTATATTTAGAGCCCATATTGACGTAGACCGAGAGGTTACACATTGAAGCTTGTTTTAATAGTATAACACATGTGATGTGTCTTACACTTTGCTAAGAACATATTAGTTAGAATTGGCGTAAAAGAGAGCTGAGCTGGGACGGGGTGTTGAGCCGGAAGCGTGTAGATGAGGCTAGCGGCAGGCAGAAAGGCGCATCCGAGCTTTTTAATCATTCACGCAGTAGCACGCAGGCAGCAGGAATTGCTTTTGCTTTGCCTTTCGTTTCGATCACTCGATCCAGCGAAAGTCTATACATGTGTACGTACAGCGCCTTGCAAATCTCTTCCCCCCATGCGGCCATGCTAGACCGACTCTTGCGAGTCCCTTCTTCTCTCCTGATTGCTACGATCCAAGTGCTGCCGCTGCGCTGCCAAGTGCAAAGCTTCTTTTAAATTTTCTCAAGACGAGAGCGAATACAGAGAAGCGCTAGCGCGAGTGCGTGACGAGTAGAAATGACAAGGAAACGGTGGCGTTTCTGCCAGCGAAAACCGACGGGACGCGCACTGCTTGGTTCTGTTTCACAACCACGTGCTGCTGCTGCCGCGGATGGTCGGCACGCCAAACAAAAAGAGCTGACACTGCACCGCCTCACACCAAACGACCTACTTACGCACTAGTCTTCAGTCTAGCAAGCCAACACAACGTGAAGGCATTAAAAAAAAAGAAGCACACAGCATAACGGAGAAGAGGCTGAGCATTGATCGAGCGAGCCTCCAGTTCACTTCTGCGTGTGTATGGAGGATGGGTGGCGTGCACGTGATCATAATAGACATTGTCTTAGCTGTTAATCTGGCCTTGTAAATAAGAATAATAAAAGAACAGAAACCATCCACGCATCAGGGTTGAGATGGCCGAGTTGGTCTAAGGCGCCAGATTAAGGTTCTGGTCCGAAAGGGCGTGGGTTCAAATCCCACTCTCAACATCTGTGTTTTGTGGCTTTTGGATTTTTTTCATAACTTTAATAAAACTTATGAAATAAAATTTAAGCCAACCCAATAACGCGAGCGTGGTCGTGCCGGAGTGGTTATCGGGCATGACTAGAAATCATGTGGGCTTTGCCCGCGCAGGTTCGAATCCTGCCGACCACGTTTTCTTCCGCACAAAACTTTTTCTTATCCTGAGACCCTTGGCCCACCAATTCCATGAGTTCGGCTACCTTTCCCATTTTCGTTTTTTTCTTTCCTTTCCTGATCCTCGTTTTTTTCTTTCCTTTCCTGATCCTGACAACCTAAGTTAACCTAGCAATCCATGAGATCCACAATCGGTGTACCTTCTTCTCTTGTCATGGGGACCTAAAATAACCTAGCAATTTCATGAGTTCGACAATCACTATACCTTTTTTCTCTTATCTTAAGTTTTTTCAAGAATATTCCTTGCATACACTGTTGTGAGTTTTCAAACCGATAATATTCCTTGCATGTGTTGCTATGAGTTTTCATTTTTATTGTGAGGAACTAAATTAAAAATTTCTTTTACAAAAAACATAGTATGAATACGGATGCTCACATACACAAATTACTATGAATATGTATGCACACACAAAATCTACACATATACACGTATTCCACCGCAAAGAACCTATTTTGAATCAAGTGATTGACCAAACAAAGCCACATTTCCAACCAACCAAGCAACAACTTTGGTTTGGTTGCTGTGTCAACTCCAAGAATGATTAACAGATTGATGGTTGATGTTGAAACTCGACAAAGATTAAGCTTTTGCCTACTCATTCGCCTCGTGAATTGCTTTCACGGTTTCATAGAGTAGATTTGACGAGCGGTTCCAGTTCCATTAGAGATTCAGTTCAAGGTTCTCAAAGTTCGTAAGGCATCTCCAGTGACAAACTACCTTTATTACCTAGATTCGCTCTCTTTTCTATGTGGACAAACAAGTGAAGAAAAATGAAATAGCTAGTGTCGAGCAACTAAATAAAATATTTCGCACATTCCCAAAAACTACGGCGTTTTAGGCCCGTGCGAGCTGTGTAACAGGCCCACCAAAATTAATAGGCTCCCAAGTTTAATTAAGGTCCATATATTCACATATACTAAAAGGTTTTATATTCTACAAAATAAAGCAGCCCAGGGAGTATTTTGGCCCAAAGGATAGCCTGCTTGGCTCTTGCTTCTTCCGTTCCCAAAGGGCACGCCATCGCTTGATTGGATCACACATCCCACGCGAGTCCCTCCAGCCTTGGCGCCTGGTGCCCCCAAACAGCACGCAACACAGACACAGTAGTGAAGGAGGCTGGCTACTGCTGGAAACAGCTTGACGGTTTTTCTGGACGTGTGTGGCGAGGTGATTAATCTGATCGACCAACTCTATCGATGGGATGAGTAAATTTCCATTGAGTCCTATTTTTATTACTTGTATTTTTGTTTCTTTATCACTAGAATTACATTAATTGATCTATTGTTGAATTGTTCTACCTAGCAAACCATGTTTCTTCGAATCGCATTAGAAAATATGATTCCATCCATGAAAAACATAAAAAACAACGAATTGAGAAATTGACTCAATCTCAAAAGGAGGTTTGTTATGCAATACATTAATATATATATATATATTGCTAGTTTTATTTTGGTATTTGTTATGTTTAGGTCCATATCTACCGTTTCGCACGGGGTCTCCAAATTTCTCAAGACCCCACCTACCGGTCAATAGTGAGATAAATTACTATTTATATTTCTCTTTAATCTCTATGTCAGCTATCAGCTAGCTATTTAGCTATTAGTCGTACGCTCATGGATGGTCGACTCTTGTCAAACAAAGGCCCCACCTGTCGGTGACACGAGGTACCACTGGGGCGTGGGCGCCGCGCTCACCTGTTGCGTCAGCGTAGTGCTAGGCACTTGTCCTCTCGTGGGCCCGGCTGTTTGTTAGGGCTGCCCGGGCCGGTGCGTAGGGTAAACCCACGGCCATGCCCTCCCGACTGGGAGTCTGGGACTCCGAGCGGATCGGGTCCGGCCGCGGGGGCGTGTGGCTGCGCTTCGTGGCGTCGGCGATTCTTCCGGCGAACCAACGACGCCAGCCACACCCGAGCTAGCGGGGCAGGGAGGGGGCGCGTGGACGCAGCGCGCGCCGCAGCCTTAGGTGCGGGGCACGGATCGTGTGGCTGCTCCTCTCGTTCGTTTCGCCTCATCCCAGCCGGGGTCCTGGTGAGGAGGGTTTCTTTTCGTGCGGCGAGCTCTTGGCCGCTTCGCAAGTTTCCTTGTCGTACTTCTCGGATTTCTTCTTCTTGGGATGTTATGAGCTTGTCCCCCGTCTGTTGACTCGGGACTCGCTTGCGTTCGGGTCGGCTTGAGTGAAACCTAGACACAGGTAACTGCGCTCTTGTTTCTCTTTCTTTCTAAAGATTTCATTCCTGAAAAATTCGGTTTGATTTGGAGGGCCATCCGAGACCCTGCTTCCGCTGTTGATTTCTTTGATGAAGTTTTCTCAGAGATCTCACTACAGATTTCCCTTCCAGAGAAACACTTTCTTTTATGTTGAAATTTCACGACAGGTTCCCCCCTAAAGATCCGACCCTTTCTCCTACCCCACAAGCATTTTCGTCGCCTCTCGCCTCTGCTGTTAAGATCTGTTTGAGTACTCGCCGATTTCTTTAATTCATCGGGAAAAAAAAAGATCTGTTTGGGTTAGGTTGTGTGGTGTTGGTGTACAGCTTAGAAACTACTAATCCTCCACGAAAAGGGGGAAATGGAAAGAAACACGAGAATGCATTTCGTTTCCGTGTAAAAAAAAAAAAATCCCGCACCTTTTGATGATGCCGAGCGTTCCTTTCCCCTTTTGTTTCCAATTGGAATACAATGCCGTAACGAAAGAAGGAGCCCGCTTTTCCGTCCCTTTTTCGGGGGCTATATTGCCTATTGCGGTGTTGGTAAGAAACGCCAAGGCTCCTTGCGCCAGCCCCCTGTTTGGATTTCCTTCGCGGGTTTGATTTTTCTGTACACGCATTTGGTTCTCGCCTACCAAGCAGCCACTTCCTTCCAATCTAGTGGCCTCAGGCTCTCGTGACTCGGGTTTCAGGACGACGTGAGCGTGAGGGATGGAGCACTGCTATTTGAGGCAGCCGATCTCGAGGGCCGAAGCAATCCCCGATAGAAGGTCCAGGTTCTGGCAGATGGATGCGCCGCCGACGCCCCGCGCAGAGGTCATCTGCCCCCAGCCTCGCCGCGTAACTCGGCTTCCCTTCGCCGTGGAAACCTTGAACAGGTCCAGCCCCAGGACGAACGGGTTAGTTCTCTGATTCTCTTCTCTCTGTTTGTTTACCGTAAGAGCTCCCGATTAGCTGTCCAGTGGCAGATCTGATGGTGGCAAGAATGCAGATACTTGCTTTAAATGTTCTGGTGTATGTGGATCTGATTAGTTGTCTTGCTGGAACTCGATTATAGCAGCAATTTTCCGGTGGCACCGTGACACAAGTGTATGGATCTGAATGTTGTATGGGCTTGTTGTGCAATTCGTGACATATATGCTAGTACATTGTGTACTGTTTATGGAATTGTAGATTGGCATAAAGAGGCATGCCTTTTCTTATTCTAGCAACAATATTATTATAAAGCTCAATGTGGTAAGCTAGAAACTGATACACTGTGCAACATAGTATCACCATTCAGGGCACTGGTACGAATACGACAAATTTTCTGGTTTCCTTTTCCTGATTTACAGAAAAAAAATCCGTTAAAGGAGTTACTGATTGTCTAACTGAATTAATTTGTCTTGACATATCGTGTTCAAATTATAATGATTATGGTGGTACTGATTATGATGTCGTTTGATTAACCTTTGCTCTCCATATATGCTAGTACATTGTGTAATGTTTATGGAATTGTAGAATTGGCATAAAGAGGCATGCTTTTTCTTATTCTAGCCACAATATACAGCCCTGATTCACTGCACAACATAGTATCACCATTAACCAGTTTGACGTACAAATAAAGGGCTCTGGTACGAATACGACAATGTTTCTGGTTTGCTTTTTCCTGATTTATGAAACAAAATCCGTTACAGGAGTTACTGATTGTCTAACTGTGTTAATTTGTCCTGACAGATGTGTTCAAATGATAATGATTAGGGTGGTACTGATTATGACATCCTTTCCTTAACCTTTACTCTCCGTGACTGCAGTGCATTGCCGTTGTACAGATCAGACTCCACTTCTGATATTCTTGATCTTATCCTCAGTAAGGTAATTGTTGAAAAGTTCATTCATTGATTGAATGAAATAACGCAAAAGTCCCATGCATGATTCAAATTTGATATCCAACTTTCTGATTTTCAGAATGACACTGATGGAGATTCGAGCAGCCAGGTGGGCTTTTTATGCGGCTCGCCTCCAGTCCGCACTAACAACCCTGTTATCCATGATCCACAGTTTGGTAAAAGAGTCCCATCCTTTTCTCCTTTAGGGAGCTCCTTTGGCAAAATGCCAGCAGGGAGAGTTGAAGTAGGTTCTCCATCTTGCGGTGCTAGCAGCAGCCCAAAAGTAAGAATAGAGGGTTTCGCTTGTGGAAACTCAGAGACCCACTATGCAGTTACCTTTGTCTGAGCATTTCGATGTTCTGTTCCTGATTTTGCTATCAGACCGACCTTCGCTCCTCATGAAACACCGTGGCAGTGCCGGATATAAGTAGTACCTTTAAGCTAGCCTGATTAGAGTTGCCTTTTGCCCTTCTGGTGGCACTTGAAACTGCGCAATTGCAGTGAGCTGTAAGATGTATATAAACGAGGTCCCCTCATGTAACCATATGATGTATGTTTCTAGTAAGTGTAGCTGGAGATCCGGTGTTTCATGGATGATGAGCCTGTGAATAGAGTGGTTTTTGCATTCGGAAGTAAAATGCAACATGCTGTTTTCTGTAATTATGAATCCTTTATTTCTGTTTTGTCACATGAGAACTCTTTGTCGCCAGTGTATTCACTAGATAGCACGGAATCACAGACTCAGAAACATTTTATCGCTCTTTTAATCTTCTAATCACAGACGATGGCATGTAAGTTGGAAACCCAGCTGATGTGAAAATTGATTATACCATCGGGGCAGTCTCCGGGGAACAAATGACAATCCTGCTTCGTGGAGAAATAGAACAATGTTTGTAGTAGTACATACATGGCTTATCATTGGATTGGATGAGGCGATTAATATACTAACAATGATGTATACATGGGGATTTCCAGCAAAGACACCGCCAAACTGTTGCCAGTCTTATTTTTGCTTCAGATTTTCAGTTTGAAAACGCTCCAAATCTTCTTCGAGCTCATCATGGTGATGAGCGTTGATATCCAAATCCAGGAACTGTCTGCGCCAACGAATTATATGTAGAAACCATACAGACCAGGAATGCACTGATGAAGTAAATAAGGCATCCGTAGAACTGGCCAAAACAAACGGTAAACCGGAGAACATGGATGTAGCCTGTAGACTTCCGGGATGAAATGGCCAATGGTATAGCCGTAAGCAGAATCAAGATTGTGGTTTACGAATTGATCATGATATATGATCAGCAAATCAAATACATGATCAGCATATCAAATAATCATAAATCACAACTATGGCAGACTAATACCTCCTGTGAAATACATGATCAACAATGTAGCACTCAACCTCTCGATAACTGGTAATTTTACCTTTGACCAAAATTTTTAGCAAAGTGCACCAACATGAAGAACACCAAATTCGTTTCATTAAACCTAGTAATGAAATATGCTGTTATATTGTATTTGTTTGATATTATAGACTTAGTCAAAGTAAGAATACGCATTTGAGAAAGCATTTTGCGTGCCTGACGGCTCCAGGCACTATGCCACTGTCAGCTTCTGGAGTCGCCTTTGCTGTACTCTTTCCCTGAACAGAGCACGAGCATCTGCTCTGTCAAGAAGCTCAAGGCACTATGCCACTGTCTGTTTCCCATCTCGGCACGGCATGAACATGATCACGATGATGACAGTATAGCTGCGATGAAGCGGGGAGGCTCCCGGCACGTACGGGTGCCCGTTTCCCCCCACGCCGGCGCCTGCTTGTGCCTCTCGAGAGGTTGTCGCCTGCTGCAGAACAACACTAAAATAACACGCAGGCGCGGACCGCGAATCAGATTCAGATCAGATCAAACATCGGACGGCGCTGCAGCCTGCAGGGGACCAGGCTGGAGATAATACGAGCGGGATAGCAGAGCTGCAGAGTGGAGCAATGGCACGAGCCCACTCGACTGATTCAACAAACGGTAGCACAGGGAGACGATATGCCGCTTTGGAAGCTTCTGGAAAATTCTAGATATATGTGGGGGTCCATGAGAGGAGCAAGGGCGAGAAAGGGGTAAATCGAGTCTCTCGGCTCGCCTCGAGCTCCTGTAGGCTGTAGCACGCCGCTGCTCGTTTTCGTAGTCTGTTCTTCGACATCCAGCTCAGGTTGCTGTTGATATCCTTTTCTCCTTTGGGCCACGACCAGCTCATCTTTCCACAGATGACCGAAGGGGTGGAGCTTCCATAGACTCTCCTCAAAAAAGAAAAAGAAAAAGAAACTATAGACCATAGATGATCCATTGCATAACACAAAAATAGAGACAAAGGAACACGGGAGGATTTTTCTTTGCATAAGAAAGAGATTGGGAGACGTAGATCCTCACATGAGAAACAATGTCAAAGTATCTAGGTGGAACTCGGACTCTGCTCACTACCACCACAACGGGGGCTATGCCCAGAGCAAATACTATTCGCTATCGGACATGATGCCTGATTTGTATGGAATATCCGATTGCATAATATAAAGACGGTCAAACTGTGGATAGAAAGGTTGTGAAAGGGATTTGTGGGGGAAGGAGAAGTGCTTAGATGGACTTAAATAAAATGAGTTAACTGGATACATGTCATTATCCATATCTAGATTCTAAGACTCGACGTCGCTATTCGTAATATTGTATACATGTCGTTGCAATTTTATAACTCTTTGAAATCTACCACTACTCACTCTTTCGGTTAGGGGTGCAAACGGCGCGGACGCGGCCAACCTGTCCCGTGTCCGCAGGAGCCACATCATACTCACGGGCGCAGCTGGCGGCCCGTCTTGCACCGTTTCACTTGTGCGGCGGCTCGCGGCGCCGTGTTATCAGCCGTCTTCTCGTAGAGGGAGCGGGGAGCCACGTCCATAGTCAATAGCCACGTGCTCTCTCTTGCGGCGCGTACTGCTCCTACGGTTCCATACTTCCATTAATCCATACGCAGCCCGCATGCGCCGCACACGCACAGCCACGTGCTCCCGTCGGGCGTTGAAGCTCGCTGCAGGGATAGGACAACGCAGAAGACGATGGGGCTCGCCGCAGGGACGTGATGGATCGAAAGAGCAACGGGCTGACGCGGCGCCGCCGGGTTGATGCGGCTAGCCCGCACGGTCTGCGTTGGCCTCACGGGCTAGCTTACGGGTTGACATGGACTAGCGGCGCGGGACAGCCCAATGGCCTGGCGGACAAACCCTGCGCCGTTTGCAATCCTACTTTCGGTAGACTTTTTGGACCAAATTGCCTTTTTCTTTTACCTCTAGCGTTTCCCCTTCTCTCTAATCTTCTCCCCTGCTGTTATAACTCATCATCGTCGTCGCTAGACATGTTGTTGCACTGCTTCGTTCGTGGCATGGCTTGGTGTCTTTCTAATGTCCTTCCCCACCCTTAGTGCATCTCAAATGCCCCTTTTGTGCGAGTCCTTTTGTGGGTGGCCATGGTAGCTCTCTCGCTTTGCTGATGCGGTGCTTGGATCGGACTAGGAGGTGCGGGGAATGAGTTAGTTTTGCGTGGAGCTACGCCACCCAGCACCGATTGATGTGTTGTGGAGGATGTCGGCCGCTAGTGGTGGTAGAGTTACGTTGGGAATTGAAGTAGATGCCACCGATGGTGATGGAGCTGTGCTCAGGATGGGCCGACGCCCCCCCCCCCGGAGGGAAGATGCTAAGGACAAACAAAGCAGGGATGTAAAGCATAGAGGTGGAAGGCACATGTAATTTTGTCTGTGGCATATCTTAAAAAATTGTAAAACTATGATGATATATACATATATAATATCGTGAAATGGCATATCTTAAGAAGTTGTAAAATTATAATGACATATATAATATCGTGAATAGTAACGGTACATATCAAGCCTGTATATTTATAACATATACTGTATCTAATTAACCCGTTAGAAAACCGTAGGATCAAGATCGAACGTCCTGGCTCCTTGCTACGTTCTGGCGGCGGTTTGGCAAACAAAACACATCACCGTCGAAGATTCCAAACCAAAACCCTCCGGCGACCGGCGGCGGCGGTGTCGATGGAGAGGACCCCAGCGGCGTCTGCCATGGACTGGAGCATCGACCTCGATAGGGGGCTCCGCTCCCGCCATCAAGGTAAACTCAACCGCCGCCCTCCTATTCTCCACCTCTTTCATCTATATTTCCCCGCTCACCTCCGCTCTCGTCCGGCCGCAGCAATGCGCGTCCGCGCCCTCGACGCCGCCGGCCCGCGCCTCCGTCAGCTTTTCTCTTGCCCCACCGCCCCACCGCCCATCGCCTCCGTGTACGGTGTCCTGCCCGGGGAGGCTCGGGTCTTCGCGGAGACGATGCTTCTCCGCCTCGCCACCGAGTTCAGGACCGCCGACCGCGCCATGCGGGCCCGCATCGTCAGGACCCTCCTCGCCGCAGCAGGGGCACGCGGCGCGCTGGCTGGGGCACGCGTCGCGGAGCCCGACCAGCTGCTCAGGAGGGTTAAGGTGGTCTACGACACGGGGAGCGCGCGGGACAGGGCGGTTGCGCTGCGCTTGTTCGGGTGCCTCGCCGACATCGCCAGGGACAGCGTGCACGTACGCTCTCTCGTACTTTCCAGCTTGGGTGCCACCGATGCTTTGGAGGTCAGTGACTTGGGATCCCCAGTATCTCAGTGCCTTTCTTTCACACTGCAGGGAACCATATGGCGCAGACACACTTCCTTCTTGATCGGATAACGTGTAGTAATTGTTATCAAGTATTTGTGTGTGTCCTGTTTTGAAGATTAACACACACGCTTGTCCATGGCAGGTCAAGGCAGCAATTTTTGCGGCAGGCTGCATTTGTCACCTATCAGAGGACTTCTCAAGGATCATTCTTGAAGTGTTCAGAAGATTGATATCCTCTCGTTCATCAGAGCCACAAGTTATCGTGGCAGCAATTAGGGCTTTCTCAAAGCTTGATTGTACGTTGGCTGTTATCCATAGAGTTCATGAGGTGTTTATGGACATACATTTGTTGCTTAAGCACATAATTTATCCATTTAATTCGTTTTTTGCAACATATGTGCTGACTGTGCAAATTTATGTGGACATGTTTGTTTGGTTAATTTCAGCTTTTTACATCCTACCAAAGTGCCGTGACCCGTTTGCCACCCTGGCTCAGTGTCATTGATACAGATAACCCACATATCAATGAGAAAAGTGGCAAATGGGTAGTGGCGCTTTGGTAGTGTGTAAGTGCTGAAATTTCCTGTTTTTACCTACAAATATTGAACTAAAGTGGCACTCATGGCCAAGCTAATATGGATTGCAATGATAAAAGTTTACAATAACTGGTATGGTGGGATGTTTTGTTATTGAGGGAGTAAGCTAATGTTACATTCTGTTTGCATGCCGTTACTCTCATTGAACTTTAAGAAGAGACTTTTATTGTCAACCCACAGGTTGGAAAACAGATGGTTCTAGGCGCACTGGAAGATGTCTTCAAATCTGAAATGCTCTATTCGCTCTCAAGATTGTCATCCAAGTCGACCATTTTGTTTTCTGACCAGGTAGTGCAATGTCCATCATCCCTGCAACTGTGTTTACTGCCACGTCATTGTGTTCATGTTGCAACAAACATATATTTTTATTTCTTGAAAAGAATAAGTTTATATAGCTCCTAGGTTCTGATTGGCAGTTACATATTTCCTTTTTTGAAACACTGTTAGTTTCCTTATACGTTATCTTTGTCAGTTGAAACATGGCTTCCTGCTTTCCTTGATGTAGAACTACTGCTAGATAAGATTTAAATTATGTAATATTGGGTCAATGATATTCACAAACTTAACAATACCTGGATTTTATGCCCAAACGTCCTTCCCTTCTTAGCACTATCATTCATATTGTATCCTCATTTCACACTGCTGCAAACTTTGATGTTAATTGAAAAGTCTATGTCTTTATCTAATTCTCCTCCTGATAAGAGAGCCCAGGGGATAGCAGTGTTCCATAAATATGAATGTTCTCCATTTCTTGATTGATCCTGAACTATCTTTATTTCTTTGGTCAACTTGCTATTGCAGGTGGATATACTATTACTGTTTCTGGACCATGATTCCTCTTCTATGAGGTCTGTGGCGTTAAAATGCATGTGTTTTATGTTTCGCAGAAATACCTGCCATTTTCCAGTTGTTAGGACTGTTTCTGGCAGATTGTTGCCACTAATGGATGATGAGGATTTTCCACTTGACTGTAAGAGCCATGTCTTAAGGATTCTGCAGAAGGTGATGGCTAATTGCCCCTGCACTTTCTGATTTATATTCCATTCTTCTCTTGTTATCTGATTGGAAAATGCCTTTTCAGATGTTCTGTGGTAAAGCGCCAAACATTCATCATGTCAATGGCTCTGAATTATCTATGCTTCTTCGGGCTGCTGAAAGTTCTTTACATTCTTCTTCCTTGGAGATGCAGGGTACTGCTCTAGAAATTATTGTGCAAATCTTTTGTGTTCTCAAGGAAATGAGGCCAGATGACATGATTGTTCTTAAGGATTCATCATTTGGATATGCTGAGTGGAAAGGGGTAATCAACAATATACCATTAACTTCTGAAGAAAATGATATGAATAGACCTCTGTGTAAGGTCATTACAATGATTGTAAATCATATTATATCTTTGGTCAATCAAGCAATCAGGAGCGAAAAGAAGAAAGCCATCAGTGGAAATATCTGCATATCATCTGAATTGGATAACAAATACAGAACTCCTTTCAGACTTATGATGAAGCTTGTTACATGCTACCCTTCTGCTGCTACTGTAGCTCTTGATAAACTAAAAGGCCTGGTGAAAGAACTGTCTCAAATTAATGGCTGTGATTACTGTGAAGTTACTGTTACATCTGTTGAACCATTCCAGACATGCATTGCTCTTGAAGAATCGAGTACTTCAAACAACAATGCTGGACTGTTAGCTACAAGTATTGAAGCTTCTCACATTGAAACATATACTGATAATAGAAAAATGGACTCTATCGAATTTGATCGAAAGAATAAAAAGTCCATAATATATGATCTACTTCTTTGCACACTCAAAGTTGCAAATGCTTGTCAGGAGGTGCTCTGTAAAACATCTAGTTCAAGATATGATTCTCATGATAGCATTAAGTGTCTAGTCGAGTGTGTGCATCAGAATGCCCCTCAGCATTGGAGCACATATGAAAACTTCCATCTGATAATGTGTGCTTGTATTTCCCGGAATACTTGTAAAATCCGAGACGGTAATCAGGAACCAGGTGTTTTGGAAGAGCAGCCTAATATATTATTTACTCCATCTATTTGGATAGCTCAGGAATTATGTGCACTTCGGATGACCAAAATGCTTATAAAGAAGCAGAAGTACTGGGAAGCATATAGGTCTTCTATGTATTGTTGTCATAAAGGTCTCTGGTTCACAGCTTCTTTTGTCTTCAGGAAACTGGCAGATGCTTTTGAGCCAGGCTCGTTCAGTTTTTGGCTCAAATCGTTGCTACTTCTTTCTGCTGGGGAAATTGAGATGAAGCTATTGCTTTTTCCCTCAGCAACTATAAAATTAGTAGGAGAGATGAAAATGGAGGGTGATTTTAGTTACCCTTACTATACTGAAACAGATGCTGATAGCAGAGTCAGCAGCTCATCAGACTTGCATGGTTCCCAACCAAAGATCACTGGTATTTGTGGCCGAATATCCTTAGCAAATGATGCCCTTGCATCCAGTGCCTCTTCAGATTGTGGTTTCTCTTTCCAGAGGTGGTTCATCAGCCTCAGATCATCATTTCTTGAGGTCCTAACAGATGTTCTTGGTATCCTTACTGCACACTCTTATAAAGCAAGGGGAGACCATTTAACTGTATCAAGAGAGCTTATCGAGCACCAAGTACTTGCTTTGGACTATTGCTCTCTAAGGCTAAGTGACTTGGCAAAGAGTTATGATCTTCTTGCTGTATCCCATATGGACATGGATCAACATAGTTTTAGTGGTATAGCCAGACTCGCTTTCATGTGCTCGCTTTTGGCGTTTTGTACTGCATATTCAGTGGATTTTTCAAAGGTGTACAGAAATGTGGAGCCGTGCAAGCCTCCAAAGAGGTTAGCCCATGCTTCAATCCTACATGATCTGTACAGAAGAGTAGATGGGTCTGACTGGCAGATTGTTTCCCAATTGCGGCAATTTATCTCCATTTCTTTTGATGAACTGGACTGCTTACAGTCCAGCGCACGGATGAGTTATTCAAGCAATCTTGAAAAGGCTTCTTATTCTCTTTGCCATTTTGCCGTATCATCTTTGCTTCATCTACATGGGAATGTTAAGTCTGAAGAAACAAAAAATGAAGAGGACTGTGCACCTGCTTTTCATGGAGGTTTGCAACTTCTGTCCAGCATTTTGCAGAAGTCTATGGAACTGCCTTTCGTGGTCCCTAGATACTTCTTCAGAGTAAGGTAAACATGCTGTTTCACTATGTTGGATGATTTATGTACCAAAATACCAAATACCATTTTCATCATAGCAACATTCGTTTAGCGACCGAATCAACCATTTATAATTAAAAGTTAGTGCTAATATGATTCTTCCATTATTACTTTCACTGTATGAGATCCATTGTTATCTTGCCTATTTACGTATTAATGACAAGATATCAAACACTATTCAATTGTTTGTACAAATGGAGCTTGCGAACATGAGATAACAATTTTCTTTTCGGCATTTATGCAGGCCTTGCCTTGGTGCGGAACTCTACTTGTTCGATTCGAATCCTACAAACAGAAACGGTATTTCAGTAGAACCTGGGTTCCAGTTGTCTATGACCATCTGCATGAAGTGGAAGTGTGTATTAGAGAGAACTGCCATTCGCCTAGTGAAATTGTACTGCATTTTAGCGGCAAGCTCAGAAACTTGCATAGACGCAGCAGGAACAAGGAGCAAGCAATTTGACCCACACAGGGCTGCCGAAATGGTTCAACTGAACTCCAAGCTGCTGCGGTACATAAATAGTGATCTGAGGAAGACCAGGGATCCCGAGAAGAATTTCCATTCTGGCATGGACATGGTGACCGCCTTTGCGTGCTTTGAACCAACCGACAGTGGGCAGGGGTTCTCAGGTTGCCTGCTGGACGTCTCCTCGTTCCCCGAAGGCTCGTATCAGATAAGGTGGCATGCCTGCTGCGTCGATGAGAATGGGTCCTATTTTAGCCTCCTCCCTCTAAACCATGGCGCCATCTTCTCTGTCGGGAAGTCCTGAAATGGCTGCCGGGATGAGGGGAGCATACCCCTGTTGTTCAATGTCTGTTCTTGAGAACATTTTGTATGTCCAGAGATGCTTGCGTGGCTGTGATCCATCCCTCTGGTCTGGATTGTCACCTTGTGACATTTGCTTGCGTTGCGGTGGTAAATTATAGAGGTCGTGTGCTGAGGCTTGTAGCCGGCATGGGCTCGTGAGGTCATGATCAAAGGCTCCATTTGGAGAGCGGGAATTTCACATAAATTAGTTCAATTTTACACGAAAAAACGCAGGAAAAAGGAAAGTTTTCCGCATTAAGGAGCCCTAAATCTGTCCGAACACTCTGAAGGTGTATATCTATCAAACATAGCATTCAGCTTGTGTTTTTTTGAAACTGAGCAGGAAACCTGTGTTGATGAAGCAAAGATAACACAGGTGCATCACGAGTCATTTCTGCCTCGCGGATAGAATGGGCTCAACTCTCGAGTCGGTTCCAAATTCCAGTGCCTCTTGAATTCGTTTCGCCCGCTGGGCCGCCACCTGTGGGCTGGCCGTGTACATATACCGTTGTGTCTTGCGGGGGCGGGGCGTGCTCTTCAAGCCACCCCCACCCGTTCAAAACTCGCTCCCTGTGGCGCGGCCGGCCGAAGAACTGAGAAAGCAAGGCACCCGCAGGCGTCGCCGGATCACCTCACCGCCGACGCCGAAGGAGAAGGCTACTGGGCAAGCGAGCGCTCTTCAGGGGTGGACGCATGTGGGCCGGCGGCCATGGCGCTGCTCTGCTTCCTGCTGGACCTGCGCAACATCCCCCCTCCCCTGCTGCACCGCCTCAAGCAGGTAGGTACCACGCTCCCGCGCGCCCGCTCCCTCTCCCCATTCATCCGTCGAGCTAAGCTCCGAACCCTAACCATCCCCCGTGTGCCGCCGCGGTTTGGCGCGCGCTTGCAGTGCCTGCTCCACCTCGCCAACCTCTACGCCGCCACAACGCCACCGCCCCACGCCGCGACCGCGTCCGCCGCAGGCGCTCTCCCCGACCGCCTGGCCCTCGGCTATATCCATCTCGTCCCCTCCAAACCCTCCTCCTCATCGTGCTCCTCCTCTTGGCCTGAGGTCCGTACCCATCCTCACTGCTGCTGTCGATCGGAACCTGTTTGCCTTTCTGTCGTTACATTACATGCGTGCACCCCCAAATTTGCTGGTGAAGTTAACTTGTCACCAACTAATCTGATATTGTGCTTACGTTCATCGCTGCATTGGCCATGATGCTCGATGTGTTTGTTTGGTTCGGCCCGGATCGGGTGTTGATACTTGATACACACCGCCAATGAGCTCTCGTACAGTGCATTTTTGCCTGCGCAGGTCCCATAATTAGCTTCATGTGTCCTGTGGTGTTTTGTGCTCCTATGGCAACTTCGCTTTACCACCTTCTGTTTGCTACAAAACAGGGGCCAATTTATCACTGTTGTAGTTGTACAAATGATTGTGGGTGCTGTCAGTTATTTTCTGATTCGGAATTTGTTGAATCACCCTTCATGTCAACTTTAATTAGCAGTCACTGCGGCCGAAGATTTTTCAGCTGCTGGGAGTAGGATGCATGTGCATTTACTGCCTCCGTGGACAATGCATTGCATGCGGACATAGGGATGGATTTAGTCAGTTTGTAGCTGATTATCTATTTCATTAATCCGTGTTAGACAGATGCCTTCCTACTGCACTGTTCTGAAACTGTCATAATTTCTAAGATCTGAACTTCATTCAGCTTAAGATTGGGTATAGGCCTGGTGAGAAATTCAGCCTCCGAGATTTCCACCATGCCGTAAATAGCATACCTCTGGATGGCTTTCTTCCTGACCAACATGGTGGGTCTCGGCCTACTGGAGGTAATGTCAATTATATTGGTCCCATGATCTTCCTCGTTTTTGTTATGGTACAAGATCAAAACAAGCCCAGAAGCTGCATAAATATTGTGAATCTGTATGCTCTTAACAGAAGAGTGATCTTCATATGGAAACATGCCTGATTCTATTTCTTATGTGCAGATGTGTCACTGACAAACCTTTTTAGCGACAGAGCCATCTATTCTTGGGCCACTGATGACATCTCCAAGAAAGTGATTGCTAATATGCATGACTGCACAAGACACAGAAGCCCTCCGAAGATCTCTTATGGTATTAGCATAATAACTTGCAATTTCCTAAGGGGATTAAGCTGCACTTTCTCCCAGTAATTTCTTCCTCTTGATGATAGCCTTGATTTGACCAGTGTCTTGTGTTATCATCAGGATGCAGCAGAACAGTGTGTTGCAGTGGATTTTATAATGCTGGAAGCAGAAGCTGCATTCATGTATGGTGACATTTCTGAAAATGCTGATTCTCTTCTAAACAGAATATGCGATCTTGAAAACTGTGTGGTGCGGAGATACAATCCTGGTAAGAAAGTCCCATGGCGTTTGTAATAATTGATTTCACTGTTTATGTTAGATAGTAAGGTGGCCTTTCTGATCAACTACAAATCATAACATGATCATGGTATTAACTGTGTCTTAATTCTGATATTATATTGAGATCAGACTACCACTGAGTTATTCTTTGAGGGGTAGAGATCCCACAGTTGTCACTGCCATATTAGTAGTCTTTTATACTCAGTTTAACATTCAGTGCTTCTGTCATGTAAGGTAAACTAACACTATATATGTTTTCTATATATTTGGAAATGCAGAGACCCAAGTTTTGCATGGGCTAGTGAAGGGGTGGTTAGAAGAGCTAAAGGATGACAAGGGGGATACACTGCAAGCTGTATTTCTGTTCAGAGATCCCATTATTGACTCTGTTAAACACATATATTGTAACCTGTATGCATCAGCGAATCAGATAACTGATGGTTTTCCATCTTGTCAGGTGATGGCAGTTATTTATACCACCTCTCGTTATTCAATTCTAGAGGTTCAATGCCAGAACATATCTGACTGATGTTCTCATTTCATTGCTCAATGTTCATCTTGTGACTTGCAAGCATTGAGTTTGTTTTATACGACTTTTGATTAGTGAAACTGTGGAAGAATATCCAACTACCAAGGAACTTCTGCACACAATTTTAGTGATTTCATCGTCACCTTTTTAACTTCTTATTTCCTCTCCTTCAGATAATTATAATTATATCTCCATACTACCTATTGACAATTTTGTAGCCTCTTCAGCTGCTTTGCTAATGTAGAATAAATTGATTGAACAGGCATGCAAATGCCATGGTCATCCTATTGACCTTGTCACCACAGATAAGGCAAAATGGACTTGTCCAATAACTAGCCGACAGCTTGCAGATTCTGATGTCACTGATACTGCTGTGAGGATTGGAGAGCAAAGTGTATTGTTTCTGCCTACTTCAGAAGGTGGTTCAGACTTGCGGCGTGTCTCTACATCCATTTCTTTTGATGTGGTTGAGCGTACTGATTTAGCTTCATTGGATGAAGGTATCCTCGACTAGTTGACTATTGATATACACATACTTTGTTAAAGGTAATGATAGTTATGTTAGCAGGAGTAATAATGGGGAGGTCCTATGTTGTGATTCCCATTTCAAATGATGTTGAAGTTGCTCTCACTGATGAGGACTTGGATCAGAACACCCAGAGTTAGTAATGCGATTTTTGTATGATGTGCCTATAGGTTCTACAATGATTCTAATATGTCACTATTATCTATGCTGTGCAGTTTTCAATGGTCTATGTGAAACTCTTTTCAAGCTTGACCAGGGTCTTGTCTGCTCCTCATCATGCAACACTGAAACGATGAAAATTGGAAGTCTTCAGTGTTACTATCTTCTTCAACCATCTGGGAAGGGACCAATGCTTCTGAGGGTATAGGCAACACTCTCCCTGTTGTGTTTCGATTCGTGATATAATTAGTGCTTGTAGTGGTTAGACTAAAAACCTATTGGATTGGATTCCTGACATTGTATTACAAAGCTTCTACTTCTCATGTTCATAATTTTCCTGAATAGAAGGGTTTTGTGTTCTGTTATTGGCTTGCTGTAATGATGAGAACAGTATCATGCTGTAGAGACTTGCTGGATCTGAAGAGATATTGCCTCTCCCAGGTGTGAGTCGAGATTGCTACACCAAGGTTAACATGGAAATCAAGAATTCAATTGAAACATCCTTGTCTAAGGTATGCTTCCATACCACTCCATTTTTCTGTACCTGCGACTTGAAATATGTGAATGATTTCAATTCACGTGCTGCACGTGATTAGCAGCTTTCTTGTTCCACAAACGTGTTCTGCATACGATTAGCAGCTTCTTTGCTCCAAATACCTTTTTAGTTAATACGTGGCAACTTACTACTCCAGATTGCGCTCAAGGATTACAACCCTCTACAACATGAAAGAGGCTTCCATTCGAAACTGAATCGCCTGGTGAAGGACAGCCTGCAATTTGGGTACCTACTCGGCAACTACACACAATTATAAAGCTTTATTTGTGTTGCCTGCTATTATCATGACCGGTCACGGAAGGTCCACGAAATAAGCTGCTGACTGAATCGACTTCATTTTGCAGATCAATTGATCCAGCCAGTGCTCTGAAGGACCCCCACCACTTTGATTCGTTCAGCCAACCGCAGGTGCCAACATGCCAGGGCCTTGGAGAAAGCAGGTTCCTGGACCAACCTGACAAGGCGGCTGAAGGTCTCACCGACCATCTGCAATGGTTCAGCGAGCCACAGACATCAACATTCCGAACTGCAAAGGAGAACAATCTATCAAGTCAGTCTAAGAAAGGGAAGGCCTCTCCCAGCATCAGTGAGGAGTGGGAGAAACTCATCATCATTGACGACCTTGACGACGACTTCGCCACCCCCGCCCCTCCCAGGCTTGCTGTTGCTGCTGACAAGCTTCCCCGCGTGAAGCCGCTGTCTCCGGTGAAGCCACTGGACGAGAAGACTTCAAGGATTCTAGAGAGGCTGGAGCCCCCCAGGGCGAAAAAGCAGCGGCCGGCTAACGCTGGTAAGGCCAGCACCAACGCGGCACCGGCACCCAGCCATGTTGCCAGTACACAGAGAAAGAAGGCGCTGCTGCCGTTTGGGCCAAGCGCAAGCCAGCCGTCGAAACCAATCTTCAACAGGCCACGGAGAAAGCTCCCTACCTGATCTAGGCGCATGCCCAAACTTAGCTCCAGTCTCCAGCTGATTGGGCAAGCCAAGAACACACTTTTGCCCCGGGGGATTGTGAATACATTGCGAGAGATGATGCGTGCACGTGCAGCCCATGATTGTATTGATACATTTTGTTCTCAAATGTAAATATGATGATGAAAACAAAATTGCTGTTGTGTAGAACCTGTAGATAGGAAGTATCACAGCCTACTGAAATCAGCTTCTACATTGCTGTAAAATATACATGAGCAGCTTCTTCAGAGAACAGGCATGCAGGCTACAGCTTCATTTGTTCACTAGATTCAAAACCCATTTGAGATCTGTAGCAGATTAGAGATCAACCTCAGTACAAATGAATACATCTTACCCCTTAGCACTTGGGCAAAACTAAACTACCGATTACAGATAATGGTGGCTCCTGGGTCACCATAAACTCTAGGAATTTGCTACCTACCGAGTGCTGACTGACCACTGGAGTACACAAGAGGTTCTCAATTTATGGCCATGGGTTTTACGCTTTTAGCGAGGAGTCCGGACCTCCAATGGTAACATTGGAGATGTTGCACTGGTGCTTGTCCCACTCCTTAGCTGCTGCTCAGCCGCTGCAGACTTCAGCTCAAGTTGCTGTAGCTGATGCACAACATGTGACATCCTTGGGCGCACTGAAGGAACATGCTGGGTGCAGGAGTAGACAAGATCAACAACCTTCTGGACGACTCCTGTATCCGGCAAGTCCTGGATGTGTGGATCAAGCAGATCAAGATACCGGTGTGACTGGACTAGAGGAGTTGCCCATTCAAATATGGTCTGCCACCCGACAGACTCAACCGACTGTGCAGGACGACGACCGCTGATAATTTCCAGAAGCAGTACTCCAAAGCTATAGACGTCACTCTTTGTTGTCAGCTCATTCCTGTATATAAACTCAGGAGCAAGGTAGCCGTAGGATGCTGCCTTGACAGTCCTCTCATGCATTACTTCCCATGGCACAAACTTGGAAAGGCCAACCCCCATTAAATGTGAGCCAAATTCCTCATCAAGAAGCACATTACTTGCACGGATATCACGGTGCACCACCTGGGGCTTTACCTTGTCGTGCAAGAATCTGTATTAAATGACCAGTAGCAAATAAGTAGTAAGTAATCAGATTTAGAACACTGATTGCAGTGAGCGACTAAGCAAGGAAGATTTGTATAAGAAACCCTAATTCCCCAAAGGTAAAGATGACAGATCCAAACAACTCACATTAATATTAACTATTAAGTAACTGAATCTCGTTGCAGTTCTGTTAAGGCACAAAACTTTTGAGAATCAATGGTGCTTGGATTTAACCGACTACCATTTTTTCTGTACAGTTCATCCCTATGGAACACGGGATGAGGCTCCCCTGCAGTTGGGGCTGGTGACGTTGAGTCACAGCAAGTGGGGTCCCACACGCGTTGTAAAATTTTAATGTAAAAATAAGCATGCAAAGCAGTCTTCTCATGCATGTTAGTTTGTAAATGGTTGCAGCCTACACGTGCAAACTAAAAATTACCGTAAATATAATCATAAAATTGTAAGCCATGAGTGTAAAAACAGAACCTAATATGATGTTGGTATAGCGTTGAGTCACAGCAAGTGGGGTCCAAAAGTGTTGGGGCCGCTGGCAGTGACTAAACGTCCGAGGATCTGCTTCCCGGAACAGGTGGCTTTTACAATAGTCACTATTTACAGGTTATAATATCAGTTTAAAACGCTAAGCTTCTCACCGTGGCCAGGGTCAGAGCATTTAACTCCAGGAGCCATTGAAACTCTTTTTCGAATCGGGCATGGTTCTTAGGCAGTAAGGCAAGGCATGGCGTCTGGTCTGGCCACCTTCTAATCACTTAGGCGACCACCTAGGCACTTACAACCCACCAGCCCAGTCAACCCATATAACTCTCTGGTTTGCGGGTAAGGTTCCCGTTCCTGACCTCCTCTCATCCCAGATCGCTCAGCGCCGCTGATCGGTTCTCCCTCTCCCTCTCTCTGTACTGCTTCTCTACCCCTTAGTGAGATGTGTCCTCTCTGCACAACAGCAGACCAGTGCGAGTTCTGCACTGGCAACTGGAGCCGAAGCACCTGGAGGCCTTGGAGACACCTTTAAAACCATGGAACCAGGTTCAAAGCATGGTGCCTACCTAAGACAAAGCCTGGGGACTCCACCTACTTAATCATACAGCCCATGGGAGTCTTCTGAGCGATCAGATTTTTTTAATATAAAATAAGCATATGAAGCAGTCTTCTCATGCATGGTAGTTTTTAAATGGTTGCAGCCCACTCGTGCAAACTAAAAACTACCATAAATATAACCATAAATTGTAAGCCATGAATGAAAAAACAGAAGATAATATGATTTTGGTATAGGATTTAATAATGTAATAAAGTGAAGCAAGCCATCTAATACTGCCAGACCAGGTTATAAAGCAGAGTGAACCAGCACAGATGTTTTATGTAATACGGCAAAGCGAGCTCTTATTTTTTTATCTGAGCGTTATGTAAAAGCTGCACGCACAATAGTGCACAACAAAATAAAGTCATACGTCTATGCATGGGTCAAATGTTACTGGAAACAAAGAAAAAGTGGTGTCGCAGAACAAAAAAATCAGATAACAAAAATAAATGGAACTAAGACATAGCAATCATAACACTTTGACCGACTACTATTAAAATATCTTGGAGAGAAACAACCTAAGAAAATTCACAGTTAGGACAAATTATTTCCTGGGAAGGATGACTTACGCAATCCCCTGAGCAAGAGTTGTTGCAGCTCTCATTCTCATTGCCCAATCAAGGCTCCGTCCTCCTCTGGGAATATGATGCAGCCACACATCCAAAGGACCATTTGCGACAAACTCATAGACGATAAAACGATCGCCATGATCATAACAACATCCTTTTACAGCCACCAAATTAGGATGATAAAGCTTTGCGACTCTCCGAATCTCAGAGTAGAAGTCTTTTTTCCTTTGCAGGCTGGATCTTTTTAGTCTCTTGATAGCTACTTTGGACCCGTCTGGCAAGATTCCACTATAGGTTCCGCCTGTCTTTGCATTACCAGGAAGCCGGTTTCCCTCACTGAAGTTCTTTGTGATTGATCTAAGTTCTTCACTGGTGAATACTTTCCATTGCGGTGCCACCAGTGCAGCAGCTGAAGCACTCAATGCTTCTCGTGATCTTCTTCTTTTCTTGCTTCGCCTGTAGACAAGCAACCAAACCACAACGGCTAAAGTGGTTGCCAGAATGAAACCGCTCACTGCAATGAGGGCTATGAAATACTCCTTGTGGCAGTGGTCATGGTAGCATTTATCCACTGATGCCAAAATAGAGACAGTCAGCGCAAACATATTTGAATGTCATGAAAGCAAACTACCATCTCTAGCAAAATGGGTAAAACTTTAGTAATAAAATTAATCACTCACCATAATTCATCATGCAAATCAGACCATGGGGCTCACTGCACCTTTTCCCGGCAATTGAAGCATGATTATTGGTCACCAAAGTGCACAAATCATTGCTGGTGGCCACTGCACAAGCAGTATCAGTGCAGTTGGCATGCAACGGCTCACCATGAAAGACGGTCTCGTTCCACACAGACGAACCATCGGACCATTTCCATCCACTACCAGTACTAGTGTTGTAGTGATGCCCTCCAACCCAGCATCCTGAGGTCGATGGAGCACACAGAGAGTTTGCAAAGTTTAGCTCCTGAACCGATGACAGCACAGCCAGATGCCCGCTGAAGTTATGGCAGAGAGCCTCGGATCGATCCCAAGAAAGTGATGCTGATATGTACATGAAGCATTTGTTCTGAACAGGGCTGGTTTGCCAACCCTCTGGGCAAGATGCTGCACAAAATTGAAGTCGTTTATGCCACAGCTTAGAAATTTTACTGAGAACAGCTAGTGAACAGGAGACTAAAGGCAGCCAGATGCTGATGCACACAAGCAACTTACTATGATATCATATTAGAAAATAGAAAGTCGTCTTTGAAAAGACTTAACCCGTAGTATCTTAGGCGCCGAAGGAAAATTGCAAAACCACGACCCAGCCAAAATGTAAAGAAGAGGAAAGTGAAGCTGTCCCTTTTTTTTTTCTCCCTCTCTTTCTCTCTGTCCTGTAGTTTCTTTGTGGTGAGGCAAAAATCCCCATCCGAAACTAGAGATCGGTTGCGTCTCCGTATTTAACGAGAATCGGACAGGTTACAAGGAAACATGGCAATACGGTCGTTGGGTGCCTCGGGACAACACTGCAGCAGTACAGCCAGCGTAGTACATGGTGACCAAACAGATAACACATCCGGGCTGATGACGCGAGCAACAGCTAGCAACCGGAGCTCTTCCATGAGGATCCGGCCTAAACTCGGGAACGGAAACGAGAGACGGTGGATCTAGCCGGCAGCACAAGTAAGCCAAGGCAAAGGGAGAAACGGTGGGCGGAAAGACGAGGAGAGAGAGAGAGAGAGAGAGAGAGAGAGTCCGCGACTCACAGCTTCGAGCCAGCGCAGGAGCGGCGACGCAGAGCAGGAAGGCGGCCAGGAACACGGGGAAGGCGTGCGCCGGCGCCGCCATGGCCTCCCGCGCCGTCGCGGCCGCTAGCAGCTCGCTCTCCGCTTCCTCCACGGCCACGGGAGGGGAGAAGGCAGAGGTAAAAAAAGTAAGTCTGAAGATGACTGATGACTGAAGCGCGTCATTAATGAGGGCGCACCGAACCACCCACTCGCCCTCCGCCCGCCTTGACTACCGGGCAGGCGCGCGCAGCGCATTAAACCCCGCGTCCTCCTCTCTCGCTGTCCGCCGGGACCCGGACGGACCCCAGCCCACGCCCGCCTACTGGGCTGGGCCTGTTTGACAGGCCTCCATGGAACTTTTTATGCGGCTCGATGCATCCGTCAACCCCCGGTAGCCCAGCTCACCACGTCTCCGCCTCTACTCGAGTGGACCTGGTGGCTGGATCGGCCCACGTGGCGCTCACCTTCGCCGTTGGATGCCTGGATGCGATCTTATCCAGGGCCAGGCCTCCCCCACAGCTCCCGGCGCGCGCGGCCACTCACACGGCGGCCCTGTCCCCATCTCTTCCTCCCCCAAATAGCAACCTTGTCGATCAAAAAGAGAAAGGGAAAAGAAAAAAAAAGATCAACAACCGCAGCCAGAGTATTTGCCGGCGCGTCGATCTCGCCGCCGCTGCCAGCGCCGGCGCGACCTCACCGCTCGCCGGGGACCCCGGGCGAGCCTCCGCCCGCTCCGCCGGGCGAATCGCCGCCCTCGCGCTGCCTCGTCTCCCCGTGCGATAGGGCGGGCGGCGGCACCACCGGGCGTGCGGACCAGTGCGGTCGGTCAGTCGGCGATTGACGCCCTCTTTCGATTCTGTTCAACCTGCTGGAATTGAAGTTAGTTATCTGAGACTTGGTCGACTTCTCCCCCTCGCAAAATTTTGAGAAATATCTGCGTAGAAACTCGTGTCCCAAAGCTCAAGCTCCTCTGCAATGCGCTTGGAATCTACCGATCCTTGATTTTCGTGCCGTGGTCTAACAATTTCCTTCCATATTAGTAGCACCCCCCCCCCCTCCCCTGCCTTTGTGCGGCTGATCCACCGAACCGCAACCAAACGCATCAATACTTGCTCACATCGGAGTCCCGATTCCATGGAATCAGATTTTAGTGTTGTTATCGGATGGTCGCTGGGGCTTGGCTTGCCAACAGCATTTTTTCTGTGGTTTGCTCTGCCTGGCCGACTAGATTGATAAATCCCATTCTCACTGTGATTAATTCGGGACCCTGTTAGATTTTCGATTCCACCAATCAGTTTCTGCACAAATACCACGACTATACGTATGCACATCATACGTAATTTCGTTTGCACTATCATATGGCAATCTGGTGCTCCGAATCTGCAAATTCATGTCTCCTGTTCCATTTTCTGCAGGGACAACAGGTGAATAATCATGAGCTCTCTCTGCCCTTTCGCGGGAGCTACTGCTGGCGGCGGCGTGTGCCCTGCGAAATCCGATAAGAGCAGCGCTGGGGTATGCCCTGCAAAATCTGACAAGAGCATCACTGGTGTGTGCCCTGTCACCGGCAAGGATCACGGTAGTGAGCGCAAGGAAAGTACCGGCAGTGGTGAAGAAAAGGGCACCGATCCTCGTATGGTGCCAGCAAAGTGCCCATTTGGCTACGACTCCAACACTTTCAAGCTGGGTCCGCTCAGCTGCATTATCTGCCAGGCGCTGCTCCATGAAAGCAGCAAATGCAAGCCATGCACCCATAAATTCTGCAAGTGCGTCTCGTGCTTCGCATCCAGATCAAATGCACCTCATGTTTCATTCCTTGCCTCAATAGGTTCTTTCTGGATTTCCTTGGCAGGGCATGCATATCACGCTTTAAAGACTGCCCGCTATGTGGCGCTGATATTGAGGGGATTGAGCCTGATGCCGAGCTTCAAGCTCTTGTTGACCGTTTCATTGATGGCCATGCCAGAATCAAGCGATCACATGCTACTGGGGATGTGGAAGCAGCAAATGGCAAGAACAAAGTCATATATGAGGATGTTTCCATGGAGAGAGGAGCTTTTCTGGTGCAGCAGGCTATGAGGGTCAGTAATTAAGTCTACTGCTTTAGCATCTTATGTTGAACTCTAGATTCTTGAACATGGAAATTTTGCATAATTAATTTCTCCATCATTCTCAGGTTTATTTATTGTATTGATGTTACAACAATGCCCTAACTTTTGCATCTCCAGGCTTTCCGTGCCCAGAACATTGAAAGTGCAAAATCAAGGCTCACTATGTGTGCAGATGACATCAGGGAGGAGTTGAAATCTTCAGAAGATAACCTAGACCTATGTTCGCAGCTTGGAGCTGTGTTAGGAATGCTTGGGGATTGCTGGTATATCTGTTCGCCCATAACTATTGCCTTCAGAAGTTCTTTCCCCCACTTCAGCAAAATAAGAAAAATACCATGAGTCAAACCAGGATTAGAAAATATGCACACTATTTCTTTAACACACTAGATCTTTTTACCTGTTATTAGTTTTTTCTGCTACTACTCTGTAAAAGTGTGTTGATCTGGACCCTAAAAGAGTGCATTCATTGTACATGATTCTTTTTCTGCAGATGTTACATTGATATTTTGACTGCACATTTAGCTAGATTCCTGCATAGTTGTGCCTCATAGAAAAGAGCAATTCTTGTTCATGCTTTCATGTATCTGAATTTTCTAAGTTTTAACTACCTGAAGTCTTTCTCATTGAGAAAGGAATGTCTCATTGTTCCTTTTGTTATCTACTATTTACTTTGAACTGCACAGTGGGTATGAGCCATTTTTCAAACATTAATTGAATGTACACGGTGTGGATGGGGTTACTGATGCAGTCAGGAGTTTTTAGTAGGGTTCTAGCCTGATAGTTGTGCCAGTTATCGGCTGTTCACAACCTATTTACATGTTATTTAACTAAATGAAAAAAGCCGTCTGTACCAAACATCATGTTGGTGCTAATTACAGGCTGATGCTTCCTGTAGTAGGCTAATAAACTTAAAAGGATCCTCATCTGGATGTCTATGCCACCTTGTTTAACACACACGGGTCTCTGCTGTGTCTCTAAATCTCTGAGCACTCTACTTTGCTACATATCATTAGTGAATGTTCACTCTTATGGCTGTTATAATATCACGCCTCATTATCCATTTAATTATGTTTTGTACTTCCTTCGTTATTTATCAACACAACCAGCTGTGGCATTTAGATCTTACTATCTCCATTCAAAAATGTATGACGCAGTTCACTTTTTTTCCACAACTTTAAGATTCAAGAATTTGTTCAAACATGTGAAAATTTGAATCATACTCACTACATTTAATGATAAATTGAATGGCAACGAAATAAATGATAACTTATTATTTTTTAGAATAAGACGAACGATCAAAGTTTTGGAAAAAAGTCAACCGCGTCGTGCCTTTGTGAGCAGAGGGAGTATTTTGATTAGTTTGTTAATCAGTTAATCACTGAACTCATGCAGAAAGTGTTGAGTTTGCTTAGTTTGTTAATCAGTTAATTGCTGAACTCATTTGAATGATATTTTTCTTAGTCCTTATCATTGTGCCATGTTTTCAGTCGGACCTTAGGAGATGCTCCTTCAGCAATAACTTACTATGAAGAAAGTGCTGAGTTCCTTTTGAAACTTCCCACAAAAGATCTTGAGGTTGTACTCAATATAAGTGTAGCTGTAATTGCTTCAATGCTTCGAAATTACCATATGCTGATTTATCTCTTACATTCATCTGCAGCTTGTTCATACTCTCTCTGTTTCACTAAATAAGATTGGTGACCTTCGCTACTATGATGGGGACCTCAAATCTGCAAGAAACTATTATGCCCGTTCATTGGATGTTCGCAGAACTGCAGTAAAAGAACACTCAGCTGTGGCTTCCCAGGTATGTTGTGGTCTTCTGGGTGAGCTTTTCAGCTATAGTATACCAATACTGTTGGGTAGTGCCCTGCAAAGATTTGGCATTCATGGACTGTGGAAGGTCATACTGGAACTACATGTTACTAAAGATTCCACATGATAATTAAGATTTGTCTGAATTGAGAGATCTAATGTGATGATCAGATTTGAGAGCCACAAAGGGAATAGACAAAAAATTCGAAGTGTTTGGGCAAACAAATGCTGAACCGGACACTTGAGATTTGGCGCTGCTGAGGTGACAGCGACACCCAAACCCAAGGTCCAGTGTAGAAGGTGTATTTCGCCTGAAAATTATTTGCTTAATATTCCTTTATAGACAGGTGCCTTGCTGCCTTAATCCAACCGGCTAACAAACTTACCAGTTTGTCTCTATTTGTATGGAAAAATCCTAAAGATCCTAATCACATGCACCTTATCTGGCTAGTCCCCGTTCTAACTAATCTTGCTGCCATAGGTGCATGTGCTTCCCTACTACGTAGATCCCGTGAATGCATTGCGGTGCCTTGCTACACTACAGTATCTTCCTTGGTCCATGTGGCTAGCCAGCCGGCCTGCATGACACCTAGTGAATAGCATCTTACATCATTTGATCTTTTCTACATGTTAGAACCCAAACAACAGATAGATGGAGGGTTATCAAATCTTTTTTCCCATTAGGAGTGCCATGAGAACAAACATGTTTGTTTTTTGGAGGTAGCCGCCTTTGAATATAGAAGTCGCTATGATCAATATTCAATGCACATATTCCATAGATATCTAGCTCAACTGTGCAATGCTACAATGGAAGTGATGTGATAGGGAAACAAAGAAGGGAGCAACAAAACTAATGACCTGGAGTAACTGGCAAGACAGAACTACTGTAGTTCTGGAGAAAATGGTAGTCTGTTGTAATTGGATAGTGGCAAACATTTGTACTTTTCTGATGTATTCTTCTTGAACCTATGGGCTAAACAAATAGTTTTCAGTCAAAGCATGAAAATTCTGCCTCACTGCAGATGTTTTGGTCAAAGCCTGTCCTTTCTTAGGATTCAAAGATGACTATTTTGTGTCAAGCTGTACATACTAAAATTTGAACAATTTTTTTCTTGTATTTAGTTTTGTAGGAAACATGTTTCTGTTATCCATGAAAGGACAGGCAAGCTTGAACAGGCAAGCTTGATTCAATGCTTGATTTTAGTTTTCGAGAATAGTTTAGTTTGAACAGGCAAGCTTGATTTTAGCTATTTCTATTAGAGCTAAACTGTTGGATAGAACAGACACATGATTCAGAGTGTGACTTGCTTCTTAGTACGTGGGCTATAGTATTTTGATTTGCAATTGTTTGATGTAGGTTATCGATCTAGCAACTTCTCTTGCCAAAGTTGCGGATGTGGATAGAAATCTTGGGAACGAAAATGCTGCAGTTGAGGGTTTTGAGGAAGCGATTCAATGCCTTGAGAAATTGAAGCTGGATTCTGAGCAATCTAGTCTTGAACAACGGGTAGCTATTATTGATCCTCATTATTCCTCTTGTCCCTGTGACCATATCTGTTGTTCTGAAGTAACATTCATCCTGTATTTTTGCAGCGCCTATCGGTTCTTGATTTCCTGCAGAATCAGTTGGCAGATAAGTAGGACTATCATCCTAAGAATACACCAGGTCAACAGATGTCTTCTTGAAATGGTGTTCAACTCCACTATACTTGCTGTGATGCCTACGGAAGGAGTTGCTTTAGAACCAGGCGATTAGCGTGTGTTACTTTGCCACGGCACCAAATAAGTACTCTAGCACTGTGAATGTATCATATATATGCCCAGCGAGGAGAGTACCCTTGATGGCTGCGAATATGCTTCAGCAGCTTTTAAGTCCTCTGGCTTGTCTGTGTCATAGCCTCGAACAGCGCGTAAGATGAAACTTGTGGGAAGTTCCATCTCGCTTTGCCGTGTGATGTGTGAACACTAATCCTGTTGTATATTGACAATAAGAACGGGAGATACTAATCAAATGCATGGCCGTTGTTTGTTTTAGAGATTCCGGGGTCAGGCTGTTTTGCATAATTTAGCTGCGTTTCTGGTAAATCCGGGTCAGGAATCTCAGACGTCAGAAAGAATTCGTGTCTTGGACTCATCCATCATATCCTTGTATTTCTTGTGAGAGACGGGTGTTTGACCGGAAGCCATCGTGTTGCTTGGCGATTCAAGATTTATTGCTGATGCAAATTTGACTTCCGAAGGACTACAGTGCAACACGTTTTAAAATGTCCACTTTGTTTACCCCTTTCTTTTCCGTCAAGCAGCCCGTGACTGATTAACTCCCTATATTTCAGGTGCCCGTCTGCAGTCGATGCTGAATTTGTTCTGGGAATTGGAACTGAGCCCCTGGCTCGTGTGTGCTGACTTGCTGACGTCGTTGGTTACTTCACTCACTGGGCTGGATTGCTGGGTGCTTATCTGTTGGTGTATTGTGTGATTCTTTCCAGTCTATCCGTCCCCACCTAATCACCTACTACTACCTTGCAGACCACTGGTTCACCTCAGCTGATGGTCACCTGACCTGTCGAGCAGGTAAGATCACTAGTACTGGCCCTAGCGCACTACAGTAGGTTAGTCATTAGTGGATAAGCGTCCACTGACACTGAAGGCACACATGCATGGATGGTGACTGTACGTTTCCAGTTCAGGCTTGGTGCAGTGCTTCTCCTCCTGCTTCTGGCGGCTTGCTACCGTGGATAATTCTGAGATGGATGCTTAGCCTGCACCAGCTGCCGCGTGCACTTGCGGTGAACTCACCGTCCGTTCTGGCATCTCGATTCTCCCGGTGCAGTCTTTTTCCACTTGGCGTGGTGAGCGATGCAGAGATGGCTCTTTGTTCACCTGGTCGGTTTTACTTTTTTTGTTCCGGCAGATTTTTTTTTCGCGCTCGTTTTTTCTCTAGATCAAACAAAAAATAGGCTTAGGTAGCTCCCCTCCCGACACAGCAAATCAGGGCTTTGACTAACCCATGACCATGACCATCAGGTTATATTTTGGAGATTAATTAAACTCTGCGACGTTTGAATTGATTTCTAGCCGCTCCGAGAAAACTGGAGGGTCAGATTTGGCCTGACATCGAAGTGTACATCTGCAGACGCAAGCACCAGAGAAAACTTGTGTGCAGCGGACTTGGACTGAACTTTTACTACCTCGTTATAATAACAGCCGCGTGCTTGCGTGAGCTGAATCTGATAAAGTTTTTCAGACTTCACAGATTTCTTCGAGCTCTTCCACGCACGTGTGTTCTTTTTGTTGGAACAGAATCATCAGCCAGACAGCCACGTTCGTGCCGTCACTCGTGTGGAGCACGGGACGGGACGGGAGATGTGTGGATACAAGGTCGACTACTAAGCTGTGGACCAAACTAAAATGCTTTATTGGCCACTAACTTTGCTAGGCAGGGGCGAAGGGCTTAGTGGGCGAACGCACCAATTATCACTACCATTAACACTGTTGGCATGCGTGTTTGGCCCGTCATCAACGGCTTAATCGCTTGACTGAATCAGTCCATAACTGCCTCGACGCCTGCAGGGACGACGGATCCAGCATATGGAGCGGCATATGCCAGAGAAGAAGAGGGAAATGGCCACTCACCCATCAATCTTGGATTTGCCACTGCCAACGCCTAACCACATCTCCACCTCCTCATGCAGTAGATCTAAATTGACTTTTTGTGTGCCCTTGTATTTGTTATCATGAGATACTCCTCACCATTCATATGATATGTACAAGGCTTATTTATAGGCCTGATCACTTAATACAATCTGCGTTGTGTGCCAATCTTTCATGGTAATCAGAGCTTGACGATGATTGGGCATGTTTGGTTTAAGGTCGTAGGTGGCTAGGCTAAATTTTTGCCACGGTTTGACCATGTTTGACTCTAAATTAAAATTACGTCATCAAATATAATTTTCATCTATATGGTTTATTTAGCTATGCCCAAATAATATAAATGAGTACTTTATTGTTTGGTTAAATTTTAATTTAGAGTCAAACATATTTTGACCGTGACTCAATTTTGGCCTGGTCAATGATGGCCTTAAACCAAACAGACCATACATCCCTTCTCAATGTGCCATAAGCAACTCAATTCTCGTGGCCGGTGCTGCCGCATGCGGGCTAGGGACGAAGTCATTTAGAATTGGCATGCTCTGAATACCATGAAAGATTGGCACACAAAGCACATTGTATTCATTGATCGGGCCTGTAAATAATCGGTTGCACATATTACATGAATAATAATGTGGAATATCTCATGGTAACAAAAACAATTGTACATACAAATGAATTCAATGTGAGGGAGGTGACTGTCGCACCGGTGATGGTAGAATTAGTGTTGCTCATGGTGTGGTGCAGGGGGAGGGAGGAAGAAGGTTCAAAATTGGCATGCTCTAGTTACCATGTGAACTTGACACAATGCACATTGTATTCTTGATGAGTAGTTTTTAGTGGTTAGTGGATCTACGATGACGTGGACATGCTGCATGTCAAGAGAAATACTTAGTGAGCTTCACTTATATGATATGCATAGATGTGTTTGAGAATGTGTAGATGAGGCTTTGTAGCTAGGATCGTGCATGACAGAATTTTTTTTTTAAGAGTTGATTGTCAGGGGACACCATAATAAGTTCTAGTGCTCCTAGCTAAGTCACTGGTGGATAATAATTTAGGACAAAGTTTAGAGATTTAAGTGATTAATAAGGAATGATGTGGGTCGCTAGCTGTTAATAAGATGATTTCATCGATGTAGAATATATGCGAGTTGGGTGTGGTAGTGCCAATGTGTACGAGTGAGTACGATGAACCAGAGTACTAATTTGTCTCTTTGTTTTCGACTTCCTCTAACCTAAAATATTTTCTAGTCATCTTTTTATCCATCCATATCTAGATGCATTTTGATGAATATAAACATATATACAAAATATGTTCACTGAACAATAATTGGATCTAATAAAAACCTACGAGGAACAATA
Organism: Paspalum vaginatum; assembly: GCA_030272315.1. NCBI lineage: Eukaryota > Viridiplantae > Streptophyta > Magnoliopsida > Poales > Poaceae > Paspalum > Paspalum vaginatum. The sequence continues at coordinate 7,833,604 of CM059014.1, read as the reverse complement.
TATTGGAATGGAGAGAGTATGATTTAGCGCTATGGGAAAACATTCTTCGATTTGGGATGCGTATCTCATGTTGACGCACCACATATGCATCCATTTAGGTCTTATTTGGCATTTATTAGATTATTAGGGTGGGTTGAGATGGATTGGGAGGCGTCGGCCCACAGGGGTGACTCGAGGGGCGACTCGGGGGGCTACCCACCGCTCGCTCCCCGCGGCGTCGGACCGGCCGTCAGCGGTGCCCCAACAAGGGTGGCCACCGCATCTTTTTCCCTCTTTCCCTCCTTCTCCCTCCCTCCCTTTTCTCCTCCATGCTGGCCGCCGCCCGCCGGTGTTGCCGCCGGCGAGAGGGCCTCCGACCGCCGCAGCCGCTGGATCCGTCCTCGCTGGCGCCAGATCCGGTGCCGTCGCGGGCGAAGGCGGGATGGGGATGAACTAGAGCTCTGGCGCTGCCGCCTCCTGTTGTTGCAGTCTCGCCGCCTGCGGGAGGGCCTCTGGCTGCCACCATCGGCGGCTACGACCTTCCTAGCACTGGATCTACTCCTACCTCCTCCCCTTCCGTGTGCGTGCGGCGGCTGGCTACGGCTGCATGGGGGCGCTAGGGTTTGCCGGCGGGAGTGCTCCTCTCAGTGCTACGACAGCTTGGGAGCGGGTTTGCTGGTGGGAGTGCTCCTCCCTGCGGTTGGACTCTTTCTCCTCCCGGTGCTACGGTAGCATGGGAGCGCGAGTTTGCGCTTTGGCGGCACGGGTCCGAGCCACCGTCAACCAGGTTTAGGGTCTGGATTGTCGGACTCGAGCCTCTAGGGGCCTGATCTGTCTCCCACCACCCCTCCGCGAGCTCAAGCTGATGGATGTTGTGGTGGCCTATGTGGGTGTGGGTGTGGCGAGGTCTTGGCGAAAGCTAGGCATGACCTCTTGGCTGCCGGTGACGATGACAGCCATGGCCGCCATGTACTCGCAGGGGGCGTCGTCGTCACCACCACGCCCCATCCATACCACTTCGTACCTCTGGGTGAAAACCTAGTTCGGCTCCGCCGGACGTGTGGCGGCGTCGCCCTTGGCATCGCATTTCTGCCCGCAGGCGTCGCATCAGAGGTTCTTGTGGCTGCACAGGTCTACAGGAATTGCGTCGGGCATTTCCTCTCCTCCTTCCTTTTTGAGTGCAGGTGCATCATCTAAAGTTCAATGTGGGCTTACTTCTGGCTCCCCTTCTTCGTCATCTGTCTTCTTGTTGGTGGCGCCAAATCAAATGCCGAGTGCGCTCCCCCTCTAGGGGTGGTTGATCCTCCCTCTTTCGAGGCATCCTTACCTAGAAAGGTGTAGGGGCGGTAGGCGGAGGTCCCGATGCGCTACCATGGTGCTACCAACCCCAAAGAAGATTGGAGTTTCTTGTGATGTTTCGATCAGTGTGCTGCTTTTGCTCTTAGTCCCTTCTCTACTGTGGTGGTACCTCAATCCTTCGGGGCTCTCTTTCCTTCCTCTCGTTGGATATTGGAGGGTAGCAATAGCGAGACATAGCCACGAGGGACGGCGAGGTAGGATAATGATCTTTGCAGACCGGGCAATTATGTCACTTGGTCGCTTGCGGAGAATGGTGATGGTGCTTCTGTTTTTCTTTCCTTTTTAGATTGTGTCGTTGTCTTCTCTTCTCACCTGCTTGTAATTTTGCAGTTGTGACACATTGCTGTAATCGATGTTTTATCCCTAGCCTTGAGACCAGCATCTGTGGAATATATATTTAGGTGGAGACTTTTTTTTTCCGTGTGCAGTGTAAAAAAAAATGTATTGGGAGGAATTCATGATGATTTTGACTCACCATGAATTTAAATCCACTCAACACCTCCAATCAACTCCAAGTAATATATTCCAAACTGAGGTCTTAGCTATTGGTTCGATTTATGGTGAATGCGATGTGTGAGCGATAAGCCGCCATCCCATCCCTACGTCAGTCGTCATAAATCGCCAAACCGTACCAGTGAGGCACGTTACACATGCTCCTTTTGACCGGTAGTGTGAGCCGTGAGAGGTCGATCACATGGACCATTGCTTGCCACTGCGTTGCGTCCAAGTCATCATGGAAGATTTGCAAGGCCAGATGGGTGCTCGTCGGTTTGCACACGTACTAGTACTACCATGCCTCTCTCGACCCTACTAGCTATGTATTTCTTTCATGTTAATTTTATTTAATTTAAAGATATATATATACAGAGAGAGAGCGCGCGCGCAATTAGCAACTGACAGATCGAACTGTACCTTTCTGATGGTTGATTTTAATTTCTATGTTCCTAACTGTTGTACTGTACATATCAAGCACGTACGCTTAATTACTCGATCGACATATGTTGTCCCTTTTGTCTCCCATGAGCTGCAGAGATTTTCAGCCTACAGGCATATATGAACGAGTTAATATATGTTTGGCCAGGGTGACATATATACACAATGCTTAGGGTATTATTCCTGATGGCCCATGGAGGGAAAATGAGCTCTATCGGATTCTTCTTCATTGGTATATCACCTTGTTAAGTATTAACTATCCATCGCAGTCAGTTTAGCACGTACACGTATCTATGTGACAGATGGCAGGTTCCAGATGTGATGGACTGGACTGCCCCACGTGGCATCCTGTTATCAATTATAGGAGCTAGCATGTCCAACAGTGCCTAAAGTCATTTTCAAACCTGATTTTGAGCGTACGTGACAAATAAATTGCAGACTTAAAAGTTCTCAAAAACGTACGAACGTCAATTTTTTGTGTCTCCCCAAACGACCGGCAATCTTCCTTAAATTTGCACCCTTCATCTGTGTTTCTAATAAGCGTTTCTCCACCGAACATTGGGAGCCGTTGAAGGAGCTAGGATCGATGTATTCTGGAGTAGATCTTAGAACCAGATTACTGGAGTTTTTCTAGACATCATTGGAGATACTCTTGGTACTAAATAGGCTAGGTGCGTGGTAGCGAGTGCCATTAAGGGCACCTCCAACAATTAAGTCTCTAAACCATGAGATATTTTACGGTGGTTGGAAAGGATCCCACTGGTATCATACGGTACCACTTTTTTTTTTAAAATTTTAAAGGTTTTTATGCTCTTTGTGAAATTAAAAAATTAAAAATATGGGTACCGGTCCCACCATTTTTGGTACTGGACCCCACTGTTTGGTACCATCGGGTACCGGTACTGTGGTACCGCCTATTTTTAAACCGTTAGATCTTTTTTGTTGGGTGGCTCATATTTTTTCCAACCACCGTAAAACTTATACTAAACCATATATGCCATCTAAGAGGTTCTCTATCTGTTCTATAAAATAAGTTATTCTAGATATTTTTGACTGGTTTAGCAAGGTGTTGATTTGACAATGAGACCACCCCTATGGTGTGCATCTGCTTAGAAAGCTAGTTATGCATGAAAAAAGGGAGAATAAGGTTACCATGCACATGATAGCTCCTACTTTAGGTGTTGACTATCTAAAAAGTTGGAACTTAAGATAGTTTAACTTATAACAACTCCAGGAGTTTAAATGATTGTGATTTTCATGATACACCACCTAAATTTTGATGTTTCTAAAATCAGGGGGGCAGACATGCTAAATTTAGTTGGCTAAACTTTAGACCCTACTAGTATATCTTGACCAGCTAACGGGTTAATAGCTAGAATGTGTGTGTTGAATACAAACTTTTGTCCTTATTAGCCCTACCCTAGCCCAGCCATCAGCCCTCCTCTTTCATCCCATCCAAACACCCCCTTCTGATATACCCTATTAACATATAATTTTCATGATACAAAATTGTTATCATTAGTAAATTCTCATTAAATTTACTAGTGATTATGATTTTTTGTCACATGGATGGAATACTAATGGAGTAATTATTGGTCAAAACTACCATAACAAAAATGAAATACATCTTGGGATTTTAGAGAGAAAAGCTAAATAACAACCGAGCCTTTTGAAGCCTCCTAATTTATCAATTTAAATGGCTTAGATTTTGTCGAGATTTGTGTTTAATGATGGTGAATGTAGTAGGTAAGGAAAATTCAAGTGTTTTATAAGCTCTCAACATATGTGTTTTTATTGCAGTGAGGTTACAACTTTCAAGTAATGATGGTGTAAATAAAATCTAGAAGTGTATTGATTTTTTAGAACACCAAATTTAATTATCATTAAGTGTATCGTCTAGCTATCATGAGCCGTAGATTACAAATCTAATGACAAGAAAAAATGAAGGTGTTGCATGGCTTCAAACACTCGGTTGTCTTGTAGATAGATTCCATAGGACAAATTATTAGGCAGCAAAACCAAACCAATGTAACTCCTATATAATACTCTGTCCCAAAATAACAGTAGTTATACTTTTTATCTTAAGTCAAACTATTTGAAGTTTGACTAAGTTTATAGAGAAGAATACCATATTTATGAAACTAAATAGACAACATACTATGAAAATATATTTCATAAATAATCTAATGATAGTATTTGGTATTATAAATGTTAGTAAGTTTTATATAAATTTAGTTAAAGTTAAAATAGTGTAACTTATGACAAAACTAGAACTACATTCATTATGACTGAGGGAGTATACTTATTAGTTGTTAGATTTTTCATCTCTCAAGCTTTATGGAAAATAATTATGAATGGTATAATCAAAACATTTAGTTGCCCTGGATTTGGCATTCTTAACACAGTATCTCTAGGGTCACAATTGACTGTGTATTCACACGTAATAATGTTCTGTACTGTAACCTAAGTTGTGGACTTGTGATTCACCTACCATATATATTTCCATGTAAACAGGATCTTTCTGAGCAATGATGGCAGGTTTGCTGCCGTCGTTTCATTAAGTAGAGATGCTCGACGTACGCGTGGCATCGGCGTGTGTGCAGTGTGCGCGAGCAGACAAAAGGGCGGCCATAGTCGGTGAGAATTTTTGGGACCTGAATGCACCGATGCATGCTTGCAGCAAGTTGAGGGGTTCCCAGGTGTTGATGGCAACGTACCAAGCAAGGATATCTAAGAATAGACGTCACCTGTCGCCGGCCCCTCTCTTGTAGTATGTCCGCACGTGTGATAATCATTGAAATGCACCAACCATTCGTCTCATACTTAAAGTCAATGGGAGTGGTTACCCGGTAACAGTAGTATGCACAGAAATTGTGCGCTTGAGGACATGGGCTTTTTTCATGTGATTCATCGCTTGATATACTTGGAATTATCACATTAATTGTGTAGATCATGATAGAGATAAAAAATCTTCGCTATATCCCTCCGGAGCACAAATCCAGTACTCTCTCCCGTTTTCAAATAATTGATATATTTGACATGCCCACCAAGATACTGCTACTTTGAACGTAAATTAATTGTAGTATACATATTCAAAATATATTAAAGCTGAAGTCACCAGAATATTGTTTGTCAGTTTGTGTACTGTAGACATAGTAGAGTTCGAACGATAGATAATGGGTTGTGTAGTCTGTCGAGGTCAGCCTAAGTGTATAATATTTTGAAGACGAATCTAGCAATTTAAAAAAATATTTAAAATTTTTAAGAAGACATTGATAGCCAAAACTAAAATATACTGACTACATGTTATAGGATCACCAGAGAGTTCGACCCAAGAGGAGGGAGTAATTAAATTGGATCTCTAATTGGCTTCTCTAAATCTAAGGCTCAATCTAATGCATGACAAACCTAGAACGTGATACACATACTAGTTGTCAGTTACCACTAGGTTGGTTTACGATCTTATACTTACCAAAATATTTGCGACGTACAACCAAACCTAATCAACGGGTCTGTTTGGATCTAAGGGAATAGAGCAAACTGACTAAAGTTTAATCACTTTAGAGACTAAAGTTTCAAACACCAAAAGCTAAAATGGGACTAAAACATTTTAGCACTTTAGCTCCCAAGGAGGAGCTAAAATGGGCTAAAGTGCCATTTCCCACCCCTACCCCCGGTCCCCCTACTGCCTACTCCCACAGATGCCCCCGTCTCTCTCTGCCCTTTCTCCCACTCACTCACACACTCTCTCCCTGTCATCCCTTGCCTCCCCCGCCGCCACCGGACCCCGCCTCCCTAGCCTCACCCTGTTCCTCGTCGCCGTACTCGTACACGGCACCGTCCGAATCGTCGTCGCTGTCCGCCGATTCCGGATCCGCGCGGCCTCCGTCCCTGAGGTCGGCGTCGGCAAATCCAAGGAGAGCAACCGCCGCCTCCCTGCCTCTCGCTCCGCCCCTGCCTCCCCCTGTGCCCTCGACGCACTGCGTCCGCCGCCGCCGCCACGGCCGGTGGCCGCGCGCCCGCCCCGGCACGAGCCCCACCTCTGCCCCCAGCCCGACCGGCAGCGCGGGCGAGCGGCGCCCCGCTCTGCCCCCGGACAGCCCTACCATGGCCGGCCGCCGCCTCCAGCCCGTTGTTGCCACCCCTCCTCCGCGGCCACACCAACAATGGGGCATTTTAGTCTTCTTGCACAGCAATAACGACTTTAGCCTCTACTTTAGTCACTGGATCAAAAAAAAAGCCGACTGAAATTTAGTCACTTATTTTAATCACTTTGCATTTAGCCTCTTGGATCCAAACATGCCCTAAATAGAAAAGGTAAATGCGCACGAGATATACATAAATGTGGTAAGTAAATGAGTGAATGTACGATAATGCAAACTAATAAAAAGACACGGGCATTTATTCTATTGTGCGTCATCAAAGACAATTATGCAATTATATATACGGTGGGCTAATATATACACTGTAATAATGACCGTTCGAGTTGATTCAATCGCATGTCTTTATTATTAGTTTATTTCTTGACTGATTGGGTGCGTGATGTGTTAGACGATGTCGTATGCTCTTATATTCTTGTGGAGTATGAGTGGAAGAAAACCTTTTGTGCAAAGTCTCCAGCGACTTTAGACTAGATAGCTTGGTAGCTGGAGCATTCGTTTAAGACGCATGCAAACTCAGTACTACGTTGTACGACTTGCAAATGGCACAAAAGAAAAAGGTCAATCCAAACCTAAAAATGGCTAAAGTTTGGTGAACCCTAATTAATGTAGACCAAATGCTTAGTTTTTGCTGCCATGCATGATGTGTTCTTCTCCGATCCACTTCTTCCTCGCCATCTCTGCGCAGATCTTTGCTTGCGAGGATTTAGACTATCTGCACCCGTCTCGCGCATGTGTTCCGCCACGGTAGTATAGCACAAGAAATTTACTCCACCTGCTGCAACCATCTCCTCCAACCCCTACAGTAAACAAGCGGAACAATGGTCTTCCAACATCCCTGGTGTAGTACGGAGGCTTCCCCTACTTCTCTCTCTTCCGCTTCGCGCCCTCGGCCGGAAGTCTCTACCGCCGCTGTGCACGCCACCATCACCCACGCTTGGAGAAGGCGCCACAATGATCACGGTCGCTGCAGACAGGTGGAGGAAGAGGTGCTAGAGAAGGTGTCAGATCTGGTCAGAGGTAGTGGCAGAGAAGGGCGGCAACATGAGGAGAGTGACGATGGCGAAGGTGGCAGCCATCGGCGGATCTGACCGAAGGTGGTGACGTGGGCGGTAGAGAGGGTGGGGGACGCGGCCAGTGCGAAGAAGGCGGAGGTCCAGCGTAGAGGTGGAGGGGCCGGTCCGGACAGGGGCGCATGGTCCGGCCACAAGGAGGGGGATGAGGAAGAGGAACGGGCGGAAGCGAGGAGAGGGAAAGAGGACGGGTGGGGCAGCGGTAGAGGATGAGCAGGGAGGATGAGGAGCGTGTGCCGTGTGAGGGGCGGCCGAGGGGAGTGGGAAGGAGGACGGAGACCCTGGCCTCACATGTCAGTTTAATATGGTGGTTGGGGAAGATGAATAAAATATTGGATAGTTGGTTATAGAGGAAGTATATGGAGTAATAAGAGTGCGGGAGAAGTTGATATTGACGAAAATATTCTACTGAATAGGCTAGAATATTCAGTTTAGGGTAAAAATTTGGAGAATGGGTGCAGATAGTCTTAGAGTCTATTATCGGTAGCTTCCCGCACTGGCTATCATCCTCTAGTTTAGAGGGGAGCCTGTTGGTGGATGGTGGTCCAACGTTGGTGGCGTATGCTGGGGCTGGGTATAGTGATATCGATCACCATGTCAAGGTACATGCTTAGGATTGCTGATTAGGCGAGGTTAGAAGCGGTGGTGAACCGGGGAGCCACCAGAGACAAGCAAAATAATTAAGACCATGTCAAGGGTGCTAGAAAATGGAAAACTATTAGGCAAGGAAATAGTTGGTGGTAGATGAGCTAGCCGGAATCAGGGGTGGACGTAGCCCCAAAAATAAGTGGTGGACTACTAGTATATGAGACTTTTTTTTGTTAGTCCAATTTTGGAAGATTGGAAAAATTTTCCATTAAAAGTTTCAACAAATTCAGCTTATGTCCATTATAAAATCTAAAGCTGAGTGGCATCATGTGCCCTCGCTTGCATCAATTTAGGTTAGCTGTTCCTGGCCAGACACCTACCAGCATCAAAGGTTAGTGGCGACCAAGTTTCATGGCGTTTTGAATGAATTTGAGAGGGATCGGATCTGTAAGACCTTGTTCAGTTTAATGTGGCTGGATTGAGAGGAATTTTGTTAGTCAAAATATATTTCCTGTTATTCTACGCCAATCCACACCAAATCCTACGCTCTTAACAAGTCCCCAAGGGTGAAAGGAGATCCTAATTTTATACTTTGAGAAGAAGTATTGTGGCCTTTGGATCGAAATCAGAGGACTACATCCATTGTAACAATAGTGCCTCTGGTTGATTGGCTGGGCATTTTGGTTTTTAATTTAGGATCATGCTAACACTTGCGCGCCGAAGATCAAGGGGGTATGCTCGTGCACACCCCCACCGCCTCGTTGTCCACCCGATGCATTGCTTCCTTCTCCGCCACCAACTCTGACATGTAGCATATCTGGCTTTCTGAGCTCCTACCCCCTCCCCAACACCGCTCTTATCAATCCCTTACATAGCGCTACCCCCTCCCTAGCACCGCTCTTATCAATCCCTTACGTAGCTCTACCCCCTCCCCAGCACCGCTCTTATCAATCCCTTACGTAGCGCTGGCGTACGTATTGTCTCGATAGAGATGAACTTCTCTCTAGTGAAGTTGCCTTCACCCTACCATCTTGCCTTTGGACCCGAGCACCACCTTTGATCTCCTCCTCGCTAACTGAGCTCCCCACCACCAGCTCGCGCTGAGCCATCTGACCATACCTCTCCCTACCTCCTAAGACGGTGCCCCTTTGAAGAACCCTAGCAACCCACCCCTAAACCCTAGGCACGAACATATATAGCGATGCAATGCCTCGTCGTCCACCCAACATGTGCACACCCACCTTGCTGTCCACCTAACTCATCGCTTCTCCACCTACTCTGACAAGTAGCATATCTGCCTTGCAGAGCCACCCGTGCCCACCCTACTCTCCTCAATCCCTTCTCTAGTATTGGTGTGTGTGCGCTCTCTTGTCAGAGATGAGCTTCTCTATAATAAAGTCCCTCTCACCCCGGCCTCCTCCTCGTTAATCAAGCTGCCCACTACCCCGTTGCACCCCAAGCCATCCAACCATCATCTCCTCATTTCATCCAGGCTCGTCACCGTTCTAGCCTTCCTCCGCTACCCCACCTCCTTCTAAGATGGTGCCTCCCCCACCCCTTGAAACCCTAGAAACCCATCCCTAAGCCATAGACATGAACATAACAGTACGATCGGTGATGACCGATGAGTCAAACAAAGTGTCTTGTATGTAGGCCATAGCGTTAACGGGCATGTTAAAAACAAATATTACTTACCTTCTAATAAATACTACTACATTCGGTTATTAATGTTAAAAACAAATATTACTTACCTTCTAATAAATACTACTGCATTCGGTTATTAATATATAACGTTTTTAGTGCAAGATACACTAAAACGTCAAATATTAATGATCGGATATGAAGTACCGTTATGTTTATCATATACTACTCCTAGCTACCAGCTGTAACAATAGCACTGTATTACAACAGCTGCGTCACTACACAAGTGATCACGTACGGAATCGTGCGTACGTTGCACATGTGCGTGGCCAGCATATAGGGATCTGATACGCAGCGCCGATAGATCGAGATGTACACACGCGTCCGAGCGAGAGATCCATCGACACGTGCGCGGCGCCCATGCATGCATCGGTCATCGCTGTCGTCACGCGCGCACGGCCACCACCGGCCGCCGGTGTCCCTCAGATCTTTCCGCCGTCGGCTAGCTGCTCCGCCTGCGGGCATCTAGTCCGGTGCTATAATTAAAAATTCGCATCCTACGTGGCATGCGCCAGGCGGCCAGGGCACTTCGTCTTCCTTGAGCCACTGCCCTTCCTTGGGCCGCGCGCTTGCTTTGCTTCCTCTATATAACACCCCCAACCCCCCACCTCGCAAAATTTCAGGCCTCTCGCCATTCCCACCGTACCTTACTTCCCCTCTCCGCCTAATAAGCTTCGATCGGTGTAGCTGGTTCTTTGTCGATGATCACCATCGATCTTGGCCTCGCATCGTCGTCGTCGTCCATGGGGCGCGGCGGCATGCCGACGAGCCCGTGCACGGCGCTGCCGCCGGGGTTCCGGTTCCACCCCACGGACGAGGAGCTCATCGTCCACTACCTCCGCAAGCGCGCCGCCGCGGCGCCGTGCCCGGCCCCCGTGGTCGCCGAGGTCGACATCTACAAGTTCGACCCATGGGACCTGCCAGGTCTGTAGCAGCTAGGTCTTCGATCGACCGTGTGTGTGTTCCTTCTTCGATTGGCATCATCTTACAGTAATTAATAATAATTGTCATCAGCCAAGGCGGTTTTTGGGGAGGCGGAGTGGTACTTCTTCAGCCCGCGGGACCGCAAGTACCCCAACGGCGTCCGCCCCAACCGCGCCGCCGGATCCGGCTACTGGAAGGCCACCGGCACCGACAAGCCCATCACGCTCTCGTCCGTCTCCTCGTCGTCGTCGTCCTCCTCCGACAGCCGCGCCATGATCGGCGTCAAGAAGGCGCTCGTCTTCTACAAGGGCCGCCCGCCCAAGGGCGTCAAGACGAGGTGGATCATGCACGAGTACCGCCTCGCCGAGGCGCTCAACGCCGTCAACACCTACAGGCCCATGAGGTTCAAGAACTCGTCCATGAGGGTACGTGTGCTAATATGTATCATCTCGAATTCACGAGCTTCAGATTGTTGTTGTTGTTGTTCTAACTACTTGTATATATGTATCTCGATCGGCTTAATTGGGTTACTCCACACCACACAGCTAGTCACTAGCTACCCCTACGTACTACGTGTGGGGATAGCTCATAGATTATCAGGAACGCCCTTGTTATTACTGCCGGTTAACACAGAGCGAAAAAAACACACGGTTTAACACACTCCACCGGATCTCCATCACACGGCATAAAAATTCGGCTGAAGCATAACAAAAAAAAAAAATCAGTCGAGAAACAAATCTGACAAACAAACCTATATATCCAAATATAAGTCGATCGTATAGAGAAAACATTTTTAAAATTTAGTTACGCGTGCCTCTTTTTCTTGCTCTTTTTTTTTCTACCTACTACCGTGCTGTGCTCTACTGCTGTGCAATATTGGTAGGGTTCTGTCAAGGTTGCCAGGAGCCGCCTATTGGACTCGAGAGGAATCTTTTCTTTTTGGTGTTAGACTTTTGAAAGTTTTCTTTCTTTCTTTCTGTTGCTTGTGTGTGGATGCCAGTTTAAGCAAGTTCCCGGTGACAATCAGCAACTGCCTTTCTTTTTAAAACCCCTCCTCATCAGATGTTTTAATTTCTTTCTTTACATGAGAGAGACATCAAGATCTATCGCTGATCGACGACCATAGATGCCATGCGATGTACACTTAATATACTATCCGTGTGGCCTTTTTCCACCGCCAATTATCAGGTCATTGGCGTGCTGGTCGCACACACTGGTCACTTTCCCATCGAGCTCCACGACACGTGTGTTCCTGCAAATCACTACGACCATCACTGATCGATGTCTCGTCCACTGCTGTTGATCGATCATCGGTGCATGCAGCTGGACGACTGGGTGCTGTGCAGGATCTACAAGAAGACCACCCCGCAGCTGTACTCGTCGTCGCCGTCGTCCATGGACTGGCGGCGGCGTCGACGACCTCGGCCAGCAGCCCGACAACGACGACACCGTGGACGACCTCGTCGCCACGTACGCCCAGCGGCTGCCGCGCCCGGCGTCCATCTCGGACTACCTCGTCGACTACCCGGCCGTGTCCGAGCTGTTCGAGACCCTACCGCCGCCGCCGCCGCTGGAGACGACGACGACGACGCAGCTCGGGACGGAGACGGACTCATCGGGCTGCAGGTTCTACGACTTCAATAACAGCGAGGCTGCTGCGGCTAGTACCTCCTTAGCGCATCAGCAGAGCTCGCACAAGAGGGGATCAACGGAGGATTACTCTCATAACATGCTGCACGCGTCCAACAAGAGGGTGATGACGATGATGAGTGATCATGCATCATCCATGGCTGTCGTCAACAACAATACCTCCGTATTCGAGCCGGGCCAGACTTCTCTACATCACGAAAGAATATGACGCATGCGTGTGCTCCCTCACTGCTAGCTAATTAGGGGTAGGAAAGAATATTGATTATTTGGTTAGTATTGATGATGCGGAGGGGGTTCATCATTCATGGAATAGAAATATATACTGTACACCAAAGGATTATTGTATTGCAAAAATAGATAGATGCATTAGGAAAAGGGGAACTGCACCAGTGACTATTTCACTGATGCTGGATAGATCTGATTGTAGATGTAATGTTAATGTGTGCAATAATTAGACAGATAGGTTGTAAGTTGTAACATGTAAGAACACAGTTATTGAATGAAAGTTCCATGGTATATATTAATTAAACATCTATGCTTAATAAAGTACACATCTGAATGAAGTTCTATATATATTCGAAATTTGCGATGGATGATACAGTTCACTGAAGATATAAGTACCATTGCCAATATAATGATGTTTGTGACACACAAAGTAGCAACAAAAAAGTTTCTTTATGGCTTATCTAAATCAATAATGCATGGTCATATGACTGATATGAATTTATTATATAGACGCATATATTGACTATTCTCATATCATGCACGGAATTGAATGAGCAGATCGGTATGCCTAGAGCAGCTAATTCGTCATGCATGAGTTGTACTACTGATCACGAGATGGTTTCAAGGAAAGGGACTGGCACAGAAGTGACAGAACTGGAGTGTCAAACCAGAGGAATCTGAGAGCTATTGTCTTGTCTTTAATTTGCTTTGTTGCCTGAAAGCTTGGGTTCCTCCCCAGTTCATTGCACCAAACCAAAGCAAGTAGCTAGATGGAGAGAGACACATAGCTGTCCAAGCAACAAGTTGAAAGAAGAAATCCGCGGGCCTTATCCATAAATGGAGTTGGACACCGTACCCTTGACCTCTGTTGTTTGCCTCAATGCAGATGAGGGGAGTGGCCGGTTTAATTAATTGGATCATATGCGTTGTTCTTGCGCATCCATTCAAAAGTTGATCAGAAAGATAGCTAGCGCTAGAAAATGCAGAGAGCAATTGCAATGAAACTCTTGTTTTTTTTCCAAAGTTTCAGATGGGCATTCACTAGAAATATATAGCTCTAATTTTGTGGAGATAAAAGTATCCACTAGTGCATGTCTCACATGGGCGGAGATACGGTGAGATAAGCAGCAACGTAGCATCAACTCTATCTATCGTTCATATATGTATATTCTGCAACGATAATAGATTGAGATAGACATCTTTTAGTGGTGAAATGACTAGCTGGTGCATATATAAAGCTCCAGATTGGATAAATTCAATTCGCTCACTCGTGGGTGATGAGGCTACAATCTATTTCCTTTATCTTAAAAATATAACGCTTGAGATTGTGCCACTTGAGCTTTCTCACAAGATAATGTGACTCCATGCAAGATAAAGTAGTACCTTAAAAAGTATTTCTTTCTTATTAGCGATTTTTGCCATAGCACATCATCCCAATTCAAAGTTTAAAACGCCATAGGCTTAGCAGACATTTGTTTTGGATGTCTAAGATCTGAACTACTAAACCTCCTAGTTCTTTTGGTCGACACAACAAAGACCATTTTACAAACTTATACTTTTTGTGGTTATCATTCTACCTGTCGGCATTCTATACCGGCAGCCCACCACAAGGTTAGACCTGCGGAGGTTTTAAGAACGAATGGGTGATGAGGAGATCGCTAATAGGTGTACAGCACAGTAAAAACACGATGATGTAGACATGATAAGGCAGCCAAATCGCCGTACCCTACGTCCTGTATGGTGGTACGTTGATTGTATTGCTTGAAGCGTGCTCGTAAAGCGTGAGCTTCGGGAGATTCAAGAGTTTTCTCGAGGCACCAGCTTCCCTTATATAGACCGAGGAGCTAGGATTACAAGGCGCATATCTAAGAGATTGTCTGCCGATAAGTATGTAAGATTACATGTCGAAAATATAAGATAAGATCCTAACAAATACTATTCTAGCTGATCCAAGTGGATTTCCTTGCGTGCTATGCCATCAGCTGCCTTGCGCCACAGGTCAAACCACTTGGCGCACCTGTCAGGACCTGCCCAAATAGTTGTCATAGGACACTCGTGGGTATATGACTCCCACAGCTACCAAAAAAATATATTTCATGTATACTCATTTTTTCAAGACACCCCTGACTTTGAAAAAATGAGATCATAAACATAGAAAACACATAGTTTAGGAATACCAATCTCCTACCACAAGAAAGCATATTTTCCTCCAATTACATAACTTTTTTAATTGTATCTTCAATCAACTTCCAGTATTTGTTATTTAGTTTTCTGAAATGCATCGAGATCCCTAGATAGTGATGATGATGAAAGAGTAGGTAGGTAGTTAGGTACCCACTTTAAATCCAATCAAGTCAGACAACTGGATTTCACTTCACTCCATGAATTATCATATAAATTTATTTGGCGCGTTAACTGCCAATAATATTAGTGTATGTTGGTTTTTACTGTAAATACATGTGCATCTAATTTTGGGATGCGCCAAAATCTCTTAATTCTAGCAATTTAATTTATATGTTATGCAGTACGGATTATTTGCCTGCAAACACACACAGTACCTAGATCAAGAGAGTGAGCATGTGAAAAATGACCTAACTATTTTAAATGATATGAAAGTTCTCGAAGAAAAATGACACACACATATATATGCATTAGGAAGAAGTCTATATAACCCCATAACTTTTGCACAGTTGTCTACTTCACACCTCCAACCTTAAAGCCGGATTTTTAACACCCTAAAGTATACAGAACTGGACAAATAACCCTTGGGTGGGTTTAGTAAGTAGTTTTCAGGAAAATGGTCTATATAACCACCTTACGTGTACAGGGTAATCTACATTAACCCCTTAGGTGCAGTTTTTTTCTTGTTTTGATGACTTGGCACATTTGGGACCCATTGTCAGTGCCATATTCATGCGTCTCATATCATACGCCTCAATGCATGCCCGCCTCACTGCCTCCTCTTTACCTCGTCGGTCACCACCTCTTCGCCTGCAACACCCTCTATCGCGTGCGGCCATCAGGGCATGCATGTCAGAGGTGACGAGCGTACGCATCATAGGGATGGCTGCAGGTGAGGCATGCTGGTAGGAATGACAATGGGTCCTAAACTAGGAAAAAGTCTACACCCAAGGGGATGAATATAGATTATTTTGTATATGTGAGGGGGTTATATAGATTTTTTCTCAAAACCACTCACTAAAACCATCCAGCGGGTTATTTGCCTTGTTTTGCGTAGTTTGGGGTGTTAAAAATTCGATTTTAAAGGTAGAGGTAGTGAAGTAGACGATAATACAAGAGCCAAGAGGTTATATAGATTTTTTCTTATGCGTTAGAAGTTTTCCCAAGTTGTAAACAAAAATGCTAGAAGACGCTGCTGTCTGGCTCCCATTAAATAATAATGCATTAAATAATAATGATCTGAAAGGAAGGCTCGATCCACCTACCTGTATTTTTTTTACCTTTTTTTTCTACACCATCAATAATTTAGGCACACGCACGTACGTACTTGCCCTTTGCTTGTGGAACATGCGTTACGTACCTGTGAAAGCATCTGTTTATCCTCGGGACTAGTACACATGGCATGAGCTAGAAAACTAAAGAATATTCTTCTGCTGCGCGTGTGTTGACATCATATCGATCACGCAAAAGGCGTACATGGATGGAGGATATTATATTGTTGCTTAATACTCACCTAATCAACCAGTCATATAATCAATGAAGTTGAATTGGGGCCCTACCTTGCACTCAAAGCAAAACCAATGGATATATATATTTATTACTCCCCTCCGTATTTAAATATAAATTGCGGTTGATTTTTTTTTACACAATTTTAATCGTTCATCTTAAAAAAAGCAAAAACTTTTTGAGTACACATATAAAAAACAAGTCATGTTTAAACTCTCTACCATAATAAAATAAATTACAACAAAATAAATAGTAACTTATAAATTTTTTGAATAAAATGTATGATTAAAGTTTTAGAGAAAAGTCAAACGCAATATATATTTGAATATTACATATTTATCGGGCTATATATAGGTGATTGAGTGCAGCGCATAAATAGGTCTAGACCATAGCCCCACAAGTTATACGAGTGACATCAAACAAAGCAGCAGAGGGGATTGAATTTAAAGCACTCCACATTTGGTCATCAAGTATTTAACCATTCAACAAGTGGCACTGATCGAGTTGACAAATGATCGACAGGCTGTGTGCTTGCTGCAGAAAAGGGCACACGCATTATTATTTGGCAATATTATGTCAGATCATGCGATCCGTTGTGGCATGACACACGCAAATTATTCGTCCGTTTGACCATATAGATGCACGACGCCCACTGATTTCATACGCGCATCATCTACATCCGTTCTTATCACAAAAATATAATACCTCTTTTGTATTTAAATATAAGTCATCTAATGATTGAAATTTTGAAAAAAATCAATCACGACTTACATTTTAATATGGAAGGAGAGTATGACACGAGGAACTTTTGAACAAGATGTTTGACTGTTTATATTATTTAAATAACTTATAAGTACCATTCGTGTAATGTAATAACTCTTGTTTTTATCATTGTTACTACTTTAAACATGACTTATATTGCATACTTTTGTAATTTTTAAAATAAAACAAAGGGTTAAACAGCTTTGTGTTGTGCCCATAAATTAATACAACTTTTATGGTGGTTGGAAAAAAAAGAGCCGTCCATCAAGCAAAATCCGACGGTTTAAAAATAGGTGGTACCTACAGTACCGGTACTAGGCGGTACCAAATAGGTACGTTCGGTACCGAAAATGGTGGACTAGTACCAATGCCTTTTTATTAGTTATTTTATTCAATAATTCAAGCTAGAAAAATTAAGGCATATATTTGAAAAAAGAGGTGTTAAATACCTGAGATTATATTCTCGAATCCATGCTACGGGAGTTTATCTATAAACTAGAAAACTTTAGTGGCAGCTGGCAGGATTGAAATCTTAAATTGTGGACATGGACCAGTCTCTCTTTAATTTTCTTTCTTTTTTGAGGGGATCTCTGTTTTAAATGGGTCATGCCGGATCCCGTGTCGGGCGGGCCATTGCAGGTAGACCACGTCGGAAAAGAAATGCCTAATTTCCGTGGACCAAATCATTTATGCCCAGTGCAAAATAATAGCTTGTTCGATGCATAGTGGGCCATGTTGAAAACTCGTAAGAGTACTGATTTCCCTCTCGTCTTTTCTCAATTTTATTAGTCTGTATATATTGGTGTTGCATACGAGATTCTAGTCTATCTGTACGCTATAAAAGACAAAGTTTTCACTGTATTATTTTTCACCCAAGGAAAATCTCTTTACTCCTCACATTAACCTCATCATTACAGGAGAAAGGGCAATCGATTCCTAGATCCGTCCCTGGCGCAAAATGGAGCCAGTACTGACAGAAGAATCAGTCTCGGTTCGAAATGTGGTACCCCTTGAGGAGTTTTAGCATGTGGCTTTAGTCCATGTTGAAATTACCAACCGGGACTAAAGGCTACGGTTGGTAACACTATCCTGGACTAACCCTTTAGTCCCGGTTGGTAATTCCAACATGGACTAAAGTCTTACCAACCGGTACTAAAACCTTTCAGGCACTTGTAATAAAAGAAAAGCATCCTCTATGTATTGCAGTGGTTGGATAGATCATACGTGATGCTATTGGTCTTCAATTTTAGCCCCAATGGAAACATATTTGTTTGCTTTTTTACGAACCATCGGTACCGATTCCTAGGGACTTATGGATTGTTCTCCAGTAAGTAGCGCACTGTACAGATTGGAAATGATTAGAAAGGTTGAAAATGGGCTGAAACTGATAGAATGTAAATATTTCCATCCTTTAGCCTTATATTTTCTCATATCATTTTATACCTATATCTATTAGGATATTTTCCTTATCTTTGAATAAATGAAAAAAGAAGAACTTCAATAAGAGGTTTCTTTTCTTTTTAATTTCTTCTTTCTCTTTCCTTTACTCGTCCCTGATTGCACATCCGGTCATCTTTTCCTTTTTCCTCGACACCCTCCGCTCTTTATGCGATCCACGTAGACCCATCAAAATACAAGCTGAGACACAGTTCGCAATGTGCGTGTGCCGCACTATGCCTATGCTGCTGAACATGAACACCATGGGCATGCATGTGTCGATGAGTCGTGCAGATGTCATCAACTTCGTTGTCGTCGGTGAACAGCTCGCAATTGAGCAGGCATGTCAGAGGCACCACGAGTGCTTGATATTGCAGCAGAAAAACCTCGTCTTGTAAAGGTTGGAGAGGGCCGTGGTACCTCTAGAGAAGAAATCGGATCATGTAATCCGCCTTATGAAAATATTGCTCATCTAGTCATACTTTTATGCAGCGTTACATGGAACCAGTATTAGCCTAAACAATAAATGATATATGTTGGGTCACCCTTCATGTAGCATTTACATGGTTTAAACAATGTTTAAACATGGTGAACTGTTTTATCATATATCGTTAAAAGCAACATACCTTTTAAGTGAAAAATTAACATACAAGGAATGGATTGACAAAAATAGTGTTCTCGCAAGTCATAGTATAAAATGAGAAAAGAAAAATCAATGATCACAATGACGGTGCCATGAACGTGAATGCGGGCTAGCTTGACGAGTGCGGTGTCAAAGTCGTAACATGATTTCCTAGGATGGTGCGTGCTAGCTAGGCTATTAACAAGGGTTGTCAAGGAGAACGTGTCATATACTCGGACTGGAGTGTGAGAAACATAGAGAGAGACAAACATAACTCTAGTCTCGATGCAAACCATGTGCCAAACTGAAATTATGGTGGTCGGTTAGGTTTGAAAATTTTTGTTTCCATAGCCTAAACAGTCAGCTAAACTTATTTAGACCATTTCCCCCATTTAGCTACCATTTTGTTTAGCCTATTTTTTGTTGCTTTGGGTCGTTCTTGACTGTTTCTATTTAATTCATTGTTTAGGGGTTAAACTCCTCTTTTTATTTCCCTGTTCAATGTTTAATGCTAGTTTACACAGCGGTTTAGGCAAGTAATAATACATAAAACTAAGGACTTCTAGCATTCAATTATCCATGAATATAAGGATTTCAGAATGTCCACCAAGTCTAAGAACATCTCGAAGAGTCATACTATCGAACTTCTTATACATTTTTGGGAGTTTTTTCTCAAGAAAATTTTATTCTTGACAAGAACACTCTCTATTACTTATCGATATCATATCGTACTATTGTAGTTGGTTGGGGTCAGGGTTGTCTGGTAGGATATTTCTATGACGAGGAAGCTCATTTAGTAGCAAATAACCAATGGTGGCAGTGGGTTGTGGACTTGTGGGTGGGAGTTATGAGGCAGGGGGTATTGCTGACCATGGAGGATGGTCGTCATCAGGCAGTGGTGTCATAAAAGTGTCATAGAAGGAAGCCCAAAATAGAAGAATCAGGGTGGTGGTAGTCAGTCATAGCTGAGGGGGAGGGGGAGTGGTAGTCATAGCCTGAGAGATGAAAAAGAATGGTTGTGCAAGGATAAATTGAGAGTGGAAGCTAGTGTGGGTATGAAATTGTTGGCAGTAAGAAAGATGGGTATAAGAAAGAAAACAAAGTCATAAGTAGCAGGCCATTTATGAAAGTGATATTCGTACTCATAGCCATGAAATCCCTAATCTGCCTCATGCCACTCTTCCATAAAAAATTAAATCCTTAAAGGGTCTATGTAGTAATAGATAGATAGACAGACATACAAATAGACAAATAGAGAGATAAACGGGGTTGTATCTCGTACAATCATCTATGTTGGTGCAAGCATGCAAACAAATAATCTCGAACATCTAATCTAGATCTAACATTGGCATATGTTTTACGTTTTCACTCTCCCACCTCACCCTCAATCCCCTCTCTCATGGCCCTCTCAAATCTCCTACCAAATGTAATAGTATGAAATTCAATAGATTTGTTGGAGAAAAAAATATGTCAATCGGGTACCTGAGCAATGTTGAATTTTAAGCCTTCTATAGAAATATTGAGAGTTGAGATTGGTTACAAAACACCGAGCAACGAATTAGCTCAGGAGTGAGCTGTGCACGCATAGGCATGGGATCAGATCCGATCAAATGAGCGTAAAGCATGGAGCTTTGCGTGTACAAATAAAGAAACACTGGTGTGAAATGAAAAAATTTCTACTGCTATTTCTAATCTAATATTTTGTATACGTGGAACAAATGTCTTCGTCGGAGTATATTTGAAGTGGGTCCAAACTTTTGCTTATCTACAGACTACAAGGGGCTGCGGCCCGGATCCAGCCCAACAGACATGAGCTGCCCCTACGCAGTTTTAGCCCATCAACAGTCATGGGAAAAGGTCCTCCTCTCTCCCTGGTAGAGGATTCGGCTTTTCCTCCCGAGTCGCGGCTTGGCGACCTCCCCTCGTTCGGCCTGCGGCGGCGGCGCCCTTCCCATGCGGTCGCCGGCAGCCTGCCCCAGTCCTCATACCCGCGCCCTAGACTAAATATTCAATGGCGGTCGCCGGCGTCTACCCCAGGCGCCCAGCAGCCAAAGGCCCGGCGCGGCGGCACCCCCAGAGGGGGTCAGGTCCCAGGCTCCCAGCGGCCCGGCCTCCGGACCTGGCCATCCCTGCTGAGCCCTCAGTCCTTCCCCCTCCGGCCTCCGGCCCTCTCCTCTGCAGCAGGCAGAATTGCAGTTGCAGAAGGCCAGAAGCAGACCGGCCCGCTGGCCCTTGGTACAGCTTAGCAGCTTTGGTAAGCAAGCTGCCCCCTGCCTGTACTGCAAGGTGTAAGCAAATTGAATTGAAATATTTTTAAACCTCTGAGAATTAGTTTGTCTTACTGAAAATTATTTTCAGTTGCATTTTAGAAAAATCAATAGTTCAAGGTTATAAGATGTTGCTTGAGCATTTTAAATTAATCGTATTAGTTGTGTCCCTTGATACGTTTGTTGTATCATTTAGTTTCATGCTAGTAAGATTTCTACTCTTTAATTGTCAGCCCCCCTTTGGTGTGTTCCTGGATCCACTACTTATTGATGACCTGAAGCTAGAGCTAGTTAAGTATTCGATAATCGATATATGCTAGTACCATAGAGAAACAGTCAAGTGATTATCCATCCAAAGATTTAGACTGTATGAGTCTGCAGTAGAACGCACTATGCAGAAACAGCCAAAACAAACCACACCCGTGGGGGCTGGGCTGTTCGCGGAAGCACAGGAGTGATTTGTGCCAACTGCCGCGGCCCAAAAACGCTAATTAAGTCCCAAACGTGGTCTGGGTAACGGTCTGTTTAATTTCCATCTATGTAGACCTAACAGGACCCTTGTAATTCGCAAAAGTATGCATTAGTTGTGGGTAGCTACAGATTTTTAGCACGACACAAGCTTGAGCCATGTATTGGTCCTGCAGAGTGCAGTTGACAAAAGCTTTACTTAGGAACTAAGGAGAAAAGGATTGCTCTTATGGAACAGTCAGCTTGGTATTTTCGGTACAAAGAAGTATCGGTTCTCTGGGTGGAACCTTACATCTACGTAAGGTTAAGGCAGAAATTATTTGACCATGCAATATATTCTTCACTCTATTTATGATTGCATCATGTATGAATATATATGATGCAAGCAACTGAACAAATTACATGACTACACCATGGACTCAACAAAGACTTTCTGAATCTAACACAATCTTAAAAACTAGAGACAATAGCATCTAACACAATCTTAAAAACTAGACGACGTTGCTGGAGGTGTATCTATGTATCTATCAGCATCTAATCTTGACAATAGCATCTATGGTGACACAGGAGGAGGCGTAATAGGCGTCATCGGTGGCTCTGCGGGAATAGGAGGCATTATCGGCGGCACCTGTTGTGCTGTCAAATACACATGCATCACCAGGTTAATTAATCGATCTCCTCGCAATGCAAAGATAAAATTTTTGGAATATTTTTTTTTAAATAAAAGGAAATCTGAGGAATCTCATAGCGCGAGACATTATATTGTGACTTACAGTTGCACGTGAAGAGCGTTTGGATCGGCAGCATGGTGCCACAGGTGAGCGGGAGAATCATCATACGGATGGGATCGATGGGCTTGGGCAGAAACTTGTTCATGTCACCGTTCATGCCATGGCAGAGGCAGATGGGCGCGTCCTTGATGATTGACTTGAGCCCGTCACAGCACTGGCTGGGGGGCGTCAGCACCGTGATGTTGGTGAGGTAGTCCATGCACGGCAGCATGCCCACCAATGATGTCATGCACTCCGTTGGCTGGGGCGGCGGTGGTGAGGACAGCAAGCTTGCGCCCAGGATGCCTCCTTGGAGAGGCGGAGACCCTGGCGGTGGGAACAGCGGCTGCAACAGGCCGATGATGGCACCCAGCGGCGGAAAGAGCATGCCCAGGATAGCAGGCAGTAGCTGCGGAGGGATGCCGGGGGGAGTACGCGGCACACCACCATCTGCTTGGTCGGCCACCTTCTCTGCTGCTTGGTTTGTGGCCACGGGCTTGAACTCTTGTTGGACCTGGACTCTTGCCCCTTCTGAGGGCTGAAGCACCGCTGCCGCAATGGCGAAGGAGAAGAACAGCACGATGAACTTGGGCGATGCCATGCCGATCTTGCGTTTGAAACTGGAGGTTTGGGAGGTAGGCGCTACTATGGTGCTACACCTGATGAATTGTATGGATGGCGACGTGGGTCTTGCGTTCAATTTATAGTGCTGATCGATGGAGTCCAGATAATAAAAAGTTATCAGAACACCTTTTGTAATAAGACTGGATTCGTCATCCCTTACTACTGTTTCTTATATTATTAAATATAAACTATCCAAGGAGTAGAAGGATCTGTGTCTATGTATTTCTGCCGTCTGTATACGAGGTCAGAAATCATGAAGTGTGCATAGAGTACTGCCGACCTGACGAGTATAAACTTTGTAGGTGTCTGAGGAGAAGAAGTATCCGTATCTACGTATTTCTCCCATCTGTATCGAGGCTAGAAATCATGAAGCGTGCGTAGAATCCTGCTGATCTTTCTTATACTAATATAAAATTAGTAATCTTTGTTAGATAAAGTTGGACAGAATATACACGGTTCTAGAAGTCCAGATAATATAATTTCTATTGAACTGATCTGAACTACGGTGAGTCCGTGAGTCCCGAGCGGTTGAATGACTACTTTTTTTCAGCATGTGTTTAGAACGCAAAAATTTCGTAGCAATCATGGAGTACGATTCTATAGCAAAAACACAGTCGTGTTCTAAACAGGCTCTCAAAGATAAGACACTGTAAGAGTCCGACGTTGTTTTTCTTTCAAATCGAGAGCCTGGACCCTGAAGTCCTATCTAGTAAATTCTAATCACTGGTTGCGCGTGCAAAATTCGAAATTTCCTATGACGGATATGACTCTTTTCTTGGATTGTCCATTGACACTTTTTCCCTGCCCTATATACAAAGCAGATTGGGTGCAGCGTACAGAAAAGCTGAGCACTCCTCGCTAATCTATGAGCATCTAAATTAGAGACTCTCCTCTGGCTGCCACGAACCGGGCACGCCCGGCCTACCTCGTGCCGTGCTTGGGCCTAGAGGCCAGAACGTTGGGCCCCAACGACAGGCACGATACCGGCCCGGTACCGAAAGCGGCCCAATCCAACCGACAGGGGGTATAAGAGCCTCCACGCCTCACGCCCGGCTCCTAGCCTTGATCCTAACCCCTCCCCCTCTGTAGCCGTATCCCGCTCTCGCCTGCGGATCATGTATCTCTTTCCCTGTGCCCCCTCTCCTCTTCTTGTCATCTCCCTAGCTATCCTCCTCTAGCCTCCTAACCCTAAGCCTAATATTCTCTCCGTCGTTCTAGTCAAGATCTCTCCGATATCCCCTTGTCGGCGAACTCAGGTGCTTCGGTTGCGTAGATATGTAAGGAAAACGGCCTCATGTGCCATATTTCCAGAGATGGGTTTTGGTGATTGATTGACAACCCATAGTCACCAAGGACCCAGGTCGATAGGGTCGAGGTATGGGGTCATGGAACGAGGGTCGACACTTGCAAGAGTGTTTTACAAGGTGGAGTAAAAAATGACCCCGGGAACCCAGGTCGAGGGTCGATGATCTCGGGTCGAGGGTCGATGCCATGGACCCCGTTTTTGGTGACTATGTGAAAACTGATAATTAGACTAATGAACTTATCTAGATGCACATTATTAGGTGTTTATGTCTAACGGATGATGAAGAATAAAAGCTAAAGGCAAGACGCACATGTGAGGATGACTGCCTAGCGGCCTAGATGCGGAGCCGCTCCGCGGGGAATCCGAATGGCACGGTAGAGCTATTGCCTAGGCGCACCGCAACTGCATGAGGACACATCGGATGGCCGTACCGGTGGCGTGGAGTGGGGCAGTCCTTAGTGCCGGAAGTCTTAGGCTATTCAGAACGGTATCCCCTGTATCTCATCCCTAAAAGAGTTTATCAATGCCTCCAAAAGATTTCACCCCTTAAATCACATTCTTCCGCGGCGATGTCCTCTAGAACTCTATAACAGATCCTCCATATCTCATTATCATTTAATTTATCTTTTAGTTCTATATTTTTTATTTCAATGACATATGAGGTCCACGACACTCTCCCTCCCACCTGTTCATGACCCTCTCCCTCCCACTCCCCACGCTTTTGCACACCTCCGGTGGCGGCATTCCCCTACCCTGGGCCACCATGTGGGCACCGCCCCTGGCCACCATCACGCGCTCTGTCTTTGCCAACGCTCACTAGCACGGGTGGCGCTGCCATCGTCTGCCCATCGCTCACCGATGCGAGGTGTCGGCACCCGCTTGCCTTGTTCTAAGGGAGATTGAAGATGAGAGATAAGGTATGGGAGAGGTTGAGAACCTGTAGATTTGGAGGACGGGGCTGAACTCTCCCTAGATAACATGGAATGCAATATAGGACACCGTTGCAGTTGTTTTTTTCCTTCTCCGTTGTGTTACAGGTTTGGGACATTTTACACGCGAGTATATAGACTGAGACATGGTTTACAACGTGCATGTCCACATGTACGTCTATGCCGGTGGTTGTAAAAGGAAAAAAAAAAAGAAGAGCAACAACGCGCCAATCTTCCCGGCGTCCGACCAGCCTCTTTCGTGCGTGGTTCTGCATTGTTCTCATCGTGGGCCGTGCATTTTGTGCTATTCGCTGGTTTTGAACGGCCGGCCCATTCGTTGATTGGCTCCATTGTTTCCACATATCCATAGATGATAGATGTACTGTTACATGTACTTCCTCCGGTTTTAGAAAACTAGACGTTTTACACAGCAACACGGTCATCAATACACTACTTTGATCATCAATTAAGAGTAGTATATATATATATATTCAAAAAAATATAAATATGTAATATCTTGAAACTACTAATGAACGAATCTAACCATACCGTTTTCAAAATGTGAATTGAAATATTTAAAGATATATTGATGGTCAAATCTAAAATATTTAACCACTACTATGTTTTCACTTTTGTTCCATTCGTTCTCTTGTGGCACCTACTTTTTTCTTTGGTTTCTTTTTTCTTTATTGTATTGTATCCTCTTTCTTCTTCTTTTTTCTTGTTTTCGTATTTGATTTTTGTCTCTTTATATTTTATATTTTTTCCTTCTTTTTTATATTTTATATTTTCCTGAATTGGGCATAATTATTTATTCTAGGTTTATAGATGTTTATAGATTTTTATTATAAAGTCCGTATAATTATTCGTATAAATATTTATTTCCCGAGTTGATACAATTTGTTTGTGTGAGCCGATAATTTCTAATGCATAACTATTATATTTTATTCTTGAAATTGAATATTTTTTATGCGATTGCAAAATATTTTTATTCATGGAGGCGAATATTTCTCTTTTAAAGATAGAATATTTATCAATGAAGATAGAATAGTTTTCTTGTGAATGTAGAATATTTTGTTAACAAAACTTTCATATTATTTTGGTACACATTGAACGCCACTCTCTGGTGCACAAATATCTTACATTCAAAAAATAGTTTTAAAAACTATTTTTCAGATATATCAGGTGAGATCTTATTTTGAAGATTTATTTGCAACGAACACGATGGTACGATCGGAATTTGATTTGAATTTAGATTTAGTAGTTATGATTTATTTCAGTTTATACCTTTGGCAGGGTCCATGCTACATAAAGTCAAAAAAGGTAACAACAACATGGAGACATTAAGCCCGCAATCCATGACTTGGAGGCCAGTCTTCCATGTCGGCATAGGGCACGCGCCAGTGTGCGCTAGTCGGAGCATGAATTGCTTCCAACGAGTCTGCGAATAATCACTCTCACATCTAAAAAGGGAGGATGTTGGATTCGAACTCATCTATGAAACACAACCTTCCAACCCCATTTCTTTCCTCGCCCTTTCTCTGGGCGCCGCCCACCTCACTACCGGCACGACCACCATCGTCTTCGGTCGGCCGCCTCTCCTAGGACATCCTTGTAAGGCTAACTTCAACGGTTTGTGCATCACATTGTGCACAGTGTTGTGCATTTCAAACTTCTCTAGCGTATCTAAGGTACTCAAACAGTGTTTATTCATAACCACATGCACAAACTGCTGCCATCAGCCTAATACAACCTGACACTTAACCACGGCTAAATCCAAAAGGAGGAGGAAGGAGGTGACCCACCTGGCAGCCTTTTGTGATCGGAGTGTGTTTCCATCTCCAGGGAAACGTGGTTGGTAGGTGGGCCGTGGGCCGCTGGACGGCGCTCATCATCTGCCGTGGCCCGTGGGGTCGTATAGGACGTGGTCGGTGCAATGAGAGGGATCCATGTCCCATTGTCTCATGCCGATGCCTGTCACTGTCTATCATGATATATGCTTGAATGCTTGATCGGTGTTGTTGCAAGTGAACAACTTGCTCCTTTATTTTTGGCGAGAAAAATCCATGGACGACGAGTGGACACGTAGGGCCGTTATTTTTTCTACATTTTCCTTGATTGCTCGAGCATATATATAATAACACGTGAGCATATGACGTTGCGCCAAGTGGCAGGCAGCAATGTACTTATGTACGCGGGACACCACCTGGAAGGCTGGAGATCGATACGTACGCAATTCGCGACGCGACGCGGTACACGGAAGCGCACGGTACAACTATATGCATCCTCGCCTCCCGTCCAATCGCGGTTCCGGAACCGTCGGCCTCGCCGTCGTCGTCGGTGCCACGTCGCGACCGGGCTCGACCGGACCCGAGTCACCCGACCCCCGATCAGACCGGACCAGACCAGACCGACCGGATCTCGTATAAGCCACCGTCCCCTCCAGTTCTCCACTCGTCCCGATCGATCCATTTCGCACCCGGCAGCAATCATGGAGTTCCCGCACCACGGCCACGGCCACCGCCGCGACGACGACGAGGACGAGCGCCGGGGCCCGCCGCCCCCGGCCCACGGCGGCTACGGCCAGGCGCCGCCCCCGGCCTACGGCGGCTACGGCCAGGCGCCGCCCCAGCCCGCGTACGGCGGGGGCGGGGACGCCTACGGCCGCCACCATCCTGACCCGGCCTACGGCGGCTACGGCCAGGCGCCGCCCCAGCCCGGGTACGGCGGGGGCGGGGACGCCTACGGCCGCCACCAGCCTGACCCGGCCTACGGCGCCGGCGGCGGGTACGGCAACGTCGTCCACGTCTCGCACGAGGCCGGCGACGGGAGGCCGCACCACGGCGGCGCGTACGGAGGCGGGTCGGAGTACGGCCACGAGGCCCGCCCGCACCACGGCGGCGGCGGATACGGCCACGAGGCCCTCCCGCACCACGGCGGTGGAGGGGCAGAGTACGGCCACGAGTCCCGCCCGCATCACGGCGGCGCGGGAGGGGGCGCTGCGCCCGTGAGGCAGGATACCTTCAGGATCTACTGCAAGGCCGGGGAGGACCAGTACAGCCTCGCCTGCCGCGGCGGCAAGGTCTGCCTCGTGCGCACCGACCGGAACGACGACGCGCAGGTGAGCATCGATGACGGTGGTGCGGTTGGGAGGCTGATGTAGTCGTGCCCCGCGCTGCCTGGCGCTGATCATGTTGAGCTAGCTAATCCATACAAATCCGAGTTCTGATCTCGGGATCTGGACAAGACTTTCGGTCGCGCTTCCACAGATAATTTTGGGCGTCTTCGTTGATTCGATCCTGCCTTTTGTCCTTTTCTTTCTGGAGATCGGGGATGACAAATAAAATAATTTTCCATTTTGACAATTTCTCGCCTCTCGTTTGTCTCGTGGCCCGTACGGTAACTCAATTCAATTTTGCTTACGCAGCACTGGATCAAGGACTTGAAGTACAGCACCAGGGTGAAGGATGAGGAGGGCTACCCTGCCATGATCCTCGTCAACAAGGCCACCGGAGAGGCTCTCAAGCACTCCCTCGGCCAGTCGCACCCGGTAAGTACGATTCCTTCGCTTCTGCATTCGTCCTAGTTTAACCGACACCTTGACATTATATTATCACAAGTGCTTGTGGAGATATGTACTCTCTGCTTCCTTCGATCTCACATTTACAACTTTGAGTCTCACGCCAATAATGGCGCACGCAACCTATCCTTGCTGCTGCGCCTAACATTGAACTAGGTTTCCTTCCATGCTCAAGTAGAATCAGAAATGAACAACAAAGCTTGAATTAACACATGACTGAACTTATTAGTGGAATCGATTGCCAGTTACATTCCTAAGCATAGCTATTTTCTCTGTTATCAGTTACTTAAGCTCCTGATTTTTTTGTCTGAAATATAATAAGAATGCTGAGCAAGACTCACATGAATGGTTTCTCTCCTGATTCCAATTTTTTTGACTAACCATTTTCATATACTAGCAAATATTGTACAATTATATCAGCTACAACTAGCGGTTTGTGGTGTCAACGGTTTAGATCTGCATCTGTCAGATGTTGCGTCCATGTGCAAATCACACTACCCCAAGTGGTGTGTCCATGTGCATATCAGTATATCACACTGTATACCGTACTTCGTCTGTCCTAAAATATTTGGCAAATGTTATGCGTGGTAGTATGGCTATGTCCTCGCGCTCATTCCTAACTGCAGAGTTAAAAATTGATGAGATTTGTTCTTTGATCCTTACCCCTGATAACTTCAATGGACTTTTGTTAGGTTCTTCTGACCCGCTATGATCCAAATGCCACCCTGGACGAGTCGATCCTGTGGACAGAGAGCAGGGACGTCGGGGATGGATACCGCTGCATTAGGATGGTGAACAATATCTACCTCAACTTCGATGCTCTCAATGGAGACAAGGACCATGGCGGTGTCCGCGACGGAACCACCCTTGTGCTGTGGGAGTGGTGCGAGGGTGACAACCAGCGCTGGAAGATTGCTTCCTGGTGTAAGCTTTCAAATTCAGTAGCATCCTCATGTTCTGCTCCAATTTGAGTCCGTCAACTAATTGTGGTTCCCTCTGTTGGCAGGAAAACAAGAAAATGTGTGGCGCTGAGCTGCTCCAAGCAGCTGCTGTCGTAATAAGGGAAGTGACTGGTACTGTGGTTTCTGGAATAAGAGGCGCTCCTGAGGTGCCTGTGAGTGCTCTTGTGTTCCATTCCGTTTCCTTGGTAATGTGTTGCGTTAGCTACGATTTGTAATGTTGAACCCATCTTTGTTGTTGGACCATGTGTGATGACTGATGAGCGATGTACGAACCTTTGCTTGATGCATTTGCACCGCTGCTCCTGCCGTGGATTTGTCGATCGGTTATAATTTACGTGGTTAACGGTTCGTGTTATGTATAAATAATGTCTGTCGGTAGATGTTATGCATCGACTTGCTCTCAATGCGCGTGTTTCACGCACGCTGTCTTGTGAGAGATGCAGAGGAGAGGTCGATGCATCACTGTGTCCCATCCCTGTGTAGGGCGATGCGATGGCTCCTGCTTTATTCCAGTTCGAGCAATAATCGATTCTGCACACTGCTAAAAGTGACCACTATAAAATGTCGGAGGGATATGAGCCATAAAGATGCCCGTTTTTTCTATGCTTTTCTGTGAACCGCTTCAAGATATTTTATTAAGGCATATCGTGCGTTCGCTTTTTGAATACTCCTACTTGACATCGTCTGAATCTGCTGATGCTCTCTGTGCTTCTGAAATGGTGAGATAATTTTATTTTATTCTCATGATGGAATCGACTTTCATGCATTTTGGCCGCTGATTCTGTTGTGTTCTCTCCCTCACCAGCGCCTCTCTCACCCCTCGCGCTGCGGCCCAGCGGCAACTCCCTTGCGACCGACCTAGCTGACCTGCTAAGCCCAACCCAACGGATGGAGAGGCCGACAGGAACGGGCCGTCCATATTATTTCTCTACCGTGCACTTCTTTCTTCTGTTTTCTATTTTTATTTTCTTGCAAGCTTTTTTTTATATACTCCCTCTGTCTCAAATCGTAAGAGGTTCTAGCCCTATTTTTATTTGTCTATACTCTATATTCATACAGATATTGATGAATTTAGACACATATTGAACACACACATGGAGGGAGTACAACATTTTCTTTCCGTTTCTATTGCTACAACTATTCTTCTATCCAACTTGGAACATATTCATGTGAGGGTGGAGCATCCTTATGATTTTGAAACTTTTTTGTTTTCTCTTGAAGTTCTTTTCAAGATAGAACGTTTTGTTTGTCACATGAAACTAGAAACTATAAGCAAAAAAAAAAAAACACAACTAAAAATCCGGAAGTGGAATAAAACAATAGCATCATTCACGCATTTGCTGTACTTGCTGACACTCCCTCAAATCACCGAACAAAATATTAAAAAAACTACACATGGGTGAACTATTCGATGCTTAATTAATACTCCCTCGGGCCGCACTAAAACATTATGTATTAATGACCGGAGGAAGTGTCATCATCTTATGAAGCCGATCTGACATGAATGTATCACAACCTAGAACCTATAAAACGACATGTAATAAAACACCACAAATCCTATCACCATGTAGCATGCCATAAGAATGCCAAAGAAGAGAAGGGACAAAAAAAAGTGTCGACGGATAGGGATAGACTAGAGACCTAGGCGTGGCATTGCCGCGCTCTATCGGATGCACCCGTTGTTGTTTGACGTTTTGATCTTAAACAAACTTAGGCTTCAGATTTTTTTCGTCGAATACGCAATTCTTTGTGTTAAGATTAAAAAAACACATAGTTCAGAGGCAACCACGGTCCTTGTGTTGCTCTTTGTAGCTCTACACGTACATGGTTGAATAATTGAATCTTAACTAACTAGGGTACCTAAAATGAGCAACACATGATTGTATACTCGAATAAGAATGTATGTTTGATTTAAAGATAGAGTAATATTTGAAATCTGTGGACTCTATTTTTTATGTCATAAATA
The DNA here is from genome assembly GCA_030272315.1 of Paspalum vaginatum. Taxonomy (NCBI): domain Eukaryota; kingdom Viridiplantae; phylum Streptophyta; class Magnoliopsida; order Poales; family Poaceae; genus Paspalum; species Paspalum vaginatum. Next base: position 7,801,632 of record CM059014.1, on the reverse strand, counting down.
AATCGTACAAAAAAGGATGCTTGAGTACCATATTATTTTCCATGCACTAAATAAATATGCGAAATACTTACAAATCCTAGTTTTGCATAGAAGGTTATAAAAATGATAGGAAAAGTATTTATACCAAGGTATAATAAAACTTATAGAATTACTATGGAAAATGTCTCATGCCATTCAATTGATTATCTCATTTTCCCTCCTTTTATGATCAAATTATTATTTGCTAATTTTTTATACTCTTAAACATACTATACCGATGAGTAATATTTTAACTTTTGTTTATTGTTTCTCGGGCCGCCGAGCGTCCAAGAGCCCAGCACGTCCGCACCCTCCATCCGACCATCCCATGTCCCGATTCTCTCCACACGTTATCCACTCGGCTTCCCCACGAGGCCTCCTCTCGGTCTCTGCCTGTCGTTTGTTCGTTGCCCCTTCGGTTGACCGTGAATGGACTAAATGAAACTCCGGTGCTACACATCTGTCACGATCCTCTCCACTCCCACAGCACCAAAATACTCCAATCAAGCACAGGTGTGGCAAATAGAAGGTAATTCGCCACGGAAACGACTAATTCCAATACCCACAAAAATAGGTTTTTTTCCGTCGGGCGGCAGACCGACGAAATTATTTCACAAAATTAAGTCGGACGAAATTACTAATATCGTGGACCTTTACGAATTTAGGGCCTGCCAACGAATTTAAAGCGGCCGACGAAATTAAAGCCATGGGGACAAATAATTTCGTCGGCCTATGTGGGCCCACGAATTTACATATCCACTACAATTTCGTCGGCCTTTTGGGCCCACAAAAATACAACTTTTTTTTGTTAAAAAATAATAACATACATAGAAAATTTCAAAAAAAACGTAGAGAATTCAGAAAAAATCTGGAAAAATTATATGCAGTCACACACAATCTACAAATTTGAACAGAATTCATATCCATATACATATCCACATGCATAAACCAAAGTCCATACAATACAACATACAAGTCCATACATACATTGGTTGACAAAATTAATTTCTCATGCCAAATCCCCTAGTTTGTGGAGATGTCGATGACGGTTGTAGAGGACGTCGGCTGCCAGCCGGTGGGATGATCTGCGGTGGCTGCAGCGGGGATGGGGCACTGGCAACCGGCGCCTTACCTCCGTGTCGGGTCGAGGACAGGGAGGTGGCCGGGGAGGCATTGCGCCGCACCGCGTCAGGGCCGGGGAGGCGGTCGCGCCGCGTCGGGGCCGGGGATGCGGTCGTGCCGCGTCGGGGCCGGGGATGCGGCCGTGTCGAGTCGGGGCCGGGGAGGCGCCGCGCCAGGTGGAGGACTGGGAGGCGCTGCCGCGGGTCGGGGCTAGGGAGGCGGTCGTGCTGGATCCGGCCGGGGAGGCGTCGCCGCGCCAAGTCGGGGCCGGGGACGCAGCCGGGCTGAGTCCGGGCCGGGGAGGCACCGCCGTGCATCGGGGCCGGGGAGGCGGCTGGCGGTGAGGATGGAGAGGCGGTGGGTGTGTGGGCGTGTGTGTGTGTTAGGGTTGAGGCGAGTGAATATATTAGGGTATGGACAGTAATTTCGTGGGCTGCCCTGAAAAGCCCACAAAAATACTATAATTCCGTTGGCCTCACGAGCCGACGAAAATAGGTGTCAGATTTTGAATTCTTAGGGCGGAAATTATTTCGTGAGCCGTGTCCGAGGCCGACGAAATAATTTCGTCGGTTTCCGATGCCGACGAATTTAACCCTCATAATTCCGTAGGCCTACCCATGAAATTAATTCGGTCCACGAAAAAAATACAATTTCCTTGTAGTGCGCAGAAATCATCACATATATGTACAGATAGAAGAGGAGGATTTCAGGTACAGAGGGTACATACAAGAAAGAACCGAGAGGGAGTCAAGATGGATTGGTCCTCAATCCTAGATTACAAGCACAGGAGTAATCGATACAATCTCTAGATGAACTGGAGAGAAAACTAAGAATGGGGCGAGCAGAGAATAGGGGTAGGCAGCAAGAAGCAGCAGCGAGGGAGACGTTCAGAGCGGAGCCGGAGGAAGACGAAGACAAGCTGCATATTCTCATATTCTGTTCGATGTCCCTCCGGCAGCAGCTCTGGTCCTTTTGTTGTTCCAGTGACAGTATCTTGGCCCACTAGGCCCATTCATTGGTTCGGTACATGACATTCCCCGCGGCTTAAAATGCGGCTTGCCCTCAAGCTGCTCTTGAAAGCTTCACTTTCCTTCACAAGATCTGCATATTGTGTGGCAAAATACAGGACATGGAAGCTCTCCAATGCACCGGAGGATTGGTTTTTCCTTTGTTGCACAAAGACCAGGAGCTCAAACAACTCAAGTAGATTAGCACCACTCACTGAAAGCCGAGAATGTGTCCAAATAAATCCAGTCTCATGCACATAATGCATGTGCCATGATTCTGGTATGTCTCTGGAAAGAGGGGGGCAGCAGTAAACCCATACCATCTTGAGCTGTCTCCATAGAGCAACATGCTTCACACAATTTGTTTCTTGTAGTTGCTAAGAAAGTATCAGATGTAGTATAGTGCCCATGGGAAGTCAACATGGCCTCTGAAAATTGTGCTGGCTTCAAAATAATTTCAGCACCAGCGAATATCCATAACTGACTTAAGTACCATTGCTTCAGATTCATCCATAGTATGGACGATAGCATTTTACTGATATTCAGGTGAAACACCAATACAAAATTTCCTGCATGGGTCCATAAGCTAGAAAAGATGTGCTTCTTGCCGTCTAGCATCACCAATTTTACCCAGTAATTTGCACACATAAATTTCAGTTGATGACAACCAATCACAATCGAGCTACGTAGATTGCATCTTCACACCATAGTGACTGAAACTAACTGAAACGAAAAAATATCTTGTAGCTGGGAATGTATGATATTGGAATTATTCTTTGGTTCAAACAACCACCACTATGGAAGAACAAGCACCACAGGCCAAAGAGAATTTGGAAGTACTGCCAACTGTGAATTTTCAGAATGGCATGTATTCTGAATATGCATATGCTCAAGAACCTGCAGTTCCAGGACACCTCCAAGCAAAAATACTTCACCTAGTGCCAGCAGCACCATGATGGACATGACTGAAATATCGCCACATTGCTATCCATTAAATCCATATCATGCTTTTGCTGTAGTGTAGGCAGTTGAGACAATGCAAGCTGAAGTACAGAACCTGAATAGCAAGCTAGGCCACTTCTCCAAAACCATGTAGTCATCACATTAGATCTCCAACCGAAAATTATTGCACTCTATAACCAGCCAGGTGATGGCCAATGAGCTTGGGACTGCACAATCACTGAACAATTAATCACCCTTGATGGTGATGTCACCAATTTAGTAACAACTTTATGAGCACTTAAAGATGGCCAAGGCATTGGCCTAAGTTGAACACCATCACGCAAAATCTCAATTTTCCACGGCTCCCTCGGATGCCCAACTGTCTGAAAATAACAACTGACATGATTGTAAGCATGCAAAGATGTAATTAAGTAAAGAATTATTGTCCTTCCAAGGAGGTGGCCATGGTCCTTTGTCAACCAAATAAGCATGTAACGGCTCTAGCATTGCTGAATGGTCCTCATGATCACTGGTGCCACTACTCAACAGAACAACATCCAGTGATGGATCGGAGCAAGCATAGGTAATGTACCTGCTTGGCATTCCATTGAACACAATTGTGCTTGCAGCGGTCCTTGTAGTGGTTGGCAATTGCTTGATATGCTTGGGTACATCCACGGGCACGACCGCTGGTGCCATGGGTACCAATGGTGTTGTGGTTGTAAGATGAAGAAGAGGACAAGCTGGGTATGATCTTGGTCGAGCTCACTTCCATGTCTTCAAGGATTTTGGCACTCAGCATCTTTTTGCGGGCAATAGGGAGCTTCTTGGTGATCTTCTTCACCGCGGAGAGGGAGATGGGCGCTGGAGCATAGGTTACTCGACATGAGCTTTCCGTTGAACAGGTACCGAGAACCATCGTTGATCGTTGACATGCTGATGCCGCTCACTTGGATGGCAGAGGTTCTTGTGTCGCCCAGTCCAAACTCCATGGAGGTCGATGGAGGTGGACGTGCGAAAATAGGTGTCGTTGAGGGTGTCCGTGGGATGGTGGGCACCACCAACGTTGTCGCCGTCAGGTGTGCCTTGACACCCGTGGAGGCTGTCGACGCAGTGGTGGCGGCGACCAACTGGGTCAGGCTGGTGGACGCTATCGTCGTGCTAGTGTACGAAGCAGTCGGTGCGGTAGTCGAGGTGGAGTGCACCAGCGACTTGCTTGACGCCGCAGACACCGCGGACGGTGTCTTGGTCGCAGCCTGCTGTGGGGAGCGATTCATACGCGCCAGCCTCTCCTCCATCATCCGCATCAACCGATCCATCGCCTGGGAGAGAGCATCGATGGCGGCAGTCTCAGGGCCGATGACGGTGGGAATCGCGGAAGCTTGTGAAGCCATGGGCCCGATTCGCAGCTGATCCCGAACACAAATCAATTTGGGCAAAAAAATTTGCCTCCCTGATTTGTGGCTCTTGATACCAAATGTCAAGTTTCTTGTACCAGACCACAATTATAAGAGTATCTGGTGAATTGTATCAAATACTCTTGTAATTGTGGTCGGGTGAATTGTATCAAATACTTGTAATTGTGGTCTGATAGTTAAGGAACGTGACAACATCCTCCTCGTTCGCATCAACAGAGCAGTGCCATGGTCCACGAAGTAGAAGCTACTGGGACAACGGTGTGGTGCTTGTGCTTTAACTGCACGACGGCTGGATAGCCGTTGCCTCCGCCTCAACGATGCCGATGCCACATCCTGCCTCTCGGAATGTCGCTGTCCGCCTACCCCCTCCCGGAGCGACGTAGATCCACCGCTGATCCAGCACATGCGGGTGGGCCGAGCGAGATCCAGCAGTCTCCACCCACAGCGGCTGCCCCACCTTCTCTCTTCTCTTCCAACCGAGTGCGCGAGGAGCAGGCAGTTGATGGGGTCCACATTGGCAACGCATATACGGAAAGACCATTCCGCTGCATTTGCCTAGTGCAGTAGAGTAGTGGTATTTCTCTCCTTTAGACTTTGCTAGCTTGGTTGCCGCCTAACGAGGGGCCGTGCGTGCCCGCTCCATAGACAAGGTTGCGGGTGAGGCTCGGAGCAGTGGAATGCATCGTATGATTCTAAGTGGTGCATTGGAAGGTTGAGAAGGAGATAGAGGTCCATAGCATCCTGGCGACGAGGGGAAGAGAGGAGTATTTTGGACAATTAATGCGGGTTCAAAGAAAGAACAGGAGTATGATGGGGTTTCAGGAAAGATCTTGAAACTAGTTGATGAGGCAAACTAACTGATGGCTGGGATAAGCTGTGCTTGGGATCTCACGGTGGGGACAAAGTGATGACGTGGCCCAGTGTCTGCTCGAGAAAGTGGTACAACTTTTGTACTTGTAAAATATAGCAACAGAAACAATGCATATATATTGAAGATTGAGACAAAAGAGCACGATTCGACTACGAGAAGGAAATCAGTGAACCCTAACTCGTCTATCGTCTATCGTCTCAATTCACATATCTCTCAGGATTTGACATCCTGACCCACATGCCATTGTGATGTGATGTGATATGATGTCAAATTCTTAAAGACATATAAATTTGAGTCTCATGTTTTGAAATCTCTCATATTGGAGCATGCATGCAATGCTGCCATCAGTTTAATGAACAAATTGACCTGCGGCGCTCAAATGGTTTCTCTTCTCTCGAAAAAGTAACACTACTTTTCCGGCTCTTTCCGATTTGACATTTCATCACACTTGTGTACAACTTTTGTAAAACAATAGTTTATAAAATTTAAAAATATTGAAAAACAACATAAGACATTGAGCGATCAAGTAATATGCTCTACTCCCTCCGTCTCAATTTATTGGTCGTTTGATTTTTTTTGACATCAAGTTTGACCTGTTCGTCTTATTCAAAATATTTTCAAAAATATAGAAAAAAATCAATTCATTGTTAAAGTATATTGTGTCCTAAACTAAATCACAATGAAAATAAATGATAATTGTGAATTTTTTTAATAAGACAGACCGATCAAATTTAGTGTCAAAAAAGTCAAACGACCTATAAATTGGACCGGAGGGAGTACTATTTTATTACCTGACTGATTTTTCTGTAAATAAATCAATAGCATAAAAATGCATACGGGTCTCCTAAAACAGAAAATAAAGAACAGAATCATGGTCGTGATACATATTACTCCATACAATCACCGATATACCATACTTCATATCTCGTTTTTACCCACTCAGTCACAAAAAAGCTCGTTCTGCTTTTAGGTCGTATGTGAGTCCACACCCTTTCTAACTAGATGGTTGTGACGTTGAACTTCAGGTTAACACAATGCCTGAAAACTTGGGCCGAGATATTTGGTACTTTTTTTAGAAAAAGCTAACCCAAAACCTATAGGGCCGGTTATATATATTGTTTAGGCCCTAGAGCCAACGGACACTATAGGCCCTCTCCATTTGTAACATAGCAATCAATAAAGTTGGTAATAGTACTATATTTTTTGAGGCCCTAGGACCAACTGGACACTATATAGTCCGTCTCCATTTGTAACATAGAAATCGCTAAAGTTGGTAATAGTACTAATGATAATGATATTATTACGTAATCTCTTCGTTCTCATCTAGGCAGGCTGCTAACTTCCATGCCCATGTGCCATTCACCATCGGCGCCAGCATCTCCATGAGGTCAAGACTCCAAGATAATTGTGGTGCAAGATTGATGTCGTTGCCAATTCTTATTCTGTGTGCGTGCATGGTGTTAGGACATTTGATCGTGATGATTTGTTTTCCTATTGATATCTGCATGCAGAACCAGAGGTCTAGTCAACTAGTTGCTAGACATTCAATTTTTTCTGTTTTGTAGTATGAGATGTTGGGTCCTCCTATCTCCCGGTCCCCCATCCATCTCCTCTCGGCCCTAGGTCCAGCCCGGCCTGCCAAAACCCTATATTATCCACCTGCCAAATCTAGCCTAGACATGCATCCATATGGAAGGCAAAGACATTCTAAGAATGCATATCTAGGATTAGGAGTACCGCCAATGATGGCATGTATGCTAGATCGTCAAAGAGTTATAAGGGGGGCTAAAGTGTAATATCCTACTGTTTCGCTCTGGTTCGATATGCGTGCATGACCTTGCTATTTTGGGGTACTCTGGTCTATGTGCAACCCTCTTACATAGTTGTCAGTTGCTGAATCGGTGGGCCTTAATCATAGTGCATTGTGATGGGAATGGCTTGGATATTTCTTAACACGGGTTGTTTGGTCCTTTTTATCCTTGTTAAAGGGTTATGCGCGCTTTGTGAGTTTATAATGATTCGAATATTTCTTGCATGCGTGGTTCAATCCTTTTTATTAAAGGGTTTTTTCTCCCTAAGACAAGTTATTTTATTAAACATTGGCAGGATGTAGAGCATTTGGATGAGCATCTAGTTGGAAAGCCTAGATTTATGCATACATGCATCTTATTTTGCTTGCCAGCTAGTATGAGCAAGACTAAGGGTGTGTGTGGTTGCCAACAGATTTGCGGGGCTTGAGGGCTGAAACCAAAAATGCCTTTAGAGTTTAAGATTTCCATCCAATGGTGACCATGTCAGCATTCCTAGTTTTTATACTGATATGTAATTAACCCCCACCCCCACACCCTAGTGTTGTGCATGTGATAAATAAATATGAAAAGACCAAGAAATGACTGTTGTTGGGTATATTTCTGGGAAATGATACCATAAAAAGTGCGGCGACTGTAGCATGTGGTGATAGACATTCTTGGGTTGATGACTTTAGGTTGGGCCATGCCGATAAGATCACCACAAAGTGTTATTACTTATTAAGTTATTAGCCAAGCTAGTTAGCAATTGATAAGCATGCACAATCATGTATAGCACACCTTGAGCCAGAGCCTCCCGGCGCAGGCGATGGTACACGTTATGTCCACTTTTCTAGAAAAGCTAGCACATTCATGCCATTTCACCCAGCCTAGACGACACATAGGCATGGGCACTAGTGATTGGAACACAGCTTTATTAAATAAATAAATTCCTTCCAAAGTAACAAATGATAAAGGATGATATCCCGTGCATGCTTGCACAAATCAAGCAGTAGCCGCTGCCTGGCTTAGTAACTGGCTGGCTAACTGCCCATGGTTTTCAGGGCTGGCACGCAGGTGAACCTCGAGGTCGTCTGCACCGTTGTACAATGTCAGTCATAGATAAATAGACACAAACTTTCTGTTTGTCAGTGAACACAGGCATGCAAAACTACATATGTTATGCCTCAGTCGTCCATTTTCCTCACATGTGTTATTACCTTCAACCGTTGATTATCACCAAACCCTAGATAGATACATTAGGTGTCCACATACATGCACAACTATAGACAACAAATGCACACACACACCGATCAGTACAAGGCCATGCACACATGCATGCTCACACCTAAACAAATCGAGTAAAGAACAAGACGATGCACAATGATCACCAAAACAAGATCACGACGACCCGTCACCAGATGGCCTTGTCCAAGATGGATGCCCACAGAGTGCCCTTCTTGTGCGAGCAAAACGTGAACCCTGCATCATGGCCCTAGTCAGACATCCTAATTTGCATCGATCATGAAGGCCTTGTAGCATCAGGAGCAGTTGCTAAAGCATGTGCGTGTTGATGAGGCTAGAGCCGATGGCCGCACAGGCCCGATCCACATCTGTATGCTGCACATTGATGGGCGCGGTGGCCAGTGTAGGGCATACGTCCACAGGAACTGTAGACAAACAGGAGGAGGTCACAATAGGCATGTAGAAGATGCATGCGGAGATCTTCTAGACACCGGGGCACCTGTCACCAGTGGATGAAAAGCGATGGCATGGTGTGCGACGACAAGCGCGACACAGTTGGAAAGAAGAAGCGTCTAATGCCTAGTAGAAACAGACACCACCGGAAAAGCTGGGTGCCGGGAGAGGCTTCTCCGGTAAGTGGCTTGTGTTGGCACGCCTTCTGCCTATAAAAGCCGCGTTGGAGTGCCTGGCTGATTGCATCCTCGTCGTGCATCATCCTCGAGCTCCATCTAAGAGAGAGACCGAGATCTAGACCTATTGTCGCATCAACAAGAAGACCAAGCTTGGGCTTGTGTATGACGCACTATTAGTAATTTTTTCAATTTTTTAGTACTCTACAAATTACTTCCTTATTTGCTTATTGCTTTCTTTGGTGCTCTTGATCATTTCAGGAGCAAGAGAACCATGGGTGAGCTGCAGCAACAACAACACCAGGGGACTGATGCCCTCGACATGCCTCCGGGTTTCCGGTTCCACCCTAGTGACGAGGAGATAATCACCTTCTACCTTACACCCAAGTTTCTCCAAAGGGGATTCACCTGCATCGCCATCAGAGAGGTTGACCTCAACAAGACGGAGCCATGGGATCTCCCGGGTACATACGCATGCACTCTCTAGATCCATGCGCATACGATGCAGGCTTGTGAGAGAGTTGTAGTTTAACGCTGCTTGAGTTGCATGCATGGTGCAGCGAAGGCCAAGATGATGGGGGATAATGAGTGGTACTTCTTCTTCCAGAAGGACCGCAAGTACCCGACCGGGATGAGGGCCAACCGAGCCACTGAGGGCGGCTATTGGAAGGCCACGGGCAAAGATAAGGAGATCTATAGGGTCACTCCAGGGGTAGAGATGATGCCGTTGCTCGTGGGTATGAAGAAGACACTCGTCTTCTACAAGGGCAGGGCTCCTAGGGGCGACAAGACTAGCTGGGTCATGCACGAGTACCGGCTCGATGGCAGTGGCAGGATCCCCGACCCCACATCTAGCTCAACCTCCATCGGTGCCACTATGACATCTACTTCCAAGGTGGTAGCATGCATCATCCTATTCCATACTGCTACTTGATTTATTGCTTAATTACCATGCATGATCTAATTTAAGTACTGTATTACAAATGAAATTCACGTAGGACCAGTGGGTGGTCTGTCGGGTCTTTCACAAGACCTCAGGAGTCAAGAAGGCACCTGTTATGCTATCTCACCCCGTGGACATGGGCGCCGCCGCCAGCGACATTGATCAGACCAGCATCCCCTTGCTCATGCCGATGCAATTTCCCATCCTGCCCGATTTCACCTTGGACCCAATGGCGTCCTTCTACTCCACCGCCGGCGCAAGCTCCTCAACGGTGCCTCCCTTGATGCCACCTATGGCAGGTATGGGTAGCGCCGAGCTTCAGGTGAACGACGCCTTGTTCGGGAACCAAATGGCGCCACCGCCGCCACCTATGCCCTTCTGCCACCAGATGGGCGCCACTAGGAGTAGCAGGCACTGGCGGCTTCATGGTAGCGCCTGAGAGCAGGCCGCCCTCGATGATGTCACAGGAGGGCACCAAGATGAGCCCTGACCAAACTCTTGCCATTGACATTTCATCAATAGTGTCCACAGTCCCGTCCACCATGGGCATGGATGGCATGTGGAAGTACTGATGGAGAGGCAATGGTTCGCAAAAATATAGTATATCTATAGTTGCATTGCATTTTGTGAAATAACACATGGTTTGTATATTTTCGGAATTGGCTAAGCTATATGTGTGAATGCTTGTTCCGGCAAAAAAAAAGTGTGTTTTATGCATGTACTAGTGTATGCACCATATCATAGCATGTATGTACATATGTCTGTCTAGTTATAATAATTTAGAGTTTGTAACATACATGTTGTCGGCACTTTATATTATGAATTAAGTAGCAAATATGTTTTCTAGCTAATCATGACTTTATTATTAATTTTCATTTACCATTAAGTGTATATATAATTCTTTAATTTCTTTTGGCTATTGTTGGAATTTATCTCAACACTACTATAGAGAACAAAGATTTCGTGAGGGCATCAAAATTTCATGAGGGGGCATGTGAAGCTCCCCCTAAAATAGGAAACTGATCCGATGGAGCCTGGTGCAAATTATGAGATTTGCAACACCGTCCACCATGCTTACGCAAGTCCACCAAGCAGATTCAATTACACGTTGGCAGCATGATCTCCCAACATGCAAAGTCTTGAGCATGTGAAGCTTGGCTCTATAAGGCAGACTACTGGAGTCGGCTCCATGCGCCTCCTTCTTTTATTTCCCGTAACTAGGTATCCAAGCCACTACATCCCTTGTTCACTGCTGCTTTCGTTGGCATAATCATGGTTTGAAAAAGTCATGTTGTTTCACCAGACTATAAGCAGCGCATGTGACGGTGTAAAAAAAGGTTGTCCACATGTTTTTAGAATTTGTTAAGAGTTTGCAAGGACAGTACATTAGTACTAAAGATACAATAAGATCTAACAGAAAATCTTGGAGGTCAAATTTGGGATGTGATGTGTGTGGAAGACATTTGAAGAGATGGGAATCACCCACTAAAAATGTCTCCATTAAGCAACTTCCTATAGATAACTTTGTAGTTCGTAAATGTTAATTACTAAAAGAATTATGTATAATATGAATAATAAATCTCTAGCTTTGAAGATGATAGCTGGCTGTTTCTAAAGAAGTTTATTTTCGTGAAAAATATTTTTTATGTTTAAAAATGTAACATACATGATCTAGTTTTGCTGCTGGCTTAAAAGTAAAATTCAAGTAGGACCAATTGGTTGCTTGGTGTGTGTTCCACGAGAGCTCGGGGATCAAGAAAGCGTCTGTTGTACTGTCGCACCCACGAACAGCGGTGAAACTGATCAGAGCAGTATCTCCTTGCCCATGCCAATGCAATTGAGTCAATTCCCTCGTTGCCATTGGATTTTTAGCCCATTCCCTCAGTGCTACTAAAATTTTGGAGTTTTCTTCACTGCCACCGAAATTTTTTTTTACTTCTTTAGTTGCCACTACCGTTACCTGTCATGTCACTGACAGCTTGGGCCCACCCTCCCCCTCCCCCTCCCCCTCCGTTATCCCCACGCCTCCCTCTCCTGAGTGCGCTCCTCCCCCTCCGCGCCGCACTTCCTTGATGGGTCCGCCCCTCCTCTCCTTCCTCCGCCATGGCCGCCTCCTTCTCCCTGCGGGGGAGCCTGCCCCCTCGCCCGTGCTCCTTGCCAAGGCGCACCGCTTCGGTCTCGAAGCCGCGCTCCTCGCCTCCCTCTCCCTGGCCTCTGCCTTCGCGTCGTTCTCGCTGCACGCCTCCGCGCTGCTCCCGCTCACCGGCCGCGTAGTGCCCTCTTCTGTCGTGCTCTGCCGTCGCCGCTGCTCGCGTTCCTTCCGGTGTCTCCCCTCCCCCACGCCGTGCGCGTGCTCTCCTCGACGCGCGGCCTTGCATGCTGCTTCTCCCCCGCTTACGACGGCTACTTCATGTGCAACCTAGTGACCTCCCGTCCCGTGTCTGCCCTATCGGGTTGCTCGGCCTCGCCCTGCCCTCGTCGTTCGCTTCGGCGCCGACCTTTACAGCTTCCGCGGCGACTACGCGCTCGTCTGCGCCTTCGAGCCAGGGCCAGGCGCCGGCGCCTACTGCTTCGCGGTCTTCGCGTATGGGGCCGGCGAGTGGTGGGTCGCCGACGCCATCGCGCCTGCCGAGGGCCTTGTCCCCGCGGCGGGCGGGACCGCCTGGTGGCGCACAGCCATCGGCACCGCCATCGGATGCTGCCCCGCCACGGGCCGCGTCCACCTCACTGTCTGTGCCCCTGGGACAACTGCCCGGTGGGAGATCGGCGCCGCGGGGGATACGCTCCACTGTGCCTTGCGCACCGACGGCGACGTCGTCATCGTGTTCCGCCTCGGCAGGCACAACCCCTGGGAGCAGGCCTCGACGGTCTCCGTTGCAGAGATACTGCATGGATGGTCGTGGCCATCGGCGCCTGCTTACCACGAGCCGTCCGAGACCAACGCCGACGTAGACCAGTAGGAGTGCCGCATAGGGGCTATTGTTGCCAGTGGAGAACAGGGCGGCACGGATGCCCGGCGATGACGTGAGGCTGCTGCCGTTCCAGGGCGCGCACATGGAGGTGCTGGTGCTAGCCTGGCAGGCGAGTGGTGGCGTTCAACACGGTGACACGGCACCGGCGCGAGGCAGTCCTGCCAGATGAGCTGGCCCATGGACTTGGCCGCCGCCAAGTACGCCGTGCACACCAACACGCTGGCACTGCTCGCGCCCCGCAGGAGAGGAGAGGGAGGCATGGGGATAACGGAGGGGGAGGGTGGGCTCAAGCTGTCAGTGACACGAATTTGACGGACAGGCGACGGTAGTGGCAACTAAGTAGGAAATTTTTCGGTGAACTGAAGAAAACTCTAAAATTAGTGGCGCTGAGGGAATGGCCTAAAATTTCGGTGAGAACAAGAGAATTGACTCAATGCAATTTACCATCCTACCTGACTTCACCATGCATGGACCCACAGTGGTGCTGTTCTGTTCCACTTCCGGTGCAAGCATCCTCATCGGTACTGCTCATGATGATGCCCATGATGTCCGCCACCGTTGATGCCATTCTACCACCAAATTGGTGAGTGAGCACTGAGCCGGCCACCCGCGATTGTCATATAAGCTCACCACCAGACTAATGCCACCGAGATATCATCGATGGTGTCCATGGTCCAGCATCCAGGGACACCTTAGGCATGGATAGCGGCATGTGGAAGCACCGAAGGCATAGGATCGCATAAAGTACGTCACAGCCTGTGTCGCATTTTGTGAAATAATATATAGTCGGTATATTTCTGAAACAAGCCAAGTAATATGTATCATGCATCATATCATTGAATCTATTCTGTAAAAAGCAAGTTATAAAATAATAATTTTTATCCACCGTTTTGTACCCACCGTATTTTTGCACCATTAGATTTAATAATTGATCCCACGTCATTTCTAAGTACGAGAGCCGCGCGGCATTAAGGCCAGCCGGCGGCTCCACGACAGTAAAAATTCTACTGTTCATCTGATTACTGTTGCACGTTCCAGATTCACTCCGTACTGATTTTTACCCTACTGCAAAATCCTTCGACAGCCCTCCAAACCCTAGCCGCCTCCGATGCCCACACGCCCGCTCCAGTGCTCCACCCGCGCCGCCTCCCCCGCACGCCGCAGCCCGCCTCCCCCTGCGCCGGCCCCTCCGGCACCGGCTCCCGCGGTGGTTCGGCCAGGCGCGCGTGCGGTGGCGTGGCCCAGCGGCGGCGGTGCTCCTCCACCTCCTCCACCCTACACGCACGGGCGCGTCGTCCCCATGGCGCGGCGGCGGCCCGGCCTTAGCGGCGCTCCGGCTCAGCGCGGAGGCTCAGCAAGAAGGCGGCCCGCGCTGGCCCCAAGTCCGGTGCGGGTTGGACCTCCCCCTCTTCTACGTGCGTCGGCAGCTCTCTGGCCAGTCGCGGCGTTGTGCTGCCGGCCCCCGGCGTCCGTGGCATGGCGCAGCGGTCCCTCCCCGCCCCCCCCAGCCACCACCATGGGCCCCAAAGCTCGTCCCTGCCGCGGGGCCCCTAGCCCTCCCGCTCATCCGCGGCTGTGCGGGCAACCGGCGCCGCGTGCCTCCCCGACAGCCTCACGGACGCACGGGCCGCGGAGCTCGCGACGGCGTTGCCATGGCCCGGCTCGGTGCGTGGGGTGGCGTAACACGTTGTTGCCTACCGCCTTGAGAGCTCCACCGGGCTCACCACTCCTTCTCGTCTTCCCAACGGAGTAGTGGCCTCCTCACCGCCTCTGCCCCGAAGGCCTCACAGATGCATTCCTCAGCCTCGGTATGTACTTCGATCGTTCAGTTTCATGGTGCTATTGTTTTGAATCATAGAAGTTCACAGTGAGAACCATTACGGTTTCTGATTTGGGCCATATGTATGAAAAAAAAGAATAGCCTTTGTTTCTCATCGTATTTTATCTTTAGGATTTATCATAATGTGTTATTAGTTTACAATGAAGGGATATATTCTTTCTTGGCTGTTGCTGGGATTCTCATCAGTCGATGTTCTGAAGAAAAAAATTGTTTAATTGCCTCTTTGTGTTTATTATATACTTCTCTTTTCATGTCAGTTGCTAGGTTCTTGTTGAGTTGGCTGGGCTCTAAAAAAGCGAGATAGATCATAGATGGAACAATTTCTGTTGTTAAACACAGTTCTATTTCTTATTATCAAAAAGGCAATGATCTTGTGTAGAATAATATATGTCCCACCTCTGCAGTAAGCGACTATAGGGTGCGCTTTTGATTCTTATATTGTAGATTTAGTAGCATGTGAAATTTAAATAGTCATCAGAAGTTACTCTATGAGTGACATGTTTGTGATTCATGATAAGCTTGTGAATTTAATCTTGATTTTGTATATATTCAAAACTGCAGGGTCAGGTTTCCTCTTGATTGGATGTCTCTTTGCTGAGGAACTACAGAGATGTTATGAACAATAAACTGATGTGGGGTCAACAAGAGTGATACTTTATCTTTTGCCTTATTGTGATGGCATCTTTCTAAGCAAGTTACTCTTCTATCCTGAATTCCTAGTCAGTTAACTTTAGCTATTCAGGTTAGCTAGGAATTTAGATGAGCTTGTTATCTGAATGATCCGCTGAAATTTTTCTGCATCATACATAGATATTGCCGTAAAGCTCCTCCAACTTCCTGAAATATTATTGTCTGGGTAAGTTTTTTCTCACTCTATTCTTTACTCTGTTTCTAATTTTGTTTGGCTCACGACAATAGATTTTTATATTATTGCTACTGTAGTGCATTCATACATTGGGGAAAGTATTTTATGTCCATATGCATAGATATGTCCCCTGAACCATGTTCATATGCGTAGATATGGCATCCTAGCAGCGGCAGAAGTACACAGTGGCGTGGTGAGTTGTGTACAAGGCAGCTTGCATGCTCAGTTGAAAGCAAAGCTTCGATTGCAGGTTCGTGCCTTGGACTCATCTTGCATTTGCTTTCAGCATTTTACATTTGGGTGGTGCCCTTTGTTTCTGTTCTAAGCTCCTACACGAATGTGTTAGCTTGAGGCCTTGAGCTATCTGATTTCTGATGCTCTAGATATCTGAACAAGGGGTTATTTGTCTGGGGGCTCCCACCCCTTTTCCCTCTCTGTAATATGAGCTCTATTGCATATTTGGTAAAAATAAAAACTAAGCTGGTTACAACAAGAATGAACTGCTTTCTATCCTGGATGGTCATTTAGGATTTCACTTAGTTTACCTGCTTGAACAAAAGCTGTATAGTTCGCTTCCTTAAAAACGCTTGCACTATATTATATCGGCTTACTGCTGCTATGATCTATACTGATCAGGTTGATGCTTGTGGTGACTGTACAGATCCGGTCCTTTGCAATGGTTATTGTATAGAATTTTCCTCACCTTTGGAGTGGTGACTGTACAGTTTTTTCTAACAGATTTTGTTCACTGCATTGATTTTGTGCTCGAGTGGTGCTAGGTTCTCAAAATAATTGTTTATACTTTATTTTCAGTTCAGCCAGCGATGTGATTTTCATTTTCTGATTCTGTATCTTTGCAGGGATGGCGGGGAGCTCCAAAGCTGAAGCGGTCTTCCAATTTCTCATGAAGAGCTCTCATCTAATCTGGTCGCCTTTCATTCTTATTGTTTTCTATAATTTGGTGCCCCTTGATCGAAGCTGGGGTATATGCTATACCACGGAAGTACCTGGCCCTGGTAGATGCCCTGTTAGCTAATGTTCTCTTTTCTGTGTATTGATATACCTGTGTATTTTTCTATGTTAACAACTGAAGGACCATGCTATTTTGTTAGAATAAGCGAGCAACGGATCATTATATAAAATGCCTGGACGTGTCTTATCTATTCCTTATTTAGACTTGCTAAAAATCATCAATGTGCCTCGCCGCCGCAGTGCTTTGCGCGCATGGGCGCGCTTCAATCACTAGTATTTATCCAACGGCCCTATTTCCTTGTTACGCCCCACCTTTACGCTTGGCCGGCAAAAACGGCCCCACCTTTACGCTTGGCCGGCCGAAACGACCGTTTCTGCCGTGGCCCAGCAAGGTTGAATCGGATTTCTTGTGGGTTTTTTTCACCAGCCAACCTACCCACACGAAACAATGAGTTCGAGTCCAATTCGATTCCCCGCGTCCGAATAAAGCAGATCATTAAAAATGCATAGATACCTCAACCCATTTGGTCCAAAATCTAAATCAACAAGGGCCCAACAATGAGCAAATACCATCCTAACATTAATACAAGCTCATAAACACTACATAGTACCAAATTGCTATATATAGGCTAGCCCAAAAACATTGAACAAGGCCATCAGAGCACTACTGGGCGAATCCAGGCATCGAACTGCAAGAAAAGAGAGATTGATAATCTTGCTGTGGGAAAAGAAGACAATGAAAGAATGAGTCGAGATGCCGCATCCAAGATCCAAGCACAAAACCTGAGGGCCATCGCAGCGAAGGAGGAGGAGGAGGAGGCAGCCGGATGGCCGGCGGGGTGGATCCGGCCGCCGCGAGCCCAAAGCCAGGGCGGATCGAGGCTGGGGAGGAGGCCGCAGGGAGCCACACAGAGGCCAGCGCTCGGGGCCGCTGAGCCACGAGACGGGAGGAGGCAGCGCCACGGGCGGAGACACTAGCCGCATGGGCGAGGAGGAGGGGGAGGAGCGGGCTGTGGCTGTGTGTGGATCTGGCCGTCCCGAGCCGAGGGAGACGTACCGGCGTCATTGTACAAGTTTATATGGATCTTTTTATTTTCAAATTGCATGAATCTATGCAAACCAAAAACCCATTAGAATTTGGAACAAAGGAGTAGTATTTGATATTTTTATGTAAATAAATGTACACATATGGCTATTATTCAATTAAAAATTTCATTTGTATATCCATAAACAAATATTTCAATAAACAAAATTTATAAGTTTTTGGCGATATTTCTTGTTATGGTAAAGATGCGTGTGCCGCGAGTACATTAGACATCTTTTTTTACTTAAATGAATATTTCAGTTACTAAAATTTAATAATTTTTCATTTATTAGTCACGTGCGGGACTCACGAGCATTTTGACTAGTATGTTTATACATGTGTCTAGTTTCAATAATTTGGCTTTTGTAACATATATGTTACAGTGAATTTATTATATGAATTAAATAGTAAATGTTGTCTTATCATGAACCTTATTGTTAAATTAAATTTACTACGAAACCATATACATTTAATTCGTGAATTTATTTTGGGTGGTATTGTTGAAATTTATCTCAACACTACTATAGTGTTTCGTGAGGGTCACGCAAAACTCCCACTAAAATAGGAAACCAATCCAGTGATGTGTGTGGAAGACATTTAAAGTGCACATATTAGAATGGGTTTCAAGAGATGAGAGTCAAATATGCACCCTAAAGAAATATCTCCATTTCTATAAGTGTCCTCCTAATCAACTGCATATAATTTTTTTTGCGGTCTGTAAGTGTAACTTATTAAAAGCTATGACTAACAGGAATTGATAATTACTTTCTAGTTTTGAAAGATGACACTGTTGTTATTTAAACAAGTTTACTTTTTCGAAAATGTAATTTTTTGTTTAAAATATGTAACATACATGATCTAATTTCACGGTTGGCTTGAAAATGTAATTCATGTAGGACAAGTGAGTGGTGTGTTTCACAGGACCTCAGCCCTCAGCTACACAGGCGGCACACTGGCGGTGAGATTGATCAGACCAGCTTCCTCTTGCTCATGTCGATGCAGTTTCCCATCTTGCTTGATTTCACCATGGACCCAGTGGCGTCGTACTCCATACCGCTAGTGCAAGCTCCTCATCAGTGCCACCCTTGATGCTTCCTATGGTTTGTGTGGGTGGCGTTGATCTTGCCCTGGCATGTCAGTCATCGGTGCCCTTCTGCCGCCAGGTGGGCATGGGAGCATCAAATCAAACTCTCTGGTAACTTCATGGCAGCGCTGGAGAGCAGGCAATCATTGATGGTGTCATAGAACGAGAGCCCTGACAAGACTAATGCCGTTGAGATGTCGGTGTCCACGATCTGACGCCAGCGGACATCATGGGCCTGGATGGCATGTGGAGGTACTGAGGAGTCTGCGAGGAAGTGAACACATTTTTACTACACAAATATATATAGTACATCTATAGTTGCATTGGATGTTGTGAAATAATGCATGGTTTGTATATATTTTCAAAACTAGCTAAGTTATATATAGGTGTGTATGCTTGCCCCACCAAAAAAAAGAGTGTTTGCATGTTCTAGTGTATGCACCGTATATATATGCATGTGAATGCATGTTTTGTTTTAATAATTTGAAGAATACATACATACATATACATACATACATACATACATACATATATCAGAGTGGATTTCCTCTCACCCATGGTAGCTGCCCACCCCACTGGTGGTAGCTACACTCTTTCCCAATCCGGCCAAGCAATGGCTTCGCGCGGAGAACGATGTATGCAACATTACTCTTTTAAGCGCATGTACTTGTAAATAGCGGCACCGGTGACTTGTACAATGTATGCAGGCCAATATGGAAAAAGGACATCGCCTGTCCACGCAAGCATGCATGCACACCAGTGCCAGAGCAAGCCGCAAGCCATCCCATGCCGGCGGACGCAGGCACAGAAACCATGCCTGAGCAAGCAGAGACACCTTTTCCTTTCCACGTTGGAGCCCAAAATGCATCTATGCAGGGTCACACGGACATGTTGCAGTTGGGCAGCCGCTGTAGCTGCCACGGTGGAAAAAATATTCCACCTACACATAGGTACTAGCAAGTTATATAGCAACAAGAGGCAGCTGTGGTTGATAGCTCGCTCAAAAATAATTTTTCGTTTTTTTACATCCCACCCCAGCAAAAGCAGCCCTAAAATCCTTGCCTCGGATGGTCAGAATAACAAGTTGTGTAGTACGTTGTGTACCAGTGGGGTGGGCAGCTACCATAGGTGAGAGGAAATCCACTCTGATATATATATATATATATATATAGTATATGTATGTATGTATGTACATATATATGTATGTATAGATATATATGTATGTATAGATACATATGTATATATATGTATGTATAGATACATATGTGTGTGTGTATCTATGTATATATACATACATATATATCTATGTATATGTATGTATGTATGTATGTATGTATGTATATATATGTATGTATGTATGTATATATATATATGTATGTATGTATGTATATATATATATATGTATATATATATATATGTATATATATGTATATATATATATGTGTGTGTGTGTATATATATATATATATGTATATATATATGTATATATATATATATATGTATATATATATATATATATCCATGAATCTATTATTTGAATTAAGTACTAAATTTGATGTCTAATCGTGAACCTGATTGTGAAAATAGTTTTTACCACGAAATCTTATATTTTGTGTTTATGAATTTTTTTGGGGTATTGTTAGTATTTATTTCAACACTTCTATAGAAAAGAAAGATTTTGTGAGAGCATCAATATTTCTTGAGGGGCATGTGAAACTCCCACTAAACAAAAATTGAATCTGTTGGAACTGTGCAAGGCTATATATATGTAATGTTGCTCACCATCTGTGACGACATGTTGCCGACGTGATCTCCAAACATGCAACATCTCGAGCACATGAAGCTTGGCTCGAAGGCAGGCTAGAGTTGGCTCATAGGCCTGTGCCTCTTTCTTTTCCCCTCACTAGATATCTAGGTCATCACATCCCTTGTTCACTGCTGCATATATCCATTGGCATAATCATGGTCCAAAGTCACGTCGTTTCACTACACTACAAGTAGTAGGGCATGAGGATGGTAGAGGATGGTATAGAAATGCAGATTGTACACCTGGTTGTAGAACTTCTTTGTAATTTTAAAGTTGCTCAAGAGTCAAGATGCAATAAGATTTAGTGATAAATCTTGGAGGTGGAATTTGGGAAGTGATGCACAGAAGACATTCATAGGGTCCTTTTATTAGAAATGGGTTTCTAGATATGAGAGTCAAAGAGTCCCCTCTAGAAATATCTCCATCCTAGAAGTGTTGTGCAAATCAATGTCCTATAAAAACATTGTGGTATGTAAATGAAATTTATTGAAATATATATTTAATAGGAATAATAGCTTTCTAGTTTTGATTATGACACTTTGTTATTGTTTAAATAATTTTATTTTTTTGAAAATGTATTTTGTTGTTACAAATATGTAACCTACACTCTAACGATATACTTACTTTGTTGTTTAGAAGAAATGATTTTTGTTAAAAAAACTACTTTTTATGAAACATGTGATTGCAACATAAACCTTGGTTATGCAACTATGTTATTTTTGAAAATGTAACTAATGCCCTATTTGAAACCTTATGGCAGCCCGCTGATGATGTCCTTCCACCACCAGATGGGCATGTGAGCAATAGGCACTGGTGGCTTCGTGGGAGCGCCAAAGAGTTGTCTGTCGTCGATGTTGTCGTAAAAGGACACCATTGAGTCAACTGTCAGCAGCAGTCCCGGCGTCCATGGCCACCATGGGCATGACGGCGTCTAGAAGTACTAAAGAAATCAACAGAGAAAGCGCAGTCATTCGATCACACAGTTAAATTTACCATGACATCATATATTTTTATTCATGGATTTCTTTGCGGAATGTGTGGGCATTAAAATTTCGTTAGGGGCACATGTGAAACTTCTACTAAATCAAGATGAGAATCTGGTGGAACTGGATGCAAACTGAGGGCTATGTAACCCTTTAACCATGCGTGACGTGTGGATCCCGTAACACATTGTCAGCATTGATCTCGCAACATGCAATGTTATGAACAGACGAAACTCAGATCCAAGGCAGATTGGAGCCGGTTCCTAGTCATGTGCATCCTTCTTTTCCGCATCACTAAATATCCAAGCCACAACATGCCTTGTTCATTGCTCCCCTCATTGGCACAATCGTGGTTCAAAGCGATGTCATTTTTCCCACACTATAAGCTGAGCATGAAGATGGTATAGAAAGGATTGTACACATGATTGTAGAATTTCTATGTAATTTATAAGTTATTAAGAGTTTGCAAGGATTATACTCTAATGAAATAAGATTTAATATTAGATTTTGAAGGTCAAATTTGGAATGCGATGTGTGGAAGAAATTTAAAGTGCCTATATTAAGAAATGGATTTCTAGACATGGTATTCAAAGATGGCCATCTAGAAACATCTATGTTTGTAGAGGTGTCGTTTTATTAACCTGCCCATAAAAACCTTTATAATCAAGATGTCTAATAGGAATAATACCTTTCTACTTCATTTTTTTTGAAGATGTAACTTGCTGTTATTTTAATAAGTTTACTTTTTCAAAAATGTAATTTTGTGTTTCAAATATGTAACAAACACTCTAACAATGTAATAACTTTGTTGCTTATTAGAACAAATACTTTGTTGTTTCAAATAATGTTATTTTTTATCAAACATGTAATTGCAGCTTAAAACCTGATGATGTAACTTTGTTGCTTTTGAAAATGTGACGTATGCTCCATTTAGAATACGATGGTGGTGGTGCTAGCCTGCTACTGATGTCTTCTGCCACTAGATGGAAATGGGAGTAACAGGCGGTTGGTGATCTGGCCGTCGTCGACAATATTGTGCAAGGATGCTAGGATGATGAGTCCACAGTTCCAGCGTCTGCAGCCACCATGGGCACGAATGGGAAGTACTGAAGGATCGGAGTCATCAGGGAAGCGAAGGCATTTGACCAAACAAATATGGCACATATATAGCAATATTTGTGCATTCCATTGCATCATCTAAAATAATAAATGGTTCGCACATTTCCAGAACAAGCTAAGCTATATGTGTGTGCATGCTTGTCCCCCGAAAAAAATAAGATTTTATGCATGCACTACGTGTGTATATGTATGTTTGGTCTTAATAATTTGGATCATGATCGATGCATGCATGGTGTTGAGTTGTGATCCAAATTCCGTTACATGTTATAATGCCGTGATTAGGGTTTTTAGTTATTATCGCCATTTTGTAAGCCGCCGCCGTCTGTGCGGCGTTTCTGTAAATACTCCAAATATAGTGAAAAGTGTGGCTGGCTAGTGCCCGTGGTTTTTCCTTTCGCCTTGAAGGGTTTTCCACGTAAAAATCTGCGTGTCGTGCTCTGCGTTCTTGGTTGATCATCTTCATTATTTGCCTATCGATTTGCTAACACATGGATATATAACAACTGAATCATGATCGTATTGATGATTATATTGTGATAAGAAATTTGAGTTTGTAACATATATTGTGAAATTATTATAGTAAAATATATTGTCTAATCATGAACTTGATTGCTAAATTAAATGTACCATGAAAGTGTATATTTTTTATTTGTGAATTTTTCTTGGTATTACAGGAATTCATCTGGACAGTGGACACTATTATAGAAAACAAAGATTTCATGAGGGCATTGGCATTTTGTGAGAGGCCTATGATAATCGCATTAAAATAGGAAAATTATCTAGTGGAGACCTTGTTCACCATGCGTGACAAGTGTCCACCTAGCAGATCTAATGCCACATATTTCCAGCATAAAATCTCCTAACAAGCGATGCCTTGAACACATGAAGCTTGGGTCCAAGGCAACCTGTAGTAGGCTCCTAGGTGCCAGACCCCTTTCTTCTACCCTGTCACTACCTGCCTATACCCAAACAAGCACCAAGGCTCGCCATTACCCATAGTGCCACATCATATATAAAGATTTGGGTAAATGATGAATGAAACAATATATCTCAATACACTAATTTAATTTTTGCTGTTTATAGGGAAGAAATAGAATTTAGTTGTTGCATGGTGTTATGAACAAACATGCCATAAAATTATGTACCACTTTCAATCATATCTAGCATAATACAACATGGCCAATGCACGGGAAACGATAAAAGGCATAGAGGTGAAACGAATAGGTCACAATAGGTTTCATTCTAATTTCAAAATACTTGGTAACAGGTACACTAGGTTCTCTACTCATAATTAAATTAATTCTACCATATGCATGGGTTATTACCTTCAATCATTGATTCTCACCAAACCCTAAATATAGATACATCAGGTGTTCCGCATACACGCACAACAAAAAACATCACCTACCCACATACATTGACCGGTACAAGGCCACGCACACATGCATGCTCATCGCACCTGAATAAATCAAGTGAAGAACACGCCACCCCACAATGATCACCAAAAGAGATCACGAGGACCCGTCACCGGGTGGCCTTGTCCTAGATAAATGCCCACAAAGCCCTTCTTGTGCGAGCAAAACGTGAACCCTGCGCAACGGCCTAGGTCTGTATGCCTGCTTTTGCATCGATCACGAACGCCTTGCAGCACCGGAGCAGCCACATCCGCTGACGCGTACATGTGTCGACCCAGCCAGAGCTGCGCTGAATCTGCATGCTGCACACAGTGCGGCGGCCAGGGCAGTGCATACGTCCATAGGAACAGCAGGCAAACCGGAGGAGGTCACAACGGGCGTGCAGAAGACACGAGTGGAGATCTTCCAGATGCCAGGGCACTTGTCGCTAATGAACGAAAAGTTACGGCGTCGTGTGCGAGGACAAGCGAGGCATAGTTGGAAAGAAGAAGCGTCCAATACCCAGTAGAAACGGACACCGCCGGAAAAGGTGGGCGCCGGAGAGAGGCTTCTCCTGCAAGTGTCTTGCGCAGGCACGCTTTCGGCCTATAAAAGCCGAGCTAGAGTGCCCAGATGATTGCATCCTCATTGTGCATCGTCCTTGAGCTCCATCTGAGAACATAGAGAGAGGCCGAGACCTAGATCAACAGATCAGCAAGAAGAGCTTGTGCTTGTGTAGGGTTCACTACGAGTTTTTTTATCTCAGAGTACTCTACATATTATTTCCTTATTTGCTTCTTGCCTCTTGTTTGGTGCTCCTCATCATTTCAGGAGCAAGAGAACCATGGGTGACCACCAACAGCAGGGGACTGACTCCCTCAACCTACCTCCAGGTTTCCGGTTCCACCCCCGTGATGAGGAGATAATCACCTTCTACCTCACGCCCAAGGTGCTCCAAAGGGGATTCACCTGCGCTGCCATAGGAGAGGTTGACCTCAACAAGACGGAGCCATGGGATCTCCCTGGTATGTATGCATGCGCTCTCTAAACTCAATATGCATATGATGCAAGCTTGTGAGAGAGTTGTGGGTTAAAATTGCTTGAACTGCATACATGGTGCAGAGAAAGCCAAGATGATGGGGCAGAAGGAGTGGTACTTCTTCTGCCAGAAGGACCGCAAGTACCCAACAGGGATGAGGGCCAACCGGGCCACGGAGGGAGGCTACTGGAAGGCAACAGGGAAAGACAAGGAGATTTACAGGGCCATGCCAGGGGTAGGGATGATGCCATTGCTCGTCGGCATGAAGAAGACGTTGGTCTTCTATAAGGGCAGGGCTCCTAGGGGCGACAAGACCAGCTGGGTCATGCATGAGTATAGGCTCGAAGGCAGCGACGGACTTCCCGGCCCCACATCCAACTCAACCTCTAGCGGTGCCACCATGACTTCTACTTCCAAGGTGTAGCATGCAGCAACAGTGCTTGCATGCAAGCATCCATATTCCATTATGCTACATGATTTGCTTAATTACCATGCATGATCCAATTTCACTACTGGCTTACAAATAAAATTCGCGTTGGACCAGTGGGTGGTATGTCGGGTGTTCCACAAGACCTCAGGGGTGAAGAAGGCACATGCTCCATTGTCGTACCCTGTGGAGATGGGCGCCACCGGTGGTGACATGGATCAGACCAGCATCCCCTTGTCTATGCCGATGCAATTTCCCATCTTGCCAGACTTCACTTTGGACCCATTGGCATCCTTCTACTCCACCGTAGATGCAAGCTCCTCGTTGGTTCCGCCTTTGATACCACCTATGGCAGGCATGGGCAGCACCGAGCTTCAGGTGAACAATGCCATGTTCAGGAACCTGATGGCGTCGCCACCTCTACCGATGCCCTTTGTCAACCATATGGACATGGGAGTAGCAGGCGCTGGCGGCTTCATGGCAGCGCCCGAGAGCAGGCCATCCTCGTTGGTGTCACACAAGGACACCAGGATGAGCCCAGACCAGACCTATACCATTGAGATACCATCAATGGTGTCCACAATCCCGGCACCTGCGGCTACCATGGACATGAATGGCATGTGGAAGCACTGATGGAGAGGCATTGGTGATAAAAAATACAGTACTTCTAGTAGGGTTGCATTTTGTCAAATAATGCATGGTTTGTATATTCATATGTGTGTATGATTGTCCCATTAAAAAAAGGAGTGCTTATGCCTATACATATGTCAGTCTGGTCAAAATAAATTGGAGTTTGTAAGATACATATTCCCGTGAATTTATAATATGACTTAAGTAAATATGTTGTGTAATAATGAACTTTGTTGTTAAATTAAATTTACCATGAAATCACATATATTTAGTTCATGAATTTCTTCTGGGTACTGTAAGAATTTATCTCTACACTATTATAGAAAACAAAGATTTTGTGAGGGCACCAAAATTTCGCAAGGGGCATGTGAAAATTCCACTAAAACTGGAAACTGACACAATGGAGACGGGTGCAACCTGTGGACTATGCAACTCTGTTCAACCATGCAGTATGCATGTCCACCAAGAGGATCCAATGACTTGATATGGTTTCTTAAGAGTTTGCACTTGTATTTCATGTGGACCTATATGTATTAGTATGTAATTTGCATAAGGACATATATTCTATGGAATTTGAATTGATAAGTCATGTTCAAATTACTCCCTCCATTCTTTTTTATTTGTCGTTTCTTAGGTCAAAAATGAACCAGTAGGAGACAAATATTCGAGAACAGAGGTAGTATGTATATATCTAGGTTATGCATTTTTTAACATCCATATATATGCAAATACAACAAAATAGTGCGTAAAACACTTGCTCTTTGTACGGCCAAAACAATTTATTCAGTTGAAAAGCATCGAGAACCAATCAAAAATTGTTTTTCTGTTCTTATGATTTTTTTAAAAATTTGAAGTTTGGGTTGATTTCTTAAAAATTAGACCAGATTTTTTTTCTTGTAGGTGACCGGAAGAAAAAAAATCATACAAACAAGTGGTTTCCGACTAAAAAAATGACCTTGGACCGCATCGATGTATTAAAGCACAAGTCGCCACCACTTGTACATGGAAAGCTATAGCATGGGCGCATGGTGTGTCATCAGACTCATCACTCGGCCTATATATAGCACTACTATAGGTAACGAAAGTTCCAAACTAGTGTTGTATGGATCCATATGCACAATGTGACAATGTGATGGACAGATTGGATATGGATACGAGTGCAACTTTATTAAACTCCCTGCAAAAAGTAACAAAGAAAAGTCACTTCACAGAAAAATTGGCTAATATAGTTAGGTGCTTAGCTAGTATATCATTGAGCTATGCTGGTTCTATATTTTCAAAATGTAAAACTGAAAATACAAAAGGCGGTGGTATTACAAGCCACTGCCAGTATCTGCCACAAATCGAGAGTAGTGTTATGTAATACCTTCACTGGCTAAGGCTTATTTATGGTTAGAACCGTTGTAGAAATAGTTGTGTAAATAATAAACCATAACTTTCAGATGAAGACAGCCTTTATATCAAATTGTACACCTTGACAAGATTTACAACTTTGCAGTTGATAACCATTTCAATTAGTTCAGTGCTTTCAACTCTTAACTTAATATTTAAAATTTTAAATGACCTCAAATGGAAACACAATTTATAACAAACTTATAGTGCTCGAAAAGAACTTATAGTGCTCAAATGGAAACACATTTTTATCTAAGGCGATTTATCTAAATGAATCGTCATAAATTTATGACAACACACATATGTCACTAAAACACTATTCGCCTAAACAGTCGTTTAGCCCTTTTAAACACCATTTAAACGCTAAACGCTGGCTGACCGTTTCCGTTTAGCACCGAATAATGGCTAAATAGTAGGTGACCGACTGTTTACCGTTTAGCGTTTAGGCTAACACTGACGTCTAAAATCATCATTAGATGCTCTCCATGGTTGTGCCATGTGGACAGTAATTTAACATGGCACATGCATGGCGAAATGACTCATGACAAATTATTTCATCATAAATTATGATGGTAGCTGGAGATAGCCAAAACCGGCAGTGAAGTGGAGGGGGTGTTACTGTATGCCGATACAAGCTGGTTCTCCACAGAATTATCTATGTATTTTTTTTACCGTTTTTCTCTATAGAAGCTATTAGGCTGATTCTAACACAAGGATCATCACACCGTCCATATTCAAACTCCACTCGATGCAGATTCCATCATTGCTACGTACTTTGGTCCTACCGTTTAACGCAACCTTACCTACAGCTCACCACAAATGGTCAGCAATAGTCTTTACTACCGCTGGTTTGAGAACCGGACATTGACAGATAGAGCCACCATTGGTTTCCAACCGGGATGGTAATTGCCTTTTCTAACTGACCATGCACGGTTTCCAGGCTGTCTGTGCTGATGTGCACTTGTGAGATGGACAGCACAATGCATCCATCTAATCGGGTGTGAAGAACACGGCGTTGGACGCTCCGCACAATGATCACCTTAAACCAGATCAAGACAACCCGTCACTGGATTGGCCTTGTCCCAGATGGATGGATGCCCACGTACGTACAGTGACAGCTCTCCGAGGGCTTGCAATCGACGTGAAACCCCCCGCGCCGGCCTGCATGCATGCCTGCTTTGCGTGCCTCACGATGAAAGGCTTTGCAACAGCCGACGCACGCGCATGAGAGCATCACGACAAGGCGGCCGGCGGGCATGCGTGCATGGGCGTCACAAACGGCCACAGGAACCGCATGGCGGCGTGGCAGGCAAACCGGGGGAAGATCAGAGCTAGCAGGCACGCAAGCAGAGGCACTTCGCGGGAAAGCGACCGTGTGGTGGTGCGCGAGGACAAGCGCGGCCCAGTTGGAAAGAGCAAGCGTCCAATTGCCAGTAGAAACAGACGCCGGCGGCCGGCCGGAAAAGGGTGGGCGTCGCGTCGGGGAGATCCTGGCTTCTCCAGCAAGCGGCTTGCGCCGCAGACATGCCTCTGCCTCCGGCCGGTCTATTTAAGCCACGCTGCAATCCCGGCTGATTGCTTCACATCATCGGAGTAACTCGTCCATCCTCAATCTGCATTGCAATCCGGTCTGGGAGTGATCGAGAGACCGATCGACCGGCACATCAAGAAGATCGAATTTGTGCTTGTATATGAGGTATGTATATGATTCACTATTCCTTTTCGTTTTCCAGCACTTTGCAGCTTTAATTCTTTCTTTGCTCATATATAGCAAGAGAACCATGGGAGACCAGCAGCAGCCGCAACCGGAGGGGGTGATGCGCGTCGGTGGCCTCCAGATGCCTCCAGGGTTCCGATTCTACCCCAGCGACGAGGAGATCATCACCTTCTACCTCACGCCAAAGGTGCTCCAAAGTAGCTTCACTTGCACTGCTATTGCAGAGGTCGACCTAAACAAGACGGAGCCATGGGACCTGCCGGGTACGTACACAAACTCTCCCAAATCTCTATGCAAGCGCATATATATACTCGTTTGGTCCACTCCACCCCCACGGGTGCAATGCTTTTGAGTTAATTTCTCTTCAACTGCATGGTGCAGGGAAGGCCAAGATAGGGGAAAAAGAATGGTACTTCTTCTCCCAGAAGGACCGCAAGTACCCGACGGGTATGAGGGCCAACCGAGCCACGGAGGCTGGCTACTGGAAGGCCACTGGGAAGGACAAGGAGATCTACCGGGCCGCACCAGGGGTAGGGATGATGCCGTTGCTCATCGGCATGAAGAAGACGCTTGTCTTCTACATGGGCAGGGCTCCGAGAGGCGACAAGACCAATTGGGTCATGCATGAGTACAGGCTAGAAGGCAGCGGCAAGCTCCCCTGCTCCAAGTCCAGCTCTACCTCCAACACCACCATGACGTCTGGTTCCAAGGTGGTACCATCTCTGCCATCCATGCATCATAAAACATCCCATGATCTAATAATACTTTATTTGTTGTCTAAAATTCACATAGGATGAGTGGGTGGTCTGTCGTGTGTTCCACAAGACCACGGGGGTCAAGAAGTCGCCACCCTCATACCTCATCTCCATGGCAGGTGGTGAGATGATTGATCAGAGTAGCATCGCCATGCCCATGCCAGTGCAATTTTCCATCCTGCCAGACTTTGTCAGCACAAACCCAGCAGGATCTTACTACTTCACCACAGGCGTAAACTCCTCGTCTGTGCCACCCGTGATGCCGCCTATAGCAGGTATGGAAAGTGTCGGTCTTCAGATGAATGCTGCCCTATTCCAGAACCCAAATGCGCCGCCGCCGATGCCTTTCTATCACCAGCACCAGATGGATGCAGGAGCAGCAGGCGCTGGCAGCTTCATGGCCGCACCAGACAGCGGGCCGTCATCAATGGTATCGCAGGAGGCCGGGATGAGCCCTGAGCTGGCTAACTCTGTTGAGATATCGTCGATGGTATCAGCAACCCCAGCGTGTGCAGCTAGCATGGACATGGATGGCATCTGGACAGAAGTACTGAAGGAGTAATGAACAGGGAAGCAATCCAAAGACATTGGATATTTTGTTAAATAATGCTTGGATTTGTACATGCACCATATCATTTCATGTGTGAATCTGGTCTTGATAATTTGGGGGGAGTCATCGATTTATGCATGGATGTATACAACAGAAAAGATAATCTTGATGCGTGTACTCTAATAAAAGACTGGAGTTTGAAAGATATATACTATGGTGAACGTTGTGCATTGGTGAACGTCGGTAGACGTGTTCGAGAAAGCTTGGGCAATATCACTTGTGTCTGCGCGTGTAGTCAGCATGTGTGCTCAATTTGAGTTTTTACATGATACGCCAGTGATTTATTTGGTGGTATTAAAAAACAGATTTGTTTTGTGTCAAGTGACTGAAATCTGTATTCCTCGTCAGTCGATGCGTGGTGGCCGTGCGATCCTCTGGCAATGGCGTGGCGCTGGGGCGGGGGGTGTGGCCATGTGGGCGGGGTTATCGGGTCTGCGCTGGTGCGACCCATCACCGATTGCGTGACCGCTTGTCTGTGAGGGGAAAGGTGGGCTCCGAATCGGCGGCAGGACGGCGATTTTTTGCGGCGGCGACTCGGCGATTGCTGCCTCCTCCCCTCCGAATCGTTGCTCCTCCTCTCCGATTCGTCGTCAGCCTTTGTATTGCTGTCTCCACCTCTCCCAATCGCCGGCTTGGCGATTCCTATCTCCTCTTGGATTCGTAGGTGACTCGGCGATTTGCGCCTCGCCGTCTCCGATTCAGGGGCCACTACTATTGTGTGTGTTTTGTGCTCGGATTCGTTGCGGGGTTCATCTTCTGCTGTGGGTGGGTCACGTCTCTCTTGTCTTCAGCTAGGGTTTCACTCATTTCGTTGAAGCAAGGTAATAGTCCCGTCCATTTGTTGACCATTTTGGAGTTTACCTGTTTGTTGTTGCGTCATATGTCATTTCATTGATTGATGTTGTCTGGTTGGTCACTATTAGGGCTGGTCAGTAGTTGATATCCAGTAGTTTTTCGGCACTAGGGTTTTTTGTGTGTATGTAATGATGTTATTTTGCTTGTTTATATGCAGTATTACCATTATTGTGTGCTTAATTAAATTTTCACATGCTTCTTGTTAATATTTGTTTCTTATGAAGATGCTCGGTGTTGCTTGTTCATATACAGTATTTATTTGTGTGCTTAATTAAGTCTCCATATGCTTCTTGTTAATGCTTATTGTGTTTGTACTGAACTTAGTTTGCTTGTTGATATTCTGTATTATTTGTGCTTTAGTAACTTTTTACATGGCCTTTGTTAATGTCTGTTTATATGCAGATGCCTCGCACTCGGGGTTTTGCGCATCATGATGAAGTTCATGAGGAGTCCAGTGAATTTGATGATGACAATGAAGATGATTTTAACTCTGATGAGTCTGATGCCAATGAGTGTGACACTGGTGCAGCTGTTGAATTCAATGTGATCAACTTAAGTGATGATGTTATATTTGGTGTATTGAAGAAAATGGTATATTATGCCATTGTATTTTTTGATACAAGTTAACATTTTTGTTGACTGTGAAGTTAACATTTTGTCAGTGTAATGCTTAGCAATAAATTTGTTATGCTAGTTTGTATCATGCTTTGTTGCTAATAGAATAACAGAAATGTTAAAAGACCACTGTGATACTTTATATGTTATTGCATTATCTCGATGGATGTTACTTGATTGTAATTTCTACATTTACGTTTTGCTCATATTACATCGTTAATGTTGTATAATTTATTATTATTTTTAATGTGATTTTTTTATTAGCTTTGTAATACTGTGAGGCAGGTCGTTACATCTGGAGGTGTCTCTGGTATTGGAATTCCATCTCTTAATTTTAACAGTTCAGCTCGATCTGAAACTCATGATGGTAGAACAAAGAAGAGTTTCACCAGGTGCAGTGCATCATACTATTCCGAAACACTGGAGGGATTGGGGTCTGCAAGGTGAGATGTTGTTAGTAGATATGGATTCGGTACATTGCTGTTGTTTGATAGGTGTAGCATTCCAATACCTTTTGCTCATTGTATACGTGATAATGTGCAAATAAAAAGTTCTGACATTACTGTGAATCGAACTTGGGACGAGACAGGTTAAGATTGGCGCTATATGTGGGAACGCTGATGGCTAGTAGCCATATACCTCTGGCATGATAGTTATTCTCAGAAATTAAAATCGATTCGGATCGCTGATGCCTACCAGGTGTGGGAATGCCAATATCACTGTCGGGCAACGTAGTAACTATTTGAATATATTATATCTGTTACTCATGTTTTCAAATACTACTTGTTTGTATTGTATGCTTACATTTCTGCAAGTTATTATTATTGTATTATATGCAAATGATGAGACTTGTTACTATTTGATATTATGTCTCTGTTAAAAATCTATGGCTAAGGATCCACGTGATAGTAAGCAAGCTTCGCGTCAGCCGTAAGGCATTCCATTAAGTCCTACTGAGTAATTAGTCCTCAGGGTTTGCCCCCACCTTTTGAGAACATGTATCGGCGACATCTGGACAAGTGCTTGGAGGAGGGTAGTACCGGTGGGCTCGGTGCTGCTCGCCTCGATCAACGTCGCATGAAGACTACTAAAGTATTTTGTTTCCGCTGTGAGATGTTTTCGAACTCGCTTCCGCTATCTTATTCAAACTTGCCTTTTGTATGGCATTATGTCGAAGCCTATATCTTTATTTCGAACTGGTTTGTAAAATTAGTTTATATATGCTACATTCAACTGCCTGAGATGATGTAACTGTTGTGGCTCCATCGTGGGCTGGATGTGTATGATGTCGGTTCCTCTGGAAAAAGGTAATATCGGGAGCCGAATGACTCTCGATGGACGACCGGGTTTAGTTCGGTCTCATTGCACTGCAAGGCAGAGGTGGCAGGTGTGCTTAGTCCGGATTAAATCGGCGGTTCCGCCACAGCTGGTATCAGAGCCGATCATATACAGACAACAGTCATATCATCCAGTTTTGATTTACAAACCTATTTTCGAAAATACTTTTCAAGTATTTAAAAAATGAGAGTACCGATACGCCCATATTAAGGATGTTAGTGTATTACCAGGTGACATTGCTAACATTCTGATCTAGATAGAACTCATATGCATATTCGGCGTTTTGGGAAGCAACAATTCGGCCATAGCCATCCCCAGTACTGGTGGAACGCTATTGGGATTTGCAGATTGTAGCGAACCCTGCATTCATGCTGATAGGGCAGAACTCTTTAAGGGGGGTGGTCACGCTATTGGAGTGTTTCGTGATCATTCTTCCTTCAACCAAAAATTATAATTAGATCTTGTTGGCCACCATTTCTCTCCCCAGCAATTCCCCAGTACTGGAGGAAAGTTGGGTGTGTTGAGAGAAATGGCGCCACTACGTCGTCCACCAGACGTAGCTTAAAGAAATTTCGTGGATACCACTTTTAGAGTTAGAGTGGTAATGTATGATGATGGTGACGATGTTGGTATGAGCATGCATTTTTCTGCAGATACACTAACCACGTGCGAAATTAAGAACGAGTAGAGAACGACTAGTTGCATTAGGGAGTGCCGTGCATATATATCACCGGATACTCGCTAGATATGTAAATTATGCATAAGGTGTGTGATGTGAGACCGAATAGGACGAATCATGCATCATGGCATCTTATCTTACCTTATCTCACATGCATTGCTTTTGTTGCTTGAGAGTGACTAGAAGCGTATTGCATTTGAGTGTGTGTTACTACTCTATTGATATGTAGCTCAAAGTACAAGTAGAACTAGCAAAAACTAAGCAAGCTACTCGACTGGTACACTTAGGTTGTTGCAATTTTTCTACACATCATTCGTTCTAAATATGAAGCGTCTAATAAATGTAGGCCACATACAATAAACATGTCGTTTCGCCCAAAATCAAACCCGTCACAAAGTTTTCGAGTTTACAACGTGTTCCAACCTTATCCTATGAAAACTTCGTGTGTAATGGTCATTGTTAACAACTATGCAAACGCTTTTTGTATTCTTCATACACCAAGAAGATGCTTAGGTAGTGGGGTATGGTTTGATAAAATAAAGGGGAGAATCCGAACATACAGAAACTATTTGGATAGATTTTCCGTAACTCGCAAATTTGGAAACTTGAATTATTTCAAAATAGAAATAACCGGAACTTTCTATACCAACGAGGTAGAGTATAGACTAATGCACAACTATCGTACCCTGAGTTCTTTAGAGTCCACTGATCGACCCTCAGAAGTCTAGCTGTGAGCTACACACGTTAGAAACATACCATAGCCTTGTGCCATCATTTTGCGAAAAATCACTTATCGACATATATTCTAAACACGTAAACGCAGAATACACTATGTCCACACCAAGTTTTCAAAACTCTTGAATTTACAGAAGCCTTGTTTTTCCTACTACAGATGTCGCAGCCCTTCGACTTATGCCCTGATCATTCCGAGCCCACGAAGACTAGAACAACAGCACCTGAAGGTCACAAGAAGAAGAGAAAAGCGGGAGAATCTTCTACTAACACAGCTTCAGTTCAACATCTGCGACCTGGCATGGCTCTATTGAAGGGATTCATCAAGCCAGAAGATCAAGTCAAGATAGTTAGTACGTGTCGACAACTAGGTATTGGTCCAGGAGGATTCTATAGGCCTAGTTTCAAGAACGAAGTCAAGATGAAGCTATGGATGATGTGTCTAGGGAAGAATTGGGATCCAACTACAGATTTCTACGGGCCAACGCGTCCGTGCGATGGTGCCCAAGTCCTTGCGATACCAGAAGCTTTCAAGACAATTGCTCAAACTGCGAATTCAACTGCAAGCGAATTTCCTCAAATCAATCCTGACATATGCATCGTCAACTACTACAACGACTCCGGGAAGCTCGGACTCCATCAAGACAAGGATGAATCAAGAAGAAGCCTCAGCCAAGATCTACCTGTCATCTCAATTTCCATAGGCAACGTGGCAGAATTCCTGTTCAACGATACCCGAGACAAGGATAGAGCGACTAAGATCAACCTCGAATCTGGCGACGTTCTTATACTTGGTGGAAGATCAAGACTACTGTTCCATGGTATCTCCCATGTGAAGCCTAACACTGCACCGACATGGCTGAAGGAAGAAACCGGTCTTCGTCCAGGACGCATCAATCTCACGTTTAGGCAGTACTAGCTGGGTACCAATTAGTATGATAAAGTTTGGACAAACTTATGTATTAGAAGGTTCTAACATTCGTGGATCAGTAAGACCTCGGGTGTCTGGCTCTATAGAGTCAACTTGTATCTCGTTCCTATGGTTAAATGTACTCCTAGCCATATTGTGATAGCACATTGAGCTTTGGTAACTTCATGTTTAAAACCCTTGTCGTTCATGCACTTCGAACTCTTGTGATCGGAGAAATCCTAGTCTATTTGCACTATATTCAACTATTAGTTATTTACTTGCTCCAAAACTTTGCAAATCGAGGAACCTCATTTACAATGGGATTCATGTGCTCCAAGCTCCTTGTTCATTCCTTGTCACGACCTTGTAATATTCATGATCCTACAACTAATATGATTGAACCACTCTTGTTGTGATGTCTCCTTGGGCAGTCTTGGGTGCCTCGAATGGGACCTAGAGTCCTATGTGTACGGCCGTCACATGGTTGTGCTACTAGGTTCGCGCTGTCATTAGGACATGCGAAGGCATGACATCGCTTCAATCGTGGAACATTCATAATCGGTTTTTATGTTTTAATTGATCTCGCTACTCTTGATTCGTGGGGATGATCGATTTCATTTCCACTGTCCTGTATATATCATTTCATTGCCTTGTTGCACCCTGCTTTTCTTGAGCTGTGGGAGTAGCCAACCTCCACCCTGCTGCCTATTCACATCTTTCTCTTGCTGCAGTGGAAGTGATCAGTCTCATTTCCACCATCTCGTGACATCTTTCCATTGCCTTGTTTCACCTTGCCTTCTTGACCAGTGGGGATGATCTGCCTCAAACCCATGACTCGTTCATATTAATTCATATCCATGTTTGACCTTACCTTCGACGATTGGTGGGAACAGTCAACTTCATTCTCACTGTCTTGCTCGATATTTTCCATCCATTCGTTGAACCCTATTCTCCGAGGGTGTAGTTCACGGACACCCTCCGCACTAGCTTTTGTTATCAGTTGGTGCTCTTCCCATATCGTCATTTCCATGAGCTATCTTCTTCCTCTTAAAAGTCACCTAAGAAAGGAGCTTACTAACATTGTCAATTGTTTCGTTAGTAAGATGACGTTAGCTACTTCCATTTTCTTTGTTAGTCTTGACAAACGCTAAGAAATCGTACAAACCATCACCTTGTCTAGGCGAATACGGCCTATTTTCTCCCTCTTGTACCTTTCTTGTCACGACGAGTAGAATGTGCTATGTTTCACCACATCTTACTCTTTGAAAACATGTTGACTTGGAATTTTATATGTGGACACAGTCCCTGTCAAATAAAATGAATGTGTCTCTCAAAAACGTATCCGATGATACTCCTTTCAATCAAAAGACCCTGCCTTGTTCAATTTCTGACTGTGTACACTTTGCTTTCATTATTTGGATAAATTAGGTATTTACCATGTTTCAAATGTTGGTATCGAAGTCAGGAAGTAACTCCTCTCATTTGCATCTACCATTGTCACCGGCTCACTGACCACATTCTCTTCATGGTTTGTTCATTCAATCTCATATGTGGCACGACTTGTCGAGTATCTTAGAGGGACCACTCTAGCCTTATTAGATGACGCTTTGTGACTGCTTGTGTTAAAAAGGCATTAACCATTCACAAGCTAGTTGACAAAGCCAACGGGTGAAAAATTGGATATTGCCACGTGCGTTCAAAAAGACACGAACCACAATGCCCATAATCTTTGCAATGTGCGCCAGGTTATACAGCAGCACCTCATCCAAATCTCGGGACGAGATTTCTTTAAGGGGGGTGGGTTGTGATGCCCCCGGCATCTCAAAAGCCTTGACACACGATTAGATTAGAGTTAATCAAGGATTTGGACTTAATCATGCTTAGAGATGAACAACAACCAGGCTAGAAAACCACTAAGTCAAAATTTTCAAGTTGAATAAACAAAACTTTGTGTTGCTTGGTTGAATAATTAAACATTTATACATTTTCATGCAAGACATCAAATACAAAAGTTTTAGTTCAAGATGTCGCCTTCAAGTATGCTAATTTGACCAACTTCAAAATCAGATGTCAAGGGGCCCAAGAGTTCAAACCAAACCAGATTACTCAGGAAATTTTGCTAAGTCTTGAGCTGACACTCTTTCCCCAAATTTCATTCTGAAATTACTTTCGATTTGACTATACAACATCAAAATCTTCCTTTTTATGAAATGAAATTAAACTTATCACTTTTCAAATGCATCCGACTTTAAAATGATTGGACTTTATTTGATGCTTCAAAAGTAAGAAACAAGAAATACTCTACATGGAGTAAACCTGCATTTTGACCACACCTCTGAACACATCTGTGTTTGTATTTCAAAATATATTGTGATTTAAGATAAACTTTATATATCAAACTTGTAAATAATTTCATGCTGAACAACTTTGATAATTGGTGCTTTGACATACAGTAAGGTTTGCATAGAGTTTTAGGTCTTTTTCTGTCAACATATGAAATCTGTCCAAATTTGAGCTGGCTAGTAATTTCAAATTTATGTGGAACATAAGGTCTGTTCATCCAAAACTTTATATACGAAAGTTATGGATCATAAAAAACTCAACAACTTCGGTATAATACACTTTTTAAGAAAATGCCAACAAAATAGACTTTATGAATTTTTAATTTTGGAATGCACCTTGGTCAAACTGGGGTCACAAATTTTGAATACAAATTTCTCCAAAAATTTGAGTATAACATGGTGTCAAAATTTATAGCAAAGTCATAGATGATCAAGTTTAGATCGCTTCTTATAATTTGAGTTCTACCAAATTCGGACTCTTGAATACTCAAAAACTCAAGTTTCAAACAAGTCTTCCTACAGTCAACAGGGGTTTTTCTCTTTTTCGAATTTTGTTTTCTCCAAGAGTCGCTGACAGCCGGGCCCCACCTGACGGGCATTGGATCCGAGCGGGAACGACGTCAGCTGTGGGCCCCACTTAGTCTAGCCCTTCGTGCACCCGGTCCGTGGACTACTCCCCCACCGGGCCCACCTGTCAGCGTCTTCAGGTCCATGGACCCATTCCACCGATCCCATCTCCCTCTTCTTCCCCAACCGGACGCCGCCGCGTCCTGGCGCCCGACGCCACACGGCCATGGTGGCCTGCCTAGGGCGAGCACACGGTGCCCCTGCCCTGTCGCCCCCGTTCCCCGCGCCGGGCTCCTTCGGGCCGAAGGAAGCGGA
The DNA here is from genome assembly GCA_030272315.1 of Paspalum vaginatum. Taxonomy (NCBI): domain Eukaryota; kingdom Viridiplantae; phylum Streptophyta; class Magnoliopsida; order Poales; family Poaceae; genus Paspalum; species Paspalum vaginatum. The sequence goes on along the minus strand of CM059014.1, from coordinate 7,762,607 downwards.
GAGCGCTCCCCTCTCCTCCATTCCCACCAAGCTCCCACTCCCTCTGCTCGTCTCTGCACGACAGAGCACACCCACCATTGGCGCCACGAAGCTCAAGCTCCCTCGTTCGCTTCCTTTGGCCACCTCCGCTCAAGCTAGCGAGCACCTCACCACCACAGCATCCTCCGCCGTCAATCCCAACAGTACCCGGCCCCCGACAGCGTCCTCCTCCACTCTCCCCACGAGCGCCGCCCACCATGGTCGCCATGGTGAGCTCGGCCTCCGCGTGGAGCACCCCCTCCGCCACCTCCTCCCACGGCTAGGAAGACACCGCTAGACGCGTCGTCGTCACGTGCACCCTACGCACCCCTCAAAGCCCCCGCTCCAGTCCTCCCTAGCCGGATCGAGGCGTCGCGCCGCCGCGTCCAAGACCTCCGGTGCGCCTCAGTTCACGCACGTTCCCCGTCAATCTGGACCACCTCGCACGACGAGATCAAGGGGAGGTGAATCCCCGCTGCAAGGGGCACCTCCGGCGATCTCGTCGGCTCCAAGTCGGCGCCTCCACGCGCCGGCGCGGCCGCGAGAACGCCGGGCCGCCGCGTGTTTCGTCCCCCTGCGAGAGGAAGAAGAAGAAGGAAGTTTTACAAAAAACCCCCTGCGGTTTTGATTATTCATCGCCCTGTTTCGACTACTATGAACTGAGTCTATAATCTCTTCTGTGCAGGTCCCTGGGAGTTTGGGGAAATAGCGTTTGAGTCCCCAGATCTGTGGTTTTTCTATTTATTCTTTTAAAATCGGCAGTAAACTTTAGAAAATCGTAGTAAATCAAAAAAAAAATCCAAAAATAGCAAACTAAGATGCATTGTAACCCTTGTTAAGAGATCTATCTGCTGAGTATGATGGTTGAATAGGAAAAGACATTTTTGCCTCTGATATTGTGCATGCATGAAAAACCTTAATAAATAGGAAATGTGGGTTAAATGAGTTTCAAAAATTATGAAATTTGGGCAGAGGCCTTGTTAGCATGTGTAGGCTCTGTATAAATTTTGGTAGCCCTAGTTTTGACTGTTTAATTACTATTTTGCCCTTGTCTTGTATTTAAGCATATATTTAACTTAAGAAAAGGTTGATACGGTGAAAAATGCTCTAGGTGACTTCATGGGCTTGGTATGAGCTCTAGGTTATGAACATGACTCACCGTTAGAGTAGGAGGTTATGCATGTCAAGTGTAGCCACTGATTTAAAAATAGTAGAAATAATGCATATTTAATTGAATAATAGAAAATTTGAGACTAGAATATTTAATAAAAGCCACAATATGTCATATTTGATACATAGGGGTATGTGGGTCTTAGCAACTAAATTGGAGTACAATGTAGGTATTAACTACTCCTTTGAAATGTATGTCGGGAATGCTAAGTCGGCTATATGAAAAATAGATGTCGAAATAAGCTTTGGTCTTCTTACGCTAAACAAGCTTTGGTAATTTTACGAGAATGAATGATAAATCACTGCGCGCCCCCTTGTTATTATATGTAGGTAGACTAAATTAACTTTAGATGATGGCTTGTACAATTTCTTAGTACTAAACAAATTTCGCCACCACATGCATAACTCTATTCCATAAATCATGATTCACCGCATCGCATCTGCATCATAAGCAAGCACTGCACTAATACATGCTCAAATTACATTATGTCATGCATATAGATCCCGCGAGCGAAGAACACCCGCCGGACCAGCCGATCGTAGAGGAGCTCGAGGAGGAGCTGCACCAGGAGCCGGAAGACCAGCAGCAGGGGCCCGACTTCGCTCAGGAGACAGCTACTGACCCTAGTGAGGAAGGTAGGCAGGATCATGAATTTCCCAGCTAATATAATAATTGATTGTTTGATTACGCATCAGCATTAGGAGTTGATTGAAAATCCTTGCATTAGATTCCCTAGCCGCCCTGGCCCTAGCACTTATATCTAGAGTTCGTAGGACGACTTGCCTAGGCTCTGCTAGGTACGAGTAGATACGAGTGAATGGAGTCACTCGTCGCGTAGGTGATTTTAAATTTTTTTTTCAGAAATCTTACTATTATGAAAGTTATTATTATGCTCATGATTTAAATGAAGAGCGGGCGGAGAATAATTTTATTTGGTGGTGTGTGTTGTTGTATCATTTGGCTCCGCCCGAGTCGTTTAAGGCCCGTCCACTGTTCGGCTGCTGTTCGGCATAACATTGCTAGAGTGCTTAACCGAGAAATGGGACCGGTAAAGTCTTTTCTGGGCTCGTCCGAAACACAGAGACACGTTCCTACCCGCTGGTTGAGAGGAAGGTGGCCCGGGGGAGCTTGGTACTCATGGCGGGGAGACCGAGATGTCGGCAGGCTCGTCATGGGGGCACAACCCAAGGGATAGGCGGGAGTGAATCGAACTTGGGACGAGGCAGGTTAAGATTGGGGCTATATGTCGGAACGCGATGGCCAGTAAGCATATACCCCTGGCATGATAGTTATTCTCGGGAATTAAAATCGATTCGAATCGCTGATGGCCACCAGGTGTGGGAATGCCAATATCACTGTCGGGCAACGTAGTAACTACTTGAATATATTATATCTGTTACTCATATTTTCAAATACTACTTGTTTGTATTGTATGCTTACATTTCTGCAAGTTATTATTATTGGATTATATGCAAATGATGAGACTTGTTACTTTTTGATATTATGTCTCTGTTAAAAATCTATGGCTAAGGATCCACGTGATAGTAAGCAAGCTTCGCGTCAGCCGTAAGCTATTCCATTAAGTCCTACTGAGTAATTAGTACTCAGGGTTTGCCCCCACCTTTTGAGAACAGGTACCGGCGACATCTGGATAAGTGATTGGAGGAGGGTAGTACCGGTGGGCTCGGTGCTGCTCGCCTCGATCAACGTTGCATGAAGACTACTAAAGTATTTTGTTTCCGCTGTGAGATGTTTTCGAACTCGCTTCCGCTATCTTATTCAAACTTGCATTTTGTATGGCATTATGTGGAAGCATATATCTTTATTTCGAACTGGTTTGTAAAATTTGTTTATATATGCTACATTCAACTGCCTGAGATGATGTAACTGTTGTGGCTCCATCGTGGGCTGGATGTGTATGATGTCGGTTCCTCTGGGAAAAGGTAATATCGGGAGCCGAATGACTCTCGACGGACGACCGGGTTTAGTTCGGTCTAATTGCACTGCAAGCCAGAGGTGGCAGGTGTGCTTAGCCCGGATTAAATCGGTGGTTCCGCCACAATTATATAGTTTTTGCATTGTAAGATTTTTGAAATGGTTCATCATGCATTTTCTCTGCAGATATTACCGTTCAAATGTACATGCTACGGTAAACGTACTGGGGCTACAACCCCGTCGCCTACCTACACTGATAGTGGAGTTTCTTTCAAAAAGACTTTGGACGACTCTGTTTCTGGAAGCTTGTCTTCTGATACTTTGAATGATATCACAGAATTGTGTGTCAAGCATTCTGCTGTATGTAGCGATGAGCTAGCGTTGAATGTGCAGAACGCCATTGTTGATGTTATCAAGTATTTCTACAGTAGAGCAAAGAAGGAATGTGATGGTTCTGAGCCCAATAACAATCCAAGCTTGTCAGAACCTGCTCGATCAGATGGTTACGACTATCCTGAGACTCATTTTGTTCCTGAATGGGAGGATTTTGCCGAAGATGGTGTTATTGGCGGGACTGGAAATGATGAATGCCCTGCTGATCAAGTCTTGGATGAGAATATTGATGCAAGAGGCCCTCCAATAGTTGTTGGCATTAACAAAGAAGTTAGAGAAGAGTATCATGAAGTAGGTGCAACTGCCCATCTTGATTGTTGGAGTGGCGACACCGAGTTGGTGCCATCTTCTGGTGGAGAATATTGCTCAGGGGGTCTAAGTTGCACACAGACACAACCTGATTTATTAGCTACGACACCTTCAGACATTAATAATGATATTGTCACATGTCAAGGTTTCTGTGAACTGTCATCATTGTTCAATTTTGTTTCATACAGTAAAAAATTTAATTTTTATTTTTTCTTAAATTTCAGGCGACATCAATCGTAGATGGAAGAAGAGAAGACTTTCTGTGTCTGCAGTTGTTTGTAACACAATTGGATCTCGTGTCAGGCAGCGCCGGTCATCCGCATCTCCGGATTGTGATGTTGCTACTGCTGTTGAAAATCCTGAGGTCTGTGCTTTCCGCTACCTGCCTATGTTGGTCATTGCTGTATGCTTAATTTTATGTATCTTATTTTTTTGAGCAGTCTATGTTGAGAAAGTAACGGAAGTGTACAGTTCGTTAGGAACAAGGTGATGATGTGGAGGAGGTTTGTGTTGTCTATCAAGCTGGTTTACGGTACCTGAAGAAGGCTGCCTATCGAAGGTTAATTTTTAAATTTTTTTTGCACTTGGTCATGACTGACTTTAGGTTGCGTGTGATTTTGTGTTAATGTTAATGTTGTATCTGTCATGATGGAAATATTTCTACTCCAGATCTTGCAACTAGTGGTTGCCCCTTGAAATCAGATGTATATTTTGTATTTCTCATCAGTAGCAATGGGTTTAAATTTTGTTGGCTATGCTAATTTTATCTGAAAGCTCGTTTTAGGTTGACAGATGTTTTGATGCTTCCAAAGTCTCATCAAAGAGTGCGAGCTTTGATCATTTATTGAAATCTGATGTTCCTATGCTTGACTCTCAGACTTTTGATGCACCGCCTATAAGTATTATGTTTGTTATCTTCTTCATATTATTACTAAGCTTAAAGTTTATTGTTGTAACTGATTCTTTCTCATTTTTAGAGTAAGTCTAGTGTTCCTTTCACTGCGGAGCTGAAGTTATTGGATGTCACTTCCCCAGCCTTTTGGTTGCTTGAAGAATCTGATGATGATGTGCGCGTTTCTCCTCAACAGGTATTTTTACTTTAATTCGACTTTTTGGTACTATTTTTTCTGTTATATATGGATTAGCTATTTCTGTACCATGGTGATTTTAGTGATGTATGTTCTTGTGTGATTTTAAGAAGTGCTGGAGAAAGAAACTGGTGGTGGAAATTCGTCAAGTGGTGCTGTTGGGTCATCAAGTGTGAAGTTTTGTTATTGTTCTTCCTTTTTTAGTTTTTGCGCTTACAATTATTGAGCTTAATTATTCTTTTAGTATTTAAAATGTCGTTGGTCATTGTTTGTTGTAGAGTTTTATCCGTTTTGATGGTGTGGCTTCAACTAAAATATGTTTTGGTGATGACGATCGGCCGACCGCATGTGTGAACTTTGCTAGTGATGAATCTAATGATGGTGTGGAAGGCACATCTGACACAACGTCTAAATTGGTCTCTGATGCATTACCCATTATGGCTGTCGATATGAATGGCTGTGTTTATTATAGTGTAAGTATGTCTGTCGATATGATTATTGTTATATACAGGTGTGCGCCACTGATGATGTATTAATTTGTTAGGGTTTCATTGCAATTGTTGTTCAAATGTTACTTAAATTTGTCGTGGTGTTCCTTGCTTTGCATTCTATGCAATTATATCTAGTTTATCTGAAAATATTTGTAGTTCGATTATCTGTGCTGCAGTAAACCTGAAATATTTGTTTATTCTGACAGAGCCCTACTTAAAAAATCGATTCCACTGGGATGTGCTCTTCTGAACATGTTGACACACCACAAGTGTTGGTTGATAACAATGCTTCTTGCTTTGATAAGTTCATGATGATTTGTGATATTCTCGGTAGTTCCTCTGCAGGCATAAAGCCGCGTCGTCGTAGACGAGTGCCACGACCAAATTCTTACCTTAGGGATTTTGAGACTAATGTTTGCAATGTCAGGTACATTGCATCTGCTGAGAAAACTCTGGCATATAGCACGCTACTCTTCTATGCTGACCTTCCTGAATTTGCAAAGTATGTGTTTGGGGTGTCGTTGCCTTATCATAAGTTGAAGTAATTATACCATGTTTTGTTATTGTTATGTTTGTAGCAAACCAGTTGTCAATGTTGACAATGTTACTTGCACCATTCGACAGCTTGCAACTTTGAGGCGCAGTAATAAATGTGTAGTCCATCGTCATGTTATAAATTTATTTTGTCGCATGTTGTGCAATGAACGGAAACCAAGTGTTTCATTCAAGCATTATATGTTCACACCGGTTGGAGTAAGTATTTATATTTTTTGTTTATGTATTGTTTGGAATATTGTATAAGGGTATCCACGGTGCGTGGACTGATTTTATGTTCTCGTTATTTTTCTTTTGTTTGTGTCTAGGATTATCTAATGAGCCTGCGTTAAATTTATTTATACTTTCTATAATTATCACAATTACCATCAATTCATAATAGTGCATCAAATCATTAATCCCAACAACTTATATAGAATAGATATTTTGAGCTTAATTAAAAGTTGATACGAAACATTTCGGCCTTTAACAGATCTTTCAATCGAACTTCGTCCCGGCTAGGCCCAACAACCGGCCCAGCCCCGTCTCACCCCGCCTGCTTGGCCTAGTTTTGGCTAGGACCGTCTGATTCAATCGGACGGCTCCCATTGCCTTAGGGCTTGTTCGGTTAGCCTGGTTTTGGAAGGGATTAGACTAGATTTAATTCCTTGCTAGTCAAATTTGAAAAGGAAGATATTTAATCCCCATTAATCCCCTCCAATACCAGCCTAATCGAACAAGCCCTCAGGTAGGCACAAAACCGGCGAACACAAAACCCTACCCCACTTCCTCCTCGTCGCCTTCCTCCTCCCCCCTCTTTCTCCTCGCGGCCAGCAGCGCCTCACGCACCGCCCCTCCTTTTCTCTTCTCCTCTGCCCCGACCGGCACCGCACCGCCCCGCCTTCCCCTCCTCCTCTTTCTCCTCCGCCCTTACAGGTGCCACCCCCCCCCCCGCCCTGATCGGGCGCACATGACAAGGGCTGTCACGGCTCTGCTCCCCGGAGCCCGCCCGCGAGAACATGTGCGCGCGGCTCCATCGAGCAGAGCCCCCGATGGCCCTCCCTGGCCGGATCCCTCCCCGCCGCACATGCTCGCGCTCGCGGCGGCTCCCACGGCTACCCTCATCAAAGAAGCATCCTCCGCCGCGCTCCGCCTCCTCCCCTGCTCATCCGCTAGCCAGATCAAGCCTGACGTTGCCTCTCCCCGCCTCCTCCTGGCCGGATCCGGGCCGCCACCTCCTCTGCTGGAGGGATCCAGTCCGTCGTTTAGGTAAGCCCTTTGGGCATTTCTGTGCTTGTGGATTGGAACGTGTTTGTTGCATCTACGCCAGAGGGTCGATGTGGGTACGCGTAGGATCTAGGGTGAGAAAAAACCGAGGGGGAAGCCCCGCGCCCGGCCGATTGAATGGTAGGAACGTGTGTTATGCGTTCTGTCCCGGTTCTTGGTGGGCCCGGTTGCTTCATTGTGGGGACACGGTAGACCTATAGGTCTAGGCGGGAGTAGATCTATTTGGTGAAAATTAGTTTTGGTAAACTCGCTCTTTATAGTATTGATGATACGTATGTGGGTACATCGAAAGTGTTGTGGTACGTAGTAGATTTGTGTGGCGATTGATACTTTGGTTGATAATGCTTCATATTTCATTGCTGCACAAAAAGGGTTAGCGCCAAGATAAACAATTGATAAGCATGTACACTCATCATTTATGTACAGCGCACTTGGACCCTCCTGGATGAGAGTCCACACGTTGCCACCTCTGTGTTCCATGAAAAGGTATATAGTACATATCACTCTGTCTAGATAGCACTATAGTAGGCACATCGGCACTAGGGTTGTGTATGGATCCATGTCCATGCACAATGTGATGGACGGGGAGGACTAGAATACAAACGCACCTTTATTAAACTCCTCGCAAAATGTAACAAAGAAAAGTTACTACTCCGTTAAATAACCGGCTAATATTGTTAGGCTACCATTGACTGATGCCGGTTATATATCTGTATGACGGTGATAAAACCACGCCGGTACGTGCCAGAACATACATTCATTCATTATTATTTTTAAATTTTAAAATACAAATGACCTGGAAAGGAGACACATCTTGTACTAAACTTTTAGTGCTTGGAAAGATTTAGAACTTTATAGTAACTACACTTTTATCAAAGTCTATTTATTATGTATTGAATTATCTAATACAAGATCTAGAAAAAAAATGGTATATGTATATATATATATATAAGTGTTTTGCGGCATCGCACGAGCCTTGAGGTCTCAGCCTCTCACGATCATATTCCTAAAAATACGCACACGCGGAAAATAGCACAACCTGTGGCCCACGACATCCACGAGTGGTCGCCGCTTGGTTATTGATTTTTTTTGTTAGAATTATCTATTTTTCTCACTATTTTTCTAGCCTTTTATTGCTTTGTGAACCGGGAGAGATAATAGCCAGAACCATCGTTGCCGATTGCCCGATTGTCTACTACCAACTTCCCAAACCGGCGATGAAGTGATGGCGTGTTACCAACTGGCATACTACCTAGTTTTCTCTTTTTTTAGTAAAGGTAAACATCAAGCGTGTGTTTTATGATCATCCATTACGTGAATTTCTCCACCAATCCAAAAACACGTCATCTTCCCTATCTCCAGCGAGTTAATGTTTGGGGTTTTGAGGGCGGGGGTTATCTGTGATCTCCGGACTTGAGGGTGTCGGGGAGGCAGCCGGTGGTGACCACCGGCGGATGGGACAGCGAGGGGCGGGGGCGTTGCCCACCGCGGAGGTGGAGGGCGGTTGGGTGGTGCTGATGGTGGGGGGCGTCGATCTCCATCTCCGTTAGCGGTCCGGCGATGGTAGTGCCTCACGAAGCCGGGTTAGCTTGGGTAGGGAGGAGGGCAGGGTGGGGGCACATCACGGCGAGGGGAGGCGGTGGCGGCGAGGAACGCGCTGGGAGGCATCGCGTGCGGGGTGGTGGCTGCGCGCTGGGAGGTGTATGTGTGGTGGTGGCGGCTGCGGGTTAGGGTAGAGGGCGTGGGTAACGGGGAAATCTTGACCCTCCATCTTAAAATCAAATGGTTCAAAAATCATGGGTTGGATTTCTCCAAAACACTCAGTTGTTGGGCAGGTAGACTTATTTTCCGGAGGTTATTACCGACTACAGCTCATCACAATTTGACTGCCATATATAGCCTTCACTGGTTTGAGAACTGGACAGTGATAGGTGGAGCCATCATCGGCAACGGCAACCCTCAAAGAAATTAAGTGAAAATAGAGTTCCCAACCGGCAGTACTTGGCTACTTGCCTTTTCTACCTGACCATGGTTTCAAGGCGGCTGTCAACGTGTCGATGTGCACTTGTCAGATGGACAATAATGCATGCGCGGTAATTTTCTTGGTGACAGTGAACACAGGCCATATGAACACAGGCCATATACACCGTCCACCAGCATAGAGATACATCAGACGTCCACATATGCACACAACACCGCAACAGACAGCTAGCACAGCACATCTCGGTACAACACGCATGCAGCACATACATTCCCCTTGCACGGTTGCACCTAAACTAATCGAGTGTGAATAGCACGACGCACTGCAATGATCACCAAAACTAGATCACCACGACCCGTCACCAGATGATCTTGTCCAGATGGATGCCCACGTACTCCGAGCTAGGACGCTACGTCAATGGCGGAGTGGCCGGAAAGCGACCGTGTGGTGCGCGAGCTAGGACGAGCGCGGTACAGTTGGAAAGAACAAGCGTCCAAATTCCCAGCATAAACAGACGACGCCGCCAGAGAAAAGGTGTGGAGAGCCTTCTCCGGCAAGTGGCTTGCGCCGCAGACATGCCGGTCTATTTAAGTCGCGCTGGCAATCCCCGGCTGATAGCCATCATCGGAACAACTCGTACGTCCTCGTCGATCTGCATTTGAACTCCGCTTGAGACTGAGAGACACACCGGCACATCAAGAAGAATTTGTGTGCTTCTACTATACTGCAATGTATGTATGCTTCACTATTCATTTTTTTTTCCTTTTCCAGTACTCTGCAGATTTAATTCCTTCTTTGCTTATATGTATATCTCCGTTGGTATCATTGAATAAGGAGCAACAGAACAACAATGGGAGACCAACAGCAGCAACCGCAGGGGATGACGAGCGTTGGCGGCGGCCATCAGATGCCTCCAGGGTTCCGGTTCTACCCCAGCGACGAGGAGATCATCGCCTTCTACCTCACGCCCAAGGTGCTTCAAAGGAGCTTCACCTGCACCGCTATTGCAGAGGTCGACCTCAACAAGACGGAGCCATGGGACCTGCCGGGTACGACATACACGCCTGCTCCCAAATATCTATGCGTTCATACACATACGCGCGCGTGTGGTCCACTCCGCCTCCACGGATGCGATACTTTTGAGTTAATGTCGTCGCTTCAACTACATGGTGCAGGGAAGGCCAAGATAGGGGAGAAGGAGTGGTACTTCTTTTGCCAGAAGGATCGCAAGTACCCGACGGGGATGAGGACTAACCGGGCCACGGAGTCCGGCTACTGGAAGGCCACGGGAAAGGACAAGGAGATCTACCACGCCACACCAGGGATAGGGATGATGCCGTTGCTCGTCGGCATGAAGAAGACGCTCGTCTTCTACAAGGGCAGGGCTCCTAGGGGTGACAAGACTAACTGGGTCATGCACGAGTATAGGCTCGAAGGCAATGGCAGGCTCCCCCGCTACAAATCTAGCTCTACCTCTAGCGCCTCCATGGCGTCCGCTTCCAAGGTGGTACCAGCACCACCATGCATGCATCATAAAACTTGTTTTGCTCCCATGATTTAATAATTTATTTATTTGCTATACAAAATTCATGCAGGATGAGTGGGTGGTCTGCCGTGTGTTCCACAAGACCACGAGGGTCAAGAAGTCGCCATCACCCTCATACGCCATGAGCATAGCAGGTGGCGAGATGATTGATCAGAGCAGCATTACTATCCCCGTGCCAATGCGATTTCCAATCGTGCCTGACTGGATCACCATGGACCCAGTGACATCTTATTACTACTACACCACCAGTGCTAACTCCTCGTTTGTGACACCCGTGATGCCATCTATGGCAGGTATAGGAAGCAGCGGGCTCCAAATGAACGCTGCCCTATTCAGGAACCCGATGGTGCCGCCGCCGCCGCCGATGCCTTTCCATCACCAGCACCAAACGCAGATGGATGCAGGAGCAGAAGTCGCCGGCAGCTTCATCGCCGAACCGGAAAGCGGGCCGTCATCGATGGTATTGCAGAAGGAGGCCGGCATGAGCCCCGACCAGACTAACTCTGCTGAGATATCGTCGATGTTATCCGTAGCCCCAGCATGTGCAGCCACCATGGACATGGATGGCATCTGGAACGATGTACTGAAGGAGTAATAATAAATAGGGAAGCGAAGATGTTAAATATTTGGGTCACATAGATATAGTGTATCACTCACTATATCCATATTCTAAACCTGCATTTCATTTTTGTTAAATAATGAATGGATTAGTACATGCACCGTATCATTGCGTTCATGCATGATAATCTTGGTGCTTGTACTGTAATAAGACCGGAATTTGTAAGATACTCCATATACTACTGTGAACATTGTGTGTGGGTGAACCTTGATAGACGCAATCCTAGAAAGCTCCAATGATCTCACTTGGAAGTTGGAACTGGGTGCAAACTGCGCATGGTGCGTGCTCGACTAGAGAATCCAGAATCCAATAGTATCTCGTGTTCGGGTTCTTGGATCTTCCAACACGAGACATTCGAGCACATGAAGCATAGTTCTATTTCAATTTTGAACGGGAAGGTTCGAGCAGGAGCGAAAACGGTCATGGACGCTGAGGAGGTGGAGATGACAAAGCGGAGGAAAAGGATGTTGGGTGCATGTACGAGTGGGGTCCACTTGTGAATGGAGGGGAGATAATGTGGTGCTGACTTATGAGACCCACAATGCCAAAACCACTTCTAGAAACATCTTTGGATGGGATCAGCTTAGGGGGGTGTGGTTCATCCTTTTTTTTTCTACCGTTGGAGGTATCTCTAGTGTCTAACAATTTTATATTTTTGGATGAAAATCGAATTGTATAATTCAAGATTGTAAAATGAACCTTACCCTCTAATTATTCACTTAATTGTCAAATTTACTATGAAATTGTATGCTTTTTATTTTTTATTTTTTTATTTTATTTTGTGCAATATTGGAATTTTTCTATGCATTAATAGAAAATAGAGATTGGATTGTGACACTCCCAGCCCCATTACTGCCTCCATCACCCAACAACACCGTGCCCACCCCCCACCTCCGTCCTGCAACCCCAATGCTACCAGCACCTTCGCTTTGTGCCACACCTGCTGCCCCAAATCCATTGCCTAAACCTCAGTATGTGTCATACGCCGATTCAAGGCCTTTTTTAACCATTGCAGTGACATATCCTCTCTAACAGGTCTGCTGCACCAACATGTGGATAAGACCGTCTTAAGGAGTGACTAAATGGATTGACTATAGTATGAATCGTCACTACAGCGCTACTATAGACAGAAAGAAGTAGTTGGAATAGTGATAGATAATCATTTAATCAATACGTTGAAGACTGTCTAACACATTGTGGATGCCGGAGGAGCTTGTGTTGACCTCAGAGGAGCAAGGCTGCTGCAAGGCCCTAGATGAGCCATTTGGAGGAGCCTACCACACTGTTGCCGCCTCAAATCCGGTTGAGTTAATAATAATAATGCTCTATACTGAAATATGGGGGTGTGGTTCTATACCGAAATTTGGCTATTGAGATTTTGTTAGTAGTATCATTTATGCATTAATGTGTTGATGTCTATATATATATGGTGACTACGAAGTGATTATTAGAAATCGTACTTAAGCCAATATGGTACTCCCTCCATCGCAATCTATAGGTCTGTTTGATTTTTTAACATCAAGTTTGACTTGTTCGTCTTATTAAAAAAATTCTATAATTATTATTTATTTTCATTGTCATTTAGTTTAGCATATAATATACTTCAACTACAATTTGAATTTTTATACATCTTCGCAAATTTTTTAAATAAGACGAGCTAATCAAAATTTAATTTCAAGAGATGAAATGATCTATAAATTGGGACGCAGGAGTACTGTAACGTGCTACTATACAAACAGTCTTCGCAAATCACAAATAGCTAAAAATCGACTTTTCCTTTGAATAAATGCATGTACACAAAGGCTCGTAGAAATGTCCAGTGCAGACCCTCATGCGACCGCCCGTAGAGATAATTTCTAGGTGTGGCCGCTTAAAGTGAACTTATTGGTCTGACTAACCACGCCTTTAGAAATGATTTGTATATGCGGTCATTTAGTACAACCACTTGTAGAATTGAATTTCACCTTTTTTTAAGTTTTAGGTTAAAATGGAAATTAGTAGTTTGTCTTTTAACATGCATATCATGCTTTTTTGTCGTAATAAATCACAATCAATTGAGTTCTTAGGCAAAATAGCACGCGTGCATTTTTAAGGATTCGAACCCACAACCTCAAGCCTTGTAGTCCTTTTATCATATCATGTATAAAGAAAAATTTGCAAATTCGTATTTTTGAACCTTGTGTTGTATATCTGGCACTCTAACAACTTTAAAAGAAAATTTATCAAATGCAAAGTTGTAGATCTCATCAAGCTTTACAACTTCTAGTGAGGCCATCTCATTTATCTGAGGTTGTTTGAACAATTTAAAATCTTGTTTCAAAATGTAGCCGTTAAATGATCTCAAATGAAAATATTGTCAACTATGAAGTTTTAGGTCTTGTCAAACTCTACTGTTTTTATATAAAGTTTATATTCATCCTACATCATGTGATAAAGTTATCGATGTACTTATGAGACATTTATTTTCTAGAGACGGTTGTTTTTAAGGATGTTGAAACTAATTTCAAACGTGTCATCTTAATACCAAAAGTGCCATCTTAAGCCTGCTAGGGAGATAGTGTTACAGCTTTCAACTGCCACTAAAAATGATTTTAGAGGTGTGTACAAATTTTTTGCTGTAGTAAAAAAATAAATGCCGAGAAAAATTGATGCCAACTTCTTCCTTAGGCATAGGAAGAAGGATGTGGGGCTTGGTTGGTTGCCAATCCTTTGGCATGCTAAAATTTCGGTAAATTTGACCATATTTGAATTTAGATAAAAAAATCAATCAAACAATGAACTTTTAATTCTCATGGGTCATTTAGGCCCTAAATAACTCATCCGAATGAGAAAAATCTAATTTAGATGAATTTTAGTTCAAATTCAAATACAATCAAATTTATTAAAATTTTAGCCTGCCAAAAGTTTAGCAACCAACCAAACACACCCGTGGTGGTACCGTGGTGCTGTCTGGGGTAGAAGCGGCGGCCAGCGGGGCGTTTCCACAAGAGGCTAAACCGAGGATGGTATGCTGAGAGTTCATGAGTTTTGGGAGCACCGACACCGAAGAGGAGGGTGGAGATCCAGCCAGAAAACGGCCAAGACTGCTTGCGGTGGGATCCAACAGTTAGTGGGCTTTTGTTGGTTGATTTTGAAATTGTGAAGCCCATGCCACGGAAATAAATTGGAAACAGTGTACGTGGGCTTTTATTGGTTGATGTGAAATTGTGAAGCCCCTGCCACGGGAAGTGCAGGGCATCGGCAAGTGAGGTGGGCCGCAGTGGTATTGAGCTGGGCGGAGCGGCTGCTGAAGGCTGAAGCCCATCCACGTGCGCAGGTTAGAGTATTTGGGCCGGACTCGATTCCATCATTCTCGAACCATGTCTCATTTAAAATTTGATAAAGTAGAATCATTTTAAAAAAGTTCTACAGCGGTAGTACAATTTAGGAAATAAAGGGATTTGATTCCATGCGAGTAACTTCCGAGATATATATATATATGCACGAGCACGATGGAATAGCATCGTTGATTTACGATGAGTTGCTTTGGGCAGATGAAAAATAGTAAGGCTAACTAGTTCTGCAAGATCCGATTTTGCGATAAGAAAAAGGGCAGGTATGTATAACGACCGCCAGGGCCAAGCCTTGTTTCAGAAATCTCTTTTCCCAAAATGAAAAAAAAGGTGACATGTAGCTAGTAGAGCCCACCAGTTTAACTTAGCGGGGGTTTGCTGTTTTCTTTATTTACTATATAAGAATCTTGAGAATCATTTGTGTCTCCCAAATTGTTGGGGAATAGTGAAACTCGTGACCCCCAATTGCAGCCAGCTATAATCTCTTGCTGCGTGAACCAGGTTATAACTCACATATATTCCATTCTCCATACCCACATGGCCACATATGTTTCTTAAGCTTGGGGGCATATCTGACCGAACGAAATGCGTATACACGAGATGCATGATCATATTAGACCATCTATGCGTCGGGTATGTAAGAAAGAAATATGTGGCAACACTTTCGCCGCACAAAATATTTGAAGGAAAAAAGGGAGCCAGGCCCAAAGACAACTCTGCCCTCCTCCACAGAGCCACGTTCAAATGAAAATACAGCTAAAACTTGTTATAACTAGACAAATTTGATGTTATTAGGTTTATACTCAAAAGTACTACTTCTGATCAAAGTTTTAAATAGTAAGCTAACTACCGCCTGATATATATAGCATGCTATTTGCATATTTGAGAAGCACGAGACTAAACCCGTTAGCCCGCTATATATTTGAAACATTGCTTATGGTTATTATTAAATATGATCACATATTTATCATATTAATTAAGTAAATGTGATCCAAGTCTTATCCTAAGAAAAGAATGTCTTATATTCTGACATAGGGGGACAACACTATTATTATACATGATGCATGACATCCATAGGTGGTGAACACCTAAGGATTCCACAAGGAGAACAAAATGATTTGATTTGGCCCCCTGCATTAATCTGCTCCGCTGATGGACAATCATTGGGAGATGGAGTTGCATGCTTTACTAAAAGGCTAAGGCCTGATGCATCTTGAAACCACTAACTGGGTCGTGTGTGATCTCCATTTTACTTATTTATTTGCCAGCTTTAGTCTTCTTTCGTCTATATATAGTCTGTCGTGTGGTTTGAATACTGCTATTAGTTTCTGAATGCATTGCTAGCTACCAGTATGACTCTAACCATAGCCTCATCCCTATAGTAAAAAATAAAAAGAAGAAGCTTAGGACCATATATGATGTGGTTTGCACATACGTCATATATGCATGTTTTGGGTAGTTTTTTTATTTGAACAATGGCATAACTTGGTAATTTAGAAGCATAAACATGAGTATTTGAGATTGTTTCAATAATATGAAGAGTAGATACTTCAGATACATATTTAGGGGATTAGTTATATTAAAATAATGGGACAGATCGATAATTTTGATGCAAATTTAGTTGTTACATTAGATATTTCATAATATGGAAAAGGTAGGTGATTTTTTTAGAAATGCAGTAGAGATCTAATTTATGTTACTCTCTCTATTTCAAACTACAAGGCGTATGTTGTTTCATTCAGAAAAGGTTTGGACCAACAATTAATCCATCAGATATATATTATCTCGACAGAAGATTGGTGTTATTAGAATTGATATTCATAAGTACTTTCTTATTATTACAATTTTGGTCACGTAAATGATATATTGATGAAGCAATTGTAAGTCAAATCCTCTCCCAACAAATAAAATGTCTTTTTTGTATGGAGGGGGTATTACAGGAGCTTACCAAATGGTGACGAGATGTTTCTAATTAGTAAATAGTTCTACGGTTTATCTCTCTTTTTCTAATGCATGTGATGAGAATTTACCTTTAGGCTCCAAAAGGAGTGCTTATAATGGAAACAGTAGTTAAGATGCCATTCCTTGACAAAACGAAAGAGTTGTTATGTGATCAAAATCAGATCAAATGTTGGTTAAAACCTTGTCCTAACATAATGAAATAAACCTTGTATTTTTGGGATGGCGAGAGTACTAAAGGATAAATGAGGCTCTAGATATTTTGGAGTATTTAAAATAGCACGATTACTTCCCTAATGCAGCTATTGCATACAGAATATTGTTTCCCATTCGTGTGACTATTGCACCTGCGGAAAGATGCTTTTCTGAACTAAACTCAAGTTGTTGATCTACTGTGAGCCTGTGACACAATAGAGTCTCGACGGATTGGCAACAATGGCAATATAGAAACATAATGATGTGAATAAGCGTGTGATCGCCAGGCCCCACGCCTAGATTAATTTTGCACGCAAAGCGACTGTACATCCAGGTACGCGTGTACTGAGAGATACTGTCGAGAGGATCAGGGTACTGTTGGGTGGAGAAGGAAGGACACCCGTGTCGTCCCTGCTGAATTGCTGATCATGGAGCACGAGCAGCGACGATACCGACGCCATGGCAGCTCCCCTGCGGCTACGACGCCTGCTGCTACGGGCCTACGGAGGAGGACAATGGATGCATGGATCTTGCCTCCGGCACAAGGCGCACTGGTGTGACACCCACCCTTCACGTACGTCATGTGCCTTTCAATTCTTTCCATGACAAATAAAGAAGCATAATGTACAAGATGCTCATGGGCTCTACTGCTGTACGTATTAGACATGTTGATGCATTTATATATACAAATCAAATGCAGTGAAGGTTGAGAGGTTGGTTTATTTCAGTTCGGTAAGTCCCCAGCCAGAATACGAGGGTAGAACTGAATCATTCACATGCATGTACACCATTGACAGACAGTTATTGCTTGCATTGCATTGGGAATCACTTGCAATGATCTTTTCAAGAACACGCTTTGGCTCTTTTAGACCCAGATATTTAGTGCTGGAATGGGAGGAAGCTCCATCCAGCTGCAGTCATCGCTCGGATCTGAGAGAGACTTTTTCTAATATAATCGTCTGTTCAAAAGCAGGCAGATTTGATTGAAGCATCTGGAAAAGCTGGGACGATGATAGCATAATTGTTAATTTGCCACAGCCTTTGACCCACCCTGTACGAGCTCCGTCCGAGCATTCTGGTCGAGCAGAAAACAAAATAAAATAGAGCTCGACGGTCACTGGGAACGACGATGAACAGCGATGATCAGCAGATTCCATCGTCGGTTAGTTCGACGGTGGCAATCAACCAGTCAATGACAGATCTCCAATTCGATTATGATCCCCGTCTCCATCATGCATGTTAGCACGATCGGAATGAAAATAAGACGGATCTATATCTATCTATCGACCGATCGAGTATCTAAGCTAGGTCTCTCATCTGTAGGTGCTGCAGCTACTAACCGATGGTCTTGCTTTGACTTGCTGCATTATATATTTATATATAAGTATAGTAGTACGTACTACGTAGGGGCTCACCGTCACCGGGGTTGTGGTCAACCGAATCATGCAAAAGCAAATGATGCAAAGAGGAGGCGAGCGAGCGAGCCAGCAAGAGGGAGGATTTAATTTGGTACTGCCAGTACCAGCTTGGGAGTATTTTTTGCTATCTCATCACTTGAAAAAGCTTCATCCCACCACCAGACCTTATTTTGATCCAGAAATGAGAACGACATCCTTCCGTGTTTCTCGTTAATATATATTTTGGGCTGGAAAAAATACCACCGATTTTCTTAGACCAAGTCCAGCAGATCATCTGTGTGGTCATCTGTAGTACGAAAATGATATTATAGGTATACGTAGACAAAATAAAGTTTGAATATAGACGATGAGATAGACGATTTGCTGGACTCAAAACCTTATTGGCACCCATTAGGTAGTACGTTCTTCATGATACTCTTTGGAAAGTGTGATCAGCCAGCCGAATATAAGCCATATTGTGTTCTGTTCTCAATCTCAGCAAAGGATCAGTTTGATGCGGGGTGACCCTGATGAGCTCATCATACCTCACTATCTCAGCGACGAGGAAAGGGACTATTATAGGCACTATGAGATGGAGTCGATCGAGAGCATTATCTGGGGCCTGTCAGTGTCAGCTCAACAACTCAAGCCACTTCGACAGCAAGATGATTTCCACTTATATCACCATGATTTCTTCAACTTACTACGACCAGTATAGGCAGCTTTATTATTGTAGATAATGCAAGATGAGCTCATGAGCGCCATGATCGCCTACTGCATGCCACGAGAGTGAGCTAGTTCCTTGATGACACGGAAAAGAACCGGAGCTCATCTCCCATTGATTGATTGATAGTTAATTTGCTACTGGAGGAGGCTAGGCCAGCGAAGCGGCGTACATGCAATGATCATGATCATGATCTTCACCAGATGACGATAGATCATTCATGCAACTACTCGGTCTATTGATGGGACGATATGCTGCTAGTACTGATCTTGATTCTCGTTTTCTGATCGATAGCGGAACCTAATGGTCAAGTATGCAGTACTCAGCCAGCTGTGGATCAGCAGAGCTCACGCTGAGCTGATCAGAATCCTCAGATCAGCTGCTTTCCGTCCACGTCGTCATCGGTGTCCTTGAGGAATCCGAGGCAGCAGCGCTGGAACCTGTCGGCGGCGGCCTGCGGGACGGAGACGAGCACGGTGACGC
Organism: Paspalum vaginatum; assembly: GCA_030272315.1. Taxonomy (NCBI): domain Eukaryota; kingdom Viridiplantae; phylum Streptophyta; class Magnoliopsida; order Poales; family Poaceae; genus Paspalum; species Paspalum vaginatum. The sequence continues at coordinate 7,743,145 of CM059014.1, read as the reverse complement.
CGTCCGGGTCGCCCACCACGGGGAGGAAGACGCAGTAGATCTCGCTGGTGAGCGGGCCCATGTGCGCTGCCCTGCCGGCGCCCAGGTCCAGGTCCTCCAGCCCCAGCCGCGTCCACGCGGAGATCACCAGGCTCGCCGCCAGGTCCGGTCGCGCGCCGCGCCGCTCCTCCAGGAGGTCCACCATGGAGCGCACGTAGTCGTCGTCCACGCACTCCTTGGCCTCCTGCACCAGCCGCACCCCGAGGCGCGCGGGCGACGCCGTCAGCTGCGCGGCCGTGCACTCGGCGCACCCGAGCACGAAGCCGTTGCCGTAGTAGCCCCGGGGCAGCTCCGGCTTCACGCGCCGCCGCACGTTCACGGAGAAGAGAAGCTTCACGCGGAGCGCGCCGGGCGGGTCCAGGGCGCGCACCCACGCGCGCCACACGTGCGCCGCCAGGGCCTCGAAGGACGTGCACTTGTTCAGCGACGGCGCCGCGCAGTGCCGCTTCAGGCGCTGGAGCTGCGCCGCCGTGAAGGTCAGCGACACGGGCGACAGCGGCTGCGCCAGAAGGTGGGCCAGGAGGCTCGGCGGCGCCTCGTTGCCGTTCCCGTTGCCGTTGGCGACGGCGACGCCGACGCCGCAGCTGTTGTACTCCGGGTGCGTGAAGGCGACGCGCGGTGGGCAGCGCGGGCGCAGGGCGCGGCGGTCGTGGAACGGTGGCGCCGGCAGGGCTGCAGGGTCGTCGGCGTCCGGTGCGCCGTGGCCGCCTCGCGCGGCGCGCGCCCAGGCCTGGAGGAACTGCGCGGTGCCGATGCCATCGCAGAGGCAGTGGTTGATGGCCGTGCAGAGGATCATGCCGCCGCAGCCGAGCCGAGTGACCTGCCACGTACGCCATGCCGCCATCAACGACCACAACAGTTATTCCATTGAACTTATTGCCGTAAATTCGGATGAGTAGTTCTCCGCTGCTAAGTGAAATCTAATCTACATTCTAAATTAAAGACGGCAGGCATGAGTCGTTTTCCTGAAAGCTCCAAGTGCAGGCAGCCGGCAGCATGCTATTGCCATGATGCCATCCCATTCCCAACATGCGCAAACGCATGCAGTGCCAAGTGTAAGATCACTAACTCAGGTAAAGCTAATTAGCTAAAGCATGGCTATTGAGAACAACGCAGGATAGCAGGATAGCCAGAGGCCAGAGCAATCTAGTACTCTCTGATCCTGCTGTGCTGAATAGCAGCAAGAACAGTGCACGGCCCTGTACACCATGTTAGTGGTCTACGCGGCTGGCCTCTCTGGTACCAGCCATCACAGTAGTGTAGAGTTGTAGACTGTAATATGTACTGCAGCTGCGGATCTGTACGTACGAGGCTATCTCTAATGGGGTGTTTCAAATGGGTTCCTCAAAACACTGTTTGGCAATGTTTGACATAAATGTTACACTATAGACAGAAAGAGTTAGTTAGAATAGTGATATAAAAGAGGATTTAAAGAGTATTGTTGGAGAGATCATGCCGCCGCAGCCGAGTGACAACAGCTTGTAGTTTCTCAGGCAGAGTTTCAACTTTCAGGCAGGAGCTCTTATAAAAAAAACTTTCAGGCAGGAGCATTTCGAGGGGCTTTCATAGTCGTTTTTTTTTTTTTTTTTTTTGCAGATGAAAGATCATATTCTCATCTGATCCGATTTTCGAGCACCAGCAGCATAAATGCATAATTTAAGTAATAGGGGATCGTCGGAGAAGACTGGGCATGCATGCACGGGCTCAAGTGGGCATGGAGAGATTTGGACGGACAAAGATACAGCCTAGCCATATGCTTGTCTGCCTAAAAAGGCCTTTTACGAAAGGGTGGAAGCAGGGGGTTGGACTCTCCAAACCCTATCCCATCCTTTTGCTAACTTTAAGAATTGACAAGGCCAGGCGGCCCAGGCCATCACTCAGCACAAGATGTGGCATTGCAGACTTGCAGACTGCAGTGCAGGGAGAGAGACAGAGAGAGCAAAGGCTTCGCCCCAGCACAAGCACGACATGCGTGATAACATAAACTAAATCATCTCATCCCCGTTATTTATAGCCTTCAAGGGAGCAAGCAAGTGACCAAGAAAAGGTGCCCAGTGACACATTATGGTGTGTTTAGTTTGAGAGCAAACTTGGATGAGTGTCCCAGATTACATAGATAGAATGGCTCCACTGGATTTCAGAATTAGGAGGTGTTTGGATCTGAGATCTAAATTTTAGTCCGTGTCACATCGGATAATCGGACGCAAGTTAGAAGTATTAAATATAATTTAATTAAAAAAACTAATTACAACGGACGAGGACTAAACGGCGAGACGAATTTATTAAACCTAATTAATCCGTGATTAGCGAATGGTCACTGTAGCATCACATTTGCTAATCATAGCTTAATTAGGCTTAATAAACTCGTCTCGCCGTTTAGTCCTCATCTGTGTAATTAGTTTTATAATTAGACTATATTTAATATTTCTAACTAGCGTCCAAACATCTGATGTGACGGGGGCTAAAATTTAACCGGGGATCCAAACACCCCCTTAGAGTGCCTCCTTACTGCTTTTAATACACTGGCACACTGTCATTCTTACGTTTCAAATGAGATGGCTGCGTTCCATATTTTTTCTGAGGTGAGTCCATCCCGACTCTTGGTGGGGGATGAATCAAATGCTATCAGATCATGATGGAATAGCTCCATACTATCTCATCCTCCCAAACCAAGCAGACGACCCTAATTTGCATGTTGCTCTGGCATGTGTGTGATCTTTTTTTTGCCATCAGCTCTACTGGAACCATCTCCACTGCACGCCAAAGTGACCACAGATCTTTAATTTACTAGACAAGAGTCTGATGGTGTACTTTTGCTTTAGGGGTGGCAAAACAAAATGGTGAGTAGTAGTGGCAATTTGTGGATCAAGAGCTTATTTGCCTGGCTCATAATAAATATGTGATTACCCAAGAGAAAATATTGAAACGAACGAAAAAAAATCCAGAGGCAAATTACAACTAATGATATGTAAAAGAGAGAGAGAGAGCTCCGCTCACTTGCACGACGAGAGGTGGCACGGCGGCGAAGCTCTGCGCCTCCACCCTGTACATCAGCTTCCTCCAGGACTTGTGCGGCCTGGCGCGGCCCCGGAGGAACTCGGCGGCGGTGAGCCCCGGAAGGCGCCCCTCGGCGAAGAGCGCCCCCTCGGCATTGCAATCCACCACGAGCTTCCCCTCGTCGTCGTCGCTGGCGCGGAGCCGGCCGGCCAGCGGGTAGTAGTCGACGAGCACGCTGGCGAGCGCCGCCCTCAGGGCGTCGGAGGACACGGCGGCGGGGGCCGCGAACACGTACAGGTACTTGATGGAGAACCGGAGGAAACGCTGGTCGTCCAGGTTGGAGAGGTACAGCGTGTGCCGCGGCGTCGGCTGGCTCGGCCGCACCACCGCGGGGTCCCCGCCGTACTGGCACTCGCCGGGGATCTCGAGCTCCGACGTCGCTGCCTCCTTCGCCATGGCTGCCCTGGCCCTGTGCCGTGCCGCCGCGTTAATCTGGCATGGGCTGATGGGCCTGCCTGCCGGCGGTTATATGCAACTATATAGTGCTCGTCTCTCAATTTCCCTTTGATTAGGGCCTTAACAAGGATGGCTGGTGTGTAGATGGTGTTGATTACTTGCCGCTCTAATAAGTGGCCTGCTTAGGAAATGGAACCCTTCGGTAGTGCAATCCATTTTATAGCGCTCTTTAAATTGGGTCTCTTTATTTAGTTGCTTACCTTTTTCTTTTCTTATGGTTATGCTGCTACTCTCCTTCGCTCGAAATGACCTAATCACTCTTGATCTCGCTAAATGGGAGAAGGGTGTACATTTAGAAAAATAAGTGCGGGGAAACCCAAAAATTATGTGGCCGTTTAGCTAAAAAAGAGCCCATTAATTAGGACACCATCGCAACTGGTTTTCTTCATAGAAGTATAAAACAAATCCTGAATACGATGTCTTTCTAGCTTTCTCTTATGAATGCACGCACGATCCTTCGATTTGGCGAGCTATTATTATCACATAGGTCTCTGAACTCACAAAACTAGAGATCCTGGTCTTTAAACTTAGCTATTATGTCATTTTGGGTCCTTGAATCACTATCATCTCCCTCTAAAAGTGGTTTCGGAGTTAGAATATATGTGGGACCTACATGTAATGCCAATATATCTCCTTTTCCCTCGTTTATGCCATGTGAAACCTATTAGTAAATGAAAATTGTTTGTTATTTTCTTTTTTCACCACGCTTTCTCTCTGCCACTGATCCTTCTCCGTCATCACCCATTGTTGTCATTGTTGGCGCTTCTATTATCGTCTGCCTTACCACCCAATACCATTTGGCATTTCCTGCCACTTTTTTATCGTCGTTGTCTGCATACTCCTAGGCCCTAGCTCACTGAGTCACTGCCTATACTCATGGCATGCCTCCTCCTTATCGTTGTCACTCACTCATTCTCACCATCGCTGATGCAGTAGGAGACATGAGTGATGAACAAAAATTTAGAAAACTATTTCACTTACAAATGGGCCCCACATGTCATAGTCAACGAAAAAAAATAAATGTGGACCTAGCAAGATGACCCTACAAATAAAAAACTAAGTTCAACCCATAGCCAAATGCATGGATTTGTGGTTTTGGAACCAAGTGACTATTAAGCCAACTTTAAAGACGCAAATTTCTGATTCTTACTTAAAAAAACATGGTCAATACATACTCATCAACTGGATTAGTGGTTTTGGCACATGAATAGCACTCAACCCAACTCTAAGACCTAGATGACATGGTTTTCTAAGTTTGGAGACCCAGATTCCTGATTTTCCGAGTTCAGGACCAGTGCAAACACTGACCGCTACCAGGGCACATGCAGCACGGCCAAACCCTGGTGTGCTTGGCCTCGGCATGGGCGGCATGACGAGAATTGACGTGCTTGGCTTGACACAATCTTGTCTTCGGGCGCTACCAGGGTATGGGAATCACATCTAATCCTAGCATACTCAGTTTTGTACTTTTCACATTGGCAGCAAGGGAGTGTTTGGTCTAAAGAATGTGCTAATGCATCACCTTCTTGCACCATAGTTTTTTCCTTGTTGGTTTGTGGAATGAAATCGATTGATTTATCACCACTTATCTCTCACTAATTAATTATCGGCATTTGGTACCCGCACTCCACCGTGAGATGGTTTTAGAATATCGTTAAATGTGCGCGCGGCCTCTCGAGCGACAGTGACGCCACCGACGAGGAAGACGCGTTGGAGTATTGGACGCCTCCGCCGAGAGGGTGGAGGCCGTCCAGGCCATACGCCCTGCCCATCTCCAGGTCTAAACCGGAGGCCCGAGGCCGGCCAGACCATGCGCCGGGCCGTCGCTGCGCACGCGGTCGCCAGGCGCTGACTGCCCACACGACAGGAGAAACGATCGGCCCAGATAGGCCCGTCCTCATCCGGCCCATACATCCCGCAACCCTAAACCCACCTCTCACCCCATCGCAACCGTCGGATCTCCTTCCGACGGTCGACCCCGAACCCCATCGCGTATAAATATATAGCGCTCCGCTGACGACGCGCCTCCACAAACCCTAGCCCGCGCAGCCCACCCCTCCACACTCCCTGCCTCCCTCTCGTCCCCGGCGGCGGCGGCGGCGGCAGGATGGCGGCTTCGACAGCGAGGACGGTGAAGGATGTCAACCCGCACGAGTTCGTCAAGGCCTACTCCGCCCACCTCAAGCGCTCCGGCAAGGTAACGGTGCCCGGCTCGACCTGACGACCTCTCCTTCTGATCCAACGCTGTAGATCGTAGAATGATCGTGTGCAACGTCGGTTAGCGGCAGTGAGCTTATCCGACTGTATCGGATCGACGTTGCCCGTGTAGTTTCTGGGATTTGTTGGATCCATCGCGCATGTTACATTGTTAGTAGTTTCGTTATAGCCGTGGAAGCTCCACGCGTTTGGCCTCCTCGTTGGGATGCCATTCTCTGCGGTGTTGTGAACTTTGTGGATGCTAGCCAGAAGCAGTGTTGTCCTGATTGCGCTTGGTTCTATGTGGAAGGAAGCTTTCTGTAATAGGTGTGCTTTATTTGTTCATGTCTGTGAAAACTATCTCTGCAGTGAGACTCAAATTCTACGACTGTCTGTGAGCACGTTTTGTTTCTGTATATTGAGCTTTAGGAAAATTTTAACTGGATAATGGGAATTCCTCAAACATAGCCTAAAGAAAGTCTGGAGTTAGCCTTGTCTAGAAAGCTACAGTCTGGAGGGGATCTTAGGTCTGTTCCTAATGGGTGTTTCAGGATCCAAATTACTTACTGTGCATTTCAGGTAGTTGAATGCCGATAACTCTATGAGCCCTGTCTTCCAAAAATGCAGGTGGTACTGAACATATATCCTGTGAATAGTGGCCTGTACATTGTGTTTGTGCTATGCATTGCTATTATCTAACTTACTTTTAGTTTAGTTATGCTATTAATTCAAAATTTTACTGTTTTTTGATGATTCAAGAAATCAATCATGTGTTATATGAGTTGCCAATTAGTTTGGAGGTATGGTTGAGGGAGTATTTTCCTCTACATTGCATTTGTTGTCTGGCTATTCCCATTGCTACATGAAATTTCTTATAACTATAATCTGCCTTCTGCTAGATGGAGCTCCCTGAGTGGGTTGACATTGTGAAGACTGCAAGGTTCAAGGAGCTCCCTCCATATGACCCTGACTGGTACTACATCAGGGCAGGTGAGGAATTTTTCTTCTCCAAAACCATTTATCAACTTTGGTATCCCGATTTTGCACTTCAATTGGTTTCTAATTTTATTCCCCTGCAGCATCCATTGCAAGGAAGATCTACCTGAGGCAGGGCATTGGTGTGGGTGGCTTCCAGAAGATCTATGGTGGCCGCCAGAGGAACGGCTCCCGCCCGCCTCACTTCTGCAAGAGCAGTGGTGCCATTTCACGCAACATCCTGCAGCAGCTGCAGAAGATGGGCATCATTGACGTCGACACCAAGGGGTAACCCAACTGCTACCTCCCTTTCTTTTCCTTGACAACTTCAACTGTGTAAGTTTGCTTATCTTGCCGTGTGTGTGTTGCAGTGGACGGCTCATCACCTCCCAGGGAAGGCGTGATCTGGACCAAGTTGCTGGAAGGGTTGCTGTTGAAGCTTGAGCAGTCTGATCTCCTGTATCAATGATGTCGTTTTTGATGGTTGAGATTGGCTACACCTTATTTGCAGTTTTAAATTAGGACTTGTTCTGCCTTTTGGGGTTTGGAGAATTTAAGTTCAATGCATCTAGCTATGGCACCACACTCTATTTTCCCCTAGTACCTAATGTGATATGAGAACTCATTCTGGAACGAAAGGAACTATGTTTGTGAAATGTCTGGCCCTCAAAAATCTGCCGAGTAGAAAATGAGATTTCCAGTCTGTGGCTTAAGGCTTTGACTGCTGAATGTCTGCAGCTTAAAATTTTAAATTTGCGGGTGTATCTTACTGTACTGTGTCTTTATGTTGCGATTGTTGTAGAAGGCAGCGTGTATTGCTGTAAATAGTTTCGCATAGGATGACAGTATGGCACCATGCCGCTTAAGATTTTCCTGACTGATTGAAGTTATGTTTCTTGACAAAGAAAATTATTGGAGTTGTAGTTAGAGGAAGAGTTACCTTTTTCCTTGCTGGATGATGCAGAAGTGATTTTAACAATTCCACTAGCCCGCATCGCATTTTTTATGCAAAGAGGAATTTATGCAAGATATGGGCAGGGATGCCTCTTCATTATTACAACCAGCAGGAATAATGAAGGGATACAGGGATGCCCATATCTAGGGTGAAAGCTTTGCAGTCTTGACAGGGTGGCTGACTTGGGAATGTCGAGAATCATTCTGGAGACAAGACTCATCTGTTGTTGCAAGAGCCATCGGCTCTACAGAGTTTGATGGCTGTTGGTTTAGGAAAGAAAAAAAGTCTATTTTATGATCTCAAACTATCACAATTGTGCGATTTTCCACTTTGAATTATGAAACGGTACCCAGGAGTTTTGAACTAACCAAACCGGACGAAAATTCCCTAGCCATATTGAAAGCGGTTTTCTATTTTTGAAACAGTAAAAAATCATAATTAATTCATTTTAAATCAGAAAAAATATGAGACTTATACCAGATTTTCTCTACAAATACAATCAATGCTATATTTGGAGATTTTTAAATTTACTTATTGCTACGTGTAGTGTTTTATTTAGAGTAATAAAACAATAGGTGTAGGAATAAATAAGTTCTATATAGTTTCAAATAGAGCACCAACATATACAAGTTTTATACTTTTATGATTTAAAATAAAATGATTATGAACTTTCAAATATTAAATAAGGTTTTATTATTTTTTTAAAAGAAACTACAATTCGGTACCACTTTCAACTAAGGGAGGGGGGTCGTCCAGTTTGGTAACTTATGATAAGAACCAAAAGACAACGATGATATCATACTTGTGAAGAGGCACCAGGTCATGAGGAGACATCCGTCCACGAAAAGATGCAACTGTTCATCGTCAAAAGACAAGAAGCAAAGGAATTACCAACAGGGATAGAGGTAATTACTTAGCAAGTGATTAGGTCTTGAAGATTTGTCTGTTGTGAAGAGTTTTGGCTCTCCATTCTCTCTCTATGTGTAATCCACAAAGATGTACAAAGACACTCATTCACCATGTATAAATATGTACATGATCAATACAAAGTTACGATGAGATTCATTCTCCATTCACTCAATTTTTTAACTTCTAACAAATTTGTGGTTGAAAATCTTATACAGTTCAACGTTGTAAAATGGACTTATCCCTTCAGAAAAATACAGAAAACTCATAGCCGTTCGATGATGTGTTAAAGATCATGTAATATTGTTGCTGATGCATATGGATGTAATTTGGACGACGATTCTTGTACTTTTACGTCTCATCCTCTAGACTTTGTATCTACTCTAGTTTCTGGTGACCAGCCTAGAGCAATTGTCTAATGGAAATCCTTTTCCTGTATAAAGGCGGGGCGGTGAATGTTGGGCCCCTAGCAACTTCTCTAGCTCCCTCACATGCTCGCGGACACCGGCCGTCGCTCCTCTCACACGCACGCCATGCGATAACCTGAGGAAGAAGATGAACAGTAGTTTGGGCGACGAAAGCCGTGCCCGACGTGATCGGCCTGTATCTTGGCACTCTATTATTAGCTAGACCAAGCAATGATTACAAAGAGTGACACTATTTATAGCCGTGGTAGGGCTCTCCTCCACCACCCGGCTTCCTCGTCATGGCCATGCCCATGCGCTGCGTCGTGTCCGCGTGACGCGCTCGCCCGCACGACACGCACACCCACCCAACGGCCGGTGATCTTCCCGCCACCACTCCAACTAACACCGATCGCACCCCCTACACGTGCGCACCCTACTCCGGTCCATCACCGTGCCATGGTGCACCTCGCCTGCCTCACACGCGCACGGGACCGAGGCGAGACAAGCCACACGTGCACGACATGCACAACGCGCGCACACACTCACCATTGTCAAGCGTAGTGCTAACAATCACCCCCCTAAGCTTGATGCAGTGACGCCTAGGTCTTCACAGCAGCGTCGGCTCCTCATCGACGTCAGCGAGAAGCACCTTCTCCTTCTTCTCGTGGCAGAATCTGGCAAAGTGCCTGCGCCCGCCGCACTCGAAGTACCGGCCCCGGCTGCGGCTCCACCCGTGTCGGCTTGATCCCAAGACCATGCTGCTCGTGTCGTCGTCGTCGCGTTCGCTCCGGTCATCATCGTCCCCGTGGCCGCTGTTTCCTCGATTGTCGTTGCTGCGCTGCCGCGTCGTGCATCACCGCCGCTCCTCTGCTTCTTGTTCCGCTACTGGCGCCGTGCCTCCCATTGCTCCTCAGTGAGGTACAGCCGCCCGGCGCCCTTCACGGCGATCTCATTTTCCTTCTCAACTTCGTTGTTAGCGTCCTCCGCCATGCGCAGCCGCCCGATGAGCTCCTCCATCGACATGGTGCCGAGATCGAGCGACATCTCGATCGACACCGCTACTTGCTTCCACTTCTTTGGTACCACACGCAGCACCTTCCGCATGACGCGCCCGTCCTTCACCTCCTCGCCCATCTCGCGCAGACCACCGGCGAGGGAGTTGACGCGCACAGCGAAGTCGTCGATTGACTCGCCGTCTTTGAAACCGATGTTCTCGAACTCCTTGAGTAGGTGCTGTCGGCCGGCGGCCTTGATGCAATCCCCCAACCCGCATCGTCTTCACCGCCCCCCACACCCCCTTCGTCGTCTTCTTCATGGTGAGCGTTGCCTTCAGCTCCGAGGGGACGCCGTGCAGGGATCGCGGCGAGCGCCATGCGATCGTCCTATCGCTCCACCTTGTCGGTCTCCACCGCCTTCCATAGCCCAAGCGCCTCTAGGCTCAGCTGCATGACCAAGAACCACTCATGGTAGTTGGTCCTTGTCAACGGCGCCGCTGTTGGCGATGACACATTCCGTGGCGACGGCTCTACCGGCGGAGGTCTCTCCGTTCTTGGGTGGCGACGACATCTCCCTAGCCCTCCTAGGCTCTGATACCAATTGTTGGGCCCCTAACAACTTCTATAGCTCCCTCACATGCGCACGGACACCGGCCATCGCTCCTCTCACACGCACACGCCGCGACAACCTGAGGAAGAAGATGAATAGTAGTTTGGGCGATGAATGCCGCAGCCGACGTGATCGGCTTGTATCTTGGTATTCTATTATTAGCTAGACCGGGCAACGATTACAGAGGAGAGTGGCGCTATTTATAGCCGCGGTAGAGCTCTCCTCGACCACCCGGCTACCTCGCCATGGCCGTGCCCATGCGCTGTGTCATGTCCGCGCGACGCGCTCGCCCGCACGACCCGCACATGCACCCAATGGCCGGCGATCTTCCCGCCACCACTCCAACTAACACCGATCACACCCCCTACACATGCATACCCGACTCTGGTCCATCACCGTGCCATGGTGCAGCGCGCCTGCCTCCCACACGCACTGGACCGAGGCGACACACGCCACACGTGCACAACACACACAACGCGCACACACTCACCATTGTCAAGCTTAGTGCTAACAGTGAAGAGGCTCTGGAAGGCGCATGTTCACATCCTAGATACACGGGAGCAACGATGTCGTAGTGGCTGGCACACGGAATAAAGCTGGGTGAAAGGATCCATCCTTGCCGTGGCCAGCTCGCAGCTGCATATGCATGCTGGTCAATCTGCTTCATCTTGCGTTTATGCAGCAGCGTGACATAGACGCATTGCTCACAGGCTTCGGCCTCAACTTTTGGTGCACCATCTACACTGTATGTGACTGATCAGTCGCACTCTAGTCTACTGTCCATGTCGTCGTCTCTGTTAAAATGGGCTATATATGCCGCTGACATTTCGTGTCTCGGGCTGAGCTATTTCTTTCGTTTCGTTCAGGGAACCGCCTGCAGTAGCTTGACGGTCACCATTTTATCTCTAGTGCAACAAGAAGAAAGGCCCTGTCTTTTGTCACCATGTTCAAACCCCCTCTCGACGGTCATGGTGGCCGTCCTCGCCTACTTCATCTTTGGTGAGAAACTATACGCCGGAAGGTATGAACTGAATTGGATGATACTGCTACTCTTCATCTTCATCTACTGAATTGCGCTCACGAATCAGCTGAAAAAGGCCAAACAGAGTTTATCTACTATAATCGATGCGCTCACGAATCAGCTAGCTGTTGATGTCCACAGAGCAAAGAACAGGATTCAGATTTACGAACACTGACGTACGAAGCTGGAAAGAACGACTATTTTGCACCGTACCATACGGAGCTGCCAGCATGTGCATTGCCTGGGGGAATCCGTATCAAATCGCTAGCCAACACTTGATCCTTTTGGACTGTCCACACAGGGGCTGATATACTGTGTTTCCCTCACCCTAGAGCAACTTTGTACCAGCTTTGCTGCAGCAAGGAGGATGAGGGGATGGCAGATAACACGTCGTGTCAATTCAATTCTAATAACGCAAAACAACTAGACATCTACAGCATTTGTTATAAACTGCATGCAGTGGACCATTGGTTGCTATGGTCTTTCAATGGACAAAAGTCATGCTTGATGATGCAGGATGCGGCTGAAGGTATGGCTGAGGAAGAAGAATGAAGATTGGAGGAAGGTCATTTCTTTCTTTTTTTTTTGTATTTTCAGTTGTTGCCTCTTTCGTTGGTACTGTTTTCAGTCGTTGGATGGACATGGATGTAAAATGGGATGTATACTTGGATAAATTATTTTTCATCAGAATTGGAGGGAAATAGAGGAGATTGAGATAAAACTTACTACTTTATTTTTCTCTCAATTCCCTCTGATCCCATCAATTTCGAAGGCAATTAAGTTTGTTTTTTTAGAAAAAGGAAATACTGTTTCGGTCTTTGCAAGAGGTTTGCATTTACCAATCCTTACTACAGTATGATAAAAGAGCTCTCAAAGAGCTAAACAAAATCAACTTGGCTGAAGCCAATCCTTCTAAAAAATGGCTACCCGTGATAGGCAAAAATCTCCATAGCTAGGGTCACAGGCCCAGTTGAGTAGCGATCTTTTTTTCCTTTTTTCAGAGTGCTCCATAACTGTGTCCAATAAGTTTCTCTAAAGATTACCTGCAAATAAGAATACAATCTCTTTCCATTAGCTCCTACGCAAATTTGGGCATGTAAGTGATGTCTATCTCACTGGAACAAAGAACAAGATAATAAAATAAATATCACTTCCCCAATTGGTGGAAATAAAGCTTGACCGGCGGAGGAGGAAAGAATCTATCAACATTCAACCCCGTTTAACCACCATCAAGAAACAAAATCCCTGTCCGTGTCGTCCCACACGGGAAATCGGGATCGAATCATCGTTTCTCCATCTCTATGAGCTCCCACTCCGACGTGTCGTGGGCTCATGGCGAACCAACGAACCTCTGGAGCTATCGACACTAGTATCTAATGTGATGGCTAACCTCACCTAGGTAATCTTACCTAGGTCCCACATGTCATTGAGAAAGAAGAAAAGTGGAAGTGCTGACATGTGGATCCCGTATGCCACGTCAGCGAAACTGCTGTAGAAAACCGCCTTCGGGTTGTAGATCGAAACTTTCTTACCAATTCCAGGGTGCAGGTTACCCTAGTTTTCATAGCATGAGGTTGAAAATAAGACTTACCAGTTTGAGGTTGTAAAATAGACTTTTTCCGTGGTATTTTGGACTGTATTCCTCCAGCTCCAACTCATCTCCCTAGTCATGTTTAATTATCTCATACCCCTTGGGCCGGCCAGGGAGGGACCTCGCTTAAGACCGATTCGAGCAAAAAAGACCAAAATATAGGATCACATCCAAACTCTACCTGTGTATACACGTTGCTACAACTAGATGAATTCCTCACGCGTTGCTGCGGGAATATGAGTGATACCCTATGCGTACGCCATATGAGCGATATCCCATGTGTATACCATAAAAAAGCATTGCATGCATAAATACACAGAAGATCGATGGGAGTTATTAGTAGATGATAGACGTGCCATGCCTACTGAAGTGGGCTCCTCTGGTGATGTAGCTTTACGCATGTGTGGAGAAATCTTATATGGGGATGTACCTATTTAGAGATAAAAGAATGTAGATTCCATCATTCCAAGTCCGTCTTTTGGTTCGCCTGCTATACAGCCTAAAACAAACGGCGGTGGGGGTATCTATTAACTCTATATCCACGAGAGTATATATTCTTCACCGAAGGATTCACCGTGGGTCAAGCCACCGTGCGTGCATCCCCACTGTCGGAGCCGCCCCTTCAGGGAGTGAAAATAGCTGGTTTAAATTATGGGAGGAAAAATCCCATTTTTTCCAAATGAGAGGGAAACTGAGACTTCCTAAGAGTTGAGGGGATCCAAAGGACTTCTTCTTTTAACTTTTATTCTCTTTTTCAATGAAGCCCAACCTGGGCACGTATTCATCAAGCCCACCGTACGTCGTGGGCCGTTCGAGTATGCAGTCATTGGTCCAGCACCACCTATTGGTATCAATATCAATGTATATCGCAGTCAAAAAAAAATATCAATGTATCATTAACAAAGGGAATCATTAACAGAGTCAAACCTCAAACACGAGGTATATTTAAATACAACTTCCGGGTTCTGCACCTTGTTATTAATCTTCACACAACTATTAACTCCACGTCCACGATCAGTTTGAGGTCTTGGTGGGCGGCAGCACGCACACAGGATTGCACTGAATACAGGAGTATATGTATGCACACACTCCATGTATGTCTCCGTGTCCATTTTGGTGAAACGACGACAATGATGTCCGATCCTAGCTAGACTATTCCCGGGTCCCGGCACTGCCATGGGGATCTGTTCAGAGATGTGTTCTTCGTAGGCATACCACAAGTATGGATACTACACATAGCTACTACCAGCGCGCGCCTAGGCAGATCTCAGAATAGTCAGAGAGCGATCTATCGAGGGCTAGTAAATTAAATCCGTCAATTAAAGGCCTTTCATCAGTCGCCAAGCAGCTTTAGTTTCTTGGTACGTCGTCGTGTAATCAATTCGCGCAGCCTTTCGATCGATCGTTCGAGATCTGATGCAACCAGCATCGTCCTGACGACGCGCCTGTGCAGTGCAGTGCCAAGACGATGTGCAGTGCAGGCAACGAAGAAATGTCAAAAGGCCGCAGCCGCGAGCGAGTCACCGCGGCGGCGGCGACGATGATATATAGGTATCTGCGCATGCCGACGGCGACCGGCGCCAAGTCGATCTCTGCATGCATGGCTGCATGCCGTTCCGATTCCCCTGCAGTACCCATCTGCGGATGCTTTATCATCAATACGCCACAGCTTATCGTTTACCAGCAAGTCGTCGACAAGCAGATAAATGGCCATTGCTAGGAGCACTTGCTTGCAAGCAAAGGTCCAAGTCCACCTGCCAGCCGGCCGGACTGTCCGGACACTCTGACGCAAGTTTGGTATACAATAGCTGCTGGGCGGAGGAGAGCCGGAGAGAAGACCTGCATGTCTCGTACGTCGTCTGGGCTTTATTATTTGTCGATTTGTGTATTCATTCATATATCGGTTTCTAACTTTCTAATGGCTGAAAATTTATCTCCATCATTGCTTACGAAAGAGCCTGAAATATACAAACCTTCTTGCCGGTTAGTTCTAAATACTTAATTACTCTCTCCAGTTCGGTTGGGTTCGATCAGCAATCTGTAAGTGTTTGCGTCGGTACTCCCTCCGTCCAAAAAAAAAAAGAAGTCCATTTTTTTTGGAAAAGAAAGATATATTAATTCAAGAACCCTGCATAGCAAAGACTTGAATTACAACTTTCGGCTTCTGTCTATTTAACAAGAAATACTGAGCCAACATATCGGTGACACTCAATCCTACGACTACACTGCCACCATGTATCCGGGAGAAGATATCCGATGCCACTCTGACCAACATACACGATGCCACCAAAGCGCGATCCTGCGTATCTGATCGCTGAAGGATAGCCCATGAACGCATCCCTGCAAAGGTGAAAAAAAATGCTTTTCAAAAACTATCTCATTTCTATATAGCCATATATAAAGACCAACATAAGGATGCCGCTCCAAAAAGAGCAATACACTGCCAGGTATTAGGTAAACTTTGCAACCACGAACCAAACATACAAGCACCATAATTTGGTTTGTTCAGGTTAGATGCATATTGTACAATAGACCAAACTGATCTAGCAAAATGACATTCAAAAACCAGGTGTCCTATGGTCTACTCATTGTGATAGAAAACACAAGACTTGTCACCCTACAAATTATGTTTACCTAAATTATCTTTCATGAGTATCATGCCTTTGCGAAGGTACCAAAGAAAGATTTTGACTTTTAGAGGTGCCTTGATCTTCCAAATATTTTTGTTCAAATTTGGTACATCTACCCGAATGAGAGCTTGATAATGAGACTTGACCGAGAACTCCCCATTTTGGGTTAGACTCATCATGCTCTTGTAAAAGAGTGAAATTGGCAATGCGAGGAAGTAGATTATTCCATGCTTCCAACTTAGAGCCTACGAGGTCTCTACTCCAAGATAAATTGGGAGGGGAGAAAGCTCAAGACCCCTGCAATAGTACTGTTCTTAGGTCTTGCTATGTTGTAAAGACATGGATATTGGGTTCGCAATGGTGTTGGGCCCATGGTTGACAATTTCGTTTAGGGTTTTTGAAATTTCATTTTTTTACTAAAGTTTGACTTTTATATTTTTGAATAAGGAACCGAAATATATCAAATTCCTAGACCGAAATTTCAATTTCGTAGAGGTCCGAAAATGAAAAATTCCACCGAAATTTCGGAGTTTCCGAACGAAATCGCGAACTTTGGATGGGCCTAACCAGATGTCTTCCCAAAAGCATACCTGTGATCCATCCTTGACTTTGAAAAAGCCAAAGTGTAAGGAAATCTTTGCTTAGCCTTCAAAAGCCCCGACCAAAAGTGCGAGTCTCTTGGTTTCCATTCAACTTGGGTGAGGGGGGGTAGAGCCTAGATATTTGTTACGAATCAAATGTTGTCAAGTTCCATCTGAAGTAAGGAGTCTGTACAACCACTGTTGCTCATGAATCCCAAGACCTCCTTGGTCCTTAGGCTAGCTGAGTATACTCTATTTAGCAAGACTGATATTTTTTCTTATGTTCATCTCCTTGCCAGAAGAAGTGAGATCGGAAATAATCTAGCTTCCTTAAGAATTCTTTTGAAACATCAAAGAAAAACATCATATACATCGGTAAGCTACTGAGCAATGAATTAATCAATGTCAATTGGTCCCCTACGGAGAGATGTTTGCCTTTCCGGCTGCTAAGACGTTTCTCAAACAGTTCTTCAACTTTTTTCCAATCAGCGTTTCTTAGTTTCTTAAAGTGAATTGGAATGC
This sequence comes from Paspalum vaginatum, assembly GCA_030272315.1. Taxonomy (NCBI): domain Eukaryota; kingdom Viridiplantae; phylum Streptophyta; class Magnoliopsida; order Poales; family Poaceae; genus Paspalum; species Paspalum vaginatum. Next base: position 7,726,204 of record CM059014.1, on the reverse strand, counting down.
CTAGATAGCTGAAAGGGAAAGTCTCCAACCTTGCAACAAAAAATCTCCATATATTAATATTGGTAGGTGGTTCTGAGCATTACCAAAGCAATATATCCCACTCTTAGAAAAAATGATCTCCTGACAGTTGTTGAAAAGCACACTATATGAGTTTCATATTGCAGGCTACCACTAAATCATGATTCATAAAGATTATCGTATCATCTAAATATTGCAAAACTGATAGTCCTTCATCGACTAGGTGCAGGACAACACCACTAATATGTCCATCCATGTTAGCTCTTTTGATTAGGATAGTTAGCATATCGGCCACAATGTTGAAAAGAAGATGGGAGAGTGGGTCTCTTGTCGAAGGCCTTTTTTAAAAAAAACACCCGATTTCTTTGTTGATACTGACAGCTACTGCTAACTCCTAATATGAATGTTTCCATCCATTTAATCAATTTGGGTGAGAAACCCTTCATTCTGAGGGTCTGATATAGAAAAGGCCATTTCGCTTTATCATATGCCTTCTCAAATCAATCTTAAAAATTACTCCATCCAGCTTCCTCTTATGCGGCTCATGCATCATTTCATGTAAAATGACGACACCCTCCAAGACGTTTCGTCCTTTCATGAATCTTGTTTGGGATGGGTTAATTACATGATCTGCCACAACATTTAGTCTTAAAGTCGCTACCTTCGTGAAGATTTTGAAGCTTACATTTAAGAGACAAATAGGTCGATATTGCTGAATCAAGTTAGCCTCTTGCACTTTAGGTATGAGAGCAATAACCATGAAGTAGAGACTAAAAAACGGTAACTCTCCATGTGTTCTTTTATTGTATCCCAAAATGTTGATAGAATTTCGCTGGGAAACTGTCCGGCCCAGGTGCCTTATTGTGGTCAAGGGCAAAAACGGCCTCTCTAATCTCCTTTTCAGAGAAAGGAGTAGTAAGGAGCTCATTTTCGATTGGGCTAACCTATGGTATATCTGAGGTCCAGGACTCATCCAGTGAAAAATTATTTACCTCAAGTGGCACAAACAGTTCTCTATAAAACTCTGTTATGTATTTTTTAAGGTTTTTTTTTTGGTCCTTCAATCTTGCTATGTTCATGATCGAGGGAGAAAATTCTTTTCTTTCTCTTCTTTCCATTTGCCACCATTTGGAAGTATATAGTGTTACAATTGCCTAAAAAGATATCCTTTTACAGAAGTCCATTTTAACCATTAACTATCGTTCGAGTTCGGATTTGACCATTGGACATCAAAACTGTGTATAATTGGTCATTGAACTATCACACAGACACATTTGATCCGCTGGGTGGCTTTGTTGGTAGTTTCTCTTTTATGAAAATAATAATAAGTATAATTAATTCATTTTAAATAAGAAAAATATGAAACAGACCCAACCTTTTTTTCTAAAAATGTAGTCTACTCGTTTTACTCTCTATAAGATTGTTTGTATTTCAATTGTTATCTAGTCCCAATAAATTACAATAAAACACTTCATGGGATAATAAATGATATCCACATAACTCTACGTAGAGTAATAACAGATACATTATATTTTTAGAAAAACTTTTGGCACTCCTTTCATAATTTTCTGATTTAAAATTAATTAGTTATAACTTTTATACATTAAATCAATTTTAGTTATTTCTTAAAATAAGAGCCGTCATACATACCACGACTGATCAAATATGTCTGGGTTTAATAGTTCGATGGCCTATGCTACTTGGTTTTGAAGTTAAATGGTCAAATCTGGACTTCTAATAGTTCGATGGTCAAAAATGTACCTTTCCAAAAAAATAATATTCTGATTCCAGTCCTAATTGAAACACTCATAAGTTTAACCAAGTTAATACAAAAATATGTTAAAAATTAGGGAGATCGGTGTTCATGCCAGTCATTGAGTAGGTCAATTGTGTTTTTACCTCTTTTTTTTCTAACTTTGCGATTTTGCTCTCTCAATTTAAAGACATAAACACACCTAATCCATTATCCTCTGTCCCAACTCCACCCCAGCCTCATCCGCTTCTACCCTGCCCCGACCCCATATTCTACCCAAGCAGTAGACGGCGGCGGCATGTGCGAGTGTATAGCGCGGACAGGCATGCCGACCGGCGCTAGCAAGTGGCGCGGACGCGCGGGAGATGCGGCCGGCGCCTGCAGTCGCAGTGCCGACGGGAGTGGCGGGCAGGCGGCCAACGGCACCGGTCGCTTATGGCATAAGCAGGAGCCAGGGCCAGCGGGAGTCGCGGGAGCGGCGCCAGGCGGCATGCCCTGCGGCCAGCGGCACCAGGAGCGTGCAGCGCACCTCTACATTCTGTTTTTGGCTATATGTTGTAACCTGAAGCACTATCCCGACAAATCATCGGTTAACAGTCCATTGCTTCAATACGGTTTTTGGTTACCCGTGCTTAGAGGCACACGTTATTCCCGGTTGAGAAGATTGAATACGCGGTTCATTTTGCTTGGGGGAAGAGAATATTTGACTCGTGAACTGGGACACCGGTTCTGTGCGATTTCAGCGTTGCTGATCTAATCCTTTCGGATTAAAGTTGTGAATTGTGGACAACTGGACACCGATTTTGCTAATCTAATCCTTTCTGGTTAAAAGAATTTTGTTGTGTTTGATGTCAAGGAGAGGCACAAAATCACAAACTAATTAGGAAGTAGGGGCAAATCCGCATGCGCAAAATAGTCTTTTTATATGTGAATTGACACCATTAAGTCCACTTGGAGTAGCTGGGTAAAACCCTGACTTCATTTTGAAAAGACATGGGCGTAATCACAAAGTTAAAAAACACGGGCAAATTCACCATTTGTCTTCAAAGGAAGGGTATGAACACAAAAACCCCCTAAAAATTATGCTACCAACCAAATGAGTATCATTACATTCATGGTAAAGCACATTTTCATATTGTATGCATTTGATATCATAAATATTGGATATATTTATTTATAAACTCGATCAAACTTACGATAGTTTGACTTAGGAGAAAACAAAAATTCCATTCTTTTGTTGACAAAAGTAGTACAATAATTCCCTTGATAATTAGTTTTTGGTTATTTGCATTTACATTAGCACCAAGAATTACTTTCATACCTCAATTGCAACAATTAGGACATCTAGGTTGAGCAACTATTATAACTAGATGAATTCTCTGCGTGTTACCGTGGGAAGTTGAATGATATCATGTATCATGCACCAAACCATAGAAAATCGGTGGATGATATAAATAAAACTCTTAGTGGATGGTGAGTGGATAGTGACGTGGCATGTAATTTAGTAGGGCCTTAAGATTATATGGCTTCATACATGTCTAGAGAAATAGATAATGGGATGCACCTATTTAGATATAGAAGATAGAAGATATACAACAATGAATGGCCCTCCAAAGCTTCATTACCAAAAAGTGTGTAACGCCTCAAAATTTAGCATCCAGAATTTCTTTCTAATCTCTCTCTAATTCAAAATCAAATTTTCAAAAACGTTAAATGTTGCTTATTTGTTTTGAGTGTGTTAATATGAGCTCAACAAAGTTCCAAATATCGCAAATACTCTCCACCAAAATTCTTTCCAAAAATTCATTTCCAAAATTCAATTCAAAAAAAAATCCCCGCGCCAATAGGACCCATCTTCGCGCCACTTGGACCCCATATCCGCGCCATGTGGACCTCCTATCTCCAAGACACTTGGACCCCCATCTCCGCGCCATGTGGACATCCCATCTCCGCGACACATCATCGGCCTTTCCTCCATCGGCTATAAATAGCCCCCACTCACATGCCTCTATCCACACCAAACTCACCACAGCTGCAATATCAGCCCCCGGTTTAACCCGGACGTTGTGCGCCGCGAACGCCATCCCCCACATCCTCCCTTGTTGTGTTCATGCATGGGAACAGAGTGCCTCTGCGTTTTTCGTCGAGAGGTCACCATAGCTCGATTACTCCGACTGTGAGCACCTCGCCACATCCCTACAACATCCCCAAGCCGCGCTCTCCCCTTCTCCCTACCTGTATCGAGCTCCTCACGAGCTCCTAAGCCACCACCAATGGACTGCCCGCGGCGAGCATCTCTACGTCCACCACCTCCACCGCGCTGATAACCACCAGAGCTGAACGCCGGTGAACCCCTGCCCGTTGCTCACGGCAGGGCGAGGTAAGCAGCCGAGCAGAGGCGCTGCTCGGGTCTGCTTGGGCCACTCTGCCTATTATAACAGCCCCCTCCCCTGTGACTGACAGGTGAATTCATCCATTATTTTTTCCACACCAATCACCAGCCACCGGTGATTAGCCCATCACTAATGATGTGTCATTCGAGGCTAGCAGGTCCAATATTGTACCATTCTCTTCTTCTATTCATTTATTTCTGAATTAATATTTCGACCACTATGAGCTCCAATTCTGTTGTTTCTTTTTTCTAAATTCATCAAAAATCAATATCTACCATCCACATTAATGTCATGATTTTAGACCTCTAAAGCCGTCTACAGAGCCGGTGCCACATTTGACACAGTAGGCGTGGACCGTTGGCACCAGTCTGAAACTCATGCTCGCAAGGCAGTCTAGAAATATTTTCTGTTCCTCCAGAATCCAAAAACACGATTTTATTCTCCAGGTCTCCAAATATTCAGGATTTTGGAATATTCCAGAAATATCCTTTTTCCTTTTCTTTTTCCAAAATATACAAAATTCGCATATTCTCCAGTTCCAACTCCGATTTGGGATGATTTTTCTACCTAAATTTATGTAAAATCAACCTCTAGCCTACCCATACACTCCACAGTAATCTTTTGTTCCTGACCGAAAGCCGCCGTCATGCCACCATGACGCCGTCCTACGCCCAGTCAGTGCTTCACACTGGTCCCACAATTTTTGTATGCTTGGTGATTGACTGCACCTATCCACCTACTCTAGCATAAATCCTAAAAGTTTCCATATTAGTTTGTTCGAGCCCTGAAATCATGATGATGACGATACCGAAAATCATCTGAACATCATTGCTCTATCCACAACTCCAAAAAAGATCTTCTCCAAAGCATCAACATGCGACCACCATCCTTTCGGCGTTGTCGACCCCGCATCTCGCAGTCCACCACCCCTACCTTGGCATCTTCGTAACTTTCGTTACCGAACCCGCCAACTCACCCGAAAACTCGCTACACCCCAACCACTTGCAGTAGTACTACCAGTAAAAACCCAGCAGACTCTCCGCAATCTAAGCTCTACACCACCAAATCCGTTGAGCTCATATTATGCTTCAATTTGTGTATTTTCTTTGTTTGTGCACTAGGCTTTATCGAAGAGTCCGTTCGGCCTGCCCCTCGTGTTATACTACGCAATGGTCTACGCCAAATACGTCCAGCAACTGTTATATCAACCGCCTCAACAAAATGAAAGGACAAGTCTACTGGAATCCCCACTTAATGCATAAAATCCCTAATGTTTTACAAACACAACCCTTAACCTGATAATCACATAAAAATTTGTTTTGCTTCCTAAGGTGACCCAGCAAAATATACAGTAACCTAAGCTTATTTTAGAAATAGCGCGGATAGGTGGGATCGCTCATTTAATTATCTATCATAACCTTGATGTTATTAATGTGGAATGCGAAGGGTGTGGAAAAGTGGATGCGTGTGTGGTTTTGAAATAAAATAGGAAAAGAACCCCGGCAACCGACCTCGTCGGAATACGACTACGCGCCGAGACAGCCATAAGTGCAGGGTATGACAGGTAACTTAGCTACCTGCGGTTACCCCTTGTCCCGGGATTCGTGGAGAATACTGGCTAGGTGGATTGCTCGCGCTGTCGAGCATTAAAAGGTTGGAATGGTTCTACCTGAGCTCTCCGTAAGGACCGTTATGATTTTCATCTTTCCTAACCCTTTTAATACAATCACTTACTCTGTATGAGTCATTGGCCAGGCCTGAGCTGAGTGGATAGCCTAGTAGCTTCTGCGCTGGCACACAAGGGGCTAGGAGTTGGGTGGTGTGCCAACGGGAGTACCGCGAGGTACTGGAGTGGCTCGGATGCCCGAACCCCTAAAGTTCTGCTAGGTGATGAAACAAAGTCAACGGTTTGGTTCGGAATTCGGGTAGTTACGATGGTAACGTGCCGCTGAGTCTAACTTGTGAGAATTAGTACAACCTCTAGTTAGAGTAAAACCTATTTGAATAGTCCGTGTCCACTGGTATGGATGAGTTACGGCTTGATTCTTCAGTTAGCAGTTTTCATAAAATAAAATGGAATTGGTTTGGGATTGGATAAAAATGGTTTCTGGTTTAGCAGTGGACGCTGGATGTATGAAAAATGTGTTGGCTGGAAAGCCATGAGCCACTTTGGACCGAAAGTCCAGTGGCAAACTTTTTAGAAAAAACTCAGTTTTTAGAAAGATTAAAACTTGACAACTATCCCAAACCCTGCATACAAATACTTTTCTGCAAAACTATCTTAAGCTCCTAGATATATCCTTGCATATAGTATTAGGCTCTCCAAAATTCCTTTGTAGGAAGGTGGGCTGCTGAGTACATATGTACTCACCCTTGCTTTATTGTTATTTTCTCAGTGCAATGGACATATATTGGTCCGAGAACGAGTAAGGGTTACGACCTTGCTTCCCAACTGTGGCGTGAGGAAGATGGGCCTAACGTTTTATATTCCGCTGCTTAGATTTTCTAGGGCTGCGCCCCTTGTTGTCCGACCCGTTTAGGGCGGATCTGTATCACTCTGATGTAAAAATGTGATTACCAAACTCTGAGATGGTAATAAAAGCATATTTTAGTCTCATTATGGAAATTGGGGCGCTTTAAAGTGCAGCCCATCCCCCGCACCCCCACCCTTGATAGAGTCTACACAGCCCTCTTGATCCACCAAAATGATTTTAGAAATAGATATTTAACACTGCAGCCTTTCAAAAACAGACAAATCACCAAAGTTTTTTATTTTAAAAGAAATAACAAACACCATAATTTTTTTAAAACCACAAAACATATCTTCAAACCTTCAAACAAATGGGGAAAATCCTAGATATATACTCCCTCCGTTTCAATTTATAGGTCGTTTGACTTTTTTTGACACCAAGTTTGACCGACTCGTTTTATTCAAAATATTTGCGAAAATATAGAAAAATTCAATTCATAGTTAAAGTATATTATATGCTAAACTAAATGACAATGAAAATAGATGATAATTGTGAAATTTTTTGAATAAGACGAGCTGGTCAAACTTGTTGTCAAAAAAGTCAAACGACCTATAAATTGAAACGGAGGGAGTATTAGGTAACGATTAAATTAAATTGAATATTGGGGTATTATAAAAATACCTTTTGAAGATTTTAAATATTATATTTATCTCTATGAAAACCAAAAACTAAAAAATCCAAAAATATTCTACTTAATGTCTAGGTACCTTTTAAAAAGCTTCCATACAAAAACATGAGATGCAACCAGTATGAATGCAACAGACATTAATGTCGGTTGCATTGATGACTCCTACTGTATTACTGGTCCATTAACCCATGCTCACACATAGGTTAGAGTTTTATTAGGTATTTAAATTAAAAATTAATAGATAACTTCAATAGTAGCATTAGTTGATAATTTAGAACACATTTTTGTAGTTTAGAGTTTATATATTATATTATATTGTCTTCAAAATATTATATGTAATAGTTATTTTAATTTATATTTTATAATGACATGGTGCATAATTAATATGCAAATTCATGGGTTATTTTATTTTTCTTTCATGCATGGGGTAATTTATATACAAATTTAGGGGTTATTTTTTTTCCTCTTTCATGGTGGCATGGGGGTAATTTATATACAGATTTAGGGGGTTTTTATAATCCATCTTTCATAATGGCATGTTAGTAATTTATATGCAAATTTAGTGGTTTATTTAATTCATCTTTCATAATGGCATGGTGGGTAATTTTTTAGAAAACATAATAGATATAATGGCTAATATTATTACAGCTACCTACCTGATGGATGCCTAGATTTCTGATTTTTGTGAGAATCTCTAGGATTGAACTTTTTCTTAGCGCATCTGATGAGAGTTAATGTGGAGGTTTTAAAAGGAGCCTCTAATTAGTAATACTAAGATAAGATTACACAATCAATATAAGTTCTTCATGGTTCAATACATATGGGTCCTAAAAATAAGCCCTTGCTTGGAGGGGAAGACTAACAAGGTGGGCATACATGCATGTTGCATTTGGTACCTGCCTATATTTGTAACTCTACATAAGGTTTTGAAACCACAAAACATATCTTCAAGCCTCTAAAAATAAAAAATACTAAAAATATATTAGGACATAGGTAGCCTAAATAAATTGTTCGGAGCTCATTAAAATATTCCTAGAAGATTCAACTAATATATTTATCTCTAGAGAAATAGGGAAATGTTTAGAAAATGTAGAAAAATTCTAAATCATTATACTCGATGCACCCTAAAAATTTCCCACAACAACAACATGAGATGCAACTTTTATGATTGAAACAAACAATGACACTGGCAATATTAGTTCGTTCTCCATCTTTCAGAACATATATACGCGTCCTGAAATTAAGGCCCCTGCCGGCCTACAGGGCGAGGGGGAACAGCGTACGTATATACTACAGTGCGCGTATATATATGGATTGCATGCTGCATGCATTTCGTTACCAATAGGCATGCCTGTGTAACAACACAAGCCGGTGAACGAAAACGTGCCGCTAGCTGCAGCGCAGGTATATAGCCTTAGTATCTACCTAGCACTAGCAGTCGAAGGTGAGCAGGCAGCAGGGGTTCTCAGCTAATTAAGCTAGTTGTCTGCACGAAACAATGATTGATCGAGGCGAGCAGGTAGCCGGCCGGCCGGCAGGGCGTGCATGGCCTGCCCTGCCCTGCCCTGCTGCAGGAGGGTTCAGCCTTGAGGTGGTGCATGCATGTAGCCTCCACATCTCGATCCATCCATCCATCCCATGCAACAGTAGTCACTCATGTCGATATCGATGCATGGTAGTATGAGACAGCGAAAAAACGCAAAAGCAGCGAGCACGTACGCACGCAGCAACGCAACGAGGGCTAGACGACAGAGCAGCAAGATGCCCAAAGCAGCAGCAGCTAGCGGCAGTCGTCTCGTGCATGATATATATGCAAAGGTGACAAAATTTGATCGCGCGCGCACGACAGATATACCACACGCGCAGGACCGCATGCAAGTATGTTAATTTGCACCCATCATACACCACATGCATGATAATGATTACATATATTCAGCTCACGATGCGTACGTGGCCCTAACAATGGTCGCGCGGCACTCGTACTTCTACCTAGATGTCTTGTTTGCGTTCTGGGCCCGGCCTTAATTAGTACTTGTTTGGCCATGCACTAAGGCTGACTCCAACGGGATGTTTCAAATAGTTTTTCAAAACACTGTTTTGCATTGTTTGATATAAATGTTACGCTGTAGACACAAAGAAGGCTAATTAGAATAGTGATAAGGAATGAGATTTGAGGAGTCTCATTAGAGAGACAGCTAAGCTTGTACTCACATACCTAGTGGTGTATAATTAGGGTTTGACCGTTTGAGGCCAATTTTTTTGTCTTTGCCGTAATTAATTAAACAGTGACTGTACCGTACGGTCCCCTCCCGGCCGGGGCGACAAGTCAAGCTAAGAGAGACGACGACTGTTCAGCTTATTATTCAGCTGTGGGATGCATGGCTAAGCAAGCTTTTACCACGCGGAGTGCAACCAGGCGACGAGCTAATGATAAGCTGCATGCATTGCTTCTGGTGTGGTACGACGGTGGTTGTTACGGGCGGGCGGGCGCGCGTGCTGATGGCTCCTACTACTCCCGGCATGCTGCACGTACGCATGCAGTTAGAGAGCTAGTGGTCACTCCAGGCATATGACAGGGCAGGCCAATGCAGCAGCTAGCGGCTTCAGTCAGTGCAGTCTGCAGTGCAGTGCAATGCTGCGCGTCCCGTCTACACTGCTACACATCTGTGTGACGACCCAGCCGGCCGGAGGATCCGAGCCTAGTACTAGTATTATTGAGGTGATGAGCCCCGGACCGGAAAGCCTGGGTGTTGGTCGGCGAGTTTGGGACCCGGCCGGCCGGCCGATCCAACTCGACCGATATAATATATATCACCATGCACACAGATAACAGATTGGATCGGAGGTGCATGGATGGAGTGGACGTGCAAGAGCTGTACACTGTGCCTGCACACAGCCTGCGTTGCGTTGCGCTGCGGCTGGAATGCTGGGATGGCTACGTCTATTTCAAAACCAAACCGAGATGAGCCCGCAGCAGGCCGCCCCGGCCAAACGCATGGGCATATGGCCCCTAGCTGCTCCTGCTGCTGCTGTGCATGCATGCACGGGGGCCTGGCCGGCCGGCCGGCAGCGCCGGTCCCGTTCGTCTCATCATGACCACGCGCGTCGCCTCACGCCCTCAGCGGCAGATGGACGGATGGAGTAGACGACGACCTGCAGGCTGCAGTGCAGTGTGCCCCCACGTCCACGTACGCCCGCCCCCCAAGGATAGGAAAAGCGCGCGCGACATGCGTTGCATGGTGCTACGGCGACGACGGCGACGATCGGACCTCCGTTTCCATGCACTTTGCAACTGCAGCAGTCTAGCACGCAGCAGCAGCCAGCAGGCCGGGTCTCTGTCGTCGATCTCTCACTCTCTCTCCTCCGATCCCGCCGGTCCGGTCGTCTGGCAGTGGCAGCTGGCTGCTGGCTGGTCCTGGACCTGAGGCCCTTTGGTTCTCTAGGTTCATTTCAATGGCGAGCTGATAAGCTATGCTAGGGAAGCACAAAAAGACACCCATGGGGCCCCTGAATGAGATGCCTTATGCATCACTGTCCTGCTGCTCAGAATTAAAGGGGAGCATGCATGCTAGGCATACACTACCACGCCGAACCAGCTGACTCCTATATATGGATTTACCACCAAGATAGAGACTGTAATCGAACATTTCGACGTGGGTACACCTGCTATATATATATGATGTGCATATATAATTAGTATATGTTACAACGCAAATATTATCTTTTCCTTTCTTTTTGTTTTGTGTCATAAGTAATGCTTTGTTCCAGGCTTCAAGCTAGCTGTGTACCTAGAGAACAATATTATTGCGCGCAGCTAGGTTTCAATGAGCCGAGAGCTAGCAACAATGTCCTCATTTCAATACCAAGGTTTTTTATTTACCCAAAAGCTAAATGAGGTTTTGTCGAAAATACAAACATATGATCCCATTATTTTACAAAATAAGTTAATTTATATACATTATATTTGATAGGATATGAATATTAGAAAAAAGAAAATTTTTGACAGAAAAAACTAACTTTTTGACAGAAACAGTAACTTTGTTGTGAAGAAAAAATAATAATTTTTTTAGCGACAGAAAAAGTCACTTTCAACTCTTAAAACCCATAGTTTTATAATCAAGCATCTAAATAAAAACCCAATCACGCCATCTTGTTTGTTTCAACAAAAACTTCAAAACAAGGTCTTACTTCGCTATTTTTTTATTGATTCAAACGAGTCTTATAAAAGTTACTTTTCACAGAGGAATATCGAATTTACTTTCTACACATCGAATGTTACATTTTACATACATTGTTACCTTTACTTTTTACAAACATCGTTACCTTTTTAAACCAATTCGTATAGAAAACTTAGTTTTTCTATCATAATGTTACTTTTTCCGTTACATGATAAGGTTTTTATTCATAGCGAAAGTTACTTTTTACTAAAAAGATTATTTTTACATGATGAATATTACTTTTTCTATGTTTACTTTTTTACGTATCAAATGTTACTTTTTCAAACAAAAGCTACTTTTTATTTAAAAGTTCTACTTTTCGCGTATTGAATCATCACAAAATCTATTGGTAAGTTATTTTTCTTTGTGATGGAAATTTGAATAAGTTACTTTCTCTTCAATGTTACTTCTCTAACTCACCTCATATTGAGGTGTTACTTCTTCTGTTATAATATGTTATTCAGACAAGAGTAACGTTGAAAGTAAACAAGGGGTATGTGGAAAGTAAATTTTTAAAAAGTAACTTTTGTTCATAAAAAGTAACATTAAATGCATAAAAAGTAACATTCGATATATATAAACAACTTTTATATCGGATGAACAAAAACATCTTTAAGGTGCATTCTCTTCGGACAAAAAGACTGTCTATTCCTCATTATGGTCCCCTTTCCTTCTAGTATACATAAGGTCATTCCGAATGGGGAGTTCCATTTCCGTGTTTCCAAAAGTGCCACATCAGGTTTTATTTGTCTAGGTCCTAACAGTGTATCCTAAAATATGCCATAGCACTTAATATGAATGGAACTCGAGTGAAATCCCCCACTACTAGAAATGGCCTAAGCATGTAACATGTAGACCAGCTTCTAAGTATATATATGGTTGTCATTATCTACAATCGTTATCGGCAACAATGGGAATATGGTATATAGTATGGTGGACTATGAACTGGCGCAGATCTAAGGGTGATATTTGGTACCACATGTTATATGTGTCCCAGGGAAAAAACATAGCTAGGCAAGTGTATTATATGCATGGGGAGTCGTAGCATTTTGCTTGGAAAGCATATATTCCCCAGGAACCCCTTTTGTCTTCTTCTCAATCACCTTTAGAGGAACACAAGAACAAATTAAAGCAATGATCGACCCTTTTCTCAGGCATGTGTGTGATACTGATAGTGAGCATGGGTGCCCCCATTTAAATACTAGATACTACTGTAGTAAATATACTTAAACTCCCGGCCCAACGTGGTCGATCGTATCTTTTGGATCTTTCTACTAACACAACAACATGAACAGTAATTAAACAATAATAGTGTGAATTGCATGGCATGATGCATGCATGTCCCTACGTGCAGCAATTCGATTCAGCATACTACCAATATTACATTGCAGTATATCTGAACTTAGTTGCTCATTATATAAAATGTATAAAACTTGAATGAGGAACGGAATTGATGTTCAAAAGATTCGAATGCTTAATCGCTTCACTCATGTTGTGCAAATAATTCCAGGGTAATATGGACATGTTCGGGATCGTGATTCGCCGTCTCGCGTCTGGTGAGCTGGACGTAGAGTTCAAAATTTTGGCCAGAATTTCACCAATGTCGTTCCTATCGGTCTCCTTTGGTAAGTATATGTATCTGGTGTATTCATAAAAAAACAAAAAAACCTAGCCACAATTTCTGTGAAATTTGCGAATTTGACCCTATCACCAAGGTCTGATTTTTTTTCTAAGAACAAAAGCCTAAACACTGGCCAGGCGCATCACCCCAGAATCACGATTTTGTCCGTGGTTTTGAATCCAGTTGAAACCCAAGAGAAGAAAAACGCAGGATTAAACTTGCTTCTCGCATTCATCTGCCGAGGAGTGGCTTTTAATCGAAAACAAGCAAGCCCTGCAGGGAGAGGGGGCGGTATTGTTAAATATTGGAATGGACGACCGATCGTCATCTATTTCCTATTGAAATGGTCATATGAATATATTTTAGTCTTTATGTCATCTATTTCCTTATGCTTTTCGGATTGGTTGTTAAGTTTAATTCTCTTTTCTAGTGTAGTGTGGTTGTAATAATTTTGGTCTAATGCCTCTTCATGAGGCCTGAAGCCGGATATTTTTCATTATCTAAAAAAAGGTTGTGCTAAGCTACAAACTATTGTAGATATGCCATATCTAAGCCTTAAGTACTAACAAAAGTTCATATTTCGCATTATGTAGAGCAAAACCTAGTTCGAAGTACAAATATCCAAGCTCATCAAGTAAGCTTCTACCTTAGCTTCTTCATATGGAAAAATTATGCTCCTCGATGGCAGGATTCTTCACCAACTTGGAAAAGCTAAGGTTAAACAAAGTAGAAGCTGTCTACTCTCTTGAGCTACATGCCAATGACACAGCTCCTTTAAAAGCTAGAGACTTACTGGTAAGTGAAATGGGACAGCAACATGCATAGGCTAAGGTTGTTGGTTTTGACATCAACACGGAAACATCTACATTAAAAAGGTAACAAAAATCAGCTTCTAATAATATAACGGTATGCGTGGTTGTAAGCTGTGGATTCAAGTTCAATCATTAGAAAACTACTCCCTCCTTTTTTTTTATTTGATGCTTCTTAGCTAGTTCAAAAATAATCTAACTGCTGACAAATATTTGAGAATGGAGGAAGTACTTGATGATTATTTAATTAGTACTGTACCTTGGTGGTATATGTACTAGTACAAGTTACCTGTGTCCCATAAAGAGCGCAATTCTAGTGTTTGAATTTTAATTTCCTAAAACAAATGCAAGTTCTAGCTATTAAGTTCATATACATGCTGCCAGTCGACCTCAAATCAATTGATGGATGGCAACAATGTGTAAATTGCGTCATTTGGCCTTAGTGTTAACCTATTCTTAAAAATGGCTAGGGTTGCACTCTTTATGGGGAGTTGGGGACAGATCTAGTAGAGGCAGAGGTACTAGCTAGTGTACTATATGTAGTATTTTGTAGTCTTCAAAATTTGATGGTTCGTGGTTGTTGTGGTCTTTTATTCTTCTCATACAGCCATCATAACTAAAATAGATTCCCCCAATACTGCATTATTAGTAAGTGACAGGTGATCTGAAAAAAATCAGTGGAGATGCCAATATATTTGAAAGGATTTTAGAAGCTGGCGAAATGGTAATTACATTACCAGTTGCAATGAGAAAATTTTACAGAAATTATTACGTTTAGATCTTGTAGTACTATGAAAGACAGCATAATATGATTAGGTCATGATGGGTTAGAAGCTCCTCCAAAAGGTTGCAATCATAGCATCAGATGTGGTTGTTGCCATGGGACGGAGTCATGTTGATCTAACCGTGTAAGTGCCCGAGATCGGTTTAATCAAATGATCAAGTTGCCCTTTCGAAAAGAACTCGTATGCACACTTAAAGGCTTAAAGGTCCGTAGTCACATTTGAAACTTTTCGATTGGTCACTCTTTCTTTTTTCTCACCTTTTCTTTTCTCCCGATGCCTTTCTGTTGGCTTTCAGCTTCTTTAAGGAAGAGTAGGGCTCCTCCTCTTTTTATATTGATGTGATGTTTGCACAAGACCCGATCCATATGCGTGGATGGACTGATGTGCCGGGGACATGCATGCAGATCGATGTACATACTTTTAAGTCATTTTTGACACCTTTAAATTAAGACTATGGTCACTAGAGAAATGTAAAATGATATGTAAAATATTGTATGATATATTGTAACGACACTATAGATAAAATGGGGTTCGGGATAAAAGAATGTCACGACAATAACTTAAGATCAACCTTACATATATCCAACCAGCTCAAAAAAAAGATCGACTTTATATAATCGGGCACCAGTCTGAGGAATGATACTGTTGAAAAAGTCTGAATAATGTATGCCACGTACTCAATGTAGTCAGGACTTGGAGCATATGTTCCGCGCCGGCAAACCTCATCATGAGTAACAGTTAACACAATCTGAAACGCAACCCGCAATCCATGTATATGCCGTATTGTATTTATATACACCTCATGTTGCCAACAATAAAGCATAAGAAAAATACATAATATAGTTATATAACCTAAAATAATCTCCACATGACTGATCTGATAGTAGTTAACTCCACCCAAGTTTTATCTAAAGAAACCCGCTGGGAATGCAAACTAGTTTAGGAGTACTAATTATTTTTCTTTAAATCACATAACAAAATTTGTGTTTATCAATAGTTAAACCACATGTAATTATGTAAACACATTCTTTGCATGTTTAGATATACTTTAGCTTTTTATAATGGAAAACTGGTTCAGCTTCATCCCTTTCTAAGAGAAGTAATCAGACCATAGTTATTACAAAATCCACACATTCACTCGAATGATGTAATTATTCCTACAATAAATCATCTCGAAACTTCAAACATAGTATCCAAATCTGCATCCATATAACTATATAAGCCTGCAGGCGAGGACTACTACATTCTCCCTCAGCTCTTCCACATCGCTTTGTCATAGTCACTGACTCACTACTCCCCTCTGAATAACACTTGCAAACAAATTTTGGTTGACATTTTGGTTGACTGTTTCATCTGAATAGTCAAAATCATTTTAGTTGTTGCCCCAGTCAGCAATAGTAGTATATGTTATTTGTCCAGCCTGTTTAGACCATTGAACAAACAGATGGCACTGCTACACAATCGATCTTGGGGATCGCCTGCCTTTTATTTTTAGAAGCGGTTAGAAATCTGAGGCACCTCTAGAAATCACATGTGGGCCTATCTCACCAACCACCTAAGGAAATCGATTTTTAGATTCATTTCATCTTACCAACCATCTCTAGAAATTTATTTTTAGAGCCGATTCACCTTGCCAACTGCTTGTAAAAATCGATTCAACGTAGATACAAAGCATATGCATCACTTTGTTCAACAAATGTGATGATGTGGTTTGGTGGAGGGGAGAACATTGCTTAGGCATGAGGTCATGGGTTTGATTCTTGGAGAGCATGTGCACGTGTATTTCTATGCAAAAAAAATATGCATGGTGCAGAATTTTGTCTTTCAATTTTCTATTTCATTGCTATTTTGGAAACTTTTTTTATAGGTAGTTCACATTACCAAACGCCTCTAAAAATGCATTTCTACGAGCGGGGAGGCACCCGGTCATGGCTTCTCCACCTACTCATAAAAATAGCCTCCCAACCGCCTATACAAATCGATTCTGAAGTAGTGTGACTCACGTTAATTGGTGGTGCAAGGTGCAATACCTAAAGCTAGCCACATGAACCGTATAACAAAGAAATTTGGCATAAGTGAACTTAAGGAACATGTGTTGAATACCTTCGTAATTAGCAATAACTCCCCTCTTTAAGTACCACAAAAAATACGTCTATCTTAAGTGGTAGAAACTCTAACCACATTATTGACAGCGAACTGATACATATCAAATGAACCGTAAAGGATTGGAGAATTATTTTTTTGTGGAGGCTCGTCCATGTGGTGAAAAATAATTAGATATCTAAGGTACATAGCATGTTGCACAAGCGTGTATGGACAATGGACACCTTAGGCCTAGTTTGCATAATCTCAAATTGAGTGTGATTAAAGTGGGTTATGAGGGATTAAAGAAGATTTTGATCTATTGTGGATTTAAATATAGTCCTAATCCACTTCAATCCCTCTCAATCCGAGATTACCGTGTTTACTTTATGAGTACAACTCAAACTTGTATAAGTACACTTTAGGAGCTAGCTGCAGTAAAAGGACAGAGAAACAATGAACACAATACGTGGGAAAGGCACGGGCATCTGCCCATACTTGGCATCTCTCTCACAATCTCCTGGCTAGCTCTCCCTTTTCTGTACTGACGAGACGTGAATGGATGTGGGGCTGATCTGATCAGTCCCCATATGTTGCTTTGCTTTCTTTTCCGTTTAATTTTCCGGAGTTTGTAGGACAGCCGGCCCTGCATCGATGTTGGGCATTCTCCAGTTTTGTTCTTGGAGGAGGAGAACTGGGAGAAGGCCCAGATCGAGACCAACTTTTTTGCAGCCCCCCTTGCATTGCTGCCATGGAATAATCATACATCACAATTACCGAGGCCATAAAGTGTGTGTTTTTCCTCGGGGAAAAGGGGCGCTACTAGTCCTTTATTCCAATAACACAAAAAAGCAGAAAATTGCATAATCATAGATATGCAACGATAAACTTAATATTTCAAAACGCAAGATCAGGTTTCAATAATCAAACGTGAATTTGCTCTATTTCTTGAAAAGAACAAAATCTTGTTTAATATATATAAATACATATCTAATTCATTTTAAATTTGGAAAAATATGGGATTTGTATATTTTTTCTTAAAAGATAATCTATCTATTGGTGATATATTTGGCGTTATTTTGAACTTAAGTACCAACACATATTGTTGTGTTGCTTGAAATAAAACACCAAAAACAGGAACAAATAAATTCCCAAATAACCTCCAATAGAAAAACTAATAGACAGATCAGTTTATAGAAAAATTTGGTACAAATCTCATATTTTCTAATTTAAAATTAATTAATTATGAACTTTTAGAGATTAAATAATTCTATTACTTTTTAAAAATAGAAAAGCACCTTGGCAATCAGCTAGAGGTCCATATTTCTCAAGTTTTTTGTAGTTTGAGATGCTCGATGTCCATTTTCGTAGTTTCAAGATTGAAGATCAAAACTTGGGCGTGGTTTAAGATTGTAAAATGGACTTTTTTTTCTTTATTTTAAAAAGAGAATAAATGCAATGACAGTCAATATCTTGCAGGATCATGGTCAAATTGACTAGTGAAAGTAAGAGTAGTAGTGATCGATAAGAGTGGTCTTAACCCACAAAATACATAGAAATATGAGAGCCCCTGCCATTCTCAGCTGAAGAAAAATAAGAGTGATCTTACGTGAGAAACTTCGCTTGACTTCAAACAAACCGAAATACGATACTAATACTAGTCCAAAATTACTCCAAGAATTGATGGTTAATTTTTCCTTAATGAATCTGCAAACCATTTATAGTCCATTTTCAACTTAAGATATTTCCTACTTCCATTTGGTAGCAACTAGAAACATGATTAGACACCTACGTCAACTCGTCAGACAGACAAATACTTATTGCAGACGCCCAAGACATATAATTGACATTACTTTGGCAGTTTTCTGTAGACCATTTTCTTTTCTTGAGAACAATTTGTACCATTAGTACCAGTGACTGATCGATAAGGCGTTTAGCCCTATATATGGCTAATACACCGCCCCAGGGAGAAAAGACTTGTCTCTTTGGTGCCATATGATGCTGAGAAGGCCATATGCTTCGGGATCTAAAGGCGGAGATCCTACTATATGATCCGTAGCAGAAATGTTATAATGATATGAGAGAGAGAGAGAGAGAGAGAGAGAGAGAGAGAGAGAGAGAGCTTTTCTTTGGGCGAATGCTGATGCCTTGAAAGGAGGCATGGGAACAAAGGTACCCAAGCAGATATACAAAAGGAGGGGAAAGCGATGAAGCCTTATGGGCACCTCCATTTCTCTAACCCGATATAGCTTCCATTGGTGGGGAGTGTGTGTGTGTTCTTGAGATATTCTAAAAGCTCGCCATAGAGTGTAACCTTTTCTTCTCCCCTCTTGGAAGTACCATCGATTAAGATCCCCTTTCCAAACCATCATGATGGCGTCTTCGTCTTCCTCCTCCAACCTCAGCGATCATCTCGTGCAAGATGACCTCCCGTGGCCTTCTTCTTCCTCCCTGCCATTTGCTCCAGCTCCTCACAGCGCCATTATTGGAGGCAACCATCATCAATGGTGTCAGCAACCCCTAATGCTGTAAGCTCCCAGCTCTTGCACCTCTAGCACTACTTCTACTGTTGCTTTTTTTTTTTTTGCAGTTAATTGGGGCCAAAATTGAACTATATTCTTTTCCGAATTTTTGATCTGTTCTTTATTTGCAGCCATCTATCTTGTTTTCCTTTCTCTCTCAAATTAAAGACAAGTAATTCAGTGATCGACGCCGTGGAGTAGTAGTGCATTCATGTTCTTTATTAATTGGATTCTTCCTAGGATTTGGAGTTTTCCTCTGCATGCTTGTTCTCTCGCTGCCCCTCGCTGTCTCTAACTCTCTATGGAGTCTAGGGAATTGTAGCTCGGCAAAATGACAACTCTAGGCAGAAAAGGATAAAAGAATGGATACGGCTTGTTTGTGTATGGACACCAACCACAAATTTGTTGGTTTCCTCCGAAAGGTCGCTGTAGATTTCTATTCCCTTTATTTTGTCATGGACGTCATGCGTACCTAGCTCACCACATACATACATACACCATACATTCCTCATTTGGTCTGGTCAGATGCATGATGAATTCTGTTGAGAATCTATCTGATTCGGTCCCTTTGATTTTGTTTCATTGAGAAACTGTAGTGCTGGTCACCATCCCTCCGATGAGTTTGAGGTGCTTCTCTCAGAGCAAGGCCACCAGCATCACGCTTCTCCTCCGCTGATCCCTCCCCAGCTCAGCTCGTTGCTGATGATGCAAGACCTAGGGTTCCAATGGAGCAACTGCAGCTTCGCAGACGCCTCCTCCACGGCCATGAACGGCCACCACCAGCAAGATGGCCACGATGACAAGATCAAGATGGCCTCGAGGTTGTCATCGTGTGCAGGCACAGCCATAGCGTACCATGACGTCGTCGTCGACGGCGGCGGCGGATTCCCTGACATGGCCGCCGCCAACCTTGACGGCGCCGTGCTTCCGAGCGTCAACATCTCGCGGACGACGCACCAGAGGCCGTTCCCGGCGGCGCCGCCACCGCTCCCCGGCGACGCGTTCGAGATACTGGCTTCGTCGAGGCTGTGCAAGTCCTTGCTGCTCAGCCAAGCTTCTTCAGTACTGCTCCATAATGCTGGCTTGCCTTTGTTGAGATCAGAGCATGTGCCCTATGGCCCTCCTGCTGCTGCCGCTCATCGTCCCCAAGGGCCATCCATTGACAACTACAGGCAGGTCAGTGAGTCAAAGTACGGTGTAGAGCTTGCTTGCTTGCATGCACAGTTTTTTTTTTTTTTCATCTGTGAGAACTGAAAGGAAATGGATGAGGTAGCTACTAATGGAACCGTACGTAGGGCTAATAAGTCATAAGTGTGTATATTAGTAACAGTTTTTTAAGACGGTAAACGTGATGAGCCATATGTGTGTGTGTTGTATATATGAGTACCCTATAACTATATATCTGGTTACCTATATGTTTAGCTAGAACTAGAACAGCCTTCCTATGCCAAAATAAAGACGTTGAGCTTTCAGTTGTAGGACCATATATTTAGTTCTCTGATCCTGGACAGCATGCACCTACATACTACGGTACATGGTAGGAACGGAGCACACATCTTACGGAGAGCTAGGTGGGTACGCATGCAGCTCATTGCATTGCGTGCCTACAAGGCCACAAATGCATGCATATGGTGTCCTCCTCATCCTCCTCTTGCATGTGTTCCTGATGGATCTGCAGTGATGCCAGTGCATGCTTTGCTCTTGCTCTCGCCCTCTCCGGCCTGAAGCAAGCTGAACCAGCTAAACCAGCTAGGCCCGGGCCGGCCGGTCCAAGTACAGCCTCAGCCTCTCTTTTTTGCTCTGCCTGCGCGCAGCTTTAGGATCCGAGTGACCTGCGTCATCTTTTCCGATCAAGATCATTACCACCGCCTAGAGCATGCAGCATGCAGATGCATATGCCCCCGCCCGGCCCTCTTCGTCGATCGCTGCATTCATATCATATATCCATATATATCTCGAGTTAATTCCGCAGCTGCTGCTAGTGATTATTGGCCTGTTATTCGCAGGCTTTATTACATTGCTTGCAGCACTTGCTGGCATCATAGGAAACACATGTTATAGCTATCAGCAGGCTTTCACACAAAAGATTGTTGTTTTAATTTGGACAACAGCATGGTCATGCATGCGTATATACACACTACACACTGTATTTCGGTATTTCCACCATCTGGTCGTTGCATGAAAATGCTTGTTCTAGATGCCGGCATGGTCACCAATACACTACTACTCGATCGTTACTGATGTCTTCAAACAACTGTTTCTTGACGCAAGAGTGATCTATTTACTACTTCCTCCGATTAATAACTCTACTATAGCAAGATTAACATTTTTTTAACTCCGTTCGACCATTTAACATCGCAGTGCATTTTAAGAAAGAAAAAAAAAAGCTGATGCGAAATATGAACAGAGAAAAGCATTTGGTGATATGTTTCAGATGGGCGAGAACGGGGCGGGAGCAGGAGTCCGCCATTGGAGTGCGGAGCACGATGCGGCATGTCAAAAGGCGGCGGCACGCCCGGCGCCGTCGCACTCGCAGCAGGCGCCGTCGTTGAAGAAGCCTCGAGTCGAGCAGCTGCAGCGCTCCACCACCACCATGGTCCCTTCTTTCAAGGTTAGTACTTAATTAGTACTAGTACGCACGCACCACGCACTGTGGTCATCTGGAATTGTCTCGTTTCGTCATTTCGATCGGCACTGCACGCTAATTAATCCTGTTCTCTCCTCTGATTAAGTAGGTAAGGAAGGAGAAATTAGGGGATCGAATTGCTGCTCTTCAGCAACTGGTCTCACCGTTTGGCAAGGTAACATAGCAATGTTTTTTGGAAGCATGCAGTGCGATGCAATGCAGACGTATGTATGTATAATACATGACTATACGCGAATGTGCAGACTGATACCGCATCTGTACTCATGGAGGCCATTGGTTACATCAAATTCCTTCAAGACCAAGTCGAGGTAATCAACTTATAACCATATATACATTTCAGCGCGGCCACACTGGATTATTATCCTAGTGGTGTTGCATTTCAGTGTTTGCATTTAACGACTGGAAGCTGTTAATTGACGATAAGCAAATATTATTTCCATGTACTAGTACTGGCATTTGCTAGGATTTCCTCCTGACAGCAGCTTGACCACCCATATGCAGACTTTGAGCGGACCCTACTTGAAATCCTCCAGAAATAAGAAACCCAAGACAACACAACGGGTACAGTATATATAGCTAAATCAAACTCCGCTTCGATTTTTCAGAAAAAAAAATGCTAACCTGATGCCACTGCTATATCCTAATAAAGCAGGGGCCTTCAAACGCAAGCGCTGGGGAGCAGGAGGAAACAAGGCTTGATCTGCGCAGCAGGGGGCTCTGCCTGGTGCCTCTCTCGTGCACGTCGTACGTGACCAATGAGAATGGAGTCTGGGCTCCACCCAGTTTTAGGGGAAACTAATTCAACTTCAGCTAGAGAGACACAGCACAGCAGTGTACTGGAAACTAATCGACGGTTAATCAGAGTTCTTCAGGCGAAAAATTTGCCATCTGTTGTTCTGTCGTCTTTGTCCATTTACAACATTTGGTTCTTGCTTGGCCACACATACCACCCTTGGCATATAATACCTCCAATAACACACATAAGCAAGGAAGCCAGAGGTAAACTGCTCCAAACACTTCGCAAGCAACAAGCATGTCACTAGAAAGACTGACAGGCATTAAATGCCTCAAATTATGTGCAATCGAATATACAGGGCATGGATAATCACTCCATTTATATAACAATGCATATAGATGTAGGTGATTTCAGGATTACATGCAAGTTAGTTGCATCTATTACATAACCACCGCTGCGTCGTGTCAACACAACACAACAGATGCAAGAAAATCAGTAGCCGGAGCCTGCAATTGATTTGCTATGCATTTACACTGCAAAACGCATCATGAAGTGGACCCTTTGCTGCTCGTAGTCATGAAAGATTCACCACAGCCACACTCCCCTTTGGAGTTCGGGTTTATGAACACAAACTCAGACCTAAAACAGGAACTTTAGTTAGGAACTGAAAACTGATTGACAAACAGGGGGAAACGAGAAACCACTGTAGCCATACTTTAATGGATCATCAACATAGTCCATCTTGGTGCCGATAACATGCATCAAAGCCTTGGGGTCGATTAGTACTTTAACCCCCTTCTCCTCAACAAGCTCATCAAATTTCCCCTTTTCACCTGAAATTAGAGGGTGACTGTTGAGAAAAAACAGAAGCAGCCAGGTGGAACCAACAGAAGAGCAAAACAAAATTGCTAGATATTCAGAACACAATGCAACGATGCTTCAATGCCCCTTTAAATACCATGCATGTTCGTGGGTAACGCCCGTTATATGGACCAATTTATGTAGACAAAATCATAAAGGTTCCTGTCATTCTGCTTACATGCCATCAGTTTGTACCAAAGTTGACCTGATAGTAATGTTATACTTGGAAGCAATAACTTTGAAGATATGGTCAGACTTTTTGTAGCATTGATTGATGCTGGTACAATAGTGTGTATGTTGGGCAAGTATGACATAACCATCCAATGATAATTGAACAGCACCCACCAATACACCACTGAAACTATCTAATTAGGTATTATGGTTTACGAATAGTAACTAAACATAGCGCATCAATAGTACTGTTCCACTCGAAAGGTTGGACTTTGCAGAGATGGCCAGGCTCTCTGCATTGATGAGTGCTGATGCAATAGTGAAAAGAAAAGGTACACAGTATGTTGGGGAAGTTTCCAATTATGATAAACCATCCAACTGAATCAGGTATTACGATTGGACTTGTTACTAAGGATGATCATGATCTCCATGTACACAATGTGATCCAACAGTAACAATTTGCAATGAAGCATCATTATCCAAGGACCGTGTTTTTAAGCAAGATTTCTAGCATGAACTTGTTGACTGCACGTATCAAAATTTTCCCTTTCATTTCCTCGCCCTCTAAGAAACTGTTTGAAGCGGTAGAAATTGGATGGTTTTTTTTATGTGGAACGATGTAAAACAGGTGCAGGAACAACAACAACAAACTGACCACCCATGCAGCAGTTGATAGGCGCCGCAAGAAAGGGAGCGGAGAGCATACCGGCATAGTTG
This sequence comes from Paspalum vaginatum, assembly GCA_030272315.1. Classification (NCBI taxonomy): domain Eukaryota; kingdom Viridiplantae; phylum Streptophyta; class Magnoliopsida; order Poales; family Poaceae; genus Paspalum; species Paspalum vaginatum. The sequence continues at coordinate 7,701,713 of CM059014.1, read as the reverse complement.
AGCGTGTAGGAGAGGCCGTTGCAGCCCCGCGCTTTGACGCCGAGCCGCAGGTACGGCCGCTGCCTGAGGCTGAGGAGCTGCCGGATCCTGGACGCGGCGGCGTCCGTCAGCGTGACGGCCTGCCTGCGGATGGCCCTGTCCGCCGCAGCCCTCAGCACGGAGGACGACATGGCTAACTGGGTGCGGCTCCCTCCCTCCGCAACCTCTCCTCCACGATGAAGCCGCGCCGCACGGTCCTAGTGGAATTAGTTCATGAGTCGAATCGAGTTCAGCCGAAATGGACAAATCGAGATGATAAAAACTTGATAATTCGAAATAACTTTTTTCGTCGTGGGGAGGATAGCAGGCTAGCGAGGTGCGCCCTCCCCTTCATCATTCGATTCCGCTCGAATCGATTCAGATCCCCAAGTGGGCAAGTGGTGGAGAGGAACCGATGAATCCCAACGAGCTGCTCACCTGCCGATTCGGATGGATTGATGGACGACGCCTGGCCGCACGCACGACGGGATCTCCTCCTCGCGCCGCTGCGAATTGGGTTGGAGCCGTGTTCCTCTTTTCTGGGATGCTGGGATCGGATCGGAAGCGTCTGGAGGGCGGAGGAGAGGGATGCGAATTGAGAAGGCGAGGAGTTCGGGCGGGCCGCCTCCCGTGCGATAGGGAGCCATGCAATGGCACGGCCCACGGAGCACAAGAGGTACGGACCAAACAAACAGCAGGAGCGCAGAAGGGTGGGCCGCTCGTGGGCTCGGGCACACCGGCTGGCCGAGTTCCGCTTCGTTTCGTTGCTCGCCGGCTCGCCGGCTCGCCGACCAACCGGGCCTTTTCTTCCAGCCCACCAGTGGCCCAGGACTAGGTTCAACTCAATCCCTGGAATTTCGAGAATTTTTTTATTTTTATATTTATTTAAATCGTTTTTTTGCAAAAATAAATGGGCGATTCAAAAAATTGCAAATATAGACCTATACCGCCGGACCACTCGGCGGTATCTAAAAACCGCCAGCCCAATCGGCGGTATTTAAAAACCACCGGACCAACCGGCGTTTTTTAAATACCGCCAGAACAGGTTGGCAATGCGGCAGGCGCTGCCACCGGTGGACCCTGCGGACCAAAAATCGCCGGCGGGGACGGCGGTTTTAGGCCCATACACCCGCCGGTCGCCTCTTTCTTTTTTCTTTCTTCCTTCTTCCCCGCCGCTATCCGCCGCCCGCGCCGTTGCTTCCTGCCGCTGCGCGCCTGAGCAGAGAGGAGAGGGGCGCGGCGCGCCGGAGAGAAGGAGAGGGAGAGGGCGCGGAGGGGAGAGGAGGAGAGGGAGAGGGCGCGGAGGGGAGAGGAGGAGAGGGAGAGTAGAGGAGGCCAAGGTTGCAGGTAAATCTTCTTTGAAACATGTATTTTTTTAGCATTTTAAGTATCATTAGTAGTATTCTTTGATATTAGTAGTAGTTTAGATACTAGTATTAATAGATTAGGTAACAGTAGTAGTATTTTATATAATATTAGCACTAGTTTGAATTATCATTAGTGGATTTAGTCTCGTTTTATGTAATACTCATACTATTTTAGTTCACATTAGCACATTTATCAGTTTTAGATTTAGATAGAATATTCAATCATTACAATATATGGAAAATTTAGTGTTATATAGAAATGTGGTCACATATGTGCTAAGTACTGTCTTGGTTGTCGCATTTGTGGTCAGGCATGTCACAGAAAACATATTTTCAGATATATTTTGGTGAAGGAGAGATACGTTACGGTCAGTTCGGGGTAGATTTGAGTGGGTTTCGGTCAGTGAAAAAAGGGCTGGACAAAGCAATTGAGAGGCCATTTCGTTCAGTGTATAACTGGTTCATGAAGTGTTTTAAGTTGGATTATGATGAATGTCAATTGAGCATCTTAGCAGTAACAACTAGGAGTTCATCTCCTGTTTATTATGAATTAGTGCAAATAGAAAGCACTGACGAATGGAGGAGGTTTGTTGATGTTAGCTTGCGTCATGGGTTACCTCTGGTTCTTTTTGTGCAAGCATACGAGAAGTTGAATCCAGAACCAGAAAGCTCACGGGGCTGTGATGAGGCCACAACAGTTGAAGAAGTAGTGGAAAATAATGTGACTCAGGTTAACGAGGTGGGCGTTGATATAGGTGAGCAAGGTGAAGCAAATGAAACAGTACGGGAACCAAGGGGTGAGGTAGATGAGGGTGAAGAAATTATAGGTTTGGTTGAACAGATGCAGTGGGAGGATACCGAGGCCAATGTCCCTGTTGATGAAGATTCAGATACTGAAGATGAAATATTGAACCAGGTTCCAAGTCAATGGGCCAACTTTGATCACTCAGAACTGCTGGTAAATGAAGTTGAAATGGTTCCATGGGAATATAGTGAGAATGAAGTATCTGTGGGAGCTATTTACCATAGCAAGATAGAGCTGAAAGATGCCCTGCAAAGATGGTCGGCTAAGTGCCTGAAGAAAGAGTTCAGAGTTCAAAAGAGCAGTCCACAAGTCTATGATGTGAAGTGCATACGAGATGATTGTCCTTTTAGGGTCCATGCTTTCTTGGGAAAATATGATATTTTCTAGACCGTTTCAAGAATTGAACATCATACATGCGTCCTTGAAGAGCTTGAGAGTCATCACCGTAACTTACAGCTGATTTTGTGGCTCAACATATGTACTCGAAGATAGTAAATAATCCTGAATATGAGCCGAAGGCAATAATCAATAGCATAGAGGATGACTTTCAGTACAAAATAAGTTACAGCAAAGCTTATAGGGCAAAACAGAAGGCGTTGGAAATGAGATGGGTACGTATGAAGCATCGTACCACAACCTGCCACGTGTGCTGAACACACTATGTGACCGGAATCCGGGTAGTTACTTTGAGATTAAGCACTATAATTTGCCTCAGGACCGGACAAAGCGTGTTCTTCAGCGTGCTTTCTTTGCTTTGGGGGCATGTATCAATGCATTCCAGTATTGTCGCCCAGTGATATGCATCGACGGGACCTTCCTAACAGGGAGGTACAAGGGCACAATTCCGACTGCAATTGCGGCAGATGGAAACAATCAGGTGCTCCCACTGGCTTTTGCGTTTGTTGAGAGTGAGAATGGGGACAGTTGGTACTGGTTTTTAGAGCAGATCAAGTCATGTATTGTTCAGGATCGGCGAGATGTGTGTGTGATTCATGATCGCCATGGAGGCATTACGCAAGCGGTGCAAGATTTATAGGAAGGATCTGTACAACGTCAAAGAATAGCAAAGTGAGTCGATCTGAAGAGTCGGTGGTGCATGAGACACATGTGACCTAACTTTCAGAAGCAGTTCAAGAACAAGAAACTAACAAAACTTTTTAAGAGGTTGTGTAGTCAGAATCAAGAAAGGAAATTCAATGTTTTGTGGAAAAAACTTGATGAAGTCACAAAGAACAAGGCTACGGAAGTAAGTACTAGAGGTGCGAATTTAGAAGATGATGAGCCAATTGCAATGGAAAATGTGGGCCTTGATGGTCCTAATGTGCGACGGAGGCCTGGTCGTTCGATTAAGTCATTCTCGGAGTGGATTGAGCATGAGCCAAAGGAGAAGTGGTCTTTGTTGCATGATGAAGGAGGTGCACGTTATGGTATTATGACTACGAACCTTGCCGAGGTGTATAATTGGGTATTACGTGGAAGCAGAAGCATGCCACTTGTCGGGATTGTGGAATTTTACATATACCGTACAACACAATACTTTCGAGAACGTCATCCTGCAGCAAAGAATGTGTTTCTAGACCACCGCCTCGTATATGGGCAGAAATTCTTTGAGTATATGGCCAAAGCAAACAAAAAAGCCGCAGGACATCGTGTCAGGAACATGGGTGTCGCTGAGCATCGATTTGAGATCATTTGTCGGGACAAAGGCCGAAGAGGAGGCAGTCATGAGAGGCACGTGCAAGAATGTGTCCTGTACAATAACCATTGTGTTTGTACCTGCCACAAGCCGAGGTTATACCACAGGCCGTGTACACATGTCATAGCTGCATGTCAGGAAGTTGGAGGTTTGAACGCTCGTATGTTTGTGTCCCCCTATTACCTGAAGGATGCAATCTATCACACCTGGACTTCTGAGATATATGGTTTCGCCATTGCGGGGACTTTCTCTAGTACTACAGAGGGTGCTCCTGATTTCATACCCAATCCTCACCCTGACATGAAACAACAGATAGGGCAACGCAAGACTCGTCGCATTCGTAACAACATGGATGACGCCGAAGCTGGGCCAAGAATTGTCATATGCTCGAAATGCAATGAGTTCGGGCACAGCTACAAAAAATGCACTAATACACCTCAAGGAACCATGTCGAACATACCTGAGCCAGGATCATCGAGTCACGGTCGACGCGATCGTGGAGGAACAAATGAAGTCATTTAATGATTTTTAGTTACTGTCATGGATTGTAATAACATAACGTTTGGAACCTTTCTCTGCTACGTTACTCTTGTATTAGTTGGAATTCTGTGTATGTGGAATTGCTATCATGGATTGTAATAATATTACGTGACTATGGCATTTAGTTTGTTATTATTTTGAATTCGATGCAATCGTATGCAATGTTATGTTACTGTTATGTGATGTTATTTTGAATTCCATGCAATCTTATGTTAATGTATTAGTTAGTTTATACTTGGTTGATAATGTGGACTAACGATATCAATCTTTTTTTAGGGATGGATGCCGCACAGGGTTACGTGACCCTCGACCTGCTCGATGCAGCGACGGACAAGAAGCACCGGTCGTACTTCAGTGCGGTATTTGGGAGCTCCCTTGGACAGTTTCGCGCATGTGTTCCGATGGAGACGATGGCGTTGGACCCTCGTTGGCTACCGAGGTTCGCTTTACGTGCTTCATTCTCTTGTTCAGATATATTCAATCTCTTTCAAATTTATACAATGCTATGCTCATCGCTTTTTTTAGGTTGCGCGCTTCTGGTCTGCTCCCACTTGCTCGCATGGTCGAGGGAGACGGACCGCGTTTCAGCTACGACTTCTCTCTCCTTGCTTCAATGGTGGATAGGTGGAGACCGGAGACACACACTTTGCACCTCACTGTGGGCGAGATGGCGCCTACGTTGCAGGACGTGTCGTACCTGCTTGGGTTGCTGTTGAGGGGGGATGCCATGGGCCCCACAGACGTCGGCCCCGGCTGGCGTGAGGACTTGCTCGCTCGGTTCGGTGGCGTCGAGCGTATCGGCAACGCACAGCCGTATAGGGAGTTTCCACCGACGTACACGGGCGAACCGCCCAAGTGGTGGATTCTTCAGTTCAAGGTGAGTAGATTCGACCGCAACCGGCATAGTTAAAAATCATATGGTTCTTACTTATGTGCAACTATTTACAGGCCGGCAACATTCGAATAGGTGCCACAGAGTACGAGGTTGCGCGGCATTTGGAGGCGTACGTGCTGTGGTTGATGGGGTGGGTGATGTTCTGTAGCTCTGCGGGCAACTTTGTGTCCAAGAACCTACTGTCTTTCGCGCGTTACGTCGCCGACAGCCCACTAGAGTCGATCCCGCAGTTCAGCTAGGGGTCCGTTGTCCTAGCTGCGACGTACCGGGGACTGTGCACGAGTTGTTTGAAGAGTTCGTCAGCGGAGCCCATCTTCGGGGGATGCCCGCTACTTCTGCAGCTTTGGGCCCACGAGAGGTTTCAGATAGGTCGGCCCACGGTCGTGCACAGCCCGTACGACGCGTATATACGCGACGACGTAGACGGCCCTACAATAGGCTCTCTGTGGTGCGGCCGACGAGTACGTGTCTTGTTCTTCCTTCACTTATTTGGGTGTGTCTTTACTTTTCTGTACTAACGGTGTAATTGAATGCTTTCGCACGTCCTCCGTGCACGACTTCGTAGGCCAGTTCGACGTCCTCCGTGACGACGACGTTCGTTGGACGCCCTACTCTGACGAGGCAGTGGAGAGTCGTGCACCTGACGGGCTGTCGTCTTTGTGCGTACGCGACGCCGACTACTGGAGAACGCGCAGCCCACTTGTCTTCGACATCTACGTCGAGGAGCACGCAGTCCACCGCGTGCTCCATCAGCTAGGCTTGTGGCAGGAGGTGGTCGTCCCTCAGAGCTTACTGCCGCCACACGTGCACAGGTTCGTGCCGACCTTGTATATTAGCGCAAAGTTATTTATTTCACATAATTCACATGCTCAGTCCACCGACAAACCTATTTTTATTTTTAGGTTTACGAGACAGGGCCAGAACGTTGGCCAGATCTGGGCACCACGTCTTGCCGAGTTCGTGGCGAAGTGGTCCACGGCCTTGGATGACCTGGTCATGGTGGGTAGGCCACATGACGATGCAGCCTGGGGTCACTACCTCCGTTGGTACCTCCCACGGACACGACTTCGTGTCTTGTCGACGCCACAGGAGTTGCCCCGCCGCACACCATCCGTCACGGACAGTTACCCTACACAGCGAGACCAGGGGGCGTATATAGCTGTAAGTTTCTTTCCTGATTGTCGATTCCGCATTAGAAGACATCTAAGTTCATACTTCATGGCAAACTAATGCAAACTTTTTGAAACAGCATGACGTGCTCCGGCAGATCCATGCAGACGTCATGACGTACAGCCGTAGTGCCCTCACCATGGCCCCACAAGATCACAAGGCGGCGTACGACAAGATAGCAGAGCTGTGCAGAAGAGTGACTAGGTCGTTGTCGTGCCGTGACGACGATGTTGGCCATCCACCACCGCAGCCGATGTTTGTTGCCCCTAGCCTGACCCCGCCACGACCCCCTCCGGTACGACCTCCGGTGCCACTGTTTGCGCAGACTCCGCCGATGACCTACCCGCTGCCAGGTATTTCTTGTACAGGTCAATTTTATTAAACACGAGTTCGCCAAATATTTATGCATGTTCCGTGCAACAGGTACGCAGTACGGGACCCATGTTGGGTCATCGTCTCGTCACCCTACCTACCACCACGACGTCTTCGCTGCAGGGACATCACGGACTCGTGACGTTGAGTGGGGTAAGTGACATTCACATACATGCAGCAGACTCGTCGTGCCTGTTACAGTGTTACTTTACATTTTTAATCCATGCGATTAATTTGCAGGATATGAACCTGGCACGACCCCTGACGACAGCTACGGAGCCGGCCACGCTCCACACAATCCACCAGGTGCAGCAGAGCAGATGGCGCAGTCCTTGTTCGCGTCGCCGCCGTGACATGATGAGATTGGTTACTCACAGCTACAGGAGGCGCCACCCCACGAAACTCAGCAGTCACAGGAGTCGCCAGCGCACGATGCAGTCCCTGGCTGACGTACTCGACAGGCACCCGACCCCTTTAGTCACGGGTCACGCCACACTTGGACTGCCCAGAGACCTGCACGCAGGAGCAAGAGGGGTCGTAGCTAGATCATAGTTCCAGAGTTGACTTGCATTAGTTCAGTGTACTTTCGTCAGCATGTATTTTATCACTTTCACCTTTGCAGTAGGCCGTGACAACACGTATCCAATCGTTTCAGATACAGATACCTCCGTAGCCTTTTCTGTTCGACGTGACAGCGCATCACGTAGCCTTTTCAGTTACAGGTACATGCGTAGCCTTTTCAGTTCTATGTGACAATACCTATGTAGCCTTTTCAGTTTTACGTGACAGCGCAAGACGTATCCTTTTCAGTTACAGGTACATTCGTAGCCTTTTCAGTTCGACGTGACAACACCTATGTAGCCTTTTCAGTTTGACGTGACAACACCTATGTAGCCTTTTCCGTTCGACGTGACAACACCTGCGTAGCCTTTTCAGTACCATTTCCAGTTTGACCTGACAACTTTTTCGTTTTCAGAAGACAACTCAACCCCCATCTCGACTAAAAAAACACGGCACACCTTCAAATAACACACACAACACACTACCAGAGCGAGAGAGCAAAGGTCGAGCCGGGAGGAAGGGGCGTGGCCGCGGCCGAGGCCGAGGAGGGAGGGGTGGAGGACGTCGTAGCCACCACTTCCTCTGGGGAGGTCCTCAAGGCCCAGACATGTTTCCACATCCACTGGAGGACTTCCCGCTAGAGGGACAAGACGCTTTTGTTGGTGAACGCAAGCTTAGGCCTTACGATGATCGCACAGAGGTGTGGCCTACGTGCCGTTGTGGTGAGTATTGTGTCGTGCAGGTGTTCGATGAGTTCATCGATGGAGGTCGTCGCTTCTACAGATGCCCTTTTGGATATGTGTGTGCTCAAACTCGCTCTCTACACTTTGTTCTGACGTAACTCAAATTGTTTCTAAAAAGAGATATATATGGTTGCAGGATTCCACTGACACGGCATGCCACTTCATCAAGTGGGTAGATCCTTCACACCATGCCTACGTCGAAGACTATATCAACCACCTGAAGACCAAGATCCACGACCTTGAGTGTCGCGTCAACTCTTTGGAAAACGAGGCTGACGCTAACGCGATAGTGGTTGGACTCGAAGATGATCCCCTGTGCCCTGACCCCTTCTGCAAATGCCCGTACCACCCGCGGCAGCGTATGCCCCCCAAGTCTCCACCATCCGGAGGTTACGGCTACTATGATCTCGGAGGCCCATCGCAGCACTATCCGAACCAATTCGCTTAGACGAACTTGCTACTATTATTACGTTTCTAGCATTTCAAAATACCTAAGGCAAGTCAATTATTTAGCGCGAGTTACGCGCTACAACGATAAGGCATCGCAAGTGTGTCCAACTTTATTTATGTCGTTAATCCACGCTGTCAACATTGAGAATTATGTATCCGAGTTCAATCTATGCTGCGTTTTAACTTCTGCATCAATTGTTCATGTCATACTCAATGTAACGCAGGCGACGGCGGCGAAGCAAAGGGGCGCGCCTTACCGAGGCACGACGGCAGTAGCAGGGCACTACAGTCGACTTCCCCGGCTACGTTGGGGTCTATATTGAGTAAACAAGTACGCTGTACTCATCATGAGCCGAGCCACGCGCGGCGACCGCGCTCAACCTAATACTAGGTAGCGGCGCTACAGCACTACTACGAGCGCCCCGTCCTGTCACGCCAGCACGTCGCCTGCCCCCTCGGCCTCTGAAGCCTATCACCGGGCTTAGCGGCCGATGGAACAGGACGGCGTAAAACAGGACGGCGCGGCGCCGTATCCGGGTGGCAGGACGGCATGGCGCATCTTCCGGGCCATACCGGGTCGCGTCAGTGGTACAGGCGCGGCGCATGGGAGCGTTGGACATCAAGCACAGGATAGAACTGTAGCATAGAGGAAATGGGCCGGGACCACCTGTCAGGGCCCGGCCACCATATACGTACCCCCCTTGGGCTATAAAAGGGGAGGCATACGCAACACAAAAGGGGGACGGACCCAACAGACACCCAACAGACTGGCTGGAAGCCCACAAACCACACAATCACAAGCTCACAATCTCCACTGTCTTCTCCTACGGACAGGAATACAAGAACACACCCACAGTGGACGTAGGGTATTACGCTCCGGCGGCCCGAACCACTCTAAATCCTCTCGTCACCATCGTGCCACCATCGACCTAGCTAACAACGATCGCTCCCCCTAACTACTCTTAGTACTTAGGATCTCGGCCGGGTGCGTTCCGCCACCCGACCAGGAGCACGCCCGCTCCGACATTTGGCGCGCCAGGTAGGGGGAAAGCGTGAGTTAGCATCATCCCTCACGGCATGATGGTTCGTATCCGCGACATTCTCGAGGATGCAGCCGCATCAGAGGAGGTGGCCTCGACTGGGTCGCAGGCCTCCCCCCACCGTTCTGAGGGTGCGGCACGGACGCCGCGAGCCCCTCGACGCCCCACGGGGGGCGCCGCTGCTGCAAACACTGCAGTAGCAAGCGCTGTAGCGGCAAACGCCGCCACGGCGAACCCCGCTGCTGCCAGCGGCCCGCTTGCCGCTGTCAGGGAGTTGCTCCGTAACCCCCCGGGGCCGGCAGCCTCTCCTAGCGCCCTGGCGCAGTGGCGGAGCGATGTGGATCGCCTGATCCACCTAGCTGAGGTCACCCCTGGCCCAGCTAGGACTGGATCGCGACCCCCTCCCAGCAGCGGGGGGAGGTCGAACCGCCGCAGGCAGCACGATGCGGCAACCTCCGTGCGCTCCCCCTCCGTGCGCGGACGGAAGACCTGCGAGCTGAGCTCAACCGCCGGCGAGCGGGCACCCACACCACCGTGGAGCAACCACGGGTGCAGCCAAACGCCGCCAAAGGCAAGAACCTTGACGTTGCGTTTGCCGCTGCTGCACCTAATCCCCAGGCTTACGTGCAACCCCCGGTTGGCGTACAAGCGCCACCGGGGGTCATATCGGCTGGAGTTGGCTGCGCCGCGCTCGCGGACAGTCTCCGCTCCGCGCGCTGGCCGCAGAAGTTTCGGCCGCACCTGCCGGAAAAATACGACGGGACTACCAACCCGTCAGAATTCGTGCAGGTGTATGTCACCGCTATCACAGCGGCTGGCGGAGACGACGCCGTCATGGCGTCATACTTCCACGTCGCCTTGTCTGGACCGGCCCGGACTTGGCTCATGAACCTCTCCCCCAGGTCAATCCGATCCTGGGAGGAGCTCTGCACTCAGTTCCTGGCGAACTTTGCGAGTGCATGCCAGCAGTACGGTGTGGAGGCCCACCTCCATGCAGTACGTCAGGAGCCCGGGGAATCCCTCCGAGCGTTCATTGCTTGCTTCGCCAAGGTGCGGGGGACAATACCTCGCATCTCCGATGCGTCCATCATCACAGCCTTCCGGCAAGGCGTCCGTGATGAGAAGATGCTGGAGAAGCTGGCGACCCGCCAAGTGCAGGACGTCGCCACCCTGTACGCGCTGGCGGACAAGTGCGCCAGGGCTGCAGAGGGGCGTGCATGGCACTCCCCACAGCAGGACAGGACTGCCCGGCCAGGCGCATCTGCCGGTGCTGCCCGAGAGGGCGGCAAGAAAAAGAAGAAGGGCCGATGCCCTGAGAGGCTCCTGGAAGGGGCCCCCGTCGCCGCGGCAACACCTGGAGGCCGCGACACCGGCGGCAAGCGTCCGAGGCAACAGGCGCGGAACAGTGGCGGCTCATGCCCTATTCATCCCAACAGCGGTCACAACGCCGCCGACTGTCGCGAGATACAGAAGCTCGTGCAGCGGCGTCTCAGTGAGCGCCGCGAGCGTCCGGCCAAGGACGACTCGCCCCCACGCCAGCGCCCTGGCAAGGGGAAGGCTACCAGCGACGGCGGGCCCGCCGCTGGAGGCAAGGAGATGGGCTACCAGCCCCCGGAGCGGGAGCTCAAGAGCGTCTACGCTCTAGGCCACTCCAGCTCTGAGTCCAGTGACAACGAACGTCGCAAGAGGCTGTACGTCATGTACGGCGGAAGCTGGGAGGTCTCCTCTCGGCAAGACGTGAAGGCCCTGCGCCGAGAAGTCCTCTCGGTCAGGCCGAGCGTCCCAGGGGTGGCTCCACACCACAAGTGGAGAGACACCACCATCTCCTTCGGGCCGGCCGACTGCCCGAAGAACATGGCTGGGGCTGGCGTGCTGCCGATCATCACGTCGCCAGTGGTCACCAACATACGGCTCCACCACGTGTTGATCGACGGCGGAGCCGCCCTCAACATCATCAGCCACGCAGCCTTCAAACAGCTGCAGATTCCGGAGTCACGCCTGGCTCCGACGCGCACATTCTCCGGCGTGGATCCAGTGCCGATCTACCCGAAAGGGAAGATCGACCTCCCGGTCACCTTCGGGACCCCGGAGAAATTCCGCACGGAGAACGTCCAGTTCGATGTCGCGGATGTCAACCTGCCGTTCAACGCCATCATTGGCAGACCGGCACTTTACCGCTTCATGGCCGTTGCCCATAACCGGTACTTGGTCGTGAAGATACCGTGCCCGGTGGGTGTTCTCACCGTGCCAGGGGACCGCCACGCAGCCGTCGCCGCGGTAGAGAAGCTCCATGCTCTCGCTACTGACGCAGCGAACCCTGCGGGGGACAACCCCTCGACCTCTCGGGCCAAGGTTCCTGTTAAGGAAGCGAAGGTGCCCAAGGTACGCCCTTCCGACCCAGAGAACGTGCCAGTCAAGACCGTCCAGATCGGGGCAGAAGCCTCCCAGACCACCCGCATCGCAGGGAATCTAGGAGAGAAATAGGAAGACGCGCTCATTGCTTTCCTCCGGGCAAAAGTTGACGTGTTCGCCTGGGAACCGTCGCAGATGCCTGGGATCCCTAGGGAAGTGATTGAGCACCGTCTGAAGATCAGCTTGGACGCCAAGCCGGTGCGGTAAAAGCCACGGAGGCAGTCCGTGGAGCGCCAGGACTTCATCCGTCAGGAGGTCCGGAAGCTCCTGGACGCGGGCTTCATCGAGGAGGTCCATCACCCCGAGTGGCTGGCCAACCCGGTGGTCGTCCCCAAGGTGAACGGGAAGCTTCGGATGTGTATCGACTACACCAGCCTCAACAAAGTATGTCCTCCAGACCCTTATGCCCTCCCACGCATAGACCAGATAGTAGATTCCACCTCCGGGTGCGAACTTTTATCTTTTTTGGATGCATACTCTGGGTTTCATCAGATCCAGATGGATGAGGAGGATAAGAGGCATACGGCCTTCGTAACAGTAGATGGTTTGTATTGTTACGTTGTAATGCCATATGGTCTGAGGAATGTTTTACCTACGTTTCTGCGTGCCATGAACTTCACGTTCCATGACCTGATCAGAAACATAGTAGAGGTCTATGTCGATGACATTGTTGTCAAGACCAGGGTAGGGTCGACCTTGATGGAAGACCTAGCCCTTGTTTTCGACAGGTTGCGCACAACGCGCACGAAGCTGAAACCCGAGAAATGCGTCTTTGGCGTCTCGGCTGGTAAACTGTTAGGTTTCCTAGTGTCGCATCGCGGCATTGAGGCAAACCCAACCAAGATCAAGGCGATCGAGGCTATGCGGCCGCCGGCCTGCATCAAGGACCTCCAGAAACTCACTGGGTCCTTGGCAGCCCTCAGCCGATTTATCTCAAAGCTAGCCGAGAGAGCCCTGCCCTTCTTCAGGCTTTTGAGGAAGTCCAGACCATTCATATGGACCGAAGAGGCTGGACAAGCCTTCCAGGAGTTGAAGCAGCATCTCACCACTCTGCCCATTTTAGTGGCACCAGAGCCTGGTGAGACCCTGTTTCTCTACCTCGCGGCGACATCCGAGGTAGTAAGCATGGTCCTGGTCGCCGAGCGACCAGTCCATTCCCACGAGGGAGACACCGGGGTCCCCCAAGTGGAAGGTGGTGGTCCGCCCACCGCAGAAGCTGCAACTGGCCCCGATACTGGAGGTCCGGCTGACACACTGCCCTGCCAAGGCGGTGAGCCACTGGAAACAGGAGGGCAAGCCGCCCAGGGGGCCAGCCTGGCAGAGGTAGGTGGCCTCAGACCTACCACTAAGGTTCGGACCACCCAGAAGCCAGTATATTACGTCAGTGAGGTCCTCCACGGGGCAAAAGCCAGATATCTGGAAGCCCACAAGTTCGCCTACGCGTTACTTATTGCTTCCAGAAAGTTGCGCCATTATTTCCAGGCGCATAAGGTTGTCGTGGTGACCTCTTACCCATTAAGAGCGATCCTGCGCAATTCCAACGCCACTGGGAATATTGCCAAATGGGCGGCGGAACTGGCAGAGTTCCAACTCGACTTCCAGCCCCGCAGCGCTACCAAGAGCCAGGTCTTGGCTGACTTCATCGCAGAGTGGACTCCTACCACCACGGAATCTGGAGGTCCGCAAGCCGAGGCGGAACCTTCACGGCCAGACAGGACCGTCCGGGTTTTCACCAAGCCGCACTGGACTCTCTTCTTCGACGGGTCCGCCCGCGAAAAAGGGTCTGGAGCAGGCGTGGCCCTCATGGACCCGAACGGGGATCAAGTAAAGTACATAGTATGCTTTGAATTCAAAGCCACTAACAACATGGCGGAATACGAAGGCTTGATCGTCGGGCTCATGATCGCCCAGTCACTAGGAATCAAGCAGCTCCTGGTTAAGGGGGATTCCCAGTTAGTGATCAGACAGGTCCGGGGGGAGTGCTGCTGCAATAACCCCCAGCTCGCAGCATACCTCATGCGAGTGAGGGAGCTCGAGAAGGACTTCGAGGTCCTGGAACTGCAGCACGTTCCCAGGAGCCTCAACTCAGTGGCAGATGACCTCTCCGCAAGGGCATCGACTCGGGGCCCAGTACCCGAGGGTGTCTTCAAAAGACAGCTACTGAGACCAACCGCCCAGCCAGCCGAACTAGGCGAAGGGGGCAGAACTAGCACCTCGAAGCTAGCAGTCCCGGTGGTCCTCCATCTCTGGAGTCCACCAAGGATCGTGTGGACTGATGACCCCGGCATGTCATCAAGGACACATCCAATGGCTCAGGGCAGTCCCGATGCACGGATCTCCGAGATCCGGGACTACCTGAAGGACAAAATCCTTCCCGAAGAACGTGTGTCTGCTGAGCGCATAGTGCGATTGGCTAAACGCTACACGCTAGTAGAAGGGGATCTCTACAGGCGTGGCGCCAATGGCATCCTCATGCGATGCATAACCCGGGAGGAGGGCCGCAATTTACTCACGGAGATCCATGGAGGCGAGTGCGGGAATCATTCAGGGTCCCGTACGCTGGTCGGTAAAGCCTTTCGGCATGGCTTTTACTGGCCGACAGCGCTCCAGGATGCAGCTGAGCTAGTAAGGTCCTGCAAGGCGTGTCAGTTCCACGCAAAGCAGAGACACACACCGGCTCAGTCTCTGCAGATGATTCCACCCTCTTGGCCCTTCGCGGTATGGGGGGTGGACATCCTAGGACCTTTCCCTAGAGCTGTCGGTGGGTACCGGTACCTCTACGTCGCCATTGACAAATTCACAAAATGGCCTGAGGTAACCCCAGTAGTGAGCATCACCCAAGGAACTGCAACAGCTTTCCTTAAGTCCATTGTGTGCCGGTTCGGCGTCCCCAGCCGTATCATAACGGACAACGGGACCCAGTTCAGGAGCCAGGTCTTCCAGGACTACTGCGACGGCGTTGGCATCCAGTTATGCTTCGCGTTTGTAGCACATCCTAGGAGCAATGGACAGGTCGAAAGAGCTAACGCGGAAATCCTCAAGGGGCCCAAAACCCGCACCTTCAACTGCTTGGAAAAGCACGGTGCGAAATGGGTTGATGAGCTCCCCTACGTGCTATGGGGGAACCGGACCACACCCAGCCGAGCAACCGGGGAAACCCCATTCTTCCTGGTATACGGGGCCGAAGCATGCCTCCCACCAGAAATACTCTTGGGCTCCCCGCGGGTCCAAGCTTTTGATGAATCTTTGCAGGAACAGGCTAGGCGCAACGATGTTGACCTCGTCGAGGAGCAAAGATGGCAGGCTGCAATCCGGAACGCACGGTACAACCAAGCGCTCAAACGCTATCATGAGCGAACTGTGCGGGGCAGGGTACTCCAACCTCGAGACCTGGTCCTGAGGCGCATCTTGAGCCGAGAAGGGCGCAACAAACTCTCCCCCAGCTCGGAAGGCCCCTTCAAGGTGACAGAAGTTAGTCGCCCCGGTTGCGTTCGCCTCGCCACGGAGGAAGGAGTTCCGCTACCGAACCCATGGAATATAGAACACCTCCGTAAGTTTTATCCGTAGGCAAGAAATTCAGGGCAACCCTCTTTCTTTTTATAAGCTAAATAGGACCACCATGTGGACCAGAGCGGTGAAGGTCCACCCTTGTAATCCCGACCTCTGGCTGACATCACATGACACCCTGTACCGCTTGATAAAAGAAAGAGTTTAGCCCTGAAATCCTTGTCTCCGCTGTTACCCTACTGCTTACTCAGCTGCCATCTGTTTCAATTTTTCCTAACCCCTGCGTGGAATCCTACTCTTGCCAAAAATCTCCTTGGAACCAGCAGGACTTAGCAGCTTGAGTGTGAAGCGGTTAGCACAGAGGCTGGGAAGGAGGTCCGGAATATTGGGTGCCAGGTCCAGAGAAAAGGGCCTCGCCTTGGTAGCACGGAGCTGTCAACTGCTTAGCCTGGTCCCATACCCTAAGCACTGAACACTCCCTACCACGCCGTGAGTTCCCCCAGTATCAGGAACAGTGCATTTAGTGCTCCGAACCACCCCCTAAGCCAATGGCACACCCCCTAACCTCAGCAGCAAGGTCCGGCTGCGACTCCGAGGACTTCGAGGCGGCGCGGTTACCTTTGTTTCGCTAAGAGAGGTCCGAACGGCAGCGGGACCGGACCAAAGCTAAGATGTTTTGGACTAAGGATGGTCCAGGGCTGTGTCGCAGTTTTGCCTGGTTCCGTACCCTTAACTCACACACCCTGCTATCCCACGAACAGACATCCTGGCCCCTGGCCCGGACGGCAAACGCTCCGGACCTCGAATAGCGGAAAAGGTCACCTCAGAGTAGGTCCCGTAGGTGCGACACTGACGTTTGCCGTGAGTTGCCTGCAGGTCTGGCCTCTGACTCGGTGGTAGCCAGCCTCAAAACTTAGAGCCTACCTACCAGGGGGCCAAGGGGTCAGGTAACAGCACACCAGCATGCAACAAGGAGTAAATGGAGATAAGTCGCATCTACCATTCTTATATTGCTTGTCTATACTAATGTTCTGCATAGCCTTGTATAAAAAATAAAAAACAAAACAGCAAGAGTTGCTGCCCTACGGCGCTGGGGAGGCTCCTGTCCCTAGTGCATCCGGGTCCTCGTCCGCAGGGGTCCGCTGGAACCGGGCGGCAACGGCCTCCACCACCTCCTGCACGCTCTCTCGGGCAGCGACCTCTGCCTCCTCCACCGGACCAGCAATGACCGGGTCCAAGGAGATGGTGGGGTCGTGGCTCCGGAAGCAGACCAGGAGGTGCTCCACCACGAGGCGGCACAGCTCGCGGCCCTCGGCCTCAAGGCGCTCCCCGAGCGTGGAGTCCAGGCGCCGGAGCCGCTCCACCGCGGAGTCGAGGACGGGGAAGGCGTCCGCAATGGTGGACGGTGGCTCTGTCACCCGGATCGGACTCAGTCCGAGCGGTACCAGAGCCGAACTCGCTTCCCCAGCCCAGTCGGCGATGCGTTGAAGGCCGGCGCGCATCTGCTCCCGGTCCTGCGCCGCCGCCTGCTGGGCAACGCCCTGCTTCAGCTGCTCCAGGGCGGCCCGCTCGACCAATAGCTGCTTCTCCTGGTCTGCCAGCTCTACCTCCCTGGACTTCACCCAGTCCTCACGGACCTTGAGCGTGGCAGCCTGGCGAACAGCGGATTCCCTAAGGGTCTGGGCCGCCGCCTCGCGCTGAGCAACGGAGTCCTCTCGGGCTGCAACTGCTGCCTCGCGCTCGACAAGCCTCGACTTCATCTTGTCGAGCTCAGCATTGACAGCAGCCTGCCGCTCGGACACCTCCACCAGCTCTTGCCGGCGCTGCTCCACGCCCTTCCACGCGGACTCCAGCTTCGCCTGATCAAGCCTCAGCCGCGCCTCGCCCACCTCGACCCGCTTCTCGCGGACCCCGACCGCGCGCTCTCGGCCAATGAGCCTCTGCAGGTCCTCATGGAAGGCCGCACGGTCGGCATCGAGCTCTGTGTGGGCGGTGGAAAGCTCCGCACGGGTCTGGGTGTGCTGGGCGGTGGCGGCTTCGATCTGCTCCCCTAGACGAGCCCGCCAGCCATCCAGACCCTCGCGCTCCTGCTGCAACCGCGCCCACTCCAGCTGGAACGCCTCCTGGGCGTCGTCCAGGGCCTGGCGCGCCCGACGCAGCACGCGAGGGAGAGGGGCTCCACCCGGCTGGGGCAGGAGCGGCCTACCCAGAACCTCCTCCAGTTCCCCCTCGGGAGGGGGCGGAGATCTGGGGCCGGCCGTCTGGACGACGGGCGAGGAAGGCTCGGAGGTCCGTGCGTCAGGAGCCGCCCCCGGCGCAGGCCCTTGGGCCGCGACGCCTTCCGGCATCGAGCTACTCGGTGCCTGGGACTACGCGTCCAGAGCTGCCCCCCCCAGCAGGCACTCGGGGTGCAGTCTCGGCCCCCGAGGCGCCCCCCGGCATCGGCCCACCCGGGGCCTGGGGCCGGACAGATGGGGCTCGCGAGGCATCCTCCGCCGTCAGACCACCAGGGGCGCTCTTCTCCGCCGTGCCCGCCAGGCCACCAGAGCCGCTGGGGGGAGAAGCGCCGGCTGGGCGTGTCGGCCTGAACAAAACACACGGCGGAAAGTTGAGAAGCCTGGAAAAAAAACTAGCCGTGGTACCGCGAAGTGTTCGAGGCTAATCAAAAGGACTTACCTCAAGTTAGGCGCCGACCAGCGGCCACGAAGGCCAGAGCCTCGCCGCGGCTGCCGTTCCGCGGCCGGCGGCGCCGGTCGATGCTGCTGCCGCGGGCCCGAGGCCGACGGTGCCGGAGAGGACCGCCGCTGCTGGTCTGGCGTCGGAGGAGGTGCCCGGCGCTGTGGTGGCCGCTGGTCCGGATGAGGCAGTGGCACTCGCTCCCCTTGACCGGAGGAGCTCCCCTCCCCCGAGGTCCGCTGGCGCTTCGGGTCGGGTTCCGAGACAGAGGTCCCATCGCCGCGGACCGGCCTCCGCCGCGCCCCCTCACCGCCCATCGGCGGAATAACGGGGGGCGCCGCCGCAGGCCTCTTGCCTTTGTCGGCAGGGGTAGTGCCTCTGACTCCCGAACCCCCAACTGGGACGTCGCCGATGTGGACCCCCCGGTTGGGGTCGCCCCCAAGCTGCCGCGCTGCAAGGCCGCCGCCGTCGAGTGTCGGCATCTCCCGGAGCACCTCCGTCTGCAAGGCCTGGTCGCGGCAGAGCGGCACGATGGCGGACGGCAGACGCAGCTGCTCCGGGGAGAAGCTCTCGTCCGTGACGCACCGCACCCATTCCTCCAGCAAGAGCGGCGTCAGGTCGTGGTCTTCGCCACGCACCACCCGGCTGCAGTCGTTGGGGCCGGTGTAGCTCCATGCCGGCCTTGACCGCATCTGCAGGGGGGCGAGCCTCCGCCTGAGGAAGTCCACGAGGACGTGCATGGAGGTAAGCCCGCCATTGACGAGCTCGGCGATCCTGGCCAGCACGGGGGAGAACTCGGGCGGCAGATCCGTCGAAGCACCCCACTCCGGGAAGGGTGCGTCGGGACTGCTGTCAGGGAGGCCCAACCGGTCGTTCGGCCCCGCCCTGACAATCACCCAGTCGTTGCGCCAGTTCTCCCACTTGGCGCTGGCGAAGGTAGGGAGGTAGGGCGACCTCGCCCCGGACCCCTTCAACAGGAAGTAGTATCGACCGATCTCGGTCGAGCTCCTCCCGGAACATCTCACAGAGAAGAAGTGGCGGAAAAGTGTCACGCAGGGAGGAACCCCTACGAACATCTCGCAGAGATGGGCAAAGATTGCCGCATGAAGGATGGAGTGGGGGGGTGAGATGCTGGAGCTGCAGCCCAAACGCCTCCAGCAGCAGCATGAAGGAAGAAATCGGAATCCCCAGGCCACAGTAGAGGTAGGGGACAAAGAGGACGAACTCCCCCGGCTGCAAGTTGCGGTGGGGGAGGGAGCCCGTGTGGACGTTGTCGCAGCGCTCCGCGTCCGTCCAGCCGAGCAGGCGGCGGACGCGGTTAAGGTTCTCCTCGGTCTGCCGAAAAGATTGGCTTCAGAGGCCGAGGGGGCAGGCGACGGCGGCGAAGCAAAGGGGCGCGCCTTACCGAGGCACGACGGCAGTAGCAGGGCACTACAGTCGACTTCCCCGGCTACGTTGGGGTCTATATTGAGTAAACAAGTACGCTGTACTCATCATGAGCCGAGCCACGCGCGGCGACCGCGCTCAACCTAATACTAGGTAGCGGCGCTACAGCACTACTACGAGCGCCCCGTCCTGTCACGCCAGCACGTCGCCTGCCCCCTCGGCCTCTGAAGCCTATCACCGGGCTTAGCGGCCGATGGAACAGGACGGCGTAAAACAGGACGGCGCGGCGCCGTATCCGGGTGGCAGGACGGCATGGCGCATCTTCCGGGCCATACCGGGTCGCGTCAGTGGTACAGGCGCGGCGCATGGGAGCGTTGGACATCAAGCACAGGATAGAACTGTAGCATAGAGGAAATGGGCCGGGACCACCTGTCAGGGCCCGGCCACCATATACGTACCCCCCTTGGGCTATAAAAGGGGAGGCATACGCAACACAAAAGGGGGACGGACCCAACAGACACCCAACAGACTGGCTGGAAGCCCACAAACCACACAATCACAAGCTCACAATCTCCACTGTCTTCTCCTACGGACAGGAATACAAGAACACACCCACAGTGGACGTAGGGTATTACGCTCCGGCGGCCCGAACCACTCTAAATCCTCTCGTCACCATCGTGCCACCATCGACCTAGCTAACAACGATCGCTCCCCCTAACTACTCTTAGTACTTAGGATCTCGGCCGGGTGCGTTCCGCCACCCGACCAGGAGCACGCCCGCTCCGACAGCGATTTTTATATTTAGCCGCTCCAGCCGGCGGTTTGATGACAGGGGTTCAAATCCGGTGGCAGACATGATGCCACGTCATTAAACCGCCGGATAGGGCGGCGTTTTTTAAATACCGCTGGATGGTCCGGCGATATTGGTATATATTTGCAATTTTGAATCCTCTATTTATTTCTGCAAAAAATAAATTAAATTAATATAAAAATAAAAAAATCTCGAATTTCGAAACATGGCACGTTATTATGCTACTGTTGGAGAGATGCTCTTAGACCAAGGGTCACCAGAAAGTATAAAAGAATGTGAAAAACACTATTTGTGTACTGTACACAGAGTGGAAAAACAATGTTTGCGCACTGTACACAGTACGGATGCACTTCCTGTTGACCTTAGTCTTATGTGCAAAAGATGATGTGATGCTGTCTTAGGCTCTTAGCAGATGGTATCCGATATGCTCATTTCCGCAGTGTTTCTGTTCTTCATGGGTGGAATGCATGTGACTTCTTCATTGTGTGCTCCTAAGGCTGAGTCCAGCAGACCGTCTGTCTCATCGTCTATATTCAAACTTCCACTTTATTTACGGTATAGCTATAATATTATTTTCGTACTATAGACAACCATATGGATGATCTGCTGAATTTGATATAAAAGATTGAAGATTTACCGGAATCCTAATTCAAACCAAAACGGGGTCTACACGTTCAGAACATTGTCATGTTCGGCTAAAATTGACTCGGGTTCTAACTCTGTGTGGGCCTGTTTGCACAGCCCAATCCCACATGTGCCGGGCCGTGACTAAAGGGGCCCAAATAAGCCTGAAGGAAAAATGAAAGGAGATGAAAATAAAGCCGGGTTAAAAGATAAAGCAATGACACTATAATCAGATCAGTCAAACAGTTGCTCTTGCGCTAGGAACGCGCCAGCTAACCAGAAGCAAGAGATGCTTCTCCTCCGTGTTGCTCTCTAATCGTGCAGGTTTCCAAGCGCCCCCTAGTCCTGGGTTTGGAAACATTAGTTTAGTACCACCTTGAGAATGCTGGTAGAGTTTGATTAGCTTATAAGCCCGCTTGGTGCTACTGTATTGTCTCTTTCGGAGGACATCCGATAAAATTGGAACGATACAGAGAAGATTAGCATGCCCCTACATAAGGATGACACGCACAAATCGACAAAGGGTTCAAATTTTTTTGAGTTTTCTATCTTAGATTTCTATTAAAATATTCTTCAATTTTATTTACATGCAATTATTATCAGAATGTATCCGTCACTACTCAATCATGAGTTTTCATCTTAGATTTCTGTAAAAAAATATTTACATTTATAGTACATGGTATTATTGTTTGAGTGAATCGGTCACTGCTCAAATCACCAGTTGAAACCAAAGAAGGAAATGCTTAGGCAAGCAAGATTTTAGGAGCGGCAATTGCTCGACAAGTACACTAGCAGTCTAGCACACACATGAAGTGCAGTAATCAATATTTTCCATCTGATTGGTTCAATCATTTTAGGAGCGGTTCCCCTCAACAAATCAACTAATGCGCCTGCCTGCCTGACCTTCGCCAAGCCAGCAATCAAACTATGGCGCATGAACCAAATATAGTCTAGTAACAGGGGAAGGTAACAGCAACAATCAATAATGGGAGGCTGGATACTAGCCTCTTGCTCCTGGGTTATGACACGAGTCTAAGCCTCTAAAGAGTGGAGAGAGATACAGCAGCTGGTGCAGCTAGCTGCAGCAGCAATTCAGTTCTTGAGGTCAGGGAGCCGCAGGCCCCTGGCGTTCATTTGCTTGTACATCCACTGCCAGTTCTCCGGCCGCACCTCCCCGCCAAGCGCCCGCGTCACTGACCCACCACTGCACGCCCCCACCTTGCAGCACTCTTCCAGAGGCAGCCCCTTCACCAGCCCGTACAGAAACCCGCTCGCAAACAGGTCACCAGCTCCAGTTGTGTCCACCGCGCTGCTCTCCCCAATGGCTGGCACTTGAACAACCTGCATCCATTCATCCATCATTACATACTTCTGATCAATTTCTTTCTATAGCCAAAGACAGACTATTTGGTCAGTGCTCAATTAGTACTCAACACCAGTTGAAATGGTACTCAACACCAGTTGAAATGGAATACATCCGGAACTAATTTCTGTGCATTTTTATTCTTTTAGCATTATTGCTAGGTTCTACTAAATTTCAGCCTACACATTTGCCACTATTTTCGTATCCGATGCATCAACTGCAAAGGTTTGCTGTCCTTCTTCAAACCATAACTGTAGAGTCATTCTTAAAAATGATCACCATTGAATTCGGCAGTGAATATTGTCAAATGACCCTTCAGTTTATAATTCCCCAAGAATTGAAACTCACCTGTTTGCCATGCTTAGCCATACATCCCTTTGAAGCAAGTGTCACCACGGCCCATTTGCAGTACTTGCCCAAGAACGCAAGTGCATCCTCTGGATCTGATGTCAGACCTCCCCTGCAGATCCAAGCAACAGATGAACTTCAGGCACATCCCTTAGATTGGTTGCACTTTATCACTTCAAAAGATTTGAATCGATAATTTTTTTCAGTATTTGAATTCAACGTTCTTTTGTTGTTTTCCAACTTAGATATGTAAAATTGCATTTAGATAAACTCACCCTATAAGCTCTCTAGCTTCATCCTCATTGGCGAAGCAAAGGTCAATGTTGCCAGTCTCCAAAAGGTTGATGAGTTTCGGCCTTGAGTCACGAACCATCTGCATTCAGCAAAACCCCCCACAGAGCAAAGTCAGAGGTTGCTTACAAAGTTGACCTCAACTTAGCAATTAATTTAGTATTAAAGATGCATTCAGACCTCAAAACTGGCCAGATCTAATGATACTGATAGGCCTTCCTGTTTAGCAATCCTAATAGCTTCGAAAATCTGTTCCATGTTCTGTTGCGCATATCTCACAACAAGCCACTGCATTAAAATAAATAACAGTGAAATTAAATTGAGACTTAACAGAGACATATGTTTGGATGTTTTTGCTATGAAGAATAATATATCATGAAACGTAATGTGCACAAAAGAGGGAAAAAGAACGTACCTTGGAGCCTTTGAGATCCTCCTTTCTAAACTCATTGGCCTGTTTAGTGGACAAATAATTTCACTAATTACAAGGCTGTTAATAGATATAAATAATCTATGGAACATGTAACACTGTATCAAGCAAGGGGATACCTGCATCTTGACTGCACTAGATAGGCATGGCCGCATGGTACGATTGCCGCTTGCATCGACCAAGCACACACACTATAATAGGTATGCTTTTTAGCCTTATCCACTATGCAGTAAAATAAGGGCAAAAAAGATAAATTCTGGCTTCAGATTAGGCTACCTGAGCAGTGTGCCCATTTTTGGCCCTTAATCTTGTGAGATCTACACCACTAAAGCTCATATTGTTGACAAACAAAAGGGCCTGATTGTCATCTCCACAAGCTCCAATTATTCCAGTTGATATCCCAAATCCAGCTGAGAGCCCACGGATTGTGTTGGCAACGCTTCCACCGGCTATTGTAGTTATTGGAGTGAGATCATTGCGGGAAGGAAGGATGTGGGCATTCACTTCTTTGAGAATGTGATTCAGCTCCTCAATGGACACCTGTACATAGAACCATTGTCAGTGATGCAAGGTTAGTTGCATTATAGCTGTAAATCATGGTATCGTATAACCGACTAATGCTCAAAGATGCATGAATAATGATACAAACGATACCACAAAAAGGTAATGACAAAACAGACTAGATGTATAGATTCGTTGACCTCCAAACAGCAAACAATAGCTAAAAGGACGTGAAGAGTTTAGCATAATATATCGTTCCACTTCCTTTGGTAGATTTGACTCCAACTCCAAATTTCTTCAGTTACATATTTACATCAAATGAACCTTATGGTATCAAGGAATTGATCCTGCACATGTATGCATGTGCTTTAGCCTTTAGCTTTGTCTACAAGCTAAAGCCAAATATCTTACTCTTGGAATTATGCTAATACTCTGGGAGGATATTGATATATTTCAGCATGCTCAACTGGAGAATCTTTGACTCTTAGTTCCTAAGAGAGTAGGTGATTTGGTAATACAAAAATCTACAACCAAATATAATCCAAAAAATACAAGTACAAAGTTCAATATTTTAGAATCTAAGTGTGAATCTAACTGTTAAGAAATTATAATTTCATCTACCTCAAAATATGCATTATAGATTGGGAGCGTAACTTCCTTACACAAGTACTCAGCAGTCACATCATTAAACCGTTAATTTCTATTTGGCTGAGTATCTTAAGTCACATAGAACTGATATTAGGATTCAAGACCATTCCAAGTCTACTCTCTCTTGATAACTATCGGGAACACAGAACACCCTTGCGAAGATCAAATATGACAATGGCACATTGGTTGCCAATAATTGACTAGAAGTTGGGCCTGCAGCTATATTTTTTTTCAAAAAAAGTCAAGAATGCCTGACCATAGAAACAAGTGGTTTCTTTTGTTGACATTTACTACCAATTACCAATTGGGGCCTAAACAGTTAGGTGTCGATGGACCAATCAGTTTGAGAAACGTTAGGCAATGCTTGACCATTCCTGTAGTGTGCAGTGCAGAGCATGCCAAACATTCAGGCAAGCCCTTTTCAGTGAAAGCAACAACAAATTTAATCAGTATAGCTGCAGTTAGCTAGATAACAGACCAAGTCAAATTTAGGGAATATCCATCTGTACTCCCCGAAAGTACTTTTTTTTTAATTTCTCTACTCAAGTAGAGGAAGACTGTAACAGTGTGGAACAAAAGAACAGGCAATTTGTTGTCAATCCAGGGAAGACATAACATAAACCAATACCCCATTCATTCGTCAAAGATTTTTTTCTCTAAAGAAATAAACAAAATTAGCTGCACAGAACATTTCGAAATTCCAAATGAGATTAGACAGGTTACTCTCTTCTTCTTTCTTCTTTCTTCTTTCTTTCTTTCTTTTTTTTTTTTGGAACGAAACAGACAGGTTACTTCTGTTGCAGCACTTAGGCTTTTTTTTCCAGAAAATATACAGTAGTTCCGTCACAAATTGAGTGTATTAGAAAACTGAAGAACAAGATATCCAAAGGACACATGGCCGGCCGACAGTTAGGAAAAAGGAACATGGTGGGGACGCAATTGAAGCTAGAATTCAGCACTAGTAACCTCTAAACAACCACGTGGTGGTGAATTCCGAGGATGTTCCGAGGATGTTGGGCCTTGAAATAGAAAGGAAATTCAGATGACGAGCAGCATTAAGAAGCACAAGAACATCTGGCATGGCAACCGATACCGCAGAGGTGGTTACTGGCTCCACCAGACCGGACAATGGAAAGGTAAAATGGGGATTGCGATTTGGATTCGTGGATTGAGTGGTCTGAGTGCGCAGGGGACAGCTGGAGTGAAGCGAATCATAACGACACGGCCGTGTTGCGCGCGGAGGGAGGGAGATGGAGAGAGGAGCACAAAGTTACCTGCTGCGAGCCGCCGCGGTCGCCGGGGACGCGGTCGAGGAGGGACCAGTCAACGCGCGCGACGTGGTCGATCAGCGCCGAGAGCTGCAGCCCGAGCACCACGGGGACCGCCGCCGCCGCGTCCCTGGCGGGCCGGAGGGAGGAGGGGGGCTGCTGCGGGTGCTCTGCCTCCGCGCCCATATGGACGGACCTCGTGAATTGGCCGGGTTCCCGCCGCTGGCCCTCTCCTCGAACGGAGGAGGAGGAGGAAAAGGTCGCCGGCGGTGTGGGGGCGGTGGCCCTTGTCAGGAAGGAGCAGATGGGATTGCAAGTCTCCAAGGGGGTGGGCGTCTTCGCCGGCGTTTTATAGGAGGCGGATGCCCGCAATCTTCTTCGGCACTCCTCGTCACCACTTGCATGGATCTCGATGCACCATGCTTGATTACGTGGATTACTATCTCTACCAATAATCACCTTGATTTTTTTTATTTTCTATTGAAACATTTTGACTTGGTATTGGTATCTTTATGGAAGCTCTTTTAGTCTTTCGTTTCTAGCCGTACGATTAAAAAAAATGAGCGAAAGCCGTACGATTAAGGCTGGGTGTATACCTTTTTCCTTCTTTAAACTTCTGCTGAATTCTTCCTTGCATTGTTATGCTTTCTCATGTGCCTTTACTGCGTTGAGAACAAAACAACACCTATTCAATCTTGATAGTCTATATAGAAGTATATTTTTCATCATTTTTGTTGGCCATGTAAGCACTCCGTTCGTCCTCAAGTATAGGCGAATGCTGACTTTCGGATACAGTATTGGATCATTGTCTTATTAAAAATGAGTATAAATACTTACAAAATATAAGTTACATCTAATACTTATGATAAGAAATCAAGCCATAACAACATAATTGTCATTTATATAAACTTTTTAAGTAAGATGAATTATCAACATCGAATTTTAGATATTGATGATCAATTTTTTTTCTTAAAAAAATAAAATTGACTGAATATAAACTTAGGCGGGCATATTTTTGTGATTGGAGGAGGGTAATGTGTTTGAAAACCGGGGCTTCAATTCGATTGGCACACATAATAGGCACCGGAAAAGGGGAAACTCCACGAGGTGAAATTGTCTTAGTCATGAAATGTACCCGAGATTGAGGAAGAAGCTGAAAAGGGATAGCAATAATTGGATCGATGCGGTCGATTGATTTGGAAGGAAGGAAGCAGAGAGACTTCATCTTCTTGGAAAGAAGCAGATCAGATCAGAGAGACTGCACTTCACATCTCGGGAGCCTCTCGATCGCTCTCTCGAAAGGATTATCGTAAATAGTAGAATATCTTGGCAGAAAATCGGGGAGAGATGAGAATTTGTGCGTTTCATTTCATCATGCTCGCTACTGATTGCCGTCCTTTAGATTAGTGGCGGATAATCGGTCTGAAGAAGGAAGGAACCCCTTTTATTTTTCCTTTTTCTAGTGCTCAAGTTCCTTTTTTTTAAAAAAAAAGAACACTGGACCTCAAGACGCTCTCCGATGGTCATCATCAGTTGCCCCGCGATGCTTGGGCGGGTCCCTGCAAATTGCTTGGAAAAAAAATCAAGGCGCGAGGGGACAAAAGGGCGCCGGCGGAAAGTCAGAAAGGACGAGGAGAAAGGGAGAGTTTAAATTTAGTAGATACCGCAGTATGTTTTATATAGAAATAAATTAATTAAAGTTGACGGGAAGGCCCTCACTGACCGTCCCTCGGTGGCAGCTGTGTTGTCCCATTCCCACACAGCGTTTCGTGGGAGCTCAGAGGAAATAACCGAGATGTTGATCTGCCGGTTAACGGGGCATTGACTCGCGTCAGCTCCGTCAAGGCCACGTAGCTATACTACGCGTGGAGCGGTGGCCGCCGTGCCAATGGCGCCGCGAGTCCGATCCGATCCGCGGGAATTTTCTCGGCAACTTCCCCGTTGGGCGAGCGGGCAGTTGGGAAGGCTGTGGACAAATAATAAATAACTAGCCGGCTCGGTGGCCAGCACAGCTAGTGAGTGACCCGAGGTACTGCAAGCAAGCGGTAGCGGCGTGGGTGTGGGTGGCACGATTTGCGCTGCATGTACCACCTATCCGCAGTGGGAGACTGAGCTTTAATAACATAACTATTTATTTATTAATATAATTATAATTGTTTAATCAAATAAGCATATTTAGTTATTTAATAATTATTTGATTTCTCACATAGCCTTACGGGTCTTTTCGCTATGGGGAAAAAGAAAAAAAACGTGGAGGCTGCAAAGAAAGTCCCCTCAATTTCATGGGAAATGCCACCCGAGTTACCAGTCGGGATATACATGGACGGCATCACTTGCTACCAGCCACAGTCGGTGTGCTCTTCACGAGGGATATAAGTAGAGGTGGTAATGGATTATGATTCAAACTTTTCTTCACAATCCACCTTATTTCTTGATAATTTTTAGTTCAAAAATAAATACAATATGATCCGATTTGTTTTGGGTCCGATCCTTAAAATGTCTGGGCAAAATTTGAGGACCCTTTACCATCTTATACTTGTAATCTGAACCTCCATGAGGAACATCCCCAAATCATCATAGTCAAAGAAAAAAAAGAGACTTTCTATTTATCCACTGGATGATTTTCAGTTGTCTTTTCATTCATTTTTTGTGTGCCTATAATTTTATGTGATTGCAATTGCTTTAAGATTTGTGCGCGTCATTGTGTTTTTTTTTTCTATCCGTCTCATTCCCAATTGCTGTCATTGGTGGTGAGGGGGGCAGTGTCCCGTGCAGCGTGCTCCGCCGCCGCTTGCCGGTCCGGGGCCTGCCGGAGGCGGTGCCTCCCACCACCCCCTTCCTTCTCCCTTACACCCTGCATGGACGTGTACACGGGGGGCAGCTGGAGACGACGAGCGTGGAGGCGCACGCATCGGCGGATGGC
The DNA here is from genome assembly GCA_030272315.1 of Paspalum vaginatum. Taxonomy (NCBI): domain Eukaryota; kingdom Viridiplantae; phylum Streptophyta; class Magnoliopsida; order Poales; family Poaceae; genus Paspalum; species Paspalum vaginatum. The sequence continues at coordinate 7,672,868 of CM059014.1, read as the reverse complement.
GACGACGAGCGCGGACACGCAGCGGCGGCCGGAGATGAGCACGAGCGGCCGCGGTCAATGGCCTGTCGGCGGTGCCGCTGCCTTCTAACGCGTCCCCCAAAAATTAAATGGTTTCCGCTTATAAAATCGTTTGATTGCTAAGTAGGCACTCGAAAAAAGATCACAATTAGGCTATGTCCAACTGCACTACCCGCTCTGTCTACGATGATAGAATACTTAAAACGAATGTGCCGTTGAAGTTAGACTTAAAACCGCCGTCAAATGCGTAACACCGCTCATGGGTGTTTGGATCCTCTGGCTAAACTTTAGTTTCCGTCACATCGAATGTTTAGACGCTAGTTAGAAGTATTAAATATTAATTAATTATAAAACTAATTACACAGATGACTACTAAACGGCGAGACGAATTTATTAAGCCTAATTAATCTATGATTAACAAATGTGATACTACAGTAACTATTCGTTAATCATAAATTAATTAGGTTTATTAAATTCGTCTCGTTGTTTAGTCCTCCTCTGTGCAGTTAGTTTTCTAATTAAACAATATTTAATATTTATAAATAATATCAAACACCTAATGTAAAATGGACTGAAATTTAGCCACCGGATCTAAATCCCCGTAAAACGGACGGGAGTGCTGCCACTCCACTCGTGGCCAAAAAAGTTTAGATTATCAGGTATACGGAACGGCCAAAAAAGGCACGCAAGTTGAGACGGCGGGGCGGGTGGAGGAGAATCTGACCGGGACCCGATGCGGCCTATGGGGGCACGACAGCTGCTGCAGCGGACAGTGACAAGTGACCACCCAGATGAGATGTATGGATACTGTGGCCCTGTGCTCTGCGTCCGGTCCACTTTTATTTCATGATGGTCTGGTCGGCAGCCCTGCTTTCCTGCGCAGGATTTACGTTATCAGCGGGATTTACTACCTTTGTAACGATAATCGATTAAAAAATCGTTTGATAAGTGAAATCAAATTCAAAAACCGATTAATCAATAATTTATCAACGATAATCGATAAAAATCAGTTGAGAAACCGGTGACAAAAACCGAGAAACCTATTTTGGCTGTGGAAAATATGGATATATGATATTATTTTATTTGTGTTAGAGATTTGTGAAATTGCATTATTTTATTTGTGTTGGATATTTGTGAAATTGCATTCAGTTTACATGTACCTATGTACTTTTTCGCATGAAAGTGCACAACAATTCATCATTTTTTCATGTTTTGCACGGTACCTTTCTAAATCGGTTAGTACATTAATGCATAAAAGGAACTCCGTCCATGAAGGACTATGAATGAAAGATATGTAGTGCATATAATTGTTCCTACATATTGAGATGAAATTAAACCATCACAACACAATAATGTTAAGGTGAACCATTACAATTATTAATGTATAGGAGTACCATACTATTATACCATCAAACATAATAATTTCAAATTAAATTCATCTAATAGATCAGGCCTAGAACCATCACGACACAACAATGTTAAGATGAACCATTACAATTATTAATATATAGGTGTATCATACTATTATACCAGCAAACATAATAATTTCAAATTAAGTTCATGTAATAGATTGGGCCTAGAACCATCAAAGTATATCAAGTATACATTAATATAAAAAACTAACCCATACATATTTGGTCAATTGGGCTTGAGAAAAATTGAGAACCAAGGTTAAAGGAACGATTATCAGCGGTAAGGAGTCGATTATCGATGGTGGTTAACATGATTTACACAAAAGCATTATTTTCACTAAGTAAACAATGTCTTATTTTGAATATGTGGTAGTGTATTAGTCTTAGGAGGAACTCTAGTTTTTTATAGAATTTTTCCTCATCATTTATGAAAAAAATAAATTTTTGAATTTTGGATTGATGTTCTTCGAAAAATCAACTGAAGATCGATATCGGCCGGTGCCGGTAACGGTAAATATCACCTATATTCGCGATATTTGAAACCCAGTGCTCCGGGCTCCGGCTGCTGATTGCTGCACGCTATGGATGTGTGTGGTATGATCACGCACACAACACAAGTGGCACTCCGTGTCCTTTCACGAATCTTGGTGTGCAGCTTTCCTTTTCGCAGCCGAGATTCGTCGGGTTGTATTGCATTGCATGTACACCGAGTTTTCATCATAACGTATAGTACGTGCGTAGAGTAGCATCCATGATGATGCTTGATGATTAACGTATGCTTTCCTATCTACAGTACATCCTGCCTCTACAGTACAGGAATGGCATCTGAGACACCGTTCCACATATCCGCAGTTTATAGATGGTTCTGCTATTTATCGCTCGTCCGATCATGGGAATGGACGGCTGCCGCTCAACAGCAGCCACATCGCGGCGCGTATCCACTCCGCAAAGAACACTGCCTGAAGACAACAATCCGACGTGGCGAACGGCTAGCGAATAATAATTGGTCCTGGCGCCTGGTGCTGGGACGCTGGGTGCGCGCACATCACATGGCGAAGCAAAAGGCATCGCCGCCTGATTTTTGAAAGCGACGAGCGGGTAGCTCTGAGCTCCTGACCCCTATCCTATACTAGGAGTCTAACTCGGAGGTCTGGCTATCGAGCGGCAGGCAGGCATGGCCGCATGGGCATCGTCGTCGCGTTGCTGCAGCCTTCAGCTCAGGCCGATCGAGCGAACGCAGAGACGCGCGACGGCGGGGGCCAACGGATCGCCGTTCCTACAAAAGGAAACCAGCCAGCCAATCAGCCGATAAATGCGGCGCGGGGTCAGGGAGAGGGCGGTGGTGGGGCGCCGAATAGCTAGCACGAGACGAGACGAGGCGAGGCCGCTGGACGGCCGGCCGGCGGGGGCTCCACCGGCCGAAAGTGACAAGCCGGCGATCCGAGAAGGATACGCCATCGCCGTTGCCCCCGGCCCACGCGCGCATCATTGTGTTGTCTCTCTCTGTCGCTCGCTGCTCAGCGGCTCCACCACGGACGACGGCGACGCGAGAAGGTTCAGCGCTCATCGCTCATCGCTCAACGGCCGGCCGCTACCGTCTGTTCCTGCTACCTACTCTACTCTACTATTCGGCCAAGCAACAGACGGAGCGAGCCAAGGAGCCCGGAATTTGATGCGCGCGCCTACGACCGCACCTGCTGCCTGCCCGGAGCTAGCCCAGTAGCCACTAGCCAGCACAGCAGGCTCCTCGGCGCGGCATGTGCGGTGGAGATTGGACGGCCACGAGCCCACGACAGACCGGCGCCGCGGCGTGGCATGGCATCCGTCCGTGACCGTGCGCCAGCTGATCAGGGGCGGCAGAACAGAGCGCCGCCGCACCCGCGGGACACCGCTCGACGGCGACGGGTGGATGGATCCAATTCTCAATCATTTATCAATGGACCTGCCACGCCGTGGCATCGCGGCCGGTGCGCACTGACAAGCGGCAAAGCTGCGGCCGGCCGGCGGCTTCGGGTACGTCTGGATTCCTCGCTTCCTTTGCCTATAGATTTGATAAGCAAGCACATGCGTTTGGTGCGGGGTATGGAAAATCTGCTCTTGGTGCATGCCCACGTGTCCAGTGCAGCACAACATCTGCTCTTCGGACACGTACGGATGATTAGCTGATCCTCGGCACTTGGTGCTATAAAAAAAAAATTTCAAAGCACATGCAATGCAAGTGGGCAGTCACCGGCAAAACCACCAAGCAACGACCTCGCCTCGCTTTGCCTTGCTGCCTCGCTAAACAAAAAAATAGGCAAAGGATCCAAACATCAGCCTACTTCGCCTGGGCCGGCCAGCTCGAGCAGCCCGCGGTCCAGCCGCGTTTTTTTATTTTTATATTTTTAAAAATCATATTTTATAAAAATATACGTTGAAAGAGTATTTTTACAAAAATAGGTTTTCGGCGCCCGGAGGCTGGGCGTCAAGACCCCTGGCGCCTGAAGCCCAGGCGTCAGGACTGACGCTAGACGGGACGGCTGACGCAGGACCAGTCGCCCGGGGGCGGGGCGGCCAGGCGGCATGGCGCCAGGGCCCGTTCAGGTGGAGCTGCATGCGTCGGCGCTGTCTGGACGTGGTTTATCCGAGCTACGAGCTAGATTAAAATTAGCAAATACTCCTACTCCACCAGGCGTCTATGATTGGAGCCAGCTTACTATTTCTAGCGTAGCTTCTTTATTTGATATATATATACGGCACGTTTGGTTCGAGGATCTTTTCCATCCGTCACGGGCTGGTCTGTCATGGACTCGTCCGGCATTTTTTGAGGAGCCAACACGTCCGGAGATTTTAGCTCGTGGAAGTTCTGTGCTGCATGTATTCATGACGGACGGACTGATCCGGCGACTCAAACCAAATAACTTTATGAGGCTCGGATGATTCCGGACATTACCATTCTGCAAACCAAACAGGCTGTAGTGATCCACTACTGTCAACTATGAAGCAGTTTTTTATACTATTGTTTTAAATATGCTAATTTTGAGCTTAGGATGTGAGAAGTTTTCTATACATCGGTTATAAGTTTTAATTCCAAAAATAAAGTTACAAAGTTTTTTAACTACTGTTTGCTTCCCGTAGCAACTTCTTTATTTGCTATATAAAATTAAATCTAAACATATCTAGCTAATAAATTAGTCAATAGATATATAGAATCTATTAGCACCTATTGGTTAGTTTGTTATAACTAATGTTAGCTAACTTTTAATTGATTTAAACGGAGCCTCCGTTTCACAGGGGCCGTCAGTCTCGGAAAGAAACAAGACAAAGAAAATCAGTTTCATCATCGAAAGCTTTTGTTGCGTTGATAACTTGACACGGCATGTTTACTCTCTCCATCTACTAACATAACCATTTTATTTTATTATAAGTCAAACCGTTCTGAATTTAACCAAACCGATACACTAGAAGAGTATTGACAATTTTTACCACATCAAAGATGTAAACTATACAAATATATTTGATGACTAGACCTAATGAAGTTTTTTAATAACTAAATATTACTACCTCTTTTGTTGAATTTTGTTGCCGGCCAGCTTATTCGAAAACTTTATTTTTGGAATTAAAACTTATAACCGATGTATAGAAAACTTCTCACATCCCCAGCTCAAAATTAGCATATTTAAAACAATAGTATAAAAAACTGCTTCACAATCGACAGTAGTGGATCACTATATATATAGCAAATAAAGAAGCTACGCGGAGCAAATAAGAGTAGTAAGCTGGCTCCAATCATAGACGCCACGTGGAGTAAGAGTATTTGCTAATTTTAATCTAGCTTGCAGCTCGGATAAACCACGGGGTACAGAGGAATCACTTCGTTTCCAGACAGCGCCGACGCATGCAGCTCCACGTGAACAGGGCCTAGCGCCATGCCCCCTGGCACCAGGTGCCTGGCGCCCCGCCCCCGGGCGGCTAGGTCCTGCGCCAGCCGTCCGGTCCGGCGTTAGTGCTGAGCCACGCCTTGGCGCCAGGGGTCTCGGCGCCTAGGCCTCTGGGCGCCGGAAGCCTATTTCTGTAAAAATACTCTTTTAACAGTATATTTTTATAAAAACGATTTTAAAAAATATAAAAATAAAAAAAACACGGTCCAGCCTAGCACAGTAATTGAAAGCGGCCGGGAAGGAAAAAAACAGAAAAAAAGGACGGCCGGGCCTAAGGACGTGCGTGCACAAACTAGCCCTTTTGTGTGGGCCTATGGTACGCAAATCAGCCCTTCTCTATGGGCCAGCGAATCAAATGGGGGAATTCATACTCCATCAAGGGCATTTCAAAAACTTTATGCAGCAAAAATATGACATGGATGCAGCACCCGTCGATGCTAAATGCGTTCATTCTTGTTGCGTTCATGTTGATTGCATCTCTTGTGTTCGCTGTGCATTTTTTTAAAATTATGTTTAATATAGACTTAGAATGTTTGGAAAATATCTATATATTTCTATATTTAAATTATTCTAGAGCCAAATCCAAACTTTTGGAAACTCATCTATACATATTTTTATGAGATTAATATATTTTATTTTGATTCCTTGTGTACTAGGTATTTACTTTCTTTTCCTTTATTTTTTCCTGTGCTACCTATAATTTTTAAGAATAGATGAGGTATTATTTTCCTTCAAAATGATGTTCTGCATCAAAGGTTATGTACGTATATTCCGTTAATCGTTGGCAAAAAGTTATGTACACAAAATTGCATATATAAAGCAAAAGGTTATGTACATATATTGCGTTTGTAACTTTGCAGCCTTTTCGTTGAACTGTTGGCAAAAAGTTATGTGCACAAAATTGCATATATAAGTCGGAGACTTCAATTCCAAATAAGTTGTAAAGGCGGGTTTTCTTAAAAAAGGAAAGCGAGGATGTTGTTCGAGCCTCACTAGTTAGTTAGGCCGCTATGTTACTCCATTCAATAAGTTTTCATTTTAGATAGCAGCAGTTTTGATGAGACCCTATTTTCACCACACAAAAAACATATATAACCAAGTGCATTATGCTCTAATGCGCGAGCATCCAAAAATGTTTAGGGTCCATGCTAACAAAACACCCGAACCTCTCTCATTATCTTCCATTATCCTTGTAACTACTAGAAATGTTTTCCTATAATAATTCACATGCGTCTATATGTGAAAACCATTGTTCTCATGTTTAAATTATTTTAGGAGACTAGCATATTAACCTTTTTGTTGGGTTTGCTCATTACTGCCATTTTGAGCTACTATGACTTCTATTTTCTATCGCTTCGAATGGATATATCGCTAGATTTTTCCTATAGAATGTCTTGAACTAATGTTAGTTTTGTTCAAAACCTAGATGAGCTCAAATCCTACCGATGTTTCATCAATGTCTTTATCTCTTCTTAAATTCATGTTTTATCTTTTCTTTCATCATAAGAATAATTAGCTAAAATACGAGTACTGCAACATAGAATCCACTGCTTGCAATCTTACCAAACGCAGTACATTAGTAGTTAGATAAAAATAATGAAGGTATAAAATTTGACCGTTAAACTTTGTATGGCCTCATTAAATGCAATAAATCGAAGGAGTACATGTTTTTTTTTATCAAAAAGGAGCACATGTTGATCACACTTGTTGCGTAGGAGAATCCTGGATTGACCTATGACGGTATATGCCCATCCCGGTGTCCTCGCCTCCCCCTCCCCCTGCTCCATCAGCGCTCAGCAGCAAGCAAGTAAACGGCACCGACTCCCCAACCCAACCGGAAGAGCCGAGCCGAGCCAAGCCGCCTCGTCTCCACCCACCCACCTCGTCCCCAACCTCCCCTCTGCCGTCCCCCGCGCCCCTGACCCGGTCCCAGGCTAGGGTTCCACCCCGCCCGCCCCCGATCCGATCCGATGGACGGCGGCGACTCCTCCGGCGCCGGCGCCGGCGCCGGCGGCGCCGTGGCCGCGGCAGCCAAGTGGCGCAGCGACGCGTCGCGGGCGTTCCAGTACTACCTGGACCGCTCGACGCCGCACGCCACGGGCCGGTGGCTCGGCACGCTCGCCGCCGCCGCCATCTACGCGCTGCGGGTCTACATGGTGCAGGGCTTCTACATCGTCACCTACGGGCTCGGGATCTACCTCCTCAACCTCCTCATCGGCTTCCTCTCCCCCATGGTCGACCCCGAGCTCGACCCCTCCGCCGCCGCCGAGGGGCCCGCGCTGCCCACCCGGGGCTCGGACGAGTTCAAGCCCTTCATCAGGCGCCTCCCCGAGTTCAAGTTCTGGTCAGATCTCTTGTCCTTGCACCACCCCAGATCTGTCTCTCCTCCTCGCCAGATCCGCGGGCGCCCTAGTACCTCCCGTCTTCTGGGGTGATTCGCGTGCATGCTTTAGCCCACTGGAATACGGCGATCAGATCGGCTTCGGTAGTCTAGTCTTTGCTCGTCCGCGACGTGTCTATACTTGTTAGCTAGGCAGCTGTTCGTAATCCAGACAGAGCAAGGCCAGTTCGCATTTCGGGAACCGATTAGTTAGGTATCTGCTTTACTCTACTGCTCAAGCTACAATTGCTCAGCTACTGCTGATCAACTGACTCTGGCAAGCTGATGTGCTCTTGATTTTCTCTTTGAATTGAGCAATAGAAATAGAAAGCGACGATATTCTTGGAATTCATTTTTTCCCGATCGATCAGAAACTGGCAAGAGAAACCTTGTACATGGTACTGTGGTAGAGTAAAAGATCAAGGGCTGCAGGATCGTACCACTACCACTGTTGGAGTATCATAAAAAGAAAAAGACTGCAAGGTCAGAATCCTGTGTTAATTTCTGTGCTAGGAACCTCAAGCATCATCTGATTAAGGTGGTTTGCTTCCAAATCATCCTGCCATGGAATCAGTTGCAAATTCGTCGCCAACAAGTGCTTATTAGTGCCGCATTATGATTTATATGCACTCCAGCGATCCAACTAAGCCTTGCATCCTGTTGAATTCCTTGCAAACTGATGCCGTGTCCCCGAATAAAGTACTCAAGGCCTGTTGCGCCCCTTCTCAATTCCACCATATCTCATTTGTGATTTCCAATGGATCTCACAGGAAAAAAAACAAACACCTCATGTTATGGAATTATGGTGCCACCAAGTAACAGACAGGTACTCATTGCTGCTGGTCCTACCTGTTGAAGTGGACCTTGTTGGTTGGTGATAATGTTGGTCTTTCCAATGTGCTTGGTGACGGGGAAGGGGGGTTCATCTGCAATTTCTATAAGTTTTTCCTTTCCTTTTTGTCCTTTTATTTCTCCTTTTTTCTTTATTTAACCTACCTAATTTATATATAATTAAGTTGCATTGATAAGTAGTGTTGAATATGTTGGCCTGTGGAAGCTTATGTGCATAAGTTATTCGTAGAAGTTTTTATGTAAAAGTCACGCTAACAAAATCGTATTGACAAATTACTCATTTTGGGTATAACTTATAAGTTGCCCTGAAGAAATTGTGCGCATAATTCTCTGAGAACTTTGAACAAGGGAAACTAAACTTACGTGTGTAAGTTGTTCTGTAAAAATTGTGCTAGCAAAATTATATCGAGAAGAAGTTGTCATAATATTTTTTTGTCTCCAACAATTTTATGCACAAAAATCATGTTAGGAAAGTTATGTTGATAGTTGTCTGCAAATATTATGTATCAAGAGTTGTTATTGAAAAATTACGATCATAAGTTATTTGCATAAATTATTAACTTTCCAAAAGTACAAATTTACGAAAAAACAAAATTTACCAATAAAGGAAAGTCACACTGATAATCTATTTGTCTGTCTGACACAGCACCCGAACTTAGTATGGTGAGCGCTCACCAAATAGTGGAGCTGGGTTTCTTCGTTCATATTTTAATTTGTCTAAGTGCCTTCGTTTTGGTTGTAATAGAATTGTTGCTTATGGTTTCTATCTGGATTAGTTGAGTTTTCTGAAATTTTCGATGATTCTTTCTTCCTGGGGATTTTTCTTTCTTTTTATTGATAGGCTTAGGTCATCAGCCCATCATCACTACTGTAACTGCCTAGCTTTCGCTTTTCCAAATGGTCTTAGGGTCCTGCACTCCTGCTTATGGTACATTCAAGTACCTGGAATCTTTCTCCTTGTCTAGTTTGGTTCCTATTGCTCAGCTAGCACTTATCTTATGTAGGCTGGTGATTATATTTGTTTAAACTGTAGCCTTTTCTCCTCAGCATCATTCTTCATGTGTTTTTTTTTGGTAACTGCAGAGATCTCCAAAGCTGCATCTGCTTAGGATGCATTTGTTATTATAGTACATAAGTATGCCCTAAGTGGTAACTTAACGGCATACTTTTATAGGTCCGGGAGCTCTCCTGCTGAATTTTGTTTTACCAAAGTTTCTAGTGTTGCCGCTTAAAAGAGGTTAAATCGACAGATACTGATGGTTTCTTTCTGAATTGATCACAGTTCACGTCTTCACAAAATTTGCAGTTATGCTTGTCCAGGAGTTTCCTGAGTATATCATCATTGTAATACATTACTTCTGACTACTACCTCCAGTCACAATTAAGTGACGATTTGGGGTTGTTCCGAGTCAGCCATTCCAAACATATGGCAAATATATATTTTTTACATAACCATTTCCCGAGAAAAATATAATCCTCAACATGTGAAATGTGATGTCTAGTCAAAGATTGGAATGGTCAACTTTAAACAACACCAAAGCATCACTTATTTGTGACCGGATAGAATTGTTAGCGCCAAGTGCAGTTTTTGTGTGTTAAGAAACTGTTACCAGCAACAAAGTTTTGTTGTGAAAATGCTCTTTGTGGTCTACAAAAATACTGAATTAAAGGCCATACAGAGTGCTTTGACCACTTGCTATGCATTAGAGGGCTGTTTTGGTTGCTCACCTGGCCAGCTAGGCAGCTCAATCTAGCCCCAGGTGGATGAAATCAATGCCTGGGGCCGTTGCCTGGCGCACGTAGGTTTCCCAGTGCGAAGCAAGCATGCCGTACATGCTTATACTCTCATTTTTGGGATGGGGTCCCACTCCCACAATGTGAATTTAGATGCAGCTCAGCATGTGTGGTTGCTCATACATTTTGTAGTATTTTGTGAACGTTTATCTTGTTCCATGGAATCTTTATGCTAAAGATTTTTCTTTCCTATAGTTACAGTCCAATGTTACCCCCATAACGTCCATTTTATTATCTTTCAGGTATGCAATCACAAAAGCTTTTGTTGTAGCTTTTGTGATGACTTTCTTCTCTGTGTTTGATGTTCCTGTCTTTTGGCCCATACTCCTCTGCTACTGGATTGTTCTCTTCGTCCTTACAATGAAGCGCCAGATTGTGCATATGATCAAATACAAATATGTGCCCTTCAGTATTGGGAAGCAGGTCAGTACTTACTGTTAAACTTGCTGACTTTTGTTCATTTGCCGAATGGTTGTGCCAAGAGTCAACTGCTGTGGGGGTATAATACAAATCCATAGTGGGAATTTTTTATTATCTATTAAGGCTTGTGTTCATTGAATACCATACAGTACTCGGTACCTGGATCAGTTATTACCTTTATTCTGTTATCTTCAAGAACTGACTGTATAATATTTGGTGAAGTGTCTGTAGTTTTATTTCTCATGATTTTCCCCAATTATGGTGCCAGAAATATGGTGGGAAGAAGAGCGGCTCGAGCAGCAGTTCCCCAAAAGACTGATTCTGGACCTACCCCAGTAGGAGGCAAGGCAGGGGAACAAGATACGGTGGATGATGATATTTGATGTGCTTAAATACCAAGTGTAATACTTCATTCATATCTAGAGGTAGACGGATATTCGCTCCTGTTTCTGACTTGGGCTCACAGTTTAATTTGATACTGTTATGCTTAGATTGCTGCTTCCTTCTATGTGTGTATAGCGCGGTTCGCACCTCCGATAAATTATTTCGTTTACTTACCACAATTCTGGGCTCTTAAGCAATAAGCTCTGTTCCTGGCTAGTTGTCTGATTGGGAGTTGGGAAGGGTGAGTAGGTTGTTGTCTTTGTACCAAACCAGAGCAGAACGGTAAACTTTTGTACCAAGCCGGAGCAGAATGGCAAACTTTCAGTGCTAAATATTTGACCCGCTCTCATCAAAGTATCGAGCGTCAAATTTTCAAAGTGTATCTGTGGTGACCGTTGCTTGATAGCCGATCCCGTTTTCTGCCTCTATTGATGATTCGATAGCCGGTAACTACCTTGAGGCTCGGAAGCCTAAAATGTTTGCACGCCAAATTTCTAACGTCGTTGCATATCCGATTGCACCGTGCTGCCTCTTTTTCTTTCCTTTGGCGCCTCTTTTCTTTTCCTTCTACACGAAGACGGCGAGGATCACTTTCCTGGTCATTGCCTATGCAGCGTTGCCGCTAGGCACTAAGCGATGGACATTTGTAGGCAGAGTGGAGTGCGATGGGCATTTGTAGGTAAAATTTGTAGAATGGAGTGCGATGGGCATTTGTAGGTAAAAATTTGGTGGAGTTTGAAATAGGTAGATGCCTGGTGACAATAGCCTGTGCGCAGAAAATCGATCCATGATATGTTATTACTGGAACCAGTGAACATCCATTACTACAAGAGCCAGCAAACAAAGATTCAGCGAAACCCCGATCGATGCATTTACATATGGGTGGACAGAACAGCTAGCCCGGGCTCTGACCAGCAAATGGAGACGAGACATGCCGTCTCGATCGACCAGAGATATCTAGTGAATGGAAAATTGGGAATATGCAGCAGAGCGCCACCGTCGGCGTTTGTTTGGTGGCGCCTCGGGTTTGGTTAGATCAACCATTTCCTATCGAAAACCATTTTCCGATCGGAAATTGAGGGGGGATGGAGTTATTTTATTTTTTTCCTCAATTCCTCCTATCGTTTTTAATTCCGAAGGAAATTGAGTTTTGCCAAAAAAAAAAAACTCTTCTTATGACTAGCTCTCTGGGAGACGATGACGATGACAAATCTGACCTGCAGTGACTGCCAATGTCCTGCCCCTTTGTAGTAGACCGAATGCCATGTGCGGTGTACTAGTAGTGGCTGGCGGAGCCACGATTTACCGAAGCCTCGGACCAAATTGTGACGAAATTGTGACAAAAACATGTTGAAAAAAAACATAGTTCAACTTTAAGAGGTACATAAAAGTAGCAAACATACGAGAAGTCCCACAAAGATAACAAAGATAATGTACACAAATACTGTAGATAACATCATAAAGAGGTAGATCAATAGTTTAATACCCCTAGAACTGCTGCTGGCGTTCTCCTGTAGTGCCTAGTGCGGCTGCCTGCCTCCCTCTGCGGACTGCGGCTGCCAGACTGCTTGACCGGAGGCCTGCGTGGGCGCCTGGCTGTGTGGCCGCGTGGGCGCGCCGAGTGTGGCCACCGCCCGCCGGCGCCGGGGGCCTGGCCGGTTGGGGGTTGGCTGCCTCTGGCCACGCAGGGTGATGGACGTCTCACGCCTCACGCCTCACGCCTCACGCCTGGCACTGGCAGAGGCATAGAGCCGTTGATCCCGCATACGGACTCCGGATCAAGGAGGGAGGGAGCAGAGGAGCATAGATGGCAACGGGGATGAAATACCCGTCTATCCACGGGCAACAAATCCGGTGAACAAGGATACGGGTGTGTGTTCATATCCACGGGAAAGGATACGGGTATGAGTTTACGTCCGGTGGATATTTATTCGCGGACGAAGAAATTTAGTATCCGCACCCATATACCTGCGTACCCGTCTAACATGTGGACCCCACATTGAGTATGCATATATATATATATACATGAACCTAGGATCCCCTCATGAATCTTCCCCCACTCGGCCACGCCCCCAGGCCGCCACCGCCACCCTCCTATCCACTCGTCGCCTCCGTCATCCGCCCTGCAGGCTCTAGCCCTCCACTCCCCCAGTCCCCACTCTCCCGGCGGCCGCTGCCCGCGACGGCACGTTTGCGACGGTTGACCCCGTCCTCCACGAGACCGCGGCGTGCCGCGCACCAAGACGAGCCCCTCCGCAACCGGACGGCGTACTAGCGGCCAGCCCGAGCCAGTGAGCCGGCGAGCCCCTCCGCGTCGCTTCTCCTCTAGTCCTCACGTCCTCCACGACTGCTTGGGTAAGTGACTACACCAATCCTAGTATTGTTTTGCGGGCAAACGGACATTGCCTGCGGATAGAGGGCATGGGCACAGTTCTTTGCCCGTTGCGGGTGGCGGGAACGGGAGCGGGCACGGATATTTGCTCGCGGGCGCGGCGTGTGAAGGTGCTATCCACGCGGATATTGCCCGTTGCCATCTATAGCCTGGAGCGGCACTGCGGCAAGCCGGAGGGGGAGTGCGAGGGGCGGGCAACGACTGGGCAACGGCGCAAGTAGTCCATCCTGAGCACAAGGGTTCCCGACAATTGAGAGGGGTTCCAAAAAAAATTTCCCAACGCCCCGGGCCATGGCCCGGGCCCTGGGTGGCCATGGGCCTGCCTCCACCGTCAAGGAAGAAGAATGTGACGGCTTGATGTGCTATTGTACAGCACCTGGTTCGCCATGCAGAGGTCGATGGTGTTCCTGATCCTGACTGTGCAGGTGCCGACGTCCTCCTCTTACAAGTTACATGTAACACCCCGAAAATTAGTGCTGTGAATTTTCTCCTAATCTTCCCCTAATTCAAAATCTAGTCTGCTTGTTTGTTATGTGTGCTAATATGAGCTCAACAAAATTCTTAAAATATTCCAAAACCTTATCCACAAATTTCTCCACGAAAATCCCTCTCCAAATTCCTTCCAAAAATCCAATCTAGAAATCCAAAATGAAAAAGGAAAAATCCCCTTTTCTTCTTCTCGGGCTGCCATCCCACCCCGCAGCCCAACTCCTCTCCTCCCCCCCCCCCCCCCCGCCGCCGGCCTGCTTCCCCTTTTCCTCCACAAGCCCAGGCCGAGCCGGCCCAAACCCGCCACCATCCCCTCCTTCCGCTCATTGCCACCTAGGCCCGCGCCCCTCCACTCGCTGCCAAGCGGGCCCTGCCCGTCAACCCCTTCCTCCTCTGCTCCCCTTCTCCTCCCTCTGTCCCGCCGCGCGCCGCGACGCCGTCGACCCCATGCCCACCAACTCCCCGGCCCAGCCGCCGCATCGCGCGCACCACCTGGCTCCCCCATCTCCTCGACGCAGCAAGCTTCCGGACCCCGCCGTGCACCACGACGCGCCATCACCGGCGCCGGACGCGCCGCGCCCGGACCCCGCTGCCCCACGTACCGCGCCTCCGGCCCACCCCACCTCCGCCGGCTCCGGTCCAGGCCACCGCATCGCACCGCCGCGTGTACCACGCACCGCCGTGACACGTCGCCACTCAGCTTCCGCTCCCCACCAGCTATAAATAGCCCTCACCCCCACCGCCGGTCCCCGCCCCGCCATCCTCACCCACACACGCCGCGCACCCCGACGCGATCGGTCCCCCCGAGAACACTCGGGCAACGTTAGCCGCGGGCACTGGCAGCCACTCCACCACCTTTCCCCTGCGCCTCCATCACCACCACGAGCTCGCTGCCCAGAGTTCCTCGCCACCGAACTCACCGCGCTCCCCGGACAAGCCGCTCCCACCACCAAATTCGCCCCTACCCCGGCCTCTCCGATCGATTCGAGCGAGGGCCAGATCCGCCCTGCCCACCTCCATCCTGTCAGCACCTCGCTGTCCCATCTCCTCTCCCACGAAACCGCCGCCGCGCATGCTCTGCCTCATCGCCGGTGCGCGTCCCCACGCCACCGCCGAAGAGACCCCACCTCCGGTCACTACCCCACACCCCCAACCCCACCATCGAGTTCGCTCCACCGGTCTTGACCTCGCCCCGCCGGCCTCGTCCTTGGAACCGGCCGGACGGCGGAGAACCGCCGCCGCCCGCCGCCGACGGTCCACCCCGCGGCGCGCCGGTTTGGCCCGACCAGACCACCGTCCACCCTCCCTAAACGCCGTCGCCTCCTTCCTTCGCTGACACGTGGGACCCACGCCTACAGCGTCACCCGCGCCGTCACCACCCTTCCCCGCCAAGTGGGCCGGCCCACCAGGCCGCACGTGGGCCGAGCCAGGCCAAATACACCCCGGCCCAGGTTTGCCACCCCGCGGGCCAAATTCAACAGTATGTCAAGAAAAGTCTAAATCTACCCCTGCAACTTCCAGAAAGGTTCATATCTAACCCCTTGCCACCGAATACTCGGTAACTTCTCCGTTCCAACTCCGATTCAGGTGATTCTTGCGCCTAAATTCATCTAAAATCAAGCTCTATCCATCCATACACTCCACAAAGTCTTTCTCTCCTAGCCGGAAGCCACTGTCATGCCACCATGACGCCATCCTACGCTCAGTCAATGCTTCACACCGGTCGCACAAATATTTTGAGCCTGATAATTGATGCCGTTGCCCTCCTACTATCCATAAACACTAAAGGTTCCTGTCTTGGCCTCACCAAACCTCGTTCTAGATGGTCCTGATCTCCGAAATTAACCCCGCCGGTCGCATCTCATCAAGCCACACCCCTTCATCACTTCTCCCTACAGAAGCCTCCCACCCTGACGTCATCATGTGACCGCCATCTCGTCGCTTCTGTGTTCACTCCAACTGTCGCTACCCACTACCATGGCACCTCCGCAATGACCGCTATCGTGCCCGCCAAAGTGCTCGGCCAGTCACGATACGATCCCCTACACCCCGCTACTCGCTAGAGCCAACCTCTCTGGTAAGCAAGACCCAATTCCCTCAGATAATCTATATTCCCCCGTCAAGCCCTCTTTTATCTCACCACACTCAAAACAACTGTTGAGCTCATGTTATACCTCGATGTGTGTGTTTTTCCTTGTTTGTACGCGTAGGATATACCGGAGATTCTGATCGGAACGCCCCTCGCGAGAACCTTCGCGATACTTGAAGAAAGCAACCGGCGCTTGCAGCGGCTGCTGTACGAGCATGCGCAATGGATGGCACATCATCGCGCCCAGCAGTTGGTATACCAACGTGCTCGGCAAATGACGGTGCGCCAGCGCATTCGGCAGATGATACACCCTCATCACCTTCGACCGATGCATCGTCTATATCAACAAATTGATAGGCAAGCCCACTGGAATCCCCACTTGATGCATAAAACTCCTATGTTTTCCAAACACAACCCTTGGCCTGATAATCACATTAAAACTTGCATGTTTTGCTTGCTAAGGTAACCCAGTGAAATATAGCCACCTAAGCCTATCTAGAAATAGCGCACATAGGTGGGATCGCTCATATAATTATATCTATCATAATCTTGACGTTGAGATGTATTATGGCTGTGGAACTTGATGGGTTGAGAAAGTGGATGTGTGGTGTGTTTTCGAAAATAAAATGGGGAAGAACCCCGGCAACCGACTTGGTCGGAATACGGCTACGCGCCGAAACAGCCATAAGAGCAGGGTTGGACGGGTAACTTAGCTACCTGCGGTTACCCCATGTCCCGGGCTTCGTGGGGAAGACCGGGTAGGTGGGTGCTCGCGGTGATGAGTAAAAGAAAGTGGTACGGCGGTTGGTTCAACCCACGCTCTCCGTAAGGACCGCTATGATTTTTATCTTGCCTAACTCTTTTAGTACAACCACTCGCTCTGTATGAGGCAGTGGCTAGACCCAAGCTGGAGTGGATAGCCTAGTAGCTTCTGTGTTGGCGCACAAGGGGCTAGGGGAAGGGTGGGTGTCGTGGAGGTACTGGAAGTGACTCGGCTGCCCGAACCTCTAAAGTTCTGCTAGGTGATGAAACAAAGGCAAATGCTTGGTTTGGAATTCGGACGCTTATTTAGCGGTAAGTGTTGCTGAGTCCAACTTGTGGGAATTAGTACAACATCCTATCAGAGTAAAACCTATTCGAATAGTCCGAGTCCACTGGTATGGATGAGTTACAGCTTGGTTCTTCATCTAGTATGTTTTTCTTAAACTTAAAATGGGTGGTTTGGATGAAAGTGGAACATGGTACTTGGGTGGATCAAGGTCATGGATGAGATAAGTTGGGCCACTCGGACCGGCAAGTCCAGTGGCAACCCCTGTTGAGAAAAACCTTGCTTTCAGAAAGAATAAAACTTGATAACAATCTCGAACCCTGCATACAAAATGTTTTGATGCAAACCCCCCTGAACCCCAGATATATCCTGCATATAGTATTAGCTACATCCAACTCCTTATGGAGGAAGGTGGGCCGCTGAGTACGTATATACTCACCCTTACTTTGTTGATATTTTTCCAGTGAAGATGATGCGGTTAATATCTATTCGGACGAGTAGGGGTTACGACATGCTTCCCAACTGCGATAGAGTGGAACTTTGAGCCTACCCTTTATATTCCGCTGCATAGTTTCAGGGCTGCGCCTCTTTGTGGTCCAACCCGTTAGGGCGGATCTGTATCACTCTGATGTAAGAATGTGATTACCAAACCCTGGGATAGTAATAAAACACATTTTAGTTCCATTATGGAAACTGGGGCGCTTCATTACACCACCTTGGTGTTGCCGTCGCCAAGGATGACAGCCTTGTCAAGGTGGGACGGAAAGAACCTCTTAAAGGCATGCCCCAAGTTTTGACGACCTCCTCGATTCATGGTGGCGATGACCACGGTGTGATATTGTGATTGGCCGGCGATCTGCTGCCGCAGGCCGCACTAGTGCGGAGATGACCAGTGCCCGCCGCCTGTGACGATGATCGATTGGCTTTCTCCTGGGAGGCGCCTGCCCTATCATTATCCTCAATTGCATTTGGGCCGTGGTGCTTGGTTCTTGGTTGTGTAATTGTGTTAGTATTTTGTGGGGTAAAATGCACCGATGGTTCTCGAAGTTGGCATGATGTGTCACCTAGGTCCTGATGTTTGAAAAACTTGACTGCAGGTACATGAAGTTAACACGTTGTCTCACCTATGTCCCCGAAGTTGGCTTTTGCATCACCTGGGTCCAAACGGGGCACAACCCAACCCGTTAGTCGCACATGGCATGCCACGCAGTTCCGGGTGGGCTCCGCTGCTATCTGGGGCCCACATGCCAGCCCCTTTCGCCCTCCCGCCTCACCCACCAGTGACCCTGCCTCCCCAGTCGGTCACTGCGCCCCGCGCCACCTCGGCGTCGGCCGGCCCGCCCTCTCTGAGCCTGCATCCACCATGCGAGCGAGCCCTTCACCTTCTTTCCCACACCCGCCATTGCTTGCTTCCTCTCAGTGCTCCCTCTCCCCCGAGGCCACAGCTGCGTAGGCACTGTCGTCTCCAGCCTCCTCTCCCACACCGGTCATTGCCCTCCTCATGTCCTATGGTCTACCCGCTTTCTCCCCTCTCCCCCTTGTTGGGCTCCTATAGATCGACGCCGAACGCCCCTCCTCATCCTCGTGGAGCATCGCTCTCCAGGGCGGCATCGGCGAAAGAGCCGCAGGAACTCCCACGGCGGTCGAGCGTCGTCGTCGAGTGAGGCTAGCGTGGCGGGGACACGACGCAAGGTTCCGGCCCGCCCGTGCCTGGCCCCACCTCCTTGTCCTCTGGCTAGGCCGCGCACCGCTCATACTCCACCATCAGCGATAAGCACCGGCCACCGGTCGTGTCCTCTGCACCCGTTGCCTCAAGAACCGAAAGGCGCCGGCCACGAGCGCTAGCACGCTGTCGGTACCCAGCTAACCAGGTACCCGCTTACACTGGACGAAGATCACTAGGGAGGTAACTACTGCAGTACAAGGAGGGCCTAAGGCCGCATACAGATGGGCCCGGCCCACTCCTTGGGGAAGCTAGGGCCACGCACCCGGCCCACAGGGGAGGCCCCGGACCTCCTTGAGGACCGAGCCTCCCCCAGCCACGCGAGGGGAGGTCCGGACCTCTCGGGCCGGAGCCCGGGGCCCGTACCTTCGGTGGTTCAGGGGCGCCTCGTGCCCACAGAGCACGGGGAGGTCCGGAGCCGGCGCCCCCAGTGGTCCGGGGCCGCCACGTGCCCCCAGAACGCGTGGAGGTCCGGAGCCGCCACGTGACCACAGGGCACGGAAAGGTCTCGCGTTGCCACGTGCCCACAAGGCGCGTGGCAGGGGCCTTCAGGCGGGCGCCTCGCCCACCTGCCGCATTTATTGCGGGCAGGCGGGCGTGCCCGATGCCGCTGACACCGCCGCTGTCAGGCTGGCACGCCCCAATGCCGCTGACACCACGAGTGTCAGGCAGGCGTGCCCCCGTCGCCCGCCGACGTTGTCAGACAGGCGTGCCCCCGTCGCCCGCCGACGTTGTCAGACAGGCGTGCCCCCGTCGCCCGCCGACGCCGCCGATGGCAGGCGGCGGCGGCGAGGCAAGGGGGCGCGCCTTACCAAGGCGCGGCGGCGATGACAGAGCACTACAGTTGATTTCCCCAGCTACACTGGGGGCTATACTGAGAAAACAAGTACGCTGTACTCATCATGAGCCGCGCCACGCGCGGCGGCCGCGCTCAGCCTAATACTAGGCAGCGGCGCTACAACGCTGCTACGGGCGCCCTGTCCTGTCGCGCGTGCGCGTCCCCTGCCCCTCGGCCTCTGAAGCCTCTCAGCGGGTTTAGCAGCCGATGGGACAGGGCGGCGTGAGGCAGGACGGCGCGGCGCCGTATCCGGGCGACAAGACGGTATGGCGGATCTCCAGGCCATACCCGGTCACGACGGTGGTACAGGCACGAAGCATGGAAGCATTGGACATCAGTCACAGAATAGAACTGTAGCATAGAGGAAATGGCCGGGACCACCTGTCGGGGCCCGGCCACCATGTACATGCCCCCCTTGGGCTATAAAAGGGGAGGCATACGCAACACAAAGGACAGACTCAGACAAGCTCGAACTAGCCCACGAAATACAAGAACACACCCACAGTGGACGTAGGGTATTACGCTCCGGCGGCCCGAACCAGTCTAAATCCTCTCGCCACCATCGTGCCGCCACCAACTTAGCTAACAACGATTGCTCCCCCTAACTACTCCCAGTACTTAGGATCTTGGCCGGGTGCGCTCCGCCACCTGACCAGGAGCACTCCCGCTCCGACATTTGGCGCGCCAGGTAGGGGGCAGCATCAGTTAGCTTCATTCCTCACCGCATGATGGTGCGCATCCGCGATTTCCATGAGGATGCAGCCGCATCAGAGGAGGTGGCCTCGACTGGGTCGCAGGCCTCCCCCCACCGTTCTGAGGGCGCGGCGCGGACGCCGCGGCTCCCTCGACGCCCCGCGGGGGGCGCCGCTGCTGCAAACACTGCAGTAACAAGTGCTGTAGCGGCAAACGCCGCCACAGCGAACCCCGCTGCTGCTAGCGGCCCGCTCGCCGCAGCCAGGGAGTTGCTGCGTAACCCTCCGGGGCCGACAGCTTCACCTAGCGCCCTGGCGCAGTGGCGAAGCGATGTAGATCGCCTGATCCACTTAGCCGAGATCACCCCTGGCCCGGCTAGGACTGGGTCGCGACTCCCTCCCAGCAGCGGGGGAAGGTCGAACCGCCGCAGGCAGCACGATGCGGCAACATCCGCGCGCTCCCCCTCAGTAAGGAGCGCGCAGACGGAAGACCTGCGAGCCGAGCTCAACCGCCGGCGAGCAGGCACCCCCACCACCGTGGAGCAACCACGGATGCAGCCAAGCGCAGCCAAGGGCAAGAACCTTGACGCGGCGTTCGCCGCTGCAGCACCTAAGCCCCCGGCTTACGCGCCACCCCCGGTTGGCGTGCAAACGCCACCAGGGGTCGTATCGGCTGGAGTTGGCTGCGCTGCACTCGCGGACAGTCTCCGCTCCGCGCGCTGGCCGCAGAAGTTCCGGCCGCACCTACCGGAAAAGTACGACGGGAATACCAACCCGTCGGAATTCCTGCAGGTGTACGTCACCGCTATCACAGCGGCTGGCGGAGACGACGCCGTTATGGCGTCATACTTCCATGTCGCCTTGTCTGGGCCGGCCCGGACTTGGCTCATGAACCTCTCCCCCGGGTCAATCCAGTCCTGGGAGGAGCTCTGCACTCTGTTCCAGGCGAATTTCGCGAGTGCATGCCAGCAGTACGGCGTGGAGGCCCACCTCCATGCAGTACGCCAAGAGCCTGGCGAATCCCTCCGAGCGTTCATCGCTCGTTTCGCCAAGGTGCGGGGGACAATCCCTCGCATCTCCGACGCGTCCATCATCACAGCCTTCCGGCAAGGCGTCCGTGATGAGAAGATGCTGGAGAAACTGGCGACCCGCCAAGTACAGGACGTCGCCACCCTGTACGCGCTGGCGGACAAGTGCGCTAGAGCTGCCGAGGGGCGTGCATGGCACTCTCCACAGCAGGACAGGACTGCCCAGCCAGGCGCCTCTGCCGGTGCTGCCCGAGAGGGCGGCAAGAAAAAGAAGAAGGGCCGACGCCCTGAGAGGTACCTGGAAGGGGCCCCTGTCGCTGCGGCAGGACCTGGAGGCCGCGACACCAGTGGCAAGCGCCCGAGGCAACAGGCGCGGAACGGTGGCGGCTCATGTCCTGTTCATCCCAACAGCGGTCACAGCGCCGCTGACTGCCGCGAGATACAAAAGCTCGTGCAGCGGCGTCTCAGTGAGCGCCGAGAGCGTCCGACCAAGGATGACTCGCCCCCACGCCAGCGTCCTGGCAAGGGGAAGGCTACCAGCGACGGTGGGCCCGCCGCTGGGGGCAAGGAGATGGGCTACCAGTCCCCGGAGCGGGAACTCAAGAGCGTCTACGCTCTAGGCCACTCCAGCTCCGAATCTAGCGACAACGAACGTCGCAAGAGGCTGTACGTCATGTATGGCGGAAGCTGGGCAGTCTCTTCCCGACGGGACGTGAAGGCCCTGCGCCGAGAAGTCCTCTCGGTCAGGCCGAGTGTCCCTGGGGTGGCTCCACACCACAAGTGGAAGGACACCACCATTACCTTCGGACCGGCCGACTGCCCAGAAAACATGGCTGGGGCTGGCGTGCTGCCGATCATCACATCTCCAGTGGTCGCCAACATACGGCTCCACCACGTGTTGATCGACGGAGGGGCCGCCCTCAACATCATCAGCCATGCAGCCTTCAAGCAGCTGCAGATTCCGGAGTCGCGCCTGGCTCCGACGCGCCCATTCTCCGGCGTGGGTCCGGTGCCAATCTTCCCGAAAGGGAAGATCGACCTGCCGGTCACCTTCGGGACCCCGGAGAAGTTCCGCACAGAGAACGTCCAGTTCGATGTCGCGGAAGTCAACCTGCCGTTCAACGCCATCATTGGCAGACCGGCACTGTACCGCTTCATGGCCGTTGCCCATTACGGGTACTTGGTCGTGAAGATGCCGTCCCCGGCGGGTGTTCTCACCGTGCCGGGAGACCGCCACGCAGCCGTCGCCGCAGTAGAGAAGCTCCATGCTCTCGCTACTGACGCAGCGAACCCGGCGAGGGACAACCCCTCGACCTTTCGAGCCAAGGTTCCTGTTAAGGAACCAAAGGTGCCCAAGGTACGCCCTTCCGACCCCGAGGACGTGCCGGTCAAGACCGTCCCGATCGGGGCGGAGTCCTCCCAGACCACCCGCATCGCAGGGAATCTGGGAGAGAAATAGGGAGACGCGCTCGTTGCTTTCCTCCGGGCAAATGTCGACGTGTTCGCCTGGGAACCGTCACAGATGCCTGGGATCCCTAGGGAAGTGATTGAGCACCGTCTGAAGATCAACCCAGACGCCAAGCCGGTGCGGCAAAAGCCGCGGAGGCAGTCCGTGGAGCGCCAGGATTTCATCCGTCAGGAGGTCCGGAAGCTCCTGGACGCGGGCTTCATCGAGGAGGTCCATCACCCCGAGTGGCTGGCCAACCCGGTGGTCGTCCCCAAGGCGAACGGGAAGCTTCGGATGTGTATCGACTACACCAGCCTCAACAAAGTATGTCCTCCAGACCCTTATCCCCTCCCGCGCATAGACCAGATAGTAGATTCCACCTCCGGGTGTGAACTCTTGTCTTTTTTAGATGCGTACTCTGGGTTTCATCAGATCCAGATGGATGAGGAGGATAAGAGGCATACAGCTTTCGTAACAGTAGATGGTTTATATTGTTACGTTGTAATGCCATATGGTCTGAGGAATGCTTTACCTACGTTTCTGCGTGCCATGAACTTCACGTTCCACGACCTGATCAGAAACATAGTAGAGGTCTATGTCGATGACATTGTTGTCAAGACCAGGGTAGGGTCCACCTTGATAGAAGACCTAGCCCTCGTTTTCGATAGGTTGCGCACAACGCGCACGAAACTGAACCCCGAGAAATGCGTCTTTGGCGTCTCGGCCGGTAAACTGTTAGGGTTCCTAGTGTCACATCGCGGCATTGAGGCAAACCCAACCAAGATCAGGGCGATCGAGGCTATGCGGCCGCCGGCCTGCATTAAGGACCTCCAGAAACTCACTGGGTCCTTGGCAGCCCTCAGCCGTTTTATCTCAAAGCTAGCTGAGAGAGCCCTGCCCTTCTTCAAGCTTTTGAGGAAGTCCGGACCATTCATATGGACCGAAGAGGCTGAGCAAGCCTTCCAGGAGTTGAAGCAGCATCTCACTACTCTGCCCGTTTTAGTGGCGCCAGAGTCCGGTGAGACCCTGTTTCTCTACCTCGCGGCGACATCCGAGGTAGTAAGCATGGTCTTGGTCGCCGAGCGACCAGCCCATCCCCACGAAGGGGACACCGGGGTCCCCCAAGTGGAAGGTGGTGGTCCGCCCACCACGGGAGCTGCAGCCGGCCCCGATATCGGAGGTCCGGTTGGCACGTTGCCCTGCCAAGGCAATAGGCCACCAGAAGCTGGAGGCCAAGCCGCCCAGGGGGCCAGCCTGGCAGGGGGAGATGGTCTCGGACCTGCCACTAGGGTCCGGACCACCCAGAAGCCAGTCTATTACGTCAGTGAAGTCCTCCATGGGGCGAAGGCCAGGTATCTGGAAGCTCACAAGTTCGCCTACGCATTACTTATTGCTTCCAGAAAGTTGCGCCACTATTTCCAGGCGCATAAGGTTGTCGTGGTGACCTCTTACCCATTAAGAGCAATCCTGCGCAATTCTAACGCTACTGGGAATATCGCCAAATGGGCTGCGGAGCTGGCAGAATTCCAACTCGACTTCCAGCCCCGAAATGCTGCCAAGAGCCAAGTCTTAGCCGACTTCATCGCAGAATGGACTCCCACCGCCTCGGAATTTGGAGGTCCGCAAGCCGAGGCGGAACCTTCCCAGCCGGACAGGACCATCCGGGTTTTCACCGAGCCGCACTGGACTCTCTTCTTCGACGGGTCCGCCCGCGAAAAAGGGTCCGGAGCAGGAGTGGCCCTCGTGGACCCAAACGGGGATCAAGTAAAGTACATAGTATGCTTCGAATTCAAAGCCACTAACAACATGGCGGAATACGAAGGCTTGATCTTTGGGCTCATGATCGCTCATTCACTGGGAATCAAGCAGCTCCTGGTTAAGGGGGATTCCCAGTTGGTGATCCGACAGGTCCGAGGGGAGTGCTGCTGCAATAACCCCCAGCTCGCAGCATACCTCATGCGAGTAAGGGAGCTCGAGAAGGACTTCGAGGTCCTGGAACTGCAGCACGTTCCCAGGACCCTCAACTCAGTGGCAGATGACCTCTCCGCGAGGGCATCGACTCGGGGCTCAGTACCCGAGGGCGTCTTCAAAAGACAGCTGCTGAGACCAACCGCCCAGCCAGCCGAACTGGGCGAAGGGGGCAGAACTAGCACCTCGAAGCTAGCAGTCCCAGTGGTCCTCCATCTCTGGAGCCCACCAAGGATCGTGTGGACTAATGACCCCAGCATGTCATCAGGGACACATCCAATGGCTCAGGGCAGTCCCGATGCACGGATCTCAGAGATCCGGGACTACCTGAAGGACAAAATCCTTCCCGAAGAACGTGTGTCCGCTGAGCGCATAGTGCGGTTGGCTAAACGCTACACGCTAGTAGAAGGGGATCTCTACAGGCGTGGCGCCAATGGCATCCTCATGCGATGCATAACCCGGGAGGAGGGCCGCGATTTACTCGCGGAGATCCATGGAGGCGAGTGCGGGAATCATTCAGGGTCCCGTACGCTGGTCGGTAAAGCCTTTCGGCATGGCTTTTACTGGCCGACAGCGCTCCAGGATGCAGCTGAGCTAGTAAGGTCCTGCAAGGCGTGTCAGTTCCACGCAAAGCAGATACACACACCGGCTCAGTCTCTGCAGATGATTCCACCCTCTTGGCCCTTCGCGGTATGGGGGGTGGACATCCTGGGACCTTTCCCTAGAGCTGTCGGTGGGTACCGGTACCTCTACGTCGCCATTGACAAATTCACAAAATGGCCTGAGGTAACCCCAGTAGTAAGCATCACCCAAGGAACTGCAACAGCTTTCCTTAAGTCCATTGTGTGCCGGTTCGGCGTCCCTAGCCGTATTATAACGGACAATGGGACCCAGTTCACGAGCCAGGTCTTCCAGGACTATTGCGACGGCGTTGGCATCCAGTTATGCTTCGCCTCTGTAGCACATCCTAGGAGCAATGGACAGGTCGAGAGAGCTAACGCAGAAATCCTCAAGGGGCTCAGAACCCGCACCTTCAACTGCTTGGGAAAGCACGGTGCGAAGTGGGTTGATGAGCTCCCCTGCGTGCTATGGGGGATCCGGACCACACCCAGCCGAGCAACCGGGGAAACCCCATTCTTCCTGGTATACGGGGCCGAGGCATGCCTCCCACCAGAAATACTCTTGGGCTCCCCACGGGTCCAAGCTTTCGATGAATCTTTGCAGGAACAAGCGAGGTGCGATGACGTCGACCTCGTCGAGGAGCAAAGATGGCAGGCTGCAATCCGGAACGCACGGTACAACCAATCGCTCAAACGCTATCATGAGCGAACCGTGCGGGGCAGGGTGCTCCAACCTGGAGACCTGGTCCTGAGGCGCATCTTGAGCCGAGAAGGGCGCAACAAGCTCTCCCCCAGCTGGGAAGGCCCCTTCAAGGTGACAGAAGTTAGTCGCCCCGGTTGCGTTCGCCTCGCCACGGAGGAAGGAGTTCCGCTACCGAACCCTTGGAATATAGAGCACCTCCGTAAGTTTTATCCGTAGACAAGGAATTCAGGGCAACTCCTTTTTTCTTTTTGTAAGCTAAATAGGACCACCATGTGGACCAGAGCGGTGAAGGTCCGCCCTTGTAATCCCGACCTCTGGCTGACATCACATGACACCCTGTACCGCTTGATTAAAGAAAAAGTTTAGCCCCGAAGTTCTTGTCTCCGTTATTACTACTTGTTTCAATTTTTCCTAACCCCTATGTGGAATCCTACTCTTGCCGAAAATCTCCTCGGAACCAGCAGGACTTAGCAGCTTGAGTGTGAAGCGGTTAGCACAGAGGCTGGGAAGGAGGTCCGGAATACTAGGTGCCAGGTCCAGAGAAAAGGGGCTCGCCTTGGTAGCACGGAGCTGTCAGCTGCTTAGCCTGGTCTCATACCCTAGGCACTGAACACTCCCTACCACGCCGTGAGTTCCCCCAGTATCAGGAACAGTGCGTCTAGCGCTCCGGACCACCCCCTAAGCTAATGGCACACCCCCTAACCTCAGCAGCGAGGTCCGGCTGCGACTCCGAGGACTTCGAGGCAGCGCGGTTACCTTTTTATTTCGCTAGGAGAGGTCCGAACGACTGCAGGACCGGGCCAGAGCTAAGGTGTTTTGGTCTAAGGATAGTCCAGGGCTGTGTCGCAGTTTTGCCTGGTTCCGTACCCTTAACTCACACACCCTACTATCCCGCGAACAAACATCCTAGCCCCTGGCCCGGACAGCAAACGCTCCGGACCTCGAGTAGCGGAAAAGGTCAACTCAGAGTGGGTCCCGTAGGTGCGACATTGACGTTTGCCGTGAGTTGCATGCAGGTCTGGCCTCTGACTTAGTGGTAGCCAGCCTCAAAACTTAGAGCCTACCTACCAGGGGGCCAGGGGGTCAGGTAACAACGCATCAACATGCAGCAGGGAGCAAATGGAGATAAGTCGCAGCTACCATTCTTATATTACTTGGCATACTAACGTTTTACATAAAAAAAAGAGAAAAAACAAAACAGCAAAAGCTGTTGCCCTACGGCGCTGGAGAGGCCCCTGTCCCCGGTACATCCGGGTCCTCGTCTGCAGGGGTCCGCTGGAACTGGGCGGCGACGACCTCCACCACCTCCTGCACGCTGACCCGAGCGGCGGCCTCCGCTTCCTCCACCGGACCTGCGATGACCGGGTCCAAGGAGATGGCGGGGTCGTGGCTCCGGAAGCAGACCAGGAGGTGCTCCACCACAAGGCGGCACAACTCGCGGCCCTCAGCTTCAAGGCGCTCTCCGAGCGTGGAGTCTAGGCGCCGGAGTCGCTCCACCGCCGAGTCAAGGACAGGGAGGGCGTCCGCAATAGTGGACGGCGACTCTGTCACCCGGATCGGACTCAGTCCGAGCGGTACCAGAGCCGAACTCGCCTCCCCGGCCCAGTCGGCGATGCGTTGGAGGCCGGCGCGCATCTGCTCCCGGTCCTCCACCGCCGCCTGCTGAGCAGCACCCCGCTTCAGCTGCTCCAGAGCGGCCCGCTCAGCCAGCAGCTGCTTCTCCTGCTCCGCCAGCCCCGCTTCACGGGACTTCACCCAATCCTCGCGGACCTTGAGCGTGGCAGCCTGGCGAGCGGCAGAGTCCCTCAGAGCCTTGGCCGACGCCTCCCGCTGAGCGACGGAGTCCTCGCGAGCCGCAACCGCTGCCTCGCGCTCGACAAGCCTCGACCTCATCTTGTCGAGCTCGGAGTTGACGGCAGCTTGCCGCTCAGACACCTCCACCAGCTCTTGCCGGCGCTGCTCCACACCCTTACACACGGACTCCAGCTTCGCCTGCTCGAGCTTCAGCCGTGCCTCGGCCACCTCGGTCTGCTTCTCGCGGAGCCCAACCGCGCGCTCCCGGCTAGCGAACCTCTGCAGGTCCTCTTGCAAGGCTGCGCGGTCAACATCGAGCTCGGTGCGGGCGGTGGAAAGCTCCGCACGGGTCCGTGAGTGCTGGGCGGTGGCGGCTTCGATCTGCTCCCCCAGACGGACCCGCCAGCCGTCCAGGCCCTCGCGCTCCTGTTGCAGCCGGGCCCACTCCAGCTGGAGCGCCTCCTGGGCGTCATCCAAGGCTTGGTGCGCCCGACGAAGCACGCGAGGGAGAGGGGCTCCACCCGGCTGGGGCAGGGGCAGGAGCGGCCTACCCAGAACCTCCTCCAGTTCCCCCTCGGTAGGAGGCGGGGATCTGGGGCTGGTCGTCTGGGCGGCGGGCGACGAAGGCTCCGAGGTCCGGCAGTCAGGAGCCGCCCCCGGCGCAGGCCCTTGGGTCGCGACGCCCTCCGGCACCGGGTGGCCTGGTGCCCGGGGCTGCGCGCCCGGAGCTGCCCCCTCAGCAGGCACTCCGGGTACGGTCTCGACCCCCGAGGCGCCCCCCGGCGTCGGTCCACCTGGGGCCTGGGGCCGGACAAACGGGGTGGCCTCCGGTGCAGGCCCCTCGGCCGTAGCCCGGGCCCGCGTGGCGTCTTCCGCCGTCGGACCACCAGGGGCGCGCTTCTCCGCCGTGGTCGCCCGGCCACCAGAGCCGCTGGGGGGAGGAACGCCGCCCGGGCGTGACGGCCTAAACAAGAATGCACGGCGAAAGGCTGAGGAGCCTGGAAAAAGCTAGCCGTAGTACCACGAAGTATGCGAAGCTAATCCAAAGGGCTTACCTCGAGGTAGGCGCTGACCAGCGGCCACGAAGGCCGGAGCCTCGCCGCGACTGCCGATCTGCGGTCGACGCTGCCGATGGCTGCTGTTGCCGCGGGGCCGAGGCCGGCGCTGCCGGAGAGGGTCGCCGCTGCTGGTCCGGCGTCGGAGGAGGTGCCCGGCGCTGAGGGTGCCGCTGGCCCGGAGGCGGCGGTGGCACTCGCTCCCCTTGCCCAGAGGAGCTGCCTTCCCCTGAGGTCCGCTGACGCTTCGGGTCGGGCTCCGAGACAAAGGTCCCGTCGCCGCGGGCCAGCCTTCGCCGCGTCCCCTCACCACCCGCCGGCGGAACGGCGGGGGACGCTGCCACCGGCTCCTTGCCCTTGTCAGCAGGGGCGGTGCCTCTGGCACCAGAACCCCCAACCGGGGCGTCGCCGATGTGGATCCCCCGGTTGGGATCGCCTCCAAGCTGCCGCGCCGCGAGGCCGCCGTCGTCGAGCGTGGGCATCTCCCGGAGCACCGCCGTCCGCAAGGCCTGGTCGCGGCAGAGCGGCACGATAGCGGACGGTAGGCGCAGCTGCTCCGGAGGGAAGTTCACGTCCGTGACGCACCGCACCCATTCCTCCAGCAGGAGCGGCGTCAGGTCGTGCTCTTCGCCACGTACTACCCGGCTGCAGTCGTTGGGGCCGGTGTAGTTCCACGCCAACCTTGGCCGCATCTGCAAGGGAGCGAGCCTCCGCCTGAGGAAGTCCGCGAGCACGTGCAGCGAGGTCAGGCCGCCGCTGACGAGCTCGGCGATCCTGGCCAGCACGGGGGAAAGCTCGGGTGGCAGATCCGTCGAGGCACCCTCCGGGAGGGGTGCGTCGGGGCTGCTGTCCGGGAGCGCCAACCGGTCGTTCGGCTCCGCCTTGATGATCACCCAGTCATTACGCCAGTGCTCCCACTTGGCGCTGGCGAAGGTGGGAAGGTAGGTCGATCTTCCCCCGGACCCCTTCAGCAGGAAGTAGTACCGGCCGATCTCCGTCGAGCTCCGCCCGGAACACCTCACTGAGAAGAAGTGGCGGAAGAGCGTCACGCAGGGAGGAACCCCCACGAACATCTCGCAGAAATGGGCAAAGATAGCCGCATGGAGGATGGAGTGGGGGGTGAGGTGCTGAAGCTGCAGCCCAAACGTCTCCAGCACCAGCATGAAGAAAGAAGAAATTGGAATCCCCAACCCGCAGTAGAGGTAGGGGACGAAGAGGACGAACTCCCCCAGCTGCAAGTTGCGGTGGTGGGAGGAGCCCGTACGAACATTATCGCGGCGCTCCGCGTCCGTCCAGCCGAGCAGGCGACGGACGCGGGTGAGGTTCTCCTCAGTCTCCCGGGGGGATTGGTGGCTCGGACCCATCGCTGAGGAAGATGGCGATGGAGAAGGCGAGGAGCACGCAGCGGGCAAGGAGCGAAAGCTCTGCTGCGAAGAAGATGAAGCGCCACGGCGGAAGCAAGGGATGCAAAGGCAAATGGCAGAAGGACGTGCTCGGCCGATGGCCGAGAACCCTATTTGACGGTTGCCCCCAATCCTCCGCAAGCCGCGGACGACAAGTGTACGCACGCTCGGGCGCACCCACGGGCCACCGAGTCTATGACAGCAGGGGCCCGAGGAGGCAGTCATGGCAGGCGGGTAGAAGAGCAAGCAAGGCAGGAAGGCGAACCGGCGCCGCTCGCGGACGCGCGTCCCGGCGCGACGTGCGGGGCCCCTGCCTTTTCCACTTTACGCACGGCTGCCCACGTAGCCGTCTGCCCCGCCTTAATGGCAGGAGAAGAAGTAGGTGAACCGCTGCGCGGTTTCCGACGCGGGCCTGCCCCCACGTTCCCCGAGAGATTCCCACGATCGCGCGCCTCCAGATCATGGGAACCCACGGGGCCACCCCGCGGGGTCAGGTGGCTGCCCAACTATGAGCTTAACGGCTAAGCGCCAGTAGCCACACACGGCTCCCGGCGGCTTGTGTAGTAAGCGACGGTGGGCTCACCTCAGGTTCGAAGAACTCACCAAAGGCGAGCCCAGGGGCCACTGTCGGTACCCAGCTAACCAGGTACCCGCTTACACTGGACGAAGATCACTAGGGAGGTAACTACTGCAGTACAAGGAGGGCCTAAGGCCGCATACAGATGGGCCCGGCCCACTCCTTGGGGAAGCTAGGGCCACGCACCCGGCCCACAGGGGAGGCCCCGGACCTCCTTGAGGACCGAGCCTCCCCCAGCCACGCGAGGGGAGGTCCGGACCTCTCGGGCCGGAGCCCGGGGCCCGTACCTTCGGTGGTTCAGGGGCGCCTCGTGCCCACAGAGCACGGGGAGGTCCGGAGCCGGCGCCCCCAGTGGTCCGGGGCCGCCACGTGCCCCCAGAACGCGTGGAGGTCCGGAGCCGCCACGTGACCACAGGGCACGGAAAGGTCTCGCGTTGCCACGTGCCCACAAGGCGCGTGGCAGGGGCCTTCAGGCGGGCGCCTCGCCCACCTGCCGCATTTATTGCGGGCAGGCGGGCGTGCCCGATGCCGCTGACACCGCCGCTGTCAGGCTGGCACGCCCCAATGCCGCTGACACCACGAGTGTCAGGCAGGCGTGCCCCCGTCGCCCGCCGACGTTGTCAGACAGGCGTGCCCCCGTCGCCCGCCGACGTTGTCAGACAGGCGTGCCCCCGTCGCCCGCCGACGTTGTCAGACAGGCGTGCCCCCGTCGCCCGCCGACGCCGCCGCTGGCAGGCGGCGGCGGCGAGGCAAGGGGGCGCGCCTTACCAAGGCGCGGCGGCGATGACAGAGCACTACAGTTGATTTCCCCAGCTACACTGGGGGCTATACTGAGAAAACAAGTACGCTGTACTCATCATGAGCCGCGCCACGCGCGGCGGCCGCGCTCAGCCTAATACTAGGCAGCGGCGCTACAACGCTGCTACGGGCGCCCTGTCCTGTCGCGCGTGCGCGTCCCCTGCCCCTTGGCCTCTGAAGCCTCTCAGCGGGTTTAGCAGCCGATGGGACAGGGCGGCGTGAGGCAGGACGGCGCGGCGCCGTATCCGGGCGACAAGACGGTATGGCGGATCTCCAGGCCATACCCGGTCACGACGGTGGTACAGGCACGAAGCATGGAAGCATTGGACATCAGTCACAGAATAGAACTGTAGCATAGAGGAAATGGCCGGGACCACCTGTCGGGGCCCGGCCACCATGTACATGCCCCCCCTTGGGCTATAAAAGGGGAGGCATACGCAACACAAAGGACAGACTCAGACAAGCTCGAACTAGCCCACGAAATACAAGAACACACCCACAGTGGACGTAGGGTATTACGCTCCGGCGGCCCGAACCACTCTAAATCCTCTCGCCACCATCGTGCCGCCACCAACTTAGCTAACAACGATTGCTCCCCCTAACTACTCCCAGTACTTAGGATCTTGGCCGGGTGCGCTCCGCCACCTGACCAGGAGCACTCCCGCTCCGACACACGCGTCAGCAGCGACCGATGGGCGACCGTGTCATCGGGGGAGAGGGTGCGGGCGGAGCGAGAGAGGAAGCAGGCGATGGCCTGCGTAGGAAAGAAGGTGGATGGCTTGCATGGTGGTGGCGATCTCAGAGCAGGGCGCGACGGTGGGCAGCCGAGGTGGCGCAGGGCACGTAGCCCAGCTAGGGAAGCAGGGTCGTCAGCGGCCGAGGCGGATCAGGCCCGAGGGTGGAAGGGAGAGTGAGGAAGGGGTTGACATGTGGGCCCTAGACCGCAGTGGAGCCTACTTGGAACAGTGTGGCATGCCACGTAGGAATAACGGGTTGGAATTGTATCCGATTGGACCTATATGACGTAAAATCCAACTTCGGAGACCTAGGTGACACAACATGCCAACTTCTTGTACCCACAATCAAGGTTTTGAAATATCAAGACCTATGTAACACGGTGTGCGAACTTTGAGAACCGCCGGTGCATTTTACTCTATTATCTGGTTTTCACGAGAGGGTGAGACCCGTCAAACTGCAAGCCAAACACACTAAGGGGTGTTTGGATAAACTGGTCAAACTTATAATAGTTTGACTTAGGATAAAATTAGAATTTTATTCTTTCGTAGACGGAAGGCTGATAGCTCGTAGCTAATTTTTAGCTAAGACACAATTTATCAATTAGCTAAGGGTATTTAGGTATTTTATAGTTAATTTTTAGCAGCTAACTTTTAGTCAGGTGTATCAAACATTCCAAATGCAGTCAATCATTTGCGTTTGGGGCTTTGGGACTTAGTTCTCTCTTTCCCCTGCTTCCTTTGTGTTCAGATAATGATGATCGCTGATGCAGAGTAAGTGTAAAGCTAGATCCTGTAGTCCCATACATAAGCACTCCCGTGCTAGTGACCTTACAGCCAATGGCATCGTCAGCAGATCATATTTCCTGATAGGATTGGAATTGGACTCGTATCATTAGCTTGGTACGGGTACATACCCCCATTCAATTTCATAATATATAGGGGAGAACCAGCATTTATTGTCTCCAACGCAAAAGACTAAACAAGCAAATAAGTGTTGCAACGAAGAACTTGTATTTATTATAACTTTCAAGCACTAGGTTTCTCTCTCCTCGTACCTAGAACGACTTCCTAGATGGCTACTGCATTGGAGAGTGTTTCTGTGCATGCACGATGCCAACCGATGTTTATTCAGGTCAAATCTAACAAATTGTCTACGTAATCGTCCATAGTATGAAAATGACGTTGTAGCCATACTATACATAAAAGTTTGAATATATAGACAGTGTAATATACGATCTGCTGAAGCTAGCCTTAGGATATGGGTCTGTCTTGACCTCACTCTCGGTGACCCTAGCTCCAACAACAAATGGCAAATAACTTAAGTACACCACAGCTGTAGCATAACTTTGTTATCGTAACTCATCAAAGTGGATGGTTATGTTAAGATTGATTGACCATGTATCAAAATATCAGATATATATCCAAACCATCTTTGAATAAATAAGGAGCAACCATGTCAAACTTTACAGCTAATGCATTCTGTTGGGTTTAAGAATGAAAGTCACATCTTATTGTTCATAAGGAAACTCTATGACACATAGTTTAAAAATAACAAATTAACCTATAAGATAATATAAGTAAAAGTGCATCAGGCTCATATGTTAACTTATCTTACATGGTTGCTAATTATACATAATTCCTACAAAATGATCTTTTCCATTAAACATTTATAAGCACAAGGTGTACAGCAAGTGAATGCAGTTAAACCAATCACAACAGGAAAATTCGCCTCTCATTTTCATCAAGTTCTCCCATAGTTATCTTACTGTGCCATAGTGAGCTACACACATGAATTCACGCAATGGGTACGAAAAGGAGCAATACCAAAACCACACACTGTCTTGCATTTGGTTTCTTAACTTGTCTTGTTAATTCATCATGGAGCCATAGATAAATCATCTGCTCCTTGCATTTACTACTTGCAAACTTGATGTGACAAAAAAGTGAACTTGATGCCACAAAAATCATGGTTAACACACAAGAATGCTCAGATAATGTAAAAGTATAATCAGATAAACAGAGGGTAGAAGAGGATTAGAAAAGTCATTAACAATTTAGGTGCAAATGGCCTGATACCACAACTTGGATAAAATAAGATACGCTTAAACTCTTTAGAACAGTTTTGAATACCAAAGATATAGTAAAGAGGTTTTTTTTTTCCTAAACCACCTCTACAATCTCTCCTAGAAAATCTTAGAAAATGAACAAGCCACTAATATATCTCACCACGGGTTTAGCGGCGCAAGAGAGTGTCTCCATTTGGGTGATGGCCTTGGTGTAGCAGATGGCATCAGCATAGCGTTCTGCCCCATCCTCGCTAGCTTGTTCCCTGGACTGCAGCATACCCACTCAGACTGCCACTCGATTAGCCCCTCCACGTGTTTCGGCTTGGATGGCAGCTGGCTTTCATCCTTTTCAATTCTCTCCGATAGGCTCTGAAATTTTGGAGACTCTGCAGAAGACAAATAGGCAAGTCATATATATGGTGACTTAAAATAGGGTACAAATTATTTGGGAACTATTTTAAATCAGTGAACCAGGGTTTGACAATGCAAGGTTTCAGAGCCTATGCAAAACAAACGGCTTCTCTGCTTTTCCCAAGTGGACTGTACACATTTATCAACCAAAAATTGCAAATTAGCGCTTGGGAGAGCAAAATGAACCAGAAGCATGAAATTTATCGTCGAGTCAAAAAGGGACGGAAGCTTGATGAAACTGAATAACGGATGAAGCCTAACCAAACTGAATGAATATAGAAATGCAGGTTCTATTTGCGAAATTCATTCCCTCTCCACTTATGGTATAACAAGCTATGCATCACTGATCAAAATTAGAACTCATCTGAACTAATGAGTCTCAAGTTATAAACAATTACCGTTAAGTTATGTAAGCAATTAGACGCCAAGGGCTATAACTGACCATCTGCTCCTTGTATTTACTACTTACAAACTTGATGCCACATAAAAGAGAATATTACATTATGCAAAGCATCTGGTGCTCATATACGTTCATGATCAATTTTCATGGAACCAGTGCGTTTGCAAGTGAGCTGCTGCTGCAAGTGGGCTAAAAAGATGTTAGTGTTACCAACGTGGTTCCATATTCTCAATAACCATCTTATATATTGCATAATTCTATTATTCTTTTTAGTCAATTAGATTAGAGAGCAGAAACGTCCGGGCCACAGTTCACTGGTTCCGTATTCTCAAGCATACTCTCATACAGGAGGTACGTGCATCAATTCAGGGTTAAAAGTGAGCTGCCATGGGCTATATTTTTTTTCTCTCTTAATACATTTTTAGCCTTATTAGCTGGCATCTAACACAGTTTTAGAGATCCTCCAAAACTATAATATCTACTACTTCTGAAACACTTCGGCAACGATGTCAGAATAAACTCAAGTCACTGCAACTGATGCTAAAAGGAATAATAATAACATGGCCATTCGGCCACTTAGGCTGACTCCAATATGGTGCCTCGAATGGTTCCTTAGAACGCCGTTTTGCACCTGTTTGGTATAACTGCTGCGTCGTAAAAATAGAGCGGGAGGTATCCAGTGATAGAGAATGGGATTTGAGGCACCTTCATTGGAGTCAGCCTTACTAATTGCTTGTTCTGGAAGACCGGGATAGAGCTGACTGATCAGATCGTGAGCTCCTTCTGCAGCTCAGAGCGAGGCACCCATGTTGCATTCTGCATCTTGACTCTTGAGGCAGAGCCTCAGCGGGAACGCCAGGGCCACCACCACCGCACTCAACGCTGCAGCCTTCCTTCATGAGTTCTCGCCTCTCCTCCTCCCTTGAGTGCCGCACGCTCCACACATTGGCCCTGTTTGGTACAGCTTGAGCTTTTCTATAAGCTAGCTTTTGCACAGCTGGAACTTTTTGCCACTTAAAAGCGTGGGTGTTTGGCACACCCGCTTCTTTCTCGGGGGAGCTTTGGCCGGAGCTGTGGGCCGCAGGGGCCAGCGGCGGCGGGCGGCGCGCCGGAAGGGCGAGCAGCGGCCGGTGACGCGCCGGAAAGGGAGAGCGGCAGCGAGCCGCAGCCCGGAGGTAGAGAGGGGCAGCGAGCGACGCATCGGACGGGAAAAGGAGAGGGGCGAGTCGGGCGACGCACCGGACGGGGGAGAGGGGGCGGCGGCGCGTGACGCGTCGGACGGAGAGGGAAGCCGCGCGGCCGGCGGTGCGTCGGAGGGAAGCCGCGGCGGGCGGCGCCTCCGAGGCGGAGGGGAGCTGCGGCGGGCGGCGCAGCGACGCGGAGGGGAGCCGCGGCGGGCGGCGCAGCGATGCAGAGGGGAGCTGCGGCAGGTGGCGCACCGGAGGGGAAGAAGGAGAGCGGCGACGAGTGCGCCGGCGGAGGGGAAGGAGAGGGGCGCGCAGGAGGGGGGAGCGGCGATGGGAGAGGAGGGTGTCGGGGGGAGAAAAAGCTACGAGAAGCTGCCCTCCGCCCGCGGAAAAACAAATTCCCTCCGTAGTTATTTTCGAGAAGCTCAAAAAAATTTAAGTTGTTGGATAAGCTACTGCGTTTGGTACCAATTTTGACTTAAAAAAAGCAAAAGCT
The DNA here is from genome assembly GCA_030272315.1 of Paspalum vaginatum. NCBI lineage: Eukaryota > Viridiplantae > Streptophyta > Magnoliopsida > Poales > Poaceae > Paspalum > Paspalum vaginatum. The sequence continues at coordinate 7,635,727 of CM059014.1, read as the reverse complement.
GAAAAACGAGTGTGCCAAACAGGGCCATTGATGAGCTCGCCGAAAGCCAGCAGCAGCGTCCTGGCATCGGCGTCGGCCCCATCAGTCGAAGAGGCAGGTGTGGCGGCTACAACAGATGCTGATGTAGCTAAGCATGGTCTCGACGAGGGCCTCGGTCTTCCTGTGCGTCTTGTCGGAGTGGAAGAGCTCGAAGACGACTTGGGCGAGGAGCGCAAGCAGGCTTTGGCGGCGCAGGGGGAGGAGGCGGCGAAGGCTTGAGAGGAATTAGAGCAGGTAACGGAGGTCGTCGGGGCGGTCGTGGAAGGTAAGCGCGGAGAAGAGCGCCCTCCTCCTGCCCTACTCCTCGCTCCTCTCGCCGGCCTCCTCCTCCTTCCCGCCGTGGTCGCCGCCTCCTCCTCCATGCCAGTCCCACCATGTCCGCCGCCGGTGGCTCCTCGGGCCGTATCCGCACCATGGCGGTTCGATCCCGGCCAAGGAACACCGCTAGAAGATCCGTCGGCGCCGGCGCCTCGTCCTCTTCTGTCACCGCCGGCCACCATGGTGAGCGGATCCACCAGCGGCGGCCCAGCATCCTCCTCCCTGCTGGTCGTCTATTGGCGGTGGCGCCGTGGCGGTGTGGGAGGAGCGCTTGGGGAGTGGAAGGGCTGGGGACGCTCGGGAGTCGGGAGGTGGGAGCGTGAGAGGGGTGCGCTGGGGAGAGGAGCCTACATGTCGGCGCACTGCGGACGGAGTGGAGGGGAGCGGAAACACAGGGGAGCGGACATAGGGGGAGTTGGAACCTTATAAACTTTTAGGTTATTTTAATAGCTTTGAGATGCCAGTCCAGTCTAGTTCTACGGAGATGCTCGTAGGGATAGTTTGTGCGTCCCTACAGTTTATAGGAATGAGTGTATGCATACGTGAACGTGTGAACTGTCTGCATTGTAGTGTATTTTTTTTAAAAAAAATAACAAAGGGAGTGTGTCTTTATCCAAACGTCAAAATGTTGGAGTAGCCTTTTTTTTTTTTTTGACAAGGTAGCCATTCCTTTGTTGCTATAGACGTGTCAACAGCAAGACAGCAGTGATTCAACCCCAAACACAACAAATCGAAGCACGGAAGGAACTTATTGGCGGGGGTGGAATTGAAAAGGCGAGGCCAGGACAGGCGGGCACCATGGACAGGCCGACAGAACACAGATTCGACACGCAACGTCTATCACCCACACAGCCTCATGCTCCTCAGAGGAACCTGTTGAGGTACTCGTCGACGGTGGTGTACTTGACGTCCGGGTACAGCTCGCTGGCGTCCACCCCCTTCGCCGGGTCGATCTCAAAGCCGGCCTGCTCGCCGCGCACGTACACCGCGTGCGCGATCGCCAGGATGATGTTCACCGGGACCGGCGACTCTGCACATCGATCAACACTGCACGCGTCAGTTCACGTATATATGTCGGGATCGTCGCCGTCCACGGATCGATCGAGGACCATGCATGCAACAATGGCGCCGACCGACCTTGGATCTGCTTGAGCACGGCGTCCTCGGGGAGGTACACCCGCTCGACCGTCTTGCCGGTCTTCTTCTCCCACAGCGACAGCAGCTCGTCGTGCGACAGCGTGTTGGCCGGCGGCTTGATGTACAGCGTCTTGTTCTCCGCGCGCGGGTCGTCGGCCGCCAGCACCGCGTACGTCCCGATGTCGCCTTCCTCCACGTACACGGCCTTGGCGGCGCCGTCGCCGAGGACGACGGCCTTGTCGACGGGGGGGCCCTGGGCCAGGGCCTGCCCGACGGTGGGGAGCGCGTAGCCCGCGAAGTACCCGGCCACGGCGAACGTGTAGGGGACGCCCGCGGCCTCGGTGGCGCGCCGGATCGCCGCCTTGCCCGCGAAGATGGACCGGGCGGGCTCCACGGCGCCCGTGCGGTCCACGTCCAGCCCGAACTCCGACGGGAAGAACCGCCGCACGTTGCCGGCCTCCTTGATGGCGTCGATGAGCTTCGTCTGGTCCCCGATCTGGAATCCGCCGAGCGTCGAGATGACCACGTCCGCCGCTCTCACCGCGCTCACCAGGCTCGCGTGGTCGTACAGGTCTCCCTTGAGCAGCGTCACGCCGGCGTCCTCGAAGCTCTTGAGCAGCGCCGCCTTGGCCGGGTCAGAGGGGGCCGTGTCCCTCACCAGCGCCAGGGTGGGGTGGCCTAGCCGCGCGCTCGCCGCCACCACGTGCCTGCCCAGGTAACCCGTGCCGCCGACCACCAGGATCTTGCTCTTCTCCGACGCCATCCTGAGTATGGCTACTTCCTCGGTCACCTGATTACTTGCCACCAAACGAACGGCACTACTACTTTATATAGCGACTGGCTCAATAGGACGGCCGCTGGGTGCGGCCAACAGTGACCTTGGTTTCCTTTCCTGGTGACCGGTGAGGATAGGCAAGCTAAAAGATCTACTGAAAAAAAGAAACATACAGTCGTCTAACGGATAGTCTCTAACCGACTAACACTATGAATTATCCGCCAGTAGCATTATCAATTGAGATATGAATCAAAGCACCTTCTAAATTCGCATATAATTACCCATCATACAATTATGGAATAAATTAAAATAAGCCTAAATTTATATATAAACTACTCACCATACCAATATGAAAAAGAAATTAAAGTAGCCCCCACATTACATGTAAATTACCTTTTGTGTCATTATGCAGCCAAATAATTGGATGCATTGTGGTTCGTAAGCTTTGCTTCACTAAAGCAGAAGATGTCTTTTTAAAAAAAATATATCATTTAAGACATGGAAACTGCTCAAATATACATAGTAATAAGTTGATGTTGTTTACTTGCTCAATATCGCGTGCTATAAAAATTTTAGCAGCATCTGCATAATGCAAAATAGTCGGCCATCTTTTGGTAATAATGTAACTAAATGAAATTTCCGAGCGTTGCTGCGGGGATTTAGGTGCCACCCCTGCATATGTCACGTAATAGATTACATGCATGTAACCAAAGAAAATCGATGGACGTCATAAATAGATGTCTTAGTAGATAATGATGTGGCGTGCCATTAAGTGGGCTCTTTGATGATGTTGCCTCATTAATAAAATGGGGTGCACTTGTTTAGAGATAGAAGATTCATGGTGGCGGGTGAGTATACATGTACTTACTCTATTCCTAAAAGAATGTATTTCTAGCATTCAAATTTTATTACACAATGAATAAAATTGTAGCTTGTGAACTAGTATCTTATTAATTGTTTTTTCTTTTCAAGGTGTATGTATATTTAATGGCTAGATCGTTTTCCCTTTTCAGGATGTATTTGCATATGATTATATATGTCAATCTATTTTAAAACGAATTCAAGGTTAGTATATATATACTGCAATAATTCGTGGGATCTGAAATCTAGTCACCTCACCAAATGACTGAATGAGCGCGCGGCCCTAGTGAACCCGGACGCGGCTGCCTGTTGGTGCTCGTCTGCGATGAACCCGTCCATGTTCCCGGCCAAGTGGATCACTCTAGACATGTCCAAGTTCGTCCCTCCCGGAACCTGTGATTGACACAGACGTACAATGGTCTGATGCAAATCGATCGGCTTGTGGGTCATTTTCGGCTTATATTAGATTTTTCCTTGCTCTTGTGTCTCACCTAACATCGTCGATAATGATCCTTGCAGTCGCTATGTCTTTCTCGAAAACAAAAACTTTTAGTATTAAACTGTTATAACTTTTCCCTCCCTTCGTCCCTTTGCCATCTCAAACGAGTTTAGGGTTTTTGATATGCCTAGTTTGTGATCAAAATATTCACTTGGTTTTTCTCAAAACACAGAAGACATTAATGCATCCAAGGTTTCACAAATACTCCATATGTCACACGTGTCTCTCTTACATGTGTGACATTAAACATTTGAAAATTTGACCAACTAAATACCCCATTGAACATATGTAGTACTCCGTAGAACTGTTTGAAACATAATCATTCCAATGCTTTCAAAAGCATCCAAGCCCCAAGAATACACATTGTCATGTATTCGCATTACCGATTTACAAATTATTGGAAGGGGAGATGAGGTGCTAGGATGGAGGAAGACGAACAATGGAGAAAGGAAAAAAACATACAGTCAATTTTTGTCCAAAAGCCTATAAAGATTCTTTTTAATCTTTTATAAGGGGCTGGCTGTGCAAATTATTTCCGTTTTTGTTCGTGTGCTTCTGTGTTCACTGTTTTGTCACTGGATTTTTTGTTTAATGTTATTATACGCAGCGTTTAATGTGGATAAACTGATTTTGAGCCGAGAAAATTAACTGGTTGGTCACTAGCTTGCTTGCAGTCGAATGAAAGCAACACTACAGGTCCACAGCACGGACCACGGAGCCTGCAAATCGGTGGGTGGGTGAGTGGGTCAGACGTCAGCTCCTCCGCTTTTTTTCTTTTTTTTAAAAATTTTGCCAGGAGCATTGGCTATTCATCTCAGAACTCGTATCGTATGGACACCTACGTTGTGAGCGTCTCAGAATGCGCCTACGGAGCAACGCACCCCTACACACACACTTATACACACACCCCACACACGCTCCGTTCCCTTTGGGAAGTAAATCCCGGTGCGACACCCGCGTCCGATCTTGACGAGAATCGAACGCGGGCGGGCAGCGTTCCACCCGGACGGCTTACCACCGAGCCAGAGGCTCGTCCGCTCCTCCGCTTTTTTTCACAATAAAAGTCTGGTGACGATGAGACGGCCCGGTATTTCAACGTCCCACCCTGGAGGACTGCGATATTTTTTCAGTACAGTGAAGGAGTGCAATATCATTTTTCATCCAACGAAATCCTTTATTCCCTTGAGACTGAGTCTAGCAGTTAGGGTATTCACTATTTCTATCCACTATTCTAACTACCATTTCCTCTGTAAACGGTGTCGCCAGTCGCTACAATGTCGTTTTGTTCTATACACGGCCATTTATCTTATCTGCTGGACTCGGTCTCACATCAGTTCTACCGTAGAGTTTGGAAAGAATTAAAAAGGATTGGAAAAGATCCAAAACCAACAGTCTTTTATTTTCTCACCTCTTTGTGTACTAATATCTACTAGGTAACTTCTTTGTCTTAGAATTAATGAGAAAAGGAAGACGCTGATCAATACAAGTGTCTTTTTTAATTCTTCCATCTTCCCCCTCCGCTTTCCTTGATTACCCTGCTGCTCATGAGTGCCACATGCATAATGCATGGTATAAAAATCTTGAAGGTACGTCCTATCTCAGGTCCTAGCATGACAAAGCACAAAATGTATAGAGTAAAACGAGTGTACGGACAGTGTAAATATAATCAATCAGATTAGACCACCTCCCATTTACATGGGAAGAGTTCTTTGACCAGCACCTATACCAAGTTATGAGATCCCGATACAACCAAAACATGCAAAGCTGGCTTTTGAAGCCCAAATACAAAATTTATGGCTAGCTAAGCCGAAAACCGTTAAGAGTCGAACCCATGGCTTAAAGGTGCTAAGGTCGCTCCAACCACTAGGCTACATACCAGTTCACTTGCTTATCACTTTAATTATACAAGAATGGCATGGTTTATGAAAAGACCTCCAACTTTTCTGTTTTGTAAGTTTTTGGGTGTTGATAGCTTCGAAACACCCGAAAGGGTATAAAAAAGGACACTGCCCATGTTTATTTCAAATTTGACGTGTACCATGTGAGGGAAGTGTTGAATTACAGGTGAAACGGCCGTGTGTTTAAGTTGGTTGATGCCATATCATCGCCCTCAAAACACACACGGTCGATGTCAAACAAACAACACCAGTGACTATAGCTGATCTGATCGACGCATGATCATCACACATGCACTCGTGACGTGTCAAAAGGATCCTACGGATTATACACGTTCAGAGCATCCTGTCGAGGTAGTCGTCGACGTTGGCGTACTTCACGTCCGGGTACAGCTCGCTGGCGTCCACCCCTTTTGCCGGGTCGATCTCGAAGTTGCTGTGCTCCCCCTTGATGTGCGTCACGTGCCCGATCGACAATATCATGTTCAGCGGAATCGAAGCCTCTGCGGATCGAATTGTTCATGTGTGTACACATCGACCTCATCAGTTCATATCTATCACATTGTGAAGCATTGTTCCAGTGGTTGGAGAGCTATAGAGCTAATGCTGTAGCCTACCTTGGATCTGCTTGAGGAGGGCGTCCTCGGCGACGTGCACCCGCTCGAACGCCCTTCCGGTCTTGCTCTCCCAGAGCGCCAGCAGCTCGTTCTGCGACAGCGTGTTGGCCGGCGGCCTGACGTACAGCGTCTTGTTCTCCGCGCGCGGGTCGTCGGCCGCCAGCACCGCGTACGTCGCGATGTCCCCCTCGTCCACGAACAACACCTTGGTGTCGCCGTCGCCGAGGACGACGGCCGTGTCGACGGGGGGCGATGGCTGGGCCAGGACCTGCCCGATGCCCGGCAGCCCGTAGCCGAAGAAGTAGCCGGTCCACACGTACGTGTAGGGCACGCCCGAGGCCTCGACGGCGCGGCGACGAACACGGACCTGGTCGGCTCCACGGCGTCCGAGCGGTCCACGTCGAAGCCGAACTCCGACGGCAAGAACCTCTGCATGCAAGGGCAAACTGTGATCTAGTGCCAAGCTAGCCGTCGTTGATTTTGAACCCTGAATATACCTTGACGTTGCCAGCCTCCTTGATGGCGTCGAGGAGCCTGGTCTGGTCGGCGAGCTGGGGCGGCCTGACGGTGGAGATGACCACGTCCGCGAGCTTGGCCGCGCGCACCAGGCTGCCGTGGTCGTACAGGTCGCCCTTGACCAGCGTCACGCCGGCGTCCTCGAAGCTCTTGAGCAGCTCCGCCTTGGCCGGGTCGGAGGGGGCCGTGTCCCTCACCAGCGCCAGGGTGGGGTGGCCTAGCCGCGCGCTCGCCGCCACCACGCGCCTGCCTAGGTAACCCGTGCCGCCGACCACCAGGATGCTGCTCTTGTCAGCCGCCATGTCTGTCGATCGATGATGCTTGGAGGACTGATAGGAGGAATGAGACTCGTGGTGGGGATGCTTCGCTCGGTGGTGTGCCTTGCGACTGCCCGTATATATACTTGTCACCTCTGTTACAACTCGATCGAAACGCTTGCACATCGCCATGGATGCTCGAAATGCTTGCACATTCGCCATGGATGCGTCACTCGTGAGATCAAATGGATAGGTGTGGCGTCACTCGTGAGATCAAATGGCGTCACTCCTGATATCAATACGGCAACTCGGCAAGAGTTGGCATTATTCACGGCTGACCACTGACGCGTGCAATTACCTGACCGCATCTAGCGAATTGTCGGAAACCTGTTTGTTTGTGCTTTAATCTCTCTCAAAATTTCACAAAATTAGGTTTCACGTTTGAAATGCCAGCATGATTTCGAACATAAAATCCTTTTTTTAAAATACGGTGGTATGGATCCAAATTGTCCTATAAAAAGTAGGGTGTGATACTCAAAGTTGCTCAGTGAACAAAGAATCGGCCCCCAAACCGTTTGCTCCAAACGAGGCGGAACACATCAGAATCGCCCCAAGAGAGCTCCTGGAGATGCATTCCGCTTGGTAAAAAAAAACTGGTTACTCCACATATCATTTTAAAATCTGTGAAACTAAGAACTCACTCGATGTATGCAAGTAGCATACTCCTAGAAAATAGTGCCATTGCATATTCACACCTCCAATAAGGCAATAACAACAGCAATTCAATCGCCAGGACAGACTTATCACTTGCAAACACAGTTCAGCCATCGAGAAAGCGACTTTGCACTTGCAATCAAAGTTCAGCTAGCAAGAGCGATGGTGACTTTTCCGCGCAAATCATGTTCGCTGTAGGGAACATACATATAACAACATTGTTCTGAAGAAGGGTAGGACTAGGACCGTGGGAAGCACAGACCCCTCCTCGTTAGATTAAAGAAACGGCCGAGGTACACATTGATGGTGATGTAGATGACCGGTCAGGGTCAATATCAAAGTTGGTCTGGTCGCCCCTGCCAAGAGAGGAGAGCATGAGGGGCAGCGGTATCAAAGTGAACGCCGGCAGCGGTATCAAAGTGAACGCCGCCGCCGCATAAAAAGGTATTTCTCCATAACAAGGCTTGATTCTGATGCGCGAATCAGAGGGTGGGCAGGCAGGCGGCAGTTGTAATTAGAGATGCGTGTATGAAATGAACCAGCGTTAGTAGTCAGTACCTTCGATCCACTTCATAATGTCCTCTGGGATCTAAGCCTTCTGGAAGGTCAGCCCTCAGCCGGCCTTCTTCACCCACATCAATATGAGCTCGTTTTCAAGCGAGGCGGTCATGAACAGGATCTTGTTCAGGGTCCTCGAGGCATCGACCACACACTTATCGTGTAGGCAGCAATGTCATCTCCACCGCGAACACAGCTGCATCACGGCACACAGTGACGCTGCTGGATCCACAGTGTTGAGTCGATCCATATCAGAGCCGAACTCAGATAACACAAACCTCTGTACAACAGATTCTTGACATTAACATTGCCTGCCTCCTTGATAGCAGCAATGATCCTTGTTTTCTTGCCAACCAGGCGGGGCTCACTCCTGAGATGACTCATGACTCACGATCCAAGAGACCTCCCTAGAATACACATACAGGCAAGTAGGCAACAAAAACTCAAGCAAGCATGTTCTTAAAAATATGTCCTAACAGTAGTGACTTAGCAACTCTTAACAGGCCCCATAATGCATAAAATGTATCTGCTCTTGAACTGAGCTGGAGGAGCTGAAGGAGTAGTTACCTGCTAAACTGTTGACACTTGGTAGCATACTTGAAATTACATACTGGGAATTTGGGAAAGTATGTTACATCCCACACATAGATTATTTCTAGTGGTTTGCTACAAATAAGAATTAGTATCAAAGTCAAAAATCACTATTATAGTACTATTTAGTAAACAGGGGAGAACAAGAAGTGACTCAAACTAGTAGCAGATAGTAATGATTACTGGTACCTTGATGAGAGCAGCACGGAAACCAGCAAAACTATTTGAGGATCTGCGCCTTAGCTGGGTAAGATTGAGTGTATGAGATGCAACAGTTTTAGTAGTCAGTATCTTTGATCCATTTAAGAATGTCCTCATCTGGGACATAAGCCATCTGGAAGGTCCTGCCAGCCTTCTCCCACATTGATATGAGCTCGTTGTGGGACACCACGTCTACAGGCAGCCTCAAGGTTTAATTGATGAGAGTTTCAGCAATCAGAAGCCAAAAGTACATTTCCATAAACATTAGAATGTCTGTGGATTGCTACCATGGTTACGAACACAAGCAAAAGTCTTGGTATACACTATCTCAGTTAAAACAAACAAATACCATTAAAATATAAGCAAAATTAAACTTAAATAATAGGTGAGATCAACTGTATAGCCTAAACACTTCTGGTCATACTAAAAATATCATTTGAGACACAATAACTTTCATGATACTGTTGGTGCCAAGAAAAACACACACAAGAAAACCCAGTATTATATTCTATGAACTATGAACAAATTATGGTGACTAGCGCAGATCTGCCATGCCTAGAGGGAAATAACACATAATTTAACCATCGTAATCAAGTCAAGGCAGCAATGGATCAGAGTTGGCTTTGGGCTTCAACTAGAACTTTCAGGAAATTATCCAGAGCACAATATGACCAGTTGACAAGAGACTATGAGAGAGCAAATGCACAGCAAGTCAATGCTACAAAACAATAATTCCAGTAATAGCCTTTCAGTTCAAACCACTAGGATTATTTGCACAAAGCAACATACTTATTCCAACCTCCGAATATGAGATTAACAGTCAATTAAAACATACAAAACTGTTTCAGTATTACAGTCAATGGAAAACACAAAGAACTGTTATAGTGTGGAAATTATCATAAAATGGTAATTTGTCATATCATGTTTTCTTTAGATACAAATACAATTGGCAATTCTTATAACACGATATAATACGGATTTGAGAGCAGTTCCAAGTAACAATGAAAATGGAAGTATCTTTTTTTTTTTAATTGCATGGTCATGGCATATGAATTGGACGTTACAGAACAAAATTGTGGAGTCGACATAGTAGCCAAGAGTCCAACCCCACTAAACAAATGGAAGCCTAAAATACAACAGCAAGAACAACCTCACCAGCCACGAAACTCCCGTACATGTCCAATCAGTAAGGATTTCCCTAGCTAACATCAGGATTGCTTTCGTTGCTTCTTCTTTGTATGCTCTACCTGCTCTAGAGCATTATCATCAAGGTCACCTCTCCCCCTCTTCTTTTTCCTCTTCTTCACAATGTCCAGATCAACATCAGCGCCCGGCTTCTCCTCCTTCGCATCCTTGGCATCGCCTTCCTCTTCTCCATTCTTCTTTCTCTTCTTTTTCTTCCCGCTAGCAACATTTTGTTCTGTCGCACCATCATCCACAGGTTTTTCAGCCACCTCATGCGCACCCTCCTCCAGTTTCACATGACCATTCACTTGTTTCTTCTTGTTCTTCTTTTCACTCCCCAAATCTTCTTCCGCAACTAAGACAGGCTCCTGCTTCACAGCAACGATGGTTTCCTGATTCGGATGCTTCTTCTTCTTCATCCTCTTCTCACTGGAGATTTCAGGTGAACGGGGAATGTGCGAGTCAGCGCCAGCAACCACTCTTTCCACCTGTAGATCCTCTTTCTTCTTCTTGCTCTTCTTCTCACTGGACACCTCTACCTTCGCCTCCACGGCAGAATCACCATCAGCGTGAAACGTCATATCCCCTCCGCTCTTCCGGTCTTGATGCCTTCTATCGCCCTCTACCGGTCCCACATGATCGTGGGCGTCGCGGTTGGCGGCGCCCTGCTGGTGCCCAGCACGGAGGCCGCGGCGGAAGAGGTTATGCTGGGAGGCGGCGTCCGCCGCGACGCTGAGGTAGGTGGCGCAGTCGGAGGAGGGGAGGTGGGAGGCTGCGGAGTCGGAGAAGCGTTCTAGTATGCAGGCGGCCTTGGCGAGGGAGCAGGACTTGGAGGAGACGATGGCGCCGGTGATCGCCCTCATCTCCCCCGCCGCCGGCCAGACAGCTGACCTGAGACGCTTTGGGGCTGGAGGTGGGGTTAGGGTTGGGCCGAGCCGCCTCCTCTTCGGCTGACGCTTCGCTCCACTGATCGGGCGAGAGTGGGCTCTGGGGTCTGGACTGGACTCCAAGGCATGCCGGGTCGGTCCATTACCAGCCACGAGGGCCCAAAGATTGCATTCGGCCCGGTTGTCATCGAGCTGATAATTTGATGCTTCATTTTGTACTAATGTTCATTCCTTCCTGAAAGGAAAAACTGAGATCGTTGTCATACAGCTTTGGCCGTTAATTTGCTTTTTTTTTTCGTCAACTTTCACTGGTTCAGGTTAAAAACATCGTTCAAGTCAAGCACCATTTAGCACGTCTCTTATTATGAATTCATATCTGCGTTTGCATGCACATTAGCATGGATCGTTTATGCTAACCAGACTTCAGCACTCTGTTTGCATCCACATTTTCTTTGATTGGTTTTGATCATTAGTGATTAAGTTAATCACTGACACCAATGCGCCGGCGACGAATGGAGCTCATTTCTTCTTGCCTCCATCTTCATCGCCGCCGTCCCCCTTCTTCTTGGACTTGGTGGACAGCTTGAGGTGCACCCCCGGGTCGCGGCCGTTGCAGGAGCTCTGCAGCAGCAGCGAGTTGTTGAGCACCTGCACGTTGCTGTTGACGAACGCCGTGAGCCCCTTGCCCCCGGCTTGCTCCTTCCCACTGACGACGACGCTGCCGTCGAGCTTGTGGCCGCCGCGCTCCTTGTCCTTGCCGCCCGCCGCGGCCTCGGCGTCCACCTTCATGGACGCGCCCTTGTTCTCGCCTGCCAGCGTGATCACAGTCGTCGTCCCCGCCCCCGCCGGGGCAGGGCGCTCGGTGCCCCCGGACGTCGGCGCCGAGGAGCTGAGCTTGTGCACCATGTCGGCGACGCCCGTCCTTGAGCTCCTTGTGCAGCTTGCTGCCGTGCTCGCCGCCGACCCCTTTTCTCTTCATCTCTTCTTTATCCTTCTCCTTGTGCTCCTTCTCTTTGCTATCTTTCTTGTCTTTGTGCTCCTTCTCTTTATCCTTCTTGTCCTTGTGATCCTTCTCCTTGTGTTTGTCCTTGTGTTCCTTCTCTTTATCTCTGTCCTTCTCCTTCTGTTTATCCTTTTCTTTCTCCTTGTCCTTTTCTTTCTCTAGTGCCTTGCTTTGTGTCTTGGAGTCTGCAGGCGGTACCTGGACGGTTTTGTCCTGCGGAACGACGATATCTTTCTGCTTGGGAACATCATGCGCAGTAGGCGGATGATGATGAAGAGGCGAGGTGGCAGGCTTGAGCGGCGGCTTGCTGTCCTCTTTGGCGATCGGCACCTGTTCGGCTGCCGGCGGCGGCGCTGCTCTAGCGTTGGGCTCTCTGATGGCCGAGAGCGGCGGGGCGCGGGACGGGGACGGGGACGGCCTGCTGGACAGCCGCGTCGGCTGCGGCTGAGCCGGTGCCGGTGGAGAAGGGACACCGCCACCCGGGCCGCCTCTGGACTCCGGCGTCGCCCCCGGCTGAGGCTGCGACTGCCGCCGCGAAGGGGTTGGCGTTATTACGGGGGGCGATGGCTGCGGCGCCGCTGGGCGAGTGTCCCGCCTCGACGGCTGCGGGCGGGGGCGAGGAGCAGGGCGCGCGCGGAGGTGGCGGCGCGGCGGCCCCCCACGGGAACCAGAACCGCGGCGGCGGCGGCTGCTGGTCGTCCGCCATGCGTGCTGCCTGAGTTACGTTGGAAGACTCGAAGCTCGGTGATGGGTCGGGTTTGGTCAGGAGATGATCGAGAGAGAGCGCTCGATCAGGGGGATCTCGGCTGGTCAGGTGAATTGCAGTTGCAAATCGCAATGGCGCCCTCTCTGCATTTATAATCACGGGAGCTGATTCTGCAAGGCATTGCCATGCGCTCCCGGCATCCGATTCTGCGTGCGCTTTCGGTCTGCTGCGACTTATCGTGCTTGTTGGGCGTTTGCTCTTTCCCGCGGCGTCGATCGAGACAAGACGGGGAAGGGTACGCGCGTGTTCGTTGCTTGAGGCCACCCTCTGCGGTTAACCTGCTGCCACCGTTTGGAATATCTGTCGACGTCGGTGGATGAAGAACATTCCCTCTCTTGTATCCTTTCCCCTCACCGGCATTTCACCTCTCCGGAGATGAAAAGCAGAGAATGGAAGTTTGCTTTTTAAAGGGAATGGAAGTTTTTTTTTTTTTTTGTCTTGTCGGTCTCGGTCTAACACAGAACGCACCTGGACGGCTGGACAGCCGTTTCATGTCACCACAAGGCATGCATGCAGTACTACTACTTAGCGTAAAAAAAAAGCCTAATACGCAGGGCCAATATCTTGGTCTTCAGCTCACCTATGACCTGCCTTGACTCATGGTGGGCTCTGGCCTCTGGCCTGAACAAAAAAAAAAGGTTTTTACTGGAGAGGGTTAAGTTTTTTTTTTTTTTTTGTCTTTACTAAGTAGTACAGTTCATAAAGCAAAAATGTTGGAGGTTTTGAAAGGAAATCACATCTCATCTCTAGTTCATGAAGCGAACTTTGTTTCCTGATATTATTTTATGGAACAAATAGCTTCGACCCGTCAGACGTTGTCGTCAGACGAAGGTAAAAAATAGCAAGACAAGTGTCAACTACTGTAGAAGCCTCATAAAACGCCTGCTAACTTTTCTCCGCTCAAAAAGTTTTCCGTTGCCGGGACTCGAACCCGGGTCTCTCGGGTGAGAGCCGAGTATCCTAACCAGCTAGACTACAACGGATTATTGCTGTTGCAAGGATATTTTTAATTATGACGGACAATTATCTACGAAATCAAAACATCTTTCCCACTATGCGATTGTAATAAGTTTCAATTATGCTGGGTGAAAAACGTATGTGAGTATCAGACATATTTTTCCAGGACTAATATCAGTGTATGAGTATCCTAGACAGATGTTCGGAGTGGATATAGGAAAAGAATAGGTCTATATTTGGCCCATTAACTCTTTTGTTTGTCTAATTTTAACATTCAACTCAAAAACTGTCTAAAAATATATAAATGAGGGTAAAAAAAAAACTCAAACAGCACCATAAAATTTAAAAAAAAATCCTAGAAACGGTTTTATACACAAATAATCTAAAAAAAAAGTGCATCCGATGAAGAAATTCTACAACATTCTAAAGTATCAACATTTTATTTATTTTATTATTTGAATATTGTAAAACATGTCATTGGCTCTAGTTATTTTTATTGGGTTTCTTATGTTCATAGCTATTTGTAAGATTTTTTATATATTTTGCAGTTGATTAAGCATTTTCTTTTTCTCACATCTAAATAAAACCACCTCCACATTAGCCCTAAACCACTTTGACGGCTCCGGAGCCGAAAATATATGGTATTTGATAGTTTGGGTAAGAAAAGGTGGTATCAAAGTTTGGGATCGAAATTAGAAAAATTGAAAAGTTAAGAACCAAATATAGACTTAATCCTATAGCCGTTATAGGAAACTGCGGAGGGGCTTGAGGAACGCTCCTGACAGAATGTGAACCCAAGGACCACAACCCATGTATGCATTGTGGAATGATAAAAACAAGTGTTTCTAAGGTGGAGGAGGTAGACCCTGTTTGATACAACTTATAAGCGTTTTATGGGAAAGAAACGAAACTAGCAGCCTAATAGATCTTTTTTTCTCGCTTCTTTTGGCCGCATTTTTTCTCACCGCGCTTATTTGTATTAAAAGATAGGCTAAACTAGCTTACTTTGGCCATGTTTGTTTTCGCTTATAATCGGTTTATCGGTGAAAATAAATGAGAATCCAACAAAACACTTTGCTTATTTCTGATTCTTCTGGATGCGATAAGTTATGGTTAAACTAGATAAATGAAAAACAAAGACCGAGAAAATCTTTGCAGAGAATCTAAACGAGGCTGAAAGAATAAAAAACAAACGGACCTTTTGACTACATTTTTCGTTTATTTGTACGAGAGTGCTTCGATGTAAAAGCCGCACGGGTTGAACGAATACACGATACGACCCACGGTGGTCCGAAAATCGGGTGTCGACGGCTCCGAAAACAAACGGTGAGGGCCACCGTCCGTCTGCGCCACTGACCACTCCACGATTTGCCACTCATCACTTCATCAGTGCCGGGGTCCGTGACTTGCTCAGAGGAGGCCAAGCCGCCGCCCCCGCACGGGCGCACCCCGCCGCCGCCGCCGCCGCCGCCGCCGGAGGCTGTGAACCCGCTAGGTTCCCGCGCCCCACAGATTCCCTTCCCCATTCGGCCCGGCGTCTTCCTTTTACCCGCTCGGCCGTTGCTCGCGCCACTCCCACATCCCAATCGAATCGGATCCGCCCGCTCCATTTCCATTCATATCCCCACCCCCACCCACCAATCTGCACGCCATTTGCACCGCATCGCCTCCCGATTCCTCGCACTGATGGAGGCCCAAACCCTAACCCCTTGCGCGGACGCCGCCGCCGCGCCCCAAACCCTAGCCGCCGGGGAGCTCGTCTGGGCCAAGCCCCGTCGCCGCTGCTGGTGGCCCGCGCGCCTGCGCGACGCCTGCCCCGCTTCCGCCACCCGCGACGCCCAAGTCTCCTACTTCGGCGACTCCGCCGGCGCCGGCGCGCCGTCGACCCCTCCCGCGCAGCTCCGGCGCTTCGCCGACCCCGACGCCGACGCGATGGCCCGTGGCAGCACCGCACGCGCATTCTACGTGGCCGTCGCGGAGGCCTACGCGCGCGCCGTGGCAGCCCTTCGCGCCCAACTCACCTGCGGCTGCGTCCCGCCGCCTCCGCCCGGGGAGGACAGCAGCTCCGGCGGGGTCGCAAACCTGGCGCCGGCGGAGTTCCTCGCGGCGCTCCGTGAGGCCGCATTGGACGTCTCGCTGGTGGGCCTGGTGGACCGCGCCAGGCTCACGAGCTGGGTACTCGCGGTCACGGAGGGGTGGGGTCCAGATGGTGCCAGGCACTACCCACGGCGCCTGCCAGATGACCTTGTGGACAAGATCGATCTTGACGTGCCTGCTGGCGAGGACAGAGATGCTGAAGATTGGCTTGCCGAGTACGAGCCCAAGGCATTGGGGAGGCCGGAGGAGACACCTATGCAGAAGAAGCGCAGTGTCACAACGTTGATTGAGGAGCTAGATGAGGAGCGGAGTGACAGCCATGGGGCTCTCTCATCGGGAAAGCGAAAGCGGAAGAAGAGCAAGTACCTGTCACCGCCGTACACCAGCTTGGGTGTCGTTGCGCTTACCCGGAAACCATCTGATTTGCCGAAGCCATTGGTGCCTAAAGTGGCTGAAGATGGCAGCAAGGTGTTGCAATTGCCGGGCAGCGTTATTGTGGAGGATGTTTTGCTGCTGCTTCAAAGCTTAGGGAAGGAACCCCACCATACGGTCATCTTTCCAGAGGCAGCAGAGGAGTTTCTTGATCTGTTTAGAAGCTCAACATTCAGTAATGGTGCTCTCTATAAGTCTTATAAGGCACATGACTGTCCAGCTGTGATGGTATCTAGTAATGTTGGCATGGTCATTGACAGTGCTTCCAAGGAAGCAACAGAATTGGAAGTTGATAACATCAAGAATGTGCAAAGTACTGTTGCAGATGTGTCCGACAGAAGCGTTTCAGAGGAAACAACAAAGTTTGAAGTTAATATTCAAGTAGATGGGAATCCGCAAAGTGCTGCAGATGTGCCTGTCAGCAATGGACTGTCTCCTATGCATGGAGACATTGCTCAGCCCGTAGATGCAAATAAAGAGCCTGGAGGTGTAGAAGTGTGCATGGTCCAGCAGTCTTATGCTTCTCTGCAAGCGATGGTGCCAGAAATACTTGAGAAAGAGAACACTGATGGCACGGATGTAATCACTGTGAATCATGGACTCAAAGATGAGAGCCAAAAGGATGAACCTGTCCAGAAGGTGAAGCTACCTGCTGAAGCTGTGGCACAACATTCCTACGGTGAAGGTGTGAATGGCATTTGCCCCAACCCTGCTAACCCTACTCCTAAAGAAACAAAGAAAGCTGCACAGGTCTTCAGCAATCCAGCAGCCATACACCTGAAATTTGCCCCTGGTGTTGTCATCCCTTCCAGAGAGGAGCTTCTCTCAACATTTGGCAAATATGGTAACTTGATAGAGTCCCAGACCGAGATTGTAAAAGCTACCCGCAGTGCTCGTGTTGTGTTTGGAAAAAGCATCGAAGCTGAGGAGGCATACGGGAACCAACAACTTCTTGGTGAGTTTGGGCCTCCGTTTGCTACAGCTACATTAATGTTCCTTCCTGCAATCGACTTGAGTATGCCTTCACCTTTGTCTTCCTCCTCACCTTCACCATCTCTTGCTTCGAAACCCCCACTCTCAGAAATTAGGAAGAATCTTGAGGCAATGATTTCATCTCGTCATTCGGCTCTGAACAAGGAAACATCATCAGATGGGCTGAATTCTGTCCCAGATAAGCTTCTGGGGGAGATGCAGGGTCTTTTAGCAAAAGTCAACAAGATGATTACTAGGCCATCTGCTAATACTCTTTAGCTCTACCGTGCGCTGAACTATGCTGTAACGTTTTGGTAGTTAGAGAACGTAGTGCCTGTCCTGGCTGTTCTGTTAGTTTTAGCTATCCCATCTAAGTTTATGATGAACCATATTGTTTGGCCATTTCAGCAGCTGTGGTTCGGAACTCCAGTAGGGGCTTATTGCGTGGTTTTGTGTATTATTTGCCAATAAGGCCACAGCTTCTTCTGGTGCCCGTATTATGTGTTGTGTTAATAGTATATTAGTATGTCATAACAAAGATCGGTGTCATGTTGTAACCCCTACCGCCGGCCTCGGTTCGAATCTTGGTGCAGCGGAGCCTTCTTTAGCTACTAGTAATTTGCGCGCGCCCATGCGCGCGTTGCACAACGTGATGGAATTTATATGACCAAAAATAAAAGTCTTACTACTACCAAAGATTAAACAACGTATCGGAACAAATATTATTATACACAGATTGCTCAAAGCGAAACATATACCTTTATAATAAAAGCGAAAGCATATGCATCATATACAGTATGTATATAGGAATATATTATGTCAGTCAATGAGTCCATCTTGCTAACACAATAATAGTGTGCCACATAACCATTACCATATACAAAATTAAAGGTCATAAGAGCAACAATCACACAGCAACAGAAACTAATTCCATAGAGCGCATAGTAGGGTAAGCACATAGAGTGCTTGGATTCGTGCTGCAATGGAGTGCTAGCAAGCTCCCATCCTGTTGGATCAAAACCTTCACCTGCTTGTGTGACTACGCTAGCTGTTGAACTGTCAACACTTGCAACATGTGTGCATACACTTCTCAGAGAACTACGTGACAGGTTAATAAACACATGTTATGAATTTAAGTTTGACTACATAACTACCTATCTGAAGACTAGCCAAGGCCAAAGCTATCTTCCCTTTCTATTTCTGTATGAGAAAATAGAGCATTTAGACTATAAAAAAAGAACGCCAATGCTATTCAGTTTCAGACCTTTTTCCTACTCAGTATGATGGTACTTGGACAGTTTCTTCAACAACTTGAGGTTCTTTTTCCTCTGTAGGCTCAGAAACTTCTTCTGCATTTGTATGTCATTAACCTTCTGTTCTGTAAGTCAGAAGAAGTTGCTCAGGAAGCTCCTGATAGAAAAAGAGGGATAGGCTGTTTTAGGAGTCCATTCCACAATCAATAGGTTGCCTAAGTGGTACAAACGTGAGAATAATTATTTATCTCACGAAAAATGTGATATTCGCACCGGTAACAAATTTATCACAAACATAGTGAAGTAGAAAAACAAATATAATATATAGTTCATCAGGCTATAGATACTGATGCTAACTGTTTTTCTTACACCAAATAATTTTCTAATGTTTTTAGCTATACATAAAAGAGGGCTGCAAGTTATGATATCCTACATTAACATGCAATGCGCAAAAAGCACCATAGAGACACCATCATCGAGGGTTTCTACTTGCTACTATCAAATGTAAAGGAGTAAAATAAAAAATTCAAATGGTTTATTAGGACGGTAACTGGTACCATTTGTCCTTCATATACTCCCTGTGGTGGCTGAAAATAAAAAAAAATAAAATCTGAATATCATGAGACATCAAATTTATGTGAGTTTTATTATTGTTGGAGCATTACAGAAGTCTTAGTAAACATGAAAGGAATATGTTCTTTGTCATGACCGTTTTGTCACAAAACAGTCAACACGCAGCCCACTTGTTTGGTGTTCTAAATCTAAGAGTCATGCTAATTGGGTAACCAGCTATACCAAATTCAGTCAAATTGAAATGTTATTTTAGTGACACCTCGGCTATGGCCTCATCAGTGATACGAAGGTCCGGCATTTTTTCTACCACAACATTTCTAGAGAAAAATGGTCTTAAGAAAACAACTCCACTGAGTCAAAACATATTACAGAAAGAAGGATGCAGAATAAATAGAAAACTTTGATGTAGTCACACCTGACAAGCCTACAGTTAGTCTTTGTCAGTTCCATCCCAGTCAAAATCCCTGCACAGAAATATAAAATCATTATGAGACACCTCCACTATGTAGTCTACTACTCTGCTTATAAACATCATAATATCGTATCTTTTTTCTGGTAAGCCATAAAAATTCAATAAACCAATTTAGTTAACACCATAACATCCTTGTGAAGTAAACACCTTTTTTCTAGAAGATGGATATTCATTAAACTAAACCTGAGAAATGGAGTAGCATAGTTCATCACAGCAATGTAGTTTCATCACCCCAATGAAAATCCATACATGATAAGATCAACCAATAATTGACCTGTAGATAAGAAGTTAGCAACACACAGATTTAAGCTTCGAGAACACAACCTAGAGGAAACAATATATAGGGTTTTGAATGAAGCACTCTTTAGTTACCTTCTAATCGACAAAAATAAGGCCGATGTGCCTTATAGGATCACCGCCGGTCACACCACACCACTCTCACCTGCAAACAACATCCACACAGGCAATGGTGTGCCTACCCACCTATCCCACGAACACATCAAATGGTGCACTATGACCAACAAAGCACATTTAACCGCTGTCATTCTATAAATCAACCTACAGAGACATAAATGATCCATGGTATTAATCACCAGTATAGTGTACAGATTATTAAAGTATGAAGCAATAGATCTGTTTTTACCTTTTTATCTCTTTTCCTCTTCCCTTCTATCGTTTCTGATTGGTTCTTTTCTCCTTGTAGCCTGTGATTGTTCCTTTAGATAGGGTCAAATGTAAGTAGCCGTGAACACCCAATCAAAAAGATCTTTTCCAATACAAATAACATTGCGTGGAAAGGGAGAAGTTAGAAACATGGAGGATCACGAACTAAACCAAAGAGCGGAGAAAGTATTAGTCGAGAGGAGGAAGAAGTTAGCACAAACAGAGGGACCAATCGAAAGAAGAACAAACAATAGTAGAAGTTTTGTAAAGGGGTAAAAATAAAAAAAACAGTTTCGTCATGAAAGGTTTATTCTGGAACAACAGAGGCCTTCGTGACTTGGCTAAATTTAATTTCCTTTCTGACACTTGTTTGGACTATCATTTAGACTTTGTGGCTATAGTAGAAACTCGTAGAGATGATTTTACTAAAGCTGATCTGGATCGTTTTTGCGGGGGCAAGGATTTTTTTTGGCATTGGACTTCACCTAGAGGCCAATCAGGTGGTATTTTGCTAGGGGTTAACTTACTTGTTTTTGATGTTGGTGCTATCACTTTAGGTGATTTCCACTTAAAATTTAACATCAGGAACAAGGTTGATAGTTTTGAGTGGGCTCTTATTGCTGCTTATGGAGCAGCACAAGATGACTTGAAGGAGGCTTTCCTTACAGAGATGGTCCAATTTTGTACATCTTGTGATAAACCCACTCTTCTAGGTGGAGACTTCAACATTATTAGAAGTCCTCTTGAAAAGAACAATGACAGATGGCCTTTTCTCTTTAATGCCTGCATTGACAGTCTGGACTTGAGAGATTTAGATCTTTCAGGCCGTAAGTTTACTTGGGCCAACTCTTTAGATACGCCGACATTTGAAAGGCTAGATAAAATTTTGGTTAGCACAGACTGGGAACTGAAATTTCCTTTAGCGACTGTCCACGCTCTGACCATACCCCGCTTATTTTAGACTCAGGAGCTCCAACAGCTAAAGTTGGCCCATCTTCTTTCCAATTCGAATTGTGTTGGTTGGTTAGAGATGGCTTCTATGCTCAAGTAGCAGAGGTGTGGGAGAGCGAAACGAGAGGGCTGAACTCTTTGCAAAGATGGCAAAACAAGATAAGACGAACAAGGCAATATTTAAGGGGCTGGGCTAAGCATATCAAAGGTCAAAGCAGGAAAGAGAAGGAAGTAATAAAAGACAAAATTGATTTCTTAGATAAAAAGGCAGAGACTTCGATTCTGTCCCCAAATGAACAAGATCTGCTTCGTTGTTTGAGGGATAGAATTGCTCATATGTTGAGAGAAGAAGAAATTGCCTGGTTCCAACGTTCTAAGTGTAAGCGTCTATTAGAAGGTGATAGCAGCACTCAATATTTTCATCTAGTGGCTAACGGCAAGCATAGGAAAACCAGGATTTTTCAGCTGGAAAGCAATGATAAGATCATAAGAGAAGAAGCTGAGTTAAGAGAGCATATTACATCTTATTATCAATGTCTATTTGGACCTCCAGTGGAAAATAGCTTTTCTATGGTAGAGAATAGAGTGGCCGATATTCCACAGGTCTCTGAGTTAGAAAATGCTATTTTAGTAGCAGAATTCTCTGTAGCTGAGGTTAAAGAGGCAATTTTTAGTATGGAGCACAATAAGTCACCTGGCCCGGATGGGTTCCCAGCTGAATTTTACCAGGTCTTTTGGGATATCATAAAGGCTGATTTGATGGCTATGTTTTATGATTTCCACAAAGGTGACTTATCGCTCTTTTCTCTTAACTTTGGAATTTTAACTTTGCTTCCAAAGTGTCAAGAAGCGATCAAAATTCAGCAATATAGACCTATTTGTCTGCTAAATGTGAGCTTTAAAATTTTCACAAAAGTAGCGACAAATAGAATAAATAAAGTGGCACAGAAAGTGATTCAACCATCTCAGATCGCTTTCCTTCCAGGACGGTACATCTTAGAAGGGGTTACAATTTTACATGAGACAATTCACGAGTTACATCGGAAAAAACTCAATGGGATTATTTTCAAGATAGACTTCTAGAAGGCATATGACAAAGTAAAGTGGCCTTTCTTGCAATAGGTTTTACAGATGAAAGGATTCTCACCTTTGTGGTGTAATTGGATCCAACAATTTGTATCTGGTGGAAGTGTCGTTATCAAAGTAAATAATAATATAGGAAGAAATTTCCAAACCAAAAAAGGCTTGTGGCAAGGTGACCCTTTGTCACCGCTTCTCTTTAACCTTGTGGCGGATATGTTAGCCATATTCATAAACAGGCCAAAAGAAAATGGCCAGATTCAAGGATTGATACCCCATTTAGTGGAGGATGGCCTTTCAATCCTTCAATATGCCGATGACACTATTCTTTTCTTAGAACACAATTTGGAGCAAGCCAAAAATCTAAAGATTATTCTATGTGCCTTTGAGAAGCTATCAGGACTAAAAATCAATTTGCATAAAAGTGATATATTTTGTTATGGAGAGGCAAAGTCACATGTTGAACAATATTCTCAGATATTTGGATGTAGCATGGGTTGCTTTCCTTTCCGATATCTGGGTATACCAATGAACCACAAAAGGCTTCGAAACAAAGACTGGAAGATGGTCGAGGACCGCTTCCAGAAAAAACTAAGCAGTTAGAAAGGAAAATTCCTTTCTTATGGTGGTCGCCTGGTATTGATAAACTCTGTTTTGAGTAGTATAGCGATGTTTATGATGTCCTTTTTTGAAGTAACAAAGGGCATTCTTAAGAAACTAGATTTTTACATGTCCACCTTTTTTTGGCAAGGAGATAATCATAAGAAAAAGTATAGACTTTGCAAATGGGGTATGCTTTGTTTACCCAAAGATCAGGGGGGGCTAGGAATTATGGATTTAGAAGTACAAAATAAGTGTCTTCTTAGTAAGTGGCTCTATAAATTAATGAATGAGGATGGAGTATGGCAACAACTTCTTAGGAAGAAGTATTTAAAAAATAAGACCATTGGTGAGGTAAAATGGAAAGCAGGGGATTCACATTTCTGGTCAGGCCTTATGAAGGTCAAAGATCATTTCCTTAATCTATCAATTTTCAACCTCCATAATGGCACACAATGTAGGTTTTGGGAAGACAGATGGCTTGAGAATTTTTCTCTCAAAGATCAGTTTCCTTCGTTGTATAATATTACTAGAAAGAAACATGTTTCAGTTGCAATTGTCTTTAGTGCCATACCTATTAATATTTCTTTCAGGAGAGCCCTTGTGGGAGAGAATTTGATTAAGTGGAACGAACTAGTTGCAAAAATTGCATTTGTGCAATTGGACAACCAACACGATTCCATCAATTGGGCATTCTCTAAACGAGGGACTTTTTCAGTACAAACTATGTATCGCTATCTTGTAAACCAAACAGCTATACCTCTAAACAAATCTTTGTGGAAGTTGAGACTACCTTTGAAAAACAAGATTTTTAATTGGTTTGTTTTGAAAGGAGTAATCTTAACTAAGGATAATTTGTTAAAAAGAAGATGGAAAGTTGATGACCATTGTTGTTTCTGTGACAATAAGGAAACTATCCAATATCTTTTTTTCGATTGCCATGTTGCAAGCTTTGTTTGGAGAGTGTTTACTATGACATTTGGTTTATGTGCTCCAAAAAACGTGTCTGAGCTTTTTGGGACTTGGTTTACACAAATAGACCAATGTTCTCGCTCCCAAGTTTGTGTGGGTGCAAGTACAATCTTATGGTCTATTTGGCTATGTAGGAACGAGGTGACTTTTGACAAAAAGATATTTCACTCTTATCTGCATGTCATCTTCAAGGCTACCTATTGGGCTCGTTTTTGGAGTTTATTGCAGAAAGCGAACAACAAGCCTTTCATGAAGTGGGCGTGTCGGGCGCTAGAAACTATGTCCATGGAGATCTTCGCGAAGCACGGATGTCATCGTTTAAGAGAATCTGTGCTTAGTTCGTAGTTAGATTTTAAGAATAAGTTCTTTTTAAGCAATTTTGTATGCTACCTTTTGTGTTAAGTATGGTTAAGTGCGAACCTTCTGCAGAGGCCGGAATAAAACTTTCTTTTTTCTAAAAGTAGCACAACATGGTACCTTTGTGGGTGATGAAATCCTGCACACCGGTAGATCTTTTGTACAACCGATCTGCAACTTGCAGCTTGGAGTTGGGGGCCACATACAGCTCCATGAACTTCACCTTGGACATGCTCTCCAGCCCCTCATACGGTGGCGTCCCGCTGGTGGCCTGCCAGGGTCACCTCCCACGAGCCCGCTGCTGGCGCTAGCCGTTGCAAGCGGCCCCACTCAGGATGGTGGCGAGCTGCCCACGCCAGTGCGCTACTCCTCCTTTCGAGCGTCGGGGCCGCCGGGTGCCGTGGCGCCACCGATCCGGATGGCCTGTGCTGCAGCCATCGATGGTCTACCGCGGCTCATGGCAGGTTCCTCCAGTGCCGCGTGGAGCCGCAGCCGACACCGCCGCACACGCCGAGCCTAGCGGCTGCCGGCCCGCAGCGCTGCCAGGTGAGCCAAGCAAAGCACGGCTCTCATCGGCCTACCACGCCGTCACCACGCTACTGAGCCCGGCGGCTACTGGTTTCGCCGGCTCGCGCGCTGAGCCAGCAACCGCCGCGCTGGGACTGAGGAGACCGGCGGCCGCACTGAGACGAGAGGTGGAGCGAGGCACACAGGAAATGGGAGGGAAGCGAAGCTCACCTGTGAACGCTGGAACCGGGGGAGGACCAGATCCGGCAGGCGCCACAACAAGGCTGCAAAGCACTGGCTGACAAGCGGCATGGAGGAAGCCGGCCAACGCCAGATCTGGCCGGGCAAAGCCACGGCCTGAGCCGGCGAAGAGGGGAAGGAGCGAGACGGGAACGATGGCCGGCCCAACCACGCCAACCCACTGGTAGCCCGCCCCACCATGCCACCCCGCCGTTCGCCCGCGCTGGGGAGGGACAAAGGGGCGGCCGTGGGGGAGGGACGCGCGACGTCAAGGCAGGGCGGTGCCGGGGGACGAGCGCAGGGGGACGCCGCGCGGCGGGGCGGGGCCGAGATGTGGCTGCGCCGTGGATGAGGCGGGGCGTCGCGGTGCCGGGGGACGTGGCGGGTCAGGGGCGAGGTGGGCTGGGGCCACGCCGGGGACGACGGCAGGGAGGGGATGGTTGCGAGGCGGCTGCGGCTGCGGAGTGATGGAGACGAGGTAGGGTTTGTGATAGAGTTATTTACCCGAGTGAAAGCAGATGGTGAAACAGTAGCCATCAATTCATTGTTAAACGGAGGTAAAAATTTTTACTAGTCGTGGACTGGCGCGGTTGGCCTCCCCGGCACGGGGTTCTCATACTTAGAAATGCTAGTATGTCATGTGGCTGCTATTTATCGGACTTGTTGGAGACTTGGAGTTGGCATTGTAGCAATAGAGTTCGCTACGCTTTAGTGCTTATAACAGTTCTGTCCATTACAGCCGTTAATCTGGGTGAATCATTTGGTCGTGGCGCTGATATCCATTTAAGTACTTGCAGACTAGCCGCTGTTAGGAATAGAAAAGGCTGCATTTTTTTTTTGTTAATGCATGGGTTGATCTACGTAACTAGTCCTGCAGTTCAAATCTTCCAGCATTTCTGTACTATTTTTATCTTCTTGCAGGGTAAATATAAGACATATTTTGTTTCATTGGGGCAACATTTTGACTAACAATTGCTTCACTGTATTGAGGTGTTTGGATCCATTGGCTAAAATTTAGCTCCCGTCACATCGGATGTTTGGACGCTAGTTAGAAATATTAAATATAGTCTAATTATAAAACTAATTACACATATAAGGACTAAACAGTGAGACGAATTTATTAAGCCTAATTAATCTATGATTAGCAAATGCGATGCTATAGTAACTATTTGTTAATCATGGATTAATTATGCTTAATAAATTCGTCTCGCCAGTTTACTCCTTATCAGTGTAATTAGTTTTCTAGTTGAACCATATTTAATACTTATAATTAGCATCAAACATCCGATGTGACGTGAGCTAAATTTTAGCCTCAGGATCCAAACACCTCTTATGTGATCAAAATCTTAATCATAAGAAACATTAATGAATGTGAATCTATTGACATCAGCCTTGTTTCACAAATAATATATCTTAGTATAGTAATTGTTTGTCAAAGGTTTGTTCTAACAAAACAAAATATGCCTTATATTTTAAGATGAAGGGTTGCGCCTAGATGTAGAAAAATTTGCGCATACAGTGGCTTGGACTTGTCTCAAGTAATGTCATGTAGAACAAAATGTCATTGGTGTTCTTAGGTGGCCGGACCAAAATTCTGGTGAAAATCTTCTTTCATACAACAACTTGCAATCGCAGTGGTTTTTTGGTGCAATTTTTAGGTAAAACTGGTGTGACTGAATTTGAGTGTCTTCTTTCGCTCGGTTTATAAAACCCATAAAATGTGGGTTTTTTTCCTGCATGCATGTTAACAATTCGAGTGTGGGAGGAGGGTAATATACCATGGTACAGGATAAACAGGGACTTGCCCTGTCCGTGCCATGAGAATGAGATGGCTAAGAGGCTTGGAAATGGTTGGAACCGATGGTTGGGGGCATGCTACCGTGGGCAAAGTTGGGCTGGTTGGTTACTTTGGGTCTGCTTGGTTGGTTGTCTAAGCTTTTGGTAGGTTAAAATTTTAGCAAATTTGATCGTGTTTAAATCTGAGCTAAAATTCATCCAAGAACAATCTCATTCGGATGAGTTATTTAAGACCTAAATAGACTATGAGAATTAAAAGTTCATTGTTTGACTGTTTTTTTTACCTAAATTCAAATACAGGTCAAATTTGCTAAAATTTTGATATGCCAAAAAGTTTGACTAACCAACTAAGCAGCATGTGCTTTGTGCAATGGTGTAGTCTGTATCGGTGCTGGTGTCTTGCTTGGCATGCAGAGAGGAAGTCGAGGAGTGATCATGGTTACGGTTGTGCTTGGAAACTTGAGAGGCGGCCATGTGTTCCGGTGTCTGCTGCGCTGCGCCTACGGCATCCCACTGTTCAGAGCGGCCGCAATGGTCCGGCCAAATTGCTAGCATACGTGGAGTGAACAAACAATAAAAAAAGAGAAGCAAGAACGCGGTCCGCTATTGTCTGTATTTTACGCGTGAAGGCAAAGACACAGCCTGCATCGGTTGACGTGCGAGCTGATCGACGAGTGAGTCGCTAGCGAGATTATTTTTCTTTTTTTCTCTCCTCCACGTAGGATATCACCTGTCAAATAGCTAGCACAATGCGATCCACTGGAGACGCCCTCAGCAGGCGTGTTGTTGGCGTTGGGCCGTTGGGCGTGCCACGTGATGACGTGAGGCTGACTGAGCCTGTGAGACAGAATGGGTGCAGCCTTCGTGAGTTGCGTCAGCCGAGCACATCACGACAGGCTACAACAGCTCTGTACATAAAATGAATCTCTATTCACTGTTTTTTAACTATTTTAATTATTTTTCTTTCTGTTTACGATAGCACTACAATGAGACAACTTTTTTACACATCCTAAAGATAGCCCAAGAGAGAAGAGAGAATGCAAGGCAGCGGACATGAACAACAGCAGACTCATTGCATCCAGTCGATCTGTCCTCATCTCGTCAATTGCAGCTCAATTCTACCTCTCAGCTGTTCTTTTTCCCAATTCGTCTTACTGCTTGCATCTCTGGTGCCAGTGCCAGGGACTTTGATCCTTGGTGAGGTTCGTGAATCACAATGCCACGCTCTTCTCTTCTCTGCCAGTGCCAGGTAGAGGAAGATTGCAAGAATCGAGAAGAACAGCACGGATATCAGGATGGGAAGAATGTCTGACGAAACTGAATGAGAGTTAGAAATGGGATTCAGTTACATACCCTTCTGCACGCAACAACTCACGTTTATAAGCATCACGCAAACATGACGTTCCATCCTTAACTTAGGATCTAGCGACCAAAACTTTCTTCAGATATTCTGAACAACCAACCAACGTTCGACATTGTGGAACATGTACCACCCCCAAATACCATGGTGCAACAAAACTAACACGGCTAGCACAAAAAGAAAAACAAATAAATACTAAGTATGAGCATTGCCTATGTTAAGAGTTGCATATATGGTGTGAAGCCAGCCCTGTTTAAGAAAATCCGCTCCACTAATTTAGTTCTTCGTATAGCTCGATTGTTTCATAAGTTACTAAAGCACACATTTATAGCTGACAAAAGGTATAAGTGCAAGGTGTGAGTGATGGGTTTGGAGCACATACGCCTCAGTAGTTATCAAAAGCATAAAAGCATGACTTTAAACATCAACCAGAAAGACCCAAGCCTTGGTGCTTGACACGAGGATCCCGCAGGCTAGTCTCCTAGTGATCTACTTGACTCGTTTAAGGTGTTTGTTCCTCAACTAAATCGGTTGCATGCCTAGAACTAAAACAAATATTCTAATAAATATACTAGTCCCAAAATAACTACGATGTCGCTTAACCACCAAAATCCCACTATCCATTTTCCTTATAATTACCATGCACTCATCAACCTTGTTCAAACCTAAGTCAATGCACTTCTTATGTACTGCTGTAAAATTAGTGAAGAACAAACATTAATAAGTGATAAACAATATTTGCCAGTAGACTACGCCAAATTCTTATCTAGCACACCAACATAATATAAATGGCAATTGCATTAACTTAAAGGAAAAACAGAGAGTAAATGGAATACAATAGATGTTTGAAAAAAGAAACTAATGTTTTGGCATGTTGATAAGTAATCGATTGTTTCCATAGAAAATTGAGATGGGCCTACATAGAAAAATAGAGAAAGCATGTCTCTAGACTCTATTTGGACACGTCAATGAGCTAAAAAAGCATATACAGAGACCGAATGATCAAGTAGTGTGATTAATTCTTCTCCAAATCAACCAATCTAATACATGAATAAACATGAGTATATATGCATCATTCAAACGCAGTCCATCTACCACATTCTAGGACCTAAGGCTATCTGCAACAGAGTATGCAAATGCATGTGCACATGTAGATTTTTGCATCATAGTAGACGTGGAGTTTGAAATGATGATTGAGATGAGGGGTGGAATGAGTAGCTTACCGTGCATAGCCTAACCAATCCAGCACATCGCATGCAAGAAGAGGTGGTGGGAGATCTCTCGCCCAGAGAAGATGAACTCTCAGATGAATTCTCTAGGTGTGGGAGTCATATACCCAGTGCCCTATGACGATTGTTTGAATCATCCTGACAGGTGGGCCGAGAGGTTTGGCCCCTGGTCCAAGAAACCGGTGGGCGTGATCTGCGAGCAAACCACTCGGACTCCTCTAGATAATGTTTGTTAGGATCTGGTTCTGAAAATTCCGGCATGTAATCTTACGAGTCGGTTTGCCGGTGGCTCTTGAAGAACTTGTTTTGTAACCCTAGCTCCTCGGCCTATATAAGGGGAGCTAGAGGCTACGGGATAGATATCTCTCTATCGTTCAAGCATCCAACAATACAACTCTCCGACACCATACAGGACGTAGGGTATTACGCAATCAAATGGCCCGAATCTGTTAGATCGTCGTGTTCCTGCTTGCTGTACACCATTCATGATCTTTTTACCACCCCAACCGATCTCAAAACCATCGCAGGATCTATCCTGTGGTGGACTCCTGGGACCAAACTCCCACACCTAGGGTCTGCACAAGGTTTAGCCTTGATTACAATTTTTTTTTCAAATTACACCGTATAAACATTATCAAAGCAGACACTCACGGACATGCACAGTCACCCCTATGAATTATGAATGCAAGCATGTACCCTGCCCCCGAGAAATTGAACTTGTAATTTTGAGATTGATGAAGTTATCGCAGATATCTCGCCGCCGATAGGAACATCACCTATCACTAAAAACATGCCGTCAAATTCTATAATAAATTTAGAAAAATGCAAGCGCACGTGTCAAGTCAAGGGCTTGAACCTAGATGGACATTGGGGTGGTAATAGGAAATTCCACGTTGAAATGCCTCCCCATCCTGTCGTGGGGAGAAAAATTCCTCGTCCCCATCCCCGCAAACATCATTCTATTAGTAGTCACCGCCTTACCTAGAATAGACGTGAGAGAGGGTTGACCTTATTATGATTACCTCCAATTAGGATCATTATGGTTTGTTAGGAGGAGTATTAGGAAGATGAAAGGAAGTTTAAGGTAGAGAGTACAATAGCTTGTTAGATTTAGAAGATGATAGTCTTAGCGGTAATGCGCCCCCCCCTCCCCCAAAAAAAATCCCCTTCAAACCCCTCCAACCAATAAGGCCTAATACTGAGGTTGAACCGACTTGACCACAATTTGACTTTCATGTCTAGCATCCCTTTTGATAACACAATATATATGATATCAAGAATAAAAATATATGTTTTTAACATCTGAGTTTGAAGTCCTTCAATCAATGCTGCTTCAATTTAAATATTTGAGGGATCCAAACACTTTCATATTGACCTATCACAATTAGCTTCACTTTTTGATCATAGAAGACTTTCACATGATTTGGTGCCTTAGCAACATATCCCTATTTGATTGGAAAATTCCTCGAAGTCAACCATAGATTGCCACTTCACCCTAGTCATTAGTCTTCGGTGCCAAGTCTCTCACTTGCCCTTTGTAAGTGCAACAAGGCTCCTTAGTGGTTTGGTTTATTGAGTGACAATGTGATTAAAGGTCTAACTTCTTTGTGAAGTATCTTAACAGGTTTTCATAGGTTTATTAAATGTGATTTGATGTAAAAGAATGATTGTTCATGCATATATCCAATATTCAAGCATTAACATTCTCATGTGTTGAGATTCAAGGTATTTCATCGTATATCATTTGTATATTGGAGATTAATGGTCCTTATTGAATATCTATTGCAAAAGAAGGATATTGAACCATGGATCATCTATTCATTGAATTTAGCTTTTTGGATCATCACATTGACATGGATTTGATTACCATGGCATGGATATTTACATTGTTGATTATCTTGTATATGTCATGGTGAAAATGTGTCTCTAATCAAGTACATCACCTCAAGGTGCTAGTTATCTCTGGTTCTTTATTCTTGATGCACGTTGAGGCAAATTTGGTTATGAATGAATGAAAAGTGACATGGAATCTATCTCTTTCATTTGGATATCACTAGTATTGATTGAACTCTTCACAAATGATAAGTGGCTGATCTTGGAGGATCACTATTGCATATCACAGCCACATATAATGAAGATCAAGTTTATTGAATGGTTAATCAGCAAATGTGCTCCATCCACCTATGGAAGAGGTTTTCAAATTGAAGTCCAACTTATTTAGCTCAAAGAGGATTGCTCTCAGAAGAAGCTTCAGCTTGGTTATCCCTCTCTAACAGGATTGATCAAGATGGCATTATTCGTCAAAAACTCTAGACTCAAGTAAAGATCAACTAGATTTATAATTAATCTTGAGTATAGGTACGTCATGCTATCAAGAGGGAAGCTAAACTTGAAAAATCACTAGTCAACATGTGCTCTAGCTAGTTCAGAGAGTATCTAGCCTAAACACTCCTTGTGAGTTGTTTATGTGCTGAGAGTGGGCTTAACAGGACTGTTCCGAGGAAGGTAGAGCCCAATTGTAGGATCGAGATTACCGGCTAGAGGGGGGTGAATAGACGGTAACAACTAAAATCAAAGACACTAGGAAAAAATAATTAGAACCACTAGGAGAATTGAATCTTCTAGTCTATGTTGAGCTAAGTGGGTTTGCAATCTAGGGTGACAAGTAACAATTCAATCTCTAGTAAAGTAAAGCACAAAGAAATGCTTAAATGTAAATGAGTAAGAGAAACTCACACACATGGCACAAGATTTATCCCGTGGTATCGGTGACTTGCCGGTCACCCCTAATCCACGTTGAGGTGGATTCAATGAAATGCTACCAGCTCCCAACCAAGATCCACTTGGCATACGAGACAGCTTGGACCAATGCACCTCTCCAAACCTCGATATCCAATAGAGTTGCTTTTCACCACTCCGGTGAGGCAAGCACAAAGCCTCTCACAACCTCCACTGGGGCTCCTCCACAATCTCCTTTGGAGAGCTCCACAGCAGCCACCACCAATCCGTCTAGTAGGTCGCAACCTCCAAGAGTAATAAGCCAATGACCTTGCCTGATGATCTCCCTAGTGCCCCAAAGATCACACACTTGATGCAATGCACTAGGTTCCTCTCAATCTCACTAGATTTCAACCCCAAATTAAAGTGTATGAGAGAGAGTAGAGAGAGGGCTCAAGAGTATGCAATATGTGACCCAAAGTGCCAAGAGAGAGTGTCGAGCGCCAGCCACCCTCTATATATAGACCCCCTCTTCCCAACTAGCTGTTATGTGCAAATCCTGTGAAAACAGAGCATTCCTAGATCGTCCGAAGTACAAATCTCAGATGGTCCGCACTTAAAATCCAATGTCTATATTCACATTTAATGCCTGTCAGAGCTACCTAAAAAATGAACTGTGGACAGTCCACGGTACAAAGCCTAGACGGTCCGCAATTCAAACTATTTAGTACCCCAGAGCTCTGCAAGGCAGCTAGGATTAGTACTGTAGACGGTCCATGACCTAGGGCTGAAAGGTCCGCAGGTCGCAAGATAAAATCATTAGAACCAACCAAAGTTCTGCCCATCCTCAAGCCCCAACTGCGGACGGTGTGCACCTAGGTGACAGACGGTCCTCAGTGTGGCGGAACCGCCGATTTAATCCGGGCTAAGCACACCTACCACCTCTGGCATACAGTGTAATTAGACCGAACTAAACCCGGTTGTCCGTCGAGAGTCAATCGGCTCATCGATATTACCAAATCCCAGAGAAACCGACATCATACACATCCAGCCCCTCGATGGAGCCACGACAGTTACATCATCACAGACAGTTAAAATAGATTATAAGTAGATTTACTTTACAAACCGGTTCGAAATAAAACACAAGTTTCAACATAATTCCATACGAAAGTCAAGTTTGAATCAGATAGAGGAAGCGATTTCAAAAACATCTCGCAGCGGAAACGAAATACTTTAGTAGTCTGTATGCAATGATGATCGATGCGAGCAGCACTGAGCCCACCGATACTACCCCTCTCCAATCACTTGTCCAAATGTCTTCGGTACCTGTGCTCAAAAGGGGGGCCAAACCCTGAGTACTAATTATTTAGTAGGACTTAATGAAATGGCTTACGGCTGACGCGAAGCTTGCTTACTAACAAGTGGGTCCTTAGCCATTGATTTTTAAGCAGTAGAATATCAACATAAAGTAACAATTTCATCATTTGCACATAACATCAGTAATAATATCCTGCAGAAATGTAAACAATACAATACAAACATGCTTGTATTTAAAACATGAGTAACAGATATGAATATGTTCAAGTAGTTACTACGTTGGCCCGACACTGATATTGGCATTCCCACACCTAGTGGGTATCAGCGATTCGAATTGATTTTAATTCCCGGGAATAACTATCACGCCAGAGGATATATGCTTACTGGCCATCGCGTTCCCACATATAGTCCCTATCTCCACGTGTCTTGTCTCAAGATTCAAAGCTGTCCCCCACCTAAACCCCCGAGTTGTGTCCCTCTCAGAAGCGTTACCACAGCGCACTGGGTCAGCCCTCTCTCGAGTACAAGCGCCCCCGGGTCCCAACAGCCTCCATGCAAGTGGATGGACGGCACCTCGAAAACTTCTGACAAACCCAGGTAAGACTTCACCGGTTCCATACTCCGGTTAAGCAATCTAGCAATGTTATGCCGATCAGCAGGACGAACAGCGGACGGCCCTTAAACGACTCGGGCGGAGCCAAATACTACAACAATACACACCCCAAAAATAAATTTATTCTCCCCCGGTCTACTTTTAAATCATTAGCATAAGTTGTTACTTACTCAATAGTAAATATTTTAGTGAATTTTGAAACCACCTACGCGGACGAGTGACTCCTTTCACTCGTGTCTACTCGTACCTATCAATTCTAGGCAACTCGTCCTACGAACTCTAGGTATAGGTGCTACGGCTTGGGCGGCCAGGGAGTCTAATGCAAGGGTTTTCAATCAACTCCTAATGCGGATGCGTAATCATCGATCAAGATAAGATTAGCTGAGAAATTTATGGTCCCACCTACCTTTGCTTATTTTCATCCAAAACAACAAACTAAACTAATGTTAGTTTGCCGGGTTGTGAGGACTTTGCCCCAGGCAACCCCTTGATCACTTGGACAACTCCTCCATCCAAATACCCTTCAGGGGCCTCCAGGTGGTATTTGGATCTTAGTTGTTCTTTTGAACGCCATTGCTTGAAATAGCTCCACGCACTTTCTTCTTGACCACGTATCTACAATAAGCGTCACTGTATGAATGATACTGCATGATGCAGTAGATGAGATGCATGAAGTCCAAGCACACGCACACGCATAAAAACCAGTAAGCCCACTAGACTTGTTTGGTATTTAAACTTAATCCACCAATCTAATCTAGACCTATTTCAAATATCAATCAAAACAGTAGAAATAAAATCTACAGAAATACATTCTGGAACCTACACATGACCAAGATGCTCCTGGATTTTTTTTCATGGCATTTATTTACCAAGTTAAGGTCACCATTTCCCTATTATTTATTTTAATATGCAATACTTTGTCTATTTCAAATCACCTACCAAACAGCAAGACAAGTGCACGATATATTTACACAACTCCTTTCTGAGCAAAATGCACAACATATAATTTTTGTGGATTTTTCTGACCACATTTTATGTAGCATGCATTTACATAGGAATGAAATACACTACAAACATATATAGGGGTAGATCCATCATATGCAGCAAGTGCCAGGGGCAACAGAACTACATCTGAATACATACTCTAAAACACACTCACTGGCCAAATTTCAATATTTTTGGAGCTCATATACATCACTTTTGCTACTTACCTCATTTTATCATGCATGCAAGAAATAACGGGCAAAACATTCATTTCACACAGCAAGGCCTAACTCACCGTGTAGATCTAATCATATGCAATCCAACAAAACAAGTTTCACATTTTTATGATTTTTCTATAATTTTATGGAGCATTTTAAATTCATATGTCAAATCCGAAAGATAGTTAAATATTACCATATAAATGGTCATTCCATACACATACATCATACCTATTATGTAGATCTACTTAATAGGAGCACAATGCAACAGATTATATATTTTTAGGATTTTTAATTGATTTTTAATCGAATTTCCAAGTCCTCAGCTCAAATAATGAATTTAAAACAATAATCCACAGATCCAGGGACCTCTATGCGATTAAACCTCACTTCCAAGGTCCAACACGCAAGATCTACGAGACACATTGAATAGTGCTCAGGACGAAAAATGTAAAAAGAACAAAATACCGGGGCTAGATCTGAAGATCGCCAGCCCCTTCTTCTACCTCCGGTCAGGGACGAACTGCGCGTGGGGAGGGAGAAAGACGGCGCTCTACCGGCGGCGTGGGGACCAGACTTGGAGCCGCGGTGGTCCGTGAAGGTGTTCCCGGACGAAGGGGATAGCTTTCCCCAAGAATTTGTTGCGCGAGGAGGTCTGAACGGGTGGGGAACGAGGCGCGAACCGAGGCGGCAGCGGTGCACGCAGTTCGCGGCCGCGGGCTCGATCCACCGAACGGCACGGGGAACTGGCGCCTCAACCTAGCGCGTCGTGTGCGCTAGGTCGAGGCGGTGCCGATAATGTCAGTCTGGCATGCGGCGAGGTGGTGGAAGCGGTGCTCCACGGTGAGGTCCATGGCGCAGGGGCATCTCGGTGGCCGCGCGTGGAGGGAAGTGGAGGAGCGATGGCGGCAGCCTAGGCCTTGAGGGAAAGGTGGAGCGGGGCCGGGCGTTTGTTGCGCGTGTGGTGCTTCGGAGGGAGGGGCCAGAGATGGTGGTTCTGCGAGCAAAGCTTGAGCCGGTGCTCCGCGCGACTGAGGAAGAGGCACGGCAGAGGGAGACAGGACCAGAGAGCGAGAGTGAGAGAGTGTGTGAGCACGGCACCCTCCGCTTTGCTTAGAGATGAAGCGAGCGAGCGAGGGGGCGCGGGGGCAGCGTGGGCAGCGCGGCGCCATGGCGGCCTCGGGTAGGCGTTCCACGCCGCATGGGCTAGCCGGAGCGGGGCAAGGAGGGAGGGGGTGCGGTGGGTTGGGTCCATGGACCCAGGTGAGACCGACAGGTGGGGTCGAAGGAGGAAGATGAGCATTGGGTTCACGCACCGGGTTCGTGGAGATGGAGGTGTGTGGGACCCACTGCTGTTGTCTACTGGCGCGGATCCGAGGCGGGCTGACGAGGGGGCCCACTTGTCATAGAGACAGAAGAGAAAAGAAAAGTCTAAAATAGAAAAGGCCTGTTTGACCAGCTGGAGACACATTTGAAACCTGCCATTTTGAATGACTTAGGGGCTGAATTTCGGAAGACTCCAATTACAAAAAATGTTGTACAATTGGTGTTCTACAACTTTGTTATAAACTTTGACACCATGTTATGTGGAAAATATTGATTTAAATTTGAATTGAATCATCTCACCCCAGTTTGACCAACTCTACCCCTCAGTTTAGAAATTCTAAAAGTCTATTTTAGGGCTACTTTAATACAAAGAGTTTTATACAAAAGTTGTTCAGAATTTCATGATCTACAACTTTCTTATACAAAGTTTTGCATGATCATGTATTTAGGTTAGCTCAAAATTTGAACTTCCCACTCAGGCCTAGTTTGACAGGTTTTACTAGAAGACAGAAATTGAGCTAAAACACCATGCAAACCTTTATGCATGTCAATACACAAAATACCAAAGTTGTAAAGCATGAAATTATCTACATGTTTGCTATAGAAAGTTTAGGCTAGATCACTTTACATTTTGAACTACAAGCACAAGTTGTATTCAAAGGTTTGGTAAAACTGCAGCCTCAATTTATGTGGAGTATTTCTTGTTTCCAATTTTTGAGCTACCAAACGAAGTCCAATTAATTTCAAGGTCTGATGTATTTGAAAGGTAATACGTTTAATTTCATTTTATACACAGAAAGATTTTGAAGTTGTACAGTCAAATCGAAAGTAATTTTGAAATGAAATTTGGGGAAAGAGTGCCAACCCTAGACTTAGCGAAAATTTCTCGAGTGTAGGCTACCCTGGTTTGGTTTGAACTTTTGAGCCCCTTAACATCTGATTTTGAAATTGGTCAAAATAGCAAATTTGAAGGTAACTTCCTGAACTAAAACTTTTGTATTTGATGTATTGCATGAAAATGTATAAATGTCTAACTACTCCACCAAGCAACGCAAAGTTTTGCATATTCAACTTGAAAATTTTGACTTAGTGGTTTCCTGGCCGGGTTACTTGTTCCTCTCTAAGTATGATTAAAATCTAAATCCTTGATTAACACTAATCAAATCGTGTCAAGGCTTTTGAGATGCCGAGGGCATCACACTCAGTTCACGAGACAAAACCAACAGTCCCTTGTCCAAACTCCAGAGGAGTACTACGGACAGTCCGCCCTCCAAGGCCGGACAGTCTGCAGATCAACTATAAAACTCTCGACAGGAACACAGCGCACTGGTGATATTTCAACTCTTAACTATGGATAGTCCGCCTCCCGAGGCCGGACAGTCTGTCGTGGACATTCCCATCCACCACAGAAACCACCAGTTGAACAAGAAAATGTTAGCCCCTGTGGATAGTCTGCCCCATGGTCCGGAACTAGTTCCGCAGTACAGAGTTTTAACCCTCTTTAAAATAGGCTTTTGAATAGAAGTTTTTCTTTCGCAATACGAAGCGTTGTTAGCCCTCATGCAATGTCATCAACTATATGATCTATGAGACACCTAGAGACCCAGTCAAGTAAAGACAATTGACCCTTCTTGATAGTACAGCCATCTAGCCTATTAATTCGGTCAATTTCCATCCTCTAAGCACCGTTTGACAGGTAAAGCTCAAAACCTATCTTTGTAGCTTTGCCTTGAGCTATCCATCCAGGAAGCAATCACCACACTTAATCTTTATCAACCAAGCTCATTTATCCAGTGGACTTAATTCCTTTCAATACACATAATTGAAACATTAGTCCACACAACGTTGTCACAATTATCAAAACACCAATTAGAGCCTAGATCCCTTCACTAGTGCCTAGAGTGATCTCTCTCTAACTCTTATCTTGTGCTATAATTTCTAGTTTGGTGTATCTTTCATAA
Organism: Paspalum vaginatum; assembly: GCA_030272315.1. NCBI lineage: Eukaryota > Viridiplantae > Streptophyta > Magnoliopsida > Poales > Poaceae > Paspalum > Paspalum vaginatum. The sequence continues at coordinate 7,597,259 of CM059014.1, read as the reverse complement.
AGGACAAACACCAGCATCTTTTTCACCTAGTGACCAAGGCTTTGTGCTTTAGCCCTATAGTTAGGGAACCTCTCATCGGATTATCCGGTGGGCTCTACCGGACTGTGCGGTAGAGGGGGTTTGAACTACAACGGCTAGTTGCCCTCTACCGGACTGTCCGGTAAAGGCCACCGAATTGTTCGGTGGTGGACTGACATAGGCCAACGACTAGTTTAGTGATGGTGGGTATTTATACCCCCACTTACCTCTTGTTGCAGCAGCTGTTTTTCTCCAACGTCCATATTCATTCAGAGGCCAGAGAAACACTCACCAACCACTCTCTTTGTGAGATTGAGCAAAACTTGTGAGATTCTTGAGTTGTGAGAGATCTAGTGAAATTGTGTGAACTTGTTAGAGCAACCTAGCTTCTGAGCATAAGTTGGCATTACATTTCCCAGCAAACGTTTTTATTACTCTTGGAGGTTTTTCTCCTAAACGGCCAGAGCCTCCTGAAGGTCACCCGGCTTGTGGGTGGCACTCTTTAAGTTTGTAATCACCCCGCTCTATGGAGCACTGCTTAGTAAGCAGCCTCATTGTACCTTGGAGGTTGGTGAGGGGAGGCTGGAAGTTGAAAAAGACTCAGCTCTTGGTGGCCGCCTCGACGAGGACTTAGGGACACTTGCGGGTGTGTTCGAACCTTGGGAATTAAATTTCTGTGTTTTGTGTGTTGTGTCCCCTGCTGGGAGATCCAAACTTTGTGTTTATGGTTTTGTTCTTTACTTGCATTACCTTTATTTCTTTCGCTACTACTCTTGTGTGCAAGTCCTTGTTGTGAGTGCAGGTTCCAGTGCAATAGAGGTCTACGTCACCATAGAAACACATGTACCACCTCTGCTCAACTCTATAAGTGTCTTAGCATATCTACACTTGTGGGGTTTGCTCTCCGTGAGACACCGGACTATCCGGTGGTACCAGACTGTCCGGCACGCTGACTGTCCGGTGTAGGGATGATATTTGGTTTTAAGTTGTAATTTTTTAGTTTAACCTATTTACCCCCTCTAGGCGACATCAAGGTTCTTTCGCCCTTCATCTAGCTTAGTCCTTTGTAGCCAAACTATAGCCCATTTCCCTTTTCGCTGCCTTGCCTCCTCGAGTCAAGGGTCAATAACACCATGATTAAACTCTATTTGAATAGTATTCTTTTTTTGACATCCTTATATTATTCTTGAACTTACCAATTTCCTTCTAGAATAATGCATGAAAAAATTTGGACCATTCGGTAGGGTTCTTGACAATCTTTTTCACTTCATATGGGTGACCTTATTTGATTTAACCTTTAACTCTTGCATCTTTAAATTAAATGACCCATATCTTGTGTGGAAGCCTGGCTCAATAATTAGATATTGAGAGGATCTTAAGTATCGCCCTAGAGAATGGGTGAATAGGAGTTTATATGAAAATTTAAACAAACTAGGCAGCTGATAAGTCTGCAGACCCAGATACTTTGAGATAAACTAGAGTATCTAGACCTGTATAGATAGAGCTACACAATTTATAGTAAATAATAGAAATTGATGATTCTACTTGAATGAAGTCTTGGTTAGTTCCTTATGGTCCCTTTACCTGGAATCAAGCTCACAAGTATTTTGGGTGAAATCTTGAATTGTAGCAAAGAAATATGATCGAAGTAAATCACAATGCTAGGAGGCAAGTATTTGCAATCCGAAGTTCATACAATCCACTAAGTACCCAGTACATCTCTGTTTAGGAGCCCGCAAAGAGCCGGGTCTTCAATTATTTCTTTACCCCCAATTCGCACAAATGAACAGGGACTTACTTAATCTTCACGGGAAATACAAAATTTTCGGAGCTTCTCACAACAACCTTGAGAGCTTCCGGGCAACCACTAGTCGTCTAGGTGTTCTTCACTCCAAGAGTAACAAATCAAAGGTCATGAATGGACTTGCCTCAAGAACCACAAAGAGCCCAAGCAAGAGAGGAGAGCACAGAGGAGGAGCACAAACTTGAATTCTTCAACTGCTTCTTCAACCCAAGGATTCATCAACCTCTTCCTCAACCCTAAGGATTACTAGAGCAAGCACAAAGGGGAGGAGGAGGGTAATACAATTTTTCTTTGAGTTCTTGTCTAGGGTTTGATTTGTAATAAGCAAAATTAGTGCTAGAGGTGGAAGGAGTATATATACTCCTCACGCAAAGAGTAGTTGCACTCAAGTTTCAGCACAGACTTGGAACATCCGAGTTAACTTGGAGCCCCTGAGTTAGACCTAGATAGAAAAAACAGTCACCAAGATAGAGGCGCTGGGTCAGATATTGACTCTGAGTTGACATGCTAAGCATAGGCATTTAATTATTTGCTCCTCTTACGGATGGCACGGGTTCATAGTTAATGACATGTGGGGTCACTTGAGTCTATGACAGTGGGCCGAGATGGAAAATTAGTTGCTACTCATCTCGTAAAAGTGGCAACACACATTCCTAACGCACCAGATGCCATAGTTATAGTGTCAGTGACAGACCTAGGATTTTAGCATAGGGTATGCCACACCAGTTATTTTATAAACAATTCGTTATAACCTTTTAAACAATTCAGTAAACATCTATAAGTTTGACGAGAAATTCGATGTAAAATAATTAAAATTATGACAGTACATTTAAGAATTTACAATTTGATATATGAATCCTTTATTTCCTGCATTTTACATTTATTAATCTACTACCGTGAGCATAATACTTTTTATCATCTTTAAAATTGATGATGAGTTTACACTAGAACAATTAATGTGAATGCATGTTTCTCTAAAATAAAGAGCTGAGTTCTCATAATACCAATTTTCACCCAACGAAGACATCTATACCCCCAATGACTCCAATATACATGTTGAAAAGGATCGAAAAGGATTGAAAAAAGACTAAAACTTATAGAAGGAAAACCACCGCCATTTTCTTTTTTTTCTCACGCAAGAAATAACCTAATTCGACATAAAAAGACTAAAAAAACACCGCCATCTTGATACATCGTGCTTAGCTAGAGTAACGTCCATTCTCCATGTGAAAAAAGGCCATTACTGAGTGTTGCAAAAATCTAGCAAAATAAATCTGCAACAGGATTGAAATCATGATCTTCTCAGAGCTCAAGAGTAGAGCAAAGACCAACATGCATTCATTTGTGACTAGGCTTAGTCATCTATGTCATTATTCAATTATTAGGGTATGCCATAGTACACCGGGCCATCCACTAGCGTTTGGTTTGGAAGAAAGATTGGATGGGATGGCTCCATCCTAGTTTTGTAGGATGAGATCGTCCCATCTCTTTATTTAGTTGTAGGGGCAGTGTCATGCTTGTTTTGTGTTTGGTAGGGGATGGACCAAGGACAGAGTTAGGTGTCCTGTTTGGGTCCGTTGGTTGATGTTCATGTGGGCCCCGCTTGTCATAGCCTTATCCATCTTTCCTCACCTTTCATACCTAAAGTAGAGCACGGTGGACGAGCGTAGCAATGGCGGCGATGGTGGAGCTTGCGAAGAGGGGGGCGGCTGGTGCTAGTGTTGGCGCAAGGGAGCTGGCGGCCCTGGAGGTACTGGCAGGGGAAGCGGTGTCGGTAGCAGCACTCTAGCCGGATGACGGGGAGCATCGTCGGCTGGGCGGGTGCGGGGGACCAGCCAGGGCGGCAAAGCCGGCGACAGGGGAGCATTGCCATAGGGGCGGGTGCGGAGACTGGCGGCGGCGGAGATGCCAGAACTAGCGCCAGGGTAGCGGCGGCTCCCGAACTCAGTGGGGGACCTTAGGCGGCAGCGGCAGTGCCTGAGCTCACGTGGGGAAGAAGTAGTGGCGACGCCTGAGTTGATGCGGAGAGAAACGAACAAAGAGAAGAGAGCGCTCAGTCCCACTTCGTCCGTCTTTTTTTCGGAAAAAGTCTACATAACCCCTAACTTTTCCAGGATGGTCTATGTAAGTGCAACAAGGACTCCTTAGTGGTTTTGGTGTTTGAGTGACAATGCGATTAAAGGATCTAATATCTTTGTAAGATCATTTGACAGGTTTCTACAGGTATATATTGTCAAAGGACATCACTAGTGTTGCTTTATTAATGCACTTTGAGACACTTGACTTTCATGTTAAGAAAAGTGACTCTAAATTGTATCTCTTTCATTTGGATGTCACTAACTTACTTGGATTTCTCATATATAACAAGTGGCTGATCATGAAGACACTCTATTGCATATTAAAGCCAATAATGATCAAGACAAATTGAATGAATGGATAATGAGCAAATGTGCTCCATCTACCTATCGAAGAGGTTTTCTAAATTGAAGTCCAACTATTTCGCTCAAAGAGGATTACTCACAAAGGAAGAAGCTCAGCTTCGCTATCTCCCTCTGTGGATATATTTCAAGACGGCATTATTCATCAAGACAAGACTAAAGTGGATTTCATCTAGATTTATATTCACCTTGAGCATAGGTATGCCGTACTATCAAGAGGGAAGCGAAGCTCGGAAGTCTCTAGTCAACATGTGGTCACAGCTAGTTTAGAGAGTGTCGAGCCAAAACACTCCTCGTGAGTTGTTATTGTGCTGAGGGTGGGTTCACCGGATTGTCCGGTAATCCTCACCGGACTATCCGGTGAAGGTTGAGCCCATAATTGAGAGTGATCTCTCTGATCTTTTCCTTGTGCTCTCATCTCCTAGTTAGGTGTATCTCTAATGGAGACAATACCTACACTTTGCTCATCTGTTGATACAGGCTCAGTGCCTTAGCCTCTGATCAGGGAACACCTCACCGGACTATTCGGTGAGCTATACCGGACTGTCCGGTATAGGGGGTTTGAGCTCCAACGGCTAGTCCGCCTCTACCGTACTATCCGGTAGGAACGCACAGGACTGTCCGGTGATGGTCTGACACAGGCCAACGGCTAGTTTTATGAGGGTGGGTATTTATACCCCTCACTCTCTTCCAGTTGGAGCTGCTGCTTCCCTCCACGTCCACATCCATCCAGAGGCTCTTAGTAACACCTCCCAACACTCTCTTTGTGAGATTGATCTAAATTTGTGAGATTCTTGAGTTGAGAGAGGATTTGTGAGATTGTGTGAGCTACATTGTGAGCACCTAGCTTCTGAGCACAGTTGGCAAGCATTTTCGGGAAGCGTTTTTGTTACTCTTGGAGGTTTCCTCCTAGACGGCGAGAGCAACCCGAAGGGCACTCGGCTTGTGGGTGCCACTTCTCTTGTAGGTGATTACCCTGCTCTTCGGAGCATTTGCAGTGAGCACCTTCATAGTCTTGGTGGTTGTGAAGGAGAGGCCGTGAGTTGAAATAGACTCAAGCTCTTGGTGGGCGCCTCAACGGGGATGTACGGACACTTGTGGATGTGCCCGAACCTCGGGACTAAAATCCTTTGTTGTGTGTGCTGTGCCCCTGCTGGGAGACCAAAGCTTGGTGCTTGTGGTTGTTTTACTTGCTTGCATTACATTATTGCTTCCGCTATTATTATTCGTGTGCAAGTTCTCTTTGTGAGTGCAGGCATAAAGTGTTGCCGAGATCATAATCAACATACAAACACATTACACAGCTCCACATAGCTTGATAAGTATTTTCTCGTATATTTACCTTTGGGGTTTCGGTTTCTGTGTGACACCGGACTATCCGGTGTAGAGAACCGGACTATCCAGTTATACCGGACTAGTCCGGTTGTACCCATCGGACTATCCGGTGTGAGTGCTGACGGTGTGTTTCTAAGTGGTGTAAATTTTCAGTTACGCCTATTCATCCCCCCTCTAGGCGACATCTAGGTCCTTACAGTCTACTTCACCCTCTCGCCTTCAAAACCGGGTATTTAACCCCCTCACCTTTGCAAAACTGGGCAAATCACCTCGGGCGGTTTTGGAGGGGAGTTTTGCTGATGTGGCCCATCCGGAACCCACCTGTCAGGGCCACGTCAGCGCCACCTCACTTACTCTTTTATTTTCCCTTTTCTTCATTTTTTTCCTCACTCGCCTCCTCATCCTCGCGTCCTGCCTGCCGCCGCCGGCTCTCTCTCCTCCATCCGCCTCCATGGCCACCTCCGCCCTTGCTGCGCTCTCCACCACCACCGCCGCCACCGGCGAGAGCCTCGTCCTCGCGTGCCCTGCCGTCACCTTCTCCTCCCTCTTCTCCATGGCCTCAGTGACTGTAGGGCGGCGCGGGAGGCGGAATCCAGTGTTGGTGGCGGTAGGAAGCGGAGCCGGCGTCGTTGATGGCGAGTTGGAGCGGGAAGTGTCCGCTGGAGGAGGTGCCGACGGCGGGAGGCGCGGCCGCGGGAGGTTAGGCCGGCGACAGTATGCGTGGTCGTGGGAGGAGGTGCCGGCGCCGTGGGGTGTGGTCACCGGAAGAGGTGCCGAGGGTTGGGCACAAAGAGTCCGGAGCGGCCATCTCCAACGACGGCGGCGGATCTATGTGCGTCTCCCTAGCTCCCCCTCTCCTTTTCCTCTTCCCTCCTCTTCCCCTTCTCAGCCTGGCGTCAGGGCCTGCACCGTGTCGGCCAGCCTTGTGCCGGCGACAGCAAGCACGGCAGGGCGGCGGCTGGAGGCGGCAGCGGTATGGTCAACGCGCAGGGGCGGGCCGTGTAGCCGCGGGAGGAGCGGCCGGCGACGGGGCGCGCGGCCGTGAGGGGGCGTTGATGTGGCGCTGACAAGTGGGCCCCGGATGCGCCATGGCAGCAAAACCGCCCGGGGGTGATTTGCTCGGTTTTACAAAGGTGAAGGGGTTAAATACTCGGTTTTGAAGGTAAGGAGTGAAGTAGACCACCCTAGAATGGTTGGGGGGTTACGTAGACTTTTTTCTTTTTTTCGGGGACGTCGCTATCCCTCGTTGTGTTGGAATATTCCTCGTAGGAATGACTCCATCCCACTTATCCCTCGACCAAACACGTTGAAAAGTTGGTTCGTCCTATCCCGTTCTGCTTTGTCCCACAGACCAAACGCTATCCAGGTCCGCTCCTAGTTATAATATTTTTACCCCTTCTAGTGCAAAACGTGACGCAATCCTTAAAAAAATGAAAAATACTTTTAACCTTCGCAAGCTTCTATTGCACGTAACTTTTTAACTGTCTGGTTAACATCATTTAATGATCTTTATTTATAACAAAATACAAATAAAATAGTTTAAAAGTAATAGTAAATCAAGGAAAAAGATGAAATAATTGTTAAAAATTACTCAGTAGTTTCAATTCGTAGGTCATTTGACCTTTTTAACAGACTAGTCATTTTATTCAAAGATTCATAATTATTATTTATTATTTATTTAATTTAGCATATAATATTACTTTAGCTATGAATTAATTTTTTTATATTTTCGCAAATATTTTGAATAAGATGAGTCGGTCAAACTTAATGTTAAAAACGTCAAACGACTTATAAATTAGATAAAATTATTATTAGAATGCAACAAGAATTCAAAGATGACTCTCGAGCAAAATTACTAAATTTATCAAAAAAAGACACTTCCAAATTTCAGGGATGCTGTATAGAAACTGAGAAATACGGAGTAATATGGAAACGCTTCCCTGGAGTACTTTTGTAAAGCGATAGCACACGTCCCCGCTCCCCCGTGTCCTTGGCTTTCTCTTTTCTTTCTCGGCAGTTTCTCTTCGGGTCCCCAAAACCCAACCAAAACCCCTCCCCTGCCCTTTCTTCTCTCCGCAACTCCGCCTCCGTCTCCGTCCATCCCTCGCCGCGCGGCTTCCCCCATGCCCTCGCCCCCCGTCGCGTCCTTCCCGCCGAAACCCTAGTTCCGATTCCCTCCTCGATGGCGGGAGTGGCGACTGCGCGCGACCTGGAGGAGGTCATCCAGAAGCTCAACTCCGATCGGGCCAGAGTCCGCGATGTGAGCACCCCTCCTTGGAAACGTACAAGTATCCCGGCCTGCTTCCCGGCTGACCGCTTCCTTCGGGTACTGCAGGAGGGGGTGAAGCTGCTGGGGACGTGGCTGCAGGGCGACCGCGCTATCTCCTTCTGCCGCCTCCTCGGACGCAACACTGCGAGGCTCAAGCCCGGCCACGGCCACCTCACCGGTGGTCAGTTCGTGCATGTCCCTTCGCTCACTCGCATCATTTCCTGATCGTTTCTCGATTTTGTTTTTTTTTATGATCGCCGATGCTGTTTGTTTGCAGCCGCCACATGGCCCATCCTCATCCTGGCGCTCCTCAACTGCGTCAAGGAGGATATCTCGGGTAAGAAGCGTGTCGCCAATAAGAACGCCGCTGCTCGGATGCTTCCGCATCGCTGTCCAGTGCGCCGAGGACGTCAAGCTATCAGGTTTGCTCTGATTCGATTCGAGGGCCTTCTCATATTCACAAGTGCTGTACTGTTTGCTGGTGTCTCCTATGGTATATGTTGCTGTACACGATTAATCGAGAAATTTCACCTGCACAGGTTGTGTTCTTATACTAATAACAGATTTTGCGGTAGGATGCTATTAGCTCATACATTCTGATATTTATCGTGTCAACATCTGCTTTCTTATGTGATGTTTCATCTTTCAAATTGTATGCAACTCAAAACTGTTTTACTACCCCTATCCCAAAAAGGATGCAATCCTGGTTATGCACCTGGATTTTATTCTTTTTTTGGACGGATGTAGTGTCATCTAACACTAGAGTAGGTTTTTGAGCAAATAACAAATGATTTTGACAGTATTGAATTCCTTATAGCATTGGATGAAGTTGATTGATGTGTTTCTTGGTAACACTGATCATAGCTTATACCCTGATCATAGCTTATAGTATCAGATGCCTTATGTGCACACAATCAATTTGAAAGCGAAATATACTCGCATGCCATTAAAGAAGTGGTTATATGTCTTTGCAGGGCATTCGTTACTTTTGATATCAGTTGCTAGGCAACTGTTCAGTCATATATGGGAGGTCATAAAAGATGGGCCCAGCTTTCAGTTAGAGTACAGCATAATTCTTAGACAGCTTCTAACTGTTAAGGAGTACTGTTATCAGATGAAACCTCGAACATATAGCAGTGAGTTTTCTTATCAAAGGTGCTGTGTGCTCATATTGTAACACCCATTTATCTTATATTTTTCCACATGCTGCTCAGGTTTCGTAGTTCTCTACGTGAAGAAGCTTGCTACTGGTTTTGATTCAAAATTCAGCAATCAGGCGGCTTCCAAGGATGAATCTTTCCGCTGTACATTGACACTACATGTTCTACTTGAAAATCCACCGGGTGATTACCCTGGTATCATGAGGGAGGAGGTTCTTAATGGATTTAGTGCAATCTTCTCACATATTAGGTGAGTAGTCTGTTCCCATGTTAGTTTTTATCTCTTTTATGCACCCCTTGACTTTACTGTGTCTTTTTTTTACCTTGATCAGTTGTGAATTATCATTCCTGGTCAAAAGTAGAGTTCAGTCTTAGAATTAGTGCAGTACTGCAGTCTAATTCTAAAACTTTGACCACCATTATACAAAAAAATATGGATTTGCCAATGAGAGATTAACTCATCATAAAAAAGTTATTGGATTATAGCATATTTTGTTCCTGTTGATATATATCTAGAAAATGTAATGGTCAAATGTGTGGATTGGAGACTGCTCATCCTAAAGGACACATGATCAGTCAGGAGTTAAATAATCGATTCTGTGTAATCAGGGAGGAGGGAAAGCTGACTCGCAAACTTATGGAATGCATTAATACCTTTTTACTGAAGGATGGGCCAAACCTGGGACACAAATCTGTGATGATTCATAATGCTGTTCAAGAGTTTGTATTCCGTTGTTGGCTGGCGACTCACGATCAGGCCTTGAAGGTTCTGGACTTCTGGTGACCTGACTTGCAGTATTGTAACTTTGTTACATGATTACAACTTTGCTTACATTCTCCTGCTTCATCTTCCAAAGCTATTTCTGCTTTCAGAGTTTGTTCATCACCTATATGAAAGTTCAGCTGAAGCTTGCCAGGGCTATTCCAGAGATTTTGGAAAAACTTGTTGACGTAATCACGAAGGAACTAGACAAAAATGTTAATACCGGAGCTGGTTTTCTATGGTAATGCGAACTGCTGCTATTGACAGGGACTTTATGATTTTGAGTTCTTCATTGATGAAATTCAATCAATGCAGGTGTGAGGCGCCACGAGACGAAAAAGCGGGGTCCTTAAGATGCTTCCAAGAGGAATGGATGGATCTGTGTGCTACTGTTTTTTATATGGTATTCCCTCTGTTCCAAATTATAGTTCACTTTAGCTTTGCCCTATGTCAAACTTCTCTTAACTTTGGTCAAATTTAAAAGAAAAAACTCTAACATCTGTAACATCAAATTACTTCCGTTAAATTCACCATGAACTATATTTTAATAGTGTAATTATTTTCTATTGTAAATGTTAATATATTTTTCTTAAAACTTGGTCAATGATAGAGAAGTATGACTTAGGACAGCTAAATTTGCATCTACCCACCTACATATACACAGAGACCTCCCCAATGTCGCCACCACTATGCTAGTACTCACTAATTAGATTTGCATATCTTTTACTTAATAATACAATATATGCTATATATCATCCTTGCTCAGTTACAAACAACTCTACAAACATTTAGGCCTACAAATACACACCGGAAACACCACACAAGGAGAAAAGGTTGAAGACGGAGCATATTCTGAACCTCGTTGTTGATGGCCTTTTGAAAGGATCTCTGTTTTGGTAAATTAATCACACATCATCTATACCCTGGTCATTTCTGCAAGTTCACAGCTTACGTGTGTGCCTAAATTTTGTTTCTTCCAGGCTTGAAATAAGTACTTAGATTCAAGAGTCAATGAGTCACTTTTATATTGTCTTGTTTTCTGTACTTCTCCATGCCTTTAGATGTTGCTTCCTTGTTCGTGTGCTGACTGCAGCTTCTGACAAGGATATACAATTTTCTCACATCTATCTTTATAAACCAAATGCTCGTTATTCACTTCAGCAATCTAATGCCAGTCTCTCTTTCCTTAACAAACAACATCTCCCATATTCTGCAAAATCTTTATATTTCCATGTGTTACTGCCCAAATCCCCCCGATATAAATCTCGGGTGTTATTATGTTCTAACACGCGTTAGAAGTTTGGTATTGGGGTATCTTCGTTGTCCCATTCATACCCTTGCATCTAATTTGCTGTCTCACAGTTGGCCTGGCTCATGTGTTTAATTGCTTCCAAGCCCCCACAATTGATAACTTGATATCACGTTGATATTCTATCTAGTACTACCTCTAGTTTTGAATGTTTAATGCCTGTTAGCTAATTTTTGAGCTAAAGACCGACAAAGAAAAAACTGAGGGAGTAGAACTTATCAAGAATATTCTTGGTGCACAATGGTGAGAGTTCAGAGTTCACAGCTCTTCCATTTTATGCACATGTTTATATATATGTTTTCTCTCACAGGAGCGGTTCTGTTTGTTTTCTGATTCGCAAACATGGATATCGTGTGGATAAATCTTTACTAACTAGTTGGTTTGAAGCAAGCTGCAAAGGTTTGAGAAGGGTAATTGTACTTACATATTTTTTTAATGCGATGATTTCCCTTAGCCTGGTAAATCGAATTCATATTTTGGTTCCTGCAATGATGCCTCCTTGTCGCTAAGTATTTGTGCTCTTATGATCTTGTGGTTTCTAGAAGTACAGTGTAGGCATTCTAAATACACAGCATTTAGATTGTGTCGCTTGCGGACATGCAACAACTGGCTATACCTCAACTTTTGGGTTATACGGTTTATTGTTGAGCTGAATTAAATATCATATCACAAATTCGTAATTGTGCTTTGCACTGATATGCTTGGTGAAAGAGATGGGTGTTGCTTTATGCTAAAGGAGATCACATGACTGATGTCAATATTTCAATGGTATAGAGAAAAGCATACTCCCTCCGTTCTAAATTGTAGGACGTTTGACTTTTTTGACGTCAACTTTGACCACTCGTCTTATTCAAAAAATTTACAACTATTATTTATTTTCACTATAATTTAGTAAAATTTTAGGTCGATTGACTTCTTCGATGTTAACTTTAAGTATGACTTGATTTGTTTACAATGTTTTTGATAAGACAAGTGGTCAAAGTTAATGTCAAAAAGTCAAACGACCTACAATTTGGAACGGAGGGAAATTTACTCATGTTATTTGTTCTGTACTAAAGTGTGAGAAGTGAGCAATGAGCTAGGTTGTGTTATTTCTCCTGCTCAACACAGAGGAAACATGCTAACTGAACTTATGACCAACATTTCTCAATTTTGAGACTGAATGATAAATAACATTGGATGTATCTAAAGTTCAATTTTTTTACGTGCTTTTATCAATTACTGGGTTCCTACAAGTTGCTCATTTATCTAGCTTATTTCTTGATAATATGTTTTTATTTTACTCTTTTTCTTTGTTTATGGTGAAATGTTCTCTATGATTTGGCCTATAGTACTCCTGTGATGCAAAATATGATTTATTGGCGGCTACATGTTTGTACAGTGTCTTGAGCCATGCAAATGCCATGCGGTTTCAGGATTCACTACTCTGGCTTCTCAGGTTGGTTTGTTTGTACCAATGCTTTCTTTTGCTCTTCTATTTTTCTCTCCTTTCTCCATCCCCTGCCCTCTCTCTGCTTTTTTCTTATTTTTTGGGAGGGGTGGTGGTGGTGTGGGTGGGTGGGGGGAGGTCCTTATTATGCATCTGGTGCCCTTGTATGTTGTTCAGCAGACAGCCTTATCATGCATTACTGTTTATTTGAAATGTCAACGGGCACCAAGTAAAATGCTATGGAGTTGATATCATACACTGCTGCAATCTTTGATTTTGTGTACTAGCAGTAGTTGCTAACTTGCCATTGTTCTTAACAGGACACTCAAGGAGTTCTCCACGGTGCTCATGTTCAATTCTAGAGAGGAAGCAGAACTTTGTTTAACAAAAAGCAAGGTTAATTTATTTTCACGAAGTAACAGTTAATCAACTGGCTTCTGGATACATAAAATTACTCACTAATTATTATAAGCATGCTCTAGAAAAGTTTGGGCTCATCATGTACCATCTCATATTTTTGCAAAAAGATTGAGAACATTGACAGAGTTGTAATAGTCTGGAAATACCCATTTAGTGATAACATAACTGCACACAACTTCATATGAGATTGGACGTGGCATTTGCCCATTGCGAAGGTCTCGTTCTAGATTTGTGGTGAAAACTTCTCTAAATATCAGTTCTCAAATGATCAATGATAGCATTAGAGGTGCTACTTTTGAAGTTAAGTGATGTCTCTGATACATTTTAAGTCACATGCACCAACCAGCTCACTTACACTACATCCATCTATGCTTCCCTTTAATTTGATTTTAGATTACCTATTTTGGTTGCTTGCAACTGCACCATCTAGCTTGTGGAGAATTTTAAAGGAGCCTATCATTCTTGGCCAATCAACAAATATTGCTTTAATTCGTCAATGGGGCTTGCCCTTCATCATGGTATAATGTGCCCTCAATACTACTGCTTTCTAACTGATTCATTTGAAGTTTTGGACACCCTTCTAAGTTCTAATCTAATGTAACTCTTCAGAGAAACTTTTTTTTCTTGCTCTTCATGGATGTCTTTGCTTATACTTATCAGCTTGTTGATTTATGCACTTATGCTTTAAGCTTCAATGCTTTTCCCAGCCAAATTTTGTCATTTTTGTAATGCATTGTGAGCTTGGAATGCTGATGAAATTATGCATTAAATTACCTGTTTATTGCAGATGTCAATTGTTGAAGGTTGTTGGCAAGATGTATGGAATTCTCTTATACACGCATTTCCATTATTAAGCGGCACAGCTCTAGTTGTGAGCACCGTTTTTCTTATATTGCCCTATCGCTTCTTTTTTTGTAACATTACACATTGTAACAAAATGGTATTCAAACTATCTGTTGAGTAATGTTTCTTGAATAAATCATTAAACACTGATAAATTAAATTGGCAATTAAACAAGGGTTACCATGTTCTATGTCCATTCTTTTTTTTTGATGGTCCTATGTCCATTCTTTTAATATCCACATTTTTCAAGATTTGAATATCTCAAATGCAATGCCTGCCTGCATTCTGGATGGATTTATTCTCTACTAATTGCTTGCACACACTGATGATGCCACACTCTCAGGAGTAGTGAAATATCACCATAATTACGAGAATGCAAAATAGATGGGATTCAGAAATAGTGCTAGAGCGCCGGGTAGCCTAGCGGCTTGAGTTGTAGCGTTGTGTTCGGCTGTTTTCGTTTTGGTGTGTGGCGCACATGTGTCTTCTCACTAGCCCTGGCTGTGGATTCGGCATGTACTTGATTCGCTCTTTCTATCTTTCAATATAATGACACACAGCTCTCCTGCGTGTTCGAAAAAAAAGATGGGATTCAGAACCTTATTCAGTTATTCTTAACATTGTTATCACTTTAAACTGCATCTCGAGCTGCTATCTGGACCTGATTTACCCATGGCCCATCCCATTGTTTTTTGAATGGACCAGTCAGGACTGCAAGTTTAGCTTAGTACCTTAATAAGTTTATCGTCTTGTGAGCTCATTTGACATGACAAGTTGGATGATTAGAAAGATTAGACTGTGTTATGATGCTTGCGCAGCATTGTTTTGGAGTTTCTGTTTGCCTATTTAGTATTTATATTGTATAGTTAGAACTTTGCGTACAGAAGTACAGAGCTGTTCCCAAGATGATTATTAAAAGAACGGTCGCTCAGGCGCTTGACTACCGTGCCTGGGTGGCTGATATTAAAGGGGCGCTAACAGTTCAAGTCCTTGGGGATTACTTAGTACTTACTGACATGGGATCTTGTGGACCATATAGTTGCAACTTGAGGTCCAAGATGAGTATCCGTGGAAGCTTACACAGTCGGGTCTTACTCTAGCAAGTCAGCCCACTCTGCCTTCTTTGTTGGAACAATTAAGTTTGCGTCATGGAAAATAAGTTGTAGTAGTTGGGCCCCTATGTGCTGTAGGTTCTTCATCTGGCTAGCCATCAATAACAGATGTTGACAGCGGATTGCCTTGTCAAGCGGGCATAGTATGAAATAGCGTGCTATAGCACCGCTATAGCGTTTCTAAAGACTTGACGCTAACACTATTGCAGTACAAAATAACGCGCTATTGAGCGCTAATAGCGTTTTTGGAAGCTTGACGCTAAATTTTATAGCGTGCTATTTTGTACATTGCAAGCTGGGCATGCCCCATGCATCTTCCTACCCTTTCTGTGATCAGGCAGATGAGACGACCCATCATGTTTTGGTCTCCTGTGTCTATACTCGGCAGGTTGGGGCCCTAATCTTACAAAAGGCGGCTTGGCTGCTCAGCATCTTTGAGCACAACAAATCAGTTTTCTAGCTAGTGGAGGATCACCATCACAGCTACTCATAAGGATCTGCGCTAAGGGCTGAATTCTCTCATTATTCTAGTTGCTTGGAAAGTTTGGAAGCATCACGACAGCTGTATTTAGGGAATTATGCTACATATTGACACTATTCTCTAGAATGTGGACTGATAAATGCACCATCTGGTGCGTGGCTGGGGCTTCCAATCTTCATATGCTCCTTACTCAGTCGCTGGTTTGTTTGATCTTGTTCCATTCTAGTTCGTGTGGCGCGACCTAGGTTCTATTTCTAGCTGGGGTGTGTGGTACTGTGGTGTGAATTGGGTGGGGCTGTTTTAGCCTTGCCATTCTACCTTTTTCTCCTATTAATGAAATGACACGCAGCTCTCCTGCATAGTCCGAGAAAAAAAAGTACAGAACTTTGTTTATTGTTGCACTCTGTTTCTATACCATCTTGCAAACATAATTCCTAACTCACTACATTATGTGGCATCTATCTATTTCTAGCCTTCGGTTGTGTAACTCTGCACTTTTGTAGGCTGATTCAGCTCTGATTTTGCTGGGTGGAATGATGTTGCGGGTGAGCTTCTCATCCTCAGTTACCAATTTCTCATCTTGTGAGTAACTTATAACTAGTGCTAGGTGTTTGTAATGTGTTCTTTTTCACTTCTTCCAGGACCAAGTTCATACATCATTTCTATCAGAGGATACATGGAATCTCCAAATATTTAAACAATTCCCATCACCGTATGCCTTCTTTCCTTTTTTGTAATTATTCGATTGGTTTAATTATGCCTCCTTTTCTGCAATAGCGCTATTTAGCTACTTTTTTTTCTTAGTTTGCTCTTCCATTGTTTTCTTACTTTTCATTGATTGGGTTGATGGTTCTTTTCTTATGAAATAGGCAAGGCTTAGCCCTACTTGGAGTAGAAGCGATAACAACAATATTGAAATTATAATAGAACAGAATAAATTCACATTATTTGGACCTAATACATGGCAAATAGTGAGCAAAATGCTGAACATAGTATAAGATATGGATATATATATATATATATTTTGTGGCCAATATATTAGAGACTGGTGAGCGAGCTTACATGTTGACTTCATAGTAATCAGTTCTTTGAATATGAGTTGGCTTATTGTTGGGTTGAAAACAGAAAATAAATCTTACCTAATATATCAGCTATTTTGGCTCCTCAAGGCAATGTAGGCATATTTTATTTTATATACATGGGAATTGGGAACTGGAGGAAAAATTTGATCTCATAAACCTGAAACTGAAATTTAAATCCATCTTATTAAATTTATAGATTCAATGAAATTTTAGGGTTTGAACCTATGTAAAATTTGCTAGCTTGTTGCGAAGTGTTCGCTTGCACCAAGAACTGAATGTGTTACCTGCAATTGAGGAAATAAATAGCTCTTGCAGAATTGATTCCTTGCAGATGTTTGCGTCATATTCATGGAATCTTGGTGGCATACTAGTTCTGTCGATTCATTGTTACATATTCTGTGATATATATCTGGCATCTTCACTTCATGTTTCCATCCTTTACTGGTTTGGATGTCTTGGAATTTGGCCTATAGCCATTTGCAATGTTCCAGATAGTGCATTAAATTCTCAGAATGCCATTTTGGTTACCATGGAAGTTATGCTTACAGTCTTTATTGCTCCTTATTATTCTTGCCTCAGGTCTGCTCTGTATTTCATTGCTTGTTACTTCTCAAGGATAGGCTTTCAGGTATATTAGCTACCTTGTATTACCTCTTTGGGCCTCTCTGGTGGGGTGTTAAATTTAGGCTATTAGTTGTTATCATAATGCTGCTGCAACTGTTCTTTTTGAAAACTCATCAGGACTGGACTAAAAAGAGATCATTCTGAGACCTATTTCCCCAGTACTGTAGTTTTTGTTAAAAATAGTCCCAATTGATTCAATTCATTAGTCAAATCTGCTGTTCCAAAATAGAAGTTTGATTGTTTATGTTTTCGTTTGTTTATGGTTCAGCAATCACGACGCCATGCTGCTAGTTATCTTAGAAATATCATGCTCACTTTGCTGCATGCATAGTTATTAAAACATGCATATCATGCCATTGTTATCATTTGCTTATACTTTGATAAGAAAATATTGAACTTATAGTTGGAATAACGTGTATCAATAGAAAAAAACTGAATGAAAAACCAAATTAGTTTAATGGTTTGCTATACTAGTTCTGATCGCATTACTCTGTTCGAACTGTAGTCACTTCTTGATTAGTTGCTATCTATCTTCGTTTTTCAACGGAAAAAATGATTCCGTTCTTTAATGTCACCCCCTGCAGGGCGACTTATCCAATTCTATCTTTATTCGGAAGACTTTGCTAAGATCAACTTTGGAGTTAGTTCATTCAAAGGTGACCATTTATATTTTTCAAGCAACTTTCTGTTGTTTATTTTGGTTCCACTTCTTTTTCCAGTATCCTCTATCCTGTGATCCTTGAGAAACGTTTTCATTGTTTTAGGTGCTTACATGTTATGGTAATATACAAATGAACTTTTTGCAATAGTGAAGCGTATAGGCATAATGCATAAGCATCAACACCAACCTGTCATTTATGTACAAAGGTCGATTTTATGATTCGTTGTAATGTAGCTTCTGGATAAAAGAAAGAATGCTGTTACTTTTGCACTTCTATTTTCAGAAATTTCCTTAATTTCACCAGCTCCTTTAGGACCAACCAATTCACAGATGAAATCCTTTTTTCAATTCTTTTTTTATTATGTTTTCTTTTGTTGCTGGAAAGCAGTATGGTTTATATATGGCTATCTGTTCATCAAGACTAAAGTTAAACTCATAATTTTGTTATGTAGTACTGAACAAATGGGTCTTTCCTGTGGGTCGAAAATTTTGGAGTTCTTTGTGTTGTTATTCTTATAAAAAATTAACTATGAATGCCACACTATTATATCTTTATGGCTGCTTATTCACGAAAGCGTAAGTATCTTGAGGATGGGGATAGAGTCGAGGTTGCTTTTGTCGGTGTCAGAATTAATGGCAATTTGCAAACTCCAGAAAACGCTGAGCAGTTGGAACATAACCTCTATTTGATTTATTGATGCATGACTAGGACACATGATCTGCAGGTTATGTGAGATACATCCTAACCTACTAGGACTCTTTAACTTGCCTAATTTGAACCAAGTAGATAACTTGTCTTAAAGTGGGAGATACCATGTGGACGATATTAGTGTTGGACAGGTTCAGCTCCAGGTGGTGCAAGGCAAAATCCAAATTGACTGCTACCATTAGCTGTCTGGCAGCAGACTTACAAGCCAGGCAAAGGTATGCCAAGTAAATAATTAACACAAGGTTTACTGACAATTAGGACTAGGATCATTACACTAATAATGATGACTCTTTAAAGACCAATCAACAGCTAATGGCCCCAACAAGTCACCGCTTTATCTAATCCTGTGTTAACCCCTGCATCTGGGGTGCTGCATGCATGACTTTTAAATGTTTGATGCTCTACGCTCCTTCAATCATGCCACTTGTGCTGCATATGTATTTTGTTGCCCACAGGGCCCAAAGCCCATAACATGAACTCTCTGATCTCAAATCTACGTCAATTTAGGATTTCTACTGGTCAAGCTTTAACATTGACCATGAAACACATAAACTATGGCAGATGTCGGCAACGTAGGAGAGATTTTTCTCTATTCATCACTTTCAGGACATTTAATTGCGTTGGTTTGAAATGTCATGTTCTCATAGAAGTTACTAGTCAGTGTCGTCTTGCAGACTATGTCAATGTCCTAAACGTCATACATTTGTGATTGCTAAGAGCACAGATTTAAGTCATTTCTGTTGAAAAATACACATCTAACTATGGTCAGATTTAATATAGTTTGTTTAAAGTATATATATGTGCAAACCACAAATTAACTTTAAATGTCATTGTTTTGTTTTATTTTATTTCGCTGCACTTCATTGTGGGGCTTTTGTTTACGATACTACCATGGCGATTGTGTTTTTTCTATTGGGAACCGGGGTCAATGGACTCGTGAGGGTATGTTTCCAACTTTTCCAACCACCAGGGTTCAAATCCTTGTCGCATCCTTACACACATGTAGTTCATCTGATCCGTGAGTCTGCTGTGCATGTGTAGTGATGAGTTTGCATGTGCATCTTGTAATTCCCATACCCAAAAAGTTACAATTTGTTATGTGGGGGGTTAATACTATAATGAATAAGTGAGTATATAATGTATGTTGTTGCCTTTTGTGGTTATGCTATGCACCACTATGTCCATCAGTAATCTTCATGTGGAATGGACAATCCATTTTATTTCTTCCTTGAGATTTGCAAGCTCAATCGCTGGCTCATTTTTTCATGACAGGAATTCTCTCTTTTGAATGAGCAAAATGTTGTTATCATTCCTGAAGCTATTTTCTCACTGTGTGCTGGTTTTTCATCATCATCAATTAATTCATCAGATATATTACAAATGTTTGGTGATTGTAAGATGTATTCCAAGGTATATGTTATATTGTTAGTTTGGTATCACAAGATTTTACAGATTGTGGTCGAGTATTTATACTTATGTATTTGTTGACTTGGCGCCAATTTGGTTTGTTTTAGATGTCTCTTGAGGACGAGAACTGGGTTGATGAACTGCTGTACTCTGTAGAAGCTTTATCAGAAATCACTCTGGATAGTTCTACCAAGGTGCTTTATTAATTGTTTCTCATTTTCTCTACTAACACCTAGTAGCTCATTTGAACTTGATGGATGTTAAACACCTTTTTTGTGGTGTAATCTTTTATGTTTCTTCTCTCCTTTGTTTGGTCGGAACCTGAGGTTGAAGCATTTTCTGCCAACTAGATTTTTCGGGTTGTAACTGAACTGTCCATCCTTCCAGACTGAAACGATATGTAGCTCTCCCATACATTGGTAGAAACATAAAGCATGTTTTGAGCAGTGTGCCTCTCTCCCCCACCTTTTTCACTTTAGGTGGGAACCAGAGTGCTGGACTTCACACAAAAGCTCACAAACATGGACTAACCGTGACAATAATCGATGTAAAATTTGCAATTAGCATGGCAACAGAATGAAAATAGTGCATCTAACTTTTCAGTGTGACCAATGGTGGCATTTGTTTCTATAAAGTTCAGCAGTTATTAAACTAGTTTGTTGTATTAGTAATTCTAATTTTGGTGGTTATCAAGAGATTGCCAATTTCTTGAAATGTAATTCTGCTTGACTAGTTCCACCAATAAAGTGACATAACATGCTTTGTTGGTACAGTTTAT
The DNA here is from genome assembly GCA_030272315.1 of Paspalum vaginatum. Lineage (NCBI taxonomy): Eukaryota > Viridiplantae > Streptophyta > Magnoliopsida > Poales > Poaceae > Paspalum > Paspalum vaginatum. The sequence goes on along the minus strand of CM059014.1, from coordinate 7,576,617 downwards.
ACCTGATAAATGCCACAGTGTACACCTTCCTGGGACTATCCAGCAACCAATGCTCCTCGAGCTCATGGAATTCATCAAAGGATTTGTGATCTCAAATGACCACTTCATGAAAGTGGAGTTAAATAATCATGTTTTTGTCTGTTCTCTTCTCTGCAATCTGATTCATTGTGCATTATTGTCAAGGTATTTTTTTATTCTCATCTCTTTGTGTGCTTTCTATTTTGTTTAATATATGTCAATGATATATACCATTTATATCTATATAAGAAAATTTTGGACCAAATGAGATTAAGTACCATATATTGATAATTTAGTTTGCCTTGAGTTGATAGCAATATATTTCTACCTTTGAATTCATAAAATTTGCTCCATTAGGGACAATGCTTGATAGGTGGGATCTTTGGATCAAACTCTCCTCCCTCATTTTTGTATTCCTGTGCATTTATTCTCCAAAGTCTTGGCCCAGGTTGGTCCATTCCACGTGCCTCTCAGCCTGATAGTCTGGTTGGTTCATTAGATCATTTTCCAGTGGTTCAGTGTAAAACTAGCATTCTACCAGTTTATTCCAATTCACATGCATGCTTATTCCAGTTCACATGCATGGTCAGTTTTTCTAGTGAACCTGATCAGTGCACCTGACTGGTTTTATGGTTCAAGCTAGAGTGTCTCATAGTATGAGTCTTATTGTTTTTGTCTGTCATTACACATGACACCCTTTGTTCTTCTGTGATGTTCTCTCAGGGCAATAGAAGAAAAATCTTCATTTTTGCAAGAAGTAATTGATTATATCACCAATATTTTAAAACATATGGTGTCATTTGTTATGAAGAAAAAGGACGAACTTTCTCATGGTGTTACTAACTTAAGCTCAGCGTTGGATACAACAGGCTCTGCTTTATCCTCATTCAAGAGACTCTTGTCTTCTCCATTATTTAATTTGCCAAGAGTTGATAATAGAGTTAGTTCTGTTGTTATCAAAGGCATTATTGAATTACTTGATGAACTTTTGGTGGCAATTTCTCAGCTGTTTTCTCAGTTCTCTAGTATGATGAGCAATTCTGATGGAGAGAATGCTGGTAAAGTGTTGCCAATATCCAGTGTCAACTCAGAGGATGTAAATCCTATTTTTGACTGCAAAAGTAGCGTTGCTGATATGGATCTTGATGTGATGGACTCTGGTGAAGTAGATTCTATCACCGCTAGTGCAAGTGGAAGTACGGGTAGCTTCTTACGACCTTCAGAGTGGAAGCTAGAACTGGTTTGCATTATGTCAACTTTTTTCTCAGTTTCATCACTTCGTACATGGGAAATCTTGTACAACTTGGTGGAGAAAGAAAGTGATGTCAGGGTAAAACGATATTTTCTGATTAATATTATTTTCCATTTACTTCAAAACAATCCTTGTAAAGTTACTTTTTCCTTTTGCAGGTTCGTCAGGTCATCTTGCTTAATCTTTGCAGAAATATTCCAGTTTCATCTAAAACTGTATCTTCCATGGTACACCAGCACACATTCTAGTTATGCAGGATTTTACCTTTTCTGTTGGTCTGAGTTTAATCCAGTCTGGCCTATGTGATGTTAATATGTTGATTTTGGTCATGCAGGTCCATCTTATAATTGATACGAGGGACAGAGGTGCAAGTTCATTACTTAGTTCTGATGAGTGCTTAGCTCATACACATGCTTTGTTAAGAACATTGATAGCTATCTGTGCTGGTCGGCAAAATACTGATGGAAAGCCACAAGGATGCAAAGTGTTTTTCAGCGAGGTTGGCATTTTACACATGATATAATCTATCGGGTCTTGTTGACTTTCTGCTAAATGCCACTCTTAATTTTATTGGGGACAATTTCACTTCTAATTTTGTTGCTTTCTCTCGTGATATTTTATTTACATATTCAAGGCCTCAATGAATGAATAAAGTTTTATTTTGTGAAAATTTTGATCTTGGACTAAGCCATTAGACCTAACAGTCATAATAAATCATGCCACTTAATTGACTGTTGTTTCTTTAATTTTGAAATATCTGCTAATCAAGGGAAGAACAGTTTTTTAGAGTTTGAATTTGAACTGGTTATGGGATTATATCGTTATCCTCCAATTAACTCGTAGATGTGTTTTCACTGTCTAAAGAACCAGGATATCTTATTTGACTTGGTAAATAAGGCTGCAGAGATGAGTTCTGTAGATTGGTTTTCTCGCATCAAGCTAATTGATTGTGTCTCCTCCTTTGTTTGCCTGTTCCCTGATATTGCCCAGGTGATTTTTTTATCTTGCTATTATCACGAAATCTTCCATTTAAAATGCACTCCATTATGTTAGTAATTTAATTCCATTCTTATAATTGCAGGATTTGATCGGATGTTTGCTTGACATGCTGAATGATACTGATTACCGTGTGAGGTTATATTTGGCAAGGGAAATCGTTGTGTTATTCCAAACATGGGAAGGGCACAATGAATTATTTAATGATGTTTGGTAGGTATTTGAGAACTATGATATGATGAGCACTTTTAACTCATTACCTATCATTATTAAGCATGTGTTTTAGAAAGTAGTTTTAGCCTTTCCAAACCAGGATATCATTACAAAGCTAAAACATGTGCTAATATAATTAATATCACTATGTGTACAACTGTACATCTGACATCTAGCAGGCAGCTGTAACAGTTGAGTCCTGTGCTATATGCCAGGAATTTTACTCAATTTGTCCTGATATTATCTTGCAGCTAATCGCTACTAGTGTTCTAAAGCTAAAAAGGTTCCTCACTGAAGCGGAGCCTGGTTGACGTTCAGTTGACATTTTAATGCTCATAGAAGATAGAAGTTTGGTCCTACTGTAAGTGGGGATTGCTGGAACTTAGTTTTGTTCCTGCCCCCCACACCCAAACAGGGCTGCATAACCATTTGTCTGGTCTAATGTCAGTGGGAACATCATGCAGATAATTCTTAATGCTATATATTTATTTTCCGCATGTTGCAATCTGTATTAGTCATGGTTAGACAAACCCACTATGCACTAGGTGGATGCTAGGCCTCTTCCGAGCGCCTAGGCAGAGTAGACATAGATTACATATGATTAAGCATTTGTGTTTAATAAAGGTAGAAGAAAAGAAAGATCAAGGAAGAAAATTGGGAAAATTGCCCAATCTGCCTGCTTGGTTCTGGCCCTGTCAGTCCACTACTTGTCCTGACACCCCATCGATCCCAACCCTACTCTCGTTCCTATACATACCAAGCTGCTGCTGCAACTTTGCTTCCCCCTTGTCGATCCACTCTCCTTCCAGTTCCAGAACAGCTCATGTGTCCTCCTTCCTCAGCGAGCTGCTCCTCTCCAACATCAGCCACATTCTTGCCCTTCTCCATTCCCCCTAGCTTGGAATGACAGGTGGTGGTGTGGCATGCTCCTCTCTGCTGCTGGCCGCATCACCTGCCCTTTCCTTGCTGGGAACTCACTGGTTGTGGAGCTCTGGTGTGCCCAGCGGCCGTCCAGAGCACCACCCCAGTTCGCTCCCCCTCCACAGGGCACTATTTCTGCTCCGTCTGTGCGCACACCAGCGTTTAATTGGACCTAGGCCCTAAATGATGCATTGGGCCTCCATTTAGTGATTACTAGTGGTTAATCGATGATTAATCACGTTTTTTGGAACACTTATTTATTTAAAGAATCTACGACTTTGTTATTGTTTCCTGCAAAGAACTGGTGGCTTGTATCCAGGATGTTTTCTCTGAGATGATATAGAATTCTGGATAATCTGTTGGTTTATCCCTTACTTCCCTGTACAAGATTGTTTTTTTAATGTCCCCACCCTAGCATATGGTCCCACCACTGATGAAGTGACCATTAATCAATAATCATACTTGAAATTTAATTACCACTACCTACTTTTAAGTATATAAGTGTTGGTCTTACCAGTGTTTGTCTTATTATCAGCTCAACTCTTGGTGCCAAGATGGTGAAGTTCTCAAATAGTTCTCCAGTTATAGCTAAAGAAGTCTTAGCTGTTGGTCCACAGTCTGTTCCTGTAATTGAAACTGCCCTAATTACATTAGCTCATTTGTCTGTGCATAGTGAGGATGTTGAAGTTGAGGTATGTTCTCGTTGGTCACCCCTTGTTTTGTGCTAAATAAGTACATAACTATCTGCTAGTCTATCCTGTTTTGTGCAACAGAAGTACAGAACTATCTACTAGTCCATTCTGTATAATTGATTGTTTTACTCTGCCAATTATTTTTGTATGGAATGGAGCTTTAACAAGGGTGCGTTTGGTTGGCTGCATTACCTCTTATCCAGCCTAGGACAATGCATGAGTGGGTGTTTGATTGCCTGTCCAACGAGTTTAGGTAGGCCAGACTAATGCAAGGGAGAGGAGTTAGGCTGTCCAACCAAGTGCGACCAAATCGACCTCCTTATTGGGGCCGGTCTCTGGCTGTGCAACCGGCCTAGCCAGCCTTAACCTTTTAGTCTATGGAGGGAGCTAGCCAAGGGCAACCAAACACACTAGTAGATATACGGACTCTGCTAAGCCATCCAACCAAACAACACCTTGTTGCATTGTTGTAGCCTAGCTATAGTTGGACTGGCTAAGAAATCTATGCATACTAGACCAATGCAAGCAACCAATCAGCCCCATAGGGCTTTATATGCAGTATTGCTAAGGAGTTTTTTCTTAATACAGAAAACCTACCAAAAGAAAAAAAAAATACAGAAGTTATTTGTCAAGCTTTGCCATGGGGTAACCAACTTGTGTGGAATTCGCCATTTCACACTGCAAGCAACTAACTTTGTCGGCTACAATCACATAATCACAGTTATCCCATATGGCATTGGGTTACTATTAGAGTATATTAGGCAACATGGATTAGGATACCTTGGGATTGATTGCAATCCTATGATAACCTTCTGTATCTCTAAGAGAGGCATCTTGCCCTCCAAGCCAGTGCTCCTATATAAACAGCGTGAGGGCTCAGCAACACAAATCCATCCATCATATGCAATCTATTCTTCCTACATGACATCGCGAGTTAGGGTGTTCAAATCCTAGCCTAGGCTTCCGCTGCCACCGTCGTGCCGCCCCTAGGGAGATCGATCTCCATTGGGGGTAGCGCCCTTGTAGGATACGTGGTAGATCCATCTGATCCTTCTGCTCGTCGTCATCGCGCCCAATGCAGCAATATTAGACAGCGTTTTCAAGTCGCCTAGTCGACCCTAGTTGCCTAGTGACCGACTAGGCGATTGATCGGCCGACTAGACTGAGCGCGGAGGACTGACTTGACCGATTAATCACGATTTATCGGATGACTTGAAAACACTGATATTAGATTGGACTACTCACCATTGCCGTCGCAACCTCCACCGTGGGGGTCTTTCTGGTGGGCGTCGGCACTGTTCTCCGGTTCGAATGTTGGATCACATGCTTGGGCCTCTCTTCATGCCATTGTAGTGATGGTTGCGGCTGTGTTGTCCCTCTGCTGCTAGACGGGTCAAGCGCCGCCATAGTGGTGGCTATGACCTTCGCTAGTAGCTAGACCACCCCGTCCTTTCTTTGGCATCGTTTGGACCCTCACTCGACATGGCTGTGCCGCCTCTCCACGTGGCGGTGCACCCTCTGCGCCGTTGCTCCGTTGCCGGGCCTCTTCGCCGTAGGGGTGCCTCTTCCATCGCCAAGCCATATCCTCCATATTGCTGATCCACGCCGCCTCTTTGTCACCGTGGTGATGGTTGGGTCATGCCGGTGCTGCGCCCTTTGCTGTCAGCAATGGTTGGGCTCGATTCATAGGCCTTTCCGCACATAGGCAGGGCGCGGGGTTGTGGTCTATGCCATGCCATTGGGCTCCTGCGTACGTCGCTGACTAGGCTGCTTCTCGCCGTGTTGGCGACTGGGCTCCGCGCATCACCACGTCCCTCTGCTCCATGGTCTTGTGAACCATGGGGGTGGTAGGGCTCCGTTGCTGTCCTGCCTCGCCGGCTAGCCACTCCCTGATGCCGCGAACCGGCTATCCCCTTGTCTCCCCATCCCGTCTTCTCCCTCTATGCCTGTGCCTCTGCATGAGATACAAGTGGTGAGAAGATAACGATTGGGGTCATTCATGGGGCACCTCGGATGTGTACCTAGAACTGTTGCTGCGTTGTAATTTTCTTCTCGCTGATCCGTTTGCGTCACCCACCACCCACCGACCTCGTGGCCTCTTCGCCAACATGTCAACCAAAGTCGGTTCATCGTCGCCACCATCGATCGAGAGGCTTCACCATCGACATCAACATTGTTGTCTCCGTCTTGCGTGCTATCGGCCTGATCAACTGAATGTGCGCGACCCATCCTCCTGACGTGTGTCGTGTACTGCTTCTCCAAGCACTCGAGCGTTGAATCGACTATTCGGTGACAACACATAGGTAGAGTTCATGTCTTTTTCCTAAAATTAGAAAAAAAATGTTGTAATCGTTGTGGTGCCTGTTAAAGCTATATGTCTCTTCGTAAGAGTCCTTGTAGCCTCTGTTTGTATGAGTCCTTGTAGGATGAGGCCTCATGTACCGGTATATATATACGGGCCTAGAGCGCTCACATTGAATGCAAGTGCTATTCATAGCAATGGCCTATGGCTAAGGCAACCTTTTTTAATGGCACCTGATAACTTTTGTTGTTTGTGGTGTGAAATAGCGAATTCCTCTTATGCTCGATGCCCCATATCAAAATATGTTATTCAATTTTGTATATTGATACACTAATTGTGACCTTGTGAGAGCCCAATTGGGTGCAAATAATAGAGATGCTAGTAAACAATTGAATGTTCCTTTCATTTTCTCTCTCTTTTTTCTTCTGTTTTAATGGCGGTCCTAGAGGTCTTGGGTTTGAATGAGTCTCCTTGCTAATAAGCAAGGTTATTCTGACCCACCTTGTATGGGAGCTTCTAGCAATGTGATTCCCTTTTTTTTGTGTTATTCTGTTTCTAGTGCTCCCTTAAGTAGGTTTTTGCAGCCCCTTAGCACAATTGTTGGCACCACCTCTATACATTTTTTTGTCTCTATGGCATGTTGGCCTTGTTTGGAACTACTTAAGCTTTCAATAAGCCAGCTTGCTAGAGAAGCTTGTCTAGATGTTTGGCAATCGGGCTTATTCTATAGCTTTTTCATGGAACTCACTAGTGGGTTGCCACCATCGTGCGAAGACTCCATCGCCATGCGGCAAGGTAGTGCTTCACGTCCTTGGAGCCTTGTGTTGCCGTCGTGGCTGAAGCTCCACGGCCACGGGAAGGAAGGGCTAGTGCTCACCGTTGACACCCGTTGCTGGAACCGTCGCCATCCTTTGCCAGATACACCGTCAAGCCCATCCTTTGTGGGAGGAAGAAGCGAGGAGGCTGAGACGTAGACCTAGCGGTGGGCTTGGGGTCCTTGTCGGTCACGGCGAGGTTGTGCTCAAGTCAAGGGATGCGGGAAGCGGAGGTTGCGGCAGAGGAAGCGACGAGGTCCAGAGGGAGACACATGCAAAGGGGATACGGAGGCATACCTAGAAGCAAGAGAGGAGGCAGAGCGGGGGGGGGGGGGGGTGGGAGCTGAGAAAAGCTGCATGCTTTGAGCTTCTCGGGAAGGGGGCTGCGAGTGCAAATGCCATAAGTGCTGCCTTGGTAAGCCGAGCCGTTTGGCCCACGTTAGGTCCAAGAAGCAGATTCAAACAATGGCTAAGCTTGAAGTATATTGTTCCTCTTTTAGAAGACAATCTCTTGTATGTTTCTGCTAGAACACATGTTATTTTGAGGTCTTACTGAAATGATCTATGTTATATATGCCTTCTGCAATTCATGTTTTAGTTGTTCAACTGGGTTTTTTATACTCCCTCACTTCTGATATTTCAGTGTGTGTTCATGATTTCTGCTGCTGCTGCTATAGAGCCTTCTCAGCGGTATTTTTACATCCTATGATCTATATTTATGTTGGTGCACATATTTATTTTATATGATATGATTAATAGAATTTGGTTTGATATTTTCTTTAATTTTTGCTTACTTTTCAGAGAATTAGCTTATGCTTTATTTGACTCAATCTCAAAGAGACTCGGTTATGCTTCACGAAGCAAGGTGACTTGACAATCTTATAGTGTACACTATTTCTGTTTGTTGCTTCTCATGGTACGAGGAATGTGCTGATTTATTGTGAGATGATTTGCCTATAATTATTTTAGTAGAGAATAGTTTAGTTTGATAATTACAATTTGCATTTTTGTACTCTTTGGTATATGCAGTATCTGGAGCAAGTGATGGGCCCAATTCTTTTCCGATGGGTTGCTTGTGAGATGAGTCTAGTTTCACTTGTCGAGGTAAACTTCTGCTGAATGCTTCTGAATGTCAGCATTGATTCTCCCTAATAAAATGGTCAGCATGGCTTCTCAATATGATTTTGAGGTTTCTGTGGAGTACTATGAAATAATCCTCTGTTTGTCTTTTAGAAAAATGCCTCTCTTCCCTCACTTTTTCCTGCCTGTACAGTGTACATTTCCATGATCTGTGTGTTGTGATGCCATTTTTTGCTTTATTTTTACATTCAATAACTTTTAGAATGGAGGTAACAAAGTTATTTGTGATTGATCTCATGATGTTATGTTCGTACCAGGCTATTGATCAAATTTACACAACAATCACAAGCACTCTTGGACCAATATAGATGCTGCGGATTGCATCCTTTTTTTTGTTTTTCTGTTATTGTCCACACACTCAAAAGACTCAAATAAATGATTGCATGGCTTATATGTCCAAGCTGACATGACCAACCAAAAGCTTGGCTGTGTATTCACTTTTCAGCTGCATGTTCATGCAATATTTCTAACAATTGACGTGATTGAACACATCTATCCTACATGGAAGACTCGTTTTCACTTTTTAGCCGCATCCTCATTCAACATGTCTAACAAATGACGTGATTAAACACATCTATCCTACATGGAAGACTCAAAACACATTACAAGTCAACTCGGTTTTCACTTTTCAGCCACATCCTCATTCAACATGTCTAACAAATGACGTGATTAAACACATCTATCCTCCTAGATGCAAGACTCAAAACACATTACAAGTCATGATTAGTGCTAATATGCCATCCTTGTTATGAGTAGCATTTGTATTCAATATGAGGGCCCCAACAAGAAGAGTGTGAATACTAGTCATGTGAGCCATAGGAGCAACCGTCTTTCATAGCCCCGACCGTGCTCCTACTTAAAACCACGTGCTATGAGATGACCCTTATAGCGCTCATGAGATGCATCAGAGTGTGTCTTAACCTTGCGTAGGTACTTGGAAGTGATCCGATGATACGGGAGAAGAGGTACAAGACCCCATGAGCCAATGCGTTCTAGAGCAGCAAGCTCATATGTCATCACATGTTGCCATTCTTGGTGATGAATGTCATCACAATGATTAGTCGAGTCAGAAAGACTATCAAAACCAAGCCGCTTTGTATATCGAAGCTAGGGCTAGAAATGATCCGATCAGCTTGGCTCGGCTTGTTGCGGCTCCGTGGGTAAATGAGCCAAGCTCGGTCCTATAGGGCCTGTTTGGTTGCCCCGCCTGTGGGCTAGCCAGGCCAGGCGGAGACGAGGCCAGTGTTTGCCTAAGAGCGTCGCGTCCGTAGCTAGGCCCTGACGGAGCAGCGAGGGGCTCTGAGGGTGGCTCCGGTTGAACAGCCAATTCGACCGTTCTATTCTGGCCCAGCCAAATCCACCTGCAGTGCACTCCCCGTGGTCACCTGCGCCAACCCGCTCCGCTCCTCTTCTCCACTCTAGCCGTCGATTGCCCCGAGCTCGCCCGCTCTGGTTGCCCCGAGCACCACCGCTGTCGTCGTGGCATGTCCCCGCCGGTCGCCCGCTCCTGCCCCGTGTCCGAGGCCACTGAGCATGGAGGTGGAGGAGGATTTGCGGAGGAGACGAAGCGCGGCATCGAGGTCGTCGAGCTTGACGAGGCGGCGGAGCGTGTGGCACTGGCGGGAGGAGCATGTCCCCATAGCCAGACCCACGCTGCTCGTCTTCTCTCACCTCGGCTCCGCTCTCCGTTGCCGCAGAAGGAGCTTGCTCGCCGACCGTCGGTCCCCCCAACGCCGACTTTGCCTGTCGCCGCATCTGGTGGTGGATCCACCGGATCCGGCCGCCCGCCGACTATGGCTGCCTGCCGCTGGCTCGCGGAGGAGAGCGTATGCCAGCAACGAGATCCTGCGGCGGCGGGGGATGTCGTCCTTGTGGTGGCGGCCCTCGCTGGCAGAGAAGAACCGGCGGAGGATGGAGGAGGACCGGTGGAGGAGGCCGATGGAGGTGGAGGGGGCCGGCGAAGGGAGAAAACTGGAACCAAACACAAGCTAGGTCTGGACGAGCTACACAGGATATGCAACCAAACAGAATCTGTTGGAGTACAATAGCCTAGGGTGGCCTGGCTACAGCTAGGCCGGCCAGGGGAGGGAGGCGGGCCACAGCTGAACAAGCAACCAAACAGGCCCATAGCGAGCTCGTCAAGGCGGCTCAGCTCGGCTCGCGAGCCACAACCAACCATCCACACCAAGTTCAACATTAATCAATTCATATATATATTTTTTTGATAAAACAAACAAACAAACAACAATATCTGTATGGTACATATTTCTCATATATATATATAAATTACTACATTATGTATACAATTTTAAAGAAAAAGTCTATATAACCCCTTGATGTATAGTTGGTTATTTATGTCACCTTAAGAGTATTGAAAACTTGACAAATAACCCCCTGATGACATGGCAATGGGGCCACATGTTAAGTATGGAGGTTTGTATAGATAACCCCTTAAATTAATTGTGTTCAAATCAGACCTCCAACTATGTCATTTGGTCCGAGCCAACCCTTAATAAAATTTGTCTTTTTTTGTTGCACTATTAACAGGTTGAATTTTAAGTTCAAAATTTGTGCGGTGATAGAGAACATCATAATTTATGCTAGAAAAATATATGATAATTTTTATATTAATTTTATAGGTTAGGCATCTAATAATCAATTAACATTATCAATATGGAATTGTATGAAAAGTAGTGATGAAAATTCACAACCTGGGAGGAGGCGCTTTTCAGGCTGGTGGTCAGGGGCAGTCAGTCAAGTTCCTAAAGAGTTGAAGAAGGGCCTTAACTCCTTGGTTATTCTTGTTGCTTGGGAGCTTTGGAAGCACAGAAACGCCTGTGTGTTTGAGGGGGTTAGACCATGTGTCTCTGTAGTGTGCCGTGAAATAGAGCAGGAGGGCAACCTGTGGTGCCTAGCCAGCAATTCAGCGCTTGGCTTGCTTCGCATCCCGGATGGAGGGGCTGGGCGCTTGAGCAGGCTCCCATCTGTGGGTCGTTTCTCTTTTTGTGTGGGTGGCGCTTTTGTGTATGTGAGTGTTTGGGTGTTGGCCCTTGGAGCCCTTGTAGTTGTTCTCTCTTCTTTCTTAATGAAATGACATGCAGCTCTCCTGCATCGTTCAAAATTTTTTTTTTCGAATATAAACTTAACCATAGTAATATACAATTGCATGAAAAGTAATGATGAATAATCATAATATAGTTTTATAATATAATTTATATTGTAATAATATAGTGTTATTTTTATCATTACTTTTCATAGAATTTTGTATTATTAAGTTTAATTTATTATTAGATGTGGAAAAGCCACACAAACAATATGAGGGCTATAGGCCTGAATATATACAGGCACCGGTGTTTGCAAATACAAATCATGTCAGTTCTACTGGCTGTGATGAATAAAGCTGTCATGTGGTGCTCGGCTGGAGCTTCAGAAATCAGAACTCCAGGTTTTGCTGTCTTGATCGCTAGATCTTGAGTGATGTCTAGGTGTTGTGGGTCGTCTTCTCTCTTTTTTCCTGGCTGTAAGTTAAGATAGGTGATAGGTGCGGTGTTTCTGGGGTCCCTATGTTTTGTTTGGCCATTTTTTTGGGTGGTGGTGGTGGTGGTGGGTGTGTGTGTGTGTGGGGGGGGGGGCTGGGGTCCTTTGATTCCTGTCCCCTCCCTCATTTTCTCTCTGTTTTAATGAAATGATACATGACTCCTACGTGTTTGAGGAGAAAAAAATACAAGGACATATGCATCTATCAATCCATAACCTAGTAAATTTTAATTGCAATTACATTTGAGATGATTACTTATTTTTTGTTTTACTGTATTTAGTCCGTAATGCCCAATAATGCTGATGCAACAGGTGCAGGGAATGTTTGGTTACGCATCAGGTGATCCAAAGGCCTTTGTTGAACACTGCAGTTCGTGGCTTCTCCCTTTCCTTATTCTTAGGGGTGATCACGCTGATATTAATTGGCTATCGAAGGTGAATGCTTACCATTTTAAAAAAAAGACTTGCTAGCTCTAATATATCATTATTTTATATGTAGGGACCATATATACCATTGAAGTTGCATATCATAGGCTAAATTTTCCAACAAACAAAATAACAAAGACTAAGTAATAGGAAAAGTATATAGGTGTATCAATCAGATTGTCTATGATTGACCTCTCCTTGTACACCAGGCCACACTCTATATTCAAATAAGCCACCCCCTGCCTATCTAAGGGCGTGTGAGGTGTTTCCCCTATTCTCTACATTAAGCACACATTTGTTTTCCTCATGTTTTCCTGAATAAGTTATGCCTAACTTTTGCGTTTAAGGTGCTATCTCCATTCTTTAATCTTTCTTTTGTTTATATATTTGTTACTCAGATTTTATCGCAACCTTTGTCAATCATTATCAAGAAATACTTTGTTCCAATCTTCGGATTGTGCATTGCTGTCAGATGTGGCACTGGCCCAGAGAAGGACTTAGTAGAAACTGTCTTATGTGAATCAATTTTGCAGCTTGGTGAAATTTCTGAGCTTGATCGTGATGATCTCATTAAAAAACATATGGTATGCTTCCCTGTATAACTTCTCTTAATCTGCATGCACTTTGTGATGTTCATTTCCCATTGTATTCTATCTCGTATATATTATCTAAAAAGTATATCTATTGGCAGTAAGGCTTTTAAATCACCCAAATTTATCCTTGATAGTCACTGTATTGGTCCCTTTTTTTGTGGTTATGGCATTGTATTGTGCCACATGATATTGCAGTAATAAGTTGAACATAATTGTTGAGGTTATTCTAGACCTGCAGATCTAGCCTCACAATATTATAAAAGTCGCAGCTAATAAGATAATATTATTCTGGCAGTTGAAATCAGTCAGCATCGAAAAGTACTGAAGTAACATGGAGCTTTCTGGAAAACATGATCTTTGCATGACTGCTAATTGTGTCGCCTATATATTCTTGGTTTCCAGTTTCATTCCTGTGTTTTTTTTTTAAATTTTGGCCGTCATATTGTCTGAAGTGCTTGGTGTGTTTATTGTTATGATATAGGATAGGATTGTGTAAAGCTATTTCAAGATTGGTTCCTTACTGTACTTATTTTTCCATTTTTAGGTTGCAATAGTTGCCTTTTTGCTCTCAGTTTCATCATCTGCCCATTTGCCGCAAATTCCATATTTTCCCAAGGAGATTGTGGCACTTTCGATCAGAACTGGTTGTCGATGGATTTGTGGACACAACGTATATCCTTATTCACTGACCCTATGCATTTCTAATGCTTATATATTGATGCAATAGTTATTCCAGTATCCTGACAGTTCTCACATTCAGGGACGATGATTTGGCTGACAAAGTTGTTATTGATAAAATTAATATATTCCGTGCTGACAGAGTATTTAAGGTATTATGTTTGTTTCATGGCAATCCTATTTCTGAATTCAAAATGTACAAAGGACAATGGATCTGCCTAGCCCCATTGCCTAGCCCCTAGCTGCTGCAATTTTTTTCTCTTTGGTAGTATGTAGCGGGTTTGAAATACCAGAAGGAGAATGCACCTGTGGAGTCTAGGAAAAATGATTGAAAATGAGATTAATATAAACACACTGGAAGCAAAAGAACTTATGAGTGAAGTGCACCGTAGATCAATAAACTATTTCCACGTTCTCATTTGGAAAAAGTCTACATAACTCCCTGACCTTTACGAGGTAGTATAATGTATACATCGCCCCTTGACCTTTAAAACCGGATGTTTTACACCCTGAAGTTTGCAAAACCGGGCAAATACCCCCTCGGGTGGTTTTGTGGGCCATATTGATGACATGGTGTGACAGCGTGGCAGTAGGGCCCACATGTCAGATTTTTTTCTTTATCTCTCCCCTTGCCCTCCCCGCGATCCTCTTTGGCGAACCTCGCACGCCGCCTCCTGCTCTGCCTCCACCGCTGCGGCTCGCTCTCGTACCCACACGATGCCTCCTACCTCGTGCCGCATCGCCTGGGATTGCCTCCGCGTGGCTGCCTCCACGCCGTGCCGCGGGGAGCTCAAGAGAGGCGACACGAGCGAGGATGTAGCCGCGCAAAGGTGAGCCCAGGCTCAACGGAGTGAGCGTGGAGACGGCCACGCGGAGGCGATCCCAGGTAACGATGCGGCGCGAGGGAGGAGGCATCACGTGGGTGGCCGTCCGACGGTGGGTATGGGAGAGGCAAGCGGCTATGGAGGCGGAGCGGGAGGGGGCGAGGTTCGCCAGAGAGGAACGCGGGGATGGGGGAGGGAGTGAGAAAAATAAAGTGGATAAGGGGAAAAAGGAAAAAAATCTGACATGTGGGCCTTGCTGCCACGCTGGCACACCATGTCTTAATTACCGCCCGAGGGGATTATTTGTTGGGTTTTGTAAATTTCGGGGAGTAAAACATCCGGTTTTAAAGGTCAAGGGGTGATGTATACTACCTTGTAAAGGTCGGGGGGGGGTTATGTAGACTTTTTCCTTCTCATTTGGGTCCATGAACTCCATCTGATCATCTAGGGTCTTTCTATTTTTCAAGTCGTTCATTTTGATTGTGAATCCAGGTTTATGGTTGGATCTTTGGTGAACTAAAAATGGACCATTTGGAAATTTCAAAGACCCGATGATTGCTTTTACAGTTCATGGACCTAGATGAGGATGTGGGAATAGTTTAGAGACATATGGTGCACTTCACTCAAAAAGTATCTTACTGGTGTAGTGGTGTTTACTGTTTAGTGCCTTTGCGGGAGCTACGGGTTTGGCGCAGTTTGATGTAGCCACCAACTTGTTGCGTTGGTAGCTTGTCAGAGATGTTACAGTGGTACGCGTGTAACCTGGTCATGGTGTGTGGTGTATTTTCTTGTCTCTTTTTATAATCTTTATGCAAATGATATGCAGTTCTGTTACCCTAATCTTTATTTTCTCAATTGCCACTCTTAAAAACAGTTTGTTGTGAACTTGTGATATGCCTACATTGAAACAACACTCTCTAAAACCATACTTATGGTTTGCTTACAATTTGATTTGAATATTTAACAAATTTGTCCTTTGTTAGAAAATGAACCTTTTCCTGATTTTTTTCATTTTATTAATAGTGGGCATTGGGTGTTTGTCTTTCTATATCATTTCTTTTTCTTGAAGCAAATAATATGTTTTTCTATACACAATCACGTCCGGTAGTATGAAGATAAATGAGCATGGCAGTGATCTATAAAATTTTGTAGTATATTATGTGGTTCTGACAAAGTTCCATGTGTCCGGTTGATCTGTTACAGTTCCTCCTGTCAATACATCAGGAAGTTGCAGATGCTAGCCATCCCAGGCACATGGGTCATCACTTATGTGCAATTGAGGTTTTGATTGATGTACTCGGCCACAGAGTCGTTCTCGAGAGCACTTGCTTGTGAGTGTTTTCTTTCTATTTCATGTTTTAATGCCATTGCCAGTTGATTATAATACCACAACTATCTCAATAAAAGAATACCACAACAACCCCACCCCCTCACCCCTCTTTTTCTATAGGAAAAGACCAGACCTTGTACGTAACATGGCCATCTGGAATGCTGCTTACATTCAAAGCTTGTGAAAAAAAATACAGTTTAGTGTTTCTTTAGGACTAGTTGGCTCTGTAATAGCTGTAATATTTTCTTGGTTGGAATTGATTTAATGAAGTTATTTTTCACCATGTGGTGAGTGAGTGCTATCCTATGAACTTAGATTTATTCATCAAAAAAATATTTATTTGTTTTAATAAAATACCAAACACTTTTTCCCTTTTCTTTTGCAGGGCTTTGGGGCCCTTGTTTTGTTTCTCAGCTTGTTTTTCCCTTTTATTTGATATAAGTACAGTAGGGCCTTCCCTAAAATGTTCGGCTAAAAAACTTGGGGGGGGGGGGTGGTTAAAAAATCAATGGGTATTTTGAAGACCTGTGCAAGCACTTTTTTTTTCTCGAACACGCAGGAGAGCCGCACATCATTATATTAAGAAGGAATAATAGGAGTCTAAATGACAAAAAAAAAAAGCCCTTAAAGGGCAAAACCCCATGCTAGAACTCACCACAGACACTGGATCGCACTCTTCTTTTTTCTTCCTTTTATTTTTGAAAAGTAGATTCCATATGAAATGCAAGTGTAGTTGTTCATTGTTATTTTATATATTTTTCTCTCTGAACAACACTGGGGATCTGCATGTTCATTTCATTAAGAAGAGGAAAAAACTACATCTTTTATTTGATGTGATAGCTACATGTTAAGAGATTATTGCTGGTTTGTCTTGTCTTATGTTTATCTGAACATTTGAGGTATCGCATGTTTCAACTGCAGCTATATTATTTGTATAGTGGGGAACTATATCCAGCAAAAACCATTGCAAGGCCAATGCTGTAATATTTTATCTAAATTGTTAGCTGCTTTTGATGGAAACCCCTCTGCTCAAACTGTGGAAGTGCTTGGCAGGCAGCTTCAGGTGGATTTCACAAACTGTACTCTGATATTATGTAATGATGTCATGTTTAAATGCGTTTCCAAACAAACTGCTACAGGTATTAGTTCCAAAACTAGTTACTTCTTGCATAAACTAAGGAGAAAGAAGAAAGAACTGCTACTGCAGATTCATCAGGAGTTCTTTCTTTACTTCGTCAATTAACAGTGGAAGCTGATCCTCTGCTTTATGATTACATAAGGGTATGCTTCATCTAGTTGCGTTCTTACTGATAGCCGTGTTACTCTTATATGGGTAATTCCCTTTTGGTTTATTTTGTTTACAATGATCTTACAGGAGTTAGAGCCACTTCCTGGTCTTGATTGCTTGAAAGATGTACAGGAGTTCCTTGTTTCACTTTCTGCTTCCCATTCTTCAAGAGATCAGTTCTTGAAGGTTCCTACCTTTTATATTTATTTCTTATATTTGTACCAATGTTCATTATGAGCTTATTCATCACGTTTGATTTACTGTAGTTTGTTAAGAGGGCTCCTTATTTGCCACCGGAACTGTTTTTGCTGAGGTAAATTCATTGGAATTATTTCATCCATGCTTTTGTCATTTCTAATCTTTCACAGGGCTCCAAAACCACATTGCAGAAATAAATAACAGAAGTCTTCTATCCCCCCCCCCCTCTTTGGACTACATAAAAACTAAACCATCATATGGTATCCGGCTCTGTTTGGTACTGCTTCTGCTGGCCGCGCTTTTTTCCACCGCTGTACAAATAAGCGAATAGCGTTATGAAAATAATCTGGTTTGGTCCAGCTTTTGCTTTTTAGTACAAATGGGTGTTGTGGGAAAAAGCTCGGCTAGGAGAAGCTAGAAAAAAACGCTCTGTTTGGCTGCTAGTTCTGGCTTATTGTGGCCATAAGCAGGAAAAAAGCTCTACCAAACAGGGCACCTTGTTAAAAGCCCAGAGGAAAAACTGCTGCGGACAATGCAAAATAATATGATCATCTGTTTCTCTCTGCTCACAAAGCACACATTTATATTGCTCGTTCATTTCCTCCTTGTGGGCTGTATGGCCGACTGAATTTTATCATGAAAGGCCATCTATAGAATAATATGATCAGCTGTTTCTCTCTGCCCACAAAGCTCACATTCATATTACTCGCTCATTTCCTCCTTGTGAGCTGTATGGCCAACTAATTTTATCATGAAAGGCCATCTATAGAAAAAAATCGAACTCAGGGATATTTTACACCTCTATTCATCCATTTGTTGATCATTACCCTAGTTCATATAGGTCTACGCCTCTATGCAACATTCTTCTAGTGATTTGCACATATTTTTGTAGCCCTCAGTTGACTGCATCTCTACCGTCTGTCAAATGAACATGTTCCAACTTATTCTTGACGTCCTCCCAATCAGCCATATTCCCAGAGCCCAGAGTTCTTCTGAAGCCTAACATCCATCTATATTGCCTCAGGGTCAGAACAAATTTGAAACTGTACAAACCATGGGTTCTCCTGAAACTTGGAGTACTGCTTCTTAAATGCATAACTCAACTCATAAGATAGAATTGTTTTATATCCAGCAAAAGCCTCCAAAACTGTGACCCACATTTCTCTTTTGCTGAAATCTTTTTGTGCAAAAATATGTTAGCTTAGACCATTATGGTATTGCATTATGTTTTCCTTTTCCAAGCATGTTTCTTATTGTTCTAACATCAATTCTTTTATTGGTTCTTATGTTTTCAGTCTTCACACGTACCACAAAAAGTTGTTACTGGGAGAAATCATCTGTAGAAATGACCTATCAGTGGCTGATGCAGACATAGTTAGCTGCTGGCGCAGTGACCCGGATGTCATTTCTGCTGTATGGACTCTTGTTGACCTTTGCAGCTCATCATCTATAGCAAATGAAGCTTCTTCAGTGCTTGCTGATTTTATCTCTAGGGTGTGCTTTCAGCCTTAATCCTTTCTTATGCTGCAATATGTTATTAGTGTAAAGTTTTAAAATCTTAGTCATTTGTTTTCTTTAATACTAGTGCAGGCTGGAATATCTGATGCACATCAAGTAATATTCAATGTACCAACCGATACCCAAAATCATCCTTTACAACTACACAATGGTTCTGCTTCCAAAGAGGCTAAATTATGTTCAGACTATGGTATTCCTGATGATATCTTGGTTGGGCTTCTGAAACTCTTGAAGACTTATTTATCTGATGAATCTGTTGAAATAATAGATGCTGCTTCACAAACACTGAGGGTATGTTATTAAACTGTGTACTTGTTGTTACTTGCTGGGTATACATTTTTTAGGGGCTAGGAGTTGGGAGTTTTATTTGGATAATTGGTGAGATTACAATGGCAGATTGGATCTCGTTCATCCTCCCTAGGAGGCTCTGAATTTTGTGATCCTAATTCTGCTTAACCTCACCATTAGACTTAGCTAACTGATTACTAATTCTCAGCTGGTGCCTCCTCCGCAGCCTACTGCTTATCCTTATTCAGGCACATACTGCTGATAATTGTGGCCCACAAAAGAATCCATAAAATATGTAGATGCATTTTCCTTTTGTATAAGGTCCATTATGCATATCTGCCCGCATGTATTTACTTTGGGTTTGGCCTTTCTCAATAAACATGTGTGCCTTTCTCAATAAACATGTGCTATTCCATCATCATCAACTTGTCCTAACATCCTTGCCTTCAACCTTCATTTTTATTTTAAGTCCAGAGCAGAAATGTTTTGAATACTCTCGCCTGAAAAATATACACAGAGGTTGTCGGGTTCCTCTGCCTTGCTTTTTTAGTTGGAGCAGAATATTTGCTTTTCATACATTTGTCCCATGTTTCAGAGTTTTTAATTGCAGGAAGAATGAATTCATTTTTAGTTCAAGGCATTAATTGTGGTATCATTTGTACTGCAATTCCTTTAATATGTTTTTTCCTTAAATAGGGTATTCTGTCAACAGCAAGGGGGCTCAATGCTCTGCAGTGTCTCGATTCTCTTGATAGGTCTTTACTGATGGTATGCATGAATTGATTATATCTCTTGTATATTTTGTTCTGATAATTGCATCATGTTTCTGATACTGTTCTTTGCCCCAAAATTACTGTCCCCGCAGGTTCATTCAAGAGGCGTAAACATTCAGGTCGTTGAACAAATTATATCGGGCATGGAAAATTGTTCTGGTGGTGAGTGATACATTTGGAATTAGTACATCCACTTGTTTCCTGTGTGGCTTCCAGTTTCAAATATGAATATTTTTAAATGTTCATTACAATACAAAAAGTATCTCCTAAATTCAAGCCACGTGTACCAACATAAAATGTTCGACCATATATTGAGATTTTGGAAGTCATTTACAATATCTTGCAAAGAATTTCTTTTGACTGATTTCTATTCAAGTCAGTGTAACTAAAGTTAGTTACAGGTTGCATGAGAAGTTTAAAATTAGAAAAAACTCGTGAGTTCTACTCCATAGATGAGAGGAATCTATATGATTGACTATCCATTTGTACATTAGAATGCCAAAGAACAAGCAGTCCCTCTTTGTACCATATGTGGTTCTCCATAGTCTGCAGAAATTAATTCTTGATACTTTGTATTAGCATAAATTTAGATTACTGCATCTATGAATATTGTTAGAATCTTAAAATATGGGTATTGTGTTACCATGTCATTTATCACAACTTAAGTTAACTGCAGCCTTTCCTTTGTTGAACTTTGGTTCTGTAGTTTCACTTGAAGATTCAGACGTGTGGCAAACTGATGGTCGAACTTACAAGCAATGGTTGTGCACCCTAGTGAGCTCACTTATTTGTCACTGTGATGGCATCATCCTAAGGTATAATTTTCAACTGAAGAAAGTGATTCTAACACTGATCAAATCTTAAATATGGACTCTTCAATACAGCGGACCAAATCTTGAAATTTTTCTTACAGACTTTGTAGGAACCTTGTTTGTCTCAAAGTTAAAGCAGCTGAGCTTTTGTTTGCAAGTACTCTAGTGAACCTTGCTGGCAATGTTGATTCTAATGCTGCCCTCTGCAGATTAATTTCAACAAAGGTTTGTAGGATTCCCAAATAATTTGATACTTCAAAGTTTCAGTTTAGGATTACTCTCAGTCATTTGATTAGATCTAGTGTGCTGCAGGTTGAAGAAATAATTTTTTCTGATTCCAATCATTCTTTGAAGTCAATTCATTTGTTTTTGGATGCATTGAATGTCATTAGATCTTTTTATGTTGCTGAAAAAGCCAGAACTTACCCTTCAAATACTCTCAAGGTATGTTGCTGTTGGTTTCTGTTATTTATAGCACTTGTATTCAATAAAGGCCCTAAGGCTGATATATTACACAGGTAGAGGAGGGCAAAATACAGAAAACCCCTTGTACTATGGGGAAAATACAAAGAGACATATATATCTATACATAAAACCCCTTATATTTCGCGCGACCGAATGTGTTGTATGTTTGGGTTGCACATAGTGTTTCACAGTGAAGTAGTGTTTGAAGTGATTGGTTTCTTATACTCCCTCCAATTTTTTTTATATGACGTCCTGTAGCTCATTTTAGCTTTTTTGCCGTCATACGAAAAAGATGTGAGGCCTTACCATAATATCAAATGTGAAATGGTACACTTATTCAAAACTTAATAATTACCTTCCCTTTATTGACGTGTATCAATGTGATATCGCTTTTCTTAGAGCCCGTTTGGTAGAGGTCCAAACCAGCTCCTCGACATTAGCTCCAACTGCCCGCCCCTCCAGCTTTGTGAATTTGATGGTGTTTCTTCCCGTTTGTACGCCATGGTTCCACCCTCTGTCATGCCGTCTACCTTCATCGCTATTGCAGATCTGCCAAGGACACTCGCTGCAGGGGGGGGGGGGGATAGGAAGGCTCAGCGTAGCCACGCTGGGCCAGGCCATGCCTGTGTCGACTCAACCCCAGTGGAGTCAGGGGTGTGCATGGATTTTGCAACTTAACCAATCCACCCATGCTGATCCAATCGAAACTGCAAAAGGATATGTATACATGGTTGGGGTAGGTATGTGTTAAACCGATCAAACCCATTGGATCTGAAATATCGGTTGGTTAGACGACAGGGACAACATCTCTCCCAAATCCATGAATGCATATGCACAGGAAACAAGTAGAAGTACAAATTCCACCGTGAAGAGTTGACAAAGGCTGAATTTTAATCAAATAAGAAGCAATCATAAGACCACATACACCATTCTGAGCATGAAGCACTAGGACAAAAGAACTGGGAAAGAGTGCCATGCTCACAAAGAAAATGGTGAAAAACCGTTAGCGCAGTCAGCATGGAAGACACTAATAGCAGTGTCAAACTGAGTATGGATGATGGTGGCTAAGTTCATATATAGATAAATAAAACCTCACTAGATGTTTCAAAAAATAGATCCATATGTGACATTAAAAATAATCTATAATCTATAATTTTGATATAATATCCTGTACATTAGAACGAACTATGAAATGGACATTTTGACACTTAACTCATTAGGATGATAGTGAGGTTGTAGCTGGTTGCCTAGGGATCACCTGAAACTGACCCTAAAAGACCACCGGCGAAATAGCATAGACAAACACGAACCTCAGAGATGTCCTAGCTGTTGATGGTACTTAGCAATGACGATCTACTGGCACAGTAAATGATATGGCTACTTTATTGGATAGGTAGCACAAATAGATACAGATGGACTCGCTCTCCTTGAGGCTCTGAGTAATCTAGTCTATTTTCTTGCTTGCCCTAAACCTAGCCAGCTCCATCTATATATAGAGCTTGCTGTAACAACCTGGCCTTATCTGATGGCCCTACAACTGAACAAACTCCAAATAAACTAAACCAACTAACTAACTCAGTTGTCGCCTGATAAAAGTGGACTCCTCTTGCGCCTGTTATAAGCCCTACCCACAAAAGCGTCCACAACAGTAAATCTCCAAAAGATGTTGAGGATCACAGTGACGAGGGCCAATATTAACTAGGAGACCCATGCCGTGATCCTAAATACACCAAGAGTTACTCAAGATAACACGACAACCATGACGAGGTATGAGGGAGGGTGGGGAAGGGAAGGAGGAAAAGAGAGCACCTGTGCTGAAAACCGGCAACCCCTGCCATGCTGCCCTGCAGGTGGGTATGGGTGTGGCCTTGGCGGCGCGGACTGTGGCTAGCATGGCTCCGGCGGCAACCATGGTGCAGCACGGCCTTGCTCTCTCTCTCTCTCCCCCCACCTCCCTCCTCTCTCTCACTTCGTCCCTACAGATGGATGGCCCCATCAAAGCCTGGTGCAATTTGGATGGCCGCCGGGTTAAGACCAAGACCACCGTAGTGTGGAGTGGCAAGGGAAGAACGGAGGGAGGGGAAGATATGTGGAGGTGGTCGGCATGAGAAGAGTATGTGATTAGCTCGTCAAGGATGTGCGTCAAGTCCAACCAGAGCGTCATCTTCGTTACATCGTATAGCTCGCGTGGGGAGAGCGCCCATAGAGACTCGAGGTTTCTCGATGATGCTACGAGACACAATCCATGCGTGCACAATCTGCATGAGTGAGAAAAGGATGTGATTGGGACATTGAGAATGGGCGTCAAGTCCAACTAGAGCATTGTCTTTCTTCCTTACATCGTATAGCTTGCATGGGGAGAGCGCCCAGAGAGACTCGAGGTTTCTCAATGACGCTACGGGACGTAGGCCTTCGAAGGGAGTTGGCGTTAGAGGCATACCGACAACGTCGTCTTCTGGAGCAGCAGCGGTGGCCGCAATGCATTCCTGGGTTGTGTGATGTTGTGTGGCCTAGGCACGTGCTATGGCCTCATCGCGTGCCTTGATGGCCTTGGCGTCCTTGGCTTCGGCCCGATGGTGTGCGCTAGCTTCGTGGTGGCGCAGGTAGCATCTTGGCGCCGGCCACTCCGCGTTAAGGTGGGTGCGGTGTTGGCGATGCCAATGGAGAAGCGGCGGCAGCGGCAAAAGCAGCAGTAGTGCAAGGGGAATAGGTGGAGTTCTGGTCGTGAAGGGCAAGGACAGCGAGATGCTGGTGCGGCAGCGGAAGTGGAATCAGGGTTTCCAAACCTAGACTAGTGATACCATGAAAGCACTGTCTTGGGAATAAAAAGTAGATTGATTTATGGCGTACATGTGTTATGGACTCATTCTTCGGCAAGCAGTACCAAAGAAGACACAAGGTTCAGGCGTCAGATAGTGGCTAGGCAACAATCTGTAATTCTGTTAGCTTTTGGGGTTCAGTAGTCGTCAGTTGAATAGGATAGATAAGATTAGAAGGATGTTCTAGATAATAGGAAATGTAAACTGGCAGGCCTCTATATAAGGGGACCTTGGCCAAACTTATGGAGGAAAGCAAGGATTAATCTATATCTTAGAGCCCGAGCCTTCTTGGAGGGCGAGTTGGTTAGTCCCCTTGCCTATCTATCTATACTGAAGCCCCACCAATCTCTATACCGAAGCCCCACCAATGTATCCATAACAACAGGGGTACAAGAGTATATTTGAGAGGATAGACTGGATTTCGAGAAGGATTTGAGTCCTAGACCTAGGTATCCTCTACTATATCAAAGCAATCTATCTATAGCTGGCTGGACTCCTATGGGGCGCATGGCCAAAGGCCTGGTATGGCAACAGCCAAATAGGTCCAGAATTACATGGGTCATATAAGCCCCAATGTTCTTCTAACAGTAAACATGTGCACACAGCACTAACGGGCTACTAATTGGCCAACATTCAAACCTGGACAGGTGCCACATCCTTATGTTAGGGCGCCTTCTATTCAGTACTCAAATAATATTTATAATGGTATTGTTAGTTGCCACCACATTAGTCCCAATGTCTAAGTACCATTTTATCTCATAACAATGTTCTGCACTTTAGATACTTATTTACCTTTGTTTCACCTTTTGAACTACATATTTTTCTTATAAAGGATGGTAGATCTGCTAGATCAAAAAGTCGATCACCAGCAACAACCCCGTCATCATCATGGAAGAAGGTACTTTGCACACCCACTCTCCCTTTCCAGTTCCTCCCCCTGCCTGCCTACCGACCTATACCTGCCTAAATTGTCTATAGCCCGTGGTTGACAGAGCAAGGAAGTAAAATGACACATGCCATACTGTAAATAGGGTCTAGCCTCCAAATGTACAAGACAAGTTCTTATAAGATTGATTTCTGATCACTCCTGGGTGCAATAGCTTAGGAGTTATTTGCTATCCACTGTGTTTCTATTCATATACATCCATGTACTATACTCCTGTGTCCGTTGGCAGATGTGAACTTCACTTTATACCCTGTAGAAGTTTTGGTGCACTGTGCATTGATTGTAGATAGGGATAATTTCTGCATTTAATGTCTGTTTTTTTAACATGTTTATTCTCTAGGTATACTGGCTTTCAGTTGATTATCTTGTCACTGCCAGAGCTGCTAGTGTAAGTGTGCCACCTTTTTTATTGTCGGTTTTTTTTATCTGCATGTTTATCACGCTGTCTGTTTATATGCCGTCCTCTTATAGATTATAGTTCAGCCCTTAAGCGTATGTCTGTTTACCTTTCATTCAATTTATTTTTGAAACCAGGACACCCAGGTTTAGTTTCTATTCTTTTTTTTTAACTTCATTCCTTGATTAATAGAACCTGAATGCTATGTTGTGTGGGTCCTTGGACCCCCCCCCCCCCCTTATGGCTACTAGGGATTCCTTTATTTTCCCTTGCATTCATGGTGTGACTTATCCTATCCGTATCTGTCACTCCTGGTTCTTTAACCTAAATAAAAAGGGAGCTTGTGTTTACGCTCAATTCTGAAGTTGGGCAAGCCCCAGGGAAGGAAGCCGATGCTGGAAGTGCACCTATTATGGCGATCAAATAAGAAAACAGTTGAAAGCGCAATAGGAACATTGATGGGTAAATCCTTTACTGTATTAAAAAAAGAGTTGATTACACTAGAGGTCCCTAAACTACTATGGTGTTCTCATCTAGGTCCCCAAAGTATGAACATGCGATTCACAACTCTCCTACGTTTTCGAGAAAAAGAATGAACATGCAGATCCAACTCCCTAAGCTATTTAAGTGGGTTAACCCAGTCCCAATTCTGCCACACAGGTAGCTAGAAGCCGACATGTCAGTTCCTAAACCTGCCACACAAGCAGCTAGGAGAGGATGTTGATGCGGCAAGTTTGAGACCAAGATGACCACTTAAATAGTTTAGGGATCTAGATCTGTATTTTCGTAGTTTGGGAACCTACAAGAACACCATAATAGTGTAGGGACCGCTAGTGTAATTTACTCTCTAAAAACTTGATCAACCTAGGAGAAACTAAGTGGCATTGTAAATAACAAGAGGCACCCAAATTTGAGTCGAAGAGGACCTTTGGGCCATGCTGGTAAGCCCGAGCCTACTTCCACTACCATGACCAAGGTTATCATATCGGCTGATCGAGCTAATCGTACGAGGACCGATCAGTCGATCAGGTTCGATTAATTGGTCACTACTCCCATTCCCATTCCTATCCCATAGCCATGGATCAACAGAGAACAGATCAACAGAATAGCAGGCGGCGGAGCTTCCTCCAAGTCGGCAGGCGGCGGGGGGGTCCTCCAGACCGCGTTTCACGGATCCGCCTAGCCACCACTGTCGTTGCCTCCTCGTTCCGCCTCCGTGCCTAGCCCGGTCGCCTCCTCTTCTTGGCGCCTCCTCCTTGCCCGTTGCGCCTTCCGCCCCGTCGATGTCGCGCCTCCAGCCTGATCCACCAGGCTGCTGCCTCCTGCCTTGCGGCGGCCGGATCCGCCCCGCCACCACCGCCTCCAGCCTCGCGGTGGCCGGCGCGAGTGCGGGGCTGCGGGCGTGCGGCTCTCCTCAGTCGGCAGCGCGAGCTCGGGGCTGTGGGCATGCGCCTCCCCTCCTCCAGGTTGTTCTCTAAGTATGAGAAAACGTAATGGGCCAAAAAATCAGCTCAAGGCCTGCCCCGAAATCCATATCACTTATCACATCATGGGCCAGCCGATCAAACTGAACCAGACCACTGATCGGACCGATTAATCGGACCTGATCGCGATTAATCGAACGATCAGTTTTTTTATCAAATTAATCAAATCGAGGAGCCTAATCGAGGTCCAATGACCGATCAGGTCGATTAATCGCAATTAATCGACCGATCTGATAACACTGACCATGACACATAGGGACTTCATAGGTGTCCAATTGCTAATAAGCTCACTGCAGCTCTACTTATATTGTAGAAACTTTGGTGTTATGGTAGTGGGACCATCCCTAGGCCTAGACCCACCAGCACGGCAAGGCAGCAAAGGTTAGGCATGTGCTATTGACGCTGTAGCTTTAGGGCATGAAAAAACACAGATTAGTTTAGTTAAGATTAAGTTTTTAGGAAAGAGATAAGTTAGATTGATTATGTTAGGATATTTGCTTAAGGTTCAATTAAGTCACCTCCTAAACAAACATGACAGGACTCACATGGAAGCTAAGGTGTCTTTGACTTGGACACATGAGAGGTCAAATCTTTTTCTCTCCTCGAACACGCAGGTGAGCTGTGTATGTAACACCCCCCCCCCCCCCAAACACACACACAAAGGTCTATTACAAGGGACTGAAAACATGACCTGACCATGCTCTAGTGAGCATAAACAAACTCAACCTGGCTCAATGGCTGAGAGGTAAGCAGCAATACCCTTCTCCCCAGCCAAACCCCACACCTTCAACTCGTCTCTAGCAGTAGCCTGGCGGAGTCTCTTCAAAAAAACACAACGGTTATGATGAGTCCATAACGACCAGCTTCCAGGATAATAACTGAATTAAGGCCTTGTCTCAGCTTCACCATCAACCAAGAGACTAGCACCAGCCCACCAGTCAACAAGCAAATGATTTATCCCAACTCTTCAGCAGAAGGGACCAAAATTCCCAGGCAAAAACACAGTCAACAAGCAAATGATTTATCCGGCATCTGATCACAAAGAGTGACAGCGGGCTGGGTGATCCACATGAGAGGTAAGTCACAGGGACAAATGAGCAGAATTTCACAAGAGGGGTGCATTTTGTTCATTTGACAGGTTGAACACGTGGAAAGAGATACTAAGGATTTGTGCTTGTTCATGTACCCGAGGGCGTACCATGCCCTTGGTGGTGCATCCTTAAATAATATGGATGGTGCACAAGCCTTTACTGTTGAGGTCTCTAGAGGGTGCATCAGTTTATCTAGTTGTGTATTTATAATGATCTCTTATATACTGCATTGATGCATTGTGAATAGATCCTTGCTTTCATGGTGATTTTTTATTTGAAGCTCATCATATATAGCTTCTAGAGCTCCAACAGTGATAGTAAAGTTTTAAAACACTTCATTCAATTTTTTACTCTCATCTAAATAGAAATATCTGGATCTTCGCAGCGATGCTCATGTGAATTCGCGACACTAATGTATGTTGAGCTTTGGTGTGAGGAACAATTCAATAGGCTGGCATTAGGGCCTCCAGAATTTTCATATGAAGAGTCGGTCAGCCCTCTTTTTATTTCTTCAATTTTTCTCTTTAACTTTATGTATTCATCTCTCTTGTATGCTTGTATGCTATTTATATTTCTCATTGCTTTCAGTTGCCAGCGCATGTTGGTCTATTGGTTGCTGCATTTAGTCGCATAAATGAACCAGACAGCATTTATGGGCTCACACTAGCCAATGAGGTTATCTCTACCCTTTTCTTTTCTGTTAAGTTTCACATTTTATTTATGAGTTTTGGTCATGATTAAGATGGACATGAACTTTTTTTTTGGGTTGGCACATTTTTGTTATAATCTTTAGCATGTATCTAAAAGTTGTTGCAATCACCAAAGTTATAGGGGTTATCTGGTTTGCGATGTGTTTTGTAACTGTTTGTGTTTTATATATATAAGGTTTGCTCTCTCTCTCTCTCTCTCTCTTCCAAGGATTTTAAGATTTTTTTTGTTATCGTTGTATTGAAACAGATAACATCTCAGCTTATAAGATATGAACATGAAGGTGATTGGAGTAGCGCACTTGAATATTATGATTTACTTCTAAGGTCAACACCAAAGGAGTATCTAGGCAAGTTAACTGGGGCCGGGTCTTCTAGAGCAGAAGATACGGCGCTGAACTGGAAAATGCACAAAGGTCTGATGAGATCCTTGCAAAAAACTGGATGTGGTCATGTGCTTGATGTCTACTGTGAAGGATTAACACACCAAAAAGGGTGTCTTCAGCAAGACGAAGAATTTATTGATATACAAGTTAGTGTTGCATCTTTTATGTGGAATAATTTAACTGCATTGCTAAACAATTCCTGTAATTTGTTCCATGTTTTATTGCATATCTTGTAGTATGAAGCCGCTTGGAGGGCAGGAAATTGGGATTTCTCCTTTTTCATTCCATATTCTTCCTCTTCTCCAACCCGCACTCGAAGTTACTGTCTTTTCAATGAAAATTTGCACAGGTTCATATTATGATTAACTCTTCTTTTAGCAAAATATCCAATTTGTATTTGTCAGCATTTTTTGCACTTTCGGCTGAATTACTGTTTTTTGAATGAATTAAATTGGTTCATAATATCCGCTAACTTTTTGTAGCGAATTATCCATTAACTCTTACATTCAATCAGCATTATTTAACTTTCAAGCTGAAACCAAACCATAAAATATCCTTACCATTAGGTTAAATATAAATGTTAGCCCCTCCATTCCCAATTTATAGGTTGTTTGACTTTTTGACACCAAGTATGACTAACTTGTCTTAAATATTTGTGAAAATATAGACAAATTGAATTCATAGTTAAAGTATATTATATGTTAAACTAAATCACAATGAAAATAAATGATAATTATGAATTTTTTTAATAAGACGAGCAAGTCAAACAAGTCAAACGACCTATAAATTGGGACAGAGGGAGTACAATATAGTAAAGTGTAAGTACTTATTGAGTAAGCCCAAGGACCATATAGAATAAAGTTAACTTTGGACTTAACTACTCCCTTATTCCAAATATAGGTCATTCGAGGATTCTAGTGGGTCAAACTTCTTAAACTTTGCCAACATTATATTAAAAGTTATGTATATTGACAACAAAAGGTTGATGTTACTAGATCCATCATGGAAAATTTCATAGTATGTACCGACCTCTATTTAGGACAGTATACTTTTTACAAAGAATCGCAAGTCAAAGTGTCATATTGCCCAAATAAAATCTGAATCAGATGGGAGTGGCGTCGTTTATTGAAATCCTGGTCAAACTCGAGCAGCGTGCTCGATGGTAGTGTAAGTACCTTGGGTTTGATACTCCCCCTTACAAAGCTGGGCATCTCCCTATGGCCTATGGTCGAGTTCTTTTATAAGTATCGTCATCATAAAATAAGCGAACTGTTCTTATACTGCAAGGCACGGTTTTTCTTCATACGATCGATCATTTCTAGGCATTAAGCACTGTTCTCTGGGGGTTACCCCTCTGATCACCTACATATGCCATTTTATGATGCCTGTCAAGCCTTTAACTTTGACCAAGAATACATAACAATTGACTGTGTAAGATATTTTGCTGGATTAATGATGAAGAGTACTTTAAAACATTTATTCATCCATGTTTGAAATGTCATATTCTTATAGAAATTGCTAGCCAAAGTGTTCTGTTCTAGACCATGTCTCATAAGCGTCATATGTTTCTGATCTAAGGGAGTATATCAATACTGTATGGCTGTGTGTCAAGTATGGGCATGGCTTACATTGTCTAGAGAGTTACGCACACCAATTCAAAAACTCATTCTTTGTTTCTTACCTGTAGGGAAGTATTCTTTAAACATGCAAAGATAAGTGCAGTTAGTGTATTTCTGGTTTACAAAGAAAAAAAATGCTACTTTGTTTAATTTCTACAGTCCAATTCAATCATGTTTTTCCCTTGTATCTTCTGTGAGGGGCAACGCTGATTGGGCATTGCAAGTGCAGTATGTTCATTTGGCTTGCCTTCAAAAATCTGCTTCCTAACCTCTGTTGTTGTTGGCTTATTTTGGAGCATGCTTCAGTTGCTTAAGAGCTCTGCAGAATGGTGATTCTGAGGAGTTCCATGCCAAACTTTCTCAAACCAAGATGGTACTGTTCATAACTTCTTTTGTGGTCACTTGCACTAGTGTGAAAACTGTTGTGAATGTTATTTTGAATTGTTTACATTATCCTCTTCTAGGATCTTGTGTTGGGTTTGTCAAACACTAGCAAGGAGAGCACAAAATACATCCATTCTACCATTCCTTAAATTGCAGGTGATGACTTCTTATCCTACGTCCATCTACATGTGGTGGATCAGTCAGGTGCATTAGCCCTTTCTTTGTTACCTACAGATGCTAGATCATGTGACTATGGTCTGGGACCTGCGTTGTAACCTTTATCCTGATCAAACGTCAAAATCTTGTGCTGGAACCAAGGGAATTTCTCCCATCTCTATGCAGGTTCTGCTCACATCTTTCTTGGCCAGTTTTATCATTCTGTTTCAGATGCATGAAATTCAATTGGCATTCAGATTTTAGATCACAAGTTCAGGAGCTTTAGCTATGTGTCAATTTGCATGATTGATATGGCTAGTTTATTGGATATAGCAGATATAGATTATAGATGTACTCGCCCTCTTCCTGAGGCTCTGAGCGATGTAATCTAATTTCTGCCTGCCCTAATCCTCAGCCAAGGCTCCCTAATGTGCAGCCGGCTGTAACAACCCCAGGCCTTATCTTTCCGGCCTTAACAAAAGGAACAGACTAACAAATAGCTAACTGACAGATAACTAACTAACAAATAAATGACTAAAAGATAACTAACTAGTTGTCGCTGGCTGTTGTGGACTCTCCTGAATCTGCTTCTTGCATCGGCTATAAGCTTTGCCCACAAAAGCGTCCACAACAATGATATTTTTGTTTCAACGTGTTGCGAAGGCACATAGATCCAGTTAGAATTAACATTGTACATTCCTCGTCATTTTTTATGGTGGTTCTTTCCCCTGAGCTGATTAATTCGCATGTTCAATATGCTGCTAATTTGGCCAAATGCCACTTTAACACCTTTTCCTTTTTGGAAACAAATAAACCATCTATTGGCACATCAATAAAAAAATCATCATTACTCTAATACAGTTGGAGAAGATAGACAAATCTAGAAGGAAAGGTTTCAACAGCGCCATGATCTTAGGGGCCTGGACCTTATGGAATCATAAGAATAAGTGTGTCTTTGAGGGTGTGTCCCCCTCCTTGCCGGTGGCTCGGCTTTTCTTCCTGGAAGAATTGTAGTACTGGAGGATGGTAGGGGCCCTGAAGCTCCTGGACTTTGGCTTTAGAGAGGATTCGTTTGGGGGCTGGTTAGTTGTGTTGTGCTTTTATCCTTATGTAGCTTATGTGGCTTTTGCTGATTCCTTGCCTAAGCAAGGGATTGGTAGTGTATGGGGTGTTTCTCATCTCTATAATATAAAAGATGCGTAGTTCTCCTGCGCTTTCGAGAAAAAAAATCTAATACCGTTAATCAACTATTAATTGTTTTTGTTTTCCTCGTAGGCTAATTTCTCTTATTTTTTTTCTGTGTAGTTGGAGTTACTGGATAAAGAGTGGAACTTCATCGTGTTCCAAACAAAATGTAACCTTGATCTTTTTGAACCCTTTCTAGCATTTAGGCGTGCCTATCTTAATATTTTAGGTTGTGAAGAACATCTCATAAAACATCTATTTCAATCCGCTTCTGCGCTCCGGAAGGTAGTCTCCCTTGGCAGCTGTGAACACCACCACCCCCCCCCCCCCCCGTTTCACACTATTCTCCTTATGTCACTGTGATTATTTTCCTGTATTCAGGGGTTAAGGTTTTCTTTGGCAGGCAGCAGCTTTATATGAACTGAAAGACCTTTGTTTCCACAAAGATGACGGCACTATGCCAAATACCTATTTCCTTTCAAGGGTACGTACATACATTACAATTCACTTATTCAAATGTTGATTCTGTGGCACTATTATTTGAGTCGTACAAGGTCCATTCTGATAATATATTTAACTTTTTGATCAGGAAAAGAAAAGTAGGCTTGTTTAGCTGGTATTTGGTAAGACCGAGTTCAGCAGATCATCTATGTCGGTCATTTATAGTACGAAATGACACTGTAGCGCTACTGTAAGACAGAGAGAGAGATAGTTGGAATAGTGATAGGGTAATGGTGGATAGACGATCTGCTGGACTCGGTATTTCTATATTCCTATTGAGTTTTTTCCTTTTATTTTATTTGTAAATGGAGCTTTTGTGTATGCTAATTTAGTCTTTGATGTTATGGTTCTTAATGTTCTAAATAATACTCCCTCTGATTTGTTTTCTAGGCTTACTAGACTTTCAATATTTTGCCAAAATATATTAGCCTTTTAACATCTTAATCATACCAAATGCATATAGTTGATGCTTCTGTTTATTTTTATTCTCTCCTAAACATTAATACATTTTCACCCAGGCATTGTATCATCTCTTATCTTTCCAAATCAATTGTAAAAAGATACACAGTACTCAAAATCATATAGTTTACTCAAGAGTTTCTTAACCTTAGTCTATTATTGCGTTGCTCTATAAATTCATGAAATACTGTCGAATTAGTGTCTATGTAGATGTAGCCCTTCCTTCTCATGTTTATAAATCTTTGTTGTCCTTGGATTTAGGTGATGAGATAGTTTTGTAAATTATAAGGTCTCATATGGAACAAATGACCTCTTTTTTATTGGAATACTTTTGTTCATATAAAAATCTTGTGTGGGTCCTGCCTTCTGGATGGACTGTACTTCCAGATTATCATAGAATTGTATTGCCACAATGCTACCACAATCCATGTTACCATGTATTCGATGGCTCTAGCAGTTTATTTGAAGTTTTCTTACTTTCGGCGTCTCAAAGCTCTGTGCATGGGGCATGGGCTGAGCAGCGCTTTTGATTATTCTGGGAATTATTCCAGTCTTATCTTTGCTTGAGCTAATCTAATCGGTAGTCGCTGTGTTACTGATCTGTGTTTCCCAGTTCGAACATGATATCCTCTCAGTTGCTGTGTTAATATTACAGCATGTTCTGTGTTTATAACAAATCACTTTGTACTGTTGAGTGTCTGTAATCTGTGACCAACTGGTGTTCATATTCTGATAACTATGCATTCACTCCAGGTTGAGGAAGCTAAACTGCTGAGAGCTCAAGGGCAGCATGATATGGCTATTAGTCTTGGGAAATACATACTACAGAAGCATTCTGACAAGAAAAACATGTCAGATGTCTATCGATTAGTTGGCAAGTGGCTGGCTGAAACAAGATCGAGCAAGTAATCCTAACACTTAGCACCTCGTATTTTGTCTTTGTATCATGAATTATTTCCATTTTCTCACGTGTAATGTGAATGTTCTTGATGCTTATTCTGTAGCTCGAGAACTATCATTGATGACTATTTAAGACCTTCTGTAGATCTTACTGAATTTCAGAAGACCACGGACAAAAGGTACATGTCCAGGCAGTGTCGAACACTTTTTCATCTGGCACATTATACATATAGTTTATTCAGAAGCTATGAGGAAAGACTTTCATCCAATGAGTGGCAAGCAGCTCTGCGATTAAGGAAATACAAGGTAGCCTATTGAGCATGACAATTCATATTTCACTTGAGACAGTATTTGTTCTACCAGAAGTTCTATTTAGTGCAGACTAGGGAGTTGGAGACGCTGATTAAAACACTGAAATGTTCGTCTAAGGTATGTACATTACTATAACTTTTAAGGGCTTTCAAATTGCAATCCTTCTGTTCTTGGTAACTCACATGCTAATCTTTCAATTGTTCAGGGTGTAAAAACTGATTACTCGGTAAAAATCCAAGAGTTACAGAAACAACTTGCGCTAGACAGAGAAGAAGCGCAGAAGATTCAGGTGTGCACATCCAATTTACCCACGCTTAATGTGTGTATCAAATTCAAAGTTCGTGACCTCTAAATAAATACAGTCATGCCACTTCCTGTGTTTTTTCATTATGTTTTTATCTTATTCTCCAAATTTTTTTCTTTTTTTTTTTCTCGAACACGCAGGAGATCTGCATATCATTATATTAAGAAGAGGTAAAAAGTTCAAGGCCTCAATTCTAACTTCTAGTGCAGCATATATAGATTGGGAAAGTCTATATAACACCCTGACCTATGTTTGGTAGTCTACTTCACCCCCTAAACTCAAAAACCAGATGTTTAGCACATTAAACTTAGTAAAACTAGACAAAACACCCCTCTGAGCAGTATTGGAAGGTGGTATTGCCATTTTGTCACATGGTGTGGGTCCCACCTAGCAGTCCCATCTCTTCTTCTCTCCTTTTCTCTGCCAGCCATGTGTGCAATGCCTGCCCGCGACAAGACGCGCACAGCGGCACAGCAGCGACCGAGCCGGCGATGAGCACGCGTGGCGCTGCTACAAGAGAACAGCCAACGCTTATGTATGCATGCATTGCATCACCTACTAGCAGATAGATCAGCGCCTGCTGCTGCCGCATGCATCTAGTATGTCTAGGCAGCGAGCGCAAAGCTGTGGCCGCCGGCCTGGAGAGCGGCTGATTGGTTCAACCAGCATGGGAGGTGTGTGCATGCGTGCGCGGGGCCGCTGGCCAGCCGCTCCAACCAGCGGCTAGTAGCCTAGCTTTGTCAATAGCTGCCGCAGCTAGTAGCCATCAAGGCATCATTATGAAGCTAACAGCCGCGATCGAGTGCTTTGCCGTCATCTCCATACTCGGGCCCCAGGGCAGAGATATGTTTGTACGCTGCTTGCCACCGCCGCGCTAGGCGTCCTAGTTGGGTGTTGTCTTGGTTTTGTGGATGGGCAGGCGTGCGAGCTGCACAAGCGGGCGCTGCAGCCGTGTGCGTGCCACCACCGCTGCTGCTGAGGCTGGGTGCACGGGTGAGCCGCAACTCTGGACATGAGGTTTACGATACGCCTAGCAGAGATGAGAGAAGAAGGGATGTGGCTGGCAGTTAGGACCCACACCATGTGGCGCTGATGTGTGTGCAGAAGTGGCAAAACCACCCTCTAAAGAACTCAGGGGTGTTCTGTCTGGTTTTGAAAAGTTTAATGTGCTAAACATCTGGTTTTTTAGTTTGGAGGGTGAAGTAGACTACCCAGTATAGGTTAGGGGGTTATGTAGAATTTTTTCGATATAGATTCCATGCTGCATGCTTCCATCTATGGTTTCTTGTATGATTCAGTAGTGTGTGAAGCAAGTAGTAATCCCTGCGCAACACTCTCTTCCTGTTAGTTTCAGAGTCCTAGTTAGTGTCTTTGTTTGCTTTCTTCAGTTTTGTCAGTTAGAGGATAGGAAAGAGTCAAGTCTGTTGAGTCCTACAAGTTAGGAGTTAGTTGGTTAGTGGGCCACTCCTCTCCAAATTGAACTACACTGAGTGGGCTCTCTTGATGAAAGTCAAGATGAAGGCGCGCAACCTCTGGGACGCGATCGAGCCCGGCGGTGTCTCTGTCCAATAGGAAATGATGGCTCTCGACGCCATCACAAGCACGGTGCCAATGGAGATGGTTGCCCAGTTGGCGGTAAAGGAAACTGCCAAGGAGGCCTGGGACGCCATCGCCACCATGTGCGTCGGGAGTGATCGGGTACGCAAGTCCAAGGCGCAGCACCTGCGCCGAGAGTTCGAGACAATCCGGTTCAAACCGGATGAGTCGGTCGACGACTTCACCACCCGCCTCTCCAACCTCGTTGCCGCCCTGAGCACCGCCGGAGAGGTCAAGCTGAACAAGGTCATGGAGAACCTGCTGCGGGTTGTCCCCAAGAAGTTCTGCAAGGTCGCCGTCGCAATCGAGGTGACCGCAAACTTGGATATGTTGACGCTGGAAGATGTGTCGGCTCGTCTGAGAGCTGCCGATGAGCGATTTGCGGAGGACGACGAGCCGCCTCCCATTCATGCCGACGACAAGCTGTACCTCACGGAGGAATCACGTAGGATCAGTGGGAGGAGAAGTGGTGGCAGCGCGACAGCGGTGGAGGCGCGTCCTTGGGAGCACCCAAGTCCGGCGGGCGCGACAAGAAGTGGCGCAACGGCGGCAGCGGCAAGAAGGACGACACTCCTTGGGAGGATGCGTGCCGCAACTGTGGCCGTTCGAGCCACTGGGCCAAGGATTGCCGCTCACCCAAGAAGGAGAAGGCCCACGTCGTGCAAGCTAAGGAAGTTGATGAGCCCGCGATGCTCATGCTTGTGGGCAGCCTAGATGACGTGCCAGCTGCCTCGACATCACCCGCACCCGCGGGCAAGACGGCGGCCACACCGATCGACATCAAGGAACTGCATGCGAAGGTCTTCCTCGGCAAGAACGACGACGACATCGGGTGCCTGGAGGGATGGTACCTAGACACGGGCGCCACGAACCACGTGACTGGCTGGGGGGGGGAGGTCTTCACCGAGATTGACCGCATGGTGCGCGGGACGGTCAAGTTCAGCGACGGTTCACTGGTGGACATCTGCGACATCGGCACCATCGTCTTCAACGGCGCTAGGAGGCGGCTACATCTCGCGGTTGAAGAACTCGATCATGAGTCTTGGCCAGTTGGAAGAGGGAGGCGCGAAGATCCTGCTTCACAATGGAGTGCTCTGTATCTGGGATCGGCGCTAGTGGCTCCTCGGCCGTGTGCCCCATGGTCTACGTTCTCCACTTGCAGATCAGGAAACCGGTCTGCCTCGCCGCCATCCGCAATGACGACGCCTGGCATTGGCACGAGCGGCTGGGCCACGTCCACTTCGGCGCACTAGAGAAGATGAGCAAGCACCACATGGCACGCGGACTGCCCTAACTCGAGCATGTTGAGCAGTTCTGCGACATGTGCGCCATCGCCAAGCATCGCCACAGCCCATTCCCGAAGGAGGCGAGCTTTTGCGCAGAGGAGCGGCTCAAGCTGGTCCACAGCGACCTCTGCGGCCCGGTCACGCCCCTGACGCCTGGAGGACGACGCTACTTCCTCCTTCTGGTGGACGAGAGACCTGCTACATGTGGGCTATGCTACTGGAGGCCAAGTCAGGTGCCGAAGACGCAATTAAACGCGTCCAAGCGGAGGCAGAGAGGCAGTTGGAGCGGCGGCTTCGCTTGCTGCGCACCAACAACGCGGCGAGTTCACTGCCAAGGAGTTCACGAACTCCTGCGCCATTGAAGGGATCAAGCGCCATTTCTTTGCACCACACACGCCGCAGCAGAATGGTGTCGTTGAACACAGGAACCAGACGGTCATGGTGATGGCGTAGGCTCTCCTCAAGCAGCGGGGCGTGCTTGCCCTGTTTTGGGGCGAGGCAGTCACGACAGCGATCTACCTACTGAACCGGTTGCCCACCAAAAGCCTCGATGACATCACCCCCTACGAGGCCTGGCACAGCAAGAAGCCGGTGGTGGAACATCTGCGCGTCTTCGGATGCAAGGCCTATGCCAAGTAGTTCGGCCATGGCACCAAGCTCGCCGACTGCAGTCGCGCTAGTCTTCATCGGCTACGCAACAGGAGTGAAGGGCTACCGGATTTTAGATCTGGTATTCATGCGGGTGTGCACGGCGCGTGACGTCTTCGATGAGGCAAGCGGCTGGGACTGCAGGCACGAAAGAGGGCAAGCTCACCATGGAGTTCGTCTACAACGAGCTACCGCGGACGATGATGGTACAAGGGAGAGCACAAGGCGATCCTGACTCCCCTGCATCAAGCTAGAGAGACTTTGTTGTTGTGGAGACGAAGGCCCTTGAGCCAGCTGCGGCGTCAACTCCTGCATCAGGCACACCGGCCTTTGCCCCAACAATGACCAGTTCGCGCGTCGCGCCATCACCGGAGTTCATGACACCGCTAAGCGACGATGGTGACTGGCTCGATGCTGCGCACGGTGACTTGTCGATCCGCTACCGCTCCTACAACAATCTCCTGTGGGAAGACGATGTCGTGTCCGGGCTGGCAGAGCGTCACCTTGACGGCGTGCTGCACTTGGCAAGCATGGGGAGCCATCCTCCTTCGACGAAGCTGAGCGCGATCCTGCGTGGCGGGAGGCTATGCAAAAGGAAATCGACTCCGCCGAGTGGAACAAGGCGTGGGAGCTGGCAAAGCTTCGACACGGACATCGCGCCATCACCGTGGAATGGGTGTACAAG
Source organism: Paspalum vaginatum (assembly GCA_030272315.1). Taxonomy (NCBI): domain Eukaryota; kingdom Viridiplantae; phylum Streptophyta; class Magnoliopsida; order Poales; family Poaceae; genus Paspalum; species Paspalum vaginatum. The sequence goes on along the minus strand of CM059014.1, from coordinate 7,537,673 downwards.
CTCAAGCGTGGTGAGGGGGGCAACGTCGTCAAGCATAAGGCCCGACTGGTGGCGTGCAGCTTTGTCCAGCAAGCCGGCATCGACTACGACGAAGTTTTTGTGCCAATCGCGCGCATGGAGTCGGTGCAAATGCTCCTTGCTCTGGCGGCACGGGAAGGATGGCATGTCCACCACTTGGACATCAAGTCAGTTTTCCTCAATGGCGACCTCAGGGAGGAGGTGTATGTCCGGCAGCTACAAGGTTTCGTCATCGCCGGCAGGGAGGGACTAGTTCTGAGGTTGCGCAAAGCTCTTTATGGGCTCAAGAAGGCGCCGCGTGCTTGGAATTCGAAGCTGGATGCAACACTCAAGAAGATGGCCTTTGCCCAGAGCGAGCATGAGCACGCCATGTACCGGCGAGGCAGTGGTGGTAAGGTGCTGCTCGTGGGAGTCTATGTCGACGATCTAGTGATCATTGGATCAAGCCCATCTGCGGTGGCTGCGTTCAAGGCAGAGATGAAGGGGGAGTTCCTCATGAGCGATCTAGGGTTGCTCTCATTCTACCTCGGCATCGAGGTGCGCCAGGGAGATGGCACCATGCTCACTACGCCAAGCAGATTCTTGAGTTGGCAAGGATGGCCGAATGCAATCCGCCGAAACTCCAATGGAAGAACGACTTGAGCAAGGACAGTGATGCGAACCAGGTGGATGCCACTAAATACCGGCGGATTGTGGGCAGTCTGTGGTACCCGGTACACACAAGGCCCGATCTAGCATTCGCGGTTGGATTTGTCTGCCGGTTCATGGAGCGTCCCATTGAAGAACAGTGTCAAGCAGTGGTGAGGCTACTCCGGTATGTTGCCGGCACGCTGGATTATGGGCTGCGCTACGAAAGGCATCACTGGACTGCTGGGATGATTGGTTACTCCGACGCAGACCATGGCGGCGACATTAATGACAGGAAGAGCACGAGTGGCACACTCTTCTTCCTAGGGGGCTGCTTGATCAGCTGGCAGTCAGTCAAACAGAGGGTGGTGTCCCTCTCATCATGTGAAGCAGAGTACATTGCCGCCACCACTGCTCCAACACAAGCTATTTGGATAGCCCGGCTGTTGGTTGATCTTCTTGGAAGGGAGCCAGAAGCAGTCGAGCTGAAGGTGGACTCCAGGTCTGCCTTGGCGCGCCAAGAACCCTGTCTTCCACGAGCGCAGGAAGCATATTCATATTCGCTATCATTTCATCTGAAGCTGCTTGGATGAAGGGAGTATCAAGGCCAGCTACAGTACTAGGAAGGACCAACTCGCAGACATCTTAACGAAGGCACTAGGGCGGGTTAAATTCCGGGAGCTACGAGCTGGGATTGGAATGGTTCGGGTGTGCAGGGATTAGGGGGAGAATTGAAGCAAGTAGTAATCCCTGCGCACACTCTCTTCCTTTTAGTTTCAGAGTCCTAGTTTGTGTCTTTGTTTGCTTTCTTCAGTTTCGTTAGTTAGAGGATAGGAAAGAGTCAAGTCTGTTGAGTCCTACAGGTTAGGAGTTAGTTGGTTATTGGGTCAGGTGCTTAGACAGTTAGACGTGGCTGGTTTTCAGGGAGCCACTATGGTCATCACGACCAGATTTGTAGGCCTACAGGCCATGTATTTAGAGTTATAAATAATCAAGCACCATAAACAGGAAAGTTGCACTTGCAGCGCCAAAACTACTGTGTGTTCATCCTGTTCTTTAGAGAACTGAGAGGCTTGAGAGAGTAGAGAGGCTTACAGTGTGTTTTGTAGGAAGAATAGAACTGGTGGAATAGATTGATTGTATTGCACTGAGCCCCCGACTCATCATTGCAGGTGCCCAGTAACTCCTGGGCCTGGGGATAGGAGAGGTGTTTAGTTTGGTACTTCGGTTGGTAGACTCCTACACCCAGTCACAAAGTGTGGGAGTGAGTATGTTGGTATAGTTTCCTGCTTAGGCAGGGAATTGGCTTTGTATGTGGTACCTTCTCTTCTCTATAATATAAAACACGTTGCATCTTTGTCGTACATATTGCGGTCACGCCAAATTTAACTGTAGATTCACTCTGGTGTCCGGCCCATAATACTGCAAAATACAATGCACCATCCACATTTAATTATATTTCAGTTCTCTAAAGTTCTGTTGTAGAACTTTTTCTCGTTCGCATAAAATTGCATGCAACACATGCATGAAAATTTATTGTAATTTTATTGGACATTATATCTTGCATTTTCAGTAAATGAGGTGCAGCCATGTGGTTTCCATAGGGAAATCAAATTATCACTCGTTTATGTATCTGTCTTAAATAGAGAAGAAGGCATCTAAAAATAAACAACTCCCTTGAGGGGATCCCATTTATGTATTTCGATATTGAATAAGGTCAATACTGAATATCAAAGATGAAGTGAACCATATAATTTAATCCTTACTACGTGGGTTGCCCCATCCTGCTGCATGTCCATTGTGTTATCAGGCAGAGGGAACAATCCAGCAAATTGTTATCTCTTGTCTGTTTGGGCGGCAAGTTTGGACTAATGGAGTTTGATCTTCAACAAGTTTTGGGTGGTGACAATTGCGCCTCAGCCAGAGGCAACCTGTTTCTCTAGCTGGTGGTGCCGCACCATCAAGAGTGTCGAGAGAGAGATGAGAAAAGGCCTTAATTATTTGATCTTATTGGTGGCTTGGGAAATTTGGAAGCATCACCATGCATGTGTTTTTGAAGGGGCAAGCCCAAATATCCATGTGGTCTTACAAGCAATGGCAAATAAAAGTGGCATGTGATGTATAGCTGGACCTCTGCCCTCCATGAATTGCTCCTTCGGTTCTAGAGTCCTAGTCCGCTGTTCGGGAGGTTTTGTGGTGGTAGTTAGTTCTTAATGTGTGTGGCACATAAGTTATTGGGGTGTTGGGAGTGGTCTATGGTTCCTCTTCCTCCCCTATACTAGGAGTAGGCACTTGCCTCTCTTACATTATTTTTCTTCTTTAATGAAATGATATGCAGCTCTCCTGCATCGTTCAAGGAAAAAAAACTTACCGTTCCAGTTGTAAATGTTGAGAGCTCTAGAAATCCCAGTTAATGTTAGTCCTGTTGCGTAAGTGTCCTATCAACTTGTATTTTCGTCTTTTGTTAAAAATGTTTCCTTTTATTAGGATGATCGCGACAATTTCTTAAATCTAGCACTTCAAGGGTACCAACAATCTCTTGTTGTTGGTGGAAAATATGACCTGCAAGTGGTATGTAATTTGTATTTGAGTATCCATACATCTCCTGCTCATTGTTATTACACTTGTTATTACACACTTGTTTCTTTGTCAATCCCCAACTATATTCTTGCCGGGGAATTAATTTTACTTTACGTTACCTCAACAATTCCACTCCAGGTTTTCCGGTTGGTCTCACTGTGGTTTAGTCTTTTCTCAAGGGATCAAGTCGTTAAAGCAATGGTGAAAACGACAAAAGAGGTTTTTTCTAATTATATCTTTTTTTGATTGTATTTGTGCTTCTGTCAGTTTCCTTAATAGTGGTCTTTCATTTTTGTTGTATAGGTCCAAAGCTACAAGTTCATACCACTGGTTTATCAAATTGCTTCGAGACTTGGGAGCTCCAAAGATGCTCAGGGCTCAACTAACTTCCAGGTACATGTATCATTTATATTTTGTTTTCTTGGATAAAACAATATATCAAGTAACACTGTTGGCTTTCTGTGGCAGATTGCATTAGCTTCTCTTTTGAAGAAAATGGCTATTGATCACCCTTATCATACAATATTCCAGGTATATAGTTGTCGACCTTACATGAATATGGAAAGGTTATGATCAAATACTACTTTAATGTTTTTAGACTTTTAAACTAATGATATTTGTCAATACTCAATAATGCTTACAACCAATGCTAATTGTAAATATAGTATACAAAAAAGGCTCTGTGTCTAAAACTTGTACACATCTCAGATTGGTTGTATTATATCCATTCCGTAGATGTTTTAGATGGCGAAGGCAAATCCAGTATGTCTATTTCAGCTATCAAATGTTTCTGGCTGCTTTTAGAACCAGAATGATTTGTTTTGCTTGTCTTCAGCTTTTGTCTCTAGCAAATGGTGATAGAGTCAAAGACAAGCAAAGGAGTAGAAGTTCTTTTGTTGTAGATATGGAGAAGAAGCTGGCTGCCGAAAATTTGCTAATGGAGCTATCTTCCTGTCATGGAGCTTTGATTTTACAGGTTCCATTTTTAATTCCATTCAGATATTCTTATCCCTGAAGGGGATTAAATTTATTTTCTGTTATAATGCTCATTTGGACATATTATAGATGAAACAAATGGTTGAGATTTACATTAAGTTAGCTGAACTGGAGACCAAGAAGGAGGTCAGTTCACTTTTCATGCAGGAACTTGGAAATTCTTTTAGTTCTCTACATATTAATACATTGTTTTCATCTAACTTATTGTCAGGACACTAGCAAAAAAATTCCGCTACCCAGGGAGGTTCGCAGCGTTGGTCGGCTTGAACTTGTGAGATTTACTTTTGTGAGCTTGTTATGCATCAATAGTCATTTGAGATAAAGCAATTTGTTTGCTAGAGGGGTGCCCAGGGTGGGGGCAAGTCCTTTTCAGGGCCTTTTGAGAATCTCTAAATTTTGCTTGCTAATAACTTCCATGGAGTCAAGATAGTTGCTTTGTTTGACTGGCTTATAATTGTTAACTTGTTTACAGAAGCAGCAACAAAACCTTTAGTCTACAGCAGGTTAAGGTGGGCTAGACATAGCCAAAATGAGAGCCCCACAAACCAAAAAAAGATGGTAATATGTAGTCGCTGTTGTCTGGATTTGTCCTAAGTCAAATAATTTTAAGTTTGACCAAGTTTTAGAGAAAAATATACATCTATCACACCGAACAAGTAAATAATGAAAATATAGTCCATGATGGATCTAATGATGATCGTTTTACATTAAAAGTATTTTTTTGGTCTTTGTTATAAACTTGGTCAAACTTGGAATAGTTTGACTTAGGACAAATCCAGGAAACACTATATTTCAGGACGGAGGGAGTACATGAAAAGTTAGCCTTACATACTTAAAAACTAGAATTTGATTTTATGGTCTGTTTATTCTTTACTTCAGTGTATTTTTATGTTCTTTAGTTACTTGCCTGGTAATCCATTTTGAATAATTGTACCCTGCATATTTTTCCTTCTCTCTTTGGCTTCGTCAGGTTCCGGTTGTGACTGCTACTGTTCCTGTTGATCCTAGTTGTCGCTATGGAGAAGGTTCCTTTCCACATTTCATTGGGTTGTCTGACTCTGTTATGTAAGTTATGTCTTCTGTTTTAGACATTACTTGCTAGTTGCTATAAATATTGTATTTATGATTTTTCATTGTGCCATTCTTTTGGTAGGATAATGAATGGAATTAACGCTCCCAAAGTTATAGAATGTTTTGGCTCTGATGGTAACAAATACCGCCAACTTGCAAAATCTGGAAATGATGACCTGCGACAAGATGCTGTATGTTCTTCTCTTCCATTTTAATTTTTAATAGCAAGGTCTCCTACTACAAAGAATGCTCTAGCTGCAATTTTTAGCCTTTTCTTCAAACATGGAACATGGAATTATGCAATTTCTTGTTCAACCTTCTAATCGCAAGAAATTATGGTAGTGGGACCAGTTTTGGTTCCACTAGCATGGCATAGAGGATAGGGCGATGGTCAGGTACTGTAGCACATGGACGATACTTTGGGTTGGATTCATGTGCTCTGCATATACTGCCCATTGGACCTCAACACAATCTCCGCTGCGCAACCTCCATCATTCGTAACATGGCATCACAGCTCCAGGTAGCCACCACCCTAATCTGCTCCTGGGGAGTGGGGACAACATGGAATCCCATACTGTTGATACCATTGTGGAGAATAGGAAAACACCTTACTGTAATGGCGCCGGGTGATTAGTAGATGGATTGCTACGGAGAGGGTAGTCGTGGTTGGTGATAGGTCGGGGTCCTAGACCGCGGGGTCTAGGTTTCGGCACCAGCAATGACTACCAGAACTGATTGATATATTAGATTGATTCTTCCTTTTGATTACAAGGCCATATATATAGGCCTCCAATCCTAGCTCTCCTCAACCTCTTCCTAAACACGTGGACCTAATAAGTCCAACCGATTCAAGACTAATCCAAATCCTAGCAAGCTCTAACTAATCTCCTGGATACAAGGCCTAATCTGGCCTACTTGCCCCCTACACGCTACTCCCTGGTCTTTCTACGGCGCCTCACATACTGACGTCCGTACATGACATCTCTCCCCGCCTAGACAATCAGCTCGTCCTCGAGCTGGAAGGAGGGATAACGCTGCTGAAAATCTGCCAATGTAACCCAGGATGCCTCCGCCGCGCTTTGTCCTTGCCATTGCACCAAAACTTAGGGAACTCCGCGAGCCAAGCGACCGCGCAGTACCTGCTGCGGAACAAGACAGACTCGACCATGCTGAACTGGAGGTAATGCCGGCGTCTCCCTAGGTTCGTCGCCCTTGTATGGCTTCAGCAGTCCAACGTGGAAGACATTGTGGAGGTGAGCACCCTTTGGCAAAAGAAGACGGTAAGCCACATCACCGATGCGCTCAAGGACTTTGAATGGTCCATAGAAATGAGGTCCCAGTTTGCTGCAACCACGCATGTCCAAAGAAGCAGCTGGAAGATGAAGAAGACATAACCAGACCCATTGTCCAGGTGAAAAGATCACTTCACGGTGTCGGCAATCGTGTTGGTTCTTTTGGTACTGCCGAGCCTGCTCTAGACGGTCTCGAATTTCTGCCAAAAACTTATTCCGTTCGCGCAACTGCTGATCCACTGCAGGGAGCCGAGCTGATACCCCGTCATACTGCTGCAAGGCAGGGGGATCTCTGCCATAAACCACCTTAAAAGGAGACGTACTCAGCGACGTCTGAAGTGAGGAATTGTAGCAGAATTCAGCCCATGGAAGCCACCGGAGCCATTGGCGTGGTCGATCTCCTGTAAGACAGCAGAGATACATAGCGATAATCTTATTCGTTGCTTCGGACTGACCATCTGACTGAGGGTGAAAAGCGGAGGGCATGTTCAACTTAGTGCCAGACAACGCTAACAGCTCACGCCAAAATGCGCTGGTAAAGACAGGGTCACGGTCACTGACTATAGAAGCCGGAATGCCGTGGAGTCGAACAATCTCCGCGAAGAACGCCCGGGCTACTGATGTTGCCGTGTATGGGTGTGCCAGGGGTATGAAGTGGGCAAATTTGGAGAATCTGTCCACTACTGTCAAAATGACCGTCTTCCCATTGACGCGCGGTAAACCTTCAACAAAGTCCATGGCGATATCTGCCCACACAGCGGATGGAACCTCCAAGGATTGCAGCAGCCCTGCCGGCCGGAGATGTTCTGTCTTGTTCTGTTGGCAAACTTTGCAGGAAGAAACAAGCTGCCGGACCAGCCCACGATCTCCTGGAATGTGAAATGTAGCGCGCACTCAGTGTAGAGTTTTCTGGACGCCCTCATGTCCAAGTGTGTGAGCCTCCGTGAGGATCGTAGAGACCAAAGGTGAAGCTGGAGGAACAAAAACTCTGTTGTTCTTCAGGAGGAGACCATCCACCAGCGACCAGCCCTCCGTGCCTGCTACTGCATGTGCGCGAATAGCTTCGAGGTCCGGCGTATTGGCTAATTCAGCACGCAAATCTTCAAACAAGGTGAATACTGGTCCTGACAATGCGTCACAGGCCCCTGGATTAGGATCTTCATCAGTATCGCGGCGGGAGAGAGCATCAGCGACCACATTGGTGTGCCCTGGCTTGAATTCAACGGTGAAATCGAACCCAATCAGCTTGCTTGCCCATTGGTGCTGCGGGATTGTGGAAAGCCGCTCATCTAGGAGGAAGTTCAAGCTGTGGTGGTCTGTTTTGACAATGAACGGTCTTCCCCATAGATATGGACGCCAATGACGGACTGCTTGGACAAGGCCGATAAGTTCACGTTCATATGCGGCTGACTTGGCATGTCTTGGTGCTATCGGTCTGCTGAAAAATGCCACCGCGCCTTCGCCTTGTAGAACAGCCCCAAATCCTGACCCAGACGCATCGCATTCCACAATGAAAGGCTGTTGGAAGTCTGGTAGCTGTAGTACCGGTGCTTGTGTGAGGGCTTTGCGTAAATTCATGAAGGCCATCTCCGCCTCAGGTGTCCACCTAAAACCCTCCTTGCAGAGGAGTTTAGTGAGCGGGGCTGCTGTGGCACCATAACCTTTGATGAAACAACGGTAATATCCTGCCAAGCCCAAAAATCCTCGCACTGCCCGTACTGTCCGTGGTACTGGCCAAGAGAGCACTGCCCGGATCTTATCTTCGTCCATAGCGACGCTGGCTGCACTGATAATGTGGCCCAAGTACGCCACCGAGCTGGCTGCAAATGAGCACTTAGAACGCTTGAGGAACAGGCAATGATCCGCTAGCGTCTGAAGGACCAAGTGAATGTGCTGCAAATGTTCAGCCCAAGACGGATTGTAGATGAGGATGTCATCGAAAAAAACCAGGACAAAACGACGGAGAAATCTCATGAGAACGTGATTCATCAGTGCTTGGAATGTAGCTGGAGCATTAGTGAGTCCGAAAGGCATGACCAGAAATTCAAACAGGTCCTCATGTGTGCGAAACGCTGTCTTGTGAACATCCTTGCTGTGCATTAAAACCTGGTGGTAACCTGAGCGCAAATCAAGCTTGGTGAAGTACTTAGCGCCCCGGAGTTCATCTAGTAGCTCCTCCACCACCGGAATCAGGAACTTGTGCTTTGTTGTTTTAGCATTCAAGGCATGGTAGTCGATACAGAAGCGCCAAGAGCCGTCCTGCTTGTGGACTAGCGGTGCTGGGGACGAGAAGGCAGACGAACTTGGTCGAATCACCCCCTGATGCAGCATCTCAGCGCACTGGCACTCTAATTCGTCTTTCTGAACATGTGCGTAGCGGTATGGGCGGACGGCCACTGCGTCTGTCCTTGGGTGCAGACGAATGCGATGCTCAATGGCGGGGAAGGCCGGCTGGTTCCTGGAAGAGGGCAGCGAATTTGTCCAAGAGGCTCTCCAGCATGGTGTCACCGGACGGAGTGATGGCGTGGAGCGTTGGTGGTGGTCCCCGATCAATGCCATCCCATAGTATTATGCGATCACCGCTCTGGAAACATAGAGTCTGCTCGGCGAAATCCCAAAGAATCGGGCCGAGCGTCCCGAGGAAGCTGGCGCCAAGCACCAGGTCATAGCCACCCACATCCATGACATAGCAGTCAACCTTAAGCTTGTCCATCCTACCACCATGTCGATGTTTGGTATCAGGCTGGAACACGCAACGCGATCACTGTTGCCCACAGGTTACTCGCATGTTGGTGCGGCGCTTGGCTGGTAGATGCAAACAGGAATCCACCGCAGAATCCATGAAATTGTGTGTGGAACTAGAGTCCAGCAGGGCCTGAAGACGCACCTCACCCATCTGAACCCAAATCCGCATGGTGTGGTATGTGTTTGGACGGATACCCGTGAGGGTGTGGAGGGAGATCGTCGGTTCATCGGCGGCGGTATTGTCAGGATCTGGTGTCGCGTCGTCCGCTGGAGTGTTCTCATCAGGTACCACTTCTAGGATGAACAGGCGCTTGCACTTGTGGCCATAGACAAATTTGTCGTCGCAGTTGTAGCACAAGCCGGCCGCCTGGCACTGGGCCATCTCTGCTGGGCTCAGGCGGCAGCATCCCAGAGGTGAGGACGTTGTCGACGCAGAGGAGTCCGCCAGTGAAGGTGCAGGCAATACCGGTGCTCCCCGTTGGACAGAGGGAGCCGTGCTCGGTGGGGGCCTGAAGGATTGCCGTGGCGAGGCTCGTGCTGGTGGCGGATCTGGCAGCAGCAGCCGCTGCTCGTAGGCTCAAGCGAGCGTGATGGCCTCGTTCAGGGTGTATGGCCGCTAGAGAGCGACGTCCAGCTGTAGGGGGTTGCGGAGTCTGGCAATAAACAGCTGAACCTGTTGAGGTTCAGAAAGCTCCGCGTCGCGACATGCCAGGGACATGAACCTCTCGCAGTAGTCTTCCATCGTGGACGTCCGCTGTAGGAGCTTCAGTGTGCCCAGCGGGGTGTCTGTCATTGGTGGCCCGAATCGGTTCTGAACCAAACGCACGAAACTGCACCATGGCGGCTCCCCTGAATTGAGCTCGAGACGAGGTACCACAGTTGCACCGGCCCCGTCATGTGGATGGATGCGTACCAGACGTGGCGGTCTTCTGGCGTGTGTTGTCCCCTGAAGAACGATTCGCATCTGTTCAGCCAAGGAAGTGGGTCCTCCTTGCCGTCGTAGGTAGGAAACTCCAGCTTCGCACGGGGATGGAAGTTGTCGTCAGTACCACCGGATTGGGAGGCGGAGGTGTGTGCAGAACTGTTGGTGTCCCGTTTGGCGGCGGTGGCCACGGATGTGGCTGCAGCGACGGCGTCGGCAGTGGCGACGGCGTTAGCAGCGGCCACGGCGTTCGAATCAACCATGGACTGAGCGTCCGGGTCATCCGTTGCGGCGGCCTTGCCAATTGCGACCGGGTCGAGGCGGGTAACTAACGCCGAGAGGCGCTTAATTTGCTCGCCCTACTGCTGGACGGTCTTGCGGAGCTCCTGGTCGGAGCCGTCGAGCTTGGTGGCGAGTTCTTCCAACCGCTTGGCCAGGGCGTCGATGGTCATAGGCGGCGAGGACATGGTGAGCGGAGAATCGGAACCAGAGCAATCTGATACCAGTTGTAATGGCGCCGGGTGATTGGTAGATGGATTGCTACGGAGAGGGTAGTCGTGGTTGGTGATAGGTTGGGGTCCTGGACCGCGGGGTCTAGGTTTCGGCGCCAGCGATGGCTACCAGAACTGATTGATATATTAGATTGATTCTTCCTTTTGATTACAAGGCCATATATATAGGCCTCCAGTCCCAGCTCTCCTCAACCTCTTCCTAAACACGTGGACCTAATAAGTCCAACCGACTCAAGACTAATCCAAATCCTAACAAGCTCTAACTAATCTCCTGGATACAAGGCCTAATCTGGCCTACTTGCCCCCTACACGCTACTCCCTGGTCTTTCTACTGCGCCTCACATACTGACGTCCGTACATGACACTTACCCCCTTAGATGGAGGGTAGCTTTCACATATATATACACCATATAGCCTTGATGTACAAGGTATATGCATGATTGATACACCTATACAATTGCCTAATATGGCCAGATCGCATCTGCTCCCCACGGCCCCCTCCAATTGTCTCACTGCAGGCATTATGTCTCACGGAGGGGCAAGCCAGCATCAGTATGCAAGTTGACCTCCCGGTACTCAGCTGCACAGATCCCACTCTTTGATGGCAAAGGACACCTGAAGTCATGCTATAGTACCTGTGTATAGTAACTTTGAGAATTTTTTTTCAAAGTTTGATATAGAAAAAGAATAAAGAATGAATAGCCATTTAGCATCTGGCTGGGTATGACAACTAGCAGTATGCCTTGATGCTGGAGCCTTGGGGTTTACAAGGGTTGCCAGGTTTCGTGAAGTACCTTCAACTGGAGTCCAGGTCTACACTGGATTCATCTGCAAGGGAGCTGAGAGATAACTTAATTCAATTGTTACCACCAACAGTCCCATCGACACTTCTTTACCCCGTATTTTATCTTGTCTCATACTCATAATGTTCCTCTAAAAGAACGCCATCTGATAGTGTTCCCAGAAAGAATCTCTATTAAGTTATTAAAAAAGAAAATATCTTATGAAACATATATTGTGAGATGAATTTTAACATCAAATATGAAATTTGCAGGTGATGGAGCAATTTTTCAGTTTGGTGAATACGTTCTTACAAAATCACAGAGATACTTCTGAAAGGCGGTTGAGAATCCGTACGTATAAGGTAGTGGTGAATGCCATAAGTTTGATACACCCTTCTCTTTTCTATATCTGCACCATTATTTAGTGTTGCACAGAAGTTATGATTATTGCTATTCCCGAAACATATAGACACCCTGTGACTACACTTTGAAGGACTCATTGCTGGTGCATGTTTTGTTATTTTGCATAATTGCATTCGCATAAATAGGGAGACACCTACTCAACTAACTGTATCAAGAAAATTAAGGAATAAGTTATACTACAAAAGAGGATCAATATCAGACTTCTGGACTAGAGAAGATATGATATTGGTCCTAATGGTCTTCCCTTATCTGAGTCAGATACAAAATGACAGGTAGAATGCTCGCTTGGTACATATTAATGTCTTTTTGCACCTAATGGACTTATTGTTGGAATTAGGTAAGGTTGCCATAGAAAAAATTTTATGCCCTACTCCCTCCGTCCCGAAAATATAAGATGTAGTTTGTTTCGTTAGGACAAGACTTTGACGAACAATTATGTCCTACTCCCTCCTGAAAATATAAGGCATAGTTTGTTTCATCAGGACAAGAATTTCTTTTCTCAGATATGCAAGAGTGCTGCATATATTCTATATAATAGAGATAAGTGAACTGTCCACCTTTCCCTATCAGCTTAAGCTTTTGGGTTGAATTGGTTGTTGTTGCAACTCAGTATGTTATTAGTTGGTGCATGCAGCTCAATAGTAAGAGTCCCCATACAAACAACATCCCTACCATACTTAGGAACCAAGGACAAGAATTTTGAAGAGGAGTTATTTGAGTAATATGTCAAAGGCTTTCCTTTTTTTTTCTCTAATGCCTAGGGCTACGTGTACAAAACCGTTCACATTACACACAAAGAAGAGAATAACCCAAACGATAAAGGATTAAGTCCATATTTGACCCAACTCCTCGGTTTGTCTAATTTTGATCCCCAAACTCCAATATTGTCTATTTTCGGTACATTAACTTTCAATACTGGCTATTTTCGCTCCTCCATTCAAAGTGGTTTAGGGCTGACTGGGTGGCGGTTATTTCATTTGGATGCGTGAAAAAAATAAATATGGGAAATACTTAAACACCTCCAAAGATTTCAGAAAAAAAAATCCCACAGATAGTTTTGAACTTAAGAAATCAAACAAAAATAACTAAAGCTAATGAAAATAGGTTCTAAAATATTCTAATAACAGATTGAAATAGAATATTAATCTTTATTTGAAGGTTGTATAATTTTTTTCATGAACTCTAGTTATTTTTGTTAGATTCCTTATGTCAAAAACTACCTCTAGGAAATTTTTTCTAATATTTTGGTGATGTTTGACTATTTTTAACCTTCGTTTGTATTTTTTCTCTCATCTGATTGAAAATACTACTGCGACACCGTCAGGGGCCAAAACTAGACTGTATTCAAAGTTAGACCAAAAGTAGACTCTTTAAGAGGTGAGGGTTAAAATTAGACAAACCGAAGAGTTGAGGGCCAATCATGCCCATCTCACACCGGACATGTCCCTTTAGTGAGACAATCAGCTAGCTGTTTACTAGATTTTTAAATATCTCAGTTTTAATTTTCCACCTAGCTTCTCTGTGATGACGGACCTATCAATTTCATACCAAGACCAAGATTATACATGTTAGAGAAATGTGCACGTATTTTGCTATGGCAAAGTCTAGTGAAGGGCAAACTGCACTCGGTCAATTCATTTTCTCATGTTAGGTAGCCTTTGAGCGGTTCTGTCCATTCAAGCAAATCACTGCATGCATAGACTAAATTCAATTAGTGATCGTCCTGTGAAGCATGAATCGTTCTATTCATTCACCATTCAATCAATCTCAGTTGAAATTGCATAGGCATGCTCGTAGCACAAGGAAGCCACACACTAATCTTGATGTGCTGCCATGCTACTGGATGGGTTAAAAAATTCACGATGTTAGGGGGTGCCATGGCCCCTGCTGGCACCCCCTGGTTCCGCCGTTGATTTCAATGTGCTTGGTACGATCATGTTGCACCGGGTTGTTTGCAATATTCATTGCAGATATGTAACATGTTCAGGACAATCACAGTATAAATGTATAATGTCCAACCATTTAGACATGCTGTTTTAAAATGTTATGACAAATTTCTAACTATTTTCTCCTCTAACTTAGGTTGTTCCTTTCACTCCAAGTGCTGGTGTTGTTGAATGGGTAAATGGCACTGTTCCACTATGCGAATATCTGTTGGGGAGGTATCTATATACATGATCTCAATTCTTATGTGTAAATTATGTTCTGATTGCTTTGTATTTATTTGCCTTTTTCTTGGGTTGTTACAGTACTAGAACTGGTGGAGCACATGGTCGATATGGGATTGGGGACTGGACATTTCTTCAATGCAGAGAATACATGATGAATGTATGTGGCATGCTGTGGAGTTTTTCGTATCCTATATTTGCTAATAGACCATGATGAATGTAATCCGATTTGAAGGAATTCTATTTTTGTAGGAAAAGGACAAAAGGAGGGCATTTCTTAAAATCTGCAACAACTTTAGGTCTTCTCCTGATATCTACTTCCATTTGCCAATAATCTGACATGTACGCAGATGCATGATGCAAGCATGGAAAGCATAATCCGTGTTTCTCTAACTGTTATTTCCCCTTTTTCCTACAATAACCAGGCCTGTGATGCACCACTTCTTTCTCGAGAGATTCTTACTGCCTGCAGATTGGTTTCAAAGTAGACTTGCTTACACAAGAAGTGTAGCAGCAAGCTCAATGGTAATTTCGTTTTGTTTTCAAAATGCAACTCACGCCATTGTCACTATTGAGAATAATGTATGTTGCCTTTTATTTTCATGGGTTCAGGTAGGCTATATTGTGGGACTTGGGGATCGTCATTCCATGAATATTCTCATTGACCAAGACACAGCTGAGGTTGTACACATTGATCTTGGTGTTGCATTTGAACAGGGTCTCATGCTTAAAACACCTGAACGGGTATGTGATGCATCATCGTACTATATATTACTGAATATCAATTGCCAGTTCTTCCTTTGTGAAACCCTATTCTTTTTTGTGCCTCTACTTGCAGGTTCCATTTCGGTTGACGAGGGACATTATAGATGGAATGGGTGTTACTGGTGTTGAAGGTGTGTTTAGAAGATGTTGTGAGAAAACTCTCTCTGTCATGCGGGCAAATAAAGAAGCATTACTGACTATTATTGAAGTATGTATATTATTAGATGTTTTTCAAATGTTATAAGAGGGTTCCATACTTTAGTTTCTAAGACTGGACCAAATGTTAGGTTTTCATACATGATCCTCTATATAAATGGGCACTCTCACCGCTGAAGGCTTTACAACGTCAAAAGGTAACTACAAGAAAATTGCTTAATGTTTTTCTTCTCATAGCACACCTTATATTAGTTCATACTTATTTATGTTATGAATAGCACTTATATTCCATATGAGGGCTCTAGGCCTAAATATATACACTGGTACAGGAGACCTTATCCTACAAGGACTTGTACAAAGAGAGGCCCTTATCATATAAGGACTTGTACAAAGAGAGGCCGTTGTCCTAGAGGGACTTGCACAAAGAAAGACCCTTATCCTAGCGTGACTCATACAAAGAGACATATGCCCTATTTGGCACCGATTCTAAACAACCTCCACAGAAAGAAAGCGACAACAGCAGCCAAATGCGTCGCTTATCGGGGGGATCCTCAACTACAACGTGGGGAGACGAGAAGTTAGAAGCGGGCCTGGAAGAGCTTTTTTGCAGCTTTCCCCCTCCCATCCATTTCCCTTCCATTTTCTCCCTCCCTCATATCTCCAACATCGTTCGTCCTTTTGCCTCGCTCATCCCGGTGCTGCTCGCACCTCTGGCCGCGGCTCGCTTCCTCCTTGTCCGGCTGCCGCGTCTCCTTCCACCCGTGACGCTCGCCTCCATCTCCTCTGACCGCTGCGCTTGCCTTTGTTAGCCCACTCTAGGATCACTTAGGCAGCTTGTTCAGCTGCTGCAGCACCTACACGCACACACACATACTTGGCTGAATTTTGGGGAAGGTGGAGAGCAGAGAACACCAGTTCTTGTGTTCTGCTGAACTGCTTTCTTCCAGCTGCTGCTGGTTCTATTTATAGAGGGAGAAAATACATTCTAGTACATACATAGTACTCCTACTCCTACCAACTATGGTACCTCTACCTTCTACACTACTCTACTCAGTACATCTACTCCCATCTGCTGTATACAGAGGGGCAAAAGTCCACTCTTGGCCGGCTATGGCCTAACATGTTACTGAGCACTAGCTCTAGCTCTACCAACTACTAGGGGATATACTTAACAGTAAGATACATGATCAGGTTAAGTGCTAGGATGATTAAGTTCAACAATTCTTCCCCTAATCAGCGAGCACTTGACTGATCCTCATGCTCGATCTTCTCAACCCCAATCCTGACCATCAACTGTACAAGGCGTTTCTGGCCCAAAGGTTTGGTGAGGATATCCGCGAGCTGCTAGCCGGTCTCAACATGCTCGAGGATGATCTGTCCTTCAGTGACACAGTCCCGGATGAAATGGAACCGGATGTCAATGTGTTTGCTCCTGTCATGGAGGACGGGATTCTTTGCCAATTCGATGGCGGACTTGTTGTCCACCCTCAGGACCGGTGCGCGGTGATCTTCTCCGTTTATCTCTTGCAGCAACCGCCTGAGCCAAATTCCCTGGCAGCATGCCGTCGCAGCCGTGACGTACTCTGCTTCACATGTGGAGAGGGCGACAATCCTCTGCTTCTGTGATTGCCAGGAGATGGGACACTTGCCGAGAAAGAAGAGGATACCCGAGGTGCTCTTCCTTCCATCGACGTCGCCTCCCATGTCGCTGTCACTGTAGCCCGTGAGCTCCGCCTTCCCCTTGCCATGCCTGGGGTAGACCACTCCGTAGTCCACCGTTCCGGCGACGTAGCGGAGAAGGTGCTTGACGGCGGTGAGGTGATCTTCACGCGGATCCTCCATGAACTGGCTGACGTAGCCCACAGCAAACGCCAAGTCCGGCCGGGTGTGCACTAGATACCGCAGCCCGCCGACGATGCTCCTGTAGCCCGTTGCGTCCACCTTTACTGCCGAGCTCCCCTTGCTCAGCTTGATCTTTTCCTCCATCGGTGTCTTGTTGGCCCTGTAACCCGCCATGCCGCTCCGCTCAAGCAACTTCCGCGCGTACGCGCTCTGGCGGAGGGTGATGGAGTCAGCCGTCTGCTCCACCTCGATGCCGAGGTAGTAGGTGAGCAGTCCGAGGTCGCTCATGTGGAAAAGCGCCTTCATCTCTTGCTTGAATGCGGTGATGTCTTGCTCGCTGGTGCCGGTGACCACCAAATCGTTGACGTAGACGCCGACCACCATCTGCCCGCGTTCTGCCCGCCGTGTGTACAGAGCATGCTCTGTCTCGCACTTGGCGAACCCGAGCCGGGTCAAGCTTGCGTCCAGCTTGACATTCCATGCCCGCGGGGCCTGCCGCAGGCCGTAGAGAGCCTTGCGTAGCCGGAGTACCTTGTGCTCCTGGCCGGCAATGACGAAACCCGGCGGCTGTTTAACGAAGACCTCCTCCTTGAGCTCCCCGTTCAAGAATGCGGACTTGACGTCCATGTGGTGGACGTTCCAGCCGCGCGTGGCCGCCAGCGCTAGCACCAGCCGCACTGATTCCATCCTTGCCACCGGCGCAAAGACCTCGAAGTCGATGCCTTCCCGCTGCACGAATCCGCACGCCACCAGCCGCGCCTTGTGTCGCACAACGTCGCCGTGTTCATCCCGCTTCACTTTGTAGACCCACTTAAGTCCAATTGGCCGGCAATTGGCCGGTGGGTCAACCAGCTCCCATGTGTGATTCTCCTGGATGGAGTTCATCTCCTCCAGCATCCCGCGCTGCCAGTTCTCGTCCTGCTCAGCCGCGGCGAACGACGGTGGCTCCTCCGCGCTGCTGAAGTGCAGCTCTGCATCGGCTAGAGCCCGCGCCGCCATGCCTGGGGGAGTTGCTTCGCCGACGAGGTCGTCCACCGCGCGGAACCACACCGGCTCTCCTTCGTGCTCGGCGTCTAGGTAGGGTGATGCATCTGGAGGAGGCGTGACGTAGCAGACCAGTGCTGCCGACGGGGTCGCAGGCAGTGCTTCCCCTGCTCTCGGTGCCGAAGAGTTTGCTCAAGGCTCGCTGCCACCGTTGTCCATGCCGCGCACCGGCTCCCCGTGAGCGGGTTCTTCCCCGTCTTGGTACTCTTCGTACTCTATGACGAAGGAGCTCGAGTTCGCGCCTGCTGTTGCTTCCCCGTTGCTGGAACGCGTCCAATCCTAGCTTGCCCCTTCGTTGAACACGACGTCGCGCGAAACGTGCACGCGCCGCTCCACCGGGTCGTAGAGGCGGTAGGCCTTGCTGCCCGCCTCGTAGCCTAGGAACACCATTGGCTTGCTCCGATCCTCCAGCTTGGAGAGGTTGGGCCGTGTCACCTTGACGTGCCCAATGCACCCAAAGGTGTGCAGGTGCGCGACGTCGGGCTTGCGCCCGTGCCATGCCTCGAATGGCGTCTGCCCGTCCAAGGCCTTGGTGGGGGAACGGTTCAAGATGTACACTGCAGTACTCACCGCCTCGCCCCAGAACGCTGCTGGCATTGCCTTGGCCTTCAGCATGCTTCTAGCCATGCCCACGACGGTTTGATTCCGCCGCTCGACGACGCCATTCTGCTGTGGAGAGTACGGGGCTGAGAGGTGGCGCTCCACGCCCTCGCCGGCGCAATAGCAGCCAAACTCCTCTGAGGTGAACTCTCCACCCCGGTCGGTCCTGAGTACCTTCAGTTTCTTCCCCGTCTCCTTCTCCGCCCGAGCCTTGATCTCCTTGATTGCTTCCGCCGCCTGGTCCTTGGCGGTTAGCAGCCGCAGCCACATGAACCGGCTGTTGTCGTCCATGAGCAGGAGGAAGTACCTCCGCCCGCCGTGCGTGGCCGGCTTGACTGGCCCACACAGGTCGCCGTGGACCAGCTCCAGCGGGTCCTGGGCTCTGTAGCTCGTTGCCTTGGGGAAAGGGGTCCTCCTCTGCTTGCCGGCGAGACAGCTGTCGCAGAGCTTGCTGACGTGCTCGATTTCCGGCAGCCCGCGGACCATGCCTTTGCGCGCCATCCGGCCCAGAGCGTCAAAGCTCAGATGGCCGAACCGCGCATGCCAGCGCCACGCCGTCTCCTCATGCCTTGCAGCTAAGCACACCTGGCCTGGCGATCGTCAGCGGTAGCACATAGAGCCGATTCCTAGAACGGCGCACCTTTGCAAGGAGCTTCTGCTTGCGGTCACGGATGCGCAAGATGCCGTCGTCGATGAGGACCTTGCACCCGCGTTCGTCGAGCTGTCCCGGGCTGATGATGTTGCTGCGGAGGCGAGGGATGAAGTAAACGCCGGTGAGCGCACGATGCCCGCCGTCGCTACAGCTGAAGAGGATCGTGCCTTGACCAGCGATGTCGACGACAGAGTTGTCGCCGAACTTGACTGTGCCGGTGATGGAGGAGTCGAGCTCGGAGAAGGCCCCACGACTCCCAGTCATGTGGTTGCTCGCGCCGCTATCCAGGTACCAGCGCTCTGCGTCCTCCTCCTTGTCTTCCTTGCCGAGGTTGACGTGCGCCCGGGGCTCCTCGAGCCGCACCGGCGCGCCTCTTGGCTCCTCTGTTTCGCTGCTGAGTACGCACGCCTGTGCCATCAGCAGAGTAGGCTCCTCTGCTCTCTCCGCCTCGCCGTTTGTGCGCGCAAGGAGCAGCGCCGTCTCTTCTTCCTCTTCGACCAAATTGGCCTGCTCGCAGCGTCGAGGAGCGCAGCAATTTCGCGCCCAGTGCCCTGTCTTGCCGCAATTTAGGCACTTGTCCTTCGCGACGGGCTTACCGCCATCTTCTTTGGCCTCGCCGCCTCCATACTTCTTCCATGGCTTGCCGCGGCGCCGTCCGCCACGGCCTCTGCTCGAGGATGCGGAGCCATCGCCTCGCTGACGCTCCTTCATCCGAGCCGTCCATTCCTCCTCCATGAGGAGTAGCTGCCCCTTCGCGTCGTCCGCCGCCGGTGCCTCGGCGCGGTCCTCGACCGCCTTCAGCCGCCCGGTGACATCCTCGATGGTGATCTTGTCGAGGTCAAGCAGCGTTTCGATGGAGACCGCCACCTGCGCGTACCGAGATGGCACGACCCGCAGGTACTTTGCCACCACCGTTTCCTCCTTGATCTCTTCGCCCAGCGCTCCGAGCTGGCTCACCAGGGAGGTGAGGCGCAGCGCGAAGTCTTCCACCGCCTCCCCATCACGGAATGCGATGTTCTCGAACTCGCGCCGCAGCTGCTGCACCTTCGCCTTCTTCACACGGTTGCTGCCGACCCGCATGGCCTCCAGGCAGCTCCAGGCTTCCTTGGCGGAGTCCTTGCTCCCCAAGGTGGTGACGTACTTCAGGGGGCACGCCCTAGAGGATGGCCTCCATGGCCATCTGGTCCTCCTGCTCGTCGTCGGTGCCGTCCTGGACGACCCGCCAAAGGCCTCTGGCCTTGAGCATGACCTTCATCACCGTCGCCCATTCGCTGTAGTTGGTGCGGGTCAGTAGCGGGAACTGCGTGCCTCCCACCTCGCGCACCGTCTTCACCATGACCCTCGGGCGGGTTGGTGATCTGGACAGGCCGCTCTCCAGACTGCCTGGACGTCCGACGTCCACGGCTGCCGTCGAGGCGGGACTGCATGCTGCCGGTCGGGGACGAAGACATCTCCCTCTAATTGTCTCCCTAATCACCTAAATTGAGCTTTGATACCACTGTTAGCCCACTCTAGGATCACTTAGGCAGCTTGTTCAGCTGCTGTAGCACCTACACGCACACACACATACTTGGCTAAATTTTGGGGAAGGTGGAGAGCAGAGAACACCAGTTCTTGTGTTCTGCTGAACTGCTTTCTTCCAGCTGCTGCTGGTTCTATTTATAGAGGGAGAAAATACATTCTAGTACATACATAGTACTCCTACTCCTACCAACTATGGTACCTCTACCTTCTACACTACTCTACTCAGTACATCTACTCCCATCTGCTGTATACAGAGGGGCAAAAGTCCACTCTTGGCCGGCTATGGCCTAACATGTTACTGAGCACTAGCTCTAGCTCTACCAACTACTAGGGGATATACTTAAAAGTAAGATACATGATCAGGTTAAGTGCTAGGATTATTAAGTTCAACAGCCTCGTCGTTCAGCCGCCGTGTCTCCTTCCACCTGCAACGCTCTCATCCACCTCCTCCGGCCGCCGCACTCGCGTCCTTTGGCCACCGCGTCTCCTTCCACCCCCACCGATATCTCCTCCGTTGCTGTCTCGACCTCTTCTCTGATCGCCATGTCCAGCCAAAAAAAGCTAGATATGCCAAACAACATTGATAAGCTCAAGCCATAAAAAAAAAACTAGCTTCTCTATAATTTGAAGTTGTGCCAAGCAAAGCCATACACCTTTAACACCTCTCAAACGAGTTTGGATAACCAATGCTAAACCACGAAGAATCAAAATAAACAGAGTTGACAAGACTAACAGGCACAACAGAAGAGTCAAGCTCCCAGAAATATGATCCACACATATGGCGGTGTAAAAGTGGAACTCTAATGTTCGCCACAGGAGTCGAAGAAAGCGCCATCGCGAGAGGAGAGGCTTGGGCACTAGATAGAGAGGCGCGTGCATGAAGGGCAGCAACTAGAGCTACCAAACAACGCCACCGGGAGTGCAAGTCAAGAGCCACCGAGCGCCGAACAGAGAGGCGTGGGCATCAAGGAAGATGGGCGCCAAGAATAGAGCCCCGCGGTCAAGAGCTGAGCATGCCCCACGAGAAGAGTAGGATGAGCCAGCAACGCGCAGAGCCAGTGAAAGGAGAGCCGACGAGTGACGAACCGAGGGTTCTAGGCAAGAACCTGTGAGACAGCGCACAGCCGTGGGCGGACGAGTCGCGAATGAAGCAGCGGGCGAGTGGACGAAGAGTCCAGGCTAGGTGACGAATTCGGTGGTGGGCAAGCAACGCCACGCGGCAGGATCAAGACATGGGCGTCCGATCTCTGGACGTAGCGAAGAAGCACCCAGAGGAGAACAAACACAAACCTTCAACGATGGAGAAGACAACGACGAAGTAAGTCGAATTGAGAGAGAAGAACTGGAGAAAAAGAACCGGCAGTCTCCGTCTGGAAAAAAGAGGGAGACAGCACGCAAGTGCAACGTGCATAAAAACCTAACCCTAAAAATAATTGGCTCTATATACCAATGTTATGCACAGCACTTGTATTCTATATATACACCGGTACATGAGGCCTTATTGTACAGAGACTCGTACAAAGAAAGGCCCTTATCCTACAAGGACTTGTACAAAGAAATGCAATTGTCCTATAGGGACTCATACAAAGAGACATATACCTTTAAACAAGTAGCTTATCTTTGGCTTCTCCTATGCACCGCTCTCCCGTTGTGGCTGTAGGGGGATGTTAGAGTATATTGGGATATGTCCAGATATAGGAGATTAGGATCATTTGTATCCTAATTCCTAACCTGCATTATCTCAAAGGGACTCCTATATAATCTACCCACGAGATTAAGAAATACAATTTGCATTATCTCAAAGGGACTCTTATATAATCTGCCCACAGATTAAGAAATACAATCGACTGACCTACGCACTATGTCAATTATATTCTTCCTACACTAGCACCACGATTCTACAAACTGTTCAAAGTCAAGGACTGTGTGGGCACGGTAGCATACAGGTTGGCATTGCTGCAGGAAGGAAGGATTGCGTGTAATAGTTTGGATGTATTGCATTGAGCCCTTGAGCTGTATATATGGGAGTACAAGACTTGGGGGCAAGACACCTCTACGGATACTAGCGATGCCGATGGACAATGTTTGGGCACACCTGTGCTTTATCTTATCCATACCCAGCAATTGTTTGCCCCATCCGTATCCCTCCCCGTACCCATCTAAACTTTGATTACCCATACCCATGGATAATGGACAATAACTTCTGGGTAACGGATGGACCTGGGCGATCTGCGATTTTCCTTCCGCCATGGAGGAATCCAGAGAGAGGACGTGCAAAATAATTAAGAAAAATAGTGTCGCATGCCCCCTCCGCAGGCCCCCTCGGCAACTCAGCTTCACTTCTCTGCACTGGCCGGCGGCCGCCGCCCCTTGCTTACGGAGGCGCTTCTCCCCATCGGTAGGGAAGATGCTATCGCGTTTTCGCATCGCGGCTCCTCCACGCCGCCCTCTTCGCCGAATCCCCGTGGCTGCCTCGGTGCCGCCCCTTGGTCTGCTGAGGCGCTTCTCCCCGTCGCTAGTAGGGAATATGCTCATCGTGCATCCGCTGCGGCTCCTCCACGCCGGCCTTTCCAGCGCCATCCTGCTTCGCTGAATCTCGGTATTTCTCATCTTCACCGTTATGCTTGTGGTCAGCAGAGGAAATTGGGATGGGTAAAGCGGATAACTGGGTAACCGTGGTAATACCCTCCCCAGACCCTCTTCGTAAATGGGTATAACCATCCCCTACCCATTCCAAATGGGTATGCTTCTACCCTCCCCGTTTGCCATGGATGTGGATATGGGTGATGGGTATAGATACCCAGTGGCATCGCTAACAGATACATATGGCAGTCCTAGATAGATAAGACTCTTAAAGACACACAACATATAATACTGCCAATTATAACATCTCCCAGCAGTCATTGTTGTGTTGCGGTGCAAAGAAAAGCCGCACAAGCCGTGGGCACGGTCGCAGCACGCGGGAAGGCCCGCATTGCACCAAGGGGTGCTAGGGTGACGGTGGCGCAGAAGCAGGGTGCCATAGACGAAGACGGTGACGCAGTTGAGGCAGTCGATGAGGGAGAAGCCGATGACGATGACGATGTTGTCAAACCGTCGCGGACGAGGCGTGCTCCAGGTTTGCTAGGCCTGGAAATGTGTCGTGGATGAAAGCATGCGTCAGTGTTGCCAATACTGGATGTACTATGTAGGGGCCCCAACCACATGTGTCAACGTCTGAAGAGACCAGCAGAGAAGGCCTCAACGACAGTTGCGCTGTGCAGAAGAACGGCGAGGAAGAAGGTGCGATGCAGCCCGCGGTTGTCGGAGTGGACGAAGAAGGCGAGGGACGAGACGGCGACACTGGCAACGAGGTTGTGCTGGACGAAGGCGGAGAGGTAGTCGTGGCGACGCATCGAGGTTCTTGAAGTTCTTTTTTTTTTACCAAATCAAGGTTCCTGGAGTTGTGGCGCCAAGAGAGCCACTACGCACAGAAAGAAGGTCCTCGACGCCGCCACTGTAGCACGACGGTGGTGCTTCATGTCGGCGAAGAACTCGAACAGCCGGAGAAGACCATGCGCGAGAGACGCACATAGATAGAGTCAACAGTGTGTAGATGCAACAGTGAGGGCGACAACAAGCGGCGACGCTGCTGCCCATGGAGACAACGCAACGGCAGCCCTCTTGCTTGGTGAATCATCACGCGATAGATGACAAACGTCTTGGCAGGGTGGTGCGCGCGCGATCAGTTATGTCGAAAGTGCGCGAGGTCGACGGGCGGTGGGCAATGGGGACGCAGCAGCAACAAGATCTTGTGTACATCGTAGGGTACCCCTAGCTGGCACCCAATCATCACATGCTCCTCTGTAATGAATAGAGACAGAGAGGAGAGACGGACACACGGCTCACTCCTTGCATCTTAGACAGAGAGGCATGAAACACAGCCGGGCCAGCAGCGAGGTGTCGACAGCGCCCACCACGGGTAAAGGGGCAGCCACTAGCGTGGGGATAAGGCGGAGGGTGGCGTGGCGCGGCCTTGGGATCTGGTCGGGGAAGGGGATTCGCCGGTCCTTACTACCAGCCGCCAGGGCGGGGAGGGGAGGTGCCACCTAGGCCATCCTCGCGATGCGCGGGTCCCGAGGACCGTCCGACACGTCCGGCCAGCGGTGGAGGTCGTAGGCACCTCCATGGCGGCGTGCGGTGTTGCCGGCGGCAGAGATACAGCCCCGTCATAGCCGCCACCACGACGGTGTGCGACGGTCCGGATCCAGCCAGTGGAGGTTGACGGGAAGGTGGCAGGAGGAGAGGATAGTTGCCAATGAGGCCCTGGTGAGTCTAGATCTGTTGTGCTTGACGACGTGATGTGACGATGACGATGGACGGTGGTTCGAACAGATGAACCTCTGTTGAAACCCTAACTACACGGGCGACGAGGCGGATCAGAGGGATCTTCGGCGCATTCTTCGAGGGTATTGCCCCGGCCGAGATCGGTCTCCCCAGGGCGGCACGAGCGGCGGCAACAGAAGTCCCCGGATACATATGGCAGTGCTGGATAGATAAGAATCCTAAATACACGACATCTAATACTGGCAATTGTACTCTAATAATTGCCACCATGCTCTCATCCTCCCAATTTGTTTCATGTGGTCTTGAAGAAATTCATTTCAAGGCCCCCTTAGATGTAGCCCCCCCACCCACCCACCCAAAAAAACATGTGTATGTGCTTGCCGGTTCCATCCAAGGTGGTGTGTGCATGACTTCATAAGAGCAACTGGCTGATTCTGGTGCAATGAATAGGCCAACCAGCTTCAGAGGTACCTAGGAGCTAATTCTAAGCCTAGACAGATTTTCAGCTCTAGGATGAGCTGTATTGCAGCAAAACAGGAAGTGTTGTTGTCGCTTTTGTGGGGCAACACTTTTGGCGTCAAGGGCATCGCAAGGAAAGGACGATATTTCAACTGGAGTAAAGATAAGTCCTTTGTTGTTGAAGGGGTTGTTAGCATCCTCCAATTCCTTCAAGCACCAGCCACACCTCAACCAGTGTGTGCGCACACTAGCTAGGGGATGAAGAAGAGGGGAGAGCATAGTGCACACAATGAGGCTATCTCTAACGGTTTTCCTATCCTCGTTCTTCAAATTCAAACTTCAACTCTGTCTACGGTGCGAAACAGTGCCAGATTCCTCATTTTGAGGGAACCGTTGGAGAGAGCCTGAGGATTGTGCAAGCTCAACTGCCTTGCTACTGGCTTCTCTCATCCATATATACAATTTGCAAGGAGAGTGCACCAATCCCACTGTTACCACTGCTATGTCATACCAGCCATGCCTGCACACTATCCCTAGTGCTACCATTTACTAGGCTGCTGTTAATAGCCAGCTATGTTATTCCCAGTTATGGGCAAAAACAATGGAGACTCCTATAGATACAGAGACGCTGAGAGAAAGGAAGTGCTAGCAATTATCCAACATTTGTTAGGTCTGGGTAGTCTTGGAAGCCAGTGCACTCATCTCCTACAGTACTAGGCATGTAGAAATTGGGTTTGATTGTTCAGAACCTCCACGAGGAGGGCAAACTAAATCCCATGTGCTAGTTTGTTAGCTTCTTGTTATCCTTAATAAAGCCTTAGATCCTTGCTGTTTGACCATGCTGTTGAACACAGCTATGCTGTCTATAGAATTCTCCTGCTGGCAACCCTTTAAACTAGTATGCGTTTTGCAGGAAACAGATGATACTGATTCATGTTTGGACGACTCCCAAGAGGCTTATGAGGGCAACAAGGATGCAGCTCGTGCTATACTCCGTGTTAAACAGAAGTTGGATGGATATGAAGATGGCGAGATGAGAAGTGTGCAGGGCCAGGTTTTATATTGGTTATTATACCAAAGTGTAAAGATCTATATACCTTTGTCACTGCAAAGTCACTCTTTATGTTTGCCTTTTAGGTCCAACAACTCATACAGGACGCGGTAGATGTTGATCGGTTGTGCCAAATGTTTCCAGGGTGGGGACCATGGTTGTAAAGTCCATTGGAATGGATGTAAATTTTGATCGAAGGCAAGTGCAATTTTTTTTTACTGCTTGTGAAATTTTACTCTTGTTGCATTTTCCTGATTACCACATTGTCAACATTCCTCCAGGGTGCGGCTAACCTCCTTTAGTGTCCTGCACATTGATGGCCTGATGGGAAAGGAAGGATGTCATTGTACAATTATACCACTCGCGATAGTGTTTCGAGACTCTAGACGTTGGGTGATTAAAAATGGTGATTCCTATAGTTATCAGCTTATCTAGCGTCCAGCTGCTCCAGTTAGATAGTTCGACGAGCCTGCTTAAGCATAGGGAGGCCATGGTCCTTTTTATTATTATTCAATTTGTTGGAAAGCCAGAGGAGCAGCGCTCCACGGCTCCGGCACTTGCAGACACCATCATCCTACGTAGTGCGTACAGCTGCTTCGATGGTTCGATTTGCCGTTTGTTTTTTATTTACTTCTTAAGGACTTGAGGCTGTTCTGTCATTGGTGCATAAAGGGATCGATCATGACACTGTACGATACTACTACCATGGATAGCAAAGTACAGCTTCACTAATACTATGTGCAATGGAACGTGTAAAATGACTGTCTGTACTTTGTAACGCTACAGTGAAAAGTGGTTGGAATGGTGGATAGACAAAAGTTATATAAGCAACATGCTCCACATAGTCTAATGCATTTGTAGACAGATGATAGCTCATAAGTATATGAAATGTGGTCCGAATTTTGAGTATGAGAATTCGAACACAAATGTATGATGCAGCCAGCTCAAATTGCCTTTATTGGTAAAAAAAGTCAACCGTATCATCTATTTGTCCATGGAGAGTAGTATCTTTGGAGTATTTGAAACATCGCCCCAAACTAAAGTTTAGATTGCTTGTTGGGTACCTCCTTGTCCAGACATTGCATTCAAACAATTTAAGAAATACGGTAGTTTGAATGAAGTGAGATAAAATTGACAATTAGGTATCCTAAACAACATTATTAAAAGAGCTATGTTTTTCAAATGCATGAGAATAACTCCATTCTAATTTATAGGTCGTTTGATTTTTTTGGCACCAAGTTTGATTGGCTTGTCTTATTCAAAATATTTGTGAAATTATACAAAAATTCAATTCACAGTTAAAGTATATTATATGCTAAACTAAATTACAATCAAAATAAGGGATAATTGTAAAATTTTTTGAATAAACTGATTGAGTCAAACTTGGTGTCAAACAAATCAAACAACTTAAGCAGTGTTTGGTTACAGGAATGGGACGGGATGGAGTGGGACGATCTCATTTTTTACCTGTAAAAAACCAGGATGAGGAGGGATGGGATCATCACTAAAAGAGGATATTCTTTGAAGATGCTGTCCTATCTCATCCCTTTCCAAAACGGGGACCGCGTGGTCCCCAGCCGACGGCATCGCCCTCTGTCTTCTACCTCACGCTCGCCGCCGGCAAGGCCGCCGCCCAGCCCTGCCCCTTCGTCTCTTCTCGGCTGCCGCCCAACCCCGCCCTCCCAGCAAGCGGAGCGGAGCGCTGAGGAGGTGGAGCACCGGGGTGGAGGCGGACGCGGGCCGACCAACGGAGCGGGCGGCACTGGAGTGCCAGGGAGGAGGAGGCGGAGGCGGTGTGACCGGGCAGCGTCGAAGCGCCAAGAAGGAGGAGGCGGAGAGGGGCGGGCTAGAGAGGAAGAGCTGCTGTTGCTTCGTGCGAGGAGGACGGGAGGTAGAAGAAGCATGATCTATCAATGCCAAGTGGGGTCCACATGCAGTGTTGCAAACCGTGTTAAATAAACATCCATCCCTATCCTCTGCAATCATTCGAACCAAACAAAAAACAAAGACATCCGCATCCCTTCAACCAAACATATAGATGGGACCGTCCCATTCCAGGAATAAGGGATAGGCCCGTCCCATCCTACTTTGTGGCAATAAGAAACGACTAATGGAGAAGTGATTACAGCTTATGAATCTTTAGAGTGTGTTGTCGGAAAAGAATGAATATAGAGCAGGAAATCTAAAAAAGTGTAAAATTGTGGTATAGAGAAGGTGTTTAGAGGAACAGTTTTGGAGTAGTTTTAGGCCATTATTTTTTCTCTTCATCAGAGCTGATGCTATGAAATGCGGATTTGCCGATCAGGCCACTTTCATCTGACAGTCATTCTTGTCCTTTTTCATCTTTTTTTATAATTGTGGCCATGGAGGTAGAGGCCCCCACGGCAATGGTGGCTGACAGTTCCTAAAGTGGTTGTCGCAAACAATGAATTTTTCATGTCAGCTTAAAAATGAGAATAGCAAACATCTGATATAAAGGTTAATAATGAGAGTAGCAAACATAAGATTTAATCACAAAGTGCCATCAATTTGGAAGACTGTCCAATAAGGCCAAGTCCAGTAGATACAAAAATGACATTGCACTCAGAGTGAAGCTTGAATATGGACGACTAGATAGACGATCTGCTGGACTTAGGGCGTGTTTGAATACAAATGACTAAAGTTTACCTACTAAAATTTTGTCCATTTGCATCCAAACATGACAGCTAATGAGAGGGCTAAACTTTAGCTTACCCTTGTCTAACCATTAGTCTAAAAAAGTGAGCTAAAGTGGACTAATGCCAATTCTTAGCGTAATTAATGGATCAATTAACAATTAATCCATACTATTCAAACACCCTATGACTAATGGCCAGTGAGTTAAACTTTAGCCTGTGCTATACTTTAGGTATAAAGTA
This sequence comes from Paspalum vaginatum, assembly GCA_030272315.1. Lineage (NCBI taxonomy): Eukaryota > Viridiplantae > Streptophyta > Magnoliopsida > Poales > Poaceae > Paspalum > Paspalum vaginatum. The sequence continues at coordinate 7,508,221 of CM059014.1, read as the reverse complement.
TTCAAACACAACCTTAGCCTAAAGCCTTGGTTATGAGCTCGGTTGGTTATAGGTAAGCATGCGCTATGGCAGAGGCAGAGGGCAGCTTGATTATTCATGCGTAATTTAGAAAAACTAGGCATTGAGTGGTTACAAGTCGCTATGCATAAATTATTGTTGAATCACAAGGTGGCTCGAGGATTTGAAGAATCTCAAGTCACTAGCTCAAGGAGAATAAGCTCAAGATGAAACATGATGAATATTGTTGCAATCTCAGATTTGGTGGATTTGAAAAAGTCTGGCAAGATTAAAGATATCAATCTCAAGTGGTTAGAATAGATTTTATCATTGATCTTTAGTATCGGTATGCCGCACTATCAAGATGCATACAACATTAGATGTTTTGACAAGTCTCCGTGCTCAAACTAACCAAGTCCGCGTGCTAACTTGAGCGAAACACTTGTCACAACACTTGCACTTTGTGGTCTTGGAACTTGTTCTTATTTGGGTTGGATAGCCCTCTAAATAAGCTTTCTGAAATGTCCAAGATTATCTAAATCGGGTTTCGGAGTGAGAAGTTATGACATTTTTAGTGTCTACCTCTGCCAATTGTTGACGGTCGTAATCTCACGATTTCTACCGTCAATTATCCACCAAATGAAGCAAAGGATGTGAATAAAATGGACTAACTCCTACTACTAATGAGTTCCACTAGTTTTGTATGAATATTTGGATGCAGGTACCAAAATGCACATAAAACAGCTGAAAACGTGTCAAGGATCAAATATGGGCACTGTATGTAAAAGTGGCTGGGTCGGCCGACCATGGGTCTTGGTCGCTCGACCACATGCTGGGTCGCCCGACCTAGTGGTACCCTACACCCTGGCCGCCCGACCATCCAACCAAGCCAACTTGCCACATCATCGATCCAAACCTGCAAAGAAACGCAAAGGCAGTCTAATCCAACCGTCAAACCAAGCATCCAATGTATCCAAGGGCTGAAAGACCACCAAACCACAGATCGGTGACGTCACTAATCCAGGAGATGAGCCATGCAACAAATCAGAGTAGGACACGTGGTCGCCCGACCTCATGCATCGTCGGCCGACCATGCAAGGCCCTCATTTTACACGTGCACCAACCGTTTCAACTGCCAACCGACGTGGGGAAGCAAGATCAAGTCGTTCGATGGCCAAGTCAGTGGATCGGGCGGTCGCCCGACCATGGGCTAGTTACCCCCTAAACCGACCTATGCCACCTATACATACCCCCCTCACTTGCTGGACTATAAATAGGCTCCGAGAGCTCATTTGTAAAGGTGTGGAGAAGTTGAGAGCTATATTCTACTTTAGAGAGTGTCATTTCCGCATCTTAGTAGTTAGGATAGTCCTGGGAGTTAGAGTGAGTCGAGCTTTGCCTCGGAGTTCTCGTAGATAGCTCTGAATCTGCGGTAAAGTTCTTGTATCTTTGTACTCTTATCTTCAGTATAATATATTTATGCTTTACTTTATTTCTATCTCTTGCAAGTGTGGTGTACCTTTCTTTGCATACTTGCTAGACTTAGGCTGTGGTTATCTTGGTTAGTCAAGTCCTGTTATTCTTGCCGGTGCTATAATCCAACCTGTACGCCAGGCTCTGGTTAGGTCCTCTCCTCTGATCAAGGACGATCTATTGTTACTCTAGCTTTGCTTGAGTACGTTTATAGCGTGCCATCCTCTCCATGCAGATTTGCTTGGTAGCCCCACTCGGTGACAGCGTGTAGTGTGCCTCTGTAGTCCAGGCCTGTTCGTTCGGGAGGCCCGTAGGTGATAGCCGAGTTCTCTTTCAGGTGTCAACTATCCACCCCCTGACCCCTCGAGGGCGCCGGAATTTCACTCGACGTAAGACCCTGACTTGTTTACATGAGTTTCTTTAGTTAACCATAACATATTATTTGTAGCCGAATAGAATAGAGTTTGGGAACTTTATCTCGCTCGTTGTCCTCCCAGGCAACTATACCTCTCTACGTGTATCTTAGGTAGTTTATTTACTTCTTCACCATACACCTATCTTTATCAAACTTACCCCTGTCTAGATACTAGTTGGTACATTTATTAAAGTACGGTGACTTCGATTTGAGTTTATCCAATTATACTCTCTCGCCTGCCGCTTCCCTATGGATAAATACGATACTCGGAATACTCTGTGTGAAAGGCTACAGCTGTCTCCGTGTGCTTGCGGAGTAAAACCTGTTAAGGCTAAGAGACGCCAACACCCATCTGTTGGCCCATCGGTTCAACTGGTGGTCCATTGGTTCAACCGGTCTGCCAGTTCTGTTGGCCCATCGATTGGACCATCGGTCCAACTGGTGTGCCATGTTAGAACCGGTCTGCCATTTCTGTTGGTTTTCAAATCATCCCACCTGTCCAACGGGTGGTCTATAGGTTCAACCGATGATCCGCGTTTTAGCACTAATGGCTAGTTTTTGAGGGGGGTGGGTATTTATACCCCTTCACCCCTCCTTCCATGGCTGCTCATTCTCCCCACAAGAACACTCTCCTAGCAGCCATTGGAGCTCTCCCTTCTCCCTCTTTGTGAGGTTCCCTTACAAAATCTTTGAGTTGGGTTGAGAGAGAAAAAGATTGGGAGTTTGTGAGCACCAAAGAGCATATGAGCACTTTGTGGAGCTTGTCAAGCATTCTTGGAGCATTTGTTACTCTTGGAGCTTCATGCTCCTAGTGTGGCGGAACCGCCGATTTAATCCGAACTAAGCACACCTGCCACCTCTGGCTTGCAGTGTGATTAGGCCGAACTAAACCCGGTCGTCCGTCGAGCTACCCAAAAGGGCACTCGATGCAACCATCACCCAGGGATGCCGACATCACACACGTTAAGCCCTCGAAAGAGCCACAACAATTACAACAACCCACCATTTCATACAAACATAGATTGATTTGTTTAAAAATATTTACTCAAAATGGGGTACAATCATACTGAAATAGAGTTCCAAAATAACCTCGCAGCGGAAACCGTAACGTAATACCGATATACTCTTGCAGCGGAAAATAAAACATCGAGCCATGACATTGAGCCCACCATTGTCATTCTCGATCATGGAGTTCCTGAAATAAAAATATCAACAACGTAGGGGTGAGTACGTGAGGTACTCGTAGGACTTACCCGTGGGCGGTTTCAATCCGACACATTTGAGAGTATGCAAGGCTCTTTGTGGACTGGACTCTAACCCGCGCAAGCTTACTAGAAGTGAGTCCTTACTTTCAAGTATCATTCATTTTTACTAGAAGTGAGTCCTTACTTTCAAGTATCATTTATTTTTAAACTATAAGCCTCATTTGATTCATTATAGTTATTATTATCATCCATAACTCATATATATCATCATCCCAACACATATTTCATCATAAAGGAGCCTGCGGAAATGTAAACATACAAGTACAAACATGTAATATAAAAAGCATGATTAAATGAACAAGATATTAAAGTTATTACTACGTTGCCCGTGTGCGATACTGGCATTCTCACACCTGGTGAGCATCAGCGATTCGAATCGATTTTTAATTCCCGGGAATAACTATCATGTCAGGGGTATATGCTTACTAGCCATCGCGTTCCCACATATAGCCCCCATCTCCACTCGTCCCATCCCAAGTTCGATTCAATCCCGCCATTCCCTCGGGTTTTGCCCCCTCAGGAGCGATACCACGGCCGCACCGGGTCAGCCTGTGGCGGAACCGCCGATTTAATCCGGGCTAAGCACACCTGCCACCTCTGGCTTGCAGTGTGATTAGACCGAACTAAACCCGGTCGTCCGTCGAGAGTCATTCGACTCCCGATGTTACCTTTTCCCAGAGGAACCGACATCATACACATTCAGCCCACAATGGAGCCACAACAGATACATCATCTCAGGCAGTTGAGTATAGCATATATAAGCTTGTCTTACAAACCGATTCGAAATAATAATATAAGTTTCAACATATTACCATACGAAAGGCAAGTTTGAATCAGATAGCGGAAGCGAATTTGAAAACATCTCGCAGCGGAACGAAATACTTTAATAGTCTTCACGCATCGTTGATCGAGGCGAGCAGCACCGAGCCCACCGGTACTACCCTTCTCCAAGCAGTTGCCCACATGTCGCCGGTACCTGTTCTCAAAAGGTGGGGGCAAACCCTGAGTACTAATTACTCAGTAGGTCTTAATGGATTTGGCTTACGGTTGACGCGAAGCGGCTTACTAGCAAGTGGATCCTTAGCCTTTAGTTTTAAACAGTAACATGTGTAACATAAAAAGTAAGTTTTCATCATTTGTAGAACCTTCAACACAACGGTAACTTGCAGTAATGTAAACAATTCAATTCAATCATGTGGGCTTCCAAAACCATGAATATTAAACACCAAGAGTTTAAGTAATTACTACGTTGAACGTCAAAGGCAATGGCATTCCCACACCTGGTGGGCATCAGCGATTCGAATCGATTTTTAATTTCCGGGAATAACTATCATGCCAGGGGTATATGCTTACTAGCCACCGCGTTCCCACATATAGCCCCAATCTTAACCTGCCTCGTCCCAAGTTCGATTCACTCCCGCCTAGCCCCCGGGTTGTGCCCCCATGACGAGCCTGCCGACATCTCGGTCTCCCCGTCATGAGTACCAAGCTCCCCCGGGCCACCTTCCTCTCAACCAGCGGGTAGGAACGTGTCTCTGTGCTTCGGACGAGCCCAGGAAAGACTTTACCGGTCCCATTTCCCGGTTAAGCACTCTAGCAATGTTATGCCGACCAATAGGCGAACAGCGAACGGGCCTTATGCGACTCGGGCGGAGCCAAACGCACACCACATAATAAAATTATTCTCCGCCCGGTCTCCATTTAAATCAGGAGCATAGTATTACTTTCTCAATAGTAAAAGTTTTGTAACCTTGGAAAATACCTACGCGACGAGTGACTCCTTTCACTCGTGTCTACTCGCACCTAGCAGAGCCTAGGCAACTCGTCCTACGAACTCTATATATAGGTGCTAGGGCCAGGGCGGCCAGGAGATCTAATGCAATTGTTTTCAATCAACTCCTAATGCGGATGCGTAATGAGACAATCAATTATCACATTAGCTGGGAGAAATCATGGTCCTGCCTACCTTTGCTTATTCTTATCAAGCCAACAAACTAAACTAGGTTAGTTTGCCGGGTTGTGAGGCTTTGCCCCAGGCAACCCCTTGATCATTTGGACAACTCCTCCTTCCAAACACGACTGATGGGCTCTCCAGGTCGTGTCTGGGGCTTACTTGATCTTCTGGAACACCATTGCTTAAAGTAGCTCCCGTACTTGTTTCTCAATCACGTATCTGCAATAAGCGTTGCTATATGAATGCTATGCATGACACAGTGAATGAGATGCACGATCATCAAGCATTCAACTGGTTAAGCAAAATATAAGGCAAACATCTAGTTACGGATGTAATGGATTACTAGCTCAACCAAAACCTCCCGACTGGCACTAGCATTAATACTACTTTGATGGACCCGAAGCAATCGTGTATGTGCAATTTCACAAGAACATATACAGGAGTTAAGTTGTCGATCATAAACCTAACATGGTGATGTGAGCCGATAAAACATGCATTAGTTATTTAGTCCTTAAGATTACTATAATAAGTGTGGGGGTTTTTATTAGATATTCTGGTCTCACATTTTCGATTATTTATGTAAAATTGCATTATTTCCACTATTTTCAAATCAGAGTCACACCCTTACATGCACCACCTCCTACTCTATCAATGAGTCATGTTCATAACCTAGAGCTCATATCAAGCCCTTAAAGTCACTTGGAGCATTTTTCACCATAGCAAATCTTTCTTAAATTAAATATATGCTTAACTACAAGACAAGGGCACAATAGTAATTAAACAGTATATGCTAGGGCTACCAAAATTTATACAGAGCCTACACATGTTCACAAGGCTTTTGCCCAAATTCCATAATTTTTGAAGCTCATTTTACCCATATTTCCTATTTATTAAGGTTTTTCATGCATGCACATTAACAGGGGCAAAAAGGTCTTTTCCTACTCAACCATCATATCCATTCTATAGATCTATTTAATAGGAATACAATGCAACAAAGTTTATATTTTTCTGATTTTTATTTGATTTATTACGAATTTCCAAAGTTTTCAGCCTAATAAAACACATTAAATCGAAAATCATAACAGTCAGGGACCTAAACGTGATTATCTACAACATCAGGGGCTGAGTCGTTAGATCCGCAAGACTCAGTGAATAGTGCATGAGATGGAAACGTGAAAGCAGCAAAGTCCAGGGGCTAAATCGAAAAAGGGCTTCTTCTACCTCCGGTCGACAGAGAGGGCGTGCGAGGTCGAGGTTGGGCAGACCGCGCCGGCGCGTAGGGGCACGGACTTGGAGCCGTGTTGCTCCAGGAAGATGTTCCCGATCATGTGCTACCGTTCCCCCTTGATTTCGTCGCTTGGGGAGGCCCGAATCGACGGGGAACGCGCGTGAACCGGAGATGAACTCCGAGGTCGCGTGCTTCGGGGCGGGAGCTTGATCTGCCGAATGGAGAGGGGAAAGGCGACGCCGCCTCGTGCTTCGGGTGCGCAGGAGTGTGGCGCAGCCGGAGGAGGGGTTCAGATGGCGTGGGGCGCAGCGGAGGAGCGGGCACGGCGAGCTTCGAGCTCGTCGGTCATGGCGGGCGCGCTCTGTTCGCGCAGAGGAAGAGCTGGGCGGGAGAGGGAGCTCGGCTTCCTTCTCCTTATCGCCGGGCGGGGTAGGGGCAGGGGCAGGCCGGGCGGGCAGGGGCAGGGCAGGCCGGGCGGGCAGGGTCAGGGGCGCGTGGCCTCGGCGCGGTGCGCTGGCGGCGCGCGCCCGCGGTGGCGAGCGGCGCGTGGCCGGCAGCGCCGGGCGCCGGCGCCGCGTGGCGGGTGGGTCGGCCGAGTGGGACCCACCTGTCAGTGACACGAAGGAAAAATAATTCGGGAAAAATGAAAAATACTGTTTGACTGCTGAGACATGTTTTAGAAATTGTTGTTTTTAAACATCCTAGGGGCCGAATTTGACAAAACCCAAAATACAAAAGTTGTTCTAATCTTCCAGATATATAACTTTGTCAAAAGGAGAAACATCAGATTCCAAGTTTAAATATGATTAAATTTGAATTGAACCTGCTGACTCCAGTTTGACCAAAGTTTAATACAAACTTAGAAATTCCTAAAGTCTATTTTATGCTCATTTTCAGAGAAAGAGTATTATACCAATGTTGTGTAGTTTTTAATTATCTACAACTTTCTTATATGATGTTTTGCATGATAGGGACTTTTGTTCCTTTGAAATTTGAATTTTCCTTACCGATCAAGTTTAGGCAGATTTCTGCTTTTTCATTAATCGACTTAAAACTCCACCTAAACCTTTGTGCATGTTATCACACTCAATAACAAAGTTGATCTACATAAAATTGTCTACAAGTTTGTTATAGAGAGTTTGGTCTAAATCACATTTTATTTTGAACTAAGGTCACAAGTGCACTCAGGGGTTTTGCATATTTCACTGAAAATTTTTGACTTCGTGATTTACTAACCTAGTTGTTGCTCTTCTCTAAACATTATTAAGTCAAATCCTTGACTACCGCTAATCTAATCACGTGTTAAAACTTTCGAGATGCCGGGGCATCACACAGCCCTCCCTCAGGAGCGATACCACGGCCGCACCGGGTCAGCCCTCCCTCGAGTACAAGCTCCCCCAGGCCTAACTCCCTCCAACAAGAATGGTAGGAACCTGTCTCTGTTCTTCGGATGGCACGAGTAAGACTTTCACCGGTCCATTATCCCGGATAAGCACTCTAGCAATGTTATGCCAATCAGCAGGCGAACAGCGAATCAGGCCTTAAACGACTCGGGCGGAGTCCACCAAACCATCCACATCATTTTTCATCATAATATACCCATATCTCCGCCCGGTCTCATCTTTTCATCACGTCATATCATATTTCTCCCGTATTAAATTTTTGTAAAACATTTTGAGTCCTATCATCTCGCGAGTGAATATCTTCACTCGACTTCTACCGTCTAAGCATGGCTAAGCATAGACTTCGACCTATCCATTCTATATAGGATATCAGGTATTTATGCAGGTGGGGTTTCAAACAACTCCTGAACGTAAATGCACAATCAAATAAGGGGTGGTGAGATTCCCTAGGTAGGTGTATATGCCTAAGGGGCCTACCTTTGTTGTTGATAACTTGAACAAACTAAACTAAAGTTAGTTTGCCGGGTTGTGAGGCTTTGCCCCAGGCAACCCCTTGATCACTTGGACAGCTCCTCCTTCCAAATACCACTTCAGGGGCCTCCAGGTGGTATTTGGGTCTTAGTTGGTCTTCTGGACCACCGTGGCTTGAAGTAGCTTAACGCACTTGCTTACCGATTACGTATCTGCAATAAGCGTTGCTATATGAATGCTATGCATGACACAGTGAATGAGATGCACGATCATCAAGCATACAACTGATTAAGCAAAATATGAGGCAAACATCTAGTTACGCATGTAATGGATTACTAGCTCAATCAAAACATCCCGACTGGCACTAGCATTAATATTACTTTTATGGACCCAAAGCAAACGTGTATGTGAAATCTCACAAGAACACATATACAAAAATCAAGTTGTCAATCACAAAGCTAACATGGTGATGTGAGCCGATAAAACATGCAATAGTTATTTAGTCATTAAGATTATTATGGTAAGTGTGGGGGTTTTTATTGGATATACTAGTTTCACATTTTCTATTATTTACGTAAATTTGCATTATTTCTACCATTTTCAAATCAGAGTCAAAACCTTACATGCACCACCTCCTACTCTAGCAGTGAGTCATGTTCATAACTTAGAGCTCATACCAAGCCTCTAAAGTCACTTGGAGCATTTTTTTACCATAGCAACCTTTTCTTAAATGAAATATACGCTTAAATACAAGACAAGGGTAAAATAGTAATTAAACAGTAAATGCTAAGGCTACCAAAATTTATACAGAGTCTACACATGTTAACAAGGCCTCTGCCCAAATTTCATAATTTTTGAAGCTCATTTTACCCACATTTCCTATTTATCAGGGTTTTTCATGCATGCACAATAACAGGGGCAAAAAGATCTTTTCATACCCAACCATCATATCCATTCTGTAGATCTACTTAATAGGAGTACACTGCAACAAAGTTTGTATTTTTCTGATTTTTATTTGATTTATTACGAATTTCCAAAGTTTCAGCTTAATAAAATGCATTAAATCGAAAATCCTAATGACCAGGGACCTGAACACGATTAATCATGGACTTCAGGGACCTGCATGCAAGATTTTCAAGACTCAGTGAATAGTGTTTAAACCAGAGTGCGCAAAAACGATAAAATGGAGGGGGATATTTGCAAATCCACCCTTCTTCTTCTACCTCGCGCCGGCGCACACAGAGGGGAGGAAGGTGGGCTGCGCCGGCCGCATGGAGGCCGGAGTTGGAGCCGATGTGCTCCGGGGAGGTGTTCCCGGCGACGGGGATCCCCTTCCCCAAAACGGCGTCGCGTGGGGAGGCAGGGACGAGCGGGGAACGGCCGTGAACTGGTTCGGGCTGGGCGCCGAGCTCGGTGGTGGCGCCGGCTCGATTTGGCGGCTGCGGCGGAGGGGAGGGGCCACAGGCGGAGCGCGCAGGCTGCGCGGGTGCGAGGGGAGCTTGGAGGGGGCGGAGTGGAGGTGCGGAGAGGCACACAGGGCCGGGCGCGCCCGTGAATCGGGACGGCGCCGGTGCATGGAGCTCCGGGGCGGCGACGTCTCGATCTGAGCAGAGAGGCGAGGCAGCGGACCGGGAACGGGCGTGCCGGGTGCGCAAGGAGGTGGGGAGTGGAGTGGGGCGCCTGGGCGTCAGGCGCGCTGGAGGGGCTGGGCGCGAGCTGGAGCTTGGCTCGGCCGGCCATGGCGGGCGTGCTCTGCGTGTCTTAGCGCGAGCGGGAGAGCGAGGGCAGCCGGGAAAGAGAGCGCGAGCGAGAGGGAGAGTGGGGGCGAGTGAGAGCAAGGGGCAGAGCAGGCAGGGCGGGGCAGGCGGCGCGTGGCCATGGCGTGGCGCGCTGGCGCCCTTCGCCCGCCACGTGGGCGCAGGGGAGGGGAGGAGGAAGAAGGCGACGCGCGGGTGGACGCGGTCCGTAGACCTGATGACAATGACAAGTGGGTCCGAGGCGAAGGGACAAAAGGTCGGTCCATAAACCGGGTGTACAATTCGACCGACACAGGGACCAAGTGGGGCCCACAACGCTTGCTGCCCGCGGGATGGGTTCCGAGGCTCTGCCATGTGGGGCCCGGCTGTCAGCGACTCATGGAGAAAACAAAATTCGAAAAAATAGAAAAACCCCTGTTGACTGCAGGAAGATCTGTTTGAAACTTGAGTTTTTCGGTATTCTAGAGTCCGAATTTGAAAAGGACCCAATTGAATGAAACGTTGTACCTTTTAGGGTCTACAACTTTGTAAAAAGGAGTAATATCAGATTCCAAGCTTAAATATAATTAAATTTGAATTTAACCTGCTGACTCCAGTTTGACCAAGGTTTAATGCCAACTTAGAAATTCCTAAAGTCTATTTTATGCTCATTTTCAGAGAAAGAGTATTATACCAATGTTGTGTAGTTTTTAATTATCTACAACTTTATTATATGATGTTTTGCATGATAGGGACTTTTGTTCCTTTGAAATTTGAATTTTCCTTACCGATCAAGTTTAGGCAGATTTCTGCTTTTTCATTAATCGACTCAAAACTCCACCTAAACCTTTGTGCATGTCACCACACGCAATAACAAAGTTGATCCACATAAAATTGTCTACAAGTTTGTTATAGAGAGTTTGGTCCAGAACACATTATATTTTGAACTATAGTCACAAGTGCACTCAGGGGTTTTGCATATTCCACTAGAAAATTTTTGACTTCGTGATTTACTAGCCTAGTTGTTGCTCTTCTCTAAACATCATTAAGCCAAATCCTTGACTACCGCTAATTTAATCGCGTGTTAAGACTTTCGAGATGCCGGGGGCATCACACCTAGGCAGCTAAGCGTCACCCGTCGAAGCACCCATCCCCTTTTGGTGTGCTCTGGGAAGTTTGTATCACCCGCTATTTTGAGCAATTCATAGTAAGTACTCTCCGTTGGTCTTGGTGATTCAGAGAAAAGAAGAGGGATTGCGAGTCCAACCCTTTGTGGGTTCCTCAACAATGAGGACGTACGGACACCTTGGTGGTGTGCCCGAACCTCGGGATAAATCTTTGTCTTAGTGTGCTCGTTTGTGTTCTTGTTCTTATCGTTGTTGGGCTACTTCACTTGTGTTGGCAAGTTTTGTGTGGATCTCTTGTTTGTGCAGGAATTAAGGCTAGCCCCTCTCAGATCTACAAGAACTAGCCTTAAGGAAGCTCTAGAAACTTACGGTATCAAATTTACTCAGGTAGATTTAGAGATCAATTCAGTTCTTTACGCTGCCCACCAGTTCAACTTGTGAGGACCAATTCAACCAATCGTCAGACCAGTTCAACTGGTCAGACTAGTTGAACCGGTGTTCTACTGATTTCCGCTTCTAGTTTGTGTTAAATTTCAAGATCGCCTATTCACCCCCCTCTAGGCGACATCTAGATCCTTTCAATTGGTATCAGAGCTGATGCTCTCAATTTAGGGTTTAACCACCTTGAGAAGATGTCGATAAGGTGCGAGGTAACTATAGAACCGCCCCTACCCGATGGTTCAAATTATGCATCTTGGTCCACTTGTGTGCTTGATATGTTTAGGACCTTGGGTCCTCAATTTGAGTGGATTGTGGATGTGAGCATTTCTCCTCTAAACTATGTTTGGGGTAACCTTTCTAAAGAGGAAGAGAAATGCCTACATCTCAATGCTCAAGCTTTGAGTAAAGGTGTATATCGTTTTATTGTGGATGAGTATGTGTACCTCAAGGATGTTCATCTCCTTTGGACTAAGCTCAAAGAGAATTTGGACAAGTCCATAGGTGATGATGAAGTGCTCTCATCGAGGGAACCACTTGAGGTGTGCTTAATTCCATCTATTTGTGAAGAGCCTAAGATGACTTCCTCAATTGACCAAGTTGGTCTTGCTGCATTCACCTCCTCACCAACATTTGAATTAATGCAAGGTAATGACATGGTGAGTAGGATTAATGCGAATGCTTCTACTTCATATGGTACTTGTAAAACTAACATTTTGAAGGAAGAAGAAGCTTATGATCGCCACCGACCGAGTGAGGAGTCCACCTCACCAGAACACTCACTTCCCGTTGCCGATACAAATATGTGTTTTATGGCAAAAAGCAAGAAGAAGCTGGCCAAAGAGGAAAGTGAGAGTGAGGATGAAGATCTTGAGTTTGATCGCTTGGGCAAAAAGGATATGTTAAAACTGATGAAGATCATGAAGATCATCCAAGAGCAAGAAAAAATGCTCGAAGAGGTACAAAATAAGCTTGATAATCAAGAAGACTACCTCATCAAGAAATTTAAAGAATTGAAGGCATTGACGGAGAAGCATGAGAAGCTTGAGTGCTCTTATGCTACCTTGACCACTAGGTATGATGAATTGAAAATTGAGTTCACCAAAGGTACTAACTCGTCTTCATATGTGACTAATTTAGAAAAGGTAAATGAGGAACAGAAGTCTCAAGTAGGGACGCTCATTAGGAAGTATGAGGATCTACAAGGAAGTCATGATGAGCTTCTCCGCTATAGTGATGAACTTATGGACTCTTATGCCATGCTAGAAATTGCTCATGAGGTTGTGTTGACAACTGTAAAACCCTACCAACCTCTCACACAGAAATGCACATGCTCACAAGTTAAATTTGATTTATCTTGTGCAAACCATTGTTGCTCTCAAGCAAAACAATCTAGTTGTAAGCATCTAGGCCCCTAATTGGTGTTTTGGTAATTAATGACAACATGTGTGGACTAACAATTTGTTTGAGAAGATTGAGGATGTAGGTTGGTCCATACAAAGGAGCTACATTGAGAGATTTGGAAGCTAAGGTTTATTCTTGGTTATGGATGAGCTCAAGGCATCGGTATATGATACGCTTTTATTTTGATCGGTCAAGGGGTGTTTTAGAGAAGAGAATTGACCAGATTAATAGGCTAGATAGTCGTACTATCAAGAGGGTTCAATGTCTTTTACTTGACGGTCTTATAGTGCCTCATCGCTCATATAGTGGATGCATTTGCATGAGGGCTAACTGCGTTTCGGGTTTGCGAAAGAAAATTCAATTCAAAAGCTAGTTTGAAAGTAGGCTGAATTTGTGGTCTGCGGACAGTCCGGGCCCTAGGGGCGGATAGTCCGTAGTCAAGTGCTAATTTCCACCAGAGTTGAGCCGCTCCCTGTCAGTTTTTGGGCTCTAACGGTGGACTGTCCGAGACAAGAGGGCGGACTGTCCGCGGTAGTGGGAAAAATCTCACCTGCGTTGGTTCTACTCCCTGTCAGTTTTGGAGCCTGAACGGCGAGCAGTCCGGCCCTTTATGGTGGACAGTCCACAGTACTAACTGGAGTTTGGATCAGGGAGTTGGAGGTTTCTGCCGGATGTTTGTTCATGAACTGCGGATAGTCTGGGATCCTGTAGCGGACTGTCCATCGGTCATTTGTCCCGGCACTCCCGGAACAGCAGAGTCCCTTGGTGTCTCAAGTGCGTGAACGACAGACTGTCCAGGCCCTGTGAGGTGGACTGTCATTCAATTTTGAGTGACTCTGACTAAGCATTTAATGCAAAACTAGCCGTTGGGTTTTAAGTGCAGACTGTTCGAGCTTTGTACATGCAGACTATCCGTGAACTCTCTGTTTTCACGAGTTTTGCACATAACGGCTAGTGGAGGAGAGAGGGAAGTATATATATCGTGTGCTCGGGGGCTAGGCACTACTTTTGGCCATTTGGACACTTTGTTGAGCATTCTTGAGCTTTCCCACACCTTGTGAGAGGCTTTGTGCTTGCCTCGCCGGAGTGGTGAAAAGCAACTCTAGTGGAATCGAGATTTGAGAGGTTCATTGACCAATCCGGCTCAAAGATCAAGCAGAGTCTTGATAGAGGAGCGGTTGGATGCTTTGAATCCACCTCAACGTGAATTAGGGGTAACCGGCAAGTAATCGATACCACGAGGAAAAAATTCAGAGTCTCTTGTGTGGTAATTTTCTTGCTCTTGATACATTCTAGTATTTACTTTAAGCATTTACATTAATAGAGATTGAATTGTCATCTTGTCACCCTAGGTTGCAAACCCACTTAGCTCAACATAGGCTAGAAGGTTTAATTCTCTTGTGATTCTAATAAAATTTGCCTAGTGTCTTTGATTTTAGTTAATACCGTCTATTCACCCCCCTATAGCCGATAATCTCGATCCTACACTAGTGTTCAGCATGATCTTGTAGAGTCTTATGATGACTTTATTGTAAAAGAAAATGATGATCTCAAGCAAGAGGTTGAAAAGCTTAAGAAAGACTTGAGAGGTTGAAAAGCTCAAGAAAGACTTGATGAGTAAGGGCAAAGATATTGCACAACCTTCTCAAGATAACCGTGAAGTCACGGTGAACAAGCTTTTGAAGGGTTCAACCGTGCAAGGTACCAAATGCCAATAAGGTCTCAAGTCCAATAACTCTAAGATGTGGCAGAACCGCGCAGATTAACCCGGATTTAGTGCTTAATCACCAGATCCGGACTAACCTCGGTAGTCCTTCAGGATGTAGGTATCTTGACTTGGCCTTCCCATCTGGATCGAGCTCATGTGTCGACTCTCGACGGAGTCCACAGATTACAATATCTTACATCTCATACATAGCTTAAAAGAAATAAACTATTACAACCAAACGATTGATTAGTACAAGCTTTTATTCTACCAAATTTATAAGAGGAGCTAGAGTACACATTAGTTCTTTCTAAAGCTCAGTTAACCGGTTGAGACAACTATTCTTTTTATTCAAAACGACTGTGGGGAGGGAAACTTGCATCCTGCCCAATGATGCAGCTCACCTCAAAAGGAAGACCTAGGGGAGCGATAGAAGAAAGCTCTCACTTGCAGTGAGTGTTCAGCACCTGAGAAAAACATAAGCAAAGAAGCCTGAGTACTAGTTACTCAGCAAGACTTACCCGACCACTGGGTCTAAACCCGACTTTCTAGCCTATAGCCGGGGTGGTTAGGTCGACTCACACTGCGGCAGGCCTAATAGTAAATCCTTAGCTTTTAGAATTTAGTTACTTTTTAGTTATTACCTTTCCAGACTAAGTTATACCTATTCTACTAGCAAACAAGAGCAAACACTTTGCGAAATCGATTCTTTAACAGCAAGATCAACTTTCTTACTACGATGTTAGGTTGCGATCAGGCAGCTTACAACCGGTAAGCCACAGACGATTCGAATCGATTTTTCCACCTCTCGAGAGGGATACTCAGACACCCGTCATATGTGTGTACACTAACCCCACATATGACAACCCAACATCCAATGCCACCTAGCCGAAACCATCCTCACCGAACCCGGGTGTCAGTCCTTCGACACCCGCCCAACCTCCTCCTTCCAATTGGTCTCGTCTAGTTGCGCGCTTAGGTACAACAGGACGAGAGGTTTACCGGAGCCCATTAAGGACGGCAAGTGAATGAGGCGCGTTCGGCCCAACCAGGCCACACATCGGACGGCCTTATGCGACACAGGCAGGATCAGGGTCCATGGCAATAATCACAATATGCAATATACGAAAGCGAAACTGATCCCGCCGCATGCCTGTCAAATTATTAACATCCTTCTCATTCTTACCCAATTAACTTTAATAAAAGAATTTCCGTTCTAGGCCTATGCCACCTAAGCCATTTATTGCGTATAGGATCTTCATGCAGGACATTAGGGTAATCATGCTCTAGAGTTTCAACCAACTCCTGACTTTAATGCACAAGCATAACCCATTCTTATGTAAAGGACTTAAAGAAAATAGGTAATGCACCGGGGCTTCGCCTTAGAAAAGGTCTCAGAGTCTTGAAATCGCTTCGGGGATTCAGGGTAGTGGACTACCTGACGGTCCACGGAGGCTCGGCTTCGGGGTGTCACATTCGGGATGCCTTTGGAAGACTCTTCAACTAGAAAGATAAGAACCAACGTGCCTAACATGAATGACATGCAGGAGTTTGAAAGTATAAGGATGATCAACCCGTAAAATAAGTAATCAACGAGTTTTCTAAAAGAAGAGGTGGGCCCGTAATATGGATCTAAGCCTCCTCTTCAAGTTTTATTTACTTTCCCCAACTTTTTAAATAATTAAACAATATTTTTACCGTAATTTAAAAGCTCAAAATTAATTACTAGGAATTAATAAACATTTTCCAAATAAAACAAGATATTATTTAATATTTATAAATAATTATTAATTTTGAAAAACAATTTATAATTACCAAAAGGAATTATTGAGCTAATTAACATAAAACAATACTAAACAACTCTTTTAAAAATTTAAAACTTAATTTAACCGATTCAAAAGAAAAGGAAATAAAAATTGTTGGAAAAATAAAGAAGCCTGGCCCGGCTTGCAAGCCAGGCCGGCCCACTCCCTTTTTCTCTCTTCTTGGCCCACCGGCCCAACTAGCGGCCTGCTCCCCCATTTCCTTCTCTCTGGCCCACCCGGCTCAGGCCCACCCGAGCTTCGCTCGGTGGCGCGGCCCAAGCCAGGGCGCGGGCGCGGGCACGCGCGACACACCGCGTGCACGTGGTGCACGACGGCGCTGGCGGCCACACCGCGCAGCGGTGCGCCCCGGATCTTCGCCAGCGGTGACCAAAACGCGCAGCGGCGCCCTCTCTCTTCTCTCCTTCCCTCTTTTCTCTTCCCCTCCCTTCCTTCTCCTTCCCTCCCTCTCTTCCCTCTGCCCGCGGTGACCGTATCGGCCATGTCGCGCGCACGAGCTAGAGCGCGGCGGCGCTAGGCCTGGATCGGCGCCGGAGGACGCCCATGCGAGGCGCGCAAGGCCGCCCCGCACCTCGTGCGTGTGGCTGGGAGCCCGGAGGGCCTGTGCGCGTGGGGGAACGCGGACACACGGCGGCCATGGCCGCTGGTGCCATAGAGGGGCACCGAGCTCGAACCGAGCTCGGGCCGGCCCTAATCCTCGGCGAGGATAGGTGGAGGAGAAAGAGAGCGACTGGGGAACGCGAGATTCTCACCCTCCGGCGGCGCGAAGGTGCGGCAGGAGATGGCGGACGGCAGTGAGCGGCGGCGGCGGAAGAGGGCGCGCGACGCGGGGGCTATGCGACGGCACAGCGGTGGCGGTGAGACGAGGGCAGGGATGAGGGCGGCGGAGCGGAGCTTCGGCGGCGGTCGGCTAAGGCGAGGAGGCAGTGGGGTTGGAGCGGGGCGGCGCGGCGAGTGAGAGCTCACTCCCCTCACTCCCCGGCTTGGAGGAGGAAGGAGGCTGTGTGGGCCCGCCTGTCAGCTCGCGTGGCAGCAGGCCGCCCCGGTGGCGCGCGCGGGCGCTGGCCAGCGCAGCCCGATCGCCCTGCTGGGCCGGCACGTGGCACGCGGCCCGCCGCCCCTTTTTTCTTTTTTTTTCCAAACACTTGCAATTTTGACCCCATATAAAAGCAGAATTTCACTTAGGTCCAGATACAAAAGTGAAAGGACATATTTTAACTACCACTTTGCACTTTTGCCCTTGGACAAAACCAAATTTTGAAAGAATTTGAACTAAAATTTGATTTGAGAATATTAAATGTTGAACTCCCAAAATTTTTAAAATTATGCACACTGATGACATGACTAAATGGTCTCAAAGCATAATTAAGATACGGAGTAATCACATAAGATCTCCAAGATCAAGGGGCAACATCGAAAGAAGAAAAGAACTTCTCTAACACTCTTCAAGTGCAAGTGCAAGTCGCCCAGCGCGAACACTGCTTGAGCGCAATGCCGGCAAGCTGCAGCCGCGCTCATGAGTCAAACGATGCAGTTGGGCCTGCTGTGGTGTCCGTCGGTGTGAGGGCCAGAACGGCGTTCGCGCGAGGCGCTGATGCCCGCAGCCGCCGGCGACACGACACTGGTGGCAAGCTGCAGCTTTCCGCGCATCGCGACGACGAAGTCCGGGGTGCCAAGGGCGAACTCGGTCCCGAGGGCGGCAGAACTGCTGCTGGAGGTTAAAGCCACCGAAGAGTGATTTGCAGCACGCAAATCCCCTACCTAGCGTGCCAACTATCGTGGTTTTTTTTACACGGCAAGTAGATTTCTTGTAGGCTTAAGGGGCTTCACGGACCGTCGTCCCGATGGCTTGGCCTTCGAGGCTCAAGAAAGAGTAAAAGATAGGGAGACAAAGATTTTAGAGTAGTTCAGGATAAATCCCTACATCCACTATGGTGTGCTAAGCTTGTATTGCGCAGAGTTCTTGGTGTTACAAATCGGAGCGCGGAGCTCGCGTGCTTCTGATCCTAGAACTACTAAGTAGTTGGAGGTGTGCGCAGTGCGTGTGCGGCTCGCTCAAGCCCTCCCTCCCTCTGCTGTGGTGCCTTGCTCCCCTATATATACATATATATGCTATTCAACTCATAGCTTGTTGAATAGCCCATTCAACGCACTGCAGATAGCTTATAAGTCTCGTAAGCATAAAATCAGCCCGCAACCGTAAAAGTCTGACCCGCAATCGTAAAATTCAATCTCACAATCGTAAAATCAGTCTGCAACCATAAAACCATGCGTAGCACTAAAATAGAGACACTATGGTCCAAGCAGTAAAAGTAAAAAGCTTAGTCCGCAACCTGTAAAATGGCATCCGATAATAAATTGCTTGCTGCTCCAAAAAAGTATAATCACTAGTAGTAAAAAAATAATTTTATAGTTAACATTGAGAGATGGATAATATGGCTAAGTTGCTGCTTTACGCTTCAAAGATAAGTTCTATAGTTGTAGGAAAGTATCCGTTGCTTGTTATTTTTCTATGTTGGTCTCTCTAGGGACATTGTAATTCTAATTTTTTTGAACAAAAAGACTGTGGGAAGAGGTCCCCACAGTAAAAAGGTTTTATTAAGTTTTAGGCAATTCTAATTTTAGTCTATGTATTCACTTTTTTGTCTTTTCTCTTTGAAAATTCATGCAAAGTATCCATTGATGAAATTGTAATTAGTAAATATTACGGTTGCAAAGAAACAGAGATTTATGGTTGTGATCAAGGTATATTAGATTTTTATGGTTATTTTACAAATTGTTAATAAATAAAAGACTTTACGCCTAAGAGATACAGTGCCATTTTACGGTTTACATCACCAAGTTTTTACTATTTTTTGGAGATATTTTACTCCTTTGTATGGTCCATGGAGTGGTTTGTACGGTCAAAAGAGACTTTTACGGTCTGACCACCTTTTGTTTACTCTCCAAAAACACATTTTTACTAATTCATAATATTTTTCTCAACCATTGGTATTTATAGTTGTGAGTGAACATTATACGGTTGCAGGGTGAGAATTTTACGGTTACGAGTGGGCAATTTACGCGCGCTGAACTCAGCAACCAACATTTTACGGTCATGGGAGGTGTTTTATTATTGCGGGTGAGAGTTTTACAGTTGTGGTTGAGAGTTTTACGGTCACGGAAAGAGACCTGACGTTTAATGGTATGGTGAGATTTTTTACGATTTGGTGGAAGTTTTATGCTTGCGGGCTGACTTTTACGCTTGCGGACTAGGCTTTTACGCTTGCGGGTTGGAATGCCTGTTTGGACTAGTCTGACACGTTGAATAGCTATTCATAGCGGCGCCGCCCTATATATAGCATAGGGCCAGGCTTACATACATGAGAGAAAGAGTAAAAAATAAATGAAGGGATACAGTAATCTTGTGGGGGCTAGATTAGTAGGTCTCCTGTGCTATCCGATTTCTTGCCGTAGTGATGGCCTTTGGGGGAGACAGTAGGCTCTGTTGCATGTATGAGACATATCGTGAGTGGTTTTTCTGTAATGATGGCCTTTGGAGGAGACAATAGGCTCTGTTGTATGCATGAAGCCTATTGTGAGTGGTCTTGACATGTGCATGCTGGTGCGTGCGTGAAAAACCCCCCATAAATACTCCAACTAGGTGAACGGTCACCCTTGTGTGCCCATGGTGGCACCCTCAAAAGGTGTGGCTGCCATGCACATGCGTGGGAGGATGTGACCTCGTGAATGCACCTGTTAGGTGCACGCGTGGAATGGCAGACCACGAGACTGATTGGTATTGTGGCCTCAAGACTAAGAGGTCTCATGACCGTATGGCCAAAGGGGTCTCGTGACCATCCGACCGAGGGGTCTTGTCAGCTATGAGACTGAGTGGTCGTGCAGTCATATGATCGAAGGGTCGTGTGACCATCCGGACGAGTTTGAGTCTTGGTCTTGCTGGCCGCTTTAGGTACCTATTATTATTGCATTTTTTGCACTTTGATTTCCAAAGTGGCCTTTTGTGGCCGCGATAGGTCCGACCTTCGTGCGGCCTGCATTGCATTTCAATTGAAGTCCTACGTTGAATGAGCGTGAGATAGCATGGGTGGGAAAAGTGTATGAGATGGCCTCAAGGCTAAAGGGCCACGTTTTGGATAAAGGTGGTCCAAATGGGTTGATGGATGACAGATGCCTTAGCATGTCAAAGACAAAGTGATTTTTACCAATAAAAACATGTTATTTTTTGAACTAGGGCCGGTGCAAATGACTTCAAATAATTTTTACTTTTGTAGTTTTGTATCAAAATGTTTTCCTTATTTTTATAATTTTACTTTTTGATTTTGTAACAATTTTTCGAAATTTACGAGTAGAATACGTTATACAGTTGGGACTTGAGAATCAGAAACGAAAAAAGTCTCAGCAGATTTCGATAAAAAATTTAACTCTGATATATAGACATGCAAAATACTATAAATAAAAATAAAGTGAAATTTATTTACGGTGGAATACAACATGCTGCCGAGGTTAGCGAAAAGGGGGCAAAAAATCTTTCTCCGAATCTCCGATGCGGCAGGGCACTTATTTTTCCAATAAATGACCCAATCCCAGCCCCGTCCCCCGCTAGTGCTTCCTCCGGCCCCAATCGAACCGAAGGCTCCCGAGACCTCCGTCATGTCCGCCATGGAAACCGATAGCAACGCGCCGCCCCCGCCCGCCCCCGCCGGCGAGGGATCCTCCGCGGCCGGCCCATCCTCCTCCTCGTCTCGCAAGCCCAACAAGCGCTTTGAGATCAAGAAGTGGAACGCCGTCGCGCTCTGGGCGTGGGGTACGTACGCGCGCCCGCGCTTCCGCCCTAGATTCCCCTTCCTTCAGATTGGAATTTGGATCCCATCTGATCTGCTGTTTCTCCCTTCGTGACCGTGCAGATATCGTCGTCGACAACTGCGCCATCTGCCGCAATCACATCATGGATCTGTGTAAGTTCCGAGGCCCTAGGTTCAGTGCTCCTTAGGGTTTGGGATCTATGATAAAGGTTTGAGCCTGTTGGTTCGTTGGATGCAGGCATTGAGTGCCAAGCGAACCAGGCAAGCGCTACCAGCGAGGAGTGCACTGTCGCTTGGGGTACGAATCCAATCACCTCGAGTATTATTTACCACCAGTGTTCTATTTTGCTTTTGGAGATACGTTTGGTGTATGTTTTTTTTATTGATGTTGCAGACATGCATTGTTGTGTTGTATGTGTGGCCATATAAGGACAGACCGAGCCCAAAACGATGATATCCGTGATAGGCTAGTGGTAACACCATTGGAGAAAACCTGCCCAACACGGAGACCTCCAGATGCACTAGGGCATAGTAGTCCTAAGGCGCCACTTTGATGACTGGGGGTTGGCCGAACTTGACTTGGGATGAGGCAATAAAGAGATACGTTTTTTTATCACAATAAAGAGAGACTTAAGAGGATGGAAGTATACTGAGTTTTGTCCTTGGATAGGTGTAGATGAAAAGCAGCTATTAACGTGCTTGAACTATGAATAGGCTTTTATAAGTTTTTATCTATTCCCTTCTTTTTCTTTCCATTGTTAGTTAATAGTTTTGTTGGGTTTCAACTCTAGCCTATCCCAATTTGCGTGGGACTAAAATACTTTGTTTTTGTTGGTGTTTTGTTCTTTTTGTTTTTGTTTGTTATTATCAATAGTAGATTACACTACTTTGATATGCCAATATGTACATAGCTGCCAATCATGGGTAATGTATTACTCTAGTTTGTTGTTGCTGAGCCAGAAAACATCAATATGGCGACTCCTTTGAGCTAAAAAATTGTTATGCTTTCTGATTAATCTACTATGTGAACTTGATTATTTTACTCTGGTTCACTGTGCGATTTGACCAGTTAGATTCTTACAGTGACACTGGAGCAGTTCTTTGTACATGTACCATCCTCAAGATTGCACACCATTGCCCCCATCTCCAAGGGCATCGTCTTTGACATGACTATGGTGGAATTTAAGAATTGATTTTTGTTTGCCATCCCCAATTGCTTCTTTTGGGGGAAAAAAAAACTTAATTCTGCTTACAAGCTTATCCTGTGATAAAGATCAACTTACTTGAAAATGTTGCAAAGTGTGACATTAGGTTGTGCAGCGTAGGCACTTCATCTCTTAAAGTTGGTAAAAATCAGATATGTAGTTAACTGTGGCTTTTAGTTTTAGGAATCTCTGAGTGTTGGTACGCCAATTTAATTTACAATTATGGTTAGTTTATTGCTCCATTTGCGATTAATAGCTGAGCCAGTGGATACAAGACGTAAGATCTTTTAAGCTATATATGTCTGTGCTCTTTGCAATGAGTCTATATTTGAACTTGATTGCTTTTCTATGGTTCACTGTACATTATGAACTGGTTTCATGCAGCCATGAGCACCAAAATTGCACACCTCTGCATTCAACTCCATAATTTGCCACTTTAATAAACTTACTCTGCTGCTAGCTTAACATGCCAAGCTCAGATTACTAACTCTGCAAATGTAGGACGCTAGGTAGCACTTCTGCCTTGTTAATAGGTAGACATCAGTACATATTGATAAAGTATATTTTGTGTATCTGTGGAGGAAAATTAATTTACCAGTAAAGAGTAAACTCTCAACTTTTTATAATCTTAGAGAAGTGATAAATATTTGTTTCATAGCCTCCCAGTCTCAGCTTTTTAATCCGTGATCTTCATGGTTTACAAATAATGGTAGAACCTAATTTCCTGCTCACACTGTCATGTCTCTGATATTTTGTTCTGTGTATCTTTCCATGTTCTTTGAATGGTAAGCTTGAGCTCCTATGCAATCCACTTTCCACCATACTATAACATTTTTTATGCTAGAAAATTAGCTCGCTGCTTGCCCATGCTTACACTTGGAAAATGGCAAGGATTGCTGCTGGCTCTAAAACACAAATGAAGCTCAAGCATGTTTTGTATATTTATTGATACAAATGAATAGTAATAGACATTCGAACAATATCAAATAATGAGTTCAGCATGGTTATTCCTTTTACCCTCAATGGCAAATGAAGTTTCTTATTCATTGTTTTGCATTATATATGATGGTATACAGCTTAGACGATTCTCCGGTTACTGGGTCTAATAAGGTGTGTTTTTGCATACTACAGGTGTCTGTAATCATGCTTTTCACTTCCACTGCATCAGCAGGTGGCTTAAGACTCGTCAAGTGTGCCCATTAGGTAGCTGTGCAGCCCCTGTTTATGCTTTAAATTTTGTTCATTCTATTTTGCATTGCATTTCTCACGAACCACTTTCTACCTTTCAGATAACAGTGAGTGGGAGTTCCAGAAATATGGCCACTAGGGCCTGATCACACTCAAATGCTATTGGAGCTTGTTTCTGGATACTGCTGTGACCAAAGCGTTTTCATCTGCCAAACATCTCCCATCTTTTGCTGTTTCGATGGTCAATTATCACTGGTATTATGTCCATCCTGAGATTGTATTTGGATGATTCGTAGGGAGGACAACATATTATAGCATGCCTCTTTTATCAACGTTATGTGGATCTTCATAAGTGAGCTTGAATTGTGCTGTGATACCATTTTTAAAGTCTACTGCTTTTTACTCTTCTCTTTAATCCGTGTCCGTCTTGATCCCCACTTGGAATGAAGTGGGTTGGCTATCTTTCCACTGGACAATTTTATGTCAGTTTTAGGGGACGGTGTTGGATTCTTCTGAGCATAAATAAGTTACTGAATGTTGTGTACCATATCCTACGATCCAGGTGGCCCATGTATCTATTGAAACGCTGATTTGGTAATGTTCCATTTATACACCTTAGGCTATGTTTTGCTACAAAGTTTTTAGATACTATGGTTGAGGAATACCGGGATGGCAACGGGCACATTACCTGTGGGTGGAGATGGCAACGAGCACATTACCCGTGGGTTGGCTGCTCAAACCCGTGCCTGTGAGGTATCTCAAACCTGTGCTTGTGACGGCTGCTCAAACCCGTGCCTGTGAGGTATCTCAAACCTGCGCCTGTGACGGTAGAAATCTATACGCTCACTCGTCACCTGCGGGTACATTATATCTGTGGGTATGCTTGCGAACCGGCAAATAAAAATTGATTAAAAATTGATAAAAGTATAGAAAGCTTAATGACAATACATTATTAATATATTATGAATCACAATCATATAATTCACTATTTCAATTAATATAGATGGCTCACAATCTACCTAACAAATTGTTTAAAGCTGAAATAGTTAACAATAGCATGTTCATAGAAAATAAAGAGTACACATGTAAGATGGATAAAAGGGGTCTGCAGGTATGCAGGCATGGGTATAGGGTTTTTTTTTTGTTTTTGTTTTGCTTGCAAAGTTTTACCCATCGGATTCAACTTCAAACTCGTGCCCGTATCCGTAGGCACAATATGAAACCTGTATCTTCACCCACGCGGGTTTTTAACCGCTGGGCACGCATATAAACTGTGCCCGTTGACATCCCTATCTACACTTGTCGCTTTGTTTTTAATCAAAGTACTTTTTGGGGTGATCGGAAATAGATTGATTTTGCTTTTTCAGGTGTGGCTTTAGAACCCAGCCGATCGGTGGCCCAGATGCTATAGTAAGAAATGCACAGGTGATCGGTTCTCAATCCCTAAAGCCCAAAGCTCTTCACCTATCAATCTACTCCGATCACCCCCTTTATGTTTTCAATGCAATAACAATGGTATGAGGTATCGTACACTAGGAGGTGTTTGGTCCTTTATTTTAGAACTGTTTTGAAAATCAGGTCAGTTAGATATCATAGTGTTTTTAGGAGTATTCGAAATTTTATTTTAACCCAAAGTTTTCATAGGTTGCTAGCCTTTTTCCATATTCTAATTCAGATACCATGGTTTGTGATGTTGTACTCAAACACTTCCAAAAAATATCATGATTTTAGATGGTGGGGTGAAAAAAAGGAATGTAACAATTACAAACTATGGTATTCCAAATACCACGTTCTGTTGTACCCGATACTCTAAAACAGGCTATAATCTGGCAATATCTCCATTTTTCAATATTTGTCGCCGGCTAGTTCAATTTTGAACTAAGAAGCATCAAATGAAAAAAGAATTGAGAAAGTATTTTGTTTTACAAACACCAACCTAGCACATTTATATCTGAACTACATTAATGGTACATTATTTGTAAATACTATGTTACTGTACTGGAACTGGAAAAAAACAACTTGGTGTCGTGGGGGCCTGATTTGCTCTTCTGAACCCCTGACTGAAGATGAGCTGTGATCTAGACGACAAACCTTGGGTTAGACTGAACTTAAGAGGGGGAGAGAGTGAAGCTGTAAAAGCGTTGGATAGTGTTTGATTCATTTAAGGCGTAGGAACAATGACGTTGGCTCCAACGTAGGCACTGCAACGAAAGCGATGCATCAGATTCCACCTCAACTTTCCATGCTTCGTCCGTCAAAATTCATATGAAACCCATGCAATTTATTCACGTGAAGGCATGATCTACAATCAGGTGGGGGAGCTAGAAGGCCATCAAGGCTTCATCTACTACCAACTCACTTCATATCTAAAGAGAGCACCCACTCTACACAATGACCATGGCATCCTATAGACATTCGTATTTTTTATCTACTCATGCAGGGACAGGGCTCAGGCCAGATGAAGGTTGTAAGGCTGGCTGCATATCTCCTTGCCCACAGATCATAATGGATGATGTCATCAAGCGACGGGCTTGTTACAAGCTCGTTCTGATGCGCGTCACATGTAAGCTCCACCACCTTGAAGATGTCCAGGTAGCTAATCCTGAAAAAAAAATGAAATGGGGAAAATAAATTTAGATGTGGACCGATGATGTTCTTGAAGAACTGAATGCGGTAACAGAATTTCTCCTGTTTGAACTAATTTGGTAAAGATAAACCATTAAACAGTGTATTTTACATGATCAACTGTTCTCCCTTATTAAAATCTGGAACGACCCTTCAACTAATGGAGAATGTGTGTAGAACAATATCAGTTCATGCAGAGAAACTCATCTATGTGGCCGACATTTTATCCCAATAACTATTCCATCACATAATGGCTATAGGTCGGCAATATCATCATGAGGCAGCCCATTTCAAAATAATCTAGATCAACATTCTATAGAATATATTCCAGTCCATAATGTAAGCTCTAAAGGTGTTTGAGAATAATAGCTTTAAGGACATGCATTCTCCTTCCAACTAATAACACTTTTTAAATTTCTAAAGTGCAGCAGATGTCCATGGACTTTGGTTGGGCTGTTTCCCTCCTTTTGGCATTGCAGCAATAATACTAACGTATCTCGCCTTATAAATCGCAGAATATTTTGTAAAACCAAATCAAAAGATGACATGAAACATGGAAATTTTATCTTTATCTAGAAGAAAGTCCACGTTATGCAGAAAGAACCATACTTTTCGTCGAGGAACAACTCCACAGCCTTCTCATTAGCAGCGCTCAGAACTCCTGTCATGGTGCCCCCAGCCCGGCCAGCTGCATACGCAATGTTCATTGAAGGGAATTTTGCATTTTCAGGAGCTTTGAACGTCAATGAACCCAACCTGCATTAGCCAATTGTAAATCAGATCTGAGTTCATAGTATGGCATGCTTACGATTTAAAAGACTGTAGTTCCTATGTTTCAACATCCTCAATGAAGGATATACGTTTTCAACTCATGTAATCATCTGAAAGAACATTATTACTGCAATGAGTTTAGGTCAAGGTCCAAGCTTGATGAGTTATGTGGGAATTCAGTTAAGTGCAATCACATGTTTATTTTCTAAAAATTATGAGATAGATTTGCTGGTTAAAACGATCATTACTTAACTCCAAACAAGCCTCGAACACCCGGTGCCCCTGACCCATACACATCATATATTGATGGATTATGATAATGAATCCCATGTCGTAACCAAGAAAAATAAGACCATCTCTTTGAGGTCATTTACAAATAAAAAAAAAGTACCAGCTGTACTGCAAACGTAGCATAAGAGTTGTGAAGATACTATACTTGCAAAGATCTAGACGGGGCCAGGTGACCTCAGAGCAATAGATCCTATCAGGCCAAGATAAGGTGTATAAGATTGGTATCCGCATGTCTGCCCATCCCAATTGAGCTAGGACGGATGAATCCTGGGAAAATAAGAACTTCATGAATGCTAAAAGACAATTCCAAACCATATGTAAAGTCATCACAGAAACAATTATGTATGTACCATAATGACCTGAAACAATCATAAGCTTGAGACTCTACTCATATGCTGACATGCACTAATACAAGAGAATGGTGGAAATATAAATATGCACTTAGGAAGGATTAACTATGGATAAGTTATAGTGTAAGGAAGCACTACATCTTAGCAGAATAACTAAACATTTGCTTTAAGTAAAACATATAACCATGCTTACCTGGGTTTCAACCATAGAGTGTATGATAGACTGAGGGTGAATCACAATCTCTATGTCATCGTATTCTGCACCAAATAAATAATGTGCTTCGATAACTTCTAAGCCCTATAAGAATCAAATTGTTACTTTAGTATTTAATAGAAGAAAATAGGGCTCAGTAAAAAAATTCATGAGTTCTAAACCTTGTTGAATAAAGTAGCAGAATCCACTGTGATCTTTTTCCCCATAGACCAGTTTGGATGCTTTAAAGCGTCAGCAACTTTTACATCTTTTAGCTTGTCAACGGGCCAGTCCCTGTCACGATCAATTGCTATGAGATGGATTCATATGTTTCCAGAAGATTCATATGTTTCTAGAAGTACATATAATACATATGGGAATGGACTTGCCTGAAAGCTCCACCTGATGCAGTAAGAATAATACGACGTAGTGCTCCTTCAGGCAAACCTTGTATACACTGGCACAAGAGAATTAAACTCTAATAAGCAAAGAATGCTATAAATCCTAAGATGTAGTTCCACATGTCAAGTTTCAGAAATAACATGGCCATTGTGTTACAGTTTGTTTAGACATCCAAAACCAGTGCATATCTTTCCAATCCTACACCAAAGATGCATAATAATGAAAGTAATAACTGCAGAAACAAGTAATCGGTTTGCAAGATACCTGAAATATTGCAGAATGCTCAGAATCAGCAGGAAGAATTTTCACTTTGTGCTTGTGTGCAAGGGGGAGCACAAAAGGACCACCTGCAATAAGTGTCTCTTTATTTGCCAATGCTATGTCTTTGCCAGCTTCAATTGCAGCAACTGTAGGCTAACAGAACAAACGATGCAAATTACAAAGTCAGCCAGATTTTAATAATAATTTAACATGCTATATTTGATTTGGGTACACTGCACTTATTTACATTTGCCCGAAACACAATGATAAGGCAGTCTGAAAGTAACACCATCTTTTTTTGCAGTATAATACAAATAGGGGACCATGGAACTTGTTCTCCAGAGGTACAAATATGACAGGCGATATGATAATGACATATATGCCACTACCAATTGGGTTGTTGCATCAAATTTGGATGCCAAAGATGCCTACCTATGCCTGACGACAAAGTAGTGCTTTATCCTCATTTTATATATGATATCGTGGCAATTTTACCTGTACTCGTTTTTTATATCATCTACTTGTATAAGCTGAGGTCACCAAAGTGTGTATATAGACGTGCATAACACTGTAGTAGGTATGGAGTTTGAATATGAGTAGTGGGATGGATATGCTGGTGAGCTTAGCCTAACTACATCAATCTAGAATAGTTCAAATGCCTAGTCAAATTTTTACTACATATATTTTAACTTCAAAAGAAGTTAATTTGCCTTGAGTTCATCCTATTCATGGCGAGGGATGACACATCCACAGGGCTGTCCTCTTTGTGATCAGGTGCTGTGGAAGCATCGCAATCATTGTCTTTGATGGTAAATCTCCTAGCATTGCAGCACTTTTGCTTGCATCCAGGAAGGAACCACCTTCTGGTTCTTGGCAGGGGCTAGGACTTTCCTCCCTGCAAGCCCTGGGGATGGCAGAGTAAATGGTTGTTTTCTGGTCAAGGTCGTGTATTAGTTTGTATCAGGCACACCCGTCTGTTTCAGAATTGTGGCTGGGTGTGTTGGTGTGAGTCGAGTTGCTTGGGGTTCTTTATCCCCTTTACTTCTTAATATAATGATATGCAGCACTCCAGCGCGTTTGAGAAAAAACGTTCAAGCTTATTCCAAATTAAAAGAACATGCAACCAAATAGCATCAGAATAATATGCTGCTCTTTTTTATAAAAGGAAGTTTCCTATAGTCAGAGGTTAGTGCAGATAAATTTATCGACCTAACAACAGCACAATGTTATATTCAGGCACACAAATATTATCTCTATATATGCTAAACAGTTCTTAAAATACTTTGGAAGCATCAGGCAACAATAGATTCTTGGAATACCCAGCATAAAGGAAAGCACAAAGAGAAAATATGCCAAATAAAAGGGACATTACCTTCAGACCTGCGCACCCTACTATGCCTGTGACAACTGTAACTGCATCTGGATGGCGAGCGACCTATTATTCAGGGGTTGAATATTTGTAAATTTCCGGATCAACTATAGTTATTCACAGATATAGGATCGCAAGAAATGCCTTACCTCTATGATACCTTGCTCCCCAGGAATGATTTCTGGCTTCTCTTCACAATCAGCTAATGCTTCTTTTAGCTCATCAACTAATGATTCGTTTCTTACAGAAACTAGCTTTGGTTTGAATGTTTTGACCTGTTAAATAGTAAGTTACATCCAGAATGCCCAAACAAGTGAACAGTTTTGTCTTATAAGTTGAATGCTCAAATGAGTGCAAAATTTTCGCTTGCAAGTTTGGAAAAAAGAAAAGAGAAGATGACAATGGAAGAATCTACAGAAGATCATTGTACCTGATTAGCTAGAAGTGTCACATTGGAGCCAGCAGCAAGAGCAACGACTCGGAACTTATCAGGATTCTCCGCAACAATGGCCAATGTCTTCCTTATGAAAAAGATGGAAAATTAGTTCTGCCGAATATCAGCGTCTCTAGTTTCACCTAGGATAAGGTGCATGCAAGACATATAAACTAATTTCAAAATAAATTGCTATAGCAACGCAGGTTGATTAGACTTGGAACCTAAATAAATCTCACAACATGCAAAAGGATGAGAAATTCAAACCACTCATTTGAAGCGGATGTCCCAATTCACTAAGCTTGATATATCTGTTACCAACATTATTTGCACAGGTAACAAAAGGAATGTTATGGACTAAGGGCCCGTTTAAATACATTAGACCTAAAGTTTAGCCATAGATAAAGTTTAGCTGTCTAAAGTTTGTTCACTAACCATTAGCCATTGGGTGTTTGAATAGTATGCGCTAATTGTCAGTTGATCCATTAGTTACACTAGGAATTGGCATTAGCTCACTTTTATGATTATGGACTAATGGTTAGCTGAAGGGTTAGCTAAAGTTTAGTCCCTCCATTAACTATCCTGTACTCCTGTTTGGATGCAAATGAACTAAACTTCAGTGACTAAACTTTAGTCCTTTGTATTCAAACACATCCTAAGAGATTCCATCCATGAGTCGGTTAATCCCTTTACCTGTGTTCCTATGGAACCAGTTGATCCAATAATCGAGATGGGCTTTGGGCCATCCCATGACCTCCTGCCTGGTTCAGCAACAGCTCGCCCAGGCCATGCTGGTGGTGGTGGAGCTTGTTGCATAGAACAGCATGTCCTTCTCAGTGACATTGCTCTTTTGCCCTTCCTTTGAAATTTAAAATCCACTGCAATGAGACAGCTCAAAGTAAGATTACAAAACAGAACTGCAATTCACACTAGAGCAAGTTTCTACGGCCAAGAAAGACGGCTGCAAAACGTGCATGACCGTGACTACAATATGGTCAACAAAGTCAACGAGTTTAAACGGTGAATTATTGCATCTAATTTTGTCCCATTTATCTTGCGGGTGCTCATTCGTGTTTAGCAGAGGCAAAAAAGACGGACAGTGGACGGAATCTACGCTGTAGAACACCGTATACAGAATGGAATTTGAATTTAGAGAGTGGGATGGTCCTTAGCCTCAATACCATGCGCAACAACCAATTAGCCTATCAGAGCGTCACATGCCAGCGGCACTACACCCCTGGATCATATCAAATCACTAAAAAGTATAAACTGAACTGGAATCTGCAGAGAATATATTCTAAGAACATTAGATATTCCAACGGCTGAAGTAGCAAAGGGCAAGTTGAGGCCCAGATATTTCAGAATTTAATGCACCCAAGTGATCACTGAAGAAGCGATTCCAGAGACACGTCAGAAGCGATGCTCGACCAAGAAAAGGCCGCATAACATTCTGGAAATTTCTGCCTTGGAACCCATGTAGTAGAAAATTATATGTTTTTATCTCAGAGTAAAGGGGTTATAACTTTTTCTTCAGAGAACCAGAAAAATTCTGCCTTTTAGGATGTCAAAATCATAACAGTTAGAATCAGAGTTTGCAACTTTAGCATGACTGTACCGTACCCTCCATCCAAAGCTCGCAGTTCCCATGCACTCTATACGGAGACGAGACCCAAAAATCATTCCAAAATAGAAAGTCTAGAATCAAACTATCCAACCCAATCCCGGTTCCATGCCTTCTCTGTGCTAACAGTATTTCCTAATTGTGGACGAGGCATAGAGGGAAGAAGAACGATGAACAACAGGACGGCATCTCTTAACAGAGACATTTAGAAATCCCCACGCTACCATTGCAATCCGCTTGAAAGTAGGAACCCAGAAATATCAATTAAGTCGACGGAGTGGATCAAGAACGCAACAAATGGCCACAAACACGGGATAGCAAAGGTGAGGGCGTCAAACCGGAAAACCAAGGACGATCAAGGAGATAAGCTCATGCACCGATCGGGAAAGAGAGAGGCGCCGAAAGAGGAAAAGATCCAACCTTTGTGCTGCCCGAAAGGTCCCCTGCTGGGGTCGAGGAAGGAGACGGCGCTGAGCTCCCCACGGAACGACGGCTTGAGTGCAGCCATCCCGGCTAGTTTGTGGAGGCTGTGGTAATGGCCGCGGAGCAAGTGGGGAGAGGGGGCGGTGGCCGTCGCCGAGGTCGAAGCGCTGGCGGTAGTGGTGGGCTGGTGGCGGACGGAGGGAGATTGCGCGTAGTTTATAGACGGAGGATGTGTGGAGATAAGACGAGATGGGAATCTGAGAGTCCTATGGATGCCACCGCAGCCGGCCGATGCCCGCCCGCCTCTGCTCGCCCTCACTTCGGGGTTTTTGTATTGCTTTGCTTTGCTTCGTGAGTGTGTGGGCTGGTGAGGCTGACTGTAGCGATGGCCTGTGACCGGTGTCGATATCCCACCGTGTAATTTTAAACTCTCTTCGCTTGGTCTAAACAGTATTTTAAATGTCCATACGTATGACTTGGTGACACATTTGACCAGAACGTATGAAGTAGCTGGAAGAGAGGGAATGAGAACCGGTAAAAACATCCCACATTATCTGGGACCGAGGCCAAGAGCCCAGAACCCCTACATTTCTAGGATTTCTCTCTATCTCGTACCTCACCCGTGGCGTGGCTGGAGACCCACACAGACGGACGAGGCTCGCGGCAGCGAGAACGGCATCGACCCAGTGCCAACGCAGGCAAGCGGCAGAGTGAGAGGGCGGCGAGGCGGTCAGTGGAGCGCAAAGGTTAGTGGGGCGCGAGTGGCGCCCAAGGTGGCCGTAGGCGTCGAGCGGGTGGCGAGGCAGTAGCGGGGGTGCGGGCGGCAAAGGTGTTGTGGTGGCGGCCCTCGACACAGTGCCCGAAAGCAACGGCGCCCGGCCAGGTGGGCTTGGCGGGCGGCGCCGCCACCTAGCCCCTAGGGTGTGCAATTGGAGGTGGTGACGCTTGGCCACGCAAGGCATCGGAGGCAAGCAGTCGTGCGGGCAACTAGAGGTGGGTGGCGGCCCAAGCACGAGCAAATGGAGGCGAAGGTACCCAGCTGTGCAGGCCAACGGCAGCAACAGATCTCGCCGACCAATACAGGCAGTAGCGCTCGGCTAGGCTGGCCAGTGTAGAGGGAGGTGGCAGCGCGCAGCAGCGCCGGCCAGAGGAGGGGAAGGCCGAGGTGCTCGGCGCTACCGGCTAGCAGAGGGGGAGGTGGCGGCGCACGGCACCGTGGCCTATGGGCGACAGGAGGGCGGTAACGGTGGATCCATGCGCTGGGAAACTCATAGTAGAGGCTAGAGGGCATGGTAGGAAAGGACTGGGACTAGGAGGGGAAATGATGGTGGGTCCCATTTGTGAGTGGTGCAATAGGGGAAATAATGAATAAATAAATTATATATGGGAGATAATATAGAGGGTACCGCAGCGATAAAAAATGATTTAGGAGATAGATTATTTTGTATGGACCTATAAATATTCATTTAGGAGATGAAATATCAAGGATATCGCTACGGATAGCCTTGTGGGTAGGATGCGGTCTCAGGTCTCACCGTTCAGCTATGGACTAGGATAACTGAGTGAAAAAAACTAATGGTAGCTTAACATGTTAGTACTTCTAGTACTGTTTTGGACCCTTGTACTTTGCTCTACCTACATGTACATCCCCTTTTTTTGAAAAAAAAAAACTAGAGTCTTTTACCTCTCATCCATTAGAAAAAGTTTGCCCTTCCAAAACTGACATTAGCATTTTGTTTGCGGCCTTACTGCCACTAGTTCAATTTTTACAGTACCCTGTGAGCCACTGCCATGAGATTTTGGGCAAATGGTTGCTAACGGAGAAGCGAAATGTCAATGTTGCCCACGTATCGCTCGCCCACGTATCGCTCGTGAAGGAGGCACTTAACCCAACACGCTCGACGAGGCGTGCGCTCGGCTCATCGTAGCAAGCAGTCCCTTGGTGCGCCCCCGGCGTCCGCGGCAACCGCTAGAGCGCTGCCGCGAGCGCATCCCTAGGGTACTAACGCCAGCGCTAGCCTCGGTTGAGGAGGCACAGTGCGGTGAGATCCTGACATCAGAAGAGCTCGGGCGGAGGCGGGCGAGGGAATCGCCATGCGCTGGAGGAGAGGCGGCGGTCGCGAGACCCCGGCATGCCACACGGAGGAGCACGAGGGCGCACTGAAGGCTGCACCCACGTCTAAGAGGCGTGAATTACGATTTTCAAAAACTTTAAGATTTTTTAAAAATTATAACTATTAAACAAAACATATGCAATATAAATTTAGCTATATGCATTACGGTTTTATTAAGTACTGCTAACTCTACCGAGACCAAGTCTTGCAGTCTAGTTCTATATAGAAACTAACATATCAAGCTAGTTTAGGAATGTAAGCACACAATTGCAAGAATGTAAATGCGGAAACTAAATAGATAGGTAGATAATGCAAACTCCTGATGACGATGTCGGTAATAGCACATGATGGAGACACGGAGATTTTTTTCTGAAGTTATGTAGGCCAACGTGTCTCTACCCCATACTTCTCGTTCGGCGCCCCCGCATGCTTTACTCTCGCACAATCCTCAAATGAGTGCGGCCTCGTCCACGCAGGGGTGGAGGATGGCAAAATGACTTCCGCGGAAGTCAAGCAATCACGGTCGAATCTTCGGATATTCTTGGTATACACCCACACAAACCCTTCTCTCGCGTAGTCTGCGACTACGGCCTCGCCCACGCAAGGATAGAGGATTGTCGGGGCCGTTGGGGTCTTCCAAGTCCTCATGGAGCTACCCGTCGTCTCCACTATAGGAAGCTTTGGCCAACGTGCCGAGAGCCTTCCTCCCTCTCACAAGTAAGATGGTAGTCACTCCATACTTTGGAGGGTCTCGCAAGACTTACAAGCCCCACACTTACAAAGGATAAACATGCACGCATGCACGAAGATACACAACAAGGCCTAAGCAAAGATGCACTAAGCACTAGCTATGCTAAGATATGTCTAGTTATGCTCTAATGATGGTTGGGTTCACAAAATGTGTTTCTACGCTACAAATGGGCATGGAGGATGTGTCTCAATACTACAATGAGCTCAGGAGTCACCAACCATGTCGTAGAGGCCGGCCAAGGGGGTATATATAGGCCACACCTCTAAACTAGCCATTGGAAGCCTTCTTTCCTTTTCTGCGCGACCACCGGACCGTCCGGTGGTACCGGACTGTCTGGTGCGTGTAATCGGGTAGCCGTTGAGTCGACCGTTGGACATGGAATCTGACCGTTGGAACCACTGGACCGCCGTTTCAGGACTTCACGCTTTCGACGTTTGGTGGCTTGGGTCTTCTCTCGTACCTTTTAGGTCTTCTTTTGAGGTGTTTGTACCCCAAGTACATCTCTTGCACCCCTGCGACTTAAACAAAAAACACTTGCACACACATTTATCTCAAATTTGTCCCAAATGGCACGCATTGTCACCTAAACCACCAAAATCACATTAGGAAACTAAACACAAGGCTTAGAGCCCATTTTTCTTACACACACCTCCTACCCACTGCCTCCTCACTACCGCCAACCCCGTTACTAACAACGCCTCCCTATGCCACCCTCTATGCGCCTTGCGCCACCACCCCCGCCATCGCACGCCTCCTCCTTGCCGTTGCGTTGCACGTCAAATCCTCGGCCGACGACGGTGCCGCCAACATGGACGAGGCCGCCGAGCACAGGTCACAAAAGTACGCAGAGGAAGCGCCTTGGCTGACGTGGTCGACTCGACGGTGGCTAGGAGGATAGAGGCGAGCAGCGCCTTGGCCCACGTAGTCAGGGATGCGGGTAGGGCCGAGGCAACAGTGGTGCTTGGGCTAGGAAGGCGGCCTGGAGCGAAGGAGCCTGAGCCCGTGCGGTTGGGCGGGGCCGCACCTGGGCTGTGGCAGCGGAGGCAAGTGCGATGGAGGATATGGTTCCAGCGCAGGAGGTGGAGGTGGAGGTGGCGTGGAGCGAAGGAGCCTTGGTGCATGTGATCGGGTACAGGGTCGGCGCCGGCGCCTCGGAGGGTTAATCCTTCAAGCTAGTGGTCAGTGTAAGATGGGTCATACAAAAAGTTATGCTTAACGGACTGGTCCAACCTGTTGTTGACTGTGAAAAATCTCACGGTAGTGGCTCCCAAGGAATGGGAAAGTTCAACCAGTGGCAATAAGGTCGTGGATAAAATTCCAGTGGCAGTTTTGAAAGAGCAAACTTAGAAGTGAAAGACTCTTTAAACTAAGATAGTAATCTTGAAATATACTACAAACGTTTGAAATTAAATTAGTAGATTGGTTATGACAAGCCTTCGGACAGCAATTTCTATGTTAATGTATCATTTATGTAATATAAACTATAAGTATTTTTAGTATGAATTTAATTGTATCGCTTTTGACCATTTATTTATCTTGGCCCTCCCTCTTATTTATCCATACTCTAACATAATACTCATATTCATATAGTGCATTCTAATCTTTTACTATTTGGGTGTGGTTAGTCTGTATGTTTGTTCAATCCTCTTTTACAGTTTTTACCATTTATACCGTTCATCCATGTGTTTAGTTCAGATTTAGCGTGGATTATTGTTTGAACATGGAAATTGATGTGCTTCGTCTAGCCTACATGTAGGTGTCGGAGATTCACCAAATAAAAAAGGCAGAAGTAAAGTCAAGCGCTAATTTTGGGGAGTTGCACTGAACATACAGTTTTGATCAAAGTGAGAATTGATGGGTGATTAGCTATCATATTTAGCTCTCTTGTAAAGTAAGGCTTTTGTTGATGCACTTGGATCATTTGTGGGTGCTCCATGCATGGTCGTAGCACCATTCCAAGATAGTGAAGACCTCAAGATCGATAATGTTGATTGCTTGAGTGAAAAGAAGGTCAGAGACCTAGGAAACTCGATCTTGTTGATCATTGGCCGCCTCAATGGAGACATAGAAACATTAGTTGCAACGAGGCCAAACCTCATGCTACATTATCTTTGCTCCCATGTGTTTCACTTCTTGCGTGCTTGATTGCTTTGGGCGAAAGCATATATTATTGCTCTCACTTGTGTGCTGTACAAAGTTGTGATTGTAGGTACTAAACTGGGATCTTCACCACCTCGTTGTCTACAAGGTCTGATCGACTCTGCCCTAGGCAGTAGGCACCTTCGTCCTCACCTCCGCCTCCCCCCTCTCACCTCCGGCCACTGCTTCATCCTCAACTCTGGTAAGCCTTCACGTCTTGAATTCCGGGGTTCCAAAAATAGTGGAACCAAACAACACTTGGAGATGAATCGTGGTTCTGATTCTGTTTACAATCGCACTCGCCATCTTGAATTCCAGGGTTCCAACTTCCGATAGTGTAACCAAACAACACTTGGAGATGAATCGTAGTTCCGATTCAGTTTATGATCACGCTCTTGCCATCCAAAAAATCAGAATTCGAATTGGTAGCTCAATATCTACATTCAAATATTTCGTAACTGAGCGACCAGTGTTTTAAGAATTCAGTCGTGGTCACATGAGTTTGCTCAAAGGCCTTTGCTTGTGTGGATGGGGGTGGGGGTGTATTGGAAGAGCGGCCTTCGTCCAATTTCGTGAGTTTTATAAAGTGCTATCCAACCAAGTAATTAACTACTTTTGCTGGCGCGTGTACATCGTGTGTAATAAATAATGAATGATGTTTGGAGCAGAACGGATGCTGTGCCACACGGCACGGCGAGACAAAACTGGACGTGATGCCGAGACGACACACAGCTGGAGCTGGCTGGGTCAGGTGATAAGCAGTGGGGGCAACACTAGAAGCATGGTTGAATATTCACTCTCACTCCACCGACGACTGTGAATGCGTGGTCGGCCGCACGCGCAAGGCGCACTTGGCCGGCCGGAGGCGGAGGGACCAAACGACCGCCGCCTACCTGACATGTGGCCGATCCGGGGCGCATTGCTGCCTGCACAGCATCTTCTTGTCTGGGTGGGTGCTGCTGCCACTCTCTCAAAGCGTCATGGCTCCTCCTCCCTCTCGGTCTGGGGGCCAGGCCCCCCCTCCCTCTGGGTCTGGGGTCCTGGACACGTCGTACGTGTGCGTCTGCAGCCTGGCTACGTGTGGCTTGGCAATCCAGCAGCCATGCACTCATGGTCCATCGGCAGCAGAGAGAAGGTAGGAGAGGCACGTGGCTTGACCAGGTGTGCGTGTCTCAAGGTCAAACCAACGTCATCTGACGGCTACCGGTATAGAAGAAAAAAATTCAGACTGGGCAGTCTGATGGAGTGACGGCTACTGGTAGTGCACGTACAGCCTCCACTCTCCAGGATACGGATGGAGTACATGGACGCCCAGGCCCAGCGAGTTGAGATCCTCTTCCACGTGGTTGTTTGATTTCAGCTAGCTGATCCGCAGATGCAGTCGCCGTCACTGCTCTGTGCTCTGTATGTATGATCTCTCGCTCGTCAAAGGGCATGATGGAAAGACCGCACTGGTCCTCGTCCGTCCCATGCATGCCCATGCCAATTGCCGTCTCGATCACACGTGACCCGAATTCGCACCCACGAGTTTGGACTCGCCGACGAACTGAACTCGTCGCCCCTCCGCGCGCCCTTTGATTTCCGCTCCACATGTTCAACCTGCTAGCTGCTACCGCATGGCAACAAAATTTCAGGTGACACTGGAAGGAGACGCCGATGACAAGTAAGAAGTAAGAACATGTGCGGCCGCATGTGGTTTGAAATACTCTGGACATTTTGCAGTTGATCAAAAGTGCTGCCATGCCCAAGAGCGAGCATGGACAATAGGGGTGTTCCAAAGGAACCGCTCATACGTGATTGTTTAACGATGTGGCAATCTTCTAGTACTTCTCTAAGCAGTAGCACTCAAATCTTCTCTTATATTGAGTGAAGTGCGTTCTGAGAAACACCAATGTACTCGGAAACTAAAAATTTTACGCGCCTCGACCTTCAAACCTGGACAAATTACGCCATCATATCTCTCTTTCCAAGTCACGGTTGATCCTAGCTTATAGGCCCCACTACCACATGTTCATTGAAGTGGATCCTAACTTGTGGCGGGCATATCAGCATAACTACCTATAAAACCGTTTTAAAACAGTCAAAGATGGTAGTATAAGTTGAGATATGTATGGTTTCTGGTTTTCACTCCTTTTGGATAATGGAAAGGGTTTCGATTTCATGTATTCTCTTTTCAAAGATGTATGGACCACAAGGAAACAAGAATCTTTCGATGATGATGCGGCACTTATACGTTGCATCTTTTTAATGTCCGTGTAACAAGAGGGGTGATCCCTCTGCCATGAGTTTGGAAAATCAGAAACACTATTGATCGACAGGTCACATGGAAGGGAGTGGGCCGGGCACGACCCATCACCTCCCTCGTATGCAACTGGTGAAGGTGGAGAGGCCATCGGCGAGGTTAAATGAGAGGGGTTGCTGTGTGAGGGCTTCTGTGCAGCTGTGCCAATGGACCTAAGAGGAAAGCAAGGCAGCTCGCCAGTAGTGGAGGAGGGTGGTAGAGCCGTAGAGGAACACCGGTTGGTCGAGAAGTACGCGGGGGAGTGGGGTTCACGGTGTGGTGAGTTTAGCGACAAAGATGGTAGGAGCCACAAGTGAGGATGAGGCGAAGGACAGGGAAGACGACGGAGGTTACCGGTCGACATGGCCATGGATGGCTAGGGGGGGGGGGCAACCGGCAGGCATGAGTAGGTGATTGCGATGAAGACGAGATGCATTATCTACATCCTTGGAAAATTCTTGGCTTCCATTTCTTCAGGGCTTCTGTCGACTTTGACTTATTTTAAGTTTTTTTCCGGGAGATGCATGCTAGAAGAGGTGTCATTCTGATATCGGAAAGTCTACGGTGTCATTCTAAGACCGGAAAGTCTACTACCTGACCGTCTGGCGCTTCCATACCGCTCCAGCTGCCGAAATGATTCGCTGCAGACTGCAGTGCAAAAAAATATTTTTTACTCCACTTTGACCGCATGAGCCCACCGGATCTGAAATTTCTCCAATAGAATTCACTCCAATCTCACGTCCGCTCTTTCCCTTGTCTCTATAGGACGTAGCTCAGTTTAGTTTCCTTCGAGTCTTCCTGCCGCCTCCACCACCACCCGTATCATCCCAACCATCCCCTCCCACATGCATCCTTAGTCTAGACTTATTTCACAGAGCTGGGAAGGGTAGGAAGCTAATGCTAGGCAATCAGGGTGATGGTGCGTGCTGTAGTGCGTGTGGTGTGACGTATTGTAACACCCCAAAAATTAGCGCCGAAAAATTTCTTCTAAATCTGTCCCTAATTCAAAATCGATTTTTGGAAACCTTGGTTGCTTGCTTGTTTGTTTTGAGTGTGTTAATATGAGCTCAACAAAAATTCCCAAATACTCCAAAATATTTCCCCTCCAAATATCCTTCATACTCCTTCACCAAAAACTCCCCACCAAAATCTTCCACAAATTCCTTTCCAAATGCAAATTTCAAAGTCAAAAATCCAAAAAGGAAAAAGAAAATTCCCCTTTTCTGCTTCCATGGGCCGCAACCCATTGGCCTTTTTCCCTTTTGCTCCCCTTCCTCCACCGGCCGAACCGGCCCAAGCCCATCGCCTCCACCTCCTCTTTCCCCTGCCCTCGCCTAGGCCGCCAGCTGGCCTAAACCAGCCACCGCCTCCCTCCTTCCACTCACTGCCACCCAAGGCCCACGCCATCCAATCGCCAACAGTCAGCCCCCGCCTGTCCGCGCCCCTTCCTCCCTCATGTCTTCTTCCTCCACTGTGTCACGATGCCCGTCGCACCGCTCACCACGACGAAGCACCACCGTCCCCACCACCATCTCGCCGCCATGACGAAGCCGCATCACCCTACCATTTGGCCCCTGCATCTCCTCGCCATGTGTCGCCGGACCGGCCCTGCCCCGTCTCCTCCCCACGCCATGCCGAGCCAAGCCTTCGTAGGTTGCCGCACCCCGCCATCACCAACCGCCACTCTTTCCTCCCTGCCGCGACCAGCCCTCGGCTCCCAAGCACCGCTAGCCGCATAGCACCATCCCTTGCTTCGGTGCGCCACCCCCTCCCACCGCGAGCTCCCCGCTGCCCAAATTCGCCACCGCAACAGCCTCCCCACTTGATTCAAGCCAGCCACAGCTCTGCCACACCCTCCCTACCCCGCTGACACCTCACGGCCCACTCCCCATCTCCCTCGAGCCATCGGCACGCGTACCCCTCCTCGCCGCCGCGTGCCTCTACCACCGCCGTGGACACCCCCCTTACTGACCCCAATCCGTGACCATGATACCTCCTAAGGATTCGTTGTCCCGTTCTAGTGCTCACACCGCCGCAGCCATCACTGGAACCGGCCATGTCGCCGGTGTCGCCGAACCTTGCCAAACCGGTTCAACCATGCCGTCCTGGGCCAGCTCGGCCGAACTCCGTCACCCCCCTGACGCCGCCGCCCCCCTCCAGACACTACCGTGTGGGCCCTATGCCCACGGCGTCAGGAGCGTCGTTGCCTTCCACCCCGCACTGTCGTGTGGTCCGGCCCATCTAGCCACCCCACGCCACACGCGCGAGTGGGCCGATTTGGCCGCCTTTGGCCAAGCCACCCCCAGTCCAGGTTCTATTTCATGCGGGCCAAGTTCAACAGTTCATCGAAGAAAAGTCCATTTCCACCCCTCCAACTTTCCAGGAAAGAATATTGCTACCCCTAGCCACAAATTACTTCATATCTTCTCCGTTTGAA
Organism: Paspalum vaginatum; assembly: GCA_030272315.1. Lineage (NCBI taxonomy): Eukaryota > Viridiplantae > Streptophyta > Magnoliopsida > Poales > Poaceae > Paspalum > Paspalum vaginatum. Next base: position 7,466,123 of record CM059014.1, on the reverse strand, counting down.
CCCCGATTTAGGTGATTCTTGAGTCTAAATTCATCTAAAATGAAGCTCTATCCATCCACACGCTCCACATAATCTTTTCCTCTGGCCAAAAGATTGCCGTCATGCCACCATAACGCCGTCCTACACCCAGTCAGTGCTTCACACTGGTCGCACAAATATTGTGAGCCTGGTGATTGTGTCGTTGCTCTCCTATTCTCCATAAATACTAAAGGTTCATGTCTTGGTCTCTTCAAACCCCATTCCAAATGATCCCGATCTCTGAAATCGTCCCCGCCGATTGTATTTCATCGAGTCCTACCTTTTCATCGCTCCCCTCTGTGGAAACCTCTCACACGAACATCATGCGACTGCCAACCGTTGCTACCCACTACCGTGGTGATGCCGCAATGACCGCTATCATGCCCGCCAAAGTGCCCGGGCAACCGCGACCCGATTCCCCAGACCCCGCTACTCACCAGAGCCAACCTCTCTGGTAAGCAAGACCAGATCACCAGATAGTCTATCCCCTCCCCTCCCCCGCCGAAGCTCTCTTCTATCCGACCACACCCAAAATCAATGTTGAGCTTATATTATACCTCGATGTGTGTGTTTTCTTTGTTTATATGCGTAGGTTATACCGGAGATTCTGATCGGTATGCCCCTCGCGAGAACCTTCGCGATGCTTGAAGAAAGCAACCGGCGCTTACAATAGATGTTGTACCAACATGCGCAATGGATGTCACACCATTGCGCCCAGCAGTTGGTATACCAACGTGCTCGGCAAATGATAGTACACCAACACACTCGGCAGATGATACACCCTCGTCACTAGCGACCAATGCATCGTCTGTATCAACAAAACGATAGGCAAGCCAACTAGAATCCCCACTTGATGCATAAATTTTCTATGAATTACAAACACAACCATTGGCCTGATAATCACGATAAAAACTTGCATGTTTTGCTTGCTAAGGTAACCCAGCGAAATATAGCCACCTAAGCTTATCTAGATATAGCGCGTATATGTGGGATCGCTCATATAATTGTATCTATCATAATCTTGACGTTGAGTTGGATTATGGTTGTGGAACTTGATGGGCTTGGGAAAGTGGTTGTGTGGTGTGTTTTTGACATAAAGTGGGGAAGAACCCCAGTAAACGACCCACGGGTCAGAATTGCCACTTTAAGGGCAGGGTTTGGACGGGTAACTTAGCAGCTCGCGGTTACCCCAGTCCCGGACTTCGTGGAGAAGACCGGGTATGTGAATGCTCGCGGTGTTGATGAATGAAATGGTGGAATGGTCCTACCTGCGTCCTATAAGGACCGCGTTGATTTTCATCTTGTATGAGGCATTGGCTAGGCCTGAGTCAGAATGGATAGTCTAGCGGTAGCTCGTGCTGGTGCACAAGAGTGAAGGGAATGGGTTGTGCCGAGGGGGTGTCGAGGGACACCAGGATGCGGCTCGGTGGCCCTAATCCGTAAAGCACTTCTAGACGATGAAGTAATGGTAAGGGTTTAGTTTGGAAGTCGGACGCTTATTTGGCCGTAATCAGTCGCTGAGTCCAACTTGTGGGAATTAATACAACATCTGATCAGAGTAAAATCTATTCGAATAGTCCGAATCCACTGGTATGAATGAGTTACAGCTTGGTTCTTCAATTAGCATTTTCATAAACTAAAACGGTTGGCTTGGAACAAAATGGTTTTTGGTGGATGTTGGAGCTACAAGGATAAAACCCAGTAGCTGTGTGAAAAATGTCTTGGCAGTTGCGCTAGGGCCATGTGAACCGGCAAGTCTAGTGGCAATCTTTTTTGAGAAAAACTCTGTTTTTAGAAAGCATAAAATCTGATATCTAGCTCCAACCCTGCATACAAAATATTTTTACGCAAAACTTTATTTGAGCTGCAGATATATCTTGCATGTAGATGTAGCTATGCCCATATTCCGTATGGAGAAAAGTGGATTGCTGAGTTCGTATGTACTCATCCTTGCTTTGTTGATATTTTTCCAGTAAAGATGATGCAGTTACCATCTATTCGGACGAGTAAGGGTTACGATCTGTTTTTGGACCTACGTTTTATATTCCGCTGCTTAGTTTCAGGGCTGCGCCTCTTTATGATCCGACCCGTTAGAGCGGATCTATATTACTCTGATGTAACAATATGGTTATCAAACCCTAAAATGATAATAAAACACAAATTATAAAAACTGAGGTGTTTCACGTATGGAGTGAATTGTTCTGATAGCGTGCCTGTGTTCAAGCAGTTCACGCGAAAGCGGTTGAGGTCACAGTAGTCTGTGCAGATGCGAGCGACTCGATTAGCCCACACAGGAGCTCTACGTCCTTGAATTGCTCATCGATCCATTCAACCTAGTCAGACCTTGACCTTGCCGCAGTAGAGGATGCTATGTGGAGGTACGGCAATGAGATACAATAACCATGTCCAAGAGAGCCATTGGTATTTTTACAAGTCTATGCAGATGTGGGCGACTCAATCAGCGCACACAGGAGCTCTACATCCTCAAATCGCTCGTCTATCCATTCAACCTAGTCATACCTTGAGCTTGCCACGGCAGAGGATGCTATGCAGAGGTACGAGAATGAGATACAATAAGCATGGCTGGGAGAATGTTGCCTTTGGTGTTTTTAGATGTTGAAATAGGTGATTCCTCATGTTGCAATAGGATTGTTACCTCTTCTAGTCTTGCAGTGTGTGACTTTTGGATGGTGCAACATGCTATATTTGATATTGCTACCGGCTTTTCCCCCAAGATTAGGTCATACTTTTGAGATGTCGCAAAGATTGTTTTCAGATGTTGTGATAACGGTTTTTGGATGTTTATTGTAGTTGTTTATTACAAATAATTTTGGAATGATTGTCCGGTGATCTTCCATGTATGAACAATTTTCTAATGTTTTGGTATTATAATTGAAGCTTATTTTTCCGATGTTTGCTGTGTTGATTCTAGATATCGCTTTGTTGAACTAGTCTTTTATTCGTATTATTGGTGTTGCAGAAGTGTTTTTCTAATGCTGCATAAATTGTATTTCGTCTGTTTCGTCCGTTGCTCTCCATTGTTTTTTATGTTTATATCTCCTCCAACCATCAATCATTTCCAAAAATATTACGCAACCTGCGCAATGCAGAGGCAAGGAAAAAAGCGGATGCCAAGAAACACTGAAAAGGACGACGTCCCGAGGGCACACACAGATGATGCAGCCACCCAGTACAGAGTTACAGACCGATGTGGCGGTAGCAGTACCACGGGTGGGACCGGAAACTAGTGGGACCCACCGTCCGATGGACAACGCCGGATCGGACGTCCGGAGTCCGGACGGTATCAACGCCGTTCTGAGACAGGCAGCGACAAGCGGTCCAGGCCAACCCCGAGGTCGTCCTTGCCGGCCTGCCCTGTTGGCTTGCCCTCCTCCTCGTGACGGCGTGATGCGATGTGACCGCCGATTTGGAGCGTCCCTCCACCTGCCGCTGCCACATTTTTATTTGTGACTACGATAACCTCCAATGCAGCTGCTGCCGTGCCGCGCCTGAGAGCACACGAAATCCGCATGGAAAACAAGACAGCGAACTTCTCCGGCACACACTGCTGCGACGCCAAAGGGGGGAACAAAAATTTTTGTTCCAAATTTTGCGTGCAGGGTTCGCGAGCGCGATTGGCGGCCAACAAAGGGCTAACCGGCCAGAGATTTCTTTCAAGACGGCGACATTTTGGAACCCACGCAGCCAATTCATGAAGTGGCTTCCAAGATCGGAGCCATCTTTCAGGACTTGGGAAATAACTACGGTTTCGTGTGTGCTCCTGCTTGGCCCAAACTTCTGCCGAAATAAAATTTCAGCAGGGCCCAAAACACACAGATACTACACCAGTTGTTTTTGGAGGAAAGAAAAGGCCTCCGTTGAATTGCTCAGCTGAAACATACAATCAGACAATCAGTTATTACTTGATTGTGTCCCTCAAGGTTACTATACCTTCTGTGTATGCCAGTACCCGTGTACGGTTGATCAGTTGCAGTGGCCTATCTACATACAGTTGCAACTCATACATGAGATGTTGAGATGGGTAAACTCTCTCTCTCGTATGCAGCATACGCTAAATAAACACAAGTGCAGTAGCAAATCATACACCACTCAGCAATTGAACTATGCAGGGACGTCCAGAGCTCGGCTCAAGGGGCTTCCTGTTGCTGCTCCTCGGTCCCAGCGTTGCTGCCGGCGTTGGCGTTGGCGGCCATGGTGTCCCCATCGATTGGGAGCCCTCCACCCGGTGTTACATGGGCACCGTTCATCTGCTCCGATGCTGCCCTGGCAGGCTCAGATGGTCTAGGAACATCAGCGCTCACGTGCCCATCGGCTAGCTGTGGCTGCCTTGGAATGGACCTGGGCTGCCGGATGACAGCTGCGGCCTCTGGCATGATGACGCCTGGTGTCTGCGGCGGAACCCAGCGGCGCTGGAATTCCGCTGCAGCCGTTGCAGGGTCGTCAATGCTGCCGCCAGCATGGTGATTCGAAGAACCCCCTGGGTAGCTGCCCCACTGACTGAGGTTCGATCGGTCGCTGCTCGCCTGTGGTTGGAATCCATACCCGCCAGGCCTCTGCACGCGCTGCTGGAATCACAAAATGCCACAGGATTCAGCATAATTTGCCGCTAACTAGTTTCTTGAGCACTGCTAGGGGGGGTGCAACAAGCAAGTTGTTACAAGTTATAGCAATGGTAAACAAGTTGAACTATGGTACTCAACATAAATAAGGTGTTCAAACTAACTACCATAGCATGATCCCGTGAATGATTGCCCACCTCAGCGTAAGATCCTGAAAATGATCCATAAGTAGGTTCTGCAGGTAATGGTGTGAACGAATGCCTCCCTGTAAAAGATAAGTCATGACTCCATGTATGAAGTAACAAGTGTGACAGACCAAAAACATCTGCCTCAGAGCTAAAAGAAATATATTTGGTGGGACTGCGGTGGTTTGACACAGTTCCTTACCTGGGTCAAAACTGCTGTTTGGTGGCGTTGCATACATATTAGTTTGCTGCAAATAGACACACTGCATGAGAGCTAAGAAAATAGTATGAAGTTGAATACTGCTGTGAAAGGAATGGTAACTGCAAATCATACCTGAGAAGCTCTCACTTGATAGTCAATTGGCCCTACACAGAGAAAATGGTAGCAATGCGGTGAGAGCCATGCTTATACAAATAATTATCTAAAAGCTCAACGTTAAACCTAAAGTTTAATCCTGTATATGTAGATGGTTCAAAACCACTAGGGATAGAGATGAGAATAACCCGATCAAAATTTACAGCACTATCTGCACTAAATCACGAGTATAAGGAAACTATCTCTGGAGTTCACTCAGTTCAGTACGATGCGTCAATGATTTTGTTTGATGCTGACCATTCCATGGCGCAGGCTGAACCTGCTCTTCAAATAGATTGTATTGTGAAACCCGATTCTCCCTGATATGATATAAGGTCTCATTCAAGGATTTAAATACATCTACTTGTGACTCAAATGCTTCTGTTAACTTCATGAGTACCTTCCTATCTGTATAAAAGGAGTTAAATTGTTAAGGTAAAAATAAAATCATAATGGATATTGTACTGTCCAAAATGATAAATTATCAAAAACAAATTCTGAAACCTTCATCTTTTGAAGCAAGCACTTCTTGGTTTGTTCTAGCAATATCAGAAAAGGCTGATGCAGAAACTTTTATGGCTTCCCTAATTTCTTCATAAAGTTTGGAAGTAAGTTCATCCTTTGCATTCTCATCTCCTTCAGCAATGACTCTACGGGTCCAAGATTTTAGACCAGGGATGAACAATTTCTGTGGAAAATATTCATGGAAAAAGTTCAGTATCTGGTATAGTTTTCCAAAGAAGTTTGAACCTTTACAGAAACGCCAGATGTACCTTGAGGGTTATGGCAGCACTAGCCCCCAGACCAAGAAAAAGACCTGCACCAAGGAGCGTGTTGACCCAACTAAACTGTGCCTTTGTATGTGGGGCAATAGGTCCAGCAGTGGCAGAGCCAGTAGCTGCTTGTGGTTGAACTTCTGTATATGGTTGCAGTGCAACAGATTGATTGGGGTTGTTTGCTGGAAGAATAAAAGAAAACGAGAAAGTTACTAACAGCAAAATGCATCAACAGTCTATAGTAAGATTCTCAGCACAACCTTTGGAGTAATTTTTATGAACTCTCATCATCACCGCCAGTAACAAAACCATTTAGTCCCAAGCAAGTTGGGGTAGGTTAGAACTGAAACCAATATGACCCACCAACAAAAAGGGGAAAGAAAAAGAAAAGAATATTAGGCATCAATAATAGTGATACGATTATGGTATCTAGATCTTGATTGTGTTCAAGCTCGTAATAGCAGATTTTCATGCACTTCTATCCAAGGACGATTCTCTGGGTATGTTCCATCCTTTAAAAGGAAAAAGAAAGCCATAGTTTCATCAAGCTATGGATACATCAAGATATTATTTGAAGTTTTGAACTAAGTTGGTCGCAAGTGCTATACAGTTAAATAAGAGCAATTGCAGTCAAGGGAAAGAAACAATGGTGAAAGTATCTTCATTAAGCAGAAACAGTTCCTAGAATTTTTTTCACAAGTGTTATTTGTTGTTCAGATATAGTGCCAAAGCTTGGAAAACCGAAATTAAATCTTCCTTGAGAAGGTGAAAAAAAATGTGCCAGATCAAGCTTCGATAGGATTTCTTATAATTTGGACAACTCTGGCATCAACTTAACAACAATATTATACTGATAACTGGGACTGGCCATAACTAAAAGATCCAAACAATACATATAAGAAAACAAATATGACAGATAATATCTGAAAAATGAGATGGAATCACAGTAATCCACACCATATTTAGAACGACACACTACCTTGTTGCGAACCAGCAGCTGCAGCATCAGATCCATTTGGCTTAGGGTCCTATAAGGCATTAAGTTAGTTCAGAAACACTTGATCTAATCTTCAGCGAGGTAAACTGTAGGGTAGCAGGAAAATAAAATCTTACAGGAACCCTACGGAAGGCCTCATCAATTTCATCATTTGTAAGGCCTTTCTTTTCCAGGAAGGAACGCCTGTGAAATACTGGAGAACCCTTCACTTTCGGGTGTGAAAGAAACTTAACAGCGTTCTGTATGTAGTCCTCCCTCATTGGCTGTGGAGCTTGAATTACCAGATTGTCAAAGGATTCACTACCACCAGAGCCACCTGCAGATTCAGAAAAGAAAATCAGAATGTACAGTTTTGTTTTGAGACGAAGGGGAGCCTTGGCTCAATGGTAGAGCTGCTGCCTTGAGACTAGGAAGTCACGGGTTTGTGTCGTGGAAACAGCCTCTTATAGAATTGTAGGGAAAGAATGTGTGTTATAGACCCCAAGTGGGTCCGAACCTTCCGTGGACCCCGCACAAGCGGGAGCATATGCGCCAGACTGCCCACAGTTTTGATTTGCGAGCAGGGCAAGTGTAAGCAGTAGGCACAGTGAGTCTCTAAAAGATAACACAAACCATCAGAACTGTTATTCTGTCCAAAGCATTCCATTTGCAGAAACTGCTGACAATTTTCAAACAGGAATTAAGCTTCCATCACGGCACCACCTACATCTCTTGAATTTTGTTTAGCACCAAGAAATGCAGTGGCTCAAATGTTGGTTCCACATCAAGAAGTGGATTTCTAAGTTCTTGGAGGATATAGTACATCTTGGTGCTTTTTGTCAAGAGAGGGCTCTTCCCTGGTTATCTGGGCTGCAGGTTGTTGGCAAGGGTGAGAAATTCCACTTCTCCGTAGACCAATTCGATGAATCCCGAGGCTCCTACTCCTTCCAGCCGGCGGCCACAGTACCAAGCAGCCGGGTTCCACCAACGCCATAGGCACCAAACCCTCGCCGGTCGCCGGTCGCCGCCGCCACTAACACTCGACGGGGATCCCCATAAAATTCACACCAGCGTGCTACTGATTAATTTAGCTAGGGATAAATCAATCCGACACCAGAGCACCCACGCATGGAAAGGCCACAGCTTGGCACAATAATCGCACGGAACAACGAAGGTTCAACGGGTTAAAAAACCGACGAGAAAGGAAAAGGGTTTGAGTCTGACCTTGCGGCGCCGAGCTGGGAGACTGGTCCGCCATCGTAGAACTTCACTGCACGGATGGAAGAACAAGGGAACTATCCACTCGATGCCTGGAGGGAGGGAGGGGGGGCGGGGGACACGGAGTTGGACGGCGGTCGGCGACAAGACGCGGAGGAAGACTGTGTTTCCGGCCGTGTATGTTAGGCTCAGGTCTTGGCACCGTTCTTTTCAGCCTTCTGCCCAACGCTAAGAGTATGTGTCATCTCGATTCATACGAGCCTCGTTTTGATTCAAACGGGTCGTGGTCTCACCGTGATAGGCTACGTCTGATATGTGAGTCCACATGTCAGCCCTTTCTTTTTCCTCACTCTGTGTTCTCTCTCATCCTCCCGCTCCGACCGCCTCATCTCAGGCAGGGCCCGTGAGGGCGGCAGCCAGCCTGAGCGAGGATAGGAGGCGGGGCTCGCGCAAGGGAGGCTGTAGCCGCTGTCTCCCCAAGAGAGGAGAGGAGACAGGGCCGGCAGGGGAGGTGTCCGCGGGAGGAGACGGGAAGAGGATGGGCGGCGGAGGCAGACCGCCGCGGTGGAGGGACCGTGCCGGGAGAGAGATCAGTTAATAATCAAGACAAGCTAGGTGATCGCTGTGCCTAAAATGGTTTTTTTGGCGGTGGATTTTCAGCCCAGCTGATCGGCTTGAGGCCATGTGCTGTAGGTGTTTATTCCTGCCTTTGAGTACACCTCTTAAGCTGTTGCAGGTTGGCTCTTAAGCTGCTGTAGATTGGCAGCACAAGCCTGTTTACCGATCACTCCCAAGATTGCCATTCAAGTACTAGGAATTTATCTCGGGCTCTAATCAAGCAGGATTTTATCTCGGGCTCTAATCAAGCAGCGGACCTGGCTCCTGGAAAGCCCAATCTGAAGCCCAATTGAAACATAAATTCACGGACCAATCCTGAGCCTCATTGGTCGGTCGTAAGTCGTAACTGACAAAATGCATGTTGATGCAATTTGGGAGCTCAGTGCCAAAATGATTTCAACCTTTTTAAATTATTGGATTTTTAGAATGCTAACACTACTTTGATAAATTCCTTTGGAGGGGGTCTTTTGTGGTTCAGCCAAATGCAGACAAATCACATTTGGCTCTCAAACTGTTTTCAGTTGAAGCTTTCCATTTCGGAAACAGATTCAGATTTCACTCTAATGCCTACAAAACCACTGTGATAGCAGCTGAAAGCAAGAAGGGCAAACACAATTGAAGGAAGAGCTGAATTATATTACAATTGCTGAGGCTCTTTCTCATGTTTTCCATCACCCAAAGCAAATGGCATCCATAGATAATAACCGGAAGCTGCTTGCCTGCCTGTCATCTCTACATTACTCAAGGCATCAATGGCGGAAATAATTTAATAACAGGAAGAAACTAATCCATAGCATGCTAATGCCGCATAATAGAGGGCCGGATGCGCGCATAGAAAACGAACAAAGTCAAAAGGAGGTGCATATTGTACAAGGCATCGATGGACAGAGGCCATATTCCAGCGTCATATTTTCAGAGATGCAGACCGTCGCATGGAACGAGGGAAGCACCGGAGAAGGCTCTGGTGGTGGTGGTGGTGGTGGTGGTGGTGATTCTGGTGCGTTGGAGGCGGTACATACGACAAGAAGAACGATGGGTCCTCATCGAGGGCTTCTTTGTAGCTCTCCAGAATCGCGACGATGTCATCAAACTGAGGTCTTTTGTCAGGGTTGGTCGCCCAGCACTGGATGATCAGATGGCTTATTGCCACAGGGCATGAATCAGGCAGTGGTGGTCTAGCATTCTGCACAAGGTTTATCAGTCAGAAGAGAAGCTGAGAGATGACCCTCAGCATTCTGCAAAAGACCCTTCATATGCATAGATAAACACAGGCAGATAAACATCCAGGTGGCGTATCAAGAATCATACCTTCAAGGCAACGGCGACAGCAGCCTGCTCAGGAGTCATGTCACTGAACGGAACCAAAGCGGTCAAAATCTCCCACATGACAATTCCGAAGCTGTAGACATCAACTTTCCTAGTATGATGTTTCTCTTTTATCATTTCTGGAGCCATCCACCTGTAGGTTCCTGTAAACCCCTTGCCACTTCCACACTGCGATTCCAAGCATGAAATCCCAAAATCTGCCACTTTGACTGACATATCTTCTCCTAGAAGTATATTCTCTGATTTCAGGTCTCTATGAAGTATACCCTGGGAGTGTAGGTAGCTCATCCCGCGAGCAATATCTAAAGCTAGTTTCAGCACTAGTTCGATGGGAACTGAATGAGGTTCCTGCTGATGTAGATATTTCCTAAGGGAGCCCCCAGCCATGTACTCAGTGATGATACAGAATACTGGTGGTTTCTTGCATGCTGCAACAAACTGCAAAATTTAAAGTATTCCATATCAGATAGAGTTTTGACAAAATGAGCTCACACAATAACAGTTAAAGGTGCAGTATAGGACATAGTATGGAAACAATTAGCGTTTAAGAGATTATATGCAAGCATGCCACTTGGGTTCGTTTAAGCTAATGTATTTTCGTGATGACGTTCCCCGAGGAAAAAAGGGTTCTGCAAAGATTTTCCAGCCATTAGAAAACAAGGAAACAACATTTGAATTCTCAAGTTTACTCGGTTATGTTGGTTCAGTAAAGCAACCCTTTTTTCATGTGACTTGTGGGGTCAAGTGAAAGAGGCAGGCACTTTGTAAAGCGAAAAGTTAGACTGATGTTTATTTGTACATGGACTACCACTCTCTGCATCAATTCCCTATTATTTATTGATAGCAAGATATTCTTTTTTTCTACATGCACAAACAAATTGAGCTTGGATGTTACTGTTATCCATGGTCCACCTCCTGTTTAATGAAAACACCATGTTTTTTCATATTTGCCAACCAAGCATCTAATGCCATAACCTATGGCGCAGTAGATAGCATAATTGATCAAGCAAGGATAACAATCCCACTATCCCAGCATAACCATTGGCCCATGGATCTATTCAGAGAACATCTTCACAATGAAGCAATTCACATCCTTCCAGCCAAAAGGTACCTTAGACAGTGATTGAACCAATCGAAATATTTTTTTGCGACACTGTTGTACCCAAAAAAAATACTCAGTAATCCCAACATTGACTCTATTGAATAAACGTCTAGATTAAATCACATTCACCAGTTTTCTTGTCAATCAATTTCTATAAATGAAGCAGGGCTTACAGTGTACTTAACTATTCACAGTGTACTGATGCGATTGGTCCACTAAATAACACGACATACAGGGTGCAAAAAGAAACATTCAGAAGAAAATTGGCATCATTTTACAGATGTACATAGTGCTATTACCAACTAATCGTACACCTTATGGATAGAAAGGGGTTGGTTCGGAAAAAAAAAAACAGAAGGGTTAGTTATAAAAGATGAAAGGGGACATATAATAGAGAAGATTTGTCTTACGAACGATTCTACTGGCAAATTTTACATACTTGCCAACAATTTCACTATCTTAAATATCAATTTCATACTGTTCCACAGAAAAGGTTGTCTCCCTGTTTGTCAGGTTCCGGTGTAGGCAAGCACAAATGGCCTCACTCCAGAACTATCTTATCTTCACTCCCATCCCTCCAATCCAAGCAGAGCATAAAGGTTTTAACTTTAATGTGAAGATCAGTTAGTCTAACAACCCCTACTGCCTACTGCACGGATAGGAAAGGACCAGCAAAGGACCAATGACGTAGGACGGCCAATTTCAACTGAAAACGTCTTCAAACAAATAATAATTCAGAATTTCATAGAGATACCCAACAAGTATCTTGCAAACACATGCATGCTGAATTTTCCCCCCTCATTTTTTCCGTTTGCATAATTCAGTTTTTAAATCAAGGTTTCTTATAAACAGAGATCAGCAAGTACGATGCAGTGGTTAGGGGGCAGATCCTCCATGTCGGCTCAAGATATGAACATCTGGGACCGGGATGCATCACGAACATAAATTTATTTAGGGTGGACGAACTGCACAAGGTTGTTCCACGCCTTAGCTACAGAGTCGCCACCAGACTCCACTTATCCCAGGACAGAGTTCATCACACGCACTGGTGGCAGAGGCAAAGAGATATGGACCCAGAAACGCTATGACAATTGAAAAGAAACATAGAATTGAGATGGTACCGAGATGATGTTGGGGTGGTGGAGGCGGAGGAGGAGCGCGACCTCGGAGGCGAACTGGCGCTCTAACTCGGTGGCGAGCGCGGCGTCCTCCTCGGGCTGGCTGACCATCTTGATGGCCACCTCGCGGCCGCCGTACCTGCCGGAGTAGACGCGGCTGTGCCGGCCCGTCGCGAACTTGCCCCGGATCTCCAGCTTGGACAGGTCGGCGCTCCACAGCTCCTCGCCGCCGCCACGGATCCTGGCCCCGGGCGGAGCTATCAGGTACTTGGACCACGACACTGCCTTCTTGTACTCGCCCAGCGACAGCCGCCGCTCCAGTCGCTTCCCCGGACCGCCACCATTGCCGCCGCCGCCGCCGCTCTGCTTGAAGCACTGCAGGGTCTTCATCTCCCCAAGGCCGCGGCTTTCGGGGAATCTTTGAAGCAATGCGAACGAACCGAAGCGCCTGCGCAGACGAACCGGCCTGTGGAGATCGTCAGGCTGGTAAACAGAAATCCCCGGACGTCGGGAGAGCCTGGTCAAATCCTAAGAGGAGCCGGATTCGGGGCCTGGAAGGATTGTGTTTTTTTGGTGGAGCGGGGATGTTGAGGGTGATTTGTGGCGCGCCTACATTTCTCTCGCTGGCTGGAGCCCAGCTCGCTCAGCGCGCCACGAGATCGAAAGATTCAATTCCAAAAGAAGATGACGCATGGGACTGGAAACGGAGGGTGAAGGAGATATGCAAAGCAGATCGCTGAGTGATGGGCTAGGACCTAGGAGTTAGTTTCGGTGTGGTGAGTTTTGTTGAGAGAAGATGAAGGGCGAGAGAGAAAGAGGCAGACAGTGACCTTCAGCCGAGGCAGAAATTGCCGTACTGCCACAACCACAACAAGCACGAAGCTGGATGGGTTGTTATCCTGTGACGGTTTCTACTTGAGGGCAGCGAAGCAAGACGAGGCCAAAGTACACTTCTCCGTACGCATACGGAGCTCTATTTGCATTGGCGGCAGTTTAACAACTGTAGGATACTATCTGCAAGAGCAAAGCGCGTTTCTCCTCGGATTTGATTGGTCTTTTTTTCCTGCTTTGAGAATCTATAGCGAATTTGAGGATGAATTTCAGCTTTCGCCTTCATATATGGCGATGATTTACCGTCTATCTTTACACCTACTACTCCTCGAAAGGTTGCTTTAAGAAAAGAAGATTGTACTACTACTGTGACAACAAAAAGAAACAAATCGTTGGGCGTGGTTCAGGTCACAGTCATCAAAGCACCAAGGCAACATGGTAGGCCCGCCCCCAAATGGCTATTTGATTCCTTAAACTAGAGTGATGATGGCTTGCATTTGTTTAGTTCCAACGTCTTAATCAATTACTACCTAGTATTATTCTTCCTGTGGGTTACCAATCTCACTTTCTCAGTTACAAATTGGTTCCAACTCGACTGCGATGACTTGTAAGAGTGAAAGAAGAAGAAGAAGGATCTTGGTCCCATCGTCCGATGACCACCATGAGTCGTGACAATTGACAAGAGTCATACCCGTTCTGTTGTCCTCCTTTTCTGCCTTCTTATCAAAGCGAACAACGCAAGAGTTAGAAACTAGAAGCAACAAAAACTTGACAGGAACATCCAGTCATCCAAAGCATTCTAGTGTCATATTATTACTCTAGATAAATATATTAGTGTGTGGTAAGGCGAAAACACAAAGTGCAAGTTGGACATGCATAAACGACGTAGCGGACATATACAGGCAGAGGATTCATTTGCCTCGATCTTCTGGATTTAGGATTCCTTTAATCTGGAACGTAGGATTTTTAAAACACAGAAATAGAGAAAAAAATCAATAATAGAGCTGGATAGGAATTAAAGACTTAGAAAAGTTTTGATGAAGCGTTTGGATGCGGTGCAGGAAAAACGCACAAATTATACAAGAGATATACACTAAGAAAAGTTTTCAAGTGATTGAAGTTAGTCCCATATTAGATTTCTTCTAACATCGAAATACCATAAGCCATTCCACAAGATTGATAGGAATTCAATTATTTATTTCAAAGAATCACATAGGAAAATATCATTTAGGATTTGAATGTTACACAACTCCTCCGTATATGCTTTGTTTCAAAAGCGCCGAAGTACCTCAGATTTTGATGATTAGCCTCATATCTTCCTTTTTTATAGCTATTTTTTAAAGAACTAGAATTTGTTTTTGGATTTCCAATTTTGCCCCTGCCATATCTCATTCGACCGGTCCTCACTGGCAGCGGGTAGGGTTGCTGTTTCCAGCTGTCCGGTAGCTAGCTCCTAAAACCGAGTGCCACATGCTGGCAGTGGCATTGCATCATTGGCGTGGATGACGCCGACAGTGGCCTCCAGATTTCTGCTAATCTTAAGCGGCAGGCAAGCACTTGAATTTAGACCAAGGTCTCAGAAAGTGAAAAATAGTGTGAAAAATACTATTTGTATGCTGTACACAGAATGAAAAAGCAATAATGGATCACTGTATACATACAATACGGATGCACCGGTGACCTTGGTCTTATAGGAAGTGATGGTCTGCACATGTGATCCTGAATTTCCGATTAAACTCGAGCCTAGATATTCACTGAGAAGATCAACAGCAGCGCGACCATGCGACTTGAAATTTATAGAAAATCAACGTGGTGATATGTAACATTTACTTGGCACAGTTAGGATTAAGTGAGGTTTGTTATAGAAAAACACAACTGAGTGCAGAACAATTTAGAAACGCCAACTAACTTTGATCGGAAAATGATTTTTTATTGGTTAAATGCAGCTTCAAAAGCAAGTAAGCTGTGTCAAACATAAAAAAAAGATAATTGTTACGTAAAAAACAAAGATAACACTCAATGCGATAAAAACGGAGTACATGCTACTGTAACGGGCGCTATGATGAGGAATAAAAAATCTAAATTAGTTGGACCGTACCACAATCGTGACTCCTGATAGACCGCCAACTGACTGCTTGATTGATTACTCCAACGGTTGCATGATTAATTGTTCCAAAACAGAACAACTGAAACAGAGCAGGGCATCATGCGCCCCCCCCCTGCGTGCAAAGGTGGGGTGATCTGATCTAATCAGATCAATCGAGGAATACCTATAATATATTCTATACCATCGTCTTAACTGATAAAGACAGCAATATAGCATATACTTATATCAAGTCCCATTCTGGACACGGGAAATCTTTCGTTTTTAAACTGTTTTTTTCTGGAATTTATGTATTTTAAATGAGTCCTAACAAATAGATTATGCTGATGCTGCAGGTACTACGAAATTAGTGGGCCAGTGATTACTGTATGCAGGCGCGTAACGGCAGTGGCATATGCAGTAATGAGCGGAGACACTTGAGCAATCATGCAGCCAGCCAGCGAGCAAGGGACGTCGCGTCGTGTGTGTGCGTGCATGCCATGCGTGCGTACACGAACGAACACGATGCCGGCCGGCACATGACGGTGGCCCTCCCTGCTACCTGCTTTTGTCTGGTCGGAAGCAAAGGACGCGGCCGTGCCTCGTCAGGACCACCCGTCCGTAATTCCGTAGTATACGGACGGAACGGAACTGCATGCGTTCCTTCTATAATAATACTCCGAGACTTTGACGCTCCTTTCCCCCTCTCAAATGTCATTTCGAATACCTCATCTTATACGTTCAAAAAATATATAAAAAACCTCATCTTCTGGACAGATGTGATTAAGGCATGTTTCCTCTGTTCCAAAATGGCAAAATAAATCAAACTTCTGGGGCTTTCTCAAGTCACACATTCTAGCTAGGTTTGACCGTTTGACCAATTTTATAGACAAGAGCATCAACAACTATATATGATAAATAAACTATGAATAAATCTTCTCTCAAATGTTCTTTTGAATTCCTCATCTTCCAGACAAAGGTAACTAAACATGTTTCCTCCATTCCAAAATAGCAAAATAAATCGACTTCTAGGACCGTTTCAAGTCACAAATTAGAGCAGGGGTTTATAATGGATTAACATCTATCTATGACACTAAACAAACTATAAATATATATACACTTTATGATGGATTTATTAATGACACTAATTTACTTCATAAATATTTGTCTGTTTAGCCAAAATTACAATAGTTTGACCTAGGGCAACTCTATAAGATGAATTATATTTGGTATGATAGAGAGTCGTTTCGCAGGGGAAAGGTGTATAAGTTATACAGCTTTTGACCCTTCACATTCTTTACAACAAAACATAGTATCATCAATGGGTTTGACCGTTTGACCTCCACATGCACCTACATGTGATAAACCTTCCAGGGATACACACTCTATCTTCTATACCTTCCTCGACATTTCCTGGTTCCCTTTTCCTCGCTTCCCTACTGTGCACACTCCAATCCCTTGCCGCCACGCACCTTGCTCGGCTCCAATGGCACCTTCGCGACTAGAGCCGTCATTGTTAACAACTATCTTCTTCCACTCTGCCCGAGCGTGCCATCTATACTACCTCTCTTATGGACTTGGGATCGCACCACCTCCTTCAACCCACCCATCCCACATGGCTTCACATATGTGACCGAGTGAGTGCTAAGGACTATACCCTAACAATCTTAACATAGGCTAGACATAATAGTTACAGCCCCATCAGACTGTGCCTAGGCTAAGTAAACAAGCATAGGCAGGGTCTAGGTGGCCACAAGGCTTACACAAAAGGATTAGGGTAATAAAACACATGTTGCATAATCAACACAACCCTTACACTTAATTTAAATACCAAATATGTATATAATTAAATAACTATTGGTCAAAAAGTACAAAATTAACCTTTTTTTCAAAATAAAATACACCTTATATTGATGGACGATAGGTTAATAATGATATACACCCCACAAGATTTCATTTCTTTCACGATATGCTCTCTATACATAGATAACTTTAGTGACACAAAATTGATAATATTCTATTTCACTACACACTATTACAAAAACATCGCTCCTGGTTCCAAAAGCATGCAGTAGTATTCCGTTAAAAATTCTTACATTCAATTATAATCATAGATTATATACATGTGAATTTAATAGATTAGCGAATTGAGTAGCGCAGCTAGAATTGGGTTTCCTACGGTGGAACTTGCCCAACCGGGTTCGAATTCTCAACTTGGCATAGGTGCCCGCATTTTTCTGGATAAATTCCATGATTTAACTGATTTGTTATTCTAGTCTTATGGAGATGCTCATAGAGATGGAGTGTACGTGCATTTATAGGAGATAAGTGTGCGTGCTTGTGTGAGAGTCCGTGCATATATGTACTGTGTTTTGATAAAAAAAAGAATGTAGCAGAGTAGTTTCGGTAGAAACGAATACCAATTGTAAAGAAAGAACGTAGAGGCATGAACATTTTTTTTTCTAGAACTTGGAGACGAATGTCGGTATCTCATCCCTCGGTGCACACATCCCGATCCATCATGTGCCGCCCCCTTCAAACCTCCAGCCAATCACATGGAACATGTATGATGTATCCCTTTCTCGCTATATAAAACAATATCCGTCTTAATAAAATATTGGAAAGGGGCTTGCGGAGGCGGGATTACGTTTTCTATAGAAAAAAATTACAATGATGCTCTAATTTACAGGCCTGTTTTCCCCCTCAATTTTCAGGTAATGAATCATTGAATCTAAGCCATCAAGTCTAGATATAATCCACACGATCATCTTCCTCCCCCCGTCCTCGAAGCACACAACTTAACAAAAAACAAAATGATGCATATAATTTATGAGGACAAGAGATCTCAAAGTTGAATCAATGGTATACTCCAGTAATTGTTACACATTTAAAGTCCAAGGTAGCAAGCATGTGGTAGCTCTGGTGTTTTTTAATTTCTATATGGCTATTCTCACCCATTCACCATCGTACCGCTCATATTTCAATTTTTTTTTCATGCACAGTACGAAAGGGCGATGGAACAATGCAGAAGAGGGCGGATGGCACCAAGATTGTGAGCGTCGCCCAAGGACCCTTTTGACACACCGTACCTTATAGAGTCCAACACACTACAGATGGAACTTTGAAGACTGAATATTTTTAGGATCGTATACTAAGAATATAATGACTCATCTGAAAGTTGTCTAGCTACACAGGTTTAGACGGCGGATCACAGGAGCGACAACAAACATTCAGCGCCGATTAGACGGCAACCATGATACCTTTGGTTCACCGTCTTGCTGTACCTTATCTACCACATGTAAATATCTTGTCTGATGTGTAGCAACGGTTCTCAGCGGCATCACTGTCCCCCAGTGTCAAAAAGAAAAAAATCACTGTCCCCCACCCTCTTTCACCTTCAGCTAGCCTCGGATGAGTACGTGTGAAGGTGAACACGACGCCTGCGCCGCGCTGCGCTGGTTCACGCAGCTAGCGGTCGAATAGCGCGCGGCCGCGTGGAGCGGAGGCCGGTCGGGTCGTCGTCGAGTGAGCTTCCTTCCAGAAAGGAACGAACAATCGATCGAGGTCATGTGGGCAGCGAGCACTGTACTCCGTATCACTTTCGGGCGGGCGGCGCGCAAGCGAAAAAGGTTGCGGCGAAAGCTTAGGTTAGTTTAATTAAAGCGCAAGGGCCTTTAATTTGCAGCTCATCCAGCCAGCAAAGCATAGCGCCTCTGGGGGTACGGCTGCGTTAGCTGAGGGCGGAGGATATCCGCTCAGGACGAGGAGGATGGTGACGATGATGGCAGCTAATAAGGTCGATCGCGGTCACGAGAAGACCGGCGATACTTTGATGATGGAGGGAGGGAGGGATCCAGTAGGGGATGATGATGGATCCAATGCGCGCAGGGGGAGAATGAATGTGCTAGGCGATTGGCATCAGGCCGGTGCAGTCCTTTTCCTGCTACTACTTTGCTCCTCGTTATATTCTACTAGTACTAGTATGTATGGTAGAATTTTTTTTAAAAAAATAACCATACACTCCTAAGCTACGGAAAATCAATAACCATGGAAGAAATCTCAAAATAATACCGGCAGTGTCTGGGTTCCGCATTTTGAACGGATTTTGAACAGTTCAATAAGCTCCGGTGCCAGGTTTCCGGCGGTGCAATTAGCAGGAGTACGTGGGTTTGGGCTCATCGTCAGATGGCTCCTTACTACACTAGTCCTGTGTGCTCGAACATGGAGCGAGTATGTGGGAGCGGAGAATCAGAACAGAATATCCGGCCGGCGGGCGAGCGGGGCAGGCAGCGTAAATTAAAAGCGCAGTCACGTTAGACTGAAGTTGACGGATGGTAAAGAGAAGGCCACCAGATCCAGATGAGATGAGACGGCACGGCAGGCAGGCGGCGCTCCGCGTCCGCGATGCTCACGGGCTGACGAAGCCATCGATATATCACGCGCCACCATACCACCACGCCGCCCATATGTACCTGTGTTCTTCAGCAGCAGCAGCTAGTACTCTGCACTTAGGCCGCGACCGCGACGATGACGGCGATGTTTGGCTGCCGCCGTGCGTCCCGTGTGTGTGTGTGTTCCGATCCGCGCGCGCGACGCAGCAAATACCACGTACTGTATCTGCGCGCGTCTCCCTGCATGCCCACGGACTAACTGACCGGCTGCCTGTTGCCGGCTCCATGTATGCGTGCATGATGCATGCACTAGAGGCTGCTGTTATTGCTGTACTATTATACTGTATGTTTTTTTCCTCTAGCATAGCACGCCGCAGAGCTACCGGCTACGTATCCATTTTGTCGTATTTGATGGAACATGTGAGCGAGCTGAAAACCAGTTAATTTTGCCTGGAGTCCTCGTCGACGAGCGCATGCCAATGCCATTGCCATCGCCATGCAGAAACGGCAGGTCGCGAGGCCAAACCTTAAGATAACCGCACTGCCCCTGTGCTTGGATCTGTTCCAAGATCTCAATGGTTTCTCCATCGTCCATGCATACGCATGCTGACACAAGTACAGTACGGCGTGCCGCCGCTAGCTAGGTTGGCCGATCTGAATGTTGTATATATATCTGATGATGACGATGAACGGCAACGAACGGCCGGTTCGTCGATTCAGACTCTCAGTTCAGGTGGCGCGGCATGCCGCATGCCGCATATGCAGGGAGGAGGGGACATGGAAAGATGGGGAGCGAGACGCAGATAAAGGTGCTGCTGGCGGACGACAGCAGCACCCCTTGTGGCATGTCGGATCGGACGTGCGCCTTTACAAGTCTCCCTGATTGACGAGCTAATGCAGTTTTGATCAGGGCGAGTAGGGCAGGGCAGGCAGGTTGGTGAAGAACACAGCTGCATGCCGCCGGCCCCCTTGCTCTGTCTCTTCTCGTGGAGTGTTCGGGGTCCTTTTTTTTTTTCCCAGGGCAACGGCATAAATGAATACGTACTTCTTTTTTCAGACAAATCTGCGATCAGGACGCTGCGGGGCGACACGGGAGCCAGCCACGACGACGATGGCAGGCAGGCCCGCGGCAGGTCGACATGGGTTCACGGGCTGGCCTCTGCTCTCTGCAGCAGCGGAGCTTATCTGAATTTTATTTTTTAGCGTCCAGCAGAATCCCATGTATCCACTATTTTAAGTTATCCTTCTATCTATGAATAGTAGTCGTTACAATATCGTTTTGTACTGTGGCTGATTATATACCTGGGCTCCTGCACTTGGCCTAACAATACAATGCAGTGTGCAATGCCTGCGCTCCCTGTCTGACCCCGCTCCGCTCTGCATGACTGCATGTTCCCTGTCGCCTCCTCCCACGATGTCCTGCGACGCGTGTCGTCCGCGCCAGTGTCCCAGCCCTCCCAGATTTTCGCTTCCAGTTCTCTTCGTTCCTGGATTTGTTTTCGGTTTGGTTCTTCTTCAGAGGAACGAGGACGAGGACCCCCCTCTCTTTAGCTTGGTGTGTGTATATATAATGGTAAACGTAGCATTGCCGCTGGGTACTGGACTACTGGGCTGCTCCAGGAAAGTTTCAGAGCATGCAGCCCCGTGCAGGTGGGCTGCACTAGGCTGGGCCTCCAGCCCATCAATTCTTTCCGAGACCGTCCCCAGCACTGGCCTTGCTACCTCTCCAGCCACGAATAAGGGACGTTTGGAATGCGCTCTGCGTTTTTTTTTTCGCGAAAATGAATGAAATTTCTTCACAATTTATGTAAATTTCTTTCATGTTAAACGGGCCCTAAATGTTACAACCCAACTGTTCGTGCGTTTCAATGGCGTTGCTGATTGGTTCTGCATCATCTTCCATAAACCATTAAAGTCACGCCGCTTTGAACCCGTAATTTCTATTGAAATCACTTTGGCGGTCTCTAGGCTATTTCTCTTTTCTCTAAAGATGACCATATTTCTAGAAAACGATTTTCAAGGATGGTTTCTTAAGTTTGACACCTACGAAAATATGTTCTCACAAAGATTCCAAATAAAAAGACAACCTATCACATTGCAATTAGCAATAGGTCAATTTAGCTATATTGCTTATTAAAATCACCTCCTCCCACTTAGATAGATGCTCTTAGTCTTACTTATTAGTTTGAGCTCCCAGGTTAGGTGTACGTGGCGCACTCTTATAGTTTGTGGTGTAGTTTAATGCCACACGATAGTTGCTGTCATATATTCTTTATTTTTCACTTGGCTGTATACACATGAGGCCGGAAGAAGATCTAAAGCTAAATACCTCGGATGAAGACACGGATCAAGAGGATTGTTCTCACTGGTGGTTTACAACGGAGTAAATCCCGGGAACACCAGCTGGTTACTGTGGAGCACACCGTACGCTTCAATAAAGCCTTGCCGGAGGCCTCTGTAGTTCGGTGGTGCTCGCGGCCGGATGCTTTGATCGGATCAAATCTCAAGAGAGCCAGAAGTAGAGTGAAAAAGTTGGGATTAATGCATGGTGATGAGATTTGTGCATGTATAGGTGATGCCAAGGCTTATTAATTACCGTTAGGTACTACTAGGGCTTCCATCGAGGACGAGCTACAGTAGGAATATGTATATGTCGCGGCGTGGCGTGGACGCGTGGTTGTGATCGCCGATCAGGATCAGATCAAGGAAACATCTCTGCAGCATGCACGCCGCTTTCTGAATCTATTCCGCGCGGGGCACGATCGAGCAAATTAAAGCGGCAAATAAAAGCCGGGAGGGGGACGGAAGGGCATCAGCGAGCGCGCATCCGGCATTCCGCATCCCCTCGAGCACGCGCGCCCGAGCAGCAAAGATATATGCCGGGTTCCCATCCAGGTTCACAAAAGCCGATCTCTTGAAGAGCCCGAGTGCGGGGTATGTTCACGGCATATCCCTCGCGCGGGCTCGAATCGATCGATCACCTCGGCGCCAAAAGATGATCCTGCCTGCCAATGATTGGATCTCCCTTCCCTGTTCTCTCTCTCCGATCGAAGGCCGCACAAGCATCCGATCCGTTCGATCATCAGCTGGTTAGCTTCTCTGTGACGAAACTTGCTTATCCAAATTTAAATCCTCAACTCGGCATGTGAGTATTCACGTGATTTAATGGCTTCATATTTTACTTGTTTCAAATGGTAGATGACTTCGTCAATTTTGAGATACTGAGCTATCATCTTAGTTCTATAAATGTGCTTAGAAATTAGAATAGGACGTAGGTGTGTGTATTTATAGAGGGGAGTGTGTGTGCCTGTGTAAATATCAGTTGTGTTATCCTGTGTAAAAAAAAGCATCTGTTCGGTCGTTCGCGTTTCTTTTCTGTTTCCTTTTGGACCAAAAGTTTTTATTTCCTTTTTTCTCTTTGCGATAGGGAACCGCATCTGAATCTCCCGAATCTGTCGACAGATCCGTCCCTGTTATTCGTGTTCCTGTCTTTTTCCGAACCCTTCTTTTGACCAGGGAATAATCCCTCTCTTTTTTCTTCGGAAAGCGGCTCATATCTATGGATCAATTGCTACCTGCGATGTGCTCATGCAGGCATCTGCCGGGCAATCCAGCTTCTGTGTGTTCTAACGTAAAGCTACCACAGCACTACATTTGCTTCGCAGTTTGCAGCCCTGACGAGAAGACATTGTCGTGTTTTAGTTTTGCAGGTTTAGCTCAAGATTAAAACTCTCTTCGGTCGCTTTTGTTTCTCTCCCTAGTATATAGAGGGTCTTCTATATACTAGCTAGCAAAAGGCCGCATAAATTTGCATGCCTAGATCACCATGCACTGTATTTTATGTAGGGGTTTTGGCCTTTATACCCTCACTTTGAAGTCTAATAGTGATTTTATCCTCATTTTTTAAATTTATCCCTATATTTTCAAATCGAAGATAGAGTTTACCCATATTTTCTTAACATTCAGGTGCCAAAAGACCATCATACCCAAACAATTTTGCTCATATTTTTTTAATAGATTATAATAATACCTCTATTCGCATAGACGACGGCGGCTCGCACCCAATCAATTGTGCCGCCTCTGCCGGGTCTCCCCATGCCGCCTCGCACCCGGGCCACACCGTGCCTAGGTTTTTACTAGTGGAACTTCAGTGGGTCGTGGGTGAAAGTATAAGTGACATTCTAGTCTATTCCCTCTATTTTGAAAGTTTTTTCTATTTATTTTAAATGGTTTAGTCCAGTTGCATCTAATAGGGTTAGAAATAGGGTAAATTGAGTCTTCATTTTAAAATGTAAGGGTAAAATCACAAAGTTTTAAAAACGAGGATAAAAGCACAATCAGAGTTGCTAGTAGGGGTATAAACACCGATCTCTCTTTTATGTATATATAAAAGTTAAGCTTTTTTACAATCTTATTAGTATTATAGTATATATATCTAGGAACTTGGCTTATGGAGTCATGATAATTGATTCTTTTAGTTTAGTACAAGTGTAATTGTACAATGACTATAGAAAAAAATTAAACTTGAGCAGCAATTTTCTTTTATGTTTTATATGAACCTTCATTATTTTTATTTACATATATATGTTTTTATCCATAATATTTGACTTATTACCCACAAGATTTGATCCGATTTACATGTCTCTCCAGCTGCTTGTTTGTGGTATGTATTTTTCTCACACTGTTGGGATTTACAACTAAATACTATTTCTTTAAAGCGAAGTAAAATATGAAAGGTATACATGCTTTCTACCTTTGCATCATTCATATTGTGGTTTTTATAGCATGTCCTATTCTTCCATCAATCTTAAGGAAGAAAAAATGGTTCTATGTCGAGTTTGTGGCATGGGTTGTGTTTTTTTTTTCCACTATTGCTTGGTGGTCATGAATGATGACTATTATTCCTTAATCCCTCTTGTTGGCTGTAACAGCAATACTAAGAACCTGTTTTGAATTGGGGAAATTTTTTTGTTCATGTGTTTTATTTTTCACGTGAAATTAAATGGCTTCCTACTGCGATCCAAGAGGGGCCTAAGAGCAGGACATATAGGGCTCCTTTTTCCGTATAGCCTTGTTTTCAGCAGTAAGTTTAACAATATTTTCTTTCTCTTAGAGTAATGTTTATGTGAACATGGGGCTCCAAGCCTTTTATTTGCATCAAAGTTACCAATACTCTTGTTTCTTTATTGACCTCCAATCTGTGCGCCCTAGTTCTCGATAAGAGTATAGCCAACATTTTCAGCCTTTAGTAGCTAGTAGCTGCCAAGTCTTTGAATATATATTGCTCTGTTTTGAACCGTATGAGATGAAAAATAAATAAATCGCTGCATGTCCAACTGCATATATGTTCATTTCATTGTCTAGCATTTTTTTAGAACATAGATCTCAGTTATAACTTGGATCAACTATACCATCAGTAAAGATATTTCTTTTTTCGCTAATTTACATGGTAATCTTGGAGTCTCAATAGAAATTGTGGTGGCATTTTATAATTAATGATGGACATATTTATATTTCATTTCAACGAAAATTGGATTTTTATTAGTTAAATTTGATACAAATATTTAGATGGGTTTAAACTATCGGATGACCATAACGACCAATTCTGTATCTCTCTCTCTCTTTTTTATTAACTGTGTTAAATATAAACTCTTTGATTTAGCTTAGAACGTTAGGTGTTCACAAAATCTGAAGATGCAGATTCTTCTCTCATTTTTGGACAATACGGTAGACTCTGTCGACAAACATGATAAAGTTCTTTTAACACTTTTTTTGTTAAAACAATAGATAGATTTAGGCCAGGGCCAGAGCTCTTTTCAACTGTCTAGAAATAATTCAAGAGTCGAACAGAATTGTGTGAGGAGAATTAACAAATAAAATGCTATTGGTGTGATCATTCGAGATGAAAAGGGAAAGGTTATTGTAGCTAAATGTAGATGGTATGCTTTGGTCCCAAATACTCTCATTGTTGAAGCATCGAGATAAGGTTGCTTTATTGAACATGTCGAATTCGCCAAAGGCGAAACGGATAATTTAGAGTTATATTCCTTATGAAAATCTAGAGGTGAGAACATGCCATCTATTTTGCCTGTTCTAAATGAAATTCAAGAGCTTATAGGGATGATGCATTTTCTTTGAGTTAACTCATGTCAAGAGGGAGGCAAGCAGCTCACGATCTTGCAGAGTTTAATGTACCTGGATTTATGACATTCCTAGATGTATCCTCCCACATATCCACTATGACTTTAAGACTGATGTCTAACTAATTAATATATATGCAATTAAGCTCTTGTTTCTAAAAAAAAGGCTCTCATAGTCTCGTCCCGTCATCCTACCAAGAGAAGATAGTAGGTGTGAGAAAAAATGCTGACAGAGTAGTTCTTGTTGGGACAGAGAGGGTTTGCGTCAACAAGGCTAGTAAGCCTACGCAACCCGTGTCGCCTGAACTCCGGTGCACATGCCCACAGGCTCAGCATCCTCCCCCTTTGCAAGCAGTCGAGCACCTGCCACAGCTTTTTAGTAGAAAGCAGAAGGATAATAAAAGAAGCACGGCAGCGATGTCTGATAACGTACTGACAGAATGCTGTTCGATCTTTTTTCTTGGCAACAGTTCAGTCCAGCGAGCATAGCTAGGTTTATGCTCAGCACCAGAATCATCCTGCGCTTTGATTTGCAGTCCAATTAAGCTCTAGCCTCTAGCTAGCCACATTCTTGAAATAACACTGCAGAACAGTGTTCTGTCGACAGAGAATCCAAATCCTAAAGGTTGCTGCGTATAAATAGGCAGGCACCAGTGCGCGGCCTTCACTGGACACGTCTCGACCGACCAAACCATCCATCAGTTGAGTTGAGTTGAGCTGGTGGTGTTGCTGACGAACTGCATCGACCGGCCATGGATAGGGATAGCTCCTCTGATGCTCATGGGTCAGTTGCTGCTCGATCCTCTTCTGATCGCATTCAGACCGGCCTTAATTTGTTCTTCTTCTGCATCATCTGCACATTCTGAATTTCTTAGCCGTCAATCCTCGTTCCTCAACAGTGCTCAGAACGAGTGCTTCTCAGTTCTCTTCGGATCGCACCGACCTCTGATCAGATTGTTGTTAGCTTTTGATTGGTTGGATTGTGACAGCAGGAATGGAATGTATGCGTATGTAGCATTTTGAACTGCACCTTTATATAATCTTTCAAAAGGAAAATGAAGTTTGGTGTGCTTATACCAAATTAAAAAAGTCGATCAGTGTGGCTCTGGTTGCCTTTATGATGATTTTTAATGAGCAATCTTGTGCTTATGCACGATCGAACCATCAACGTCCAACGACGACGATGCTTCAAGTGGCCCCTGCATGCATTGTTAACACGTACGTGATTTGTCGTTGTTGGCAGGCGCCACCGGTGCGCGGCGTGCTTCCGGCAGTTCAACAAGATGGAGCACCTGGTGGAGCACATGCGGGTGGCGCGGCACTCGGCGCACGAGCCCCGCTGCCACGTCTGCCACAAGCACTGCCGCTCCTTCGAGGCGCTCAGGGACCACCTCGGCGTCGGCGGCTCCTCGCTGCCCAAGGCCGCCACCTGCGCCGACGCCTTCGCCGCGCGCGGCTGCGCCATCTGCCTCCGCGTCTTCCCCGGCGGAGGCGCCGCGGCGGCCCACCGCGCCGAGTGCCGCCTAGTCGCGCACTCCGCCGTCGTCGGCGAGGCTGCTGCGCCAGCCGCAGCCCCAGAGAGGAGGCGCGCTCGCGCTGGGCTGCAAGATGGTCGGCGCCGGGAGCGACGGCACCCTGGACGTGTGCGCGCGGGTGTGCGTCAGTCGACGAGGGGGAGAACCTGCTGCTGGACACCTACGTGAAGCCGCTCATCGCGGTGACGCACTACCGCTACGAGACGACGGGGATCCGGCCGGAGCACCTTCGCGGGGGCAGCAACTGCGTGTCGGTGAAGGCCGCGCAGCAGCGGGTGCAGGACATGCTGCTCAACGGCGAGCAGCCGTGGAAGGTGCGCAGCAGCCGGGGCAGGGCGCGGCTGCTGGTCGGCCACGGCCTGGACCACGACCTCGCGGCGCTCGCCATGGACTACCCGGCCTACCTCAAGCGCGACACGGCCACGTACCCGCCGCTCATGAAGACCAGCAGGCTCAGCAACTCGCTCAAGTTCCTCACCCACACCTACCTCGGCTACGACATCCAGACGGGCCACCAGCACCCCTACGAGGACTGCGTCGCCGCCATGCGCCTGTACCTCAGGATGCGCGACCAGAAGCACCTCCCCAGGCGCGCCGGCGCCGACGACGACGCCGATGCGCCGCAGCAGCAGGCGACCGCGGACCAGGCGTTCCCGGCGTGGAGGCAGCGGGAGCTGGAGCGCATGACGCCCGAGGAACTCCTCCGGCTCTCCACGCCGGACTACCGCTGCTGGTGCCTCGATGAGTAGGAGTACTGGCTAATACAGTAGCTATCTGGGCAGGCTAAGCTCCGATCCGGCGGCAGAGCCAGAGAGACAGAGCGCGTCGTCGTGCAGTGAGCCAGTGATCATCCACGTCCCGTGACGACGACGTGGATAGGATTCTGCACCTTTGAGCCATGCGTACGTCAGCTCCGGCTCTAAGGGATTACTCTACCTAGCTATCAGCTGCCAGTAGTAGCTACTCCGAAAGTACTGTACAATCCATCCGGATGATCGAGGGAGATAATGGATTTGGATCCACTCAATATTTTTTTAAAGTGCGGAGCACATTTTTCATTAAGACGTAAGGCCACCGAGCCGGCAGCTAAAAAGACAAAAAGAGCTAAAAAGACAAAAAAGAAAGAAAGGCAAAAAAAAAAGGGGGATTCACTCAATATATACGCGTATATATGCATCATCATTGCACTCAGGAGCATATAACTATATATGCTTGCGGACACGGTAGCCGGTTGCCGAGCGTGATGTATGTCCCATTTTGCTATATATATACTCATCCTTTCAAAACATACTGTGTTATATTGTTAGCTTTTGCACAGTGAGTTTTGACCGTTCAACTTACTCAAAATTTAGTGTAGACATGTAAAAAGATAAGTCATTCCTAGGGATGGACCTAGAGAGAAATCTGAGTGAGGGCATACTCTGCTGTTTGAGTGAGGGCGCGCCTGGTCCTCGCTAGGGCTTGTGTGGATCCACCTTTGGTCGTTCCTATAAACAAGTCACTTTAGAGGTCCTTGCTGGACCTTTTATTTTCCTTTGCTCCTACCATTAAGGAGGGTAAGGATGGGTAGCTATTGGACCTAGTTAAGCTATATAGTTAGGTATAGCGCACACTTGTGAAAATCGGTGACTAGATAGCTAAAGGGTTGTTTGTGTGGATTGAATCGAAGAACAAGTTACAACTAGGACGATCAAATCCAGATAAGCCATTATCTAGATCATCAGAGAATATTGTGTGTACAATGGCAAAGGTCACTGGAATCCTCTGATGCCAATTTAACTAAGCAAATAGATTGTGGTTGCCGGAGCATTGCATATCGGAGTAAACTTCAAGATGCCAAAAACTTATTGCTTTTTGTAGGTTTTGATGATCAGAAGTATGTAATGGCAGTCATCAAAACTTCCAATAAAGGAATCTGGGCTTTAGGAAGCCTCTGGATTCACCAGATGCTCCGGTGATAGATCATTTGAGAGTTGGTTTGCACAGTAACTAGTCATTGAAGTTTGAGTCAAACTTGGTCGCTGGACATTCTAATTGAGGGTATTTATTTTTCATATTTTGGATCTTTCGGTGATCTTGATTTTTCAGGCCATGGACATAATGGCTAGTTAGAGTTCTTGGCTTATAAATAGAGGCCCATGACTGTCCATGAGATCTCTCTTGTAACCTAGACATACCAATTGCAATCCTAAGAGATTGCTCATCCAAGGCTAGTCAAAGTGGTTGGAATTTATTAATTGAAGATTAAGGTGTTTTTAATCACAGATTAATGACTTGATTAGCCAGTAAAGAAATATGTGCATACCATCTTCTCATTAGGCTTGTTGGGTTAAGTGAGAGTCTTTGCTTGTTACTCTTGGTGATCAGCAATCACCCAGGTGGCTTGTGGCATTGGTTTTCTTTGTGACCTTCTAAAGGTGCTATGAAGTTTAAAAAAAAAAGGTGCTATGAAAGCTCGAGATCACCGTGTGTGGTTTGGAATGAGCCACTCTAGAGTTATATAATGGATATCTAATAGGAAGCACTAAGTACTTTGTCTACGTTTGTTTCATGCCATGTTTTTCAGAAAACTTGCGATTTTTCTCATGTTCTCCCGGCTCCCGTGCTTTTTCCACAAACACGGACGGAAACGAACGCAGCCACAGGTGCTCCAATGTGGACTAGAGGAGTTGCCTATCCTGGATACTTCATGAAAAAAAACCAACATGTTCCCTTTGCCATTTACTCTCATGCAATTTAAAATCCCTAGATCCGCATGCTTAGTATAGGATATTGCAAGCCTTTTTATTTTGATTTTTGCAAATTAAATAGGAGTCCAATTCGATCCCATCCCCCTCCTCCATCCTGGACATATTAACCCTTTCAGAAATTATAGATTGAAATATGAAGCTTCGAAATTGGAGGTTTCGAAGGCTGAGGGCAACACCGTCAATTTCCACGGGCCACAGTCTCCCGAGTTCCCGAGTCACGCGCAAACGACGGGGGCCGGGGGCACACCGTACAACTCGCCGACGTCGCCGTCCTTCTCCTCCGCACTCTCCTCCCAGGCAGCACCGCCCTCCGTACCACTCCTCCCCGCGGCCTCCGCAATGCCGCACCACACCACCCCGTCACATCCTCCCGCGGCGCGCAAGCTCCTCTCCCGGCACCGCGTAGTCACCGCCTGCGCTGCTGTCGCAGCGCTCGCGCTCCTCCTGGCCGCCGCCCCGGCCACGGATGACCCCAGCCGGCGCCGCGCCTACCTCATGGGCCCCCTCTCCCGCCAGGTTTCTGTGGTGGCCGCGGCCGTGGCGGGAAGCGTCGCGGGCGCTGCCGCCTCCGCGCCGTCGCCCGCTGAGGCGCCGCTTTCTTCCCTCGGCAAGGTGGGTGCTGAATTTCCATTTTTCGTGATTTGACCATGTTGGTTCGTTAGGAGTTTAGGAAAGAAAATGGCAGCCTTTTCATGGCTAAATGATGTTTTTTAATGGCTTATTCGAAATTTGGCCTAGTTGGAAAAATCTGAACATCCCGCGAAGAATTTTAATTGTAAATCAACAACTATTTGGTGGCAGAAGTCCCAAGTACATGAGCTGTGAACCCTGGTATAATCGCGGTGGTACAATAAGATAACTTTTGAGAATTCAGACGAGTCTTGATTTAGTAACAACTTACAGAGCTTCTTTCCTTCTCAGTGTGCATGTAAATCAGGCGAATGGGATACAGTTAAATTGGAGTTCATAAAACGAACTGATTGTTTTGCAGGTTAATTTGTCAGCTAGGATAGCTCCAGCACCAGCCTGCTCTATGTTCTTGGTACCTTCACCTTCACCTGAGGAGAATTTTGATGATGGTTCAATGGAGGAACCCGAGCGACCTGAGATAAAGGTATTGATCACTGCAAAAGACGACATACTCTAGGGAGTGGCATTGCATATCATTATACCCTGCCCTTGTTAGTATGCATGTTATGCTTCAATATCCATGCAAATAGGAGACTGTGTGAAAACTATATATTCTAAAAAAGAGGAATACGTGTTTTCTCAATGCATTCTAATGAAAGGTTGCTGATACGTCAGGGAAATCCACCAAAGGAATCTGCTCCTTTTCTCCAAGAGGTAGGTACATATCCAAACATGTATGGACATTTCCTGTAAGCAACTTAAACTTTTTTTTTGTTAACCTCCTTACTTGTGAAGCCCATTTCTAGCGGTTCGCCTAGAATGAGCTCTGATGTCAATGGACAACATGACATGGATAGCAAATCTGTTCTGCCTCCAAGGCCAGAGGTTGATGCTTTGCCTATTTTAGGACATGATTTCTATTCTTATTGTTAGCAGTCAAAATTTTAAGAACATTTGTCTCGCCTTGACAATTTAGCAGGCACCAATTTGGTCAACAGCAGCTGATGAAGAGCTTATATATGCAAAGAAAGAGATCAATAGTGCACCATTGGCATTGGATGACCCTGATCTATATGCACCCTTGTTCCGGAACGTGTCCATCTTTAAAAGGTAAGGAACTGGTTTGGCTTCATATCATCTGGCTTGAATTGCTATGTTTCATAATTCCCATCCAAGAACCAAATGCGCAACCATGTCTTCAACAACTTGTTTATTATTCCATTCAAAAAACATAACAAATTTTTAATTTGCTCGACACTATGACCACTTAGTCAAGTAACTCTATTACCAACTTACATCTGTGTTTCTTATTGGAATACTCATGGCCTTGCCTTTTGTGATGTGCAATTCTGCTAACCGGTACATTGGATTTTCAGTAGCATACTAGCATGGGACCACATATACTAAATAAAGCAAGCTGCAATGATAACATAAGTTCCTAATATGACACCTTGTTTTTCTATCTTATCATGCTAATGTTTGTATGCTGGGCTGTACTGTGCATCGACTGTTTCATTTCAGTAGTTGGTTTGTTAAATTGTTCAACTCATGCTTCCAGGAGTTATGAAC
This sequence comes from Paspalum vaginatum, assembly GCA_030272315.1. Taxonomy (NCBI): domain Eukaryota; kingdom Viridiplantae; phylum Streptophyta; class Magnoliopsida; order Poales; family Poaceae; genus Paspalum; species Paspalum vaginatum. The sequence goes on along the minus strand of CM059014.1, from coordinate 7,433,922 downwards.
TGATGGAGAGATTTCTTAAGGTTTTCATATATCATGATGGAGCAAAACCTATTTTCCATTCCCCAGAGCTGAAAGGTATCTATGCATCTGAGGGGTGGTTTATGAAATTAATGGAGGTGAACCAGAATTTTGTTGTGAGAGATCCAAACAGCGCCCATTTATTCTATCTCCCATATAGCTCTCGTCAACTGGAGCATAATCTTTATGTGCCTGGCTCAAATACAATTGAGCCATTATCTATCTTTATTAAAAATTACATTGACATGATCTCTGCCAAGTACCAATATTGGAATAGGACAAAAGGAGCTGATCATTTCTTTGTTGCCTGCCATGACTGGGTATGTTTTCTCCACTGCATATTTTTCTTACTTGAATGATAATGATGTAAAATATGGATTTTAATCAGTGCTATTTGTTACTCATATTTTGACCAACTTCTTTTTCTATTGAGAAATGCATTTGAAATTAATTATGCCTATTATGTTGTCTCTTCTTGCAGGGACCTTACACAACCAAATTGCATGATGAATTGCGGAAGAACACTATTAAAGTCCTCTGCAATGCAGATCTCTCTGAAGGAGTTTTTATCCGTGGAAAAGATGTTTCCCTTCCAGAAACATTTCTTAGATCACCAAGAAGACCTCTAAGAGATATTGGGGGAAGACCAGCCACACAGAGAACCATCCTGGCCTTCTTTGCAGGGCAGATGCACGGTCGAGTTCGACCTGTACTTCTCAAGTATTGGGGAGACAAGGATCCAGATATGAGAATATATAGTCGGCTGCCACACCGAATCACTAGGAGGAGGAATTATGTTCAGCATATGAAGTCGAGCAAGTACTGTATCTGTCCCATGGGGTATGAGGTAAACAGCCCAAGAATAGTTGAGGCAATATACTATGATTGCGTTCCAGTAATAATTGCTGACAATTTCGTGCTCCCATTTGATGATGCACTCAACTGGAGCGCATTCTCTGTTGTTGTACCAGAGAGAGATGTACCTAAGCTGAAGGAGATCCTGCTGTCAATACCTGAGAGTCGATACATAACCCTGCAATCAAATGTGAAAAGGGTGCAGGAAGCATTTTCTGTGGCATCCAAATCCCAGTCAAGTATGACATTTTCCACATGATACTACACTCAGTTTGGTTTAGCAGGGTAAATCGTATCCCATAGAGTAGCACCTGTGATCCACAATTCCACATGTCTGAATTACATGTGATAGTTGTTGTGTGACCCATTTTCTGGCATGACCTTGGTCTTAAGGAAGCAGTTCATGTGATGGGGTTTGGATGGTAATCTGGTCGACACAGCTGTTCGAATGGAGATTTAAGGAAACAGTTCATGTGATGGGATTTGGATGGTAATCTGGTTGACACAGCTGTTCGAATGGAGATATTGATCTGACAACAGAACCTGACATAATCTGTGGATAATAGACAGTTGCATATAGGAGCAGCGTATAAGTTTGCGAGTTTTTGCGTACTGATATTTGTCACCATGGATCAGTTTGGTGTCAGCTTTGAGGAAACTGATGAGGCTGTGTGATGATGTTCCTTTTTGTAAAGATCTGGAAACATTGTAACTGGTGTAGAACAGAAAGGGAAGTTTGCTTTGTTAAGAAAGAATATGTATGTGTCACAACCTCTGGGTTTCATCTTTTTTGGGGGGAACTGGTGTTGTTATCATTTCTGTTATATATGCCGTCGTTTGGTTCATGTAATCATGTTCTGCTGCAAGTGTTCATCAAGCTTCTCGTGTATCTTTTAGTGTTTCCTATGGGACCGCTCGTTTGTGTAGGTGAGGTGCAGCGACGGTCCAGATGGTGCCGGGCTGCCATGCGGGGAAACATGCGGATGGGGACTATATCCTCTAAATATCTCACACGGAATAATATGTTTGATGTTCACATAAACAATTACCTCAAACATAATTGAAACTTACAGCTGCAACTAAGTGAACAAAAATGCTACAGATTTTATATGTGTTTATAACTAAATTTTGAATATTAGGAGGACAACAATCCGTTGTAGTCTAGCTGGTTAGGATACTCGGCTCTCACCCGAGAGACCCGGGTTCGAGTCCCGGCAACGGAAATTTTGTTTGCCTTCCTAGAAACACGCAACAGACATCTCTAGTTCTGTTCTTCGCCTAATTTCTTCTTCCTTTTCATCCCTTACCAGTAACAGTAAACAGAACTCAACATTAAAAAAAAAAGGGTACCGCGAACATATCGTAAGACTGGGAGAACGATAAGTACAAAATTATGGGTCCCCATAACTCAGTCACAAGACCACTTATTTCATCTGTAACATCATGATATACCAGAACGATTTGGTTTCCATACGGCCTTATTGATACCAGAAAGAAATGAACCAAAAAAACTATCACTCTCATATACCCAAATAAAAGCTATAACTGCGTCATTCCACAGCATAACATGGTATCTCATATCAAGGCACCTACTGATTTCGACCCCAAGGTCAGCTTTCCATCGCACTCAGAAGAGAGTCAAGCAGATTAGCTCCTGCCAAGTAGGAGCGGGAAAAAAGTTGGCAGGCATATTACGAAGCTCCAAGGACGATGGGAAAAAGGCCCGCAGGTGACCTGTTCAATCACTCGGAACTGGGTCTGGCCACTGTGTTCATGCTATCTGCATGCCAACTGCGAGACGGAGATATCATCACTCAGGGAGATTAAGCCGGTCGAAGAGAACCAGAAAACTCTGCTCAGGTACGCTGTACAGGAAACCGAGCTCTGCGCCTCCAAGGTGTGGGATTGTACTCTGCAAAATACGCATTGTATGTCAACAGCAATGTTGCAACTAGACCAGATCCAATGAGGGACCCAACCGAAAATGTAGGTCGCATATACAGTTCAAAATGTATTGCAGAATGTAGTTGGCACTTGTCTTGCTATGTAAACGCCTTTCATGCAATTTTTTTGAATTTGCACAAGAATACCAGAATCTAACATTGTGTACCATGACCACATCTTTTAGGATTTCCAGGCTGGAATTGAGTTATTTGTTCCATGGAATGATCTCAGGAGACAAACTTTGCTACATGAACTACAAATGAGATATTTCTTTCCAAACTTGTAAACAGTTTCCTTATCAATTGTATTTTCTCCAATAAATTTACAAAATTGTTCAGTCCAGAGCCCGCCATGAATCAAGACAGTTCATAGGTGCACTGGAGGCCAAAGATATTCTTCGAGAAAATTCCTTATCCGCCATCGACTAAAATCTCTCTTCCCTTTGTGCCACTGAAAAAATATCGTTCCTTATCCACCATCTACTTAAACTTTCTCTTCCCTATGTACCATTCTCCATCCAATTTAACACCAATGACAGTTAAGTGGAGGTGAAATGACAAATTTACCCCTTTCTTCTTCCTCTCCCACCTGCCTGAGCACACCTTGACAGCCTCCGCTCCATCCCCCTCCCCAACGTCCTTCTCCTCCAACTCCTCCTAGTCCATCTCCGATGACGGTGGCTCCATCTCTTCCTTCCCCGGGGGCTCGGCGCTGCCGGCGCAGCGGGGAGGGGCCGGCTGCCGAGCGCGGAGGCCGGCGTGGGGCGGGGCCGGCAGCCGGGCACAGGTGACCTGGCGCGGGGCGGGGCCAGCGGCTGAGCACGGAGTCCGGCGCAGGGTGGGGCCAACGATCACATGCAGAGGCCGGCGCAGGGCGGCGCGAAGGTCGCTGCGGCCCTGGCTCCCCGTGCTGGATGGCCACGGCTGCCATGCGGGTGAGGGTGGTGGGGAGCGCTGTCGCCTGCGGAGGCCTGGAGGCTGAGGCGCTCGCGGTTGGGCCTGGAGGCGGAGACGTCGCTGGTGCGTGCGGACTGCGGAGGGAGATGGGAAACTGAGCTGTTGTGCATGGGTGACCAGGGCCAACACTGTCATTTCTTCTCCATTTGATGGTGCATGCTGTTAAATTGGATGGAGAATGGTAGATAGGGAAAAAAGTTAAAGTGGATGGCAGATAAGGAACATGTAATTTCTCAGTGGCACAAAGGGAAGAGAGATTTTAGTCGATGGCGGATAAGGAATTTTCTCTTCTTCACTCAGCAAGTGCCCTTCTCTGGGAACAAATCAGTATTCTCAAGTATATCTCGTAGTGACATGAAATGGTGTTTTAATAGTCTGTCGAGTGTCGACTGGTGGTATAACTCCCCACTCGACAAGTTTCCAAAAACAGGCCCCGAGTAAACTCTCACTGCAGACCAAACTGTGTAATGGCCAGGTTGCACATTATGCCTGTAGTTGCTACTTAGTTACCAGTTTCAGGAATGTGAGACTGCATATGAAAAATAACCACCATTGATATTTCATTTTACCTTGCCGTTGAGCACCAGTAGTTCGCCATCCACCCATCGAGGATTTTTGAATCCAGGTTGAGCTATTCTACCCTGACCTTTATAGCTGGCAATCTGCAAAAAAAAAAAAAAAAGAAAAAAAGAAAAGAAAGTTCAATTAGAGTGAGAAAGTTGCATGTGACATACAAAAATGTTCACCTTGGGAATCTAACTAAAGTAGGTGACTTTCACTTGTCAGAATAGCACAAACTAAGGCTCTGTTTAGAACTGCTGAAATTTTTCCCCATTCCTGTGTTTTTCCTCTGAAAACGAAATTGAACTGTTTCCTTGTGAAACTCCTACATACTTCCTGTGAAATTCATGTGTTCCAAACAGACCCTAACATCCAAGCACATATATTAACCAATCAGATCTGCTGAGAGAAATTACCACACCGAATTCCTCTGGGTAGGCGCCACGATTCTCAAGACGTTTGCCCTTCCCAATCTTAGCACGGAACGTTATCTGCGACAAAAATTGATCAGCAGAATATTATGGGAGGCTGATGAACAGCATTAAAGAAAAAACAGATGTCCCAACCTGGCCAGCAGGGACACTCAGATCACCAGTCAGCTTTACTGCTTCAACATACTCGAAAAACTCAACGTCATCAGTACTGTTCCAGTGGCCAAACTTTCGACGGAGCTGCACAATCTCTGGTCCATATGGACTAAATGCTCCAACATAGAGACCTACATTGTAGCCCATAATCCAACTGTTAGGTTATACAAGCATAGACCATCAATTTAACTGGGGAAGCATTACCATTAAATGGATCTGTGCTGTTCGTGTCCGTAATGATCCGATTGAAAACGGTATTCTCGGTCAGCTTGACTCGAGCCTTGCTTAACGTAAGCCTTAAGAGCTCCTGAACTTCTTTATTTATCTGCATTTATTACGCCATCTGTCAGTTAACATGCTTGCAGTTGCAAGATTAACAACAACGATCTGGAGAAATGTTAGCAAAAGACAGCTACCATCTGGGATAAGATGAAAGTGCATATGGACAGTGGTCTTATCAGCACATAACATCTGATAGTCTAAAAAGGGAAATAGTAAAGACATTGGACACTAATTAGTTTAATAGCAATTACTTGTTCTTTCGGTTCCAAATCCAGAAGTCATCAGATTGTTGGAACATGCATCTAGTCAGTTGCTGGAGCCTCCCAGTTTTCTTTAACCCTTATTTATACAGCAAAACACTCATTTTCGCTTATACTGGAAGGTGTGCTAAGATTACTGATGTATCAGTACATCAGACAGGGACTTGAAAAGTTCCTAAACTAGCACATCCCGTACTATGGACAAACACCTTTAGGATGGCACAAATGCCATTAAACCTTAATACCTTAGAAACATTGAGGATTGCTGTAGTTAGATTATAAGATTTTACTCAACTGTGAACAAACACTGATGCACTCTAGTAAATATTCATGAAATATTCAAAGCTATGGACATATATAGCAAAACCAATACCATTCCTACCTTTGAAGAACTCTTGGTTGTACCCCATAATGCCTTAGCAACATCAGAAGGCATAAGCTCTGATGCTAATTTAGCAGCCATATCAGCAACTTTCTGTTTTGCAGCCTTTGTTTCAGCCAGATCACGATCGGAACCTTTTCCAGGAATGTAGAGTTCGAAGGAGTCTTTTTCCATGTTCATTATTTCAGCTGGAACTCGAACATATGATTTTGCTCCAGCATCTTCTTTATTGTGAACCACTCCACTAATAAAAAGCTTCACCTCTGTACCTTTACTTTCTTCATCCATATCTTCTTCTGGAACATCTTCCTCCTGCTCACCTTTCTCAGTGCTAGGCTCTTCCAATGAGTTTTCTGATGTACTCTTCACACCATCTTGCACTAATTCTTCCGATGAATTTGCAGCCAATTCAGTTTCCTCTGACACATCTACATTTATTACCTGAACTTTGAATTCAGGAATCCGAGACTTGAAAAAATTCAAAACACCTTTTAATCCCTCAACACTACTATCCTTGCTGCTACCAACATCTTGCTCTTTCTCTTCAACATCCTCATTTCCTTTTATCGTAGTATCTGTACTTTCTTCCTCTGTGACACTAGCAGATATAGCACTACTTTCTGATGAATTTTCATTCTCTAGCTTAGCTGGACCTTCCGTAATCGTCGATGATATTGATGATGCACTTGAAGTTCCCTTTGTTGGTCGTAAGTGTACCACCTGTCTAATTTTTCATAAATACAAATATCAAATCTGTGAACAACAAAGGTTTTCTTCTATTTCCTAAGCTGTGTAAAAGATTGTAATACAGATGAATATCACTTTCATCAGTGCACCTTCATTGTATATGTTTCGTCATCTTCTCTGACAAGGAAAATTTCAAATAATGGAGTCCCTGAAGATGCAGTGACCAGTTGCCTACACAAAAACGAGTATTTGGTGTTAGAATTGTACAATATTCAGACGCTTGCCTGATTTTGACTTGTAAGATTAAGTTACAATCTGTGGGAAACACACCTTGGGCTGTAGCTCTTGGCGACATATCTCCCGACACCAGGGCTTATTTGTACAATTCTCCCAATGGAATCATCAGTGTCCTTAGCGTATCCCACCCACCAACCTACCTGAAATGGAAATGATTAGAATCCATCCCAAACGCAATTCATACAGGATCCCATCCAAAGTGTTTTGATGGCTTTGGCTAGTGATACCTGTTCCTTTAAATGACCAAAGTTAAAGGGGCAGTGTCATGGGTCATGCTTTTTCTATTAGATCCAATGATCCATTACCATGTTAGCACAAAATTAGTGAGTTGCTGTACAAATAGTTTGTTTAGGATGAGGTGTGCTATAACTAACTTTAGAAGGGCAACAATTCTGCACCTGAATGGACATGACGCAATGAAAAGGCACAGAGGAAAAAGGTATGAAGTGATGAAAGAGCTGGTAATTACCAAGCTGGTCCCAGCAAGCCTTGTCAACCTCGAAGCGTCCTGGTACCGCTGTTCCTCTATTGCACTCTGCGGGAATTGAGCAGAAACGAATGGTATAGTTAGAACATCGTGATCCAAACAGGTGGGGAAATAGACACGTCTCAATTGAAACTCTGAAATGGAACACGATGTCCGGCAGCACAAATCAGGCCCGGACCTTGAGCTCGTCCATGACGTGGGCGACGGCGTCGTTTCCGGTGGTATCTGTGATTGCCTTCTTGAGCTTGGCGGCCTCCGCGAAATCTTCGTTCTCCACCGCCTCCTCCAGCTGGAACTGCGGTGGGCGGAGCAGGAGTGATCGTCAGATTGGTCCGCTTAGAAGTCAGGAGACGATGAATTGGTGGTTACCTGAAGGAGGGACGCGTAGCTCTCGGCCTGGTCGGCCTCGTCGAAGTGGCGGCTCCATCGGGTCCAGTCCCAGGTGGAGGGCGACGATGCCGAGGAGGCGGCGGTGCAGAAGCAGCAGCCGGCGGCGCGTCGGGCGGCGGAGGCCGCTGGCGGGCGCACGGCGGCGGGCGGGGAGCGGCGGGTGGGAACGGTGTTGAGGGGCGGGCGCGCCGCCGCCGGCGTGGCGCACGCGGTGGCCGCGTGGGACATGGCGCTGTACTGGATGGCCGCGGGGGGGGGAGCGGTGCGGGGCGCCGGGCGTGGGGCACAGCGGGCAGAGGCTGGCACGCACCTGATTTCAGATAAGGAGGACGCCGTGAGTTGATTTTGGGAAGTGGCACGCACAGTGTTGTTTGCATGTTGTTGCGCTGCGTGCTCCCTCGCCCACACATTGCGAGGTGGGCCTGCTGCTGCTATTTGCTCCCTTTTTATTTCAGGAGGAAAACCGGTGACTTTTTTTTCCTATTCTACGGACTACGCTATAAAAAAAGAGCGAGTTTCTTTAAAAAAAATTTTACTCAAGAAGTTATACTCTTGCGTCGATCCCACTACGCAGTTATAAGAGGATTAAAAAGGTAGAAAGACTCAATTCCTCTTTTTTTTTTCTCACCTATTTCCTATCCGGTACCCACCGGGCTGCTAATTGTCCACGGAGCAAGGAAACAGTAACGTCAATTAACTTTCCTTTCCTTAACGTCAATTGCCGATTGCCTTTTTTTAATGTTCCTTAATTTGGCAATAGCCATCTTTCTTGATTTTCGTCCATGTGCTACAGGAGGCTATCGAGAAGGAAACTTGCCCCCGACCTCGCCATTACCCTACCCGTCTCCATTCCAGCGCCGCCTTGCTGGCGCCGCATGCCGCGCCCGAAGCCGCGGCTCGCGTGCCCCGACCCGCTCGAACGCCACCCTTGACGCCGGCACTGCGGGTCTCGTGCGTCCGGGCGTGGCACTGCGGGTCTCGTGCGCCCGGGCACGCCCGGACGCCGCCGCCGCTGCTAGCGCGCCCCGGTCACGTGGACACCGCCCCCCACGCGCGACCCGCGCGCGTGCCGCGGTGGGTCTCGCGCACCCCGACACGCCGGACGCCGCCGCTCGACGCCGCGGCTAGCGCGCCCATATCGCGCGGACACCGCCCCCACTCTGCCACCCGCGTGCCCCGAACGCCGCGTGACGCGCCCTCTGACACTGCGAAAGCCCGGCGCTCCGACCGCCTGCGCCGCCCCCGGACGCCGGCGCCGCACGCCGCACCCAAAGCCGCGGCTCCCGTGCCTTTACCCGCCTAGACGCCGCCACTCGACGCCGGCGCCGCCGATGCCACGACTCATGCGCCTCGGTCGCTCGGACGCCGCGACCGGACGCTGGCGCCTCCCGCCGCCCCCAAAGTCGCGACCCGCACGCGTGCCCTGGCCTCGGACGCATACACCGCGCGCCGCGCCCAGCCAACGCAGCGCCCGCCGACGCCGTGAAAGACGCCGCGAAAGCTTTGTTTGTACATGTTGCTTCAATATGATTGACTTAATGTTGTTGTAATTTAACTAAATCTATGTTTTCTCAGATGCAGCATCCGCGTCGTGTGATTCGATCACGCAGACCGCTCGGAGATATCACGAATGATGGATCAGCGAATGTTTGCAAAAACATACAATAAGCAAATTCAAATGTTTTGTCGGAGTTAGATGAATGTATACTAACTCTGTAACTTGATCTATCAAAAATACCCTATAACTTTATGCATTTTTTAACCATCTAGAGGATATTGCAAAGAGCCCTAAAGAGCGGAAAATGAAAAGGGAAGAGAAAAGTATGAAAACTTATTTGAGGAGAAGAAGGAAGAAAAACGGACTAAGGCAAGAGCCAGCTATTATCGACCGTTCAACATTGCCTAATTTTTCCTGAGGGAATTATTCCTTGTGGCAACATCTTAGAACGAGATGACTACGCTGGTACCAACAAACCCCAACGACATGGCCGGTAGAATCTATTTTAATTGATCGTTTTAAAAAACATGCCTGCAATAGTTTAGAACCTGTTATGATATTTTTCTATAACAATTAACCAGGTGATGGGATTGGTCACGATGATTGGCTACATAGACATGATTTGTATGCGAGGCCTTATGTAGATAGATCCAAAAATTTGTGGGATGACACAAATGTGATGTCAAGTGTAGGTAACTAAAAAGTGCACCACATAATTTTTGGAGGATGCACATGGCCTACATACTAAGCCAATGTTTATCGATATTTTATTATTTCAGTTTTGAATGGTGCCATCGAGAACACCCCGTATAATGCACTTAAGAGGGGGGAAATAGGGAATGGTATTCTCGGTTGTTGGATGATGCAAAGCATAATAATGTTACTAAGGTCAATGGAGGATGCGAGCACGTAGAAACTCCACGAGGCAAGGTAATACACTAATCATAAGTGACACGAGCTGTTTATATTGGTTATTGTCCACGAGGCAAGGCAAGGTACTTGTAGTAACCATATATACATGTTGTTTATAATATCATTAGTAATTTGTGGATAGGTGTATAGTATGCGTTCATACTTTTGATGTTTACAAGGAACCTGCCCCAATGCAACTCCGCAAAGTGGATTGACTCAGCACGTTTCTAGGATGATCCGTGGTGGCACTGCGTAGAGTTCAAACCCATTTGACTCTGTCCTATGGGAGCCAGATGAACCGATGCATGGGGTTGAGTGTGATGCCATCGGCATCTCAAAAGCCTTAACACGCAATTAGATTAGCGGTAGTCAAGGATTTGGCTTAATGATGTTTAGAGAAGAGCAACAACTAGGCTAGTAAATCACGAAGTCAAAAATTTTCTAGTGGAATATGCAAAACCCTGAGTGCACTTGTGACTATAGTTCAAAATATAATGTGTTTTGGACCAAACTCTCTATAATAAACTTGTAGAAAATCTCATGAGGAATAACTTTGGTATTATGTGTGTTGACATGCATAAAGGTTTGCAAGGTGTTTTAGCTCATTTTCTATCTTCTAGTGAATTCTGTCCAAATAGACCTGAATGGAAAATTCAAATTTTGAGCAACCAAAGACATGATCATGCAAAACATCATATACGAAAGTTGTAGATAATTAAAAACTACACAACATTGGTATAATACTCTTTCTCTTAAAATGAGCATAAAATAGACTTTAGGAATTTCTAAGTTTGCATTAAACCTTGGTCAAACTGGAGTTAGCAGGTTAAATTCAAATTTAATCATATTTAAACTTGGAATCTGATATTACTCCTTTTGACAAAGTTGTAGATCCTAAAAGGTACAACGTTTCATTCAATTGGGTCCTTTTCAAATTCGGACTCTAGAATACCCAAAAACTCAAGTTTCAAACAGGTCTTCCTGCGGTCAACAGGGTTTTCCTATTTTTCGAATTTTGTTTTCTCCATGAGTCGCTGACGAGTGGGCCCCACCTGTAAGGTCATCGGATTCCTGCTCACGCGGTTGGGACACGTCGCACGGGTGGGCCCCACCATCCCACGCCTCCGCAGACTCGGTCCATGAGCTCTCCATTGCTTTTCCCCATCCGGTCCCACCTGTCAGTGCCTACGGGTCCATGGACTCAGCCCACGCCGCGTCGCCCCTCCTTCTCTCTCGCTCAAGCGCGCCCATGCGGCGGGCATGGCCTGCCCGAGGCCACCAGGGCGCCGGGCGCCGACCGCGCCTCCCTCTCCCCGGCCTCCACTTCCTTCGGATGGGAGGAAGCTACAGCTTCGACTCCGCACCGCACCCACCACAAGTTCCTGCCCTCTCCCTGCCTCGCCTTGCCCGGAACCCCGCTGCGCGCGCCGCCGCCATCAGAGCCCGGGGCGAGCTCGCGCCCCGTCCCCTACGCGTGTCCCCGCGAGCCACTGGAGCCGTGCCGCTCTTCCCCTCCCTCTCCTCCACCGAATCCCTAAAGTCTAGGCCGCCGAAATCGCTCCACCACCGCGTATTTCGTCGCCGGAGCTCCTCGTCGCCCATCACCGTCGCCGGGCTTCTACGCTCCCTCCCCGTCCCTCCAGGCAGTGGGGGGTAAGTTCCCCACCCTCCTCTCTCCCTCTCCCACCCCGCGGGCGAGCTTTGGGACCCCACGTCGCCCCGGACAGGGCGCGCCGCCGGCCCCGTCCCCTCCTTGGCGCGAGGTTGAAGGAGCCCAGGGAGGAAGACGGTTATTTTGTGATCTAGCCCTTGGAGTCCGGTAAATTTCAGTTTTATCCAATGTACTGCGCAATGAGTCTCTCAGATCTTACAAGCTAGCCCCTGGAGTCTAGGGTTAATTGCGCTTAGGTCCCTGGGTCCAGTGATTTTCGTTTTATTTTTAATGTTTCGACAGTGAACTTTGAAAATTCATAGTAAATCAAATAAAAATCTAAAAATGATAAACTCAGTTGCATTGTAATCCTTGTGAATAGATCTACAGGATGGGTAAGATGTGGTTATGTGAAAAGACTGTTTTACCCTCGGTTTGTGGCATGCATGCTAAATCAACTTAAATGGTAAAAGTGGTCTAGATGAGCTCCAAATGCTATGGCATTTGGACACAACCTGTACTAGAGTATCTAGACCCTATGTGATTTTTGGTAGCCCTAGAATTGATTGTATGATTACTGATTTACGCTTGAGCATGTATTTTAGGCCTTTTATTAGCATGGAAAATGCTTGCTATATAAAACATGATCCAAAAAATTATACCCTAAATTGTACATGCTCTTTGATGCATAGGTAGCTTACCGGAAAGATTGGAAGCCCTGTATGTTATGTTTTATTAGTGTTTTGAAATAATGAAATGAAATTCATGTTAAAATGAATAATAAGAAAGGTGGTTTTGTAGTGCGAAATAAATTCTAAGAAAAATCATGACGCTTCATGTTTAAGTTTAGGTCCCAGAAAGTGTTTTTAGGAAATTTATAGTTGCCATTTGATATGTGATTTACAAACAACACGTGCTAGGTTAATATAACTGGTAAAATAGAAAAGAGCTATTTAATATGCTCTAAAAATCTCACCGAAGTTCATGTAGCAATGTTATTGTGCAAGGATGCTAATGTGATTATTCAAGAATTTTGGGTGCTGTTTCATGAGAAGCTTAGGTATAGTCACTCTAGTAGGCTTAAAAACGAAGAAGATAAAAATGGGGCAGGTTAATGAACGTGTACGTATTAGTTGTGATTTCTCCTATCTATTATTCTTGATGTGTGCGAAATTATTCCTAGGGGAGTCTCATATTTTGTGCATGCATGTTGTAATCAAAACCATAAAGCTACTAATGCTAAGCAAACCATGAACAAGTGTCTATCTTGTATCTATGACCACCAAATTTCAATCCCCAAAGCAGCACCCCTATCAGTAATACTTCAGTGAAGATAACAATAACTTAACCTAGGACAAAAGTGCATAATTTGTTCACTTATATGCTTGTTTGATGCCTTGCTTGCATGTGGTATAAAGGACATATTAAAATTGATAACTGAACCTATGAATGGATCCATATGTTGCTTTAAGAACATCTAATGGTAAGAGTGAATGCTTGCTCTAGGTCCATGAGAGTACTCCCTGTTTACGTAGTTTATCAATCACCTTTCCGCCTGTTCACGAAATGATTGGATAGTGTGTACTTTATCTCCATGCATCATCCGCATTGCATCAATGTATGCCATTCATATAGCGACGCTTATTGCATATACGTGATCAATAAGCAATTGCGTGGAGCTACGTCAAGCAACGGTGGTCCAGAAGATCAACTAAGCCCCAAACACGACCTGGAGAGCCCATCAGTTGTGTTTGGAAGGAGGAGTTGTCCAAGTGATCAAGGGGTTGCGTGGGGCAAAGCCCTACAACCCGTCAAACTAACTTTAGCTTAGTTTGTTGGTTTGATTGAAAATAAGCAAAGGTAGGCAGGACCATGATTTCTCCCAGCTAATATGATAATTGATTGTTTCATTACGCATCCGCATTAGGAATTGATTTAAAACCATTGCATTAGATCTCCTGGCCGCCCTGGCCCTAGCACCTGTATATAGAGTTCGTATGACGAGTTGCCTAGGCTATGCTAGGTGCGAGTAGACATGAGTGAAAGGAGTCACTCGTCGCAGTAGATGATTTCAAAGATTACAAAACTTTTACTATTGGGAAAGTAACATTATGCTCATGATTTAAATGGAGACCGGGTGGAGAATAATCCTATTTTGTGGTGTGCAGTTGTTGTATCATTTGGCTCCGCCCGAGTCGTTTAAGGCCCGTCCGCTGTTCGTCTGCTGATCGGCATATCATTGCTAGAGTGCTTAACCGGGAAATGGGACCGGTGAAGTCTTACCTGGGTTTGTCCGGAGTTTTCGAGGCTCCGCCCATCCACTTACTGGAGGCCGATGGGCCCGGGGGCGCTTGTACTCGAACGAGGGCTGACCCAGGGCACTGTGGTATCGCTCCTGAGAGAGCACAACCCGGGGATTAGGTGGGGGCGCTTTGAATCTTGGGACAAGACAGGTGGAGATGGGGACTATATGTGGGAACGCGATGGCCAGTAAACATATACCCTTGGCATGATAGTTATTCCCGGAAATTAAAAATCGATTCGAATCGCTGATGCCTACCAGGTGTGGGAATGCCAATATCACTGTCGGGCAGCGTAGTAACTACTTGGATATATTATATCTGTTACTCATGTTTTCAAATACTACATGTTTGTATTGTATTGCTTACATTTCTGCAAGTTAGTATTATGGAGTTATATGCAAAAGATGAATCTTGATACTCTATATTGATATACCACTGTTTAAAATCAATGGCTAAGGATCCACATGCTAGTAAGCAAGCTTTGCGTCAGCTGTAAGCCAATCCATTAAGTCCTACTAAGTAATTAGTACTCAGGGTTTGCCCTCACCTTTTAAGAACAGGTACCGGCAACATCTGGACAACTGCTTGGAGAAGGGTAGTACCGGTGGGCTCGGTGCTGCTCGCCTCGATCAACGATGCGTGAAGACTGGTAAAGTATTTCGTTCCGCTGTGAGATGTTTTCAAATTCGCTTCCGCTATTTGATTCAAACTTGCCTTTCGTATGGTAATATGTTGAAACTTATATTATTATTTCGAATCGGTTTGTAAAACAAGTTTATATATGCTATATTCAACTGTCTGAGATGATGTATCTGTTGTGGCTCTATTGTGGGCTGGATGTGTATGATGTCGGTTTCTCTGGGAAAAGGTAATATCGGGAGCCGAATGACTCTCGACGGACGACCGGGTTTAGTTCGGTCTAATCGCACTGCAAGCCAAAGGTGGCAGGTGTGCTTAGCCCGGATTAAATCGGCGGTTCCGCCACATTGAGGATAATTACAAATATTACCAGTTGTTTGGCATATGCACCATGTGACTTTAATACCGTTGTCACGTTGTTGCGTGTTTTTTTTCACAGAAAATGATTTGGATAATGAAGATTTTGATGATGGTGATGATGACATGTATGAGGAAGCAGAGGTTAGGGTTTTCAATGAGAGAGGTAATGTGTGCACGATGGTTTCAATGGTGGACCAGTGTTTTGTGCTTTGACACCATATGTATTTCATTTCTCTACGCAAATTTTCAATATAGATGTTATAAACAACTTGGTTTCCAAGACGCAGTTGTGGACCCTTTTGACTTTGTATACAACAAACTTTCAAAGAGGCATCTTTTGCTAAAGAAGGTACCAAACTGTAACTGTTGCTACGCAAAGTGGTTCCTTGGTGAAAGACCGGTATTCTGTTGCTGTAAAGGAAATGTTAGCATCTTGTAGGAAAGCAGTGTCAGATGAACTTTGCAGGTTGTTCGAGAGCCAAACAGATTGGGATGCAAAATACTTCCATAAACATATTAGGTACTTCAACTCACACTTCTTATCTTTCACCGGCTTTTGTGTGTCCCTTGATCGGAAACTAGCCACTGCAAATGGCACTGGGGTGTATACGTTTAAGGCCCACAGACAGATTTATCACATGTTGGATCAGTTGGTATCTGGGGAGAGAAGTCCCCGCCACATGCAGCTATCCTTTTATGACACAGACGATAACATTGCTCATAGGACTAGAGATCCTCTGAAGCTAAATGGTGATTTGATATGAAAAACATTGGGTATCCTACAAATTAATCCGTATGTTTAGTGTTTAAAGCCACTAAGCACAATGGGAAATTTGCAAGAATACACCATCGCCTTAAATACAAAAGTTTTTTTGATCAACGAATGTTTAATGCACATGTATGGATTAGGTGGCTGCCATATGGATGGATGGGAATGATTCGGAGCACAGGTTTAATCGGCGTGTTGTCAGTTTATAGAAAATCAGATAGGCCATTCTATATCTGAGCATATCATGTGTGCTTTGATCCATTGGGATATCTCCTATTTTTCCCTGGTGGAGAGACTGGATGGAAGGGATAAAAACATATTACATAGGGACATGCCCGTCATGAATTCAAAGCGGACTAAGACTAAAACAAGATGGAAGGTATGAATTTCTAATCCAGCTTGTTTTGTGATGTGCCGGTTTGTGTTGCTTATTGCTTAATAAAATTCATTTTTTATGCAGTTGAATATTGTAATTGACGGCTGAGCTCTTAATTTGGATGATGGTGCCGAAGGTATCGTACAACATGATCAAGGTTCAACTGATTACGTGTGAATCATTAATTTTTTTCAGTTCTACAATGATAATTTGTTTTGATACCACGATAGATTTCGACGATGTGCGTGATAGTGTCGATGTCATCGACCATGATACAGACGGGCAACGTCTTTACCTGTCACCGTTCATATGCTTGTATTTTTGCACTTTTATAATCTTGTATTTGATAAACATTATTATAATAATTTAAATATCTTAATCATATTCGGTTACACTTTGTTTTGTTTTGTTTTGTTTTGTGGAGACACATGGGACACTTGATGATTACTTGGCTGATCTTGTGGAGTCCAACACGCTGTGCGTTATCAGGAGGTTGTACATTACGATTTTGGCTTTGTGTGAGTGCGCAAATACCCATGTTTTATATGATAAGTATTTTGATCCAATGGTTGAGGACTATCGTTGGGATACTGAGAGCCGCACAATGGACGAGCAGATGTTGCTTAGAGGCATGTCTTATCATCTCACTTCTATGAAATCGGAGACTACGGACTTCCACAACTAGAGGAGTCAGGTAACACAAAACCCAATGCTTGCAAGAAAAAATTTGAATCCATTTTATTGTCACATGTCCATTCATATGTAACATTTAGTGCTCAGCAAATGTTTAATCCAATGCTTCGGGAGTTGTTTAATCAGGGTTTCATCAATTTTATCAACTTGTTTTTAATGCTATAATGCACGTGTTATTTAATCAGTTGTGCAATGTTATTTCAATTATGTAACACACTGCCAACATAGTTTTATTTCAACGTGTCTTTAATGTTATGGGTTGTTTGGGGGGATTTCAGACAGGTGCTTCCAGTGGTGGCTCATGGTACTAGAGTCACGATATGTTGCATTGCCACTGAGGTGTGTCTCGACATAGTACATGGGTATTGGTCAAGATGAACATAAATGTTGACCCAACCAGGAAGGGTACGAAGAATGTTGCGTTAATGGAAGTGTTAGATATATGATTTTTGTATGGTTATTTATTTTGCACGTGCATTCAGAAAGTAAAGAGAAAATATGTCTCATGTGCGATTAAAACTGGTGTTGTTAATACATTTTCACTACAGAAAATATGTCTCATGTTAATTCATTCATATTGCAATGGACACTTCAACTAATTTCAGCATGGATTGAGCATGGTAAAATCAAATGGGTCATTTTGTCGATAATTGCATTCGGATCCAAAGTAAAAGCTCCAAAATCTAAGTTTAGCTGTATCTGAACTTTTAAATGGGTCATTTTTTAGGAATGGACCGACAAGTAATAGAATCACATGTTACCCCCTGGGATGACAACATTGACTCACAGCTCCAAGCAAATACAACCTAGAGGAAAATATTAGTTCCCATATCACTCCAATTTCATTGTTCTTCCATTATGAATATTTTTCCAATTTATATGTGTGGCATGCACATGCATATTTATTGTTGTACGTCGTAACTTGTAAGTATGTTGTAAAATATGATATGTAAGTATCAGACAACTATGTATCTTGATTTCTTGAATTCTGAACATTCTTTATACGTTAAGTCGGCAATAAAGTTACTATATTACAATTTAGTAGTTTTTTCAAAAAAATTATATAGCCGGGCAGTGCCGTCCGTGCATAACTACTAGTTTTTCTGTAAAGGAAGTACTCCCTCTGTCATAAAATATTTGTTGCCTTTTTCGATTTCAATGCACGGCAAACTCTCCCTCTTATTCAAAAAATATTTGAATATTTTTTCGAATATTTCTGAAATCAAGGAGCATGACAAATATTTTAGGATGGAGGGAGTACTTTCTCTATTAAAAATAAGGCATATGATTTTTTAACATAGTATTTAAGTTAAACTTTAACCATCAATTTTTAAAATATTTTATAATAAAAGATAAAAATATCATCATAATAAGTGCTTTTGATTATGAATCCAAGTACATGCATACATTGAAAATTTATGTTTTTTACTCAATTGTTAGTCAAAGATTTAAAATGTCAACTTTTCAAAAATTTATATATCCAGAATCCACCTTTGATGAGTTGATGGACCTAATATCCTGCTAAGTGTGCAATGAGCCACCGATTGCCGTCAAGAATGAATGGTGCTGGTGAATCCTCGAGGAAGCTGGAAACCCGAGCCTCGTAGCCGCACTAGGTTGAGAGAGTGTGTGGTGAGACGCCTTGTAAGAGCAACTAGGAAAAAAGGAGAGCTTATAGGAAAACACAAGGAGAGACAAGAACTTGTCATCTAGATCGGTGAATCCTCTGCAAGCTACACCAAACCTACGATCGAAGGTGTAAACGGATTTGGATTAGTGCCAAACTTGGTGAGCTTGTTACACACTCATATGTATGTTTGATACGTATGGTTGGCTTTAGGATTTGTTTGGTGTAGAATCAAATTTGAGAGGTGTTTCATCAATTCAAGCAACTGCAATTTCAACACAAAGCAAATGTATTAGGTAATTGATTTGGATGATTAGCCTTGACCTTTTGGTCGAGCAATGATAGCGTCAATGGCGTCGCACACCTCGCTAGAGGCTTTGCTTTTGTATGCTCTGCCATGTTGGGCGGTGGTGGGTTCATGTTGTCACATTCTCGTAGGAGCGTCTCTTTGAGAAGATTTTTGATAGGCTGCGGTGGTACACTGAGCCTTTTTAGAGAGAAGAAGCTCAGCTATTCGCTCAATGGGATGTTGGGTCATTAAATCTGTCACATCGGTCATCTTTTGTAGTTACCGATCGTGATTTGCTTGTTGATCGGTTGATGAAAGACAAGTGGACTTTGAAGACATACAAGATGCTTTAGATGCAAGCCTAGGAAAGCTACACTGCAAGTTCGCCGTGCCGCAAGTTAGGCAAACAAATTTGAGGTCAAATGCTAGGCACATTCTGACATTGAAAATGAACTAAGAAGCCTTTTAAGAATTGTGGCACGCCGAACATCAGACCACTATGCTAACACAAGCTGAGAATCTTTGGCATGCCAGAAGTGTGCGCGTGGCACATTGCGGTAACAATCCAAATATGCCCTTCTTGTCCATTACTTTTTTAAGAGAATGACAAAGTTTGGTGGACTTTTACCACTTAACTTCATGCATGGTATATGAAAATATGTGTAACCATGTCAAACCTTGTCCCGAGTTGGCTAGTCTTTTTTTTTTCTATTACTTCTATTTTGAATTAAAGCTAAATACAATATTTTGACCATAGAAATCAGAGTAATATTTCATCTTGAAATGAAGATCTCTTCATTTTTTAAAAAATTCTACCAAACTATGCGACTAAAACAACCTTTTACGAAAAACTCTATGCTCACTACCTGGACACAACACAGGAACTAAACCCTCACCGTGATCGATGGACACAACATGGGAACTAAATTCACCGTGATTGACCATAGTGTTAGCATTGAGTACCTATAATTTGTCAAGGCATAGCGAAATCATCATTCCTTGGTAGCTAAGGCATGAAACAACAATGATGCATTTTCTTTTCTCATCGATGGATTGATCATCTCGGGACAATGTGCCGTAAGCTTCACGCGTTCGGCAAAGAAACAAAGCAAAATGATCAAGCTCCATAAAAAGACCATAAAAGAATGCCTACTTATTTCTAAAGGATCCCGCTCACAAAAACGGATCTCACAATCTTTTTTTCGGTTGAAACGCGCAAGAACTTATTCAAACACATTTAGGGCAAGCTTGGAAACATAGCTTTCAAAACCATGCTTTTTTGTAAGTTCCGATGATTGGACACGGAGACGACGACCATAGCGTTCAGCCGGGGGCACCGCAAGGAAGTGGGGAAGAAGGGAAAGACCAAGACGAGCCAAAGCGGGCACGACGACCATCATTCCCTCGTCATCCCCACACGACCACGGGCGCAATCGAATGAAAGCTATTCTATTCACACCCATTGAATTCGTCGTCACCGCGAATCCATGGCGGTCACGTCATCATCTCCGCGGCGGCCGCGCCCCCGCCCGCCTACCTACCCACCCCGCCTCTCCGGCTCTCGCCGCCTCCACTCCACGTCCTTTTCACCAGTTCCGTCCTTGGCGCGGCACCCCCGTGAACCTCGCCCGCGGCCGCCCCGCCCCCCGGCGACTGACCAGCTCCAGTGCTCCCCACCATTCCTCCGTTCCACACTTGTTTTTCGAAATACTCCTCCTCTAGCCACTTGGATTCCTTACATCTCCATACTTCGAATCGATTCCGCACCCCCCCCCCCCTCACGCGCTCCGCCTCCGGCCTCCGCCCCCGCGGGTCGCGTCGCGTCGAGTCCACCACCTCCACCACCGCTGGCCTCGGTTCCTTCCGCGCAATTGCACCTGCAAAAGCAGAGCAGTAGACAAGAGTCTCGGCCCCGTCGCACCCCGAACCCTACGCACTGCGGGAAGCTCCCACGCCGCGCCCGCCCTCTATGGACCGGCTCGCCGCCGGCCTCGCCGCGGCGTCCCTCTCCGACCCGGCGGACCAGGGCGCCGCCGCCGGTGGCCCTAGCGCCGATTACCTCCTCAACGTCATGCGCGCCGTCGAGGGCGCAGACGCCACCATCCGCAGCCAGGTAACCGCTCCACCCCCCCGCTTCCCTGCCTTCCCCGTCCATTCGAATCCCATCGCTCCGCCTCTAGCCCAGAGCAGTTTCGGTCGCAACACCTTTACGCGAGCGGGGTGATGATGATGATGATGTGTAAAATACGTACCGGCTGCTTTTGAATTGTTGCGTGTTCTTATACATCATTTCAGCTGGAAGAGAATAACCGCCTCAAGGAAGAACTGATGCGGAAAACACAACAGCTAGAGAGGATCGTAAGTCTGCTTCTGCGCTGCACGGAATTTAGAGGCATAATGTTCCTCGCTCCGCCATCTCGTCCTACCATTTCGTATTAAGATTCAAACATGCCACGAACTCGGGCTGATACCTACGTGTCTTTGTTGGGATTTATGCTCTACTGAAAATTGTTCCTGGCAAAGCTTACTAGCTTAGGATGAAATCTGTAAACATCCATTGGAGCTGAATCTCTACCGAATCTGTGGTTTATCATGCATCTTGAAATGTTTTTTTAACCGTGTTCTCCTTTAATGAAACAGCAAGAATAACAATATTGCACGCTATTGGTGTAAAGGAGTAACACAATAGACATATTTTTTTACCACAACTTTTTTTTTGGGTATACAATGCTTGCATTCACTAGAGCTTTCGGTAGGATTTATCTTTCTATTTCATGCACTACCAACACATGTTTTGAGTTGAAAACAATGTCTTTGAGTTTGTAATCAGCATTGTCAGCTTGTGTATCACTATGTATTTATGGGAAAGCAAACCTCTTGATTGACACGTAACAGCAAGAATTATACTTATATGGCATATTAGTGGGGGCATCAGGCTTTTGTTTGGGAAGGCTCTTACTTTTATTATGTTTCAGAAGGAAGATGCTACGTCCCAAAGTTCTTTCAGTGGAGTAGGTCAAGAGCGCAATTCTGTTGCTAATAAAATTGATGGCTCAAAGGCACTTGACAACGGCTCTTTAGTAAACCCCCAAAGCACCTCAATCCACCATCAGAATGGAAGTTTTGAAAGTAGAGAGCCTCTGGTTCAGGAAAGCTTGAAACAGAAATACCTCGACAGACCCCAGGATAATGGAACATTTAAAAGATCACAAGGAGAGCAGACTGCTGCGGAGAGTGGTGGCCCATTACAGTTCTCTACTCCCTCATCTCGGTCCCTTTCTCCAAATCGGTAATGTAGCATACATATCTACATTTCTGTGTCGCAAATCACAATGATCTTTCGGTTGCAGTATGGTGATAAAAAGAATCCTTTCCTTACAGGCACAGAAAAGATGGAGAGTATGATTCTAGGTTATTGCCAGTTTCGGAGATGAACTCAAACATATCCTGGAAGCAGGTAAGTTCTCGTGCAGAATCATATGCATACCTATGATATGCTGTTCCTAACAGTGATAAATCCTACACAGGACCTTACTGTTAAGGTAAAAGAAGGGGAAGAAGAGATCGCACAATTAAGGAAGCATCTTGCTGATTACTCTGTGAAGGTAATCATTTTTCACGTGAAATGTCACTTGTACTGTATTTTTCCTTTTTGATCTTCTACTGACCACAAATAGATCCTGACAGGAAGCCCAAATACTCCATGATAAATCCATATTGGAAAAACGGATTGCTTATATGCGTTTGGTAAGATGTTCATTCTATCACAAGTCAATAATACCTTGGTGTGAGTTTATCATCTTATCTTAATAAAAAAATTGTTTTCAGGCTTTTGATCAGCAGCAGCAAGATTTAATTGATGCAGCATCAAAAGCTTTGTCGTACAGGCAAGATATTATTGAGGAGAACATTCGTCTAACATATGCATTGCAGGTAGCTTTCATGAGCTCTATGATGTATCTTCATTTGTAGTCTCAGCTCTTACAGTTGGAACCATTTCAAGTTGCGTTTGGTTTTACCATATCCATTTGAATTTGTTGACACTAGAACATACCAGCACAGGAGCACGCTACACACAGGAGGGCACGTTGCAGCACCTCCTATGCAAACCAGGTGGCCTGGTTTCACAAACCGGGTGGTCCGGTTTTGTCAGCTTCAATGGCATACTAGGGAATGCTTGCCTGGGAGGGACCCCATCAGGACAAGTGCAGCTTAGGTTGCCCTAGGTGTAAGGGTGAAGTACATAGACAAATAGCAGCATCAGTGCTGCTGAGGGATGCCTTGGCCCATCGGCTCTATCATGCCAGGGCCAGCCCACCTCGGCACGATTGTTCGTCGCAGTATGTGGGTCAACACGACATGGCTTATTTAATTTCTGTGAGGCAATGCTCCCCATTTGGCCAGGTTTGATGGTAGATTTAATTTTGATCGATTGGATACTCAATCGACCATGACCCTTTATATTTATAGGGTGGGGATGTCTTACTCCGTGTGCAAGTTGAGATTTATTACAAAGAATGAATCATGGGGACTTTTATCTTGGACTGCACAAATCCAAGTTGTCTAGTTTAGGGAAACCTGATGGTCCGATGTTCCCTGATTTCTACCAACTTTGGTCAAGTAGCCATTTCTTATGGATAAGATTTTTTTTTCAATGCCGTAGTCCTTTAAATTTAGGGAACGCATCCTGTGCAAATGCACAGGAAAGTCTGTGCAACCATGCAACTCTCTGTCCCAGGCCATCCAATCTGTATCCTATGGCTGGAGAAGGAGGTGGCCCGCGAACAAACCTGCCTGCAGCAACGCCCTCATCGCTGATGCACTGCCTGGCATCGACAAACCTCCCCTGCCATTGTCCTTATCACCAACGTCGTGGTGCGTCTAGGTGCCTCGTCCATGCCTGCCATAGACGAGCCTGCATTTGTCCTGGACGAACATTCTCCCAGGCAGTTGCGTCGGGACGGATCAGGTACCAGGACTGCAGAGCGGTGATGAAGAATCGCCTCTGCATCGGTTCGCATAGAGCTGTCGCGGTGGGGGCGAACGGATGGAGGGGGCAGGGGGCATTAGAAGACTGGTGGGCAGTTTTCTACAAAATTTTTCCCACCTTCTTTAGTCGTCTGATTCTGATTGGACGCTCTAGATGTGCTGTTTGAACAGTCGCACGGGAGGTCATGTTTGCACACGATATGTTCCCTTAAATTTAATCTTGGCCCATGTGGCTATAGGTCTTAGTGTGATGGGATTAGTCTGACATGTAAAGTATGGATAAGGGACTAGCTTATAAGCCTTTGCATTCCAAACATACCACCCCTGAGTTTACTCTCTGACATGAAGATGGGAAGAAAGTTTAAAAGAGGTGCTTTGCATGCACATGCTCGCCCTATTTTTTTTTCAAACGACGCAGGAGAGCTGCGTGTCATTTCATTAAGCAAGGAGAAAAAATACAAGTGGGGGCTGAGGCCACCACACACTTACGGACTCGCAGACACAGACGCGCCACACACAGGAAAAAACGACCTAAAAACACAAGGGGTGGTGGGTGGCTCAAGAACCCAGCCCCACCAACCTCGCACAAAGCAAGCTAAGGGCTGAATTACCAGCGCCACACCACATGTTGCCTTCCTGCACAATTTTACGGCAGACCATAGAAACATTAGGGCTAATCCCCTCAAACACACAATCGCTCGCCCTATTGATAGGTGGGTAGTGATACAAGGGTGGGGTTGTGTGATGATGTTAGTATAAGTTTATATATATTTTTGACAGTAACAGTATCAGTTTATCTCATGTTGTGTTCATTGTTTGGTGAAACCGTGAAAGGATACTCAGTTTTGCTTATATGTTACTGTCCAGGCAGCCCAACAAGAAAGATTGACTTTCGTACACTGTTTGCTGCCTCTTCTTTCTGAATATGATAACCTCCAGCATTCTGTTCCCGATGCTCAATCAATTGTTAGTAATTTAAAGGTATGTTCTGTTTTATTGTATGTGCGCAACAGTGTTGTCATTTAGCATGCATCCGAATTGTTAGGGCTTTACTATTGTATTTCAAGAAGAATAAGGTTAAGGCCCCCTTTGGAACAAAGAAATTTTTTCCTGTTTTTGCGTTTTTCCTGTGTTTTTGAACTGATTCCTGTGAAATTCCTGTGCCAATCCTGTGAAATTCCTGCGTTCCAAAGGGGTCCTAAATGGTGAAATGATTTTAAGTGCTATACATTTTCTTTTCCTTGTATGAAGTATTCAACAAATATAGCATTCCATACGTTAATTATAGACAAAGCAACCGAACTCAATAACCTGTGACCAAATTGCTTCAACATCATACCCAATTCAATGAAAGTCTGCATCTCCTGCGCGCTCGAGAAAAAAGCTAACCATCTATAAAACTTGTGCTCCTTTCCCTGTAGGTTCTCTTTAAGCATTTGCAGGAGCAACTTATTGTTACTGAGGTGAGCGGTGAGCCATTCTAAAATATCCATATACTTTCGTCACAACATGTCACATCATATTTACTTTCTATACATGTCACATCATAGTCAGTAGTGAGCTTGTCATGCTTGCCTAGTTTAGTGCTGGTATTTCTCACAGAACTTTGAAGTTGCCTTGTATGAAAACTTGGTGGTGCAGGAGAAATTAAGGGAGTCACGATACCAGATTACTCCGTGGCATACTGAATTGTCGAATAATACATCTACTGATCCTCCTGCTGAAAAAGCATTGGTGACCACAGTATGACTCTTTAGTATATATGCATTTGTACATTACTGTTTCAAATTGTGGCTGCATGTATCCTATAACTTCTTTACTTTCTCAGAGCAAAAGCAACCTTGATATTGTTCCCCAGTCAGCATATCCTCATGTACAATCCCCAATGTCTTCCTCTTCCCCTGTTCAAGCTAGAGGTGATTGGGGCGCATTTGGTAACAAAAACCGTCAATTTATTCCAAGTGAGGTTCCTACAAGAAATACCGAACATGATGACATGGGAGGGATTTCTCTTTCAAGCAGGTAATGTCTCTCTTAAGAGATTGAAATAATGTACCTAACCTGCTTTTGGCAGCAATTTCCCCCCTTCGTATTGTTGTTTCACAATTTTGGTAAACATTAAATGTTGTCATCAAAGATCTGGGGAACCCCTTTGCATGGTAAATGTTGCGGTATGACTAGAATGCTAAATACAATATGAATTTATAATTTTCAGAAACAAATTTCGGACAGATATTCATGCTCAAGTATCTCAAGGTGATTCCCATGCTGTCAATTTTGACTTTGAAACCCAGAGTCAAAACCCACCATTCAAGGGTCTTAGTAGAAATGATGTCCTGGATGGTTCAGAGAGCGCTGAAGCCCAAAACACACAAGAACTCTCTACTCGATGGGGTCCTGGGGACTCACCTAATTTGGCATCTGGCCTTGATGATGCAAACCCTTCATATCCATATCTTCCAACAGTTCTTGAGGAGCCTGGTTCATCTTTCTCTGAAGGTAATTACTATTGAATTAAATTATATTGTTTAGCACTACATCCATCTCATAATATTAATAGATGCCTGTTA
Source organism: Paspalum vaginatum (assembly GCA_030272315.1). Taxonomy (NCBI): domain Eukaryota; kingdom Viridiplantae; phylum Streptophyta; class Magnoliopsida; order Poales; family Poaceae; genus Paspalum; species Paspalum vaginatum. Next base: position 7,407,540 of record CM059014.1, on the reverse strand, counting down.
CGAACATGCAGCTGCAGATGATGATCCATTGCCAGGCATAGAAAGGCTTCAAATCACAGGTGAACCTTTTCCTGGACGAGAACTTCAAGCAAGCGGGTACCCCACCAATGGTACCACAACTTGTAATTTTGAGGTGTGTTTGAGTTCTTGTTGATCCATACTGTTGATAGTGAAATTAATGTACTAAATCATCACTTATGTTGTGATTTCTAAACTTTCAACACGATTTCACTTCTTGGAAATTATTTTTTGTTTGCAGTGGGTGCGTCATTTAGAAGATGGTTCTGTAAATTTCATAGAAGGTACCCTTTCACCTTTTCTTTTGTGTGTTCACTTTCTAATTGAGCTTATGTTCTGTGACCTTGTTACTTAAAGTTAGGATGTATTTTGTTGATTTAGGAGCAAGGCAGCCTAGCTATGTCGTTACTGCCGATGATGTGGACACTTTACTAGCCATTGAAGTCCAGCCCCTAGACGATAGGAAAAGAAAGGTACTTATTTTGTCATGTGATAGATCTTCGTGTTATGATGATGTACTTATTTCCAAACTTAACGTTTGCAATAAAATCCAATACTATCACAATAAATGCTCTATAGTAATTCTAGGAAGTAAGTGTTGAAGAAAGGGACCTCACCTTAATGCAAAATTTCCACTGTTAACCCCCATCTGTATGAGTAAATCATTTTTCCCTTGAATCTGCAGGAGAGCTGCATATCATTGCATTAAGAAGAAGAATATAAATGCTACACCAAAACCACACCAAACACACACACTTGGCCAGCTGGCCATGTAACATATGAAACAGAAGCACCTTAAAAGCAGACACTACTCTTTGACTTAAGCTGGGAAGCCTAAACTCCTAGCACCTCCAAATGAACCAAACCCCTTGCCCCTGCAAGATCCTGGAGATGTGCCTCCTCTAGAATTTGCCTCAAGACATGCCCAAAGTTGGGGTTGGCACCATTGAACACAGTCGTGGTGCTGTTTCAAATCGTCCAGGCACCCAGGTTTATCAGTGAGTTAAACCTTCTCTTGTGTTCACCAGGAATTAACCCACTGATCCGCAGCCACTAATCCCAAAAACTTGTAGTGCTGAGAAAAGGGGAGAAGACTGGCGAAAGAGGGATGACCACACCTGTTTAGAAAAGACACCCCACCAAGATGTGCTGGATGTTCTCAAGATCCTGATCACAAAGGAGGCAATGATCAGGGTGGGCAAGTCCTCTACGAGCTAATCTATGTGCCCTTCAGCACCTGTCCTGTACAACCAACCATAAGAACTGACATTTCTCAGGTGCCCACGCTTTCTAGATAAGCTCCCATGGTTGAAAAGGTATCAATCCCAGTAAATAAAACATGTAAATGAGAAAATATCATGACATCTAGCCTCAAAATATGGGAGATGTTTTCCCATGTCTACTTTATTAGGTACCGGATCTGATGGTAGGTCAAAAGGACCCTGATCACTTTTGCCATTGTTTTCAATACTGATACTGGTATATCTAGCTTGGTATCGGAAGGGCAAGGAGGTGATCATGTGTTTGACCTTGTTAGAGGCTTTGAACAACCAGATTACGTGCCTAGATAATTCCCTTGCTTATCCTCAAATGTTATGCTGTGCTCTTTATATAGAGACGTCCCTAACGAACTGAGCTAATAACTCAACAACTCATAAAAAAATCTACTAACAACTGCTGCTTCCGTCCCAATTTACAGGTCGTTTGACTTTTTTAACAACAAGTTTGAGCAACTCGTCTTATTTAAAAAATTTGTGAAAATATAGAAAAATTCAAGTCATAGTTAAAGTATATTATATGCTAAAAGTAAATCACAATGAAAATAAATGATAATTATAATTCTTTTGAATAAGACGAGCAATTCAAATTTGGTGTCAAAAAAGTCAAACAGCCTGTAAATTGAGACGGAGGGAGTAGCTAATGATCACATCTCAAAATAACTCAAGTAAATGATAAATTTGGCACACTTTGGCTGTGCCTGCTCAGGCGCTCACAGTGCTGTGGTCATTGCAGCTTTTGCTTCTTCTTGCACACATAGGTCTTACCGATTAAAGTTTTATTTCTCCCTTGCACTTTAGAGCAGAATGCAAAAAAATTTTTGGACAAAATACCATCTGCAATTCCTCTCTGCTAAGCAATGGATATCCTTGACATGTTTCTTTCAGCTGGAACCTGGAACTGTTTTTTTTTTCTTGCAAAGTATGGAATCATTTGATTATCCTTACTTAAGGTGGTGTTTGGATAATAGGATAAAGGGGTGGGATAGGGATAAGAGGTGGGAGATGTGAAGGGACGGAATAGGGATACACCTGTCCCACACCCTCTATCCCATTACCCAAACAAGTAGGATATTTAGATCTCTAGTGCTGCCAATGGTTCATGTCCACATATCTTGACATGTTTTTCACATTTGGGTGCTGTGAAAAAGATTTGCTTTGGAGGAATTTGTTTTCATGTGGGTCTCTGTTTCTTGAAAGTGTTACTTAGAAACTAAATTGAGTTTGTTAGCAGATAAACTTTATTTTTTGTCATAACAGGGGTATAGTTGAAGTTTCAGTTAATGTTATAGAATCATATTGACATTTGAATAACTATGTCTGTTATGCAATCTTTTTTCTTCAGAATCACCAATATGCTTTGTCAAATGAGTTAAATATGCGGCCAGTTAAAGAAAACCGATTTACTACAATACCTTCTACTGATATTTGTTCTGGAAACACTCTAATTCCTGTTGCAGGGAGATTTCATCAAGGTTTTTGCTAATGAGCAAAGAAAAATTTCATGTGGTGAGTATGATTCATGGTAAAATGGACTTCACTGTAACATCATCTCAGGTTCTTTGTCCGTTTTCATAAGTTGAGGGGTAAAATGGACTTCACTCTTTAGGACAAATTTCATCAAAGTTAGAGAAGTTTGACTTGCTGAAGTGAACTATAATTTGGAACGGAGGGAGTAACAAACAAATGTTATATTGGCCATTGGGAAATAACTTAAGGCCTCAGCACCATTATGGTCGAAGAGTGGCTAAAGAGACTATTTGATCTCCTTGTATTTCTTTAGTTCCCACAAGCTGTAGTAATTCTGTACCTTTTAAGTAAACCAATACGTGTAAGTGTAATTGTGTGACTCTCCTTATGTACCTTTTTTAAGACACGTCTTGACTTGACTTGGCAGGGCCTTCTAAGCTGAATTTCATAGGAAATTTCTCTAGTAGTATTGCTGCTAGTAACATCATAATCATAGGAGTGCACATTCAAATACAAATTTAGTGGTACCACTTTTGTATCACTCAACTCATGTATAGCTAGCCTAATTGTTGATCAGCAGTTATGAAGTTTGAAATTTGAGATCATGCATGCCTTATAATTTTGGACTGGAGTACCTTTATAGATAATAAGTAATTTAGTAGGAGCACTACAATTTCTTTCTAGAATTTGATTAACCATCTTTGATGCAGATCCTGAAACAAAGGAGCTTATTAAGAAAACTCTTGAAATTGGGCATGTGACCTACGAAGTCCAAGTCCAACTGCCTGTATGCTCTCTGTCATTTGCAATTGCACATTCACTCATCAAAAGTATTCTTATTAAATTCTCCTGATTTCATGCAACCATCTGAAGTATCGAATCCCCAACAGCAGGTTAGATTTTTAGACATGTGGGAACCAGCTGTTTTGGCAATAAAGAGGGAAGGGTACAGCATTAAATGTAATGGGCAGCGAGGTGTTGTTATCACAGAGAAATTTCAGCAAGAAACTGCTGTATGTCCCTACTCTTTAGCATGCTTCATTTCAGGAACTGGAATACTGTATGGTCTTGCGTTTGTCATTTGTTCTGCAATAATAATTTAGTTTAGTTTTAACCAATGTTGCACAGAGAGACATCCAGGCTGACTGTGTCTATTAAAAAGAATGGTTAACAATATGTCATGTTTTGCTTGTGAAGTTTGTACTTTGACACCATGTTTACCTTAAGCCATATCTTTGAAATTGTTTCCTTTTCACATATGACTGTCTTTGTAACTTACTTTGACATCTGTTCATGCCTAATTGCCTATTGTATGTTTATGAAGTACAGTCTATAACGAATCTTGTAATGCCTTATCCAGATTTATATTCCATATGGGCGTTCGACAGAGTTTTCGATTACATCTGCTGATGGTATTGATTATAATCTGAAGCCAGCAGAAAATACACTGTGAGTACGAAATGAAGCTTCTGTTTGCTCGATATATTAACAGCGCAGTTTTTGCATATCCATAAATAGCTAAATATATTAGCAGCATCTTGAGCCAGCAGAAAAGTACCCGGTTAGTAAAAAATGAGGCTTCTGCTTGCTTAATTTATCAACAAAAATAAATACACATCGTCACTTCAAGCCTTGTTCGGTTAGAGGGGTGTTGAAAGGGAGATTGAGGGGGATTGAAAGGGAGGGATTTAATCCCCTCCAATCCCCTTCAAACTGAACAAGGCCTTAAGTGGAACTGTTGAACTTCCTCTTTCTATCTTTTGTACTATTATTAAAAGTATGGCGTCTAGGATCATATACCTCCCTTTTGATTAAGATATCCAGAAACCTCATTCAGAATCAAGTACTCTGTCCTGGGCTCTCGGAGTACTTTACTAGAGAATCCCTTTATTCTTTACATGACTATTATGTGATTTTTTTTTAGAGAAATTAAATTACGATATTATACAATAATATCATGCTGAACATTTACTGCTTAATTTTGGCTTGATGTTTTAACTTTGCAGGTTGCGGGATACTATTGTTCTAGTATTAAGGTTGTTCAAAAGTATGGTACGGATCATCTCTTTTACAAGACAGCATATTAATGTCCCCTTTATTATCTAATCCATTCAACAGCAATAAGTGGGTATCACGAGCTTGTGGACCCCACTTTATTCGAACCCATAATTTGAGTAATATTCATGATGAAAAGTCCATTACAATCCGAACTTTGCCCTCCATTTTATTTGAATGCTGAACTATATAACTAGGAGAACTGCATTTATTTGCATTAAGAAAATCGGTTGGTCTAAGGACCATTGCAACACAAGTGCTTACAAAATGGATCAACACTGGGATAACACATAGCCTCTCCTAAACCACTTCTTTTTCTGCAATACGCCGATACATGTGCCCTGGTTAGTCAGAAATCGCCCATTCCAGTGCTACGCTGCCACTGAGTGAGAAAATTACAAGTTATTTATGTTTCGAGATTGAAAATCGTACAGTTCTAGAGTTCATGGTTGAAAAGTGAACTGGTGCCAGAGCTCAGGTTGAATGGTGGTGCTTTTCCTTCAATTATTAAAGTGCATCCGACCCTTTCCCGGACCCCATGCAAGCGGGAGCTCATGCACTGGGCTGCCCAATGGCACAACATACACTTCCTCTATAAAACATTACTGATTAACTGGAAAACTATCTATACTTGCTGAGTTGTGAGTAGCTATCAGCGTGTTGTACATGATTTGCTTCTCGGCTTGTGTTTTAGTATTACTAATTCTGAAGGTCTTTTAGCTTGATCACCAAATCCATTGTCTTGTTGCCTCTTATGTCATATTGAAGGTCATGGCTTATGTTGATCTTGTTGCCGTAGAATCTGCAAAATGGCAGATATACTTGTTGGCTAGCAACATGCCCAGCCAGTTATGGTGGCGTATTGGTTAATAATACAGGAAAAGAAGCATGTAATAAAATTTGCTTTTAGTCATCACAGATGGTGCCCAGAAAGCTGTCACGTGCTCGAGGTGCAACTGCGTTGTTGTTCTTGAATCAACATGTTTTCAAAGTATTTGTTACCTCAATGTAGAGCACATACTTGGTAACTGGCATGCGGTGCAAGTTTCACCCCCTTTGTGTCATGCGCCCCTTGGACACGAGGGAAATAACCTGTCATGCACTGTCTGCTGTTTCAGTGCTAACGTGAAACATCCAATTTTCTCGCAGGCTGGTGAGAGGAGAAGAGGAAGAAAGAAGGGGCTTTTCTTCAAGTAGATCCAGTTGCCTTATACTTGTATTCGCGCTCATTCTAATGTATGTAGCATTCCAGTTAATAGGTGCGGCGTATATGCTAATGTTGTGTTTTTATCCGCTGTAAAATTTTGTACACACGATTTTGTTGTAAACTAACCAAAGTACCCAGCAACCCATGCTGATAATACCTATTTTTTTTCTGCCTACGTCGGAGGAGATAGAGTTCTACCATTACGGGTCCAGCTCTCCGTTTTGGCTTCCAGGGCTCGGTGGAAATAAAATGACGACTATCGGGAGTAAAGAAAAGGGCGTCCATCCATATACGGGGTGTTGTCCACGCCCTACACCTGGCGGCTGGCGGGCTGGTGCGCTCCCGCCTCAGGACTGGAAGGGTTGCAGCATGTCTTTGCCAAGATGCTCTGCTGTATTGGCGGGTTTGAGGTGAGGTTCCTGGCTCAATTCCAAGGATGGGCATCTTATCTTAATAGAACGAACTATGGGACCTTTCTGGCTTTCTCTAACGGGTGGGTAATCCACGTCATCTGAAACCCGTTAACCGTTGGATCCCGCGAAGGACCGGTCTGAGCCGTCAGATGCAAAGGGTATTGGGTCTCCGCCGAACCCGAAATCTCCCGAACCCTTGACACCTTTCGTCGCTCGTCTCCGGCTCTCCACCCATGCCTTGCCCCGCCTCGCCGCCGCCAAGCTCGTCCCCGCACATGCCCTCCCTGACCCGGCCGACGATCCGCTCTGCCCAGCCACCCCGTCCCGTGGCGGCGCCTCGTCGCCCCACCCGAGCACCGTCATCCCGACGCCGTCCGCACCGACCCCGACCCACACGTCCACCGGCTGCCTCAGGCTCGTTGCCCTGCACGACAGCCGGAGAGCGGAGGAGGCCCGCGCTCTTCTGCAGCGAGCGGGTGCGAGCGCGGGGCGGGGGCTGACGTTACCGAGGCCCGACGGCGGCCGAGCGTGGTCACCTCTCCTTCCCGCCATGGCCATGGCGGTGGCACCACCTCCCACCAGCGCGCTCTGCGCCAACTGTCATCAAATCCACCTTTCGGCCCCACCTCCACCTCCCGCTCCTTGCTACCGCGCCGTCCTTTCTCACCGTCGTCCTGAAGTACCTCTCCCTGCTCCCCTCCACCGCGCTCGCCTTCTTCCGCGCACTGCCGCCGCCGCATCCGCTCGACGCCTCCTCGCGCCACACCTGCCCCACCACCCTGCATCACGGGGCGTCCTCCGGGACCTCGCACTCCGGCACCCGCTCTCCTCCCTGCTCCTCCTTCCCTCCCTCCTAGCCGATGGCCCCCACATCCCTAGCCGACTCCCCGTCATCGTCGCCCAGTCTGCGCGCACCCACGATGCCGTACGGATGTTCAATCAGATGCGCACGCGCCTGGCACCCGACGCTTACGCTTGCACTGCGCTCCTCACCGTGCTCGCCAAGGCCCAGATGATGGCCGGCGCGCACAGGGTGTTCGACGAAATGGCAAAGCCTGGGTTCACCATCAACACGCACGTCTACAACGCCATGCTGCACGTGTACTTCAAGGCCTCGTGCTGATGAGTCTCTTCTCAAGAAGCTCTGTGAGGATGGCAAGACGAAGGTCGATTGGTTGCTTAACGAGATGGATAGGAGGAAGGTGAAGGCTGATCATGTGACCTGCAACACGTTGATCAGTGCGTACTGCAAGAGAGGGGACATGGCCTCAGCATGCAAGGTCAGGAAAAAGATGGAGTCTGGGCTGCAGCTGGATCAGTCCACTTACAAGGCTCTCATTCATGGATTAGGAGCTGGATGAAGCCAAGGACGCCTTGTTTCAGATGGTCGACGCAGGTACAAACTCTGAATGAATCTCATCAAAAGGTTCCAGTTAGTATTAGTACTATCTAGCAGCTCGTTATAAAGACTGCCTTTGGCAGTTTAAAGGGCACTAAGATCATTATGTTGCAATCAGAGGCCGCCAGTTTGCAGTGACTCGCTGATCGTGCTGCGATCATATTATTATAGTTGTATGTTCTGATGATATGCTTGCATTTGTTGTATGCAGGATTTTCACCCACTTGTAGCATATTTTCTTGGTTTGTCGATGGTTTCTGCAGGAAGAAAAATGCAGATGTTGTGCTACTCATCCCAGACGAACTTACAAAAAGAGGCCTTCCATTGGATAAAGCAGCTTATAGATCTTTAATCCGAAGGCTTTGTCGGAAGGAGTTGGTTGAAAAGGCACAAATGGTGTTTGACCGGAGTGAGGCAGCACATACTTTGTTGATGGTACTGCATTGACATTGTCCTGGGCTTTCTGATTATCTTTGCTGCCATATGTTAACATTACTAACTTCACTGGAACTCTTAAGATTAGCTTTGCAAAATTTCAGATAGTAAGGTTCAATATGCAATGACATGTGTTGAGGCATGCAAAACCTTGCTCAGCTTTTACTACGGAGTAATTTTGCTTGATTTCCTTCAAATTATGCTCTCTTTATTTAGAAATATATAGGACTACCAGTGCAATGTATTTTCATGGAGAATTGTATTACCGCTTCCATTTGTCTTTATGCATGCAGGACAGTCAATTCCCAATCATGTTAGCATCAACTCATGAACATCGTGAGCTTGTGGAATTTTTTTTCCTCATACAAGGCCGATTCCAATTGCGCCACATTGGAGCATTGATGGTATTATTGTAACTATGAAATCTATAAGATCCAAGCCTCAGGTATGTTAGTTATTCCCTATGAGCACACTTTCCCAGCCAGAGCCAGATGTGCGAAGTTAATATGGGGAGGAAACTATTGTGATTGAAGGAACTCAGGAGTAAAAATTTGCTAACTTTTACCATTATCTATGTGAGAACCCCTTCAATGCCAATACATAAGTAAACAAGCTACTATGTATGCGTGTCAGTGGAAAAACAGGTTAGCTGATATGAAATCACTAGGAAAGGAAGCATTTGCAATAGGGGACTACCTCTATTCATCCTATATGGCTATATCTATAGGAAGGTAAACGCCTAAACTGAAAGTCAAGACTCGAGTGTTGGAAAGGACATGAGGAAAGGGCTTAACTCTCTAATCATCCTAGTGGCTTGGCAGATATGGAGACACCGTAATTCATGTGTCTTCGAGGGTACTAGGCCTTGTGTTCAAAGTGTAGTGCTAGCAGTGGTCGAGAAAGGAAGGGCTTGGTGCTTGCCTGGAGCATCAGCCCTTCAAGACCTCCTACTGTGTCAGCTCCCCTTAGGAACTTCACCGTAGTTCGGTGTAGCTAGTGATCGTTTCTCCTACATGGTGTGTGTGGCGCGCTGTTACCTTAACCCGGTCTGTAATAGGGGCTGACAAGTCTTGTCCCCCCTTTTTTATTTCTTCCTTTTAATGAAATGACACCCAGCTCTTCTGCGTTTGTTCAAAAAAAAGGTCATGGTCCAGCACTCTAGTTTTTGAGATAAATACAAAATCTTGCACGCTGATGGGCCAGTCACATGTGCACGTAGCTTTCAAATGGCTGTGCAAATCATTTTGCCATCCAAAATATAAAGTGTTCATAGATTGAGTATTTTCTAGATTTCTCAAAAGGAAGATTATGTACCTGCACTCCTTCAGAGCTATGATTCTGTACTATGCAGCATAGAAGAAACACTGGACCATCTCTTTACCAATTTTAGTTTTGCTTGACAATGATGGGCGCTTCTTAACCTTTCCAGGCTTCTACACAAGCGTCCCCTTATGAGACCCTAGTAGTAACTTTCTTTTATTTAGTATAAGCTCAGCCGAAGAGCCCTGCACTGGCAGCACCTGCAAATGAAACATTTCTTACGATCTACAGTCCCTTGCAGTTCCTTATCTTCCAATGAACTTAACCTTCGGTTCAGGCTGCCAAGGAAAAATTCAAGAATGTCTTTCCCATGGTTATCTATAGAGCAAAAAGGAAATCCTTACCCCTCATAGAGATATGGTTAAAGGGGTTCTAGATGTACTTTAAAACCAGATTGGAAGACGCTGAGTTCATTTTATAAGCGATGAAAATAGCAACGGCATTTAAAATTTATGGTAAATAAAATATTTTGTCCCATCACACCTATTGTTTAATTTTGGAACTTGTAATAGCAAAGAATTGTAGAAAATTAGCATGTTTAGAAACTTTTGAAATTAAAAAGTGGGTGAGTCTTGCCAACAAGATTTACTTCAGTTAAGCATAACCACAGGAGTGTCCAATAAAATATATTTGGAGCGTCTCTTTGTCCTTTATCTTAAACAGTGAATGAGTTCAGCAGTTCTGAAAATGTAAGATACAATAAATTAGTTAGATCAGTTTTGACCTCATTTTAACTGGTTTTCACAAAACAGTGTTAAAAATGACCAATACATGTTTCAAAAGTGGACTTTTCCCTTAAACTACTGCAACAAATCAGTTGGATGAACCGCAACAAATTTAGAGGAAATGAGTTCTTTCTAATTGTTAATGTAGGCAATGGAAAAAGATCCACTTGACGCCACCTTGTTTGCTAACCGGAGCCTATGCTGGTTGCGACTGAGAGAAGGGGAACGAGCTCTGTTAGATGCTGGATAGTGCCGAATTATGTGTCCTTGTTGGTCAAAGGCATGGTACCATGAGGGTTTGTCTCTCAGCTTACTAAAGGTATAGTTGGCAGTTGGAAGCAACTTTAAATTTTTGTCGTTTTTCAACCTCATCCAATTCCTAGCCCTTAATGCACAGGATTACAAAGGGGAGATTGATTCATTCATGCAAGCACTGCAACCTGACCCTGCCAGTGATGAAATCAAACAAGCGTTAAGGCAAATCTTGTTCCATGCTATTTTTATTTTGAGTTAATATCCAAGTTGATTCTATCATCTGTTGGAACATAACAATTTTCTAAACTCACTTTACATACACTGTTATAATCCATGAATGGATGGGCCTTTGTTTCATAAAACTTGTAGGGAGGGCATTGATGCTATGAAGAGTGCTGATGCTTGTGCAGAACAACACGACCCTTAAAGTGCTGCATCCTTTGCATATCTATGTTAATAGTTCTCCGTAGAATATATTATGGTCCCAACATACTGCTGCGGAAACTAAACTTGGCAATACGTAGCTTGAGTGTTGCCTCACTTGTGATCAATTGTAAGGTGTTTTGCGGCTATCTTTATGCTTTTTGCACAACATACATAGCTGTACCCGGGATCGAAATAGCAATGTAGAGATATATACTGCTTGCTCCATTTGTTTAGTAACCATTGCAGATATTTGTGCTGCTTCCTCCTTTTGTTTCTCCTGGAGAACAAATATATGAATGGTCTAATATGCCAACTGTAGCATAATTTACCAAAGATATTCTCTTTGGATCACCCCATATAAACTCAGCAAATAATGTACTAATACACTAGCTCAATCTATGTGTAGGCGCTGCAACGCTGCCTCGCGTTTCTAGCGAAAAAAAAAATGAAAGGTGGAGAAGCTTCTGGTCACTGTTGGGCAGAAGCAGAACATCAGCAAACTGCTCAAAGGAATGGTGCCTGAATATGGATGTGGGTTCATTGCCCTGTTTCAATATGGATGTAAAATTGCGAATAAGTTCGCAGTGGGCTCATTGCCCTGCTTCAATTGCTCAGTACTAAAAATGATATATCCAAAAATATCAAACCATAGTTATTTTGAAACATACCAACGCTACTGACCAAAATTGAATTTCGTATGAAAAGGGCTACTTAGGAAGAAAAAAAAAATGCTGAACTAAGGACGCATAAGGAAGCTTAGAAACAGAATGCCTACTATATTCTTGATTCTATATCTTATAAATACTAGTAATTGGTCCGTGCGTTGCTACGGAGCGAATACTATTTTCTAAAAAAACGAAATGCAAATAAAGTGACATAGAGACTTGGAGAAGAAGGTAGCGACAAATGCTATATGAATTATATGAAAGAAAAATCGACTGCAAGGAGAACGGGAGAAGACCTTGTCTTATGAGAAAGGAGTACCAAACCTTTATGGATGTATGCACACGACCAGTTCGAGTTCGAGCTCACTTCTCCGGTTCGAATGGAAAAATGCACATTGTATTCTACTTTCTCATCGTATATTGGCAACAATAATAATATTAACTGCAGCCTTACACTCTTACCCTTTCAGTTCAAGATGGCATAGCTTCTTTTGATGCCACTTCTTTTCTCAAGAGCCAAATCGATCAATATGGTGAACCATTGAAGAAATTGCAGCAAAAAATACAAAGAAACAAAACATACCAGAAGTGGACCATGTCAGGCGTTTAGATACTTCTTGTGCGTTGCGAAATATGGGAGCGGTCCAGGCCTGACGCGGCACTGATTACGCATGAATCGACGGGCTTTGCATGTGTACACATCGCATAGGTATGTAGACTGTTCAGAATCTTTTGGTGCGTGCTGTGCTGTGCACGTCTCTTGTCTGTGTGTGTTTATTCACCGTATCTGCCCCAGTTGCTTTCGCACCTTCCGATGCCATTCCCTTCCTACCTTGGATTGTTCAGTCCAGTCCACAGTCCACACAGGTATACAGTGCTGTCCTGAAGGTTGAGCGCTAAGCACAGGGATGTGAACATTTGTCAAGTGATTGACAAATAATGTTGGAACTGAAAGTCAAGTGCACCGCGTTTACATGGTGAGAAAACATATATTGTGCTTCAGGTCATCCATAATCATTCTGCCAAGTGCCAACATCGGCCATACTGGACATAGAAATGACACATGATGCGTGGTCTCTTGTCTAACCATCTCGTACGTTTACAGGCATGGACTTGGACATACCACATATCCCACATGGGAGCACGAAGCCTTCCGGCACCTGAAGCTTCCTGGAGAATCCATGTCCAACGGCTCCCCCTTCCCTCGTTTTCTATCAGTATTTTACCTATCTTTTATTCTGTCTATGCAGAACAGTAACCGTGCATGAACCTCTGCTTTAAAGCACCGCCGGAGACAGCCTCACGTTTGCAAAGTCCTCGCTCCTCACAAAAGTCTGTATGCAAGACGACAGAGTTAATTAAGGAAGGTGTGCGCGTTCACATGGATTTTCAGACTTGTCCTGTCTCTGCTAGGGCTATGCTGCTGCGTCATTGGTAGCTTGAACCCTGATCAGGAACACGAAGAGCTGTGTATAGTACGTACCATACAATATTAAAAGACGGTCAGAGGAACATCTCCAAATCAGGGTAGACGAGCAGCAGTGAAGCGATTAATTACTATTAATTATGCTCGAAAATGACCTGATTCCGTGAGACTGACCATACTCAATTTGTCGAGCACAACACGGTCTTTTCTGTTGGGTAACAAAGTCAGATTGAGATGGAAACATTAGTCAAGGACACGCACAGACAACGGTGCCATGCGTTCTACACGCTATGCACATTTTTTCATTAAAAAGGAGAGAGTTGATTCACAACCAAAACCATAAAACGAACAACAAACTACACGACCCAGTACATACAACGTGTGCTAGGCTCAAGGGGTGAGTGTATGTGCATGGGAGGAGCATGAATGCAGCTCAACCAGGCCTGGGTAATAAGTTTTCCTTTTTTTATCTCTCAGTTACTATCACTTGGTAAAAAGAGCTGTAGAGTTTTCTCTCGTGAGCTATGAGCCTGTGAGCATGATGGCCGATGGGTGCTCAGATCATATTTCTAGGAGACACGAGGGAGGGCCATGCAAGACGCAACACCTTTTGTCGTTTTGAACTTTAATTTGGTGCCTCCTCTTATTTCCCCTTCTCATCAATAAGGCTCGAAATGGCAACAAAAGTCAAAGAACTGAAGATGCAGCTAATGATGGCAAATGGCGGGGGTCCATTCTCTGACTCTTGTGCGGAGGTCTCCTATGCCCTCGAATATTATCAGTTGGCAATCCAATGAAACGGTGACGCTTGGTTCCCCCGGGCATCCAAGAATACCCCTCAGCATACTAATTTGCTTATGCCTTCATGTTCTCTCTGTCTTTCCTTAGAGTTACTATCTTTGTAGCTAAAAAAATGACGCCTAGATATTATTTTCAGTCAGATATTGGTAACAACATGCCAAAAGGTACCCCTCTTCGAGTTTTTTGATGCGACAACGCCAATACCGATCGCTCGACACAGCCTGCACTCCTGCTCTCGCTGCGCAAAACTGACTGGTCGTTGTGTGAACATGTCCGTAGCTTTGCCAAAGGGTGAAATTTTAGGGCTGGGAAAAAAATAACGCAGCTACAGTAGTATCATACAGCGGGCTAGTATCCCAGCTATCTAGCGCAGAATATTATCAAGTCACGGAGTCAACTTCTCTCTATCGTAGTCGTATTGGTATTTTACACATAATTCATCTTTATTAGTACACCCATTTTAAAAACTATATTATCTGTCGTCACTGTCACCAAAGTATCTGTATCTCTTGTAGTGATATAAAAACCGCCAATAGTGATAGCACGACCTTCACCGACAATAATTTTTCCTCTTATCTAGTAGCGGTGCTTACTTTAGGAAGACAACATATATATAGTATTAAAAATAACATATAATATGAATAAACCCTAATTATTATTAATTAACATTTTGCCATCAATACGGTAGGCTATATAACTAGCTCTAATTATCATTGACAATAATAGCTAGTGGATCTGTTCTATTTATAAAAACAACTCTATATGTCATTATATGTTATGAAAAGGTCAGAAGTAGAGCTAGAATTTGTATCTAAAGTATCCACCTATATTATTATGAAAACTAATCTAAAATAGCACCCTAATCTTCATCTAAATCACCAACCTATCCCAATATAAAACATAATGTAAAAATAATCTCCACAATTTGTAACCAAAGAACTTAGCTGTCACTGTTAAAACAACTAAAGTAAACTCTAACTATTCATCTTGCTAACATATGTAATTCTATAAAAATACAAAATTGCTTGTACATGCTTTGGATTTGCTTTATCCTATCATAAATATTTTACATTACAATTACATATTGAAGGCTCCAAAGAAAACATAACTTACGAGACATTCTAAAAAAGATAAATTGTATAAATTCTCGCATAAATCAGAAATATGTAGTTGTCGATTATTAAGTAGCATCTAGCAAACAATCATTCAATGCTCTATTCCATTTTCTAAAAAATATCTACCATGCCATTTTTAAAAATGTATTGAAGTAACCCTTATTTTTTCATATTAATTACCCACAATGCCATGAAAGATGAATTAAAATATCACTAAAAATTTACATATAAATTATCCATCACACCATTACGAAAGATGAATTAATGCAAATATCTTAATTTATATAAATTATCCAACATGCTATTATAAAAGATGAATCAAAGTAAACCCTAAATTCATATATAAATTACACTATTATATATGAAATATTATTTAAATGAACTCTAAGTTTCCATAGAAATCACCTCCTATGCTATTATAAAATATATTAACTAGGGCACATTGTAGACTCCTAATAAAGATAAAAAGTGTGCATATAAGTATCTTGTTAAAGTATGAATATGTTAGAGATAGAAAAATATTAATATTGACTAATTGTGGGTCTTATATTTGTGTATAAATTTTTAAGATTTATGTTTTTAACAATACTAGACTGTACTGAAGCACGGAGACACGTACCCCGTACTAGTCAATAACAAACTCAAGGTATAAATGCAATTCATGTATAACCATATGGAGCACGTGTGCATATATATGAATGTTGAAAGTGACGAACACAAATTCCTTGTTAAGTACATATCATAAGCTAAGATTTTAACTAATTACCTATCAAAAACATATGGAGGTGCAATGCAAAGGGAAAAAACTATGAACGAGGAAGAAAAATATATGATAATTAGTAACTAGAGTTTATTAACAATAAATAAGACGGAAAGGTTTTTAAACTAGTATTGTATTATAATATGAACAAGCTAAATATGTTTGAACTCATATTATCAATTTTGATTAACGAATTTATATATGTATAAAATTTTGACACTTGTCTCTTAGCGTTACTACTTGATGTCCTAAAGCTATCCTCACCAGAGAGCCCATCCAACCGTACATATTTCAAACTCATCTCTATCTACAGTAGTTCACTTGAATATGGATCAGCCATATTATCTGGCAGCAGTTCTGTCTACTCGTTATCTGCCGCATCCACCACCATTTAGGGGGTGTTTGGATCCCCTGGCTAAAATTTAGCTCCCGTCACATCGAATGTTTGGACGTCAATTAGAAGTATTAAATATAGTCTAATTATAAAACTAATTACATAGAGGAGGACTAAACGGCGTGGTGAATTTATTAAGCCTAGTTAATCTATATTAGCCAATGTAATGCTACAGTAACTATTCGTTAATCATAGATTAATTAGGCTTAATAAATTCGTCTCGCCGTTTACTCCTCGTCCATGTAATTAGTTTTCTAATTAAACCATATTTAATACTTCTAACTAGTATCCAAATATACAATGTGATGTGAGCTAAATTTTAGGCTTTGGATCCAAACACCTCCTTAGCTGAAGCAGCTAGCTCAGCCGAACTTGTTCTTCTCCCATCTCCATTCTTTGGTACTTTCTCCGGTCATCTCAGTTGTTGTATGCATATATATATACGCGTTATTTCAGCTTGTGTTATATATATACTGTTAATTGCATAGTCGCATTAGACTATCCCAAATAAAATATGTAAAGTGAATATATATATACTGTAACGCTATTGTAAACAGAAGGAAAAATAGTTGGAACAGTGGTTGAACAGCGGATAGGCGTCCACTTCACATCCCATTGGGATGGTCATACTACCCCGCTCTTGCCTTTTAAAATCTCGTCTGCGCAGTCCCCGTGTCCCAGATCCATAGATAGGACAGAGAGAAAGAGAAGTGCGCGAGGGGATCGAGACATGGATGTGAAGAGGAGCAGCAGTACTAGCTGTACAGCCGCACAAGGTAAGCGGCAAAGTGCGAGCAGCGGCATATCATCGACGGTGGTGGAGAGGAAGGAGATCGAGAGGACGAGGAGGCAGCACATGAAGAGCCTCTGCGTCAAGCTCGCCTCCCTCATCCCCAAAGAACACTACGCCTCCAAGGTAAGGTACCTACTCCCGTTCGTAATTTATTGAGGGCGTACGTCTTCGAGGTAGCAAGCATATACTCAATTTTCCAACTATACTAACTGCGAGTATTGTTAGTAGCCCTGACTCCTGATTGTATACGTGTATATCTACGCCGTATGTATGCATGTATCTGTATAGGATATGATTACCCAGCAGGATTGCCTGGACGAAGCGGCTGCGTACATCAAGAAGCTCAAGGAAAGGGTGGACGAGCTGCGGCAGAAGACGAGCTCCGCACGCCTCATGGCTGCCGGCATGAGAGGTGGCGCCTCCACGTCGGCAGCGACCACAACGAGCGGTGGCGGCGCGGGGTCAGAAGAAGCCGACGACGACGAAGCCGTGGCGGCGCCACCGGTGGTGGAGGTTCGGCAACATCACGACGGCTCGATCCTGGACGTCGTGCTGATCAGCAGCGTGGAGCGGCCGTTCAAGCTGCACGAGGTCGTCACCGTGCTGGAGGAAGAAGGCGCCGAGATCCTCAACGCCAACTTCTCTGTCGCCGGCCGTAAAATCTTCTACACCATCCATTCCCGGGTATACAGTCCTTGCATTTTCATGCATCTCATCATACACCTAGTTTAGTAATTGTTATGTGGACCTTTTTACTTAAATTCAGTGTTTTTACTACATCAGTGGTAACTTAAAGCGCACTTGCATTTCTTTTCCCTCTTGACCGCAGGCCTTTAGCTCAAGAATCGGCATAGAGGTTTCGAGAGTTTCTGAAAGGCTAAAAGCATTGGTATGACACTACTGAGTCGATATGTGGTGTACATGACTACATGTTACACATACTGGATGAACTCTTGAACAGAGGGGTATAATAATCAAGACATCAAGTTTTAAATGTGATGCTGAGTTGTTAAATTACAAGGGAAATCACGTAACGCATCTATCAACTGATTGGTTGTTTTTGTCAAAAATGAAAAAAAGAAAAAAGAACTGGTTAGTTCTTTCCGTTTCCATTTCCCAACTTGTTGTACTTGTATAATGTAATGTTCGCTGTTAATTACCTAACTAGCATAGACGTATATACGGCACACATGAACAGTGTCTCACCCTACATTTTTTACGGGTATATGCGTGAACAACGAAAGACGTTCAAGGAAAGAAAGGAGTTGGGCAGCCAAGCAATCGAATGAGGAAAATGAAGAAGAAAGAATTGATGGCACTTGGTTGATTACTTCCTTTTTTTCGTTAATTCTAAGACAAAGAAGGTACGGTTACAAAACGGGATAAAAAAATAAAAGACTAAAGGATGCCAATATTTCCCGTCTGGCATTTTGGACCATTTTTAATTGTTTCCAATCCTTTCCATTATATATATAGTGGGACTAAGGTGAGTGGTACATAGGTTTTTTTCTGTGTGAAAAATGGTAGTAAAAATCCACTCTTTTGCAGTGCAGGTGTGGATAAACTAAACCCGGCAAAGTTCAATGTTGGCCCGAGCCTGAGTGCGCTGCTAGCTCGCATGTTCTTCACCGAAATTTCCTAGCTTGTAGATGAAATGCACATGTACCCAGTCTGAGATGATGGCTGCAAGAAATGTACCCACACATATCTCTTTCTCCAGAGAAGGTTACTTCACAAAAAACATTTTAATGTTTTTTATGTGGCAAACAAAAATCTGTAAGACTTTTTTCTTTGATTGTAGTTCATAGTTATATGAATTTTTTTAAAAAAGTATGGGTGCCTAAAGAGTTTCCATTGTATCGTCCATCAATTGTGCTGATTAGAATACTAAGACATATAAATATTAAATATCTATAATAAATTTATTATTTAATCAAGTTGTTTATTTTTGTCCACTACGCTATATATAATATTTATGTGGTTGCGATAAACTTACTAATTGTGTTTCCCATCTATATTTAAAATTCTTTATATTTTGCATTACAATATTGTCATATGCCTTTTTATATCTGTTTACTTGATACCTTAGGCCTTAGCCTAAGTTATTTCAACTCTTATTGCAACCCATATGTCATGAAGTTATGGGTCTAGATTTTATCTTTTCAATATTAATCATAGTAGTTACTATAGTTTTTTAACAACATATCAAAGTTCATGATGTACTTCTCTTTTCAAAACTCTCCTACTGCATTTTATTTTGAAAAATGGTTTGTGGATTAAATACTATAGTCTTAGGTACTACAATGGCTTTAGCATTCGCTTCATGTGAATATGTTTATCTTCTTCTACAAAGAAATACAGATAGGGCATTTCTTATAAATAAATAATAGATGATTAAAGCTTTTGTAGATATATATGCTATAATATACCGATCTAAAGTAACAATTTACGCAATCTATTATCGTGGAGTAATATTTTATAATTCACATATGTAATGATTTGTTAAGGGAAGATTTTTCATAACTGTAAACCATGGTAATATATGCTTCTATTATCACATATGTATCTTACTATTCATTACGCATCTTACTATTAATTGAAGGCTCCAATAGATGAACTATTGCTTAGTATTAATTGCTCACTTATTAATTTTTTTTCTCATCGATGTCTTGTCACATCGTTAAAATTGCAGATTCGGTACATGAATTTTAATGAGAATAAAACTTTTGCTATTTAAGTGTCGCATCGCATCACCGTTTTAATAAACAAACCGGTGGCGGCGGGTGGGATGAGTGTGTTGAGTGGCCAACGGAGATTCTGCGTGTGTACAGGCAGTGTTTGGTTCGCGGACCAATCCATACATGCATCGGCGCATCCTGGATAGCGACGTGGGGCCCACCCATCCCACCGTTTGGTTTCTAGACGGGACGCGACCATCCGGGACTGAAGGATCCAGAGATATCGAATATTCCCTATAGATGCTGGACGTTCTCGTGCGGCGAAAACGACCGAACGACGCCATCCAACACGCGCTTCCGTCCTTCCCCTTCCGCGACGACCGCGCCTTGCTCGTCTCCTTTCCCGGCCACCGGTCACCCTCGCCTCGCTCCCTTCCCCGGCAACCTGTCTCGTCTCTCACCCCTTCCCCTCTCCCGGGGACACTTCCGTCGATTCAGCCCGACAAGGATTCCTGCAGCTAGCGCCTGGACGATTGCTCATCTCTCCTGCCCAGGTGACGCCTGCATTCCTGCCTCCCGCTGCTGTGTCGTGTGATTACTGCATTCCTGCCTCCCGCTGGTGTGTTGTGAGTCCAAAGAGAATGCCCTGTTTAGATCTATTTTTTCTAAGGGATTTTCGCTGTATAATAATGACGGCTGCTAGCTAGGTATTAGTATGTTCATTCGTTGGATTCCAAGTTGCTGGTTATTCTCTCCCTAATTTATCTCTTGTTTGATTAGTACAGATACGATTTAGTAGTAGTGATTATTTTATTCCAAATAGATATGGCGTGCTCCCATTCCAATGTTTTATGCTTCAAAATGAAACAGCCTTGGAGATGAGTTGATTGTGATATGGCATGACTGAAGATAAGTTGATTGTGATGATAAGAGCCTTGGAGAACTTTCTACAGCTATAAATAAGCTTGCTGAACCAGAGCTTTCTGTTCCAAAAGGTTTATGTGAAGAGTTAAAGAGCATTCCAGGGTTTGATGAGGCATATCTTGATCACTACTATGCTTATCTATGTGATAATCCTCCACTTGAAGGGCGTTTTATGCATTGCTTTCACTTTCTAGCAAAATGATATGGATGGCTAGATACATCGAGTCACATGTCAGAACTAATGTAGGTGTTTTAATGGTACTCTATTTTGGGCTGATCACTGTGGTGTTGATGGATGGTTGTAACTATATGATATTATGGTTTGGATTGAGCCTAGAGTTTAGTACTATTTTGCTGTAGCCCAGTGGTTCTGTATGGTAGTTTGGTCTTCACTATGGTGATCTATGGAATGTTGGAACTGTATGGTATTATGGGTAGCATGACAGTGTACTAGCATCACTCTGGTCTGTATGGAACCTAGACAAAAGTATCTTTGTTGTATATATATGGTTACGGTCTGTAGTGTGGAGTGTGAACTGTGACTGTAGTATAACCCTATCCCTATATAATATATGCTGGAGGGTTTAATGTAATGTGCTTGTGACCTTTACACATAAGCTAGATCAAATATATCTTGTCTAGCTAAGTCAGCATATATTTGAATCATAAATACGTTACTATCTGATACGTACTGGTACTGCACATTTGAAAATTCTTGGATGGACCAGTACAACCTATCAAACAAGATGTTGCACCAACTCATACAATCCTGTACAGAAAACCAAACAAAAATCATGTACCGTCCTATACAGCTAACCAAACAATCAACATGAACCATTTCATCCGGAATTATACATCCACCCTTCGTCCATCCAGGATCATTCATACCATACATTTTCATTCAACGTACCATACTCCTGCATGGCTGCACTACTCGTGCACCTCTAGTGTACATGTGTACCATATTGCAAAGGAGTGTTCTGGTAGGTGCTCGTCCATTGCTTTATTGCTTTCTGATCTTTTCAGCAAACTCATAAAATACTGTATAACACTTAACCGTTCTATTTTGTTCACGTGCTCATCGCAGTGTGTGCTGTCCTACTCAGATTAAAAATGGCAAAAAAAAATAAAGATATACGTGTGCTCTTACGCATGTATTGGGAACGGGCACAGCTGATCCAGGCCAGCTGCTGGACGAATCACGGAGATGCATTTCCGTCCGGAACATATGTGTGTGCAGCGACACGGAGGGGCGGCAGCCGGCACTGCAGGCCGCTGCATGCACGCCCCCCGCGCAACAGGCAGATAAGGAGATGCAAACACGGAAAAAATGATTTACTATCTGTTAATAGTTCCATTTATATATATTTGTAAAAATAAGGTTAATAATAAAACCTGCTGCTGGCTGTATATAGTAGTGCCACGTTACGTATAGTCAACCAGTAGTTTGCTTGTATAAGTAGATGGTTGTTGGTATAGGCTAAATAATTGTTATTTGGCCCACTTTGCACTCTTACAAAGGCTCTTGGTTCACGGTTTCAGCTAGTTGCAAACTAGTAGCTACTTTGTTTCTTTTTCATTTTCTTTTTCTTCCACTTTGTCACAAATATATTGTCACAAATCTCACGTGGTACCTCTAACGTCCCGTGTCGATGGAGGTAGCAGGCTGAGAGGCCTGACGCAATGTGGTGGTAGCTAGCTGGCTCCTGGACACGAACGAGGCCCACCTGACAGCTAACGGCTGGCATTTGTCCCCCTAGTTGAGTCACTGTGAGTGGGTTTACACGCAACAAGGTGAGCCAACTGCACAGAACCGACGTCACAGGATCTCCTCTCACGGTATATAGTCATGTATTTGCCAAGGTATTTATGGTGAGAAAGATGTAAAAAGTTTCATGTGAGGTAACAGAAAACCAGAATATACTGTTACTTAGATAAAATACAACGTGGCATTCATTTGGTAAGCAAACGTTTACTATGAGTGGCCTTGACATTATTGTCTTAGTATGCTTGCCATGCGGAATATCGTGTTTCCTTCCTTTGGCCTAGAAATACCGGGCTTCTTATTCCGCGCGCGGGCGCCGGCATGCGCACGCGGCGCTCGAAAAGCTGGAACCGACGCGCGCGTTCCTTTCCGTTCCAGTGTCGGGCTCCGTTGACCAACTCGCTAATCACACGGAGAGCTGCTCGGCGCGCGGGACACTTGCTCTGCGCGGGCTGAAGCAGCTAGCAACGCGCAGGCCGTGCGGCAGTTGTCTATTTTACTCATGTCCCCCGTCCGCTTCTACTGTACTCATGTCACCTATTTTCCTCTTTGCATAGCCACGTGTTTCTATTTTACTCGTGATTTCATTTTCCAATGCCCATAACAATCCGCTACGCGTTTGTTCTCATATTTTTCCCTGTTGTATGCATTTCATTGATTCAGTGATATACAGTGGCGGAGCTTGCTCAAATAAACGGGGATACCCAGTTTATGGAATTGAGCAGCAAACAACGATGAACAGTACAAAAATTGGTAATTACATCGGAGGGGGGGGGGGGGGCATGGCCACTTTCACCTCCACTAAGGTACTCCACTGGTGATATATATAATCTTTATATCACTGAAAATTTAAAATATTTATATCTAAAAATTTAAAACTTTTATATTACATATTCAAATCTTTACATACACACATGGAGTTTTTTATGTCAAATACATGCAATCTTTGTACATTGAAATAAAAAAAATTATATATTCAAAACTTATATTTCAAGATACATATCTAACTCTTTGTGACAAAAAATTTAACAAACTTTCTAATCATATATTCAAAAATTTGTACATTGTCTAGATTTTAAAATTACATGACAAAAATTATAGTTCAAATAAAAATTTTCAGATTACATAGCAAAAACTTTAAATTTATATATTAAAAACTTTGTATCCAATATTAAAAAACTTTTAGATTGTGTATTAAAAATTACCATAATCTTTTTGAAGTTGATATAAAAAAATTGTAGCTAGAATTCAAATACTTTATATTGAATATCGAAAACATTATATTCGAAACTTTATTGAATTTGATATTTTAACAAACTTGCTAATCATATATTCAAAGTTTTGTACATTATCTAGCTTGAAAAATTACATGATAAAAATTTATAGTTTGCATAAAAAAACTTTCAGATTACATAACAAAAACTTTAAACTTATATATTGAAAATTTTATTCAAGATTAAGAAAATTTTACTCGAATATTAAAATCTTATATATTAAAAACTTCTTATTCAAGGTTACAAAACAACAACTTTAAACTTATATATTAAAAATCTTTATACACCAATTCAAAGAAAGCATCAACTGAAAATGCTTTATACACTGAAAAAGTTCCTGAAAATAACAAATTTGAAACTTTTATACACTTGTTCGAAAATCTTTTGACTTACAAGTCAAATACTTTGTAAATTAAAACTTTCAAAATATCTATATAAAACATTACACAACTTTCAAATCACAAACAAAAACTTTGCACACCGTTTCAACAAACTATTGAATCATCCATCAAAAAATAGAGAATTGGACAACATAGTGGTTAGCATGTTGGCCGTACAGTACCTACAGCGCGTCGTGGGAATAAAGAACCGTTCATGCACATGCAGCCTAGAATAAAGAATTAAATGGGTGTAAATGTGTCACGGACGAAGTGGAGCAAACACAAGAAAAAACAAAAAAAGACATGTCATATTTTGCAGGCTGAATGAAGTCAACAGCATCACGTGGGCGGTGGGCGCAGCCGCGCGAGACAGGAAAGCGCGCGTGCCTTGCGGGCTGCCGAGGCGTGTTGGAAAACGGACGACTCGTCCTTCGCGTTGCTGCCCCCGTCTGGGGCGTGCGCCCAATAAAAATCCGGAAACGCTGTGCTCCGGGCGTCCGGAGCGTCGCACGCTCGGCACCCGGCCACTTTTATTTTTTGGCCACATTGTCTATATTATGATATGTTGTGGTAATTAAATAAACATGTTATTGAAGTTATAAAGGTTAATTTTTAGTGTTGAGTACACTATTTTCTCGATGTTTAGAATATCAATTTACAATGTTCCAATCAAAGGACGATGGTTTATACTAGTATTACGAAATGTTGCTGTAGTTAAATGGTTGTTTTGCGAAGCAAATTGAAACACCCCATTTTCCATAATGAAACGTCAGTTACGGAGACGCTAGGATAGGGGTGGTGAACGCGAGATGCGGGGTCGACAATGCCGAAGGGATGGTGGTTGCATATTGGTGTTTTGGAGAAAATCTTTTTGTGAAGTGGTGGAGAGAGCAATGATGTTCAGATGATTTTCGGTATCGTCATCATCTGAATTCAGCACTCGGATAGACTAAGACAGAAACCTTTAGGATTTATGTGGAATTTGAGATCAACGGCATCGATAACTAGGCTTACGGTGTTTGTGCGACCGGTGCGAAGCACTGACTGGGCGTAGGACGGCGTCATAGTGGCATGACGGCGGCTTCCGGCCAGGACAAAAGACTACATGGAGGTATGGGTAGGTAGAGCTTGATTTTAGATGAATTTAGGCGAAGGAATCACCGGAATCAGAACAGAGAAGATATGAATTTTGTATATTCAGAAAAAGAAAACGAACAAGAGAAAGGAATATTCCTGGAATATTCTGAAATCCGAATATTTGGAAACTGTAGAATACAATCGTATTTTTGGATTCTGGAGAAGCAGAAAATATTTCTATACCGTTTGTGAGCGGAGTTTGAGGCTGGTGTCAACGGTCCACGCCTACAGTGTCGAATGTGGCACCAGATTGTAGGCCGTTCTGAAAACTCCTAAAATCATGAAATTAATGTGGATGGTAGATATTGATTTTTATGAATTTAAAAAGAAAAAACAACGGAATTGGAGCTCATATGATCGGGAAATTAATTCGGGGATAAATGAATAGAAGAAAAGAATGGTACAAGATTGGACCTGCTGGCTCAAATAACACGTGATTAGTGATGGGCTAATCACCCGTGGCTGGTGGTTGGTGTGAGAAAAATAATTGGTGGATCCACCTGTCATTCACAGGAGATGGGCTGTTATAACAGGCAAAAGGGTACGAGCAGACCCGAGCAGCACATCTGCTCGGCTGCTTGCCTCGCGCCGCCGTGAGCAACGGGCAGAGGCTCACCGGCGTTCAGCTCTGGTGGTTGTCAGCGCGGTGGAGGTGGTGGACGCGGAGGTGCTCGCTGCGGGCAGCCATTGGTGGCGGCCTTGGAGCTCGTGGGGACCTCGATATAGGCAGAGAGAATAGGGAGAAGGGGGAGCGCGGCTTGGGGATGGTGGAGGGATGTGGCGAGGTGCTTACAGTCGGAATAATCGAGCTATGGCAGCCGGTAGGTGGGGACTTTGGTGGCTATGGTGGTAAACACGAAGGAGGAGCAGAGAGCTGCACGTGCGCAGGAGGGGGAAGGCAGGGAGGAGATGTCCGTGTCGAGCAACGCCCAGGTGAGCCGGGGGCTGGTCGCGGCGGTGGTGAGCTTGGTGTGGATGAAGGCATGGGAGTGGGTGGCTATTTATAGCCGATGCAGGAGGAATGCGATGATGTGTCGCGGAGGTGGGAGGTCCACATGGCGCGGAGATGGGGATGCGAGTGTCGTAGAGATGGGAGGTCCACATGGCGAGGAGATGGGGGTCCAAGTTGCGCGGGGATATTTTTTTGGAATTGAATTTTTGGAAAGGACTTTTGGAAAGAATTTTGGTGGAGAGTATTTGCGATATTTGGAATTTTTTGAAGCTCATATTAACACACTCAAAACAAATAAGCAACGTTCAAAGTTTTCGAAAATTTGATTTTTTTTTAATTAGGGAGATATTATAAAAAAATTCTGAGCGCTAAATTTGGGGGCGTTACGCAAACCGAGATATTTGTTGTGGGAGTCTTTCTGATGAACATGAATTTTGAGTTAGTTATTGATGTTGCGAAAGTTGAATTATAGTGTTGCATATTTTTTTTTTAATACTGAGGATATGCATTTTCAATATTGTTGTAGTGGAGATTTTCTCTTGAATGGCGATGAACGCGAACGATTTTTTTATTAAAGTTATTGATGTTGCAAAAGTTGAATTATATTGTTGCGCGCACTATTTTTCGGTGTTGAAGATATATATTTCTAATATTGCGCCGAATCTCTCGAGGAAATAGATTGATGAATTTTTTATTCGATTTATGGATGTTGCGATAGTTGAATTCCAGTAGTGCATGCACTATTTTTCGATGTTGAATATATGTTTTTTCAGTGTTGCGCAAATCTTGCTCGTCTTTCTATGTTGTGTGAAATATAGGCCGGTGTTTTGGTGGAATTTTTCCCCTGAATCGGATGGACGTGGTGATTTTTTAGTTTAAATATTGATGTTGCAATAGTTAATTTTCAGAGTTGTGTATACTATTCTTCAATACTGAGGATACATGTTTTTTATGTTGCAAATACCGTAACAGATACCAGATTTAGACGCAATACAGTTAGAATGTTGTATTGAGAATTTTTCTGTTTTAAATCCAACGGCCGATATCTATTGAACGTCAACGTGACAAATAAAAAAGAACAGAAAAAATAAAATTGAAAAGCTTATTATAGCCAAGATGTTTAGTGTGGCGATGATCATAGCGATTCCATCTTAGACCATGTGCACTCCTACTACTTTAAATTTTTTTCTCTAAAAAGAATATTCCAGTCCAGTCAGCAATATTTTTTTCTCCAAATTAACTTTCCCTACGGTCTTATTTCTCTATATATTTTCCCCACATCCAACAATCTAATATTTTATTCATCTACCTCTAACTACCATCTTTTTTCCATATACTGTAATATTATCAAAGTCTCACTTACAAGTGGGCCCCGCCTCAAGAACCTTTCCCCTTCCTCTTTTCCTCTGCTCCTCCGCCGCTCCAGCCCCAGTTCGTGCCTCCGCGCGACCACGCCCCCTCCGCCGCTCCAGCCCAAGCTCGCGCATCCGCGCCCTCTCCGCCAGCCGGGCCGCTCCTCCGCCACCGGCCGGTCGCACCGCCTCCTCCGCCGGCCGGTCGCGCCGGCGCCGACTTCATCGCCTCCCGCACCCGGGTTCC
The DNA here is from genome assembly GCA_030272315.1 of Paspalum vaginatum. NCBI lineage: Eukaryota > Viridiplantae > Streptophyta > Magnoliopsida > Poales > Poaceae > Paspalum > Paspalum vaginatum. The sequence continues at coordinate 7,379,877 of CM059014.1, read as the reverse complement.
GCCATGGGCGCCTCCTCCTCGTCTCTGGGCTCCGCCGCCCTTCGGAGGCGGGCACTGCCGCCTGCCCGCCCCCTCTGCCGCCGCAGCGCTGGCCCTCCCCCGCCACCTCACCGCCTGCCCGCCTCCCTGCAGCCACCACGGGCATCGTCGCCCCGCACCACCTCCTCCACCAACGGTCGCGGCCGCGGATCTAGCGACCGCACGTCTCTCCTCCCACCCGCCGCCGTCCGAGGTCCGGCAGCCCGCCCGTCTCCATGCCACCCCCTCCGCGCTCACGGATCTAGTGCCAGCTCCTCCGCGCCCCGCCTCGTCTCGACCACCTATGCCGGCCTCCACCGCACCGCTCCCCACCGGCCTCCTCCTCGTCTCTCCGCGCCCGGTCTCCTCCTCGCCTCTCCCCGCCGGATCTGGTGCGGGCACCGCCATCCCCTCCCTCTTCGAGCGCCGCATCTGCCACCAGGAGGTCGATGTGGGGGCCACCGACGGCCAGGAGGGCACGGCGGTCGCCTCTCCATCTCCGACTGAGCGCGCGAGGATGCGGCCGTTGCCAGGGCCCACATCCGCACAGTGGATGACGGAGGGTTCGTACTTCCGTTGCATTTGGGGGAAAAGCCGGTTTCCGCTGCCGTGGCGTAGAGCATGGAGGAGACCGCTGCAGCAAATTTTCCTCTAAATCGTTACGGCATGCAGCTGGCGGAACGTTTAGCGTGGTGGAGTGCAGATGGTCTTATGCAGGCACGAGGGATTTTGGGGGCGCCATTCGTTTCTCTGGAATCACTGCGCCAGCTGGAAGGCCCTTTGGGACAGAGTAATACATACTATACTCCATAGAGCCCGTATGGATAGGCAGGGGCAGAAACAGGCCTCGGGCCACCCGTGCCGTGGCCCGCGGCTTGGTCCAAAAAATTTTTTTCCTCTCCCTAAATTTTTGGCCCACCAGCCCAACCCTGACACGGTCACACCCTAGCTTTGTCCCTGCCCTAGCCGCCGCTTCCCGCACAACCGCACGCAGCCTTCTATGCCGCCGCTCTCCTCGCCCGCCCACCGCGCCCCGCCTTCTGCTCCCGGCTCCTCCAGACTCCAGTGCGTCCAAGGCGGCGCCGCGGTGGGACTCCGAGGAGGCTCCCCGGCCCCCGCTGTCCGCGCCACTGCGGCGCCAAGCGCCTCCGCCTCCGCATCCGGCCTCCGGGGATCCTCCGCCTCGGCTCTGGGCCTCCGCGGCTGCCTGCCGTCTGCGCCCGGCGCCTCCGGCCCTCCGCGTCGCGGCTGCCCACGGCTCAGGTGCGGCCAAGGTGCGGCGGAGCTCCGCCCCGACCCCGGCTAGGCGGCTGCGGCCTACGGGCCTGCTTTCCACCGACACCACTGCCTGGCTGCGTCCTGCGCTCCTGCCTGACTGCTTCATCCTCACCGCGATAAGCCAAGGAGCCAAGCAGGTATATTAACAACAAATGGTGCTTATGTTGAATGCCTACTGTAATGTAAATTGTATGATGAATGATGAATCCCTATTCTTCCGTAACAACAAATTTTATTTGATTTATGGCTGCAGATAAAAAGATATTAAGGCACTACCAAGATATGAGAAATCGCAGAATTAATCTACCTCGTTCCAATGGTATTTACATTCTACAAAATCCTTGTTCTAATTTTTGTTTTACATTATCTTTGTTGGCCGTTTCAATTATTTAAAATATGTTTTTTTTTCATTCTTACGGTAGGTTTTACCCATGGATTTGCAACGATCGATGAAAACCTGGACTTGCAACGATTGATGAAGAAGATGCCACTTCGCAATGATGATTTTTGTATGTTTTCTATCTTTTTATGTATCTTTAGGATTTTTTTTTTCTGCATGCTTTTGTTGTCAAAACTCGGCCCGGGCCTTGGGTGAATCCTGGTTCCGCCACTGTGGATAGGTGTTTCCAGCAATGTGCGGTTGCGGATGCCGAAAAGGCAATGTATATATCCACACCATGGATCACCACTCATGTCGTTGCGATAGGAAAAGGCTTGTTCAATTCTAGCAGGTTGCAGAAGCGAACTCACAAACTGTTCATAGAATTTGTGGGTACTTTAGATAGGACATTTATATAGATAATAATATACGTCTGGTATCTAGCTACTGGAGTAAGTATTAAAAAAAAAGGAACGAAGACATATTGCATGAATTCAAAGAGATGGAGAAAGTGGATTAATAATGGCTGGCTCATTCTATTGCGTACATGGATAGTTTCTTTTGGATGAATCACACGGCAGCGTTTGATTTTGCCAAATATATGCCATTTAGAAGTGAATGCAGTCAATTTTGAAAAATGTAACACCTAAGAATAATATACAAATGTATTAGATTTGTCTCAGAAATTGGTATGGTAAGATTTCAGCTCAATTTCCTTTTGTATATACTTTTTCACTAACATATGAACCGGATGTATATGATGTGGTTCCCATCAGCGGTTGTGGATCCGTGCATGTACATGCCTTATCCTATGTAAACGCAAAGAGAAAAATTAAAAAAAATAAGGTAACTTGCATCCTTTAATTTAATTTATATCTCGATCTTTCTGAAGATTCCATTCCAATGCAGCTATGCAACAAATCTATCCTGCTATAATGTATCGATCGTATATTCGCATTCATCTTTCTATTATTGCTTCCTCCTTTATACTAGTATCTTTGTGATAGATAGATCGTGAAGGGCGCGAGAACCATTGCCCTGGCGCGTACGCAAAGTTCCCTGTGCTGTTCCTGTTGGTCCCCAAGAATCTGGCCACGCACACAGCCAACGCTGCTATGGACCCAACATTAGTCATGACACGTTGCACGGTCCCGTACTAGATAACGTCAGTAAAGAGCCTGCCTGCAGCCTTCTTGCCGTTGCCCCAAGCATGCATGTGCAATGCTGCACATCTATCATACAGCTGTCCCTATCATATCTCTGCTGCGAGTCTGCGACTGCGTGCTGGCCCGAGAGATATTAGCCCTAGAAAAATGCACGGATCAAAGTCACGCGAGCAAAAGCCGATGTACTATCCCAAAATTGTTTAATTTATTCCTTGTTGTCATAGCTAATCTTCTCCCACATGCATCATCTGTACTTTACCACACGACGGTCTGAGGGCATGCTTGGTTGAGGTCTAAATTTTTGGCATACCGAAATTTTAGCAATTTTGATTGTGTTTGAATTTAAGTAAAAATTTAGTTAAATAGTAAACTTTTCATTCTAATAGGTTGTTTGGATCCTAAATAACTCATCCGAATGAGAAGTTTGTTTTTTTATCAAATTTTAGTTTAAATTCAAACAAAATCAAAATTGCTAAAATTTTAGAACGCCAAAGGTTGGAATCTCAACTAAGCAGGCCCTGAGCAACTATCAATATGTCTGTTTGGCTTTTTGGTTTTGGAAGCATTGAAGCAAAACTACCTCCTGTAATGGTTTTGAAATATACAGCGCAGTGTTTAACACTATCAGAGAGAACAAGGTTTCGGAGGAGTTCCATTAATTTTAACGTACAAATCCCCTGCAGGGCTGCACCCCTGTTCAATTTCAGTACATGGCCTGAATACGAAGCACGCAACACGGGCTGGACAGCTTGCGTAGCGCTGGTGACGCAAGCCCGCGTGACGTACGCATGCCTCGCCATGGCATCTCGTCGGCTTCGCACGGTGACAATTGACACTGATACGTAGTAGTCCATTTGACATCTCCCGAAGCGAGAAAGCTTACATACACGCAGCGGCAGGGCCAGGCTTGCAGGCTGCTTTGCTTTCCCAACACGCGGGAAGCAGGGAAAATATCTAGAGATAGATCTATCTAGTTATTACCACCATTGCGTCCACCCTCAAACTACTACATTCGCCCCATGTTTAAAAAAATATTTATTCGTTTTTATTCAAAAGGTTTATACAAATAGAAATATGTGATGGAATAATACCAGAACCTGGAAATGATATGAGTAGGAAATTCATGTGAGAGAAGTGATGAGGTTTGCCGCGGATTTATTTTTGTAGAAAAAGGTGCTAAGAGCCTTTTCGTTTGGTCCGTCCACATGACCACAACACAGTAGACAAAATTGTGTTACAGATTTTTCTTTACTCTGTATTGAAAAGATAAGTGGTGACATATTGGAACGTATGTGGCATATATGATGTATACCAGGGCATGTTTGTTTCAACTTTTGATTCTATGTAAGTCCCGTCCCCCTAAAACGGAGCCAAGACAAGCAGGCTGATATATGAAATAAAACAACTCTGAGAGATGCAACTACTGCCTTAGGCGCTTTAATTGTATATACATGAACTATGTGGGATCATGTTTATAATAAATGCTGCCATGGAGAGAATATTGGAGACATTACAATACCAAATAAATGCCTACAAAAACACATTTCATAATGGATATAACATAACTAATTTGATGCTATATATGTTTCCACTTTTTTCTAAAAAATCTGATCAAAATTAGAGAAGTTTAACCTAACACGAACCCACAACAAACTACTCTAATTTAGAATGAATGGGGTACTGTATATTTTTACTCTTGTGCTCTCATTTCATTATGTGTATTAGTACGTCAACCCAATTTGGAGGGTCATTAAGTTAGCTTCTATAATGACATGGCAAGTAATTTATATGCAAATTTAGTTTGTTATTTTAATTTATCTTTCATAATGTCATGGTGGGTAAATTATATGTAAAATTAGGGTTTATTTAATTCAGTTTTCAGAATAGTATGGTTTTCCATAATCCAATATCTACTATCATTAGAGATTACCAGATTGACGATTAGATGTTTCTGTTTTTTAGCATGTCTTGTAAATTGCGCTTATTTTGTAACCTTCAATTAGCAATAGAAAATATAATAAATCCAATGGCTATTATTACTAGAGGCTACCGGATGGATGGCTAGATAGATGTTTCTAAATTTTGTGGAAATTTCTAAAACTTAACTTTTTTTCTAGTGTGTCTCATAAGTAGTCCTTAGCTTCTCCTGTCACCTTCAATTAGTAATAGCCGTATTAGATTGTATTAGATTTTACCGTTCGCACATAGTATTATTTGAGATAAGATTGCTTTATTAGTTACTGTGCTCATAACGACTACAGTTATTTGTGATCTAGTTGACTATATGTGCAATTTACATCAAGAATTATGTATTATAGGATCAAGAAATAAACCATATTATCTCGACAAAAAAATATATCGTGATACCATATATTTTAGCAGCGTTAGCCTAAATGAGTGGTTAGTCTATATGTCATTAGAGCCTGACTGGCTCGGTGGCTCCTCCTTATCCGTACGCTCCACCACCGTTAGTTGGGCTAGCTAGCTCTCAGCCACTTCATGGGGTCCGAAGCCGGATATTCTCCATTATCTAAAAAAGCTCTCAGCCACTTGTTCTTCCATCATTCATTCTCTTACATTTTTCTGGCCGTGCTCTCTAGTCTTTAGGTTCAACTTTTCCCATATGCAGTATATATGCATGCTCTCACCTCATGTCATATATATGCATATATGCCTGCGCTTTCCGCATTTAATTTGAAGCTGCTGCACCAGCAGCCTTTGCATTTGCATGCATGTAGGTTAATTTGCTGGCTTTTTTCACACCAAGGCAATATATGTTACCTCTCTTTATATGTGCACATAGATCTAGAGCGAGACAGATTGCTGAGAGGCGGCTGGTTAGGGAGAGGAGAGATCCATGGAGATGAGCGCGAAGAAGGCCAGAAACAGCTTGAGCAACAGCAGCGGCACAACGACGATGACGACGCCAGTACCGGAAAGGAAGAAGATTGAGAGGAGGAGGAGGCAGCACATGAAGAACCTCTGCGTCAAGCTCGCCTCCCTCATCCCCAAAGAACACTACTCCTCCAAGGTGATGGGAGAGTATTTTTAATTAATGTGACCTCATGCATGTGCGGATGATGAAGAAGGTTTCCTTATCCCTGCATTTGTGTTCTAGTCGTTGATGCTAAATCGCTAGTGAATTGATGCTTGTTTAGCTTGTTGAGCCCTGACTTGCAAGTTAATCATCAATCCTCTCAAGTGATCGACTTGCAAAGTTAATAGGGTGAATTTTGGCAATTTATAGTTTGAAATATGTTTTTTTTTGTTAGGATTCAGGAAAACAGCAGATATAGATTGAGCTAATAATCGTATGTTTGCATTACTGTATATACAAGTACAGGATGCTATTACTCAGCTGGATAGCCTGGACGAAGCAGCGGCTTACATTAAGAAGCTCAAGGAAAGGGTGGACGAACTGCAGCAGAAGAGGAGCTCCGCACGGCTCATGGCTGGCATGACAGGAGGCGGAGGAGGAGCAGGCGCCTCGACATCGGCACCCACCACGACGACGTCGACCGGTGGTGCGAGGTCAGAAGAAGCCGGCGAGGTGGCCATGGCGGAGGCACCGGTGGTGGAGGTTCGGCAGCACCACCAAGGGTCGAGCCTGGACGTGGTGCTGATCAGCAGCGTGGAGCGACCGTTCAAGCTGCACGAGGTGGTCACCGTGCTGGAGGAAGAAGGCGCCGAGATTAGCAACGCCAACTTCTCCGTCAGCGGCAGCAAAATCTTCTACACCATCCACTGCCGGGTACAGTACATAATTACACCAGTTCTCTGATCCGTTTTATTCTTGCTTTCGGTTTGATAAAAAGATACAGTAGCTAGCACTAATCTGAAAACAACAGCTATTAATTAGAATTGCATTCTTGTTTAATTAGTTCTAAAACTACTAGCAAATATGAGCTAGCTAGAGTCTAGTCAGCACGGTTGCATTTGATCCTATGGTGTTGTGCGCATGCATAGATTGTTCTGTTACATTGCGTCAGAGCGTGTGAACCTGCAGCACACAAACCTAGACTAGTACAGTATATAGTAGAGACTTCTGGTGCCTGCACAGGAATAGCCCGACAGCAGCTGTCATGTTCGTGTCACTGCTCCCTGGGTTTTATATATTATATGCAACCAAATCTTCATAAAATATAGGGTAATATGGCACGTGCATTATTAGAGTGCAAAAAATCTACACGTAAGTCCACACCGTGTCCGAAAAGAAAAAAAAATTGAGAACCGCCAGTTGTATATGCACCATAAGTTTTTTTCTCTTGTTTATGAGAACACTTTTCCCCTTGTCGTATTATAGATATTGCAGTTCTCTTCAAAGGCCTGCTTCTATAACTTATGAATATACTATTGTAGTGTGAAAATTCCGATCCACAGTGTCACACTCGACAATCGCCCGTTCTTGTCTGTTCCACCCAAATTTGCTCCTTCCAAAAACTGGACTATTGCGTGATTACAAAGAGCGCACGATATATATATATATATATATATATATATATATATATATATATATATATATATATATATATATATATATATATATATATATATATATATATATATATATATATATATATATACACTCACTTTTAATAAACCAACAAAGGTATGTTCGCATACTCATTTATCAGTTTCAATATGTTTATATACTTATTTTAAGATACCTCATAGGTCACCACATGAAAAAATTACAAAACAGTCCTTGATTTTAATTTATTATAACAATACATTTATATTATTACATATAATGAGGTATGTCCACATACCTCAAGTATACTCTCATACTTCACGTATATACCACCACAGATGGTCTAGTATGATCACATACTCCGTGTACATACCTTTCGTTCGACCAGATACCTTCAAAATCTTGAGATACAGAGGTGGGTGTAGTTACATGCGCATGTAAAAAAGAATTTTCATATATATATACACACACACACAATCAGATTTCCTACATCTCGATGGATTACAGTATTATTTTGCTTACTACAATCACATTTGCTAATACGTACGTACTGACATGGCCGACATCTGTATAGCTATAGCTAATTTTACACAATCACACATAAATGGTAAAAGAGTGTCTAGCGTGTTGATGAGTATAAAATTAAGCTTTTTACGATTTCTCTCTCCTTTTTTTGTGAACGCCTCGTTCTGATACTCAAATAGTCTTCTGATGCTAACTACACTAAACTTCATGCATTGTTTCTCTCTCCCTTGTGTCTCTGCAGGCCTTCAGCCCAAGAATCGGTATAGATGTTTCAACAATTTCTGAAAGATTGAGAGCACTGGCATATACTACAGCATGACACTAGGAGGCTGACATGCATATTGCTAAAGTATATATGACCAAGGCACTTGCTTTATCTGCTGTCTAATATTAGTTACATACTGCAAACTGCACGAAAAAGCCCGAGATCCAATTGCTACCTAAGGGTCCGTTTGGTTGGTAGGATGTGCAAGAATGGGATGGAGCGGCTCTGTCCTAGCTATTGTTTGGTTGGAGAGCGGTGGGATGGAGTGGCTCCTGGAAGAGAATATTCAGGACATGCTTGTCCCAAAAAAAAGTCTCGGACACACTCGTCCCACTTCGACGTCGTCGTACTCCATTTTCACCATCCTGCTCCCACCTCTCTCTTGACACAACCGCAATGACGACCATGAGAGGCGCGGGGGCGGGTAGGGGAGAGAGGACCGGCGGCAAGGGAGGCCAAGCGCTGCAAGCGGCGAGCCGCGGCGGTGACCATGCATGACAGCGAGGGTGACCAGGGGCGGGAGCGAGCCACGGCGGCGACCAGTTGGCCAGGCCCAAGAGGTGAGCGTAGCCCTGCAGCGAGGGTGGATAGGCATAGGAGGCGGTGAGACACGGTGGCGGCGAGGCACAAGACGCGGTAGTGTATAGCGACGGAAGGAAGACGAGAAATTTTAACGGAGGTTGACAGATCTATCATCCCATTGCTAGGTCCCTCTAATCAAACAAAAAATTAGAGTCGCTCCATCCCTTCAACCAAACATGAGTATAGAATAATCTCATTCCTAAAATTTGGGATGGAATCGCTCTATCCTTCCTCGATCTCTGACCAAATGGATCCTAACATGTTTTTACTTGCATTGTCCACCATGTCCCAACGCATGATTTTTCCGCAATGCTGTGCGATACTGTGAGCTGAAAACTACATGATTATGCGTAGAGTTGTTCAGCAGGCATATGGGCATAGCACAGTTGTGTTAGGAACAAAAATTGGACAGAGGTTGGAGAAACTAGATGACCCACTTTTTTGAAACCAGATGACCTGGTTTTTTTTTATCAAGTTCGAGAAAAGAGTCCGTGTTTTTATGGTTTCCCTGTGGTTGTTGAGTTTTACTTGGAGGGAGAGCTTCCCAACCCTACAAATACAAAGGAGCACTACAAATACGAAGGAGCACAATTGAAGGAGAATGATACACACATGTTCCTGCGGGAATTCTTAAACTAATTTTAAAAGTAAAATTTGAAGTTAGAAATATTAATGTGTAATTGTAAGGAACATTCTCTAAAATTCATTATATTTGATAGCATATTCATGTTGATAGTGGTACTCACACAGACGGATAGTTGCGTGCACATACGTAAGAGACATCAATAGAGGAGCTTAGCGGATGATGATATGTATAGATGTCCAAACGGTGCGGGCCGCCCGTTTGGCCCGTGGCCCGGCACGTTTTTGGCCCGGCCCAAGCACGGAACGGCCCGGTGGCCATTGGGCTCGTGCCGGCACAGCCCGATGGTCGTGCCGTGTTTGGGCAGCATCGGCGGCCCGCCGTGCTTGGCCCGGCACGGCCCGTAATTTTTTTAATCATTTTAGAATAAATATTCATATATTATATGAAGCAACAACAAGTAAAACACAAACAAGCTGCAGTCTCTATTGGTTATCGTAGGTGGGGTAAGCCAGGGCCCCCAGCGAGCGTGGTTCGAACCCCTGCGGAGGCATGGGCCAAGCGTGCTTCGGGTCGGCCCGGTGGCCCGTTACCGGCTACCGTGCCGTGTTTGGGCCACTTCGTTGGCCCGCAGGGCGGCACGGCACGGCCCGGTGGCGTAGACAGGCCTTAACGGGCCCTTAACGGGCCGTGCCTAGAACGGACCCGTGCCGGGCAGGCCGTGCCGGCCCATTTGGACATCTATAATGATATGGTTTTTAATTTAGTAGACTAATGGATGACATAGATAGTTTGCATGTTGAGAAAAACAAAATTAATGATAGTTAATGAGCTTTACTTGTATGGGTTGTATAGATTTGGATGGCTTAATTTCGGAGAGAGAGGCCGCGAGGCATTTCATCGCGATCTGCACGTTCCAAACACCTCGAACGTCAAATAAAGTCTCTGGGCCACGCACAAGGCCCAGACCAATCTTTGTTGCGGCCTACAGCCGGCCCAATTAGTCATGGGGTGTGGTTTGCCACGCCGGGAAAGAGTAGCAGATCAGAGGAGATTCACTTCTTTTTGAGAATAATAACCAAGGAGAAAACTTGGCAAACAACCGTTTTTGTTGTAATCTAGTACTAGTTGGCACTAGTAATATTTTTTGTTGAATAAAAAAAGTAATATTTTTTGTTTTCTCTCCTACTTAAAAAATACGAAGTGTTTCCCCACTCTGCTCCACCCGCGTTTCGCTCCCCTCCCGTTTCGCTCTCCCAGCACCCTCTCGCCCCAGCACCCGCCGCCCTCGCTCACGCGTCACGCCGCGCTCCGCGCTGCGCACCGCTCGCGCGGGGCTCCGCCGCCACCTCCCGCTACCAGCGCGGGGCTCTGCTGCCTCCCGCCGCCCGCGCGGAGATCCGCCGCTGCCGCCTACCTCGAGAAGCGCTGCCGCTGCCCTCGGTCTGGCCTCCCCGCCGCCTACCATGCCCAGATCCGCCGCCGCCTACCTCGCGACGCGCTATCCGCTGCTCTCGCTCCGGCCTCCCCGCCACCTACCACGAGGAGATCCACCTCCCTCGCTCCGCGCCTGCCGCCGCCAGCGCGGGGATCCTACTCTTCCGACCACCGCTCGTCCTCCTCGTCCTCCTCGCCCTCTCCCTGCTCAGTCGATGGCCACGCCCTGATCCTCCTCCCGTCGAGCCCGTGGGTGGGGGTGGAGCGTAGGAGGCTGCGCTTGCCGGTACCCCGACCCACGCCACCCCTACTCCGCCCCAAGCTGCCGCCGGCATCGTCGCCAGCTCCGCTGCCTCGTCTTCGACCTGATTCGCGGCCTCTGCTCCGCCCGATCCTTTGGTTCCCGTTCGACTCTATTGCCGTTGTGAATATCCTTCCATGGTTCGGCCCTACCCTCCCTCTCGCATCTCAGGTTTCAATAGAATCCAATTTGTCTTGTGGTTAGTGTTGCGTTCGTGTTATATTTTTTGGATTAACTGTTGAGTTCGATTTTGCAGGAGGTGCACTTCGCTGTTGTTGGTTGACCAATGGTTGAGAACTGTATGGCTGATAATACAATTTGACTTGTGGTTAGTGTTGATTTCGCGTTATAGTTCTTGGATTGTGATTAGCTGTTGGGTTCAAAAGTTCGTGGATTGTGATTAGTTGCTGAGTTCATTAGTTCTTGGATTGTGATTAGCTGCTGAGTTCAATTCCGCAAGAGGTCCTCTTCCCTGTTGTTGGTTTATCAATGGTTAGAAATTGTATGGTTGCATTCAATAGTTGTGTTGTCGCTTAATCTCTACCACTTAAAAGTTTATATTGTTTCCCGTTCTCCCCCGCCCGTCGTCCGTCCGCCCCTCGCTTCCCCGCTCCCTCGTGCCGCCAGCCCCCTACCTGGCCGTCGCCTCGCCTGCCCCTCGCGCCGCCACTACCAGCCGCACGCCGCCGCCAGATCCCGCCCACCATCACTGCTCCGTGCGCCTCCCCCAAAGACTCCGCCCCTAACCATGCCAGCGAGGCCCATGGCTCCACCTGCCGCCAGCCCGCCATGGCTCTCCATCGCCGCCATGAAGAGGCGGTGGTCTGACACGCCCACCATTGTTCCTCATCCGCTGCAGCAGCTGGCGGTGTGGCCCCTGGTCTCATTCGCTTCCTCCCATCTCTTTGTATTCCTCTATACCCTAACACGACTGGATCTGCTCTTGGTTCTTGGTCTTAAGGGCGTTCCTTCGGTTGCAAGAAAAAGCTCAAAATGAGGGAGGATGAGGTGGAAGACCAGCAGGGCACGCCGTCTGCCTGCAAGGCCAGGTGAGTGTTCTCCTTGTTTCCTGTGTTCCTTGTAAGATTCATTGACTGATAGGATACACATTTAGAATCTACTCTATCCTAGGGTGCTGTTGTCTTGATTTTTTTGCTTCAGGTGGATTTTGCTTGTTACGACATCCTTGTATATCTAAAGGTCACAGCGGTATACAATTTAGTTTAGTTATATTTTACTGTATCGATTTTTGTTAGCCTCGGCAACATGAGAATGCTGCGAGCTTGGTGCCTGCTTCTAACAAGGTCAGATTAATTACTTGGGTGCTGCCTGAATGAACTATATAAACACATGCTAAATGATGGGTCTAGGTAATAATTTGGGGAATGAAAGATGTGTTTTTTGGGGAGTAATTACTTGAAAATGCCCTGATTTTAGATTTGAATCAAGCTGAGATAAAACAAGCATGTACGTTGGATAAAATCCATATTCTTGTATAAACTAATGGTTTATCGAGATGATGGACAACTTCCTTTCCTTCCTGTAATATTCTAAGCATTAAGAGATTATTCTATCCTTTTTTCTAGATCTACTCAACACGCTTCGCAAAAACACATGATTGTCTTCGCCTGCTTCCAGCTAACTGGTTTTTTTTCTGCACAGGTGTGTTCAGGTCCCAGGCGCAATGGATGCGAGTGCCGGCAATGAGCTCCAGTGCGCTTGGTTAGTGAGTACCTGCTTCTTGTGCTTGTGACAGGGTTGCTTTCCTAAGACATTCCATTACTGTTGGCTTGGAGTTTTTATGGCCGGCAAAGTTAGCCTATTTCTTCATCTTTACACATCCAGTGACCCCTGCAGTGTATGTATGTGAAGAATAGCGCCACCGTATTTTTTCTAGATCTACTCATTTATCATAGACAAAGATCTTCTGAAAAGGTTTTTCTACTACTATGGTTCTGATGGTTAAATGTTCATATTATACCCCTACGTGAAGCTTAGTTTGGGCTTAACTTTTGTTGATCCTAGGATGCCCATATCTATGTTTATGAATGTGGTTCACTGGACCATACAATTGAATAGTTCCTCTTCACATCAGCTCCTGTTTGGCTCATGATGTTTGACAAATTATGCTCGTACTCATGATGAGAACACAAGCAATTTTTCCGTGTGCTGTATGAATGAGCACCCATGAGTAGACACTTGGAAGGTATAACTGACTGTGATTTGTTTGATAATCTTTGTCAGGAAGAAGGCGATTCTAAACTAACCAAGTTCAAATGATAAGAGATGAACCTTAATTACTTCTATTAGCAGACTACTTTCTACTACTTTTTCCATTCTTATGGTTCCCGGTGGTTCATTCTGAGCATCATTGTACATTAGGTGATTCATGATCTTCAGTTCATAGTTCGTTCTTTGTGGCCTTTAAGGACTGTATCAATGACCATGGTGGTTCAAAGACCATGGAGGTTTCGTTATGTCAAAACAAGTCGGAGGCCTTTTGTATTGTGAATTTCTCAGTACGTATGTTCTTTTCAACAGGAATCAGTTGGGGGAGGACACAGTTATGTTCCGTTCACAGCCTTGCCATGAGTAGCTTTACTTTACTCTAAATGCTCCACATAAAGAAGTTCGGCTTTCTTCAGCATATCTTCAAATGTGTGCATATAACATTCTATGTTGTGAATGGTTCATTGAGCTTAACTGATTTTTTTTCCATGCTTCAATTGTTCAAAGTGAAGATTCGGTCCAATATTTCTTTGATTGGATGCACTCTTGATTATTTAGCTTATGATGGAACTAATAATTAATTGGCTTGGGATGCCCAACAGCAGTAATCTTAAGGCTATAATTCAATATAATGCTTAATCAGGTTCCGTTTCTTATTTCTTGCATGTTAGCATTATACATGTATGTGTGGCTGCCCCTTTCAATATTTACACAGTTTTGTATCTTTTTTTTATGCTTCTCATGGTTGCTCTGTTCAATCGAGCACCTTGAGCATGGTGTTTGCAACTGCAGGTAATATAAGTTGTTACACATATATCAAAATTTGACTTAGTTCATAGGGTGGTACCATTTAGACTGTATGTGTTACAATTGACTATAATTTATTTTGATTGTTCATTTTTCTATATAATGTGTAGGGAACTGTATGAATAAAACCATTCTGGCATAAAAGTACAGTGTGGACCATGCAAATTTCTTACGACCTTATTTTCAAATGTCAATTGTTGTTGACTTCGGAATTTGTTGATGGAAAGAAGGATGTGGGGGCGCTGAGGGACCAATAGAAGAACATCCGTCATCTGGTTTGGGCAAGCAAATAGGACAAGCAAGTAATAAGCTGTAGTGTGCTGTGACCAGTGAACTACCATTATGGGTCACCCCTGGAGTTTTCCGACATTTCGTTTATCAAACCTTGTCATATTTAGCTGATTTTCATTTCATACTAAAATGGCCCTATATGAATTCAATTATATTATGTTGTTTTGTAGAAATTAGTGTGGAATTTCAGTTGCCCTTACTCGTGTAAAGTTGAAAAATACAAAGTTTGTTGTTTCAGATTGTTATTTCAATCAGATATTTCATGTCCAGTAGTAACGCACAGGCTATTACCTAGTATATATATATATGGTCAGTAGATGATGCGTTCCCTTTTCCTTTTCAAAGGAAAAAACAATGCTTGGTCGTTGCCTGTGGATCGCTGTCTGTCTGTGTGTATATGGACAGGACAGGTTGTCGTCGTCTCTGGGTCCGGGACGGGCTCTGTGCCCGCTGATCTGCTCTTGGGAAGAAGAGGAGGCGGGCGTCAAAAGGAAGAGGGCCGGCCGGCCGGGGATATCTATGATCTATCAGTGCAGGCATAGCAAAGCGAAGCAAAGGAGTTGTTGAATGTTGCGTAAAGAGTACTCGGAAGGTAGCAAACTAGTCCCTCCGCTCCTCTTCCTCACGGGAGACCTCGCTTTGGGTTGGGTTTGCTTTGCGAGATGTGTATATGGTGCATATCCACGACAATTATAATAACAAAAGAAAAAGGCAGTCCCGAAAGAACAAAATCATCGACGGATTTGC
This sequence comes from Paspalum vaginatum, assembly GCA_030272315.1. Classification (NCBI taxonomy): domain Eukaryota; kingdom Viridiplantae; phylum Streptophyta; class Magnoliopsida; order Poales; family Poaceae; genus Paspalum; species Paspalum vaginatum. The sequence continues at coordinate 7,364,798 of CM059014.1, read as the reverse complement.
TACGGCGGTGGTAGTAGAGTGCTTACTCCTATTAATTAACGAAAATGACGTGCCGACTGCAGTGTGCGCTGGTGAGTGCATCCGTTTGCCGTGGAATTCTGGGGTGCATCCGTTGGCATGCTGCAGTCCTCGGTTCCGGCGGCGGGTGATCGCACGACCGACGCCGCAGTTCGACACACGGTCGTTCTGCTGGAGTGCTGGCGGCGACTGTGCAGCAGCCGGAGCCGGGGAAGAGCAAAAGGCAGGCCACTTCACTCTCCCAGCGCAGTGACTCTCTCTCGCTTTGCTTGCGATCCTTCCTCCGCTCCGCACCCGCACATGGCAACCACCATCCCCTGTCCGTCCATCGCCATGACCATCGACGCATAAAAACCAAGCAACCGAGCGGTGGGGGGCGTGTCCTGTCCACGCGGGGCGCGTCCGTCCAAACCAACCTCTCCTCCCCTGCGCGGCTGCGCCGCTTCACCGCACCACCACCGACACGCATGCCCCAGCCCGCAGGCCGCCGCGCCGCCGCCGCCGCCGGGCCACTACGCGGCGGCCGGCCGCCCCTTCTTCAGGCCGCCGGGGGACTACCCCGCCGCACCGCCGCCACCGGGCCGCCCCTTCTCCAGGCCGCCGGCGCCGGGGCCCGCGCCGCCACCGGGGAGGTCCCGCCCCCACCCTGGCCCCGACCCAGCACCGGATGCGGGGGCGGGTCGGCCCGGCCCCCGCAGCGAGCCTCCGCCGCCGGACCGCCCCGGCCCCGGCCCCGCGCTCCTCCCGGCCCCGCAGCGGCGCCGCCCTTCGTCCGCGCTGGCGTCGTGCCTGGCGGCGACGGCGTTCCTGGTGCTGTCGGCGGGGGGCGCGGGCGCGGCGCTGTTCCTGCTGTTCCGCCCGCGGGCGCCCGACATCGCGGTGTCCGCCGTGCGCCTCCCCGCCTTCGCCGCCGCCAACGGCACCGTCGCCTTCACCTTCCAGCAGACGGCGGCCGTGCGCAACCCCAACCGCTCCCCGCTCGCGCACTTCGACAGCTCGCTCCGCGTCGCCTACGCGGGCGGCGAGCTCGGCGCCGTCTACATCCCCGCGGGCCGCATCGACGGCGGCCGCACCAAGGACATGTCCGCCAGCTTCGACGTCCCCGCCATCCCCGTGGCGCCGCAGCCGCAGCCGCAGCAGGTGGGCGTGGGGGGCGCCGTCGCGGCGCAGGACGACCAGCAGCAGCAGGCGCCGCCCGCCGTCATCGAGGTGGACTCGCTGCTGGTGGTCAAGGGCAGGGTCACCGTGCTCCGCGTCCTCACGCACCACGTGCAGGCCGCCAAGGTGTGCCGCGTCGGGGTCTCGCCCGTCGACGGCAGGGTCGTCGGCTTCAGATGCTGACGGTGACCAGTACTACTAATCTAGTAGTAGATAGCCATAGCAGCCCCCCTGCTCTTGCTGCTTCGGTTCTGCTGTGAGTGTGTCGTTGGTCTCCTCTTCTTCGTCGGTGGTTTTGGATGGATGGATGATGCAACGGAGTGGAAATGTGGAATTGCATGCGGTGGAGTTGTTGCTCGGTCGCGGAATTTGAACGGGAAAAAAACAACAAATTCTGCTAGTATAGTAGTATATCGAAACGAATCAAGGATAGTGGACAGATAATGTAATGATGATGAATTCGGTTCCGGGAGAGAATACCTCCTCTCGTTCTCTGTGTGTGTATATTACTTGAACGATTTCATATTTATTACTGTTATACAATCTGAATGTTCAGCGTCTTTGTCATGCATCCGTTCTAGTGCAAAATTTGGCGGCAAATGTAATGACTGTTGCGACTCCCCCAAAACCTCCCCTGTTCTGTTCTTGGGCGCTTTTGATTTGATTTGATTTGATTTGGTTTGATCTCGTCTCCTCTCGAGATAAAAGGTCAGGTCGCTTCCTTCTCAAGGGATTTAACCTTTTGGCATACTCCTTTTTCTGCCTGTCCCCGTCGGATCGTGATCGTCGACCTACTTCCTTCTGGCTTCTGCCGTTCTCATCCCCCCTGTTACTGTTAACAGTAGTAGTACTAACCACGAACCTATCCGTGTCTCGAAACTCAGTCGGCTCTAGTTTGGGCACGCACACGCACCTTGCCATCTGCCGCTTTGCTGGCGCCAAGACGAAAGACCGGTTCGGATTTCAGCTGGAAAAAAAATCCGCTGAAATCCGTTGCTTATGAATTATGATGCCAACTATCACGCCCTTGCGACGGACAGACAAGAGTGGACAATCTGGTAACGAACAGCAAGCAACAATTCAGGAGGAATGAAGATGACTCTATCTTTTTTTCTTAAAAAAAAAAAGAGGAATGGGGAAGAACAGTGGGCAACGCTGAGTGTGCTATAAGAGTACGTATTCAGTTTTTTTTTTTTTTAGGGAACAAGTATTCAGCTATGCGATGGTTCGTTACAGATTTACAGAGAAGCGGTGGCCTGCACACCGGACATACGGACATACCCACATCCTCGACAACAGCCCAACGGGCTCTCGTCGCCGGCCCATGGCCCATCAACATTTCCCTCTGAGACAGTTACATAATCTTGTGTTCAAAAATAAATTATATAAAAAAAAGGCAAGCTGGGACTGGGATTCTTTCTTGTGGGTAACAGCCCTCTCGCTAATCACACGTCTTCATCAAACAGATTGGAAATCTGTACATGGAAACGACCTGCCTCCTTGGCTCCAGCAGCATATCCAGCATGATTGTTCAATTGAAGCCAAGATATTACTGCTAGTGTACAAAACAGGCCACATTAGAGTATGGTAAGTGAAATGCTTGTGTAGCAGCAGCAGCCTGGCCCTGAACCTTGACGCTTACAGCCTGAGCCTCCAACAATCCCAGGCCATGTCTACCTCTACAATTAATATCTACTTTCGACAGCTAAGTACTCGCTTCAATCTGCAACCATCGAAGCATCTGTATATCCAGAATCGATGTACAGTTGCACAGACGCAACTCGGCAGGTTCCACCATAGTAAGCCATTTCCAGCAGCCTACACATCCCATTATCTATATTTTAAACTGCACTGTCTGTCTATAACGTCAGAACAATGTTTTTTATATCCATTTACACAAACTTCTAGATTTTCTGTGAGACTGTGCATGTATATTTTCTATGTTTGATTAGACAGTTCACCAAATTATGAAATGTGTGCATGTATAGAAATGGATAAGAATACGATCAGCAATGTAGCTGCCGGACTAAATGAGGATACACCATATCTTTACCCAAATGCTCGCCACTAACCTAGCCAGATGCTCGCTCTACCCACCAGACGGTGTGTTCTCAAATCTCAAATCCCCCCAAATACAACCCTAAATTCCCCAATTCAAACCCCAAATCCAGCATAGAGAAGTGGGAGAAGTTTGTATTTGTGCCTTTCTTCTTTTCCATGGCTTATGGATAACTCCATGTACATCTTCCCTACATTGTTAGGGTTTGATGGTTCTTGGCCGGACTCATCAGTCCGTGCCTTTACCACACTAGCATTTCCATCTGTACTTGATTTTTATGGTATAAAGAGAGAAAGAAGAACGCAGGGGAGAGACAGTGAGTGTAATATTTGCCTAATATATTGCAGCCGCCATATAAATCACTAACAATCATGCGAGGCGGCCGCTCTCATGCACCTACCATTTCATATAACATATGTCCTTTTCAGCTTGTCATCTCGTCAAATGACGATTGACTTTACATGATACACTATATTACTATAAATATATATTAATGTTTGAGTGAATTGCATGCAAGTCTTTGAACTTTTCCCGCAGTATCATCTAGGTCCATGAATTTTTAAAACGCACGTCTAGATCCATAAACTTTTCTCGCAGTACCATCTAGGTCCAAAAGAGGTTAGCCGGGCAAACTCTGCCTATGTGGCCAGCCCGCGCGTGCCACCGTGGCGTCCTGTCCTTGCCCGGTGCGCACCGGCCGCGCCGCCCTAACCCTGCCCGTCGTGCACGGCGCCATACCCCTGCCCGGCGTGCACATGCCGCGCCGCCCTACCACCCTCCCGCCCATCGTGCATGCCCCCACCGCCGGCCACGCACGGCCCTTCTCGGCTCGGCAGTGTGGCTGCCGTCGTCGTTGGCCCCGTCTGCTCGCCGCATTGCCGCTAGCCCGGCTCGCAGCCCAAGCTCCGGCCGTCGGTCGCCTCGCCGAGCCAAGCGGGGACGTGCTTGAAGAAGAGGGGGCTCAGGCTGCGCGGGGCCGCGCGCTCCGGCCGTAACGCGTCCGCGCAGGAAGGAGCCGCAGCGATGGGATTGGGCGGCGCAGGGCCGCACGCTCCGGCCGTGGCGAGAGGGCTCCGCGGTAGGTGCTGGCGGCATCAACGGCGCGCGCCCGGGCTGGGCCGAAGGAGGCGCGGCCGGGGGCATGGCGGGCGGGGACCCTGCGCTCACCCATGGCCACGCACGCGACGGCCTCACCCGTGGCCTGCGACGGCGACGGGAGCTCCGCTAGACGGCCGCGGCCACGGCGAGCGCGAGCGCGGGCCACGGCGGTGCGAGGGCAGGCGCAGGCGCGGGCGCGGCGGTGCGACTGCGGCGGTGCGGGCACGGGCCACGGCGGCGCGAGCGCGGCCAGGCTGTGCGAGCACGGCGATGGAGGCCGCACCGTGGAGAAAGGGTGCCGCCGCCTGGGGACGGGCACTACGGTGACCTAGGGAGGGGCGCCGCCGTGGGGAGGGGGCGGCGATGCGGCCTGCCTCCTCGGCCCGGCGCCGCGGATGGAGGCATGACCAGCGATGGTGCGGCGCGAGCGGGGACCGCGGTAGCGCGGCAGGCAGACAAGGCCGCTGCCGGCGGTGGTGGCAGCCACACTGCCGAGCTGGGGAGGGTCGTGCGTGGCCAGCGCGTGCGCGTGCGCGTCGAGCGGGGGCAGGGCACCGCGCGTCTCCTCCGCTCGGCTAGCGCCACGGTGGCATGCGCGGACTGGCCACGTAGGCAGAGTTTGCCGGGCTGGCCCCTTTTGGACCTAGATGGTATTGTGGGAAAAATTTATGGACCAAGACATGCACTTTAAAAGTTAATGGACCCAGATAGTACCGCGGGAAAAATTCAAATAGCTGACGTGCAATTCACTCTTAATATTTATAGGCTGACCAGTTATCACTAGCAAGTTGGCAACTGATGCACGAACTGCCAGCAAAGGCATGCAAATAAACTATCGTACTTCTCATATGTTTATGCCATGTGCAAGTGCGATGTCAAAGTGGTGGCTGGCTGCTGTGGCTTGAATTGCAACCCAGATAAAACAATAATATATATGTTCCCTCTTGCCCCACAACTAGCTGCTTTCATACTTTGAGCAGAGTTAATAATAGCCTGCCTAATATACAAAAGGTTGCAGTGTGAACGAGCTCAAAGTATATCTCTCAACCGTCTCTTACACATCTTCAACATGTCAAAATAGTTACTCTAATATATATATCGAGGAACAGATATTTACTGTATGGGCAGACGCGTGCTGCGTTGTCAATCAGCTCGATCTTGGAGTCATGCATGAATTTTCATTTATTTAACTCGATTTTGACTTGATGCACGTATGATGTGGTATCAGGGGGCGTGGCCGCGTGGGTGCGGTTGCACTGGAACGGTAGATCATACATGCGTGACGCCATGCATGTACTAGGAAATAAATAGAAGTACTTCAATTGTTGCACATATATGTTAGCATAGTTTCTCCATTCTAAATTACGGTTCACTTTCCTACCTTGACTAAGTTTTTATTTAAAAAAGCACATGTTGTTCCATTACACTCAAGGGTATAAATGGTACGGATATTATCTGTCCGTGTTCGAGTCTGAATCCGTTTAGAAGGGCTGAAATCCGATCCGTATCCGAGTCTGGATTAGGTATGGCAGTCGGACCCACGGGGGTGGATATGGATACGAAAATTCACCCGTGGGTCTGTTCAGGTCGGATAACCGACATAGCGCGGGTAGAGTACGGGTACATGATTTCACCCGCGAGTATTCAGTGGATACCCGAAGTTTATACTCACTATGTGATTTTAGATATATGGCCCATATACACTGTGATTTCCGGCTCAAGCCAATCTCCTCAGACTCAAACCCTAGTCCCCTCCGACTCCTGTGACCCGTCCCATGAGGCCGTGACTCCTCACTCCTCTCCCAAGTCCAACGCTCAGTCCCGCAGCGCGCCGCCACCCCGCCCCCAAATCCCCAATCCGCCGCCACCCACCACTCCGCTAGCGCCCGAGCACCCCCGCCTCCCGCGGCCGCGACCGGTGACCACGACACCGGCACGGCTAGCGCGGCGACGCCCCTCTCCTCTCCTCTCCTCTCTGGAGGCCTGGACCTCGGCTCCCCGCCATACTCTCTCTCGGCCGCTCCCTGATCGGCAGCCGCCGGCGTCGTATGCAGGATGCCCGCCCCAGTGCCTCCGCCCCTCGCGTCCTCATCGTCCATCCCCGGGCCTAGTGCACCTCGCATCCTCGGACTTCACCCCTGCGGTAAGACATAGCTCACAAGTCCCTTGCAGTTCCTGTCATGAATGCAAATGTACATATGTTTTGCTAGATTGATTGTGTGCAGAAATACCCCCCACCAGGTATCCGAAACCCGACGGGTATTGTCTGACGGGTATGGGGACGGGTAAAGAATTTTACCTATCACCCTCTGCGGGTACGGGTATGATCTTGCGGGGCGGGTATGAGGTTGGGTCAGATATTGCTGTACCCGAGCAATACCTTGCCCGTTGTCATCCCTAGTCTTGTTATTTATTACTCGATCCGTATTCAGTTACTTAAAGCTGGATAAATATGACGTTGATAGTCATGTAGGTCTTATCCAGACACATTTGGTATTATCCGTATTCGATCCAAATTCAAAGAAAAAATATAAAAATAAATACGTATCAGCAATATCCAGCAATATCCGTCCGTATACGATCCGATTATACCCTAATCATGATGAAATATATTGGTCTAGCTAGCTTGTTCTCTTTCACGTCATCGTAACCAGCCACTAGGACTGTACATGCATGTGCTCAGCAGAAGCTTGGAAACATACAGACATATTTTGTTTCATTATTTAATATAGTATTTATTTACAACTTCTGACTCTATGAATCTATACTAATATTCAACGTTATGCAATTCCCATAGCAAAACGTGGGATACATCTAGTAATAAGGGATAAATAGATGTGCCACAATTTCAATGCAAAACTCAAAAGTATAGAACTCATCTGTCATCAATAGTGTGAATGCAAAAGGAACGCATGTGTGTTTGAGCTTTGACGGCCATCAATGATTGATGCTGCCCATCCATTCGAAAAGGATTTTTATGATTTAGGACAGTTTAAAATAATAGAAAAAAATCACACATGTCGTTATGCTAACCCCGATTTCTGAAGTACCGACAATCGTAACTTTACACCTGTCATTATGCTTCGTGCTCCAAAAGTTATTTCAGCAGATTCCCCCCCCCCCCCCCCCCCCAATTTTACCCTTACAAACATTCTAAAAAAATGTTCAGAAACACTTAAAGGCCTTATGCGTTTACATAGCTATCGAAGAGGATTCAATCCATTAATAATTGAATTTGAATAAAGAAAAATACAATCCTTCTCAATCCCATCCAATGAGCGTGTAGCCGAACAAACCCTAAACGTGACTTTTTACAAGTGTTTTATTCTATAAAAATAAAGCATTTTGTTTTCCTGCTCTAGTTAAAAATTATAAATTATTCTGAAACAGATGTTGGTATTAACCATGGACACGCTATTAAAGGCTAGCTATTTGCTGATTGTTAGGGCGAGATTGTTAGGAAAAAAAATTTAAATACTAGTACACCATTTTAAAGTGAGGTCTGAACACACCAAAATCCTTATGTATATAGATGAAATTTTGTTCCCTCCTATGGAATGTCAAAAGCTTCCACACACGTACATAGTCAACAACATTATATGCTCGACCCCATGGGATATAGTCAAGTGTTGGCGTATCAGCTGGCACATTCTTATTACTCGGATCATAAAAACCATGAGTACAGTATACGCGCTGAGTTAGTTGGGCCGTTGCAAACGTGCCATCCCTTTGCTCAAGTTCAACTCGATCCGACGATCCGGCAGGATAATGGCCGGCGCCACACGTCTCTGGCAAACTGTACTAGATGTTAATTAAGACGATTATGACGGCCCTCGATCAGTTATTTATTATATTTATAGATATATCAGTCGTGAGATCCGAAGCGATCACATGGGGCTAAGCTTAACATTGTTAATGAGCTGTCTGTACTGAACACACGTGACGAGCCATTGACGAGCTACAGTCTTCGATTGTTTTCCAACAGGCAACGGGGGTACTAATACTAGGTATAGTATATATAGTATAGTATAGTACTCTTAACATACGCGGGAGAAAGGGAGCTCTCGGAGGCACTCGGATCCTGTTCACATCACACAGTGATAATTAGTTTTTTAACAGGGCCTTCCTTCTTGCGCTCTCGGTAGGGGTGGGCAAAATATGACTGAAACCGATTAACCAAACCGAACTGAATTAACTGCAAAAGTCGGTTAAATCGGTTAACGGTTAATTCTGCAGTTAAAATTTTTGTCACATTCTTTAACCGCTCATTATTTCGGTTTTGATGTGGTGTTAACCAATTTAACCGAACTAGCCAGTTAAGTGTGATATTTCTGTATTTTCTATGATAAGTTTATGTGTAATTATGTGAGATATCAAGAATTCCAAATTTTCGTACTTAGCATATCTAAATGAAACTATATTTATTGTTTTTCTAGCTTTGTAAGCTTGTTTTAGTAGCTAGTAGTTTGTATTTGATGTCATAATGTCATTCTAATTTGTTATTATTAATGTATCATATATATTACACTTAACCGCAAAACCGAACTAATTTAACCACAACTGAATTTACGCGGTTAAAAGATTTGTAGCTATAATTTCGGTTAAGAATTTGCCATAACCGAAATACTTTAAAACCGAATCAACCGAACCGATTTAACCGCACTAACCGAACGTCTGGCCCTCTTAGCTCTCGGTGCCTACCTATCCAGTCCGCTTCGTTCCTGCTATGGCCGATGAGTGGTCACGACCGTGCCAAAGTTAGCATCGATCGCCTCGACATACCCAAAAAAATATCTTTATTTACAAATATATAACACAGCTAGCTTTTTTATACAATTTCAATCGTTTGGATTGTTAAAAAAAAAATTCAAACATGTAAAGATATAACTCATACTCGAACTACATTTACTAATAAAACAAAGGTAAACAAAATAAATGATAACTTGTGAATTTTTTTGAATAAAAACAAATTGTCGTATATTTGCGAACGGAAAGAGTATCTACCATGCAAAACAAAGTGCGCAGATGTGCACTCCAGTCTCCAACTCGCGACCAAGAAACACACCAAACAAAGAAAATGCCAAGAAAAGAAAAACAACAATAGTAGACCTAGTTCTTATAAAAAAACAGACTTTGTTAGACCATGCTTACTAGAAAGTTTAAAGAGGGTGTCCAAAAACACTGCTTTGCACGGTAGACGCAAAGAAATTTGAAATATAGACGTATAGATAGGCTATCTGAGGGTATATTTAATTTTAGCAGGACTGCTAACGCACAGCCGGGACGTCCATTCCGGGTGCCAACGTCGGATGCACAGCCTGTCATCCGATTAATTAGTGATGACCGTCGGTAATCCAACGAGAAAATCCCACCGAAACACAAGGACGATGTTGTCTGCAACATCGATTCAAGCCCATCACTACAGTAAGATTAGGGGTTTTCGTCGGCCCTCGGCCGCTGTAGAACAATCAACGGAAATTAGTTAATTTCCGGCGCATACTACACGTCAAATCGGACAAGCATTAATTTGTGAGCGTGTAGATCACCACCTAGTAAGTGGAAAAGAGAAAAGGGTACACCAGGAATATATCCTGAAACCAACGTGGAGTCCTCCCCGTCATTTGGGATTCCACTAGGAATATCGATATTGCGGCCGGTCCATGCGTTGGTTGGACTTTGGACGTACTACTAGCGCTAAACTGCTCTGCTAACAACACAGTGCTCCACCACAGCACTGCATCGCCAACTTGCTTAATCGAACGAGAATAATCTCCCGCCAACTTTGCCACTCTAGCTCAGGCTGTCCCTAATGAGACACATTATTCTAATTTTTTAAATTTTACTTTTTTCTGTACGTCACGTCAGCTACAATACAAAACAATGTTAAACAGTACCACACCAATGTTTCAAAAAATTCCTCAAAATAGTCCAATTGGAGACGGCCTTACCATCGCTCCGGACTCGACCGACAGGATAGCGCATAAAAGCAGGAGGATAATGCATAGTGCTAGCATATTGTTATCCTATAGGCTTGTTAGTGGTGGTGCCGGCTAATTCGCACGGGCGTTGAGTGTGACCGGTTGACGCGGACGCGTGCGACTGGGTTTCAGAAAAAAAAAACGCTGCCCCAGACCTACCCCCTCTGATCCTTCATTCATTTCTTTAGTTTTTTTTCTGGCAAATTGCGTTGAGCTTAAATTAATCCTCCATCCGACGCAGCTTCAGCTCGTGTAAGTACACTGTGCGGTACCGTGCTACGTTTAACCGAGGAAGAGTTGACGGCGGGGCGGCGCACCACCACCACGACGCGGCGTGAACCCTCGAGACCATCTTCGAGGTCAGCGGGCGGGCCGGGAATGACCCGCGGTCTTCCCTGAATGAAACCGCGGTACTCGCTCTCATCGTCAATGTTCTTCCATTCCAGGACCCCCACTCCCCAACAGGCGCATCGCGGTCGCGGAAAGCAACACGCGCACACGTTAGCCGTGCCACACCACACGATACCACAACGTGCAGTGCAGTGCAGCAGCAGCAGCGCCACACCACACGATACCACAACGTGCAGTGCAGTGCAGTGCAGCAGCAGCAGCGCCACACCGCGACGGGCCCTCCCAGAACGGGGTTGGCCCCACGCGAAAACGCGCACCCGGGGCCGGGGACGCGACCGCTCGGGCGGGGGGGTTGACCCGCGACCCGCATCGCGCATCCGGCCGTCCGTGCGCGGGCGGACGGCGCGGATGGCCTCCCGCGTCGTCTCCTTCCTCCCTCCGTCCGCTCCAGTACTCCACCCCGCCTTTTCCCCTGGCTGCTATCTATAAATGAGCGGGCGGCCACGCCGAGCTCCTTCCCAGCACACAAAGCCGCCTCCGCTCTCCCGCCCTCTACAGCTCGGCCACGGCCACCGAACTCGCGAGCCCCCGCGTCGTCTCGCCTTGTGGCTGCTTCGCTTGCTTCGCCTCGCGCCGAGGCTCCGGTTAACCAGCCTGAGGCTGCCCGCGCAGCACGCCGGCCGAGATGAAGAGCCGGAGGCAGAGCGGCGGCGGCAGCTCGGCCGCGGCGGAGGGACACGCGCACAGCGGCGGCGGCGGGTGCAAGCTGGAGCGGAAGGACGTGGAGAAGAACCGGCGCCTGCACATGAAGCAGCTCTGCCTCAAGCTCTCCTCCCTCATCCCGCCCGCCGCCAGGCGCGCGGCGCTCCTCTCCGAGGCGGCGGCGGCCGCGTCCAATCCCAACAAGGTCAGCGGCCGCTCCTCCTCCTCCTCGATTTTGGTCGTCGTTCGTTCGTTGCTTGCTCTGCTTGTTCCTCCCTCCCCCAAATGAATGTTCCCAGATTGAGAACTACTGTAGATCGATCGGCACGCATCTATCCGGTTGACCAAAAAAAAAAGCTTTTTTTAAAAAAAAAAGAAAGAAGAAATAAAATAGGCTGAAAGTCTGAAACGACTATACGCACGTCAATTGGAGATTGCGACTTTGCTCTTGCAGACTATAGGGTTTGGGAACAAGTACAAGTGCACAGTAAACACCAGTTAACTCTCGTCGTGTCACAGTGGGTGACCCCGCTGGCCGCTGCTCACGTGGGTGGATTAGTTTGTCAATCTTATTTTTAAAAAAATAGAAAAAATTTAAAAAATGAATTAATTTTTTCTTCGTTTTTTAGAAAAAATGAAGTTACGAAATTAGCCCGCGGTTTCTGATCCTTGCCGTCGTTTCGGGTGCAGTACAACAGAGAACATTTTTACTGGCACCACAAGCCATAGATATCCTACTTGTAAAAACAAGGGTAGGGCGGTATTTGGTTGGTTATACACTAGTACTGCTGCTGCAACTAAAAGCAGCAGTGTTGGATTAGTGACCGGCCGGGGCCGGTCGTCGAGCCGAGCTGCCCCCCGCGGGCCCCGAGCCACCGCTGCAGTTTCAGTCACGTTTTCTTGTGCCGTCACGAGAGCACGTGCCGCTCCCATCCCACTCTTGTCCGTCCAACACTCGTCATCAATTCACCACGTGCCATGCAGTGCTCGCTGTCGCTGCCATGGGTGGCCCCACCCCCAACCCAACCAACAGCTGCTCCAGGGGTCACACGTCACTTCAGTTTATAGGCACGTGCCGTGTTCGGTCGGGCGTGCGGACCTCGTGGGGCGTTGAAAAACAATACTCTACTGGATCATATTCAAATAAAGTTTTCAACGATTCCGCAGGTGATTTTTTTTTTTAAAGGTCTCCGGGCGGAAGCGGAAAACCCCGCCACAATACACTTTTGTCTGCACTGCACCATGCCACCATGGTGGTGTGGTCGCTGGACCGTTGGGGACCTGGGACGTTTTGTTGCCATGCCATGTGTGCACAAGCAAGCGCAAAAGATAGAGTCTCCATCAGATGAGTTGTAGCTGGACACTGACACGCTGTCTGCTCCCTAGTACTCCTCCGTAGTGCTACTCCATTTGGGACAAAATAAAATAAAATAAAAAGGGAGCGGATGAAATAATGCATGCATGACGCTGAATTGCTGATACTGACAGTAATTATGGGGTGCTTTGGTTTTTGCGATCCTGTCGTACAAGTCACGCTTGTCCTGTCACTGACGTTCGTCGCATGCGTTGTGCCTCATCAGGACGCGGTGACGCAGCTGGACCAGCTGGACGGCGCGGCGGCGTACATCAAGCAGCTCAAGGAGCGGATCGCGGCGCTGAAGCGGCGCAAGGAGGAGGGCCTCGGCGGCGGCGGCAAGAAGCCGCAGGGCGGAGCCGCCTCGTCGGCGGCGGCCGGGTCCGTGGCGGTGCGCATGCCGGTGGTGGAGGCGCGGTGCCAGGACGGGACGCTGGACGTGGCGCTCATCAGCGAGGCGGGGCGGCCGTTCAAGCTGCACGAGGTGATCACGGTGCTGGAGCAGGAGGGCGCCGAGGTCGTCAGCGCCAGCTTCTCCGTCGTCGGGGACAAGATCTTCTACACCGTCCACTCGCAGGCGCTCTGCCCCCGGATCGGCCTCGACGCCGCCAGGGTCTCCGACAGGCTGCACGGCCTGCTGCCGCTCGTGGCCGTCTGATGCTCTGACCAACCAGAAGATCAGCGTTCGACACGGGTAGTTGAGGCTGTATTACCAGAGTAGTAGAAGCAGCAGGCCAGCAGCCTAGCAGAGTAGCATGCAGGCAAAACCATGAGCCGGCTCGTCCTCATGGAAAACGGAAGCTGGTTTCTTTGCAGTTGTGCAGACGTAGGAGCAAAGCAAGCACGCAGATTGCTTTTTTTTTTTCACCCAGCTAGCTCTTGAAACGGCCGAGCCGGTGATGGATGCTCTCTACCTTTGCCTCTGTTGAGCTATGTGTGCAGTGTCATCCAGCTTCCTGGAGTAATGCTTACCATGGATCTTAATTTGGATGGCCTAACTGACTGAATTCATTCTTAAGTTTGATTGAATACTCCTACGACTGTCTACTTGACGAATGCGGGATGCCGATTGCTGTGCCGCTGACCAGATCGAGCAGCAGCAACTCGATCCAATGCGTGAACAAATTGTGGATGCAGAGTTGCAGATATCCATGGAACTGGAGCGGCGTTATTTCTTTCCACCTCGTTCATCAGAAAGAAATTTCAGTAAGGTAGCTGTAGCTTTCTTTTTCTGGGACGGATCGAGCAAAACCTCCATAACTGCCTAACCATGACTGATTGATTACACTAGTACAAGTGTATAACACGTGCCGTTGTTTCATTTTAAATCACTAGCATTTCCAAACCCATACAAAACTCCTTGAGCTGCTTGGTGTACAAAACCCATAAAAAATTCGTCAAAAGGGACAAACGTAAAAGGTTCCATTTTATACACCCACCACGTGCTGCTTAGTTCGTCGTCTTCACACCGGCCGCAGTCGGTCACTGCCTGGCAGGTGGAGTTTTCATTGCAGTCGCCGTGCACGAGCAGGAAACTGAGCTACGCAAAGGATCTTATTTTTGTGACCACGTGCCTGAGGTGCCAATAAACAACAATATCTACGGCATATAGTGGTCTAGTTGAAGTTTATTTGTTCTAGAAAAAAAGTTTCTTGCATATAGAGATCTGCTCGCTTATTCTTTAGACGAATTTTGTCCCTTTTGGAGGGAGGTGCAGATAGGGACAGGGGAATGGAGCGTTTTGTCCTGTTCCTATATCCTATACGATCGACCACGGGTACCCAAACATCGTTTTCCCTACACGAAGAAAAAGGGAGCCTCCTAAAAAATACCGAGCAAAACAATGTTGGTTGACTTTCTACAGGGAATTAGATTGCACTTGTAATGTTTTATCGTAACGAAAAATGTTCTACTAACTCCGTTCCCGAATATTGGTCGGCCACTATTTCATTTTCAACTAAAAAACATTAAATAAAAAAAGAGAACCCTAGCAAATACTTCTCCGTAACATATTTCTTCCATGTGCACAAGGATGAAATAATAAGGCAGCAGAGGTGAGAAAAAATATTATTATGCTAGCAGCAAATTAGGCTGCATAATGTTTCTAGTCTAAGGAAAAAAGTTGCAGCAGTAAATATAAAATTCTCTATTCTACGTCCATAAAAATATTCAAAAAAAATGGGGAGGCGGTCGGCACTTGTGTGGAATGAGTGGGTGTTTGGATTCAGCAGCTAAACTTTAGTTCATATCACATCGGATGTTTGAATACTAATTAGAAATATTAAATATAGTTTAACTTAAAAACTAATTACACAGACGAGAACTAAACAACGAGAAAAATTTAGTAAGCCTAATTAATCTATAATTAACAAATGTTTAATGTGACACCACATTTGCTAATCATAAATTAATTAGGTTTAATAAATTCGTCTCGTCGTTTAGTCCTCATCTGTGTAATTAATTTTATAATTAGACTATTGTCGGTACCCAGCTAACCGGGTATCCGCTTATACTGGACGAAGGTCACTAAGGGAGGTAACTATTGCAGTACAAGGAGGGCCTAAGGCCACATACAGATGGGCCCGGCCCACTCTTTGGGGAAGCTAGGGCCACGCACCCGGCCCACAGGGGAGGCCCCGGACCTCCTTGAGGACCGAGCCTCCCCCAGCCACGCGAGGAGAGGTCCGGACCTCTCGGGCCGGAGCCGGAGCCCGTACCTTCGGTGGTCCGGGGCCGCCTCGTGCCCACAGAGCACGGGGAGGTCCGGAGCCGGCGCCCTCGGTGGTCTGGGGGCGCCACGTGCCCGCAGAGCGCGTGGAGGTCCGGAGCCAGCACCTTCGGTGGTCCGGGGCCGCCACGTGACCACTGGGCACGGGAAGGTCTCGCGTTGCCACGTGCCCACAAGGCGCGTGGCGGGGCCTTCAGGCGGGCGCCTCGCCCACCTGCCGCATTTATTGCGGGCAGGTGGGCGTGCCCGATGCCGCTGACACCGCCGCTGTCAGGCTGGCACGCCCCAATGCCGCTGACACCACGAGTGTCAGACAGGCGTGCCCCCGTTGCCCGCCGCCGTTGTCAGGCAGGCGTGCCCCCGTCGCCCGCCGACGCCGCCGCTGTCAGACGGGTGTGCCCCCATCGCCGCTGGCACCGCCGCTGGCAGGCGGCGACAGCGAGGCAAAGAGGCGCGCCTTGCCAAGGCGCGGCGGCGATGACAGAGCACTACAGGTGATTTCCCCAGCTACACTGGGGCCTATATTGAGTAAACAAGTACGCTGTACTCATCATGAGCCGCGCCACGCGCAGCGGCCGCGCTCAGCCTAATACTAGGCAGCGGCGCTACAACGCTACTACAAGCGCCCTGTCCTGTCACGCGTGCACGTCGCCTGCCCCTCGGCCTCTGAAGCCTCTCGGCGGGTTTAGCAGCCGATGGGACAGGACGGCGTGAGGCAGGACGGCGCAGCGCCGTATCCAGACGACAAGATGGTATGGCGGATCTCCAGGCCATACCAGGCCACGACGGTAGTACAGGCGCTAAGCATGGAAGCATTGGACATCAGGCACAGGATAGAACTGTAGCATAGAAGAAATGGCCGGGACCACCTGTCGGGGCCCGGCCACCATGTACATGCCCCCCTTGGGCTATAAAAGGGGAGGCATACGCAACACAAAGGACACCCTCGAACAAGCTCACAACTGGCTCACAAGAGCTCAGACAGATCCAGGCAGCCTTCAGAGACTCCTCTGAAGGCCCACGAAATAAAAGAACATACCAACAGTGGACGTAGGGTATTACGCTCCGGCGGCCCGAACCACTCTAAATCCTCTCGCCACCATCGTGCCACCACCAACCTAGCTAACAACGATTGCTCCCCCTAACTACTCTCAGTACTTAGGATCTCGGCCGGGTGCATTCCGCCACCTGACTAGGAGCACGTCCGCTCCGACATTTGGCGCGCCAGGTAGGGGGCTAAGCATCAGTTAGCTTCATCCCTCACCGCATGATGGTGCGCATCCGCGATTTCCATGAGGGTGCAGCCGCATCAGAGGAGGTGGCATCGACTGGGTCGCAGGCCTCCCCCCACCGTTCTGAGGGCGCGGCGCGGACGCCGCGGCTCCCTCGACGCCCCGTGGGGGGCGCCGCTGCTGCAAACACTGCAGTAACAAGTGCTGTAGCGGCAAACGCCGCCACAGCGAACCCCGCTGCTGCTAGCGGCCCGCTCGCCGCAGCCAGGGAGTTGCTGCGTAACCCTCCGGGGCCGACAGCCTCACCTAGCGCCCTGGCGCAGTGGCGAAGCGATGTAGATCGCCTGATCCACCTAGCCGAGGTCACCCCTGGCCCGGCTAGGACTGGGTCACGACTCCCTCCCAGCAGCGGGGGAAGGTCGAACCGCCGCAGGCAGCATGATGCGGCAACATCCTCGCGCTCCCCCTCAGTAAGGAGCGCGCAGACGGAAGACCTGCGAGCCGAGCTCAACCGCCGGCGAGCAGGCACCCCCACCACCGTGGAGCAACCACGGATGCAGCCAAGCGCCGCCAAGGGCAAGAACCTTGACGCGGCGTTCGCCGCTGCAGCACCTAAGCCCCCGGCTTACGCGCCACCCCCGGTTGGCGTGCAAACGCCACCAGGGGTCGTATCGGCTGGAGTTGGCTGCGCCGCACTCGCGGACAGTCTTCGCTCCACGCGCTGGCCGCAGAAGTTCCGGCCGCACCTGCCGGAAAAGTACGACGGGAATACCAACCCGTCGGAATTCCTGCAGGTGTACGTCACCGCTATCACAGCGGCTGGCGGAGACGACGCCGTTATGGCGTCATACTTTCATGTCGCCTTGTCTGGGCCGGCCCGGACTTGGCTCATGAACCTCTCCCCCGGGTCAATCCGGTCCTGGGAGGAGCTCTACACTCTGTTCCAAGCGAACTTCGCGAGTGCGTGCCAGCAGTACGGCGTGGAGGCCCACCTCCATGCAATACGCCAGGAGCCTGGCGAATCCCTCCGAGCGTTCATCGCTCGTTTCGCCAAGGTGCGGGGGACAATCCCTCGCATCTCCGACGCGTCCATCATCACAGCCTTCCGGCAAGGCGTCCGTGATGAGAAGATGCTGGAGAAACTGGCGACCCGCCAAGTACAGGACGTCGCCACCCTGTACGCGCTGGCGGACAAGTGCGCTAGGGCCGCCGAGGGGCGTGCATGGCACTCCCCACAGCAGGACGGGACTGCCCAGCCAGGCGCCTCTGCCGGTGCTGCCCGAGAGGGCGGCAAGAAAAAGAAGAAGGGCCGACGCCCTGAGAGGTTCCTGGAAGGGGCCCCTGTCGCTGCGGCAGCACCTGGAGGCCGCGACACCGGCGGCAAGCGCCCGAGGCAACAGGCGCGGAACAGTGGCGGCTCATGTCCTGTTCATCCCAACAGCGCTCACAGCGCCGCCGACTGCCGCGAGATACAAAAGCTCGTGCAGCGGCGCCTCAGTGAACGCCGAGAGCGTCCGGCCGAGGACGACTCACCCCCGCGCCAGCGCCCTGGCAAGGGGAAGGCTACCAGCGACGGTGGGCCCGCCGCTGGCGGCAAGGAGATGGGCTACCAGCCCCCGGAGCGGGAGCTCAAGAGCGTCTATGCTCTAGGCCACTCCAGCTCCGAATCCAGCGACAACGAACGTCGCAAGAGGCTGTACGTCATGTACGGCGGAAGCTGGGCGGTCTCTTCCCGGCGGGACGTGAAGGCCCTGCGCCGAGAAGTCCTCTCGGTCAGGCCGAGTGTCCCTGGGGTGGCTCCACACCACAAGTGGAAAGACACCACCATTTCCTTCGGGCCGGCCGACTGCCCAGAAAACATGGCTGGGGCTGGCGTACTGCCGATCATCACATCTCCAGTGGTCGCCAACATACGGCTCCACCACGTGTTGATGTCGGGGCCGCCCTCAACATCATCAGCCACGCAGCCTTCAAACAGCTGCAGATTCCGGAGTCGCGCCTGGCCCCGACGCGTCCATTCTCCGGCGTGGGTCCAGTGCCGATCTACCCGAAAGGGAAGATCGACCTGCCGGTCACCTTCGGGACCCCGGAGAAGTTCCGCACAGAGAACGTCCAGTTCGATGTCGCGGAAGTCAACCTGCCGTTCAACGCCATCATTGGCAGACCGGCACTGTACCGCTTCATGGCCGTTGCTCATTATGGGTACTTGGTCGTGAAGATGCCGTCCCCGGCGGGTGTTCTCACCGTGCCGGGAGACCGCCACGCAGCCGTTGACGCAGTAGAGAAGCTCCATGCTCTCGCTACTGACGCAGCGAACCCGGCGGGGGACAACCCCTCGACCTCTCGGGCCAAGGTTCCTGTTAAGGAACCAAAGGTGCCCAAGGTACGCCCTTCCGACCCCGAGGACGTGCCGGTCAAGACCGTCCAGATCGGGGCGGAGCCCTCCCAGACCACCCGCATCGCAGGGAATCTGGGAGAGGAATAGGGAGACGCGCTCGTTGCTTTCCTCTGGGCAAATGTCGACGTGTTCGCCTGGGAACCGTCACAGATGCCTGGGATCCCTAGGGAAGTGATTGAGCACCGTCTGAAGATCAACCCAGACGCCAAGCCGGTGCGGCAAAAGCCGCGGAGGCAGTCCGTGGAGCGCCAGGACTTCATCCGTCAGGAGGTCCGGAAGCTCCTGGACGCAGGCTTCATCGAGGAGGTCCATCACCCCGAGTGGCTGGCCAACCCGGTGGTCGTCCCCAAGGCGAACGGGAAGCTTCGGATGTGTATCGACTACACCAGCCTCAACAAAGTATGTCCTCCAGACCCTTATCCCCTCCCGCGCATAGACCAGATAGTAGATTCCACCTCCGGGTGTGAACTCTTGTCTTTTTTGGATGCGTACTCTGGGTTTCATCAGATCCAGATGGATGAGGAGGATAAGAGGCATACAGCCTTCGTAACAGTAGATGGTTTATATTGTTACGTTGTAATGCCATATGGTCTGAGGAATGCTTTACCTACGTTTCTGCGTGCCATGAACTTCACGTTCCACGATCTGATCAGAAACATAGTAGAGGTCTATGTCGATGACATTGTTGTCAAGACCAGGGTTGGGTCGACCTTGATGGAAGACCTAGCCCTCGTTTTCGATAGGTTGCGCACAACGCGCACGAAGCTGAACCCCGAGAAATGCGTCTTTGGCGTCTCGGCCGGTAAACTGTTAGGGTTCCTAGTGTCACATCGCGGCATTGAGGCAAACCCAACCAAGATCAGGGCGATCGAGGCTATGCGGCCGCCGGCCTGCATTAAGGACCTCCAGAAACTCACTGGGTCCTTGGCAGCCCTCAGCCGTTTTATCTCAAAGCTAGCTGAGAGAGCCCTGCCCTTCTTCAAGCTTTTGAGGAAGTCCGGACCGTTCATATGGACCGAAGAGGCTGAGCAAGCCTTCCAGGAGTTGAAGCAGCATCTCACTACTCTGCCCGTTCTAGTGGCGCCAGAGTCTGGTGAGACCCTGTTTCTCTACCTCGCGGCGACATCCGAGGTAGTAAGCATGGTCTTGGTCGCCGAGCGACCAGCCCATCCCCACGAAGGGGACACCGGGGTCCCCCAAGTGGAAGGTGGTGGCCCGCCCACCACGGGAGCTGCAGCCGGCCCCGATATCGGAGGACCGGTTGGCACGTTGCCCTGCCAAGGCGATAAGCCGCCAGAAACTGGAGGCCAAGCCGCCCAGGGGGCCAGCCTGGCAGGGGGAGATGGTCTCG
The DNA here is from genome assembly GCA_030272315.1 of Paspalum vaginatum. Taxonomy (NCBI): domain Eukaryota; kingdom Viridiplantae; phylum Streptophyta; class Magnoliopsida; order Poales; family Poaceae; genus Paspalum; species Paspalum vaginatum. Next base: position 7,344,371 of record CM059014.1, on the reverse strand, counting down.
GACCTGCCACTAAGGTCCGGACCACCCAGAGGCCAGTCTATTACGTCAGTGAAGTCCTCCACGAGGCGAAGGCCAGGTATCTGGAAGCTCACAAGTTCGCCTACGCATTACTTATTGCTTCCAGAAAGTTGCGCCACTATTTCCAGGCGCATAAGGTTGTCGTGGTGACCTCTTACCCATTAAGAGCAATCCTGCGCAATTCTAACGCTACTGGGAATATCGCCAAATGGGCTGCGGAGCTAGCAGAGTTCCAACTCGACTTCCAGCCCCGAAGTGCTGCCAAGAGCCAAGTCTTGGCCGACTTCATCGCGGAATGGACTCCCACCGCCTCGGAATCTGAAGGTCCGAAAGACGAGGCGGAGCCTTCCCAGCCGGACAGGACCGTCTGAGTTTTCACCGAGCCGCACTGGACTCTCTTCTTTGACGGGTCCGCCCGCGAAAAAGGGTCCGGAGCAGGGGTGACACTCGTGGACCCAAACGGAGATCAAGTAAGGTACATAGTATGCTTCGAATTCAAAGCCACTAACAACATGGCGGAATACGAAGGCTTGATCTTTGGGCTCATGATCGCTCAATCACTGGGAATCAAGCAGCTCCTGGTTAAGGGGGATTCCCAGTTGGTGATCAGACAGGTCCGGGGGGAGTGCTGTTGCAATAACCCCCAGCTCGCAGCATACCTCATGCGAGTGAGGGAGCTCGAGAAGGACTTCGAGGTCCTGGAACTGCAGCACATTCCCAGGGACCTCAACTCAGTGGCGGATGACCTCTCCGCGAGGGCATCGACTCGGGGCCCAGTACCCGAGGGCGTCTTCAAAAGACAGCTGCTGAGACCAACCGCCCAACCAGCCGAACTGGGCGAAGGGGGCAGAACTAGCACCTCGAAGCTAGCAGTCCCGGTGGTCCTCCATCTCTGGAGCCCACCAAGGATCGTGTGGACTGATGACCCCGGCATGTCATCAGGGACACATCCAATGGCTCAGGACAGTCCCGATGCACGGATCTCAGAGATCCGGGACTACCTGAAGGACAAAATCCTTCCCGAAGAACGTGTGTCTGCTGAGCGCATAGTGCGGTTGGCTAAACGCTACACGCTAGTAGAAGGGGATCTCTACAGGCGTGGCGCCAATGGCATCCTCATGCGATGCATAACCCGGGAGGAGGGCCGTGATTTACTCACGGAGATCCATGGAGGCGAGTGCGGGAATCATTCAGGGTCCCGTACGCTGGTCGGTAAAGCCTTTCGGCATGGCTTTTACTGGCCGACAGCGCTCCAGGATGCAGCTGAGCTAGTAAGGTCCTGCAAGGCGTGTCAGTTCCACGCAAAGCAGATACACACACCGGCTCAGTCTCTGCAGATGATTCCACCCTCTTGGCCCTTCGCGGTATGGGGAGTGGACATCCTGGGGCCATTCCCTAGAGCTGTCGGTGGGTACCGGTACCTCTACGTCGCCATTGACAAATTCACAAAATGGCCTGAGGTAACCCCAGTAGTAAGCATCACCCAAGGAACTGCAACAGCTTTCCTTAAGTCCATTGTGTGCCGGTTCGGCGTCCCTAGCCGTATTATAACGGACAACGGGACCCAGTTCACGAGCCGGGTCTTCCAGGACTACTGCGACGGCGTTGGCATCCAGTTATGCTTCGCCTCTGTAGCACACCCTAGGAGCAATGGACAGGTCGAGAGAGCTAACGCAGAAATCCTCAAGGGGCTCAAAACCCGCACCTTCAACTGCTTGCAAAAGCACGGTGCGAAGTGGGTTGATGAGCTCCCCTGCGTGCTATGGGGGATCCGGACCACAACCAGCCGAGCAACCGGGGAAACCCCATTCTTCCTGGTATACGGGGCCGAGGCGTGCCTCCCACCAGAAATACTCTTGGGCTCCCCACGGGTCCAAGCTTTTGATGAATCTTTGCAGGAACAAACAAGGTGCGACGACGTCGACATCGTCGAGGAGCAAAGATGGCAGGCGGCAATCCGGAACGCACGGTACAACCAATCGCTCAAAAGCTATCATGAGCGAACCGTGCGGGGCAGGGTGCTCCAATCTGGAGACCTGGTCCTGAGGCGCGTCTTGAGCCGAGAAGGGCGCAACAAACTCTCCCCCAGCTGGGAAGGCCCCTTCAAGGTGACAGAAGTAAGTCGTCCCGGTTGTGTTCGCCTCGCCACGGAGGAAGGAGTTCCGCTGCCGAACCCTTGGAACATAGAGCACCTCCGTAAGTTTTATCCGTAGGCAAGAAATTCAGGGCAACCCTTTTTTCTTTTTGTAAGCTAAATAGGACCACCATGTGGACCAGAGCGGTGAAGGTCCGCCCTTGTAATCCCGACCTCTGGCTGACATCACATGACACCCTGTACCGCTTGATTAAAGAAAGAGTTTAGCCCTGAAATTCTTGTCTCCGTTATTACCCTGTTTCAATTTTTCCTAACCCCTGCGTGGAATCCTACTCTTGCCAAAAATCTCCTTGTAACCAGCAGGACCTAGCAGCTTGAGTGTGAAGCGGTTAGCACAGAGGCTGGGAAGGAGGTCCGGAATACTGGGTGCCAGGTCCAGAGAAAAGGGGCTCGCCTTGGTAGCACGGAGCTGTCAGCTGTTTAGCCTGGTCTCATACCCTAAGCACTGAACACTCCCTACCACGCCGTGAGTTCCCCCAGTATCAGGACCAGCGCGTTTAGTGCTCCGGACCACCCCCTAAGCTAATGGTACACCCCCTAACCTCAGCACCTAGGTCCGGCTGCGGTTCCAAGGATTTCAAGGCAGCGCGGTTACCTTTTTGTTTCGCTAGGAGAGGTCCGAACGACTGCAGGACCGGACCAGAGCTAAGGTGTTTTGACTAGGATAGTCCAGGGCTGTGTCGCAGTTTTGCCTGGTTCCGTACCCTTAACTCACACACCCTGCTATCCCACGAACAAACATCCTGGCCCCTGGCCCGGACAGCAAACGCTCCGGACCTCGAATAGCGGAAAAGGTCATCCCAGAGCGGGTCCCGTAGGTGCGACACTGACGTTTGCCGTGAGTTGCATGCAGGTCTGGCCTCTGACTTGGTGGTAGCCAGCCTCAAAACTTAGAGCCTACCTACCAGGGGGCCAGGGGGTCAGGTAACAACACACCAGCATGCAGCAGGGAGTAAATGGAGATAAGTCGCATTTACCATTCTTATATTACTTGGCATGCTAATGTTTTGCATACAAAAAAAAACAAGACAAAACAGCAAAAGCTGTTGCCCTACGGCGCTGGAGAGGCCACTGTCCCCGGTACATCCGGGTCCTCGTCTGCAGGGGTCCGCTGGAACCGAGCGGCGACGACCTCCACCGCCTCCTGCACACTGACCCGAGCGGCGGCCTCCGTTTCCTCCACCGGACCTGCGATGACCGGGTCCAAGGAGATGGCGGGGTCGTGGCTCCGGAAGCAGACCAGGAGGTGCTCCACCACAAGGCGGCACAACTCGCGGCCCTCGGCTTCAAGGCGCTCTCCGAGCGTGGAGTCTAGGCGCCGGAGTCGCTCCACCGCCGAGTCAAGGACAGGGAGGGCGTCCGCAATAGTGGACGGCGGCTCTGTCACCCGGATCGGACTCAGTCCGAGTGGCACCAGAGCCGAACTCGCCTCCCCGGCCCAGTCGGCGATGGGTTGGAGGCCGGCGCGCATCTGCTCCCGGTCCTCCACCGCCGCCTGCTGAGCAGCACCCTGCTTCAGCTGCTCCAGAGCGGCCCGCTCAGGCAGCAGCTGCTTCTCCTGCTCCGCCAGCCCCGCTTCACGGTACTTCACCCAATCCTCGCGGACCTTGAGCGTGGCAGCCTGGCGAGCAGCAGAGTCCCTCAGAGCCTTGGCCGACGCCTCCCGCTGAGCGGCGGAGTCCTCGCGAGCCGCAACCGCTGCCTCGCGCTCGACAAGCCTCGACTTCATCTTGTCGAGCTCGGAGTTGACGGCAGCCTGCTGCTCAGACACCTCCACCAGCTCTTGCCGGCGCTGCTCCACGCCCTTCCACGCGGACTCCAGCTTCGCCTGCTCGAGCTTCAGCCGTGCCTCGGCCACCTCGGTCTGCTTCTCGCGGAGCCCAACCGCGCGCTCCCGGCTAGCGAACCTCTGCAGGTCCTCCTGCAAGGCCGCGCGGTCAGCATCGAGCTCGGTGCGGGCGGTGGAAAGCTCCGCACCGGTCCGTGAGTGTTGGGCGGTGGCGGCTTCGATCTGATCCCCCAGACGGGCCCGCCAGCCGTCCAGGCCCTCGCGCTCCTGCTGCAGCCGGGCCCACTCCAGCTGGAGTGCCTCCTGGGCGTCGTCCAGGGCCTGGTGCGCCCGACGTAGCACGCGAGGGAGAGGGGCTCCACCAGGATGGGGCAGGGGCAGCAGTGGCCTACCCAGAACCTCCTCCAGTTCCCCCTCGGTAGGGGGCGGAGATCCGGGGCTGGACGTCTGGACGGCGGGCGGCGAAGGCTCCGAGGTCCGAGCGTCAGGAGCCGCCTCCGGCGCAGGCCCTTGGGCCGCGACGCCCTCCGGCTCCGGGCTGCCTCGTGCCTGGGGCTGCGCGCCCGCAGCTGCCCCCTCAGCAGGCACTCCGGGTACGGTTTCAACCCCCGAGGCGCCCCCCGGCGACGTACCACCTGGAGCCTGGGGCCGGACAGACGGAGTGGCCTCCGGTGCAGGCCCCTCGGTCGTAGCCCGGGCCCGCGTGGCGTATCCCGCCGTCGGACCGCCAGAGGCGCACTTCTCCGCCGCGGTCGCCCGGTCGCCACCAGAGCCGTTGGGGGAAGGAACGCCGGCCGGGCGGGTAGGCCTAAACAAAAATGCACGGCGAAAGACTGAGAAGCCTGAAAAAAGCAAGCCGTAGTGCAGCGAAGTATGCGAAGCTAATCCAAAGGGCTTACCTCAAGATAGGCACCGACCAGCGGCCACGAAGGCCAGAGCCTCGCCGCGGCTGCCGATCTGCGGTCGGCGCCGCCGGTGGCTGCTGTTGCCGCGGACCCGAGGCCGGCGCTGCCGGAGAGGGCCGCTGCTGCTGGTCCGGTGTCGGAGGAGGTGCCCGGCGCTGAGGGTGCCGCTGGCCCGGAGGCGGCGGTGGCACTCGCTCCCCTTGCCCAGAGGAGCTGCCTTCCCCTGAGGTCCGCTGACGCTTCGGGTCGGGCTCCGAGACAAAGGTCCCGTCGCCGCGGACCAGCCTTCGCCGCGCCTCCTCACCACCCGCCGGCGGAACGGCGGGGGACGCTGCCACCGGCTCCTTGCCCTTGTCAGCAGGGGCGGTGCCTCTGGCACCAGAACCCCCAACCGGGGCGTCGGCAATGTGGATCCCCCGATTGGGGTCGCCTCCAAGCTGCCACGCCGCGAGGCCGCCGTCGTCGAGCGTGGGCATCTCCCGGAGCACCGCCGTCCGCAAGGCCTGGTCGCGGCAGAGCGGCACGATAGCGGACGGCAGGCGCAGCTGCTCCAGAGGGAAGTTCACGTCTGTGACGCACCGCATCCATTCCTCCAGCAGGAGCGGCGTCAGGTCGTGCTCTTCGCCACGTACTACCCGGCTGCAGTCGTTGGGGCCGGTGTAGTTCCACGCCAACCTTGGCCGCATCTGCAAGGGAGCGAGCCTCCGCCTGAGGAAGTCCGCGAGCACGTGCAGCGAGGTCAGACCGCCACTGACGAGCTCGGCAATCCTGGCCAGCACGGGGGAGAGCTCGGGTGGCAGATCCGTCGAGGCACCCTCCGGGAGGGGTGCGTCGGGGCTGCTGTCCGGGAGCGCCAACCGGTCGTTTGGCTCCGCCTTGATGATCACCCAGTCGTTGCGCCAGTGCTCCTACTTGGCGCTGGCGAAGGTGGGGAGATAGGTCGATCTTCCCCCGGTCCCCTTCAGCAGGAAGTAGTACCGGCCGATCTCCGTCGAGCTCCGCCCGGAACACCTCACCGAGAAGAAGTGGCGGAAGAGCGTCACGCAGGGAGGAACCCCCACGAACATCTCGCAGAAATGGGCAAAGATAGCCGCATGGAGGATGGAGTGGGGGGTGAGATGCTGAAGCTGCAGCCCGAACGCCTCCAGCACAAGCATGAAGAAAGAAGAAATTGGAATGCCCAACCCACAGTAGAGGTAGGGGACGAAGAGGACGAACTCCCCCAGCTGCAAGTTGCGGTGGGGGGGGGAGCCCGTGCGAACATTATCGCGGCGCTCCGCGTCCGTCCAGCCGAGCAGGCGGCGGACGCGGGTGAGGTTCTCCTCAGTCTCCCGGGGGGATTGGTGGCTCGGACCCATCGCTGAGGAAGCTGGCGATGGAAAAGGCAAGGAGCACGCAGCGGGCAAGGAGCGAGAGCTCTGCTGCGAGGAAGATGAAGCGCCGTGGCGGAAGCGAGGGGTGCAAAGGCAAAAGGCAGAAGGACGTGCTCGGCCGATGGCCGACAACCCTATTTGACGGTTGCCCCCAATCCTCCGCAAGCCGCGGACGTCAAGTGTACGCACGCGCGGGCGCACCCACGGGCCACCAGGTCTATGACAGCAGGGGCCCGAGGAGGCAGTCATGACAGGCGGGTAGAAGAGCAAGCAAGGCAGGAAGGCGAACCGGCGGCCGCTCGCGGACGCGCGTCCCGGCGCGACGTGCGGGGCCCCTGCCTTTTCCGCTTTACGCACGGCTGCCCACGTAGCCGTCTGCCCCGCCTTAATGGCAGGAGAAGAAGTAGGTGAACCGCTGCGCGGTCTCCGACGCGGGCCTGCCCCCCACGTTTCCCGAGAGATTCCCACGATCGCGCGCCCCCAGATCATGGGAACCCACGGGGCCACCCCGCGGGGTCGGGTGGACTGAGCCCCCTCCGAAGGCAGGCGAGTCAAGGCCTCGACCAAGAAATCATGTGGTGGGCCCTGCCCAACTATGGGCTTAACGGCTAAGCGCCGGTAGCCGCACACGGCTCCCGGCGGCTTGTGTAGTAAGCGACGGTGGGCTCACCTCAGGTTCGAAAAACTCACCAAAGGCGAGCCCAGGGGCCACTGTCGGTACCCAGCTAACCGGGTACCCGCTTATACTGGACGAAGGTCACTAAGGGAGGTAACTACTGCAGTACAAGGAGGGCCTAAGGCCACATACAGATGGGCCCGGCCCACTCCTTGGGGAAGCTAGGGCCACGCACCCGGCCCACAGGGGAGGCCCCGGACCTCCTTGAGGACTGAGCCTCCCCCAGCCACGCGAGGAGAGGTCCGGACCTCTCGGGCCGGAGCCGGAGCCCGTACCTTCGGTGGTCCGGGGCCGCCTCGTGCCCACAGAGCACGGGGAGGTCCGGAGCCGGCGCCCTCGGTGGTCCGGGGGCGCCACGTGCCCGCAGAGCGCGTGGAGGTCCGGAGCCAGCACCTTCGGTGGTCCGGGGCCGCCACGTGACCACTGGGCACGGGAAGGTCTCGCGTTGCCACGTGCCCACAAGGCGCGTGGCGGGGCCTTCAGGCGGGCGCCTCGCCCACCTGCCGCATTTATTGCGGGCAGGTGGGCGTGCCCGATGACGCTGACACCGCCGCTGTCAGGCTGGCACGCCCCAATGCCGCTGACACCACGAGTGTCAGACAGGCGTGCCCCCGTTGCCCGCCGCCGTTGTCAGGCAGGCGTGCCCCCGTCGCCCGCCGACGCCGCCGCTGTCAGACGGGTGTGCCCCCATCGCCGCCGGCACCGCCGCTGGCAGGCGGCGACAGCGAGGCAAAGAGGCGCGCCTTGCCAAGGCGCGGCGGCGATGACAGAGCACTACAGGTGATTTCCCCAGCTACACTGGGGCCTATATTGAGTAAACAAGTACGATGTACTCATCATGAGCCGCGCCACGCGCAGCGGCCGCGCTCAGCCTAATACTAGGCAGCGGCGCTACAACGCTACTACAAGCGCCCTGTCCTGTCACGCGTGCACGTCGCCTGCCCCTCGGCCTCTGAAGCCTCTCGGCGGGTTTAGCAGCCGATGGGACAGGACGGCGTGAGGCAGGACGGCACAGCGCCGTATCCAGACGACAAGATGGTATGGCGGATCTCCAGGCCATACCAGGCCACGACGGTAGTACAGGCGCTAAGCATGGAAGCATTGGACATCAGGCACAGGATAGAACTGTAGCATAGAAGAAATGGCCGGGACCACCTGTCGGGGCCCGGCCACCATGTACATGCCCCCCTTGGGTTATAAAAGGAGAGGCATACGCAACACAAAGGACACCCTCGAACAAGCTCACAACTGGCTCACAAGAGCTCAGACAGATCCAGGCAGCCTTCAGAGACTCCTCTGAAGGCCCACGAAATACAAGAACACACCCACAGTGGACGTAGGGTATTACGCTCCGGCGGCCCGAACCACTCTAAATCCTCTCGCTTCCATCGTGCCACCACCAACATAGCTAACAACGATTGCTCCCCCTAACTACTCTCAGTACTTAGGATCTCGGCCGGGTGCATTCCGCCACCTGACCAAGAGCACGTCCGCTCCGACAACTATATTTAATATTTATAACTAGCGTCCAAACATTCGATATGACCGGACTTAAAATTTAGCTCGAGCATCTAACATGGTTAGATCGAAAGTTTGAAACCGGACTAGCTACGCAGTAGTAGAATGCAGAAGCATGTGGTCCCTATGAGCAGTCCTCCAAGTTTCCAACTCTCTTTTTAGAATATCGAAGTTTCCAACTGGTCCACATGGTGCAGCGGGGATGGTAGACTTCCACGCCCCGATTAATGATTTGCTGGTTAAATGGAATCTGGAACACTACATCATGCTACGCGTCCGAATCATAATGGGATTTCTGATCTTCATGTACTCCTGATGTTCTTGATGTCACGCCTCGTGCTCAATACTCCGAATGCATCCTCAGAGCTAAGTACAGTAAAGTGACGTAGGTGGGCTTTAAAAGGTACCACGTCAGATTTACGGTGATATAGAAAAAAAATGGAGAGAGAAAAAAAATGAGCTGTTTATTTGTAGCTAGCTCAAAGTAGGCTGCTCACGAACTTCAAGATACTTTGTGAGAAAAAGAAGTGGACCAGATATTAAATGTATAGTTTACACTAAAAAAGAGCTATTGTATGAATGATTTTTTAGTTAACTATACATGACGTGGCAATATCATTTAGCCCATAATATTCTATTATTAATCTTGCTCTCACACCTCTTCGACGCTGTTTTTAACTTTGTACTAGTCTACATTCTCGGGCAATGGAGGACGCACCTTTCAAAAATCAGTTGTTCCCTGTCTGGGCTATTTTTCTTATCGATTTCCATTCTAGCGCCAACAGCCTTTCTGGGTATGGCAAGTTTCGTTGAGCTCAGAAATGTGTTCAAGTTTTGGGCCGTGGCACTATGGACTTTGCTCTGAGAACATATAAAGGCTTTGTGTTTCACCTCCCTCTTGCGTAGAACTCCGTGTAAATAGCTTTCGGTCAACCAAATACTCTAAAATTTTTAGAAGTTCAGATATATAGTTGGGAGTAGCTATACGTGGGAGTAGAATATATATATGTGTGTGTGGAGGGGGGATGGGTGGGTGGGTGGGTATGTATATGCATGTATGTATTTGATGCTTGATGCCGTAGGTGTTTTTATTGCATATTCTTCTCCGTAAAGTTGGTCCAACGTCCTATGAGAAATATTCACTTAAGGCAACTCTAAAAATTGATTTAGTTGAGGATGGATAGAGTATTTTAGACATATTTTTAGCCAACTACTTACTCGATTTTTTTTTATGTTTGACGTGTTTTAGTTAAAATGATTGTCTTTAATTGTTCAAGAGACAATCCTGTCGTGCTTGATCAGGTATGGTTTCTTTCCCCTCTTCTGAGAACCATGGGATGTTTGGTTGGTTCAAACTTCAAAGTCTTACCTTGCTGCACTTCAGCTTAGGCATGCAACAGATTTTGGATCATGTCTTAAAAGCCTAACTTATTAATACATTTAAATCTGCAGCTATATAAAGTCCGCGCAAAAAGTAGTGTGTATAACATGTGGGCTATGGTGCTAATGCTAACATAGTGACGTTAGCTACAATCATGGCATTGAAACCTAACACGTGCCTAAGAAACATCGGCATACCTAAGTTAAGGTGTGAACCAAACAACCTTCAAATTTAATTGCTCAAACACCGCCTAGAGTTAGTTATAGTTAAGCTAGCAAATGGTTTTCACCACATTCAAATTATAGAAACTTTGGCCTCTTTTAGGCTTCCGTTTCGTATGTTCCTGATCGATTTTGCATAAGTTAGGGTGCTGGATCTGATCTAGAGTCTAGACTCTTTGGCAAGAAAAACAATTTGTGGCATTCAACTAGATAGGCTCTAAACATGCTCAGCATGGTGATTAGAACTCTGAGATGCATGCCAGGTTATTATTATTACTTTTTGTTTGGACACTTGAGGAGTTATGTGTGGTTAGATTCCTTAGTCCTTCACAGACTTTGTATGGTTAATTACTCTATACGAGTGATCAGCTGTGCTAATTGGGCTGGGGCTGCACCTGCACCTGGCCAAGCAGCACACCTGTGCTGCTGCTGTATGGCTACTGTAGCCACAACTGCAGTTGCACCTGGCCAAGCCGGCCCTGCTGCTGTGTGGCTACTGTAGCAAGCAGCAACAGCTGCACCCATAGCCAGGGGCAAATCTACGGGTACTCGTCGGGGTCGGCTGACCCCAATAACTATGTAGCCGTCTTGCACCTACGATTTTCGACCATGTGCCACTCCGGCAAAAACAATTACCTGACCCGGCGGCCAGCAGCCCAACCAGACAGCAGCCACAGCTCATGCATGACGCACCAGCCAAGCATATTTCACGTGTCACGTAAGAGCCCCAAAACCACCGTATGTCCAAAGGTCTCTTGCGCAGCTGACCAGCTGTGTGCAGATAGATTCGTCCCCATCCGCCTTTGAGCAGCAGCCTCGTGCCCTCGCACCGCGCATCCTGGCGGCGACTGGCAACGGCGGCTAGGACACAAGGAGGTGTCGTGGCAAGGTTCTCCAGTTTAGAATTTTAGATCAAGTATTGTCAAATCCCTATTTTGCGGTCGACAGATCGAATTCCAACACCAAATTTCCAACTCTGTGATTGACAAATAAAATTTTAATTTCTTGATTTCCATCTTAACACCTTAAGACATTAGTCTTATGTTGATGTGTGATTAATTGAGTTAATTCAGTCATGGAGGTCTGTTTATGTTTTTCTATTCCACAATTTGTCCGCAAGTGGCTTATCAATTGACATCTGCATGCTTAGTCAGATTGTTTACTTAGTTCATGACTGTAGTCTCCGTAGGTTCCTCATGTTTATATTTTTTTTTTAAATCAAGTCTAAGTTGTGAGATGTAGGTTTTTTTTAAGCTGTACATAATCAGAAGCAAACAAGACATTGTGCTTACATTTTAACAGTGGGAACTCTTCATTCTACCAAAATGCTAAGTTTGGAAAATAGTGATATTTAGTTATAAGCGGGTTTGGTTGGATATTCAGCATCTACTCAGGTGTTTAATTTGATGAATAAGATAGGCAATTATAAGAGGTGAACAATGTTATAAAAGAGTTTATTTCGGCGCATTATGCTATGGCTATTTATTTACTTCGATATGTGTGCTTGATAAGCAACACATTATCGTCATTTACTTTATCTCTATTGTGTATAGTATTAAGAGCTACAAGTCAGTGTTACCGGTATTTCTCGACCCCGTCGACAATTTATCCTAGATTCACCCCTGCCCATAGCCGCTTGTAGCTCAAGTGATCAGGCCCAATAACATTTCAAAATGATTTTATTTACTGTTTCAGTTTCATGTTACTTGTTATTAACACGTTGACATTGTATCTATAATGTTATTGCAGTACAGTATGATTATAACTTTTTTATTTTGTTGTGCATTAGGTTTCCAAAACCTTGCCTCTTTGTAGCCCGCGTCGAGGAATCTATGTCTTGGATCGTGAATTGTTGGAAGTTGATCTGTGGGTGAAGAATGAAGGGGATGGATCAACGGATGAACAGATAGTTTCTGCGTACATTGAAATTGATGTGGGCTCAAACTTTGATGAAATGTTCACAGGACGAATTCACACTGATGATAGTATATGGGATATGGACTATATGTTCCTTGAAGACAGTATTGAGGCAGTTATACAGGGGTTTACAGTTGTTGGCAGTCCTTATCATCTGAGATTCGTTGCTTCCTGCCATTCTTTTGACGAAGAGATTGTGCTTTTCGAGGGTAAAAGTGCTAAGAAAGGCGAGATATTTAACCATGTTCTTGCAGTGAAAGCAGATGAACAATTGAGTGTTTGCTTAGAATGCAATGATTTGTTCTTAGAGTGGACTTTCCAGAATGGAACTCTTTGAGCTCTAAGTTCTCTTGATGATATCCCATTTTCTGTTAGAGTGTTTTTTGCACCGAAGAATCTAGAACCCAGAACTTCAAGGTACCTTGCTTGGAAAGAGAGGTGTGGAAGAAAGGGAAGAATTTGCAGTGGTGTCCTAAAATAGATAGGACCTCGTATGTGAACTAAAAATGAATAAGTTATTATTATGTTTATGTAATCCCGCCACCGCGCTACCTGCCGCCGCCTCGAGTGCGTCTGCACACCACGCCACACCACACACTATGCGACGCGGTGCAAGCAAACACCCACTCTCCGCCGCCGCACTCAATCCCCCCTCCTCGCCGGTCTATAAGAAGAGGTGCTGAGCCGTCCTCCCCGCCACATTCAGGCCACCAGGCTGCCCCGCACCGCGTCACTCACCACTGCTGTGAGCACCGCCGATGCTAGGTTCGCTCTCCCCGGTGAGCGGCGACGCCCCGCCGCCAAATACTCCCTCCCTCCTCTGTCCCCGCCCAATTTGAGCAGGCGCCGGCTCCGCCTCGCCGCGCCGCACCACACCAGTGCCCCGCCACCTCCTTTCCACCCTCCCCAGAGCCTCGCCATCTTACGAGCTACCCTACCATCATGGCCGCCGTCGCACTCCGCGGACAAGCCCCCTCCGCTCCCTGACCGGCCGCGAGGACCCTACCGTCGGGCTCACCTCGCCGGCCTGGTCGTCGCGAGCAAGCTCCCACTGCTAGAGCCGGCCGCGCAGCAGAGAAACGTTGTCGCCGGAGACTGGCCCCGGCCGACCGGTCCGGTCGGTCCGAGCCGTCGTCCGCCTCCCTGTTGACGTCGTCTCCCCCACGGTCACTAGCGGGTGGGCCCGGTGCCCACACCGTCACGCCGCGCTGTCGCCCTTTGGCCGCCATGTTGGGCCGGGCCAACTGGCCTCCTCCCTCGCGTGCGTGCTCGCAGGCCGAAGAGAGAGCCCAATGGGAGCTGGGCCGAGGGTGGGAATAAAGAAAAGAAAAAGGAAAGGGTCATTGTGGGCCAAAATCCCACCTCGGGCCGAGAAGTTCGCCGAGCAAAGTTCATTCTAGCTCCTTGAACTTTCCCTGAGAATAAAAATACCCCTCTGCACAAAATTTTTGGTATCTTCCCTGTTTTAGCTCTGATTTGGGCGATTCATGCGCCTAAATTCTCCATAAATCGAGCACTACACAGTTGTGCACATCTCACAATCTTTTAGCACTCTCACATCGGTCCATTTAATGGAGCCACACTTGGCCCGCTGAGTTGGCCGAACGTGTCCCTATCGGTTTAACCGATCGGTGCAATTGGTCCCGATCGGTTTAACCGATCTGCGTCGTCGCGTTGTCCCTATGCCGCCGTGTTATGGTCACGTGGGCCCAGTGTAGGCGATGATCAAGGCAATGTCCTCCCTTCTTTCGCGCTATGTGGATGGCCGTCAAGCTATGCTGTCGTGATAAGCGGGAAAGGTTAAGCACTCGAGCAGTGTTTTTTGGGCCGCATGCCTTGTTTACTTCTAACCGATTCTGCTAACACTTCTTTTGTGATGCGTCTCACACACTTCGTTGACGCTGTTCCCCAGAGCCTTTCTCGCGACCGTGCAGCATCCTCGCCTCCGATGCCTTCGCTCTCGCTATGGTTGTCCGTACCCACGGCGGTGGCACCTCTTCAACAATCGCTGTCAAGCTCAGTAATGTAATCGACCTACCGCTCAACGCTTCGGGAGCAACTCAATTCACAGGAGCTAGAGGCGCCGCTGGTACGAGCCACCAGACAACTCACAAACCCATCTCTCAGGACAAACCAAACTCTTGTTGGACACACCCGTGCATGCCACCGTGGCTGCCGGCATCATGTGAGTCACTCGCAGAGTGACGTGCGGGGAGGGCATGCCGGCGGCGCAGAGCGGTGTAGCCGCCTCCACTCAATCTTACTCCTATCGTCGACCCGTGGCCACGCTCGCCCAGCTCGCTGCTGATGCGCACCTCCTCGCCGTGCCTATCCCGTCCTCCTCCGCCTCTCCCACCACCGAATTCACCGTGGACGACCTCATCTCGTGCCTCCGCCTGGGCTCCGCGACATCCTGCACGACGGCGCTGGATGAGCTGGTGGGTGCCGCGCCCACCCTGCTGCCGCCGTCTACGGCCATCTACGGCCATGGCCGTCTCTGTGCAGGACTTTGGTGCGCAGGTCCTACACCTGTGCCGGTGGGAGGCCCTCGGCCCTCGCCACCGTGGGCGGTGTCATGCACAGAAACGCATTGCACCGAGTGCAGGCGGCGCCGAGCGCGGAAATGCAGTGCGCGCAGCGGCGGCCGGAGATGAGTGACTCACATGGCACGCGCGGGCGTGTCCACATAGGCAGAGTTTGCCCGCTGGCGACTATTGGACCCAGATGGTACAGCAAAAAAAAGTTTATGGATCTAATTGTGCACATTGAAAGTTTATGGATTCATATGGTATAGCAGAAAAAGTTCATGGATCTAATTGTGCACTTTAAAAGTTCATAGATCTAGATGGTAAAGCGGAAAAAGTTAAAGAACCCGACATGTAATTCACTCAAAAACAAATATGATCGACGACACCACTTGTCAAATCTTTGTGCAGGCTGCATGCACACCATAGCAAGTGTTGTTTTCCTTTTTAAAATACTAAATAGACGTACGTGCAACACGCACGTGTGATGAGATGATCAGTCAGGTTATACGAAGGAGGAAAAAAAAGAATTAAAAGGAAGGAGATCTGGTTGATTGACATGCTTTCTTTCTCATTAATTACACGACGAGGAAAGTATCTGCTGAGTATGAGTACAAAATGAGGTGAAAAAAATAGAGAGAAAGTGGATAGAACATTTTGCATCTATGGGTTTTGGGCCTTTTCACCCATTTTCAATCTTTTACAAATTGTGCGGTAGAGCCAGCGTGAGGAGTATACTTTGGCATTGTTAGGTAAGAAGGCTTTCAAACTCGCTCTTTTATATAGTGTAGATGTAGATGCATGTAGACGTAGATGCAGATGTACACGTGGATAGATAGATAGATGATGCACATGTAGTTACTTTTTTTCCTTTTTAAATACTGTGCATGCATGACTTCCGGTCACATATCTAACATAATGAAATAGGGCGACACCTACCATTCCTCATGGTTACCGATCTCTTTCAAAAATCTTAAAATTGTTCTTTTTCTAACGACAAAGATAGTAACAGTTTATAGAAACTGAACTTGACACCTTGCCTAATCAAGGTGATGTGTTGCAGCTTATCAAAGTTCACAAATTACAGTAGCAAGTACAACTCGTGTTGTGTGGCGGCGACCAACCATCCTTATTGTTATGCAGTTGTGCCTAGAACCACAAGAGCAGAATTGGCAGCAGGTCATATAAGGTAAATGGAGTAAATACCCATCACACACAACGACCATGGATGGAATTCTGCACATGCACCTGCATAATGAGTCAATGATCCGTTTGAGGTGAAAGCGGTCGGGATAAATCCTGTACCACTTGATATTGTTTGGAATTTGTCTTTCGAAAAGATATTGTTTGGAATTTATTATGTAATTACAAAGAAAAACATAAAATTTGTTGTTTTTAACTTGTTGCGCAACTCTTTTGTATCTTTTTTTTTTTGCTTCTGCTCATTGGATAAATGGAAAAAATCGTGTACCAACTATTTTTGTTTTCTAAATTGTAATGTCCACTTTTTACCATTTTCGACTGTGTTTATCCCTTTTGTCCGCACTTGTTGGGTGTGCCACCCATATGTTAGATAGCCATTAGGTAAACTGGTTCAAAAATACATATCTAATACTCCGTGTGTTTTTTATGCAGAGAGGGTGAGATATAGATGATATTATTGGAGAGGAATGATATATAAAATAAAAAAAATCATTTTAAAAAAAGCCATAAATAGATGATACATGGTGAAATATTTAAGATTGTTTTTCAAGGCAGTTGTGATACCAATGGAAATACAGAACGAAGCAACCAGGCCATCATGCATATATTTTTTTCTCTAAGAGCGTGAGTTTTTCCAAAGCTGTGTACACATCTGTACACTCCATGTACATATACGAGGATCATCCTGCTAGAGTGATGCTTGACGTTGCCTAAGAAACTACAACCCCTCACTAATGCTAATGGCTAGTACGTACTCGGTAGCGTGTCAGGTAATGGGTGGTATTTGTGATGTTCCGTCACGTAACCGTACTTCGACGACTCTCCCCGATGATAGGTTTTGCTTGCACTTGTGGTGGATTCTCTTTTCTCGTCATCTACTTTTAGTTTTCCATTTTCGTTACACACAAAAAAACTAAGTGTCCATTTTCCATTACACATGAAAACTTACTAGTATTATCTAGATATACGTTTGGTTTTTTTAGTGGCGGCGGCTTGGTCTTTCTCGCCAACCAAGTCAGCCACCAGCCTTATCTAACCATCTTAAGATCCTAGACGAGATATTGGAGGTTCTTGGCGAGATATTGGAGAGGGCCAGAGGGGAGATGGGGAGTTTCGTTTATAGTTAAAATTAATGCCGGTAGTGATGGGAAAAAACAGTAAAACATAAATTCAAGTGAAAAGTACCATATGTCCATATCGACGTATCATCAATGTTCATCAAATCATCCACAACTGTTTTTTTTTAAAATAAAGAAATTCGAAAGAGAGGACCTAGCTATAGGAGAGCTTTTTCCCCCCGTTTGGGAAAAGCAGTACGTAGGCGGCGGCGCATCCGCTGGACCGCCGCTCCACTCAACCCCACCCCACCCCGTCGCGAGTCGACCGTTGGGCTTGCCAACGTTCCAAATGTCACGTGATCTTCTCTCCCCCCCTTTCCCACCTCCTCGTGTAGATTACCGTTGGTGCGAGTGCAGAGTGCGGCGCAACCCCACCCCAGCTGCTAAACCCGCAACAAACAGCTCAGAGTTGCCTTCTCTCGTCCAGCTGAATCGCACTCGGCTGACTACGTGGGTGTTTCTTGGAGATCGATCGATCGCTTTCCGTCATCGTAGTTATCGGGAGAGCGATCGCTGCTTGCCTTGCCCACGCCCCCAGGTAAGCTCAGTTTCTCCCTGCTGCCCTGCTTTCGGATCGCTTGTCGGTGCAATCGGTCCGACTCCTGGGGGTTTGTCTTGATTCCATCGCCTTGTCTGGGTTCTTCTTGATGCCAAAGCGATTCTGTCCAGGGAATTTTCTTTTCTCGAGACGAAATTTCACGATTCAAGTTCTCTCCGTGCAAAATTGGCTCCGATTCGATCGAACAGTTCCGTTTGATTTCCATTTGTTTCATCAACGACACCTCAATCTGAACTTCTTGCTCTTGCCTTGGGACACGAATTTCCCCCCTTTTCGACTTCGCCAAGAACAGCGTTCGCCAGGGGAATTCGTTCCGCAATCGCCTAAAACTAGATGTGTGATACCCCTAAATCCTCTCTTTGAGTTCTCATCAATCCGTCTCCACCGCCAGGTTGGGATCGCCGGCTGCGCGCATCAGAGTGCGAACATGACGACGCTGTCGTCCGGCGTCCTGCTGAAGCTTCTGGACGGCATGAAGACCGGCGCGGCGAAGCCGGTGGGCGAGCACCGCACGGCGGTGCTGCAGGTGACGGACATCGTGCCGGCGGAGCTGGACGAGAAGGACCTGTTCCCGAAGCACGGCAAGTTCTACGTGAAGGTCTCCGACGCCTCGCACTCCATCTACGCCACGCTGCCGCTGGCGCAGGCCGACCTGGTGCTCTCCAACAAGCTGCACCTGGGCCAGTTCGTCCAGCTCGACCGCCTCGACCCGGCCTCCCCCGTCCCCGTCATCGTCGGCGCCAGGCCGCTCCCGGGCCGCCACCCGCTCGTCGTCGGCACGCCCGACCCGGCCGCCGCCAGGGCCAAGCCCGCCGCGCCGCGCAGGGGCTCCTGGGGCCCCGAGCAGAACGCCGCCGGCATCAAGCCCACCACGCTCAACTTCGACGCCGAGAGGACGCCGGTCAAGGAGCGCCCGGCCCTGTCGACGCCGGCCAAGGACCGCGCGGGCGCCGCGACGCCGGTCAGGGAGCGCGGGTTAGCGGCCACGCCCGGCAGGGAGCGCTGCGCCGCGGTGTCGCCGGCGCTGAGCTCTGCGTCCGTGAGGAAGAGCAGCAGCGTCCTGCCCAGGCTGACCAGGAGCAAGAGCTTCGTCGCCGTCAGGGATCAGCATCCCAAGATCCCCAAGAGCCCATTCCCCACGGTACGGTCTCACCCTCAGCTGAAAATATAATATCCCTTGTTTACTTTCAGATCAGACTTGCAGATTAATCTCGATTTCTGACGCTTTGGTTGCAATGTGTGATGTGCAGGAGAAGAGCTCAGTAAGCTGCACAGCCTCGCGAGCGATGAGGAGAGTGGCGAAGGAGGAAGAGCCCTCCTCGCCTCCTTCCGATGACGACCTCGGCAGCTCGGCCACGTCCTCCAAGAAGCGATCGGCGACAGCAGCTCGCGTGCCGGTGCCAGGGAAGCTGAGCCTGCTCGGAAAGGTATAATCGGATCAAGCAGTAAACAATGACCATGAGTCTCGAGTCATCTTTGTCTGAAATGGTTTGCCGTGTGTTCTGAATTCAGGACGCCATAGAGCAGAGAGAGCAGGCGCAGAAGGCGGCCCTGGAGGCGCTGCGCAACGCGTCAGCCACGGACAATGTGGTCAGGATCTACAAGTACGTGTGATTTCTCGTTGCAATTCGACAGTGATTGGCTAGGAATCTCTACAAGTACGTCTGAAATGAAAAGTTTGATCTGACGACAGACATCCTTTGCTGCTGCTGAACATTGCAGGATCTTCTCTGAACTGAGCAAGACGGCGAGGCCGGACGCGCCGGCCAACTGTTTCGACAGCTTCCTCAGCTTCCACCAGGAGGCCGTGCAGGCCGTCACCGACATCGAGGCGATCCAGGCGGCCACCTCGATGGCCGCGGCCGTCGCGAGCGACGAGCATCCCGAGGACGCGCCGCCGGTCCTGCAGGAGATAGCCCAGAACAGGGCGGTCGTGCGGCGGAGAGGCATCGGCGGCGGCGGCGGGGGCGTGTCAAAGTCGGTGTCGTTCGCGCCCGGCACGTTGGACCACAAGCAGGACGATGGCGGCGGCAAGACCACCAACCGGAGCTCGAGCGCCACCAGGAAGTGCCTCGCCATGGACAAGATCGGCGAAGACGGTGGCGACGAGAAGAGAGCATCTTGTTCTGCTCCTTCCTCTGCCACCTCCACTGCACACTCTGCTCTGGGCTCCTCGCTGAAGCTGGCGAAGCAGATACAGGCCGAAGCCGGGGGCTGGTTCATGGAGTTCTTGGAGGCCGCGCTGGAGACGGGGCTGAAGAAGAGCAAGGTGTCGGCGACGGTGGACGGGCGGAAGCAAAGCAGCTGCTGCTGCCCGCAGTCGCTGATGCTGCGGGTGATCAACTGGGTGGAGATGGAGCAGAGCGGCGGTGACAGCAGCGGCAGGAAGCCTGCCCACCCAAGAGCTGCCGCCGTTGCGCGGAAGCTCAGAATAAAGGCTAAGAACCCTTGATGCCCTGCTGATTAGTGTAATAGTGTCTGTAGAAGAAGAAGGTGATTGCCCCCGTTGTTCACGGCGTGGTAGATTGTTTCAAGTGTTCTTGAAGTAGGATGCCTCATGTTCCTGAGCAGCGTGTTAAATTCATTATTCTTTCAATATTCTTTGCTTTGTTGGCTGTGATTCTCTTGTAATTCTGCCAATTGCGCAATAAACTTTCGATCGTCCACCAAATTGACATTATTTTTCGTGCACTGAGGATGTTCATCTTAAATATGTATGCTTCACTGAATTTCACACACAATTCACACGTTTTTCGAAATTTAACACTGGAGATGTGAATTCTATCGTTTTGGGTTTTATATCACCATCTTCTCATTTTTCTTTTCATGATGTACAAAAGTGACAATAAAAACGAGCCTGAGAGATTTTTATTTAATTTGTGAGGGATCAAACTCGACCTCAAATACCAAAGAGACTGCTTGCATTGGATTACAAGCTTCTTGGCAAAGTGAATTTATGTCCTCCTTTTTCTTCTTCTCTCATCTTGTCCTCGCGTCGCCGCCGGCCAGCACCTCTACGGACTCCGCCTCCAAGCTCAAGCTCACCTGGGCAGAGTACACAGGTAACAATGGCTTGGCACTCGGAGCAATGACATTGGCTGACAGATATGTGTCGAATATTTGTACGGTTTCGGTTATGACTGAACTTTAAATTGTATTAGCAGTATAGGGTAGAATCCTGGTCAAACTCTATAATCCAAATTTCCTCATCAATATGAGGAAAGCGCTGATGTTGTAACCATGTCGACTAGATGGCTTGGCGTGGGGATGCGGCGTTGCCGCGGTATATATCCGAATGCCTGCATATCTATCTGATAATGAGAATGAGCGCCCATAGTCACGTAGGCTTCGACTGAACCTCGTTAACAAATATCGTGTCTCTAGAGTCGTGTGTAATCGTGCATGGATATCTCGATCGATTCATAGTTGTTTCCGTATGCTTGTTTTGTAACAGCTACCACGGCGGTATCATTCAGGTAAACACTTGCAGAGAAATGCTCCAGTGGACTCTTTCCCAATTTGCACGAATCTTAAAGCAAACTTGGATAATTAAATTAATTAGTTTTGCATGGATTAATTAGGGCTTGGAAGATACTGCAGTTCTTGTCTGGTGACTGTAATCGTTGATTTGGAATGTTGGTCGTGGTCGTGTTCCTGCAAGCGCGTGACATCTCCTTCACGCTGATGCCCAAGCCTGGGCCGCGTGGCAACCGCGCGCGACAACGGCGGGAAGGAAGACGTGATCAGAGAGCTTGTCGAGGACGGTGGTTTTTTTTTTTTCGATATAGCTTTTTTTCAAACTTTTTTATACGTAGATTCTTAGTAAAATTTATTCTAAAAATAAATCTAAACCTCGGCGTTATAGGACGAAATGCTGAGGTATAACATGTTGGCGCTAGTACAACTAACACTGAGTCTACCACGCTGGCGCCAACGTGGCTGCAGGGCCGAAGCTCGGCGCTCTGCCAATTAATGCCGAGTTTAGCTACCTCGTCGTGGTATAAATTCACGCTGAGATACAATACCAAATTTCGTAAAAAAAATAAAAAATGACCTCGGCGTTTGATGAATTGACGCCGAGCTCCAATGTCTAGGCGTGCTGTGTTCCAGCGCCGAGCAAGAGCAACAGTTCATGCTAATTTGTTCATTCATGCTCATACATTCATGATCTTGTGAGGATTATAGAAAAATAAATATAAATCCGAATTGTATGAAATAAGTTCTACTAGATTCACAACATTATTCTCTAAATGATAAAAATATATGGGCTCATAAAATATTTTTTAAGTTTTCTAGAAAAAGCTAACTGTGCGTGCACTGTTTAATTTATAGTTAATACATGTCAAATCCAATAAGCATGAAACCAAGTCTTATAGTGTACTTTGACTTTGTCTATCTCATGTAGTAGATATTTTGTGTGGTTTACCGGTACATTTTATGACTTAATTTTTTTAATGATATCTAATCTTTAAATACATATTAAATTCATGTGAGCTCCTCGCCGTGTAGCTGTGCGAGCTCTCTTGTCGCAATGGTCTTCAGTGACAAGTTGGATTCATTTTTAATTAGTACTTGTTACGTAAATGGAATAGTCAACTAAATGGAATAGATCTCAACTATCTTTTGTCTTAGTAATTTGTTTTATTTTTCTCATATTTTACATACAAAATCATGTAAGAATTATAAATCTAAACCCAGCTCCTACTCAGTTTGAAACATCTTTTTATTTCTAAAACGATAGTGATCATTTGCCCAGCCCATCTGTTGTTACTTGTGGAGGCATTACCCTAGCTTGGCGTAAATCTATGTGGTCGGCCACCTCACGGGTCTTGCGTGAGTTCTCGATCTCAGCTAAGGTTGCTCATGTGTTAGATCCAAATGCTTGCTAGTGGTTAACATGCGTTTATAGTCCACGAGGCGATGATGACAAGATTTGGTTCATGTAGGAGTTCCGAGGCAAGGATGAATATAATATCAATCAGTAAGAACACTTGATGTCATATCAGTCGGATCCCCACTAAGTGGTATTATATTACTAAAGAGTATTTTGTTTGTTTGTCTATATGCTAATTACTAAAATGAGCAAAATTTTGGTTTATTTCAAAAGCATTTCATGATTTTATGCGAAACACATTACATAGTCACATCAAACTATCACGATTCTGTTTATGATTTTAGGAGCTATCATGAATTTAATATGTGTTTTTAAATATTAAATATCATCAGAAAATAAATCATAAATTGTACCGGTAAACAATAACCCCCACAACGTACTACACGAGATAGACAAAGTCAAACAACACTATAAGAGTTGGTTTCATGCTTATTGGATTTGACATGTATTAACTATAAATTAAACAAGGCAAACACAATTAACTTTTTCTAGAAAATTTAACAAATATTTTATGAGCCCATATATTTTTATCATGTAGAGAATAATGTTATGAGCCAAGTGGAACTTATTTCATACAAATCGGACTTATATTTATTTTTTTATAATCCTTACAAGATCATGAATGTATGAGCATGAATGAACAAATTAGCATGCACTGTTGCTCTTGCTCGGCGCTGGAACACAGCACGCCTAGACATCGGAGCTCGGCGTCAATTCACCAAACGCCGAGGTCATTTTTTATTTTTTTTATGAAATTTGGTACTGTATCTCTACGTGAATTTATACAACACCGAGGTCCTAACCTCCACGCTAATTGGCACAGCGCCGAGCTTTGGCCTTGCAGCGCGCCAGCGTGGTAGACTCACAGCGCCGAGCTTTGGCCTTGCAGCACGCCAGCGTGGTAGACTCGGCGTTAGTTGAACTAACGCCGATATGTTATATCTCGGCGTTTCGTTTTATGATACCGAGGCTTGGATCTAGTTTTAAAATAAATTTTATCGAAGATCTACGTATGGAATTTTTTTTAAAAAAGGGTTATATTGAAAAAAAAAACCTTTCAAGGACGCGAGGTGCCGTCGAGCTTCCTGATGGTAGTGTGACGTTGATACTGGAGAACGGGTGGCTGTGGTGTGGCGTCCGCGCTCAGCGCATGCTATACAGAGCTTCAGCTTCTGCCCCGGGCACCGCGCTAGGCGTGGATTCGCTGGCCGCCTGCCCGGCTGCCGCACTTGTGGTGGATTTCACGGGCATAGACACGTCGCTTGAGCTATTTTTTATTTTTTTTAGCCATGAAATAATGTTTGCAGCTGAAAATAGCTGAGTCGGTTAAACCCACGGTGTTGAGGTTTGGATAGAGGATGCCGTTAAGGCGTGTGTCATCAGCGGAGGCAAAAGGCTGAGTAACGGTTAAACGCACAGCGGTCTGACCTGTCACCAGGTCGGGCAACAGGTCAGCAAGGCACTGATATGGGTGATAAAAGTGCTCCCAAATTTTAGCTAGAAATTTTAAAGATCGAGTCTAAAACGGATGGAATCGTATTTTTATTCATTTTTAAACTAAAAATCATTAAATGCTCATTTAGATTATGAAAAAATATTTGGGTCATGGTCGATTACCACCCTAGGGACTGAATCACTTAGGCCGTGTAACGGTTAAATGCACTTGCTTTGCTGGTGACGCACGCCTAATGCTATGATGCTATGGTGGAGGGGACGTGCAAGCCAGAACACATCGGTGGAGGGGCGGCGGCACAAGAAAAGAAATGGACAAGAAATCTTTGAAACGAAAGAATTCACAACTCCACTGCCAAATTACAAAGATATGTGAATTGAGTCATTGGCTCGATGTTACACTAGTTATATGGCAACCTCGGTTTAAACCCTGTTTGGAAATTGGAACGTAAAAATTTGGAAACGATTGAGTAATTTTTTATAAAGAAAGTTCAATTTTATGTGGACAATGCAGAAATGATTTTTTTTTCCACAACTCCACCAATCCAAACGGGACGTAATTAATGGAAGTATGGACCAAGGTATGGAAGGGGAATATACTTTGCCGAACGTAGCGCTTTGCCGAATGTAGCGTCCCAGCGGCTCCCTCCGCGCGTTTCGGTTGTCCCTCGTCGGTTCCGTCCTCCACGTACAGCATCACCTGCAAGACCCACATGTGACTGCCAGGCGGGCCCAATGTACCCTGGACCCACATGGCATCCAGCTATTCAAGTGCTGCGACACGATAGCCACAAGTCCGTTGGGCCCTGGCACGGCACGTCCCAGTCCATCGGCGTCTGCCTGGCACGCAAAGGGCGAGGCGAGAAGCGAAGCAACCGATAGGTCTCGGGCCCACACGCAGCCGAATAATAAAATCTCTTTCTAAAAAGCTAACGTAACTTCCAAAATCAAAAAGAAACGGGAGAGTATCTTCCTCCGTTCCGTTTTAATCCATTACTCTCGCGCTCCCTTGCCTCCCACCAGCCCTTTCCTTGTCCTCCCCGCTTCGCCTGTTCCAGGCCGCCTTCCAGGTTTCCATCCCCCACCCCCACCCCCACCCATCCAAAAAGCACAACCCCACCGCTCGCCCGCAACGTGCCCCACGACGCACGAGCGCGCGCTCCGGATCTTCCGGAACTCGGAGGCGGCGGGTTGGTGGAGCGCAGAACCGCAGGCGACCAACATGGGAGAGTACTGCCCGGCGGAGGGGGACTCGGCGCCCGTGGCGCGCGGCCCTTCCACGTCACCGGCGGCGGCGGCGGCGAGGCCGAGTTACGGGAGCTGCGACCGCCGGTACGCGAAGCAGGTCTTCGACAACCTCCACGGGAGCATCTCGCTCGACCCGGTGCGCTCCCGCTGCCCTGCTTCCGTCCCTGCTAGTCGCCCTCCTCTCTGACTCTCTCTCCTCGGCCCATTGCTCGTGGATTGATCGATGGCCCTTGCTCGTGCCCGCCGTCCTGCTCCTCATGTCGTTCCAGGGTGGATGGTGCGTGCTCGTAGCTGTATCCGATCGGGTTCAGTTTGTCGCTTGCGTTTTCCCCCCGATTCGGCTCCCTTGCTCGTATAGTTGCGGTGCTGGGTTGTGCATTGCCCCTTCGGTTTTTGTTGTACATCCGCTATTTTTTTGTTTGGATTCCACGGTTTCTGCTGCCGCGGTCTAGTCTCGCGATGCCGTGATTTTGCTCGTGTGAAAGCAACAGCCCGCAATCCCTTGCTCTAACTGACTTCCTGTGTTTCTAGTAGTTACGCATGTGCCATTTAGTTGTATTGGGGCCTGTTCATGTGTTGCATGTTGATGTTGGTGTCGTTGGCGCATGGACTCATTGCATGATTAAATGTGCATGTGGCATCTCGTTTTGTCAAATTAATAAGCTCAACAGGGGTATCGATTATTCTAATCTGGGCGTAACCGGCCAATAATGCCCCCTTGGGAATGAGGGGGGGTATTTTTGTTGACTTACTGGGTCATAAACAAGTCTCGAGCGACTAGTTTACTTTAACTGTGGTTTGACTGTTACATGTGACTTAAAAGTAATGGGGTGTCATAGCACCACCTGGCATCAGGTGTTGCACATCAATTAAAAATACTGTAGAAAATTGTCCTAGTATTTCGGTTCTCTATTTTTGGTGGGTAGAGCGGTTTCACCTGTGTGCATTACTAGCATTGACTCTACTGATTTAAAATTATTTCAGCATTTTAATTCTCTATTTATGGGTGGGTAGGCTGTTTCACCTTGTGCATTACTAGCATTGTCTCCATCGTGGTGGAGTAGCAACGGTTTGTGTACATGGCAAGTCTATGTTGGCCCGTTTTGTGTGGTTCATAGCCACTTTACAGTTTACAACTTAGCATATATATGTTTTATACTTGGGGTGCTTTACTTTACACCTTGGATAGCCACTTGTGTTTGTACGCTTTCAATCTTTTGAATAGCCATGAGCCCAGTGCTGTGTAAATAGCATTACTACCCATTTTCCGTTATAGATAAGAACTATAATGACTCGTACATTTTTAGAAACCTTGGACCTTTGCAAACCTCGCCATTAGCATTGGGAATTTTATTTATTCTATTCTTGTTCACTAGGCCTGTTAAAAAACAGGTTGGTGCTAATTGGCCAACAAATACTAAATGGGCATGCACAGTTTTGCAGCTGCTGAAGTTTGCATTCATGCATTTGTTTGTGATCTGTTTGACCTGGTCTGCATAGATGTAATGTAATTATCATGCCCGGCACATCTGTTCGCTCGTTGCTGGCAAAATGGTCAACCACTTTTGAGTTCCAACTTCCAACACTTTGCATTTGTATTAAAGCTACAACTAGATTTGACCGTGCTAAAAATTAAAACTAGCGTCTTTTATACAGTTTATCTCTGTAACTGGCTATGGTAAAATTCATGTAACTTTTTGTTGCTCATATCGCCCCATATAAATAATAGTTCTCACGGTCTTTTCTCTGCAGATGGCTCTGCAGTTTGTTGATACGGAGGAGTTCCAAAGGTGACTGTGAGCTATCTTGATTATCTATTCAGATTTTTTGGTGGCCTAATCATGACTTGATTTCGATGCATCATGCCATTTAGGTTGCGGGACCTAAAACAGCTCGGTGAGTTCAGTTTCTGTCTCTCTATCTTGTGGAATCTTGGTAGTTACTGACAGAAATTTTGAAAACTAAATTGAGTCCCATTGTTTGCTATCCGTTATTTGGCATTCTAGTTAAGACTTAATTGGTGTTATATAGCAGACAATACTGAGGGTTCATAATGGTTACTGGTATGATAACTATTATGTCCAAGATTTGTGATATGCTCCTTATTGGTTGACAAGACGAGAGCATTTGCTGTTTGCACAGAAAATTATGCAGTGAATGAAATACATAGTTTTGTCATGATGTTTGTCTCTGAATTCGCATAGCTATCTGTTTTCATTTGTGCAACTCCTTGCTTTGTTTTATCGCTTACATGGGCACTTAATTTTCAAGTTTCGAATAACACATCTGAGAGCTCTTTTCTTATTTGTATAATCCAATTTGAGTGGAGTTTATACAATCATTTGTATTTGATGTTCCCATAAGATGCTTTCAATAATCTGCAGGTCTTACATATCTTGTCTATCCTGGAGCTGTTCACACACGCTTTGAACATTCGTTAGGGGTGTATTGGTTGGCTGGGAAAGCGATTGATAATCTTAAAACGCATCAGGTGTGTATTGTATCAACCTAAAATTGATTAAAATGCTGGAAACTTACCTGAACGGTCAAGGTTAAGTTAATGTTTTTGTTCGGCAGGGAGAAGAGCTTGGAATCGATCGTGCCGACCTCCAGACTGTAAAACTTGCAGGTCGGTCTGTTGTGCACTCATCTAGGCTCCATTCAGTATCAAACATCTATGTGATCTTTGTTTTCATCTTTAATCAGGCCTCTTGCATGATATCGGACATGGTCCCTTCAGTCATTTGTTTGAGCATGAGTTTCTTCCTCGAGCTATCCCGGGCTCAACCTGGTGATTTTCTTTTGGCCACTGACACCTTTTCATATATGGTGTTAATTATTTTCAACCTTGTACTTGCACTATCCACAGTTATTGTTATGTCCCATGGCTCAAAAGCAGGCCTAAGGTTATTCTACTTGTATAGCTGTTTTTTGTGTTTGTATATTTATGTTCCCTACTCCAGTGGCCATTTCTTACAGGGAATTGTGTTTTGACTTTTGAATCTAATTTAGTTGTTACAGCTTATCCCTTCTAAATTCCATGCTGTTTCTATCCATGTTTCAGATTTGTAGACATTATACATCATGCTTGCTTGTTGGCATGATGAACTGATGATACAGTGTGATCATTCTATCATTTACCCTGACATCTATGTTGGGGCTCTGGTTGTTCGCTTAGTTACTTTTGCGCTTTTCTTCATTCAGGTCCCATGAGCAGATGTCTGTACTCCTGTTGGACAGTATTGTTGACAAACACGCAATAGATATCGAAAATGATCATCTCAAAATGGTCAAGGTAAGCGGTTGCTTTCAGCCCTTGTCTGGTGCATGCTAATGACCATTATTTAGCCAATTATCGTTTTTCTTCATTATAATGGGTGATATTTTTAAGTCCTTTGGCCTGTCCATATTGATGAATGCAGACATGTTATGTATTTTACTATTTCTCTCTATATGTGGAGTAAGCATGTGGTTACATCAGTGTGTATAGAATTATATTTAGATGAAGGAAAGGATTCTGTCTATATATAGAAGTGACAAACTTTAATGATAATTTTTAAATTGTTCTGCAGGAGATGATAATTGCCAGCTCAAAGTTTGCTACCACAAAAGTATGCATCTTCTTCTCTATTGCCAGTTTGGTTGCCTGTATGTATTGAAAATGCACTGCTTACTTGACTTATTTCTTCAGACTGCAAAGGACAAGCATTTTCTCTATGACATTGTGGCTAATGGCCGCAATGGTATAGATGTTGACAAGTGAGGGTCGTCTTTGAATTTAACTTATGACAATTTCTGATATGCACCCACATGATTTCTGCCATCATCTGGTAATGATATAAGGTTGAGTAACTGTGCAGGTTTGACTACATTGGCCGTGATTGCAGAGCATGTGGTCTTGGCTGTAATTTCCAGTATTGGAGGTGCATGTTATTTGTTTTGTTTTGCCTTTGTAACTTCGGTACATTGTCCTTGTTTTCAACCTTGCCTTTTGAGAATAGGAATGTGATTATAATATTAACAACCTTTATAAAAATATTTCACCTTTGTGTGTTCTGTATGCTGTGGAGTTTTCTGTTGAGGTGCTTGTCCTATTTTTTTTCCTCCCATTTTATTGAGTCAAGATGTAGCATTGATCTCGTCCAATGGCAAGTTATGAATTATAGGTTTAAAATGATTTGAGGGACAAATAAATATGGGATGCGAACTGGAAACATGTTAGAAAATAGGCTTCCTTTTCCCATTTTGTCATCATTCTTAGCTGTATTAGTTTCTGTCTGGCATCTCACTGAGCCACAGTAAAAGTATATGCCACTTATAACTGACAGAAAGAAAGGAATCTAGATTAGCTAATATGATAGATAGCGTTAGTCCTATAACTAGAAATTCAGACATAGCCTTGTAACTTTTATAAGACTCACTAATTGCAAAAACTTTTATGCATGTAAATACGCTTGTTTGTATGAAAAATTCAGTTTGAAGTTTTCTTTACTGCTGCTGTACTGTCAGCCATTCTTGGGTCTTGAAAATTTATATTGCCTTTTCTCCCTGCAGGTTGATGGAAGGCATGCGAGTGATGGGTGATGAAATTTGCTACCCTGCCAAAGATTGTAGGTGGTTTATATTTAGTCCTCACTTGCTTAAATTTGATATGTTCTATTTTTAAAATTCTTTAAGAGCATTTAAATCTGATTGCCGTGTCTCGCTGATAACTATAGACTTGAGCATCCATAAATTGTTTTCAACACGCGCTGATTTGCACCGGACAGTCTACACCCATGCCAAAGTAAAGGTATGGATGATTATATTTCCTTACCTTTTTTGTTTGACATAGCTTTGTTTTCTGTGGACAAAAAATCATGTCTAAATCATCTGACAGGATTTTCTGTGATTGCTGTTACATGATTAATTTAAAAGTTCTTTTCAACCCATACAGTGAAGATCCATATAGTGTTACTATTCTAATGGTTAGATCGAAGCCCTGTAGGTTATTTTCTATTTGAATTTTCAATTGACATTCCTTTTAGCTTTGACCAAACAACTTTGTTTCCAAAAGGTAAATTCGTTTCTCATAGCGATTTCACGTGTGGTGCCATTAAATTATTATATGAAATTTTTTATGCACCAGAGTACATTCACTAGGGTATTGTCTGGCTCAGTCTAACATCCTCAATCCTTAGGCTGTTGAACTCATGCTTGTGGATGCGCTCATTGAAGCTAATGATTACTTGGGAATTTCATTGCATGCAAATGATCCAGAAGATTTTTGGAAGGTTTGATTGTAGTCATTGTTATTTTATTTGTCTACAGTTGTTTACCAATATGTCTATCTCACTTCTGCTGATATTCCAGTTGGATGACACAATCATTAAAAGCATCGAGACTGCTCCCAATGATGAACTGAAGAAAGCAAAAGAAATCATTCAACGTATTCGTCGAAGAGAACTCTACAAGGTAGTATGATGCTTCTATTTGAGCGCTATTTTATCATGTCATTTCACATGCTCGGTATAAACATTTGTACTTAAAAAATGAGACTAGCCTAGGAGGAACTAGGTGATTTTTCAATAAGAAGAAAAAGGTACCCAAATTTGAGTTAGGGAGGACTTGAACCTGGGTGGTTAGATGCACAACTACTCTTCCCTCCTGACCAGTTGAGCTAGGCTCACTTTTTAAATATTATTTTTAAAACATTTCGTTCTTTCTTTTACACATAACCCATGTCCATGAAACTCATTTGAATTAATGGATTATTTTCAATATTGTGCATTAAAATCCTGTAACATATTACATCACAGCTTCGTGAAAGCATCCTTTTACAGCAGATATGGTAATTCTGTCATCTGTTTGAACTTTGAACAAACCAAATTCCTTGCAAATACAGGTGTCATGTTTGTAATTAGTAATATATTTCATCAGATGCTGCTACCAAGTAAACTGAAAAGGAAAAGGTTGTTTCTTTGGCTTCAGAGATGTGCATAGCAACCTTGTTGTGCATCTTGTAGACTGCAGTATAGCTGTTCTGCTCTTATTGCACTAATCACTGAACATTTCTGCTTGAGCTACGTTTCCATTGATTGTAGTGTAGCATCATCAGTAGATAAACTTCCTTTTTGGAAGTATTAAATTGTTCTGTTTCCTTGAGTTACAGTTTTGCAATCAGTATTCTGTTCCAAAGGACAAACTGGAGCATTTCAAAAATATTACTGCACAGGACATAGTCTGTTCTCAGGTTTGCACTTATGCTCCTTTTAAAAGTTGACTGCAATAACCTGACCCTTGTGAAGAATTCACGATTCATTTCTTTAATGCTGATTCAACTGTCTTCAGAAATCTTCTGAGGTGCTGCTGAAGGAAGAGGATGTTGCAGTAAGCAATGTTAAGATAGATCTTACTCGTGGAAAATATAACCCCGTCGAAAGGTATATGATGTTTGGATTCTAGTTTATTTCTCTTATGGATTTTGTCTGAAATTTTAAAATTCTAACTGGTTACATTCTTATGTGTATGTAACAACCAATCAACAGCATCAAGTTCTTTAAGGTAACTACTCGTTTTTGGGAATCTTATGTGCGTCTTGGTTGATAGAGCTATTTCAGTAACTATGGTATTCCTGCAAAATCCATGAATATATTTGCAGTTGTCCACCCTCCATCCACCCTTTCTCATTGTTGATTTGTAAATCTCACATACTAGTCAGCTTTTATTATTGTTTACATTGTAGTCTCGCCACTGCCTTCTCTCAGTCTCACCCATTCTGCTTCTGCTGCTACAATTTTTTAGCTGTTGACAGAATGTAGCAATTAATCGAACCATCTATAAGTTTTGAGCATCATAATTTTGTAAGTCTTATACTATCACATTGCACCACATTTCCGAAAAAGATTGAGCTAACCTTTCAATATTGAAATTCAGCCTTGCAAGGCTGTCCTTGTTTTTCTTACAGTTATATTTATGAGCAGCATGATTGCTAATTTATATATGATCTTTGTGAGTAATGCCTTGGCAGATGTGTTCTGTAGTGACTTGTGAACATAGATGTCTCCACACTGCCCTGTGCTAAGCAGAAATTTTTGTTGCATCAGGATTTTGGATGCGATGAGAAGTTCCCTATCACTGATGATAGAATCAGCCACTTGCTACCTGCCTACAATGAGGATAGAATTGTGAGGGTCTACGCCAAGAAGCCTGAGCTGGTCAGTGAACATGAAGTCTGCCACTTTATTTCCATGGTCAACCAGTTTCGTAATGTAAGTGAAATACTTGGTTCCAGGTTGAAGCAGTATCAGAAGCCTTTGAGAATCTACAGCTGAGAATGTATGGCGAGAAGACTCAAGTGCACGATACTCCCAAGAAGAAGCGGATCAGATCCAACTAGCCAGTTGGATTGCATCAAATATCAGTCTTTAGATAGCACACGACACAGGAAAACAGTTTGACAAACCAGAAGAAAGCAACCTCTATAGGCTACAGCTAAAGCGCATTCACATGTTTTAGATGGTAGACTGCACTGGGGTGGTGTGGATATTTTGTACAGGTGAAGTGTAAGAACTCGTTACGATGCTATACATAGGTATAGGATGGGTAGCTAGCCTAATACCGGCTGTTTGCGTACTCATACGTAATACACTAACACGCATGATTAATGGACCACACTGAATTGGTGTTGATATCGCTTAATATGTTGGTTTCGGGCTTAATTTGAAAATTGGAATATCCCAAGTAATGGTTTCCCAACTGGTAAGATTTAATCAGGGGTGAATCCTGGAAATATTATCTTCGGTGCCCCTGTGTAAAATACTTACCCTTATTTTCCATAGATAGCATTAATAACATTATAATTATTATAAAAAATTGAAACATGGAATTGGGTTTGGTAAAATTACCATGCCACCGCCATGTTGGGACTGGCTCTTTGGCTACAGGAGCGGTGGCTTAGGCTGTATTTAGCAAACAGTGGAGTTTGAATTTAGACGATGGGGTCCTTTCGCTGGAACCTGGAATCAGCCTTAGGAGATAACGCTGGGAGCCTCGCAGGTGGTTGGAGGCATGAATGGAGTAGGAGGAAAGGGAAAGGGAAAGGAATAGATATATGAATGTTATTTGCTTATATACTTCATCATACTTAAATATATGTCGCGATTAATTTTTTTTTCCAAAACTTTAATCGTTCGTCTTATTCAAAAAAATTGTGTAAACATATAAGAAAACAAGTAACTCTATAAAATGATAAAACAAATCAGAATACAATAAATGATAAACTATAATTTTTTTTGAATAAGACTGTTTGTGTAAACATATAAGAAAACTAGTCATACTAAACTCTATACAATGATAAACCAAATCACAACAAAATAAAAAATAAATTATAATTCTTTTGAATAAGACAAGCGATTGAAGTTTTGAAAAAAAGTCAACTGCGACTTATATTTAAATACGGAGTGAGTAGTACCTAGTAAATGGAAAAGAAAAGAGAAATGAATCAAATAGGAGAAATATAGTGATATGAATGTTCTTTGCTTATAGTATCCCTAGTAAATGGAAAAGAAAAGAGAAACGAATAAGATAGGAGAAATATAGTGAAAACCACGGTGGCAATTAGACTAAATCCGCAACGATGGTAGCAATTTTGTGATTCCAAGTCTCAGTGGTGACAAATAACCAATTTTCTGGTTTGTTTGTATCTGACCTCAGTCCTCATAGACTTGCAAAGCCTCGTGCTATGTGAACCCTTGACATCACATCATGAGCCGCTGGGTTGCTTACCACTTACCGTTGGGCTGTGGGCTGCCAGGTTGTTTTATTATACTACAATCTCTCCCAGAAAGCTTGCCCAAAAGGACGTGTATATGGACAAGACGTAGGGAGTACTACATGTGTACAAGAGTCAGTAATCAGTAGAGCACTATATATATAAGAAATTAATAGTGGGTCATCGGTGTCAATTGACATCGATGGTAGGGGACTACAGCTCTGCCATTTAATAATCTTGGGACTCAAACCTAAGACGTAATTCTTTCTCACAACTGCACTACGCAGTTACATACTTAAATGTGATTAGATAGGAAATGCCATTCTTTTTTATATATATAATAGAGACATAAGGATTTGTCCCATGGTTCGATTAGGCCAACTCACTGCGTTCATGTTGGCTTGCCATCAAGGCAATTGAGTACCAAATCTCCTCTGATCATGGTCTTTTTTTGGCCACCAAGGCCTGTTATGCAAATACGTGCCACCAAATCACCAAGGCAACATCACCGCCACCATTTTTCTTGAGTAGTACGGCGGCATCTTCATTATAGAGCTTTAACACCATGAAAGGGTCTCCACATCCCCGCATGCCCACTGGGTTTGATCTTTCAAGAACTAACCCTATTAAAGGTCTCTCATACTTGCGAACAAAGCTCTCTTGAGATTAGACATCACTAAGCTTACAAATGATGGTTGGGGTACAACAAACTGTTGTGTAGCATCTCTACACTCTTGGAGATCTCTAATTACTCAGTTAAGGCTCTTGGAGGTATAAATAGCCTATATGGGTATATATATACCCTCATGGTGCCTCGCGAGCTATATGATGCTTGACTGGTGGACCAGGATGCACCAAAAAGGACCCTATAGAGTTACGTGGTGTGGGGCTCAGAGTGCTAGTTAGTTATGATCTTGTTGAACCTACAATGAACTCTATAGATCAATCGACTAAAAGCAACTGATTTGTAACCATGTCCACCAGACTATATATATAAGGAGAGGCAGGGGGCCCTCGTTAAAGAGGTTGATGAATACAAACCCTAACACATGTGAAATACATCTCATCGCACATAGGGCGTAGTGTATTATGCTATTTAGTGGCCCAAACCTATCTAAAACATGTATATCTGTTATCTCTTGACCACTGCGCTTCACCGACAACTAATCCCTCAATCCAAAAACCATCTCATGGTGACTATAGATACCAAACAACGACAACCTCCATCATACAAATGAGGTATTGCAAAAGTTGCTTAGCATCGGTTGATATGATGATACATAACTTCCCAACTAGTTGTATGATCTAATGACAATATTTAATGTACCGATGTATCGACTGATGCTCACATAGGTTGATCTAATGACCATGTTGGTTCTTCTGATGATTTTAATTCTTCACTTGGTTAAATTCCAGTCTCTCCAGAGGAATGGACCAAAGTATTGACTGATACCTTTGTTGGTTGATTCGATCAGTGAAACTTCTTTAGTTTATTCAACTTGCCAATTGAGTGCATTGATGAGTATATTTTCTCTTTCTGGGTTCATCCGGTAAGTTGAGCCGTCTTGTTTCTTCTCAACTGTTGCTAATGCACCAATGTTGTATCCATGCATCGTTGGTTTATTCGACTCCAAAAAAACCCTTTGAATTCTTCTTCATCTGGTTCTCATCTGGTTCGCTCCCGCGTAGGGTCTCCCTATCGGCGGCGGCTCGCTGTCGCCCCCGCTTGGGGGCTCTTCGGCCGCCGCCGGCTGGATCCAGTGCCGCAGCTCGGTTCCGTGCCAGCGGCGGCTCGGCCCCGACGTGCTTGGGCCCGCCGCCTCCGCTTTGGTGCTCCTCGTTAGTGGCATCTGCTGGCGGCCGGTTCCGGTGGTGCAGCACCGGATCCATCGGCCCCAATCAGTTCTGTTTGGGTGCTCGCGTCCCCGGCCAGGTTTGCGCGTAGGCCTTCCCTGCGTTCTAGGTTGGATCGGATCCTCTGTCATAGCCTTCGAGTGGCCTTCGCGCCGTGTGGTGGAGGTGCTGCGCGAAAGCTGAGGCCGGCCACTTCCGGAGCCGGCGGCGGCGGCACTAGAGGTGTCACATTCTTCCTTGGGAGCGTCGTCATTAGCACCTCCCCCTCACCGTGGGGATTCTCTGAGGGAAACACTGCCTAGGTTAGCCTGGACTGGAGGCGACAGCGTGCAACGTCGTTTTCCTCCGTGGAGGCGTCGCTTTGGAGCCCCACTGTACCCTGGTGGTGTTCGACTGCCGCTATTTGGGCTGAGGCCGTGCCTCTTTGGAACTGCTGCCTTCCTCGCGTGCACCGCCCCCTGGCCTGAGTTTGTCGGTCGAAGTCGGAGCTGCTCCCTGTAGGGTCGGTGATGCTGGGCAACGATGCCGTGCCGTGGCTCTAGTTTTGGATGGGGGTCGTGATCATTGTGCGTTGGTGCAGATGCCTTCGAGGTTTTGGCCAAAGCTCACAGTGAGTTCGGATCCCCGTTGGTGATGTCTGGCTTGCTTGGAGGCGGGCACTATGGTGAAGTTGGAGCTGTTGCGCTGCGGGGGTGCAACCTAGCTCGGCAACAATGACACATTCTACGCTCCTTTGGCTATTGTTGATTTGTGGCGGATGGTGGAGGTCCGGTGGAGGAAGTCGGAGCTGCTTTCCTTGGGGTTGAGCTCGGCAACGATGACTTGCGCCGGACCGCAGGGTCCGCCATTGTGTTTTGTGTGTGGTGTATGTGTGGTGCGGCATGTGTTAAAGCCTCAATCTAACTGGCCGGTGTTGCGTGTTGTGCGGTGCGCGTTGATGACCCAATCCAATCGTCTATTGTGTTTAGATTTTTTGTTCGTTTTTTTTCTTAAAACTGGATCAATTTTTATTCTTCTCGTTTGAGACACAGATCTCCTACCATTACGTAAAAACCAAAGAAAAATTCCCGTCAGGCCAATCTAATTTCCCGATATTTACTTACACTTGCCACCGCTACGGTCCCCTTGCCCCCACCCTTTTCCTCTCCCCCGCTCACTCCCCTCTCTCGCACGCTCCGCCGCACCGCAGAAGCCCAACAGCTAGGGTTTCGCGGCGCCGCTGCCGGCGGCCGGGATCCCCGCCGGCTTCATTTCCCTCCGCGCGGATCCGACCGCTCTCCTCTTACCTTCCGCCGCGCGCCGCCTCGTCAACAGGGTCGCGGCTCCCCCCGCGCCCGTGTCACTCGTCGTGCCCGTCAACGCCGTCTCCTGCTCGTGCCCCCCCCCTCCCCCGGCCGAGGAGGCTCTCTCGACCCGTCTACGTGTCACCTCGTTGTACCCAGCTCATTCGTTCCCCTGCTTCCCGCAGCCTCTCCATCCCAGCGGAACCTGTCCATTCCCGACGCCGCCTGTTCAAGGTATTAACGAATCTCCCTTTGCTTATTTTGCGCAGTCAACGGGTTTCGCCTTGTGCATATGTCTTGCCAGCATTTTTCGCAGTGTTTAGGCCTCTGTCTGCATAGCTAGCTCTTGTTGGTCGGTTTGGTGCAGCAATGGTTGGGATTGGGGATGTCGTAGTGGGTGATTTTGTGGTACATGTGGTATTTCCAAACCTTGATTCCATTTAGCTCCATGGGTGCTGCCAATCGGTATTCAG
Source organism: Paspalum vaginatum (assembly GCA_030272315.1). Taxonomy (NCBI): domain Eukaryota; kingdom Viridiplantae; phylum Streptophyta; class Magnoliopsida; order Poales; family Poaceae; genus Paspalum; species Paspalum vaginatum. Next base: position 7,307,057 of record CM059014.1, on the reverse strand, counting down.
GAGCTCCGTATCTTGTTTGGTTGGGGGCTTTTCTAGGTTCCGTCAGGACAATGTCAGACAAAGCTCTGAGATGTGTGCTGGTCTCCATGAGGAGACATGCATCTCTTCTCAATTTCTCATAGATATTTGTGCTGGTCCTTCTGGGGACATGCATCTCTTCGAAGTGTCTCGAAAGGGTGCTTGTGCTTCTGGGGTCATAGACATCATCGCATCGGATTGTGCATGTGATATGTGTGTGCGGGGAGCAGGTTGCAAGAAGGGGCTCGGTGACAATGGGCTGCCTTTTTCACTGTTTTTTTTTTTTTTTTTTTGCCTCTGATGTATTAAGAAACTTGAACAGACATTGACAAGCATCTTTATGCAGGCAATCTTGTGCTTCTCTGCATGAATGACAAACTTTGATTATATCTGATAACAAGTAAGTCTTCTGCCATTTCCCATTTCACAAACATAGTGGACTTGCACATTCTCTTTTTATCTTCTAATTTATCATTATGTATAAATTGACATATATGATCTGCTTGTGCTGTTACTATATGAGTTTCCCCCCTTCATGCTGGATGACAAGGGTGCATGTGGGCCCTTGGGTAGGACATAGGATTGTCGTATTGGGTCGCATGCTTGAATTATGGATGCATGTTTGTAGGTGTCTATCTGTAGGTGTTTATCACTTATAGTGCTGATAATGCAATGATGCATGAACAATTGAACATTGTATGCAATGATGCATGAACAATTGAACATTGTGCACTAACTGTTAAATATTACAAGATTTGCCTGTCATTTGCTGCTTTCCCTTATATGTATCTAATGATTAAAGCTGTAGGTGGTTTCTTTTTTTCCATGACACGACATATTGATAGAAGGATCATCACTCGTTATTGATTGTTTGAATTGATAACCAAGGTTTGCATATATAGGCCAATGACCCAAGGCATATCCTGCATGATTTATGGAAACAGAATCAAGGGGATTGTTGTCGGGTGGACCAAATACAGCAGGCGCACAGGCCTAAGGCCGCAGGCTAGGTGCGCATGCCAGGCTTGACACAAATGGATTCTAACACATATAACAATATTCAGTTCCTCAACCCTTTGCTAATGCTCTTGTTGAAACCAAAGTTACCGTAATGGATAGATGCTCTGCGTGTATATTTAAGGGGTGCTTGGTTTGGGGAATGAGGTGGTTCATCATCTTCTCACTCCTCTTTTTTTTTTGTTTGGTTTGTGGAATGGAATGGGTTGATTCATCATCACCTCATTCCTCACAAGCTAATAATTAGTGTAGGCCTGAGGAATGAAGTCACCCCACCAAATTTTGTGGAATGAGTTGATCATCACCACCCCATCCTTCATGAGTCGATTCCTCAATCCAAACACCCCATTAGTGTGCAACAAAGGAAATGTTAATTGGTGAACGGTATATCTACTCCTTTTTCATCAGATGATCAATGCCAAACACATTTAAGGTTTTGCCAATTTTGAATCACATAAGCAACAATGACATTTTTAACTTCCCTCTCACAGTTTAGAATTTTGCTTTTCCTCTTTTTTGTTTCTTGGGAGTTTAAAATGATCTCTTGGGAGCTATGCTGACATTTTTTATTAACTACATTGTTTGTTTGTTTTGTTGCAGAAATGTGCTGATGGTTTTTGTTTGTATGACCATGGGCAGTCAAGATCTCTGAGACCTTTATTGAACATCTTGTTCTTAGAGAACTACCACAGCGCTTACTAATATACTGTGCTAGCCACTCCATATTTAACATTTCACCAACGGTACCTACTTCTCTACTTGTTTGCATGGAGTGCAACAGAGATGAGGCCGCTAGAGCGAAAGCTCTGGCAGAAAGAAGAATGCAGGAAAAGGATTTTGTTGGTGCAAAAAAGATGATTATCAAGGCACAACAACTCCTTAAAGAAGTGGATGACATTGACATTCCAAAAATGTTAACTGTTTGCGATGTTCATTGTGCTGCTAGTGCAAAGGTAAATTCCGAGATTGACTGGTATGGGATATTGCAAGTACCTGTAGATGCTGATGACACACTGATAAAGAAACAATATCGCAAGCTTGCTCTTTTGCTACATCCTGACAAGAACAAGTTTGGTGGTGCAGAGGCAGCGTTCAAATTAGTTGGGGAAGCAAACATAACTCTTACAGACCAGTCAAAACGATCTGCGTATAACATGAAAAGAAGTACCTTCAGAGGCATTGCAGCTAGACCTGCTTATAAGCAAACAAGAAGACCTGCACCTGCTAGATCTAATTCTACTCCAGTGAATCTCCATAATATGCATCAGCAACAACAGCATCAAGCCTCAAATCCTTCTGGGCCACAAACAACATTTTGGACTATTTGCCCATCCTGTGGCATGAGATATCAGTACTACCTTTCTGTCTTGAAGAAGGCTTTGCGCTGTCCGAATTGTTTGAAGCCATATATTGCACATGATATGAATGAGCAAAATATCCCTTCTGGGGCAAATCCGCGATCTGCTGGGGTTTGGAAAAATGCAGGTGCACCACATAACTTTCCAGGCCCTCAAACAAATGTCACTGGCCAGCAAAGTTGGTCTGCCACTCCAGGAGTTCATGTTAATATCAGTTCTCATCATGCTGATGTAAATACAAAGAGGGGAACTCATGGGAACACAGGGGGGATGAAAAACAAAAAGAAATCTAACCGGGGCACTGTGAATTCTTCAAAACCTTCATCAGCTGCAGGATTAAAAAGGGGCAGGAGGGCAGTGATTGAGTCTAGTGAATCTAGCATATCAGAAACCAGTAGCGACAGTGAAGAAGAGAGTCTTCAACATGGTCCTGCTGAAAATAATGCAGGTCCAGGCCAACAAACACGCAGATCAAGCAGGCAGAAGCAAGAAGTCAAGTATAACGAGGAGAGTGATGATGATGCTGAAGACGACAATAGTGCGGTTGATCATGATTCTGCGAATTCTCCTGCTTTTAAGAGGTTAAGAAAAAGTGGTCCGTTGTATGGTGATCATGTGGAGAAAACAGCAAAGCAGAACGAAGACATAGCGGGCCATAATGGTCCGATGAATGGTGTTAATAACTGCAGTAACACAAAAGACACAAAAAGTGGTGCATCATGTGGAGTGAAGACCTCCAATGGAGTTGAACAAACAAATAGGGAAACCATGCACACTGGAGAAAATAATGGTAAGGGAAAGGTATTTCATTCTGTCAGCAACATTGGTCTAGGTCTAAATGATGATGATGATGCTTCAGAAGACGAAAAATTCGTGTTGCCAGATCCTGAATTTTATGATTTTGACCAGCTTCGAGATGTAAAACAATTTAGGGTCAATCAGATCTGGGCTGCCTATGATGATCAAGGCTGTATGCCTAGATTTTATGCTCGAATCCTTAAGGTAAAAACTACTCCAAAGTTTTTGCTGCATTTTGTTTGGCTAGAGTTTGATCCCACAAACAAAGCGGAGGAGTCATGGTCTCACAGGGGTCTGCCTGTTGCCTGTGGACGCTTTAAGCATGGACAGTCAGATGTGACTAGAGAAGCTGCTATGTTCTCCCGAACCATATCTTTTGAGAAACGGAAACCAAACTCCTATGAAATATATCCAAGGAAAGATGAAGTTTGGGCTCTTTTTAAGGGATGGGATATTAATTGGAGCTCAGATGCTAGCAATCACAAAAAATATCAATATGAAGTGGTTCAAGTTCTGTCTGATCTCACCACAAGCACTAGCATTATTGTCATGCCACTTGTGAAGATAGAAGGCTATGTTAGCTTATTTATGCAGTCCAGAGAGGCAGCTCCATATGTAATACCTCAGGGTGACACGCTAAGGTTTTCTCATTGTATCCCACATTATTTGATGAGTGGAACTGAAAAAGAAGGTGGTGTTCCAGAAGGATCTCTTGAACTTGATGCTGCAGCGCTTCCCCTTAACATGGAAGAGGCTTTTCCTTCTGTTAACCCAGAATGCAGTTCAGTAAGGAATCAGGAGCGTGGTGTCAAACCTGCTGGTTTGTCCAGCAGAAATAGTTCCAGCAAAGTATCCATGAATGTGGGGGACGGGCAACATAAAACACGCATAAATGTAGGGATCCCTGCAAATACACCAAAGGAAGAGAATAACAAGCAGAACACTCATAATACTGAAGCTACAGATGTTGTTGACAATGGTTTGTGCAAAGAGTATTTGTGCCCTGCATCAGAATTCTATGAGTTTTCAGAAATAAGATTGCTTCAAAAGTTTTCACCTGGGCAAATCTGGGCTCTCTATAGTGATATAGATAAATTCCCCAATTACTATGCATTCATACAGAGAGTTGATCTCAAGAACGATAAAGTTCAAGTTAGATGGCTTGATGTTTGTCCTCAAGGAGAAGAGGAGAAAAGATTGTCCAAAGAAGAACGGACTATTGTGTGTGGAACGTTTAGGCTCACCAGTATCTATGAGATGACGAGTTACACTGGTACAGATGCATTTTCTCATCCTGTAGAGGCGAGATTTACTGGCAAAAAAGGTGAATATGAAATAATTCCTCATCTTGGTGAGATATGGGCGATTTACAAGAATTGGAGGGTTGGATGGACTGCACAGGATTTTGAAAAATGTGAATATGAATTGGTGGAGATATTTGGCCACACAGATTCCTCCATACAAGTTCAGCTTTTGAGGAAGGTGGATGGTTATAAGGCAGTATTTATGCGACACAGATCAGAGGGGTCTGTGATGACAATAAGGAAGGATGAATACCCGAAGTTCTCTCACCAGATTCCTTGCTTCCATCTTACACATGAAAAAGGTGGCAAGCTTCGAGGCTATCTGGAGCTCGATCCCAGGTCACTACCAGAGGATTTCGTCGCTACTGATTCAATGTGAGATTAGTCTCATCTGCAGTGAATCTGGAGCCTTCTTGGGATGAGGTTTCTGGAACTGGGGTTCTGTGAATTTGGACAGACCACAATTCAACATTTTTCTTCAAGTGACAATGGCATGGGCTGTCTGAATTTCAGTATTTATGGTACTAACGTTATGGTGGACTACCAATCCACACAGCGAAGGCATTAACATGGGGACTCTTTTGGTGGTTGGCTGTTCTGAAGCACAGTTCACAAGCCGAGTAGTTGTTTTTTTTCATCTACTGTTTGTAGTTAGTTGCAGCTACTTTGTAGTTAGCATTAGCTGTATCTAGTGTTTTAGTTCTGATGTAAAAACCGCTACTCTTCCTTTTGTCGTTGCGTACTCAAACATTTAGTTCTGTGTTTGAACTGTTGGAGGCCAACCTAATGAATTACCAGAAGAGTTCTGTACTTGTGTTGGCCACTCGGCCTCCTTGACCTGGAACTGAAACACGAAATCCATCTAAGCCAGGTAAGGTCAGGCTATCATGTTCATGCTGGTGTTGCTATTCAGTGGATGGAGAGGACATCCTCCTGTGGCTCTAGAGTTAGAACTTCTATTTGTATCTCGTATTCTCGTTTCGTATAGAAATTTAAACTCGTGACGTCCTGATTGTGATATGGCTATGCCACCTTTTCTTGAATTCTGTTCATTTCATATGTAGAACTTTTAAATTCTGCTACATGATGGGATCATAAAAAGGGTGTACTCTCTGTTTCATGATAACTGCTGTTTTACAATTTGAAATTTGTCCAGTAATAAATGATGTTTTAGCTATTTATTAACTAAAAAGGAAATGTAATCCATGCATGCATTATGGGTCACAGTATTCATTATCAGCCCCTCATCATCGCTAATTTTTTAGGAAGGAAGCTGTTATTATTGAACTTTTGTTTCATCTCTTAAGTTAATTCTCCTATTTTTTTCTTTCATAGCGCCCCGATCCCTGTTATTTTTTAGCCTGGTCTGGTGACATTCGGTGGATCATTTGACCGTGTGAACATTGACTCAACTTGGTGTTTTTAATCTTGACTTCGGTGATAGCTGGATAGTTAAAAATAAACTTTTGTTCTTTTTAATAATACAACTTAACAAATGATGTATGGTATATATAGATGACCAAACAGACCGGCAGGGCACGGCATGAGTCCGTCCAAAGCACTACACGACAAGGCACGATTAGCTAACCGTGCCGCCCGGCGTTCCTAGATTCTTGTCCAGGCACGCCACGCGTGTCGGCACGGTTAGCACGGCACCAGCCTGAGCCCGCCAGACATGCAACATCTCAAACAGATCAAGTATGAATGTACAAATCGAAATTTAAATTCAAAATCACAAAAACATTCAGATGCTGTCACAAACTCACAAACACATTTAACGCCCTAAGTCACAGATCACATTTCAACTACTCAAACCACAGTTCAACTACTCAAAGTCTCAAACCACAGTTCACAGTTGAACTTCTCTAGGTCTCAAACCCCCAACCCCAAGTCACAGTTCACATATCACAAATCAAAGCACAGTTCACAGATCATGCAAATTTCACCTTAAAATTGAGCTGTAGTGCGATGGTTGTCTCATTAAAAACCTTTCTAGGTAAAAATTTACACCTCGTGAGAAAACCCTAAAAATGAAAAAAGTAAAACTCAGCTCATTTAGGTTAAAGTTCAATACAGATATAAAGAAAATTACACAGCCTCAGGGCTGAGCCTCAGCATCAGGCTCATCATCAAGATACAGCCGGCGTGTAGGCAACCGGCGCGGGTTCGATCCCCGATCGAACCGCTTCTCCCACCAGGGACATAGTCCCTTGAATACAGCCTCTCACGCGTGGAGGCACAAGGGGAATGCAATGTGCCCGTCACCTACGGAGTCTTGGATTGTCCCGGTGATCTCTCGAAGGACGTGGTCTTCCGGTCCGAGTGTAGTTGTAGGTCTGATTGTATACGTGTGGTGTGTGTAGGGTGTGCATGTGGAGTGTGTGGCGTGAGTTGTACATAAACAAATACTACAGCTGTACCTAGATGAGAGGCTTCAAAAAAAAAGATTATCATATGCAGCTTCCATTTTTTTGTCCTCCACAGTGTGCTGCATTCTGGCATCACCCAGCTCCCAATCGTTAATGCATAGGAGCATCTCAACCATATCTGGGCTGAGACGCCGATGGCATTCCTCGGTGATCCTGCCACACGAACTGAAAGGAGATTTTGAAGATATTGTTGAAACAGAAACAGAAATAACATCCCTGACTAAGATCGAGAGAACATGATAGGTCAACTTGTGCTCATGCCACCAGTCTAATACGTGGAAGTCATCATCAAACTTTTGAAGTGTATAATGTGAGTTTTGTTTCAAGAGAACTTAACCCACCAGAGCTCATGCCACCAGAGCTTGCTGCTTGCAACAAAGTAGATGCAGATGTTGCTCTAGACAAGTTAGCAGCAGTAGTAGAATAGAAGAGGGGAATGAGAAATCAGAACCCGGCTCAGATGCATAAATCATCCCCCAATTTGCTTTTCTTACACTTCCTGATGTGGGAGCAGAGGGTCTCTCTATCCTAACTGCACCAAACTTAGCATCATATTTGTTAAACATCATCTTAAGTTCAGTTCTCGCATTAGTGTAATAAGCAGAGTAATCATTGATGTTGAGCCCATACAATATTATAAGGATACCCATGAAACCTCTAAGCTTTTCTCTAGGATCCAATATGAAAGCAATTGCATATAGGTATGGTATTTCCTTCCAATATTTAAGAAACTTCTTTTTCATAGGAACAACAACATGTCCAATCTGCTCATCATGCTCATAAGTATGTAAATGCTTAGCAAAATCAAGGATGCTATGCATTATAAGTAGAGATGTAGGGTAATAAACACCAGACAGAGAACAGTTGCATCATAGGACGATTCAAGGAACTCTTGTACTTTTTTAGCCACATACCAATGTGCATGTGTTTACAGTTCTGGGTCACCTAGCTTTCTACGGTATTGAGTAGTTAGAAACATGCCAAATGTTTCCTTGTAAGGAAGTTAATGCTTAAGCATAAGGTATGTAGAGTTCCGTCTCACATCCATATCAACCACAAACCTTCTAGGTCTCACATTCATAGCAACACAGTAACTCTTATATGCAGCCATACGTTAATTAGAGGAGTTCAAGAATGAAATAGCAGTTCTAAAATCATTCAGCCATGGCTCGAACCTTTTCAAGCCACACTTGACGATGAGATTGATAACACGTAATGCACAACGTTGATGCAAGAACAAGGTACCAACATAACTAGACAGTGTAGGTTTAAGCTTATCCATAACCTTAACATTAGAATCATTGTATAAAGTGACAGAGACCACCTTATTGGTGCAACCATACTCATCAATCACAGAAAACAGTCTCTCAGATATGTTATCGGCAGTGTGAGAAACATCAATAAGTCTAAGACCAATGATTCTCTTCTCTAATAGCCAATCCTTAGAAGCATAATGAGCAACCACATTAAGATAGTCCTTAGCATTACCACTCTAGATATTAGATGTAATAGCAATAGAATATGCAGACTGCAAGGACTCTAGCACACCACTACGATGATAAGCAAAGTACTTGACAAAATCTCTAGAGGTGGTTTGCCTAGAGACATATTTAAACTTAGGATATTCCTCAAAAGCAGGTGATTCAACAAAAGTAAGAGGAAGATCAAGTCTAGCAATCAACCTACACATCTGCATTCTAGCATAGCTCGGACAATAGTCAAAATTACGAAGAGAACCATAACGGTTAAACCAAAGCAGCGACTGCTTACCCTCCATGGCTAGTTTTACTTTGCAATCACATTGATGCCTAAGCAAATGTCCAGTGCCACCAATAGAGGAAGAAGACAAGGTAGATTTGCACTGCTTACATATACCTTCAGTACGGACGCTCTTACCACAAACAACCTTGTAGACTAGATCAAAGTCCTCTCACATAGGAGATGTGGTTTTGTGATGCTTATTATTGGTGAGTGGTACGGGCACAACATTGGCAGCAACAGCTTCTGCGCCCGCCCTACCCCCTCACCACCATGCATGTCTCCGGCGGGGAGGACAATCGGCGCGACAGCAGTGCTACCAAACAGCTCGTGCAGCCCATGATCACCACCATCATCCTGATCATTGCCGGTTTCTCCCATCATCCTCGGATCATCGTTGATGGAGTGACCCATGTCACCACCATCCTCCATCTCCGACGCATTGGTTCCTCATGGACTACGACCAACAAATCGAAAATCAAATAAACATCACTACAACATAATAGATCTAATAAGAAGAGGGCACAAAACGATAAGGGAAGCAAATATCTTACCTACGCAACTCAGCGGTTGGCCGGCAGTGCAGTCGGAGCACTGGTTCCGCCGGCGAGGAGCACGAAAGAGGAGAGGAGGGACAAGAGAGGAGAATGAAGGAGGAGAAGAGGGACAAGAGAGTATAGATGTCCATAAACGAAGACAACACGGCACACGATCCAAATCTGGATCTTCACCAAAGAGGGGGCTAGGGTTTCAGGGTAGAGAGAGAGTGGTCTCCGGCGGAGACCATGGTCATCGCGGGAGATGCAGCGAGGAGAGTGGCAAGGGAGACTCTGAAGAGGCTTCGGTGGCGACGGTGGCAAGCTGGCAATGAGTTGAGGCTGCAGGCGACAGCTGGTGGAGTCAAGTGGATGGGCAACGGCTGGTGGAGTCAATGGGAGGCGTCGGGCGGAGGGGGTTAGGGTTTACAGGGGTGGGGGGAGTATATATGCACCCCAGGGTAGCGGGTCTTGCCGGGCCGGCCATTGTAAATGGGCCTTGCCGTGCCGGCCCGACATGCCTGATTTCCCCAACGGGCACGGCACGGCCGCCGTGCCGGGCCGTGTCCATGCCGGGCGCAATTAGCGGCCTGACAGGCGGGCTAACGGTCCGTGGGCCATTTGGCTATCTATAACGGTATATTAAATTTTTTTTCTTAGTCTCCTTGGCAAAAGAACAAAAAACTTGTTTCGCTGAAAGAAATTGGTGGGAAGATAGTTTTCGTTCACAAGTTTAGAAATACCTTTTTGGAAATGAGAGTTTTAAAAGGAGAGGGAACGAGAGTTTAGATAAGCAACTTCATATTATCGCGAGGGAAGTGGTTGGAATTAGGTGAAAATTGTGTTCTTTCATGTGGCTTCAAACCGTTGAGGTGTTCTTTTGTATAAAACTGCCAGCCAGGAACCCGAATTACCGGTAACTTTTTGTAGATACCCCTCTCCGTCAAACTCCCTCTGGTCCCGTGATGTTTGGATTGCCGGTCGCAGGAGTCATGACCCTTTCCTTGCTGCTTCCATGGATGTCGTCCCAGCTGTCGGAATGGATGTTGTGTTCTTGGAGAAATAAATTTGTCTCAAGTGAGAGTTATGCTACCATTCAAGTTTGTGCGTTGTACAACATGGACAATAGACGACTAGAAATCGTCACGCGGCGTTGCCGCGCAAAGCAGAAGGTAGGCCAGTTTAATCTCGAAATTCAATATCGTTGTTGATACCTAACGTTGTTATTGATTTAGTTTATCCTCTCTCCCCTGTCCATGCAGCCCCACCCGCCCTTCACGCTACGCTCACCCAGCTCGTCGCCACCGCGTACTGGGGCGGCGCGAGCGGGCGGCGTGCAGCGAGGCAGCGTGCGACCAGCGCGAGCGGGCGTCGGGCAGCGTGCAGCGAAGCGGTGCCGCGGAGGCCGAGGCGGCGCATGGCTGGCGGAGGAAGATGTGCAGCGGCGTGGGCAGGCTAGCGAAGGTGCGGGTGCAGGCGGCGGGGCACGCGCAGACAATGGCGGCACGGGGCTCGCGTGGCGGACGGTGGTGGATCGTGCGGCGGACGACAGAGGTGGCGCAGCTCGCACAGCAGACGGTGGCTTGAGGCATGCAGACACCGACGGCGTGGGGCTTGCATGGCGGGTGGCGGTGGTGGTGCGTAGGCAGCTGCGGCCCGGCGCACAAGCAGCGTCGCGCGCTTGGGGCTGCGGACGACACGAGCCGGCGGTCGGCACAACCTCGCAAGGACGGTGGCGAGGCGGTGGCCGAAGGCGGCATGGTCACGCACGCATGATGGGGAGAGAGAGGACAAGGGAGAAAAAAACACTGATGCATGGGGTGGGGCCAAAGTGCCACGTCACTAAAACCGGCCTCCAAAACCACCCGAGAGGTTATTTGTCCAGTATTGCAAAATTTATAGCGTTAAACATTCGGTTTCGTAGGTGGAGAGGTGTAGTAGATTGCCACTCAAACGTCAAGGGGGTTATGCAGATTTTTTTCTTTACATAAAAAAGGTTGTCACCGCCAGAAGTTGCTGAACAAAAGATGTCTCATTTATGTTCCTTATTATGTTGTATCATAGTAGAGTTTACATTAAAATACTTGGAACTGAAGGCATTTAACTAAACCACAGGAGGTGATAGTGTCAAACTGCTGTGCTTTCAATTTGATGGTTCTAAGTACTTTAATAGCTGCGTTAAATTTTGGTTAAATGGAATTGTATAAATATTTGAGCTATTGTTTCCTTTGTAGCTGTAACAACTTGGGACATCTTTCATTTTTAGCGAGTGCAATCTCAATATGGGTAAGGTAGGCTATATTTCCATTCTTTACAATAACTTTAGCACCCTAAGAAGTACTAGTATCTTTGAGAACTTACAAGCTGGAGAATCATGTTTTTATCAAGTTTAATAAGCAAGTGCATCAGTGACATATTGTGCCGTGCAGTGCAACTGGAAGTTTACAAACAAAGGAAATTTAAGTGCCAAAGATTCTCTATATGGCGTGTAGCTACATGCTTAATGTTCAGCCAAGGAGGGTGCAAGAACAAATGATGTCTCTTGGAAATTTACAGCATAGAACTGAATACGTATACTCATCTAGTAAAACTATAATGCTAAGAACTTGAAAGAAAATTTATGTTTCCATACTATTTGAATAGAAGATCTTATTGTTGGCTGCAACTTGTTGTGCCAATATCAAGGTCATCTTGCTTGCAAGTTGCAACGTTGCAACAGGTGGGATATTAAAATGCACATCGGACAAAACAGAACACGAGCAAGGCCTTGACCCATCTGAAGAATGTATCTCCTCACAGTGGATGACATGCTCAAGAGTCAAGAGCTTTCACCAAGGCATCATATATCCTCTGTGGACAGTTATCAACATTTGGCTTGTTGTTGAGGAGGTTTATGTCCATGGTGAAATTACTTCGCTTCGCACGTCACTAATGTTGGTAGAGGAGCAGCAGTAGATGAGTACCTGGAATGATTAACCTTGCAGTAAGGCTCACTCATTATGATAGAAGAAATATAAAGTAAATTAATTCATGCAGAGTGTGCTATTATCAATTTTTTTGGAAGCGTTCTTCTGCTACTTTCAGGACACCTTGACAACTAAAGTATGCCCACTATATTTAGGTTCATTTATGTCATAAATCTGTTTGATGTAAAGGATGACTACCTTAACAAAGTCCATGAAATTTGAATGCTTCATCCTTTTTTTACTAGAGATTAAAATCAGAACATCAGTGAAACATCTTTTCTTATTCACTGTTTGGATTTTAGATATAAAAAATATTCTAATGTGACTCCAGAATAAAGCCTTTTTGTAAGTTGCACATGGATCTCAAACGCCGCGAAGTCGGTGGGGAACGCGGCCGCGTGGTTCCGCCGCTCTATCTGTGTGGACACAGTGGCGGGAGCGATGTTGCAAGGAGAGGCAGAAGTTTGCAAAAACTCGAGCAGCAGGCGGTTCAATACAGATCCAATGGCTGATATGAGTATATCATATGTATGTCATTAGAAAAGTTTCTAATTTTATATCTGCCATTGAAAATTTCATTTTGCCTTCATTGCCACTGATTGATTTTTGCATATCCTTGTGTGCCATCGCCATCCGAATTTTAACAGTCAACATCCAAGTTGACTGTGTCAAATTTTACACACTTTTTGAAATGGCAGTTTTACTCTTCTGATTTGCTACTCTGCGCGCCTCTTCCTCTCCGCGTCTACCTCCGCTCTCCCGCCGCCGGCTTGGCCCGGCGTGGCTGCGCCCGCCTCTTCCCCGCGCGGCCGTCGGCACGGCGCCTCCCCTCCTCCTCCCCCGCCGGCCACGCGCGACGGCGCCCCCTCCCGCTCCCGGACGAGACGCCCCCGGCCGCGAGCGAGCGCGCGGTAGCCGTGCCCGCGGACACGGGCCAGGCCGAGGCGGAGCTCGCGTGGCGGAGGCCAGCGGGAGTCCCCGTCGCCGCAGGTGGCCGGGGCCACGCCTAGCTAGGTGACGACGATGAAGGATCGATCGTGCTTCTTCTTTCTTTGCCACTGCCGCTGTCTATTTGGAATCGCAGAAGCCACAACCGTTGTCGCACGAGCGCGAATCCGGCATGGCCGTGCGACGTCCATGAGTGAAGCTAGCAATCGGCCACGCTCAGCTATAGATTATCGTCCATTTACTGGTGATCAAGCAATAAAGGTTCTACGGACTAACTGCTGGTGGGATCGATTTGGTTGGCCACAATTCTTGTGTAGGGAACGGCCGGGTGGGACGCAACCGCACAGGGCGAGTGGATCGGCCGGCGGAGTCCCTCGCGAGGCGATGGGGATCAGTTCGTGGAGGAGAGTGGCACAGAGGGGAAAAGCCCTTTTCCAACAAAAGGGCAATATCGTATTTTCATCACTCCATTAGCTGCTGTTAGTCTAAAAATAGACGACAGTGGCTCGTAAGCCCAACAAAAAATCGGTAGCAGTGAAGCGAAGGCGAAATGAAATTTTCAGTGACAGATATAGAATTGAGAACTTTTTCAATGGCACACAAGCAATGAGGTGGTCAGGTTTGGACTCTGGATTCGTATAGTAGAGATTACATCTGTTTGTACTGCACATGTACAGTAGACAGCAGCAGCATGATTCAGAAATCTGCTAGCCAAACACCACCACGAGACTTTTGTTACATCCAAAAGAAAATCAGATCAACATCCAGGAAATACAAATACAGCCACAAACACTAGCTGAACACACTTCTTGAATCTTGAGTCATCAAGCTTCAGGCTATTCTCCCACGTCATACTGTATCACCTGCATCTTGACCTCCGGCCGTGCTGTAGACGCTGGAGGTTCCACAACATCGCCCGGGCTAAGACCTTAACAGCTAAGTAATCAGAAGCTATAAGAGCACTTTTTTTTTTGTTTGAAAACAGCTATAAGAGCACTTGAGAACTGCACAGACATTCCGTCGAACACCTTCTAGCCGAACAAACAAGCACCATGGCAATAGGGCGGCGGCGACATGTGAGAGGAGAGGCCGCCGCGGCGGGACAGCAGCGCGTGCACGTGTGAGGTAAGGCCACCACGGCAGGCCGGTGGCGCGGGCAAGTTGGAGTAATGTGTATTTTTTCTAGCCCGATAGTTTTTGGGAAGACTCTAAAACCATGCTATTATGAGTTTTTTTTAAGCACGATTGGAGATGCTCTAGTGCTGCGAAGGTTAGTTCCGGCTACGAAGAAGATGGGCCGAAATGCCGAATTGGACCTCAAGTGACCGAAGGACTTCAGATGCATACGTAACAAATAGCCCATAAAAACGCCACATGAGAACATTTTTATTTGTTAAATTGTTTTTGCAAAGACAATTGTCCCAACAGAAAATTCCAATAGAATACTACAGCCAATTGAGAGTAGGAAAAATTGTCTGAAGCGGCATTTTTTTTCCAACTTTTTGGATTGGGACAATTATTCTCTAAAAAACGAAATAAAAAAAATGCAAACCGGTGGTGGGCGTCAACGACTCAGGGCCCACTCCGGCTTGTCTTAAACGACGTTTGAAGCACTGGCCAGGCCTGTCAAGAATTCGAACTCAATACATCCTGTTAGGCAAAAGATTAGTGACTAAAATGCACGACGTAGATCATTTCAATTAAAAACGTCTAGTAATTTGGGCCAGGAAGGAGTAACGCAGTAGTCAATGGAATCTAATAGGATGAAGGGGAGTCGGGAAGGGTGAATGGCGACCAAGGTGTTTACGAACACCTCCCCAAGAAGCTCATAAGAAATTGCGGTCTGTTATGATTAATCAACCAAACGAAGGCTACACAATTGTTGGACACAGGTTTTAATTTTGACTACATATCTTCAGTGCAAACTGATAGCAAAAAGGAACAGAGACCTATACCAACAGCAACAAATGATGATTAGTTAGATCCTTGATGGGACAGACCTACCATCGAAAACCCAGTAAATGGTAACCATAACAAACAACATGCTGCTAATACATATATACACATCTTTCCCCACAACAGAGCTGACTGCAGTGACCTACACGCCTGCTTTGCTTTGGTTGTATTTACCCTATATATATCTTCCAAGCTGTTATTGCAAAAGGGCACCATGCGGCCAATTGTCCATGGAATCACCATATCACCGATTTCCGCAGATTGTCTTTGAAGCAAAGCAGCTGGTGGGCCCAGCAAACATCTCCAGGTCTAGATACAATGATGCGACTGCAAAGGTGAAAGAAGGTAACTGTTACAAATAGGGAACAATTGTGTCTGAAACCAAAAAATATTGCTGAAACTGGGTCTAGAACAGCTTGATGTAATATCTTTTGAAGAATGGATTTATGCCACAAAGAACACTGGTAGGCAATTTGTCAACGATGACATAAGGCTAAATAACACATGATTTGGAAGGTATTGGAATTTACCATTTTTATGCCAAATGATCCTATGGTTTGGATAGGAACCTATTGAATCGCTGCACTTTTGCAGCATATATTTTTGAAATTGACCTCTCGGGCAAATTCCCACAACAAAGAACTTTCCTCCTCTTCCGTATCCGGAACAAGAAATCTTCAGTATCAAGGACATACGAGACCTGCATCCATGGCATTGGTAGATATACTTCTTTGTTCTCAACTAAAATAGCATGTGAACATCCAGTCAGATCAAGATGGGTACCTTAGAGGTCTTGCAGGATATCTTGCATTCAAGACCGTTCACAACTTTGATACCATCCATTGCCTTCAAAGAATCTGAAGGCTCATCATTATTTGAATGTTTCCGCTTGTTCCTGAAAGGACAGCACAGTCAGGCACAAAGGCAAATGGAATCAGGAGCTTCAATGCGAGTCAGAAAAATACCTTCCCAGGTAGACACCTTCAGATAATTTCTTATCCGACATGCTACACAAATACTCACTAAAGAGATATGAAGAAAAATTTGGATCAATTGATACTGCTGTAACTTCTGGCTTTTCGTGACCATATTCCATTAGCTGAATAGACAATCTTGTTGGATTCGAGCACTGCCATTGACATCACAAAGGAAAGCACGATCAATTGTCAACAGTACAGTAGACTGGAGCACTAGTGCACAAGAGACAGTGATCTTTTTGGCATATGTACATGGGAATAATGCTTACACATTCAAATCGGTATATGCTCTCATCATGGAGTAGGACACGGGCATTCTCATGATAAACTAGGTCAAAGAACCTCCCAGGAGATCTTGATTTTTCATATAGATATAGTTGTAGAAGCTTATTGTCCATGTCATCTGTTGCTATAGCTTGAAGCTGGCATAGAGAAGTTGAATACTGAATTTGCCATCCAAACCCAAAAGAAAATAACAGAACAAGAGACGAACCAGTTTACCTGCTTCACGACTTTGTAAATCAGTTTGTCTAAAGTAAAGAGAACATATGATTGGGTCCCAATAATAGCTCGGCAATCATCCTCAAACTTTGTGTTGTCAGAAGAACCATCAAGCAAGTTGTACAAAGCGCTCATAAACCTTCATTGGAAAGACAGATTAGTTATTCATCATATATGCACATGATGCATCGTAAACACTTCAGAAATGCAAATATTACTTTGCATATAGGTCAGGAGGGTTTGTATCCTTGGAAGTTCTCCATTTCTTTTCAGCAGTGCAAGAGTTTGTTTTTGCTGAAAGTAACCTTTCATATAAGATCTGCAATAAACGCTTGCTTAGCAAAACAGAAAGCACATGCACGGATATATAAACAAGGGTACTGGAAACCGGACCTGATGTAGCCTGAACAAGACATAAAACGAATCATTTCCATAGAATATACGCGAGGACTTCTCATCTCGATCATGTAAAGATGTAGGTACATGCTTGGCTAGTGGTTTAACTGAGTACAAAAATCGCTCTGAAAGCGGCAGTGATATCCCTCCTTCCACATCATGTGTCTCAGTTGTTCCTTCTGCCTCACCCTCACTTTCAGCCTTCGCATCCTGATCATCATGATCCATATCCTCTTCTTCCTCGTCGTGGTCTTCACGAGAGCATTCCTCGCCATCACCAGATTCACTGCCCGATGCATCTTCACCAGCCTCTGAGGCATTCTCACTATCCTCAGTAGACCTTTGGGCACTTTCCTCACCCTCATCATCCGCATCAGCATCATTCTCACCAGCTGCCTCAGCAGAAGATGGTACCACTTCCCCAGGCCTACCCTGGAATGGTCTGCTTGTAGAACCTTCCTTCACTTTAGATGTTCCATCTTCAAAAGGAACAAAATGGTCCTCTTCAAAGTCTCCATTTGGCGATAATTCACCCTCCTCTCTTTCAATTTTTGATGTATTATGGGGTGTGGAGCCTTCATTATTTAGTCGCCCTTTATTTCCCTCATTGATGCCATTTAAAGATGACCCCAGCCTCCCTATCTCCCCTCCCTGTAAAAGAATAAATAGAAATATGGGATCAATGGATTTCCTGATGCATTTTTAGGAAATAGACAAATGTATATATATACATATATATCCAACTATTACCAACATAGCTGGAAAGTAAAATGATCTGACCAAAGATCTTGTACCTCTGCAGAAGGCAATGCTTCATTGCCAGTCCTGCCTTCGCTAGCTATCTCAGCCACATCATGAGAGATTCTAGAAGCACTCACACCTATCAATGGATTCAAACTATAAGAACTGGAAAAATGGAACTTAACTAGAAAGAAAATCAAAGAAGCAGAAGAAACCTGGTGTAAGTTCCAGATTAGCCTTATGTTGTTCGGTCCTAACAACAGCTGCATTCTCCGCTAATCGCTCATTAGAAGCCATGTTTGGGGTACTTAGGGATGGTGTTTCAACTGCGGCAGAAACAGCACCATGAACTCTTCCATTTAGGGCAGTGTTTGATGGTTCCTCGCCTCTACGAGCATTCCGATCTGCATCATGGAAACCATTTTGGGTGTCTGCTGCAACTCCATTTGCCAATCTAGCCCGAGACGAAGGACCTTGTTCGCTTTCATCACCATTGCCTTGCTTGGCAACAATCCCCGTTCCAGCATTGCTTTCCCCGACACTTGCAAGACCAGATTTTGTTGTTCGGCTCTTGGGCTTAACTAGGTCTGGATCCTCAGAACCATGCGTTCGAGGCTGCACACCCAAAATTGGCTCTAGAAAAGTTGCCCATATTCTCATAACTTTATCTACTTGATCGGAAGAATTGCAGACTTCACCACAGGAGTACTTAATGATCTTATGCAGATCTTCATGGATTTCCGTGTCTATATACTCGAATGACATATTCGGAACTATAGGACGCCTATTTCCAGCAGCAATGGCAAGGAGCACGTCATCTTCCTTCCGTTTCTTCTCATTAATTTCTTTTATCTCCGTCAGGAGAGCTACACAAGGAATAAAATAGTATAGTTTAGTGACCATGCAAGGTTGGAACTACAACCGGAATAAACGTTCACATATAATAAAAGTTCTACATACATTTCGTACTCAGGTTCTTTGTATCCTGCTGCTTGAAATAGAAACTACGATGGTCAAGTGACTTGTGATAATTCTTGGCATATATTTCGGCCCAAACTTTATTGAAATCTGATCGGCACCTTGACCACTCCTCTTGCTTTTGTTTGAGCCTAGTTAGAATGACTGGCAATGCAACACTAGCATTCTTTTTAAGAACATCCATCACATCCAGACCGTGATCACCGTACAATCGCTCAATGCACCTCAGGTTCAAGGCTGTCAATGTGATCAACCCACAAGAGTCAAACTCCATTCAGTTCAAGTATCATCAAATAGTATTATTTAGCTATGCTTGAATAAATACTTACGAGATAAATGTTCATCGATGCGTATGGGGCTCTCAGGTTTTACTGAGTTGTCTTGCATCTTTTCTATCAACTCTTCAACACGCTTAGTCGCTGCATTAACTGATTCCAACAGCATATCCAACTCGAACCTAAAACGTGAAGAATAAGTTCGAACCAGCATTAAGAGTTGAATCAACATAAGCAGCACATACATGAGTCGCAAAGAACAAATGATATCGAAGTCATGAACAGAAACAGATAACGCTGTTTAGCAGGGGGGAATTAGTGGTAACCAGCTGGTTAAGCACATGCTGGCCTGGACCGGTAAATTTTAGCCAGTTTTTAGACAGCATAATTGAATAGAAAAGAAGTAGAGCTAGTTAAGACTATATACACTCCTCCACATGCAGCACATCTCGATTTGTAAACGTGGCTTCTGTTCTAAATGTATTAAAGCTTACAAAAACACATCAGCACAACATAAACTTCAGCAGTACAACAACTTCACATCAACTGCCCACTTAGTACACGAGCAATTGTTTTCCATTTAGATCATAATCTCTTAAGTCTTTCTGAGAATCAACTGGACCAAAAAATATGATTTCCAGTTGCACCGATTTTTCTTTCCATAATTTACAACAGATACTTAGAGCACAAGTAATCAGTAGAAATGAATGAAATTCTGTGAAAGAAAGGGTAAAGAAACAAAAAAAGGCAGTAAGATATAGCACATCAACAGATATAACGGAAAATTCAGAAAGGTACACAGCAACAAAAGCATGTGATGCATGAATAAAAGCGCTTCAGGCTTAGAAAACATGGTATGTCATGTGGACTATATCACATAACAGAGCCAAACCCGACACCCTAGCCCCTAGGGAGCATGGTTTACTATGCAGCATTCGCTATTTTTTATTATAGGAAAAAGGAAGATAACAGCAATGCAGTTAATTAATTAAAATACATGCACAAAACAGCTTACCAAACAGTGTATTTTCTTTCAACCAAACATAAGTTTAGGGCAACTACTAATGCATTACACACATAAAAAAGATAAACGCTAGTCGACAACATGACACTGACTATTGGTGGCAGCTCTAGAAGCCCTTACTAGTGTGAATGATGAAAGATGTTCTAATTGAAGTTCATATACCCACAAGTATAAAGCTTAAGCCATACGTACAACGTTTTCAAATCCTGAAGTTGAGTTTAGCCACCTCAGTACCGACCAGTCCAACTACGGACGACATACTGACTGATCGTGGTTAAAATCAAGTCGCATCAGTACCTACTAGGATGACTAATCACAACTAATCGCAATTAGTCAGATAAGATGAAGCATTGCATATAGATATAACAAAGATAAATCCGCACCTGTCATCCTCGCATCTAAATAAGCTTTCTTCATACTGATTCTTCCGCATATGCTTAAATGAATAATCTTCACTTCCTGATGTCACTGATACCCAGTGATCATTAAGAACAGTGGCTCCAAGATCAGTCCGGTTGCTGGCTGGGGGCATGGGATACTGAAAACATGATTGAACCAAATGTTATACGAAACACAGTGCAAATAACTACACTATATGATCCGGCTTACATTTTTAGGTAGAAGCCGGTAACTCGGAGTGCAGCGTTGACTGTTTGAGAGATCAAGCTCTGATATTGGTTTGGATAGGTTGTACTTCTCTTTGCCTGAGAACATAGAAGGTTTGTGGCTAGCACCTTCCTTTGAATTGAATGTTGATCCTTTATCAAGTCTCTCTCGTTCCTTCTCTCTTTCCTTTTCCCGATCTCTATCCCTGTCTTCCCTGTCCCGCTCTCTATCCTTTTCTTTATCCTCAGTTTTAACAACCCTTGCAGTTGGCCCTACATGTTAGATAGTCAATGTGAACATGGTATTTTGAAAGAATTAGGAAATTGTTACACAAAGTTTGAAGCTAGTAGCCACATACTTTTATTGAAGACCCCAGCAAGAAATCCATCTGCGACAAGGGACAAAAACTTTTAGAGGAAAACCATGAAACTTCATGTGGGAAAAGGAAATATTACGAGATGATCATCCACATGTATAAACTGTGCAAATTACCTATATTTTCACAATGCTCCAAGAATTCATTAAACCCTTCCATAAGATCTGGATAATGCTGGAGTATATCATTCACCTGAAAAATGATGCAACTTATTCAGTTATTCAAGATTCACCTTCTGCTAAGTAAACTCGCATAGGTAATCAAGACAAATTATTAATCTAAGCTAGTAAAAGGTGAAACGATAAAATATTAAGCATGAATCAGTAATAAATAATAAACCAACCAAGTTTTTCAGTTCACTTCTCGTGATAATCTCTTGGCTGTAGATGTGTAGACATTTCAAAAACTCCTGGTAAGCTTCATGCTCGAGCTTTTCCTTCACTTTCTCGCAGAAATGGAACTCGTGTGTGTAAACACCTGATATCGCAAGAGAAAGAATGGTCATAACCAACACAAGGAGAGCACAAAAACTTCCCAAACTTACAAAAGGTAATAATGGTACTTAGCAGCTAAATAAGAGCAAATAGCAGGTAACCAAAAAGTGGAAAGCAAACAAGTAATTCTGCATCATATAAAAGAAGCCAGCATAACTAACCAAAAAGTAAAAGTGTTTGTGCATTATTTCTCAATCAACATGCCACGACATCTTAAGTATTTGAAATGACAGCGTAAAGATTCTCAGACATGCATAAGACACCAATGATGCACAAAAAAGCTCAGTGCAGCCATATAGTAACAAATATGTCTGTGCATCATTTCTTAGAATCTATAATCCAGCAAACTTTAAGGCTCTGCAGCACCCAAATCAAATTTTAACTTTCAAGCATGGTGTTATGAAGAGGGATGAGAACTATCATGTATACCATATTAAGCATAACTAATATGCAATTACAAGTGCAATATCCTAAAAGACTTGAAGACTTACTCTTCAGCGCATCCTTGTCATCATATGACGAAGCAGATACACTATGCATTCCATGATTGTCACTGGGGCCTCCTTGGTGTGTCTCAGCACCTGCAGCATCCTCCATCTTCCTCGGAAAAGGCTTGCGCTTACGCTGCCCAATATCCAGCTCTCTGCTGTCATGTTCACCATCCTTGTCTTCTCTCTCATAATCTCTTCTATCCCTTTCGACCTTCCGTTCTTTTTCTTTATCTAGACGCCTTCTCTGGCGATCATGCTCTACGTCAGGACGGTCAACACTAAAGTCACGGTCCGCGTGTGACAGATAAGCTCTGTCCCTCTGAACAAAGACAGGAAAGGATGCATGTCAAATTATCTTCGCAACACAAGAGGTGGTTGTCTACCTTAGACACAGAAGTAAAGACAATGCTAGGCGAAAAAAAAAGTTACTGCATGATCCTGCTTCCTGCAATTATCTATCTATCCTTTAATTTTAAACTAAGTAGGGGCTTGCTTGGTTGGTGCTGAAGTGTGCCATGCCAAAATTTTGGCAAATCAATTTGGCTTGCCAAAATTTTGACATGCCACGCTTTGGCAGCGAACCAAGCAGGCACTAGAGTCCGCAAAAGTGCAAAACTGCATGTCATTTCTACCTTATCATTGTGAAGGGTCCTATTGGCAGGAGGCACTAGAGAGTTCCTGTCTTCTCGCTTAACCAAACCACCCCTTGACGCCACTGCTTGTGGAGCCACCGAGGTATCAGGCAGGAAGTGCTGGAATTCTTCAAGCAAATCTTTGTGATCATTGAACAGCACAGCAACCTGCCCAAACGAAAAGCAAGCTCACAAACTTGAACACAAGCATAGACAAACAAGCCAAAAGCAGCAAGAGAAAATAGAACCTCCTGGTAAACGTCTTGGATGGACTTATTATCCTTGCGGTACATGTTGAGAATGTCCAAAAATGCCTTGTAAACTTGCTCGTCATGCTGAAACCGATTCTGTGAAGGGAAAGAAACATTGCAATAAATCACAAGGTAGCTAAATACCAAACCTCTGGTGCATGACAGATCAACCTATGCATGTAGATACCTTTATCTTGTTCACGAAATTGATAGCTTCCACGAAATCAACGGGCTTCTTCTCCTCCTGCAGCTTGATCGCGTAGCCCTTGGGCAAGAAGGCGTTGAACCCAAGTATCAGCTCAGGGTAGCCGTTGAACAGCGTTTTGACACGGATAATCACTCCATTGGTGTCGATCCTACATCCAGCACAATCATATAACAAGTAGAAACGTCAAATATTTTGCTCCACGGGAAACATGGGGGAAAAGGTACGGGTCGGATTGGGCGAAAGGCCGGCAGCATGGACGGATGGACCAACCTCTCGCTCTTGAAGTCACGCATGACCTCGAGGAACTCCTCGTACTTCTCCCGCTTGTCCTGGAACTTATCCTTGACGGCCTTGAGGTAGACGAGCGCATCGTTGGTCGTCAGCTTCGAGTTGGGCGCTGAGGCGCCAGAGGGCTGCTGCGGCTGCGCCGGCTGAGCAGCACCAGCCTGAGGCGGTGGCGCGGCCGCCGACGCTGAACCTGGCAGAGGCATGTTCTGCGGCTGGGTCGAACTGCAGCAGGAGAAGAGAAAACCGGACCGTTGGATCACAAGATAAACCGGACCGTACCAAAAAAAACCGCAAAAAACCTCTTTTTTTTTTTACAGCCTAGACTTCAAATTCGAGCGACGAAACACGAAATCGGCGGAAGAAACAAGCAAATCCTAGACAGAGCACGAATTCGTCCGGCGGATTCCTGTACCGTAACTCCCGCTCGGCGACTCCACGGAGCACGGCGGAACCCAAAACAAACGAAATCGCACAGCACGGGAGCAGAGCAAAACGGGCGAGGAAGCGAGCGCGGCGGCGGCGAGGGCCCGGAGCGAGGCGGAGAGGCGGCGACTTACGGATCGGATCGGGCGAGGTTGGGGCGCTTGAGCTGTGACCCCATGAGCGCGTCGTCCCTGGCGCCGCGCTTCATGCCCCCATGCACCCCCGCCGCCGCTTCCCTGCTCCGCCCTCCTGCCTCTCCCTCACCTCACGCGCGCGAGCCTCCTCCTGCTCCTCGCCTCGAACACCTCGCGCGCCGCCGCCGCCGCCGCCGCCGATCTCACCTCAGAGCCGGTCCGCCGCCGCCGACGCCGGATCTGCCCCCCGCGAGCACCCTCCAACCCTCGCGGCGCCGGTGTGCGCGCCGCCTGGACAGCACGGGGCGGCGGCGAGCGGGGGCGGGAGCTAATCGTCGTGGGGGAAACGCGAGAGAGGAGAAGGGGTGGGGGAAAACGAGGGACGCGAGGGGGGGCGACGCGAAACGCAACGCGAAGGGAACGGCTTGGAGGGGGGGAGAAATGAGGGTGAGAGCTCCGCTAAAGTAAACCTATCGCGGAGGCGACGCCGCCCGCGGCCGTTGTTGCGCCGCCCGCCGCCGCCGGATCCGAGATAACGAGCACGTGGACGGCGGGGATGGGCCACGCGCGGGGGTGAGGCGTGGTCGCGAGGCGGTGAGCTCACCGGCTGTGGCTTGCCCCGTGGGTAAACGCCAACGCCGCGCACCGCCCCGTCAAGCGCAGCGGGTGCGGATACCACCCCACGGCCCAAGCCCGCCCGCCCGCCCTTGGCAAATTCGTGGGCGGCGTGGCGGTGTGGGTTAGCACGCGATTTACCGCGCCTGGGCCCACACGTCAGCGAATGTGCGGGTTAACCTAACGAAACGACGAGGGACCGCGCCGTGTGGTGTGTGCGGGCGATTTTCACTTGGTTTTTTTTTCTCTTTTGGAAAGAAATTCACAAACGATTTGCCATACACATCTTAAATGGCTAGAAATTACTATATTAACTGAAAAAAATTATATATTTAGATTTTATAAACATCTGGTTAGAGGCGATTCAAGGGGGCACGGGGGCAATGCCCCCTAATCCCCTTAATTCTCTATAAAGGATCAACTAATACTTTTGTTAACTTAATGCTAATCTAGTGTATACATAGTGTGTTTACCCCTAGTGCATCTGGTGGTCTATATTTAATCAATGTTTTATATCAAATGCAACTAAAAATGAGAAATATCTAATCATTGATTGTTATGATCATCCAACTGTCTAAGATTAACCTAGATATCCTATGTCAATTGTACCAAATAAAATCAGCTGTTTTTTAAATTTCAAGATCTCTAGGCATTAATTATAAAGATACACTGTAGGGGCTTCAAAACATAATCTTAATTAGTGAAAGGGAGAAAGATATGCACTATTAATTTAGTTCCCCGGTTTGTATTTGTGAAGATTATGTTCATAAATTGTTGTCAAAAGAAAACGAACATATGTGTAGCAAAGATATACACCATTTTATTTATTTACTTTTCATCTCTTACGATCCAAGAACAAGCTCCCAAGTAAAGAACGTAGAGTCCATGTGATGTACCGACGCTCCACGGTAAAAGGAAATAACAAATAAGACTGTAAGAAAAAAAATAACAAGTAGCAAATAAAAAGAACAACCAACAACAATTGACATTAGATATGCCATCATCAAACTGTTGGCCGATGCTTTTCATTAGAGATCGTTGGCCACCATTGTTCATATAAGCCATTGGCTCAACTCACAAGTTTGCAAGGTCAGTCAGCTCTCCGCGCCATCTCAATAGCAAAGAACAATACCGGTGATGGCACAAACCTGCTCCTCCCTAACATGTTGGTGGTTGTCTTCGTAGGACAACTACATCTTTAGTGTTTACTGTTGATGATGCTCCACTAGCGGCTGCCGCCTCTATGTGTTGCCACCAACAATGCCCTGCTAACAGTCGCTAGGTCTCTACAATAAGGGTGTGAATACCTGGATACAAAATGTATAAGAAAGGAGAATACTTGAACTTGCTTAAATTCTATGTGTTCAATGGAGGAAGTAGTCATGCACCATAAGATGGGTGAGACATTATTTGTGGATGGATCGGCTGATCTACACGTAGAACATGAGCTATATTGATCAACTGAGTAAAGTTTCAAGCCATCACTTACAAGGAGTTCCAGCCACATAGACGCAAGAGATCTAAGAAGTAAGCAGCCGAAGCATTGCATGAACAGGTAACCCTACAAGGGTGACAGTTAAATGACAAATCATCCTTGTCTCAGTTTTCCTCCACAAGATTCCTCATCCCACCGATACAAGCTAAGATCATACTCTGCCTCAACTTATCAATCCAGAGTTGCTTGCTATAGATGGACTTGATCATGGGCCGCCTAACATGACCAACCCAACCTGTTAAAAAATAACCCGACCCAAGCAACACACCTAGTGGGCGCAGACAATATTTTTTGACCCGCAACAATCGGCAGCCTAGGTGCGGGCCATGATTTTTGACCGATGCAACCCATCCTGAAAACCCCCAACCTGATGCGTCCATGAGGACTATGCCGGCCAACCAACCCGACGTTAGGCGCAAATCGGATGTGCGGGCCGTCCTAAACAACACAAGGAAAGATTCAGATCGCAATCTCAAATGGAGCATGTTACCAATGCTCATCAAGGTCACTACATCATCAACTGTCTACAGAAGTACCCACCTTAGGTCGCACAAAAAGCATAGTCTAGCCTAGTCCAAATAGGACATAAGTAACCACATGCAACAATGCTTGATGAGCTCTCTTCCAACATTTCAAAGAAGACTCATGTCCTAGTTATCATTTTTGTTGTTGATATGTTGTATCAATAAGCCTTTTGAGAAAAAATCAACCACATCAAACATTTGTGAATAGATACAGGCAACTCGGGCCCTACCTTAGTATTATCCGCCCCTCATGCGACTTGTTCCTTCATCACGACCTGGTTCACAATAAGGCATGTGAAACGATCAATATGCTCAAGAGGGGTGATGAATTCAATTTCTAATTTTGAAACTTTACAAAATTTATGGATTTGAAAAGTCACTTTCTATTTTTGTGGACCTAAGTGAAACCGTCTAATGAGTTAATGGATCTCTGGTGCATTTAACTCGAAAATAAACCTAGAATCACAAAAGGAAAAAAATATTTCCCAAGTTCAATGTAAAAAGGAAATAGTGCTGACAAGATCAGCTAGTTCTCCATTACAACTTAGACAACCAAATCCGACTGAAAGGGGATGTTGTTTCCTCTTATACAAGCTAATATAATAGTGTTCAGGCAGCTAGATAGGATGGAACTGCGTTTGATGGCGGTCGCAGGTACCCCCAACGAACAACCGATGATGATATACTAGCATCCACCTGATGCAGTTGGTGGTGAACCTGTGGCTGTAGCGTACTGACTTGTGCCTGACCATTTCAATTCTCCCTTTCCCGTGTGGTTCGTCGCCACTGGTTATCAGCTCAACGCCGGTGAGAACAGCAAAGTCATGGTCGATCTCTTCCCACTCACCTAGGCCGCGCATGGCTTGGAATAGCTTGGCAGCACAAACCCCGCCTGAGCCCAGATTGATGAGTAGAGCCCGATGCACCGCCACTCGTCGTCGGGCCCGACGAGATCTCGCCATGCATACTCCGATCCACCTCCGGTGCTTGTGCTTCTCCTCCTCCACCCGCCGTCCGCAGGGCAGAGTCGATGTCCGAGATGGCACAGGGGTTGTTGGCGAAGCCTCTGGAGAAGCCCAGCCAGAGACCGAGCTCTGGGCCTCCTCCACTCGCGTTTTACAGTGTCGAAGCAGATGGTGCCGACGCCCTGCGCCGCGGACGAGAAGCAGATGGTGCGGCCGCCCTCAGCCACCGTGTGCGAGCTGATGATCGTAGTCAGGGTCGTCGATGAAGGGCGGCGGCGGGAGCGTCTCCCAGCGCCAAAAGGCGTTGGCAGACCACGGCGGAGTCGTCGCCGTAGGCGCCGAACTTGAGCACCTCGAAGCCGCCGGAGCGGAAGTCTGGCCCTGGGTGCGTGCGCATGACGTAGAGGTCTTGCTCCGGCGGGGAGCCAGCGGCCAGGTCGGCGGGTGACGGAGACCGCGATGGGCCGCTGCCCCTTGCCCTGGCAGAGGCTCGGCAGGGGCGGCGGTGCAGGAGCGCGAGCCGGACTCGTAGAGGAGGGCGTGCCCCTGGTTGTTGGTGCAGAGGACCATGCCGTCGGAGACGTCGGGGCTCAGCAGCCCGAACAGCTCCAGCCTAGAGTTGACCCAGAGATTAATTCTTGGGCGACGAGCGGAAGATGATCGCCGGCGCAGGCAGCGCCGCCAGCTTCGGCAACCGAGTGTTCTTGCCCGCTGCTGCTGCTGCTTCGGCGGCGGCCTGCGCTTGGGCGGTTGGGCCCTCGACGGGTACAACAAACGATCGGAGACGTCCAGGCGGTGCAGCGAGTGCACTCTGTCCGCACGACTCTCCGACACAACGTTCACGAACCGCCGAATCGTCATCCACGACCGCAGTTGTTGGCACAGACAGGAGGACGAGCGGCGGCGATTGCCTTGCCTGTTACTGTTAGATGTTCGCTGATGGAGGATGGGCCGCATAGAATTGGTACGTTTGTGGACTATCGTCCGCGAGCTTTTTACTGGGCCCAAGCAGACCAAACAACCCAACTACCCAGCGGCCCCCCCCCCCACACACACACAGATATATATACCTCTCCTATTGTTACGTTATTATACGAAGGATTGGGTAATGCGACCGATAACCGCCTAGGGTTAGGCGGCAGCATCGAGTGCCTTTCAGTTTCGGCCCATCTCGAGCAAAAGCTGCGTCCCAGTGACCGTCGGCGGGAAGCCGTGGAAGGTGTAGGTCTCACACGAGTGCGTGGGCCATGCCTCGCGTTCCAGCCTCCAGTTCCAGACCGCTTTACGTAGCGTGCTGCGCCTGCATGCCGGTCATTGGAGTGATGGGAGTCTGCGTGCGCGTCCCCCAGCCTCCTCTGACTTTGACCAGTACACCCTAGCCAGCGAAAAACTACGCCCAAACCAGGTAAAACATGATTAGTACAGTACCGGATTGCGCATCTGAACATCCTTTTCTGGATGTTAGGTCAACTCCAACGGTTTAAGCATTACGAGGAATCTGGCACTTAGGTCAACTCCAACGGTTTAAGCATTGTGGAGAATTTAGCGCTGTTTGAAATGGAATGGACTTTGAAAATAAGAAAAGGAGGAGAGAGAAACGGTTGGAGATAGCCTTAGACCATGCTCACCCCTCACCGGTGGCGCCTAAAAGGCCGCTTAAAGCATTGTGGATAGAAAAGTTTTAATATGGGTAATGGAATGGACGAACCGGTGAGCATAGTCTCAGTACTCTTGTCTTGGTGGTGGTCAAAACGAATGCACTTCCCGAGTTCTTTCCCCACTAATACCCTTTCAAGCTCAAAAAATCTCATTTCAGGGTACAAGCTGTTCGTCTTTCCTTACTCCTACACTACCGAAACAAAGGGTCGTTTGACTTTGTTTTATATAAATTACATAATATCATTTGTTTTCATTATGATATAGTTTAGCATATAATATACTTTAATTACGACTCAAATTTCCCCGTATTTTCATATTTTTTTAAATAAAACGAGTCCGTCAAAATTTGGTATAAAAAAAGTCAAATAATCTATAAGAGAAGGGAGTACTAACGGAGCAAAGTCAGGTTGATTGTTTTACTGTCCAAATGCTCATAAATCCGGTATCAAAGTGTAGCAGAACCACAATCTTATCGTACGGGGCCATATAGGATTGATCACGGTTATCTCTGACAGTGCTATTTACTCCCTGGAACACAGCCTAATGTCTACGGTACCATCTCATACACTCCTGCATTCACTCGAAACAAAAGCCACAGCATCAGTAGCTGCCCACAGCTTCAGGCTGACAAAGTTCATCTCTGATAATTATATGGATTCTGTAGTCATATAGTCATATAGAGATAGAGGGCAACTTATTTCAGCCGAATCTCGTATAGTAGTACTATTCACGCTCAATCCACAGGCATGACGACCGTCACACCCCTGCAACTTGTCATTCATGAACTTCAACCAATACTCCTTTAATACCTGATCGAGCGCATTTTCTTCCAGGGATGTAAAATCTAAAACCGAGATGTACAACAACGTCGATAACATCATTATGGAACAAGCAGGAGGCGCACCCATAACTCACAGGCTCAGAGTATCAACAATCTGATATTACTTATATCAGGCAACAGAGGTTCCATGGAGGCTTGAACTTTTTTTTATCTCTAAAGCCCAACTCAAGTGGCCAAATGGGTAATGTTTCATGGACTTGCATGGTTGCGCTCCAGCATGTGCCGGCTAAATTTCTTGCTGGGTGGTACTTGATGACCAAGAACACCAGTTTCGTAGTTCCCTTCCAGAACTCTACTCTAATATATACATATAAGGATGATGATATTAATTTAATTATGATGGGACAAACAACATATATGTACTCCAGTGGTTCTTCAATCAGGCAGTCATTTTCTCACCAATAGTTTGTTGAACAAACCACAGTACTGGATTTCCAAGCGCTGGGATTAGGCTGACTGCAACCAGTGGTACGGCACACACAATAACCCAGGGCCAAATGTTGTTTGTGGCGTGCTTTACAGGGACAGGTGGTCTGAACTTCTCAAGCTCTTCACAAAGATCTGGGTGATTTTGAAACAGCAGCTGTAACTGGAGAACAACCAGACAGCAAAAGAGAGATAAGGTTTCACTCTACTTCCACAAATTTGGTGAGGGAGAGGACAGTATTCTTTCGTACCTCTCGGTAGGCATCAAGCTGGGAAAATTCCATTCTGCCAAGAATGTCAAATAATGACAAGTACAGCATGTAATCACGGGCCTGCTAAGCAAGGTCACCAGAAGCATGAGTAACTGAGACATTGCTATGATATGCAATGTACATCCAATCAAATAGCTGAATCAAATATAGAAAAAGGCAATAACTATTGCTTTCAATGAACTGTAAGGAGCATCATTCAGATGCAAGCACGATCAGAACTCAGCAATATGACTTTAGAATTTTAGATTGATATACGATTTGGTATTCAGTGCTGATTGCATGAATGAAAAAACAAGGTCTGATCCAGCATGATCTAGAATCTGTACCATAAGTTTGTTTGGTATATTAGTAAAATCATATGGAAGCCTTGCAGCTCTGTTCCATATGGCAGCAGTAGAAGCTTTAAACCGAGATTCACAGTCAACAAGCTTTTTTGGTAGAATCTATTCTCTCTTCCCAACATACCTTCGCCTTCGTAGATCACTCTTTTCTTTTACAGTTAGTTGCTTGAAACGACTAGTATATTTGATGGGAATGGGATGCCCGAGTGTGCATATTTTTGATAAACTTTGGTTTGCAGCTCTGAGATAACGAGCTAATAGACTACATAATGGGAAATTACTCATTCGAAAGCTGCACCCAGCAAGGGAAGCTAGCAAGTTATCATGCTGATTGCTATCTGCTATATGTTAGAAACACATTTCAGAACATTTTCGTCATAAATTTAATAGACTGAAGTATCATCAGGATATCAGAAGACGGAAAATCCCACAGTTTAGACTTTAGGTGTTCGATTTTTCATAGATTACAAGGGCAGTGCACACCGCCACACCGCAGAACCCCAGACTTTACAGATCCCATAAGCGTGCCTCCAATCACAGATGTTATATAGTTGATAAATTTGTATGCATCAAACTATGAGGCAGGATTCAGTATTAGATTAGATTGTATGTGCATGGTACCAGGCGATTCATGGCAACTTATTAGATGACACAGAGACGCATGGTAGGCACCCTGTCCACACAGATGTAAATCATGTAATGACATAAGACGTGTTATTAAAGCATTCACCTCACCTTCACTTTTTTGACAAATCTGAGGGATTCTTCAAATGTCAGCTGCTTCGGTTTTGATGTCAAGGTACCAAAGACCACCATCATTCTTGAATCTGCCCTAAACATCTCATTTGCTCTTGGCATTATACCTCCCTTGACTCTTAGCTGCAAAAAGAAGCACAATCACCATCATTAAAGTGATATTACCACATCCATTTCCATTCTAAGATAACAAGCAGTCTCAACTAAGACCAACAAACGACTGTATTACAGTATTAGAATCTGCCTCTGAACTGCAACCAATAGAAAAACAGAACATCAGCAAGCAACCACAAGCGCCATCAACCTTGCAACCAACGTTTTTTATATGATTGGCCAGAGCCAGCAGATTAGAGTGGAATTCCAGTACATGCCAACCGCAACACCAAACACGATAACAAAAGCACCAACCCCACATGATTTCCATTATGATGTTTCATTTCCATTTTCTAAAATGAAGAATTGTTACTAAAACAGAAAGGGAAGCTTCGAGAGAACGCGTGAACCAAATCATTTCGTTAGGATGAACCGACTGACTGAGCGCAGTACCAAACAAGGGTTAAAAGAATTCCAGCAAATATCAGCCTTGAACATCTCAAGAAACAAGTATAAATACTGAATGTTATTACACGAGTCTAATCAGGAAGGTAAACAGGTTTTTGAACAAGAACGAATTACAACCAGTGATGGCCTAACGAAGTAACGATGAGCAGCAGCACAAACTGAATCACGATAATAATAATCATGGCAACACTCTGCTGCCGCTGCCGAAGAACGGCCATTGCATCGAAATGCATTGGGATACGATTCGGCAGCGTATGCTATATATCTCCAGCCGGAACACAATCACAGCTGGATGAGAAAACCAGAAATACAGTTTTCGGGCAACAGCTGGCAGTTAGCGTGAACCACATACGAAACGCCCTCACGAAACTACGAACTAAATGCGAACGAATGGAAGCTAGCCTGGGCCAAGCACAACGCAATGGCAATAAACACCACAGGGAAGCGGCAAGAAACGCACCTCGAATCGGCGGGCGCAGCAGCGCGCGACCGCAACAGCCAACAGCTAAAATGCCCGTATTTAAGGATTGGCAAGCAAAGATGGGTCGGAAGGCAAAGAAAAGCGCGCACCTGTCAGCAATCGAGGGAAGCAATTAGGGTTCTGCGCTCGGCTCCCCTCCCCTCCCCTCCCCTCCTGCTGCAACCGCAAGCTTGGAATATTCGAGCCGCGGTGTGGAGAGGGGAAGGGAAAGGGGAAGACGAAGGGGTGAGGCATCCTTCGACACAGCGCACGTGCTTAAAGTGATTTGCTTGTATGACATGTGGACCCCGATATTGCTGGTCGGCGTAAGAGCCCACGTGTCAGTGACAAGACACGAAGGGGAGTGGGCGGTGGACGGTGTGCGTGTGTTACAGCGATTAGTGGGGAGGTCAACGAATAGTTGGGAACAGGTCGCTCGGATCCTGGGCTCCTGGCCCAGTAGCCCCTCGAGATTCGTGGGTAGGACACGTACATCTCGGCCCAAGCCCAGAATGGGGTTCAGATTCAGTCGCCCAATAATTGTGCCCGATTTTTTTTAAATATATATTTTCCCAATTCTTTTTTATAAATTTATACTATTGAGTCAAATAGAGAGGGAAGAATTTAAGTAATTCCATATAGAATGGAGAAATTTTAGAAATAAGTATCATCTAGTAGTGATATTTTTCTATCAACGCTTATTCTAAAAATAATCATAACTCTTACATATTAGCACACAATCAAATGAAGAAATAAGAGTCTTTTACTTGTGCGCCATTGAAAATTTCCCAATTCTATAACTACCAATAGAAATGTGTTGCCCCCTGTTTGCCACCTGTAAACTTTTTTGCGAGCATTTGTGTGCCACTATCATCTATTTTTACACTAACGATAACTAACGGAGTGATGAAAAGACGATATTGCCCTAGTATTCGTATCCTTGGAAAACTTATATTCCCTTTGTGCCACTCGAATCCAAACTGCTCAAGAATTAAAGAGACTAGCGTATGGGAATTGAAAGCGTTAAAGGAAAGGAAGGAACTGACCAGCCGGCAATCAAGGAAAAAGAAAAAGTAAAAATAATTGATGTTCTTCCCTTTTCATTAATTTCAAGACAAGGAAAATGTCTGCTTGGTGTGGGTATAAAACGAAGTGAGAAAATAAAAGGCTAAAAGGTGGAGACGCTTTCCTTCTATCATTTTTTGGGGCCTTTCCAACCCCCCTTCCAACCTATGCACTGGGATCAATGTACCTATGCACTGGGATCAATGTGAGGGGTACAAAGACTTTTTGTTGGGTGAAAAATGGTAACAAATTTTTTCTAAAAATGTAATATATCCACTAATGCTCTACTTAAAGTTATATGAATCTCATTTATTGCCCCCTCCTATAGTTTAGTGGTTAATATTCACGTATAATATTTATATGTGCTATTGTTTTGTATTATATTAAATCAGGAGATCACCCAAAAGATTACATTTTAGAAAAAGTTTGGTACTAGTTTCATATTTTTCTAATTTAAAATGAATTAGTTATGAATTTTTGAAGATCAAATGTATTTTTTATTATTTTAAAAAAAAATGAAAACCGTCCTTGAAACCACTTTGGGGACCAAATATGTCTGGTTTCAATAGTTAGATGATCGGATATAACCGGTTTTAAAGTTCGATGGCAACATCCGGACTCGGGCGACAGATGGTCAAAAATGGACTTTTTTCTTAAGATATATATAAACAATACTAGCAATATTCACTTCTCCGCTTGTCTTTGAAAACTCTTCATAATATCATAACTTGTTCATACAATCTAGTTCGAAGTCAATTTTTTTCTGACGAAACTTTAGCAAATTTCTGAAGAAACGGTGTCAAACAATGAGAAACAGGGGTGTGCTCGCTGGAAGGGTAAGTTCAGCAATCAGCACCCTGACCCAGCCGTACAAATTTTGACATACATTATTAGTAACTCAAGACAGGAAGGAAGATTTTCAGCATCGACAACGCAAATGTATTATAATGTATCACACAGTAATCGCGTCGGCGTGTGCAATTGCTAGCATGAAAAAAACGGGGAGACTGAAAAGCAGAAAGATGGATGATGATGTGTCCTGGTGGTGTCAGTTGGCACCGTCGCCCTCGTCGCCGCCGTCGTCGTCCAGGTTCATATCCCGGATGAAGCATGCGGCGAGCTCGTCAAGGCCGACCTGGATCCCTGTGCCCCCTGGGCAGGAAGACGTTGAAGCCCAGCGCCAGTTCGGGGCTGTCGTGGAACAGTTCCTTGGCGGTGGACGCCACCTCGGCGATGCCGACCCGCTGGTTCCTGAAGTCGTCCATGACGCTGAGGAAGAGGTGGTACTTGTCCGGGTGCCGATCCTTGAACGCCTCCTTCACCATCTGCACGAAGCCCATGGCGTCCTCCACCGACGGCGACCAAGATCCTGCTGCTTCGGCGCCGGCAGCCGTCGTGGTTCTTCTTCCGCCCGCCTCCTGCTGCAGCTACCGGCCTGAACTCGCACACAGATCAGGGCGCATGCATGGATAATCCGATTTATTTCGATATATATGAGATCCAACCGATGGAAACGAGACGTTACCGCTAGCCAGTCGATCTACTCATGAGGAATTCAGAGTTTCAGATATAGTAAGAATAACTGATGAAGATCGTATGTACCGGTCATTGGAGAAGGACGAGTAGGTCATGCCAATGATATAGGAACAACTGTTCGTAGTGCAGCTGATGAAGCGAGGATGGACGTACGCTCGGGCTTGGCAACTCCGCAGGCAGGTTATAGGACGAGGAGTCGATCCGGAGGAACTGGGAAGGCAAGATATTGTATCCTCGCCGCCTAGCTGACTAGATTATATTTATAGAGGCATCAGCCCAGTAGGATAAATTCGGCTGACAGGCAGATGAAGATAGCTCATCATCGGCTGATTAGGTAGCCAGCCGCCCAACGTGAGCGACGGGAATGGGATAGACGAAGGTTGTTGCGTTCGGTAGATACTAGATTACTACATGCGCTGAGTTGCTGACCGCGCAAGCCGTAAAACGTGGCTAATTGTGCGGATATCCACAAGGACTCTCTTTTTCTGCGCCTCTCTTTTGCTGCTTCGTGAGTTTATCTACGACGGAGCCGCCTAAATTATTTTGACTAAATCGAGTTGTCACCAGTTGACCTTCTCAATTTAATCGGAATAATTATGGTATTTCATTTATGCACCATTGCCACACCTCACAAGAATAAGAATCACAACCTAACAAATTGCAATCCAAACATCATCATAACTGGTCATTACAAAATCTCTCGTGCTTGCAGGGTGTGTGGTAATGCATACCTGCTCGTACTAAACTCGCAATGTGTTCTTTTAATGGATTTTGATGTATATGACAAATGTGGTTTCGTCATATTGTGTCCAAGGTCATAACAGATGATAGGAGCAGTACATATATGGCGTAAGGTGGCCTACTGAACATTTAGAAAAAAAGAAATATTCCTCTCAATACCTCCTCTCCGTGACGTTATTTTAATTTATCAACTTCTGCGACTTCAAGTTAATGTTAGGGTGGTGTTAGTTTGGTTGGAAAGTTTATCTTTTTATCTTCCCATCAATATATAGAGAGATAGTATGCAATCTTGGTGTTCGTTTTCATGTGGCCTATATCGTGGTACCTTGACAGATTATTCACATCATCATTGTTGACGATTTTCGTCGACCACATGTCGATTTTTGGGTGGCATCAATTGGATTGGAAATCTTATTTTCTTAGCTTTCCTTTGATATATTCGTTTTCGTGTGAGATGCTCCTATGGTTCGAATCATACTCATGACGAATTCAATTCAGATTTTAATTAGATTTGATCAGGCCCACATATATATACGAAAGGTTGAACCTCAAATCACTACGTTTTTTATTAGATAAAGATATTTTGTTTTTTAGATTATTGCTATCGTACTGTTACTAATCGGAGATTTCTTTTAGAGCTTCCACGTTAATTCTCATCGGATGTGCTAAAAAACAATTCAATAAATTCTCATAAAAATCAGAAATATCCGCCCGTCCAGCATCTAGCTCTAATAATAATAGCCTTTAGATCTATAGATTTTCTAAAACATTTACCCACCATGCCATTGTGAAAGATGAGACAGAATAACCCCCTAAATCTATACAAAAATTAACCACCATGCCATTATGAAAGATGAGATAAAATAACCCCCTAAATTTATATAAAATATTACCCACCACACTAATACGAATACGAATCAAAATAACCCCCTAATGTGCATAAAAATTACTCGCCATGCCATTATTAAATATGAGTTGAATTACCTCTAAATTTGCATATAAAGTACTCACCATACCATTACAAAGAATGGATTAAAATAAGCCCTAAATCTGCATATAAATTGCCAAATATGCCATCATGAAATATAAATTAAAATAATTCCTAATTTTGCGTATAAATTACCCATAATGTCATTACAAAAGATGAATTAGAAATAATCACTTCTAATATTACTAAAGATTAAATCTATATCTCCTAAAACTCTAACACGTGCGAGAGCACAGGTTG
Organism: Paspalum vaginatum; assembly: GCA_030272315.1. Classification (NCBI taxonomy): domain Eukaryota; kingdom Viridiplantae; phylum Streptophyta; class Magnoliopsida; order Poales; family Poaceae; genus Paspalum; species Paspalum vaginatum. The sequence continues at coordinate 7,269,689 of CM059014.1, read as the reverse complement.
ATGGATTGGTAATAAAAAAATACAGAAACAAACTCCTCTCCCCAATGAAAATGGTAAAATTTAAATTTCACCAATTCAACCGGCAAGAATTTCCCTTACAATTTCAACCATTTTAATTTATTTTTCATGTGTAGTGGATCATTAATAACCATAACTTTTACATAGGAGCGCATACAGAAAATTGCACAAGAATTATAGAGCACAATGAAATTCACAACACTTTAGTTCGTAAAAGATTTGTTTGAAGCTATTTTGCTGCTCAAATTTGCAAAAACAGATCTACATATGATTATTTTGGTACAAAGAAAGCTTCAAATGCTCTAAGCTACGAATGTGTAGATCTCATCAAGCTGCTTTTTTATAATTTTTATGTTCATATAAGATCATATAAAAGATTTATAATTTTGAAGATAATCTTTGTAGGGAGGGATGGTATGAAATATTGAATATTAAGACAAACAATAAAACTTTCTAGACTTAGGAAACCAGTATTTCGCCAATGATGAAAGAGACAATTATAATGAGTTAATGGTGCAAGACACAATCACAAAATACTAGAAATAAATTATAATGAGGGTATGATGATGATATTTTGAAATGGAAGTAAAAAAGAGACAACTAAAGAAGTAAGTAAAAGAAAATTAAACTTTAAACATGGAAATAAAAAGAAAACAAAAGAACCATGGGCTTTGATGGCTCACATAGAGCGACCGATAGGATATAAAGCCCGAGGACCCAAGACCGATTCAACCGGAGCCCGGTAAGCCAAAATTTTGGTCTATTTGGATTATAAGTTCTGGGTTCGCTCTAGGCTAGCTTTATAATGTAGTTTTAGTTATCAGCATGTGTTAGTATTCAGGTTTTGGCCTGCAAAACATGAACTGATCTAATATACTAAAATTAATGTTACCTTAGAAGAAAAGGCCAACATGTTTTGTATTCTCCAATTTATTGCACATATTTTTTAGTTTAAGGAGTGAGTAGGAGGGCCAACGTTGTTTGTCAACTTAGTGGACGGAGAGACTGGACCAAAATATTTGTTGTATGTGGGGTCGGTCCTTATCATTCTCTAAGACTTTGGTTCTCAAAATTCTAAGGGTGTGTCTATTTGTCAGGTGACTGATATTTTGTTGTTCCATCAGTTATATGTATGGACCATTGTATCTAGATCCAACGGTCAAAATTTTTTATCAACCCCACCCCACCCCGCGTCCCTGCTCGTCTTCCTCATCCTCGCCCCGCGCGTCGCCCTCACAGCCTGCCCGAGCGCCTCCGCCGCCGGCGGGCTCCCCCGCCTTCGGCCCTCCCCGCCCGGCTCCGGCGGCGCGTCGCCGCCTCCGCCGCCGCCCCCTACCGCTGCCACCTCCCACCTTTCCTATCTCCGGTGTGACATCGAGCTCCCCCGCCTCACCCTCCTTCCCCATCTCCAGCGGATGCAGCCGCCGAATCTGGCCCCGCCGCCCCCGCCAGCTAATCCGGCTTCGCCGGAGCGGCACCGTGATGCCCCCACCACCAACCCTTCCCAACCGTCGTCCTCCCCCGCCCGACCGGCGGCCCCCTTGCAGCCGGTCCTAGCCGCTAGCTATCTCGCCACCACTGCCGGGCCGGCCAGCTGCCCACGGCCCTCCCTCTAAGGCCCGAGGTAGAGGAGACCTCCCAGGCGGCCGACCACCCCCAACCCCGAACCTGAACCCCTAACCCTAACCCTAACCTCACGGCGAGAAGGAAGCCGATGGCGGCAGTGATGCTCTTCCTCGGCGACGACGGCGTGACGGAGAGGCGCGGCGGAGGTGAGCTCTCATTTTTTTCCCCGGCAAGCTCCCTTCTTCCCCCTTCTTCCTCGGCGTCCTCCCGTCGTCGACTGACGGCGTAACAAGCGGTCAGTCGACTGAGGAGGAGTATATCTCAAATTCTAAACCTAAATATCTAACAATTGAATAAATCGGATTGATAAGAATGAATTGACCTAGTGAGCCCTATACAATCTGGGCTCATCCAAATCACCCTTCAACCTTCGGGATGAATAGTTTGTTTGGTTTGCGGAGTCGAATGAATCGAGGCACGCGGAGCGACGCCATTTGCTGGACGACTTGGTCCTGCAAAATATGCTAGCATTTGGCGTACGAAGGACGCGTGGACGACGGCGGACCGGTTGATTCCACATCGTAAACCAAGCAAGCAAACAAATTAGGTTCGGTTTTACGATCAGATGATGATCCGGTTCGCTTGACTCCTCCAACCAAATGGCCTGAAACGGAATAGGGCTGGTAGCATTATCATCATTCGGATGGAGCTCCTCGGGAACATACCAACTCTCGCGTATGTGGACATCCTCACAGCCAGAAACTGAACCAGCAACTTGTGTAGCATCTCCAGCCGGCCCAGCAGCTGTGGGCTGTGGCATCTCCACTCCAGGGGTGCTCAGATCACCTCGCATTTGCAACTGTGTTTCGTTCAGTGACCTGTGGTGGCCTGTGGGGGATGAAAACGGGCGGAGGCACAACCAGAGTCTCCAGCCACTAGGCGTTATCAGGTAGCTCCCTCGTAACCTCTTGCAGCATATCCCTTCGAACCCAAGCCGGTAGCCGCTGACCCTTCGCCCGTCGATTTCCCACCTCTCAGTCAGCGACTCGATCAACAGTGCCTGTGCCAATTCAAGCTAGAGACTTCCAGTTCCAATTCAGATCGGCAGCGACCAACAGTGGCCTGCTCCTCGTTGCTCGAATT